>CM060940.1:321757620-324695120 GCA_030765085.1 Allium cepa | reverse complement strand
TTTCATTGTTTTGAAAAAACAATGGTATGTTATTATTTTGAAACAATGGTAGGTATATTATTTGATTTGCCTATGTAATGTATGCGATGATTTGTCTATATAATGTATGTGACTCTTTGCTATTAGTATGATAATCCATCTTACTTGTATGTTCTTATAATCTTAGATTATATATGTTATTAGATTGCAAACTCTCCTTTTTGTTGATGACAAAGGGAGAGAAAGATATTACTTTAACACTATTGAAGCAGGAGTAAAATCACAGATTCAAAGGGAGAAACTAAAAGATAAGGCTAGCATATATTCAAGGGGAGATGTAGAATAATGAAGCACGAAGCAATATTGTTGAGATTCATTCATATAGGGAGATGCAGAACAATGAAGCACAAAGCAATATTGTCAAGATCCATTCATATCACAAATGGAGTTGTCATCATCAAAAAGGGGGAGAATGTTGGATCTTAAGTTTTGATTAATGACAAGAAATTCAATCGACATGAAGATTCATGAATCTACGACAAAACTATGAAGACCGGAGTCAATAATTCAGAGTATGGTCATATATACATATGTTGTTTAGAGTCTAAGTCTAGCTTTAGCTATGTTAAAATCTTTCCTCAAGTTGTTTCCTCCTCGCATATATACTATAGTTTTTCACGCTTTTTAAATTAACTTCTAAACAAGCTTTCAAAACTGGACTTCAGAAAACACTCAGTTCAGTCGATTAAACTCATGCACTCAGTCGACTGAACCTGTGTATAATTTTTTCGAAATACCAGACCAGTCGACTGAGTGCATTAGTTGTCGACTGAATCTGTGCACTTTCAAATGCATATGCACATTTTTGAATTCAATCGACTGAAGCTACTAAGGCAGTCGACTGAACTATTTAAATCTGTCATATTTTATGAAAAGTTACTTCATTATTCCAAAAGGTTTTCTTCCTCATGGAGAATTGCGGCCATTGCTATTCGTTGAAATCTTTTCACCAGAAGATACAACTCTCTATCTACTATATATATGCATGATTTTCAAAGACTAAATTACTAACTTTCTTGCACTTACTTGAATTATATTCTCTAAATCAATTGCTCTCTTAAATTCAAATAGCAATTGCTTACAAACATAACTCTATATTTTTCAAGCAATATGAAACATCCTATTCTTCATATACACACAACTACACACATCTTACATAAGGAAAAGATTATAGAAAGGGTGTACTACTATTGACAAATCTGTGTTATTAAAAGAACACATAAGGTCAAGACAATCTACTTTGTAATCAAGTCCTGTTCAGTTGCTCAGGCGGTCAAGTCCAATTCTGTTGCTCAAGCGGTCAAGTCATGTTCGGTTGCTCAGGCGGTATAAACCTATTCCTTTAGGTTAAGTGAGGGCTGCTAGTTTAAATCCACAAGGAGTCTGGGATTGGACTAAGAATGGAAAGTTCGAACCGGCATAAAAATCTTTTGTGTCATCTTTTACTTTACTACTATCTTATTTTCTGCACTAGTTTATAAGTTTAGTTAATATATATTCCATATTACATAATCCTGTAACACAGTCACTTTCATTCTTCAACTCTTTCCTCTACACCATAGCCACCAAGGTAGCAACTCTAGGCAATTCTAAGACTTAAAATCAGTCTAACCCTTGTACTTGTGACTAATTCTTTCTCAATTACCTTGTAATCTCATTCAAGCTAGACCAAACCAATAATCAAAGCTATAAAGTTGATGTAGGCTTAGTTAACTGCCGAACCACTATAAAAATCTCTATGTCTCATTTACTTTTCTGCTATATTCTATTATATTAGCTCTGTTCTAACAGGGATGGTGCTTTCACATCATACTATAGGATGTTGATTCATTTTTTGAGTTAACATTTTGGTGCTTTCACTAAGAACTGAACTCAGGCTTAGATCTAGCTATCTACTTTGGATTAGATAGATCTAGAGGTTAGATCAAGAAAGTTTGCTTAAAGAAGGTTATAGATTTGTTATTCAAATAGCTCCTAAGAGGAAGACAACATCCTTAAGATCTGTTAGGACAACATTTGTTGTTGATGAAACCAATCTCCAACAAACGGAAGTGAACAATGCTAACAATCATTGAAGGGAGGTTAATGCTGGAAACCTAGCACTAGGTGCTTCCGCTCAATAGGAGGTCATAACCAAAGGAGAGCTTAACCAGATTGTTAATCAACCTAACTAGAAGATAGATGATAGTCAGAAGACTCTTATGGACAAGATTGATGCTTTGCTAGCCTTACAAGGGAATTTGCATGAAATCTGAATAAATGTTCACATAAAGGTATTTTATGTACAATATTGCATCAATAAACCTACATCAAATGGGTATATCAATGCCGAATGTAGCATAGGTCATATTATAAAGCAATAATGTAATGTCGCAACTACAATTAATGTTGAAGTAATTAGGTTGTTGACATCAATAAATAAAGCTAAATCTATAAATGACTTATAAGTTACTGCAAAAATTATATCGTAGATTATGATGTCGAATAAAGCTTAATTTTAAAAGTGGCTACTGAAAGATAATAAAAACAGTTAAGCTATTAGTATCAAACCATAACCACCTAAGTCAATGTTGAATATAAGCCGCAACAATCTTAGATAATGCCGAACTTATCAATGTCGCATTTAATCAACATAAGCTTTCCCGTAACAATGACTCCTATCTCCCTAAAATAGGTTAACACACATATCTTTAGTAATTAATGATATGAAAAGTTTTGCCTCGTGCATCATATGAATATTGTAAACATCAATTTAGGCATACAACAAAAGAAAACAAGTCAAGGTCGAATATTATAGTGATGTTATAAAAGCTCGATATTGATAAAGAATAAAGCGGTGCTGGAATCGGGTCTATTAAACTACCCCTTCATTATTAAACTAAAAGGACCAAGGTTTTCATTATCAATGTCACTTAATTATTCATTAACCAAAAATTCCTTCGACTGACATAGAAATTTAACACTAAAATTAAACTACAAGCAAAAATTATTGTCAATCTAATCATTAATATGAACATCGCAATATAATCAAACCTAATGCCAATTCGAAATCAACAACCCTATTTAAACCCTAACAACAATTTTGATTCCAAATTACCTGATTTGTCCTGTTAATTTAATCGATAAAAGGAGAATCATACCATGATTTTAACTTTTCTACCGAAAATCTAGGATATGTAATCAATTTTGCGAATTTTAATTTCATTTGCTCGAGTTTTTAACTATAGTTAAGAGAGGAATAAGAGGATGCTTGTCTACTTATTGAGAAAAAAAGGAGAGGTACAATTATCTTTGATTAAATTCAAATGAACGGCTATATTCACTTGGGATTCCAATAGGCGGCAAGCATTGTTGATGAGATTATTGATCTAAAAGGTCAATGCTTCCATTACACTAGAGATGCAAATATTACTGCAATCACTGTTTTCGAAGATATGCTACATGCGACATAGCTAAGACACCACGTCAATAATCAATGTCAAAAGAAGGGTAATAAGCCAACACCGAAGGCCTATAATGCTGCCCCTCATCAATAAAGAATAATAGGATATGTCGTAGGTCATCAATGATGCCATCGATATCGGATGCCATCAATGCCGCATACCGCTTATAAGGTTGAATGAATGATATTGTGCCAAAGAAATTGGAAAAAATGTCGTATGTTAGTAAGGGAATGTCGTATGTAAGTAAGCTCTATGTCAAAAGCCATCATTGTTATAACAACATGATATAGCATTGATGCTGCACCACATCAATGTTGTATTCCATCAATGGAGCACTTCTTCCATACATCCAAGTGAATTAATGTCGCTCTAGATGAATGCCACATCTCTCCAGCGTTGCGTTATTTGAATGCCCCCTTCAAAGTAATGTCATCTCCTATCAATACCGCATGTTATCATTGCCACTTATTATCAATGTCGCATGTTATCAATGCCGCTTGTTATCAATGCTGATCATTGCTAATATCGCCACTTATCAATGTCGCTGCTTATTGATGCCATGCCGTAGTAATGTCGCACTTTATCGACCTACAAAAAAAGGCCGCATATCCTTAGTACAATGTTAATATCGAACATCATCAATGAAGACTATCAAGGTGGGATGAATGCTAAGCGCCAAACTTCATTATTAAGCAAGTGGATACCGAAGTTTGGCGCCATGCACCATCAACATGGACAATGCCGAAGATCAAGCTTGCCGCATGGACACATATCGCATAGATAATTTAGTTTTGAAATGTTGGAATCAAACCGATGTCGTCGGATGTTTGCAACCTGTCTAATAGCCATGGTTTATGTAGATGTATATTGTTTTGGCTTTTTTTGATGGAGTAACATTTTGATACAGTTCCACCTTTGTTCATGGTTTGTTGCATTGAATTGCTATAGTGCCCTATCCCTAATATCGTTGCACCATATAGTTTAAAGTTGTATTGTGTTAGTGGTTATGGTTAAATGCCCTATCTCTAATATAGTTTGAGATTTGAATAATGATTAGTAGTGGATCATGATGCATGAAAACTACTCATCGACTTCCAAAGGCGACATTTAGGGTTAAGTCTTGGCAACAAAGGAGGAGGAGATTTATGAATCGATGGGTGTGGTTTGTCTTCCTCTTGGCGGCATGCTTCTTCCTATATTCGTAGATTCGGGTCCAATCGTGTTTGGAAGGTCAATACACTTTATGGCCATACTGGGGGCATCCATGTTGCAATTTAAGGGAAGAGGTTAAGCTTGGCTTGGGATAGTGTGTACAAAGAGCTCGCGTAGTGCGACGCATTGCAACTGGCCACTCATTGAATCGTTGACCATCGTGGGAGAAAAGCAGGAGAGAAGGTGAGCAGGCACATGGTTTTGGTGTATAGGCATTTGGAGAAGAAGGATTTATAAGGTAATTAGCTAGTTAGGTGGTTAATTAGCTTATTTAGTTAATATTTATATTTTGAATCGTTATAAAATTTATAATTCTTGCATAAGAGATCCAATCGAGGAGCGGTCTTCGTCGTTGCACTCATAGTGAGATTATCTATGTTTTGGTATTGACTTGGACTTGATTTAGATATTTGAGAATTTACGTTCAAAGTGAGCGGAATTATAACTCTAAATTTTTATTTAGTATAAATCCCTGCAATTTTATATATTGAAAAATATTACCTGATAGAGGTAGAAAATAAATATATATGATATTATTTCCCCATTTGTTCGGGTTTTGTTTGAGTAGATATTCGAGATTTTTGATTAAAATCCTATGTATTTATATTGTCTTCTATTCATTTTGAATAGAGTTGGATAGTGATGATATTAATTTGCAACATGATTATAAATTAATTAAACTCTAATTCGTCATTATATTAGTGATAGGAATATTATTATAATTTTATTACCAATTGAAGATAAGAATATGACTTCTATAATGGTTTAAAGGGCTTAAAAATGATTTATAAGCTATTTTTATATTTTATAAAATAATGAAACGATTTTACAATATAATAGAAAAGACAACTGACTTTTAATAAAATATTTTAGTAGATAAAAGTGAGACTTAATAATTAAACAATCGAATTGCTTATTTTAATGTATGTATACATGTATTGAAATATCCATATGGGTAAATCATTAAGTTACAAGCAATCTCATGTAGCCACATCGAACTACCAGGTGTGCTAAGTTGCATGAGAGAATACCAAATTGAACGATCGCCCTCGTGAAGCTTGAAATATGACTTATGAAGTAAATAAGTGGTTATGAGCATGTGTGTATACAAATATTTACGGAATGGTTTTTGGCACACATGTAGACATCATCTGAGGTACGGGGGTCACTTGAGTTCATTTTGGCATGTTAGAGAAGGCCAGGTCATTATATTTCCTCATAGAACTCTACACGTGCAAATAGTGGATTTTGGTATCGAAATCAGTTTTCGAATACTTAAGAAAGCACTTCCAAAACATCAACCAATGAACTCTGTTACAAGAATTGCAGACTACGGGAGTTATACAACTCATGAAGCAAAGCAAGGGAGAAGATGTGGCTCGAGTCGACGTGCAATGGCCAACTTGGCCACTGGCCGGGGCTTACTACCTAGAAATTTCCAGTCTCGGTCGACTGGTGTGAGCCACCAATCAACTGAGGCCAGTTGACTGGGAGGTTTCCTAGTCGACTAAAGGTGCATTGACCTAGGCAATAAGCCTAGATCTGGTATAAGTCTTCATGGATTTTAACCTCTCTCGTGTGTGGTTTTTCATGAGGCTTTAGCACAACTTCGGGAAGGCTCTAGGCTACTCAAGGAAGTGGAAAACATGACCACGCTTGGGATTCGGACATGAGTACAAAGTAAATTGTACGTAGTCAAAATTATTAGTAAATTTCGAGCACGGGATTAGTACGATGATGGACCACACATCACGTCAGACGAGCATGTTCTCTTTTTGGATAGAGGCATATGCAATTTTTTGAGAAATCCTTGATGTCCTAGAAGGGGATGATGGCTATCATCTACTATGGGACCGTAGAATGCTTATGCTCATTATAAGGGTACGGTGTGATCCATTAAATTCCTAGGTATTTAGAATAGAATGAATAACAGTTATGCTCCTTTTAGTGGTATGGTGATTCTATTTACTATTAGGGCGAGGTTTTAAGTAGATAGAGTAGATCATAACTTATCCTCATTATAGGGGTACTGTGAGATTTATATAAGATTTGTGGCTCGAGAACTTTGGTATATTTAGATACTGACTCTATTTATCATGAACTCACAAAGGGAATCATTGGATCGTGATAGATATCTGGGTAAGTCTGTGTACTGATTCTATTTATCTTGGATCATGATAGACGTTTTGGTACGTTAATGTACTAACTCTATTTATCTTAAATCATTAGATCGTAATAGATGTCCGTAGTTGACTCCAACCATCACTAATTATGGTATTGATTTATATTTCTTAGTTGTCTTTCATTGTTATGTTATGCGTTTGATTAGCTGGCTGTTGTTGTTCTTACCGCATTTACTATTATTTTTGTTCTCCATGATAGACTTATATTATAAGCACCCTACTTTTGGATGTTGGGTTACCTGTATTATAGTATGATTGTTATGTTTCAGTCACATTATATTGTTTGAGATGACTAGTTGATTACATGAGATGAGCATGTGATAATATGATTTCCTATTTTTGGATAGGTTTACATTACTTGGTTATGGACAATTCGGATTACCCCTGAGCTATGATTGTGGAGAGGACCGGCTGTACCTTAGTAGTTCCTGTTTATTTGTATATAGCTTAAATTTATAGTATTTTGAGATAGTTCCCCTCACACCAGGCTTTATCTGACCTATGTTTTGTCTTTGTCTACTTATGTCATGAAAACTCTTGGGTACTCGATTGAGTAGTTTGAGGGTTGGGTGCTTTTGGGTATACACATTCAGGATAAATGGGTCATTCAATGAAGACGATGTCGACACTTCGTATATATACTTGATATTGTAGTAGTACATAACAGATATGTATTTATATTTGAGACTAGATGTATTTGCTATTATATTTAGAACTCCATATGTATGGAGTTTGATGTATTCTGACTTTCTATTTCTGACTTTCCGTATTAATATTCATTTGTCGGTTACTTCCACTAGTATAATCTCCTATATATATATTGTTATCTTGGCAAGTTCACGTATATTCAGTATATTATATATTCTCATTCTGTTGTGAGATTCTATCGATATGCCTCAGTATAATGTTTTTTTTAATTTTTCTTTCCCAATAACCTATCTTTCATGATATTCGGAGGTCAGGCAATGTTGTATGGCGCTAATTTTGGGTATTACGAAGGACGGGTTATTACATTTGGTATTAGGGCACATGCTCAACACTTAGACCAAGTAGACTTGTTTGAGTAATCAATTCTGTAGTTGGAGATACGTTGAGAGAGCGTACCTATATTTTTCTACTACATAATACTACATACACCACTTATCCTCTCGATTTTGCTTTATTTCTACCCTTAGTTTCTAGGGCACCTTCATTACAGCTATCCTTATGACTAGACAAAGTACAAGAGCGACTACGGATTAGTAGTTTGGGATATCTAATTTGTTCATAGACAATTCGACTATCGTATAGGATGTTCCACCACCCATGAACATTCTAGTATCTACGGTTTGTGATGAAGGTGGTGTAGTCCTAGGGGCACCAGTATCTCTAGTGCCACTAGCTTTTAACTTCCCAAAGTTATGCTAGGAATCCTTTAGCTCTAGCGGAAAGCGATTTCTGAGTTCCAAGGCAGTGCTGTGACACTGGCTAAGACATGTTTTTGTGGCATAGCTCTCGCCAAGATGATTTAAGGTATGTTTTGGTTCGATGGGATATAATAGTAGAGGGAGCTAATGAGCAAGTTGTGCCTTGGATTAATTTTAAGCATTTCCTTGAGCTTCGGTTTATTTTTAGACCGAGAGGGGCACACGATTTGAGTGTTTCATCTGTTAGAAGCAGAGCAGCTTATTAGTGAAGGAGTATGTTGAACAATTAATATTTTGCATTTGGGGATTGAGATGTTTGGTCCTGCATTAGTGTCGACAAAGGAGTTTACCTTGGGTCTTAAAGCATCTGTTGGGGATTCGTCGCTTGGTCTAGAAATTCTTGTTGGAATGGTTCTCCTACATGGGAGCACCCGCAAGGTATCGTTGGAGATAGCAAGAGTGGAAAGCAAACTGAAGCTCCAATTGAAGTGCAAAGACCACGATACAAGCGAAGATTGAGCTTATGCAAAGAAGAAAGCTAGCCTAGTATGTCACTTCTATGGCATATTGGGACATTTCGCCATGAGGTATCATCAACTAAAGGGAAGAATAAGCACTTCAGTTACAATTTGGCTTGATCACTTGAAGAATAATTTTCCTATATTTTTGATGGGTGAGTAAGTAATAATGATTTATGCCTTATGGTCACTACCAGGTCCTAGCAAGCCAACTATTACACCCATTCTTACCAAGAACCACTTCGAGAAAACATGAAAGAACCAGTCGAAGATTGCAACAAAGACACCAAAGAATGTGGTCAGGCGTCGAATTATGGGGAGGCAAGATACACCAACCTAAGTTGACCACACCCACATTCTATCAAATGTCTATAGAACAGGTCTGCATAGGCACATAAGAGGGTAACCTAGACAGTGCCATATAGAGCCTAAAGCAATCCAAAAGGGTTGTAAGCAGGATCCCTCAAGATATGCTTCAATGCAAATTCAATTTTATAGGAAAATGACAAAGATGCTTACTAAAGCACCACTTAGAATAGGATAGAAGAGTGCTACTCCATTTTGATCCAACATATTATTAGGTCAAGAGCAACAAATGTATCGGCTGAGCAATGAGGTCTATACACTAGGCAGTATTCACCTTTCCACCTCTTCATATGCTTCACACCATTACAACAAAACTAGTGAACACAAATGTAGCTGTGTCAATGGGTTGCAACCAACATTCCTATAAAAAAATAAAGCAGACATGAACAATTCAAATTTATATTATTCCATCCTAATTTTGGATATTCCCTCTCTAATTTTGAGAAACTCTGCCTCTATTCAAACTTTTCGCCAAAAACACATCAACAATCCAGTCATATATAACAAGCAGTATTGATGGACGACACTTGCTGGATCCAATGGTGAAGAAGCAATGGTAAGAAGGAAATTCCAATGATCCGCGTCCAATTTTCAACTACAAATAGGAAAATCACTATAGACGGAAGGGATTTTTCTTCTGATAAAATTTCCTTTATAGAAAACCTTTAAGGTTCTATTGTACTAACCATCATGGAATTCTATACCAAATTAATGAAAAAGAAAGAAAGAGAAACTTTCCCTATAACCATATTGGTCCTTAAAATCCGAACCACGTAAATCCCGTGTCCTTTATTATTTTCTGCCATCTTGTTGTTTAGCTAATCATTGCGTTTTATTTATTTTTACCTGAACAATATGTCAAATAGATTTGACACTTTAATAAATAGTTAATGTGCAACTATCTGGTTATGTAAGCTTTCAACAACACAATTCACCACCTCACTGTAAAGTTAATACCAATTAACTCTACTAATTTAAATTTATCAGAGTAATTAACCAATCGATTACTCAAGATGTAATTGGGAGTTGAAGGAAGAAAAATTTCCTCAACATCTTTTGACGCTAAAAGGAGGGCGTGAATGTCCATACCCTTATTTGTTTTTTTCACGTCCAGTAAAACAAAATATCCCGAATTATGAATCCTACTAATTCCCTTATTCCCCCAATTTAGGAGCCTTCGCATACTCTCAAAAACCCAGGATGATGTAGGAGCTTCAACCGAGGCCCATGCAGATTGCATCTTAGCAGCATTCCAATCCTTCTCAGACCAAATGAATCGACGCATGGAAGGATTGGAGAAATACATAGCTCAGTGTGCTAGTTACAAGCCACTTTCACCTCCTCACTCCATAGCTCACCGCCATTGTTCTAAAGTTGTGTTGAATGTTCAATAGAGGAATGATATCGACTCTTATTAACGGGAATGGTGATGCTAGATTTAAAAATTGACACTAGACTAAAAGGAAAAATCTCGGCTAACCCTAGGACTAAAACAAAACCAACCAATATAAACCCTCTACTCTTGGAGAAACCGACCCGATCTGCCAGAAGTGGTAAGGACATCTTGTCCGATTGTGACTCATTCCAACTCGACCCAAGAGAATACCAGATCCAACAGCTCAGAACTAGGTTGGAGCAATTGGAAACGATCTGTCAGCAGAATATCGAGAAGAGAATAAAGGAAGGAATTTGCATCCTTTTTTGTGAGGCAATCATCGAAGCTGATTTTCCTGCCAATTTCAAATTCCTAGAGATCAAAAATTCAACAGACTGCCAATCCTAAGGATCATCTGAGCACCTTCGAATATTTTATGGACATCCTGAAGGTCGGGAAGATGGCCCGATGTAAGTTGTTCCCTATATAATTATTTGGCGCGGCTTCACGATGGTTTAGAAGATACAGATCAAGAGACGTCAGATCTTGGAGGTAATTAGCAACTGATTTCTTAAGATAGTTTAACACGGGAAGAGAAGCTTTAGCAGACGTCCAAACCCTGTCCTATGTGAAACATGGAGCGAATGAGAGTTTTCGCAGTTTCATTAGGCGCTTCGAAACAGAAGCTCTCCGAGTCGGGGTGAACATCAAAGAAATGTTACTGATGGCATTACATTCTGGGATAAGACGAGGAACTTCGTTATGGGACAAAAATAGTAGGAAGTCTTGTCGAATCATGAAGGCTTTTTATGAGAGGGTAGCTAGTTACATAAAAATGGAAGAAGCAGGATCTATATCACAATCATAGGAAATCTCCACTCCCAATTATGACAGGAAAAAGGGGTAGACCGATACCGCCCCCTTGGAAAGCCGCATAAAGAGCCGAACCTCACAACAGAAAACCCCTTCACTCATTCCCTTAGATAGATATTCGAGATGACCAAAGATGAGCTAGCGTATGATCTACCGAATAAAGGTAAGAAGCCATAACGAAACAAAGGCGAAGCATGTTGTAAATTCCATAGAGAAAATGGTCGTCACGCCAATAATTTCCGACAACTAAAAAAGAGACGGACATGTTGATTGAGAAGGGTTATCTGGGCAGTTTCCAAAGAGAACATGGAGAGAACAAAACCGAAATCTAACTCTCGATCATAAAGGACATCAAGCTAGCAACCCATCTAATTTGATAGCTTTAATTCATGGGGAACCTTCATAGGAGCTGATGCAGCGGGGGTTGTGTTCCCACATCAAGGTCCACTAATCATTACAATGTAGATATCAAGTTGTGCCATAAAGAAATTATGATATAGGAAGCTCAGTAAATGTCATCTTCAAATCTATCTATGTTCAGATGAAGTTACCATCCGAAATCTTGAAGCCCGACCCCGAACTAATCTTTGGCTTCCATAACACTACAACTATTCTAGTAAGTCATCACGTCTACTAGTCACAGATGGAAGTGCCCCATTAAACAAGTTGTTCTATGCGGGTTTCTTAATTATCGATCAACCCTCACCCTACAATGCTTTCTTGGGAAGACCTGCTCTAGTCGATTTAGGGGCAATCATTTCTTAAAATGATATACTTATGAAATTTGGCACCCCATTTAGGATAGGGTTAATCAGAGGGGAACACTTGTTAGCTAGGGAATTATATCATGTAACTCTTAACTCTAGTAATAAAGGTGTTACATATTATCTGGCTTTTTCTTCCAATATTCGTATACATACACTAAGGTTAGATCTGCATAGAAAACCACGACGGTATCATGTACAGAAACTAATGCTGTGATAAGTAACTCTGTACCCTTAAAACCCAAAATAAAGGAGAAGAGAACATATATGTACATGATTGGCACTGATGGATATAATTCACTATATGCACAGTATTTCTCTAAAGAGGCATAGAGACAGTCATCCTTAGTAAACTCTCCCTAGGAAGCAGAACTAGAAAGTGAAATAGATCCAAGATTAAGGGCAACAAAGAAGGAACCAAAGGCAGTAGACGATACCTAGATTTAGAGGACCCTATAAAGGCATTGAAAATGGGGAAGAATCTTAAAAAAAAAGCCCGAAACAAACTGATAGACTTCCTAAAATAGTCAGCCGATGTGTTTGCTTGGACCCGTCCATAAATGGTAGGGATAGACCCAGCTATCATCTATCACGTACTGAACATTGATCTGGATGCACACCCAGTCGGACAAAAGCATAGAACTGCGGACCAAGAAAGGTACAACGCTCTACATGAAGAGGTTAAGAAATTAAAGGAGAATGGGTTTATTGGGGAAGTTTTATCCAGCCTTTTGGCAAGGCCATGATACCATGAATTTTGCTAAAAGGATTTCATGCTTATCAAGGCAGGAAGTTTGGGGAGATGGTTATCAGGTTCGGGGATTGGTTATAAGCAAGGCTATGGATGATAGTCAAGCGAATTGAATCCCAGAATTGGCTAAGTAGGGATTGGTACTTCCTTTGGTAAGGGGATCGAATCAGATAACTTTCCCAAAGCAAGGTATCAGATTAGATAACAATGGATGTGGATGCTCAACTCTAAAGATCAACTCAATGCAACTCGGTAAATATCTTAATAAACACGGGGGAACTGCACAAACGACTACAGAAACATAAAGAGGAAGCAAAGGGGGATATACCATGGGGATCGCTGACCCCATCTCCATGATCTTCAACGATCAGTGTTGATCTCCCCTATAGGGATTAGAACTGATTGGTTGAAACATCCCAGATGGACCACATTTTTTCTGGATCGTTTCACCTTGGTCTTGGGCTTCTGCATATGGATTTTCAACTGGATATTTCGCGACCTTCTTCCATAAATAGGTGATCATTGGTTGAAGGAAGGGATCTTCTTTCTAGCTCTCTTCTTCTCTCTTGGCTACACTTTGCCATTTTTATTCTTGGATTTCATGGATTGTAACTATAATTAGCAATGTAAATAAACAAAAAGGAAAAACTTGTGGAGTGGACTTAGGCCGGAGTCAACCGAACCACTATGAATTCTCATCTTCATTTTCTTACTATTTGAATTTACTGTTCGTCATATTTTATTCTCTACTTCGCTCTGTTTGGATATTGAATATTGGATTGGTGATGCTTTCACATTATTTGGGTGTTGGTGGTCATTTTTGTTCCTAACAGGAAGTATACTACCTAAAGTGGATTGCCAACCCAGTACTGGTGAGAAACCATAACAGCAAAATGTAGAACCTGCATAGATTTCACTGATCTCGATAAGGCCCACCCGAAAGACAGTTTTCCCCTGTCGAGAATCGACCAGCTAGTGGATGCAACTAGTAGGCATGAACTACTATTATTCATGGATGCCTATTCAGGGTAAAATCAAACAGGTATGTTTAAACCGGATCGGGAATACACTAGCTTCATAATTGATAAAGGGTTGTACTACTATAAAGTCATGCCGTTCGAACTCAAAAACATAGGAGCAACCTATCAAAGGTTAGTCAACATGAAATTTGCTGAACAAATCAACAAGAGTGTGGAAATAACGTAGATGATAGGTTAATTGCATCGGATCACATTAGAGACTTGGTACAGACCTTCACAGTTCTAAGGCGGTATCATATGAAGCTAAATCCTCTGAAATGCACTTTTTCTATACAATTAGGCAAGTTTTAGGATATATAATAAGTGCATGAGGCATCGAAGAAAACCCTAAAAAAATTGATGCCATAAGGAAGATGAAAATTCTAATGAAACCAAAGGATCTGATGAGCTTAAATGGCAGAGTAGCAGCTTGAGCATATTCATATCCAAAGCTATAGACAGATGCATCTCGTTCTTCAACGAAGTATAGAAGGTACAAAACTTTGTGTGGACTAAGCACTGTGAAGCCGCATTCCAAAATTTTAAGGATCATTTGGTCAATACTCCTATACTATCAAATCTGGTAACAGGTAAGGATTTATTTATCTATTTAGCTGTAACTAATCAGGCTATTAGCACTGTAGTGATATGAGAGGATGATGGGACGCAAAGGTCTATTTATTTCATAAGCAAGCTATTATCCGCAGTAGAGCTGAACTGCTCAATTTTCAAAAATCTCTCATACAACCTGCTTCTTACAATGAGAAAGCTACGGCCCTACTTCCAGGCGCATCCCATTAAAATCCTTATTGGTAGACCTCTTAGACAAATATTGCAAAAACTAGGGACATCAGGTCACCTGCTAAAATGGGTAGTGGAACTCAATCAGTAAGACAAAACCTACTATCCCAGGAAGGTAATCAAAGATTTGGCGCTCGCAGACTTTATTGCAAAATGCACGTTACCAACCAAACCCTGGATAGAAGAAGAGGAAAACACCTCACAGTTCTGGTGTCTGTGCGTAAATGGAGCATTAAACGAATAAGGAGTAGGAATCGGGTACATGCTTATTACACTAAACAGGCAAAAGCAATATGGGGTAGTGCCGCCCGGTTTCAGTGCAACCAATAATGTAGCAGAAAATGTAGCTCTCCTTGCAGGCCAACGAATGGCCCAAGTAATGAAGGTAACGAATGTCAAGGTTTACAACGATTCTCAATTAACCATGAATCAAGTGCAGGGCTGTTACCAAGCAAAAGAACCCACCCTAGCTAAATACACAAGGTTTTCTAAGAAATTACTACAGCAGTTCGAGTAGTCTAAGATAAAGAAAATCCCTCATCGAAGCAACTCATCTGCCAACTCTTTAGTGAAACTGGCTAGCACAAAAACAGCTAATGAGATGAATGTGGTTCCTATCGGACATCAGGCGAAGCCAACCATAACAGAATCAAATCATACTAGTTGTGACGACTTACAATTTCGTACCCTTTGAGTTGACAATAAACCACTCATGTCCGACCCAAGTTGCACGGAATTATGGATTATCAGGGGTAATAAAGAAAATAAGACAGAACAGAATCTCACACGAATGGAATAATATATACTATTGAACAAATCTCTTTACAGCAGAAAACTTTTAAATACATATATCAGAGTCTAACCTAAATTCAGCTTGGATAGTTATAAACATCTCTCCTTACAATTGCTGACAAACATCAAGCTAAAACTAACAAACCACAGTGGATAATAGAATATGTCCACACGTAGATGAATATCGCCACCTCTCCTCTGGAAACCCCAACCGTCTTCAACTAAACCTGAAACTACTCGGATCTGACTCGAGTATTGAAAATACCCGGATCAGGCTTGATAAACCAGCGTGAGAAAAACTCAATAATAGATGACAGTGTCATATATAAGCCTTTTAAAAAAATCCTTTTAAAAAGAAAGAATATCTCATAAGACCACGTCCACACATAAACACAGACGGGTTTTTACCTTATTATAACTAAAACAATTTTATATATCAAAACATTTGATATTATTTTTAATGACATATCTTTGAAAACATTTGAAAATAAACTTATTAATCTTAGCTGAAATTATTACCATTATTAAATTCCAACATACTAGGATTTACAAACAAAACCGTAGGTTCTTATTAGAGAATTGATTTTTATACAAATGACCAGGAGAAGGGACTACCTTCCGATGGGTACATCTCTAGATGGATGTCTCGAGGACCATCACAAAGGATCCTCTACCAACACAAGACCGACCTATCTCTATAACTAGATAGTACAGAGTATATCATCCTTCGGTCGTTACCGACCTTTAACCGAGTGCGCTCTAGTATACAAACCACATTAATTTACATCCAAACATTATAGCGGGAAGAAATATATCTAAAAGGGGTTGATAATACCCTAACTATGAATGACCCACTTAGCCTTGCTGCATCTAACCCTGTTTCGGTCATTTCCGGTTGATGAGGCTTGAGGCATCGATTACCTTTTCACATAGCACATATCACATCTCCGAATGCCACATTGCCATTTCTGTTGACTACTAATTTCCTTCCATAAAAATACAATCCTTCAGCTCGTATGTCTCAAGGAGGGTGTTAAACTAAGAAAAGTTGTCTTATCTGCCACCATAGATGTATGTTTATAAAAATCAATGTACGTAATCTTTAGAAATGCAATGTCAGATAAACGTCCATACAAGTTGTCCAGGAACAGGACAAACTGAAGGCACTCTTCTACTACCACTAGTAGCGAGTAGTCTTTGCAATTCGAAAAATCTCCACAACGAGGAGAACACTACTATAAATAACTCTATAATGGGAGCTACCTAGAGCATGTCAACAAGTAGTCCTCACGCTATGAAGATCCACGGTCCTCAATACTCATCATCTTCAACATGTCTTCATATTTGAATGTATACATTGGTTCGAAGTGGATTTTCGAATAGGAATCACCCAAATCTGACTCCAGTTCCTTTGAAGCCAATCATCGATAAAAATTGAATATTAGTATACAAGATTTATTAAGTCTCTTTTCACTTTAATTATTTTCGGATGATTCGAACTCTCTTTCTTTTGACTTAGAATAATTCTAAGTTATTCATTCTTTTGCTTTGGAAAATTTCTCAAATTTCCGCACTTGATTCTCAATCCAAATTCCTTAACTTTTAGGCAGGTCAAAAACAATTTTATTTAAGACATCGTTTATAATAAACCCTAAAATCAATCTTAGCAAACATTTCTAAGTAAATAGGATCACAAAAATCTTTCTAATTTTACTCAACATCAATCTCCATGTTCAACAAGTGCTATGGGCGAAATAGCAGTGAAATCACCTTTAAATTCCATAAATAGTACGTGTTCCCTCTTCGGATTTTAATACCAAGTATAAGAAGATTATCTCTATGCAATCCAATTCGTAATTTATTCATTTGGAGATTTCTTAATTTTGGATAATACCAATCTTCTTTTATTTAAGAAACTTAATAATATCTTTTTAGAGCATCCGGGCTTTCCGTTCGATCTGTTCCACCCCTCGCTTAAAAAGAGCAAATAGAGGCCAGGTAAGTTCAGGGCACTGGTTACTCCATCGCTAACCTTAGTTAAACACCTTATTTTATCTTCCCAGATCTCACAAGCGGGACAAATATACTAGTTGTTCCGCATACTCAGTTATCAATTTTATTTTGGAATTGATTTTAAATATTCAAAATTATCTTTTAAATGCTTAATTTTCCTTTTAAAATCATTCACAATTGATTCTAAGAAAAGTCATCACGTTTAAACTCATATTCAAAAAGTTATACCATTCACAGCATAAAAGTGCTGCGGAAAGTGCTATATAAGCTTATTTCATTTAAACAAGTTTTAAACATTTGATAATTCATATTTTACAATCCAAATCTCTTTTAAACTATTTAAATAGATTTATCAAATTTATTCCATATATTTTCATAATTGAAAACGTTCATTTAAATAAATTTTCCGTTATGGTCACTTAACTGCACTAGCGCGATTTTTCTAGAAAATTGATTTGGACGTAATTTAAAATCGACTCAATGAAATTTTGATTTTCTTTCTTCGTTTAGAAGATATGGATATAGTAGTCCAAAATTTTCTTATCTCGAAGAATTCCGAGCTAAATTCCACTCTACACATTCATTTGAATCTTTCAACGCGAATCGTGAACTACCGTTGCGCGACGCACCAAGTTTTAACTTATTTTTCAATATTTGAAATAATCTATTCAAATTGAATTTTATCACTTATAGAATCATTGCAAATCATTTTAAATCAATATTTTCACCTTTTAAAGCTTCTAAAATGAATTTTCACTATTACCATAGTATAATATTATTATATTCCTGTTATTTTAATATTAAATTTTAAATTCCAATTTCAATTCAATTTCAATTCTAACTTTGAATTAAACTCAGTTCAAACTTAGATCTCAAATCTAATTTCAATTTAAAATTCAATTCAATCTTGATCTCAATTTTAATTTTCAAAATCGATTTCAATTTCAGTTTCACTATTCATCTCAATTTCAATTTCACTTTAACTATCCCTTTTAATCCCATTTCACTTCAAATTTCAAATTCTCTTTTATTTTTACTTTATTTCCAAATCTAATTGAAAAGAGACTTATCTTTCCAAGGTATTTCATATCACCAAAATATGGTCTTATTAACAAAGGGATCACTTAATCAAAAATGAACATAACCAATGTCCGTATTTATCACTAACATAACATCCATTCAACCAATCATATAGCATATGATTTCAAATCCAACGTTCACGATTAATTCCATAACGGGATACATTATCATAATTAAATTATCTAACCAAACTATCCAATCATCCATATTAACAATCAATTGGTATAAACGTTCATATGTAATAAGGGTATAAATGTGATTATTTTAACATAACCAAAATATAATTTCAAGAGTGATGAGGATTTTTCACCTTCATATCCACTCCGTCGGACTTTTTTCTGAACTAGCGTGCTTCTTCTCGAACGTCTCGAGTTTGTCTTTGCCTCTCCTATTCTTTTCTTTCTTTTCTTTTTTTCTTCTTTTGTTTTTTTACTTTGGTGTGGCCGTTGGCTTGAATGGTGGGTACGGCCAAGGGTTAGGGGTGTGTGAAGGGGGTAGGCGTGTGTTTTGAGGTGGGTAGATGGTCTAGGGGCTTGGGTAGGTGGAGTATTGGCTCGAGTTTATGGAGTGGAGCTTGGCCGTGGGGTTTAGGGGCTCGGATAGGTGGAAAGGAAGGGGTTTGCATGTATTTGAGGGGGGTGTAGGTGATGGTGTGGCTGGGTTTTGGTAATCTGAAGATGATAACTTGAAGGTAGAAGAAAAATGAAGGAAGTGAACGAGTTTTAGGAATTTTGTAGAATGAAAGTGAAGAATAAAGGGATTTGTACTTGTATTTATAAGTGGAGATAGTGGAAAATGAAATAAATATCCTTGTTTACTTTTGGACTTTGATTAACCTTGATTGGAGTTGCATGTAATGTGTGGAATGATGGTTACGGAAGAGTGTGTAAGAGAAAAAAAGGTGTCACTTTCTTATTGTTTGTAATTATTTAAATATATAAATTTGCTCCTTTTTTATATATGTGCATAACATCTCATTAATAAGATAAGACATAAGTAATGATGTTGTTTATAAAGTTTAAATATAAAATAAAATTAGTCAAATCATACCTTTATAATTTATTTATTTAATTTAACTTTTCAAAATGAAACCACTTTTGTCTTTTAGTGCTACATGTAAAGTGTTTTAAAAGTTTGTAAAGTTGTCTTTATGCATTTGTGTATGTTAAAAAATGTATCAAGTTGCAACAACTTGACGACAACTTGTTTTGGTTGAAAACGGTGTTTTTGTCGATAAATTTTACAGTCAAAATTTGACGTTTTTGTTAAGCTATATATTGAAGTAAACCAAACTTTAAAATGAACTTTTTACTTCTTTAAATAAATTAAAACACGTCTCTTTATATTTTAAAATCATATTTAATTAATATCAAAATCTCTAATTTTACAGTATATGTAAAACTGACAAAATACGACAAAATTTGGTTAATTTTGTGAAACGATTATTAATATACTTTTAAATCTTTTAATATACTTTTATTATCTTTATTAGGTGTTTTAATAAGATTTATCTTTCCAAACAAATATTTAAGCATATTTATTCAATTTCTAAATCCTTTCAAATTTAAAATAAGCAGAATCTCTCATTTTCAAAGTAGCAAAATTACGGGTTGTTATATTCTCCCCTGCTTAAAAGCATTTCATCCTCGAAATGAAAGTTAGATAAAGGAATCTATCTCATGCTCATATACTCAAACATTATGGCTTAATTATACTGATGACAGAAAGAAAATGCATATATAGAAAGAAGTTCAATACCATAACAATGCCGAAAAAATGATACCAACCATACATACAGAGATTACCCATACTAACCTGAGTACTTATCACATATTTAAGTTTATATATACATACATCAAGTCAAATTTCTATTCTACCCATCCTAGTGCATACTACACATTTAAGATAACATACACAACAACCAAATAAGATTATACATCCAAAAACAACCACACTGATACTATATCAACATAAATGAATACATCCACATAACCCACCCCCTGACCTAGGCAAGTACTGTACCTGAGGTCTATATATACACATATCAAAAATCAGTCCAATCCTTATGTCATAGTGTCTACTATTTAAGATAACTATCCAACTACTATATAGACATACCCAAAACATCATATTATATGTGATATTTGATTCGATCTATTATTTGAATCCACAACTTTACTTTCAAACTAGTATCGATCCCCAATTTTCTAGTGCAGACTTTGATCAGATTCCTTGATCACAAACCTTGCTTTCGTTGCATAACTCTCAACTGTGATAGAAAACTTGAGTACATAATCGCAAACCCTCGTCAATGTTCACCATCAAGAATCGAGTGATAAATCCTTTCTCAGACTGGGGTAAAGACCTCAAAGTTTTGTACTCAAATCTTAGATCAAAATTTTATGTGTCGAAAATGGTTTACGTATAACTTGTGTATTTATTCTCATTCATTTTTACCTAATGTATTTCTCAAAATTGCTATTATTCCAAGTTTATTTCACACCCATTTACTTTCCACTAAATCCATTATTACTTAAGCATACAAATATGACTTAAAGTTGTATAATATACCTTTACTTCCTAAGAGTATATATACACATCCCTAAACTTCAAACCATTATTACTTTAATTAGGGTGTTTAACCAATGTGGAATTCTACTATTATTCCAAACTAATAAGTTATAAAACTTAATCCTTAGTTTTATTTACCTAAGTCTTGATTTAACTAATATTATTTATCTTATCCATATATTAATAAGACAAATTTACTAAGTGTAAGTCTATTTCTTACCAATCTTATGATTATCACTTAACTTATTTATCTATCCATTTCTAAATCAAATTTCTTAACCTTAAATCCATCAAATACCTTATAGTCAAATTCTGGAACTTAATTTACATGGTATTTGTTATTAACCCTTTTCATCCAACAATTACCCTACTAACTATATTATTCAAAACTATCCACTTCTAATCTTACTTCACTTTGAATTACAAATGTTACCTAAATGTATCACTAATTCAAAGTTTTATATTAGGATGATATTTCTTATACCTCTTGTTCCTAATTTTCACCTTGATTTTAACCTAATCAAAGTGTCTAAATTTCAAATTATCTTAATTCCTTTATAAACTATAGAACTTACCCTTTTATATTATATTTACCCAAAGTCTCAGTTTTGGCTTATCTTTTCTATCTTGTTGATAAGAATTTTTCTAAGTATGCATTTTCTTTTTACTTTCTCTAATTACAACTTCTAGCTTCGGTAATAACATTAAATATCTTATAGTAAAATTATGAATTTTACTTCACAAGATATTTGTACTTAGCTTTTAAATCCATCCATCCTGATGTTCATTAAACCATTATTTCTTAATAACCATATGCCCAAGGGTATATGATTAAAGTTCTGAATTCTAGCTTTCAACTAATTGATTCTATATGGAATATCTTATAGTCAAATTATGCAATTCTAATCACAAGATATTCATATTTTAGCTTTACTAAGCTAAATTACAAACAATCCTTAATTTATAACCCAAAAATAATAATATCCCTTTAATATAAACGCAAGGTAAAATTATTTCATTTACCGACCTTTAAAACAAAACCATTTTTATAAAATTAACAAAGTGCTCATATATAATGCACTCAAACTCATTCTAGGGTGTTACTAACCCCATCTCTAATGAGTTACTCATCCTAGGATATTACTAATCCTATCTCTGATAGGACTTTACCCATAACAAAGCCAAGGTTCTCGCTTAACCTTCGGCTCTGATACCAATGTGACGACCCACAATTTCGTATCCTTTGAGATGACAATAAACCACTCATGTCTGACCCAAGTTGCACGGATTTGCGGATTATCAAGGGTAATAAAGAAAATAAGATAGAACAAAATCTCACATTAATGAAATAATATATATTATTGAATAAATATCTTTACAGTAGAAAACTTTTATATACATATATCAGAGTCTAACCTAAATTCAGCTTGGACAGTTATAAACATCCGTCCTTATAATTGTTGACAAACATTAAACTAAAACTAACAAACCACAGCGGATAATAGAATATGTCCAGACGTAGATGAATATCTCCAGCTCTCCTCTAAAAACTCCAACTGTCTTCAACTAAACCTGAAACTACTCGGATCTAACCCAAGTATTGAAAATAATCTTAGGCTTGGTAGACCAGCGTGATAAAAACTCAATAATAGATGACAGTGTCATATATCAGCCTTTAAATAAAATCCTTTTGAAAAGAAAGAGTATCTCATAAGACCACGTCCACACATAAGCACTGATAGGTTTTTATCTTATGATAACTAAAACACTTTTATATATCAAAACATTTGATATTATTTTTAATGACATATCTTTGTAAACATTTGCAAATAAACTTATTAATCTTAGCCGAAATTGTTACCATTATTAAATTCCAGCATACTAGGCTTTACAAACAAAACCGTAGGTTCTTATTAGAGAATGAATTTCCATACAAATGACCTGGGAAGGGACTACCTTCCGATGGGTACACCTATAGATGGATGTCCCAAGGACCATCACAAAGGATCCTCTACCAACACAAGACTGGCATATCTCTATAACTAGATAGTACCGAATATATCATCCCTCGGTCGTCATCGACCTTTAATCGAGTGCACTCTAGTATACAAACCACATTAATTTACATCCCAAACGTCGTAGCGGGAAGAAATATATCTAGAAGGGGATGATCATACCCTAATTGGGAGTGACCCACTTAGCCTTGCTGCATCTTACCCTATTTCTGTCATTTCTGGTTGATGAGGCTTGAGGCATCGATTACCTTTTCACATAGCATATACCACATCTTTGAATGCCACATTGCCATTTCCATTGACTACTAAGTGCCTTCCATAAAAATACATCCCTTGATCTCGTATGTCTCAAGGAAGGTGTTAAGCTAAGAGAAGTTTCCTTCTCCATCACCACAAATGTATGTTTGTAAAAACCAATATACGTGTCTTTAGAAATGCAATGTCAGACAAACGTCCATACAAGTTGTCCAGGAACAGGACAAACCGAAGGCACTCTTCTACTACCACTAGTAGTGAGTAGTTTTTGCAATTCGAAAAATCTCTAAAACAAGGAGACCACTACTATAAATAACTCTATAATGGGAGCTACCCAGAGCATATCAACAAGCAGTCCTCACGCTATGATGATCCACAGTCTTCAATAATCATCATCTTCAACATGTCTTCACATTCGAACGTACATATTGGTTCGAAGTGGTTTTTCTTATAGGAATCACCCAAATCCGACCTCATTTCCTTCGAAGCCAATCATCGATAAAAAGTGAATATGAGTATACAGAATTCATTAAGTCTCTTTTCACTTTAATTCTTTTTGGATGATTTCAAAATCTCTTTCTTTTGACTTAGAATAATTCTAAATTATTCATTCTTTTTCTTTGGACAATATCTCAAATTTCCTCACTTAACTCTCGATCCAAATTCCTTAACTTTTAAGCGGGTCAAAAACAATTTTATTTAAGACATCGTTTACGATAAACCCTAAAATCAATCTTAGCAAACATTTTTGAGTAAATAGGATCATAGAAATCTTTTTAATTTTACTCAACATCAATCTTCGTATTCAACAAGTGCTATGGGCGAAATAACGGTGAAATCACCTTTTAAATTCCACGAATAGGATGAGTTCCATCTTTGGATTTTAATACCAAGTATAAGAAGATTATCTCTACGCAATCCAAGTCGTAATTTATTCATTTTGGGGATTTCATAATTTTGGATAATATCGATCTTCTTTTATTTCAGAAACTTAATGCGATCTTTTTAGAGCATCTGGGCTTTCCTTTCGATATGTTCCACCCCTCGCCTAAGCAGAGAAAATAGAGGCTAGGTAAGTTCAGGGCATTGGTTGCTCCATCCCTAACCTTAGTTAAACACCTTGTTTTATCTTTTCAGATCTCATAGGCGAGACAAATGTACTAGTCCTTTCCGCATACTCATTTATCAACTTTATTTTGGAATTGATTTTAAATATTTCAAATTATCTTTTAAATTCTTAATTTTCATTTTAAAAACATTCACAATTGATTCTAGGAATAATCGTCGCGCTTAAACTCATATTCAAAAAGTTATACCATTCGCAGCATAAAAGTGCTAGGAAAGTGCTATATAAGCTTATTTGATTTAAACAACTTTTAAACATTTGATAATTCATACTTTCAAATCCAAATCTCTTTTAAAATATTTAAATAGATTTATAAAATTTATTTCATATTTTTTTCATAATTAAAAACGTTCATTTAAACGAACTTTCCGTTATGGTCACATAACTGCACTAGTGCGATTTTTCTAGAAAATTGATTTGGACTTAATTCAAAATCTACTCAACGAAATTTTATTTTTCTTTCTTCGTTTATAATATATGGATGTAATAGTTTGGAATTTTCTTATCTCAAAGAATTCCAAGCTATATTCCACTCTACACATTCATTTGAACCTTTCGGCGCGAAATTGCAAAATGTCGTAGCGCTACACACATAGTTTTAACTTATTATTCAATATTTAAAATAATCTATTCAAATTGAATTTTATCACTTATAAAATCATTGCAAATCATTTTAAATCAATATTTTCACTTTTTAAAGCTTTCAAAATGAATTTTCACTATTACCGTAGTATAATATTATTATATTCCTATTATTTTAATTTTAAATTCCAATTTCAATTCTAACTTCAAATTAAACTCAATTAAAAATTAGATTTCAAATCTAATTTCAATTTAAACTTCCATTCAATGTTAATCTCAATATCAGTTTTCAAAATTGATTTCAGTTTCACTATTCATCTCAATTTCAATTTCACTTTAACTATCCTTTTTAATCCCGTTTCACTTCAAATTTCAAATTCTTTTTTATTTTTACTTTAATTTCTATTCAAATTGAAAAGAGACTTATTTTTTCGAGTTATCTCATATCACCAAAATATGATCTTATTAACAAAGAGATCACTTAATCAAAAATGAACATAACCAATGTTCATATTTATCACTAACATAACATCCATTCAACCAATCACATAACATATGATTTCAAATTCAACATTCACTATTAATACCATAATGGGATATATTATCAAAATTCAATTATCTAACCAAACTATCCAATCATATATATTAGAAATCAATTGGTATAAACATTCATATGTTATAAGGTATAAATCTTATTATTTTAATATAACCAAAATATAATTTCAAAAGCGATGAGGATTTTTCACCTTCATATCCACTCCGTCAAACTTTTTTCCGAACTAGCGTACTACTTCTCGAACGTGTTGAGTTTGCTGTTACCTCACGTTTTTTCTTTCTTTTCTTTCTTTTCTTTCTTTTTTTCTTCTTTTTTTATTTTATTTTGGTGTGGTCGTTGGCTTGAATGGAGGGTACGGCCTAGGGGTATGGGTGTGTGAAGGGGGTAGACATGTGTTTTGTGGTAGATAGGTGGTCTAGGGCTCGGGTAGGTGGAGTATTGGCACGGGTTGGTGGAGAGGAGCTCGATCGCGGGGTTTAGGGGCTTAGGTAGGTAGAAAGGAAGGGATGTGCATGTGTTTGACGGGGTGTAGGTGATGGTGTGGTTAGGTTTTGGTAACGTGGAGGTGATAGCTTGAAGGTAGAAGAAAAATGGAGAAGAG
Organism: Allium cepa; assembly: GCA_030765085.1. Taxonomy (NCBI): domain Eukaryota; kingdom Viridiplantae; phylum Streptophyta; class Magnoliopsida; order Asparagales; family Amaryllidaceae; genus Allium; species Allium cepa. Next base: position 324,668,779 of record CM060940.1, on the reverse strand, counting down.
AACAATTTTTACAAATTTTGTAGAATGAAAGTGAAGTGAAAAATGAAGGGGTTTGAACTTGTATTTATAAGTGGAGAATTTAATGTTAAATGACATAATTATCCTTGTTTACAGTTGGAATTGTCTTGATTTGAGTTGCATTTAATGTGTGGAATGACGGTTATGGAAGAGTGTGTTAAGAGATGAAGGGGTGTCACTTTCTTATAGTTTGTAACTGTTTAAACATATAAATTTGCTCATTTTCCATGTATATTCATAACATCATATTAATGAGATAAGATATAAGTAATGATGTTGTTTATAAAGTTTAACCATAAAATAAAATTAGTCAAATCATACCTTTTTAATTTATTTATTTAATTTAACTTTCCAAAAGTAAACCTCTTTTGACTTTTAGTGCTAGATGTAAAGTGTTTTAAAATTTTGTAAAGTTGTCTTTATTCATATGTGTATGTTAGAAAATGCATAAGTTACAACAACTTGACGACAACTTGTTTTGGTTGAAAACGGTGTTTTTTAAACAAATTTTACAATCAAAATTTGACGTTTTGTTAAGCTATATATTAAAGTAAACCAAAATTTAAAATGAACTTTTTACTTCTTTAAATAAATTAAAACATGTCTCTTTATATTTTAAAGATATATTTAATTAATATCAAAATCTTTAATTTTACAGTGTATGTAAAACTGACAAAATGTGACAAAATTTTGTTAATTTTGTAAAATGGTTATTAATATACTTTCAAAACTTTTATTATACTTTTATTATCTTTATTAGGTGTTTTAATAAGATTTATCTTTCCAAACAACTATTTCAACGTATTTATTTAAGTTCTATATCCTTTCAAATTTAAAATAAGCATAATCTCTCATTTTCGAAGGAGCAAAATAACGGGTCATTATACTAGTCCTAATCTGAGCCCAACGAGCCGTCATCCGGGGCATGTAAGATAAAGAGACGGCGGATGGCCAAGAGCAACCTATTATAGAATCATTACTCCAAAAAGCTGAAGAAGTCAACTGGATGACTCCTATCAAACGAGATCTCCTGAGCGGGATCTTCCCCCCGAACAGGAATGAGGCCTAGACGATAAGATACTAGGCCCTATACTACTCTTTCTTTGATGGCACATTACACAAGAGACGGTATTCTACCCTTATCTTAGGTGCATTTCCAAGAAAGAGGGATCACATATCATGAGGGAAGTGCATGAAGAACAATGCGACAATCACACTGGAGGAAACAAATTAGTAAAGAAGGTGTTAACATACAGCTCGTACTAGCCTACCGCGCTTTAGGATGCAAAGGAATTTGTGTGGAAGTAGGATAGATGTCAGCGGTTTGCCAGTATTCCTAGGTTGTCATCTCATGAGCATATCCCACTCGCTAGTCAATGGCATTTGACATATTGGGTATAGATCTAATAGGATTGCTCCCAATATTGAAGGGTGGAGCCAGATATGCCATAGTAGCCATATATTACTTCACCAAATGGGTAAAGGTGGAACCCCTAGCCATAATTACTGAAAAAGAGATAGTCAGTTTTGTGGTAAGAAATATAATCACTAGAAAGGGGATACTTTACAAGATCATTTTTGACAATGATACCTAATTTGAAAGCACGGAGTTCATGGAGCTTTGCGAGAAAAATGACATAATAAAAAGTTTCTCCTTAGTCGCATACCAGCAAGAAAATGGACATGTTATGGCCGCAAATAAGACAATCAAAAAACTGCTTTACAAAAGGCTACAAAAGGCTAAAGTAAAGTGGATAGAGGAATTATCTTTATTGTTATGGCCTACTGAACATCGACCAAATCGCATACATGGCACAACCCTTTCTCGTTAACTTATGGATATGAGTCCGCGCCACCCGTTGAAGTAGAAATCCTATAACATAGAAGAATGTCATACACTATAGAAAAGGATAAGAAATTGGGAGAGGCCGCCCTATAACCTATCCAAGAAAGAATGGATGAAGCAATTGTAGTAACGCCCACATATCAGCAAAGAATGGTAAAGAGTTATAATGAAAGACACAAGGAAAGAAACCTATGAAAATGAGACTTAGTGTTGCTGCGAGTAGTGGCTAACACATAGGATTCAATGGCTGGAGCGTTAGCACCAAATTAGGAAGGCCCACTAGTTTTAAAAGAAGTTTTGGCGAACATGGCATACCTTTTATCCTAGCCTGATGGCAACCTACTCCTTAGAACGTGGAATTCGGAGCATCTCAGGCCTTATTTTGTGTAATGTGTTGAATGTATAGTACATTGTAGTATTATATAAAAAGTATAACAATAAATAGGATGTAGGGATATTATTTGGCCCAAACCAATATAAAATCTTTGTACTGCTCTTAACCAAACCAAACACACAATCACAGGTTACCGCGAAAGGTCACTGGTCCAGCGAAGTGATAGAACCGTAAGCGAAAATGGAAATCTATACAATGAGAATGGTGATACTAGCCTTACATATTAGGATTTGCATCAGCGCGAATCAGGCTTCTCCGTCAAAGTATTTCGCTGAACAGGATGAAAAATTTCCCTGATCCAGTATGAATTTTTCTATGATGGCAATCATCAAGTTTGGTCGAAAGGATATTAGACTGCTTAAACCAGTATAAAAATGTTTATGTTAGTTAATTTGATATACCACACTGGACGTTTGGATATTAGATCGCCAGAACAAGTACAAAAAACCATGCATATGCGTTAATGGGTTGTACATACATGCCCCGACTTCTCAGTCAAATCCACTCCCTCGTACGGGAAAGACCATGCCAAGAGCACAACAGTTTACTCTTCATAGCTTATCGCCATAGTTCAAAGGTATGATTTCACATACAAACAACAGCGACAATCTCATAAATTAGAACAGTGGTACTAAAAAAGAATGCAGCTTAGCATACGTACGACACTATGCCCCTGACTAAGGGGGTAGGCTATACCAAGCCTGTAGCTAAGGACAGTTCATCCCCAAAATAGCGGGCAGGTCGAAACAGATATATGGCTAAACATATAGCTATGGACATTAAGCCCCTGAATAGAGGGCAAGACATGTTTAGCCAAGAAGTAAAATGGGTAAGAACACTATGCCTCGAAAAATAGGAGGTAGGTCGCGATCAACCCATGACTAAATCAATAATGGATTTCAATGCGGTTAGAGATGTTGCACCTCCAAACGCAAAGATAGAAGGAAAATCGAACATGCAGATAGGGTTATTAAGATAGAAAGTCTACCATGACCTATGATCGCTGCAGACTTAGAGGGCAAGTTTTACCCACGTTCTAACCAAGAACTGCTCTGAGAAAATAAGAAAGAACCAGCCGAAGATCGCAACAAAGGCGCCAAAGAATGAGGTTAAGCACCGAATTATTGGGAGGCAAGATACACCAAGCTAAGCTGACCATACCCATGTTCTGTCAAATGTCTATAGAGACATATCTGCATAGGCACATACCGAGGGTAACCTAGACAATGCCATATAGAGCCTAAAGCACGCCAAAAGTGCTGTAAGCAGGGTCGCTCAAGGTGTGCTTCAACACAGATTCTATTTTATGGGAAAATGACAAAGAGGCGCACCAAATAAACCCTCAGAATGGGATAAAAGAGTGATACTCCATTTCGATCCAACATATTTTCGGGTTAAGAGAAACAAATGTACCGATAGAGCAATAACGTCTGAACACAAGGCAACATTCACCTATCCATCTCTTCATATGCTTCACACCATAACAACAAAACTGGTCAGCACAAACATAGTTGTGCCAACGGGTTGGAACCAATATTCCTTTAAAATAGACTAAACCAAAAATTCCAATTCAAATTTGGATTTTATCGCCCTAATTTTGGATATTCCCGCTCTAATTTTGAGAAACACCGTATCTATTCAAACTTCCTGCTAAAAACACATCAGCAATTTAGTCACATAAAGAAAGAAATACGTAAGGATGACACCTGGCTGGATCCATGGGCGAAAACTAAGCGGCACGAACGAAATTCCAATGATTCGCGTTTAATTTACTACTATAAATAGGAAAATCACTGTAAATGAAAGGGATTTTTCTTCTGATAATTTTTACTTTTTAGAAAACCTTTAAGGTTCTATTGTACTAACCACCATGGAATTTTGTACTAAATTAACGAAAAGGAAGAAAGAGAAACTTTCCTCGTGGATGTAGGATTCCTTATAATCTGAACTATGTAAATCTTACGTCCTTTACTATTTTATGTCATCTTGTTATTTAGCTAATCATTGCATTTTATTTACTTGTACCTGAGCAATATGTCAGATAGATTTGACACTTTAACAAACAGTTAATGTGCAACTACCTAGTTGTGTAAGCATTCAGCAACACAATCACCACCTCATGGTAAAGTTAATACCCATTATCTCTACTAATTCAAATTTATCAGAGCAATTAACCACTCGATTACTCAAGACGTGATTGGGAGTTGAAGGACGAAAAAGGTTCCTCATCTCCTACTTCTCAAGTGAAATAGAATGTAGTGAGGTAGCTCTATATTTTGGGTACTCACTTCTGTTTCTTTCGATACTTGAGTGGTATATTTATCCATTGCTATTTACTTGGTAGATAGACTAAACTTGACACCCACTATAGTAGGTGAATTCTTCTGCAATGCTAACTTTGTATAAGTAACCGTAATTGCAAAGCTAAGTAAACTGGCCGAGCGTACTACCATTTGAACCTGATGCTCGAGCATCCAGATTGAGTGGGGTTGATCGATGATGACTTGGATTTGGTATCCAGATAGAGTTTGGTAGTTGTCCAGTAATGGGCAAAGACCGAACGAATGACTTGTACATTTTATGTGGAGTCATTTGTATTGGTGTTTGTCCTTATGTTAATAAACCTTAGGTGATGAGAGTAATCTCATATGCCGAAAGGAATATAATCTAAAGATTGATCCATGCACGTACCAATTCCTAATTACTAGTTTGAGTGTAGGGTTTTTACATTTTTTGCACTAGTTAGGCAAGGGTTTTTCACTCGATTCTTAAAGGCAAGCACTTGAGCCGGATTCTTGATGTGACTGAGAGATTTTCGAAGCATGACTCTAGTCATGTGAGGAAATTTCAATGGTCTAACTAAGGAATCAGATCGGAGTTTGTATGAGATGAGTAAAGTGGTCGAGCCTAGTTTAATAATAAAGTCTTGCGAGGAATAAAGGATTGGATCGGATATCATATATTATTTTGGTTGATCTTTCTTCATTGTAAAATTATTTACAGCATAGTGTAATTTAGAATATTTGCAATAGCTCAGAGAAGGACATCTCGACTATTTTTGTGGCGATTCAGATAATTTCCTAAGTGGAGATAAGATTCTTTCCTAGGCAAACATCATAGTCACTTAGTATATTATTCTTATCAACATTGTGCGGTTGAGACAATTTTAAACCTTAGTGAACCCAAGTATTTATAGATCGTCGTGATTTAATTGGTAGAATTCTCCCTTTTGTAAAATGAGTTCTGTTCGGAAGGAAATGGGAATTAAGATTTTGGTTGTTGGGTTTATCCACGAGTTTTGAGACTTGGTGATCCAGCATATCATAGAATTTTTCCTTCTTATAGCGGGAGTTATAGTGGTCTTTTGTGTATTGTATTCATGAAATGAGTTACACTAAAGCATTTTGTCCATCTTGGATGTAACACCCCATAATTTTAAGATCATTAATTTGAAGAAAACTAGTTATAAATCATTACACCAAAAAGTAGTATTTTTACAAATGTCAGAATTTGGCTACAAAACTTATATCCTTGGGTTTATGGCGAATCTGATCAATTTTCATGTATAATGTTTTACGATTAGAGTTAAAGTGTAAAAGTTATTAACGTTTGAAGTTTTTCGAATCGAAATAATTATGTGTATATATATATGTGTGTGTGTCTGTGTGTAATTAAGGAAATAGAAAAGATAACTAGCTAATCTTAATTTCCATTAGTTAAAGTTAACAGACAGTTAACGCTACTTAAATGTTAAGAAAAATGTAAATGGAAGGAAATTATATCGGTCGGTTAAACAAGGAATGAAATAAAACAAATCATAGCATGTTAATTAATTAATGCTAAAACACACAAGTCAACCCTAGATGTCTGCTAATCGACCAATAGCAGTCGACCGTAGGCATAAGGCGGTTGACCGGTGCTGTTGAAAATTCGATAATAATAAGTGGCCAAATGGCCAACATTCAATATACTCCAATCGAATAGCTGGCATTGATTTAAACCCATACAAATACAGATATAAACCATCACTTCTAAACTCATATTCTAGAGCGACGCCAGAGATCTGCCATTTTCTCTTCTCAACAAAATTCTAAGTTCTTAAAAATAGTTATAGATTATACTTACATATAATTGGAGAATAGTAGAAGATGAATGAGAAGAAAAATAAGGTCAAATCAAATCGCCAAAGGCAAGGTAAATTGTAAATCCGAATCTAAATTAAAGTTAAATCCAAATCTCTTTTCTAATTTAGATCTTTGATAAATCTGTGTATGCTTGCGGTGTATATATCTAAATAAGGAGAAAAGGGAGTCAAATTGGAATACCTGGTATTAGATCTGGAGATTTAAAAAGCTAAAATGGTGAGTGAGAGATTACATGTTTCTATATACTATTGAATTTATATCGTTGTAAATCTTTTCATATACACATAAAGCATAAGTCAAGTTGTAGGCTAAAATTGTATACATGAAACAAAAATTATATACTTTGCCTACATATTCTGTTATCGATAAGTTGTATCTTACGTTGCATGTATATAAATCTTGAAATATTGGGTATTTGTAGTCCCAGAAATTTATAGAATATGTGATAGTTCTATATTTCTTAATTTAATATGACTTGTGCAAATTAAAAAAACATAAATTGAGTTATCACCGTAAATTGTAAGGATTCAAGTAGTATTTTAATTTATTAAGTTATATAGCGTGTTGCAATGTGAATTTCTATATATTATCAAGTTTTAGGTTTAGCGGTTGAAACAACAAAGAATACGCCTACAAAGAAAGAGATGTATAAAATATGAATATTTACATTTATTTTTTGTTTTTTTTTTGGTTTTTTTGATGAAAGAGCGATCCTCCATTGAGGAGAGCACTCATGATATTTACCGAATTTTGTACTATCCATTTCAATAACTATGAAAAGGTAATTCCTTGTAATTCCAAACGTAACACAAATTCCCCTCTTAGGTGAATATAGAAATTTACAGTGTTAACATCTCCATTTGGAAGAAATGTAATTCCAATACATTAAAATGCAGAAATCGTTAAGGACAATTTAAAGAGTATTAATGGGACAACAAAATGATCTGACGGCCTAGAAACTCTCCAATCTCTATAAATACCATCCTACCTGTAACGCAAAGGGGGACCTTCTTATGAATGGTTGTTAAAGCTCTGCTGGAAACTTTCTTCACTCTCCACCTCCCTCAAAACAATCTCCAAAGGGATTCACTATGATTCTCCAATGGATTCCAACTCTGGGGATTCAATCTAGCTAAGGATAATCCAAAGCCTTGTAACCAAATTGTACTTGCAACAACAATCAGTCTATAATAAAACTATAAATTGAATGTAGGTCATTAATAGCCGAACCACTATAAAAATTCCATGTCTTCTTTCTTTTACTGTTCTTTTTCTATATGTATTATTTTTGATATTGCTCTATCAGAACATGGCGGTGCTTTCAAACTCAATATAAAATGTTGATCCATTTTTTGGGTTAACAAAGGGCAAGACTATTAACCCGTAAAAGGGATTATTCAAAACGAATCGGGTAGTCCGAGGAGTCGAGCCCTCCATAATCCCTGGAGCTAAGTCCATAATAGGAAGCATAAAAGTAGTAAATCTCAAAGGTGAGATAGAATACTGCTAACTATTATGACGTCGTCATTAGACACTACGAGAGTTTCTTGGTACGCACAGCAAAGAGGATGCGATACTGCGTTGATGATAGATCCTAATAGGGTGATGGGTTATGGATACAAGCAAAAATGGTATCTTGGTATGCACGACGAAGAGGAAAAGATATATATTTGTAGTTATAATCTACTTTGAGTAGTTGGGGCATATCATATGCGTACGTGGAATCGAGACGACTAAGTAAAATACAAAGGACATAACGTGTAATGGAAGGCAATCGAAATAAATTAGTGTTATGTATAAACTATATAACTTACCGGTCAATAGAACGTTGTTCTTACCCTCCTCCTTATGTATGCTCGACACTGACAAGGAGAGTAGATATTGAAATTTTCAATCTTTGTCAGCGTTGAGGATTTTTTCATTCTTCAACTTCGCAATTAAGCTTAAAGTAATCGATTAGTTCATTGTTCTGATAAATTGAATTAATAAAGCTAATTGTTATTAACTTTATCATGAGGTGGTTATTGTGTTGCTGAATGCTTATAGAACCAAGTGCTGCACGTTAATTGTTTATTAACACGTCAAATTTATCTGGCATATTGTTCAAGTACAAGCAAATAAAACGCAATGATTAGCTAACTAACAGGATGATAGAAAAGAAAATAATAAAGGACACAAGATTTACGTGGTTTGAATTTTAAGGAATTTTATGTCTACGGGAAAAGTTTCTATTTCTTCTTTTTCACTATTCTGGTACAGAATTTCATAGTCATTAGTACAATAGAACCTTAAAGATTTCCTCAAAAGGAAAATTTGTCCGAAGAAAAGTCTGTTTCATTTATAGTGCTTTTCATATTTATAGTTGTAAGTTGCATGCGGATTACTGGAAATTGTTTGGGTTTAAATAAACAACATTTTAACATGAAAAGATTGGATCTAGCAAGGTGTTATTCATCGTATTGCTTGTTTGATGTAATTGGATTATTCTTCTCATCAGAAACATGTCAACAATCCAACCACATCAAACAAGCAATACGATGAATGTCACCTAGATGGATCTAAGGGTTAAATTGTTTGGGTTTAAATAAGCAATGTTTTGACATTTGTTTTGGCCTTGGTTTTAATGCACTTAAAAAATATAGTTTCCCCCTTTAAAAGAATATTCTTAAAGAGCGTTTTTAGAAGTGTCTCTAAAATATTGTGATTGAAAATCAAGCCCAATAGAAAACAACCATCTTATCACTCCCAATAGTTGATTTATCGACTATCAACTTTAACTCTGCTTTCTTCTTTATATTTATTCACTCTAAGATGATGTGTTGCTCATTTGAGCCTTGTTATCCTTTGTCGGAAATTCCTAAGACCAAAGTGCGAGTGGAGGCCAAGCGATCTGGGGTTTCTCCCATTAGGGTATTTTCACATCCACTCTAGATTGGATTCGGTGTTGTGCAATGAGATGTGAAATACTCGGATATTCGATAATAGTTGACGGGGTCCGGCTTGGAGGTTTCCGAGAGCCATCAGAGTTCTCAAGTATACTTCTAGAGGCATACTTTCGGTAAGGGGGGCGCAACCTCCAATTCGTTGTTGGAAAAACTTCTCTTTTTCCCTTGTTGTTAATTCAAATCTTTGAATTGTTTCATTAATTGCATAGAGAACTGCCTTGTGCTCTTCTCCATGTTAAATTATCTGTGACCATTCTTTCAAGTCTGGAATCTGATATTATTTATACCCATTCATGCAGTATGAGATTTGTTCTTACTATTACCCACCCTTTATTTGGATTGTTTCTGTTTGTTATTTCCATTCTTTCTTGATTGGATTGTTTTTTCCCATTTCTTCATTTACGGATGTTGTTCTTGTGAGGTAAAAACTCGTTCCACCTTAGCTGCATGGTGTCATTGAGTTTTTATATATTCATCATATTACTGAGTTTTCTCATGCCGGTTTTCCATACCGACCCTAGTGTTATTTTATTATAATGCTAGGGCTAGACCGAGTTTTTCTCAGGCTCGCTTTGGTGATATGAAGTATTGGAGATGGGCTGGCACCAACCTTAGTGTTTTACTTTTCCATTATATTATATTATATACCTATTAGCACATGTAGGTTAGAATTTATTAACTGTCCAACTGATAAAGTTTGTTTTTAACTCTAATGTACTCCGTATTTTGGAGTAACAGTTTTTACCGTATTTGTTATATTATATTTGTCGATTCCCTTATGAGATTCTGATTTCCCTATTCTACGTTCCTTCCTTTTTATTTTACCTTACAATCTGCCTTTTCGATGATTCGATGTTCGGCATTTGAATACCGTGGATGTATTCGGTGTCGAATTTCAATGGTCTAAAAGGCGGGTCATTATGATATTGGAGCTCATCTTGAATGACCATGTATACAGCCCCTTTGAAGTATTTTAGCTTTGTATGGCGCTGTCTAGATTACCCTTGGTATGTGCCAGTTAGACCAGTCCCTATAGATGTTTGATGGAATGTGGATGTGGTCGGCTCAGCTTGGTGTATATAGTCTCTCTAAAATTTGGCGAAGTTTGCGGCATTTGACCTTAATCTTTGGTGTCATTGTTGCAATCTTTGGCTAGTTCTTTCATGTTTTCTCAGAGCGGTTCATGATAAGAATAGGTATAACAGTCAGTATTATACGATTTATTATATATAACTATTTCTCTGTGTATATTACTTATGCTCTGATATGCATTTATTTATTTATTTGTAGGATACCAAACCGATAATCCATAGTTTGGTAGATTTGGGTTTCGATTTAGCGAAATTCAGGCCTATTAGGGTATGGGTTGTTACATTGGATGACGAGCAGACCCATTGGAGCTTGTAATTTGCCAAGCACATTTCGACTATTGTTAGTCACCGTGCATGTCAGTATAGACTCAATAGTTTATTTCATTACTTTACATGCTTGTTATTATTCACTGTTGCTTGCTATTGTTTGATTGTTGTTTGTCACTGTATATTGTCATTTGGTTGTTATTTGTTATTTTGTGCTATTGTTTGCTATTGATTGATTTTCATTTTTTTGGTATATCGTCGAATCTTGTTTTGTATGATTGGTTCTTTTTATGTTATTTATTATTGCTTGTTGATTGTTTCGAAGTGGTTTTGGCTCGTTATACATTGTTTAGGTTACCCTCGATATGTAACTATGCAAACTTGTTCCTATAGACGTTTGACAGAATGTGTACGTGGTCGGCTCAGCTTGGTATATATAGTCTCCCTAGAATTTGGCATAGTTTGTGGTGTTTGACCTCGATCTTTGGTGCCTTTGTTGCCATCTGCCCCTTATTTTGGGGGCATAGTGTCCTCAACCATTTTACCTATTGGATCAACCTGACCCGCCCATAGTTCAAGGACATAATGTCCATAGCTATATGCTTGGCTGTATATCTATTTGACCTTTCCCATGTTCTGAGGGCGAACTGTCCTAAGCTACAGGCTTGGTATGACCTGCACCCTTAGTTGGGTGTGTAACATCATATGTACAACTGCATTCTTCTCTAGTGTCACCGTCTTCATTTATGTGATTGCTGCTATTGTTCATAGGTGAAATCATACCTCTGAAATATGGCATTGAGCTATGAAAAGTAAGTTGTTTTCTATTGGCATGGTCTTTCCCATTTAGGGAGTGGATTTAACTAACAAGTCAGGTCATGCATGTACAACCCATTATCGCATGCGCTTGGTTTTATTTTTACTAGTTCTAACCATCTAATATCCATACGTCTAGTATGGTATGTCGAATAAACCGACATAAATTTATTTTACACTGGTTCGAACAATCTAATATCCCTACGATCGGCCTTTTAGATTTGTTATCATAGGAAAATTTATACTGGATCAGAATTTTTTATCCTGTCTAGCGAAATATTTTGGCCGGGAAGCCGGAATCACATTGATGCAAGTCCAAACGTGTAGGGCTAGTATCACCGTTCCCAATGTTGAGATTGTCATTTTTTCCTACTGTCTTAGCGTTTCGCTGAATCAATGACTAGTGGTAGCGACTTTTGATTGTGCATTTTTCTTTGTTAAGAGTAGTATAAAGATTTATATTGGTTTGGGCCATATAATATCCCTTCGTCTAATTTATTGTTACTTTTTTTATAATACTACAATGTACTTTATGTTAACCATATTAAATAGAATAAGGCCTTAGATGCTCCAAATTCCATGTTCTTGGGACTAGGTTGCCATCAGGCTTGGCTAAACGGTATGCTCTGTTTTCCAAAACCTCTGCTATAACCAGTGAGCCCTACTAGTTTTGTCCTAACGATCCATCTGCTGGAAATGACTCGCCATAGAATCAAGTCCCCTTTACAAAAGTTTCTTTCTTTGAGTCTTTCATTATAATTCTTTTCCATTCTTTGCCGATATGTGGCCGCTACAACCACTGCTTTATCCCTTTGTTCTTGGATGAGATCTAGGTAGGTCCCTCTCAATATCTTATTCATTTCTGTTGTATAGGACACTCTTCAACGTGATGGTATTTCTACTTTGATAGGTAGCATGGCCTCATATCCGTATGTTAGTAATAAAGGAGTGTGACTCGTGGAGGATGTAGTCGACGTTTGTAAGCCTATAATACTAAAGATAGTTCTTCTATGCACTTTCCTTTAGACTTTTGTAGCCTTTTCTTGAGCAGTTTGTTGATGGTGGTATTCGCGGCCTCACCCTGTTTGTTTGCTTATGAGTGTAGGACTAAGGATAAACTTTTTAGTACGTTGTTTTTCTCGTAGAGTTCCATAAAATCCTTGCTTTCAATTTGGTCACCATTGTCGAAAATGATCTTGTAACGTATCACGTATCTAGTGATTATATTCTTTACTACAAAAGTGACTATCTTTTTTGCAGTAATTGTAGCTAGGGTTCCGCCTCTACCTATTTGGTGAAGTAATCTATGGCCACTATGGCATATCTGGCTTAACCCTTCGACATTAGAAGCAGTCCTATTAGATGTATACCCCATATGTCAAACGGCAATGGAATTGTGAGTGGGATGAGCTCATGAGATGGAAATCTTGGAATATTAGTTAATCCCTAACATCTAACGCACTTCTTCACAAATTCCTTTGCATCTTGAAGCACGGTAGGCCAATAGTAGCCTTGTCTTAACACCTTCTCTACCAATTTGTTTTCTCTAGAGTGGTCGCCACATTATCCTTCATACACTTCCCTCATGACCCGTACATCCTCATTCGTGGAAACACACCTAAGATAAGGAGTAGAACACCCTATCTCGTATAATATGCTATTAAAGAAGTAGTGTGAGGCCCGGTATCTTAACTTTTGGGCCTCATTCTCGTTTGGGGTAAGAGCCCACTTAGGATATATTATTTGATAGGAGTTAACCAGTTGTCCTATTCATCTTGTTGAAGTAAGGATTCTGTAGTAGGTTACTCCTGGCCTTCTGCCGTCTCTTGATTCCATGTGCCCTGGATGGCGGCCTGCTCGGTCAGGACTAGTATTTGATTTGATTATGTTATTCTTGGCTTTTCCTGATGCATAGTCGGTACCACATTCATCTCATTGGTTGTTTTTGTACTAGTTGGCTTTCCTAAAGAGTTGACAAACGAGTTGCTTTCATGTGGGATTTGCTCTATCTCAGACTGCTCGAACTGCTCTAGTAATTTCTTAGACAACCTTGCCTATTTCGTTAGGTTGGGTTCTTTTGCTTGGTAATTTCCTTACCCTTGATTCACAATTAATTGGGAATCACTGTGAACTTTAACATGCGTTACCTTCATTACTTGGGCCATTCAGGCCTGTAGGTAGAGCCTCTTATTCTACTGCATTATTGGTTGCACTAAAAACGAGCTACACTGCTCCATACAGCTTCTGCCTCTCCAGCGTGATCAACACGTACCCGATTCCTACTTGTTCATTTGATGCTCCATCCATGAACAGGTGCCGGAACTATAAAGTGTTTGCCTCATCTTCTATCTGGGGTTCGGTTGGTTATCGAAAATTTGATTTTTTAATTTGATTTTAAATGACTATTTTTTGACTTATCTAACTCCCTAATGATTATCGAAAAGATAAATAGTGAATAGAAAAAGTGATGAGTGTCGATATTTGTCAAACATTACTCAAGACAGTATATTTAGAAAAATTTCTTTAGAATTTCATAACAAGAGTTATAAAAAAAAATTGTTGGGTAAAAATTACATGACCATTTCTATTTCTATCATCTTTCTATCGACCATCACTCATCAAAATTACATATAGTATGTAAATTTGTGGTAGTTTACAAAGGAAATCATTCGTTCTTCAATATCTTTAAATTTGTGAAGGAAATTATTTGTGCTTCAATTTATTATATTTAGCAATAAAAAATAAATATCCAAAGTATTCACCCTCATTTAAAAGTCCTCACGGTTATGCATGGGTGAATTACTTGGATTTCTTGATTATGTGCTTCCATACTCATTTAAAAGTCCTCACGGTTATGCATGTGTGGAACACATATCAACATTGAGCTTTTAAACTGATAAGTTGATTCTAATCCCATTTAAAAGTCCTCAGGGTTATGCGTGGTTAGAAGATACTTGAATTCTTTTTTAAATAAAAATTGTGAATACTACTAATCTCATTTAAAAGTCCTAACGGATATGCATGGTTAGTAGATATTCAAATTTCCTGAAATAAATATACCACAAATAGACAGAACTGTATGATTTTTTTTGATGATTTTATCTCCACCATTTCTGAAAGTGGAATATGCATCTGACAAGGGTAATTATGATTTTTGTTTGATTTTTTATTGAAATTCGATATTTATATTCAATTGATGTTAATGTTTGATTTATGTCTGTCATTTCATCTCTGTTTTTATAACATTGTTATTCTTTTGCTGATAACAAAAGGGGGAGAAAAAAAAGTTAAGATTTTTTCAAATAAAATCAAGCGAAGAAGTCAAATTTTTATCTGTCTATTTATTTGACTATGCATTGATGAAGGGGGAGTTTTGAGAAAATAGGAAGCATTCAAATAGGGGGAGCAATTTGAATGATCAAATACATTTCATATTTTCAAAATCTTAAATGTATGTTTGTTATCATCAAAAGGGGGAGATTGTGGAATATGCGATTGTATAAACGTTATATAATTTTTGTTTGATGATAATAAACATATATATGCGTACAAATGTATTTGATATTATGCTATTTCATATCTCACAGATTAAATGTCAATATACAGAATAAAATTGAACAACACAGAATTTGAATTCAAACTGAAATTTTTATTCAAACAATCTTTTTATTACAAATTGAATAGTACAATTTCTCTCACTATAACTGTACAATTTCTGAATACATACATCTTTCTGATTTTACATCATTTCCTCACTACATATCACTCACACTTATATTTTTGTCTTCAACTGAATTCCAGTCTGATTCCAGCATTTGAATAATCTGCAAAAATATTTTCAAACGCAGTAAAATTGAAAAAGAAATATTTTTGCAATTCAAAAATAAAAGTTGATTTTGAAAACATTGTTTGCCTCAGTTATTTGGGTTGTTCGTCATCATTTTTGATTGTATCTGTGCATATCAGCATTTTATCAGGGACGGGTTGTACATAAGTGGCTGCAGTACACACGTATACATTTGTACACGTGTGCACTGCCCCGCCAACTCGTGTGCACAAATCAAACAAAAGCACTGCTAACAATTCAACACAAGGTCAAACCCAAATAACACACGGGTTCAACTCAAGGCAACTTGAAGAATACAAGGACAAATAATCAAACTGCAACAAAATTTCTGAATGGAGGCAGAACAACAATACAAACAGCAAATGTCAAAGAAAACTACAAAGCAACCCAGTGACTACATCACAACATCAAAGGCAATGCACCAATGAATCATCAAGGGCTATAGCAAACATGAACACTGCAGAAATTTCACTTACTGCAACAATATTTTTAAATGGACAGCAAAAGTAATCAAATCAAAATGGATCAGTGAATCAAATTCAAAACAAGTCAAAACCAGAACACAAGCAACCATACACAGCAAAACTAAATGCAATACAGTATGCTCAGTGAAGAGCATCTGAACAAGTGAAGTATTTGTGACGAAGCAAAGTTGAAGTCCATCAGAAAAATTCACGGAAATGGCAGAGCACAGAGAATTCAAAACCGAGTATTTTAAATCGAAGTTAACCAGAGAAAATCACGAAATGAATCAAAGCCAAGACCGAAGCCAGCAGTAAAAAAAAATTCATGAAATCAGTATGGTCAAAGTCAATAAAGCGTTCATCGTGATAGCCAAGCAAATTGACCAAGTCACAAATCAAAACCGTGAGTGCCAAGCATAAAAAAAATACGAAATTGACAAAGTCAGATCAATCCCAAGCATCCAAGCATAATCAAGCGGCCAAAGCACAGAATTGACGAATTCAAACAATTATATACGAACGCAAATATAGGAATTCGACCTATATATGAACCATTCATCATCGGTAGTTTAAAGGGCATCGAGTTCGAGTACGAGAATCACTAAAGCACAAAAAGGGAAAATACATACCGAAGCAAACGTCGGACTCGATCAAGCAGCATTGAGCAACTCAGAGAAATAATCGATCGACATAGAGAGGAGCCAAATCAATCATACGATCGAGCAACTATCGGCTGCTTATTTCACAACCCTAATTTGGAACAAAGAGCGCAAGGAGCAAAAGCCCCAAATTCGCAGAAGCCCTAATTGAGTTGGAAGGAGGAACGACCACCATTACATAAACGAAAACGAACGGAGCAAATAAAAGAGACGGGTCGAATTACAAAAGGGAGCCGACCTTATTTCTCCAAAGAGGCTTCTATTTTACAAAAGGGCTTTTATATTTAAATTTAGGGTTATTTATTTTTTGTCTTTTAATTGTTGTTTTTACTTTTCGAATCAAAGAATTTGTAAATCACCACCTAGGGATTAGGTAATGTCAGATTGTCTAGTTAGAATTAGTTCAGTTAGCGGGGTGTGCGAGTTTGCAAAGCTCTATAGGCGGGAGCAGAGTTTGCGAGTAAGCAAAGATCTATAGGCGGGAGCAGAGTTTGCGAGTAAGCGAAACTCTATAGGCGGGAGCAGGGTGTGCGAGTCTAGTAGAGTGTTTGTGAGCGGGAGCAAATGTTTGCGAGTCTAGTAGAGTGTTAGTGAGCGGGAGCAAATGTTTGCGAGTCTAGTAGAGTGTTTGTAAGCGGGATACTGTTTAATTCTAATAGAAATCTGGGAATGCAGCAGTAGGCAGGGTTTGCCGAAGATGGGTAAATTTTGTGTGTGATTTACTTTTCAGCATATTTATTTCTGCAGTTTGTTTCTGTGTTTATATCGAGAAAATTTGCTATAACCCTATTCACCCCCTCTAGGGTTAATCTAGATCCTACAGTTAGTACAATAGAATGGTTTTTGCAAAAGGCAGAAATGTCAGAAGAAAAGGTTCCTTTCATCCACAACCTTTTTTCTTTTTATAGTTATAAGTTGCACGCGGATTAGTGGAATTTCTTTCTGGTCACTACGCTTTAACCCTTAGATCCAGCCAGCTGTCATTCATTTATTTTGCTTATTTGATGTGATTGGATTGCTAATGTGTTTTTGGCGAGAAATTTGAAAAAAGGCCGGGATTCCCAAAATTAGAGCGAGAATGTCAAAAATTATGGCGATAGAATCCAAATTAGAGTTTATTATCCTTTTTGGTTTTCAAAGGAATGTCGGTTGCGGTTCATTAACTCAACCGCATTTGTGCGGACCAGTTATGTTGCTACAGACTGAAGCATATGAAGAGGTGTAATGGTAAATACTGCCTAACAATCAGATGGAATTGCTCTGCTAATATAGTTGTTATGACAACATGTCCGGTCGGGAATGGAGAAGCACTTTCTACAATGTTCTAAAGGTTGATTCGGTGCATATCTTTGTCATTTGTCTGTAAAATTGAATCATGAAGCGCATCTTGAATGACCATGTATATAGCCCCTTTGGAGTGCTTTCGGCTCTGTATGGCGCCGTGTAGGTTATCCTTTGTATGTGCTTGCGTAGACCTACTTCTATAGCGTTTGATAGAACAAGGATGTGGTCGGCTTAGCATGGTGTATATAGTCTCCCGGAATTTGGCGTAATTTGCAGGGTTTGACCTTGATCTTTGGTGTCTTTATTGCAATCTTTGGCTGGTTCTTCATGTTTTCTTAGAGTGGTTCTTGATAAGAATGGGTGTAATAGTCAGTATTATATGATTTATTGTATACAACTATTCCATTATGAGTTATATCAATAGTGCTCTGATGTGTATTTATTTATTTATTTGTAGGATACCAAACCAATAATCCGCAGTTTGGTAGACTTGGGTTTTCCATTAGCGAAGATTCAAGCTCAATAGCATGCGGGTTGTTGCATTGGATAACAAGTGAGCTCATAGGAGTTTATAATTTGCCATGTATGTTTCGACTATTGTTAGTCATCATGCATATCAGTATAGACTCAATAGTTTACTTCATTACTTTGCATGCTTGTTGTTCACCTCATTCTAGGGTATTAAATCGATTCTCCTCATTCTAGGGTATTGATACCCTATCTCTAATGAGTTTATATAACCCCAAACTAAGGTTTTTAGGGAAACCAAAGCTCTGATACCAACTGTAACAACCCGTATATTTGGACAATTTAAATTGACAATAATCCACACATGTCAACTTAAATAATACAAAACACGAATCATTATGGGATTATAAATACATAAATGTAAATGAGAATCAATACAACATCACAGGCACAGAACAGTCACGGAATAATGAAGCGGAAAATACATCGTCATAATAGCAGTTCATGAAGCTACTACATGAAGTACAATAATGTCTTAACATAAAGTGACTAAAAGGAAATACATAAATGTCCAACAGACTAGGACATCAATACAGGAATAGAAATAGACTGATGAAGATAAATGCTAAGCCTTCAGCATCTTCAACCAACCTTGATCAGCAACCGGATAGCTTCATACTGACCCGAGCATATACAAAAGGGAAACACTCGAGTCAGGACTCAAAATCTTATACAGAATAATCAAGTGCACGGAATGAAGTCCATAACTCAAAGATGAATAAAATAACATCTCTAAGGGTCCGATAAACTATCTATATATACAATAGAATACGATATGTAGATAATGTCTAATCAGTAAAGTACGATATTAAAATAGCGTTAAGGCGTTACCATAATTCCCCTTAACACTTTTTATAATGACATAGTCTATACAGCACTGTAAACCCTACCGTAAACTAGTGGTTATCAGTGGGTACCCCATAGGTATAACACAAAACAAAACGTAGTGGTCGCGAATAGGATAATCAGTATGACAAGGTACATGAGGCGATACCAACTAGGATACTAGTAGTTGCGTGATCCGGACTGATGTTGAGCATAGCCAGCAGCAACCTCAACACCGCGAAACAACACTCCCAAATCAAGGGGTGCACCCAAATCGAATCACAAAAGTAATAGATATGGTATCGAAGAAGCGTATCCGCTAGAGGTGGCGAACCTCAATGGCCCGACACGGCTCCTTTTTTAGTCATGTCAGGGGTCGTCCAAAATTGTTCTCTTTCTTCAGTCAACGCGTTCACCAAATCATCCACTTAATTCTGGATCAACACTCCGTGTATAATAGTTATTAAAGTGGTTTTCGGTATCGACAGAGAGTATGTCCATTCCCGATCACGATCGCTTTAATAACTACGTATTTATTACCCGATGGTCGGTTAAATTAACGTTTAAAAAAATCAAAGTCCAAAAGTCAAGGTGCAAATTTGACTTCCAAAATTTGACATTTCACGGTTCAGCTTATTTCGGATATTTAAACATATTTCCAAGTGCAATCTTTAGTTCAAACATTTGAGTTATCAATACAATTAAGTATTCAAGTTCAATTTAAAAAGATCTAAATTTCACTTCTTCAATTTAGTTGAAAATCAATTAATTCAATTTAATGGTAAATTTGGTTCGAAGCATTAAATCAAATTCTATTCATTTCGCTTCGTATTTACATTCATCGTTACATTAAATATAATCGTAAATTTGATTAAATCAATTTCATTAACTAAATTCCTTTTTATCAAAACTTCATTTGATTTATTTACCAAATTCAATTAAATTTCTATTTAAAGAAACCCAATTTCATTTATTTGGTTCCATGATTTACACAACACAAATTCGTTGTTTATGAGTTACAAATCAACTCAATTCATATTCGGTTACAATGTCCTAATTCATTATATTCAAAATAATTTAAATTTAAATTATCACTAAATTAAATCCACAAAACTTTAGTTAGTTTTGTATTCCACTTAAGTCAAATTTTCTTAATCTCAAATTTAATTCGTAACAAGTTTCAAATCTATTTAATTAAAACCGAGTTTAAATCTAACTCTAACAAATCTTATAAAATTTTAAATTATTAAATTCTACAACTTACTTGTTTCTAAATCTCATTTTAATTAAATTTGCCAATTCATTTTATTCAATTAAATAGGTTTATTAATCCGTTTCAACTAAATCCGTTAATTTATCCCAATTTAATCCATTAATTTATTTCAATTTAATCCATTAAGTCCGTTACTTAATTTCCAAACAAATTGTTGAGTTCATTCCTTAATTTCAAATATATTTCAATTTCAAAATGATTTTTGTTGACCAATCGGGTTTTTTATTTTTTATTATCTATCCTAGGCCACGTTGTTTAATTGGGTATTTATCATTTCAACCCAATATCATTCAATTATAACACAAAGCATAACAAAAGGAACTTGCAGTGTGATAACTGGGATGGTGTCAAAGTAAATAAACAAGAAATAGCAACCATACATAACAATTCAACAATTTATTAAATAATCTCGAAATAATCATATTAACTTACATTCGTTATTTACGCAAATTAACATCATTATTCCTAGAATCCACACTATCATTTCATGCAGATTAAAGATTATTACATTATGATTTTTCTTGGTGTCTATTATCAATTTACTACATCTATCATACATTCAATGGTTCAAAGTGTAGTTAACCCTATTTCTACGCGTCGATTTATTTAACATTTAAAGGGGTCAAATTCAACATATATAATCCATTTTAAATGGTTAACTATCCTATATCAAATTCAATTTCATATTAAATTTCACTTATATTTCAACCAAATTCAACATCACATAGCAAATTTAGTGTCGCAACTAAGTACCATAAACCAACATCAAATCACAATTCATCACGTTAAATCTTTTTAAACAATACATGGCGTCAATTTAGAAATTTTAAATTCTATCAATACTCCATTTTAACTTGTATAGCAATTAACAGTTTTATTTCAACAATTTTAACAATCAACAATTTAATATCCAAATTAATACTAACAACAATTATCACTTGATTATCATAGCATAATAGATTGAGTCGTGAATGAAATATTCACCTTGCGTGGTTAGAGAAGATGACGAAGCACGAAGATGAATAGATAAGAGACACTAACAAGCACGACACAAGAAGAACACAAACTGCAGTCAAACAAATAATTAATCAATAATTTGTTTATTGCAATATATATCTATTTAATATATATAAACCATACCAAAGCAAAGAAACTAGATAGATCTGATAAGCTGACTGGAAGCCTAAGTCTTCGAAGCAGTAGCTGATACAACACAGTAAAACACTATATGTAAGCAAACTAAAATTTCAAAGTATATACTGCTATATACTTTCACAGTTTCATATATATATATATATATATATATATATATATATATAAATTTATATATAAACGGAAGTGCACTGAAATATGGTTGCGGCCAATGCGAGGCACATAAGTGACGGCGGGCAGGGGATGTCGCGATGGTCGGACTGGTGGATGTGGCAGGGGTCTGGACGGTGGCGTGGAGAGTGGAGGCGGTTGCTGGCGATGTGGGTGTAGTGGGGCAGTGGAGGCTGGCAATGGATGAGGCGGACGAGGCGGAGAGGGTGGCGGTGCAGGCTGTGTCGGTGGGACGCGGGTAAGCGGAGCAGGTGGTGTGGCTGTGGACGGCGGCTAGTGGACTGGACGAGTGGGCGAAGGTGGGCTGGTGGTGCGAAGGCTGGTGGAGTAGTGGAGTGGGGGAGCGGGGCTGGTGCAGTGCGGCAGTGGGTGCGGTACGGTGGTGTGGCGGAGGCGGGCTGTGGGCAGTGGACGTGGAGGTGGGCTGTGGGCGGAGGTGGGCTGGTGGTGGGTAGGGCAGAGTGGGTGGACGGACGCTGGGGATGGGAGGCGACGACGGGCGAAGGGTGTGGATGCGGGCGATGGGTGAGGTGGCGGATGTGGTGTAGTGGAGTTTGGGTTTGTAAGTTTCATACTGGGATTTTGAAGAAAGAAAAATATAATAATATGAGAGAGGAAGAAGAAAGGAAGAGCAGTGAGCAGTACATACCAGAGATTATAGAGTATAATGAACTGACTAACTAATGAAAGCAGAGGAATAAATGAAGGCAGAGGGTAGCAGATATATACAGAGGGATTTAGAGTTACAAGGTCAAGGCAATGATGTCTTCAGTAAACATGATGGCTATTGGGTTTCTGAATGGTCAAAGGCTCCTAGAATTCTGAGCATTGGAATGTTGGGTACCGGTTTGTGCTGCGTAACAGACCAGTTTGTACTCTGTTAAACAATTATAATTTGCAACGCCGAACTCCGATTGACACAAACAAATATACCGTTTTGATCAGCGCGACGAGGCGGACACAACGGTATGAAGATATTGATGGTTTGACATTGTTTGCGAAGTGGTTAATCTTATTGAACTATTTGCTCGAGCGAACATTTTAACTAGCTATTAAAAGCGAAATTTGACGAAATGAAATGCGTTGTCATGATCAGAATATTTTTCTTATGCAACACTGTGAAAAATATTTGAGTTCGGACGATAGAAAATTTACACATAAAATTGAAACTAATATGTAAATGTGACGAACGAAATTTACTTCAATATTTTTCAACGAAATTTGGCGTACGCCTATGCCTATCTAGACGCATTCCAAATGTGAAGTTTGAATACCAACGGAATTCGTTTGTGAAAATTCGAATTTCTACACTAATATACGATTTTAAAAATTGTAAATTGGGTCTGAATTTCAGGGTCGTTACATTCTCCCCCACTCAAAACTTTTCATCCTCGAAAAGGAACGATGTAATGAGTAAAAGAATAGATAGAAGGGACATGATGGATATATAATAGATTATGGAACAGACTATAAAACATAGAATAGAGTTTACCTTCAACAAACTATTCTGGATTAGAATCCCGAATACTCTCCTCGGTTTCCCAAGTACAATCACGATCATCGGGACCCCATTGGACTTTGACTAGGCTGACGGATTTTATTCTAAGCTGCTTCGTATCTCTATCTACAATACGAAGTGGTCTCCTCTCTATAGTCAAATCCGGCTCAATATCAACCTCATCTAACTGAGCAAAAGGAATGGTCATGGATGGATCGTGCACAATCTTCCGAAGATGTGAAACATGGAATACGTTGTGCACGCCCTCAAATTTCTCTGGTAGTGCAACTCTGTAGGCTAGTGTACCAATTCTCTCAGTGATAGTGAATGGTCCTACAAATCTAGGAGCAAGCTTCCCTCTTTGACCAAATCGAATAACATTCTTCAAAGGTGATACCTTAAGAAATACCTCATCACCAACCTGAAATTTTAAATCTCTTCTACGCCTATCTGCATAGCTCTTCTGCCTATCCTGTGCTGTCTTCATCTTCCTTCTGATCTCATTAATCATCTCGGATGCTTCCATAATCATATCTGGGCCAAGAATTAATCGATCACCAGGCTCAATCCAACAAGCTGGCGATTTGCATGGCCATCCATATAAAGCTTCGAACGGTGCCATATCGATACTTGCCTGATTATAAAGATAGTTAAATTTAAATTCAATTTTACTTATTTAAATTGAAATTTTCTGATTTACCTGATAACTGTTATTATAAGTGAATTCGACCAAATGGAGGTGGTCTTCCCAAGATCCACCAAAATCAATAATGCAAGCTCGGAGCAGATCTTCCAAAATCTGATTTACCCTCTCAGTTTGGCCATCTGTTTGAGGATGATAAGCTGTGCTCAGATTCAGTTTAGTGCCCAAGATGTCCTGAAATGCCTTCCAGAATTTATCAGTGAATGAAGGATCTCTATCGCATACAATGCTAGATGGAACTCCATGAAGTCTAACAATCTCTCTCATATAAATCTCGGCCAAACTCGAAGCAGTACGAGTGGTCTTAACAGGAAAAAAGTGAGCAGATTTGGTCAACCTATCAACAATCACCCATATACTCTCGTTACCTTTTCTGTTCCTTAGTAATCCATCAAAGAAGTCCATAGAAATCTGATCCCATTTCTAACACGGAATCTCTAGGGGTTGAAGTAATCCTGCCATCTTCCGGTGATCGGCCATGACTTGTGGCAAGTGGTGCATCTACTGACATATATAGAGATATCTCTCTTCATCCCACTCCACCAATATAAACGCTTCATATTCCAGTACATCTTGGTGACACTAGGATGAAATGAAAGTGATGACTGATGGTCCTCTCTAAGCACTTCTTGTCTCAATCCATCGACATTAGGAACACAAATACGGTTGTCAATCCTCATAACTCCATTAATATCTATCTGTGCTCCCACTTTACTGTCAGCATTTCCGACTCTTCCAAGAACTAACTCCTTTATGCGATAGAGCAAGGTGTCCTCATATTGCTTAGCTTTGATGCGATCCATAAGAAAGGGGGTGGTAACAAGCTGAAATAGCATGCCTTCTACAAGATTACAACACGACAATGCTTTGCTACGGCTCAAAGCATCAGCTACAACATTTGCTTTCCCAGGAGTATAATTGATGTCGAGATCATATGCAGCTAAGAATTCGAGCCATCGTACTTGTCTCTGGTTCAAATCCTTCTGAGAATAAATATACCTCAAGGACTTATGATCAGTGAATAATTCAAATTTTGTTCCCAAAAGATGATGCCTCCATAGTTTAAAGCAAATACAACGGCAAGAAGCTCTAGATCATGAGTGACATAGTTTACTTCATGGGTCTTCAACTGACGGCCAACATTAGCAACAACCTTACCATTTTGCATCAAGACAGCGCCTAAACCTTCTCGACAAGCATCGGTATAGACAGTTAATCCTTCACACCCATCAATTACCGCAAGAACTGGGGCTGAAGTTAACTTAGGCTTCAACTCACTAAAAGCTGATTCGCACTTCTCACTCCAAATAAACTTGACATCCTTTCGAGTTAAAGCAGTAAGTGGGGCAGAAATCCGGGCAAAGTGCTCGATAAATCTACGATAATAACCGGCTAAGCCCAAGAAGCTACGAATCTCTATAGGAGTTTTGGGAGTCTCCCAATCCTGTAGATAAGTTTTCAAATTAGAAACGAATAAGATGGATCGAATAGAAATAACGAATAAGATAGAACTTACACTGATTACGGCGATCTTAGCTGGATCGACCGAAATCCCAATTTTCGAAACAATATGGCCAAGGAATCGCACTTCGTCTCTCTAGAAGTGGCATTTCGAGAACTTGGCTTTAAGCTGATGATTTCGGAGAGTTTCCAGAACATAAGCAAGATGTGTCTCATGCTCTTTCTCATCTTTGGAGAAGACGAGAATATCATCAATGAAGACAAGAACAAACTTGTTAAGGACATCACGAAAGACTCGATTCATCAAGTCAACGAAATAAGCAGGGGCGTTGGTCAACCCGAACGGCATAACCAACCATTCATAGAATCTGTTCTCGGTACGAAAAGCTGTCTTATGAATACCATCTTCTGCTCCTCTGAGTTGGTGGAACCCAGTGGCTAGATCAAGTTGTGAGAAGACTTTAGCTCCATGGAGCTGATCGAATAAATCATTTATGCGAGACATCGGATAGCGATTTTTGAGAGTGCATTTGTTTAGTTCTCTGAAATCAACACACATGCGAAGAGATCCATCTGATTTGGTGACAAATACAACTGCGGCGCCCCATTCAGAACAACTTCTCCTAATCAAACCCTTAGCAAGAAGATCATCAATTTGAGTTTTAGTTCAACCTTTTCCTTAGGAGCCATCCTTCTGTGAGGGAGAACTACGGGAGTAGCTCCAGGAATAAGGTCAATGCGGAAATCGATCTCCCGTTTAGGCGGTAGAGAGTTGACCTCTCCAAATACATCGGGAAATTTCTGAATAATATGAGTGGTACTAAGATCATCCGGTTGAGCATCAAGAGAGAATATGAAGCTTTCGGCATATTTCTAAGGTGATTTGCATTCAATGACAAGCGGTGGGCCCTTGTCATTGACTAGAGAAACAGAACGAGCTTTGCAAGAAATAACAGCATCGAATTTTCTTA
The DNA here is from genome assembly GCA_030765085.1 of Allium cepa. Classification (NCBI taxonomy): domain Eukaryota; kingdom Viridiplantae; phylum Streptophyta; class Magnoliopsida; order Asparagales; family Amaryllidaceae; genus Allium; species Allium cepa. The sequence goes on along the minus strand of CM060940.1, from coordinate 324,642,421 downwards.
ACCAATCAGCACCAAATAAGATGTCAAATGCTACGAAGCCAAGCACATAAAAATCCCAAGTGAATCGATATCTTCCATACAAAAGCACAACCTCTTTACAAATTCTACTGATGTTGGAAAGTCCTCCAATAGGGTTGGAGACACATAAGGAAGTAGTAGCAAGAGTAGGTTCTAATTTGAGCTTATTACAAAGATCAATATATATGAAGCTATGAGAAGCACCGGTATCGAATAATACCCTAACAGGTAAATCATGTAATGAAAAAGTACTTTGTAAGGTACCTCGGTCATCCTGAGAAGGTGGTGGAGGTGGTGCAGGAGTGGTGATAGCAAATACTCCAGATGGTGTGCCTCTCTTCCTCAATGGGCAGTCTTTCTTGAAGTGACCAGGCTGGAGGCAGGCATGGCATAAATCACTCCTCATCTGAGAAGGTGGTGGAATAGCAGCTCCGGTAGATGGAAAGCTATTGGCATAATGACCCTTCTTATCGCATTTGAAGCAAGTGATATTAGCAAGGTCGATTGGGCTTTTCTGGGCATATCCTAATCCTGTAGTCTTTTGCCAAGCTTTCTTTTGTTGATCAAAGTTCATCTTCCTCTTTCCGAGCTGGCTAGAAGAGGACCGAGTAGGAGTGGCCTTGGCAGTGGGTCTCCTTGGCTTTGCCTCGTATCTAAGAGCATAATCAACAAGCTCTGTGAAGGTGCAGTGAGTGTGGCCAGTAAGCAAGTCATAATACTCTGATCTAGCTCCCAAAATGAACTTCTCGTTCTTTAGAAGTGGTGTATCAATCAAGCCAGGTCCGAACTTTGAGAGTTCGTTGAATTTCCTCTCATACTCAGAAAAGTCATACTGCCTTGCTTAAGATCCATAAAAGCTCTATAAAGTTGGGTTCTCCCAGCAGCTGGCATCCATTGTGCCGAGAAAGTTTCCCTAATCAAAAGATAGACTAGATGAATAACATTCCAAAGATTGAAAGAAGAATTTAGACTACGAAATCCAAACAAATTTATACCTAAACTAGGCCCAAGTGATGGTGTTCTCCTCGATACGAGAAGTAACAGATTCCCACCAATCTTGTGCGGCATCTTGAAGTTGCCAAGCAGCAAGCTGATGCTTCTGAGCATCAGTGATTTCCAATCCAGAAAATATCTTCTCTAAGCCTTTGAGCCATTGCTGAGCTTCGATAATGCCCTCGGATCCGAAAAACTTAATACCCCCTAGCTGTGTATACTCCTTACTAAGAGTGGTGAATTTGACTGGAGCTGGGGCGGCAGGTGCAGCCCGGGCAGGACCGTTGCCTCTTCCTCCTCTATTGTTTCTTCCGGTACTCATCCTGAAATATTGAAAGAGATTTAGAACCAAGGATAGAAAAATCATAAAGCTTTAAGAAAAATCTAATTAACGAGTCAAAAGAAGTTCGAATTAAGAGGATCTGGATATTAAATCGATTCTCCTCATTCTAGGGTATTGATACCCTATCTCTAATGAGTTTATATAACCCTAAACTAAGGTTTTTAGGGAAACCAAATCTCTGATACCAACTGTAACAACCCTATATTTGGACCATTTAAATTGACAATAATCCACACATGTCAACTTAAATAATACAAAACACGAATCATTATGGGATTATAAATACATAAATGTAAATGAGAATCAATACAACATCACAGACACAGAACAGTCACAGAATAATGCAGCGGAAAATACATCGTCATAATAGCAGTTCATGAAGCTACTACATGAAGTACAATAATTTCTTAACATAAAGTGACTAAAAGGAAATACATAAATGTCCAACAGACTAGGAAATCAATATAGGAATATAAATAGACTGATGAAGATAAATACTAAGCCTTCAGCATCTTCAACAAACCTTGATCAACAACTGGATAGCTTCAGACTGACCCGAGCATATACAAAAGGGAAACACTCGAGTCAGGACTCAAAATCTTATACAAAATAATCAAGTGCAGGGAATGAAGTCCATAACTCAAGGATGAATAAAATAACATCTCTAAGGGTCCGATAAACTATCTATATATACAATAGAATACGATATGTAGATAATGTCTAATCAGTAAAGTATGATATTAAAATAGCGTTAAGGCGTTACCACAATTCCCCTTAACACCTTTTATAATGCTATAGTCTATACAGCACCGTAAACCCCACTGTAAACTAGTGGTTATCAGAGGGTACCCCATAGGTATAACACAAAACAAAACGTAGTGGTCGCGAATAGGATAATCAGTATGACAAGGTACATGAGGCGATACCAACTAGGATACTAGTAGTTGCGTGATCCGGACTGATGTTGAGCATAGCCAGCAGCTACCTCAACACCGCGAAACAACACTCCCAAATCAAGGGGTGCACCCAAATCGAATCACAAAAGTAATAGATATGGTATCGAAGAAGCGTGTCCGCTAGATGTGGCGAACCTCAATGGCCCAGCGCGGCTCCTATTTTAGTCATGTCAGGGGTCATCCAAAATCGTTCTCTTTCTTCAGTCAACGCGTTCACCAAATCATCCACTTCATTCTGGATCAACACTCCGCGTATGATAGTTATTAAAGTGGTCTTCGGTATCGACATAGAGTATGTCCAATCCCGATCCCGGTCTCTTTAATAACTACGTATTTATTACCCGATGGTCGGTTAAATTAACGTTTAAAACAAATCAAAGTCCAAAAGTCAAGGTGCAAATTTGACTTCCAAAATTTGACATTTCACGGTTCAGTTTATTTCGGATATTTAAACATATTTCCAAGTGCAATCTTTAGTTCAAACATTTGAGTTAGCAATAAAATTAAGTATTCAAGTTCAATTTAATAAGATCTAAATTTCACTTCTTAAATTTCGTTAAAAATCAACTAATTCAATTTAATGGTAAATTTGGTTCGAATCATTAAATCAAATTCTATTCATTTCACTTCGTATTTACATTCATCGTTACATTAAATATAATCGTAAATTTGATTAAATCAATTTCATTAACTAAATTCCTTTTTATCAAAACTTCATTTGATTTATTTACCAAATTCAATTAAATTTCTATTTAAAGAAACCCAATTTCATTTATTTGGTTCCATGATTTACACAACACAAATTCGTTACTTATGAGTTACAAATCAACTCAATTCATATTCGTTTACAATGTCCTAATTCATTATATTCAAAATCATTTAAATTTAAATTATCACTAAATTAAATCCACAAAACTTTAGTTAGTTTGGTATTCCACTTAAGTCAAATTTTCTTAATCTCAAATTTAATTGGTAATAAGTTTCAAATCTATTTAATTAAAACCGAGTTTAAATCTAACTCTAACAAATCTAATAAATTTTTAAATTATTAAATTATTAAATTCTAGAACTTACTTGTTTCTAAATTTCATTTCAATTAAATTTGCCAATTCATTTTATTCAATTAAATAGGTTTATCAATCCGTTTCAACTAAATCCATTAATTTATCCCAATTTAATCCATTAATTTATTTCAATTTAATCCATTAAGTTCGTTACTTAATTTCCAAACAAATTGTTAAGTTCATTCCTTAATTTCAAATATATTTCAATTTCAAAATGATTTTTGTTAACCAATCGGGTTTCTTATGTTTTTATTATCTATCCTAGGCCAAGTTGTTTAATTGGGTATTTATCATTTCAACCCAATATCATTCAATTATAACACAAAGCATGGAAAACGGAACTAGTTGTGTGATAACTGGGATGGTGTCAAAGTAAATAAACAAGCAATAGCAGCCATACATAACAATTCAACAATTTATTAAATAATCTCGAAATAATCCTATTAACTTACATTCGTTATTTACGCAAATTAATATCATTATTCCTTGAATCCACACTATCATTTCATGCAGATTAAAGATTATTACATTATGATTTTTCTTGGTGTCTATTATCAATTTACTACATATATCATACATTCAATGATTCAAAGTGTAGTTAACCTATTTCTACACGTCGATTTATTTAACATTTAAAGGGGTCAAATTCAACATATATAATCCATTTTAAATGGTTAACTATCATATATCAAATTCAATTTCATATTAAGTTTCACTTATATTTCAACCAAATTCAACATCACATAGCAAATTTAGTGTCACAACTAATTACCATAAACCAACATCAAATCACAATTCATCACGTTAAATCTTTTTAAACAATACATGGCGTCAATTTAGAAATTTTAAATTCTATCAATACTCCATTTTAACTTGTATAGAAATTAACAGTTTTATTTCAACAATCTTAACAATCAACAATTTAATATCCAAATTAATATTAACAACGATTATCACTTGATTATCATAGCATAATAGATTGAGTCGTGAATGAAATATTCACCTTGCGCGGTTAGAGAAGATGACGAAGCACGAAGATGAATAGATAAGAGACACTAAAAAACACGACACAAGACGAACACAAACTGCAGTCAAACAAATGAATAATCAATAATTTGTTTATTGCAATATATATCGATTTAATATATATATAAACCATACCAAAGCAAAGAAACTAGATAAATCCGATAAGCTGACTGGAAGCCTAAGTCTCCGAAGCAGTAGCTGATACAACATAGTAAAACACTGTATGTAAGAAAACTAAAATTTCAAAGTATATACTGCTATATACTTTCACAGTTTCATATATATATAAATTTATATATAAACGGAAGTGCACTGAAATATGGTTGTGGCCAATGCGAGGCACATAAGTGATGGCGGGCAGGGGATGTCGCGATGGTCGGACTGGTGGATGTGGCAGGGGTCTGGACGGTGGCGTGGAGGGTGGAGGCGGTTGCTGGCGATGTGGGTGTAGTGGGGCAGTGGAGGCTGGCAATGGATGAGGCGGACGAGGCGGACGAGGGTGGCGGTGTGGGCTGTGTCGGTGGGACGCGGGGAAGCGGAGCAGGTGGCATGGCTGTGGACGGTGGGTGGTGGACTGGGCGAGTGGGCGAAGGTGGGCTGGTGGTGCGAAGGCTGGTGAAGCAGTGGAGTGGAGGAGCGGGGCTGGTGCAGTGCGGCAGTGGGTGTGGTGCGGTGGTGCGGCGGAGGCGGGCTGTGGGCAGTGGACGCGGAGGCGGGCTGTGGGTGGAGGTGGGCTGGTGGTGGGTAGGGCAGAGTGGGTGGACGGACGCTGGGGATGGGAGGCGACGGCGAGCGAAGGGTATGGATGCGAGCGATGGCTGAGGTGGCGGACGTGGTGTAGTGGAGTTTGGATTTGTAAGTTCCATACTGGGATTTTGAAGAAAGAAAAATATAATAATATGAGAGAGGAAGAAGAAAGGAAGAGCAGAGAGCAGTACGTACCAGAGATTATAGAGTATAATGAATTGAGTAATTAATGAAGGCAGAGGAATAAATGAAGACAGAGGGTAGCAGATATATACAGAGGGGTTTAGAGTCCCAAGGTCAAGGCAATGATATCTTCGGTAAACGTGATGGCTATTGGGTTTCTGAATGGTCAAAGGCTCCTAGAATTCTGAGCGTTGGAAAGTTGGGTACCGGTTTGTGCTGCGTAACGGACCAGTTTGTACTCCGTTAAACAATTATAATTTGCAACGCCGAACTCCGATTGGCACAAATAAATATACCATTTTGATCAGCGCGACGAGGCGGACACAACGGTATGAAGATATTGATGGTTTGACATTGTTTGCGAAGTGGTTAATCTTATTGAACCATTTGCTCGAGCGAACATTTTAACTAGCAATTAAAAGCGAAATTTGACGAAATGAAATGCACCGTCATGATCAGAATATTTGTCTTATGCAACATTGTGAAAAATATTTGAGTTCGGACGATAGGAAATTTACACATAAAATTTAAACTAATATGTAAATGTGACGAACAAAATTTACTTCAATATTTTTCAATGAAATTTGGCGTACGCTTATGCCTATCTAGACGCATTCCAAATGTGAAGTTTGAATAGCAACGGAATTCGTTTGTGAAAATTCGTATTTCTACACTATTATACGATTTCAAAAATTTTAAACTGGGTCTGAATTTCAAGGTCGTTACAGATTGGTTGTTTATATGTTATTTAATGTTGCTTGTTGAATGCTTGCTATTGTTTGATTAGTGTTTGTTATTAATTTGTATTGCTAGTGTTTCGTACTTTGTATGTTTTGTAGTATGTTTGCAGATTATTGTTGTCTGTTGCTACTTGTTATGTGTTGGTTGCTTGTATTTTAATTTAAGTTTCCTATTAAAGTATTTCAAAGAGAGAGGTAGCGATAGCTGTTTAAAATAGGGACATCATGGCCATTATAGGGGTTGAGATGGGAACTGTACGATTTTATTTTATTTTGATGTGACATAGAGTCAACGGTATATTTAGATATCAACTTATTTGAGCATACTCTCTAATTGATAGTCATGTATGGTTGGGACAGTGTTAGTTACTACACTAGAACTATATATTTTTATACTTTATGCCTGTTGCATTACAAATGCAAGTTCCATTGTATGATGTAACATATTCACTTGGGATGATTGCTATATATAATTTCATATGCTTAAGTTAAATCCATGGTTAATATTGCAATTGTATTGAATCCTCTTTATTGATTACATTTTTAGGTACATGGAAGCATTCGTTGTCTATTTGGATGTTTGCTCGCTTTGTTTGCATCTAAATGGTATGTTGTTGCTATGAATGAGGTACATAAGATCTATGGTGTAGATTTGGTTATATACGCTTGTATGCCCTCAGAAATGAGATGACTTAGATATGAGATGTGTGTGTGTGTTATTTTGGGATTTTTTTAAAGTTGGCCGCATAAATGAAATGCTACTGAAGTTTTCTAAAACAAGAGGGGCTTTGAAAGCCTTAGGATTGGAAGACATTTTCCTACTTAGGAATTTCGAGGACGGCATCCTTTTAAGGAGGGAAAATGTAACAAAACCATAATTAATGATAACATATTTAAATAATTAATTTAAATATTGAATCATCATTGAAGTGGAGGTCCAAAAGAAGACTTTTTGCATACGGTCGAATTAGGACTCCAGACAACGTCCGTTGAGTTTGGATCGACGTTGCAAATTAAAATTAGTATAAATATCACTATATCTGGAATCGGGCGATCAAATGTCCAAAACGACTTTGAAATGCGTGAAATTATCACTCTAGAGCGCTGTCTTAGGTAGCCAAAAAATTTATACCATCAGGATCTTTTAAATGAGGTGATACGCTCTAATGACTTTTGTGTCGATCCGATGTGGTGTGCGATTGTATGGGTTCGAAACATGTGGCGATTTTCTGGAGAGATTAAATAGTGTATGTGTGTATGTATATATATGTATGCATGCATGCGTATACACAAACACACACTTAAAAACCTCTCTGACAATTCCCTTTCTCATTTTTCATTTTTTACCTCTTCGCCTCTAACTGAAAATCATGCCACCCCTTCAAAAATCATAACAAAGTGCTTTGATCAATGAAAAATCCCGAAAAAGGATCCGTTGCCCCTGAGGAAGAGAGAGCTTCGATTCTATGTGGCCATTGTTAGGTGTGGTGTGACTTTCCCATGCTCAATTTGCATAAGCGTTGTTTACGGTTAAGTTTTGGCGACAAAGGAGGAGATTCATGAATTGGAGATTGCGATTGTCTTCCTCGTGGCGGCATGCTTCATCCTATCTTAGTGGCTTGGGGACCGATCGCGTTTGGGTGGTCATGACACACTGTGGTAATACAAAACCCTCTAATTTTATATATTGAAAAATATTACCCAATAGAGGTAGAAAATAAATATATACGAATTTATTTCCCGATCTGTTTGGATTTTGTTTAAGTAGATATTCGAGATTGATGATTAAAATCCCATGTATTTATATTGTGTTCTATTCATATTGAATCGAGTTTGATGGCGATGATTTTAATTTATAGTAGATTATAAATTAATTGAACTCTAATTCGCTATTATATTAGTGATAGAAATATTATTATATTTTTTACTAATTTAAGATAAAGTATGACTTTTAAAATGGTTTAAAGGGCTTAAAAATGATTTCTAAGCTAGTTTTATATTTTATAAAATAATGAAATGATTTTATAAATAATAGAAAAGAGATTTTACTTTTATCAAAATGATTTAGTAAATAAAATGAGATTTGATTATTAAACAATCGAATTGCTTATTTTAATGTGTGTATACATGTATGGAAATATCCATATGGGTATATCATGATGGTGTGAGCAATCTCATGTAGCCATAAAGGCTGTCGGCTGCGCCAAGTTGCAGGAGACAATGCTGGATCGAATGGTCGTCCCAATGAAGTTCGAAATACGGCTTGTGAAATAAATATGTGGTTATGTATGTGTGCGCATACAAATATTCATGAATGGTTGCATCGACATATGTGTAGACAACACATGTGATGTGTGGGTCGATTAAGTTTGTTTTGGCATATTGGAGAAAGCCTGGTCGTTATAATCACCGGTAGAACTCTACGCATGTAAAGAGTGGATTTGGTATCAAAATAATTTTTTGAATACTTAAAAAAACACTTCCAAAATTTCAACCAATGAACTTCAAAATAGTGAAGGCAGACTATGGGAGCTAGACCACCCATCGGGCAAAGCGATAGAGAAGATGAGGCTCAAATCAACGAGCGGTGGCTGACTTGGCTCACTGGCCTAGGCTTACTACCTAGGAATTTCCAGTCTCAATCGACTGGTGTATGCCATCAATCGAACTGAGGCTAGTCAAATAGGAAGATTTCCCAATTGACTGAAGGTGCACTGACCTGTGAAATAAACCCAGCTCTGATGTAAGGCTTTGGGGATTTTTACCCCGTATCATTTTCGATTCTTCCTAAGGCTTTAGCACACAACGGGAAGGCTCTTGGCTGCTTGAGGAAGTGGAAGACATGACAAAGCTTGGGATCTAGATGCAAGTGCAAAGTGAATTGTATCTAGTTAAAAATGATTGGTAATGATCAGGCATAAGATCGAATAATGATCGACCATGCGATCATGTTCGACGAGCGTGGATGATCGAGTGTAGCGATCCACATCTCTTGGGTTTAACCTTTAGGCATGTATAGTCTGATAAATTGTACCTATCTTTAACTAGAGACCATCCATAAAGATAGACAATGATGAAATATCGTCCTTCGCTGGTGATCAATGTATTTGATTATGTGAAGTTATATTTAATGTGTGCATATGTTTATATGACATTGGTGTTTCTTTGTGGTCTTGAGAGCGTATTACATGAGATACGATCATCGTTCTCTTTTTAGATTGAGGCATATGCAAGTTATTTGAGAAATCCTTGATGTCTTAGAGGGGGATGATGACAGTCATCTACTATTGGATCATAGAACACTTATGCTCATTATAGGGATATAGTGTGATCCGCAAAGGTCCTAGGTATTTAGAATAGGACAATTATGCTTATTATAGGGGTATGGTGATTCTATTTACTATCAGGATTAGGTTTTTAGTAAATAGAGTAGATTATAACTTATGCTCATTATAAGGATACGGTGAGATCTGCACGAGCAGGGCTGACCTAAGCAAATTAGTTGCCCTAGCCCAGTAAAGTAACAATAGTGTAAAAAATAATGCAGCATGCCGAGATTTGAACCCAACTTGCCCCACTCAACACAAGGTTATGTTACCACCATACCACAAAGTCAATTACTATTATCAAGATACAAAATAATTTCATCATAATAAACTGCTAAACCCATCACCGTCTCTGACCATTGCCCTTGCCAAACCGATTTCCCTAGGCGTCTATCTTGCTTACCTTGCATCGGGGCCAGGTATGCACGAGACTTGTGGCTTGGGGTCTATGGTATATTTAGATGCTGACTCTATTTATCTTGAACTCTTGAAGGGAATCATTGGATCACGATAGATATCTGGGTACGCTAGTGTTCTAACTCTATTTATCTCGAATCATTGGATCATGATAGATGTCTGGGTACATTAATTTAATGGTTCTGTTTATCTTGAATCATTGGATCACGATAGATGTTTAGGTACGTTAGTGTGCTGGCTCTATTTATCTTGAATAATTGGATTGCAATTGATGTCCATAGTTAACTCCACCCATCTGTAATGATGGGTATTGATTAATATTTATTAGTTGTCTTTCATTATTATGCTACGCATGTTATTATTTGGTTATTGTTGTTTCTGCATTTACTATCATTTTGTACTTCGTGAGAGACATATATTATAATCGCCCTACTTTTGGATGTCGAGTTGCCTTTACCATAGTATGATTATTATGTTTCAGTCACATTATATTAGTTGTGCTGACTCATGGATTACATGAGAATAGCAGGTTATGATAGGATTTCCTATCTTTAAATAGGTTTACTTTACTTAGTTATGGACAGTTCAGTTCAGATTACCCCAGGCCACGATTATGGAGAGGATCGATTGTGCCTTAGTAGTTCCTTTTTATTTGTATATAGTTTTAATATAGTATTTGAGATAGTTTCCCTCGCACTAGGCTAAATCTCTGACCCGCATTGTGGTTTTGTCTGTTTATGTTATGACAACTCTCGGGTACTCGATCGAGTTGTTTGCGTGTCAAGTGCTTTTGGGGATACGCATTCAGGACAGCCAGAGCATTTTATGAAGGCGATGTCGACACTTCGTATATATACTTGATATTGTAGTAGTACATGACAAATGCATATTTATATATGAGACTGGATGAATCTAGTATTATATTCAGAACTCCGTCTGTATGGAGTTTGATGTATTCTGACTTTCCGTATTGATATTCATTTATCAATTATTTCCGCTAGTGCAGTATCCCATATATATATATATATATATATATATATATATATATATATATATATATTATCCTATTCTGTTTATGTATATTCAGTATATTACATATTATCATTCGCAGTATTCTGTCAATATGACTTAATATAATGTTTGTTTTAATTTTTCTTTCCCGACAACTTTCTTTCATGGTATTCGAAAGTCAGGCGATGTTGCAAGGCGTTGATTTTGGATATTATGAAGGACAGGTTGTTAAATCATAGTACGAGATTTATGGTATCTTATATGCTATATCTGGAACATGTGCAGTTCCTAGTTGATGTGGCTTAAGGATGCATTTTACTTGTGTACTACTATTCCATACGTTGAAGACCACATGCACATTTAAACTGTACTACAAAATCTGTACAGTTGTCTTTGTTATTCTCTTTGTTCTTGTTGGTTTACTTGTATAATATTTTTAATAAGAAAATGGGTGTAACATTGGTAACTTTTCACTATTGCATTATTATAAGCACTAATATTGGAAGAGTTTTAAGTAAACCAAAAATTTTCTATATATATTTTCATTGAGTTATTAACCGAGTGGTTGCGGATAATATTCAGTAACTTTCTACATCGAAGGATGCAAATGTCCATATTCAAAAATGATTTCGGATACGAATGCAGATACGATGTTATCTTCATTTGGACATTGATAAGCGTAGTCATACAAATGACTCCTACGTACATTAATTTAACAAAGTTTGCTATAAATAACAATCAATATTTGATACTTATAAACAATTAAGACCTAATTTTAAGTTATATGTATCAATATTTGCTAAATTCATTAGGTTTTAATACCACGAAAGAGGTATGAGACACGAGGGAGGTTGATATCTACTTGCAAATGCATTGGAATTAACCAATTTTAAGGAAGTAATATAAACATGCCAGTCAATGTATACCTTCAGACGTGTATAGTGACATGTTTGAATTCGTACACATAATCATTATAAGGTATCAAAAGTGGATATAGATGGATGTTATATATTTATCTACTTTACTCATAACTAATAAACTCATAAAGAATTTTTTTGGGTTTAAATATACGTTTGTACATTCATAATTTGAATTATTTTCTTAATAAAACATTAAGTACAAATAATTTTATGCATTGAATTATGAATAATGTCAATGACTATCTTGAGAAAAGTCGGACCGATAATTTTCAGATGAGGATACTATCATATTCTTATTCATTTTTCGAATATTATATATTTTTTCATTTTTCCAAATGCAAGCAGATTTCGAATTTTTTCATATCCTTTAAGCAATTGAGCATAGATATAAAACTATATAATTTTTTGTGCACTAGGTTAGATTATAAAGTGAAATTAGGTTAAACAAAAAGTTAGGATTAGGCTGAATAATAAATGGAGAAAGGGTGTATGTTTGAAAGTGCACTTTACCTCGTCAAACTTCAGATATGCAAATCATTCAAGTCCGCTTTGCTAATAAAATTGGGGGAAAGAAAGAACATATGAATATCATGGAGGTTCATTAGTAAAATGATATAATGTGCATACAAACATGGGAAGTAAATATAATAGACATGAATCTCCCTTTTAATTATATGAACGATATTGCAGCATTATTAGATGGGGGCTAAACTAAAGTATAGACACTAATCCCTTTATCTGTTGGATTATATCCATTAATATTTGGCCATTGGTTCAAATCCACTCAGGTTTAGTTCCTAACTTTGAATCATATTTGATTGATATATAATATATGTAATAGTATTACCACAAAGTGTAATGAATGTATTAAGAGGCCTAAATGACAGTGGTAAGTTTTAAAATCAACGAATTAATAATTGTTTGTATTAAAACTTGGTGATTCTTTGGAAATTCTTGACTAGCATGTATAGTCATGTTGCTAAAGGTCCAAGCAACTATATAATAGGAAAATATTATTAACTTGGGAAAGTCAAATATTGAAATATTCACAACATATTTCTTAACGTATAAATATTACTCTTTAAATCACCCTTTAAACTCACGATGTGGTGACCAGAAGTATCGAGAGTTTGCTAACTAAAAACCAAAAGCAAGAAACTTGGTATAACTTAGTAAAGAGGCATACGATCTGCATGAAAGTAGAAATAAAACGTAGAGTAATGACTCCTTTCTCAAATGGTAATGTGCGACATAACAAATGATCTCAATATGCTTGATCTGCTCATGAAAGACTGAATTGCAACAAATGTGAGCATCACTCTTATTGTCACAATACAAAGAAGTAGGATCAGAAAGAGACACCCCTACATCTCAAGTAACCAACACAATCAAACAATCTTTTTGGTAGCATATGTCATAGCAATACTATGCTTCGATTGAATAATGAGAAACAACGTATTCCTTCTTAGTCTTCCAAGTTATAAGTGAATCAACTAGAAAGATAAATAAAGCTAGTAATTGAATTGTGATCTATGGGATTGCTACCATAATCAACGTCAAAGTAGGCATGCAATTCCAAGGAGGAGGTGGATGAAAATATAAGGCTACAGAGAACAGTTCCTCAAAGATACCTTAATGAACTATAGTTGAAGATTCTAAAAATCTAACTAATAACATGAACAACATATGATATATTCAAATGAGCAATGGTAAGATAAACCAAGCCTCCAGTAATGGTTTGGTATAAAGTAGGATCTGACAGCAATATACCATCCGAAGGAGAGTATTTTGCATTAACTTCATTAAGGGTGTCAACAACCTTATTATAAGTAAGTCTATCTTTCTCAAGAATGTTTTTGACATATTTTTCCTAAGAAAGAGATAACCTTTGGAAAGTCTAGCTTTGATGCAATGTTAAAATATCTAAACAATGGAATTTACCGATAATTGATAATATTTTGTAGATGATTGTTCTACTATTCATAACTACTACTCATAGGCAAGTTGCTTAGAGACCAAATAGAAAGGACATCGCTACAATAACCGAATGGACATAAAATATGGAAGCGTGGTACAAATAGGAAAATCAGAGGAATTAACGGGGGTCCCTATTCTTTCTCTCTTAATCAAATGTTTTCAACGGTTGTGAGCCCGGTTTCTTTAGCATTTCCAAATAGGAAAATATTGTATCTTTAAAAAATTTAAATATTGAAATATTCATAGCATATTTCTTAACATATAAATATTATTCTCTTAATAGCAAAATAGGCAATTACTGGTAATAGCGGCAAGATTTAAATTTATCAATGCATATACTAATAAACCAAAATCCGTCTATATCCATATTCATAAAATAAAAAATCCAAAATTCAAAAAAATATGAATGCAGATATAATAGTATACACATTCAAAATTATCCATCTAGTTTTTATAAACAGAATAGTTTATATTATATGTATTTTATTATGTAGAACTAATTATATTTACAATTTTATCAATGTCGTAATTTATATTATACGTGTATTAAATTAATATTCCATACTCAAAACCTACTTTTAATCATCAAATTTTTTCTTATATTTTTAAAATCATCAGTACTAAAATGTTTTATATTGAAACAAAATTTTCAATTTATGCTTCAAAACCTGATAGTAAAATCAACACTATAATGGTATTTCAAAATGGTAATGATAATTGTTGGACAATAAGTTGGTCAACACCCTCAATTCAAAGAAAAAAGAAAATTAAAAGAAATAAATTAAAATAAAGTCAAAGGATTAAGACATGCAAAATCTAAAGAGTGGCACAAAGCGAAGGATTATGACATCCAATGCCTAGCGGGTGGTGCAAATAAGAAAATTAAGAAATCTGACATTCAAAGACCGGAGAGTGGCGCAAAATCAAGAATTCAAACGTTCAAAGGCCCAAAGGATGGCACAAGATAAAAGATCTATTATTGTTTCCAGATGATGATTCCTGGACTTCTCTTATTATTTCGGATAATGATTTCGAGACTTCTCTTATTGCCAGATGGGAATTTCTAGTCTTCTATTACTATATCCAAATAAAGGATTTATGGACCTCTATTGCTACTGGATGAGGATTTCTTATCTTCTTCTATTAAATTACAAGTCCAAAGTCCCCTTTCGTATGTTGCTGATAGCAATTTCTTGATGAATCCTTGCATTAGAATCGCTAAATATCCTTTTAAGTCGCTTAAAAATTCAAATCCAAAAAATAAAATGAAAAATGAGTCAAATTTGCCAAATATCTTAGATTTCATTAGTTGGTACCGATCAATCCATCGGTCGGTACCGATCAATATTTTTGATCAATTTTTTTTCATTTTTTACGGTTTTTCTTTAGCCTTCAACCTATGGATATTCAAGGGAAGAAAGGTAGTTTGGATCAGTTTGTGTTGATCAATGTCGCATCTTTAAAACTCCTTTTCTTCAAAATGGCATATAGAATCATAGTAGAAGTAAACTGGTCCCAAAATCAATCTTTAGATCGATTGGTACTGATCGATCAAGTATTTTTCAGACTTGAAATTCTTCTTTGATGTTCCATCCTTGATCTCTTCCGACTATCTGATCCATTTCTTCATCATTTCATAGACCAATTCCATAAAAATGTCTTTGCTTCAAATATTGGATTACCCTTTCTCCTCAAAGCATGCTTTTATGAAAACAAATCATGCTTTGAATCAAAACAAGCGACCAATCCTAGAATTGCAGAGATGCTTTTGTCTCTTGAATTGTTTCCATGGAACGTTGCATCTACACTGAGAACATCAACACTTTGATCTAAATAGAAATTGAGTAATATCTTTTTGGAAGACACAAATGTCGAACTCTTATATCTGAAGTTTTCGATCATCGTCAAGAATCTCTGAAAATTATTTCAGCCCTTGGCTAGGTAAAATTTCTTTTCCTTTTTTCCAATTTTTTTAAATATGGACGTTATCCATCTAGTTTATCCTGGAATCACAAAAGAAAAATTCTTAGAAAATTCTAATACTTTGCTCACTTTAACATCTATCTTCCATTGAATTTTTTGTGCTTCCAAGAGAGAGAATCTGTCATCTCAAAACTCAAATTCACATTCTCATTTTCATATTTAACTAGGCTTCCTTCACCGATCCATAATCGACAGGAAGATCTGATCCATCTAGATCTCGATTTAAGAACAATTAAGGTAGGGCTACCTACCACCTTAAATGATGTTCTACATCACCGTCGCTATCCCTATGATGCCACCTCCCACTTTCTATCATTGTTGTCATTAAGTGCTGACCCGAGTCACCTCCTACCGTTGTTGACTATTGGTGCACAATTCAAAACCAATACCATGGTAAGGATAAGAAATTCAAAGGGATTTGCTAAGACATCGATGGAAGAGAATTTTCTTCGTGGTGATAAGCATGAATCAGCCTTGGCTACCTCTTGGAGAGATTCGTGGAGTTTGTTTCAAATTACATTTTGTTTCCAATAAATTCGAGCATCGATATGTCCTAGCATGCAAATCCAATCAACATTTGAATTTATCTTTCAAAGATCCTTTATCCTATAAAAATAATATCACCTCCTAATTGGCAAATAGACCTCCATACAGCCTTGGATTCCATTTAGTTCCGTTAACATAAGTCCTATGTCAATGTGTAGTATCCAAGACATAGTTCCATCATATTCCAAAGCTTTTTAACCAATGTGAGTGGGTTCTCTACACATAGTGTTTTCGTACGACACCGCTCCCAGTCGATGTACAAAATCTGGTCAATCAATAAACGTTGACATTCATTTGATAATATACATCACCAAATATAAGGAATGGTTATTCAAAATAGATAATAGAAATTAAAATTACCTGACCATACTCATTCTCAAGCTTTCGGTACTTTATGGAATCATGTAGACGCTCTTCATGTATTTCCAACGCTAAAACGACCACTTCTATTCAATTCATCCGGTATTAGTTTACAGCTCTGTTCTACCTTCCATATATACTCTTATTTGGGCTCATCGATATCATCGTCACAAAAAAAAATTCTATCGATCACTACCCTTGTGATAGTCGAGGTGCCTCAATGTTGTTATCGATGTAGGCCTCATCGAGATAATAGTTCTAGATAAACCGTTGAATTCCCCACCGACTAGGGTAACTATTGCGGATCTGCAAAGAGTCTGTACTTGGCTTCGGATTCCAATTGATGAAGTCAAGCTTACCAAACCATATCAAAGAGCTCATAATCCTTTCAAAGGTTACATAATGTTTAATCAAAATATATGCTTATTTGAGGCAGTTACTCCTTTTAACCTATTCCTAAAGCTCATATTACATTTGATGAGGTTGGCTTCCTCTCAACTCCACCCAAACATACACACTGTGCTTCTTAGTCTCTACATCATCTTTGAAAAACATCTAGGTAGGCATCCTTCTTTAATCGAGATTAAATATCTACATAATTTCAAGAAGTGAGCACATGGTCCTGCATTAACTTCGAAGCATTCCATGGTTGCAGCGCGGTAATTGACCCACAATAAAAGAATTTACTTTAAATATTAGTACTTCTTCATCAAATGTCTTACCAGCTTTGCTTAGAGATGGGGTAACATCCCTCATTTAGAGGCCCAAAACTAACTGCTATAGATGTTGCAATCATCCATAGTTATTAATTCTCGGTGACCAAATACGGTAATGTTAGAACATTATATACCAGAAACACACGAATATGAAAAAAAATTTAAAACTCAATTTAAAACAAATTTCTTATTTCATTACAAATAGCATTTCAGATTCATTACATAATCTCATACGTACGCTACATTGAAAGAAATTATAAGTTATTACAAAATACGCCAAGAGCGACATATGAAAATGCCCTCTTGGTTTTTCAGAGTCTAAATATAGGCGCTAAACAACTTTTCTGTTGCATCCAATAACACAGCGGAATCAAACAAAAAGAACTCCTAATAGCTAGCTTGCCTCCTACAGGTCTCCGAAAGCTCATTAGTCTAAAAGAGAACTTGAAAACCTTAACTTCCAAACTACTCAAAATCAATTGAGCAGCCAAGAGTTTAAGGGGAAAACATAAACTTCGAGTCAGAAAAAAATTCTAGTGTGAATAATAACCTACCATCTCGAACCATGTGGATATCTAGTGAGATCATGCCGCTTAGCGGAATAGGTTTTCCTTCACTAGTATCTTAACCCAATTTATAATAACCATATACTGTGTACCTGCATCCACAATGGTCAAGACATAACATAATAAATTGTATAATGATGATATGCAAACATTCAATATGCTTTGGGCTTTCATCCCCATTCACCTGACTATCTGTCTCAAGTTATAGTTTTACGGTCACTATTAACCTATTAGTTTTCATGGGCCGACTAATAACCTGTTCAACTCTTTATGGACTTCATATCCACTATTGTAGTTTTCATGGGATCGCTAAGAACCTATTGGTGTCTACCAATAACATCATCCACTCATAGTTTTCATGGGGTCACTATGAACCTATTGGATTTTCCAATAACATCTCCCATTTCATAGTTTTCATGGGCCGACTATGAACCTATTGATCTCTATCCACAACCTGTTCAGGACATAAGTTTCATGGGATCACAAAGAATCTATTGGCCCCTTCCAATAACAATATACATAACATTGTTTTTATGGGCTTACTAAGAATCCGTCCAAACAAATAACCTTTTGGTTAGCCTTAGGCATCCTATATTCTGGTCTGTCTGATTTCCTAGATGCAATTCTACTCACATAGAAGTTAATTCAATGTATTTTCGCTACTAGGACAACCTAGCTTGTTATTCTACCCTTAACATGTAGTTATGAGTTAATAATGAAGTGAATATGATTACACAAGCATACATGGCAACTGATAAAATAACACAACAACATAAACATCCATAGTTTCATTACTTGTAATCTTTTTTAAATGAAATATGGTTAATACCATTAACCCATTATTATTAGCAAGGGAAGCTTCCTTTAAATTTCAAGGTTAAATGCCATCTCGAAACTCTTTTAGCCTGCCATATGTTTACTTCAAAAAATGAGTTGGGTTCTTTAATTCGAAAACTAAGGCTTTCAACTATATACTTTGTATCATTACTTAAAACCTTAGACATTCTCTTTCGAAACCATCCATCATACCTTTCAAACACTTGAAAACATTCCTTTCGAAACACTTAAAATCATACTTTTTGAAACACTTAAAACATATCTTTCGAAACACTTAAAAAGTACCTTCAAAATCATTGGGTTCAAGTAAAAAGTTATGAAATCATAGCTTCGAAACCAATTAAAAGTATTTCTTTCGAAACCATAGTTTGAAAACAAAACAAACTTCAAAGTATATAAAAGAGGACACATTCGAAAGCTATCCCTTCGAAAGACCTATGGTGACGACAACATGCTTCTACCTGTCTACTTGAGTTTAAATAAGCAGCTTCAACCATGTCCAAACGTATGGGAGTGCACCCACCCTTTCGCATGTATAAGTTAGAAGAAAATCGACTTCAATGGTTGCATAAGGGTATCGATTCGAAACCTAACCCTCTGAACTCATTGATTCAAAGAGTTATAAAAACAGCCTCTTACTAAGGTGAAAGGTTTTAATGCGGCAGCTAGGGTATTGAAGGGGTTTAAAAGCAGCAACCCTTTCGAAGATATTAAATCAAAGGTAGGTTTGTAGATTCGAATCCTAAAAATACAACTTCACACCTTACACATGCATACTTTCGACACCTGTGCTACCTTCCATAGAGATGCAATACACTTCATACTACTAGCTTGATACCATGTATATTGGAACTGAATGGATGCGAAAGTGTTAAAGGTAGGTGTGTATGAAGTCGAAAGCTGGCGTGGTTAAGTGGCGAAGATGTAATTTGGATAAAAACTGCATTTTTTCTTATTAAAGAAAATACTTTTCACCTACCAACAGTATTTTTCTCAATCTTATTGGTTTAGAAAACTCTATCAATTTCCTTTTATAGAATTTGCTACCGAAATCAAATTTGGATTTGAAATAACTTAACACTTAAGCCCTTCTCCTTAATAAAACATTTAAGTCCTCTAACTTAAATAATTTATTATCCATAGTAATACACTTATGAATAATCCCCAAAATCACAATAATACATATTAAACATGTTTTCTAACATATATAAATTTCAAACCCGAAAACATTATTTAATTGCCTTAAATAATTTAAATCCGAAATTAACTAATTTCTCTCTTAGAAATCTATGATAAATCCATAATTATTGGAAAATTATGAAACTGGAAACCCACTTCTAAATTAACATTTTTGACCATATATCAAAAATGCACACTTATGGATGTCATATGATAAGTTTTCCAATCTAAAACCTATCATAAAATTCATATTAAATTATATAAATCATCAACAAGCATATATATCCATTTAATCTATCAAAATACATCATCATTCATCCAATCATATGGTTTTAAACCTCAAATCTGAATTAAAACATTCAAGATGACTTAAAAGAGATGGTGTAGATCAATATTCACCATGTTTGGATAAAGAACTTGAGATTTGTTCTTGTTTTAATCTTCCTAGCTTAAACTTAGCCTCTAAATGGATTTAGTGCTCCTCTTCTTCTTAGGGTTATGGTCGGCCTTCAACTCTCTTTGCTTATGTTTTTGGTTTATGAAAATGTGAATGAGAATGAGGTAAGGGGCTTAGGGGTCATGGTATATGGCTATTCCCATTTTTCCCTTGCCTTATTCTCTTAAGATTCTAATTTATAAATCACACTTATAATTTCATTGGTTAAGGAAAGACCGTAATTAGTTTTCAAATCTCAGTTCCCTTATCATTCTAACATCTACATTATTCGGTTTAATTTATTTGATTAAATCTCCTGAATAATGTTATTTAAAATTAGGGGTGTTATACTCTCCCCTCCTTAAAGAATTTCGTCCTTGAAATTCAGCAAGGACTAAATACAAATCATAGCAATCATCTGTAACATCTCTTAACAACCATACTAGCCTACCCGACGAGGAAATAGTCTATATAAAGTAAACATAGAACATACCCTTAAAGCAGATCAGGATATGTCACTAATCCTATCTTTGGTCTCCCAAGTACAGTCCTTCTCGTTGTCGCTCCACTGAACGTTCACCAAACTTGATTGTCTTGTTTCTTAACATCTTTTCATCTCTCGTTACAACCCGAAGTGGTTGCCTAACAATTTTCAGATCCATTTCTACTATTAAGTCTTCCAATGTAGTCGGAGGGATAGTAGCCTCTGGATCATGCACATACCTACGAAGATGAGACACGTGAAACACATTATGGACACCCGTCAAACTACTCGGCAACTCTACTCTATATGCGAGCTTTTCAATTCCCTCTATAACTGAGAACGGTCCAACATATCTCCTTGCCAGTTTTCCTGATTTTTCGAATCGTACCACACCCTTCATCGGTGAGGCCTTAATGAAAACCCTATCTCCAACTGAGAACGCTAGATCCTAATGCCTCTTATCTGCGTAACTCTTATGTCTGGACTGAGCTTCCTTCATCCTGCCTCGGATCAATTCAATCTTCTATGTTGCCACTCTTACCAAATCTGGACTTAAGACTAATCTGTCTCCGGTTTCCAACCAACATATTAGTGACTTGCATGGCCCTCCATACATAGCTTCTAAAGGCGCCATTCTTATACTAGTCTGATAACTGCTATTATAGGAAAACTCAACTAAGCGTAGGTGATTTTTCCATGATCCACCAAAATCTAGCACACAAGCTCTTAACGAATTCTCCAAGATTTTGTTAACTCTCTCTATTTGCCCATCTATCTGTGGATGGTAAGCGGTACTCATTCTGATCTTGGTACCTAAAATATCCTATAGACTCTTCCAGAACTTGCTATTGAATAAGGAATCTCTATCACTTACTATACTACTAGGAATTCCATGCAGTCTAACTATATTCTCCATAAAAAACTTAGCTAAAACAGGTGTCGTCCTGGTTGACTTAACTGGAATGAAATGGGCATTTGGTCAACTTGTCCACTATGACTCATATACTTTCATTTCCTTGATTCGACCTTGGCAACCCGTCTATAAAATCAATGGATATCGAATCATATTTCCAAACTGGTATCTCAAAAGGTTGAAGCAACCCACTTGGGTTCTGATGTTTGGCCTTCGCTTGCTGACAGTTCATACACTGCTTTACCCACAAGCCAACATCCCTCTTCATACCATCCCAGTATGAACTCCTCTTCATATCATGATACATCTTGGTTCCCCCAAGATGAATCTTAAACTTTGATCGATGACATTATCTAAGGACCTCCTTCATTAGGTTTTCGACATCTGGCACACAAAACCGTCTCTTCTTTCTCAACCATCCCTTCTGATCGAGACTAATATATTTTAGATCATCAATCTCCGATCCCACCTCAAGCCTTCTAATCTTCTCGGCTAACCATGGATCCTCTTTTTTCTTAGAAGCAATCCTTTCGATAAGAACTAGTCATATTTCCAAACAGAATAATATGGCAGTGCTTTGACTAGATCTAGCAGTCGATCTTAACTGCACACTACAAGTAGTCAAAGCCACCAAACCCTTCCACTATGTTAACATATCAAACACCACATTCTGGTGTTTTCAGCTAAGAGCATTTGCTACTTTATTCACTTTTCTAAGCGTATACACTATACTAAAATCACATGCCGCTAAAAGCTCCAACCACCACTATTGTCTCATATTCAACTTCTTCTGGGTGAATAATTACCTTAATGACTTATAATCTATGTATAACTCAAATCTCTCCCCTAAGAGATAAATTCTCTATAATTTTAATGCAAAGATAACCATTGCCAACTCTAATTCATTAGTAGGATATCTCACTTCATGTGGTCTAAGCTATCGTCAAGCGTAGGCAATAAATTTACCTTTCTGCATCAATACATCTCCTAGTCCAGTTCCATATGTATCTGTATACACCACTAATCCCTGATTCCTATCTGGAACTGCTAACACAAGTGTGTTGGTCAACAAATTCTATAACTTAAGGAATGCATCCTCGCATTTGTTAGACCAAATAAACTTACGTCCTTCCTTGTTAGCTTAGTCAAAGGCGCTACTATTCATGAGAAATCCTTAATATACCTCTGGTAGTAACCAGCAAGCCCAAAAAACTTTTGATCTCATTACCATCTTTAGTCTCTTCTAGTTATTAACAACTTCGATCTTATTCGAATCAACTTGCAATCCCGTCTTTGAAACTACGTGACCAAGAAACTTAACTTCTTTCTTTCGGAAATGACACTTTGAAATCTTCGCTTTCAGTTGATGCTGCCTCAGCGTCTCAAGCACTACTCTAAGATGAACTTCATGCTCTCATTCATCTTTAGAGTATATTAAAATGTCATCTATGAATAACAATACAAACCTATCCAAGTGCTATTGGAAAACTCGATTCATCAAATCCACGAAGAAAGCTGGCACATTCATTAATTCGAATGACATCACTAACCACTCGTATAAACCATACCTAGTCTGAAACGTCGTCAAAAGAATACTATCTCTACCACTCTTAGCTGATGAAAACCTATCACCAAATACAATTGGGAAAATACCCTGTCTCCACTCTACTGATCAAATAAATCATCGATTCTCGACAAATGATACCTATTCATGATCGTCTTCCCGTTCAACTTACGATAGTCGATACTCATCCTTAATGACATATATGGTTTCTTCATGAACACCATGGTCGCTTCCCAAGGCGAAATGCTTGGTCTAATGAAATTCTTTCTTTCTAAATCCACTAGCTGCACCTTTAGTTCCTTTATCTCTATAGGAGGTCATCCTGCTAGGGGTCTACTTACAGGTTCCGCTCCTGGCACAAGATCTGTCTGAAACTCAATGGCTCACTTTGGTGGTAAATTTGTGACTAGCTCAAAAACATCTGAAAACTCTCTTTCTACCAACACCTGATCTAATTCTTCTTCCGCTTCCACTGCATTTGGAAACACACAAGAACTTGAGTCTGACTTCTCTACCGAGTATATAATTCTGTTATGACTATTAAGGTGTCTTAGTGATATTTCTCTATCTTGGCAAAATATCCTAGCATCATACCCATCTAAACAATCCATACCCAAAATGATCTTGAAGCCTGCGAAATCAAAAACATTAACTTATAACCTAAGAAATCAAGTTCTAACTGATCGAATCTCATCCCCAGGGTTGCATACCCTCCCATTGAATTTGCAACCCTTAAGGAAGTAACCAGGTATGTGGGTTCTAAACGTAACTTATCTACCAAACGCTGAGATATAAATGAATGCGATGCACCAGTATCAAATAGTACCCTAATTGGTATACTATGAATCAAAAGTGTACCTTCCATCACAATCTTTCCACTCCTAGTAGTGGTCGGTCTAGAAGATGATGGTTCTAAAGAAAAAACCTTTCCCTTTCCGCTTTAACTGGTTCTGGACACTGATTCTTGTAGTGCCCCATCTGATCACAGTTGAAGCATTTCACTACTTTCTTATCGACGGCCTTCTTTGCTTTTCCTGTCCGACATTCATGAGAAAAATGTCCTTATCATACTTAAAGCAAACCAGATCAGTTTTTGCCTTCATGACAGCTTCTTCCTTTTGAGCTCCTTCTTCTTAAAGAATTTACTCTTCTTGCTCTGAGAATTCTGGGTTTCAAACTACTTCTCTTTCCCAAAAGTAGAGAGCATCTCTTCATTCCTGATTGTCATCTCCACTACAACAGTACATGGATCATGGAGATGTCGTATGGTTACCCTAGCAATCTCAGGTTTTAACCCTCGAATAAACTTCTCATTCCTTTTGATGATGGTGTCGATGGTAGCATATGCGTATCTTGACAACTCATCAAACTTCATAGCATACTCAATCACCGACATCTCACCTAGCACAAAGTCCATGAAATTCCTTGGCAATGTTGACATAGCAACTTCAGACAAGAACCCTGCTTCGAATCTCTTTCGGAACTTTGCCAATCAACTTTTCCTTGGGAACTCCTATGGTACTACCATTCCACTAATAAAGTGCTGCTCCCTGCAACTGTTTAAAAGCAAGTATCCTCTTATGCTCATCATTTAATCCCAAGTTAGCGAAAATCCTTTCACAGTGCAGTAACCAGTTTTCTACTTCAATAGCATCCTCTGTTCCTAAAAACGGCTTCCCACCAAGACTGTTGTAATCCCTACTCAGCTTGTCATAGTTATTACCAACTGGGCCATCGATTTTCTCCCCCTACATTCACGGCGTTTCCCTCAACTACTCCAGCAGCTGCTCCAGCTTGCATCAGATTGATAAGGATCGATATATCATCCCCATATCCATTTGGGGGGGTTCTAGCACCTATATTAGCATTTTCTTTTGGATTATCATTTGTTTGTCGACCTGGATTCCTTCTAGTATTAGGTCGAGCACTTCCATTAGTTGTGGTGCTTCCTTCACCAAGATTTCCTCTTCCATTTCCATCCTCCATATCTTCATATCTCGTATATCTACAATACAAGCCTTAGTAAGATATAGAATAATGGTCTAAGAGAGAGGGGAGTATGTACTTATATATATATATATATATATATATATATATATATGTGTGTGTGTGTAACAAATACAAGTACGTTACTATAGCATTAACCTAAACCCTAGTCTCATTTTTTGATTTATTGGGTTATGTTTTGAAAATCTTTTAGGTTCAAATTTATTTTAAATTTACATAAACCTCGCTTTGATACCAACTTGTAAAATCCCTCATTTGGAGGCCCAAAACTAACTGTTATGCATGCTGCAGTCATCCATAGTTATTAACTCTCGGTGACCAAATGTGGTAATGTTAGGTACATTGATATACCAGAAACACATGAATATGAAAAATTTTAAACTCAATTTAAAAAAAAATTTCTCATTTCATTATACATAGCATTTCAAATTCATTACATAATTCCAATCCGTAAACCACGTTCAGAGAAATTATAACATCCCCATTTGGAGGCCCAAAACTAACTGCTACAGCTGCTGAAGTTATCCATACTTATTAATTCTCAATGACCAAATGCGGTTATGTTAGATACATTGATATAACAGAAACACATGGATATAAAAAAATTTAAAATCATAAAACAAATTATGCATTCAACTTCAAATAGTATTTCAAAATCATTATATAATCCTAAATTCGTAAACCACGTCAAGAGAAATATACTTATTACAAAATACGCCACTAGCGACCTATGAAGATGCCTTCTTGGTTGATCAGAGTCTAAATATAGGCAAATAAACAACTTTGCCATTACGTCCAAAAACCAGCAGAATCAAACAGAAAAGAACTCCTAATAGCTAGCTTGCCTCCTGCGCGTCTCCAAAGGCTTATTCCTCTAACGGAACTTGAAAACCCCAATTCTCAAGCTACTCAAAATCAATTGAGCACCTGAGAGTTTAAGGCGAACACATAAACTTCGAGTCAGACAAAAAGCCTGGTGTGAATAATAATCTACAATCTCGAACCATACAGATTTCTAATGAGACCACACCGCTTAGAGGAATGGGTTTTTCCCTTACTAGTATCATAATTTAATTTATAATAACCATATACTGTGCACTTGCAACCATAATGTTTAAGACATAACATAATAAAATGTATCATGATGACATGCAAACATGCAATATATTCTTGATTTCCCATCCCCATTCGTCTAACTATCTGTCTCAAGTTATAGTTTCTTAGGCCAATATTAAATTATTAGTTTTCATGGGCTGATTAATAACCTATTCAAAGCTTATGTACTATCTGTCCGGTTTTATATTTTCATGGGATCACTAGGAACCTATTGGAATATACCAATAACTTCATCCAATTATAGTTTCCATGGGCTCACTATGAACCTATTGGGTTCTCCATTAACTTCTCTCATGTCATAGTTTTTATGGGTTGACTATGAACCTATTGATCTCTGTCAATAATTTAATCTGGATATAGTTTTCATGGGATCACTATAACCTATTAGCCCCTACCAGTAACAATTTTCATACATAGTTTCCATGGGCTTAATATGAACCTGTCTAACTCGGTCTTTGAGCATTCTATATTCTGGTCTACATAACCTCCTGGATGCTATTCTACTCACACAGAAGTTAAGTCAAGATGTATTCACTACCGGATCAACCTAACTGGCTATTCTGGCATTAATACCCCAAATGAAATTATTAGTTAATTACAAAGTGAATATGTTTACAGAAGAAGCACAAATGTTAACTAATCATAACATAACAATATAAACATCTGTGGTTTAATTTCCTTATAATCATTTTCTAATGAAACATGGTTAATATCTTTAACCTGTTATCTTTAGCAAGGAAACCTTCCTCAAAGACTCCAAAGTTGAATGCCATTTCAAAATAACTTTCATATTACCATGGGTTTATCTTTAAAAATGAGATTGGGTTCTTTGTTTGAAAACTAAGGCTTTTGAAACCTTAGACCTTCTCTTTCGAAACCACTAAAACATACCTTTCAAAAGTATTCAAACCTTCTCTCAAAGCACTTAAAGGTATAACTTTCGAAACATTCAAACCATTTCTTTCGAAATAATTGTAAACTTCCTTTCGAAACCCTTAAATCACTCCTTTCGAGAGCATTGAATTCTTCCTTTCGAAAGTATTATAACTTATCTTTCAAAACAACTTAGTTCAAGTAGAATTTATAGAAGCAAAGCTTCGAAACCATTTGAAAGTATCTTTTTAGAAATCATTGGGTTTAACCATAATTATAACTTCAGGGTCAAGGAGAACATAAATGAAAGTAACCCTTTCGAAAACATTGATCTTCAAGTAAAATAATTTGGGAAACAAATGGCTTTGAAACCACCCTTTCGAAAACATTGATAAAAGAGGCTACAAAAACCCTTTCGAAAGTATTGGGAAGTGGCATTAATACTAAAAAAAATAAAAGCTTCCCTTTCAAACACATTATTATAAGGCTATAAGAAAAGTGGACTTTAACCGATTCGAAAGGTATGAAGACGACAGCTAGGTTTGAACTAGGTTCAAAAGCAACATCTTTTTGAAAGCACCTTTTTAGAACTAAATAAGCAGGAACTCAGGCGAAAGCGTTTCTTAAAATAAAAAGGCGGCAACCCTTTGGAAAGCATCATTTATAAATAAAAGTAATTCAAAGTTAATAAGGATAGCTTCTACCCCTTCAAAAGCTTATAAGAATGACTTCAACCCCTTCGAAAGCATGCCTTCGACACCATCCTTTCTGACTTTCTCAATACACTACGTACCAATTACTTGATACCATGTGTATTGGTTTCGAATGGGTTCGAAAGGCCTACTGGACATGGTTTAAGAGCCAAGCAAGTGGAAGTGGTGAAGTGGTAAATTATATCAAAACTGATTTTATGCCTTATAAAGTAACTTCTTTTCATCCAACTTACCAATTTGTCAAAATATAATTGGTTGTTATTTCTTTTTCGAAAATCCTTTTTCTAAAAAGGCTACCGAATTCAATAATTTATGAATGAAATTATTTTAACAAATATAAGCCATTCCCTTCCATAAAACATTTAAACACTTAAGTCCTTCAACTTAAATAATTTAATAACCATATTAAAACACTTAGGAAAAATCCCCAAAAATCATCATAATTTACTTTTAATACATTTTCTAACATATATTAATTTTAAACATGAAGAACTTTATATAATTGCCGTAATAAATTTTTAAACCCAAACTATCTATTTCTTACATTCAAAATTCAATAATAATTGATTCATAGCTTGGATTATTATGAAAATTTAAACCAGTCTCCAAAATAATGTTTTACATAACGTATTAAATACTCATGGCATTTAAAACCCATTTTACATGATTTTAACCTTAAAATCAATCAAACCTTTTATAGACGTATTTGTTTAAATCAAACATGGCATATAATCAAAGCATATCATCATCCAAATCGTCCAAACTGTTTTAAAACCTTAAACCCGAAATTAAGATGTTCATTAAAACATATATGAGATGGTTTAGATTATTATTCACCTTGTTTGGATAAGGAACTTGATATTTTTCTTGCTTAATTCTTCCTTGTTTGAATCCTTAGCTTCTAATTGATTTTTGATCCCTATTTCTCCTAGGGTTATGGCTGTTAGAACCTCCAGTTTATGTTTCAATGATAACCACTGTACAATCATACACACACACACAAACTCTTTATCAAGATTACATGTGTATGCTACATGAAGACACCATGCTTGAAGATATTGAGACTCGAAGAAAAACAAAGATTTATCGACCATACTATAGTTAGTAATGTTATACTACTGCAAAAGAGTCTTAGATAAAAATATTGTTAAGGTCTCCTTGAGTATATATGCATGCACAATCACACACTACTTCATACGCACTGAAACTAGTTGAAAAAATTGTTTTTAGTACCCACATACATCTGTGGTAAAACCACATATGTCCGAGGGAATAATCGAAAAGTTATATTTATGAAGCCACAGATGTCTGAGGCAAAACACAGACGTCTATAACAATCCTCGGGTAATTATTTTCTGAAGTCACAGACATCTGAGGTTTTACTACAAACGTCTGCCATATAAAAACCTGCAAATTTTGAAAAGACACTTCTATTGAGACAAAAAGAAACTACCCTTCATCATAAGGTTACAGCCATGAAAGTAAATAGGACTTCTTTAATAGTAACAATCTGCATCCTTTTGAATCTATAAATACTACTTTGATTGAGATATAGAGATCAACTAACTTGAATAAATTAAATCTTTTCTTTCTTGATTTCATTACACTTTCTTACACATACATTACTTACATACTCTCAATCTATTATAACTAAAATATAATTTTAGTTAAACACCACTTCCTACAACTCAGAGCATTCATATTCACATACTAAAAGGAGATCATAGGAAGATTTGTATTATCGATCAAAAACCGTGTTATTTGGAACACAAGATTGTCAAATATATACTTTTGTATTAGCCTATTCTTCTAGACAAAGCGAGGGTAAGTAAGTTGAAAGAAATTCCAAAGAGGATCTTTAGGACTGGACGTAGGAAGGGAAGTCCAAACCAGTATAAAATATCTGGTGTGATCGTTTTTATTATTTATCTTATATTCAAATATTGTTCTCTGCTTAACATAGTTAATAATGTACACACACGTAAAAATATATGAATTGCATAATCGATAAAGATCCTATAGAATTTTAATTGATATCAGAGCAAGGTCATTTCAATCTACAGTAACACGTAATTAAAATCATTAAAATGGCAAGTACATTTCAAGAAGGTCAATCAACAGCTCATCCTCCGCTATTTACTGGTTCTAATTATGCTTATTAGTCAACAAGCAAGCGGATTTTTATGGAAGCAGACGGGTTAGAAATATGGCTAGAAACTCAAAACAAATATGAAGCACCGACATCGATATTGGCACATGGACTGATGCACAAAACGTAGAGGCATCTAACAATGCCAAAGCTATGAATGTATTATTTTGCTCACTTGACAAAAATGAGTTTTCACGTGTCATGCTTTACAAGACCGCATATGGTATATGGCGCATTTTACAAGTCACGCATGAAGGCACAAATAAAGTCAAGCAAATTAAAATTTCAATTTTACAGAATCAATTCTCATCTTTCAAAATGAAAACAAGTGGATCAATTATTTATATGTATGCAAGATTTCAAACCATTCAACACGATCTTATTGCACTTGGAGTCAAATTCACATTTTTTATTTAGTCATGCAAATTTTAAACTCTTTAACAAAGGACTGGGAAAGAAAAGTTTTAACCATCGAAGAAGCTAATGATCTTTCTCAACTTAAATTCGAAGAGTTAATAGGAAATTTGATGTCATATGAAGCTATCTTGCAGGCTAGAAAGGTTTAAAATCATGAAAAGGAAAACATAGCATTCCAAGCAAATAATGAAGGTTCGGACTTAGACGAAGAGGATATTTTTTTTATTGCCAAAAACTATAATAAATTCAAGAAGTTCATGAAGATGACCAAATTTAAAAATGGCGGCAAACCAAACTCTTCAAATCAAACATCAATTAAATGCTATGAATGCTAGAGATTTGGCCACATGAAGGACTGTCCACAGCTCAATAACGATAAAAAGAAACAAAAATTCGAGAAATTAAAGAAAAAGGAAAGAGCTTTTCTAGTAACATGGGATGATTTGAATTCGTCTTCTTCTTCAAATAGTGACAGTGAAAGCGATTCGGAACAAGCAAATGTGTGTTTTATGGCTAACACTGATGAGGTACGTCCTGAACTTACTTATGATGAATTAATGGAAATAAGTATTGAATTAGATGATATAGCGAAACAAAAAAAAATTAAGGAATATATAGGAAAGTTAATTAGATCAAAATTACAAATCGGATTATTAAAAGATGAAAAAATTATCTTAGATGAAGAATTAGAAATTGTTTAGAAAATGTATGCAACACTATTACCTCAAAATGACAAGTTATTAAATGATTTAGGAAATCATAAATTAGAAAAAGTTAATATGGAATAAGAAAAATATGAATTATAAACAAATTTAGATTCTAGAAACTTTGAAATTTGTGATCTTAAAAGTAAATTAGAAAAAAGAACAAATAATGTGACAAAATTTAACAAAGCAAAACAAAATTTAGAAAATTTGATTACGATATCTATACCATCTGGAAATCGAAATGGATTAGCTTTTAAAAACAAACAAAGGTTAAAGAAAAGTAGCACACTATACATAAAATTTAAAAGCCAATGATAAAAACTAACTTTAAAAATTCATATACAAATATGGTCAAGATATGGATTCCAAAGACAAACAATAAACTAATTAGACAGGAATATTTTGATGAATATTTACAAAAAGTTTTACATAACAAAAATTACATTTCTAGGGGAACCAAATCCTCACGAATATGGCTACCTACATATACTAACATGTAGGACCCTAATCAAAGAAGGTAGGTACAAATAAAATTATCTTATTTTGCAGGTACCTAAAATTAAAATAAAAAATAAAGAGAAATGGATACTCGATAGCGGTTGTTCTAAGCACATAACTGAAAATGCTAATATGCTATCAAATATAACATATATCGATGGTGGCATGGTAACATTTGGAGACAACTCAAAAGGATTTGTCATTGGCATTTGAGAAGTAATCAATATCGGTATTTCTAATTCTCCTATAATTACTAATATTTGATTGGTAGAAAATTTAAAACATAACTTATTAAGTATAAGCCAATTATGTGATAAAGGATTTAAAATTGATTTCAAGAAAATAAATGCAATATTTTTTATCAAAATAGAAATTTAATTTTAGAAAGATTTAGAAATCGGAACATATATGTCATAAACATGAATGTCAAAAACAATACAAATTTATGCTTAGCCGCTAATCATGATGATCCTTGGTTATGGCATAAACCTTTTTGTCATATAAATTTTAAGAATATCAACAAATTGGCTAAAAATGAATTAGTTAGAGGATTACTAAAATCAACTACAAGTTTAAAAGCCTATGTGATGCGTGTCAATTTGGTAAATTAAGGAAAATTTCCTTTAAATCTAAAAAAGAAATTTTCATAAAACAACCTCTTGAATTACTCCATCTAGATTTATTCGGACCCACTCAAGTACGTTCAATAAATCATAATAAATACGTTTTTGTAATTATTGATGATTTTTCAAGATATGCTTTGATATTATATTTAAAACATAAAAGCGACACTTTTGAAATGTTCAAAAAATTTGCTAAATGAATACGAATTTTAATAAATTTAAAAATAAAAATATACTAAGTAATCATGGAGGTGAATTTGAAACTGAACTATTTACCAATTTTTGTAACAAAAAGTAAATTAGTCATAATTTTTCGTTTCTTGAACATAACAATAAAATGGTGTTGTAGAAAGGAAAAATCAAACTTTACAAGAATGTGCACGAACTCTACTAAATAGTAGTAACTTACCAAAAAAAATTTGGGCCGAAGCCGTTGCTACTACTTGTTAGGTATTAAATTGTGTACACTTGGACCAATGACTGAAACAAATGCTACAAAATATTTTTTAACAAAGAACCGAAAATATCATATTTTCGTGTATTTGGGTCAAAATGCTTCATATTAAACGCTAAAGATAATCTAGGAAAATTTGGTACTAAAGACGATAAAGGAATTTTTGTTGGCTATTCAAATTGAAGCAAAGCATATAGAATTTTTAATGAACGAATAAATATTATAGAAGAAAGTCTTCATGTCTCATTTGACGAAAATTTTAACGAAAATAAAAATAACGATGATGAAGAATTAATAAATAAAACTAATATGCCTATACATGAAAATAATAATAATAATGCGAATAATAGTAATGATAATACCATAACATCATCACCAAAAATATTAAGAGACCATCCTATTAATAATATTATTGGAGATTTAAATACAAGAGTATCCACCAGAAAACAGTTAAATCAAATGAGTCATGTTGCATTTATATCAAATTTTGAAACAAATTCATGGGATATACAACAAATCAACAATTCTAATTCTCAGAGAAAAACTAAACATATGTTATGCGTTGTATAAATTAAGTTTATTTGTTAATTTTTTGTATGTGTATCGCTTTATTGTTTTAAAATTCAATAAAATTTAATTGCTATTTAAATTCTTTCCCTCATTTCAGAAAAATGCATACTGTAGATGTTATGCAATTACCATAGATGTCTGTTAGAAGTTATGGGAAACAATTTCCTGTAACCTCGGATGTCTCTGGGAATTCACAGACATTTGTTCTTACTTTCTGTTTATTTTTTCTGCAACTACAGACGTCTGTAGAAACATCAATCACGTCTGTCGTAACTTTCGGTTTACTTTTAACTGAAAGCACAGAAGTCCGTGCTCCACCCACAGATGAATGTCGTTGTTTTGAAACCTTACCTCAGTGGCCGTATATAAGCAAGTTGTTCCAAATTTACCTCATATCCTAAATTTACTTCCAAACTCTAAAACCCTAGCCTCCAAGAACTCTCTATTTTCTCACTAATGGCTCCCAAACCAAAAACTCGTTTAACAAACGCGCCAAGAAGGTTCAACCACCATCTTCTCACAATCCAGTGGTTAATGATGCTCTCATTCAAGAATGGCTCCGTAATAGCATAATTGCTAACAAGCGATTCGCGAACTAAAGTAAAAGAAACTTCATTCGGGGCCTTTCTACCGATTATGCAAGTTTAGAGAATATAGCATTCAAGAATTGACCGTCGCCTCCGGATGTCGGGATTTAATTAATTTGGATTAAAATGAGGTACAAATCGACCAATTAGTTATCTTTCTTTTCTACGCAAATTTATGTCGTGACTATATTTAGAATCCTGAGAATGATGAAGGATGGGTATGGACGAGTATGTATGGGTGTGTTTTAAAAATTAGCGACAACATCATTGGATGTGTACTTAATTATTTTTCGACCGGGATTGATTTGGAAGAAATTCCCAATCATAGAAACTTGCCATGGGAAGAAATAACTCATCTTATTTAGGAAGATAGAATGCCCCAGTGGAAATCCGTCTACTTACGACCAAAAGTTAGATTGGTAAATCGTATGATAATAAATACGATAATCCCCCATCTAGGTTGTCATGAACAAATCTATGAAAAAAAACACAAAGCCCTTTATGCTATCTATGGTGGAATACAAATAAATTAGGCTAAACTCATCCATGGTGAAATTAAAAGTTTTTGGTCACATCATCGATGCACTATTATCTATGCTCCTTACATTATACGCCTCTTAAATGCTTATGGGATGCCCTCCTATATCTCTCATTTTGAAGAAATCCCGATTAAAGAAAGTGGTATCCAGTTTTTATCATTGATTCGTCTTCCTCCAAGACCACCTCCAATAATCTCTTTCGAAAAATGGATATTGCAACAGCAACAACGAGAGCATCGTGGTCCTCCTCCCACTACTACTCCTCAGCAGACTTACTCGCTACATCCTTCACAACAACCTACGTCGTCTAGTCATGCTACTGAATATTATTCAGATTCTTAAATACAAGAAGCTCGCGTTGAACCAAAGCAAAACGAAACTTTTCATGATTTGGGACTTAAAAACCAAAAGAGAATCATAACTAACCAGCGAGCCTTAAATAAAAAGATGACTGGATTAGAACGTTCTTTCTCAACAAGGATGACAAAAATGAAAAAGACCTTGGATAAATTAGTTTCTACTTTAGGGAAGGTTATGCGAAAAGTACGTAGTCGATCGTCTTCTCGCTCATCATCCTCGCCTTCACCTATATGGCCACCTCAGGCTTTTAGGCCAATTTATCACCCTCAAGCTTCTCCCAAAGGAACGTTTCATGATAAAGGTGATAGAGTGAAGACTCATATGCAAGAACAACCTTAGGAGGAAGAAGAAGATAGTAATGACATGTACATTTCTGATACTCCACATTTCCAACAATAATCGCACATAGCATTTCAAGGTCTCTCAATTAAAGAAGATGAGGAGTACATTAACCAAACACAATGGCTTGGCACATACGAACAGGATCCTTCATCTTATTGGGAATACTACGAGATTTATGGAGGCTTATCTTACAATTCAAACCAATACAATTAGCATTTTGTTTTAGTTCTTTTTTTCTTTTTTCCATTATCTATGCTTATGCTTGTCTGTTTAACTGTTTAAAACTTTTGCTACATTTGTCTCTGATTTTATTTGAACTTCCTTATTTATTTTTAAATATTCATGATCTTATATATAACATACTATTAAATGTCTATTTAACATTTATGTATCTTATATCATTCCTTCCATTTTGATAATGACAAAGGAGGAGGAATTTATGCATATATATAGGGGAGATAAATATAATAATTCTTCGATTTTTGACTGTATAGTTGTCATCATCAAAAAGGGGAAGATTGTTAGAACCTCCAGTTTATGTTTCAATAATAACAACCATACCATCATACACACACACACATAATTTATCAAAACTACAGGTATATGCTACACGAAGAAACGATGCTCAAAGATATTGGGATTCAAAGGAAAACGAAGATTTACAACCATACTATAGCTAATAAGGTTATTCTATTGTAAATGAGTCTTAGATAAAATATTTTTAAGGTCTCCTTGATTATATATGCATATATAATCACACACTATTTTATATGCACTGAAACTACGTTGAAAAAAATATTTTTACTACTCACATACGTTTGAGGTAAAACCACAGACGTCTGAGGGAATAATTGGGAAAATATAATTCTGAAGCCACAAACGTTTGAGGTAAAACATAGAAGTTAGTGACAATCCTCGGGTAATTATTTTCTGAAATCACAGACGTATAAGGTTTTGCCACAGACATCTGTCATACGAAAAACTGCAAATTTTGAAAAGACACTTCCGTTGAGAAGAAAAGAAATTACCCTTCATCGAAAGGTCGCAGGAATTAAAGTAAATACTACTTCTTTAATAGTATCAACTCTTCATCCGCGTCCTTTTGAATCTATAAATCTACTTTGTTTGAGATATAGAGATCAACTTACTTTAATTAATTAAATCTTTTCTCTCTTGATTTCTTAACACTTTCTTGTGCATACATTGCTTACATACTCTTAATATATTATAACCAAAATATAATTTTGGTTAAACCACTTCCTACAATGCATTGCATTCACATTCACATACTCAAAGGAGATCATAGGAAGATTTGTATTATCAGTCAAAAAACCAAGTTATTTGGAACACAAGATTGTCAGAGATATAATTTTTATTAGCCTATTCCATCGGGTGGAGCGAGGTAAGTTAGTTAAAAGAAATTCCAAAGGCGAGCTTTCGGATCCTCTCTACAATTGGGAATGGTCCAATATATTTCGGTGTCAGTTTTCCTAACTTTTCGAATCGTACCACACCCTTCATCGATAATACCTTAATGAAAACCTTATCCCTAACTGAGAACTCTAGATCCTTACGCTTCTTATCTACATGACTCTTTTGTCTAGGCTGAGCTTCCCTCACCCTTCCTCGTCTCAACCCAATCTTCTATTTGGCCTTTCTTACCAGATCTGGACCTAAGATTAATCTGTCCCTAGCTTCCAACCAACATACTAGTGACTTGCATGCCTTCCATACAGAGCTTCAAAAGGCACCATTCCTATGCTAGTCTGATAACTGTTATTATAGGAAAACTCAACTAAGTGCAGGTGATCTTCCTAAGATCCACCAAAATCTAGTACACAAGCTCTCAATAAATCCTTGAGTACCTTATTGACTCTCATGGTATGCCCATCCGTTTAAGGCTGATACGCAGTACTCATCTTGAGCTTAGTACCTAACACATCCTGTAGACTCTTTCAGAATTCGCTAGTGAACAAAGTATCTCTATTACTCACTATACTACTACGAATTCCATGCAGTCTAACTATGTTCTTCATAAACAATTTAGCTAAAACAGGTGTTGTCCTAGTTGACTACATTGGAATGAAATAGGCACTTTTGGTCAACCTGACCACTATGACTCATATACTTTCATTTCCTCGATCCGACCTTGGTGACCCGTCTATAAAATCCATGGATGTCGAATCCCATTTCCAAACTGGTATTTCCAAAGGTTGAAGGAATTCACTCGGCTTTTGATGTTTGGCCTTCACTTGTTGACAGCTCACACACTACCTAACCTACAAGCCAACATCCTTCTTTATACCTTCCTAGTAAAAACTCCTCTTCATATCTTGATACATCTTGGTTCACCTAGGATGAATTGTAAATTCGGATCTATGACACTCCTAGTCCTCTTTCCATAAGTCCTCAACATTCGGAACACACAACCATGCCTTCTTTCTCAACCATCCCCTCCGGTCAAGATTAAAATCTTTTAGATCGTCAATCTCCAATCCAACCTCAAGCCTATTAATC
Source organism: Allium cepa (assembly GCA_030765085.1). NCBI lineage: Eukaryota > Viridiplantae > Streptophyta > Magnoliopsida > Asparagales > Amaryllidaceae > Allium > Allium cepa. The sequence goes on along the minus strand of CM060940.1, from coordinate 324,604,644 downwards.
TTCTCAGCTATTTGTGGATCCTCTTTCTACATAAAAGAAATCCTTTCGACCAGTACTGGTCGAACTTTCATGCAGAACAACATGGCAATGCCTGATTAGAACTAGCAGTCGATCTTAACTGCACACTACAAGTAGTCAAAGCCTCAAGATCCTTTCATTTCGCAAACATAGCTAATACCACATTCTGATGTTTTCTGCTAAGAGCATCCACTACTTTATTTCCTTTTCCAAGTGTATACTCTATATCAAAATCGTAAGTCGCTAAAATCTCCAGCCACCTCTACTGTCTCACACTCAACTCCTTCTGAGAGAATAAATACCGTAAGGACTTATGATCTGTGTAAAACTCAAATCTCTCCCTTAAGAGATAATGTCTCCATACTTTCAATGCGAAGATCACTGCTACCAACTCTAAATCATGAGTAGGATATCTCACTTCATGCGATCCAAGCTATCATGAAGCATAGGCAATAACTTTACCTTTCTACATCAACACAGCCCCTAATCCGGTTCTACATGCATCGGTATACACTACTTATCTTTGGTTTCCATCTGGAACTACTAACACAGGCACGTTGGTTAACAAATGTTTTATCTTAAGGAATGCTTCCTCACATTTATCAGACTAAATAAACTTTATATCCTTCCTAGTTTTCTTAGTCAAAGGCGCTGCTACCGTGAGAAATCCTTAACGAGTCTCCGATAATAGCCTACAAATCGAAGAAAACTTCTAATCTCAGTCACCATCCCTGGTCTCTTCCAGTTGATAACAACTTCGATCTTATCTGGATCAACTGATAAATCCTTCTCTAAAACCACGTGACCAAGAAATTTAACCTCCTTCTTCCATAAATGACATTTTGAAAATTTCGTTTTCAGCTGATGCTGCCTTGGCGTCTCAAGCACTATTCTAAGATGAACTTCGTACTCTTTTCATCCTTGGAGTATATTAAAATGCCATCTATGAATATCATTACGAACCTATCTAAGTTCTCTTAGAAAATTCGATTCAACAAAGCGACAAAGAAATCAGGCTCATTCGTTAACCTGAATGGCATTACTAACCACTTGTACGAAACATACCTAGTCCAAAACGCCGTCAATGGAATATTGCCCTCTGCGACTTTTAGCTGATGGAAACCTGTTACTAAATCCAATTGGGGAAATACTCTGGCTCTACACAAAAATAAATCATCAATTCTCGACAAAGGATACTTATTCTTGATCATCTTCTCGTTCAACTTATGATAGTCGATACACATCTTTAACGACCCATCCAGTTTCCTTATGAATATCGTGGCCGATCCCAAGGCGAACTGCTCGATCTAGTAAAAATCTTCCTTTCTAATTCCATTAGCTGCACCTTCAATTCCTTTATCTCGGTAGGTGTCATCCTACTGGTGGTCTGCTTACAGGTTCTGTTCCTGGCACAATATCTATCCAAAACTCAACGGCTCGTTTCGATGGTAGTCCTGTGACTGGCTCAAAAACATCTGCAAACTCTCTTGCTACTATAACCTACTTCAACTCTTCTTCTATTTCCATTGCATCCAGTGAAGCATAAGCACTTGAGTCTAATTTATCTACCGAGTATATAATTCGGTTATGACTATTAGGTTGTCTTATCGATATTTCTCAATCTTGGCAAAATATCATAGCATCATATTTATCTAACCGATCCATACCCAAAATGATTCCAAAGCCTATGAAATAAAAAACATATAGACTTCATGCAAACTTTTGACCTAACAAATCAAGTTCTAACTGATCACATCACAACCCCAAAGTTGCATACCCTTCCATTGGATTTGGAACCCTTAAGGAAGTAACAAAGTATGAGGGTTCTAAACATAACCAATCAACCAAACATTGAGATATAAATGAATGCGATGCACCGGTATCAAATAGTACCCTAACTGGTATACTTTGAATCAAAATCGTACCTTCCATCATTGTCTTACCCTTGTCGGCAGCAGTTGGCCTAGCCGATGATGGTCCTAAAGCGAAGACCTTTTCCTTGTCCGCTTTGACCGATTTTGGACACTGATTCTTGTAATGCCCAATCTGGTCACATTTAAAGCACTTTGCTCCTTTCTTATCTGTATCCTTCTTCCCTTTTCCAGTTCAAAATTCATGAGCATAACGTCCCTTTTTGTCACACTTAAAGAAAACTAGATTGGCCTTCGCCTTATTGGCAGCTTCTCCCTTTGTGGTTCCTTTCTTCTTAAAGAATTTTCTCTTCTTGCCCTGAAAACGCTGTGTTTCAACCGGCTTCTCCTTACCATAAATAGAAAGCATCCCTTCATTCTGCATTGCCATCTCCACTATAACTGTACTTGGATCACGGAGATATGGCATTGTTGCCATAGCAATCTTGGGTCTTAACTCTCGAATAAACTTCTCGTTCCTTTTAATGACGATGTCAATGGTAGCATAATCGTATCTGGAAAGCCCATCAAACTTCGTAGCATACTTAATCATGACATCTCACCCTACACTAAGTCCATGAACTATCTCAGCAATACTGACTTGGCAATTTCAAACAAAAACTTCTCTTCGAACCTCGTTCGAAATTCTGCTCAAGTCAACTCTTCTTCGGGAACTCCCATGGTAACATTATTCCAGCGATGAAGTGTTGTTCCTTATAATTGTCCAAAGGCAAGTCTCCTCTTCTACTCATCATTCAATCCCAGGTCAGCAAAAATCCTTTCACAATGTAATAACTGGCTTTCCACTTCAACGGCATCCTCTGTTCCCAAAAATGGCTTTCCACCAAGACTGGTATGATCCTTGTACAGCTTAGCGTAGTTACTACCAACTAAGGCCATAGGATTAGCTCCTCCAACAGCATTACCCTCAGCTACTCGTGTAACTGCTCCAGCTTGCATCAGATTGACAAAGTACTGATACATCATCCCCATATATACTAGTGGAATTCCAACACCTACGTTGGCATTTTCAATTGGGTTGGCATTTGCATGTCGACCCGGGTTTCTCTTAGTGTTGGGTTTAGCATTTCCATTAGTTATGGTGCTTCCTCCACCTAGATTTCCTTTTCTGTTTCCTACTTCCATATCTTTCTTTCTCGTAAATCTACATACTAGATTTAGTAAGATACAAAAGAACTGTCTAAAAGAGAGGGGTACGTACTTATAGATATATACATACCAAATACAAGTGAGTTACTATAGCGTTAACCCAAACCCCGATCTTATTTTCTGACTCATTGGATTATTTTTTGAAAATCTTTTAGGTTTAAATTTCTTTTTAAGTTTACATAAACCTATGCTCTGATACCAACTTGTAAAATCTCCCATTTGGAAGCACAAAACTAGGTGATATGGATGCTGCAGTCATCCATAGTTATTAATTCCCGGTGACCAAATGAGGTAATGTTAGATACATTGACATAACAGAAACACATGGATATGAAAATTTTTAAAATCGTAAACAAATTTCTCATTCAACTTCAAATCATATTTCAAATTCATTATATAATCCCAAATTCATAAACCATGTTTGAAAAAATATACTTATTACAAAAAACGCCAAGAGCGACATATGAAGATGCCCCTTGGTTGATGAGAGTCTAAATATAGGCAGATGAAAAACTTTTCCATTACTTCCAAAACATACGGAATCAAACAGAAAAGAACTCCTAATAGTTAGCTTGCCACCTGCATGTCTCTGAAAGCTTATTCATCTAAGGAGAACCTAAAAACCCTAACTCTCAAACTACTCAAAATCAATTGAGCACCCGATAGTTTAAGGGGAAAACACAACTTTGAGTCAGACGAAAAGCCTGGTATGAATAATAACCTTCCATCTCAAACCATATAGATATCTTGAGTGACCACGCCGCTTAGTGGAATGAGTTTTCCCCTCACCAGTATCATAACTCAATTTATAATAACCATATATTGCGCACCTACATCCATAATGGTTAAAATATAACATAATAATATGTATCATGATGATATGCAAACATGCAATATATTATGGATTTCCCATCGCCATTCGTCTGATTATCTATCTCAAGTTATAGTTTCTAGGGTCACTATTAACTATCAGCTTTCATGGTCTAACTAATAACCTGCTCAAAGCTTATAGACTATCTGACCAGTTTCATAGTTTTCGTAGGGTCACTAGGAACCTAATTGTGTCTACCAATAACTTCATCCAATATAGTTTTCATGGGCTCACTATGAACCTATGGGTCCCCAATAACTTCTCTCATGTCATAGTTTCCATGGGTTGACTAAAAACCTATTAATCTTTATCAAATACTTACTCCGGATATAGTTTTCATGGCATCACTAAGAACCTATTGGCCCCTGAAAATAACAATTTCCATACATAGTTTTCATGAGCTTACTATGAACCTGCCTAACTCAGTCTTTGGGCCTCCTATATTTTGGCCTACCTGACCTCCTAGATGCTATTCTACTCACACAGGAGTTAACTCAAGGTGTATTCACTACTGAGTCAACCTAACTGGTTATTCTGCCTTTAATACCCTAAAATGCAATTATGGGTTAATTATAAAGTGAATATGTTTACAGGAGAAGCACTTATGTTAACTAATCATAATATAACAATATAAACATCTATGGTTTAATGTCCTTGCAATCATTTTCTAATGAAACATGTTTAATATCTTTAACTATTATAGCAAGGAAAGCTTCTTCAAAGACTCGAAAGTTAAATGTCATTTCAAAATCTCTTTCATATTCCTATGGGTTTATCTTTAAAAATGAGATTGGGTTCTTTGTTTTGAAAACAAAGGCTTTCGAAACCTTAGAACTTTTCTTTCCAAACCATTGAAACATACCTTTCGAAAGTATTCAAACCTTCTTTTAAAAAACTTAAAGATGTACCATTTGAAATACTCAAACCATTTCTTTCGAACGCATTGAAACCTTCCTTTCGAAACCCTTAAATCATTCCTTTAAAAAGCATTGAATTCTTCCTTTGGAAAGTATTAGAATTTATCTTTCAAAACCACTTAGTTCAAGTAGAATTTATAGAAGCATAGCTTCGAAACCATTTGAAAGTATCTCTTTCGAAATCATTTAGTTTAACCTTAATTAAAACTCCAGGGTCAGGGAGAACATAAAAGAAAGTACCCCTTTTAAAAAAATTGATCTTCAAGTAAAAGAATTTGGGGAACAGATGGCTTCAAAATCACTCTTTCGAAAACATTGATAAAAGCGGTTATAGAAACCCTTACGAAAGCATTGAGAACTGTCTTCAATATTAATAAAACAAAAGCTTCCCTTTAGAACTCATTGTTATAAAGCTATAAGAAAAGCGGCATTTAACCAATTCGAAAGGTATGAAGATGATAGTTAGGTTTCGACTAGGTTCAAAAGCAACTACCTTTTCGAGAGCACCTTTTCAAAAATAAATAAGTGGCAACTCATGCAAAAGTTTTTCTTAAAACAGAAAGGTGGCAACCCTTTGAAAAGCATCATTTATAAACAAAAGTAATTCTAAGTTAATAAGGATAGCTTCTACACATTCAAAAGCTTATATGAATGACTTCAACCCCTTTGAAAGCAAGCCTTCGACACTATCCTTTCTGCCTGTCTATAATATATACGCACCAATTACTTGATACCCTGTGTATTGGTTTCGAATGGGTTCGAGAGGCCTACTGGGCATGGTCTCGGAAGCAAGAAAGTGGAAGTGGTGAGGTGGTAAATTATATTAAAACCGATTTTATGCCTTAGAAAGTAACTTCATTTCATCAAAATTGCCAATTTGTCAAAATATAAATTGTTGCTAGTTCTTTTTCAAAAATCTTTTTTCTAAATGAGCTGCCGAATTCAATATTTTATAATTGAAATTATTTTAACAAATAAGCCATTTCCTTCCATAAAACATTTAAACTCTTAACCCATTCAAATTAAATAATTTAATAACTATATTAAAATACTTAGGAAAAATCCCCAAAAATCATCATAATTTACTTTTAATATGTTTTCTAACATATATCGATTACAGAGCTGAAGCCCCTTATATAATTACAGTAATAAATTTTTAAACCCCAATTATCTATTTCTTCCATTCAAAATTCATAATAAATTATCCACATCTTAGATTATTATGAAAATTTAAACCCATCTCCAAAATATTGTTTTACATAATATATTAAATCCTTCTGGCATTCGAAACCCATTTTACATGATTTTAACCTTAAAATTGAATCAAAACTTTTACAAACATACTTATTTAAATCAAACATGGCATATAATCAAAGCATATCATCATTCAAATCATCCAAACGGTTATAAAGCCTTAAACCCAAAATTAAGATGTTCATTAAAACATATGTGAGATGGTTTAGATTATTATTCACCTTGTTTGGATAAGGAACTTGAGATTTATTCTTGATTAATTCTTACTTGTTTGCATCCTTAACTTCTAATTTATTTTTGATCACCTTTTCTTCTAAGATTATGGCCGTCCTTGATCTCTTTCATTTTTGATTTATGAAAGTATGAAATTAGAACGAGGTAAGGATTTACGGGTTATGGGGTTATATACGGCTATTCCCATAATAACCTTGCCTTATTCTCTAGAGTAGATAACTTATAAAACCATTTATACACCCATTTAGTCAAGGCATGACTGTATTTAGTCTTCATACCCCAATCCCCTTATCACTCTAGTCTCTTCAATATTCGATTTAATTGTCTAATTAAATCTCATGAATAATGTTATTTAAAATTAGGGGTGTTATAGAAATATAGTTATTACAAATTACGCAAAGAGAGACATATGAAGATGCCCCCTTGATTAATCAGAGTCTAATAGGCAATTAAATAAATTTTCCATTCATTCAATTACATAGCGGAATCGAACAGAAAGAACTCCTGATAGCTAGCTTGCCTCCTGCATGTCTCTGGAAGCTTATTCGTCAAAAGGAGAACCTGAAAACCTTAACTTTCAAACTACTCAAAATTAATTGAGAAGCCGAGAGTTTAAGGGGAGAACATAAACTTCGAGTCAAACAAAAAGTCTGGTGTGAATAATAACCTACCATCTCGAACTATATAGATATGTAGTGGGACAATGCCACTTAGCTAAATGGGGTTTTCCTCATTAATATCTTAACCCAATATATAATAACCATACAATATGTACCTACATCCACAATGGTAAGACATAACATAATAAAATGTATCATGATGATATGCAAACATGCAATATGCTTTGGATTTCCCATCCCCGTTCACCTGACTATCTGTCACTTTTAATAGTTTCTAGGGTTACTATTAACCTAATAGTTCTCACGGGCTGGCGAATAACATGTTCCATGGTTTCATAATTTATATGGGATCACTAAGAACCTATTGGTGTCTATCAATAACATCATCCAATCATAGTTTTCATGGGGTCACTATGAACCTATTGGATTTTCCAATAACATCTCTCATATCATAGTTTTCGTGGGCTGACTATGAACATATTGATCTCTATCAACAACCTGTTTCAGATATAGTTTTCATGGAATCACTAAGAACCTATTAGTCCCTGCCAATAACAATTTTCATAACATAGTTTTTACGGGTTTATTAAGAACCTGTCTAAACCAATTATGGGCTACTGTGACAACCTAGCTTGTAATTCAGCCATTAACATCCTACAATGCGGTTGTGGGTTAATAATGAAGTGAATATGGTTACACAAGCATACATGATAACTGATCAAATAACATAACAACGTAGACATCCATGATTTAATTCCTTGTAATCATTTTCAAATAAAATATGGTTAATACCCTTAACTCATTATTTTAGCAAGGGAAGCTTCCTCTAAAATTTCAAGGTTAAATGCCATTTCGAAACTCTTTTATATTGCCATGTATTTACTTCAAACAAATGAGTTAGGGTTCTTTAATTCAAAAACTAAGGCTTTCGACTATATCCTTTGTATCAGTACTTAAAACCTCGGATATTCTCATTCGAAACCATCCAGCATACCTTTCGAACACTTGGAAACATTCCTTTTGAAATAATTAAAACAAACTTTTCGAAACTCTTAAAACATGCCTTTCAAAACACTTAAATACATACCCTTTGAAAGCATTGGGTTCAAGTAAAAAGTTAATGAAGCATAGCTTTGAAGCTAATTAAAAGTGTTTCTTTTGAAGCCATACTTTGAAAACAAAACAAACTACAAAGTATAAAAAAGGGACACATTCGAAAGCTATCCCTTTGAAAGACCTATGGCGACGGCAACATGCTTTCGCATGTGTACTTGGGTTTAAATAAGTGGCTTCGACCATATCGAAAGGTATGGGAGTGGCAACAACCTTTTTGCATGTATAAGTTAAAAGAAAAGCAGCTTCAATAGTTGCGGAAGGGCATCGATTCGAATCCCTACCCTCCAAACTCATTGATTCAAAGAGTTATAAAAGCGGCTGCTTACTGAGGCGAAAGGTTTTAATGTGGCAGCTACCGTATCGAAGGGGTTTAAAAGCAGAAACTCTTTCGAAGATATCAAATCAAAGGTAGGTTTATAGATTCGAAACTAAGACATACAACTTCACCTCTTACACATGCAAACTTTCGACACCTTTGCTACCTTGCACATACGTCCAATACACTTCGTACCTCTAGCTTGATACCATGTATATTGGCACCAAATGGATGCAAAAGGTTAGAGGCAGGTGTGTATGAAGTCGAAAGCCGGCAAAGTTAAGCGGCGAAGATGTAATTTGGAAAAAAACTGCATTTTTTGCTTATTAAAGAAAATACTTTTTACCTACCATCAATATTTGTCCCAATCTTATTGATTTAGAAAAAATTATCAATTTCCTTTTTTAGAATTTGCTACGAAATCAAATTTGGATTTGGAATTACTTAACACTTAAGACCTTCTCCTTAATAAACATTTAAGTCCTATAACTTTAATAATTTATTATCAGTTGTAAAAAAATCACCATAATTCAGATTAAATATGTTTTCTAACATATATAAATTTCAGATCCAAAAACGTTATTTACCGTCTTAAATAATTTAAATCTAACATTAACTATTCACCCTTAGAAATCCATGATAAATTCATAATTACTAGGAAAATTATGAAACAAACCCACTTCTAAAATAACATTTTTGACCATCTATCAAAAACGAACACTTTTGGACGTCATATGATAAGTTTTCCAATCTAAAACCTATCATAAAATTCATATTCAATTATATAAATCATCAACAAGTATATTGTTTGCGCCAAAATTGGTCACAAACACCCAATATCGTGAAAGCACCCGTTTATGAACACAAATCAGCAATAATCAACACAGAACTCAGATCTAAGCAATAACAATCGCAATAATTCACAAATAACAGTCACAAACACAGGATTTATAGTGGTTCGGCGATCTTGCCTACGTACACTCTGAAGCTTATGTCTTTATTAATTCACTTGATGATTTCAGTCGATTACAGCGGATTACAGTTGATGATAGCCTTGAATTCTGATTACAACAGCGATAATGAAGAATGGAATTGAATCCGGCAGAGTCTGGACGTTGAACGGCCAAAAAAAAGATCCTCCCTTCTGAAGGCTTAATGGTGCTATTTATAGGCGTAGGATGCTGATATTTCGCTGAAAATTCGGGAGACCACTTCTGGCACGTGAGGGGGCCCACATGCCCGGCCTCAGGAAATTTGGGCCCACTTTGGGATCGATTCGAACTCCATTCGAATCGATCAGAAAATCATCCAATCGAGGTGAAATTTGGTGTGGACATTCTTTAACACGTATGCAAGCTTCTGTGAAAATTTCATGGCATTTGGATCAGTGGTTTGGGAGATATGATCGCTACGAGCTGACATGTTTCGGTTGGCTGCTTACTTTGACTCGATCACTTCGAATCCATTCGTTCGAATCGATGGATGCACGTGCCTTCGAGACGACGTGGCGCGCACATCTCGCATCAATCCGCCTTTTTCTCCGAGTTGACCACTTCGACTCCACGAGTTTCGCCTCGTTTGTATCGATGACCGTTGTATTGCTCGAATCCACCAATGACGTGTACTTCGCTTCGGTTCGTAGTTCGCCCACTTCGTATCGATGGAGGTGGTGTTATTCGTATCGATGGAAGTCGTCTCCATTCGATCGATACGAACAAGTGTACTTGGGATGGATACGAAGTGAGAACAACTGATGGATACGAACCAAGGTTCTCTGATGGATTCGACCAAGTGCCTCGATTGCATCGATGGATGCGAAGCGGTATGGGTTGATCGATGCGAACTTCATCGATTCGAACCTGGTGGATACGAATCTGATGGATTCGAACTGCTCTAAACTCAATGGATACGAACATGCTGAGGTGATGCCTATTTGATCGATTCGAACTCGATCGATTCGAAGCATGTTGAACTTGATGGGTTCAAACAGAACGAATTGATGGATACGAATCCCATCAATTCGAAATGGTCATCTCCTCAAAAATTCGATGGATACGAACTGTGTGTTTTAGCTAACTTGCATCGATCATATCTCGTTCATACGAACTTCTATTAACCTGAAATTTGAAACACTGGCTTTCATGGCTTTGCTTGTCGTGTCTTATCAATTGTAGCCTGATCTGGGCTCGGACAAAATTCATCGATATCCATAGTGAAGCGAAGTACAACCAATCTTTGAGACGAACCGCCTTTGGTTTTCGACTGATCTTTTGGTATCACGGCTTTGCCAAAAAGCGAGATTATATATATATATATATATATATATATATATCCATTTAATCTATCAAAACACATCATCATTCATCTAATCATATAGTTTTAAACCTTAAATCCGAATTAAACCATTCATGATGACTTATATAAGTTGGTTTAGTTCATTATTTACCTTGTTTGGATAAGGAACTTGAGATTTGTTCTTTCTTTAATTATCCTAGATTGAATCTTAGCTCCTAAATTGATTTTGTGCCCCACTTTTTCTTAGGGTTATGGCCGGCCTTTATCTCTTTGCTTATGTTTTTGGATTATGAAAATGTGAATGAGGTAAGGGATTTATGGGTTATGGTATACGGCTATTCAAATTTTGCCTTTGCCTTATTCTCTTAAGTTTCTAATTTATAAACCAGACTTATAATTTCATTCGTTAAGGCATAACCCCAATTAGTTTCCAAATCAAAATTCCCTTATAACTCTAACCTCTACATTGTTCTATTTAATTTATCTATTTAAATCTTCTCAATAAATTTATTTAAAATTAGGGTGTTATAGATGGCTCTCTGGATACAAGTCCTTCTATCTCATTCCACTTTTCTTGAATTCACTCCTTTCAAGTTGCTAGCCTACTTTTCCTTACTTTGCAGTTATTCCTCTAAGAGTCATTAATGATAGTATAATTTGAACGGTCCATGATCTCAAGGCTCTTCTAGTTGATGAAAGGAAGACAACTACCCTTATTATTGAACTTCGGATGCGCCAACCCTGTCTCATATACAACAGCTGAAGATTCCTCTACACATCGCCTCTTCCCGATGCTGCTTGGGTCGCTCCACAAGCTGGAATAGTTCCTCCCTCTTTGGTCTATCGTAGAGTTATTAAAGAGGACGAGGAACTAATTTTTACCTCTTTTGAAGATGAAGACAAAGATGAAGAAGTAAGAGAAGAAGAAGAAGAAGAAGAAGAAAAAGAGGAAGAAGAAGAAGAAAAAGAGGAAGAAGAAGAAGGAGACAATGAATCTACCAAGGAGAATGCTAGAGAAGGAGGGACTTTTCAACTTCCACTTTTCAGCCGAAATATCTGAGAAGAGGTTCCCTTGGGTAAATGCCTAAGCCACATCACAATTCGATCAAAAAGTCCACACCTCTTAGCCCATGAAGACATCTATGACTCGTTGCCTAACCTAAGGACCATGGACCTTCAAGATTTTGAATTCGATGTACCCAAGTTCCAGGACTTCTATATTGCATTTGGAGACATGCCATTTCTTCACCTCGAGGGGGAAGACACCTCCCGGGCATACCAACTGAGCATGGTCCATAGAATTACTAAGGCATGCCTTTACTGCACTTAGGACCACAATACACAGACTCCGATGTTCGCATCTTTTCAATTTCCAAGACATAATCATGTCTTCCTTTATTCCTTTTAGGTACCATAGGAAAGTCAAAGAAACTTTATGGAGAGCTTGATAGGAAGAAACCTTTCAGTACAGTAGTCTACTTGGTAATCTCAGTAAAACCTTCCTGGCAAAACTAGATAGGAAAAAGAAGAAAGGAGAGCAAGAGGGCAGGAAATCCAAAGGGAGAGGGAAAGGAGAATAGACGAGGAACACATATAAGAATGCCGATGGGACCATGTTAGAGACTTTCCAAAACACCCTCGATCTCCGAAGGGCTTCGACTCTCACCATTCTAGTAGGCGGTCTCCACTCAACAACTCTTAAGACCATTATTCTGATAAAAGTCCATCTATAGCCAAGAGATCTCCATTACCTCCTCCTTCCTTCTATGCTCCTATCACCAGCTCAATTCCTACCTCACAAGCCTCGATCCCTACTCCTCACAGGCACAGACCTTCACTTTCCACCTTAGGCGCTTCAGCTATCGACTTCATCCAAAGGCCTAGGAAAGAAATACCTACCACCATGACTATTTTGGGGGGCTCATCTCTTGCAACTCCATCAAATATGCAGCTTTAGCATCCCAACTTGGACCCAACTTGTGTTTGCTTCAACTATAATGTGACCAATATCCCAGAGAAAGATATGGAAGCCACAATATCTTTGTATAAAATGGTGGTGGAGTAGGAAAAATCATAGAGAAAGCTTATAAGATGCCTTGCTAATGTAAACTAAAAGAACCACCTTTGTAATGATCTGGAATTTTATCGATCTATTTGGGAATATCTAATTTATTTTAAATATTCAAATTAATGGTTTTAATCATTCAATAACCCTCTTTTAATTCATAATCGATAATAGAAAATTTTATTTTTAAATCATGTTTACATAAATAAATAGTTCGACGGAAAATTAAAAATGTGACAGAAACGCTATTTTCGAATTTTTAGCTTTTTATCGAACAAGTTATTATAAGTTGTAACATCTTTGGTTTTTCTCTAAGACAACATTTAAAATGTTAAAAACTTTTATTTTGGAAATATAATATAATAATGATAATTGTTTAATATATAAGGTATATTTAAATTTCAAACATGAAAGGATGGATTTGAAACCTTAAGTGTAAAAATCAACCTAAGTACATCAATCACCTTATTCCAACATATTTGCAAATGCTTGTCCTTTTAGTGGCTTGTTAAGTGATTTAAGAGTTGAAAAATATGATGTAAGGTGATTTTAGGGTTTTGCTTCATTTTATTTTATTTATCTACTTAATCGTATACTTATATTCTCATTCTCCATTTTATTCCATTCCATCTTCATCTTCTTTCTAACTCCATTTATAGTCATCTTCTCTACTTTTAAATTCTTATAATAAAATATTATCTCTTTAAAACTCAAAAATTTATACTCTACTCAAAAGGATCACAATTTTATGCATTTCAACAAAATATCAAAGGTGAGAATCACTAAACCCTTAATACTTACTTTTAGAAAATAAATGAATGATTTTGAGATCTCTAAAATTTGCCTAACAATTTTTATAAAATATTTAATTTTGAATATTTTGTTAAATAGCTTAATGATACTATGTTGAATAAAATTTGTTTAGATCAAAATTTAGTGATATTTGCTTTGAAATTTATGTTTTGTTTACTCTAAGATGAATATACACAGAGGTATACATATACAAGTATATGTTTCATCTTTTTGTTGGTTACTGTTCTCTTCTTCTTTATAAAATAAACACTCCACCTTAGATTCAAATATCAATAGCTCCAAAACCATAGGAATTAGCTAATGCATCAAACTACAAAGTTGATCATTATGGTCCCTAATTATTTATAAAAATAGTCGTAAGGTTTTTCGTCGAGAATATTGGGAGAATTTTGTAAATTACAATGAGCGGTCGAATGTCGACAATTTTTCAACCTTACCAGTCGGCAAACGAAGTTCGTGGTTGGGTTCGTCTAGGCAAATCACGATTTTTAAGCCTAGTTTCATGATTTTAGGTAGTCTGAAGGAGCCGTGGCAGAGAGATGAACTAATTTGGGTTTAAATTGAAATTTCGGCATCGTGGTTGCCGAGGGAAGGAACTATGTTTATGGAAGGAGGCTGGGAACTTAGTGAAGATAGTGGTGGAGTCATGGGATCTTTAGTTGTCGAAGGTGGTATGGCAAGCTTAAATTAGGGTTTTAGGGACTATTTCCTAGAGACTCAGAAATCAAATCACCGGCGAAAAACAAGGGGGCAAGCTAGTCGCGGCACTGAACAGAGTTAAGGGGATCGATGGCGAGTCGAACAACAATGGTCATGATGGACGTAGGCGGCAACAGCGTCGATAGTTTGGTGATGACCGTGCTTAAAATTTTCCTATACGCAAATTTTGGTTTAGACTTCATAGTCGAAAGTGGATTCAGGTGGTCGGAGGCAAGGAAGATGGTGTCGTCATGGTGAGGAGGTGAAGTAAGGTCTGATGGTGGCCTTGAAGTGTTGGTTGGTGGCCCGATTGTCGCGTGCACGTGCACAGATACGTGCACATTTTAGGTTTCGGGTGTTTGATTAGGGAGGTGGGAATTGGATTTGAAGTGGATTTAGGGAGAAGGCATAGCAGGTTGGGTTTGGGAGCTTGGGCCTTAGGACATGGGTTTATGGTGAGGAAAGCTTTTAATTAATTTGTTTGATTATTGAATAAAGTTGTTGACTTTAAAATGGAATATCCTGCTCGTTGAAAATCTTATTAACCCACGGATTTGTTTGACTCGTATTGATGAGTATAACGCTATGATATAAATAGTTAATAGGCTTTTTTAAATAATTCTACAATATAATAATTGGGTTACATTCTTATTTACATTATGTTAAATAATATAATATATGTATTTAATTAATTTTACTTCAGAGGTGATATCTATCTGGCCAAATAAAACATCGTTCGTTTAAATTCAATTGAATAGATTATAAGGACATCTATTAGCAGAATAGAACACGGTTCTGCTAACATTAAATTAAATAGACTATTAATGATACATGTTTAGAAGAATAAATACCCATTCTGCTATTATTTAAATTTGGGCATTTATTTATTTACCAGTTAATTTATAAGTTGATTAATTAATATTGGGTAAGTGTTGGATTAGCTAGTGATTGCTAATTGTTTCTATTTACACATATATGCTTACTTATGCAAATATTAGTTATATGACTTGTAAAGGTCAAAATGGATTTAAATGGTATTTTGATTTAGTACCATTGTGGTCACTAAGCTTCTTTCCAAATTTGCAAAGTTATGGATATAAATTAACTTCAATACTATATCAATTTGAGGTTAAGTGTTTATAAATGATGTTTTAAACTAAGTTATTTTAATAAAGATGTTTAAATTTATAATTATATTATTAATGATATTTTAAGTTATTTAATTATATTATTAATATTGTTTAAGGTTACTTAATTGTATTATTAATATTGTTTTAAGTAAATTACTTGATTTAATTAATTATGGGTTAAGTTAATAAATTATTTTATTAAGGATGTTTTAAATCTAACTAATTATTTTATTAACGATGTTTAAATTTAAGTAATTCGTTTTATTGATGTTGTTTTAAAGTTAATTTATGATTTATTTATGATGTTTAAAGGTAATCAATTTATTTAATAAAGGTATTTATAAATAAAAATTTGTTATAAAAGGGAATTACTAAAACCAAATGGTTTTATTTAAAGGAAACACTTACAAACACTAAAGGATTGTATTTGGTTTATAGTAAGATATATTTTAAATAATATTTGTTTTGGCCCATTTAAATATGATTTTAAAAAAGAGGAAATCTCCCTATAGTTTTTTAATTTAGTTGTACCACTGAGATAAGTATATGGATATTTTCTATGTATTGAAAATCTAATTGTTTGTAGTATACTTATATGACTGAGGTAGGTATATGAATGTTTTTCCAAGTATTGAAAAGAGTATAAGGGGTTTGTGAACAATATCTTTTGTGAAGGTATTTTGAATCAAATAATTGAAAGAGATTTTAATAATTGAAAGATTTATTTATAGAGGCTTAGTGGATTCCATACGGAACTAAATCTATGTTTGATTGTTTGTTGTTTGATAGTTGAATAACCGACTATCAAATATTGGTTAAAATATAACTTTGGAAATATCTAGGAGAAATATGAGTTATATGTTATAGTCATCTTTGATGATATTGTATTGTGCGTATATATCACTTTTTGTTCTCCTAGACAAATGATAAGGAAATCTGTCCACTTAAGTGGTTAGGAAATGATTTCCACTCTTATGTATTATCTGATTATTTCCATAAAAACAGGAGTTGAGTTTATCGAAAACCTTCGATTTGGTTTTGGAGTGACCGGTAAGTGGGGGAGTGTACTTATATGAGATGACTCAAAACTGTATCCACTCCAAAACTATATACATATTGGACACTTTGGAAGAGGTTCAAGAATAGTTTGCGATGATCAAAGTTGGAGCTCTTCAAAGTGCAAGGGCTACTTATTATCCTAAGGGTGATTCCAAAATGGATGTAACAGAAGTAGTGACTTCAGTTTTTTCATATCTTGAACAACTTGTATGTTTGAAAGCTGACAATGCATGGTGCACATAAGGCAGTGCTAGCATTCCAAGTGGGACTTACTAAGAGAGGAAAAAGGTAATCTTGACCTCACAAGCCTCACAACTCAGTAATGGATAAAACAGGTGATATGCACCAGAGCTATACGGTTCACAACCATTAGGAGTAGCCATTCCTCGATCTAGAATCAATATTTATGGATTTGGTATGCATGTGGAAGTGGGGCCATGGCTGGTGCACATTGTTTTAAAGCCTTGTTCTTGAGGAATGATGTAATCCAGTAGACCATGTTAATGCCGGCTCTGATTCACAAGGGTCCATGTAAGGCCCTCGGTACATTTTTCTAAAGGTATAATGTAGTAGGTGGTACTCCAGTAGCCTTGTCATTGATGAAAATCCAATCTCCAATACATGCCCCTATGGATTTAGTTATACACCTATTATGATGGAATTTAATTAGTGTAACAATTTCGACTGTGATTAATATTTATTTTCCATATACATTATTATAATATCACATGATATGATAAAATGATTTGGTTATCGTAAGGTAAAAACCCGTCTGTTTTTATGTGTCTTACGAGATATCTTTATTTTCTGAATGGTTGTATTTACATTAAGTAATCTAATTGATTGTGTTTCTCGTGCTGGTTTTACCAGGCTGATCTAGGTATTATGTTTCTTATAATGCTCGGGTCAGCCCGAGCATATTTTCCAGATTTAATTGGATACTTTAAAGCTTTAGGAGATGAACTGGATCCTCCAAGATGTATTCGTGTATTTTAGCTTCCGCTATTTTGGTTCTTGTTGTTTTTATCATAGATTGTAAGGACATATTATTATAACTGTCCAAGGATTAATGATAAGATAATTGTACTCTAATGTATGTATGTATATTAAAGTTTCTTTTCCTTTTGTAAAGACCTATTGTATATTATATATTACTCATCACATTTTGTGAGGCTCTATTGTCTTTCTTTCAACCTAATGATCTGTCTTTCCGGCACTTGGATGTTCGGCATGTAAATACCATGGATGCACTAGTGTCGACTTTTAGGGATCGAAAAGGTGGGTTGTTGCAAACTTATCATGGAGATGCTCGAAAAAGAGAGCAAGGAAGATGAGAAAATCAAAACAAACTTATCCGACCAACTTGAGAAAGCTGAAAATGTCTTGGCCCAAAAAGAGAAACCTTTCAAAGAAAAAAGAGAAAAGCATCAAACTGTCCTAACATTAAAGAACAAAATCTTTGCGCTTGATGAGCCTATTCGAACAACTCATATTCACAAGGATGACTTGAATAACGATAAAGTGAAACTACAAGATCGACACCACCACCATATAGCTGAACTTTGCTAACATGATTATTGCTAGTTTACTTCTCGCATTATAGAAGAAAGATGAAGAGGGAAACTCTAGCTGTAGAATCTCAGGCCTAAAGAATTTTTGATTTGGAAGGACAAAACAGATCCTTTGATAGCAGAGCTGCTGAGCTCAAAGTTTTCCTCGCTGAAGCAAATAAGAAACATGAAGAAATAGAGATAAAAGTGGAGAAAATGATCTTTTGTTTTTATGTTAAGATTGTTAAAACCAAGGGCATCAGATAAAGAAATCAAACTCTACAATGAGATTATCAAGCTAGAAAAAGTAAAGGTTGAAGATAAGTTAGGTAAAGAAGCTCTCAAGGAAATCCTCTTTGAAGATGAAGACCTCCAAGCCCTAGTGAAGGGCTAAGTAGAGCAAAATGCAAAAGATACAGCACAGACATTGACTGGGGCCTCTGTTAATTCCATCTTGGAGGAACCAACCGAAGGCATCTAAGCACCTACTTTTTAGGAACTCGATTTGGAGACCATAACTTCTAGGTTGACCATCTATGAGGCCGTCGTAATTTGAGTGTCAGACCTTTCAACATACGTTGTTGCTTCTAACACAGATGGGTACAATTCATACTTGCCCTAAATCCAGATCCACGCATCTACCCCAGCTGCTCCCAACTCACTCTATCTCCTGAGGAGGTGTGATTGTGGTTGCCTCATCTGAACTCACACCCATTTCAAGAGGTAATGTTTGAATTCACCAATACTTAAAAAACTTTGAATGTCTTCCAAAGATATTTCTAACCTATACCACTAAATTTTCCTTGTCATAGGCCGGTCACCTCTTGCTCTGCTCCCTGCAGTCTTCATTGCTCTAGGGCCTGAAGCTTCTACAACTATGGCGATGGTCAACTCATCTTTCTTCAGAATTCCTATTTCATCGCCCCGGTCCGACCTCAGCCCATATACCGAATAGATGATGCTCTAAAGGATATAGAAAAACCAAGCGCATCCGTAGACCAAGATGAAGAAGTGGTAATCATAGGTGTCTCGCGACACGAGCCATCCATGGTGTCTAAGCTTACCAAATCCAAAATAAAGCTTCAAAAATTCCAGAATGTACAGGACTGGCCATGCCTTTGCCGTTACCTATTTGCATGTCAATGCCTTCTTTCACGACTAGGCCATCTTTTGATCCTACCTCTAGTGCCATCCAAACATCCCATCAAGCATATACTATATTCGTTAAGGAATTTCTTGGAAATTTGAAGAAGAGGAAACTTCAATGCCATTGAAGACCCCATGAAAAAAAAGTGCAAAGGCCAATCCACTTCGAAGGCAGAAAAGGCCAAAAAAGATGTAGGAAGTGAGCAATACAGTCACCTCCCTTAAACTTTTTTCTTTTTATTCTTTTGATTTTGATGTACATGGGCCATGGTTGTACGGGACTGACCCCTGCAGTTTACAAATAAAAGATGAAGTGATGAAAATGAATTTTGTTCAAATCTATCTCTTTTTCTTTTATTGCATCTCTTATATTCTACACATATGCACAGTCTATACATGAAGAAATATGTAACTATCTATAATGAAATTACTTAAGTATCATACCCACATGTATCCATGATTTATGTAATGCATTTACTTACTATAA
Organism: Allium cepa; assembly: GCA_030765085.1. Classification (NCBI taxonomy): domain Eukaryota; kingdom Viridiplantae; phylum Streptophyta; class Magnoliopsida; order Asparagales; family Amaryllidaceae; genus Allium; species Allium cepa. The sequence continues at coordinate 324,584,974 of CM060940.1, read as the reverse complement.
CTTTGTACAAGTAAATAATCTCTCACAATTACACAGTGCCACTCCATTACTATTTTTTATTTATTATCAGTTAAACATATTATATTTAATTGTAAATAAAATTATGTTCCTGTGCTGTGATTGGAATTATATGGATTTCCTCCAGCTTCCACACGAGCATTAATATTACTCCATATTCTTATAAGTGAGAATTTATATACCGATATCCGTCTCTGGGCATCAGTATTTGTAATGGATATCTCTGACTTTTTATTTCTTTGAGGATTGGTCGAAGATAAATGTGTAGGGGCGAAATATTTGTCCCCGTTATGGTTATATTCAAATGATCTGATCATGGGCCAAAGGAGTTTATTATTCCTATCTTTGGGTACCTAGACATCCACTTTTCAAAACAGAAAATGTATAATCATGCTACTAATCCTATAGCGTAAATCCAAACTTAATGAATATAATTCCATTAGTTCATAAAGGTAATTTTATTCCAATAAATCCAATGGAAAATCTTTCCTTATTACATCCAATCCCGATGAAATCAAATCCTAAAAATGTAAGAAATCAAGTGAATAGGAGTGCAAATGCTTATTATTCCACGTCCGTGGAATTGGGAACCCCTTGACTATTGATAGCTTGAAAGTAAGAGAGCTAGGGTTATGCATTAGGGGCAATTATGTAATTTTGTATATATATCTAACTTTATAACCAATCTTGTTTGTAACAAACGTACTTGATTTCTATTATATACTTTGTTTATTTTGCAGGCAAAACAAAATATTAGTATTTTGCACAAGTAAACAGGATTATAGTGTGTACTACTTTTACAACAATTTTTACAAGTGTGAGGCAAGGATGCATTAGCAACTACTCGGTAGATACACCATAGAGCACTATCACTCATAGAAAGTTGCACTAGGAAATCTCTTATCCAATCGCCAAACAAGCACTACAACAAAATACTCGTTCCACAATTGATAATGCCAGTTGTAGTAAGCCTATTACAACTGTTTGCCACTAGTCTTAATACATGAAGTTGAAATAGAGTCAAAACATTTGACAATAGTTTAGAACCATTGCGGAGCACCGTTGTAATAATGCCTTTTGCAATTGTTTTTGCCAGTTGTAATAGGTCTTTTGCAACTGGTTTTGTCCTTTGTATATATTTTTTAAACTTTTTATGTTCGTTGTTCAAAAAAAATCTATACATTGTTGTAACACACACATATAGATCTATAATAGCTTTAAGGAAGTTGCAGATCACATTCTCTAAAACTCAGCAAAATTAATGTACTCATTATAAGTGTTCAGTGCATATAACGACAATTTTGTTTAATACAAGAAGATGATACAAAATTATACCACTAGAGACCATTCAAAGAATCATACACATCAAAACAAGTTAAAAATATACAACATGTAACCCAACTGAACTAACAACATAGCAAAAATATAAAACAATAAAACCATTCTTGAGGAACCCCTCATCCTCGAACTCTTCACTGCAAACTCCACTCTAACAACAACATCTATAATCTCACCGTGACCTCCCCAACCACCACCTAGCCACACCTCTAACAGCAATCATGCCTGCACCTTAGTTTACACTTTTTACGTCTAAACAACTCTTTGGCTAAACAATGTTCCTAACAATAGGCTAAGAATGTTAAGAAGAGAGACCATATTATTAATAAATCTTTCGAACAATTACTCCAAAACCTTTTCAAGTTCTTTATTATATTCTTCCAACTTCTTTAATTCACCACCCTATAATTACCAACGTATAGTTTTTCCTTAATTACACATTCATGTAGCCTTCATTCAGTTCAATGAGTTCGGCGATTTGGATCTGACTTCGACCTTAGTGAATCCATTCACGTGGCCTTCGTTCTACAAATCCAAACTATAATGATAAGTGTTTAGTTTCTTTAATTCTTCCAATTTTGACCTCAATGAATCCATTCACCCGGTCTTCGTTCTACAAATCCAAACTACAATGATATGAAGAGTTTGGCAATTTGGATTTAACATGAATTCGACAAACCTGTTCTCCTCCACATACTTGTGACACGAGGAGTTGCCATAGGGGAATCCACCGAGTTTAGGTTTGAACAAATGCAGGTTAGATACAATGGACCAATTAGTGGATAAAAAAATTGAGAAAATTTAGGAAATCTAAGGTTTTCTTCTGCCATGGGAGAAAACAGTCTTCCTCTCAAATCCAAATCCAAATCCAAATCCAATCCTCCTCTCTCTCGTCCTTCTCCTCAAGATAGGCCACTTGAATCTCAATTCAAAATGCCGAATAATGTCATCATTAATAATGAGGGCTTCCAATTGGTTCAGCCAAGATCACAAAGAAGATATCAGCCTAAAAATAATCAGATTCGGTCTCAGAGTAATGATGATCAGAGGAAAAAAGAAGGTCAGATAACCAACTCCCTCCAAGACAGGACCAAACTGATGCAAATCAGTAAGCCACCAAAGTTCTCTTTGAATAAAGAACTATGGTAGAAATCTTGGGCCGATATCGTCTCAGAGCAATCAAAGGAACCAAGAGATGAAGAATGCAGTCTTGAAACCATTTCTCCTATACAAATCAATAACAAGAAATATAGTGTGGTAAAGGAAGCAGTATGTAAAAGAGCCATTGAGTGTTGGAATAACTCCATATTAGTTTAGGTGGTTAGTAGCAAACCATATTTCTTGTTTTTCAAAGAATATATCAAAAGAGTATGGAAACCAAAAGCTGATTTTGAAATCTATTCCAGAAAAAATGGGTTTTTTCTAATCAAATTTAATGATTCTCAAGACTGCAATTCCATTTTTCAGAATGGTCCTTATTTCTACAACAACAAGCTCATCATCATGAGAAGGTGGACCGAATCATTGAAGTTGGACAGAGATCTTTTGTCAACCATGCCGATATGGGTTAGATTACCCGATATAAACCTCAAACTATGGGATAGAGAGGCGTTTAGTATCATGGCGAGTATAATCGAAAAACCCATAAAAATGGATGCAACAACCACCATGAAGTCGAGATTGAATTATGCTTGGCTTCTTGTGGAAGTCGAGATTGAATTATGCTTGGCTTCTTGTGGAAGTTTCTACGACTGATGAACTTCCAGATGAAATTTGTCTCAATCTATATAATGGTGAAATCATAACACAAAGAGTCGAACATGAACGGGTTCCACCAAAGTGTAGCATCTGTAAGTGTTTCGGTCACAACAGAGAACAGTGCAACTCGAAATAGATGTGGATCCCAAAAAAGAGTGATAAAGATACAGTAATTATTCAACAAAATAGATCTAAAATTATTCAAGAAATGAGTATCAGTAAAGGCACAAAAATCCAATCAAGAACCCAGGATGGAAAGGATCGAATCTATCAAGAAGATATCATCTTTGATCAAGAAAATAATATTAGAGAGCTCACTGACCAAAATGATCAGATCATGGCTTTGGAAGTTCATTAGAAAAAAGACTGGTGAAGAATTATCAAATGTTCCGATTCCGACAAATATAGATGAGGGTAAAAAAATACAGTTCTTTAACTCTAAAACCCCCCATATTTCAGAGCCATGTTTAAATACAGACCATAATGTTACAAACATAGTCAACAATATTCGTCAGACTTCAAGCCTGAACCCTGAAATTAATATTGAGAAAGGATCTCCTTATAAGCTTGCTGCAGATGTTGAGAGAATGAATAGTAATAACTCAACATTGCCTTGCAAGTGTGATCCTCCTCTAGAGCAGGCTGGAGTGACTGACTGTAATGAGACAGTCATGCCTTGCACAGATTCATTTGATATTTCCTTAATCAAGATTTCAGAATCTGCACAAATTGAGGAAGATGTATCTGAGAAGGGTGACATTATAGAAGAATTCGACTTAGCAGAACTACATATTGCTAAAACAAAATCATCAGGTAAGCTAAAGGTAAACAAAGAGAAAAAAGCTTTTAAACAAAAATATACCTCAATCAATCCAGAATGGGACCAAATGTCTACCAGATTGAAAGCTAAAGGTGTTGAAAATAAAAGGAGAGGTAAAAGTACTATGGTGTCAGGTACCATCTAAAATTCATATTTTATTATTAAATATATGTCATTATTTTCTTGGAATGTTAGGGGGATCAATTCCCCTGTTAAACAATCTGATATCCTTTATATGATTAATATTTACAAACCTTCTATTATTGCTTTATTTAAGAATAAAATGAATGATGAGAATTTTGAAAGATTTTGTCTCAAAATGTCCAGTAATTTGAAATCTATACATAATAATGATTGTGGCTGTAAAGGAAGAATCATTATTATTTGGGATTCTAATATTTGGACTAATACAAACATAAACAAAGATAGCCAGTTTGTAGATTGCAGTTTTAGAAACATTATATGGCAGCAACTTTGAAAGATAAAGAAATGCTTTGTGGCAAAAACTTAAATCCCTAAATTCCATGTATGATTTCCCCTGGATTATGTTAGAGGATTTTAATATTGTTTTTCATGTAAATGAGAAGTATGGAGGAATTGAAATCCCTCAAAATAAATTGGATAGAGTTAATAAATTTCTATTAGAATCTGGTCTTATTGAACCAATTATCAGTGGAAACAAATTTACTTGGAAATCCAGTTTAGCTAAAAATATTCATTGCAAATTAGATAGAATTTTGAATAACAAAGATTTCTTAAAAAGATTTCCTGATAGTATTTGTTCCACTTTGGAACAAAACTTAAGTGATCACACCCCTTTAATGGTTAATCTTTTTGTAAATGATGATTTTAATAGTAAAGCTCCTCCTTTTAGATTCAAAAATAGCTGGGTGATGGAGAAAGATTACAAAACTTTAATGGAAAACTGTCTTAATTTTTCCTGTGAAGGATCTAAGCAGTATCAGTTTTATATGTTTCTGAAATACATAAAGGATAATCTTAAAAACTGGAATAAAAACAACTATTTGAATAAAAATATGATTATTGGATTGAGAAAAGAAGGTAAACTTTTACAGCTGAGTGCTGGTAATAAGCTTGATGATATCAGTGCAATTAATAAATTTTTTCAAAATCAGAAGGAATTGTCTAGTGAAATGTATAAAGAATCAGTTAATTCCAAACAAAATGCAAAGGTTGACTGGCTTACTTTAGGTGATAGACGCACCAAGTTCTTTTATGCTAAAATGAGCAATAGAAAACACCTAAATAATATAGGGTGCATTATAGATAAAGAGGGGAATTTAGCTAATGCATGTAATAAATTTTCTGCTGAAGCTATTAATTTTTATAAGGATCTGTATTATTCTACAATCAATGAAAAGAAGTTTCCTTATATAACATGTAAAAATGTTTTAAATCAAAATGCTTCTGAAATCTTACTGGCTCCTATGAATATAGATGAAATAAAATTTATTGTTTTTAATGCTGGGGATAACAAAAGTCCAGGCCCTGATGGTTTCTATGCAAAAAATTTAAAAAATAATTGGTATAATATTAAATAGCAGGTGCTGAAAGTAGTTAATGAATTTTTGGGCAATGGTAAAATTCTTAAAAGTTTAAATCATACATTCATTACCCTTATTCCAAAAAATAAAATCCCACTGATATTGGTGATTATAGACCTATTTCTTGTTGCAATTTTATTTATAAAATTGTTGCCAATGTCCTTAGTAATAGAATAAAATTGTTTTTGCCTTTATCCAGAAAATCAGAGTGCTTTTGTTCCTGGTAGGCTTATTTAGGAAAATTCTCTTTTAGCACATGAGATGGTCAGAAAATTCAACACAAAACAGGGAGATAATGTATGTGTTAAAATTGACTTACAAGAAGCATATGATAAGGTAAACATACACTTTATTTATCATATTATGAAATGTATGGGTTTTCCTATAAAGTTTTGTGATTTGGTGTTTGAATGTATTAATACTCCTACCTTCTCTATTCTGATTCAAGGAAAGGCAAAAGGGTTTATTAAGTCTAACAAAGGGCTAAGACGGGGTGACCCCTTATCACCTTATCTTTTTGCTATTGTTATGAAATATTTTCCTATCCTTATGGAAATAGAGAGTATTAAAGGTAATGTTCACCCTATAAATAGAATTCAGCCCTGTATTAATCATCTGATATATGCAGATGATCTTATGGTGTTTATAAAAGCTAATAAAGATAATGCAGATTCTATAAAATCAATTTTTGATAAATTAAAAACTTATGCTGGGCTTCAACTTAATGTTGATATGTGTAAAGCCTATTTCAGTAAGTCTTGTAAGTTCAAAAGAGAATTTTTAAATGTTTTACAAATAGAAGAGAGATTTCTTCCAATCAAATATTTAGGTCTGCCTCTTTCTACAAACATGATTAAGGATTCAGATTGTTCTATTCTTATTGATAAAATTCCAAGAAAGAATGGAGACTTGGTCTTGTAAGTTACTTTCCATTGCTGGAAGACTTGAACTTATTAAGACAATGATTTATGCTATTATCCTATACTGGATTCAAACTTTTCAAATTCCAGCTGCATCTATTAAAAAATTGGAAAGTAGACGCGTTGATTTTTTATGGAAAGGTAAATATCACAAAATTAGTTGGGAAAATGTATGCAGACCTAAAAATGAAGGGGTCTTGGCATTAAAAACATTAAGGATCTGTGTATTACTTGCCATTTGAAATTATTGAGATTCCTTAATTCTAAATCTTTATGGGCTAGATGGATGAGATCCAAGTATTTGAAACAAAAAAAAATTTGGATTGCTGTTCATAATAGTAACCAATCAAATACTTGGAAACAAATATTAAACTGTAGGGAAATTGGTAAATCATTGATTGAAAGAAAATTTAAAAATGGTAAAGATACAAGTTTATGGTTTGATCCTTGGTTTAAAAATGAGGCATTTATAAATAAGGTTGGGTGGAATAGCCTTGTTATATGTGGTGGATCAAATGATAAAGTATCTGATATTATAGTAAATAATCAATGGCAACCTCAAATCCATCCTATTACTAACCCCTATAAAGTTGAAATATGCAAAAATCAATTTGATACTTATGCAGAGAATGACTACTGGGAATGGAAAGCAGACAACAGAAGAAAGTTTTCTTTTAAAGCAACTTGGAATTTTATTAGAAACAAATTCCCAATAGAAGAGTGGTATCATTGCATATGGAATAGAGTGAATTGTCCCAAGATGACATTTTGTACTTATTTTGCAATTAAAACAGATTGTCAACTTGGGATGGATTAAATAGATGGGGCAATAATATAAATTCACTCTATTCCCTATGCAATTTATGTAATGAAAATGCTACCCACATAATTTTTGAATGCAGTTACTCCTATTTTATATGGAATCAAATCAAAGCTACTCTGAGTATAGATGACAACATGCATATGGATCTAATGCATATTATCAAACCAATCAACAACAACTTCAGATCAAAATCTAAGGAAGCAGATTATGCTCACATTCTATTAACTACGGCTGTGTTCAACTTATGGAAAGAAAGAAACTTGCGAGTGCACAACAAAGGCAGCAGAAGTAAAGAGCAAGTTTGGTTAATTATTAATACTGATAGCAAGATTATTCTACAAAAATCTAGAAAAATATTTAAAAACCAAACCAAGTTCGCTTCTCTTGCTGATGTTTGGAGATCGAAAGCTGGTAGCAAACATTTAGAAGCTTATCTTTTGCATCCGAAATGCTTGCAGTCCAACAATCATATTCTTCGAGCGGAGGGTAGTGTCAAGCAGCAAGGGATTGTTGAAATAATTGGTAAGATCAGCCTCCTTGAGGCTGAGAACAACTGCTCCAACCCACACCAAGCTACTGCCGTCAATCCCTCAAATATCAGAGCTAATTTGGGTAGTAATAACAATTCGAGGATAACTTCGTAAGATCTAGGTCACGTTGACGCTAGATATAACAAATCTTTGTATTTCAGCGCTGCTAAATCGAGCATCGAAGCTAATCTGGATAGAAGTAACAAATGGAAGAAGACTTCGTCAGATCTAGGTCGCGATGACGCTAGTTCTAACAATTATTTGCATCTCAGCAACAATCGTAAGCTTTGAGTAATTTTGAGAGCGGCAGAGGTATGAGAGAGGGTTTTAACAAAGCTCTTTCTTACTGTGAGCGAGGGGAGAGTAGCGGTGTGAAGAACGAAGGAGAATTGGCTTCGAAGTTCAGCCATTGTTGAGTTTCGTCTGATTTTTCTTTTTTAGTTTGTGTTGTATGTCAGCGTTGCCCTGTTAGGGTTTTTGAGTTGTTTGATAGGTTCGGGTATGTTATTTCTACCTGTTTGCTTGTAAGCATTTGGGCTTGGCCCTTTTAACCTTTATTTTAAAAAAAGTGGGTTATATGTGGTTACAGTTGTTAGTAGTGGGTTTGTGCAAAGTGCTAAAGGAGTGGTCGAATATGGTCAAGGGTAAGGGAGTAGTGTTGGTGATGGAAACCAAGGCGATTTGGATTTGATGTATTTGATGATGGAAGATGTGATGTATTTAGGTTTGAAGAGTGTGATCGAGAGTTCCGTGAGGAGAAATTTTTTTGATTTGGAGGCAATATGTATTTGGAACTAGAGGTGATGTAAGAAGCAGAATTTGGTGACGTAGAAGGAGTAAATATAAAATCAAGGTGCATAGAGGGAAATTTTTTTAGGCTGGGGCCAAAATTTTCGTACTAGGGGGAAACTATTTTTGGGTTAAAGCCAAAAAAGAGGGTTTGGAGAAATTTTTTTGCTTGAAGCCACAAATTATGGTTTAGAGCCAAAATGAAAGTTGAAAATGCCAAAGAAGAAAGTTACAAACGAAAATACCTTGATGCATGTAGAAGTAATACTTTGTATCATACACAATTTGCAATACTTAAATATTTCTGAATAATTTTATAAAATTTCAAAATTTAAAAAAATTTAAATACTAAATAATAAGCAATAATTATTAACCATTACTTACTAATTATTAAATATTAGTCTTAATTATTAACTACTAATTATTAGTTTTTAAATACAACTTCTTATTCATTAACTATTAATTATTACTTCTTAATTATAATTAAATGTTAATTATTATGTATATTTTATTAATTATTAGTTATTAGCAGTAATTATAATTACTAGCTATTATATATTTAATATTAAATATTAATTATTAATTATTTAATAGTAATAATTAATTAATAACTAATAATTATTAAATATATTAATTATTAAATATATTAATTATTAAATATTAAATACTAGTCCTAAATATTACTTGTCACATGTAAATTATTTAATAGTAATTATTAATTATCAAGTATTAATATATTACTTATTAGTTATCACATCTTGATTATAATTGAATATTAATTATTAAATGTTAATTATTATGTATATTATTAATTATTAATAATTTATAATTATTATATATTTAATTTTAATTACTAAAGGTTATGTATTAATTATTTAATATTAATTGGTAATTATTAATTATATAATATTTACAATGGTTAAAACTAATAAGTAGATCATAATCTCTATTACAACTGGCTAAAACAAACAGTTGTTGAAAGTACGCTGATTATAACTGTTAGGAAAAACCAGTTGTTAAAAATACGTTTATTACAACTATTAGGAAAAACCAGTTGTTAAAAACCATTTATTACAACTGTCGGAAAAAACTAGTTGTTAAAAACCCTTTATTACAACTGTCATTTTGCGAATATTGTAAATAACTAGTCATAATAGGATGATCATTTTCTTGTAGTGAAACTCACTTACTCAAACATCTCCAGGCTAAAACATCACTCAACCAATATTTGCATATCAAACTTACAAACACAATGACCCACAAAACATATAGCTTCCGAACATTACTACCATAATGACATTCAAAACAAATTCGAAATGAAGAACTATACCAATAAAAGCGGGATAGTTCCAAAGTCGGAGCTTCAACTAATTCCACACAATAGAATTACAAAGCATGGCCATCAAGCAAACTAGGCGAAGGGTTGTAGAATTACACTGAAGTAGCAGCAAGCGGAACACAAAAAATTTCTATTATATATATTGTTATATAGCGATATAATTAATTAAGTAATTAATTTAAGTGCACTACATAGAAATCCTTAAATGATATGTTGTATGATAATAATTACAATGAGTTGTAATCAAGAGAAAACACCACAATATAAAATAACATATTATTTTAAATACTCCTCGTCAAGATGTTTCGAGATAGGATTTAGAAACCTCTGTTAAGAGCAGATTGCGTAATGATCTCCAAATAGTGTGTAGTGTACTGCTGATGGTTGCTGGTTGCACCAAAAGGTTACGTGTAACGACCCACAATTTTATCACTTTAATTTTGAGATTATTTTATTTATTAAATATCGAATTTGAATTTAATTATAACAAAATATATGTTGCAAATAATTACTCGATTTTTAATGAAGCTTTTTCAATTTAATTTATAGGATTTATCAATAATTTTTAGTTTGAAAAATAATTAAATTTTCGTTAAATACAGCAAAAGTCGGCATTTTTGAAAATTTACCGAACAAGTTAACCAGTGTAATTTTTTTTCAATCAACTCACTTTGTTGTGCGCAACTGTATTTTTGTTTCTGTTGTTCGTGGCTCGTACGTGAAAACGTTATTGTGTGGCGGAATATCGCAAAAACTTTTAAATCAAACCTTTTCAAAACTACACACGCGCAACATCACTTGTCACATCTTTTCATGTCCTCGTATGATGATTTTCGTTGGCATATGGGTGCTTGCATGGACACAGGAGGCAAAAGCATGAACACACATTTTACCCTCTTTTTCCACTGCATACAAAGGAATGCACACAGCGTAACTTTCCATATCCACTTCACTTGCATTAAAAATCATATTCAAGCATTAAATGTTTGTCCTTGCTTCTTTAGGCATGAAGTAAATTTTCCTTATATTTACAAAACACGCATGAAAAAAAAGTTTGGACATATTTTTCATTTTCTTTCTCAGAACAGATGAATATAAATGTACAACAACCATTCTATTAAAAACTCCCATTTTCAGTTTACATTCTTGTTCTCTTCCGCAAGTGTGTATATATTAGGGTAAGAGTGTGTGTATTTTGGGTGTGTATATGGCTGTGTAATGAGTCGAGCCTTGAGTGCAAGTGTGGGTTCAAGTATGCGGGTTTGTGGAGTTTTGGCCGTGTGCATGTGAGAGGTGGGCTCCGCCAGGAAAGATGGAGGAGGGGAGTATGGGCGAGTGCAGGCTTGGGGCTGGGCTGGTGATGCTGTGGTGCCTGGGTGGTTGGAGCAGCGGTGGAGGTAGGTTGTAGGGAGGGAGGTTCCGTTCTTTTATTAACTTGAGGCACATGTATAATAGGAGAAATGATGCTACTGTTTAATACAAAGAGATTTGTAATTAAGTCCATAGTAATGTGTATAACTGCGGCGGTAGGTGCGAGACTTTGGTTATGGTAAAGTGACGTAGCTACGACTTTTACCATTCGTTTTCCTATCCTATATAACCTTATCCGGTGGTACGGAGACTTGGATCAACGGACGGCTTTACCGTGTCATCCTCAGAAGTTTACCGACCCGTCGGGTCCCCTACTTTCTTAAAACAAAAACAAAAAAAGCGCCAGGAGAGGGGAGTACTGTTTGCAGGCGTTAATTAAAGGTTGTGTGTATGCGTTAGTCAGAAGAATTAAAGGAATGAGTTACTATTCATTTCAAATGAATTTGCAATCTAGTCCTAAGTAATGTGGTCATTTACGCAAAGGGGAGGATGGCCGTTTAACGGTCTGGGTTGTTGCGGGCTGGGCCAAAAGTTTTGGGTGAGGGATTTTACTTAAATACATAACATGTGTTGATTTTTATATATATATTTAATGTGTGTTAGATTAAAAATATGATCTCTCCCATGTGAAACCCGTTTTACACATGAATTTTTAAGTTGTACTGTTATTGACGGGTACAACATTGTAGTGTGACTTATTAATTACTTTGACAATGTATGAATTTATGCTATATAATAATAGGGATAAAAATTTAATTACGTTATCTTATAATGATAACGTATTTCAAATTAATAGACTTTATTGGTGATATTTATTTGGCCAAATAAAACACATTCGGTTAAACTGAATTGCATAGGTTTTACAGACACCTATTGAGCAAAATAAATTCTCGTTATGCGCTTGCCAAGTAAGAAGTTAAATTGTGTAATTAATTAATATATGGATTAATTAATATTGGGTACTTGGTGAATTAATTGTTGATTGTTAATTGTTGAGTGCCAGAAGCTTGGAAACCTGATCATATTGAATATGACATTGACTTGTGTTAGAAAGTTGAACCCCTTTTGAGATGTAAAAACAAATAGTATTGTTTAAATACCATAGTGGTCGTTAAGCCTTAATCTGAACAATGTTTAAAGTACTAATTATCTTAGTTGGAACTATTTAAAGTTAACTATATTTTATTTAATAGTACTTTAAAGTTAATTAATTATTGATTAAAGATTTTAATGTCAATTATTTATTTATTAAGGAGGTTTAAGTTAATTAAGTATTTTATTAAAAATGTTTTAAATTGATTAATTATATTAATCAAAGTGGTTTAAATTAATTATTTTAATTGATGAGGTTAAAGTTAATTGACTAATGAAGTATTAAGTTAACCAACCGTTTTATTAATAGTGATTAAGTTAATTAATTATTTTGTTATTGATAATTTAGATTAATTATTTATTTATCAATGATACTTTTAGTTAACTAAAATAATGGTATTTAAAGATGATTAATCATTGTAATTAATGATGTTTAAAGGTAATTAAATGTTTTAATTAGTTTTGTTTAAGTTAATAAAGTTATTTATTAAAAGTGTTCGTAAATAATATTTTATAAATAAAGGAGATAAAGGATATTTTATAAATATAATAGAACGGATTTGTAAATGAATTTTTTTTTATAAATAAAGGAAATGGAGTATAAAAACTGTTTATTATAAACCAGTTTAAAGGTTATGATCCATATAATGATAGTCGCTATAGATGCAGTTTTAAAACTCTATGATTTCTTCACATTGAAAAGGTCATCTAAGGTAGACATTTGGGAACTCCTTTCAAGTATGATTTAGAAAGTTATAAAATCAATTTAAGAAGGGTTTGGAATTACTAATATATGTTAATAATTATTTAGTAATTATTTTAAAGAATTGTTTCGAATAAGAAAAAGGAGTTTGTAAATACTAAGCAGATTTATGAAAACGATAAGTGTTTTGGGTTTATAGTAAATAGTATTTTAAATAACAGTTGTTTTTGACCCAATCTAATATGGTGTGGACAATATCATATCTTTCTTGGTTCTGTGAATATAATTATTCCATTGAGATAAGTATATGATTATATTTTCTATATATTGAAAATGTAATGTTTTGTGAATATACTTATTCTATTGAGATAAGTATATGAAATGATTTCCAAGTATTTACAAAGTATTTTAATTAATAAAAATATTAATTAAAGAGGCTTAGTGGTTGTTTATGGGCTTAAGCGTAATTAGTTTCTTATTAAATTAAATCTGTGATTGATTGTTGTTTATTTTATAACTAAATAATCGATTATCAAATCTTGGTCTAAATTATCCTTCTTAATTTTGGTTCTACGGAAACTCTCTTTCCATACTTAACACCGAAGAATATAACTTTGGAAATATCTAGGAGAAATACGTGACTTATATGGAACAGTCATCTTCGATGATATTGTACTACGCGTGTAAGTTTCGTTCTGTTCTCCTAGGACAAATGATAGGGAATTCCACCCATATAAACGGTTAGGGTGTGATCCCCGCTCCAGTGTATTTTCTGTATATTTCTAAAAGAACTAGAGATAGGTTTACCAAAAAAAAATGGTTTTTGCAGCGCCCGGTAAGCGGGGGAGTGTACTTATATGAGATGACTTGAAGGCATAACTACTCCCAAACCGTATACATGTTCTTTGCTTTAGAGGAGTTTCATGATCTATTAAGATGTGGGGATCTACGCGTGATTCTTAGACCTGTTGAGGTGTGGGAATCTATGTGTGATTTCAAGATCTGTTAAGATATGTGATTTCGAGACCTATTGAGGTATGGGAATCCATATGGGATTCCAAAATCTGTTCAAGTGGTGACTTGTGTCATGGAATGCCAGACGTAGCATCATCAACGGTAATGACTAAACCAAATATAGAAGGCATAGCTAGTAGGGTTGGTAAACCCATTGGGTGCATGCGACTCCCTTCTAGAGATACTTATATGGATGTGCATGCGAGAGCGATACACTCGGTCTTAGAGAGACTATGTAACGACCCGAGATTTTCGACTACAAAAATTCGACATTAATATGCTCACTGTAGAAGTGCCGAGCAATTGAATGCCGGAAATTCCAGATTGTTAGGGTAAAGAAGAAAAAGAGGTAGAAGAAGAAATGGAAAACAATAGCACAGAATCTCACAATCGCGGCGGAACAAAATATAATATCAAATAACAACATTTATACAAAGAAAAACGCTATAATTGTCAATTTACAAACAATATATCAGAGTACAACCATTCTCAATTAAACTGGACAGTTGTAACAACCTATCCCTGACTATTATCAATACAATCTCAAATACACAGCGGAATATACTCCATACTTTCCTGCCATTCAGAGCTCCAGAACGTCCCAACCTGAAAATCTGTAATACTCGGTCTGACCCGAGCGTTACATTAAAGTAACACCTGAGTTAGATGGGAAACCAGCGTGAGTAAACCCAAATAACTTGAAATACTAAGTTATAAAACTTCATTGAAAACCCAGGTAACTCGTACCGCAATACGAGTTCTTATCTTGCTATAGCCAAACATTTATTCTACAAAATAAATCTAAGTATCGTTACTTAGTTTCAATGGTCCGGTTTACTTAATTTGTTTCATTTCAGCCTATTTGATTTTTAAAATCAAATCTATAAAGAATTATAGTAGTTACTAATCGAAGTGGTTCCGGATATCGCTGATATCCGACCCGATCTCTTCAAATCTTTTTAGCCAAAAAATTCAATTTAACTTTAGAATGTTATATTCACACACAGATTCAACATAGATAACTATTCAAATAAATGTCTCACATTTATTAGCAGTTCAATCCAAAGCATTTAATATCACATAACATCACAGATTAACATACCGGAGATATTAATCAACCCAAACATTCAATACAATTAATCATCCATAAGCAAGATTAATTAACCACACAATTTGTAATTAATTACTTAACCAGCTTAATTATCATTGATTAATTACAAGCGATTTTATTATTATTTTAATTAATATTTGGAATGAATTAATTATCATTCATGATTACCTTAGATGTTAATTATTTAAAGTATAAACCACTTATCTTAATCATTTTACTTAATTATCATTTAAATTTATTTTGGAATTAATTTATTACTAACATATAAATTAACAAAGATCCTTAATTTAATTAATAGTTAAAAACATTTTACTTCCTTTATAACAACTACTTAATTACACCATTTAATTTCATTTAATAACCTTAAGGATAAATTTAAAATAATAGGTATATAATAAAATACCTTAACTTAATTAATTTTAAAATAACTAATTTTATAACCTTAAACTAATCCAAAACTTAAATAAACATTTATTACCTAAAGAGTTAGTTAAGAAAATTTGTTTTAAAAACTTGTTTTACTTTATCTTTTAAAAAGCTTGGTTAAAAATAAATTTTCTCCTCCCTACAAAAACACTCGGGTCAGACTCAAGAAATATCCAACACCCGAGCCAATCTCCTTCTTTCCTGACCCCTCCCTTTTTTATTTTTTATTTTCCTTTTTAAACTTTATTTTGTTTTAAAATTTAAAACTAATGTACAGTTAAAGCACTCGTGAGCCCAACCCGTGACAACCCCGAGTTCCCACCCGAGCCAACCCTTCTTCTCCCTTCTCAATATCCTACAGCAACCAACTTAAACACTAACATGCTTCTTACATACGTGCACGTGCACAGTCGAACACCATCGCTCTGATCACCGATGCCATCGCCAGCAAGGCGACTTCAACCGCCTCCTTCGATTCTGACCACCAGATCCTCGAATGAACTCCAAAATCGAAAACGAGCTACAAAGATGACCCACTGGAATGAACCTGATCAACGTCCCAACCCCGTGTTGTTGCCTCCGACTAATGGAATTTCCCAAACCTCGCCAGAAACTTTGCCGTAAACCCACGCACATATTCCCTTACTGGTGCCAAGTCTGATACATCGTCGACGTCGCATGGCTTTGGAATTCGACATCGACCCAACCTATGCCCTAAACCGTACAACGACGCCATTCGACCACCACGGTGATCGATAAACTCTGACACCATTTTGCCAAGACCCTAGAACTCTGAGCTTCCACCAGCAGCGATCCCGACCTCCCTAAAACCTCCAGCCGCCAGAAATAACCACGACTCCAACTTCTGTTCAACCCAAGAATTCTCTCCAAATACAAAACTAAAAATCTTGAATTTACTTTTAAAATTCATGGTTTTTGAAAACGGATTAAATTATATAAGTGAAACTTGAAACCTTGGCATTCGAATTTTGACAAGCTTTTGAGTTTTGCTGTATTTCTTCTTTTTCAGTTAAAACTATCTTCTTATTTTACTTAAAAATATTTTTAAAATTAAGATCTAGTAAATTCAAACATGTTTCCTTAATACATCTTAACTTAAAAGAGAATGAGGGAAGAGATTTTGATTTTTTAACTTGTTTT
The DNA here is from genome assembly GCA_030765085.1 of Allium cepa. NCBI lineage: Eukaryota > Viridiplantae > Streptophyta > Magnoliopsida > Asparagales > Amaryllidaceae > Allium > Allium cepa. The sequence goes on along the minus strand of CM060940.1, from coordinate 324,568,196 downwards.
TAGTTTGTTAATACAAAAACAGAGACATATATATGTACAGACATGCACACTCAAACAATAGCATATTTATATGCATGAAAGCATAATATACATTCATGCAAACATTTTCCACAACTTTACTTGAAGTATTAATCACATGCATCAGGTTATAGATCAGATGAAGGTTTTTTTAAAAATAGTTTACTCACAGTATATTTTTGGTTTGAACAGAGAAGCCTGGGAATTTGTTTTTGATTGATATTTGAACTTGAAAATTGGAATTTGCTTTTGACTTTGATCTTCTACAAATCTGCCTGTTTAAGTTGAGTTGAATCTTTGTTTTGCTTCAGTAAAAATTTAAAAGAGTTTGATTGTATTTTTGATTTTATTCTCTGGTTTTGGTTTTGAATATGAAGGATGAAGATAGAATGAAGGAATAGGGGTAGAGATGTTTATATAGCTTTGTTTCATTATTATTTTAAAAATGAAGAAAATAAATTAAATGAGACACTTGTATTTTGCATGATGAACTTAGCTTACAAATGTCAAGTGCATGCATTTTACATTTTCTTATTTTTTTATATTATATTTTATATTTTTATTAATACATTCCCTTTTTATTTATCCTTATTTTAATTCAAAAATAAGATTATAAATATTTTAAATCAATATCTAAATGTATACTAGTATTTAAAAATGTAGAGTTTCAAATCTAATTTATTTTATAATCTCAAAGAAAATAATATAAACCATTTTTATTTACTTATTTTAAGTCTAAGCTAATTGTACCTTAATTAATAACTATATACATATTAGTGTTTAGGATGTAGAGTTTTAAATTTATTTTGAGATATACAATTTGACTTCAAATCATAGTTCCATTTACAATCTACATACCTATATTAGATTGCATATTTATTGTTTGAGAGATAAGTTTGCAAATTTTAAAAAATTATACAAGAAAATTATTAAAATAATATTTATATCCAGATATTTTAAATTATCAAAATTTATTTGTTCAACTTACAAATCAGTATTTTTAATAAATTTAATCATGTTAATTACCAATTAACAGATGTCCAAAAATCTGGGTTATCACATTCCTTCCCCCTTTAGAACTTTTCGTCCTAAAAATGGAACGAAGCAAGAATTTTTAATTACATTGTTTATTATTAGTTAAATTTACTCTTTAGACATTCTTATGCTTAACTCTTTTTATTCTAAAGTTTTAAAGCACTCTAAAAATCTACATAATACTATCAAAATAGTTTTATAAAGATACATTTGATAACTCGATGCCTCAACAAGTCCATCCTTGTTCTCACAGAAATTCGGTCATACGTTGATCAGGCGTAGGACTGAAAATCTATAAGTACTTAGCAGACCCGTTTTCGACATAGAATGAAAATACTTGGAAAATATTTTTGTGAATATATAGAAAACATTTTTAGTGAGAATGCTCTGGAAACCATCACCCCCTCTATGGTCGTAGTTAGCCCGCTGATTACGTCGCCATCCCGGCAAAACCATAGAAAACTGTAGGCAACCGCGCCCCTTGATTACACCACGGAACCGCCACAGATCGCAGCTACACCCAGGCTTACGTTGCCATCGCGGAAAAAACCCATGTAACTGTAGGCATCAGCGCCCTCGAATTTCGTTGCCAAATGAAACTTCACCGCACAGACCACATAGGTCGCAGACTACATCAGTCGAGTCCCAATGTTGCCTGTAGGCACTCACCGCCACACGTACTTTTGCTATGTCTTCATAGATCGCAGTCTACCGTTGTTACGTCGCTCTTCCAGCGAAATCAAATGTAGACCATAGGCAATCGCTACTCCTCGACTTCCGCTATGGTGCGTAGTAGATCACAGTTACATCGAGTTACACTATCGTCACAGCATAACCCAATGTCTCTGTAGGCATCAGCATCCTCGACTTTCGCTACCCAACCAAAAACCTCAGGAACTTCAGTTTGTCCGGACATCCTCTTAGGATCAAATTTAGAACCCCCTTAGGGCTCAAGGAAGAACCATCCCGTGGATCTCCTACTATAAGTTTCACTCTAACGGGAGCGCCTTTTTCCCCACAGCATTCTCAAAACATTTTATACTATACACATATAGTATCTTTCAAATCATACTCTTTATACGTATCATATAAATCTCCTTTACATAAAGTCGACATCTCAAATCGATAGTTCCAAACTTGGCTTTCCGAATTCCCAAAAATGATTTTTTTTCAAAAATCAAAAGCCTTTCGAAATCAATGGGTTTCAAAAACCTTTTTTTTTTCAAAATCATTCTCATAAAATCATTTGTATGTGTATATAGATATATACATAAGTTTATTCTTTTAACTAGAACAAAATATTTTCCAAAGATCTTTTCTTCTGGTTATAGATTCAACAAGGGGAGTTTATTATATATAGTAAATATATACACACACACACACACATACTTCATTTATGCCAAATCAAATATCTATTTCATTCAAGCACATACGATGTACATATATCATCCGTACGCAACATCAAATCTGATTGCTCACTCGATCGCACAATTTCACTTCTGAACTAGTATCGTCCACTAGACTTCCTAGTGCGGACTCAGATCTAGTTTCTTGATCAGAAATTGTCATTCTCCTTGCGTAGCCGTAACTATGATAGAGAATTTTCAGAATCAATTAAAAATCCATATACATGGTTCGTCGTCGAAAATCGAGTGAGAAATCCTAACTCGGATCGATATACTATCTCGAAATTCCGTGCTCGAGTCTGGATCAAATCGTTATGCGAATAGGATAATATACGTACATCCTACGTATTTATCTTCATTGATTTTTAGCTAAATCAATTTCCTTTTTATTCCCATTCTGATTTCTATTCACTAATTCACAATTGCATCAATTTCCATTTGGATTATCACTTCAATTCTAAAAAGTTTGCACTCTGACCAACTTGAATTTAGAAAATAGCTTGAAAAAGTTTAAAATAGACAAGTGGTTGTAAAATAGTAATTAGTTGTAAAATAGCTATAGAAAAGTTAAGTAATTATAAAATAGTTGTAGAATAGTTAAATAAATACAAAATAGCTGTAAAATAGTAATTAGTTTGTAAAACAGATGTAAATTAGTAATTAGTTTTCAAAATAGTTTTAAAATAGGTATAAGATAGTTTGAGCTTGAAAAAGAAAGGTTGTATAGTAAATAGCTTGGAAAAAAATAGACGTAAGAAAGTTTATATTGAACAATCTATTTGAAAATAGTTAAGAGCCAAACTGTCCAATTTCCCAATCTCTTATTCCAATCAATTATTTTAATCTCCACTTCCATTAACTTGATTCAATTCCAATTCAATTTAAATTAACTTTAATTCCTATTCCAAAATCAAATCAATTCCCATTTGAATTTAAACTTATTCAACTTGATTATATTCCTAATTAATTTAATTCAAATTCAAATTTCAATTAATTCATTTCAATTCCACCTTTGAATTAATTCCAATTATATTCTCAAATAAATAAAAAAATAATTTTATATTGGAATGTACTGCCACAAAATATTCCATACATTGATGGACTATACACTAGTAGTTCAAATATTACATCCATTTATCCAAAAATAAGAGTCTTACTGAAGTCATAAATCTAAACGTCTTCTCCATTACCTAGGGGCTTGGAAAAGAATAGAGCCTTGGCATTCTTACAAGATTCCTCTCTAGGGACTTCCTTCCAATGGGCAAAGCCCGAACATGCACCTTTCAAAAGGAGGTCCCCACCTATAACATTTACTACAAAAGGTTTCTACCTTTCCATCAAGCTGGATAACCTTTACGCCTCCTGCCGGATGTTCCACAATCTTACTTTTCTTCCGTCTCTTGGGATAATTCCTAGCAATGTGTCCCGACATCTTACAATGATAGCAAATAGTCGACTCATTGACTGTTTCTACAGGTTTACGTTTCACCTTCCTCACTTCAGGGCAATGGTTTAGGAAATGTCCTTTCTTATGACACTTAAAGCATAAGATCTCAGAGCGAAACCGTTGAAATGTACCCTTTAATTCCTTCCTTGTTTTACTGCACTTGGCTGTGTAATGACCCTTATTGTAACATCTGTAGCAGGTGACATTATCATAAGGCCCTGGTCCATCCCTTTTCTTAACATGTTTCTCATACTCCTGTATTGCTTCTTCTCGATCCTTACGTGCAGCTGCTCTTCGCCCTCTGCATCTAGTCTTCCATTCTTCACTTTTAGCCATCACTCTTTCTTAGACTGGATTCTAGTAGGACTTCCTAACCTATATTAGACTTGATGAGTACAATTCCAACTTTTACTGTTATTTTCCAAATACGTAAGTATATATTTTTGCAATCCATTAATGCAATAATCTATTTTGTTTACACACCAAGTCATACTTTCAATTTTAAACCATTCTTGGTTTTTTAATTCAAAACAGGTTCCTTTAAAATTCTTGTTTTAAAATAAGATTCCACATCAAAAATGTTCCGAATAATATTATTTATTATATCTTTTAACACTTTGAAACAATTTCTAATTTTCTGGACTCAGATTTTAAAACTTCACAATTTAAATCTTTTTCAATTTATAAGCCATACTTATCTAAGTTGTTACTTCCTTAAAACATTCCATTTTGCTTTATCATTGTTTATTAAAAAAATAAACATCCCTTTATTAAAATACAACAAACATTTTATGATAATAACTAAGATTATCATATCTGGAAACTAATTCACTATATATTATCTCATAATTTATTGGAAAATAAAATCAGGGTACTAAATTCAATATTCTGAAAACATTTCTGCAAATTTCAGGATTTTAATTTCTGGTTTGAATCCGTTTCTAGCTTATCTTGTTTGTATAGTTCATATTATCCAATTCCTATTTGGCTATATATATTATCACTTAAATTCTTATGATCTTATTAAATTTCAGTAACCAACAACCAATTATCTTAATATATATGCATATAATAATTAGAAAAATTATTGCTTTATATACCAAAATATAGGCTTAGATAAAAATAACTTTTAAAATCGTTTTTAAATCATTTTATAAGAAAATAACAAATACGCCCTCATATATATATATATATATATATATATATATATATATATATATTACACTCAACTCATTTTAGGTACTGTTGACCCTATCTCTAATGAATAACTTCACCAGAGCCAAGGTTCTCGCTTAACCTTCAGCTCTGATACCAAATATAATGACCCGAGATTTTCGACTCTGAAAATTAGACACAAATATGCTCACTGTAGAAGTGTCGGGCAATCGAATGCTGGAAATTCCAGATTGTTAGGGTAAAGAAGAAAAAGAGGTAGAAGAAGAAACAGAAAACAACAGCATAGAATGTCACAATCACAACGGAACAAAATATAATATCAAATAACAGCATTTATACAATGGAAAAAGCTGTAATTGTCAATTTACAAACAATATATCAAAGTACAATCATTCTCAATTAAATTGGATAGTTGTAGAAACCTGTTCCTGACTACTATCAATACAATCTCAAATACACAGTGGAATATCATACGTTCCTGCCATCCAGCTGGCCTCCTGAGCTCCAGAACGTCCAACCTAAAAATCTGTAATATTCGGTCTGACCCAAGCATTACATTAAAGTAACACCCGAGTCAGGCTGGAAACCAGCGTGATTGGACCCCTATAACTTGAAATACTAGGTTATAAAACTTCATTGAAAACCCTAGTAACTTGTAGCTCAATACGAGTTCTTATCTTGCTATAGCCAAACATTTATTCTACAAAATAAATCTAAGTACCGTTACTTAGTTTCAATGGTCCAGTTTACTTAATTTATTTCATTTCAACCTATTTGATTTTTACGATCAAATCTATAAAGAATTATCGTAGTTACTAATCGAAGTGGTTCAGATATTGCTGATATCCGACCCCGATCTCTTCAAATCTTTTAAGCCAAAACAATTCAATTTAACTTTAGAATGTTATATTGTGACGCCCCACCTCTATACCCACGCTAGCCAAGAACACTCCGGAGTAGTGCTGTCAACTAGTACGGAGAATAAGGCTGTTGAGGAGCGACCATCCATGTAATTGCTTATCACACGGTGGCTATAAATAATCTTCGGAAACAAACATAGAAATAATCATATCACAAATCAGTCACAGATATCCATATCACAAAGGCGGAAGAAGATATGAATATATAACTAACACATGAAAGTGTACATCAGAGTAGTGGTCAGTAAGATCCACGATAATACAAAAGAATAGCAACACGTGCTATACAAAAGAATACAACTATGAGTCTATATCTCAAGTGTATACAACAAAAACTGCTAATCTAAACAGTTAGCCAAAAGTCAGAGTGATGAATCCCTGGGAAGAAGTCAAGCAGAAGCACCTGTAACATCTCGGTCTGACCCGAGTATTATTTAAGGAAATAATAAACGGATCAGTCTAGCTATAAATATCAGATGACATGATATAACATAAAAGATATGGCATAAACATAAACATCCATAACGACATACCACTATAAGTATGTAAATAATGATCAACAGAAGATCAATCAATAAGAGATAATCAATATCACAAGAATCTTCTCAAAGATTCGAAGAGGGCATCATACCCTAAACTTGTACTCATGACAAGTCAAAGAGATAAATTCTAGAAATCAACACAAGAAATCCAGAAATCATAAAAAGGGAAAGAGGCCTATCACATGACGGTCCGAAGACCATGGGGAGCTACCCCACATGTGTGAGTGGAATCACACAGATTGAGGTCAAGACTAACCAAAAAGCAGAAAGGTATGTGTGAATGGAATCACACAAGTGGTGTCTAGTCTAACCTTGCAATGAAAGAGACATCGCGCAATTGCTAGTCTAATTCATAAAGCGATCATCAAGATCAACGAGAAGTGTCAATTACACTAAGCTAGTAAATATAGAAGTTTAGCTTCATGTCCCATAACCACTTGCTTAACTTAAATATTTATGAACAAACTGTAAATATTCACTAATAAAATTGTCACAAGAGGTTCAATCGAACAAGTCCAAGAATTAACCGACGAAGTGAACGCAAGCGTTTCATACCACTTGTTTTACTAAGTCGTTTAATTAGATTTCTCATCCGAGTGAGGTAAAGGCTTGTATATACTAATAGATTGGAAAACGGTTTAAGAAAAGAGCTTTGTTATTAAAAATAGAGTTGAAATTGTTTGTTAAAAAGTTTTGATATTTACTACTAGTATTGAAACCTTTATATTATAAAGTGACAAAACACAGAAGCAATTGTAGAAACAATCAGTCACAAAAATCGCATACGGAGATGTGAATAAAATCCAAGGAAATCAGCTCAATGTTTTTCAGATAAGATCCCCTACGGAGGGGGGGTCCAGGGGGGGTGGCAACCGCCCAAGGTGGGGGTGCGGGGGCAACGCCACCGCTTACGGGGTTCGACCTGCCCGATCAGGTCGCGGGGGTCCAGGGGGCAGCGCCCCGTCCAAAACGGTACGACCTAGTGAAGACAAGCAACCTAGTGAAGACAAGCAACCTAGTGAAGCCAAGCGACCTAAGGGGCCATGCGACCTAAGTTTAAAAAGGTGGGCGACTTAACAAAGTGGCCGAGCGACCTAACTGGAGCAAGTGGCCATAGGTCATGCGACCTAAAGGTAAGCGACCTATCACGGTCACGCGACTTAAGGGATAGGACCGACCGACCTAACGACCTAGGCAAGGTCGACCGACTTAATGGTTGCGAACTAAAAATACAACAGGGTCGAGCGACCTAGTGGGATGCGCGACCTAAGAAGGTACGCGAGCTAAGGGTGAGCGACCTAACAAGGTCGTGCGACGTAAGTGGTCACAATGCCAAGCGACCTAAGGACTTAAATACTCGCGACCTAGCACGTGAATCGGCCGAGCGACCTAAGGGTTTAACACGCGAGCGACTTAAGGTTTTAACACGCGAGCGACCTAAAGTGATGCGCGACCTACGACCTAGCAGGATCGAGCGACCTAGAGCCGCCTTGTGATATAAGGTCGAAAACGACCTAATTCCGAGGCTAACGACCTAACGCTGCAGGGGGGATTTAAGGCCAGAAACGACCTACGACCTAAAGTGAAACGACCTAACTCCGAAGTGAAGATTCAAGGCAGTGCGACCTAGCGCGATAACGTGCGAGCGACCTAAGGGTTAGGTCGCGAGCGACCTATACGCGAACGACCTAAAGTCCAACGACCTACGACCTAAATCCGAGGCGAACAAAATATGCAGGCCGTGACTTTTCCACGCACGCGAGCTAATGATTCCGAGCGACCTAACCTAGGTAGAGCGACCTAAGCTCAGGAAATTCACCAAACAACTAAAAAATGGAGTTTTTCGCCAATCCAATCCAAATCAAATGCAAATGTACATGCTAAAGTGATGGGGAATCATTCCTAACAGTCCAATATAGTTATAGACTAGAATTGTGAGATAAAAATCTCACCTTTGCACTAAAGTTTATGAAGATGAAGCTTGAAAGCAAGGAGAAGCAATCCAAAGCTTGAATCCAATATCTTCTACTTGAATTTGGAGTTGAATGTTGGATTTGCAATTGAATTTGTGCTTGGAGTTTTAATTTTCCATTCCCTCCACCATTAATGCCAAAGCTTGATTAGTTAGGAAATTTATGAAGAGTGAGGAGAATAGGGTTGGAACTTGGGCTTAATAGGCTAAACTAACCCAAAGTCCAAAGCGGAAAAAGTTAGTGAAATTTCACTAACTCCAAACCTATCGATGTTTATACTTAAAAAGTTGTAAACGACATTTCGAACTCAATGGAAGTGGTCTCGAGTCCTAATTTGACCGTTTGCAAAAATTAGCTTTTCGGACCAAAATCCGATTAACGAATTAATATTTAAATAAAATATTTAAATACAAACTCGATAAATATGTGGGTTGTTACATATATTCACACAAAGATTCAACACAGATAACTATTCAAATAAATGTCTCACATTTATTAACAGTTCAATCCAAAGCATTTCATATCACAGAACATCACAGATTAACATACCAGAGATATTAATCAACCCAAACATTCAATACAATTAATAATCCATAAGCAAAATTAATTAACCACACAATTTGTAATTAATTACTTAACCAGCTTAATTATCATTGATTAATTACAAGTGATTTTATTATTATTTTAATTAATTATTGGAATGAATTAATTATCATTTATGATTACCTAAAACCTTAATTAATTAAAGTATAAACCACTTATCTTAATCATTTTACTTAATTATCATTTAAATTTATTTTGGAATTAATTTATTACTAACATATAAATTAACTAAGATCCTTAATTTAATTAATAATTAAAAACATTTTACTTCCTTTATAAAAACTACTTAATTACACCATTTAATTTCATTTAATAACCTTAAGGATAAATTTAAAATAATAGGTATATAATAAAATACCTTAACTTAATTAATTTTAAAATAATTAATTTTATAACCTTAAACTAACCCAAAACTTAAATAAACATTTATTATCTAAAAGAATTAGTTAAGAAAAATTGTTTTAAAAATTTGTTTTACTTTATCTTTTAAAAAGCTTGGTTAAAAACAAATTTTCTCCTTCCTACAAAAACACTCGGGTCAGGCTCAAGAAATCCCGATCCAACACCCGAGCCAATCTCCATCTTTCTTGACCCCTTCCTTTTTTCTTTTTTTTCTTTTTAAACTTTATTTTTTTTAAAATTTAAAACTATTGTACAGTTAAAACACTCGCGAGCCCAACCCGTGTCAACCCCATGTTTCCAACCGAGCCAACCCTTCTTCTCCCTTCTCAATATCCTACAGCAACTAACTTAAACACTAACATGCTTCTGACTTACGTGCACGTGCATAGTCGAACACCATCGCTTCGATCACCGATGTCGTCGCTAGCAAGACGACTTCGACCGTCTCCCTCGATTCCGACCACCAGATCTCGAACGGACTCCAAAATCGAAAATGAGCCACAAAGACGACTCACTGGAACGAACCTGATCAACATCCCAACTCTGTGCCATTGCATCTGACCACCGGAATTTCCCAAACCTCGCCAGAAACTTCGCCATAGACCCGCGCTTCTATTCCCCTTGCTGCTGCCAAGTCCGATACACCGTCGACGTCGTATGGCCATGGAATTCGACATCGACCCAACCTGTGCCCTAAACCCTACAACGATGTCGTTCGACCACCACGGTGATTGATAAACTTTGACACCATTTTACCAAGACCTTAGACCTTCGAGCTTCCTCCAGTCGTGATCACGACCTCCATAAAACCTCCAGTCACCGGAAATTACCACGACTCCAGCTTTCGTTCAACCTAAGAATTCTCTCCAAATACAAAACTAAAAATCTTGAATTTACTTTTAAAATTCATGGTATTCGAAAATGTATTAAATTATATAAGCGAAACTTAAAACCATGGCATTCGAATTTTGACATGCTTTTGAGTTTTACTGTATTTCTTCTTTTCCAATTAAAACAATCTTTTAATTTTACTTAAAAATATTGTTAAAATTAAGATCTAGTAAAGTCAAACATGTTTCCTTAATACATCTTAACTTAAAAGAGAATGAGGGAAGAGATTTGATTTTTGAACTTGTTTTTAGTATGTTAATACAAGAACAGAGACATATATATGTGTATGTATGTATGTATGTATGTATATATATGTACAGACATGCACACTCAAAAAATTGCATATTTATATACATGCAAGCATAATATACATTCATGCAAACATTTTCCATAACTTCACTTCAATTATTAATCACATGCATCAGGTTATAGATCAGATTAAGGTTTTTCTTAAAATAGTTTACTCACGGTGTATTTTTAGTTTGAATAGAGAAGCCTAGGAATTTGTTCTGGATTGATCTTTGAACTTAAAAACTTGAATTTGCTTTTGACTTTGATCTTCTACGGATCTGCTTGTTTAAGTTGAGTTGAATCTTTGTTTTTCTTCAGTTAAAACTTGAAAGAGTTTGGTTGTTTTTTTTGATTTTATTCTCTGGTTTTGGTTTTGAATATGAAGGATGAAGAAAGAATGAAGGAATACGGGTAGAGGTGTTTATATAACCTTGTTTCATTATTATTTTAAAAATGAAGAAAAAATTGAATGAGACACTTGTATTTTGCAAGACGAACTTAGCTTACAAATGTCAAGTGCATGCATTTTACATTTTCTTATGTTTTTATATTATATTTTACAAGTACAAAGGCACAACCAATGGACGTGACTAAGGCAAACTGGTGTAAAATTGGTTGTGTAAGAAGAGAACTATGAGAAATGTGTACTGTGGAAAAAATATTACTGTGTGAATTCACTTTGTTGTCCAGTCTGCATATTTTGTCAATTTTTTATGGAAATTTGATGAGAAATGAAGTAAGGAAACTACGTCAGTTCAATTAGCAGGTACCTTTTTCCAACGTGATACTTGTCATTATTTTACCCGTATACACTTGTACCAAATTGAGTTCAATGAATAGATGTTTGGCGATGTCTGTTTGAAATTTGTAAAATACCTTCTTCAATTTCATAGTTGGTGTAGTACGCGAAGTACAATTCTCTGCCCGACCATTCGTTGATGGATCTCGTTATAAGTTTGGAAGTAGAACCATCGCCAACCACTAGAAATAAAACCGTTGTGATACCCAAAGATATTGCAGTTGTAGCACATTTTCTGTGTTTAATATTTTTATGGATTAGAAACTAAATATGTGTAGCAGCTAATACGCAAATATTAAGTTAACGTACGTCAATATTGCGTAGCCTGTAGAAAGCAATGTTATAGAGCGGTACGAATGATAGTGTAATACATGTAGCACGTAATATTGTTAACAAAATTAATATTTACATGTTTGGTGCATGCACATGCTGTGTCCGTACATAATGAAGGCCTTATGAGCACTTCTCCAAATGATGAATAAACACGGTAATAATGTAAGGTAAAGTGGATGTAATGGAAAAAATTGGTGTTGTGAAAGAGTGGGTAAAAAATGAGGAACAACATTGTCATCATAAGCCAGGGGAATGAAGTTTAAAGTAGTGATGTAAGAAAGTGATGTAAGCAAGGAAGAAAGGGGTGGAATACCTAATTGCAACAAGATTGTATATGTGTGAAGAGAGGGAGGAGGAAACGTAGTTTAAGTAACATGGATATTTGTGAAGGTAGACAAGGAAGAGAAAAAATAAGGAGATATTTTGGAGTTTGAACGGTTGAAAAAACAGAACTCTTCAACCGGGACAAAGTCAGTAGGAATTAACTGATATATTTTGTAATACATGGGCTGAAAATATACTGTGCAGTGGGATATTTTTGAGAAGAGGAAAAAAATAGGAAAGTGTATTGCGGTGTGCATCATAAGCAGTTATTGAATTACCGGCTGTTGGATCTTGTATTGCAGTACATACAGTGGATACTTTGCAAAAGAACTCCTCGTGGAACCCGTTTCCTACATGAATTTTGTCAGATGTAGCAGCACTTTCAAATTATAAGGTAAACATAGAGGAGGAGAAAACACTCAAATAAAATGGTTTCTTAACTATGTAGTTGTATATATGTAGAAAAGTATGTTACTGTGTATCATAACGGATTACTGGTAAGTCTGTTTGCTATTGAAGTGATGGAAAATATAAATGAACCAGAAACTCTCTTAACAGTTGGTTTAACTGTGCAAGGATTGGTTGAACTATGCATTGATGTAGTGGTAACCTAATTGGGTTAGCACAATTCCGTGATAATAAGACAAACAAACAGTGAACAGAAGATGAATAGATAGTAATGGCACCGACGTGTTTGGCTGAAAAAACACAAGTGTAAATGAATTGTGAAAGTGAAGTGTGAAAGTAGGAAGTTAATCGAATGTGTGATGTCAGTGCAGTAAACCAAGCATAGTAAATAGAGAAGGTAGAAAAGGAAATTGAAGTACACATGTTACTTGACTTAGCATCGACTGTGGAGGATGAGGTAAACAGTTTACTAGATGTGTTTCGGAAGACAGAGCAAGTTGAGGACCTCGCATTTGCTACACTGACGACCACGCTATACTGATGCTGCAACAGCGCAACAATCGAGTTTTCATATCCATCAAGAACACGCATTTATTAAACTAAGCATAATAATTCATATATATATATATATATTAGAATGTACTGAACCGAGCATAGTAAATACTAAAGGAACAAAATATAATTATAGTATCGCAGTTTAAAACTAATAGTTACATTCAGTGCTAAGAAAATTGCAAACAGATACAGTAACCTAAGTTTGCAGAACATTGTATATATCCTAGTAGACAAAACGTTAAATGCGAAAGGTTAAGAAAGAGTCCATTTTTTAAATAACTAACAGAATAAGTCATATATATTAGAATATAGTGAACCGAGCATAGTAAAAAGTGCAGGAGCACTATCCCATTTGAAATCTAATGAATGCATTGATTGCCAAGAAAATCAAAGACATTAACAGTAAAGTGAGTTCGCAGTATAATGTATATAGCATATTATGCAAAATGATAAATGGATAAGTATATAAAAGAGAATACCTATTCAAAAGCAAGCACCATCAAGTGTGACAGAAGGCCGTGTGCCTGGCACATCATCACTGGTTGAGCCAGCTCCGCCACGCTGCCGACAGAGAAAGTCATTAAGCACAGCCTGCAATTGAATTCGGCGAACATCAGCCTATTATTCATCAAGAACATGCATTTATTAAACTAAGCATAATAATTCGTAAGTATTAGCATCTACTCAATTGAGCGTACTAAATACTGAAGGAACAAAATAGAATTGCAGTATCGTGGTGTTAAACTAATAGGTGAATTTGCTGCTCAGAAAATTGCAACCACATAAAGTAACCTGAGTTTGCAGTGCATTGTATATATCATAGTACACAAAATAATAAATAGGGAGGCTTAAAAAAGAGTCCATTTTGTAAATAACTAAGCACAATAATTCATGCATAATAGAATATAGTGAACTGAGCATAGTAAATCGGGAAGGAACAAAATATGTTTGCAGTACTTCATTTGAAATCTAATAATTGCATTCATTGCTAAGAAAATCACAGATATGTACAGAAAACCGAGTTTCCAGTATAATGTATATATCCTATTATGCAAAACGATAAGTAGGTAGGGTTAAAAAAGAGAATACCTATTCAAAAGCACGCAGCATCAAGTGTGAAAAAAGCTAATGTGTCTGGCACATCAGCACCAACTGAGCTAGCTCCAGCGCGCCGCCGACAAAATAAGCAATTGAGCTGACCCTGCAACTAATTTCGACAAACAGCAGGGTATTATACAAATCGATAAATAGGTAAGCTTAAAAAAGAGAATACCAATTAAAAAGTAAGCACCATCAAGTGGAACCGAAGGCCGTGTACCGGGCACATCATCACCAACATAGCTAGGTCCACCGTGGCGCCGAGGTAGTAAGCCATTGAGCTAAGCCTACAGCTGAAGTTGGCAAACAACAGCGTATTGTAGAAAAATGAAAAATAGGCAAGCTTAAAAATGGAAAACAATAGCCTATATCGAAAACGATAAATAGGTAAGCTTAAAAAAGAGAATACCTATTGAAAAGCAAGCAGCATCAACTATAACAAAAGGCCGTGTGCCTGGCACATGATAACCAATTGAGTTAGCTCCACCGCGTCGCCGACAAACGACGCCCTTACGCTGAACCTGCAACCAAGTTCGACAAACAGCAACCTTGTATAGAAAATGATAAATAGGTAACCAAGTTCGACAAACAACAGCCTAGTACATAATACGTTTTCAAAAGGTCGTGTGGCTGGCACGTCATCACCAGTTGAGCTACCTCCACCTCGCTTCCTACAAACAAAGGCTTTGAGCTGAGCATGCAAATGGATTCGTCAAACAGAAGATCTTGACATCAGTGCGGCACATTGAAAACGAAATCAAAGCAAAGTCCATATATCGGCGAAGCAGAAAATGGCAAAGAAGATAACAAAATAGAATCGGCAAACATTCGATCTGGGCATCAACACGGCAGCTCAGAAATGAAACCTAGCATAGTCCATATATCCGCGAAGCGGAAAATGGGAAAGTAGATGAAAGAACAAAATCAAAACATTAGGTTGTGCGGTGGTCGATTTGCACGTGGAATCAAAAAATTGGGGAGGAAAGCAGCATGGGGAGGAGGAATAAAGGGCACCTGAAATTGTTGGTCATAGAAGGGCGAATGGAGATGGTTTGTAGAGGGAATGGAAGAACGGGCAGGTTGTGAAAGGCGGTTGAGGCATAGTAGGGTGAACAGAAGGAGGTTGGGAGAAAACATAGGGAGGAGAAAGTTGGGGGAGTGAAAACGGGGAGAACTGTTGAAGAACCGCTGGAAGAAATGGGGAATAAAACATTAGATGAGAATTGACTCATATGCCCTTTTCCCATTGTTATTAAGTTAGTTGCGTAGGGAGTGGGTGCATGGGTTGATCGGAAAGTTCAAAAAAGCTTCACCAAAGTAATGAATTTGTATTATTAGTAGAGATACTTTTATTAATACATTCCCTTTTTATTTATCCTTATTTTAATTCTAAACTAAGATTATAAATATTTTAAATCAATATCTAAATATATACTAGTGTTTAAAAATGTAGAGTTTCGAATATAATTTATTTTATAATCTCAAAGGAAATAATATAAACCCTTTTTATTTACTTATTTTAAGTCTAAGCTAATTATACCTTAATTAATAACTATATACATATTAGTGTTTAGGATGTAGAGTTTAAAATTTATTTTAAGATATACAATTTGACTTCAAATCATAGTTCCAATTACAATCTAGATACCTATATTAGATAGCATATTTATTATTTGAGAGATAAGTTTGCAAATTTTAAATAATTATATAAGAAAATTATTAAAATAATATTTATATCCAGATATTTTAAATTATCAGAATATTTGTTCAATTTACAAATCAGTATTTTTAATAAATTTAATCCTGTGAATTACCAATTAACAGATGTCCAAAAATCGGGGTTATCACATACTAGCTATAATTTTCCTATGATACATCACTAGGGATGTATGCTGCTTAGGAAGGATATCTCTGATCCTTGTGCAGAAGGACCGTTCCTAGAGTGTAACACCCCACCTTTTTATATAATTAAATAATCAAATAACGATGAATAGTGAAAATAATTATTTTATTAATTGTTAGAATATGGCCTCGAAACTTATGTCATTGTGTTCAGTGGTGATTTTCTAATCAATTTACATATATAATATGTCTCGAACGGAGTTCGTATGAAAAAAGTTATTGACGTTCAAAGTTTTGTATTGAGAAATAATTATACATGTGAATGTATGTAAATATATTTGTTATAAATAAATATATGTGTGTATGAAATTTTACAAAAACACACATTTGAATTTTAAAATAGATGTGCATCATAAAGGCAATTAATACATTTCCATCATAAAGAAAATTAATTTACATTAATTGGTCACATGTGAAATTCAAAATAGACAAGTTTATTATTGGAAAATTAATCAAGCAGTTGAAAGTGTTTTATAACATTTAGTAATTCGTTTGATTTTGTTTCTCACGCTGATTTTATAAGACTAATCCAGGCGTTGTTTTCCTATAATTATCGGGTCTGTCCAAACATATTTTTCTAAATTTTGCTAGACACTCAAAGGATGAGCTGGTGACTTGCTGTTTGTTCTTATTGTAGCTATCAACAATTGTAAGTACATGTTACTGTAACTGTCTATGGCTGGTGATAGGATAATTGTACTTTGATGCATATATGTATATTAAAGTTCTTTCCCTTTTACAAAGACTTGTTTTATATTATATATTAGCTATCAAGTTTTGTGAAATTCTGAATTGTCTTTTCTTTCTTTCACCCTAATAATCTGTCTATCCAGCACTTGGATGTTCGACATGTGAATACCGTGAATGTATTAGTGTTGACTTCTAGGGATCGAAAAGGCGGGTTCTTACACTACGTATTAATAGTTATTAGATAACTATAGAAGACTCATACAAGAGTTTCCTATTGGTTAATAAATACTAGGTTAAACAGGAAATCTCAGGACGATGATGCATGGTTCTCTCAGCTTGAAAATAATATGGAACTTCTATGTGGATACTCTACTTTGATCATAGTTTAATCATGGCATATGGAATATCGATGTAACGACCCTGAATTTATCACTTTGGAAAATAATATTTAATTAAAAAATATTCAAATATAAGGTTTTATAACATAAATTATATTGTTTTAAACAATGATTAATAATGGTAATCTTATTTTGAATAAGTAATTACAAAATATACTCTTCGGAAAAATATCGGTAAAGTGATCGAAAATCGTTTTATCGAAAAATTAATTTTTAACCATTAGAAATCGCAAACGAGTCTGGATGCTTACGCTTATTTATCCATATAAATAAAAATATATAATAAAATTATTTATTTTATTTTTGAAATAAAATCTTTTTATGACATCACCAATGATATTATCATTTTCAAATAATTGATTTTTAAATTTAAATTGAGTTTAAATGATTAATAATTATTTTAAAATCAAATAAGGCCCTTTAGATTATTAAATAATAATAGATATATTGTTTTCAAACTTTGTTTACCAATATATATAGCTTAACTAAGAAGTGAAAATATATCCGAAAATCGAAATCGGTATCGGAATTCGTGACGATTTGATGTAGAGAAGTTATGCAACGTTATAGGTTACATGTGACATACATATACACATGTACACATCCATGAACATATGAAAACACTTAAGAAATACCAGTTTGATTTCATATCTACTAATAGTAAATATGATGATATTTACTTACAAATATCATGGTATTTCCTAACCAAAAAAGACAAAACTCTCCATCACTTGTACACATATGGGTAGCACATGGTATGGCACAAAGGGGGTATGGTTCGGCCATGAGGATGATGGAGGATGCAATGATGTAGTGTGGAAAAAGAAATACCATGATATTTTTGTTACATTTTAGCCTGTAAATACAGGCCATCCATCCTCACTTTCATTCACAATCTTCTCTTCATTTCTTAAGCTTCTTCATCTTCTTAGTCCTCTACATGAATGGCTTCCATAACCTCTTAGAAAAATTCAAAAATAGTGCCGAAATTCTGTCAAAATAAGTCATAAAATATAGAGAGATATACCACTTCGAGTTAGTGATTTCTCCTTCTTCTCTTACAAAGGCCGTACCTATCTAAGCATCCCACCACCCTTGCAAGCCCAAAACCGAACCCCTAGGAGTCTTAGTGTAAGATTCGTAAGCTCCGGTTCCGGCATAGCGGAGCTATAGTCGATTGAAAGTTAGATCATAAGGATATCAAGTGAGAAACTCTACTTATTTTTATTAAGAATTATATGGTGATATGATATGCTTGTTTTTTATAGTTTTTTTTATCATATTTGAATGGGTTGATATGTTTGTTTGATTGTGGAAATAGTTCACATTAAATACACGTCAAATTTACACAAAGGAAATCACTTTCCTATAAGAATTATAAAAATGTTATAGCTTAGTTAAACCTCTTTAAAATGGTTTATAAATGTTTTATAAACATTAAAATTCTACTCGAAAAAGTTCTGACAAGATATGAAATTGGTGTCAAAAATAGACGCGTCGCATAGCGGTAGTTCGTGATTTCACGCTATAAAAGTTAAATCTATTTGTAACGTGGAATATAGCTCGGAATGATTCGAAATAAGAATTTTATGAACCCTTATAGCCTTGGTTTTCAAGTAAAGAAGAAAAATCAAGATTTCATTAAGTAAAATTTTATATATGTCCAAACCAAGTTTCCAAAAACGTCGCGCTTCGGCAGTTCAAAATCCAAAATAACAAAATTTTTAAAATAGATATTTTTGAATCATTAAAAATATGAAATAAATTCCATAAATATATTAAAATATTATAAACGAGATTTTAGTTATAAAAATGGACATATGTGGAATGAAGTTAATGTTTTGATCAAAGGAGCTGTTAAAAGCACAACTCGTAGCACTTTTTGGAGCACTTTTTGGTAACTTTTGAAATTAAGATTTAAACTTCGGATTTTCTTCCCAAGTCTTTTGCAAATGTTTTTTAAATAATAAATAAATTATTTTAAAGAGTTTGGAGTTGATCACAAAACTTGATCGCCTCATAGATGATGGGGAGATAGTCTTTAGACTTGAGTATTGGAAACCAGTTGTTTGCTCTCCCTAGCTATCTAGGGGCCCAACAGAAGGGTTAGTAAATTTGATTTACTCGAACCATATTATCTTATGATAAAAAGAGATTGGAGATTTAAAAAAGTTAAACAAGATTTTAAATAATAAGTTTTTGGTGATATATGAAACATATTGGTTAAACTCTATATTAAACTCCGAGGAGGGAACTCGTATTATTCGTATTAATTTAAATGCTGATTTCATTGTTATTCGACGAATAGTACAAGTTTAATACAAAAATTGGTATTAAGTATAATTAATGTAATACCTATGTATCCTATTTACTCAATACTAACTGGTTTTGAATTTACTATCTTAGATAGCATAGTTATAACCCATTTAAGGATAAGTTTTGAAAATATAAACCTCTATTAAAATTGTATTAAATTATGAAATGTTTTCCATTGTAAATAACGAGAAATGGTTTAGTGTTTCCAAAGTTTAAAGAGGTTTAATGATTCCGTATATACTAAAAAGGAATGGTTTAAAGATGCATATCCTTAGAAGATATTTTATCTAGAAAAAAGATATTGATAAATTGAATAACAATCTCCCTCATACTTAACATCTTTTACCGATAAATTGGTTCAGAGGAATCGGGGTCAGATTTGGCCAATTCCTATCCAAAACCACTTCGAACCAATATACGTTCGAAAGTGAAAATAGGTTGAAGACAATGATTTTAAAGATGGAGGTCTTCATAATATAGGGCTGCTTGCCACTAGCCTTTGGGGTAATTCCCTTATCATATATAGTGTGGTAGTGGTTCCTTTAATTCGAAATCTTCGATGCAAAGACTACTTGCTACTAATCTTATGGTTGATTCCTAAACGGGATGTAGTTGGAAAAGTGCCTTCGTTTTGTCTTATTCCTAGACAACTTGTATGAACAAATGTATGACATTGCATTCCAAGACCACGTATATTAATCTCTACAAACGTACATCTGTTGGTGGTGTAGGAGGCAACCCTTCCTATACCTAACACCCTTCTTTGAGATGTACGAGCTCAACAGTTGTACTTTTATGGAAATCAATAGTGTGTTGTTGGAAATGGCTATGTGGCATTTAAAATAGGATTTGTTTTGTGAAAGGTAATATGTTATCCTAAGCCTCGCTCACCGGGAATAAAAAAAACATGGTAGATGCAGCGGGGCTATTTAGGTCGCACCCATTAGGATATGATCATTACCCTTTTAGAGTACCCTCTATATTTTGGGTATGTTGTGTATGCTTTGGGATCCCGGTAAAGCTCGGTAACGACCAAGGTGATGTCATATTTGGTACTATATCTGGTAAAGGAAGGTCGGTTCTGTATTGGTAGAGGTTGGAGCCTCAGGTGCATCCCTCTCGAGATGTACTGTCAAAAGGTAGTCCCTTACCTTGTCATTGTATGGAATTGATTCTCTAATACGAGCCTTTACGGTTTTAGTTGTAAACCTATTATGCTGGAATTTAATAAATGTAACAATTTCAGCTAAGATTATATATATTTATTTAAAAGAGTTTTCAAAGAATGTCGTTAAAAATAATTTCTCTAATTTTGCATAGAAAATGGTTTAGTTATCATAAGGTAAAAGCTCGTTCATGTTCATGTGCAGCGTGGTCTTATGAGGTACCCTTTGTTTTCAAAAATCACTGTTTTAAGTTTTCTCACACCAGTCCCATGACTAAACCCGAAGCTGATTTTCTTTTCCCCTTAAACTATGGATGCCCTATTTTTATGGCCAACCACGTAGTTAGGTGCTTGGATCCCTTTAGGAGGAGCATGGAGCATGAAGTAGGATGGTCCTATGTAGATAGTTATCTATTTCTATTTCTGTTGTATTATGTGAAAGTATCTACCAGCACCTATAGGGATAGTTATAACTATCCCAAACTGGGTTAGTACTTGTTATGACTCTGATATCTTATTTTGAGAATGATTGTATGTACTATCTATATCTAAAATTACAAGTTATTAAATGCGATGTGAGAATCTATTTTGTTCTTTCTTCTATCTTTATTTTCTTTTACCTCCGAGCATCCCCCTCTCCAGCACTTGAATTTGTGGCACGTTAATAATATGGATGCATTAGTGTCGATTTTCGAGGGTCGAAAAGGAGGGTCATCATAATCGATTGACTATAGTTTGATCTGAGTAGAAACATAAGAAGTGAAACACTATTCAATAGAGAATTCATTTCTTAGCTATATGAGATTAATATCACGATCAACTGTAGCCAACCAATCAAAATCACTATTTACAGTAGCACAGTTAAAAATAAATGTTATTATTGAATGAACTTCTTTATTTATGGACTATCCGAGTTGAATGTGGATGATAAGGGAATTTTAACCAAAATAAATTCCATGAGTCTTAAAGTGATATTGTGTTGACGGAGAGAATATGTTCAAACAATTGTTGCTAAATGGTACCGCTTAAATTATGAAATTAGGTTTTACTGTTGAGATATATAAGTGATGAATTCTATCAAATTGTCACACCACTAGCTAAAGTGACATGTGATGCTAGTATTTTCATTGTTCAGATAATAATCATTGACTAAGTTTATACCTATCAGTAACACAACCGAATATATTCAGTCCTTGAAAAACCATCCAATTTAATTGGTTTATAATAGTTATAAATCAATTAAATAAATTAATAATTATGAAATATTAATTTCTGTTACAATTTTTAAATTAGTGTATATAGTAAATGTGGTGGCCTCAAAAATGCAATGAGTGCTACTGGGAACAAATTGGGTGCGTATATAATAGTTATATATGTGTGTATCGATATACGATATTGTTGTACATTAAATTTTTATTTAAATTAAACTAAATACAAATAAGCTTGAGTATTTAATTAGTCCCTTATGCGGCTAATGGGGGTTGGCTAAAGAAGAGGTAAAACGGGGAGAATGATGTGGATTAATTTTGAATTAGTAGAAGATATTTGTGGAAGACTTGATCTCCAAGTTCCCCTAAAAATGTAGGCCCAAATCTCACTGTTTTGATTGATGCTTTACCAAATCTCTTACCTCTTTCTTCCTTGTCATGGTCAAACATATCTCCTCCCTAAAATCGACATTGATTAATCCCATATATTATAAATATAAGGAACTACAACCATATTTAGCAGTGACGCATCAATTGCAAGCAAAAGTAATGCATATCTAGAAGATGTAGGAGACTGAGAAATAAAGGTGTGAGTCTAAGGCATCTTTTTTTGAGATAAAATTTTACATTTATAATTATATGTTAACTAAATCCTTTGTAATAATTTATATATGTGTTAATGTCTCCAACATTTATTAATGCTTTAGATCTTATTAGAAATAGTAACTTTATAAGAAACAATTGATTTGACACAAAGTTTGAGATCAAAATATAAATATTTTATTTCGACTACACACACACATATAAAAACATAAAATATTTTATTAAATTTTAAATGATCATTTACTATTTTTAAGACCCAAAATACTTTAAATATTTATTGAAAATTATACATACACACACACATACATACGTACATATATATATATATATATATATATATATTTGTGTGTGTGTGTGTGTATGATGTGTGTGTGCATATATTATTTAATTATATTAGACCGTTTAAAAAGTTCGAGGTTAAACTATATATATATTAATATTATTTAATTCATTGGATGCTTTTAATATTACTATATACGTTACGTAAATCATTTAATTAAGTTAGTTTTGAATTTTAAAAATATATATTTTTCCTTATAAGCCAATCAACTCTTTTTCGATCAGTCGAGTGGGGCCTTTTAAGCAGCTAGGTGGTCGCCTGATTTTGACTCCTTCAACCGAGAATACATCCCTCCTCCTAGATTTGCATATGTGATATCCTCTAGCACCTCCGCTCCATCCGTTATGAGCTGTTTACCATCCTTAAGCCGTTTGGACTTTTCGTCGACCTAGACGTCTGCTTATGGGCTATGGTAGACCGCCACTTTGTGTTTCACTCAGATGTGCCTTGACAAGGCGATCTCTCTCCCCTGCACCTTTATTTCCTCCATTAATGACATGTACTTCAATCTAACCCTTCGCCACTCCCCTTAGGACCCCTCGGGCCTTATCTTTAGTGATGGAATCGTCAGTTGCTGGCATGAGAAGCAGATATATATCCCTAGTTCCTAAGAGCATTTCCCTTCCCTTGATGATTTGAATCCTCCAGAATATGGTTTGGATGTTATGTCGGTGTAGGTATACATTGCTTCCAAAAGAGACGATATCTTGAGAGGGAAAATTTTTCTAGTTGGATCTGATGCTTCGGTGAAAGTAAAGGGTCCAGCCTGCTGGTCCCCTTTGGCCTTCTCCTCCTTTTTATCACAATCTGCATTTTGATGATGTTGACCTTACCACTCTTCACCTCCCTACCATCCCAGCACCGCTTACACCTATTATGCCTTTGCTTGATCCCCTACCCACTGTCAACATGGACCTTGACCTCCCACTGATTCCTGATCCAATCACTCCCTTTCGCAAACCCCATGCTGTGCCTTCCACCTCCATCAGACGAAGCGCTGGAATACTTAAATATTGGCTAGCTCCTTACCACGAGCTATTGGTAAAATTTTCAACCCTCTATTTTTACTTCTTCTAATAACAAGTTGAAAAAAAAACTCGCCCGTCGCATAGGAATTATATTATTATTCGAGCATATTTCGACCATGCATGCATTAGAAAAGGAGCATATCTCCTTTTCCTCATGAAAATCCTCTCCTAAAATGTTAGGGATTTAGGGGACCCCGATAAATGCTCCCTTATTAGACACATCCTAACCTCACTTAAGCTTGATGTTTTATTTATCATAGAATCCAAAATAGCTGACCCCAATCCCTCACTTTTCTATAATCTTGGCGGTTCTTTCCTTTCGGGTTGGGAATTCATTAAGGCCTCTGGCTCCCATAGTGGTATCCCGACCACCTGGGATGAGGCCAAGTGGAATCTTATCCAAGTCATCAAGCACTCCTGTGCCCTTCATGTAGCCCTCAAACACTCCTCATCTAGCATCATATACTTTTTCTCTAATATTTACGGTCCCTGCTCTAGCCAAGAAAGACTCTCCTTTTAGGCCAATTGCTCTAAAATTTTCAATTTCTCTCAAGGCCCATGGGTCCTAGGTGGAGACTTTAATATTACTTGATGTCCTCTGGAACGAAATTCGACCACCTAATTCATTGATTTTTGCACTCTTATTAACGCCCTATTAATAATTGTCAATTCACATGGAGCAATCGCCACTCCTCTCCAACTCTCGTTAAACTCAACTGCTTCCTCTTTATCACCTCTTGGGATGACTCCCATCATCTCTCCTCTTTCCATGGACTTTCCACTATCCTTTCCGACCACTGCCCCATCCTTCTGGATGCTGGTGACTCTGCCTCTCCCAGATCTGGATTTAGATCCGAGAGATTCTAGCTCCTAGAACCTGGTTTTGGGGACCTGGTTTCGGTTTTTTGGCTAGGAGCCCAATCTTTCTCCTCTGCTACCTCAACTGTCATCTTCAAGCTCATATCCCTCCAAAAATTCCTCCACCCCTGGTCCAGATCTATACGAAGCTCTCTCAAATCCTACATCTCTAACCTTCAGGATCCTACCCTAGATCTTAATATCCATGAGGAATTTGGTCCCCTTTCCCAATCTGATTCTTCCTCCCTTCATAATCTTAAGGTTGAACTTAAATGACTCTCGAAGGAGGAAGAGGTTAGCTGGAAGCAGCGCTTCAAAGTCAGTTGGCTCAAAGATGGGAATCAAAACACCGCATACTTACATAGATTGGCTAATGGCAGAAGATGGGCCAATTGTATATTCGAGATTCATCACGAGGGCCGTATCTTCCATGACCATTTTTACCACAACTGTATCGTTACGACATATTATAAGCACATCCTTGGTCACCCTCACCCCTCTTCGACTCCGGTCACTTGGAATGAACTCAACCCAAACCCTCCTCCTATCTCGATTGACCAATCATTCTCAGAACTGAGACCCTCACTACTTTAAGTGATATGGAAAGTGACAATTCCACTAGGCCTGATGGTTTTGGCCCTTTGTTCTTCAAGCAGTTCTGGCCCATCATCAGGTCTGACATCATCGCTATGTTTAAAGAATTCTACTCTGACCCCTCCCTGATTGCCAGAATTAATTACGCGAATGTGATTCTCATCTCCAAAAAGTCGCCACCTCTATCTTTGCTTTCCGCTCTATCAGCCTCCTCAACACTACCTTTAAGCTCATCACCAAAATCCTTGCCAACCACCTCCAACTCCGTATATCCACCCTGGATGGGCCTGAACAATCTTCCTTCATCCTTGGTCGCAATATTCTCGACTATACCTAGGAAATCATCTCCCACTACCACTCCTCTCAATCCTTATATCCTCCTCAAACTTGACTTCTCCAAAACTTTTGATTCCATCAGTTAGAACTTCATCTTGGACACCCTCGATCACCGTGGGTTTCCTGCTAGGTGGACTAACTTTAGACATATCTTGTACTCTAGCATGTCCTATATCTTTGTTAATGGCATAGGTGGCAGACTTATCAAATCTGCCCGTGGTTTGCGCCAAGTAGATCCGCTCGCCCTAATTTATTTGTGCTTGTTGTTGATGCTTTTAACAGAATGACCAAACTTGAGATCTCCTATAATCTCTTGACTAGAATTGGTCTCCCGAATACTAACATCAACATTTCCAATATCCAATATGCTGACGATACCAACCTCTTCTCCCCTTCATCCCCATTCCATATCCATAACTTCAAACTCCTCCTCTACTCCTCTGAGCTTGTCTCCAGCCTTACTATTAATTTTCCCAAAAATTTAGTCATGATGGTCGAAGGTGCTAATCACTACGGTTCTACAATCGCTCTTGCCTTGAACTGCAATCTTGAATACCTCCCTATTTCCTAATTAGAAATCCTTATTTTCCATACTAAGCTCTAGTGTGGTCACTGGCAACCTCTAATCTCCAGGATCTCTAGTCATTTTTCCACTTGAAAAGCCTCTTTTCGGTCTAAGGCTGGAAGGCTCATCCTTGTAAAATCGGTTCTCTCTGCCATCCCTACAGACTGGCTCTCCTTCCATTAGGCTCCATGTTGGGTGATCAGCGAGATTGATCAACTTAGACGTAATTTTCTCCGGCATGGTTACCTAGCGAATAACATAGCTGATTGATCCACTATCTACAAATCAATCTGTCAGGGAGGCTTAAATATCCCTAACATTAAACTATTTAACCTGGCTCTGCTCACCAAATGGATCCGGCGCTGTCTTAATGATGCATCCTCAATCTAGGAATGCTAGATCATGTTCAAGCACTATTATTCGAACCCCTTTTTGGTCCTCCATTCCACTCCTTTTGGTATCCCTTCGTCCTTCTTGTCTAATATCCTCTGCTCATTCATCTAGGTTAAGTCCCTTATCTTCATGAACATCGGTAATGGGGCATCCTGTAATCTTTGGTAGGATCCATGATTCAATGACTATCCCCTCTGTTTCACCTTCCCCGACATCTTCGCCATCATTAGAACCACTCCACTACAGTTTGTGAAGCCATTAGTTTATGTATCAATTATTTTCGCTCCAACCATGCTATCTCTGGCCCTGCCCTCGCGCAGTTGATCCACATCCAATCCTTGCTTCGTGGTCTTTGCTCATCCCATGCCTCCAATCTTTATGCTTGGGGACTCAACTCCAATGGTATTTTCACAGTCAGCTCCCTCTACTCTCGCTTATCCAACTTTGGTAAACACTTTACCTTCCCAAGATTCGAAAATTGCAAAGTCCCACCATGATTTAAATTCCTTATGTAGCTTCTTGTGCATGAAAAAATTAACTCCAAAGATCGATTAATTTGAAAAAGTAAGCGTATCAACCCAATCTACCTGTTGTGCAATTCCTCCCACGAAAATTAACCATATCTTCTTCGATTGTTATTTGGCCTATTTTTCCTGGTCTACCTCTGTTGGTAATCTCCTTAACTCGGTCCCCTCTATTCAGTCCTTCTATGATCATTAGTAGTACCATTCCACCTCTAGAACTGTAGACAACTTTCTCTCTATGTTCTGTTGGGTTATCTGAACAGAAAGAAACTCTAGATGCTTTAATAACTATTCTCGCCCCCTTTACACTTATGTTATATGAATGCTCACTTTTTCTCTATTTAGATAGGAGGACTCTCTCTCTTCCTCCCCTACAAATTAGGTTGGGTGGCATCATGCACGATAATGAATCAATGAATAGTTGTGACGTTCCCCTCCCGTAGGGCATCAAACCCTCTGATGTGGACTGATTGCTTTTGCTGCATGCTTTATGTTATTTGTTGTTCTCCCTTGGTGCCTTATTTTATGTTTGCTTAGTGCTGCTTTAACTAGTTCTATATATTATGCTTGCACTTTATTTTACTTGGAACTATTGGGTTGTACCACTTGCATATTTAGCTCTCTATTATTTTGATGCCACCGATCAGGCTTGTTAAATGAAAGACTTCTTTATTTTATTTTATCGCTTTCTAGCTCTGTAGTCTCACACTACACATCTGTTTCCTCAAATGATATAATTTTAAATATTTTAGCAAAGCTAGCCGACTTTAAAGTGGGCCTTGCCACTGTATATAAATGAACAAACAGGTGCTCTGCACATGCACAGGACAACTAACGGGCAGGAAGCCCAAAAAAGGAGAAAAAGAAAGCACAGGAGCGAGACAGAGATGCCTAAACTACTAACACAGCATGACTAAGCTTCCTCAGAAGAGGGAGAACAATCACGACCATCATCCAAAGATGGACCAATAACAAGAGTAAATCCCGAGAAAAGAGCAGCTAAATGTGGATCATACCCAACAGAGTCAGGAGAGTAAAGAAATTTCCTATCCCAAGTGACATCATAAAACTTACTTTTGTTTTCCTCACCAATCGCACCTTCCCTAGTGAGGCACAAACCATCTCCCTCAATATGGTAGATAAGATACCAACTCTCTCCCCCAATATCACTAATAAAAGCATAAAGACGTCTCTCTTCGGAGAATATCTCATATCAGAAGGAGCGTGAACTCAAGCACGCTCATCAGAATTCCAAGAAATGATATCAGATGAGGAAGCAGAGGGGATAACATCCAGGGCCGAAGGAGGAGAAATAAGAGATGGACCTTTATCAGGCGAAGAAATGGAGGGAGCAACACAAATCGGAGCAACAACAGGAGGTACCATAGTGGGAGCAATAGCAACGGGCAAAGAAATAGAGGGTGCAACACAAACCGGAGCAACAACAGGAGGAACCAGAGGGAGCAATATCAACGGGAGGTACAGAAGCATCAACTAAGGGGACAACAGGAGCAACCTTCGGAACCCACTGCCGGAGAGGAGGACGAGGAAGAGGTAACTGATCAACAAGGGGAACAACTGAAAAGGTACAAGAATCAGCAAGATGGCCAAAGGACTGACAAGACGAGCAAATCTCAGGCTTCCAACTATAGCAAACTCTGACCTCAGCAACGTGGCTCACATCTAGTCTGACCTTTAAAACGTTAGGCAGAGGTTTGTCAGGAGTAATCTCAATTAGAGCTTTGGCATAGACTAGTTTCTTTCTGGCCACAGTATTTGCATCATAACAAATCACCTTACCTACAAGGCCAGCTAGCCAGTCGATCCCAATTAGAGGCTGAAGACCAGATGGAATATGCGAAAAATGGGCCCAAACAGGAATAGGTAGGACTTCCTCCCTCACACGATCCATAGAAGGACTCCAAGTTGTAATAACGAATGGCTTCCCATCAATAAGAATGGGATCGGCCTCAAGAATTCGTTGCCTCTCTTCACTAGCGTAAATAAGAATTCCACATTTTTGAGTTGAACTCCATTATCTGTAATAATATTTTATGGCACATCCAACCTATAAAAAATGCTCTTCACGGCGAAATTAATCTATTCCTCCAAGATGATTATAGTGAGGGGCTCCGCCTTGACCCATTTTGTGAAGTAGTCCACCACAATGATTATATACTTTGATCCACTACATGACATTGGCAGCACTCCAATGATATCAATTTTCCAAATTAAAAATAGGCATAGGATAACCATTTGTATAAGCTTATTGAATGGGGCTCTCAGAATCTTTGTGAATCTCCACCACTTATTTCATTTCTTTAAGTATTCTATTGCATCTCCATTTAAAGTTAGCCGGAAATATCCATAATGAAAAATCTACTTTGCTAAATTCTTCCCCTCGACATGATCGCCATAGCTTCCTTTGTGAATTTCCACCTTTTTTATCTTCTTCCTCATTGATAAAATTTAGTGGGGGTAGAGAATCCTCTTTGAAATAATACCCCATCTTGCATAATGTAGCATGTCACTTTATGCAAGAGATTCCTTTTTTCATTTTGTCTCTTCGGTAAAGTTCTCTTAAGCAAATAATCCTTATATAAATTCATCCATGAATCCTTCTCTTTAATCTCCATGATGTAGTTAATGTCCGCCTCATCTATACACGGAGATTTCAACACCTCTACTGGCATGATTCCCAACATATATGCATCCCTGGAGCTTGCCAATTTGGCCACTGAATCAGAGTTTGTATTTTTTGCCTTATTCGTTGTTGTGCAGTGTTCAATGCCATCCAGTAGTTTCAATGCATTTGACATGTAAAGGGAAAATCGTGCACCCTTAGCCTAAAATTCTTTCTTTACTTGATAAGCCACTAATTGGGAGTCATTATGGATGTGTAGCGTTCTCACTCTTAGTTAATTTGCAATCTTGAGTTCCACCGTAAATGCCTCATGCCCAACTTCGTTATCCTGGCATGGAACTCAATTTTCAATGCATAACATATCCTTTGACCCATTGAAGTTTTTGGAACTACCATGCCTACAGAGTCATGGTTATTTGATGCTCCATCTATGTATAGTTTCCAATAAAAAAGTTTAACTAACTCCTCATCCGTCTCATTATCCTAAGTGGTAAACTCTACAATAAAGTCCATTAATGTCTGTTCTCATATCTCCTTCCTAGGATGATATGTAATATAATATCTTTTGGTTTGATTCGTTAATAGCCTAACAAAATTCACCTGAAAGTAAGGTCTTAACTTTCTTAATGCTATCAACAACAAGTAAGCCAACTTCTCCAATTTCATACACCTCTTTCCCACTCCAGCGAGCCACTCAATAATGTAGTGCACCAATCTTTAGATTTCACACACCTCATGCCCCAAAAGCTGCACTTAATGCGTGAGTCGATACTACCAAATAAATGTACAAGTATTCTCCTTTGAAAGGCTTCAATATAATGGGTGGTTTCCAAGGATATTCCAATAGATTTTGAATAGCAGCTTAACTTTCGCTTGTCGATCAGAACTTCCTATTTTCCTTCTTAAGGGCATCAAAGAATCCTATATGCTAATCGGAGATGAACCAACTCAAAGTAGTGACTTTACCATTCAAGCTTTGCATTTCCCTCCTTGTTAGTGAGGATGTAACGTTCTTCAAAATTTAGATATGATATGGGTTAGCCTCACTTTCCTTTACATTCACAATAAATCATAAGAACTTGCCTGATGAAGCTCTAAAAGAACACTTCATTGAATTCAGTTTCATTTCATAATTGAAGCACAACAAAAAATTTCGGAAGATCGTTGGATTCAGTTTCATTTCATAATTTCGAAGCACATCAAACAATTTCGAAGCATATCATTGATATAAACATCCATCGTCCTCCAATCTATACCACGATAATCCTATCGACTAGATGCTTATGAATATCTCCAGCATTCTCCAAACCAAACGACATTATCCCATAGCAGTCTAAGCCCGAGACTGTGAAGAAGCTCGTAGCTCTTGATCAATGATGTACACTACAATTTGTTTGTAGCCGAAATAGGCACAAATAAACAATAGAAGCTCGTGTTCGACTATTCAATCCACTAATTGGTTGATCCTTAGTAGTGGAAAGCAGCTTTCGAGCATGCTTTGTTCAAGCTAGTAATTTATACATGTCCGCCACTTTCTAATATGCATCATGGGCGAAGTTGTTTGCCTTCAACTTATCCAATTCTCCTTCAACCTAGTACATCACTTTGTTTCTACACTACATTGTTTTTTCTTTACTGGTGGAAAGATGGGGTTTGTATTCATTGCATGACACATGACTTTAGATGTAATCCCACACATAATGGAATGTGTCCAAGCGAACACGTCCTTGTTCACCTAAAGGAACCCTACTAATTCCTTCTTTGTCATTAAGATGACTTAAGATCCAATTTTGAATTTTTTTGATAGATAATCTTTATCCACTTGACCACATCCATCAGCCCTACCAATCATACCCACGTCTTCTTCGACTCTTTTCGTAGGTCCATAGCATTTTACTAATTACTAGTGGACCTGAGCCAAGGTTCAAATGGTGATTATTATGTGTCCGAAGATTTAATGCTTAGAGTTATCCTTGAAGTTTTGTGTTTCTCCTTTCATCATGCCTCTCTGAGCTCTATGATGTGGCACTCTCGTTCTGCGCTCAGATCTCCTTAAATAACCCCACCCTGTTACCCATAGGAAATTTCATCATCAAACACCACGGAGCAAGAGCAATTCTAAAATCAACTAGGGTAGGTCTACATCAACAAAATTATGAACATATATCGCCTTATATGGATGATCTTTTAATGAGCTCCTTACACTTTCAATACCCAAAATATAATTTTGATACCATGTATAGTGTGTTGAAACGATACCCGACCAATGTAGAGAAACAAATAGGGTGAAATAACAATAATCCATAACAAATGCTATCATATAACTCACAATGCATATATAACATTGAATAGCAAATATGTATAAAATAGGCGAGACAGTAATGTTGTTAGAACCTCGGATTTATGTTTTAATGACGATAATTATATCTTTGTGTATATCTAGTATATAATTCTATGCAGATATAACGAGCTATTGAATTTGAGAATCAAGGAGAGAGCAAGATGGATTGTTTGCATTCCAAAAGCTATAAAGATATATGGTTCGTCAAGTCGAATATATGTATTTGGTCCTAAATACTCTTGTAAAATCTCCTTGTTAGTTTATATGTGCATACACACATCTACTTACATAGACTTTTAGAAATCAAAGAACCATGCATGTTTTAAAACAAGGTTTGTATATAAAAATATTTTATCTCGGTTTAATCGCTTGAAAATAGTTTCAGTTGACCGAGGGAAGTCGATTAAACTATTCGCAATCTACTGATACCAACAGTTTTGTTAAATAATCAAATTTTTTATTTTGCCGTGAAATCTAAAGTTCTCATTCAGTGGACTGACTTTGTATACTTTGTCGACTGATCACTCCATATCGGTTTTTTGATGAAAAGTAATTTTGTAGAGTTATGGTCATTTTTGAACATATCTGCGAATAGAATTGGATATGGTTGAATGATTGGAATTATTCAACATAACTCTTTGATATCCACATATAAAGATCACATCAGAAATCATTTAACTTTTTCAATTCACTTTCTTGATCTTTATCCTCTCTTGAGAACTCTTAAACATTCTTGCATTCAAATCTTATTCTTTACTCAAGAATCACTTGCTACACTTCCATAATCACGAAGCATGCATCTTGAATCATCAAGGAGATTATATGAAGTCTTGTACTACAATTGACTGTATTCGAGTTATCAAGAACTCATCGGAAGTCAGAGAATTTTTTTTCTGAAGTCCTATTGGAGATCTTTAGGCAAAATTTGAATCATGTTTGGTTGCTCAGGAATTTTGTAAGATACCCATTCCTCTGAGTTAAGTGACGGTTGGTTAGTTAATTTTAGAAGGAGTCTGGGAGTGGATGTAGGATGGGAGGTCCAAAGCAGCATAAAATCCTATTATGATTGCTTTTATTTTCTTTACTTTATTATACTTTGCTTACTAGTATTGCTTAGTTTAGATTGCATTAGTGGATAAGCCATATTATACAAGATCTCTATGCACTTTCAAATATAACAAAATAAACCAAAATATTTCAGAGTGCATCAGGTTCATTATAGTTGTACAAAGCAAGA
Source organism: Allium cepa (assembly GCA_030765085.1). NCBI lineage: Eukaryota > Viridiplantae > Streptophyta > Magnoliopsida > Asparagales > Amaryllidaceae > Allium > Allium cepa. The sequence goes on along the minus strand of CM060940.1, from coordinate 324,534,833 downwards.
AATAGTAAATTTTATCCACCTAAATCAAATTACCTTTAAACAATTTATTTCTAATAATGATAAGTATTGATATATCTCCACAACACTACACATGAAATACAGTAGTAAAAGCTCCAAAAATAGATGTATGAAAGCGTATGCCTCCTACTCGTCCTCCACACAGCACCATGTACTATCTCATAACAGTTATCTCAATCCACTCCTTTAAGATTACTTGAGAATATAAAAAGCAATACAAATAACCTTAGGTCAGAGAATAGTCTGGTATGAGCGATCTATAATCTTAAAATAAATATAAGTCGGAAAACATCGTAAAGAGGAACAAATGGCATGGTGAATCATAACTGACCTGCACATGCATCCAAAATGCTAGCATATACAAATGATATATGCTAAATTATCACCATATTGGTGTACTATTACTTAAAGTATAGTATGCGGTCTAGGTAACTAACTCGATTCTGCCTACATCATGTGACCTCCATAGCAAAACATAACAAACATAACAGCCATCAAACAATCTCACATTACTCATTCAAGTGTCATTAGATGTATGATAACTCATATGATTATATCGTAAGTTAAAGACTGCACAACATCTCAACTTTATAAATGCTCAAATCCATGCCACTTCGATAGTTAGGAAACTAGACTCTCATTGTAGAGTATAGGGTATCAGATCACATCATCGTTCTAGGATCATATCATCGATCTAGGTGAGCACCCTCAGATAACCCCCTCTTTACGAACATACATCAAAACCGCTAAGTTATCAATAATCCCTTAGCTCACGTCTCAATAGTTTAACAAATCATATGTTCCACTTCATAAGTTAACATCATCTAAACATGCCTTCTTTGACCATCACTAGATGCTACGAACACTTCCCCTTGAAGTGTTCAATCCAAAAAAATCACATTGTTCAGTAGTTAAAGTTTTAAAAAATTCTATACCCTTAACAAAAATTCCAGAGTAGCCCCATAAAAGTCTCGGGTCACCCTTGCATCGTCCAAGAAGTAGCCCATGCTAGGACCAAAGCAAGCCTTGCATTGTCCATGTCCTCCTTACGCCAATCCTTAAAAAGCCTAGGTCAATCGTTATTGCAACATAACTTGTAAACCACCAATCCAAATCACGTGTAATTGATCTTACCTATTCTCAAAGACATGATGAAAATATTTCCCAAAAATGGATTAATCGGTGCCGACGTATAAGGGTTAGTCCTGAACCATTTGGTCCAACACTTAGCGAAATTCTTGCTAAGCTCTAATTTCTTCTCATGCCTCATGCCTATCTCGAATTCATTGTCGTGTTTTCTTACTTAAGTCTCGAAGTCCCCATCGAGTATTTACATAACTGATCCTCCATTGCATCTATCGGTTGGTGCAACAAAAACTCAAACATTTCTACCTTAAAGCCCCAAAGTAACTTTCGTGCGTACCTCATGCATGCCGCGAATCATCTCCATCTAACATGTCTTTACTAAATTTGCACAAAACCTCTTAAATACAGTTCAGTACCTAGATATATGGATCGGTCTGATCTATCTAGACATAGCCAATTTAGGCTAAGTCATTTTAGACTTTGCTGCATCGATTACCATCCGATCCGTTGTTCCAGTCTGCATGCAATTTCCTTTCCATCGGTATCGCTCCATACATCCTTAGATCGATCTAGCAGAGTTTGTTCCATAGCTCCAGATGTTCCATCATTAGTGTAATCAAATTCAGATTGCACATTGTCTTGCCACTCCATTTACATAAGATATTTGCCAATAGAAAAATATCATCTCAACTTTACTATTCATAAGTGTTTTCAGTCAATCCAAATAAGCAAGCATACATTAAAATAGGCAAACATACATTAGAGTAAGCAAACATCATCGTATCGTGGAAATTAAGCAATCATATATCCATATCCTAATATAACATTCTTACAATCAATCATATGGTGAAATTACATTTTAAATAAATTTAAAACCATTTACATTCATTTAGAAATCATTTTCAAATCCAAAACTATCAAAAATCATATTTTTAATTTTAAAAGTGGATCCAAAACATGTTAAAACAAATATAAACATACACATGAGGTTGTGAGATGCTAGATGACTCACATATCGATATGGAATCGATCAAAACACCTAAATCAATGTAGATTTATTCTTAACAAATAAAAGAAGGAATCCCAAATCCCAAATAATGTAGCTTGAAGTTTCATAGCTCATCTCCTTGCTAATCTACCCTTAATTGCATAATTAGGCCTAATTTATTATGGATTTGATGTAGTATTGATAGGAGAAATTTATGTAGGATTAGATATGTTTTCAAGAAGAAGGAAAGAGATTGGTAGCTTCTCTAGGTGTTGAAGTTAACATAATTACCAAAATGGGTTAGTGGGCCTAATTTCGGGTTTATGCTTATTACCATTAGGATCTAACTACAAATATCTAGCTAAAAACTATTATGTCTTACAAACCTAAGGCCAAAAATCTACAATGACTAATCTGTGGAAAGGCAAACCATCAAATCTCTCATTTAGAAGAAGTTTCATGATCCAATTCATTTTATATAAAAAGTTATAGCTCTTACAAGTTTTCTATATCAAAACTATCCACAATTTATTCTAAGGGTCAAATATATCAAAACTCAACATTCTTCAAAGTTATAGCCTATTTGGACTGAATTTGGTTGTGAAAGTAGTATTTCTATGACTTGCCGATATATCAAACTGTTGGTCATTACACATCTCCAAGTTGAACACGCATTGATGCAACCAATTAGAGCCGTTGAATCTGTTTTGAATCCCTTAAGGTAAGATTTACAAGGAAGCGGTCCCTTTTCATCAAGATCCATTTTATTGATTGTCTGCATGAAACGTATATAATTCAAACTTCCACTAGCACTGGGCAAGTAGTTGTAGGCCTAATCATGGACATTATCACCATTGGATGGAGTGTTAATGCCTCAACCCCATCTGCATTCCTATTATGAAAGACGATGTCGTCGTCAATCCTTCATTGTTGTTTGGTAGGAGCTCCTACTATATCTCATAACACACCTCCTTAGGTAAATGCTTTAGCGAACTCCCATATCATTCCATCTTGTTTCAACTTTTTCCATGGGATGTAGACCTCCATAAATTGTATTTATCACCAACTCCGACTCAGTGTCATTGGACCCCTCCATTGGTCCCCTCTCCATTACATCAAGGCGGATGCCTCTGTGGTCGTTCATCTCCATATCCACCTTCCTACGGGTTCCTAATATACTGTAGGAGAGACTTCTTCTTGGTAAGCTCCTCTATCACATCCCTAAGATATACACACTCATTTATGTTATGTCCATGAGTCTCATGGAAATGATGGTGCTTCCTGGAGCACATTTCTTCTTCGGTGGCATCCCTTGGGAAAGAATTCTTGTATCTTTCACTACCTTGCATTGCAAGGTATATACTTTCCAGTAAGTCTATCAACTCTATGTATTTTCCATTATGGTTGAACCAAAAATGCTTCCTCAACTCCTGCTTCTTAACCCTGGCGTTTTGTTTATTCTTTCGGTTGTTTCCATTCCCAACATTATTGTTTCTACTATCACCATCTTACTTGACAGCCACTTTGCTTTTCACCACACTCTTTGGTCTAGTCTGACCGCTAGCACCCATATCCTCTTTTAGGTCTACTCTTATAAGCATAGGAATTGGTTAGGTTTCCTTTAAAGTATTTCAATGTAGCGGCCATTTTCATCTTTAGCCATATACCAAAATACATTGCATTCACACCTTTGATCAAAGCTGATAATATCACATGAGTTCTTTGCCTCAGTTACAGCGGCATAAAGCTCATTAAAATGTTTTCCAAGGTTTATCGAACCATTAATGAAAATTAGCTAAGGACATCATAACCTTTGGGTCGATAAAGTGAACTCAGAATTGATCTAAGAATCTATTCTCTAATTTTTCATAGGATGATATTGATTCGAGTTCCAACCTGTTGAACCATATTGTCGCAAACCCTTGAGAAAGAGGGAAAACACTTATATTTCATGGTTCTGGCACCGTCCATATATCAATCATACTTTTTCAGATGCTGCATTAGAACTTCGAACCCATTATAGCTTGGCATTGTTAACATGATGAGTTTCTTTAAGTACCAAGCTGCCTTAGTCTCCTCATAAATGGATTACGACTAGCGGTGGATTCTAAACTATCATCTTGTTGCTAGTTCTACTGTAGCAACCCTTTGATTTTTTCATTTATCATCTTGTCGTTGTAGTCACTTTGCCCTAAGTAGAGGCCAACGCCTATATTACCATGAGTTTAACAAAGTGAATAATCACGGCTAGCACAAAAATGCCTAGGTCTGCCTACCTCAAGGGAGTTCATTCGCTTAGTTCTCCAACAATTTTGGTGAAGACTACGTCCACTTTGAGTGTTCCCAACTATATTTCCTCCAACGACTCCATCACATGGATCAATGCCTTATCCATCATCATTAGTGTCATATTAGAATTATCCTCAAGAATCACTTAGGAGGCAGATCGATCGGTACCAACCCATAATGGATCGGTACCGACCTTGAGTTGGAGCATCAGCACCAAATCTTCTCCTTTAACTCCTTACTATTCCAACACCCCCTATTCATGCTTTCTACTTCCCATATATGTTTCATTCTATAGAACTTTCCTCGATTGAATTAGATGATGAATCTTTGTTGCCATTGTGACATTTTTGGCAAGATCCTTCTCCTTGACGGGGTTGCTGCATGATTTAAGCAAATTGCTTCTTCACTTCCTTCATGATGGAAGTTAAGATCTTTGCATTTTCCTATCTATGTCTACCATCATCTTATCTAGCTCTTTCTTCATTACAACTTGTAATTTCTCTGAAGTAGCTTCCTAATTTTCTTTATCTACTCCTTGATCTATACTACCTAGTTCTTCTACTGTTGGAATTTGCTTACTTATAACACTCTTTAAAGCCATTTCCTTTAGATTTGGTTAGAGATTTTGTTTAACTCCTAGTAGAAATCACATATATATTCCCTATCTTCTCATATTCACAATGAAAAAACAAAAATGTGAGAGAATTAGTGGTATGCCATAGGGGCAATTATGAAATTTGTTATATATATCTAACCCTGAAATCAATCTTGTTCATAAAAAAAGGTTATTATTTACTTGCATGTACTTTGTTAAATTATGATATAATTAATTAAGTAATTAATTTAGGTATGTATATACAAAAAATCCTTTTAAATATGTGATGTGATTGTAGTTACAAATAGTTGCAATCATCAATGTGACGCCCCACCCCGAACCCACATTAACAAAGAGTATTACTTTGTAATACCGTCTGCTAATGTGGAGAATAGGGCTGGTTAGGAGCGACCATCTATAGCCTTATCTTAAATATCTATTGAATACATCGACAAATGCTACATATTTTTTCTCTATCTCAAGTGGATCGACATATCCAATAAATACTTAATACATAGCCATAAGTGGCTATAGGATCTATCAAAAAAATACAACAACTCAAATGCAAAACACGTCACAGAACAGTAGATCATGACATATATATATACACATACATACACATCACAGAGTATACAAAATGATACATGCCGAGTGGTATAGCGACGACAATATAAAAGAGGTTCAAAAGAATATACATATCAGAGTACCAAGAAAAAGGACTACAAAAAAGCTACAACAAAATGAGCTAGCAGAAAAGTCCATGCAGAGAAGAATAGGCTAAGTCCAAATGTAACTAACTTGAAACACCTCGGTCTGACGCAGGTATAAATACATGGGTCAGTCTAGCTAAACAAATCAGTTTACAAGGATAAGCGATAATATGAGCATAAGGATAAAGTGATAATATTCCCAAGTGAGAAGGGGCAATTTAAAGGTATGGTTACATCAAGTGATAACATTGTATCACTGCACAAACATACAATCTCAAAATAGATAATACAATTCATAAAACGCTATATTTACCAAGCCTTATATCAGCGGCATATCACAAATCACCAATAATGGTTTAGGGAAAATTGTATCTCCTAAAAAGGAAAAATCCAAAACCCGCCATAACGGCAATCTCAAAAGCAACTAAAAGAAATCACCATCTCCAAATGTGCCATAAGGCAAATATATCTCCTAATAGGAGATTAAAATCTCAAATATACGCCGTATCGGCAGTCTCAAATAAATGCCAGTGTAGGCAACTCAAATCTCAAAGATAGAACTCACAAGAGTTTAAATTCCCATAAGGTAATCGCCATATATATATATATATATATATATATATATAATATCCCAAATGACTTAAATGGCCAATAATAAAAAGGCGATACGGTTGGGAAATCACAAACTTCAATGAAATCATCTATAACAACCCGCAAATTTTGAAATATTTTATATGAAAATTAATTTGAAACTTTGAATATAATTACTTCTAAAATGTGATAAATTTTTTAATTTTAATGTAATAATTTGAGGTTTTGATGTGAAATGTTTTTCCAAATTTAATAAAATAAAAATTTTCTTAATATTCAAAATTTTGGTCAACTTTGGTCAAAGTTTGACTTTTGTTGAAATTTTAAAATTTGAATTTTGAACTTTTGCTTTTTCTATGAAGTTGGATTTAATTTCTAACATTTTCTTTGTTTTTCGTTTTGTTACATTTTGATTCCTACTTCTCAAAATTTACAACTTTTGGCGTATTACACGCAATTATTTTCCCTATAACTTTTATCTTATTTATAGTTTGATTTGTTTGGGCTTATACTAGTGGGCTAGGAAATGCTTTAGTTAGATGAGAAGCCATCTGTTGAGATGACTATATAATATCCTAGGGTTTCCTAGACTCCTCATTTTTCGTTTGTTCCTCTGCAGAAATTGATGTTAGTTTTCTTCTTCCTCCTCACCTTCTTCTTCTCTAAAATTATGTTTCCTCTACAATTTTCCTCCTCCTCCTCTCCTCAACAAATTTCGACCATGCTTGTCACTACGCCCATCTCCTCTTCCTCCAACCAGAAACCTTAGCCAAAACCACCTCTTCTCCTTCCTTTTCCCCTTTCCTCTTTACAAATTTCAACCTCCACCTCCTCTTCCTCCAACCAAAACCCTACAGCCGAACCATCTCACCTCCTTCCCCTTGCTTTTGCCTTGGCCGTGACTACCATCGCCACAACCAAACCCTAACCCAGGCCTATGGCCGAACCCAAACCCTAACCTAGTCCAAACCCTTATGATCGAACCCAAACCCTATTGCCGAACCCTAGCAAGCCTATGGCTAAGCCTATGCACCCCTTAGACAAGCCATCTCATGTATTTTGCAAATATACAATTTTCTACTTTTATTTTTCTATGCGAATTATCTATTTCATATTAAATTTATTTTATTTTTTTCAAACCTTTGGATTTGGATTCTCCTTCCACTCAAGCTTGTCCGTAATTGTCATGCTTGTTGTAGTCGTTGTGTTCTGTTTGGAATCACTTCTCTAACCAAAGAAGGTGAGTAATCACTCTTGACAACATATTTATATTTTGGTGAATTAATGACAATGGAATTGTGTGGATTTGTCTATACAAGTTGAGAATTTCACCTATATTTATATTATGTTATTTCATATCATATTATACCTATTATGATCATATGTCATGATATGTTGAATATTGTTATGTTTATTTAATATTATGTTCTCACACTGCAAGTTCCTTCACTATGGGTTGAAACGAAGCATACCCTAACGATCTTTAGATTTAGGAAAAATTGTTATGGGCTGAAATGACAGGCCTGAGAAAATTTATTTGACTTCGGATTGCAGGTTTGAAATGATATAAAACCTGAAAAATTAATAAATTGCAGATTGAAATGATATATGTCCGTATTTACTTGACCCTAGGTTAGAGAATTTTATACATACTCCATGGTTGACTTAAAATGATTTTTCTAAAAAATTATTAAGTATTTTGGATTTTTATATATGAATCTCAACTAAAATTTAATGTAATGGTTTCTGTCAATTTGTTTATATGTGTTAAAAATTTTATAAGAAATAAATAGTTAGAAATGTAAATTTTAGAATCTAATTTACAGTATGAAGGTTAATAGAAATTTAATAATCCGATTTGACTTAATAATGGTATTTTATTCTAACGTATAAATTGTAAGTTTTAATTCATGTAATAGTGACTAAGAAGATAAATGGTTTTTTTTTGTATGAAAAACAAAATGTAAGTTAAAATGTACATTTGACATGTAAGTTTTAACTAATGTAAATGGTATAATTTGGGTAATAAAAATGATAAATGTTATTTACTGAAAATAAAATAAAGTGTAAGATAATAATGTACTTTTAACTTAACATAAGGATTTCAGCTTTAAAATTTGACATTATAGTAACAAAGCTATTTAATTAAAGGTATGGTTTCTTAATGTCCAAATAGCTAAATTTGAGTAATATAATAGGAATGATAGAATGACTATGATAAAAACTGTAAAAGTATATACCATTTAATTATATAAACTATTGTAGCAGGAAGTATTATAGTAAAAATTCAAAACTGCTGCGATTTCTTACGGTAACGATTCAAAACTGCTGCGATTTCTTACTGTAACAATTCTACACTGCTGCGGATTCTTACATTAACAATTCTGCACCGTTTCGAATTCATATAGTTCAGCACCGCGGCGAATTCTTACAGTAGCAATTCTGTACTGCTGCGTTTTCTTAAAAGCTTCTAAAATGCTACAATTGTCTGAAGGGTTATAGTTCTGAATCTTATGGTTCTAAAGGCTACATTTTAAAGTGCTGAGATCCCTAAATTATTACGTTTCAAGAGTTTATAATTAAATGAATTTGGAAGTGTTACGAATTTGGAAAAATGAATATTATTTTAAAAAGAATAATGATATGGAATTTATATGGTTTGAAAGGAAAATGTTTGATATGCAATATAAACCATTTGAAATTTATATAACCACAGGTTACAATAACGATTGTTGTTAAAGAGACCGGAATCGGGTATGGGCATACTCTCTATCGATACCGAAAACCACTTTAACAACTGTGTATGTGGTGGAGATTCCAGAATGGAGTAGGACGGCGGCAACGTTCCTAAAGGTATATTTACGTGGACATAACTCCCGTGAGTTAGCATAAGGTGGATAAAACAGGAGCAATCGACGGGCCAAGTAAGGTAGCTCCTCCGATCGAACACACTTCATCGTTAGCCATTCTATTACATTGTGATTGATTTGGTGCGCACCTTTGATTTGAGAGTGTGGATAGAGTTGGGCTATATTTGCGGCTATGCGTTACCAACAGTCCGGAAATGTAGTTGGTATATCTACCCTGGCATTGCCTAGTTGTGCCATGTCACCTATCCTAGCACACCTTCTACGAGTTTGTTTTGTACCATACCTATAGAGTGCCCTCTGACGGCGTCCAGTACGGGCAGGATTAAGGTACTGTATGAACTATGAGAATATATAAAATGTTAAGGGAAAAAAGGTAACGCCTTAACGCTATTTTGATAGTTTACTTTACTTTAGACATTATTATAATAGCGTATATTACTATATAATAGATAGTTTAACGGAGCCGTAGAGGATCGGCGATCCCAAAGCATCCTTTAAGTTACTGATGCGTTTCTTATACAGCTCACTTGAGTTGATTTACATTTTTATAAGCATGTATGTCCTGACTCGAGCGTATTGTGTTTTGCTTTACGCTCGGGTCAGCCTGAGTTTCACAGTTTTGGATTCATCTTTTTGGAGCTAGAGATCCGTCGGAGATTTAGCTGTCTACCAGATATTTCCATTCCAGTTATTTCCACTCAGCTTTTGCTTTTCTTGTAGAGAACTTATGTATCTAACTTTCCATTGTATTTGTTTTTGACTTAGCTGTTATGTATTAGTTTATGACTATGTATCTAGGAGCTTCATGAACTCCTATGTTTATTTTATTCCACTGCGAGTTATTCAGATATTTTGTGTCTGTGATTCTGTGATTGATTTTATTTGCCCTAAATTTTATTAACAATCTATTGTTTTGAATTATTCAAGTCCGACATGTGTGTCTGCCTATGCACTCGGCGGGTGCAGTATGATAGGGGTTCTCGAATCTGGGTTAGGTAGAGAATGGTTCACTCTTGCTCCTACATGTCCCTGCGGGGTTGGTGCAGTCGAGAGGCTGGCGGTAAAGGCAGAACACAGGTGCAACTATATGCTATGGTGGGCGTTACCCTGTTGGCAGGTGGTCCATTACAGTTGGTATCGGAGCTTTGGTTTTAGGCAAATCTTAGCCTACAAGGCAAAAAAACTCATTAGAGATAGGGTAGAAATACCCTAGAATGAGTAAAATCAACCTTAGAATCATTCTTTGCAAGAGAACGTATTTTCAAGTATAAATTGGTTTTTAAACGATTTTCAAGGATTATTTTGGATATAAAATTGCCTTATTTCAAAATCAAATTCATTTTCTTAGAATTTTCCTTCTTTTCGTATCCTCCTTTTTTAATAGAGATCTTTGATTAGGATTTGCGTTCTAGTTGACTCTTGTATTTTGTTTTCTCCTCTATCTTGGTCCTAAGATTTCATTCTTGAATTTCCAAGATGAATCATAGGAATGCCAGAGGTTAGGATTGTGGTGTCGCCCCAGTTCCATCACCAGTTGCACCCATTAGGTTTACCATTCTATGTAAGGAGTTCACTTAGCTAGGTGATACTAAGTTTACGGGATCAGAGACCATCACTGAGGCACAGCAGTGGCTGAGGTGTTTGGAAAGGATTTTTTGGTGGTTTGGAGATTACCGATGCTCAAAAGCGTCAGTTAGCAGCTTGACAATTGCAGGAGGCAGCCCTGGATTGGTGGGAATCTGTTACAGCCAACACTATCGAGGCAGATATTTCTTGAGAATAGTTTAGGTACTGTCTTGAGTTAGTCCTTTTGAATTTGGTTTAGGTTATCCTTTTGGAATCTTTCTTAAGTTTGGATATCTTGTTCTAGGGAGGCTTTTATGACGAAGTGGATGCCAGAAGCTGGGAAGTCTCAGCTATACAGGGAGTTTATGGATCTTAAACAAGAGGATATGTCGTTTTCTAAGTATGAGCAGAAGTTTAACGAACTGTCAAAGTTTGGTCCTAGCTTGATTGATACCCCTCTTAAGAAGAATGAGAAGTTTATAGCTGGAGCTCGCCCAGAGTTTTATGATCGTCTGATTTCTCATGTGCACAGCCCTTTTACTGGATTGATGGATATGGCCATTAGATATGAGAACCCCACTTCTAAGGAATCATCTGTTGCATGTGCATCTTCATCTCAGCCTTCTTCTGGCAACTCTAAGAAGAGGAAGTCTAATTTCCACCGTCAGAAGAAGAATTGGCTTAGGAATCCAGGTATAGGGTCGTCTTCTTCCAGAGGCAACCATTTGATATTTCTTCCATCACTTGCTTCAACTGTGACCAGAAGGGTCACTATGCCAATAGTTGTCCTACTTTAGCCGGAGTTGTCGTTCCTCCAGCTCAGATGACTAGGCGTGATCTTTGTCATATTTGCTTGCAGCCTGGCCACTTCAAGCAGGATTGTCCTACTCAGCAGAAGGGCAAGCCATCTGGTATCTTTGTAGTTACTTCATCTATTCCTCCTGCTCCTAGTGATACCCAAGGTACTCTCCAGAGCACCTTTACCTTGTTTAATCTTCCTGTTTGTGTTTTATTTGACACTGGAGTTTTGCATAGTTTCGTTTCTGTGGATCTTTGTGATAAATTTGAGCATATCCTTTCACCTGAGTATGGAACTGTACCTTTGTGCGTTACTAATCCTATTGGTGTTCCCACGTACCTCGGTAGGATTTGTAACAATATGAATCTCTTCCATTCTGGATATCATTTTTTTGTTAATTTCTATGTTCTTTGTTTCGCTGCTTTTGATCTGTTACTTTGAGGAGATTGGCTGAAGAATCATGAAGTTGTTATTTCTTATAAAGCTCGAACCATTTCTCTTGTTGGTGATAAGGGTGACCCTTTGGTGATTCAGTGTCGTATGCCTCATGAGTATGCAAGCAGTTTTAGCTATTCTCTTGATTCTTCCCCTAGTGATCTTGATTCTACTCCTGCGGTCAAGCTCTACTCCTACATATTTAGTGAAGTCACTTCTTTACCTCCTAAATGGGAAATCAAATTCCGTATTGATCTTATTCCTGGAGCTCGACCCATAGTTCTTCCTCCCAGAAGAATGGCACCCCTTGTGAAGGTTGAGTTGAGGAAGCAAATCGAAGACTTGTTCTCCAAAGGTTTAATCAGACCAAGTCATTCCGAATGGGGAGTAGCAGTGGTTTTTGCAACTAAGTCTGATGGTTCTTTGAGGATATGTGTTGATGATAGGGAGCTGAACAAGCTCACTATGAAAAACTGATATCTAATGCCTCGCATTAATGATATGTTCGATGTAGCTTTATGGAGCAACTGTATTCTCTCAACTTGATCTTGCCACCGGTTTCCACCAGCTGAGAATTGCCAAGGAAAGTATTCCCAAAATGGCTTTTCATTCTGAGGATGGTTTCTTTGAATGGTTAGTTATGCCTTTTGGTTTGACTAATGCCCCAGCTTTTTTTGTCGACCTTATGAATCATGTTTTTCATGATGTTCTTAATAAGTTTGTTCTAGTCTTCGTCGACGATATTCTTGTTTTCTCTAAGTCAGAGAAGGAGCATGAATCTCATTTGAGCTTTGTTCTGGGAATTCTTAGGAGTCATCCGTTGAAGGCTAAATTCTCGAAATGCCATTTCTAAAAGATGAAGTTCGATTTCTTGGACATATTGTTTCTAATAATGGAGTTTCTGTTGATCTAGTTAAGATCGCTGCGATCAATGTAAGTCTATCTTCTCTTCTTTCCTTTATACATTAATTATTCAATCTCTTTCTCGGTTCTTATATTCTCTATTCTATTTTAGAATGTGGAAACTCCTAGGACTCCATCTGATATTCATAGATTTCTGGGCCTTGTCGGTTATTATCGAAGATTCATTAAGAATTTTGCTTGGATTGCTGCACATCTCACCGCTTTAACTCGTAAGAATGCTAATTTTAGATGGAATGATAAGTGTGAAACTACATTCAATGATTTGAAGTGCAAGCTTACTTCCACACCAGTTCTTACCGTTCCAAATGGAAATGAGAGATTAACGGTATACAATAATGCCAATCGTGAAGGTTTGGGAGCCGTTCTAATGCAGGATGGGAAGGTTATCGCTTATGCCAGTCATTAGTTGAAGACTAATGAAGCCAATTATGCAGTCCATGATTTGGAATTGCTTGCCATAGTTTTTACTTTGAAGGTTTGGAGACAACATCTTTTGGGAACTAAGTTTGAGCTCTTTACAGATCATAAGTCTTTGAAATATTTTTTCACCTAGAAGGACTTGAATCTGAGGCAAGTTAGGTAGCTTGAGTTTCTAGCTTCTTATGACCTCGACATCAACTACACCGCCAGAAAAGCTAATGCTGTAGCCGATGCTTTGAGTCGAAAAAAGGCGATGTTGTGTCAGCTTGTTGTTTCTTCTCCTCTTGTGGATCGTATTGTTTCTAAGCAGGACGAGGATAGGATAATTAGGCTTTTTAAGGAGGATGTTCGTAATAGAGTTCGTGGTAGTAGCCAAGATGGAAGTGGAGCTTAGATCAATTTAGAGGGATTTTAAGGATTAATAATCGGAATTGTCTCCCGAATGTCGATGGATTGAGGCAAGAATTACTTCGAGAAAATCATCGATTTAGACTTTCTATTCATCCAGGTGTGACGGAGAGGTACCTTGATATGAAGAAGCTGTATTGGTGGAGGGGTATAAAGCGTGACATCTCCCTTTTTGTTAGTAGATGTGCGACTTGTCAGCAGGTTAAGGCTGATCATTAGAAGGCTGCTGGATTATTGCTACCCCTTGAGGTTCCCAATTGGAAATGGGAACAGATTTCTATGGATCTTATTGATGGATTATCGAGGACTAGGAGAGGTAATGAGAGTATTTGGGTTATTATGGATAGATTGACCAAGTCAGCTCATTTCATTCCGGTTAAGTCCAACCGTTCTGCTTCTAGTTTGGCTGAGATTTATATGAGGGACATTGTTCATCTTCATGGTGTTCTGATCAGTGCTGTTTGTGATAGAGACCTCATCTTTACCAATCAGTTTTGGAAAGCTTTTCAGGAATCTTTGGGTACTCGTCTGAATCTAAGCACTGCTTACCATCTGTAGACTAAAGGTCAAACAGAAAGAGTGAATCAGATTCTGGACGATCTTCTTCGTGCTTATGTCCTTGTTTATGGAGGATCTTGGTAAGATCATCTCCATCTCGTTGAATTCACCTATAACAATAGTTATCAGGCTAGTATTGTAATGGCTCCGTTTGCTTCACTTTGTGGACGCCCTTGCAAAACTCCATCTTGCTGGATTGAATCCGGTAATCTTTTGGTTCTTGGACCGAATATGATTCTAGAAGCATATGAGAATATTGAGGAGATTAGAAGAAAGATGAGGATTGCTCAGGATAGACAGAAGAAGTATGCTGTAAGGCGTAGGAGTTTGGGGTTTTCTATTGGTGATCGGGTTTTCCTTAAGGTCTCTCCATTAAGAAATGTGATTCTTTTTTGTCGGAGAGGGAAGCTCGCTCCTATGTTTATTGGTCCTTTTCACAACTTAGAGAGAGTTGGCTCCTTAGCTTCTCGTTTAGAATTGCCTGAGAAACCTTCTGGATTGCATAATGTGTTCCATTTTTCACATCTTTGTCGGTATCTTCATGATCCATCTTTGATTGTTCAGCTTTCTGCTCTCGAGAGTTTGGATTTTGAGCCAATCTTACTGTCAAGAGGAAGCCACTTTGTATTATCGATAGAGGTACGAAGTAGCTTTTAAAAAAATCTTTCAACCTAGTCAAAGTGCAATGGAGCCCTAGTGATCGGGATTGTACTTGGAAAACAGAAGAGAGCATTCGTGCTTCAAATCGGAATTGTTTGTTCCAGGTATTATTCGTCATCCTACCTTATCCTTCTTTGTTTTATGTGTCTCGTTCCTTTTCGAGGATGAAAAGTTTTGAGCGGGGGAGAGTTTAACAACCTGTAAATTTTGAAATATTTTACATGAAAATTAATTTGAAACTTTGAATATAATTACTTTTAAAATGTGATAAATTTGGAAATTTAATGTAATATTTTGGGGTTTGATGTGAAATGTTTTTCCATATTTAATAAAATAAAGATTTTCTTAAAATTCAAAATTTTGGTCAACATTGGTCAAAGTTTGACTTTTGTTGTAATTTTAAAATTTGAATTTTGAACTTTTACTTTTTTTATGAAGATGGATTTAATTCTAACATTTTTTTTTGTTTTGTTAAATTTTGATTTCTACTTCTCAAAATTTATAACTTTTGGCGCATTACACGTAGTTATTTTACCTACAATTTTTATCTTATTTATATTTTGATTTGTTTGGGCTTATACTAGTGGGCTAGGAAATGCTTTAGTTAGATGAGAAGCCACCTGTTGAGGTGACTATATAATATCCTAGGGTTTCCTAGACTCCTCATTTTTCATTTGTGCTGTTTGCACAAAAAATGGGCAAACACCTCCAAGTCGTATGAATTATTTGATTTTGTGTTGTTTCTAGTGATTTGGGTGATTTACGCAAATATATAAAAAGCAGGGACTAAACTGTAAAAGACACACAGATTTATAGTGGTTCGGCCAGAACGTGCCTACGTCCACTTTATATGTTATTCTCCTTTCCTCTTCAGATTACAAGTACAAAGCTTTGATTACAAGTAATTGAAAGTTGTTTGAAAGTTCTATCCGTGCTTGAGCTCTCAAACTTGTCTGCCATTGTTGTACCCCTGCCCCTCTATTTATAGAGTCAGGCTGGAGGCAGGGGTCTTAGATGTATATAGCTGCTGGTGGGCCTGGGCTGAAGCAATCTGGCTTGACGATATTGGTTCGGCAATGCCCTGGTCCGGTAGTACTCTGGTCCGGTAGCGCCTTGGTCCGGTGGTAGATGATGTAGCTTGGTCCGGTAGAGGCTGGTCCGGTGGATTGATTCGGTGTGGGTTGGTTCGGTGTGGTCTGGACCGGTGGTTGTTGGGGGTGAGGCTTGGTTCGGTTGGAGGTGGTCTGGACTGGTAGTTTGTTGGTGAAGGGTGGTGAGATGGGACTTGGTTCGGCAGATAGGAGGAGGTAGGTTTTGGCTCGGTAGGCGTTGGAGAGGATTTGGATCGGCAGTGCTTGGAGAGGGCTGGTTCGGCAGGTACTTGGACAAGGAGATGGACCGACGATAATGCCTTTCCTCTCTTTATTCGGTGGTAGGTGGAAAACCTGCCCAACATTTGCCCCCCCAAAGTAGGGCATATGCCTGTATATGGCATGCTTTGTTTTAGCGTGGTTATTCCCATCCGGTCTCTAACTCCGAGCTATCTGGTCCGGTCGTTGATGGTTGCTTATAAATAGGGGCCACGTGCCTTCGTTATTCCTTACCAATCGAGCCAAAACTTTTGCCGAATCAAACTCTCATCTTTGCCGAATCAAAGTGTTAGCCGAACCAGGTGAGACCCTTTGCCGCCGAATGAACTTCTGTATTGTACTACCGAATGAACTCGGGACCTTGTGTACCGAATGAAGACTTATTATTTACTTTACCGGATGAACCGAATGAGCCTGAGGGTTGGAATGCCGAATGAGATAAGGTGTTCGAATATCGAATGGAATTATCACCGGATGAGCTCGGGGAGTGTAGTGCCGAACGAACTCTCGCCTTGCTTTACCGAATGAACTTAAAGGCTTTCAATGCCGAATGGACTTTAATCTCAACCTTTGTGTTTTGAACTTGTTTGCTTGTATTTCCATATTCCTTGTTCTAATTTGTTCTTCCTGTGTTTGCAGATAATGTCTCGCAAAGAAGAAACTCGATCAGATAAACGGAAGTCTAGGGGCGAAGGAGAGTCCTCCTCCGTGCCCCCATCCCAGCCAAGACCGAAACGTCATGGACCTGCCCCGAGGTCGCTAGTAGATGGGTATGGCCCCCAGGAGCTTCTGAACTCTCCGCCCGACTGTTTTCCTAGCTCCCTCAGGGAGGAGCAGCTTGATGTCATCTCTCGTTCCTTCGGGATTGAAAGGGCTCGCATGCTGTTGTCGGGAGACGGAGTGATGCCGTACAATCCCCTGAAGGATATTTTGCATACGGTAGGTACCATTGCATGTGTGGGGCCATCCCTTCGATCAATGCATGGATATTCAGCTTCATTACCTATCTGAAGGTGGCCCCTCTCCAGCTCCATCCCAATTCCTACGCTATCCTGGTGTGCTTATTCGTTATCTTCCAGAGGAGGTATGGGCGCCCCCTTCTAACCGGTAAATCCGATACTTGTATAATCTGAGAGGCTACAAGAAGGGGTCTCCGTATGTTAGTTTAGAAGTGGCCGTGTCCTTCAAACCGGTCTTGGACTTATACTCAAAGTTCACCATGTTTAAGAAAGAATGGTTTTTTATCAAGGATGATTCTGTCTCCTTCCGCCTCTTCACTTCTGGCTGTAAGTTGAACTTTATTTACAGTTTCCTTATTCCGACTGCAGTGCTTCTTCTGATATGCTTCTATTTCTTGCTAGCGACAAGTGGCTTTGCGGTCGTGGAGAGTGATTCCCTGGTCCAGATGGCTGCGGAAATAAAGGCCATTTTGGGACGGGACAGGTCGGCTTCTTTCCTGATCAGGAATGCTACTCTCCTGGAGCACAACTTGATCCTGCCACACCAGTCCGTGGTTAAGCAGAGGGATACGGATGAGGAGAAGGCTGCCAAAGCCAAGGAAGGGGCCACGGTGAAAAGTGGCAAGAGGGAACCTTTTACAAAGCCTCCCGCTGTCGGAGGTAAGAAGCTTAAGAAGTCTGATGGTCCTTCTCCTAGCACTTGCCCAATTGCTCCGAGAGAGGAAGATGTGGAGGAAGATAGAGGTGAGGGTGAAGGAGACGATGGGCAGAGTGGTAGTGGAGTTGGTGCCTTATCCTCCGGGCAAGCGGGAGAGATTCATGAGTGGACGGATGATGCTTTCCGTCAAGCTTTTGGGGAGTCGGGGGGAGGATCGGCTTTGGTCGAGAAGGCAAAGGAGGTTGACAAGGCTGGGGCTGGCGCCGATCCATTCTTTAAGAGTTCTTCAGCTAAGGCGACTCCAGCGATTTAAGGTGAACTTTTGACTTCTGCAGACTCCATTTACGATAGGGACCTAGGAATATTTTATGGTTCGCTTCTGTCCTGCAATGAGATTCAGGACTTATTGCAGCATCCTACTCCTCCGCAGGGTTTGTATAATTGATGTGCCTTCTCACTCTTTTGAACTTAACATATTTCTTGAATTATGGATCATTGTATGTTCATATCACTTGTTCTTTATTCCAGGGGCAGGCGAGGTAGCCAAGACTTCAGACGTTCGACACCGCCTTGAATAATACAAGTTACTCAGAGCCTCTGCCAAGCCTAAGCCTCCTACTAACCGTCCTGGAGACGTAGATGGCTATCGTCCCCTTCTCGGAGTTATCGAAGAAGACATTCAGAAGAGGAAGAGGAGAAGTTCTTTGCTTGGTTCTCCACCTGGTCCTCAGCCCCCAGTCTAGCCTATTCACGATATTACTGAGGAAGATACTAGGTTTTTGCCTTCCCCACATCCGTCGGAAAATCCACCCGTCACCCCGATAGATCGCCCTGGTTTGGCACGCAACCCATTTGCCGGTCACCCTGATCTGGACCCGAGTTCTCAGGATATTTCATTTGATGAGGCCACGGGTGAGCACCTTCTTCCTCGCAACCCCATGGTACGAGTGCTTGATGAGGCCAAGTCCCTAGACCTTGATTTGCTTACTACTCGGATAGTTACCATGGGGGACGAAGCCAAGGCTAATATTGACCGGGTTGCGGAGGAGACTAGGAAGTTGATGGATCATCATGCCCGACTGGTCAAGGCTGGAGAGGAGATTGGGAGTGCCACCATCCGACTGCGGTTAATGGTTTCTGATCAAGCCAAGCAGCTTGCTGATTAGGCCATTCAGATTTCTCAGCACGAGGCAGCCTCCAGGCGGTTGAAGGAGACTATGGAAGAGGCTAGTAGGGCAGCACTACGAAAGATGGAGGCCGCCTACAAGGAGAGGATTGACATAGCCATTGCTACGGTGGACGAGGTCCGAAGGGCGGATCTCGAGCAGGTAGAGGAGTTATCTGGGAGGCTTGAGGCCGTAGAGCTTGCTCAGGCCAGGCTAAAGGAAGAGATGGAAGAAATGAGGAGGTCTCTCCAGGCTGACCGCTTGAGATATCGATCGGAGAGGGATGTTGCCATCGCTAAGTTGCTATCCTCCGAGGCCCGGGTAAGGGAGTTTGAGGAGAATGAGAGGATGATGGATGAGATGTTGCAGGATATGTACTTCCGTACTTGGAAGCAGGGTAATCTATCCTGGATAGATGACTATCCCCGGATCATGGCTAGGATATATCTCCGGGCTTTGGAGGAGGCCAAGTCTGGTGCGGATAAGGAAGGTGGAGCGGCCTTCAGGATGGACGTGGTTACCGCACAGTTCTCAAAGGAGGAGAAGGTAGCGGTGAAGGAGGGGATGCGGCTACTTGCGGCGGAGGAAGCCGGTGTGCAGTTGGGGGATGAGGACCAAGAAGCGGGTGTTGGTGAGTTTTCCCTTTTTAGCTTTTCATAACTTGATCGTTTGTTGTTGGTTTAATGGACTCTTTTCCTGAATTGGACAGGTGAGGCCTCTGGTCATCATGCTGGGAGCTCCGATCCTGCAGTCAAGTAGATTCGAAGAGCTGGTAGGACGAGGGTGGAGCACTGGTGCAGCTGGTTATTTTATTTGGCTTGCTTGACATTCATGTACATGCTAGTCCAAAACATTAATGTATTCTCAAGTTGTAATTATGCTATTGAACGTCTTTATGTAAAATTATGACGTAAGCTGATTCTGTTATATTTTGAATGATGTTATTATTTTGAAGTGCTATATAAAAAACATATTTATGCGTATGCCTGTGATTTAATTGTGTTCAATGTTAAGCTTTTGCTTGGAATATAATCTCGTGTTTTGCAATGTTACGAATAAGTCATAGTTACATGATTATGTACAAGAAAAAAGAGTATCGCCCTTCATGTTCAGGTTGTAGGGGGTAGCTTTGGACATCTTGTGTAATTGACCATGGATGCGGCTGAGTGCCTTGTCACCCAGTTTGCGGGCTCAGATTCTTGTGAGCGAATGCCTCCCATTTAGTGTCCTGTACTTTGGGGACTGTTATGTAGGATACAAGAAAAGTATTTAAATGGAATGGAAATATAGGAAAAGTAAAACTTCCAGTCACGGAAGGCCGTCAATATGCTTAAGTTCATGGCAAACGGGTTTTGTAGTCACTTTCCCTAGTTGTGGGTCTTGGAGACATTTGTCACCCATCTTACGCCTCCGCGGAGAGTTTATCTTTTTTACCACAGCCGCACTTAAGACATATCGGAGCCGAGATCGCGCACAGTAACTAGCCGAGCCATTATGGCCCGTAATCGTGGGTATTATTCGATTTACTGTGCCCGGCTAGCGTGGGTGCCGATCGTCAACCGTGAACTACCCCTGGCTGGCTACACCTTATGTTGGGGCTTAAAGTAGGTTCACAGTTGCCGGCGAGCCGAACGCCGTAATGAGCTGCCATCGGCTATAGTCGGCCTTCTTGATGGCTTATAATCGGCTCATTACAGTTGGCTTTGAGGGCAGTCGCGAGCAATGAGTTAACCCGCAGCAGAGGGATGCTGGAGCAAAAGTGTCTCATTGACGAGTGCAAAGAATCGCATAGTACCTGTTGAGTCTTGTCCAGGTGAGGTTGCGCCGTGAAGTTCTAGTATGGAAATGTCGTTATACACGATTTTGTTCAACAGAAAAGGATAAAGCTTAACAAGCAGCCAAGATATAAATGAACAAGTTAAAAAGAGACAAGATTTTTAAAGCGGTTCGGCACGAAAATGCCTACATCCACTGATTCTCTTTGTTACTTCACTTCATATGGGCAGTACAAGTTAAGAAAAGTATCGACGGAGGTGTTGGATGTTCCATGCCCTCTGGAACACCTCTCCGTCCACTGTTGACAAAATATAAGCTCCGTTGTGGAGATCTTTATGAATTACATAGGGTCCGTCCCAGATTGGATCTAGCGCTCCGGGGCGCGGGAAGATCCGCTTGAGGACGAGATCTCCTTCCTGTAAGCTGCGGTGCTTGACTTTGGAGTTGTATTGTGCTGCAACTTTTTGCTTGTGAGCTACTTCTTTGAGTGCTGCATCGTTTCTTCTCTCCTCAATTAGATCCAAAGACATAAGGAGGAGTTCTTCGTTCTCTTCCGGGTTGTAGTGGATCCTGCGGTGAGAGGGCACTATAGTTTCAACTGGGAGCATGGCCTCCGATCCGTATGCCAAAGAGAAAGGAGTATGCCCTGTTGAAGTTCTGTAAGATGTGCGATAGGCCCAAAGTGCCGTAGGAAGTTCGTCCACCCAAGCGCTTTTCGACTTTTCAAGTTTCTTCTTGATTAAGGTTTTGAGAATCTTGTTGACAGCTTCGACTTGTCCGTTTGCTTGAGAATAAGCTACAGATGAGAAGCTTTTGTGAATTCTGTGCTCTTGGCACCAATCGGTGAATTCTTTGCTGTCAAACTGAAGTCCGTTGTCTGATATGATCTTGAGTGGGACTCCGTACCTGCACAGAATATTTTTGATCAAGAAGTTGATAACTTTTGCCGAAGATATTTTATTTAGAGGTTCCGCCTCCACCCATTTGGTGAAATAGTCAACTGCCACTATAGCATATTTGGCTCCGCCTCGGCCCGTTGGCAGTTCGCCAATTAAGTCAATTCCCCATACTACAAAGGGCCAAGGGTTGGTCATTTGAGTAATCTCATTTGTGGGTAGTCGAGGAATCTTGGCAAATTTCTGACATCTGTCGCATCTCTTGACGAAGTCCAAGGCATCTTTGTTTAAAGTGGGCCAATAATATCCATATCGGAGTATCTTCTTTGCCAGAGTCTGTCCTCCTGTGTGATCTCTGCAACTTCCTTGATGGATGTTGGATAAGACTTCCCTGGCTTCCCTTCCAGCGATACACCTTAATAAGGGATTAGAGAAGCCGCGTCGATAGAGGATGCCTTCTTGTAATGTATAGCGGGAAGCTTTCCTCAAGATTTTCTTGATTTCGTTACGCCTGTCGGGCAGTGTGCCATCTTGTAAATATTTCCGGATGGGAGTCATCCAAGTTTCTTCGTCGATTGCAGCTATCCGATTCACTTGCTCGAAACTTGGTGCCGGCTGTTTTGAGATGGTTAATGCTCCGAAGATAGTGATGTTCTTCATACTAGCTTTCTTTGCTAGTTCGTCCGCCTCTTGGTTTTCTTCTCGAGGAATGTGTTTGATTAGATAGTGATCCAATTGGTTGAGCAGCAGCTTGGTCTTTTTTAGATATGCTGTGAGTCGTTCTCCTCGAGCCTGGAAGTCTCCCAGTATTTGATTTACAATGAGTTGAGAATCACTATGGAGACATAAAGACCCGACTCCAATCTCCAAGGCCAGTTCTAATCCAGCTATCACCGCTTCGTATTCTGCGTCATTGTTGGTGGCAGCGAATTCCAACCTTAGGGCGTAGTGCAACTTCTTTCCCCTGGGGGTGATTATCACAACACCTGCCCCCGAGCCTTGTTCGTTTGACGCTCCATCTACGAAGAGATTCCACTTGATATCTTCTTCTATTTTAGATTGCTCCTTACCTTCGTTAGTAGTGAATTCGGCAATGAAATCAGCTATGGCTTGCCCCTTGATAGCGGTGCGAGGATGGTAAGTGATATCATATTGACTTAGTTCAATGCACCATTTAAGTAATCGCCCAGAAGTGTCGGGGCGATGGAGCACTTTCCTTAGCGGTTGATCGGTTAAAACTATGATGGAATGAGATTGGAAATAGTGTCGCAGCTTCCGTGACGTGATTAGCAGACAGTATGCTAGCTTCTCAAGTTTAGGGTATCTGGCTTCCGCCCCTGTAAATCTCTTGCTTACAAAGTATACGAGCCGCTGTGTGCGGTTGTCTTCTCTCATCAAAGCGGCGCTTAAGGCGTGGGACGACACAGCAAGGTATAAGTATAGTTCCTCGCCTTCATCTGGAGTTGAGAGTACCGGTGGTCTCTGGAGGTGTCCGATTAAGTTAAGGAAGGCCGTCGAGCATTCGTCAGTCCATTCGAACATTCCTTTGTCTTTCTTTAGAGCTTCGAAGAAAGGGATGCATTTGTTGGTTGCTTTAGAGATGAACCTACTTAGGGCGGCCACTTTCTCGTTTAGGCTTTGCATCTCTTTTCGAGTGGATGGTATCTTGATATCTTGCAAAGCTCGGACTTGTTCGGGGTTTGCTTCAATCCCTCTGGCATGAACGGTGAATCACAAAAACTTTCCCGACGATACTCCGAAGGAGCACTTTAAACGGTTCAGCTTCATTCCATATTGGCGAAGTACTTGAAACATCTCGTCCAGGTGGTTTATATGGTCGTTGGCTTCCCTCGATTTTACCAGCATGTCATCCACATAAACTTCCATAGTTCGTCCTATCAGTTCTGCAAACATCTTGTTGACGAGGTGCTGATAAGTGGCTCCGGCGTTTTTAAGTCCAAATGGCATTACCTTGTAGCAGTACAATCCTTGGTCAGTGATGAAGCTAGTGTGGTCTTGATCGGGGGCGTGCATAGGGATCTGCTTATATCCTGAGTATGCGTCCATAAAGGATAAGAGTTCGTGTCCGGCTGTGCTGTCCACGAGTTGTTCGATTCGGGGGAGTGGGAAGCAGTCCTTTGGGCAGGCGTCATTTAAGTTGGAGAGGTCGATGCATGTTCACCACTTCCCATTAGCTTTCTTTACCAGTACCGGGTTGGCGATCCATTCTGGGTAGATGGCTTCTCGTATGAAGTCATTGGCAAGTAGGTTCTTCACTTCTTCCTCTAGGGCTGCTGATCGTTCTGCCCCCATGCTTCTCTTTTTCTGCTTTACTGGCATCTTCATGGGATCGATGTTCAGTACATGGCATGCCACATCTGGGGAGATTCCTGTCATATCAGCGTGCGTCCATGCAAATACATCCATGTTGTGGCGAATAAAATCAATGAGTTGATTCTTTAACTCTTCTTTTAGTTGGGATCCGATTTTCAATAGTCTACTCGAGTCATGTTCGTCTACAGCTACGAATTCCATAGCCTCTGCAGGCTCGGCGGTGGCCTCCTCCTCTTTGTCCCGGGGGTCTAATTCATTGAAAGGGTCACTGGTATATCGGAGAGGAGGGGCATTCTTTAGTTGCTATGCTTTCAAGTTTTTCATGCAGAGAGTAGTCTCTGCATTTTTCCCTTCATCTTTTCTGCAGTTATTGCGAAGCTCAATTACATAGCAGTCTCGAGCAGCATCTTGATCTCCCTCCATTTCTCCTATTCTGTTATCGGTTGGAAATTTCATCTTTAGGCACCACGGGGCTAGGACAATCTGGAAGTCAGACAAGGCCGGTCTTCCCAAAAAGGCGTTGTAGGCCGAGTGGTTCTCTATTAGCACAAATGTTTGTTTCCGCACAGTGGAGCGGGGACGACTTCCTATTTCAACAAAAAGGTCCAGTTGCCCGAGGGGCATCTTCGCATCTCCAGTGAAACCATGTAGTGGTTTGTTGCAGGGAGACACATCCTTCATTGATAGCTTCATTTTGTCGAAAGCATGCTTGAATAGGATATTCATTGAGCTTCCAGTGTCTATTAAAATTCGAAAAACTTTGGCCGGTCCGAACCAGGCAGAGATGACCATAGGATCCATGTGTGGGTACTGTCTTCCCTCTAGATCATGCCTACTGAATGTGATGTCGTCACTCTCTTTCCGTTTCGGGTGGCGTTCTTCCATGACAGAATTAACGCAGCCTTCAGCGTTCCTCAATGACTTGCCGTATCTTTCCATCTCTGTCCAACTTCTGTCGGCGATGTGCGGTCCTCCTGATATGGTGTGGACCACTATCTTCTCTTGACTAGAGCCGCTGGTGTTACGATTTCCCCCGCCTACTTCCGGGGGGGGGGGGGGTAGTCCAGGATTCTCATTGGCAGGAGTTGAAGTCCTGTTCTGGCCTTTTACATAGCGCTCCAGTCTCCTCCTTCTGATGTGTTCTTCAATCAAGTCCCGGAGATGGTGGCATTCATTGGTGTCATGTCCGTGGGATTCGTGAAAGCGGCAGAACTTTCCAGATTTGAGCGCACTATTTGACTCCTTCTTGTGCGAGGGGCGCTTGTATCTAACTTCGTCTTGAGTGGCTAGGAAGATGTTTTCGATCGTTTCATTCAAAGGAGTGTAAGAGTCAAATCTTGGTCCCGGTCGATATAAGCGCTTTTCTCCCTTTTTGCCCCCAGCATTGTCTCTAGAGTCATTTCTCCGAACATCCTTTGCTGTAGCAGGGACCCTGTCTGTAGCTGTCTTAGCCTGTTGCCCTGATTGCCTCTCAGTGGCAGCGTCCTCAAGCCTCATATACTTTCCAGCTTCATGGAAGAAATCAGGTAAAGTAGCTGGTTTTTCCTTGGTTAGTTTTCTAGCAAATTTAGCATCTGGATGTACACCGCTGCAGAGGGCCATTAGGATAAGTTTCTCGTTGGCATCCTGGACTGCGGTTGTCGCGGCGTTGAATCGGGTTAGGTATTGTTGCAATGTCTCTCTGGGTTTTTGTTTGATATTAGATAAGGAATAAGCATCCTTGGGTTGCTCCACATGAATGCGGAACTGACTGATGAACTTTTCTTTCAACATTTCCCATGAGCTGATGGATCCTTGGGGTAGGTTGCAGAACCATGAGGTAGCTAGATCTGCCAAGAATAGTGGGAAGCATTTACACAACACTCCCTCTGTTGCTCCTCTCATGAGCATATGCTGGGTGTACCTCTGTAAGTGTACAATGGGGTCAGAGGTTCCCTTGTAAGGTTCCATCGTTGGCATCTTCCATTCTCGAGGGGTGATGGCAGTTTCGATACTGCGGGTGAAGGGGCTGGTTATCCTAGCACCTATCCCCCGATCCCTTTGCTCCCGTTGGATGCATTCTCTGAATAATCGCGCCATCCATTCATCAGAACTTGGAGCGGACAAAAATGAGTTTGGTTCTTCCCTGTGGGATTGATTCCGTCCAGATGACTTGTAGGGATGGTATCGTCTGTCACTCCTAACATTCTCCAAAGGCTGCCTCTGGTCTTCTGGGGGCATGCTGGGGTCAGCCATAGTTGGCCCTTGCCTTGATCTTCCCCTGCTGGGTTCTGTTCTCAGCACTTCCTCGGGTCCAACTTCGGGCTGGACCCCAGCTCGGCCCCGTCTACTGGTGTTTTCATGGTTAGGTAGCATGACAGGCTCAGCTACATCCGACTCCTGCCTGGCACTTCCCCCGTTGGGTTCGGTTCCAAGTGTTTCCTCGGGTCGGAATTCGGGCTGAGTCCTGGCTCAGCTCCTACCATGGCTGTTTCTGTTGTTAACCTCTTCGAAGAAGAAAGGCCTTTGTTGCCTCCCAGATCCTCCAGATTGGGACTCAGCTCATGATTCATTGTTGCGGTTGGATTCTTCAGCATCCCTTAGGCGTGACATGAGTTGGTCCACCAGGGCTTCTTGTTGAGATGCGAAGCGGTTAGTTACTTCAGCCACAACCCTGTCCAGATCTGCCCTAGTAATTGGTTGTTCCGCGGCAGGGGCTGTTGGAATTGCCTGATTTTCATCTGGTATTGCTGTTAACACGGGATGATTCTCTTGATTCGGGGCCACTGGATCTGGGATACTGCTAGTTGCAACGTTCTTTCCTTTGTTAACATCTCTCCTCTGCCTGGAAGTCATGTTGTCGGAGTAAGGAACGATGTTGTGGGGAAGAAGGTTGAGTAGGAGAAGCTGTAGCTTCTAGCTCGTTTCTCAGTGGAAGCACCAAAAATGTTTGCACAAAAAATGGGCAAACACCTCCAAGTCGTATGAATTAGTTGATTTTATGTTGTTTCTAGTGATTTGGGTGATTTACGCAAATATATAAAAAGCAGGGACTAAACTGTAAAATACACACAGATTTATTGTGGTTCGGCCAGAACGTGCCTACGTCCACTTTATATGTTATTCTTCTTTCCTCTTCAGATTACAAGTACAAAGCTTTGATTACAAGTAATTGAAAGTTGTTTGAAAGTTCTATCCGTGCTTGAGCTCTCAAACTTGTCTGCCATTGTTGTACCCCTGCCCCTCTATTTATAGAGTCAGGCTGGAGGCAGGGGTCTTGGATGTATATAGCTGCTGGTGGGCCTGAGCTGAAGCAATCTGGCTTGACGATATTGGTTCGGCAATGCCCTGGTCCGGTAGCGCCTTGGTCCGGTGGTAGACGATGTAGCTTGGTCCGGTAGAGGCTGGTCCGGTGGATTGATTCGGTGTGGTCTGGACCGGTGGTTGTTGGGGGTGAGGCTTGGTTCGGTTGGAGGTGGTCTGGACCGGTAGTTTGTTGGTGAAGGGTGGTGAGATGGAACTTGGTTCGGCGGATAGGAGGAGGTAGGTTTTGGCTCGGTAGGCGTTAGAGAGGGTTTGGATCGGCAGTGCTTGGAGGAACTTGGAGAGGGCTGGTTCGGCAGGTACTTGGAGAAGGAGATGGAATGGCGATAATGTCTTTCCTCTCTTTATTCGGTGGTAGGTGGAAAACCTGCCCAACATGTGCCTCCGTAGAAATTGATGTACGTTTTCTTCTTCCACTTCACCTTCTTCTTCTCTAAAAGTTTTCCTCTACAATTTTCCTCCTCCTCTCCTCAACAAATTTCGGCCATGCTTGTAACTACACCCATCTCCTCTTCCTCCAACCAGAAACCTTAGCCAAAACCACCTCTTCTCCTTCCTTTTCCCCTTTCCTCTTCACAAATTTCGGCCTCCACCTCCTCTTCCTCCAACCAAAACCCTATAGCCGAACCATCTCACCACCTTCCCCTTGCTTTTGCCTTGGCCGTGACCACCATCACCGCCACCAAACCCTAACCCAGGCCTATGGCCGAACCTAAACCCTAGCCTTGTCCGAACCCCTACGACCGAACCCAAATCCAGACCCCATGGCCGAACCCTAACAAGCATATGGCCAAGCCTATGCACCTCTTAGACAAGCCCTCTCATGTATTTTGCAAATATACAATTTTCTACTTTTATTTTTCTATGCGTATTATCTGTTTACATGTGAAATTTATTTTATTTTTTCAAAGCTTTGGATTTGGATTCTCCTTCCACTCAAGCTTGTCCGTAATTGCCGTGCTTGTTGTAGTCGTTGTGTTGTGTTTTGAATCACTTCTCTAACCAAAGAAGGTGAGTAATCACTCTTGAGAACATACTTATATTTTGGTGAATTGGTGATAATGGAATTATATGGATTTGTATACGCAAGTTGAGAATATCACCTATGTTTATATTATGTTATTTCATATCATATTATACCTGTTATGATCATATGCCACGATATGTTCAATATTGTTATATTTATTTAATATTCCGTTCTCACACTGCAAGTTTCTTCACTATGGATTGAAACGATACATACCCGAACGATCTTTAGATTTAGAAAAAATTGTTATGGGCTAAATGATAGGCCTGAGCAATTTTATTTGACTTGGGATTTCTGGTTTGAAATGATATAAAACACGAAAAATTAATAAATTGCGGATTGAAATGATATATGCCCGTATTTACTTGACCCTAGGGTAGAGAATTTTATACAGACTCCGTGGTTGATTTAAAATGATTTTTCTAAAAAATTATTAAGTATTTTGGATTTTTATATATGAATCTCAACTAAAATTTAATGTAATTATTTCTGTGATTTTTTTTTGTATGTGTTAAATTTTTATAAGAAATAAATAGTTGAAAATGTAAATTTTGGAGTCTAATTTACAGTATGAAGGTTAACTGAAATTTATTAATCCGATTTGACTTAATAATGATATTTTATTCTAACCTATAAGTTGTAAGTTTTAACTCATGTAATGGTGATTAAGATGATAAATGGTTTTTTTGTGGGAAAAACAAAATGTAAGTTAAAATGGACATTTGACATGTAAGTTTTAACTAATGTAAATGGTATAATTTGGGTCATAAAAATGATAAATGTTATTTACTGAAAATAACATAAAATATAAGTTAATAACGTACTTTTAACTTAACATAAGGATTTTGTTAGCGCCAAAATTGGTCACTAACACCCAAATCCAGATGAAAGCACCAAATTCCAATCACAGCTCACAGAAAGGTTGTATGTAGAGAGTAATAATATGAAGAAAAGTTAAAATTAAAATGAAAGTAGTAAAGAATAATAGATTTTATAGTAGGTCGGCTAACTTCGGCCTACGTCCACTCCAGAAGTTTTCTTTTTATTGATGTAATAATCCATTACAGTTACAATGTGGTAGACTTGTCTTATTCTTCGAAATTAAAAAGTAAGAGAGCGAAAAGAAGAAGAAGCCGTCGTCCCCCCATCTAGAGACCCACATGCTGTATTTATAGGCAAAACCAGGTTGTTGGGCCTCTTGAGTAGTTTGGGCCCACCAAGGGTACCGAGGTATGGAGGTATGGATCTACCGAGGTATGGATCTACCGAGGTATGGAGGTATGGATCTACCGAGATATGGATCTACCGAGGCATGGAGGTATGAATCTACCGAGGTATGGATCTACCGAGATATGGATCTACCGAGGCATGGAGGTATGAATCTACCGAGGTATGGATCTACCGAGGTATGGAGGTTTGGACCTACCGAGGTATGAAGGTATGGATCTACCGAGGTATGGAGGTATGGATCTATCGAAGTATGGATCTACCAAGGTATGGAAGTGTGGATCTACCGAGGTATGGAGGTATGGGTTTACCGAGGTATGGATCTACTGAGGTATGGAGGTATGGATCTACCGAGTTGTCGAGGTATGGATCTACCGAGGAATGGAGGTATGGATCTACCGAGGTATGGAGGTATGGATCTACCGATGTATGGATCTAACGAGGATGGAGGTATGGATCTACCGAGGTATGGATCTACCGAGGTATGGAGGTATGCCGAATGACCCATCCAATGCCGAACGAGATTTATTCCGAACCTCCACCATGCTGAACCATGTTTAATGCTGAATCATGTTTCCTAGACCCAAATTATAGTCGGTTCATTTTTATCCGATCATATTTCCATCTTCCAAGCACGCTGCGTCATCCATCCATCCAGTCGACTGAATCCATCGTACATCAGCCTCGACGCACGCGTAGTTAATTAAGTTAAATCCGCATATCCATGGCCTTGCCAATAGGCGGGTTAACACTTGCCCCCCAAAACGTACCTTGCTGTTGGAAGGTGTGTTTTGAATAGCCTCAAATCCAATATCCGCAGTCCATGTTTCATCCATATCCAATAACCAATAACCGACTTTAGGACCTCTCCGGGTCAATATCCAAATTATCTGCCGTTCATAGCCGATATCCATATTTGTAACCTCTCCGGTTTCTTGTCAAGTGCAATCCACACCTGACGACCGTGATCATGTGTCCCTGGATGTTGAGTATTGCCGTGGCTTAAGACCTAAACCGAATCCTGGTCGCTCCGGACCCTTGCCGAGCATTGTCCATACTCGACGACCTGAAGTAGTAACCGATAATATGCGGCCTAAGTCCTAGGACGAATCCTGGTCTCTCCGGACCCTTGCCGGGCATATTCCATACTCGACGACCTGAAATAGTAACCGATAATATGGGGCCTAAGTCTTAGGCCGAATCCTGGTCTCTCCGGACCCTTGCCGGGCATAGTCCATACTCGACGACCTGAAGTAGTAACCGATGATATGGGGCCTAAGTCCTAGGCCGAATCCTGGTCTCTCCGGACCCTTTCCGCGCATAGTCCATACTCGACGACCTGAAATAGTAACCGATAATATGGGGCCTAAGTCCTAGGCCGAATCCTAGTCTCTCCGGACCCTTTCCGAGCATAGTCCATACTCGACGACCTGAAATAGTAACCGATAATATGGGGCCTAAGTCCTAGGCCGAATCCTGGTCTCTCCGGACCCTTGCCGAGCATAGTCCATACTCGATGACCTGAATAAGTCAATTCACCGCGTTTGGGCGAAAAGACTTACCCCTTGCCGGGCACAATCCATACCCGACGACCGTTTACCAAAAACCAGATAAAAATCGAATCAAAAGCCAATCCAAAATCCAGATCAAATTAGAAAACAAAAAATCCATATCGAAAATCCAAACCAATATCCAAACCAAAATTCAAACCAGGAAACAAACAGAATCAGGAGTTCGAACCAAACTCCAAAACCAAACCAGAAAAACGGAAATCCAAATCAGGAAACAAACAAAACTAGGAGTTCAATCCAAACTCCGAAACAGAATCAGAAAAAGCAAATGTCCAAGCCAAAATGGCAAACCAGAAAACCAACCAAACCGGGAGTTCAATCCAAACTCCAAAACCATACCAAAGAAAAGTAAATGTCCAAAATACGAAAGAGGGAACCAAAGTTTGCAGAAAAATAGAAAGAAAGTAGGATTTCATAGACTCAAGTAGCATGGTTTTTTGTCATCTCAGAGCACGCCTAGGGACCGTCCTCGATCCCATACAAGTGTAAGTGACCTTACCGCATTACTTTGAGTTCTATTACTTATTCAAAACCATAAACCTGTTTAGTTGATAATGAGCTGTCATTGCCCAGATCCAGTGCCATCTCCGTTCAAGGTAGGTGGTAGTCTTTCTATGGATTGGTACAACATTTCCTGGTGGTATGCCCCCGAGTCTAGATCCATCCGAATTGATAGCCGTTTGCTGATTGGGGGTTGCCCCCTGCCGAGCCATTCCCTCTGCTTGCTGGTTGAGCGTTTCAGATCCAGCTCCATGGATCTGAGCCTCTACCTTTCCTGCTCGCGCAAATTGTATGAGAAGAGCCTGCATCATCTCCTCTTGTCTTTTCACCATGGCTTCCATTTCCTTTCTGGTGATGTAAATGGATGCTCCACCTGCTCCATTGTCAGAGGAAGCCTCTTGACTTCCCTCCTGATTGCTCCTCTCTGTCACTTGCTTCCTTGCTGATGGTCTAGCCATTGCTCCTTTAAATCCAAGTTTCTAACTCCACAATTCCTGAGCGCTTCAGTTCTCAGTGAAAGCACCAAAATGTTAGCGCCAAAATTGGTCACCCAAATCCAGATGAAAGCACCAAATCCCATTCACAGCTCACAGAAAGGATGTATGTAGAGAGTAATAATATGAAGAACAGTTAAAATTAAAATGAAAGCAGTAAAGCACAACAGATTTTATAGTGGTTCGGCTAACTCCGGCCTACGTCCACTCCAGAAGTTTTCTTTTTATTGATGTAATAATCCATTACAGTTATAATGTGGTAGACTTGTGTTAGTCTTCAAAAGTAAAAAGTAAGAGAGCGGAAAGAAGAAGAAGCCGTCATCTCTCCATTTGGAGACCCACATGCTGTATTTATAGGCAAAACCAGGTTATTAGGCCTCTTGAGTAGTTTGGGCCCACCAAGGGTATGGATCTATCGAGGTATGGATCTACCGAGGTATGGATCTACCGAGGTATGGATCTACCGAGATATGGATGTATGGATCTACCAAGGTATGGAGGTATGGAGGTATGGATATACCGAGGTATGGAGGTATGAATCTACCGAGGTATGGATCTACCGAAGTGTTGAGGTATGGATCTACCGAGGTATGGAGGTATGGATCTACCGAGGTATGGATCTACCAAGGTATGGAGGTATGGATCACCGAGGTATGGAGGTATGGATCTACCGAGGTATGAATCTACCGAGGTATGGAGGTATGCCGAATGACCCATTCAATGCCGAATGAGATTTATGCCGAACCTCCACCATGCTGAACCATGTTTAATGCCGAACCATGTTTCCTAGACCCAAATTATAGTCGGTTCATTTTTATCCGATCATATTTCCATCTTCCAAGCAAGCTGCGTCATCCATCTATCCACTCGACTGAATCCATCGTACATCAACCTCGACGCACGCATAGTCAATTAAGTTAAATCCGCATATCCTTGGCCTTGCCAAAATGCGGTTTAACAGATTTCAACTTTAAAATTTGACATTATAGTAACAAAGCTATTTAACTAAAGGTGTAGTTTCTTAATGTCCAAATAACTAAATTTGAGTAAAATAATAGGAATGATAGAATGACTATGATAAAAACTATAAAAGTATATACCATTTGATTATATAAACTACTATAGTAGGAAATATTATAGTAATAATTCAAAACTGCTGCGATTTCTTACGGTAACAATTCAAAACTGCTACGATTTCTTACTGTAACAATTCTACACTGCTGCGAATTCTTACAGAAACAATTCTGCACCATTGCGAATTCTTACAGTAGCATTTTTGTGCTTCTGCTTTTTCTTAAAAGTGAAATTTCCAAAATGTTATAATTTTTTAAAGGGTTATAGTTCCAAATGTTATGGTTCTAAAGGGTACATTTTAAAGTGCTACGATCTCTAAATTATTATGTTTCAAGGGGTTATAATTAGATGAATTTGGAAGTGTTACGACTTTGGATAATTGAATATTATTTTAAAAAGAATAATGATATGGAATTTGTATGGTTTGAAAGGAAAATGTTTGATATGCATTATAAACCATTTAAAATTTATATAACCATGGGTTATAATAATTATTGGTTGTTAAATAGACCGGAATCGGATATAGGCATACTCTTTGTCGATATCGAAAATCACTTTAACAACTGTGTACGTGGTAGAGATTCTAGAATGGAGTAGGATGGTGGCGACAATCCTAAAGTTATATTTACATGGACCTAACTCCCATGAGTTAGCATAAGGTGGATAAAACAGGAGCAATCGATGGGCCAAGTGAGGTAGCTCCTCCGATCGGACACACTTCAGCGTTAGCCATCCGATTACATTGTGATTGATTTGGTGCGCACCTTTGATTTGGGAGTGTGGATCGAGTTGGGCGGTAGTTGCGGCTACGCATTACCAACAGTCCGAAAGTGTAATTGGTATATCTACACTGGCATTGCCTAGTTGTGCAATGTCACCTATCCTAGCGCGCCTACTACGTGTTTGTTTTGTACCATACTTATGGGGTGCCCTCTAATGACGTCGTGTACGGGCGGTATTATGGTACTGTATAGACTATAAGAATATATAAGATGTGTTAAGGGGGAAAATATAACGCCTTAACGCTATTTTAGTAGTTTAATTAACTTTAGACATTATTATAATAGCGTATATTACTACATAGTAGATAGTTTAACGGATCCGTAAAGGATCGGTAATCCTAAGCATCCTTTAAGTTACTGTAACGACCCAATTTTTTCGACTTTCGAAAGTCGACAACGATACGTCCACTTTATCCAGTGCCACACAGTCGAATGCCCAAAAACCGATCCGTTAGTGTTTAAGAAGAAGAAGATAGAAGAAGAAACAGAAAAAAATAATAGAATCTCACATTTCGCAGCGGAACAAATATAATAGATATGTAACGACCCGGAAATTTCGATCCCGAAAATTCCAGATAGTTAGTGAAAAGAAGAAAGAGAAAGAAGAAGAAGAAGAAACAGAAACACCAAAACACAGAAAACCTCACATTCGCAGCGGATTAAATATAATATCACATAATAATAATAGTTATACAAAGAGAATCTGTAACTATCAATTATCATCGATATATCAGAGTTATAAAAATTTTACACAACATTGGACAGATACAATTTAACATGCCTCAGACATATACAATATCATAGAGTAAACTCTCCATACGATCCTGCCATCCAGCTCGCCTCCTGAGCTCCAGAACGTCCTTACCTGAAAATCCGTAATACTCGGTCTGACCCGAGCATTACATCAAGGTAACACCCGGATCAGGCTGGAAACCAGCGCGAGTAAACCCATCTAACAAGGAATACAAAAGCATACAACTTATATAAACCCGGGTAACTTATATCAATTTACACTTCACTGGTTATTATAGACATCAACCATTTCACATATCAATTTCAAAGTGCCAAACTTAGATTAAATGATCCAATTTACTTAAATCATTCCAAACCAGCTATTTGATTTCACATATCAATCTACAAAGGATCGAAGTGGTTTCGGGTATTTACTAATACCCGACTCCGGTCTCTTCGATCCCAATGTCATCTAAGACCAAGTTATCCAATTAAATACAATTCAACTTTAAATACCAGATAACATTTTTACACTTCAATTCATAGTTGATTGATAATCACATTATCACCATCTATCACATATTTCATATCACAAAGCAATTCATATCAGAGATATCAACCAGTCTAAAGCATTAATCATCATTCAATCCTTAATAAGCAAGATTTATCACTTCCTTACTTACATTAATTCATGATCCTCAAATTATTTTCACTAGTTAATTATCTTTAAATTTCATATAATAATTAACTTTTAACTTAATTACATTTATTAATCAATCTTGATTAATCACAATCAGAAATTAACTTTCCTTAATTACTTCATCAATTAAACCAACTCCTTGATTAATTATAAATTAATCCTTCAATTACACTGAGTAATCGTTACTTAATTCCTTCCATCAAGTAAATATCCTTTAATTACTAACCATCAAGTAATTTCCTTAAACTAATTACATCTCGTACTTATCCACTAATTACTTCACTAAGTAATTATACCTCATTAATTACCTTAAGTAATTATAATTAACTCAACATCAAATGATTAACTTTAATTAATTAAACTGAATTAATTAACCAAAATTAACCACATCCAATTAATTTATCATACCGAGTAATCAGTTCCTTTAATTACTCATTAAGTGATTTACATTAAGTAATTAACCTCTTAATTACTTATTACTCAATTATTTCTTAATCGATTAATCTTGATTAATTCATTTAATTACTTAATTTAATTAATTCTTAATTACACTAGATTGCTTAATTTATCAATCTCTAATCATTAATTAAAAATCTTCATTATATAATACATGAACTTAATTACAAATTAAATAACCCTTAAATTAATTAAATTTTTATCATGTAAATTAATTGCCCTTAATTGATTTCGTAATTAATCCTTTATAATTAATTATACTTAATTTCCTGGAATTAATCTAACTACATTACCAAGTTTATTGAAATAAACTCTTCTAAAAATTATAAATATTGAAATTCCTAAACCCAAAATAATTCTGTTCTCAAATCTTAAATAAATTTTCAACTTGAATTAACCCTTAATCATTTTAGATTGAAAAAGTAGATATATTGTTACTACTAGAACAAAACTTGATCTTAACTTGTTACTTTTTATCCTGCTATATCAACCCCGAGCCATCACTCAAAATTCCCAAGTTAAACTCCGAGTTTTCCCTCAAAACCCATTTCTCTTGTTTCAGATGATAATTTCATTCCAGTAAAATATACACGCAAGCAACCCGCTACCCTATTTCTTCGAGTCCATCCCTAGCTTATATCGAGTTCGAACACGAGGCACTTCTTCTCCCTCAATTTCCATCTTCTCCTGACACGCTGTGCACCCAGTGCACGTATACCGGTGACCACCGCCGACCTGTCTGCATCCCCTATTGTCGACGAGTCACTGACTAACCCTAGCTTGGATCCCGTCCATCAAAATCGATCACCACGCTCGAAATCGAGTAAAATGCCAACTTCCAGAGAACTGAACCATCTCCTCTTTGACGCCAGCCACCACCGATCGATCATGATTTACCCCAAAAAAAACATCTCCATAGCTATGCTGTTGACTTCCCTACCTTTTCCCCCCCTCGCGCACTTCCCAGCCTCCACCGTGACGCTATAAGCGAGCAAAACCCCAACTTGCTTCAGAACTCTCCAGAAACCGTACCTTTCACTCCTCCGGCCACCATGGCCAACAGAAAAATCAAACAACATTTTTCCAGAGACCCTTGCCTCCCCAACCACCCTCAGGCCAAATCCCAAGCTTCCCTTTGCCTTCGATCGTCGGCAAATGACCGAAATCCCAAAAAGGTTCAACATCGATTAACTACTCGAATCCCAAACTAAAAATAATGATTTTTGTACCTAAATTCCTAATTTGACTTCTCTTTTCGGATTATATAATCAGAGATTTAATTTAACATATTTGATTTTTAACCCTATCTTGGTTTTTACTGTAATTTCTGAACT
This sequence comes from Allium cepa, assembly GCA_030765085.1. Taxonomy (NCBI): domain Eukaryota; kingdom Viridiplantae; phylum Streptophyta; class Magnoliopsida; order Asparagales; family Amaryllidaceae; genus Allium; species Allium cepa. The sequence continues at coordinate 324,497,556 of CM060940.1, read as the reverse complement.
TACAGTATATTCCCAAATAAAATCATTTGAAATTTAATTTTAAAAGTAGGAACACATTGGTACTAACATTTTCATTTCTATAATCAAAATCTAATTTTGATTATACAGGAAGATAGGAATTATTAGGTAGTTAAAGTTAAGCCTGTTGCCAACAACAGAGCACAAATATAAACATGCAGAGACTATTTACATGCAAACATTATCAGAGACAAGAACTTATCAGAGATGAATATAGGTACATGCAAACATTATCAAGACTAACATTCACATGCAACATTCTTACTTAAATTTCTGATTTTTAAAATTTACTCACTTCTGTGTCTAACAAAAAACACAGATGCTTTAGAGTTAAAACTGAACTTGGAACATGCTACTTAGTTGGGTTGAAATTTTTAAAACTAAAAATCCCATTTTTATTTATTTTTTTCTTCCAGGTAGCTTGAATTTCCTCTTTTATTTTTAAACAGATAGTGTTCATCTTTAAGCTTAAAATAAACAACAGAGATTTACTTTCCATGATTTCAATCATGTATAATTATTAGTGCATATATATACTTATAATCATTTTAAAGCAACATGCACAACATAGTTCACATCATTTTCAAAGATCATCACATACAACTTCAATATACACCAGAGATTTCAGAGTTACTCACCTCTTAACTCAAAAATAGAGAAACCTGGAGTGTTTTGTTTGAACTGTGGCTTGCTGTTTTGAATTTGCATTTATCTGATTTGAGGTTGCTGATTCTTGCAAACTTGAATCTTGTAGAAGAAAACCCTTAATATTGATTCACTTGGAAGATTGAGTTACTAGAATTCTTGGATTGTTTTGGAAAGTGTTTACAGCCCTTGTTTCTGGTTTATAAATTTTGCTTCAGATCTAATTTCCTTTTATGGCCATGATGCTTTTGTTTTAACATCAAAAGGGAAAATAAGTAAGGATAGAGATATGTGTATATATAGTTCTATTCTTCAATTTGTTCCCAAATTTGAAAAAGAAAAGAAAATAATGACACTTGTTTATTACAAAATAAAATTGTTTACAAATGGTTTGAATGCATGTTAATATCCTAACACTTGTCCAATTATGCTAAAATTCATACACTTGTAAATATGTATGTACTAATAAATTTTAAAGAGATGATTCTCTAAAAACTTTTATATTAAATTTCCTAGTAGGCAAATGCATTTCTCTTAATTATTAATTAGTATTTTAAGGAAAATAATATTAACCAATTATAAAAGACATAGAATCATACATAATATTTTAAACCCAAAATATTTTAAAATATCTATTTATCAAATCTCAAATTCTAATAAAAATTCGAATTCAAATTCAATTAAAAATTCAATTTGAAATCAATTCAAATATATGTATATATTTAAATAATACAAGTTAAATTTGTAAATAACAATTCTATTTTAAAATCTATCTATAATTATATTATTTTTTAAAAAAACATCACATTATTTCTATGGTTTGAAAATAACAAGTTTGCCAGTTTTGATAATTTATAAAGGAGATCATCACACTTATTTGTTTAATTTATAAATTAGTATTTTTTTCAATGGCTAAATTAGAAAATTACCCAATAATCTGATGTCCAAAAATTCGGGTTATCACATTCCTTCCCCCTTAGAATCTTTTCGTCCTCGAAAAGGAACGAAGCCAGAATTATTAAAATGCTTAAAATCAAATAAATTTTCTTTGATCATTTTTAATCTAGTTTAAAAAAAATCTTAATATTTCTAAAATAGTTTTTATAAAAATATTTTTATAACTCGATGTTTCAACAAGTCCATCTTCGTTCTCACAGAAATTCGGTCATACGTTGATCAGGCGTACGACTGAAAATCTATAAGTACTTAGCAGACCCATTTCCAACACCCAGTGAAAATACTTGAAAAATAATTTTATTGAAAATATTGAAAGCATTTTGAAATCGAGGAAATATCTTTAGTGAGAATGCTCTGGAAATCATCACCCCTATCCATGGTCACAGTTACATTCCAGGGTTACGTTGCCGTCACAGCAAAAGTCCATGTAACTGCAGGCTCTCAGCGGCCTCTCGATTACGCCATGGAACCCACACAACAGACCACAGTTACATCCAGGTTTACGTTGCTATCACAGCAAAAGTCCATGTAACTGCAGGCTCTCAGCGGCCTCTGATTTTTCGCTGTCGAAATGAAACTTCTCCACTCCTACATAGGTCGCAGTCTACTGATATAAAATCAAACGCAGACTGTTGGCTCTCAGCGGCACACACGACTTTCGCTATGTTATACTCTACTCATAATTCTCAGGAACTAGTTTTGTCCGGACTCCTCACAGGATCAACTTTAGAACCCCCCCCTTAGGGCTCAAGGCAGCACCACTCGGTGGTACTCCTGAGAAGTTCATTTCAAGGGAGCGCCTTTTTCCCCAGAGCCATCATCAAAACATTTTATACTATACACATATAGTATCTTCAAATCATACACCTAGTACGATCTCATACAAAGCTCCTTTACATAAAATCGATTATCCCAAAATCGATAATTCTCAAACTAGGCTTTCCAAATTCAATATTGATTTTACCTAAAAATCAAAAGCCTTTCCAAATCTAAAGGTTCCCAAAACCTTTTCCAAAATCCTCATAAGATCCTTTATATATATATATACAGATATATACAATTTTTTTTAAAACTTTGGACCATTTCAAACTTGTATAAAACTCCTTTTATACTTCAAACACTTTCAAAATCCTTTTCCTTCTGGCAATAGATTCATCAAGGGGAGTTTTATCTTATAGAAGAAAGATATTTACTTTATTTACTCAAAATCAAATATTCAAATTGATTACTCTTTTCAATATTATTTTCATTCAAATCCGTACGATGTACACGTATTATCTATACGCTATACCAATCTGATCGCTCACTCGATCACACAATTTCACTTCCGAACTAGTATCGTCCACCCGACTTCCTAGTGCGGACTTAGATCTAGTTTCTTGATCTGAAACCGTTATTCTCTTCGCATAGTCATAACTATGATAGAGAATATCCAGAACCAATCAACAATCCATATCCAGGTTCGCCATGGAAAATCGAGTGAAAAAAAATCCTACTCGGATCGATATAACTATCTCGAAATTCTGTGCTCGAATCTGGATCACATTACTATGCGAATAGAATAACATACGTACACCCTACGTATTTATCTTTATTGGTTATTAGCCAAATCAATTCTATTTCTATTCACGTTCACTTTAATTTTCAATCACTTACTCATAATTGCTTCAATACATTTGGATTATCACCTCTATTCTTATCTCGATTGGATATTTAACTAATAACAGTTTGAACTCCGATCCGTTTATTTAGAAAATAGCTTGAAAATTTTTAAAATAAATAAGTAGTTGGAAAATAATTGCTAGTTTGTAAAATAGGTGTAAAATAGTTAGAAAATAGTTAAAATAATTATAGAAATTTAGATAATTGCAAAATAATAGTAATGTAGTAATTAGTTTTGTAAAACAGTTAAAATATGGTAATTAGTTTATAAAACAGTTGGAAAATTGTTAAACAGTTCCAAAAATAATTGTAAACAAATATAAGATAGTTTGGCTTTTAAAAGAAAAGTTGTATATATAATAAATAGCTTTGTAAATAGGTTTATATTAAAACAATTTATACTAAAAATAGTCCAGAGTCAAAACTGTTCACTTCCCAATTTTTATTCTCATCAATTCAATTTAAATTTCCACTTCCATTTAAATTGACCCAATTCCAATTTAAATAACTTCAATTTCCATTGAAATTGATTCAACCCAAATTCAAGTTGAATTAACCTCAGTTCTTTCCAAATTCAACTTTATTCATCCTTGATCCCAAATTCTACTAATTCAAATAAATTTCAATTCATTTCAACTCCAGTTTGAATTAATCCCAATTTAAAATTGCATTTCCAAATCAAGTTAAATTATTCTTGATTTCCTTCCAAATTTAATTCAAATTCCATTTGAATTTAAAACTATTCAACTTTAATTACAATTCCAAATTATTCAAATCATTACGGACTAATTTCAAATTAAACCCACTTTAATTTCAAATCGTTACAAATTAATCCAATCCAAATTTTCCATTTGAATCTTATACTCATACATCTTCAATCACACTTTCAATTACTTCAAATCAAATTCAATTTGAACTAATTCAAATTTCAAATTTAAACCATCTCTCATTCATTTAAACAATTCCAATTCACAACTTAAAGATTTTTAACAACAATAGGATGATATTATCTAATTTATTTTAAAACATCCATTCATTTTAAATTTCTAGATCTCAAACCCAATTTGAGATCACTCAAACTCTCAATTACAATCAACCATTTAACTTTCCAAGTTAAATCCCAATTTCATCCTGAAATTCCTAAATCAGGTTGATCATTCAAATTTATTTAACTTCACATTAATAATCTTTCCTCTTATAAGTTCAAAAACATATCACTTTTGGGTATCATATCTCATTCCCAATTTAAAACTCAATATTTAGAGTTCATCTCAAACCATCTTTGATATTATGTATATCTCTCATATATACATATTTATTCCTTGGCCCTCCAAGCCAAAATTTTAAAATTTAAACCACCCTTGGTTTTAATTCAAACAAATACTTCTAAAGTTTACAAACAACTTCTTATTCTAAAATAAGATTACATTCAAAATAGTTTGAATAATATTATTTCCTTTACATTTCGAAAAAAATTTCAAATGTTTAAATTTAGAATTCAGAATTTCACAACTTTAAATCCACTTCTATTTCCATCCTTTCTAATTTACAAGTTATTCTCATCAAATGGTTATTTCCTTAAAATATTTTATTGTTTAAAACAATCATCCCATTATTAAACACAATAACCATTCAATTTCCTGGTTTGAAACCAATTCTGATTCATCTTATTTTAAAATTCTTCCTTAACTTTAAGATTTTAATTTAAGTTTGAATCCATTTCAAACTTATGCTTATTTAATTTTAATTTGGTTGTATTATATTACTTCTTAATTCTTACTATCACCTTTAATTTAATTAATACTACAACCAATTTCCTTAATAAAATAGGTAATCTATTTCTTATATAAGATTCATTTATTTTTGAAATCATTTTTTTTAAGAAAAAAACTTTATATAAGAAAATAACAAGTACGCTCTCTCATATATATCTACACTCAACTCATTCTAGGGTACCTCTTACCCTATCCTTAATGAGTAATCCCACCAGAGCCAAGGTTCTCGCTTAACCTCCAGCTCTGATACCAAATGTAACGACCCGGAAATTTCGATCCGAAAATTCCAGATAGTTAGTGAAAAGAAGAAAGAGAAAGAAGAAGAAGAAACAGAAACACCAAAACACAGAAAACCTCACATTCGCAGCGGATTAAATATAATATCACATAATAATAATAGTTATACAAAGAGAATCTGTATCTATCAATTATCATCGATATATCAGAGTTATAAAAATTTTACACAACATTGGACAGATACAATTTAACATGTCTCAGACATATACAATATCATAGAGTAAACTCTCCATACGACCCTGCCATCCAGCTCGCCTCCTGAGCTCCAGAACGTCCTTACCTGAAAATCCGTAATACTCGGTCTGACCTGAGCATTACATCAAGGTAACACCCGGGTCAGGCTGGAAACCAGTGTGAGTAAACCCTTCTAACAAGGAATACAAAAGCATACAACTTATATAAACCCGGGTAACTTATATCAATTTACACTTCACTAGTTATTATAGACATCAACCATTTCACATATCAATTTCAAAGTGCCAAACTTAGATTAAATGATCCAATTTACTTAAATCATTCCAAACCAGCTATTTGATTTCACATATCAATCTATAAAGGATCGAAGTGGTTTCGGGTACTTACTAATACCCGACTCCGGTCTCTTCGATCCCTATGTCATCTAAGACCAAGTTATCCAATTAAATACAATTCAACTTTAAATACCAGATAACATTTTTACACTTCAATTCATAGTTGATTGATAATCACATTATCACCATCTATCACATATTTCATATCACAAAGCAATTCATATCAGAGATATCAACCAGTCTAAAGCATTAATCATCATTCAATCCTTAATAAGCAAGATTTATCACTTCCTTACTTACATTAATTCATGATCCTCAAATTATTTTCACTAGTTAATTATCTTTAAATTTCATATAATAATTAACTTTTAACTTAATTACATTTATTAATCAATCTTGATTAATCACAATCAGAAATTAACTTTCCTTAATTACTTCATCAATTAAACCAACTCCTTGATTAATTATAAATTAATCCTTCAATTACACTGAGTAATCGTTACTTAATTCCTTCCACAAGTAAATATCCCTTAATTACTAACTATCAAGTAATTTCCTTAAACTAATTACATCTGGTAATTATCCACTAATTACTTCACTAAGTAATTATACCTCATTAATTACCTTAAGTAATTATAATTAACTCAACATCAAATGATTAACTTTAATTAATTAAACTGAATTAATTAACCAAAATTAACCACATCCAATTAATTTATCATACCGAGTAATCAGTTCCTTTAATTACTCATTAAGTGATTTACATTAAGTAATTAACCTCTTAATTACTTAGTACTCAATTATTTCTTAATCGATTAATCTTGATTAATTCATCTTTAATTACTTAATTTAATTAATTCTTAATTACACTAGATTGCTTAATTTATCAATCTCTAATCATTAATTAAAAATCTTCATTATCTAATACATGAACTTAATTACAAATTAAATAACCCTTAAATTAATTAAATTTTTATCATGTAAATTAATTGCCCTTAATTAATTTCTTAATTAATCCTTTATAATTAATTATACTTATTAATTATACTTAATTTCCTTGAATTAATCTAATTACATTACCAAGTTTATTTAAACAAACTCTTCTAAAAATTATAAATATTGAAATTCCTAAACCCAAAATAATTCTGTTCTCAAATCTTAAATAAATTTTCAACTTGAATTAACCCTTAATCATTTTAAATTGAAAAAGTAGATAAATTGTTACTACTGGAGCAAAACTTGATCTTAACTTGTTACTTTTCAATATCCTGCTAAATCAACCCCGAGCCATCACTCAAAATTCCTAAGTTAAACTCCGAGTTTTCCCTCAAAACCCATTTCTCTTGTTTCAGATGATAATTTCATTCCAGTAAAATATACACGCAAGCAACCCGCTACCCTATTTCTTCGAGTCCATCCCTAGCTTATATCGAGTTCGAACACGAGGCACTTCTTCTCCCTCAATTTCCATCTTCTCCTGACACGCTGTGCACCCAGTGAACGTATACCGGTGACCACCGCCGACCTGTCTGCATCCCCTATTGTCGACGAGTCACTGACTAACCCTAGCTTGGATTCCGTCCATCAAACTCGATCACCACGCTCGAAATCGAAATCGAGTAAAACGCCAACTTCCAGAGAACTGAACCATCTCCTCTTTGACGCCAGCCACCACCGATCGATCATGATTTACCCCAAAAAAAACATCTCCATAGATATGCCGCCGACTTCCCTACCTTCCCCCCCCTCGTGCACTTCCCAGCCTCTACCGTGATGCTATAAGCGAGCAAAACCCCAACTTGCTTCAGAACTCTCCAGAAACCCTACCTTTCACTCCTCCGGCCATCATGGCCAACAGAAAAATCAAACAACATTTTTCCAGAGACCCTCGCCTCCCCGACCACCCTCAGGCCAAATCCCAAGCTTCCCTTTGCCTTCGATCGTCGGCAAATGACCAAAATCCCAAAAAGGTTCAACATCGATTAACTACTCGAATCCCAAACTAAAAATAATGATTTTTGTACCTAAATTCCTAATTTGACTTCTCTTTTCGGATTATATAATCAGAGATTTAATTTAACATATTTGATTTTTACCCCTATCTTGGTTTTTACTGTAATTTCTGAACTTACAGTATATTCCCAAATAAAATCATTTGAAAATTAATTTTAAAAGTAGGAACACATTAGTACTAACATTTTCATTTCTATAATCAAAATCTAATTTTGATTATACAGGAAGATAGGAATTATTAGGTAGTCAAAGTTAAGCCTGTTGCCAACAACAGAGCACAAATATAAACATGCAGAGACTATTTACATGCAAACATTATCAGAGACAAGAACTTATCAGAGACAAATATAGGTACATGCAAACATTATCAAGACTAACATTCACATGCAACATTCTTACTTAAATTTCTGATTTTTAAAATTTACTCACTTCTGTGTCTAACAGAAAACACAGAAGCTTTAGAGTTAAAACTGAACTTGGAACATGTTACTTAGTTGGGCTGAAATTTTTAAAACTAAAAATCCCATTTTTATTTATTTTTTTCTTCCAGGTAGCTTGAATTTCCTCTTTTATTTTTAAACAGATAGTGTTCATCTTTAAGCCTAAAACAAACAACAGAGATTTACTTTCCATGATTTCAATCATGTATAATTATTAGTGCATATATATACTTATAATCATTTTAAAGCAACATGCACAACATAGTTCACATCGTTTTCAAAGATCATCACATACAACTTCAATATACACCAGAGATTTCAGAGTTACTCACCTCTTAACTCAAAAATAGAGAAACCTGGAGTGTTTTGTTTGAACTGTGGCTTGCTGTTTTGAATTTGCATTTATCTGATTTGAGGTTGCTGATTCTTGCAAACTTGAATCTTGTAGAAGAAAACCCTTAATATTGATTCACTTGGAAGATTGAGTTATTAGAATTCTTGGATTGTTTTGGAAAGTGTTTATAGCCCTTGTTTCTGGTTTATAAATTTTGCTTCAGATCTAATTTCCTTTTATGGCCATGATACTTTTGTTTTAACATCAGAAGGGAAAATAAGTAAGGATAGAGATATGTGTATATATAGTTTTATTCTTCAATTTGTTCCTAATTTGAAAAAGAAAAGAAAATAATGACACTTGTTTATTACAAAATAATATTGTTTACAAATGGTTTGAATGCATGTTAATATCCTAACACTTGTCCAATTATGCTAAAATTCATACACTTGTAAATATGTGTGTGCTAATAAATTTTAAAGAGATGATTCTCTAAAAACTTTTATATTAAATTTCCTAGTAGGCAAATACATTTCTCTTAATTATTAATTAATATTTTAAGGAAAATAATATTAACCAATTATAAAAGACATAGAATCATACATAATATTTTAAACCCAAAATATTTTAAAATATCTATTTATCAAATCTCAAATTCTAGTAAAAATTCGAATTCAAATTCAATTAAAAATTCAATTTGAAATCAATTCAAATATATGTATATATTTAAACAATACAAGTTAAATTTGTAAATAACAATTCTATTTTAAAATCTATCTATAATTATATTATTATTTTTAAAAAAAACATCACATTATTTCTATGGTTTGAAAATAACAAATTTGCCAGTTTTAATAATTTATAAAGGAGATTATCACACTTATTTGTTTAATCTATAAATCAGTATTTTTTTCAATAGCTAAATTAGAAAATTACCCAATAATCTGATGTCCAAAAATTTGGGTTATCACAAGATAAATGAATAATCTTTAAAACAAAGAACTATATCAGTTTTACATACATCACATTATCAGAGTTTACAACGACACCATTCAACGCTAGGCATTTACAATCACTAATCTATATTGAAACTGAACTTACAGCAATCCCAAGGTAGCGGACACTATATAGTATAAGTGATACGTCTCGCCATCTTTTTCGAATTCATTCCAGAATAACTGATAACCTGACTCTAGGTTGCCCGTGTGGAAATTGGTGGGCACCCAGAGTTTAGAAAGGGAACAATAAACTTCAGGTCACTCATGGGACTTGTGTGAGATTTTAAAAACAGTTATTTTTCACAAAGAAATAAAAAAATTCACTATGCTTTTGGAAAATGAAACTACCATAAGGCCTCCCGCCACACACACAATGCAAACGCAGAATTGGAGGAGATTTCTCCTTATGATAGTCAAATATGCTTGATACGCAAAATCCTTTCGATATTATTATTAGTGCATAGTGCAGAAAACATTTCGAAAGTATAATATTAATCTTAGCCAGCATAGACATTTCGAACTATGCCTACTATAGCTACCATCTAAACAGTGGTGACTACCATAAGCAAATGGCAGGTTATACAACTAAAACCGTACAGGGCCCGTATTGGTGATTGGATTTCCAACAAATGGTCAGGCTAAGGAACTTCCTACTGCACATGGGTACGCCTCTGGAGGGACGTCTCGAGAACTTAACCAGCTCTCTGCCAACACAAGGCCGGGTTACCTCTGTAACTAGGTAACTACTACATGAGTATGCCATCCCCTGGTCGTTTGCGACCTTTATTTGAGGATCCTCGACCACAAAGCAACAATCACAAAGAGTAGTAGATTTGCAGCAACCACATAGGTTGTATATTTGTACCATACCTATGGGGTGCCCTCTAACGACGTCGAGTACGGTTGGTATTATGGTACTGTATAGACTATAAGAATATATAAGATGTGTTAAGGGGGAAAATATAACGCCTTAACGCTATTTCAATAGTTTAATTTACTTTAGACGTTATTATAATAGCGTATATTATTACATAGTAGATAGTTTAACGGATCCGTAGAGGATCGGTGATCCCAAGCATCCTTTAAGTTACTGTAACGACCCAATTTTTTCGACTTCCGAAAGTCGACATCGATACGTCCACTGTATCCAATGCCGCACAGTCGAATGCCGAAAAACCGAACCGTTAGGGTTTAAGAAGAAGAAGATAGAAGAAGAAACAAAAAACAACAACAGAATCTCACATTTTGCAGCGGAACAAATATAATAGATAAATGAATAATCTTTAAAACAAAGAACTATATCAGTTTTACATACATCACATTATCAGAGTTTACAACGACACCATTCAACGCTAGGCATTTACAATCACTAATCCATATTGAAACTGAACTTACAGCAATCCCAACGCAGCGGACACTACATAGTATAAGTGATACGTCTCGCCATCTAGCTTGAACTCTAGATCTACACAACAACTTCTTTTTCGACTTCATTCCAGAATAACTGATAACCTGACTCTAGGTTTCCTATGTGGAAATTGGTGGGAACCCAGAGTTTAGAAAGGGAACAATAAACTCCAGGTCAGTCATGGGACTGGTGTGAGATTTTAAAAATAGTTATTTTTCACAAAGAAATAAAAAGAAATCCGCTATGCTTTTGGAAAATGAAACTACCATAAGGCCTCTCGCCACACACACAATGCAAACGCAGAATTGGAGGAGATTTCTCCTTATGATAGTCAAATATGCTTGATACGCAAAATCCTTTCGATATTATTATTAGTGCATAGTGTAGAGAACATTTTGAAAGTATAACATTAATCTTAGCCAGCATAGTCATTTCGAACTATGACTATTATAGCTACCATCTAAACAGTGGTGACCACCATAAGTAAATGGCAGGTTATACAACTAAAACCGTACAAGGCACGTATTGGAGTTTGGATTTCCAACAAATGGTCAGGCTAAGGAACTTCCTACTGCCACATGGATACACCTCTTGAGGGACGTCCCGAGAACTTAACCAGCTCTCTGCCAACACAAGGTCGGGTTACCTCTATAACTAGGTAACTACTACACGAGTATGCCATCTCCCAATCGTTTGTGACCCTTATCCGAGGATCCTCAAACAAAAAGCAACAACCAAAAAGAGTAATAGATTTGCAGCAACCACGTAGGTTAAATATCTGGGCTCCATACCATGTTACCACCCTTTTCCAGAAGGAAATGACATACCCTAAAGGGCGCGACCCTCATAACCTTGCCGCATTTTTCCTGTTTCGACCATTTTTCGGGGTGTGAGGTCCGACGAAGTCTCGTCCACAAAGCTACATTTTTTCACAAAGTCATGCTTCGATCAACAAATGATCAGCAACACTTCGTATGCCATATTACCAAATTGGGAGTATATCACTTATAACCATCAACTACATAACCTCTGAGCTCGTACTTCTCAGAGAAAGGTGCTAAGCTAAGAGAATAAATTCTCCGCCACTAACAGAAATGTATTTGATAGAAACCAGCTTTACATCTCAAAGTGTAACATCAGACACACATCCATACAAGTCCATTCCGAGATCGAACGGAACGGAAGGCACTTCAAAAGAAGCCCTTGCAAATCCAGATATTCACTAATCACGTCCGGAATCCCCATCACAAAGGGTGATAAAATCTCTATACCGGAGCAACCCGGTGCATATACATTCGACAGGTAATCTTTTCGTTTTTGAAAATACCCAGTTTTCAAACCATCTTCAAATGCAATCCCATTTTGTCGTATCATTATTCGGAATGGGTTTTATGACACAAAGTCCTCTCCCGGCTAATCAGAATAACGAGCGCTTATGTTTAGAAAATAAGTGTTACATTCAGATTCCAAACAAATCACAACAATTTCCATTTTGATCTTTTAAACAAAAGATTCATCACAATCATAAAGGTTCGATGTGGTTTTCGAATATCCATTTGGAATCCGACCCCCGGTCGCATCGAAATTCAAACGCCATTTAAAGGGCAATATTGATAGGCATTTATTTAACTATCAATCAACATTCACAACAAACACCAAGATTTAAATATATTTTTTTCCAATTATTTATCTTCAAAATATCTTCGCAAGATATATTTTTAACACTTCAATCTTTCGAAAACAAATTTCAAATCACTTTTCACTCGTGGAATAAGATTCCCGATATTATTTATTTCCACCGAAAGTCTGCCGAGTTCAAATACTTTAAAATAATTCAAATCACTTATCCAAAATATACTCGGAAATATTTAGAATAAAAACTATTTCTAAACACTTGTTTAAATATTAGCTATGAAAACATTATACCAATATCTCATATAAAACTTCTCCAATCTAATTTTAAAATATAAATTAAATCTTTAAAATAATTGCTTCTATAATTAATTAAATAAATCTTCACTTTAAAGATTTAAAAACAACTCAAGAAATAATTTCTCTAAAATATTCTTTTAAAATCAACTTCAAAACTTTTATCTTATACTTCAAAGCTACTTTGAAAATATACTCGGCTTCTCAGGGAAGAATTCTCTTTCCATTTCAAAATGGTCCATTTAAACCAATTAATAAACCCTTCTCGATTTATTTTAAATTTACGTTACAATCCGTAAATTTCTTACTACAATTTTAAAAATAACCCAATGTTTATTTTTAAAACAAAATTCTCTTTCCTTTACAAATTCTCGTTGTGAATTTAGGTTTCCAAATATCAACTGATATACGATTTTCAAATCGATTCCCAAATATTCACTTTCAACACCAAAACAATTTTCAAATTGATTTCCAAATTTATTTCAAATACCAAATCAAACTCCAAATTGATTTCCAAATTTATTTCCAAACACCAAATCAATTTCCAAATTGATTTCCAAATTCATTTCCAACACTAAATCAAAATTTCAAATTGATTTCCCAAAGATTTATTTTTAAACCCCAAATCAATTAAATCGATTTCCCAAATTTATTTCCTTCTAAAATAAATCTCTTTATTTCTTCCAAACTATTTAAAAATCTGATTTTAAATAAATTCTTCAACTATTTAGCAATGTTGCTCGAAATCAATTTATTAGAATCTTTTTCCATAATTTGGAATTTATTCAATAAGATTCAAAAATAAAACTTTATCCTTTTAAAATTACTTCTTTTAAATTTATCTCATTCTCAAAAAAAATTACTATAAATTTTCTACTTAAATTTCAAAAATCCAATTTAATCTATTTCCGGTATCCTACGATACCAAAAATAAATTCGGCTAAACTATAGCCTTCAATGATTTCAATCACAGTATATTCACACACAAATTATAAACAAATCAACACATAAATTATTGAAACAAATTCAATCATTTGAGGAATCCAGTTGGATCCCTCCAACATGTTTCTCTGCATCCACAGACATTAGCACAACAATTAAATACCAATTCCACTTCGAGGTGGAATATCGCGGTATATGGGATTTATAAAATATCATCTGCTATTATGCGGCATATAGGGTCTCATCCGCTATATAATGCGGGAAATCAATCACTTCAAGTACATATATAATACCAATTCCTCTTCGAGGTGGAATATCGCGGTATATGGGTTTAATATAATATCATCCGCTATTATGCGGTGCATAAGGTATAAACTAATATAACTGATAATAAATTAATCATCCAAGCACACAGTCAACCAATTTTTAAATTAAACTATTTAAAATTAAGTCAGAAAAATTTGATTGAGTGAAAAGATCTCACCTTCGCCTATGCATGCAACCCATTTTCTTTCCAGCTCGTTTCTTTGCAATTTTGACCTTGTATAAACAATTCATGATTTATTATTGTTTCAATTGGCCCAACAATAATTCACTATTTACTCATAAATTTTAACTAAAAAATTGGTTTTGTTTTAAACTAATTTTCCTGTTGATAAATTATTATTTAAACATCTTTATTGACTAATTATTTAAGTTTAAACAAATTCCCTTTTAAATTCTCAATTCTTTAAAAATTACTTTACTTTAAATTTTTTGCTTTATAACATATTATTACCTTTAAAACTTATATATAAATATAAAATTAAAAACCAAAAATGTTACACCTCACTGCATCAGCTCTCAGTTTTTTTTCCTTGCTGTTTAAATTTTTTTCTGCGTATACATACATATATCTCTATATATAAATATACATAATATCATACGAGAGACCTTGTTTTGTAGTGAATTCTTCGCTACGGCGGGGGAACAGTGAATTCTTTGCATTCTTTTCATTGAGCTGTTGATATAACCAAAACTTTCGTGAAATGACCAGACACCCTAAGTAACCAATTCACACGTGGATGGCAAATCGATATGTATGTATAAATTTAGGAAGATTACAATAAAATCAAAACGATACCTTACAGCTTTCCTGCTTGAACATGAATACTCGACCTCGCCAAACTACGCGTTGCCTGTATCTGACCGGCCATCACACTCGCTTTGACCACCCCAAAACGCGACCACCTCATTCGAGACCATCCCCTCCTGCATTGCGAATCCCCAAACTTTAATGCGAAACCCTAGTTTCGAGAGCCCCTTCGATTGTCGAAGAACCTCGCTAGCCACCCTAGCTTCCTGACAACGACGACTTGCCGTGGATGCCTCAGCGCGTGCGAGCACCTGCTCCCCTATTCGCGAAGCTCGCCGCGACCCTGCTCGATTTCGAGCTCCATGCCGTCGCGTCGCGATTCGTCGCGATGTTCTCCGTTGTCACCCCTCTCTCTTTTTATATATTTTGATTTCGATCGCTTTCCATTTGATTTGGGTCGACTTGATTTTTTTTTAATCAGTCATTGATCTTGAACGAATGAATTAGAGGAGGGAGGAGAGGGAAAATAGTCGCCATTTTTTTCTTCTGAACGAAGAACTGATTTCGTTCGAATTTGAATTAGATAAGGAGAAAAGGAAAAGCTCAGAAAATTTTCTCTTCTATTAATTTGAGACGAACACTTGTTATTTTAAGCAGAGAAAATGAAACAGGTGTTTGAATCTTCCACTACGCGTCTGATGTTTTCATCGGTGCTTTGATACATTGATATTATTTACATTTTTAAATTTTAAATTCAAATTCAAATCGGTTCGATAAACGCAACTTAAAATTTCGATCTCCAATCGAAGCGTGTCGCCAGGCGTTCATAATGTTATACGCCCATTTCGAACGCAATGGAAAAGGTTCCGAGTCCAAATTCGATCGTATGGACAAGATAGCTTTTTGAATCCAGTTATTAAATTAAATTCCGATATAATTTTCAACGCGTTTGTTTATCGTACGATCACGCGACAATTTCAAATATTACGAAAATTGAAATCCGATAATAATACAATATTACGGATCCAATGGAACCGGTTTCATCGAATTCTGAGACTGTGCCCCGGAATTTTTATATATCGATTTAAATGATATAAGTTCAAAACTGAACAAATCGTTTCCAAATTCAATTCTGAAGCTTTCATTATCTTCAGTATTATCAATATAAATTTTCTAAGCCATCAAATTATTTAATCAGCTTAAAAATCAAGATTCAAATTTTATTCAAATCTTCTAAAATTAAATTTGATAATTAAATTGCTAAATTCATAGTTAAAATTGAAATTCAAGCTTAAATTTACAATTCAGATATTTGAAATCAATTAAATATTTCAATTTCAAACGTTGAAAATTCTGGGTCGTCACAATTACTGATGCATTTCTTTTACAATTCACTTGAGTTGATTTGCATTTTATAGGTATGTATGTCCTGACTCAAGTGTTTTGTGTTTTGCTTTACGCTCAGGTCAGCCTGAATTTCACAGTTTTGGATTCATCTTTTTGGAGCTAGAGATCCGTAGAAGATTTAGGTGTCTACCTAATATTTCCATTCAAGTTATTTCCACTCAGCTTTTGCTTTTATAGTAGAGAACTTATGTATCTAACTTTCCGTTGTATTTGTTTTCAAACTTGGGCATTACGTATTAGTTTGAGACTATGTATCTAGGAGCTTCATGAACTCCCATGTTTATCTTATTCTACTGCGAGTTATTCTAATATTCTGTATCTGTTATTCTGCGATTGAATTATTTACCCCAAATTTTATTAACAATCTGTTGTTTTGAATTATTCAAGTCCGACATGTGTGGTTTTATTGCCGATTTGAATGGTACAAAATGGCGGGATGTTACATCATCTCAAAGATATAGCACGTGCTTATGACCGAAGCCCTCCAAGTACTGTTTTCTCAAAATAAGACACCATGTCTCTAAGAAAAACGTCCCAAAGGATAGATAAATACGTCCCTTAGACAAACATCCCGAAGGACAAATACGTCGCAATGGATAAATACGTCTCTTAGACAAACGTCCCGAAGGAAAATGACCCGAAGGTCCAGTATTGGCTAATACGTCCCTTAAACAAACACGTCACAAACTTTCGAATAGGAATCAGAACAATGTTAACGTGTGTCCCATACCACTCGTTCGGACTAAACGGTTTACTAACTGCTAATAAATTTCACACTAAAATCAGTAAAAAAAATTACTTCATCTCATCGGTAAACTCGATCTGAAGATCAAAACGATCAAACGAACAAGTCAAGAATTAACCGATAAGATATACGCATGTGTCCTATACCATATGTTTTACCAAACTGTTTATTTCTTCTTCTCATTCGCTCGAAATGTGCAAGAACATGTAATTTATATATAAAATAATTAACTTTGGAAAATAAGCTTTGGAAACCAATTTTCGAAATCAATTTGAAAACCTATTTGAAAATTTTCCTTTTTATAGAGAATAAATAGATTTTACACTTGAAATTACTTTAAGATATCATACAATAATTATTTAGAAATGCCCATTAATTTTAAAAATAATTTAAAATGATTTGGAGAAGACCGTGCTTGAAAACAAATAAAAACAAGGAAAATCACTCAAATCGATATTCGAATTCTAATTCAAATTTAATTCAAAATATTTCAAAATTTAAATTTCAAAATCTCCAAAATTTGGAAAGTCTATTGATAGACTTTGTAGCCTATAATCATCATCAAAATCATCTCGAAATTCGCATCAAAACGAGTGACGGAACGGTCGCAATTCCAAGGCAAAAGTCGCGAAATATGCTACAAAAGTATACAAACACAAGGCCACAATGCATGCACCTGGGCCGACAAGGAAGTCGACCCAGCTCTGTGGCCAGGTCGACTGCTTGGTCGACCTAGAGGGTGCTAGGATGACCTGCCTATCGACCCAGGCTATGAACTCTTCTCCAGGTTGTTTTCCAGCCTTGTATTGGTTTTCTAGGGTGATTTTGACATAGAAAATGACCGTAATTTTCAAATTTTTTTACAAAGACGAAGTTCAACATGCAAGCTACCAAATGAAATGAATCTAGCAGCATTTTGATGCCGGAATCACATGATATAAGGGTTCAAAGATGCGATAGAAACTGATTGTAAACAAGGCAGAAACTAGTTGTAGAAAACTACAGACAGAAGCAAATTCTTTACAGTTTAAAGCACTGGCACTTTTGGTTTGGCTAGTTTGTGAGTTTATACAACTCACCGTGCTAATTTGTTGCAAAAGCTCGGATTTTTGAGAAAAAGAGGAAGCTTTGCTTGAGATTACAAGCCTTTAAAACCTTTAGAAAGCAATTATAGAACATGCAAACAAATATACAGTAAAAACTAGAAAACCATTTACTGTAAAAGAAATTAGTGATGAAATTCGGTAGTTTGGAAGGGATTACTTTATATTTATCACTAGCTTTCACAAAATTTTTAATTTGGTGAGTTTTAATTGAGAAATTTTCTTGGATTTGAGAAATTGATAAAGTGGTTTGCTGCTTTTGTTTTTATGCTGAAGGAGGAAGAAGATTATATGAAACGAACGTACAGCTAATCACTATTTCACATTTCTCACTTGGTTAAAGGTTAATGGGCCTAATTGGGTTCAAAAATTAAAAGAAATAAATGGCTTAAGCTTTAAATCAACACTTAACAAATTAATGTGTACATATCACATATACACATATTAAAAATGCATTTCTCTCAAGTTTCACATAAGAAAATTTTGAAAACTTGTATACATATAAAATAAAACATTTTCTATCATTTAAAATGATTAATTTATATTTTTAAAACATTTTTACTATTATAATCCTTCATTTAACAAAAATACACTATTTACTCAAATAACATTTACTTTTTTACATACTCTTGGATATGATGTTTTGAGAAAGGATATCAATTCATCTGTTGAGATCAAAGTACATACTTCTTTCCTAATATTAGACAGTGTATTACTCATGGCTATAAGGGGCACTAAAGGGTTACATAATCATCATTATTAGATGATTATGGAATGACCGATTTAAGAGTTTCATGTTGGTTGATAACAACTATGTCGGACAGAAAATCTCAGAGCAATGATATTACACAATTCACTTGGCTTGAGAATACTGTGGAACTTCATTATGGATACTCTACTTTGATTATAATTAAATAAGGGCATGATGACCATCGAATGACTATAGTTGGGTCTAAGTAGAAGCGTTGGAAATAAAGCACTACACAATAGGGAGTCAGTCTCCTCAATTGTATAATGTTAGTGTCACGATTAACTATTGCCAATTCAAAATCAAAATCTATAGCTAGAGTAGAACAGTTAATAATAAATGCTATTTTGGACCATAGAGTTTGTTTACGGGCCACTCAAGTGGAATATGGATGATATTGGAGGTTTAGCCACCATCAGACTCCATATATTCTAAACTGATATAGTGTTAACGAAGAAAACAAATGTAAATTATTATCACTATGGATACCGCTTAAGGTGACGTATAATATGATTTTATTAAAAAGAGCTATAAGCAATGAATTCAGTCAAACTATAACACCACTAGCCAAGGTGATGTGTGAATGTTAATATTTAAGTTTTTTTAATATTTAATCACTAATTGAATTCCTACCTTTGAGTAGCACAACTGCGTTTGTGAATTCTTCTAAATATTACATGATTTAATTAGTTTATAAAGTGCTACAAAAATTAATTAATATTTAAGAAATATTAATTATTAATATATTTAATATTTAAGGTGTAGTTAGTGAGTGGGTAGTTGTTAGAAAGTTTCTGGACACTATTAATAATTATATAGACGTATATATAAACATTATATGTACATATATCATTATATGATATCTATGTATATTAAAACATGATTTAAATATTAATAACTATTAAATGGGTTTGTGTTGTTTTGGTCAATGTTGGAGGGCATATATGGCTGACCAAATAATGAAGGGTAATAGTCTAGATGTTAGATCTAGATTTAGTTAAGAGTTATCAAAAGTTTGTAAGAGAGGAAGGTCTTTTAATCTCTATTCAAATACCAAACCTTTCACATTCATTTACTTCTTCCTCCTTCATTTTGTTGGCCACTTCTTGTTCCACCGCCCCCTTGGCCAAACTCTTTTTTCGCCTATGCACTATTGAATAAAATTAAAATGAAGTGGTTAATTCAGTTCAGCTATATCACATAGTGATTCAAGAAGTCTAGGTGTCAATTAACAAATCAAGGTGACATAAAGATTTAAATCTACAAAGGTATATTCATATTTATATTATACATTCATATATGCCAGTACTTGACCCTAATTGATGTATGTAAGTATATATTAAAGGTTTTGTTGAATATTTTGAATTTAACTTGTTGTATTTGTTGTGTATGTGATTTATATTGTTGGAGTACTGAAATAGTTGAAATTATTATCGTTTTATTTAATATTATAACATTTGATACCATTATCATTTGAATTAACAATAAAATATTATATCTGAATTTTATTTGAATTTCTTTTATTAATTTAAAAAATAAAATTTTAAATTATTGATCAAATAAATTTTTACTTTAATTAACATATTTTAATGTTTACTTAGTCAAAGAGACAAATTTGAAATTTAATTTTATAAATTACTTTTGAGTTATGTGTGTGTGTGCATACTAATACAAACTTAATTTTATTACTTTATGTGTGTGTGCGCGCGCGCGTGTGTGTGTAAAGTGTGTGTCTGTGTGTATATGGTACTATTAATTTGTATATACAAACCATATACATATATTATAGTTTAGTTAATCGTGTATACAACACACATTTATGCATTTATATTCCTGATATGAGTAAAATGTATCGTATGTATATGTAAGTAAATATGTAAGTGTATATGATATGTACATCCTAACACACAAACACACACATCTTCATGTATTATTACGTTATCATGTCATACATATTTATTCCTTTTCAATTTACACCCTATATGTCCATGTACCCTTTCACATGCCGAAAATGTTTAAAAAAACTCCTAATTATTTACATACATGTCACATTTATGATTTGTTAATTTATATCTTATGAATAACAATATGATTTTTCACATAGTTAATTTATAGAACATAAAACATTTACCTGAATTACACACAAACATATTTCAAACTTATAATATATTTCGGGTGTTATATATATTTTATGTTATCATGTTATGTTATACAAATATATGATATATTCAAAACAAAAATCAAATAAACTTAATTAATATGATGATTTTTATAAATATAAAATATTTAAAATAAAATATGATTTTATTTTATTACATATAGATTGGAGCTAATGCCAGTTAACAGATTTCATAGGCTCATTAAGATTCAAAGAGAGAATTATTTTTCAAATTTACCAATTTCACCTACTGCTAAAAGAGTCAATTCCAATAATTGTGTAAGAGCATGTATGATCTATGCAATGAAATAGTCAACATTTATGGAAAACTAAAAAAAAATTCTATCTGTTAGCTGTCGAGATAGTAGTTTCTAGGCTTGGAGTTGGATAAAAAGTATTCTCCCTTCCCTAGCTACTGGCCGCTCAGTGGGTGCACTAAGTCTAAAAGGTTGGCCAGATGTAAGGACCAATTTATTTTAGGCCCTGCGTTGAATTTCAAATTAAAATTTGAAAATTTAAAATATATTTTAAATTTAAATATTAAGTTAATGTTACGACCCGGTATTTCCAACCATTTGCATCCGTACATGTCGGACTTGAATTGCTCAAAATATCGTATTGTAAATTTATATTTGGCAAAACTCAGCATATCCAGTAAATAAATAAATCACAGAATTATAGACACAGAGTAATATAACAATAAGTAGTGGAATAGATAAATAGTAGTTCATGAAGCTATTATATAAACATCAGAGTTAGAACAAAATACAGCAGAATATCTCAAATACAATGTTGTCTTGATTACAATAGATGACAAGCCTGAACAAAACCACTGGATATCTAAATGCTGAATAGATATAGATGGATCTCCAAGTGCAGCTCCAACTCCAAAGGTAAGTCACAAATGCTGTGACACTCAGTCTGACCCAAGCGTAAAGCAAAACACAAAACACTCAAGTCAGGATTAACATTCTTATATGAATAAATCCAACTCAAGTGAAATATCAACTGAAATACAAGTAACTCAAAGGATGTTTGGGATAACCATCCTCTAAGGATCCGTTAAACTATCTACTATGTAGTGATGTACACAATTATAATAATGTCGATAGTAAAGTTAAAGTATTAAAATAGCATTAAGGCATTACCCATATACCCCTTAACACATTTTTATATATTCCCATAGTCTATACAGTACCGTAATTCCCCACTTAAACTGGAGGGCTATCAGAGGGCACTCCATAGGTATGGTAAAAAACAAACTCATAAAAGATGCGATAGGGCATGTGACACGGCTCTCGAGGCAATCCTAGGGTAAATATCCATTTGCACTCCCAGACTGGTGGTAATGCATAGCAGCTACTACCGCCCACCTCGTGACACACTCCCAAATCAAAGGTGCGCCCAATCAAGTCATAAAAGTAATAGAATGGTATCGATGAAATGTGTCCGATAGGAGGAATGACCTCACTTGGCCTGGTATAGCTACTTTTTATGTAATGACATGATATTTTCAATCATTAGTATCTGCACATGTCGGACTTGAATTGCTCAAAATATCAGATTGTTAATTTAAATTTGGAAAACTTAACATATACAGTAAATAAATCAATCACAGAATCACCGACACAGAGTAATATAATAATACGCAGTGGAATCAATAAATAGTAGTTCATGAAGCTACTATATAATCATCAGAGTTAGAAATAAAATACAACAGAATGTCTCAAATACTGTGAAGTCTCCAATGCAACAGATGACTTCTCTGAATAAATCAACTGGCAGAGATGAAAGCTAAAACGATAGTTGGGTCTCCAAGCGAAGCTCCAAACTCCAAAGGTGAGTCTCAAATGCTGTATTACTCAGTCTGACCCGAGCGTAAAGCAAATAACAAAACACTCGAGTCAGGATTTACATTCTTATATCAATAAATCCAACTCAAGTGAAATAACAACTGAAATATAGGTAACTCAAAGGATGTTTGGGATAACCATCCTCTAAGGATCCGTGGAACTAACGACAATGTAGAAATATACACTATACATCATGGTCATTTCAAATTAATTTAAAACTTCAAAACCAGAGTATCATTTCCATTTTTTATATATATATTTCCAAATTTTATCATTTCAAAGTTACGATTCAAACCAACTCAATTTCCAAATTCAAATTTAACTAAATTTCAATTCAAAAAATTTCAATTCAATTCAGTTCTTAATAAACAATTGCAAATTATATCGATTTCCAATGCAGGAATAAATCTCAAAATAAACCATTTAAATTCCAATATATTTCAAAGCTTTAATATTCACATTTTCAAAGCTAAATTTAATAGTTTCAGATATCCCGATTTAACTTTATTATTATTTAGTCTTGAAATATTCCCTCATTAAAATACAATATCATTTAAGTAACCTTAAATTACATCTTACTAAGTATCTCCTTTAATTTATTTTAACATGGAATATTCATTACGTCACTTAAATCCAAAAATCCAGTTAAAATCATATCTTTAAATTTCAATTTCCATAATTCCAAATCGATGTTTATTTACTAAAATTATTAATTACATACAATTTCAAATAAATTTAAGTTTATCTTCCCAGCATTAAATTATTCAAATTATTACCAAAATCTATAAATTTAAACAAGTACTTGAGCATATTATATGTATTAAATCAATCTCCATTTACTTAAATATTATTATTAAATCTATATATTATATTTCCATTTATTTTTAATATTTAAGAATCAATATTTATTAAAACCTTATATTTCATTCCACAACCACAGAAATTATTTTCAAAATATTTATATATGGACCAACGGTGTCTGTATATAATTTCTTATCCTATGGTCAAGTGATACGGATATTTATCATTTCAATCCGTAATATATATATATATAGGGTAGATATCCTTTCTACCCGTAATCCCAATTTCAATTCAATGAAAATCGCTTGGGTCTATCATTTCAACCCATAACGAAATTCTCCTATTCTAAAGTCCGTTCGGGTATGTATCATTTCAACCCATAGTGAATTTTATACTAACAGGGAACTTGCAGAGTGATAACAGATATGACAATAATAATAACAGGCATATATCATCAATAACAATATAATATAAACAATAGGATATGGTGTCATATCCCATAGGTGAACAATTACATATAAATGCATATCATACATATAACGATTTAAACAATTAACAGTTAAATTTTAGCAGCATATTTCAATTGTCGTTCCAATTGAAATCAAATTTAATAAATAAAAGTACGTAAATCGTGAGTGATTGCTCATCTTTCGAGGCTGGAGCGATTTGTCACTGAAATGGGTTACGAATCCAAGCACGAATTTCAAAGTAAAAGCTGGATTGGCACGATTTCGACGAACAAAGCTGATATATAAAGATGTTAATGGGAACAAATCAAAATCAACACGATAGAAGCAACAATGATATATTATAATTATTATTATTATTATCCATGGAATAAATATTTAATTTTAAAACAAATATCTAAATAACATATATATAAAATTAAAACCTTTGTTTTACATTAAACACGTAGATTAAAAATCAACATATATACATAATAGGTTAAAAATTAATACTTATATAAACAAATAGATATATAGGCAAATATATAAACATATGTGTAACCTATATACGAGTTATATCTTTAGAAATCAATATTTAAATTAAAGTCTATAGAATTTGCTAAAATTGTTACAAAACTAATTCATATACTTAGAAAATTTAAATGTATACCATAACTTTGTTTTTAAAAAAACAAACCTAACATATGATATACGTTACTTATCTTATATATATAACTGGTTAGAACTTTATATAATATATATATATACACAATACATACGTTTTTAACATCATTATTATATAAACAGTATATTATCTTAATAAAAGACATATTATATATAAGCTAATATTATACAAATTTACAAAATCAGTATGTATCAATATAGCATATGTACAAAATATCCTATGCATAACTTTTATAAATAGAAAAATATCAAAATATCATATATGTATATATATACAGATCATCACGTACTACAATATATAAACCGTACTACATGATACAGATAACCAATGTGCAGACCATAAATAACGAAATGTGTAGACAAGATGTATATATGCAATCTACTCACTAATTTCATGTAGGTAGTATAAATATACCCAAACTCAAGTATATATGAACTCCTAGGCCTATTATATTCAAAATCAATAGTTATCGTATAATATCAGTATACTTAATTTGAAATGATGTTTATTTGTACCCAACAGATGGTGTACATCAGCTGATGTAAACTGACTGCGTATGACAAACAGCTCATGACCACTTGTATAACCCATACATTATAACCCACTTTCAAATCTATGTATTGAATATTATGTATTAAATATCAATGTTAAAAAAAAAAATCAAGTATATTATCATAAAAAATATTCATATAATATAAATGCAGACCTTGGTGTGAACGCGGCATAAATGTATCTACTAAAGCCAATATGTAACCTACATAATGCACGCAACCCGAGATGTGAAACACATGCAGCCAAATATAACTTTTATACTAAGATGTAATAAAATCCAACATTTGCATCATATAAAATTCAATATCATATCTTCTTTTGTATACCGCAATACGTATATACCCTTCAACACATTAACATATATAACAGTTTTATTGAAATCATATATATTATTTAAAATAAAACCGAAACATCTGTTATAGATAAATGCCATATACCTAACACAACATTCATTCAACTAGAACAGCCTAAAAAAAAATTATGAGACAAAATCAAAATATAAAATATGCGCATGCTACAATACTAGAAACTGATGTATTATCATATACATAAACAAATATACTTTTCATATAAGCCATTGTATATAATATACCTATATTTATATACTATAACAACAGATTAAAACTTACAAAACCAAGGAAAAACAAAAGAAGGAAATAAATTTATTATAAATCCATTACCTGATGTATGAAGCACACGCAATTTAGAAGGAAGATGAACGAATGCAGTGAAAATTTGTGAACGCAAGTTGAAATATATATAGGAAAGTTTGCTCAAACAAGGGATGCAGGCAGCTGACGTGGTAAGGGAGATATTGCGTGGTTTTGAACTTTAAACAGAAGTAATTGCGTGATTTAGGCGAAAGAAAAACATGGCAAGCAAAAATTGATTTGGAACGTTTCAGTGTCAATCAAAGATTTTATACCCATTTAAAACAATAAAGCAAAAGGAAGTGAAATAAATTTTCCCCCGTGAATGGCAAGGATGGTCAAAAATTTTCTTCCAAAAATCATGGCTACTGATTTGTTTCCAGTAGCTAAGGTATGAAATTTATGAGCGTGTAATAGATGTAAAATTTTAATTGAAACGTACGCTCAAATAATTAACAAAAGTAACATGATTAGAAACTATTCGTTTCTTATTTATTCATTTCATATATAGTTAGTACAATATACGCTAAATTTATAACAAAAGTAACGTATCTAAATTTATACGTTACTTATTTATTCTCTACCTATTTTTAGTAAAATATAGGTTTTAAAGAATATTCATTAGCTACGTACCATTTATATGCTAACTAAATAAATCAAAACAGATATTACGTACAAATTAAAACATGTATTTTAAATAGCCTATTTATACTCTATTAACTTTAAAATTTATTACTTAATTAACTTTTGCTTTGTTTACATTGGTTTGATTTACTTAACATTTAACACATAACTGATGTATATACGTAAAAAAAGAAAATGTAAAATTTATTTCCTATATCTTATCCAATTTAAATTTTTATTTATTAATCAATTAACTAAGAAACAAATGTGTATACGTATAAAGTTTATTTCTGTTACAGAATATTAGTTACTTGATTTAAAGGTGTATAACTAATTTTTAAAAGAACAAAAGTGGAAATAAAATGTTGTTACCAATATATTCAGTTAAATTGAAAGATTTGGAAGTTAGAATTTAAAAGATTTAAATTCCAATAAATGTTAAACTTTAACCAAAAATAAGAGTTATAGAATTGGCTTATATTAATAAAATTTTGGTGACTATTTATAATTAAATTTAAAAAATTCAACTTTTTTGTAAATTAAAACCCCAAAGTATATAAATAAAAGAATAAAATACTTGTTAGAATTTTTAGGTTGTTACACTCTCCCCCACTCAGAACTTTTCGTCCTCGAAAAGGAACAAAGTAGGAGAATAGAAACAACTAGATGAAGAATTAGACTTTGGAAAACAAATTAAATAATTTATTTAAAAAACCATATTTTTTTTTAAATTAATCAATATTTAATAGTTTGGTTAAACTCATTTTATTAAATCCATTCAATTATTTATGAGATCAATTATTTATATAAAACAATAAATTTTTTTACTATTAAACCAGGTAGTAGTAAATAAACAATATTTTAAAGGATATATTCAAACGAAGGAAAGAAGGAAAGAAGATAGATTCGGAAAACAGAATATAGGTGAATAAATAAAGCTGGGCAGATAAGGTAGATTCAAAAGAATAGTATCGGGCTCGAATAGTTAAATCAAACCATAAAATTTTAATCCCAAATATTAATACAAAATTTCTTTGTTGGAAATAACTTTATAATAAAATACCTTTATAATAAAATACTTTTTTATCGAAACCAATTTTCCTTTCGAAATACTTCTATAACTCGATGTTTCAACAAGTTTATCCTCGTTCTTGCAGACTCTGGCCATGCGTTGATCAGGTGCAAAGCTAAAATTCTTTAAGTACTTAGTAGACCCGTTTCAACACCTAGTGAAAATACTTGAAAAATCTTTAAAACCGATATGGAAAGTACAATCCAAATAAATCACCTGGATCGCAGAATACATAACAATGGTTACGCCTGGATCCCCCAGGAAACATCCATATCCTTTAAGCATTCACTGCCTTGCGAATTACGCCATGATAACCAATACCCGTGGACCGTAGGATACATAACAATGGTTACGCCTGCATCCCCGAGGAAACATCCATATCCTTTAAGCAATCTCTGCCTTGCGGATTACGCCACGACAATAAAATCGGTAGACCGTAGGATACATAAAAATGGTTACGCTTGGATCCTCCAGGAAACATCCATATCCTTTAAGCAATCTTTGCCTTGCGGATTACGCTACCCCAAAAAAATGACCATGGGTTACGCCATGGTAGGACACTCGAGTATCACATCCGAAAAACCAAAAATCAGAGAGAATAATATCGATAGAATGAATCCACAATGTGGCCACAAAGCGGATATCAAGCAGAAGGCACTTTCCATATCATTACTTCGAAAATATATATCATATAGTACCTTTCAAATCCATTTCAAATATCGTTCGTATATAAAGTCCATTATATATAAGATTTCATTTTCAAATCGAATACTTTCCAAAATCAATAGTATATCAAATCACACTTATATATACTTCGCCTATATAAGATTACACCTTTCAATTGAGTACCTTTCCAAATCAATAATTTTCAAATCAACTTCATACTTATACAAATCAATTCTATATAAGTTCGATAACTCCCAAATAAAGTATTTAGTAAAACAAGGTTCTCAATTTCAATTTCTTTCAATATCGTATCGGTTTCAAAATAATATATGATTTTACCAAATTATTTCTTCCATATTTAATATCTTTAGTTTCAAAATTTCCAAATAATAGGTTTAGAAAATAATCCTAGTTTCCAAATCAACATAATTTAGGTCAATCAAATTCATTTCCAAAATCATAATACAAATACTGGGTTTTAAATTCCAAATCTTAGTTTTCAAAACCAAATATTTTCTAAAATCAATTATACCCAAATAATTTTCAAGTTTATAACCACCCCTTCGAAACCTTTAAACTATTTATAAAGCATTCAAAACCAGATTTCATATTAGTATAATTCAAATTAGTCCTATCCATTTACTTAACAAAGTAGTTTTAAACTTATATACTTTATACATTAATTTATACTTTTCGAAATTACTTAGCTTTAAAATTTTAAACCTTTATTTGGAAGTGTTCGAACCTTCAAAATAGTCGGTGAAATCAAATTTCAAATCCAAGAGTTGGAAATCAGCAACAAGTCATTAAATCAATTTTTATAAATAGAGTTATACCAAATCAAATCGAAAACTCAAGGATTGAACACCGGCTTACTTTAAATCATTTCAAATATATATACATATATCTTTTGAATATCGAATTATACTTCGGAATTTGAAATCAAAATTGGTTTCACAAAATCACCCTCATAGCGAAGCTATTAAAGTGGTCTCTCCTCCACTTTGAAACTCGAAAATCAATGTCGATGATGCGAGCACTCATCACCGAAATTATTCTCCAACGACATAAGTGAGTTCTGGACTTCTATTTTTTTAAAACTTCTTTGAAGTTTCTTTGAAATCATTGGAACTCGTTTGAGTCATTTGAAACACTTCTTATTCGGAAAATACTTTCAAATCGTATTATTGTATTTTTCAAAAATCTTAAAACCAATTTCAAAATACCGGAGTTCAATCTCTCAAATTTCAAATTCGAAACCCTTCAGTTATAAATCATTTTTATATAAATCAAATTTCTTATAACATTTTCAAATTTTCAAATCCTTTCGAAATTTCAAATTCTAGTTTTTTTTAAAAGGTATATAATCCTTTCGAAAACATTTTCACTTTCATATATCGAATAAAATCATAGTTATCAAAATAATAATTTCGGTATATAAAACAATTTGTAAAATACAAACAAAGCCCGATTTTCAAAGGATGATTCAAGGATGGATTTGAAAACAAAGATAGAGATTCAAATTAGAGGAACTCTAATCAAATAGAATTCTGATTCGAAGCTAGGCCCAAACGAAGATGAGATAATTAAATTTCAAAATAGAAGATGGATATTAATCGCGGGCGACCTTAACCGGGTCGACCGTGACTTCAGGAATATGATCGATGCGGAATTCTAACGCAAATCGACATTCGATCGCCAGATATAGAATTCGGCATAACTAGAGATAGTAGCATCTAAACCGAGGATATATAAATCTTCGGAGAATCGATGCTATTGTAAAGGAGTTTCACCCCTTTACAATTATTCAGTGGAGCTATGGGATACTCCAGAACCTAGAAACACGAATAGGGAAAGACAATAATGGATTTGGAACCGAGGGGGATGTTCCAAAATTCAAAGCGAATCAAATAGGAAGAGATTCAAGCTCGAACGAAAGTGATTATGTAAATAAATTTACCATATATGCTAAGTTTTCCTAGAGCCAAAGATCTGATACCAACTGTAACGACCTGATATTTTCAACCATTAGCATCCGCACATGTCGGACTTGAATTGCTCAAAATATCAGATTGTTAATTTAAATTTGGCAAACTTAACATATACAGTAAATAAACCAATCACAGAATCACCGACACAGAGTAATACAATAATACGCAGTGGAATCAATAAATAGTAGTTCATAAAGCTACTATATAATCATCAGAGTTAGAAATAAAATACAGCAGAATGTCTCAAATATAGTGAAGTCTCCAATGCAAAAGATGACTTCTCTGAACAAATCATCTGGAAGAGCTGAAAGCTAAAACGATAGTTGGGTCTCCAAGCAAAGCTCCAAACTCCAAAGGTGAGTCTCAAATGTTGTATCACTCAGTCTGACCCGAGTGTAAAGCAAAACACAAAACACTCGAGTTAGGATTTACATTCTTATATCAATAAATCCAACTTAAGTGAAATAACAACTGAAATACATGTAACTCAAAGGATGTTTGGGATAACCATCCTCTAAGGATCCGTGGAACTAACGACAATGTAGAAATATACACTATACACCATGGTCATTTCAAATTAATTTAAAACTTCAAAACCAGAGTATCATTTTCATTTTTTATATATATTTCCAAATTTTATCATTTCAAAGCAACGATTCAAATCAACTCAATTTCCAAATTCAAATTTAACTAAATCTCATTTCAACAAATTTCAATTCAATTTAGTTCCTAATAAACAATTGCAAATTATATCGATTTCCAATGCAAGAATAAATCTCAAAATAAACAATTTAAATTCCAATATATTTCAAAGCTTTAATATTCACATTTTCAAAGCTAAATTTAATAGTTTCAGATATCCCGATTTAACTTTATTATTATTTAGTCTTGAAATATTCCCTCATTAAAATTCAATATCATTTAAGTAACCTTAAATTACATCTTACTAAGTATCTCCTTTAATTTATTTTAACATGGAATATTCATTGCGTCACTTAAATCCAAAAATCCAGTTAAAATCATATCTTTAAATTTCAATTTCCATAATTCCAAATCGATGTTTATTTACAAAAATTCTTAATTACATACAATTTTAAATACATTTAAATTTATCTTCCCAGCATTAACTTATTCAAATTATTACCAAAATCTATAAATTTAAATAAGTACTTGAGCATATTATGTGTATTAAATCAATCTCCATATAATTAAATATTATTATTAAATCTATATATTATATTTCCATTTATATATAATATTTAAGAATCAATATTTATTAAAACCTTATATTTCTTTCCAAAACCACATAAATTATTTTCAAAATATTTCTATATGGACCAATGGTGTCTGTATATAATTTCTTATCCTAAGGTCAAGTGATACAGATATTTATCATTTCAATCCATAATATATATATATATATACATATATATATATACGGGCAGATATCCTTTCAACCTGTAATCCCAATTTCAATTCAAAGAAAATCGCTTGGGTCTATCATTTCAACCCATAACGAAATTCTCCTATTCTAAAGTCCGTTCGGGTATGTATCATTTCAACCCATAGCGAATTTTATACTAACAGGGAACTTGCAGAGTGATAACAAATATGACAATAATAATAACAGGCGTATATCATCAATAACAATATAATATAATCAACATGATATGGTGTCATATCCCATGGGTGAACAATTACATATAAATGCATATCATACATATAACGATTTAAACAATTAACAGTTAAATTTTAGCAACATATTTCAATTGTCGTTCCAATTGAAATCAAATTTAATAAATAAAAGTACGTAAATCGTGAGTGATTGCTCACCTTTCGAGGTTGGAGTGATTTGTCACTGAAATGGGTTATGAATCCAAGCACGAATTCCAAATTAAAAGCTGGATTGGCATGATTTCGAAGAACAAAGCTGATATATAAAGATGTTGATGGGAACAAATCAGAATCAACATGACAGAAGCAACAATGATATATAATAATAATAATTATTATCCATGGAATAAATATTTAATTTTAAAACAATTATCAAAATAACATATATATAAAATTAAAACCTTTGTTTTAAATTAAACACATAGATTAAAAATTAATACTTATATAAACGAATAGATATACAGGCAAATATATAAACATATGTGTAACCTATATACAAGTTACATCTTTAGAAATCAATATTTAAATTAAAGTCTATATAATTTGCTAAAATTGTTACAAAACTAATTCATAAACTACGAAAAATTAAATGTATACCATAACTTTGTTTAAAAAAACATAACATATGATATACCTTACTTATCTTATATATGTAAACTGGTTAGAACTTTATATAATATATATATATATATACACAGTACATACATTTTTAACATCACTATTATATAAACAGTATATTATCTTTATAAAAGACATATTATATATAAGCTAATATTATACAAATTTATAAAATCAGTATGTATCAATACAACATATGTACAAAATATCCTATGCATAAATTTTATAAATAGCAAAATATCATATATGTATATATATACAGATCATCACGTACTACAATATATAAACCGTACTACATGATACAGATATCCAATGTGCAGACCATAAATAACGAAATGTGTAGACAATATGTATATATGCATTCTACTCACTAATTTCATGTAGGTAGTATAAATATACCCAAACTTAAGTATATATGAACTCCTAGACCTATTATATTCAAAATCAATAGTTATCATATAATATCAGTATACTTAATTTGTAATGATGTTTATTTGTACCCAACATATGGTGTACATCAGCTGATGTAAACTGACTGTGTATGACAAACAGCTCATAACCACTTGTATAACCCATACATTATAACCCACTTTCAAATCTATGTATTGAATATTATGTATTAAATATCAATGTTAAAAAAAAATCAAGTATATTATCATAAAAAATATTCATATAATATAAATGCAGACCTTGGTGTGAACGTGGCATAAATGTATCTACTAAAGCCAATATGTAACCTACATAATGCACGCAACCCGAGACGTGAAACACATGCATCCAAATATAACTTTTATACTAAGATGTAATAAAATCCAACGTATGCATCATATAAAATTCAATATCATATCTTCTTTTGTACACCGCAATACGTATATACCCTTCAACACATTAACATATATAACAGTTTTATTGAAATCATATATATTATTTAAACTAAAACCGAAACATCTATTACAGATAAATACCATATACCTAACACAACATTCATTCAACTAGAACAGCCTAAAAAAAATTATGAGACAAAATCAATATAAAATATGCGCATGCTACAATACTAGAAACTGATGTATTATCATATACATAAAGAAATTTACTTTTCATATAAGCCATTGTATATAATATACCTATATTTATATACTATAACAACAGATTAAAACTTACAAAACCAAGGGAACACAAAAGAAGGAAATAAATTTATTATAAAGCCATTACCTGATGTATGAAGCACACGCAATATAGAAGGAAGATGAACGAATGCAGTGAAAATTTGTGAACGCAAGTTGAAATATATATAGCGAAGTTTGCTCAAACAAGGGTTGCAGGTAGCTGACGTGGTAAGGGAGATATTGAGTGGTTTTGAAATTTAAACAGAAGTAATTGCATGATTTAGGCGAAAGAAAAACATGGCAAGCAAAAATTGATTTGGAACGTTTCAGCGTCAATCAAAGATTTTATACCCATTTAAAACAATAAAGCAAAAGGAAGTGAAATAAATTTTCCCCTGTGAATGGCAAGCACGGTCAAAAATTTTCTTCCAATAATCGCGGCTACTAATTTGTTTTCAGTAGCTAAGGTATGAAATTTGTGAGCGTGTAATAGATGCGATAGCGAACTTCCAAGAACTAAGCACCTGAGATCCCAAAAGCTTCTAAAATATCTCCAAAGCAAAAGCTCCAAAATACGGCTAGCACCAGAACACGGAAACCTGCTACTACGCTGCCCGTGTGGAAATTATGGATACCTAGAGTTTAGAAAAGAAAAAATAAACTCTGGGTCAGTCATGGGACAGATATGAGTAAACAAAACCGTTGATTTTAAATAAACTAGATTTATAAAAGAAAATCCGGTATGCTTTTGGAAAATTAAACTACCATAAGACCTCCCGCCACACACACAATGCAATCGCAGAATTGGAGGAGATTTCTTCTTATGATAGTAAAATATGCTCGATACGAGAAAAATTCTTTTGATATTATTACTAGTGCATAGTGTCAAAATATTTCGAAAGTATAATATTAATCTTAGCCAGCATACAACCATTATTGTATGCCTACAATAGCTACCATGTTTTGTGGCAGGTTACCGCCACGCTGCATGGCAGGTTATACAACTAAAACCGTACATGGTTCATATTGTTTCTTTGGATTTTCAACAAATGGTCAGGCTAAGTAACTTCCTACTGCAACATGGGTACGCCTCTGCCGGGACGTCCCGAGAACCTACCCGGTTCTCTGCCAATACAAGGCCGGCTTACCTCTGTAACTAGGTTACTACTACTCGAGTATGCCACTCCCCGGTCCTTTGGGACCTTTATCCGAGGGCCCTCTATCACAAAGCAACAACCACACAGTAAATGAGATTGGAGCTACCGCATAGGTAAATATCCGGGCTCCATACCATGACATCACCTTTTTCGAGAAGGAAATGACATACCCTAAAGGGCGCGACCCTCATAACCTTGCCGCATCTTTCCTGTTTCGACCATTTCCGGGCTGTGAGGTCCGATGAGGTCTCCTCCACAAAGCTACGCTTTACACTAAAGCCATGCTTTGATCACAAATGATCATCAACACACCGCAGCACTTAGCATGCTACACTACCAAATTAAGAGTATATCGCTGATAACCTTCAACTACATAACCTCTGAGCTCGTACGTCTCAGAGAAGGGTGTTAAGCTAAGAGAATAAATTCTCTGCCACCAACAGATACGTATATGAAAGAAATCTACTTTATACCTCAAAGTGTAGTGTCAGACACATAACCATACAAGTCTTTTACGGGTTCGAACAGAACCGAAGGCACTTCATCCAATAAAGGAAGAAGCCCTTGCAAATCCGGGTATCCACAGTCCCGATCGGACTTCCCATCACTTAGGGAA
This sequence comes from Allium cepa, assembly GCA_030765085.1. Classification (NCBI taxonomy): domain Eukaryota; kingdom Viridiplantae; phylum Streptophyta; class Magnoliopsida; order Asparagales; family Amaryllidaceae; genus Allium; species Allium cepa. The sequence goes on along the minus strand of CM060940.1, from coordinate 324,461,861 downwards.
TCTGTAACAACCCTGGTTGGAGATTACCGTAAATATTAAATTATAATGAAGATTATAATTTAATATTGGAATTAATTGAATTAATTGGAAGAAAATGATGAATTATATTATTTATTTGGAATAAACAATATAATATGAATAAATTTTGGGAGAACAATATAAAATAAGGTTTATTTAAAATTAAATGATTGAAGTAAATTTAAGATGAAGGAAAGATGAAGTAAACAACTTAATGGTGATCTTTGAGTTGGAAATTGTCATTGATGGAATTTAGTAGGGGCATTAAAGGAATATTGGAAATTTATTCCAATATTCTCCTTTTATTGTAAAATAAAAGGGAAAATAAAAGTAGAAAGATTTTTTTGTATTAATAGTAATAAACATATGTGTGAGATAAAGTTGTTCCTTTATTTCATGAATTTTGAATATAGAGATGCAGCTATATTCAATTAACATGTACGATTTGGCGATAATGTAATTTATTGTCAAATTGCATCTTTTCTTTGTTAAATACAAAGAAAATTGTTAAATAATTGTTTAATCATCATATGCATAATGAATGTGAAATTTTTGGGCTAATGAATTGTAACAAAATAAATTAATCACTTCATTTTGATGGTTGGAGTGATTTGGAATAATTAATGGAATTTTGTTTGGGTTGGGGAAATCATATTGGTAATTTAAAACCAATAATACATTTTATTGTAAAATAAAATGTGGGGAATAAGAAGAAAAATAATCTTCTTTGAGTATTAAAAAAAATGATGGACATGAGTGAAATAAAGTTTCTACTTTATTTCATCAATTTGAATGTAGTTAATTGACTACATTTGATTATATTGATAATTTGTACAATATTGTGCTTGTTTGCCAATATTGTCATTTTATTAATCAAATATATATATAAGAATGAGTTAATAAAATAATTAATCATGATAACTATGATTAAAAATGTGAGAAATAATTTAATAATGTCTAAACATGTATTTGTTTTGTTTTGGGTACATAACATCTTTTTATTTAATCAATTGTATTAAATTTGCAATTTATTTTGCAATTATGGGAAAATTGGATAAATTGAGTAATAAATGAAAATTTAATAACAAAATTGTTAAAACTTATGTTTTGATAATTTTATTAAAAACTAGATGACATAACGAATCCAACGCATCCAAAATCATTAAAAACGGATTAAAAATGTAGAAGTTATGAAGATTTAAGCATTGTATAAGTGTAAATTGATCAACTTCATTATTTTGGTTAAATGATTAATTTTAGGCCTAATTACCTAACCCATACCCATTAGTCCTAATGAGAAACATCTGGAGGAAAAGTACTTTTTCTTCTTCAATTGTATACGGCTTCTCCTCAAAACTTCTGAAACTTAAAAGCAATGGCTGTCTTCTCAAACCCTAGCCATAATTAACAAAATTCTTAGCTAAATCAATAAAAATTCGGGTCTAATTCAACAAGAAGGTAATCTTCATCCTTCTCTATCTTGAATTTGAGGAGAAATCCATATTTTTTTATTGTAATTCTTGTTTTGTAATTTATCTTCTCTTGCATGCCTATTTTCAGCAATCATAGGTCCGGCAAAGGCGAATTCGAGTTGAAAGCTTCCATCTTCAAGCCTAAATCATCATCTTTTTGCTGCTAATAGGTAATCTAAGGCTTATAGCAACTGTAAGTGAACAAATTTCAGCAGCAAATAATCTCTTGCTTGAAATATTTGGTTAGATATGTTGAATTTTACCTCTGTTCTATATTGATTGATGCTGAAAATGCCCTGTCTTGTTTTGCTCATATCTGGCTCGTCCAGTGTCGGATTGATGCCACTCTTTTTTTAGATTGTATAGGACTGATTATAGTTTGTTCTTGTTAAATTTCATTGGGTTTTGAGTCTGTTTGGACCTTCTTAGTTGCTGTCAAAAATGAAAATCCGAGAGGGATTAAGCCCAGAATATTCTAGTGCCTGGTTAGTGTTTTTTCCATAACTTTTGTGTTACTTATCGGAATTTTGATTTCTTGGATGTTCTGAAATCCTTGTGAAATATTCCACAACTTTATTGTTTTTGGTTTTGACCAATTTAGAAGTCTACATAGTGGAAAATTGGCATTTTCATCGCTGTCCTGTGTTGACAGGCAGCGCAAATAATTTCTTTCTTAGTAGTATTTCGATCATAACTTCTTCGTTACTGATCGAAATATCAAAATTTATAAAGTTTGGAAACCTGAGACTATTGGCTACAATTTTTGTATTTTGTGTTTTGTAGAATTTCGAAGTTTGCATGGTGGAAAATTGATGTTTTCAATGTTGGTCTGTTATGAACTGCACCAATATTGATGTAATTGTTTGACTTTGATGATTTCATTTGCATGCTTTTGCAAGAATTTTACTACGAAATTTGATGCTAACATTTGATTCTTTTTTCCAGCAATGGACTAGTAAATTTAGAATGTGACTTGAATTTAAATTGGTTTTAAATTCGATTTGAAATTTGAATATCGGTTTTTGCCGATTAAATTGCAAATTGATGTTTTTCTGAGTTTTAAAAATCCGAATAAATTGCATAATATCTTCTAAAATCATGGTTTGAGCAATAAATGTTTTTATACATTTTAAAGGTTTTTAAACAATTATTCTTTATTTTCTAGGCTTTCAAAAATTATTAAAATTCTTTAAATGATGGGTTTTCACTCACATTCCTTTAGATAAATTTCTATAAATTGGTTTAAAATCCCGTTTTCTCTAGTAAAATATATTATAATTAATTTTATTTACTTTGATGCTTTTTCGGACGTATAAGGAAATAAATTAAACGATTTAGTAAATTCGCGAGGTATGGGACTTGTACTTTATCGGTTAATTTCGGACTTGTACTACCGAAACGATTTTGAGGAATCATTTGATTTCCTCCTTGATGTTAACCACATTGTGGTATGAGTTTGAGATTATATTAGTCCATTTGGCTAATACGTATAGTCCGAGATCTCCTATTCAGGAGTATATACGAGATTAGGACTATATTGATGGAGATATACTTGCCAATGATATGAGGCAAGATTTTGATGGAATTTGATGAGTATGATGTTTTTATGGGGTTTCTACTTGTCGATGAGATGAGACGGGTTTAGCATCTTATACCATACGCCGATGACATGAGGCGATTCTTTTGATGATGTTGATGATTTCTTAGTGTGGCACGAACTAGCGGCTAGAAAACCGCTAAGTGAGAGCGTATGGTATGGGACATAAGTTACCACTTTCCGGGTTACTATCCGAGAGTTGTTGACACATTATGGGAGAACTATCAGTACTTAGAGTCCCGATCGGGTTAAGTAATACTTGAATCGATCACTTTTGATGGCGGGGACTCAGCGGACACCGATTGGAGTGAGGTGCTCCAATCACTTTTGATGGCGGGTGTTCGGGGAGAATATAGATGGTACTATGATGGTGAACAGTACTGGTAAATAGCACGTGCAACATGCTTTTGCATGTAATAATTGGCCAATATGAGATTTCTTTTATGAGTTATGATGATTTCAATTTCACCATTTTTAATGTGTTTACCTAGCCTTATAGATGTAAATAAGGCAAATATGATTTATTTGAGGATTTTGGTGATTTCGAATTTTATGGATTTATACTTGGGATTTATATACGACTAGAGAGATTTATTTATTCATGGATAATGTTTGAATTTTTTCCCTTATATCATATACATGAATTCCTTCAGATTAACCCAAGTATATGTATATGCAAACCACAATAGAGTCATAGTGAAGTTACTTGATATCAACCCTAGATGTTCATACCTACTTATGTTATCCCGTTGCGATGCTCTTCTCTTTACCTTATCGTATTCCTTTCTAATGATAAGATTCAGTCGTCTGACCCGTGTGTTTATCACTCGGGTCAGACCGAGTTGTTTCAGGTTAGCTATCAGTTACGGGACTTTGCTTTGATGCATCTGATTGGATATCATCCTAGCACTTTTGGGGTTTATATTTCTTTCCGCTTGATTCTTATGTATTTATATTTGATTCCATGTATATAATGTGGTCGAATACCACCTTTATTGTATTCATGTTGTATTGTACTAAACATGTATCAGTGTATATGTATATATATGATGTTGATTACTGTTCTGTGATGTGCTTTACATTTAGTTATGGTATTTTGTTCTGATAGATCCGTTAGCCACCTATAGTTTTGGATTAAGCATTTACTGTGTATGTCGATCCATTGAGATGGAAAAGAAAAATCATAGTGCATTTATCGACGTATTCAGTAGATGTTTTAGACAAAGTTATAGATGGTCGCCCTTAACCAGCCCTATTCTCTGCATTAGTAGACGGAATTACTCGTTAATTCTCTTTACTAATGTGGGTCTCAGGGTGGGGCGTTACAGCATGGTAGAATAAACACAGAACAAAGTAGAATAAACACAGAACAGCAATACGTCGAAGTACAATACGAGTGAATCATTGTCCTTTATTCGAGCTTGTTTTCGAATTGTGCTTTGATTCTTTTTTGAGTTTTGGGATATGTTGAGATGGAATATGTCTAGGAATATAAATTGTATTCCGTAGTATTCCATAATTGAGTTTGATGTTATCTTATCTTATGAATAATCTTATTTGGGATTATTCTATTCTTTTCGTTTTTGTCGATACGAGTGAGTTCGTATCGATGGTGTTGATCAATTTCTTTGAGCATTCTTGTTGCATTCATTTGAGACTTATGAACCCTATTGAAGGGATCCACAATGATTGGCTCATTGTGGCTGAGATTTTTATTTGATGTTGCTTTTGTGAGTATTTGTTTGTTACTCACAATTTTGAGATGTATCTGATTTGAGATGGACTAACTTATTTGATGTTAAGTTCGATCCTTTTGTTGTTATAGGATCCTGTATTTATTTAGGCATCCTAATTTTATTGGGTTATTATTTCTATCACTTTGGAATGTTAATGATGATTTTGAAGTTTCTGTATTCGCTCTTGAATATCGATATGTTGATGATATATCTCGAATTCCAATCAAGGTGACTTTATTGAGTTTTGTAAGTCCATTTGGATTTGACATCCAATCGAGAAATCGAGTCTTGAGGTAACCTTATTCCTAGCTTTTAGCTCTTCGGTTATCCTTCCACGAGGATATATACTAAGGAATGAGAAGAGTTTCTAGATTATTCGAGTTTGATTGAGTTTATCATTCTACTTTGTTTGAGTGTTCTTTTCAGATAGTCAATCAATGTTTTCCTTTATCATTACTCCGTTTGAAGTAGTGATTCATGGATTGTGTGCTTATTCTCCTTCGAGAAGAATATCTTGCTTATCCTATATCTTGCTGATTTTTTTTGGAGTTGCTCGTGACATTGTAAGATTGACGAGCACTCTATCTCCTTTTGATGATTTTGAGAATCGAGTATTCTGGGAAAATCTCGATGCATTCTCTTAATGTTCTTTGGTTTGATTTTTTTTTAAAGCAATATATATATATATGAGTTTTAAAAAGAGAAATTGGAGTTTTGAGATATTTTAAAAATCAAAGAATGTTTTGAGAATATATTCATATGAGTAGTATTCTTTCATAGAAATAATTTTAGAGTGTTGGGTTATCCATCGAGTAGTTAAGAGTTCTGGTCGATACGCTTGATCAACATTATCAATAGGAATCTCCTAAATGCTATGATGAGGCAATCAGTGTGACAACCCGGATTTTCTAACAATATCAATTTAATAATCTGCATTAAATATTAAATTGATTTGATATATTTTTGTTAATAAGATCTGAATTGATACTTTTCTTTTAATAAATATTTAATTGGTAAATGATATCTGTTAAAATTAATTGTTTGTTTTCTATTTATATGTGTATATATTTGTATACATTGTAAATAGATGAGATTTGTTTTAAAGTTTAACTAATAAAATATGTTTTAAATACTAATATACATTTTAGTGAACTGGAAAATTATGATTTATTTAATATAAACTTTTCAAAGCTAAATAAATATAGGGTTTTAAATACATAGGATAAATGCTTAAATAAATTGAAACTTATTTTTAGCTTAAGTTAAATTTTAAATTTATTAATAAAAAGATTTGTTTTCTTTTCTTTTTAGTATAGCTTGATTAAAATATGGATTTAAAAGTATATATGAGTTTTAATATAATTTTGTCAAACGATACTCTAATATATATTATAAAGTATGTAGTTTATAATAAAAAGATATTTTATTTTATCTATCATTTCAAATTGATAAATGTGTTTTTATAATATAAATAAAATTAAACTGTACATATAAAATACAAGACCACAAGATAAATTGGGAAAATATAAAGTAATTACCTTGGTTAAATTATAATAACATAATAGCTATAAAGTTCAATTAGTTTTCAAACAACAAAACAAAAATGATAACATTCACATACCTTTCAAAATAATAATAAGACAACAATGAAACTAGAAACAAATAATTTTCAAGTTTGTAAACTAACATAAAAGTGAACTGCAGTATACATATATATATAAGTGTAAAGCATCAAGACCAATATATGATTGTACAAACAAAATCTAGGAACAAATTAAAAGCGTGCAGGCTGAAATAAAACAAATATAAATATATGAAGCTTGCTAGAGAAGATAGTAATGCATTCTTAAGCAAACAAAGTAATTAAACAAAAATCTGCAAATATCTTTATTTATTGTAGTGTCTGAATATTGTATACTAATACAAGGACATAACCCTTTAATTAGCACACATTTCTGTCTGAAAATATCTTATAGCCGAAATATTTATCTTAGCTCAGTTTACAGTACATTATTACAAATAAAACTAAAGCAATATTTTATCAGGTCAAAGCTTGTTCAAAAAGACAACTTGTTCAAAGCTATATATATATGTATTCATCACTTCCTATCTTTTAATTCAGTCATTCAGTAATTAAATTTATGAAAGCAAAGCCTGAGCAAAAGCAAAAGAAAAAAATAAACAAACAAAATTCAGAAAGAAAAAATGGAAGTTTACAGGAATTCAACACTTTAACTGCAGGTTGTTTCATTATCAAAAATGCCTCTGTTCTTTCACAATTGCAGGTGAGTAACATAAATCAATTAGATGTTTTGAGTATATATTAAATGGTGGTTTGCTTATTCCCTGAATTTAAGAATGTTTGTAGAGATATTTCTGTGTGTATTTGAATATGTGTGTGTACATTTGCTCTGTGCCTGGATTGTTTCCAGACTTGGTTTCAGGTTTAAAACTAGCCCAAATTTATTTGTTCCTGATTAAAGATTGATTTGAACCTAAGGTGGAATAAATATATTTGTTATATCCTTGGTTTTAGTTTAAAATTATTAAAGCTCAGAACAAATTGAATTTTTGCTCTGGAAATACTGCACCACTTAGGAAACTTTAAAACAATCAAAAACTAAACTTGATAGTTCATAAATTCAAGCATGTAAATGAAACTAGTACATGAAAACTTGATTTTTAAAGCTTGAATCGGAAGTTTTAGATAGGGGTTGGAAGAGCAGTTCTCGGTTGATCGAGAAGTGGGTTTTTGTCAATCTTTGGTGATCCCCGAGTTGGTGGTGGATGGGATCTTGAACGCACGTGTAAGAGTGAAGTGTGGTTGTGGGAAAAATATTCGTATGGTGGTTCGATGAACGTGGTAGAGGCGGTGAGCAAATATTTGCACGTAAACCTAGTTTGGAGTGGCCGAAGTGTTTGGTTCCATTCGTCACCATCAGGCGATCGAGTGCAGCGGAGTTTTGTGAGGGGGTAGCTCGGTCATAGTCGCGTTCATGGCCGGAGCTGTTGGTCTCCAGGTGGTCAGGGTTGGAAGAGGGCGGCGATGACAGGTTTGGATGGAATGTGGGTCGTGTGTTTCAGGTTTGGAATGAAGGTCTCGAATTCGAATTCGAGAATTGGGAAACGATCTGATGATCGTACTTGGATGTATGAGTGTTTGTTGACGTGGGAGGATCATCAGCGGCGGTCTGAGTTGGTCGGCGACCATGTGCACGTGCACGAAGGAGAGATTAGAGAACTGGGTTTGTTAGTGGCGCTGGGTGATTTTGTGATGGTCTCGAGAAGGGCTCGGGTATTTGTTCGAAAACTTTGGGGTTGGTCTCGAAGTAACAGGGAAGAGTCAGGTTTTCAATTGGTTGTTGCGCGCCTGGGGGAGACTCGAAGTATCGCTGTTGTTTTCTCGGGAATTTCGTGGGTTTACTCGAAGTAAACCAAAGGGGGGGTCGGGTTATTGGTATTCAGGTTTTATACCTGTAGCTGTTTTTTTTACAGTTTTGAAAACTTGGTTTTAAAATGTAATCAAAGTTGAAACTAGCTCTAACTCAAGTTTAAATAGTGAATTTAAGTTAGTTTTGAAAGAGAGTTGGAAATAATAAAGTTTCAAAATTTAAATTATTTTAATAACTTAAAAGTGGTTAATAATTAAAGTATTTTCAAAACAAGAGTTGAGTTCAAATGAAATTTAAACTGTTAAGAAACGATTGAAACAAGTTAATTCAAAAATTGGAAACCAGAATTTAGATTTGAAATTCTAGATTTGGAACTAAAATAAAGTTTTATAATTTAAATTGATTCAAATAAGTTTTAATGTTATTAAATATGTGAGTTTAAAGGGGTTCTGGAAAATTTAGTTTTAAACTTTATTAAGGATAAAATTGGAATTTATTTACAAAGTAATTTGAAATAGATGTTTTTAGAACATTTGAAAATAAAAATTTGATTCATAATAAGAATAGTTACTTTAAGTAATGAAGACTCAGAATTTATATTCATTAACCTTTAAGTTAATTAAGCATAAATAATTAATGATTGATATTATTTAAATTAGTAATTATGAATTTAAATGTATTAATCAAAGTTGAATAACATATTAAGTAACTAATATGTGATTAAGAACCATAGATTAGATTTTTATTAATAAATTCTATAGTTAATCAAACTTAAATCAATAATGATTAATATAAGTTAATTATTTTAGAAGAAAATAATTAAATAAGTGTTAATGAAGATCATTAACTAGATTATTTTATAATTAATTAATGTAATTGATTTTAATAAATTAATTGGATTAATTAATTCAATAATCATCATTGTAATAGTTTAAATGTAATTATTTATTTGGAAAGTAATTAAGAAATTAATTACTTATTAATTGTGTACATTGATTTAATTTGAGTTAATTAATTTAGTTTAATTAACTGATATTTTGGAAGTAAATTACTTAGTGAAGTAATTGATGAAATCATTTGATGATGGGAAATGGAAGTAATTGAAGTATAATTACTTGAAATTAATCAAGGGATTAATTAAGAGTGTTATTGAGAAGTAATTAATTTAGAACGATTAATTACTGTATGTATTAATCAAGAGGGTTAATATTTGTGACTTGAAGATTTGTATTCTTAATATAATTAACAAATGAAAATGTAATCAGAAATCATTAATTAATATAATTAATGATGGGATTAAAAATTGATTTATTTTGGAATAATAAATCAACAAGATAATTAAATGGTAATAAATCGATATAAATGTAATTAATTAATGGATTTATTCAAGATTAATTTCTGTAAATAAATTAAGGAAAATTACTGGAATGCACCAAAGGAGATTTAAATCAAAGATGATAATTGGAATATATAAGTAATTGATGATAAAATTAAATTAAGTTAATTAATTTTAGAAATCATTTGATGATTTGGTATGCGTAATTACTTAGTGTAATTAATGGAGTATAATTACTTAGAATAGTAATTAGATGATAATTACTTGATGAAATTAATACAAGATAATTTGTAAGTGAAGTAATTTGGGAAATTTCCTTTGTAATTAATCATAGGATTAATTTATGGAATTAATTAATCATGGGATGATTAATAAGTAATTAAGGGTAGTTAATTACTATTTTGCTATTAATCAAGGGTGATTAATATTATGTTTAAATAAATATTTATCACTTAATATAATTAAATTAAATAAAGCAATTTTATAAAAATTGGATATCATTAATTAATATAATTAATGATGTAATTTAAGAATTACTAATTAAGGAATAATTAATAAGGAAACGGCTATGTATGATTTATAATAACTCATTTAAGAAATTAATTAAAGACTAAATTACTTCTTGTAATTAGAGAATGGTTAATTAATTTGATTTGTAATTAATTAATGATTGTGAGAGTAGGATTTATGGAATGAGTAATTAATTTAATTTATTTTAAATTAATTAAAGATGGAAGTAGTTAATTTAATTCATTTTAAATTAATTATAGCTTGTGATTCATAAATCATTGTTGATGGATGATATTGATATTTCATTGATTGATTGTGATCTCAGATATGAGATGGATAATATCTATGTGATATGGATGTATGGTTTAAGTATGATAATATTTAATTATCTGTTTGGATGATGATATTAGTTATCTGTTTAGGATGATAATGTGATTATCTATTATGAAATGTGAATTATCTATCTGTGCATATTAATGATATTTAATTGACTGTTAAGACTAAATAGACAACTTGGCCTTAAAAGACACGTTTTAGATTTCGATGAGACCGGGATCGGTTTTCCACATTAGGAATATTCGAAAACCACATCGATTCCAAATTAACGATAGGTCGTGAATCTGAAGTGAAGATGAAGGTTCAGAATGCAAGGGTTATCGTCGTTAACTCTGAGGGTGATTCCAAAACGAGTGTAACGAGATGATGCTTTCGGTTTCCTTCGAACCCAGAACGAACTTGTATGGATTGAATGCTTTCAACACATCGTCAGGCGGGCGATGAGCATTCTAAGAGATATGTTCTATAAAGGTAATCGTAACCTCAAGCCTCATCAACCGGGAACGGCTAAAACAGGGGAGGTGCAGCAAGGTTAGGTGGGTCATCCCCAAGCAGGACAAGGATATTCCCCTGTCTAGATGTCCCTTTTTATTCGGCTGTGTGGGAAGTTGGTCTACAGCCAATTGCGGGGTTTATCTTGTTCAGGACTGTTCAGTAAGGAATGGTTCCGGCCTTGTGTTGCACGGGGTCGGGAGTGATCCTCGGTACGTTGATCTAGGCCACGTACTGTGACGGGCGGTACCCCAGTAGCCCTGCCATTGTGTGGAATCCAAAATCCAATAAGTGCCAACGGTTTTGATTGTATTACCCACTTTTGTGGCTAGTAGCTGGAATTTAATAGATGTAACAATTTCGGCTATTTTCTATTTACTTGAAAACCCTAGACCTATTATAATATCATTGGATTTCCTATCAAATGTTTTGGTTAGCGTAAGGTAAAAACTTTTCCATGTTTATGTGTGGGAAGTCTTACGTGATACCTTTTGTTTTCAAAGGATTTTTTAAAATTAAGCAACTTTAACTTGTTACTCACACCAGACCCATGTCTGACCCGGAGTTTATTTTTGTTTTTCATAAACTCTCGGGTACCCAAATTTTTACGGGTAGCCAAGGGATTCAGGTTAGCTTTGACGAATTCTGGAGGAGTAATGGAGCAGGAGGCTTCAACGTTTGTAGATATATATATATATATAGTTCCGCTGTGTGGTATCTCTGTGATGTATGGTGTATTGAGTTGTATAACTAGACAGGTGTTTCTAACTGTCTAGTATGTGATGTATTATATGTATCACTCTGATTGATGTTATAGATTATGTAAATACTTATGTGATTAATATAATTTATTCGTTCCGCTGTGAGATTCTGATGTTGTTGTTCTTTCTTCTCTATCTTTTCTATTTTCTCACCCTTTTCTTTCTTAAAAACGATACGTCTTCCTGGGCGTAGGAAGTCGGGTCGTTACAGTGGTATCAGAGCGCTAGGTTGAGTGAATACCTAGGATCTTAAGTGATTTCTTTCTTGAGAGAGCGTACTTGTAATTTTGAGATATATATATATATATATATATATATTTCATCTATTTGTTGGATTACCTGTTCGGGTTTTCCAATATAAGTATAAGGATGGATTGAGTAGTGGTGTGTGTTACACGACTACCTGTGTTTAGAAGTATATCTGACGAGACTATAGACCTAATACCGTCTCGAGTAAGTTTGTGGTGTAAGGATTTCACCAAATCTTTGGAGGAAACCTGTTAAGATTTGGAGTCCATTTTTGGTAGTACAAGTTTGGATGAGTAGAATTTGGATTTTGTCAGTTGAGCAGAAGCTAGAAATATTATCTTGGTAACTCAAGAATTAATAGTTGTGTGTTGAGATGCAGTAGCGATGGATTGTTTCCGAAGAAGTTCTCAAAGATTTTTGGATGAGGAAGTGTGTCTGCATTAGTTTTGAGGCTGAGTTCAGCTGAATATTGTGTTTGGCTTTGAGGCCCGAGTTTTTCGAGGAGATTAGGATTAAGGAATTTCGGGCATCAGTAGCAGTGTTGCAACTCAGATTGTTCTGCCGGCACACGAGGAGGTCATTTGTCAGCAGTTCTTTAGAGGTGAAGTTCAGAGGCAGTTTGTGAATCCATTTCTTCAATGGATTGGCTAGATAAGCTTAAGATGTTCAGATTGGTAAGGAGAGAACATTTTTCTTTGGATATTAGCTTAGGTTGATCGCAAAAGCGACTTGCGATAATTGGGCATTCTCTTGGTTTATCAAAAATATTTTTCTGGATATCTTTGAAGAAGTCAGTGGTCTGCCTTAGCATCTGAGGAGTTGAGTTTGGTATCGACTGGATTCCAGAAGTAGTGCCGATGATTCAACTTAATAGTAGAATGGTTTCTAGAGAGAGGAATTGGTAAAGCGGCTCAAGTTTTGGAGGAACTACTGAGTTTTATTTTGGATTTATTGAATCATATTTTTGTAATGTGTTGTCCAGTTTGTGCTTATGTGTATCATCAGCATTTTCATCTATCCAGATCAGAGTTGTGCAGCGGAAGCAGTTGGGAGTGCATCTGTTTTTCTTTTCTGGAAAGGAGAAATTGTTTTCTACTGAGGATAGTAAAGGTTGTGTTCTTGGTTTTGGTTGGTTTTGAGAAATCATTCTACTGGATTGTTTTTGGATTCAGACTGTTTTAGGAGTTATCAGGACGATTGAGCTAATTAGTAGGGATGAAGGTAGCTCTGGATCATCAGAAGAATTTGGTGGATAAGAGACAAAGGAATTTGGATTTCGAAGTCGGAGATTTGATTTTGGATGGATTTTCTCTGATTCAAAGGAGTTCTATAGATTAGTAGTATAGACTGTTTGGATTCTATAGATTGAGTATTCCGGTATTATACTGGGAAACTATAGGGAGCTCTATCCAGAATTTTGTCTGGATAGTTAGCTTTGTTGATTGAGTTACTTGGTTGTGATGATTGTTAGCATGTGATTGATATATGCTTATGATTTAAAATTAATTAAAATCTTAAATATAGAGTATTAAATTACCTTTGCTTTTAAATTTCGGGGACGAAATTCTTTTAAGGGAGGAGGAATGTGACAACCCGGAATTTTCTAGCAATATCAATTTAATAATCTGCATTAAATATTAAATTGATTTGATATATTTTTGTTAATAAGATCTGAATTGATACTTTTATTTTAATATATATTTAATTGGTAAATGATATCTGTTAAAATTAATTGTTTGTTTTCTATTTATATATGTATATATTTGTATACATTGTAAATAGATGAGATTTGTTTTAAAGTTTAACTAATAAAATATGTTTTAAATACTAATATACATTTTAGTGAACTGGAAAATTATGATTTATTTAATATAAACTTTTCAAAGCTAAATAAATAAATATAGGGTTTTAAAACATAGGATAAATGCTTAAATAAATTGAAACTTATTTTAGCTTAAGTTAAATTTTAAATTTATTAATAAAAAGATTTGTTTTCTTTTCTTTTTAGTATAGCTTGATTAAAATATGGATTTAAAAGTATATATGAGTTTTAATATAATTTTGTCAAACGATACTCTAATATATATTATAAAGTTTGTAGTTTATAATAAAAAGATAATTTATTTTATCTATCATTTCAAATTGATAAATGTGTTTTTATAATATAAATAAAATTAAACTATACATATAAAATACAAGACCACAAGATAAATTGGGAAAATATAAAGTAATTACCTTGGTTAAATTATAATAACATAACAGCTATAAAGTTCAATTAGTTTTCAAACAACAAAACAAAAATGATAACATTCACATACCTTTCAAAATAATAATAAGACAACAATGAAACTAGAAACAAATAATTTTCAAGTTTTAAACTAACATAAAAATGAACTGCAGTATACATACATACATAAATACATACATACATACATATATATATATATATATATATATATAAGTGTAAAGCATCAAGACCAATATATGATTGTACAAACAAAATCTAGGAACAAATTAAAAGCGTGCAGGCTGAAATAAAACAAATATAAATATATGAAGCTTGCTAGAGAAGACAGTAATGCATTCTTAAGCAAACAAAAGTAATTAAACAAAAATCTGCAAATATCTTTATTTATTGTAGTGTCTGAATAGTGTATCCTAATACAAGGACATAACCCTTTAATTAGCACACATTTCTGTCTGAAAATATCTTATAGCTGAAATATTTATCTTAGCTCAGTTTACAGTACATTATTACAAATAATACTAAAGCAATATTTTATTAGGTCAAAGCATGTTCAAAAAGACAACTTGTTCAAAGCTATATATATATATATATATATATATATCTGTGTGTGTGTGTATGTATGTATGTATTCATCACTTCCTATCTTTTAATTCAGTCATTCAGTAATTAAATTTATGAAAGCAAAGCCTGAGCAAAAGCAAAAGAAAAAAATAAACAAACAAAATTCAGAAAGCAAAAAGGGAAGTTTACAGGAATTCAACACTTTAACTGCAGGTTGTTTCATTATCAAAAATGCCTCTGTTCTTTGACAATTGCAGGTGAGTAACATAAATCAGTTAGATGTTTTAAGTATATATTAAATGGTGGTTTGCTTATTCCCTGAATTTAAGAATGTTTGCAGAGATATTTCTGTGTGTATTTGAATATGTGTGTGTACATTTGCTCTATGCCTGGATTGTTTCCAGACTTGGTTTCAGGTTCAAAACTAACCCAAATTTATTTTTTCCTGATTAAAGATTGATTTGAACCTAAGGTGGAATAAATATATTTGTTATATCCTAGGTTTTAGTTTAAAATTATTAAAGCTCAGAACAAATTGAATTTTTGCTCTGGAAATACTGCACCACTTAGGAAACTTTAAAACAATCAAAAACCAAACTTGATAGTTCATAAATTCAAGCATGCAAATGAAACTAGTACATGAAAACTTGATTTTTAAAGCTCGAATCAGAAGTTTTAGATAGGGGTTGGAAGAGCAGTTCTCGGTTGATCGAGAAGTGGGTTTTTGTCAATCTTTGGTGATCCCCGAGTTGGTGGTGGATGGGATCTTGAACGCACGTGTAAGAGTGAAGTGTGGTTGCAGGAAAAATATTCGTATGGTGGTTCGATGAACGTGGTAGAGGCGGTGAGCAAATATTTGCACGTAAACCTAGTTTGGAGTGGCCGAAGTGTTTGGTTCCGTTCGTCACCATCAGGCGATCGAGTGGAGGGGAGTTTTGTGAGGGGGTAGCTCGGTCATAGTCGCGGTCATGGCCGGAGCTGTTGGTCTCCAGGTGGTCAGGGTTGGAAGAGGGCGGCGATGACAGGTTTGGATGGAATGTGGGTCGTGTGTTTCAGGTTTGGAATGAAGGTCTCGAATTCGAATTCGAGAATTGGGAAACGATCTGATGATCGTACTTGGATGTATGAGTGTTTGTTGACGTGGGAGGATCATCAGCGGCGGTCTGAGTAGGTCGGCGACCATGTGCACGTGCACGAAGGAGAGATTGGAGAACTGGGTTTGTTAGTGGCGCTGGGTGATTTTGTGATGGTCTCGAGAAGGGCTCGGGTATTTGTTCGAAAACTTTGGGGCTGGTCTCGAAGTAACAGGGAAGAGTCAGGTTTTGAATTGGTTGTTGCGCGCCTGGGGGAGACTCGAAGTATTGCTGTTGTTTTCTCGAGAATTTCGTGGGTTTACTCGAAGTAAACCAAAGGGGGGTCAGGTTATTGGTATTCAGGTTTTATACCTGTAGCTGTTTTTTTTTACAGTTTTGAAAACTTGGTTTTAAAATGTAATCAAAGTTGAAACTAGCTCTAACTCAAGTTTAAATAGTGAATTTAAGTTAGTTTTGAAAGAGAGTTGGAAATAATAAAGTTTCAAAATTTAAATTATTTTAATAACTTAAAAGTGGTTAATAATTAAAGTATTTTCAAAACAAGAGTTGAGTTCAAACGAAATTTAAACTGTTAAGAAACGATTGAAACAAGTTAATTCAAAAATTGGAAACCAGAATTTAGATTTGAAATTCTAGATTTGGAACTAAAATAAAGTTTTATAATTTAAATTGATTCAAATAAGTTTTAATGTTATTAAATATGTGAGTTTAAAGGGGTTCTGGAAAATTTAGTTTTAAACTTTATTAAGGATAAAATTGGAATTTATTTACAAAGTAATTTGAATAGATGTTTTTAGAATATTTGAAAATAAAAATTTAATTCATAATAAGAATAGTTACTCTAAGTAATGAAGACTCAGAATTTATATTCATTAACCTTTAAGTTAATTAAGCATAAATAATTAATGATTGATATTATTTAAATTAGTAATTATGAATTTAAATGTATTAATCAAAGTTGAATAATATATTAAGTAACTAATATGTGATTAAGAACCATAGATTAGATTTTTATTAATAAATTCTATAGTTAATCAAACTTAAATCAATAATGATTAATATAGGTTAATTATTTTAGAAGAAAATAATTAAATAAGTGTTAATGAAGATCATTAACTAGATTATTTTATAATTAATTAATGTAATTGATTTTAATAAATTAATTGGATTAATTAATTCAATAATAATCATTGTAATAGTTTAAATGTAATTATTTATTTGGAAAGTAATTAAGAAATTAATTACTTATTAATTGTGTACATTGATTTAATTTGAGTTAATTAATTTAGTTTAATTAACTGATATTTTGGAAGTAAATTACTTAGTGAAGTAACTGATGAAATCATTTGATGATGGGAAATGGAAGTAATTGAAGCATAATTACTTGAAATTAATCAAGGGATTAATTAAGAGTGCTATTGAGAAGTAATTAATTTAGAACGATTAATTACTGTATGTATCAATCAAGAGGGTTAATATTTGTGACTTGACAAAACAATTAATCCCTGGCTTCCAGGTTTAGTAAAGCTTTAATGGCGTCCTGGCTTCCAGGTTTCTTCGTTTCTCATGACTGCTGACCTACCGTACCTTCATGTCCAAGACTACTTCTCCAACTCCTCCTCTCTCGACTACACGTTCTGGCCGCTGCTATTCTGCTATGTCAACCAATGATGTCAATCTCCCTAACATCCTCTCGTCCAACGAATTTCCCCCGCTACGTGCATCCATAACGGCACAACCGGTTCCGCGTTCGAATTTGTTTGATGTGCCTGTGAACGACGCCTGCGTTTTACCTTCGTCCGCCTCGGCTGCTGGTAATTTGGGTGTTCAGTGTACCAATTCCGGTAGCTTGGTGGTTGCGCAAGTATCTGGTACTGCGTTTCTTGCGTGTGATAATGGGGATCTGATGGCCGATAGTGTTATTTTGTCCAAAAATTTGGAGTCTGATATATGCACGTCTAATGCTTGTGATAATGCACCTGTGGGCCTTGGTTCCAGATCTCCTGACAATTTGTTAGCCCCTGTGTCCGATGCTACTCCTAGTCTGGTTAACGTTGGTCTTGATCCTCCTTTGGCTGAGCATTCTATTCCGGCCGAAATATTACATTCTGTTACCTCTCCCCTTATTGCACAACATTCCAACCCTGTGGCCACTTTTGCTAATGTGAGTTGCTCTGCTGTGACATGCCACACAGTTCCCAAAACTTGGTCATCACTTTTTTCTTCCTTGCCGTGTAATGCGGGTGTTTATAAGCCAGTTAAGTTTGACATTGTTGAGGATAACGGTGTGATGATCCCTCCCCCATGTGTTATGCAAGCAGGAATGGACTTTTGGTCAGGATACGTAGTTGGATTCTTTTTGGACCCTAATCATCGTCTTCAGAATGTGGCTGCTGTTTGTCGTAGGGCCTGGAGACTTCAGGGTGGGCTTAAAGTTAAGTTAGTTGATTCCTTGTACTACCTATTGTTCACCTCCTCTGAGGAACGTAGTCGTGTTCTAGAGTCTGAGCCTTCCTTCTTTGATGGACAGCCTTTTATTATTACACCATGGTCTCCGACAGTAGCTCGTGTTCGTGAGCAAGTATTTTCTATCCCTGTTTGGGTTTATTTCTCGCAAATTCCTTCGGCTTTACAACCCTTGCTTGGCTTGAATTGGCTTGCATGCAATATTGGTAAATTGAAATGTTTTGACTCTAATACTGTTGCGCGTGATAAGCTTGTTTACGCAAAGGCCCTGATTGAGATCTCTCCACTTAAGCCACTACCTTCCTCTATTCCTGTCCAGCTAGCTGTTGGTCATGTGGTGGATGTTCGCGTTCGTTATGGTTGGGTCCCTGATATCTGTTCCTCCTGTCATTCTTTTGGCCATATTGCCTCTGCTTGCATGCGTTCTGCTGTTCCTAATGCCGCTCCTAAGATTCCTCTGCCTCGGCCTCCGCTTAGAAAATGGGTACCCAAATCCTCTCTGGTTGCAACTCCCTCTAGTCCTCCCCATGCCAATGTTCGTCCTGCTTCCCCAGTTCCTGAGGTTGTACATTCAGTTCTCCCTTCTGTGCCGGTTCTCTCTCAGCCGCGAGTTGTTTGGGCTGAGACGGAACATAGTTGGGTTGAACTGCGTTCTGATATGAGATTCAACCCAGTGGATCGCACCTTTTTTAGATATGTTTCTGATGACTTATTGGACCTCCGTTGCCTTTATTATAGTATTTCTGGTGATTCCTTGGTTCTTGACATTGATGGTTTGTATGCTGAGACTAATTCTGTTCTTCTTGCCGATACTGCTTGGGATCGATCCTTTATATACTCTTCTGACATTGACATTTATGATCCTTCTCTTGCTATTCTATTTCGCCCCTTTTTTGGTCTTCTTGGGGGTGGTACTCTGGTTTCTTCTGTGGTTTCTGAGGACGTTGGTGATTCTTCCTCTGCGGAGGAGAACTAGCCTTGTTATATATTTCTAGTAGTTGTGACATGTTGTCACACTCCTGTGCTGTATTATATTTCTCTTACATAGTAGTTAAGGTGCCTTTACCTTACTCGTGTACTTCAACCTTATTACGTTCGTAATAATAAGTGGTCGGTCCACTATAAAACCGTCGGCCTTGCCAAAAATATTTGTGACTTGAAGATTTGTATTCTTAATATAATTAACAAATGAAAATGTAATTAGAAATCATTAATTAATATAATTAATGATGGGATTAAAAATTGATTTATTTGGGAATAATAAATCAACAAGATAATTAATTGGTAATAAATCGATATAAATGTAATTAATTAATGGATTTATTCAAGATTAATCTCTGTAAATAAATTAAGGAAAATTACTGGAATGCACCAAAGGAGATTTAAATCAAAGATGATAATTGGAATATATAAGTAATTGATGATAAGATTAAGTTAAGTTAATTAATTTTAATTAATTTTAGAAATCATTTGATGATTTGGTATGCGTAATTACTTAGTGTAATTAATGGAGTATAATTACTTAGAATAGTAATTAGATGATAATTACTTGATGAAATTAATACAAGTTAATTTTTAAGTGAAGTAATTTGGGAAATTTCCTTTGTAATTAATCATAGGATTAATTTATGGAATTAATTAATCATGGGATGATTAATAAGTAATTAAGGGTAGTTAATTACTGTTTTGCTATTAATGAAGGGTGATTAATAATTATGTTTAAATAAATATTTATCACTTAATATAATTAAATTAAATAAAGCAATTTTATATAAATTGGAGATCATTAATTAATATAATTAATGATGTAATTTAAGAATTGTTAATTAAGGAATAATTAATAAGGAAACGGCTATGTATGATTTAGAATAACTCATTTAAGAAATTAATTAAAGACTAAATTACTTCTTGTAATTAGAGAATGGTTAATTAATTTGATTTATAATTAATTAATGATTGTGAGAGCAAGATTTATGGAAAGAGTAATTAATTTAATTTATTTAAATTAATTAAAGATGGAAGTAGTTAATTTAATTCATTTTAAATTAATTATAGCTTTTGATTCATAAATCATTGCTGATGGATGATATTGATATTTCATTGATTGATTGTGATCTCAGATATGAGATGGATAATATCTATGTGATATGGATGTATGGTTTAAGTATGATAATATTTAATTATCTGTTTGGATGATGATATTAGTTATCTGTTTAGGATGATAATGTGATTATCTATTATGAAATGTGAATTATCTATCTGTGCATATTAATGATATTTAATTGACTTTTAAGACTAAATAGACAACTTGGCCTTAAAAGACACGTTTTGGATTTCGATGAAACCGGGATCGGTTTTCCACATTAGGAATATCCGAAAACCACATCGATTCCAAATTAACGATAGGTCGTGAATCTGAAGTGAAGATGAAGGTTCAGAAAACAAGGGTTATCGTCGTTAACTCTGAGGGTGATTCCAAAACGAGTGTAACGAGATGATGCCTTCGGTTTCATTCGAACCCGGAATGAACTTGTATGGATTGAATGCTTTCAACACATCGTCGGGTGGGCGATGAGCATTCTAAGAGATATGTTCTATAAAGGTAATCGTAACCTCAAGCCTCATCAACCGGGAATGGATAAAACAGGGGAGGTGCAGCAAGATTAGATGGGTCATGCCCAAGCAGGACAAGGATATTCCCCAGTCTAGATGTCCCTTTTTATTCGGCTGTGTGGGAAGTTGGTCTGCAGCCAACTGCGGGGTTTATCTTGTTCGGGACTGTTCAGTAAGGAATGGTTCCGGCCTTGTGTTGCAGGGGGTCGGGAGTGATCCTCGGTACGTTGATCTAGGCCACGTACTGTGACGGGCGGTACCCCAGTAGCCCTGCCATTGTATGGAATCCAAAATCCAATAAGTGCCAACGGTTTTGATTGTATTATCCACTTTTGTGGCTAGTAGCTGGAATTTAATAGATGTAACAATTTCGGCTATTTTCTATTTACTTGAAAACCCTAGATCTATTATAATATCATTGGATTTCCTATCAAATGTTTTGGTTAGCGTAAGGTAAAAACTTTTCCATGTTTATGTGTGGGAAGTCTTACGTGATACCTTTTGTTTTCAAAGGATTTTTCAAAATTAAGCAACTTTAACCTGTTACTCACACCAGACCCATGTCTGACCCGGAGTTTATTTTTGTTTTTCATAAACTCTCGGGTACCCAAATTTTTACGGGTAGCCAAGGGATTCAGGTTAGCTTTGACGAATTCTGGAGGAGTAATGGAGCAGGAGGCTTCAGCGTTTGTAGATATATATATATAGTTCCGCTGTGTGGTATCTCTGTGATGTATGGTGTATTGAGTTGTATAACTAGACAGGTGTTTATAACTGTCTAGTATGTGATGTATTATATGTATCACTCTGATTGATGTTATAGATTATGTAAATACTTATGTGATTAATATAATTTATTCGTTCCGCTGTGAGATTCTGATGTTGTTGTTCTTTATTCTCTATCTTTTCTATTTTCTCACCCTTTTATTTCTTAAAAACGATACGTCTTCCTGGGCGTAGGAAGTCGGGTCGTTACAATCAGACACAATGGTTTGTGTTTTAAAAATTGAGATTTTGAAAATAATATTTTGAGATTATATATTAAATTTATTTTTGAATGGTAATTGCAGCCAATGATTTTAGAGGCGGGTAACAGAGTGGCGAGGCAGTTTTGATCGTTCGATCGACTCTGCAGCCAATGGATATATCTATTATTTGAGATTCAATGGCGAGGCAACACCATTTATTTATTTATTTATTTATTTTGAAGTTGTAAAGATGAGAATATATGAGAATATTCTTAAGTTATACTTTATTGGAAGTATATTTTGATATTTTTGAACCTATATTAGATACATTGGATGTTTTAAGAGAAGAGTTACAAGAGTATTTGAAGATTGTTTTTAAAATATTTAAGTGGTTTAATAAAAGGAGTAAAGAGAATTTAAACCCTTAATTTATTTTGAGGGATATTATTATGGGTTTACAAATCTCTTTGGAAATTAATTTTGAAGTAAGAGAAGAAATTTGGACTTTTAATTTGAGTTTTAAATTACTTACAAAGTAGTATAGTAAAGAGTTTTAAAATTTTCAAATGTTAAAAATTGAGATTTAAAATTTAAAAGATGTTGGGATTTAAAAGTTCTAAATATCTTGGATTGAAAAGTAATTTGAGCTTATATCCTTATTTCTTGAATATATTCTATCCTTGAGTTAATATCAACGACATGCCTTATCGCGGTCGTTCGAGTTTGGTGGCCTTGTAAGAAGTCATTCCGTGATTTATTCATCTTGTCTATTGTGTTTATCTTGTTGTGAGGATGTTCTTTCCGCATTATTATGCAGAAAATCTTATTGATGATATTCTTTATTGCTTAGAGTTTGGGTTTAAGTGAGTTTGGTCCCGACTCTATTCGTAGAGTTTTGTGAAATCAATCATTTTCGATTGATTAATTGTTGAGCATATTATTGAGTTTTTTTTTCGAAGATGGGATATCTTCGAAATTCTTTCAAGTTACTTGGAAAATTCGATGGTTTGCTAATCGCTATATAAGCATTTAATGGGCCATTGGATTAACCAAGGAAGTTTTTCCTTGTTTCTCTCTACCACTCTATGTTGAGAATATGAATGGTTTGAGTTTCGAGCTTCTCTTTTATCCTTTGTCGATTGAATAAATTGTGTTGAATACAGATTTCCTCTAGAAATTGCGAGGATGCAATTTTTATAAGAGGGGGAGTCTGTAACAACCCAGGTTGGAGATTACCGTAAATATTAAATTATAATGAAGATTATAATTTAATATTGGAATTAATTGAATTAATTGGAAGAAAATGATGAATTATATTGTTTATTTGGAATAAACAATATAATATGAATAAATTTTGGGAGAACAATATAAAATAAGGTTTATTTCAAATTAAATGATTGAATAAACAACTTAATTGTGATCTTTGAGTTGGAAATTGTCATTGATGGAATTTAGTAGAAGCATTAAAGGAATATTGGAAATTTATTCCAAATTCTCCTTTTATTGTAAAATAAAAGGGAAAATAAAAGTAGAAAGATTTTATTGTATCAATAGTAATAAACATATGTGTGAGATAAAGTTGTTCCTTTTTTCATGAATTTTGAATATAGAGATGCAGCTATATTCAATTAACATGTACGATTTGGCGATAATGTAATTTATTGTCAAATTGCATCTTTTTTTTGTTAAATACAAAGAAAATTGTTAAATAATTGTTTAATCATCATATGCATAATGAATGTGAATTTTTGGGCTAATGAATTGTAACAAAATAAATTAATCACTTCATTTTGATGGTTGGAGTGATTTGGAATAATTAATGGAATTTTGTTTGGGTTGGGGAAATCATATTGGTAATTTAAAACCAATAATACATTTTATTGTAAAATAAAATGTGGGGAATAAGAAGAAAAATAATCTTCTTTGAGTATAAAAAAAAATGATGGACATGATTGAAATAAAGTTTCTACTTTATTTCATGAATTTGAATGTAGTTAATTGACTACATTTGATTAAATTGATAATTTGTACAATATTGTGCTTGTTTGCCAATATTGTCATTTTATTAATCAAATATATATATATAAGAATGAGTTAATAAAATAATTAATCATGATAACTATGATTAAAAATGTGATAAATAATTTAATAATGTCTAAACACGTATTTGTTTTGTTTTGGGTACCTAACATCTTTTTATTTAACCAATTGTATTAAATTTGCAATTTATTTTGCAATTAT
Organism: Allium cepa; assembly: GCA_030765085.1. Classification (NCBI taxonomy): domain Eukaryota; kingdom Viridiplantae; phylum Streptophyta; class Magnoliopsida; order Asparagales; family Amaryllidaceae; genus Allium; species Allium cepa. The sequence goes on along the minus strand of CM060940.1, from coordinate 324,437,771 downwards.
GGGAAAATTGGATAAATTGAGTAATAAATGGAAATTTAATAACAAAATTGTTAAAACTTATGTTTTGATGATTTTATTAAAAACTAGATGACATAACGAATCCAACACATCCAAAATCATTAAAAACGGATTAAAAATGTAGAAGTTATGAAGATTTAAGCATTGTATAAGTGTAAATTGATCAACTTCATTATTTTTGTTAAGTGATTAATTTTGGGCCTAATTACCTAACCCATACCCATTAGTCCTAATGAGAAACATCCAGAGGAAAAGTACGTTCTTCTTCTTCAATTGTATACGGCTTCTCCTCAAAACTTCTGAAACTTAAAAACAATGGCTGTCTTCTCAAACCCTAGCCATAATTAACAAAATTCTTTGCTAAATCAATAAAAATTCGGGTCTAATTCAACAAGAAGGTAATCTCCATCCTTCTCTATCTTGAATTTGTGGAGAAATCCATATTTGTTTATTGTAATTCTTGTTTTGTAATTTATCTTCTTTTGCATGCCTATTTTCAGCAATCATAGGTCCGGCAAAGGCGAATTCGAGTTGAAAGCTTCCATCTTCAAGCCTAAATCATCATCTTTTTGCTGCTAATAAGTAAGCTAAGGCTTATAGCAACTGTAAGTGAACAAATTTCAGCAGCAAATAATCTCTTGCTTGAAATATTTGGTTAGATATGTTGAATTTTACCTCTGTTCTATATTGATTGATGCTGAAAATGCCCTGTCTTGATTTGCTCATATCTGGCTCGTCCAGTGTCAGATTGATGCCACTCTTTTTTTAGATTGTAGAGGACTGATTATAGTTTGTTCCTGTTAAATTTCATTGGGTTTTGAGTCCGTTTGGACCTGCTTAGTTGCTGTCAAAAATGAAAATCCGAGAGGGATTAAGCCCAGAATATTCTAGTGGCTGGTTAGTGTTTTTGCCATAACTTTTGTGTTACTTATCGGAATTTTGATTTCTTAGATGTTCTGAAATACTTGTGAAATATTCCACAACTTTCTTGTTTTTGGTTTTGACCGATTTAGAAGTCTACATAGTGGAAAATTGGCATTTTCATCGCTGTCCTGTGTTGATAGGCAGCGCAAATAATTTCTTTCTTAGTAGTATTTCGATCATAACTTCTTCGTTACTGATCGGAATATCAAAATTTATGAAGTTTTGGAAACCTGAGGCTGTTGTCTACAATTTTGGTATTTTGTGTTTTGTAGAATTTCGAAGTTTGCATGGTGGAAAATTGATGTTTTCAATGTTGGTCTGTTATGAACTGCACCAATATTGATGTAATTGTTTGACTTTGATGATTTCATTTGCATGCTTTTGCAAGAATTTTACTACGAAATTTGATGCTAACATTTGATTCTTTTGTCCAGCAATGGACTAGTAAATTTAGAATGTGACTTGAATTTAAATTCGTTTTAAATTCGATTTAAAATTTGAATATCGGTTTTTGCCGATTAAATTGCAAATTGATGTTTTTCTGAGTTTTAAAAATCCGAATAAATTGCATAAAATCTTCTAAAATCATGGTTTGAGAAATAAATGTTTTTATACATTTTAAAGGTTTTTAAACAATTATTCTTTATTTTCTAGGCTTTCAAAAATTATTAAAATTCTTTAAATGATGGGTTTTCACTCACATTCCTTTAGATAAATTTCTATAAATTGGTTTAAAATCCCGTTTTCTCTAGTAAAATATATTATAATTAATTTTATTTACTTTGATGCTTTTTTGGACGTATAAGGAAATAAATTAAACGATTTAGTAAATTCGCGAGGTATGGGACTTGAGTATTTACTTTATCGGTTAATTTCGGACTTGTACTACCGAAACGATTTTGAGGAATCATTTGATTTCCTCCTTGATGTTAACCACATTGTGGTATGAGTTTGAGATTATATTAGTCCATTTGGCTAATACGTATAGTCCGAGATCTCCTATTCAGGAGTATATACGAGATTAGGACTATATTGATGGAGATATACTTGCCAATGATATGAGGCAAGATTTTGATGGAATTTGATGAGTATGATGTTTTTATGGGGTTTCTACTCGTCGATGAGATGAGACGGGTTTAGCATCTTATACCATACGCCGATGACATGAGGCGATTCTTTTGATGATGTTGATGATTTCTTAGTGTGGCATGAACTAGCGGCTAGAAAACCGCTAAGTGAGAGCGTATGGTATGGGACATAAGTTACCACTTTCCGGGTTACTATCCGAGAGTTGTTGACACATTTTGGGAGAACTATCAGTACTTAGAGTCCCGATCGGGTTAAGTAATACTTGACTCGATCACTTTTGATGGCGGGGACTCAGCGGACACCGATTGGAGTGAGGTGCTTCAATCACTTTTGATGGCGGGTGTTCGAGGAGAATATAGATGACGTCATAGACCAGATTAATTCGAGATGAGGATTCCGGTCGAGAGATGGATATGGTACCGTGATGGTGAACAGTACTGGTAAATAGCACGTGCAACATGCTTTCGCATATAATAATTGGCCAATATGAGATTTCTTTTATGAGTTATGATGATTTCAATTTCATCATTTTTGATGTGTTTACCTAGCCTTATAGATGTAAATAAGGCAAATATGATTTATTTGTGGATTTTGGTGATTTCGAATTTTATGGATTTATACTTGGGATTTATATACGACTTGAGAGATTTATTTATTCATGGATAATGTTTGAATTTTTTCCCTTATATCATATACATGAATTCCTTCAGATTAACCCAAGTATATGTATATGCAAACCACAATAGAGACATAGTGAAGTTACTTGATATCAACCCTAGATGTTCATACCTACTTATGTTATCCCGTTGCGATGCTCTTCTCTTTACCTTATCGTATTCCTTTCTAATGATAAGATTCAGTCGCCTGACCCGTGTGTTTATCACTCGGGTCAGACCGAGTTGTTTCAGGTTAGCTATCAGTTACGGGACTTTGCTTTGATGCATCTGCTTGGATATCATCCTAGCACTTTTGGGGTTTATATTTCTTTCCGCTTGACTCTTATGTATTTATATTTGATTCCATGTATATAATGTGGTCGAATACCACTTTTATTGTATTCATATTGTATTGTACTAAACATGTATCAGTGTATATGTATATATATGATGTTGATTACTGTTCTGTGACGTGCTTTACATTTAGTTATGGTATTTTGTTCTGATAGATCCGTTAGCCACCTTTAGTTTTGGATTAAGCATTTACTGTGTATGTCTATCCATTGAGATGGAAAAGAAAAATCATAGTGCATTTATCGACGTATTCAGTAGATGTTTAAGACAAAGTTATAGATGGTCGCCCTTAACCAGCCCTATTCTCTGCATTAGTAGACGGAATTACTCGTTAATTCTCTTTACTAATGTGGGTCTCAGGGTGGGGCATTACAGAATCTCTATACCGGAGCAACTCAGTGCAGAGACAATCGATAGGTTATCCTATCGTTTTCGAAGACACCCGGTCTTCACCACTGGACTTCAAATGCTATCCGTTTTGACGTTTCACTATTCGATATGGGTTATCTGACACAAAGGTCCTCTCCCGGCTAAACCGAATAGTGAGCGTTTAATTTTAAAACACATGGAAATATAAATCACAAAGATTCACATTCAGGGTTCGATGTGGGTTTCGGATAACTAACTGGAATCCGACTCCCTTTCACATCGAAGTTTAAATGCCATTTTACGGGCAAAGGGGTTTCCACATTAATACAGGAAAAAATCACAAATCACAGTGCAGTATAGAGCAATCTACATCACACAGTATCACAAGCAGAACATAAATATCAATCCAGTGCACAACAATAGTTAATTATTTTCCAATGTGAGCGATTCAATAAATTAATCACATAATTATTTTTATTTATTATTTTAAATCGATGATTAATTTTGATAAATTAATTTAAACTTTAATTAACTTGATTAATTATTTCTTAATCAATTATTCTTATTAACTACTAATTATAATTAATCAATAATTCTTAATTTACAAATTTATTAGATACTTTGTTATTAATTAACAAATTTGAAATTACTATTATAAATCATTCTTAATTATTTTTCAAAACAATTAATTAATAGTAATTATTTACCTTAATTATCATTTATAAAATCCTCTTTATACTTTGAAAATCAATTTATTACAGTTAGAAAAAGTTTTAGTGTTAATTAACTTTAATACTTAACTTAAATCAAATTATTTAGCTAAAGTATTAATTAATTTTTTTTAAAACATTGTTAAATATTGCTGGGTTAATTAAACCTGAAATAAGTTCTTAACTCAAAACTTTGTTAACACCAAAATTTGTGTAACATTATAACTTGAAATTAATTTGGGCTTAACCCATTTTTGAAGCAACCCGAGCCACCCATATTTTTGCTCGAGTCAAACTCGACTTTCACACCAGCTTCCCCCGAGACATTCCCCAGTCTCGCTCTTCTTCTTCCTTCCTGTTCTTTTTTTTATTTGAGTTAGAGCTAACTTAAGTTTTCAAACTAGAAACAACAGGGAGGATACTCGCGTGCTCGAGTTATACATCGAAGCCATGCATCATCCTCCTTGAGTATCAACTCGAGTGGCCAAACGCAAACTTCCTGACACCCAAACACACTTTCATGCACGTGCACATCATCGTGCCGCCGCTCCGGTGGCCATCGCGATCTTCGGTAGGTCAAAAAACTCACCCAAACTCGAAATCGAACTCCGATTCGACACAAAGATCTCGAAATCAAAAATCCACCCTTTCGTCGAAACTGAAGCTCGAACATACCCAAACGCCTCGCCACCACGTCTCAGACCACCGGAAGTGCTTCCATTCCGGCCATAGCACGTCACCCCCCTACACTACCATCCCGCTCAATCTCGTGCAACTCGATGCCTCCGAGGTGATGAAATCACCTCATTTACAGACACGAACCAAAAACGCGAATACAACCCTAAATTTAACTTGACCCTTCAATTTACGCAATAGAAATTTTTTTTGACAATTTTCCTGAAATCTTTAATCAATAAACTAGCTTTAAACCAATTTTCATCAACAATTTTTTGATCAATCATTAGAAAATGGAAAAAGAATTTTTTTATATAAACACGAACTGCACTTGGAATACTAATTGAGAAATCATCATATTAATTTTAAAAATCATATCTTTGTATGCTTATTCAAATTATATAGTCAAATCAATGTTTTAAAATACTTGAATTTATCATAAAAGTTTGTTTTTACAGTATAATTTTGGTTACAGAGTTAACTTCTTCGTGATCAAGCATAAAACAAAATTTAATTCATAAATGATGTTTTAAACTAACCTATTTGTTGCAAATCGAAATCCATCAGTTATTAGGGAAGTGAAATTTAAAGTTTTAACTTGATTGAACCTTGTACCTTTTAAAAACAGACCATAAAGAGACAAACAATTATGTCCAGAACAAATATAATTAACATACATGAAACTTTTCATCTGTATATAGCCATATAGCATAATACTTGTTATAAGACATCTACATAGTTTGAATCATGCTTGAATCTTTCCAAAATATGTTTACTCACCTGGTAATAAGATTGAACAGAGCTACTTCTGTGTTTTGAAAAAAAAAACAGTTTGGATCCTTCTTTTTTTTCTTTTTTTGTTCAACAGATTCTATTTGAATTTTAAATTGTGGTGATGTTTTATATTTGCTTTCCTGACTTTACTATGTTTGTTTGAACGAACTAAAATGAATATGGATGTGTATATAAAGGAGGCAGTTTTTGTATAAGGGTAGGTGATTACTGGTGCAACTTTTGTCTTTGATCAGATATTTTATTTTTTTGTTTCTTGTTGACTAAGCAAATTTTATTTTCGGCTGAATGATCTTGCTTCGGTGGCTGATAAGCTATTATGGTGTACTAAGCAAGATTTTTTTTGTGCCTGAATAGATGGCATTTAATGCCTTTGTTCCCATTTTTGTTTACATGTAATCTATTTCTTCTCTTTTTTTTGTAAGTACAATTTTTTTGTTTCCATTTGCAGATTTTTTTTCCTTGCATATATCTTTGTTTCCTTGTTTATAAAATTTTCATACAAGTTTATATGTATTCCTATGTCATGCTATAACCATATAGTCTTATTACAAACATAATCTTGAATTTTAATTTCTATTTAAAGTTAACTATCAACATCAAATTTTATCACATATATTTTATTTATGGTTTAAGACAATTTCTTGTTTGTTATATGTTTTTATTTATTTATTATTTATTTAAAAATTAAACTATCAAATATTTATTTATATCCATATATCTTTCTTTTATTTAATATTAATAATATTTTATCTCTTTGAAACTTCTCAATTTAAATTTTAAAAATCTAAACAAGTTACCAAATTCAAATTTATAAACTTTGGGTTCTTACAAATATCCCCCTTAAGAAAATTTCGTCCTCGTAATTTGAAAGAGAGAGAAAAGCAACTATACGAATTTAGAAAAGAACAGAGAAATGGCTTACGAGTTTAAGCCGAGATATCCACTCTGCAATTGGGATATGACTTCTGCATATTATCTTCGGTTTCCCAACTGCAGTCCTTTGGATCTCCACTCCACTGTACTTTAACCAGTTTCTCAATCGTTTTTCATCACAATCTACAATCTTTTTCGGTTCTCTTCTAACTGTTAAATTAGGAGTGATTTCGAGATCCTGCTGAGCAGCTTCTTCAATAATACTATCTGGGTCGTGCACATACTTCCGAAGATTAGAAATGTGGAACACATCATGCACGCCAGACAACCAGCTAGGCAACTGCACTCGATAGGCTAAAGAACCGATCCTCTCCAGAATAGGAAAAGGACCAATATATCGTGATGCCAGCTTACCGGTCTTTCCAAATCGTAATACTCCTCGCATTGGAGATGCTTTGAGAAAAACAGACTCCAATCTGAAATTCCAAATCCCTTCTTCTATGATCATAATAACTCTTTTGACGACTCTGAGCTGTTTTCAATTTCTTCCGTATAAAATCAACTTTTTCTGTGGCTTCATTAATCATATCCGGTCCAAGGACGAGTCTATCGCCAGTCTCAATCCAGCATGCGGGTGATCGACAGACGACCATACAAAGCTTCAAAAGGAGCCATCCCTATATTAGCCTGATAGCTGTTGTTATATGAGAACTCGACCAGATGTAAATGGTCCTCCCAAGAACCACCAAAATCAAGTATACAAGCATGCAATAGGTCTTCTAAGATTTGGTTAATCCTCTTAGTCTCCCTATCAGATTGTGGGTGATAAGCAGTGTGAAATTCAGTTTTGTTCCCAATGCGTCTTGAAATGCCTTCCAAAATCTACTAGTGAAGATCGGGTCACGATCACTCACTATGCTGCTAGGAATACCATGGAGACGAACAATTTCTTTCACATATAACTCGGCTAAACTTGCAGCCGTGCGGGTAGATTTCACTGGTCCACATAACCCAAATTGCTTCATTGCCCTTTTCGAGTACGAGGCAACCTTTCGATGAAATCCATCAATACCTGGTCCCAATTCCATTTGGGTACCTCTAAAGGCTGAAATAAACCCGCCATTTTCTTTTGATCGCTTTTGATTTGTTGGCAACTAGCACAGCCACTGACATAAATAGATATATCCCTTTTCATCGTCTTCCACCAAAAAGTTCTTTTGATATCTCTATACATTTTATTAACTCCTAGATGGATGTTGAATTTAGATTTGTGGCATTCATCTAAAACTTCACATTTTAGATCAGGGAAATATGGAACACATATCCTGCCTTTCATCCTTATAACCCCATTATCAATTTCAAAACTAGAATCTTCACCTCGACATATTCTTTTACGAATTTCCCGAAGAAACTTGTCTTCAGTTTTCTTGCTGGCGATCTTCTCAAGGAGAGTAAGAGTGACAACAAGATATGCAAGAACAGCATGTCTCCTACTTAAAGCATCGGCAACTACATTGGCTTTTCTTGGTGTATATTGGATATCTAGGTCATAAGATGCCAAAAATTCCAACCAACGTTGTTGTCGCAGATTTAAATCTTTCTGGGTAAAGAGATATTTCAAAGATTTATGGTCGGTGAATAATTCAAAATTTTCACCTAGAGAAAGAGAGTTCATTAGATATATTGTTAAGCTAAGTTAAATCCATAAATCGTTAAGAAAGATGAAAAGATTCTTACCCAGAAGATAATGTCGCCATATCTTCAAAGCGAAGATAACAGCTAAGAGTTCCAAATCATGGGTTGGGTAGTTTCTTTCACGAGGACGTAATTGTCTACTCGTGTAGGCAATTACCTTCGCATTATGCATTAATACCGCACCCAGACCATCACCGCAAGCGTCGGTATAAATAGATAGACCTGGTTCCCGTTGATAATAGCGAGAACAGGAGCGGTGGTTAATCTTTTCTTCAATTCCTGAAAAGCTTCGTCACATTTCGGAGTCCAATTGAATTTTACATCCTTCATTGTTAGCTTAGTTAACGGACTAGCTATCTTAGAAAAGTCCTGAATAAACTTCCGATAATAGCCTGCTAAACCCAAAAAGCTTCGAACTTCTTTTGGGGTAGTGGGTTTCTACCAATCCAGAATAGCGGAAATTTTGCTACGATCAACAGCAATCCCTTCCTCATTAACAATATGGCCGAGAAATTTAACTTCTTTAATCCAAAAGTGGCATTTGAAAAATTTTGCGAATAGAATATTTCTCCTCAAAATTTCCAAAACGATTCTAAGGTGCTCGGTATGCTCCTCTTCGGTCTTGGAATAGATCAAAATATAATCAATAAACACAAGCACAAATTTATTCAACACTTCCTGGAACACACGATTCATAAGATCTACGAAGTATGCTGGAGCATTAGTTAGCCCGAAAGGCATGACTAACCATTCGTAGAACATATTTGGACCACTAAAAGCGGTCAAATGAACACAATCTTCGACGATTCATAGTTGATGGAATCCCTGGGCTAGATCCATCTTCAAAAAGAAACGAGCGCCGTGCAATTGATCAAATAGATCATCAATTCTGAGCGGTGGAAATTTATTCTTGAGAGTCAGCTTATTGAGAACGCGGTAATCTACACACAATCTCAAAGATCCGTCCGATTTAGCAACAAATATGACTGCTAAACCCCATTCAGAAACACTGGGATGATTTAATCCTTTTGCTAGTAGATCATCGGTTTGCTAAACCAATTCAACCTTTTCCCTGGGTGCCATCCTGCGACTTGCGTGAACGACAGGACGAGCATTGGGCACGAGGTCAATTTTGAATTCTATTTCCCGATGTAGAGGTAAAGATTTCACTTCTCCGAACACGTCCGCAAAATCTCTAACAATAGGTATGGACTCCATACTGGGTTCAGGGTAACCCAAATTATACATCAACCCTTCCCTTTTTGGACTAGGGTCCTCACAAGAAATCTCGATCTAATCTCCAAATCCGGTTTTAATTGAAATCAATCGGTTGTTACCATCCAATTTGGCTTCGTATTTCGCTAGCAAATCCATTCCGAGTAAGACTTCAAACTCATTAAAATCAAGAACAAAGAGACCGATAGGGAATTGATAACAATAATATGTGATAGGAACGTCTATACATCGAAGACAAAGGTTCGCGGGACCTCCAACTGGATTCTTTACGCCTATAGATTCATCAACAAAATCGGGTTCGAGATTTAATTCATTTATAGCTTGCTGAGAGATAAAACTGTGTGTAGCGCCCGTGTCAAATAGAACTCTAACGATGCTATCATAAATAAAGAGATTTCCTTCCAGAACTCCTTTCCCCTTTTCTGCTTTGGAATATGTAGGTTGGGCTTTGAATGTGTACACCGTGGCCGTCTGAGCTTGCTTCATAACTGGGCAGTCTTTAACTTCATGTCCCACTTTCTGACAATAATAACATTTCCTAGGCTTCACTTGAACGGATTGATCTCTCTTTGGCTTCTTGAAACTGTTTGAGTAATGGCCTTTTTCAAGACAATTATAGCAAGTGACATTCTCTGCTGCGCTTTCCTGATTGCTCTTCTTTTTCTCCTTACCCTGCCAGGGTTTCTTGCCTGCAAATTTCTTCTTCTTCCAATTTTGATTGCCTGAATTTCCTTTCTCCACCGGGGCTTCTTGCGTATCAAGTGTAGCATATCTGTATCCCATATCAACTAAATCTGAAAAGGATTCTTTAAAGTGGCCAGTCATCCTTTCGTGGAATTTCTTATTCATCCCACGAATAAATCTTTCATTCTTCTTTAAAGGTGTGTTTACCAATTCCGGACAAAAACGAGACAATTCATTGAATTTGTTTAGATACTCCTCGAATGACAAACTCCCCTGCTTTAAGTCCATGAATTCTTGCTACATTCGAGAAATTCCAGCTGATGGAGGATAGCGCTTCTCAAATACTTCTTTGAATTTCTCCCAAGTAAACTCGTCTTCTGGATTATCTACAGTGACTGTCTCCCACCAGGCTAAGGCTTCTTCTTGAAGTTGCCAAGAAGCTATGAGTCACTTCTGATCATCTTGCAGCTTTAGCCCTCTGAAGATTTTCTCACATGATCTGATCCATGCTTGAGCCTCAACAATTGACTCCTTACCGGTGAACGGCTTACCACCAAGCCTTGAGAAATTTTTATATAAATCAGCCAGATTCGGCTGCTGCTGAATAGGTATTGCTGCTATTGCTGTTATGGGAACTTGACTAGGTGCTATGGCATTTTCTTAAACCCTAGCTCTTTCTCTTCGTCCTCTCATTCTTACTATCTATAATTAGTAATAAAACTGGTTTAGATATACGGACGAAATATCTCAAGGAATATCAGCAGTAATTAGATTAAGAAAATTTGGGGTTTCAGTCTTGGTTATACTCATTCTAGGGTATACTTCACCCTATCTCTAATGAGCCATCTAATGTGTTATACTCCGTAGCTAAAGTTCTTACTCAACCTTCAGCTCTGATACCACTTTGTCATGATCCGAAATCCAATGTTCGAAAATCAACACTAAATACCTTACTTGTATTCGACTGCCAAAGATTCAAACATCGAACTCCAGTCGGATGGAGCTTATAACAACAACAGATGAATATAAAACAGCAGAAACAAAATGAATATCATGCATCTCATCATAGATATAACATCAACATATACTACATCAGGGTATTTTTTTATACATATACCACCCCTCCAAATAAAACATCATAATGGTACAACTAGTGATCATATATCCAAAAAGTCTTCAAATGGAATGAAGCGATAGCGAACTTCCAAAAACTAAGCACCTGAGAACCCAACAGCTTCTAAAATATCTACAAAGCAAAAGCTCCAAAATACGGCTAACACCATAACACGGAAACCTTCTACTACGCTGCCCGTGTGGTAATTATGGGCACCCAGAGTTTAGAAAAGAAACAATAAACTCCGGGTCAGTCATGGGACTGGTATGAGTAAACAAGACCGTTGCTTTTAAATAAACTAGATTTATAAAAGAAAATCCGGTATGCTTTTGGAAAATGAAACTACCATAAGACCTCCCGCCACACACAATGCAATCGCAGAATTGGAGGAGATTTCTTCTTATGATAGTCAAATATGCTCGATACGAGAAAAATTCTTTCGATATTATTACTAGTGCATAGTGTGAAAACATTTCGAAAGTATAATATTAATCTTAGCCAGTATACAACCATTATTGTATGCTACTATAGCTACCATGTTTTGTGGCAGGTTACCGCCACGCTGCATGGCAGGTTATACAACTAAAACCGTACAGGGTTCGTATTGTTTCTTTGGATTTCCAACAAATGGTCAGGCTAAGGAACTTCCTACTGCCACATGGGTAGCCCCTAGCGGGACATCCCGAGAACCTACACGGCTCTCTGCCAACACAAGGCCGGGTTACCTCTGTAACTAGGTAACTACTACTCGAGTATGCCACTCCCTGGTCCTTTGGGACCTTTATCCGAGGGCCCTCTATCACAAAGCAACAACCACACAGTAAATGAGATTGGAGCTACCACATAGGTAAATATCTGGGCTCCATACCATGACATCGCCTTTTTCGAGAAGGAAATGACATACCCTAAAGGGCGCGACCCTCATAACCTTGCCGCATCTTTCCCGTTTCGACCATTTTCGGGTTGTGAGGTCCGATGAGGTCTCTTCCACAATGCTACGCTTTACACAAAAGCCATGCTTTGATCATAAATGATCATCAACACACAGCAGCACTTAGTATGCCACACTACCAAATTGAGAGTATATCGCTGATAACCTTCAACTACATAACCTCTGAGCTCGTACGCCTCAGAGAAGGGTGTTAAGCTAAGAGAATAAATTCTCCGCCACCAACAGATACGTATTTGAAAGAAATCTACTTTATACCTCAAAGTGTAGTGTCAGACACATAACCATACAAGTCTGTTACGGGTTCGAACAGAACCGAAGGCACTTCGTCCAATAAAGGAAGAAGCCCTTGCAAATTCGGGTATCCACAATCCCGATCGGACTTCCCATCAATTAGGGAATCTCTATACCGGAGCAACTCAGTGCAGAGACAATCGATAGGTTATCCTATCGTTTTCGAAGACACCCGGTCTTCACCACCGGTCTTCAAATGCTATCCGTTTCGACGTATCACTATTCGAAATGGGTTATCTGACACAAAGGTCCTCTCCTGGCTAAACCGAATAGTGAGCGTTTAATTTTAAACCACGTGCACATATCAATCACAAAGATTCACATTCAGGGTTCGATATGGGTTTCGGATAACTAACTGGAATCCGACTCCCTGTCGCATCGAAGTTTAGATGCCGTTTTATGGGCAAAGAGGTCTCCACATCAGTACAGGAACAAATCACAAATCATAGTGCAGTATAGAGCAATCTACATCACACAGTATCACAACCAGAACAGAAATATCAATCTAGTGCACAGCAATAGTTAATTATTTTCCAATGTGAGCGATTTAATAAATTAATCACATAATTATTTTTATTGATTATTTTAAATAAATGATTAATTTTGATAAATTAATTTAAATTTTAATTAACTTGATTAATTATTTCTTAATCAATTTTTCTTATTAACTACTAATTATAATTAATAAACAATTCTTAATTTATAAATTTATTAGATATTTGATTATTAATTAACCAATTTGAAATTACTATTATAAATCATTCTTAATTCTTTTTCAAAACAATTAATTAATAGTAATTATTTACCTTAATTATCATTTAGAAAATCCTCTTTATACTTTGAAAACCAATTTATTACAGTTATAAAAAGTTTTAGTGTTAATTAACTTTAATACTTAACTTAAATCAAATTATTTAGCTAAAGTATTAATTAAATTTTTTTAAGACATTGTTAAATATTGTTGGGTTAATTAACCTGAAATAAGTTCTTAACTCAAAACTTTGTTAACACTAAAATTTGTGTAACATTATAACTTGAAATTAATTTAGGCTTAACCCATTTTTGAAGCAACCCGAGCAACCCATATTTTTACTCGAGTCAAACTCGAGTTTCACACCAGCTTCCCCTGAGACATTCCCCAGTCTCGCTCTTCTTCTTCTTTCCCGTTCTTTTTTTTAATATTTGAGTTAGAGTTAACTTAAGTTTTCAAATTAGAAACAACTCCGTGCTCGAGTTATACACCGAAGCCATGCATATCGAGTGGCTAAACGTAAACTTCCTGACACCCAAACACACTGTCGTGCACGTGCACATCATCGCGCCCCCGCTCCGGTGGCCATCGCGATCTTCGGTAGGTCGAAAAACTCACCCAAACTCGAAATCGAACTTCGATTCGACACAAAGATCTCGAAATCAAAAATCCACCCTTTCGTCGAAACTGAAGCTCGAACATACCCAAACCCAAACGCCTCGCCACCACGTCTCAGACCATCGGAAGTGCTTCCACTTCGGCCACAGCACGTCACCCCCCTACACTACCATCCCGCTCAATCTCATGCAACTCGATGCCTCCGAGGTGATGAAATCACCTCATTTACAGACACGAACCAAAAACGCGAATACAACCCTAACTTTAACTTGACCCTTCAATTTACGCAATAGAAAATTTTTCCGACAATTTTCCTGAAATCTTTAATAAGTAAACTAGCTTTAAACCAATTTTCATCAACAATTTTTTGATCGATCATTAGAAAATGGAAAAAGAAATTTTTTAATATAAACACGAACTGCACTTGGAATACTAAATGAAAAATCATCATATTAATTTTAAAAATCATATCTTTGTATGCTTATTCAAATTATATAATCAAATCAATGTTTTAAAATACTTGAATTTATCATAAAAATTTGTTTTTACTGTAAAATTTTGGTTACAGAGTTAACTTCTTCATGATCAAGCATAAAACAAAATTTAATTCATAAATGATATTTCAAACTAACCTATTTGTTGCAAATTGAAATCCATCAGGGATTAGGGAAGTGAAATTTAAAGTTTTAAAGTGAAATTTACAGAGTTAACTTCTTCACCACCGAGCAATTAATTTGTTACTTGGCATTCACGGTTCAAAGTTTGAAATGCAAAAGAAAACAAAAGGTCATGGATCCGGTACAAATACGGTTACCGGTTTCACAGATTCCGCTGTGTACTGGACTTCAAAACATAGAATTGAATAAACCGCAGAGAGCATCACGACGAGACGATCAAAACGGTATACAGATATCAGTGATAGGATCATCCAATCAAAAGTCAATATCGGTACCGAAAATGCTCATAAAAGGTTAGATTAAGATAGACGGAGGAATATCAGTACAAATTTGGAGAAATGAAATATGACGTCTCACTCAGAAGATGATTTACAAATTTATTGTATAAAAATATTCAGGTTTGGAAAACATTTTATTATCATCAATTCCTAACTGATTTAAATTTAAATAAAATTTCACAAGAAAATAAATTTCCATATTTTCTGAAGAAAATTTACCATTTTCTATATTTAAATATCCAAATATTAAATTTTTTATTTCCAACTTCAATCATTTAAAATTCCATAAATTTTTTAGTTAATTATGTTATAAAAACTGTTAAAATTTTTGGGTCGTTACACTCTCCTCCACTCAAAACTTTTTGTCCCCAAAAAGGAAAGATGTAGGAGAATATGAACAACCAGAAAGAAAAGATAGGTTGAAATACCAAATACAATAATTAATTTAAAGCCATATAAACTACATTTATTTTATTTTGGTTTATATTCAATTAGTTGATTCCAAATCATTTTATTTCATCAATCAAATTTATTGTGTTCACATTTGATTGGTTTCATTTCCATATATTTTTATTCAATTGATTTTTTTACCATTTATTAACATTTATTACAAAATTTTCACAACAAAATTTGTTTTATTTTACCCATTTATTAAATCTATTTGATCAGCCATAGTTAATTCTACCTCAACATTCAACTTCAACTAGTCAAAACCTATATAGATTTCAATTTTAAATAAATTAATATTCAACAATTTGGTTTAATCCATTTTATTCAACTAATAAATAGTCATTCAATTTAAAATTTTATTTTCCTTCATTTTATCAACATTTCTATCAAACAAATTCATTTTTAAATTAATTCATTTATTTTATCCATTTATCTTCGGCTAAGTTGATTCCACTAAAATTCAAGCTCGCTATTCTTAAGTTCATATTTATCTACTTAAATAGTCATCCCTTTTATTTGTTTAATTTATTCCACTTAACAAATTTTGCAACATATATTTGCTATATACATTTTATATTTTTCAACAAACAAATTTTCCTTTTTATTACACAATTTTATTATCCAATTTATTATCAGTAAATTCCCTTAACAAAATATCGGTTTTGATATCCTATTACTTATATCATAGTGTATACTATCCAATTACATTCTAATTACATTTAAACTTTCTAGGTAAGTTATATAAATGTTTATGAGTGCAATTAAATACAATACAAATTTTTCTTCTATCTACAACATTTATATTAACCCAGATTTTAGTTTGAACAATTTATTACTTAGGTTTTCTTCTTATACAACTCTTCATTATATCCTAACATTTTAACTTTTTGAATATTTTAGACAAGTTATATATATATATATATATATATATATATATATATATATATATATATAGAATGTAATTTAGTGTTATACAAATAAGTTTTTATTCAAATTCAACTATTTCAGGTTGGTTAAATTTCATATATCATTTTATATATTCCAATTATTCAGCAATTTACTTCTTCATATATTTGAAACCATTCTAAATATGAAACTAAAGAGTTAAGTTTCTGGTTTTTCTTCAAACTATTTTGAAATAATTATATACATATATATTACATAAATCAAATCATATTCAAGAATTTCAAATCAAATCCATTTTCCAAAACAAAAGTGTAGCAAAGCTACTACTCATTTCTCCACTTTTGAAACTTGAAAATGAATGTCGATGATGTTGCAGTCATCACCGAAATTATTTTCCAGCAATAATGGAAGAGAGTACAGACTTAATTCCTTTAAAATTATTCTTTTGAAACAAATTTCTATTCGAAAATACTTTTAAATAAAAATACTTTCTAAAAATTTAAAACCAAACTTTAAAATGTACGGGGAATTTAATCCTTAAATCCTTATTTTAAATTGATTTCATTTTCAAATCTAATTTATAAACCATGCTTTAAAATTTCATTTCCCTATAATATACAATAACGGTTAATGGTTTAGAAATGGAAATAAAACAATAAATGAAAAGTTTAGCATTATCATTTCTAACAACCATTTCATTTACCTATTCAATTTTAGAAAATTTACACACACACACATATATATATATAAAATCATATAAAATTTATTAGAATTTGAAAACAATATTGTGTCAGTTTGCTTTGTTCAAGTGTTTTGGAATTCCTATCGATAGCGTTGATTAGACGAATCAGTCGAAACCAAAAATTCAAACTTAAAAACTCAAACATCACACTATAAAACATTTTTGTACTAATTACAAATACACTCCCTCACTCGATGATATGAGAATAGATTTCAAAGCAAGGATAGAGATCCAAATATAAGGGGACTCTAATCAAAAGAATTCTAACTGGAAGATAGGATCGAAACGAAGATAAGATGATTAAATAACAAAATAAAAAAGATGGATAGACTTATATAAATCGCGGGCGACCTTAATCGAGTCAACCAAGACTTCAAGAAAACGATAGATGCAGAATTCTGAGGCAATCGACATTCGATCGTAGGAGAATTACCCTGGTCCTCTACTAGAGAAACATTCGGGGTATAGCAAGAGATAGTAGCATCGAAAATCGAGGATATAAAAATATCCGATGAATCAATGCGTGTTGTAAAGGAGTTTCGCCCTTTTACAAATCATATAGTGGAGCCATGGGATGCTCCAGAATCATGAAGAATACGAACATAAAGAAACAAGAATGGATTTCAGAACGAAAGGGAAGTCTTGAAAATTCAAAGGAAACCCGAATCAAAGTGGAGGAACTCAAGCTCGAACGAAGGAGATTCTTTAATTAAATTTACTATATATGCTAAGTTTTGCCTAAACTAGAGCTCCGATACCAACTGTAACGACCCGGTATTTCCAACCATTTGCATCTGCACATATCTGACTTGAATTACTTAAAATATATGATCGTTAATTTATATTTGGCAAAACTCAGCATATAAAGTAAATAAATAAATCACAAAATCACAGACACAGAGTAATATAACAATAAGCAGCGGAATAGATAAATAGTAGTTCATAAAGCTACTATATAAACATCAGAGTTAGAATAAAATACAACAGAATATCTCAAATACAATGTAGTCTCGATTACAATAGATGGCAATTCTGAACAAAACCATTGGATAGCTGAATGCTGAATAGATACAGATGGATCTCCAAGTGAAGCTCCAACTCCAAAGATGAGTCTCAAATGCTGTGACACTCAGTCTGACCTGAGCGTAAAGAAAAACACAAAACATTCGGGTCAGGATTAACATTCTTATATCAATAAATTCAACTCAAGTGAAATATCAACTGAAATACAAGTAACTCAAAGGATGTTTGGGATAACCATCCTCTAAGGATCCGTTAAACTATCTACTATGTAGTAATGTATGCTATTATAATAATGTCTATAGTAGAGTAAAAGTATTAAAATAGCATTAAGGCATTACCCATATCCCCCTTAACACATTTTTATATATTCCCATAGTTTATACAGTACCGTAACTCCCCCGTAAACTGGAGGGCTATCAGAGAGCACTCCATAGTTATGGTACAAAACAAACTCGTAGAAGGCGCGATGGGGGATATGACACAGCCCTCGAGGCAATGCTAGGGTTGATATACCATTTGCACTCCCAGACTGGTGGTAACGCGTAACAGCTACTACCGCTCACCTCGTGACACACTCCCAAATCAAAGGTGCACCAAACCAAATCACAAAAGCAATTGAATGGTATCGATGAAATGTGTGCGATAGGAGGAATGACCTCACTTGACCCGGTATAGCTCATGTTTTAGCCACATCAAGCTGACTCACGGGAGTCAGGGCTACGTAAATACCATATAGAATCATTACCAAACCATCCTACTTCATTCTGGAATCTTCACCACGTACACAGTTGTTAAAGTGGTTTTTGGTATTGGCTGAGAGTATGACAATAGCCGATCCCGGTCTCTTTAACTACCAGTAGTTATCATAACACCGCGGTCATTTCAAAATAGTTTATACTTCAAAACCAAAAGTATCATTTTCATTTCAAAACTGTATCAATACGATATAAATTTCCACTTCAAATATATCCATTTCCAAAATCATAGCACTTCAAAGTTATAACACTTCGAAACCAAAACACTTGAAATTATAACACTGGAAATCATAACACTTTGAAAATCATAACACTTTCCTTTAAACAGTTTAGATATTAATAATAGTATATAAAGTAAAATAGTTTATAAAATATATAATTTAAAATAATAATAATAAGTTAAAATAGTTTAAAAAATAATTAGTATATTAAAATAGTTTATATTAAACATAATATATATTAAACATAATATATATTAAAATAATTTACAAAGTAAAATATAAAAATAGTTTTAAATATAAATTTAAAATACTTTATATAACATTATAGCTTCCTCAAATTTCACAAATCTATTCAAATTAACTCGAATTCTAAAATTCTAATTTAATCCAATCTCATTTCATCAATTTCAACCCAATTCAGTTTCTTAATAAACCATTCCAAATTATATCGATTTCAAAATACAGATTTGAACCACAAATAAACCATTTCAATTTCAGTATATTTCAAAGCTTCAAATATTCCATATTTTCAAAACTAAATTTGATAATTTCATATTTATCTTAATCCACTTTACTACTATATAGTTTTGAAATATTTACTTAATAAATCCAATATCATTTAAATAAAACCACAAATTTCAAACAACTGAATATTTCCTTTAATTTATTTAAACTTGAAATATTCATTTAATGCAACATTCCTATTTTTAAATCAAATTTAAATTGGTAATTAATTTAATTTTTGAAATTAAATTGTGAATTAATTTGGTATTTTCCAAATTTAAATAGATATTTGTTTGTTTATTAATATAAATGATTATAAATATGATTTTAAAATAGAAATTCTAATTTAAAATTCAGAAATAAATATTTTGAATAATATATTAATTATAAATTTAGTTGTGGATTAATTTGAAATTGTGGAAATAAAAATATATTTAAGTTTTTAAAATAAAGAATTTGATTTGGAAATCTAAATATTCTATAAATAGATTATAATTTGGAATTTGGATTTCAAATTCAAAATAAATATATTTGAAAAATAAATTGGATTTGAAAACTCTATATTATAAAATTAATTAAAAAAATTTGCTTTCCAATATTATAATGTATATATAGGTATATATATATTGATTTGGAATTCAAAAGTAAATATTTTGTAAATTAAAGTTAAAAATCTTTATATTTTAAAGAACTAATAAATATGTATATATGATTATTTATTTATGTGTAATTACATTTTAAATCATTTCTTTAAAAGTTGTATAAACAATAGAAAATGTACAAAAATAAAACATATTGATAAAAACTTAAACATAAGCAAATATAAAATAACAAGGGTTTAAAAACATAGTTTATTAAACAAGGATTTAAACATTAAAGCACACATTTTAACAAGTGTAAAGAAAATAGATTATGTAATTACAAGTGTATGGTTAATTTAAACAAGTGGCAATATGGTTTTATTGAAATTTAAATACATTGCTTAAGAAAGAAACTAGGCTGTTCATTTTATTAGTTCAAAGATTAAAACCATCCTCTTATTTTCTACAAAACAAGATTCCAATTAAAAATCCATTTTTCAAACTTCAATCTGGAAATCAAAAACAAAACTAAAATGAAATCTGGAACCAAAAGAAAGAAAAAAATGATGCTAAAAAGAAAAATCCAAATCTGAAACAAGCAAGCTAAAAATCAAATCTAGTTTCAAAAACAAAGATCAGAGAAATCAAAGCAAAGTTT
This sequence comes from Allium cepa, assembly GCA_030765085.1. NCBI lineage: Eukaryota > Viridiplantae > Streptophyta > Magnoliopsida > Asparagales > Amaryllidaceae > Allium > Allium cepa. The sequence continues at coordinate 324,417,172 of CM060940.1, read as the reverse complement.
AAAAAGCTTTCAGTCTGGAAACAAAAGCAAGATCAACTTAGTATAAGAAACAAGCATGAAGATTTAAGTTTCAACCTGACATCAACCAAGCTCCAGATTCAAAGAAATAAAATCTATTTCCAGGTTTAAGACTCAAAAGTTCCTCTCTATTTTCATACTCCAGGTGAGTAAACACTTGCAGCCATATCTTTTGGTGCTAATATATCTGTGTGATGATGCTATAAATATGTTTGTTTCTTAGATATTTCATCTAGAATCTGGTTTATATTGTGCAAATTTGAATGCATGCCTGTATATGTATGTTTTTATGTTCTTTGAGAATGTCAGGTGCAAGAACAACTTTAGAAAATTCCTATCTCCCCAATTAATCATTTCTAGTCTTTGATCATTGAAAAGGGAATAATAATAATAGTATAATCTTGTTTTTAAAAATAATTTTTGGTATATAAATTGGGTAAACACTCTGGAAAATTTAAGATTATAGTAAAAATTAAAATTTTGTTGAAAATCAATATCTACAATTTTATCTCTTGATTATATAGTTTGATTCGTATAAACAAATCATGAATTTTAGATTGAATTTGATAATTTTTAAATGATTATTGGCCAAGAATTCGAGAGTTGATCGATTTTGGGATTTTGGTCATTTGCCGTTGATCGACGACGAGTGGGAGCTTGGGGTTTGGCCTGAAGGTGGTCGGGGAGTCAGGGACCTCTGGAAAAATAAGGGTTGATTTCATTTTGGGCCGTGGTGGTCAGGGGCGAAGGAAGTAGGGTTTTTCGACGAGCTGGATAGGCAATGCTTGTCGAGGGGAATGCGTTGTCGTGCGGTAACCGGACCGGATCGCAAGGTAGGGGATCGGTGCTGGAGGTCAAGGCGACTCTGTGGCGAGGTCCGCAAGGTTCATCAATGTTGGGATCGTTGGCATTTGGAAAATTTTCGATGATGGTAGGATCCAGGATTTGGCCTTGTAACTCAAATTTCGATTTATGATGTGATCTTCAGATCTGGGTGGTCTGGAGTTTTGTCGAAATCGTCGGCGACGTTTTGGAGCCGGAGGAGATGGTCGGAGGGGACATGAATCATCGCGCACGTGCACGCATGCACGTTAGTTGCTGGTGAAGTCTGAGTTGTGGGAAGGCGGTCAGTTTTTCGGTGATGTGCTCGTACGAATGGAAGTTCAACTCGAGATTGGTGTGTTTAGCGAAGTGTCATGAGACTGACTCGGGTTTTCAAGTGTTTTGGCTCGGGAATGGTTTGACAAGCTCGATTTTGTTTTGATTAAGTATCAGGTTTCATTTTAAAAAAATGGAAGTGTTCTAGGATTCGAAACCAAGAGCTTGAGTTTACAAATATTTCAAAATTTAAAAGCAAAGTAAAAACTGGTTTTAAAGTTATGGAAATAGTGAGTTTTCAAAGATAAATATTTAACAATGTTTTTTTAAAAATATATTTAAAGAAGATAGGTTTTTTTTAAAAAATAAAAAATAAAAATATAGTAAATAAGATTCAAGAATAACTATTTATTAAATATATTAAAACAACTTTGAAACGGTTTTTCAAAGATTTAATGTTAAAATTAATTGTTTAAATTGTTTTGTTTAAAGTAAATTATATATTTTTAATCATGTAATTAGTTCCTAAATGTTTTTCTAATGAAGTTTAATAATGTAATTTAGTTATATATTTAGATAAAGATGTGAGTAATTAAAGTGGAATTAATTAATAGTTAGTCACTTAACAAAATTAATAAAGATTAACTAATTAATGTTAATAATATAAAAAAATAATTACTTAGTATAATTAATTAAAACAATAGCTAATGAATGCGTTTGATTTAAAGATTATTACCTAGTAATGATAAGATAATTAATTAAGGAATTAATTTAAGATAATTAATTAGGTTAATTATTTAAGATAATTATTTGTGGAATTGGTTAAGTATAATTACTTGATGTAATCTACAAAGATAATTACTTAGGGTAAGTAATTGAAGGATAATTACTTAGTTAGAGGATAAATACTGGATGTAATTAATAAAAAGGGAATTACTTGATGGAATATAATTAAAGGATAATTACTTTGTGGAAGTAATAAAGGAATGATAATTAAATAAGGAGTAATTAATAAATGTAATTAATTAAGGATAATTAATTAAAGGATAATTAATTATTATGGTTAATTAATTAAGGTAATTAATTTGAGGATAATTAAAGACAATTTATTTAATGATTAAAAGTTAATTAATTAATAATTAGAGGTTAATTAATTTATTTTTAAAGGTTAATTAATAACAGATTTAAAGGTCAATTAATTAAAATAATTTGGAATTAATTAATTAATATTAATTAACCAGGATTAGTAGTTTATTCATAAGTAATTAATCCGATTTAAATTAATCAAATAATTAATTGATCTTACTTATAGATGTTTGAATTGCATGGGATGCTTTGAATAATTTGACATCTCTAGTATGTGATGCTTTGTGATATGAATTATTTTGATTCGAGCTGTGATGAATGAAATTTATTTTATCTATGATGAATTTATATTATTTATCTATGTATCTGTGAATGAAAGATAAGCGTTATAGATTATACCGCTTATCGATATTGATATGATTAAATCTGTGATGTTGGTGATGTTGCACTATTGTGTGAAACCCCTGGACTACACTATACACGCACAAATATGGATTGCATAAGGAAATTGGTTAAGTCACAGATATTTGAATTTAATGACATGTTTTTAAAGTTGAATTATTGAATCCGAAATGGTTTTGGAAATGGAATTGGGTTAAATGTGAAAAGCTTTTGAAAAGGAGTTTTGAAGATAAAAGTTATCATGAACAACTTGATAAAGTTTTGAAATTTAAATAATTTGATTTAAATTTGAATTCAAGACTTGAAATTGAATTCTATGTTCGGAAATTATAGTTTAAAAAGGTTACACAATTCATAAATGTGTTTTTATGGGTTTTAAACCATTTTAAAAGCATTGTTTTGGGAATTTGAATTTAACCCAAGTTTTATACTTGAAGGGCATTAACTTTTACGAATGTAATCGGATTTTTTCAAAACAAAAACTATTTATTTTTAAATAATAATAGCTTTCATATAAAGAAAGGATTTCCAAATTATGTTGAAAGGATTTCAAGTTTGAATTGAAAATGGTTTTGAAAGCTATGAATTAAGTCTTGAATTTAATGATTGGATGAGTTAATCCAATTTAAAAAGGAAACTGCTTTGAAAGCCGTAATGAATCTTTGTGGAAGATTGGTGAACTTTATGAAGTGAATCATTTTGTTTAAAGATTTGAAAATGGTAATTTGTTTAAACCATTTGAAAAAAAGGTTTTGGATAATAAGTTGTGACTTAACTGAGATCCCATTATCCATATGATTTTTAAATATTTCGCTCATTATTCGATTTAGCCGGAAGAGGACCTTGTTTCATATAACCCATTCCAAATAATGATACGACGATATGGATAGCATTTGAAGACCGGTGGTGAAGACCGGGTAATTTCGAGAATGAAAGGATTACCCGTCGAATGACTCTGCACTGAGTAGCAACAGTATAGAGATCTCTATATGTGATGGGGAGTGCGATCGGAATTGTGAATACCTAGATTGCTAGGGCTTCTTTTGAAGTTCTTTTAGTTCAGTTCAAACCCGGAATAGACTTGTATGGATGTGTGTCTGGTGTTACGCTTTGAGATGTAAAGCTAGTTTCTATCAAATACGTTTCTGTTTGGTGGCGGAGAATTTATTCTCTTAGCTTAACACCCTTCTTTGAGGCGTACGAGCTCAGAGGTTATGTAGTTGATGGTTACTAGTGATATATTCCCAATTTGGTAATGTGGCATACAAAGTGCTGCTGATCATCTGTTGATCAAAGCACGGCTTTGTGAAAAAGTATAGCTTTGTGGACGTGACCTCATCGGACCTCACAAACCGGAAATGGTCGAAATAGGAAAGATGCGGCAAGGTTGTCAGGGGTTGCGCCCTAGGGTATGTCCATTTCTTTTGGAAAAGGGTGGTATCATGGTATGGAGCCCAGATACTTAACTCATGTGGTTGCTGCAAATTTATTACTTTGTGGCTGTTGCTTTGTGGTTGAGGGCCCTTAGATAAAGGTCGCAAACGACCGGGGATGGTATACCTGTAGGTGTTACTTTCGAGCTGGGGTAACCCGGCCTTGTGTTAGAAGAGAGTTGGGTAAGTTCTTGGGGCGTCCCTCCAGAGGCGTACCCATGTGGCAGTAGGAAGTTCCTTAGCCTGACCATTTGTTGGAAATCCAACCACCAATACGCGCCTTGTACGGTTTTAGTTTTATAACTTGCCATCTAATATGGTAGCTATAGTAGGCATACTATAATGGTATGTATGCTGGCTAAGATTAATATTATACTTGCAAATGTTTTCACCTATGCACTAATAATAATATCAAGTGGATTTCGCATATCAAGCACATTTGACTATCATAAGGAGAAATTTCCTCCAACTGTGCGCTTGCATTGTGTGTGTGCAGGGAGGCCTTATGGTAGTTTCATTTTCCAAAAAGCGTTGCAGATTCCAACTTTAAAATCTTTTGTTGTTTGTTTTCAAGATAAAATTGTTTTTTTGCTCATACCAGTCCCATGACTGACCTGGAGTTTATTGTTCCCTTCCTAAACTTTGGATGCCCACAATTTTCCACACCGGCAGTCTAGAGTTGGATTTTTCAGATAATCAAATAGTAGGTGTAGATTCAATAGCATCCAATCTTTGGATTTTGGTTATCGCTTTGTGGTTCTCTTCAATATTCATGACCGACCTTGCTTAATGCATCGATGATGGTGGTTCGAGCTTTTGGTTCAATCTATCTTTGGTTTGGAGTTTGGAGATGGAGTTGGAGGATGGTGTTGGATTCTTTTAGAGATTCTATTGGACTTATCTTTCCGCTATCGATGGTTGCAAAGTCTAGACCATCCAATTGTGCTATTCTTTCTGCTGTTATGTATCTCTGATATGTGATATTCATTGTATCATTTTTGTAATCAACTGTTGTATCTATTGTGTATAAATGATATTATTCATTTTCTTCCACTGTGTTGTTATACTTAATGTGTTATAAGCTCCGACGAACCAGATTCGACATTTGGATCTGCGGCATTCGAATACGGGTGATGTATTCAGCGCCAATTTTCAAAGGTCGAGTAAGGGTCGTTACAGTGGTATCAGAGCTGAAGGTTGAACTTTAGCTTTTGGAGTATAGCACAATGGGAAGCTCATTAGAGATAAGGTGAAGTATACCCTAGAATGAGTATCCCTAAGATATCCATGTGCCTCGGTAAATTTTCTTACTATCCACTGATAGTAAGTATGGGTGCAAAAATAGGAGGAGATAGGGGACAGGGGAGTACCAATTCAAATGGTCAATACCCTATAACAACAAGGAAACAATCTTATCTCTATCAATCTCTTTTGATCATCATTCAATTTCAAATTCTTAGATGTCTGCGTGGAAGCTCTGGGAAGAAGCTTTGGTGTGATGATGGCCCTGCGAATCGTTGTTGATAAATTCCTATCTCGTATTCTCGTTATCAGCTTTTCGTTTTAACTTTAATAAATTGGAAATTTTAAATTGAAATAAATAGATGAATAAAATATGAAGATTGTATCAATAAAATGATTTTGGTCAAAACCAAATTTTGAAAATTTTGTTGAAATTTTTGGTGTGGATCTAAGTCTGAAGATGGACAAGTTGGTGTATGCTTTGGGATAATCCAACCTGAGTTGAGTATCCATTTGTCTATTCTCTTGGGTTCAGATATATTCTACGAATGGTTAGTTATCCCTTCGGACTAACTAATAGCCTTGTATATTTCATAGATCTGATAACCTGAGTATCTTGTGAAATATTGAATGAGTTCATTCTCATATTGATGACATTCCGATTTGGTAAGCCAAATACAGAATAGATATTTAGTTTGACCTAGAAAACTGTTTCTCTATCTTTGTGTATCCATCCTTTGTTGTCTACCTAGCAAATTTTGAGGATGAAATTTCCTTAAGAGCGGGAATCTGTAACATTCCTATTTTTAAATCAAATTTAAATTGGTAATTTATTTAATTTTTGAAATTAAATTGCGAATTAATTTGGTATTTTCCAAATTTAAATAGATATTTGTTTGTTTATTAATATAAATGAATGTAAATATGATTTTAAAATATAATTTCTAATTGGAAATTCAAAAATAAATATTTGAATAATATATTAATTATAAATTTAATTGTGAATTAATTTGAAATTGTGGGAAAAAAAATATATATAAGTTTTTAAAATAAAGAATTTGATTTCGAAATCTAAATATTTTATAAATAGATTATAATTTGGAATTTGGATTTGAAATTCAAAATAAATATATTTGAAAATAAATTGGATTTGAGAACTCCATATTATAAAATTAATAAAAAAATTCTTTCTAATATTATAATGTATATATAGGCATATATATATATTGATTTGGAATTCAAAAGTAAATATTTTATAAATTAAAGTTAAAAATCTTTATATTTTAAAGAACTAATAAATATGTATATATGATTATTTATTTGTGTATAATTACATTTTAAATAATTTCTTTAAAAGTTGTATAAATAATAGAAAATGTACAAAAATAAAACGTATTGATAAAAACTTAAATATATGCAAATATAAAATAACAAGGGTTTAAAAATATAGTTTATTAAATAAGGATTTAAACATAAAAATACATATTTTAACAAGTGTAAAGAAAATAGATTATGCAATTAAGTTTATGGTTAATTTAAACAAGTAGCAATATGGTTTTATTGAAATTTTAATACATTGCTTAAGAAGGAAACTAGGCTGTTCATTTTATTAGTTCAAAGATTAAAACCATCCTCTCATTTTCTACAAAACAAGCTTCCAATCAAAAATCCAGTTTTCAAACTACAATCTAGAAATCAAAACCAAAATTAAAATGAAATCTGGAACCAAAAGAAAGAAAAAAAATGATGCTAAAAAGAAAAATCCAAATCTGAAACAAGCAAGCTAAAAATCGAAGCTAGTTTCAAAAACAAAGATCAGAGCAATAAAAGCAAAGTTTAAAAAGCTTCAGTCTGGAAACAAAAGCAAGATCAACTTAGTATAAGCAACAAGCATGAAGATTTAAGTTTCAACCTGACATCAACCAAGCTTCAGAATCAAAGAAAAAAAACCTATTTCCAGGTTTCAGACTCAAAAGTTCTTCTCTGTTTTCATACTCCAACTGAGTTAACACTTGCAGCAAAATCTTTTGGTGCTAATATATCTTTGTGATGATGCTATAAATATGTTTGTTTCTTAGATATTTCATCTAGAACCTGGTTTATATTATGCAAATTTGAATGCATTCCTGTATATGTATGTTTTTATGTTCTCTGAGAATGTCAGGTGCAAGAACAACTTTAGAAAATTCCTATCTCCCCAATTAATCATTTCTAGTCTTTGATCATTTAAAAGGAAATAATAATAACAGTATAATCTTGTTTTTAAAAATAATTTTTGGTATATAAATTGGGTAAACACTCTAGAAAAATTTGAGATTACAGTAAAAATTAAAATTTCGTTGAAAATCAATATCTACGATTTTATCTCTTGATTATATAGTCTGATTTGTATAAATGAATCACGAATTTTGGAATGTATTTTATAATTTTTAAATGAATATTGGCCGAGAATTTGAGAGTTGCTCGATTTTGGTCATTTGCCGTTGATCGACGACGAGTGGGAGCTTGGGGTTTGGCCTGAAAGTGGTTGGGGCGTCAGGGATCTCTGGAAAAATAAGAGTCTATTTTATTTTGGGCCGTGGTGATCACGGGAGGAGGAAGTAGGGTTTCTCGACGTTGCCGTGGGGGAACCAGACCAGATCGCAAGGTGGGGGATCGATGCTGGAGGTCGAGGCGACTCTCTGGTGAGGTCGGCAAGGTTCATCAATGTTGGGATCGTCGGTGATTGGAAAATTTCCAATGATGGTGGGATCCAGTCTTTGGTCTTGTAACTCGAATTTCGATTTATAATGTAATCTTCAGATCTAGGTGGTCTGGAGTTTTGTCGAAGTCGTCGGCGACGTTCTTGAGCCGGAGGAGATGGTCGGAGCGGACTGGAATCATCGTGCACGTGCACGCGTGCACGTTAGTTGCCGGTGAAGTCTTAGTTGTGGGAAGATGGTGAGTTTCTTGGTGATGTGCTCGTACAAATGGAAGTTCAACTCGAGATTGCCGGTTTTCTAGTGTTCTGGCTCGGGAATGGTTTGACAAGCTCGATTTTGTTTTGATTAAGTATCAGGTTTAATTTTAGAAAAGGGAAGTGTTCCAGGATTTAAAAGCAAGATCTTGAGTTTACAAATGTTTCAAAATTTAAAAGCAAAGTAATAACAGGTTTTAAAGTTATGGAAATAGTGAGTTTTCAAAGATAAATGTTTAAAAAAGTTTTTTTAAAATATATTTAAAGAAGATAGGTTTTTATAAAAAAATATAGTAAATAAGATTCAACAATCACTATTTATTAAATATGTTAAAACAACTTTGAAAAGGTTTTTCAAAGATTTTAAATGTTAAACTTAAATGTTTAAATTGTTTTGTTTAAAGTAAATTATATATTTTTAATCATATAATTAGTTCCTAAATGTTCTTCTTATGAAGTTTAATAATGTAATTTAGTTATATATTTAGATAAAGATGTGAGTAATTAAAGTGGAATTAATTAATAGTTAATCACTTAATAAAATTAATGAAGATTAATTAATTAATGCTAATAATGTAAAAATAATAATTACTTAGAATAAGTAATTAAAAGAATAGCTAATGAATTTGTTTAATTTAAAGATCATTACCTAGTGATTATAAGATAATTAATTAAGGAATTAATTGAGATAATTAATTAGGTTAATTATTTAAGATAATCATTTGTGGAATTGGTTAAGTATAATTACTTGATGTAATCTACAAAGATAATTACTTAGGGTAAGTAATTGAAGGATAATTACTTAGTGAAGTAATTAGTGGATAATTACCGGAAGTAATTAATAAAAAGGGAATTACTTGATGGAAGGTAATTAAAGGATAATTACTTAGTGGAAGTAATTGAGGAATGATAATTAACTGAGGGGTAATTAATTAATGTAATTAATTAAGGATAATTAATTATTATGGTTAATTAATTAAGGTAATTAATTTGAGGATAATTAAATTATTTAATGATTAAAGATTAATTAATTAATAATTAAAGGTTAATTAATTTATCTTTAAAGGTTAATTAATAAAATATTTAAAGGTTAATTAATTAAAATAATTTGGAATTAACTAATTAATATTAATTAATCAGGATTAGTAGTTTATTCATAAGTAATTAATTCGATTTAAATTAATCAGATAATTAATTGATCTTACTTATGGATGTTTGAATTGCATGGGATGCTTTGAATTGTTTGACATCTCTGGTATGTGATGCCTTGTGATATGATTTATTTTGATTCGAGCTGTGATGAATGAAATTTATTTTATCTACGATGAATTTATATTATTTATCTGTGTATCTGTGAATGGAAGATAAGCGTTATAGATTATACCACTTATCCATATTGATATGATTGAATTTGTGATGTGGGTGATGTTGCACTATTGTGTGAAACCCTTGGACTACACTATACAACACAAATGTGGATTGCATAAGGAAGTTGGTTAAGTCACAGATATTTGAATTTAATAACATGGTTTTAAAGTTGAATTTTTGAATCCGAAATGGCTTTGGAAATGGAATTGGGTTAAATGTGAAAAGATTTTGAAACGGAGTTTTGAAGATAAAAGTTATTATGAACAACTGTAACAACCCGATATTTTCAGCCATTCGCATCCACCATGTCGGACTTGAATTGCTCAAAATACCGCATTGTAAATAAATTTGGAGCAAATGAAATACAATCACAGAATCATAGACACAGAAATATCAGAATAACTCGCAGCGGAAATTAAAATACCATAGTAGTTCATGAAGCTACTATAACAAACTCTCAAAACATAATACGTAATATCAGTCTGAAAAACATATACAATAGAAATCTCAAATACACAGCAGGTTATAAATACCAGAACTGAAATAGAAAAACTGAACTGAAAGGGAACAGATACAAGACAAGCAGAATCTCCTTCGATTCCTAGCTCCAGGAAAGAAATCCAAAGCTAAGCTATAAATACTCAGGCTGACCCGAGCATAAAGTAAAACACAAAACACTCGAGTCAGGACATATATACTTATATAATGTAAACCAACTCAACTGAACTGTAGTAGTAATGTACAATAACTTAAAGAATGCTTAGGATCGCCCATCCTTTAAGAATCAGTTAAACTATAAATTAAATACATCCCGTACTTAAAATTTCAAAACTGTATTTTATACTTCGAAATCAAATATCATTTCAAAATTCATTATCATTCAAAAATCCATTTCAAAATATCAAAATATCTTATCTTTCAAACCACGATCATTTATTTAAAATACCATTTCAACACACATTTCAAATAGTTTATATTTCAAAACAAATTACTTCATTTAAATCATAAAATGAAGTTATTTTATTTAATGATTAAATTATTAAATTTACAAAATTTTAATCTTTAAAAGTTCATTTATTCACTTAAATTTATCAAAACAATGAAAATTCACCTTTCACAGCATTTGAAAAATGCTACAGAAAGTTACATTCAAAACGGTTCAGTTTAACAAAAGACAGCATTTAAAATGGTGTATACATTAGTTCAAATAAAACCTTAGTTAAATTCAACAATTATAGCACTTACAAAGTATTATTATATCCCTTTACTAAAATTTAGCGATTTGGTTCATTTATATCAACTACAGCATTACAAAATGTCGTAATATCATTTATATTAGAAATAATAGCATTTCAAAAATGTAGTTAATTAACTTCAAATATTCAATATAATTTCAAAACTAATTATATTTTTATTTAAATCATTTTTATCTTATAAAATCACATATTTTCACTTTTATAACCATCATTCAGATACCCTTGTATTCATGATTTTATAAAGTTAAATTTCCATTCAGAAATCAATATTTAATAATAATTCACTTATTAAATTCCACCATTTAATTTCAATTCATATAATTAAATTTAACCTTAACACTTAAGTTTAAATTTTCAAATATAACTTAGTTTCATTTTTATTTACATAACTTAAAATTCACTTTTAAGCCAAATTTACAAATTTCCAATTTTAGTTATGTTTCAAAATTTCAACTTAAATATCCATTCATTTCACATTTAACTTTATTCAAAAATCATTAATATATTATAAAATCATTTTAAATTAATTTTCTTCCAAATTATCATAAATTTATCATATTTTCATATTTAATTTAAATTCCATTTAAAATCAAATCAAAATTTCCAAAATAACTTACATTCAAATTTTCTAACCTTTCCATAAAGTATTTCACTTAAAAATTTTCAGAAAATCAATAATACTTTACAAAAATCATTTTTAATTAAGTTTAAATCAAAATATTATAATATTTACATTTCTAAAATATTTCAAATTTTTTAGAAAAACATATTTTAACAACGGGTCTGTATTGCATTTCTGGCCTAGGTAAAGTGATACGGGTAATATATCATTTCAACCCGTAATTTACATAGAAAACCCAGGTTTGATCATTTCAAACCCGCAATCCTAAGTAAATGAAAATAATTGAAAATTATTTAGGCCTATCATTTTAGCCCATAACAATTTTCTCCTATTCTAAAGTCCGTTCGGGTATGTATCATTTCAACCCATAGTGATTCTAATCTAAAGAGAACTTGCAATGTGATAAACTGATATAAATAATAGAACAGCATAAAATAACAGTAATATATGACATAACAGGTAAATAAGCATGGGTGAACATCATATGATCATAACATGATAGATATAACATGGTGATGCATTTTACAGATTCAAATGTGATCGATTTACTAGTTATATAAGTATAAAACTGTCTGGTGAGAATAACTCACTGGCATAAGCTAAAGACAACAACCAAAGCACCCAACAAAGATCTTCGAAGGCACGAAAGCATGAATAATATTTGAGTGTGGGAGAGACAAAGCTAATAGCCTTGCAAACATTCAAACAAAACAATATAAACAACATAAGTTTTCAACCCAAATATAATAAAACAATGTTATAATGAATGAATAACACAATGCCAAAGTGTTTGCACTTGCTTTCAACCACTTGTGCTTCATCTATGGACTGGAAAGGAACAGCAAAGAGATGGTTTTGGATCAGGTTGGATCGGGTTATGGTCATGTAGAGGTCGGCCTAGCATGGATGGTTATGGAGCAAGAGATATATGCACATGAAACTACAACTACAAGGCATAAAACAATGATTCAAGGCAACTAAAGGTCACAGCCAAGGCTAGCATGGTCATGGCCAGGCCTGGTGGGGTTAGGAGGTGATGTGGAAAAGGGTGTTAGGTCAGGAAAAGCTGGTGGTGGTGTTGTAGGTGGCGGCCAAGGAGGAGTTTGGAGGTGGTGGTGATGTATGGTGCTCGGCTATGCATATACAAGAGGAGTTTGGTGCATTTGTGTGTGGATCTACCTCATGGGATGGCTCGGCTTGGCTATGGGGTTGGAGGAGGTGGTGGTGGCTGGTTCAGGTGGTGGTGGAGGCAGCAACATGGCTGGAGTTGGCAGGACAAACCAAAGAGGTGAAGGAGCAAGTGCAAATTCGCATGAAAACAAGCATAAAAATGAAAAAGAAAAGAAGATTTTTACCAAGCTTTTTGAAATGATGGTGGCTGACATTTTTTTGTGCGATGAGAAGAAAAGAAATCCACGTGAAAATGAGGAAGTGTTCGCTGAAGAGGGTGGTTATGGCAGCAAAAGTTGAAAGGATGTTGGTTGAAATGTGAAAAGACAAGAAGACAAAAAGCCTTAAGCAAATCAAAGGTCACAAACTCTTCAAATTACCTTATTTTCTTTTGCAAATTTAAATATCTGAAAAATAAATATAAATTCAGATAAAAACATGAAAATTTAGTAAATAAACAAAAACAAATAAATAATTATTAATTATATATAATTAAATTAAGAAAAACTGCAAAAATTGCAAACTAGGCTTGAAAATTTGAAAATAAATGCAACAAGTTTTGGAAAATTTTTATGTACTTGAAAAATAATTATAAATAAAGATAAGAACATAAAATAAAAATGCATTCACAAAAATAAATAAATAAATTTTAATTAAACATAATTAAATTAAGAAAATAGAAACTAGGCTTTAAAATTGAAAATAAATTCAATAAGCTTTAGAAAAATTGTATCATCACTTTAAAAATATTTAAAAGACAAAAATATATGTAACATAACATATAATAAAAACTATAATAAGACATGACAAATAAAAATATTATTTATATAGATTAAAATAAACAATATTGTTAAATAAAGCAATTTACATCCAATATTGTAAAAAAGCATAACTTTCACAATATAACTCCGATTTCAACGAAACAAAAAGCAGTATTCTTATAATTAATTTCATAATAAAAGATAAAATTCAAAAATTCAAATATTTAAGTTTTAAATTTAAAAGTCAAAGTATGACCAGTTTGACCAAAAATCCACTTTTCTAGAAATATTCTATTTATTCAGGTTTGAAATTATAATTAACACAAAATCAGAATATACTTTTAAAATAACAAAATTATCCATTTTAATAAATAAAATAAAGTTTTTAAATCAACAATTCAATTTAAATAATTAAAATAAATTATTAGAAATAATCATAAAATACTGGGTTGTTACACTCTCCCCCACTCAAATCTTTTCGTCCTCGAAAAGAACGGGCAAGGAAAATAAAGGGAAACAAGGTAGAAAACAAAATACTACCTGAAAAGAACAATTCCGGATTCGAAGCACGAATGCTCTCCTTCGTGTCCTAGGTACAATCTCAATCGAGATTAACAGATTTCCTTCCGAGCTGCTTCGTACCTCTGTCGACAATACGAAGTGGCTTCCTCTCGACAGTCAGATTAGGCTCAATATCCAAACTATCAAGAGCAGAAGGCTGGGAAATAAGAGATGGATCATAAAGATGATGGCGAAGGTGCGAGACATGGAATACATCATGCACTCCAGAAAGTTTCTCAGGCAGATCTAAACGATAAGCCAAAGAACCAACTCTTTCCACAATGCAGAAATGGCCTCAAAGAAGAAGAAGGTAGAAATAGCTGGAAGGGAGAATAGGTTGAAAGAAAAGGATGAACCATATTTTAAAACCATATACATTTCAAAAATTTATAATTTTATATTTACAACATTTTAAACATTTTATAATATGATGAATAGTCATTTGATTCAAATTTGTTAGTTCGAAGTAAACAATATTTAAAACATTTTAAATTATTTAGAAAAGAAGAAAAAATGATCAAAATATCCTTTATGTTATTCTTTACCAAAATACTTTTATAACTCGATGTCTTAACAGGTTTACCGTCGTTCTTACGGACTCTGGCCATGCGTTGATCAGGCGCAAGGCTAGAATTCTCCAAGTACTTAGTAGACCCGTTTCAACACCCAGTGAAAATACTTAAAAATATGTATGAGAAGTACCGCTCAAAATCCAATGTCAAATGATGATAATACGATAGCAGTGGCCCGCTGCCGATCCAGTATTTACGCAATGGACACAAAACTTTCCAGAAGATCCTTCTACCATCCGGATTCCAGAAAAATATCATAGCCAGTTCGTAAACAAGGGACCATCGACCCCTGCTGCAGTGGTACGCTGCTGATTCAATGATTTACGCAATGGATGCACTTCCTTCCCGAAAAATCCATAAACAACAGATCCCAGGATTGAAAGCGCCTCCATTAGGTAAACTAAAGAACCATCTACCCTGGAAAAAAAATCGAGGAACTCATGAGTTTTAGTCCAGACAACCATATCAGTTCGAATCCATTTCTGAATTCACCCAAGTCCATTAGGGTTTATCGGTCGAATCCATTCCTGGATTCCCCAAGTCCATCTGGGTCGAAGCATATCACTATACTTCTTCCGGAGGGTACTTCCCATACCTCTTACATCAAAATATAATATACCATGTATAGTAGCCCTTCAAAATCATAGCTTCAAATATCGCACTCATATAAATTCCATTATATATATGATTTCATTTTCAAATCGAATACTTTCCAAAATCAATAGTATATCAAATCACACTTATATAAACTTTGATTATATAAGATTTCACTTTCGAAATTGAGTGCCTTTTCAATTCAACAGTTTTCAAATCAACTTCATACTTATACAAATTAATTTTATATAAGTTCGATAACTCCCAATTCAAGTATTTAATAAAACAAGGTTCTCAATTTCATTTCCATTTCAATATCTATTCAGTTTCAAAATCATATATGATTTCGCCAATCATTTCTTCCTAATTACATATATTCAGTTTTAAAGTTTCTTAAAACAATAGATTTAGAAAATAATCCAAATTTCCAAATCAACAAAATTTAGGTCAAACAGATTCATTTCCATTTCAAACATATATTCACTTCAAAATCATAATACTTTCAAAGTTATAAATTTTTCAAAACCAAAATACTTTAAATCATTACACTTTGAAAATCATAACATTTCGAAATCATACATTTGAAATCATAAAACATTCCTTTAATTCTTTACATTTCACAAATATTCAATTAAACCCAAATCTAAAATTTCCAATTTTAATTCAATTCAAACCATCAGTTTCAATTCAATTTAGTTTTCCAACAAAACCATTCCAAACATTATCAAATTTCAAATAAAGATTTGATCCACAAAATAAACTATTCAATCTTTAATATATTTCAAAGCTTAAATATACCATATTCCAAAACTAAATTTTATAATTTCATATATCTCAAATCTAGTTTCATTATTACTTAGTTTTGAAATATTCATTTCATAATCCATCATTTTTAAATAAACTCAAATTACAAGTAAACCCAATATCCTTTTATACAAATATGAACTTCAAATATTCATTTATCAAAATCAATTATCATTTCAAATTCACATTCTTTATCAAAATAAAGATTATATCATTTTCAAACCATTTCAATCATAAAAAATATCTAAGTATAAAACCATCTCTTTTTAAAACCTTCAAACTATTTATTTCTATATGGAAAAAACCCAATTTACCATTGGAAAGATTTTTTTATTCTATATATATACTTTATTCAAAACATTTAAAATCTATATTTCATACCAGTATAATTCAAAATAGTCTTATTTATTTCACTCAACAAACAGTTTCAAACTTATATAAATCATATTACTTTATACTTTAATCATACAAAAATAAACTTATATACTTTATCAAATACCTTATACCTTTCAAAATTTCTTAGCTTTGAAAAGTTAACCTTGATTTGGAAGTGCGAAGAAATCATATTTTCAAATACAAGAGTTGGAAAATCAGTAACAAATCAATAAATCCATTCCAATAGATAAGGTTATACCAAAACAAATCTTAATCTCGAGGATTGAACACCGGCTTACTTTAAATCATTTCAAATATATTTACATACATATATCTTTCGAATATCAAACCATACATCGAAATCTGAGATCAAAATTTGGTTTCATAAAATCACTCGCATAGCAAAGCTACTAGAGTGGCCTCTCCCCCACTCAGAAACTCAAAAATCAATATCGATGATGCATGTATTCATCACCGAAATTATTTTTCAGCGACATAAGTAGGTTCTGGACTTTTATTTTCTTGATACTTCTTTGAAATCTCTTTGAATCATTGGAATTCATTCGAATACATTTGAAACATTTCATATTTGAAAAAATATCTTTAAATCATATAATTATTATATATTTTCCAAAATCTTAAAACCCATTTCAAAACACCGGAGTTCGATTCCTCGAAATTTAAATTCAAAACGCTTCATTTATAAATCATTTTTATATAAATCACATTTTCTTATAAATTTTCAAAATTTCAAATCCTTTCAAAGCTTCAAATTTTCATTTTCAAAAGATTAAAAAAAATCCTTATCGAAAACATTTCACTTTTATATACAAAATAGGGTCATCCTTATCAAAATAATAATGTCGATATTTGCACAATTTCAAAATACAATCAAACACAAATTTTCAAAGGATTATTCAAGGATGGATTTCAAAAAAACAGAGATTCAAATCTAGAGGAACTCTAATCAAATAGAATTCTGGTTCGAAGATAAGCTCGAACGAAAATAAGATAATTAAATTACCAAATAGGAGTTGATAAGCCTATATAAATCACGGGCGACCTAAACCGGGTCAACCGTGACTTCAGGAATATAATCAATTCGAAAATCTAAGGCAAATCGGTATTCGATCGCCAGAGAAAGAATCCAGATAAAGCGGAAGGTAGATAACATCGTAAACCAAGGATATAGAAATCTCCGGTGAATCAATGCCAATTGTAAAGGAGTTCCACCCCTTTACAGATCATTCAAAGATTTGTGGAATCACCGATCTTTATAGAGGTCATTCCAAAGTGGGGTTATGGAATGCTCCAAATCAAAGGAATGCCAATATGGGAGACAAGACTGGATTTCAGAACAAATGGAAGCGTTCCAAAGTTCAAGGAATCCTAATCGATAAGAATCCTAACTAAGAGATTTCTATCAAGGTGGATACCAAAGGGATGAAGTTTAGAAAATCTTGATTTCAAAGTAAGAAAAATTTTATACCAAAATAATCTTTGAAAATACTTTAAAAATCATTTGGAAATCATTTTAGATTTCGAAAATACATTCTCTCACAAAGAAAGGATTCTGAGATTGATTTCACTCATTCTACGGTATTTCTACCCTATCTCTAATGAGTTTTTTTTTGCTCCGCAGGCTATGGTTTGCCTAAAACCAAAGCTCTGATACCAACTGTAACAACCCGATATTTTCAGCCATTCGCATCCACCATGTCGGACTTGAATTGCTCAAAATACCGCATTGTAAATAAATTTGGAGCAAATGAAATACAATCACAGAATCATAGACACAGAAATATCAGAATAACTCGCAGCGGAAATTAAAATACCATAGTAGTTCATGAAGCTACTATAACAAACTCTCAAAACATAATACGTAATATCAGTCTGAAAAACATATACAATAGAAATCTCAAATACACAGCAGGTTATAAATACCAGAACTGAAATAGAAAAACTGAACTGAAAGGGAACAGATACAAGACAAGCAGAATCTCCTTCGATTCCTAGCTCCAGGAAAGAAATCCAAAGCTAAGCTGTAAATACTCAGGCTGACCCGAGCATAAAGTAAAACACAAAACACTCGAGTCAGGACATATATACTTATATAATGTAAACCAACTCAACTGAACTGTAGTAGTAATGTACAATAACTTAAAGAATGCTTAGGATCGCCCATCCTTTAAGGATCAGTTAAACTATAAATTAAATACATCCCGTAGTTAAAATTTCAAAACTGTATTTTATACTTCGAAATCAAATATCATTTCAAAATTCAGTATCATTCAAAAATCCATTTCAAAATATCAAAATATCTTATCTTCCAAACCACGATCATTTATTTAAAATACCGTTTCAACACACATTTCAAATAGTTTATATTTCAAAACAAATTACTTCATTTAAATCATAAAATGAAGTTATTTTATTTAATGAATAAATTATTAAATTTCCAAAATTTTAATCTTTCAAAGTTCATTTATTCACTTAAATTTATCAAAACAATGAAAATTCACCTTTCACGGCATTTGAAAAATGCTACAGAAAGTTACATTCAAAACGGTTCAGTTTAACAAAAGACAGCATTTAAAATGCTGTATACATTAGTTCAAATAAAACCTTAGTTAAATTCAACAATTATAGCACTTACAAAGTATTATTATATCCCTTTATTAAAATTTAGCGATTTGGTTCATTTATATCAACTACAGCATTACAAAATGTCGTAATATCATTTATATTAGAAATAATAGCATTTCAAAAATGTAGTTAATTAACTTCAAATATTCAATATAATTTCACAAACAATTATATTTTTATTTAAATCATTTTTATCTTATAAAATCACATATTTTCACTTTTATAACCATCATTCAAATACCCTTGTATTCATGATTTTATAAAGTTAAATTTCCATTCAGAAATCAATATTTAATAATAATTCACTTATTAAATTCCACCATTTAATTTCAATTCATATAATTAAATTTAAACTTAACACTTAAATTTAAATTTTCAAATATAACTTAGTTTCATTTTTATTTACATAACTTAAAATTCACTTTTAAGCCAAATTTACAAATTTCCAATTTTAGTTATGTTTCAAAATTTCAACTTAAATATCCATTCATTTCACATTTAACTTTATTCAAAAATCATTAATATATTATAAAATCATTTTAAACTCATTTTCTTCCAAATTATCATAAATTTATCATATTTCATATTTAATTTAAATTCCATTTAAAATCAAATCAAAATTTCCAAAATAACTTACATTCAAATTTTCTAACCTTTCCATAAAGTATTTCACTTAAAAATTTTCAGAAAATCAATAATACTTTACAAAAATCATTTTTAATTAAGTTTAAATCAAAATATTATAATATTTACATTTCTAAAATATTTCAAATTTTTTAGAAAAACATATTTTAACAACGGGTCTGTATTTCATTTCTAGCCTAGGTAAAGTGATACGGGTAATATATCATTTCAACCCGTAATTTACATAGAAAACCCAAGTTTGATCATTTCAAACCCGCAATCCTAATTAAATGAAAATAATTGAAAATTATTTAGGCCTATCATTTTAGCCCATAACAATTTTCTCCTATTCTAAAGTCCGTTCGGGTATGTATCATTTCAACCCATAGTGATTCTAATCTAAAGGGAACTTGCAATGTGATAAACTGATATAAATAAAAGAACAACATAAAATAACAGTAATATATGACATAACAGGTAAATAAGCATGGGTGAACATCATATGATCATAACATGATAGATATAACATGGTGATGCATTTTACAGATTCAAATGTGATCGATTTACTAGTTATATAAGTATAAAACTGTCTGGTGAGAATAACTCACTGGCATAAGCTAAAGACAACAACCAAAGCACACAACAAAGATCTTCGTAGGCATGAAAGCATGAATAAGATTTGAGTGTGGGAGAGAAAAAGCTAATAGCCTTGCAAACATTCAAACAAAACAATATAAACAACATAAGTTTTCAACCCAAATATAATAAAACAATGTTATAAATGAATGAATAACACAATGCCAAAGTGTTTGCACTTGCTTTCAACCACTTTTGCTTCATCTATGGACTGGAAAGGAACAGCAAAGAGATGGTTTTGGATCAGGTTGGATCAGGTTATGGTCATGTAGAGGTCGGCCTAGCATGGATGGTTATGGAGCAAGAGATATATGCACATGAAACTACAACTACAAGGCATAAAACAATGATTCAAGGCAACTAAAGGTCACAGCCAAGGCTAGCATGGTCATGGCCAGGCCTGGTGGGGTTAGGAGGTGATGTGGAAAAGGGTGTTAGGTCAGGAAAAGCTGGTGGTGGTGTTGTAGGTGGCGGCCAAGGAGGAGTTTGGAGGTGGTGGTGATGTATGGTGCTCGGCTATGCATATACAAGAGGAGTTTGGTGCATTTGTGTGTGGATCTACCTCATGGGATGGCTCGGCTTGGATATGGGGTTGGAGGAGGTGGTGGTGACTGGTTCAGGTGGTGGTGGAGGCAGCAACATGGCTGGAGTTGGCAGGACAAACCAAAGAGGTGAAGGAGCAAGTGCAAATTCGCATGAAAACAAGCATAAAAATGAAAAAGAAAAGAAGATTTTTACCAAGCTTTTTGAAATGATGGTGGCTGACATTTTTTTGTGCGATGAGAAGAAAAGAAATCCACGTGAAAATGAGGAAGTGTTCGCTGAAGAGGGTGGTTATGGTAGCAAAAGTTGAAAGGATGTTGGTTGAAATGTGAAAAGACAAGAAGACAAAAAGCCTTAAGCAAATCAAAGGTCACAAACTCTTCAAATTACCTTATTTTCTATTGCAAATTTAAATATCTGAAAAATAAATATAAATTCAGATAAAAACATGAAAATTTAGTAAATAAACAAAAACAAATAAATAATTATTAATTATATATAATTAAATTAAGAAAAACTGCAAAAATTGCAAACTAGGCTTGAAAATTTGAAAATAAATGCAACAAGTTTTGGAAAATTTTTATGTACTTGAAAAATAATTATAAATAAAGATAAGAACATAAAATAAAATTGCATTCACAAAAATAAATAAATAAATTTTAATTAAATATAATTAAATTAAGAAAATAGCAAAGTAAATAGAAACTAGGCTTTAAAATTGAAAATAAATTCAATAAGCTTTAGAAAAATTGTATCATCACTTTAAAATTATTTAAAAGACAAAAATATATGTAACATAACATATAATAAAAACTATAATAAGACATGAAAAAAAAATATTATTTATATAGATTAAAATAAACAATATTGTTAAATAAAACAATTTACATCCAATATTGTAAAAAGCATAACTTTCACAATATAACTCCGATTTCAACGAAACGAAAAGCAGTATTCTTAAAATTAATTTCATAATAAAAGATAAAATTCAAAAATTCAAATATTTAAGTTTTAAATTTAAAATTCAAAGTTTGACCAGTTTGACCAAAAATCCACTTTTCTAGAAATATCCTATTTATTCAGGTTTGAAATTATAATTCACACAAAATCAGAATATACTTTTAAAATGACAAAATTATTCATTTTAATAAATAAAATAAAGTTTTTAAATCAACAATTCAATTTAAATAATTAAAATAAATAATTAGAAATAATCATAAAATACTGGGTTGTTACAACAACTTGATAAAGTTTTGATATTTAAATAATTTGATTTGAATTTGAATTCAAAACTTGAAATTGAACTCTATGTTTGGAAATTATGGTTTAAAAAGGTTATACAATTCATAAATGTGTTTTTATGGGTTTTAAACCATTTTAAAAGCATTTTTTTGGGAATATGAATTTATCCCAAGTTTTATACTTGAAGGGCTTTAATTTACGAATGTAATCGGATTTTTGCGAAACAAAAACTATTTGTTTTCAAATAATAATAGCTTTCATATAAAGAAAGGATTTCCAAACTATGTTGAAAGGATTTCAAGTTTGAAATGAAAATGGTTTTGAAAGTATGAATGAATCTTTGGAAATTGTTTTGAAAGCTATGAATTGAATCATGAATTTAATGATTGGATGAGTTAATCCAATTTAAAATGGAAATTGTTTTGAAAGCCGTAAATGAATGATTGTGGAAGATTGGTGAACTTTGTAAAGTGAATATTTTTATTTAAAGATTTGAAAATGGTAATTTTTTTAAACCATTTGAAAGAAAGTTTTTTGGATAATAAGTTGTGACTTAACTGAGATCCCATTATCCATATGGTTTTTAAATATTGCGTTCATTATTCGGTTTTGCCATGAGAGGACCTTGTGTCATATAACCCACTCCGAATAATGATACGATGATATATATAACATTTGATGACCATTGGTGAAGACCAGGTATTTTTGAGAACAAAAGGATTACCCATCAAATGACTCTGCACTGAGTAGCTACAGTATAGAGATCTCCATATGTGATGGGGAGTCCAATCGGGATTGTGAATACCTGGATTGCAAGGGCTTCTTTTGAAGTGCCTTCGGTTCTATTCGAACCCGGAACAGACTTGTATGGATGTGTGTCTGATGTTACACTTTGAGATGTAAAGCTGGTTTCTATCAGATACAATTCTGTTTGGTGGCGGAGAATTTATTCTCTTAGCTTAACACCCTTCTCTGAGACGTACGAGCACAGAGGTTATGTAGTTGATGGTTACTAGTCATACATTCCCAATTTGGTAATGTGGCATATGAAGTGCTGCTGATCATCTGTTGATCAAAGCATGGCCTTGTGAAAAAGCGTAGCTTTGTAGGCGTGACCTCATCGGACCTCACAAACCAGAAATGGTCGAAACAGGAAAGATGCGGCAAGGTTGTTAGGGGTCGCGCCCCTTGGGTATGTCCATTTCTTCTAGAAAAGGGTGGTATCATGGTATGGAGCCTAGATATATAAATCATGTGGTTGCTGCAAATTTATTACTTTATGGTTGAGGGCCCTTGGATAAAGGTCGCAAACGACCGAGGATGGCATACCTGTAGGTGTTATTTCCGGGCAGGTGTAACCCGACCTTGTGTTGGCAGAGAGCTGGGTAAGTTCTCGGGGCTTCCCTCTAGAGGCGTACCCATGTGGCAATAGGAAGTTCCTTAGCATGACCATTTGTTGGAAATCTAATCATCAATACGCGCCTTGTACAGTTTTAGTTTTAGAACCTGCCATCTAATATGATAGCTATAGTAGGCATACTATAATGGTACGTATGTTGGCTAAGATTAATATTATACTTGCAAATATTTTCCACTATGCACTAATAATAATATTAGATGGATTTCGCGTATCAAGCATGTTTGACAATCATAAGGAGAAATCTCCTCTAACTGTGCGCTTGCATTGTGTGTGTGCGGGGAGGCCTTACGGTAGTTTCATTTTCCAAAAAGCATTGCGGATTCCACCTTTAAAATCTTTTGTTGGTTGTTTTAAAGATAAAACTGTTTTTGTTTGCTCAAACTAGTCCCATGACTGACCTAGAGTTTATTGTTCCCTTCCTAAACTCTGGGTGCCCACAAATTTCCACGCAGGTAGTCTAGAGTTGGGTTTTTCAGATAATCAAATAGTAGGTGTAGATTCAATAGCATCCAGTCTTTGGATTTTGGTTATCGCTTTGTACTTCTCTTCAGTATTCATGACCGACCTTGCTTAATGCATCGATGATGGTGGTTTGAGCTTTTGGTTCAAGCTATCATTGGTTTGGAGTTTGGAGATGGAATTGCAAGATGGTGTTGGATTCTTTTGGAGATTCTATTGGAGTTATCTTTCCGTTGTCGATGGTCGTAAAGTCTTGACCATCCAGTTATGTATCTCTGATATATGATATTCATTGTAGCATTTTTGTAATCAACTGTTGTATCTATTGTGTATCAATGATATTATTCATTTTCTTCCGCTATGTTGTTATACTTAATGTGTTATAACCTCCGGTGAACCAGATTCGACATTTGGATCTGCGGCATTCGAACACGATGATGCATCAGTGCCGATTTTCGAAGGTCGAGTCAGGGTCATTACATTTAATCATCTAAAACCAAAATCAAGTTATAAAATCAAATCCTTTCAAAAATCTCAAATCAATAAGTTTCAAATTTATTTTAATTAAATATAATTCTTAATTAAATACAATTTCAAATAAATTCAAAATTATCAATCCAATCTTAACTTATGAAATCATTTTAAAATCTATTTGAAAATATAATCTTAAATAAATACTTAAATGTCTTATTAAATTTACTTATATATTAAATCTATTTATATATTCTAAAAATAGTAAAATTATAAATAAATTCTTAAAATTTATAATTTCAAAATTAACTTATAACTATATAATTTTCAAAACATATAAATTTTAAAATCTAAATTTTAAAACTTTATCAAATACATTTATATATAATATCTAAAAATCGATATTTATTAACCATAAGTTTCTTTTTCCAAAAGTCATAGAAATCATTTTCAAAATATTTATATATTGACCAACGGTGTCTGTATATAATTTTCTATCCTATGGTCAAGCGAAACGGATTTTTATCATTTCAATCCACAATTTAAATTATATACGGGTATATATAATTTCAACCCGCAATCTCTAATTCAATGTCAATGAAAATCGCTTGGGTTTATCATTTCAACCCATAACGATTTCCTCATATTCAACAGATCGTTTGGGTATGTATCATTTCAACCCATAGAGAATTCTATACTAACAGGAAACTTGCAGAGTGATGCATATATGATAACAATATAACATGCATATATCATCAATATAAATAACAGATAATGGTGCCAGATGTCACGGGTGAACAGATACAGATAATAGCATATATATGGCAATGTGAATAACTAACAGTATATTTCAATTGTCGTTTAAATTAAATTCAAATTTAATAAATATAAGAATGTTAATCGTGAGTGATTGCTCACCTTTTGAGGCTAGAGAGGATAGACGATGAAATTGAGTTACGAAATGCAAGCACGAATTTCGAAGCAAAGCACGATGGGCATGTATTCGATAGACAAGCTAATAAAACGAAATTAATGAAAACAAATCAAATCAGTTTGGTGTAAACTGAAACAAATATAATATGTTATCTACATATTTTTCCAAAAATCAATTTTTGGAAATATATACTCAAAATAATATATATATATATATAAATAAAATTCAAGTAAATCTTTTAAACAAAATATATGCATATTTAAAGCTATCACAACATCATAAAAATTCATATATATAATAAGCCGATTTGTATTACATATATAAACATACATATATAACTACCATTATATATATAAGTAAGCAGAAATTTGCAACATCTTATATACTATTATCTTTATACAGTAACTTCATTAAACTAATACATGTACTTATAAACAATATGCTATGAAATAAGCTCTATATATACCAACTTTCCTAGCAAAACAAAATAATATAAACTTGAACGTATATATAAACTGACATGTATTAATAGCAAAAAATTTACATAAGCTTATGTTTGCTTGCAGGTAGTATCATGAACAAACTCAATGAAATCAACATGTGACTGTATTCATATATATATATATATATATATATATAATTACTTATATAAACTTATATATGCCAAGCAAAACTTATGCACAACTAAAATATATGTACCTATATAAACCTTTTTTATATATAAACACGTACAAAGTTTTATCTTGTATATACATTGCAATAAACATAGCAAATATAAACATAAACTTTATCATGCAGAATATATATATATATATATATATATATATATAAGTGCAAACTGACATATATTTAAAATTTATATAAATCCATATATAACATCATACAGATACATTGCGACTATTATATATAAACAAAACAAATAAACACATATATAATAATTTAAACACTTACACCGAACAAACAAAATATATGAGCATGAAGTTTGATCAAGGAAGTTTGGCTGTGTATGCATGTTGATGGAGCTTCGACGCGGGGTGGTTTGAGTGGTGGAGGGAGGTTAGTTCATGGCGGGCGTTGGAGATACTGCATGTGACGTGGAGAGGACCGACTCGGCTGTGGGTTCCGACAAGGGAAAGTGGAGGAGGCGGAGCTCGGCTTGGTAGTCTCGATCACGTGGAGGGGAAAGGCCAGAGGTGGCGAGTTTGGGTCCTCGGCTAGGCAGGCTATGGGTTCGAGCTCAGGTAGGCTGTGGTATGCTCGGCTGTTCGGCAGGTTAGTTGGCAAGTGGGAGAGAAGTGGAAGGCGAAAGTTGACAAGATGCTTCACGTGGAGGAGGTGGGGAGCGATGAAAAGGCTATAAGAGTGGGATGGGATGAACTTTGGGCGATGGGTTCGGGTGATTCGGTGCCACCGTGGCCGATAAGCATGGTGGGTGAGATGGTGGAGGAGATCGATCATGCTAACTAGGAGGGAGAGAGGGTGATCGGTGGAAAAGGGAAGGAAAGATGTAACAAATTGAATAAGAAAAATAAGGGAGAGGAGATGAGCAGTTTCACCAATTAAATATATATAAATTATATTATTTTCATAAGTATTGGTGAGAATGAAAGAAGAGATATGGAAAGGTGAGAGAATATAAATAATGGAAACAGCCATATGTGGATTCAGAAAAATTATTAGAGCAACTAATTTGTTGCTTGGCAGTCACGGTTCAAAGTTTGAAACGCAAAAGAAAACAAAAGGTCATGGATCCGGTACCAATACGGTTACCGGTTTCATGGATTCCGCTGTGTACTGGACTTCAAACCACAGAACTGAATATACCATAGAGATTAGCATGACGAGACGATCAAAACGGTATACAGATATCCATGATTGGATCATCCAATCAAAAGTCGATATCGGTATCGAAAATGCTGAAAAACATCAGAATTAAGATAGACGGAGCAATAACAGTCAGAAACAAAATATGACATCTCACTCAGAAGATGATTTATGAATTTATTATATCAAAATATTTAGGTTTGTAAAACATTTTATTATCATCAATTCTTAACTGATTTGAATTTAAATAAAATTTCACAATAAAATAAACTTCCATATTATTTTGATGAAAATTTACCATTTGCTATGTTTAAATAGATGTACTCCAAAATAAAAAAAATATTTCCAAATTCAATTATTTAAAATTCCATAAAATTTCCAGTTAATTATGTTATAAAAACTATTAAAATTTATAGGTCGTTACAGTTAAAATGTGGAAGGAATTTACTATGAAATAAAATTAAAAAATTTCAAAGCTATTTTGAGGAACTAATTTTATATTTTATATTTTTTTATAAATATTTAGTTAAGTTGATCATTTAAATATATAATTAACTAAAAATTACTTAATTAAAAATATGTATATGTATATAACAATAAAGGTTATAGTTGAAATTTTATCTTATAGTAGTTTAAGGTAAATTAAATAAAATTCTCAATAAATATTAAAATATTTAATTAAAATGTTTAAATAAATGAATAATTTATGTAACGACCCGTATTTTTAACTAGTTTAAATTTTGAAATTTAGATGATTATTGGATAAAATGGTTGGAAATAAAATTTAATGATTTATTTATATTGGTTTATTGGATAATTAAATTGTTTAAAATTTAATTTTTGGAAATTATTTGAATAATTTGCTTTTGGATTTAAGATGATGGACAATGATATCGCGATTTGATTTAAATGTTATTCGTAATATAAACGAAGATGGGTAACATTTAAAATTGGATTTAATATATGAATAATTAAAATTGAAAATTTTATATTGTAATTAGTGAGTAAAAATAGCCATTTTGGCCGCTGTCTCGGATTTCAACGAAACTAGTTTCATCGGATCTGAAATAATGAATTATTGTAGAATTTCAAGTTTCGTAGCGATCGAATTTGTCGTTTGGCCATGCGAGCTTGAAATGCGTAGAAGTCTAATTTCGAATTAATTAAAATAATCGACTTTGAAAAGCTATCTTTCGCATACGATCGAATTAGACCTTGGGACTAGTTCCATTGTGTTCGGAATGGGGGTAAAACATTCTAAACGCTAGGCGATACGTTTTGTTTGGAGCTCGAGAAATTTCGGACGTTAAACGTTAGATATTTTCAAAATTTAATAATAAAATTTCTCAACACCCTGTTTCGAACAAGCCAAACTCATGTCAATTTTTTTCCACTGCCGTATCTCTCTCCCACCCCCCTCATTTTCGAATCGAGCTTAATTTATATGAATCACCAAATAAAAACGTCGAGTTCGTCCTGAGTGGAGTGGCAGCATGCTTGAGGCGGAAGTCGGGTCTAGTGATTTCGGGGAAGACGGTTTCTGCCTAAGTTGATTATTCAGCTTAATTAGAATTTTAATTAACTAAGTTGGTAGATTTAAATTTAAATTCGATTTGCTGGTTTATTAATTCGTATATCTCTTGTACGAGATCGGGTTCGGGCGAACCAAATTGCATGGGGATCGTATCGTCGAAGGCTACGGCTTGGAGTGGAAGTCGAATTTATTTGAAGCTAAAGATATTTTCAGTTCAAATAGAACGGTGAGTGTTTTATGCTCACAATTGACTGAAATAATTTCTTTGTTAGTTAAATTTATATTCTGAAGTGATATGAAATTTATTGGCTGTTGTTTGGTAGGTTTAATTATCATTATGTGGATATGTAAATTAATTGATAGAATTTAAATTGACCATTAAAATAAATTTAAATCTAATTGGCAGTATTATACTCGATATTGATAATTATAAATTGTTATGAATTATATTGACTGTATGGATGATTGGTTGTGATGGATGCTATTGGTTGTTAATTAGGATATTTGTTTAAATTCATACTTCATGTTATCATCCTGTATATAATTTATAGTATATAAAACTGTAAATTAAATTATTTCGAATAAATTAAGAAATGAGTTGAATGATATATACCTATGACATCTATTTGGATTGAAATGATATATATCCATCCTTGAAATTAAAGTGAAATAATTATCCACTTAGCCCTAGGTTAGAAAATTATATACGGACACCAGGTTGGTTAAATTAAATGATTTTAAAAGCTGTTTGAAATTATTTAAATGAATTTATTCTTAAAATAAAAGTCAAATTTATGGAATTTGAATTATTTTGAATTGGAGCTCGAAATGTTGGAATTTAAACTTGGTAGACGAGATTGTTTAATTAATAGAAGTTTAAATTTTTAAGTTATAAATGAAATACGTCATAAATTTCAGAAATGGTTTTGTTTTAAAGGATTGGCTTTTATACGAACTTTGAATATTACTAAGTAAAGAGAGATATGTAATGATATTTCAAATTTGAGCTTGGAATTGAATTATATTTGAAATTTGGATTTTCCTAGAAAATTTGATATTGGAAGTGAATATGATTTAAGTGTTTAAATCAAAATATTTAAGATAGAATTTGGAATTGGAAATAAATTTGAAATTGGGATTTAAATTAATTTGGAAATGGAAATTTAAAGTGAAAGGAAATTGTGAATTGAAATCGAAATTTATATGGGATCAAAATTTATTCGAGTTGGAATCGGATTTGAATCGATTAAATCGAAATGGAATTTGGAATTGTTTTGGGTAGGAAATTGGGAAGTTGACCGGTTTGACTTTGGAAATTTTTTTAATTAGTATTTTAGTATAAATGATTTAAAATCTTTATTATTTAAAATTTTCAATTATTTTTGTTTTCCAAACTAATCTACTATAAAAACTATTTTTATATTAAAAGTTATTTTCGATTTAACTATTTAAATATTTTCTATTAAACTATTTTAACTATTTTAAACTATTTTAAACTATTTTCTAAAAATTTAAATTGGTAAAAAGAGTGAAATGTTTATATTTAAATCTTGGATTTAAATGCGAATTGGATTAAAGTGCATTATAATCAAAACTGTAATTAGAATCAAGTTTTGAAGGGAAATCGATATATCGAGTTGAATTTGACATTTTGAAGTAAAAATGTGATTTTTGAGTAAGTATGATGATTTCAAAAATGGTTTGATTTTTGTGAAACGAATATGATATTTTGATATTAAGTACGAATTATTTTGAAATGTAAAAGAACCAACTGGTGTGTAAAATGACGTTTGGTTGTTAAAGAGACCGGGGCCTCTTATTGAAATATTCTCTTTCAATATGAACCACTTTGACAACCGTGTCCGCGGTGGATGATATCCAGAATGTAGTGGTTGAATTGGCGACGTTTACTGGAATGAAGTAAGGAAACGATGATGGATAGCCTTGACACTCGTGTCAAAATTAAAATGACTAAAACAGGAGCCTATGTCTGGCCATTGAGGTTAGCTACCTCTAGCGACGTTGATCCCTCGTATTACTATTGTGGTTTCGGATTCGATGGGTGCACCTTTAGTTTCGTTTGGATTGATTGTCGCGGTCGGCCATGGATGAGTTACGACCAGCCAGAAAGGGGAAACTGGTAGAATCCTACCTTGGGCATTGCCTCACGTGCCTTGTCATATTTATCCCTATACAAGCCCATTACGATTTTGGTTTAAAACTGTAGAAATGTGTTAAGCTAGATCAATGTAAAGCCTTAACGCTATTTTGATATTTATTTTACTTGTAACGACCCAGAATTTCTAGTCGTAAATTTTGAACATTTTATTCATTTAAATGTTAAATGTGGATTTGAATTGATTTTGAAGTAAAAAGATTTTGGTTAAATTTATAGAATTAGCTAAATCTCAAATATGGAAATTCAATTGAAATTTGAGTAATAATAATTTAATATTGGAATTGGGATAATTGGTGAATCTTGGTGTAAATAAATATAAAAATGATTTCTAAAATTTATTTTAAGTCTATTTGGATTTGAATTGTAATACTAGACCGTTGGATGGAATTAAAAGTCGATAGGTTGAATTTGGGATTTTTTATTAATTTAATAAGGGAATTTAATAATATAATAATGCAAATAAACAGATTTTGGTTCGAAGTGAATCGGGATAGTTTCTAATGTAATTATAAAGTCTATATGATTTATAATAGAGTTAGTAAAGTTTTAAAAGTGAAATTTTAAGTTAAATTCGACGATTGTGAAAATCGCTCGGATTAATGGACGAGTTAAAATAGCCTTCCGGGGCACAGTCTCGGAATTCGATGAAACAAGTTCCATTGGATCCGTAATAGATGGTTATTAACAGATTTCAATTTTCGTAGCAATCGGAGTTGTTGTTTGACCCTGGCAGCTCAAAACGCATGAAAACTATTTTAATCGATTTAATTTAAATTTGATAGTTTATTTCCGTAACTCGCGCATATGATCGAATTAGCCTCCGAAACATGTTCCATTGTGTTCGGAACGTGGGTAAAACCATAGAAACGCCTATCGACACACGTTGTTTGGAGATCGTTTGAAAAAGTTTCTTTAAAGTGAATTAAATATTAATATAATTAGGTTATACTTATATATATATATATATATATATATATATATAGACACGCGCGCGCGCGCGTGTTTTAAGCCAAACCCTAACCCACCTCTTTCAGCCGCCATGAAATTTTCTAATGGCCGAAACTTCATTTCGTTCTCCCTCGTTTTTCTCTCAATCCACAATTTTCGTGAGAAGCTCTCAACTAGAGAATCAAAGTACTCAACGAGGGCTTCACATCCATACGGTGGAGATTGCTTTTCGTCGACTGGAGAGGGAGATTTGGGCCCGCGTTCGTGCTCGTTTCTTGCACGAAATTCGAGTAATTAGGAGCACCGAGCTTCGTGCATCTGGGGCGAGCAATGGACTTTGGAGCGGTGGGTCCTGATCGTCTTCAAGTTGGTCATTGGGGGTGCGTTTCGAAACCCTAAAGGGTAGTTTTGGGTTCGAATGAGGCCTGAAGCAAACGTACGCGTGAAAGAGAGGAAGAAGGAAGAAGGAAATCCGTACCCCTTGAGTTAACACTATTCTACCCAAATCAACTCAAGCTGTACAGAAATACGAACCATTTGGGTTAAAGAAGAAGAGGTAGAAGAAGAAAATAGAAAACAACAACAGAACCTAACCATCGCAGCGGAATAAAATATAATGGAAAATAAATGATCTTTACTCAAAAATCAAATATCTCTGTTTATATATTACATCTTCAGAGTACATCAATCATAGCTCAACATCAATATCATACAACGGATACACAACAACTCAAACAGCGGAATATATATATAAACAGGTACGAGAGTACGTATCGTCATCCAGCTCGTCTCCTGAGCTCCACAGCATCATATCCTGTACCCTATAATACTCGGTCTGACCCGAGCATTACGGCTAAATAATACCCGAGTCAGTCTGGAATACCAGCGTGAGAAAATCACACCCAATTGATTATTAAAGTTTCAAAATTCCTTTAAACAAAAGCATCTCGTAAGACCACGCCATAAATAAACATGTCAGGTTTTTACCTTACGATAGCTAAAACAATTTTTATAGAAATCCTCTGATATTATAATAGGGTCTATATACAAATACTTATAAAATAGCCGAAATTGTTACATGATTAAATTCCAGCTACTAGCCACAGAGTGGGTAATACAAAACAAAACTCGTACAAGGCTCGTAGGGAGAATGGATTTCCAACTAATGACTAGGCACTGGGGTACCACCTGTCACAGTACGGGGCCTAGATCACCGTACCAAGGAGTACGCCCGCTCCCCTGCAACACAAGGCCGGGACTACCCCTTACTGGATAATCCCGAGTGAGATCACCCCGCGGTTGGGATCAGCAACCGCCCACTAAGCCGAAATAAAAAGGGACATCTAGACAGCAATGACCTCACCCTGCTTGGGTGCTACCCACCTAGCCTTGCTGCATATCCCCTGATTTTCAGTCATTCCCATTTGATGAGGCTTGAGGCTAAGCGTTACCTTTATAGAACATATCCCTTTGAATGCCCATCGTCCACCTGACGATGTTTCGCAAGCATTCATCCATACAAGTCCGTCCCGGTTCCGAACGGAACCGAAGGCACTATTCCTACTACATCCATTTTGGAAATATCCTCAGGATTAGTAGTGACTAGCCCTTGCACTTCACTGCTCCATCTTCGAATCCAAAAATCATTTTTCACGAAACGTACAAACCGGATCGAAGTGGTTTTCGAGAAATAAATCTCGATCCCGGTCTCTTCGAAACGATCAACGCATTTGTCCAATATTGATAGTCGGTTATTTAACTATCAATTTATATTCACAAACATCCATCAAACAATAAATAATTTCCCATATTATTTATTTATTTATCTCAAAAATATCTTCACAAGATATATTTTCACTTTCCAAACTCCTTTGAAATCAGTTTTCAAACTATCTTCCTTTTCTCAGAATAAATTCCGAGTATTTCCATTTCCACTGAAATCACCAAGTACAAGATTTTAGATTTTTTTTAAAATAATTTCAAAACACTTTAATTGTGAAGTATGTTTAATATTTAATTTAGAAGACTTTACTTTAGTACTTAATTTAAAATAATACTTTAGAAACAAATTAAAATAAGTTTACTTTATAAATATAACTAGATTTTCTTCTTTAAACAAAATACTAAATCATTCCTTAAATAATTATTACGATAATAGATCAACAAATTTCTTACTTTAGAATTTACTTTAAAATAATTAAATTAAAACTACTTTAATAATTGATTAAAAATATATACTATATGAATATTTGAGAATAAGGTTACTTTATAAATATAAACTAGGTTTTCACCTTTAAGACAGAATTACTAACTCCCTCTTTATAAATTATTACTACGGTAATAGATTTGAATAAATATTTAGTTTAGAATTTAACATTTGGAAATAATAAATTTCCAAGAACATACTTTGTAAAACAACATTAAAACCTTTATTTTATTTAAAAACTTACTTTGAAAACATACTCGGCTATCCAGAGAAATATACTTCTCTTCACAACCTTTAAAAATAAATCACTATTTACTTTTAAACAATTTTCTCATTCCTTTAATAAATTCCCACCTTGAATTTATTCTTCCAAATATCCAATTTCAAACACTTAAATCAAATTTCCAAATTGATTTCCAATTTACTTCATTTATTCAAAAATCCTTTAATTTCATATTTTATTCCTTAATTATGATTTAAAATACTTTTAATTGAAATACCAATTTAGATTTCTCAATTTACTTCTTATACCTTTAAATAAATTTAAAACTTTAAGTTTTAGAATAATTCTTTATTCATTTAATTTAATATCACATAATTTTACAATTCATTAATTACTGTTTATTCTAATCCTTTTCTTTTCATACTCGAAGTTATTTATTAGTATTTAACATATTTCCGTTTCTTTTTTTCAATTCATTCTTAATTTATTCAATTTTCTAAGATTACTTCGTTTACAACTTTACTTCCTTTTATTTTCTTTCCAAAATCAATTTCATATATTTTCGGTAATTAATTATACCCAAATATATCCAATCAAATCATAATATTCAATATTCACTACTACAAAACAGGTCATTTGCATCGCCTCATTTGAATCGGTTGAAGTAAAAACTGATGCTCATAGAACTATTTGCATCAGTTATGTCTTAATGACCGATGCAATTGGTACGTGGAAAGCAATAGGTAATAAAAAATCAAATTTGCATCAGTTGTCACCAACAACCGATGCAAATACGTCGATGCAAATAGTTTTAGTCGCATCGGTTTTAAAGTCAACCGATGCAACTACGTTAATTTGCATCCCTTACCAACATATGTTTTAAAAGTAGGCAAATACAAAAACCAAAACGGGTATGCGAAAACAACCCGTAACCCATGCTCAACCCCTACGCTACAAAATGAATGTAACTGAGAATGATATCAGTTTAATAAAACCCAAATCTCCAAACACGCTATTTTCATAATCCATGGAGGCACTCAAAAATAGATTAACTCACAATTTCTCAACCCAATTTTCTCAGAAAACAAAATTCAATTGCAACCCAAATCGAATTTTGGGAGTTCTCGCCGTGTTCGATTCGAGAAGATTGTTAAGGAAGGATTGGTTGGAGGAGTTCGTCAGTTTGAGTTCGAGTTCGATGGCGACTTCGCAGTTTCGATTGGGTTTGTGTTCGAAGTCGTGGTGGAGATTGGGGTCACGAATTGGAGTTGTTCGCGGAGGCAGTTTGGGTTGAGGATGAAAAGCAAATGGCAGTTGTAACAGTTCGATTGGAAGAGCAAGTGTATGCAATTGTAAATGGGGCAATTTTTGTATAGGGGATGGATTGATTGATGTTGAGGAAGTGGCGCTTCGATGGATTGAAACGTTGATGGTTTTGCGAGCAGTTTGGTAGCAGCAGTATGTAGTGGAGTTCCTCTTGTTGAATGTTTGTACTCGAGTGATGGGGTTGATAAGGATGACAATATGGTCTGTGGTAATGGAATGTGAAGTGGTGATAGAAGTTCCAGGCAGAAGCAATGCAGGTGGTGATTGATGATGAGAGATAGGACATAGGAAAGTGGTATGGAGGTTTGTAGGAGGTGATTGCAATTGTTTTGTTAGGGCAGTGGAAGATGGTTGAAAGTTAATATTATGGCAGTATGTGTTGTTTTGATGGTACAGTGAAGAAGAGTTGTATGGGGTTTTGTGCAGGGTTTTGTGTGCACTGGAAATTGGTTTGTGGCGAGAAGTGTGAAGGTTGGAGTCTGAAGAGGTGAGAAGTGTGAAGGGGTTTAACAGGTGGGTGGAGATGGCCGATTGATGGGTGGAATGAATGTAGGAGGTTGCGAGGCAGAGGTAGAGTGGTATTTGCTTTGGTATGTGGTCGGGAGTCAGGTTGCAGAAGTATGAAGCTCGTTGAGTTGAGATGTGAAGTTTGTGGTCGTTGTAGGGCGGTGAGATGGTTATGTGAATTGTGGTGAGATGGTTATGTTTTAATTCACTGCAGTAAAAATTCGGCGAACTTCTACTCCACCCCTTCTTCTCCGCTCACTACAATTCTCATTTCAGTAACTCCATTCCATGTCACATATATAACCACTGATGGTATTCGCCACCGAACTTAAAGGCGATTGTCAAATTTAGGAAAATCCATTTTGGTAGTTTTGTACTCTTTTCCTTCATTTCAGTATTCTATGGATTCATCAGTTAGTTCGTACTTTGTTTTTGATACTGTGATCTGATATACTGTCCCTTTTTTTTGCTTGATGTTGTACAAGTGAGAAAACCTTAATGTCGGGTAGCTTTGTTTACTAAACTTTATATCTGTCGTTGAAATTGCACTTGAAAGTGATTTAATTTCTTCACTATTTTCTTCAATTACAGATCAAACATGAAACAATTCTGAGGTTCTGTCATGAAATTTTTAGAAGAGGAGATGCTGCTTTCTGTTTAGGATTCGGAGGTAAATCCTTTATCGGTTCCGGAGTCTAACTCCAACTCGATTTGTTCGGATCACGACTACTTGCTTAAGGCTTCGGATGACGATCTCGGCATCCCTACTACGGATGGAGATGTGTCGTCAGGTAATCTTGTTGTTACTGCCATCAGCATCCCTCCTGCGGATGGAGATGCACTTGTTCTCATTAATCACTTCAAGGTGTCCCATTTTTCATTCTTTTGCACTTTATTTCATAGTTTGTTGTTTGCTCTTTATATCCTAGTTGTGAATTAAAGTGAAAATCATGCATTTTGATATGAACATCAGGTGAAATGAATACCAAATTGTATTTTTTTGTGGAATACTAAATAAGATCTTTGATTTTTTGCTCACTTAAGAAGTCGGGCGTGATTTACTGCCGAAATGTGCTTTCTATGAGCAACAAGATAATACTTGTTCTCTTTACTTCCGATGTTTAACGTAATTAGTTAATAGTGGTTATATCACGCAGCAGTGTCCATAAGATTGATGATAGAATGCCTGTTAATGAGTTTCAAGCATAATAGTTGTTGCTTTCTCTTATCTAATCACAAATTTGTTTGATACTAGCTTTGTTTTATTCCACTATTTGAGGTTGCATTGACTTCCTTAAGCTTAGAGAGAAAACTAAACATAGGATCATCATCAGTTTTAGTATTAATGCGTCTGATAGAGTAGGCCATACATTATTTATACATAATGGATCTATAAGTGACCTTGAGTGAATCTAAAAGTGAATTGCTCGACATGAGGGGATGATCACTAGTAGAATGATTTAATATATTTGTCCATGCCCGATCGAATTTTGAAAGAAGTTTAAAACTATGTATACTGAAATTAATACCACCTTGTCGTGTGAAATTAGTCCCTGTTTCATTCAAATCTTTTAGTCCACTATCACGAATATATATTTGAAAGCTAAAGTCAGCTACTAAGTGATTACACTCTGATATCACGTCTTCGTTATATAATATACAACTGAAATCCCCACACTTTCTAATATGTTGTCTTCGTTATTAATACCACCAAAGTGAGTGCCAAACATTGAGTATCGGTTGATTTAATACTTATTCAGAATAGGATTTGAATATTTACTTATTAACGGAAAGATTTCCTTCCTCACCTTGTGATGCAGCAAAACCTAAGGCTCTTGTTAATATTTGAGTTCAATGTACTCCCTACCAAATGATAGCTGTGATTGATTTTGAGAAGATTTAGTTACTGACTCTTAAATCTCATGTGAAATCTTTGTCTACTTGAGTTCATCAAGTTATGTGTGAGCTATTCGCTTGCCTGCTAAGGTCAGATACCATAAAGAAAACAATGCATATGCTTATTTATATCCAAATAATTAAACACATTCAGAAGTTAGTTGCTGGGGCAAGCTCTATAATAAAGTTTGTAACGTATTTTTATGTTTAAATTCTCCAGAGTATCCAGACAGATTTCAAATTGCTTATCATTATAGAAGAAGAAACAATGGCTGCGGCTGCGGCTGCTGTTGATGCAATTGAGCACACTTATAAAAGCTGCACTAGACGTAGTGAAGCATGCATCACAAATCTTTGTTGTTATCAGCTCTTTTTTGAGCTTAGTAGCCAAGAGTCTGATTATTCGTTGCTCTATGTGTTTCACCTTTTGTGAGTGTTGTGTGGTTTAAAAAAAACTTTAGTGTTAAATACTATGTTTATAATATAGGTCGTAAGTGGTGATCAAGGCTTTAATATGTATCCCAAGTGTTCATTTTCATATCGTTATTTCTATCAAGAGAAGAAAGCTACTGCATCCTCACAAAGTAATTA
This sequence comes from Allium cepa, assembly GCA_030765085.1. NCBI lineage: Eukaryota > Viridiplantae > Streptophyta > Magnoliopsida > Asparagales > Amaryllidaceae > Allium > Allium cepa. The sequence continues at coordinate 324,378,645 of CM060940.1, read as the reverse complement.
AACAAGTTTATAAAAGAAAGTGAAGATTGCTATTTACCTTTGTGTTAACCAGCAGTCATTCTAATGTGTAAACATCGTATATGCAGAAAACTAGCTCATCAAAGAATTTTCAAGCTTCCACAGATGATGGTAAGTGCTATCTTGCTTTGCTATTCAAGTTATCTGTTTTGCATTGTTGGTATATAAAAGCGGATAAATCGGATTTGATAATGCAGTGGCTGACAAGAGCAGGAATAAAACAGTAGAAGGAAATATTTCTTGCGACGTATCTCACGTGAACAAGTATTCAGGCATAGCAGAGAAGTCAATGGACAGATTTGTAGCGCTGATAGAATCTTTCAGGTACAGTGGTTCTCGCGCAAGCAGCCTTCGCCCCCCTCTTAAAGATGTACTCAACACACACCCTCTCAGGTATCTTGCAGTTAATGTCCTTTTTTAAAAATATATTTTCAAATACTTTTTGCATAATGATATTTCTTACTGCTTTATCATTGAAGGTCGACTACTGTCAAACCAAACAATGTCAGCAGATACACAAATAGGTCCAAGAACAAGTAATTCGAACAATGTTGGTTGAGTTTTGGTTTTAGAATTCAATTTTTGTATGTAGAGTAAGCATGCAATTCATTTACCATTGCATTACATGTGTCACATGTTGTATTGTTTCTATTGCAGCTTTGTGAGGATGCAGTTGATTGTGCGTCTCCTTACCATTATTATATTTTATTTCTATCTACTTAACAATGGTATGTTGTAAAAATTCAATCTTTGCATGACAGGCTTATGACATTACCCAGTTCATTAGCTTGTATTATTTCAAGTTATATGCTTCTCTAACAAAGATCAAGCAAATCGAGTGGAACAACTGGTACTTAATTTTGATCATATTTTTCACTGATAATACGACAGCTTTTTCCTTTGATTTCTTGAGTTTAATTCTGAATTTTGCAGAGGCATTTCTACAGTTCATGCGATTTTCATCACAACAGTGTCACTCTACTTGATCTTCTTGTCCAATCTGTACTCCGAAAGCCATGACAGCAATATCACATTAAGAAGTTCAAATTTATCGAATTTTTCATTGGGGGTATGATAAAACTCTTTTGTTGTAGTAATGTCTAAGCTGTCATATATTTAACAATGTATTGTATACTCATAGGTTTCTATCGGATATTTCATCACCGACCTTGCAATGATTTTCTGGTTCTATCCTCTGCTAGGTGAAATGGAGTATGTAAGTAAATTTTCCTCATCTTCTATGTTTTTTCACTAGTCATATTCATACATATACATACGCGCGTGTGTGTACATATATCGTTTCTTTGTCTTTATCCTCACAACTGTATACAAATGTATATTAATAGGTTTGCCATCATTTACTCTCTCTTTGTGCTATTACTTACGCCGTGATGACCAATGAAGGGCAGATATATACATGCATGGTGTTAATATCAGAGGCAACTACTCCTTTGGTTAACTTGCGATGGTTAGAAAATTCACTTCCAACCATCATTTAATCACTCTCTCACTTATATTTGCTTACACTTTTTATTTCTTTTCTTTGTTTGAAGGTTTCTAGATACAGGAGGCATGAAGAGAAGCAACACCTATCTTATGAACGGTGTTCTCATGCTAATTCTTTGGCTTGTATGTACTATAACCACTTGAAAATGAACACTTGGGATACATATTTCATGTTCAAATTCAGAATCTTGAATAGTCCTTTGAATATTAGCCTTAATATTCAGTAAGATTTTCACAGTTGGAGTATAAATTAGCAAGGAATGCTTAATATTCGGCTGAATTAGCTGTTGGAGATGCTCTAATAAGATATGTGCATAGCTGTAAAGACACGTAAATCCGTACTCCTTGAATAGACACTAATCTCCATTGATTAATTCAAGATGAACGAAAATACGAACCCTTAGGGGTTTAAGAAAAAATTAAGAAAAGAAAAAGAGAGAAAAAGAGAGAAGATGGAGGGAAAAGAAAATAGGAGAATAGAGTAGAAAATAGAACAGAAAGAAAATAGATCATTTTAAAATAGAAAGAAAAGAGAATAGAAAATGGAGGGGAAAGAAAAATAGAACGGAACAGAACACAACAACAGAACACCATCAGAATCTCACAATTCGCAGCGGAACAACATATAATAATAAATGAATAATCTTTAAACAAGAACTATTTCAGTTATTACATTTTATACATTACATTTCATTACATCATATCATCATCAGAGTGTACAACAATATACAACAAACAGTGCAGCGGAAAAGAAATACTATATAAACTAGTAATACGCCATGCCATCCAGCTTGCCTCCAGCAACTCCAGAATATCCAGAATATCCTGATAAACCTAACTCTTGACTGCCCGTGTGGAAATTGGTGGGCACCCAGAGTTTAGGAAGGAAAACAATAAACTCCGAGTCAGTCATGTGACTGGTGTGAGAACTCAAAACAGTTTATTTATCTTTAAAATCAAATAGAGGAATATTTTTAAAGTCAATTCGCAATGCTTTTAAAAATGAGACTACCATAAGGCCTCCTGCCACACACACAATGCAAACGCAGACTTGGAGAAGATTTCTCCTTATGATAGTCAAAGATGCTTGATACGCATTAAAATCAAATCAATTTTGATATTATTATTACTGCATAGTGTATAAAACGATTTCGAAAGTAGAATATAAATCTTAGCCAACATAGGTACCATTATATTATGCCTACTATAACTACCTCCTGAGGAAGCAGGTTCTACAACTAAAACCGTACAAGTTTCGTATTGGGAATTGGATTTCCAACAAATGGTCAGGCCAAGGAACTTCCCATTGCCACATGAGAATGCCTCTGGAAAGACATCCCCGAGAACCAAACTGGAACTCTGCCAACACAAGGCCGGGTTACCCCTAACTGGGTAACTACTGACACGAGCACACCATTCCCCGATCGTAAACGACCTTTCTCACAGGATCCCGATAACCAACAACCACAAAGTAATAAATTCGCAGTAACCACATAGGTTAAATATCTGGGATCCATACCATGATACCACCTCTATCCAGAAGGAAATGTACATACCCTAAAGGGAGCTACCCCTCATAACCTTGCCGCATCTTTCCTGTTTTGACCATTTCGGGGTGTGAGGCTCGACGAAGTCACGTCCGCAAAAACATACTTTATACAAAAGCCATGCTTTGGGTCAACAAATGATCAACACAATGATCACCAAGATAGACGATCAAATAAACGATCCTATCACAAATAATCAACACAATGATCATTTCAGCAACACTCAGCATGTCACATTACCAAATTGGGAATATATCGCTGATAACTTCAACTATATAACCTCTGAGCTCGTACGTCTCAGAGAAGGGTGTTAAGCTAAAAGAATAAATTCTCCGCCACCAACAGAAATATATTTGAAAGAAATTGGCTTTATATCTCAATCTGTAATGTCAGACATACAATCCATACAAGTCTGTTCCGGGATCGAACAAAACCGAAGGCACTTACAAAGAAGTCCTTGCAATCCGGATATTCACAATCCTGATCGGATTTCCCATCACTTAGGGAGTCTCTATACCGCTGCAACTCAGTGCAGAGACAATCGATAGGTCATCCTATCGCTCTCGCAAATACCGGGTCTTCAACACCGATCTTCAAATGCAATTCATAACGACGTATGACATATTCGGAATGGGTTATACGACCCCATGGTCCTTTCCCGGTTAACCCGAATAGTGAGTGCTTATTCAAAAATAAGTGTAGAATTCACATTCAATCAAATCACATCAATTACCCATTCAAAGGGAAATATTGATAGTCGGTTATTGAACTATCAATTGATATGCATATATCACCAGATTCCAAATAATTTTCCAAATTATTTATTTTCCAAAATATCTTTACTAGATATATAATTTTCAATACTTCAAAATAAATCAATATTTATTTTTAGACAAATTCCCCTTTCCTTTATAAATTCCTTAGTGAATTTATAATCCAAAATATCTATGAATATTCGATTCCCATTATTCATTTCAATTTATCTTCAAAAAGATAAATTCTCTAATATTCACTTTATATTGGAAAATGTTTCCATACTTATTTATTCATAAGTAATTCACAAATTTTATTTATTTTCAACACTTGGAAAATATTCAATATACTTAAATCGAAATTAAGTATATATTTCATTCTTTAAGGAAATCATTCTCTTAAACATATTTATTTGGGCCAAAACGAATGTTGCGTAGAACATCGTTACGACAACCCATAATCACTAGTATAGGGATTCGAATTTAAAATAGATATATAAATCCCAATACTATACAAAACATTTCCTTTCGGAAATCATTTACTATAACAACAGTGTTATAGTCCACCATTTCCTTCTATTTCTCGAAAACGTCTATTTCAACAATCAATGTTGAAATCTATGGTTTCGAATCTCAACACATTTAAAACATTGTTCGATCGTTTTAATTCTATTTAAAACATCCAAATCCAAAACAATTTCTTTAATGTGTTATTCACTATTCAAAAACGTGAATATACTTCATTAACAATTTCATCCTTTTATTCATTTTAATTCAAAGGATTATTCACTATTCAAAAATGTGAATATAACTCCATTTATAGGTTTCAACAAATTTTCTTGTCAAAATAAGTCATTTACGAATTTATAAAACAACGTTTATAAATTCCATTCTATTTATTTATAAAAACTTCCTTTTTATAAATTCTTTTATTAACCTATTCCAGTTTATAACTCAATTATAAACTAAAAGTTCATATTATAAGTTAAATACTTATAAAACGATTATTTTACAGAATCGTTCTTTTAACTTCCCAAATTATAAATCTTATAACTTATAAGGTTGTTTATTTATCCAAAATTCATTCTTTCAATAACTTTATAAATCTTATAAACCTACTGTTTATAAAATTCCATTTATAACTTCACTGTTTAAAATTGCTATAAATTCCATTCAATTATGAAATTCATTTCCACTTCATTCAAACACTTATAAAAACTTGTTTTATAATGTCTATATTTCAATTTATAAATATCCATTTATAAATCTCTTAATATAAATCAATTTATATTATTCTTTAAAACGTCTTTAATCTCCTTTATAATTTCACCATTTTTATTCATAAAATAATTAAATTTTATAAATCCTATATTTAAACTTTTCACAATAAATTCTAAAATCCCCATTAAACTATTTTACAAAATCATTAGCATCGTATTCTCAAAAATCAGTTTTTAACTATTTTTCTCAAAAATCATAATTTTTATAACATTAAAAATTATACGTTTATTTATTTTAAAATGAATCAATTCCAAAAATATTTTATAACGTATACTTTCAAAAATCACTTTGAAATCATTTTAAAATTCCAAAATTTGGTCCAATGATGCTACACACCAAATAGTCAATCACGACTACAACGATATCATATATCAATATGAAAATCCATCAAATATCAAAATATCTGAAATCAAATAAAAACTGTTGAGGAATCCAGTTGGATCCCTCCAACCTGTTTTCCTGCATCCAAAAACATTAACACAATACCAATTCCGTTCCAGTACGAAATTATCGCGGTATATGTTTTTATTAAATATTATCTGCTTAATAACGGCGCAATAGGGTCTAATCCGCTAAACAAATAAATGCGGGAAATCAATAACTCCAATATATACATATGCCAATATATATATATTGCTACTATATATAATACCAATTTCACTGTTTATGAAATATTCGCGGTATATGTTTTTAATAAATAACATCCGCTTACTAACGGCGTATAATGTCTATTTTAACAATTAATAGATAACAATCATCATTCAAACATGCATTCAAATATTTTAAATCTAACTATTTAAAATAAAATCGAAACTGATTCGATTGAGTGAGAAGTTCTCACCTTGATTTTAAATTCCGTTTTAGCGATTTATTTCGAATAAAATTAAACGGACGTTTAATTTTATCCAAAATTCTCACTAACTCCAAACAACTCCAAACCAACTCCATCGCGTAGTGCTCGTCCATACGATTCCAACGCAACTGGTTTCGCGCGTTTTCGACCTCGTATAAAAAAGTTATGAATTTTTGAACTTACACGAATTTTATAAAATCAATTACAATAACAACTTTTATAATTTACAACCTCTCCTCAATCCTAGCCCTTGGATCTCACATGCTAGCATCCTGGCCGTCCACCATTTCTTCCTTCCACGCGTGAAACATCTCCAGATTCCTCTCGTTCAAGCCGAACCCATCTAATATCAATTAGGGTTTGATTATACTCCTCGATCACACGACTACACTTCATCAAACTACCACCATCACGAAGCTCTCGACCCCCCCTATGCTCGGCCTTAAGCTCATAGAGCTCGGCCCCCCAGGTTGCCTCGAATTTCGTGCGCAACATACGTGCGTCGGCCCCCCATAGCTCGTCCTACGATTCTCCAAACACGATCTCAACCGTATGGATTGAAAGCTCTCTTCATGATCTTCAATGTTGTAGTTAACAACTTTGGCTAATTCTTGCTGGATTGAGAGAGATTGAGGGAGAAGTGAGATTAAATTCTGGCCATTGAACCTAAAAGTGGCGGCTAGGGTTTTATAACCTAATTTTTATTTTATTTTTAATTTATGAAGGGGTAGGGTGTATATTTATAGAGAAAAATCGAACACTATTCATCCGTAAATTCCGAACTCCGATTTACGTGCCGAAACTGACATTCCTAGGGTTTATCCCGCGTTCCAGACACAATGGAACAGGTTTCGGAAGCTAATTCGGACATCTGTGCGAGTTATGGCTATAAACGCTCAATTTGAATTAAACCGATTTAAGCGATTTTCTAGGCGTTTTAATTTGTACCGGACAAACGGTAAATCCAACTGACACGAAATTTGAAACCTTACAATAATATCACATTACGGATCCGATGAAACTGGTTTCGTCGAAATCCGAGACTTTTTGAAAAATGGCTATTTTCACTCGCCAAATTTAAATTGAAAACAATTCGATGCGTTTCGAGCTGCCACGATCAAACGATAACTCCGATTGACACGAAAATTGAAATCCGGTAATAACTAACTATTACGGATCCAATGGAACTGGTTTCGTTCAATTCTGAGACTGTTCAAAAATTGACTATTTTCACTAGTCGATTTAAATATTAAAATATTCAATTTTCACAAATTAACTTTTAATTCGATTTTAAAAGTTCTAAAATATCATTCTAACTTCAATATGATAAAATAAAATTTTACAAATCATTTTCAGTCATATTTAACCCTATTTTCAATTATTTCCATAATTTAACATATTAAATTATCGATTTAATTATTCAATAAAATCCAATAATTCAAATAAAAATTTATTTGACTTATAAATTCACTTTTTAATATTTAAAATTAATTAAATACTCATATTTTAATTATCAAAAATTCTGGGTCGTTACAATCTTCCCCTCTTAAAAGAATTTCGTCCTCGAAATTATTAAGTAAGAAAAATTACAGAATCTATTAATTTTCCCAAAATTCATAGTTAAACTTCTTACAATAACTTTACTAAGTTTTCAAAATCATACTTAGTTATCTTTTCAAAAACAACTACTATTGTTTTAACTTTCAATTCTAAATCAAAGTTAAAGTTTTCAAAATTTTCCAAATTTCTCAAATTTTTCTCTAACGCCTTAAATTTTCGGAAAATTCGCCATAGTCTCCTTTGCGCAGCTCGATCCGAAAAAAAATGACAGTATATATATCACAAATATACATCTCATCAAGTAATGAGGCATCCCGAAGGGAAAAAAGTATAAAAGTACGGTATGTAATCCGAGATATGTACCTTATATTTTTTTAGCAAGCATATACGGCTAATATAGCGCGAAAGCGAACTCCAAATGCGAAGCAAACGCAATCCGCACCTACTAATCACTCAACAAACAACATGAGAACATGCATATATGACAATAGTATCAATATACATCATGTAGTAACATAATAACTATATATGTCAACATAGCAAATGAAACAAAACAACAAATGCAACCATCGACCAACTAGCATTCATAACCAAATCAATATTCATTCATATTCTCATTAATATTCAATGAAATGGTTTTCAATATCAAATCACATTTGATTCATTAATAGTGGATGTTTTTACTAACATTCATTTTCAATTTGCTTATATTCACTAATTCATATTCAAGTTGGTTCACTTCCAAATCAAATTCAATTCTATTCAAATTTATTTACTTCTAATTTGAATTCAATTTACTTTAGCTTTCCATTTCATTAACACTTAATGAATTTTATACAAGCAACTAACAATCATATATCAGCCAAAGTATATTCATTACAACCAAATTCTTTTGCTTACAATTGGTTTAATTAATTGATTTTCATTCAATTATTCAACTTTCTAATAACATTAGATTTTAATGAATTACACTTATATTCATTATTTCATATCAACTTAATTCACATTTAATTGATTAACATTTAATCCATTCATTCAATTCAATTACAAAAGTTGAATTTCATTTACATAACTTTAGTTCACATTCATTTTTATTTACAATTCATATTCATAAATATATATTCATATAGTTTCACTTCTCATATAAATAAGTTTATTTCACAATTGTAAATTACTTTAATTAAAATTCAATTCTTATAATTCTTTTGCTTATACAATTATTCTTCAATTTAGATTATTCAAACAACTTATTCAATAACCAAACAATCAACTTATATACACTTTAATAATTCTGAAAATTATTCCTTTATATATAAAATATAATTAAGGTAAAATTATTTCATTTACCCAATTTTAAAAATCAATATTGTGCCGAATTGTTCTATTCAAGTGTTTAGAAACCCCTTCGGCATAGTTTGACAGACCGCGCTGACGAAGGTTCATATACCACTCAACAAACCAATCATCACAATATAAAACAATTTTATATATTCACTAACAAATACGCTCTCATAGCTATTATTACACTCAAACTCATTCTAGAGTACTACTGACTCTATCTCTAATGAATAATACCCAACAGAACCATGGTTGTCGCTTAACCATAAGCTCCGATACCAACTGTAAAGACCCGTAAATCCGTACTCCTTGAATAGACACTAATCTCCATTGATTAATTCAAGATGAACGAAAATACGAACCCTTAGGGGTTTAAGAAAAATTTAAGAAAAGAAAAAGAGAGAAAAAGAGAGAAGATGGAGGGAAAAGAAAATAGGAGAATAGAGTAGAAAATAGAACAGAAAGAAAATAGATCATTTTAAAATAGAAAGAAAAGAGAATAGAAAATGGAGGGGAAAGAAAAATAGAACGGAACAGAACACAACAACAGAACACCATCAGAATCTCACAATTCGCAGCGGAACAACATATAATAATAAATGAATAATCTTTAAACAAGAACTATATCAGTTATTACATTTTATACATTACATTTCATTACATCATATCATCATCAGAGTGTACAACAATATACAACAAACAGTGCAGCGGAAAAGAAATACTATATAAACTAGTAATACGCCATGCCATCCAGCTTGCCTCCAGCAACTCCAGAATATCCAGAATATCCTGATAAACCTAACTCTTGACTGCCCGTGTGGAAATTGGTGGGCACCCAGAGTTTAGGAAGGAAAACAATAAACTCTGAGTCAGTCATGTGACTGGTGTGAGAACTCAAAACAGTTTATTTATCTTTAAAATCAAATAGAGGAATATTTTTAAAGTCAATTCGCAATGCTTTTAAAAATGAGACTACCATAAGGCCTCCTGCCACACACACAATGCAAACGCAGACTTGGAGAAGATTTCTCCTTATGATAGTCAAAGATGCTTGATACGCATTAAAATCAAATCAATTTTGATATTATTATTAGTGCATAGTGTATAAAACGATTTCGAAAGTAGAATATAAATCTTAGCCAACATAGGTACCATTATATTATGCCTACTATAGCTACCTCCTGAGGAAGCAGGTTCTACAACTAAAACCGTACAAGTTTCGTATTGGGAATTGGATTTCCAACAAATGGTCAGGCCAAGGAACTTCCCATTGCCACATGAGAATGCCTCTGGAAAGACATCCCCGAGAACCAAACCGGAACTCTGCCAACACAAGGCCGGGTTACCCCTAACTGGGTAACTACTGACACGAGCACGCCATTCCCCGATCGTAAACGACCTTTCTCACGGGATCCCGATAACCAACAACCACAAAGTAATAAATTCGCAGTAACCACATAGGTTAAATATCTGGGCTCCATACCATGATACCACCTCTATCCAGAAGGAAATGTACGTACCCTAAAGGGAGCTACCCCTCATAACCTTGCCGCATCTTTCCTGTTTTGACCATTTCGGGGTGTGAGGCTCGACGAAGTCACGTCCACAAAAACATACTTTATACAAAAGCCACGCTTTGGGTCAACAAATGATCAACACAATGATCACCAAGATAGACGATCAAATAAACGATCCTATCACAAATAATCAACACAATGATCATTTCAGCAACACTCAGCATGTCACATTACCAAATTGGGAATATATCGCTGATAACTTCAACTATATAACCTCTGAGCTCGTACGTCTCAGAGAAGGGTGTTAAGCTAAAAGAATAAATTCTCCGCCACCAACAGAAATATATTTGAAAGAAATCGGCTTTATATCTCAATCTGTAATGTCAGACATACAATCCATACAAGTCTGTTCCGGGATCGAACAAAACCGAAGGCACTTACAAAGAAGTCCTTGCAATCCGGATATTCACAATCCTGATCGGATTTCCCATCACTTAGGGAGTCTCTATACCGCTGCAACTCAGTGCAGAGACAATCGATAGGTCATCCTATCGCTCTCGCAAATACCGGGTCTTCAACATCGATCTTCAAATGCAATTCATAACGACGTATCACATATTCGGAATGGGTTATACGACCCCATGGTCCTTTCCCGGTTAACCCGAATAGTGAGCGCTTATTCAAAAATAAGTGTAGCATTCACATTCAATCAAATCACATCAATTACCCATTCAAAGGGAAATATTGATAGTCGGTTATTGAACTATCAATTGATATGCATATATCACCAGATTCCAAATAATTTTCCAAATTATTTATTTTCCAAAATATCTTTACTAGATATATAATTTTCAATACTTCAAAATAAATCAATATTTATTTTTAGACAAATTCCCCTTTCCTTTATAAATTCCTTAGTGAATTTATAATCCAAAATATCTATGAATATTCGATTCCCATTATTCATTTCAATTTATCTTCAAAAAGATAAATTCTCTAATATTCACTTTATATTGGAAAATGTTTCCATACTTATTTATTCATAAGTAATTCACAAATTTTATTTATTTTCAACACTTGGAAAATATTCAATATACTTAAATCGAAATTAAGTATATATTTCATTCTTTAAGGAAATCATTCTCTTAAACATATTTATTTGGGCCAAAACTAATGTTGCGTAGAACATCGTTACGACAACCCAAAATCACTAGTATAGGGATTCGAATTTAAAATAGATATATAAATCCCAATACTATACAAAACATTTCCTTTCGGAAATCATTTACTATAACAACAGTGTTATAGTCCACCATTTCCTTCTATTTCTCGAAAACGTCTATTTCAACAATCAATGTTGAAATCTATGGTTTCGAATCTCAACACATTTAAAACATTGTCGATCGTTTTAATTCTATTTAAAACATCCAAATCCAAAACAATTTCTTTAACGTGTTATTCACTATTCAAAAACGTGAATATACTTCATTAACAATTTCATCCTTTTATTCATTTTAATTCAAAGGATTATTCACTATTCAAAAATGTGAATATAACTCCATTTATAGGTTTCAACAAATTTTCTTGTCAAAATAAGTCATTTGCGAATTTATAAAACAACGTTTATAAATTCCATTCTATTTATTTATAAAAACTTCCTTTTTATAAATTCTTTTATTAACCTATTCCAGTTTATAACTCAATTATAAACTAAAAGTTCATATTATAAGTTAAATACTTATAAAAAGATTATTTTACAGAATCGTTCTTTTAACTTCCCAAATTATAAATCTTATAACTTATAAGATTGTTTATTTATCCAAAATTCATTCTTTCAATAACTTTATAAATCTTATAAACCTACTGTTTATAAAATTCCATTTATAACTTCACTGTTTAAAATTGCTATAAATTCCATTCAATTATGAAATTCATTTCCACTTCATTCAAACACTTATAAAAACTTGTTTTATAATGTCTATATTTCAATTTATAAATATCCATTTATAAATCTCTTAATATAAATCAATTTATATTATTCTTTAAAACGTCTTTAATCTCCTTTATAATTTCACCATTTTTATTCATAAAATAATTAAATTTTATAAATCCTATATTTAAACTTTTCACAATAAATTCTAAAATCCCCATTAAACTATTTTACAAAATCATTAGCATCGTATTCTCAAAAATCAGTTTTTAACTATTTTTCTCAAAAATCATAATTTTTATAACATTAAAAATTATACGTTTATTTATTTTAAAATGAATCAATTCCAAAAATATTTTATAACGTATACTTTCAAAAATCACTTTGAAATCATTTTAAAATTCCAAAATTTGGTCCAATGATGCTACACACCAAATAGTCAATCACGACTACAACGATATCATATATCAATATGAAAATCCATCAAATACCAAAATATCTGAAGTCAAATAAAAACTGTTGAGGAATCCAGTTGGATCCCTCCAACCTTTTTTCCTGCATCCAAAAACATTAGCACAATACCAATTCCGTTCCAGTACGAAATTATCGCGGTATATGTTTTTATTAAATATTATCCGCTTAATAACGGCGCAATAGGGTCTCATCCGCTAAACAAATAAATGCGGGAAATCAATAACTCCAATATATACATATGCCAATATATATATATATATTGCTACTATATATAATACCAATTTCACTGTTTATGAAATATTCGCGGTATATGTTTTTAATAAATAACATCCGCTTACTAACGGCGTATAATGTCTATTTTAACAATTAATAGATAAAAATCATCATTCAAACATGCATTCAAATATTTTTAATCTAACTATTTAAAATAAAATCGAAACTGATTCGATTGAGTGAGAAGTTCTCACCTTGATTTTAAATTCCGTTTTAGCGATTTATTTCGAATAAAATTAAACGGACGTTTAATTTTACCCAAAATTCTCACTAACTCCAAACAACTCCAAACCAACTCCATCGCGTAGTGCTCGTCCATACGATTCCAACGCAACTGGTTTCGCGCGTTTTCGACCTCGTATGAAAAAGTTATGAATTTTTGAACTTACATGAATTTTATAAAATCAATTACAATAACAACTTTTATAATTTACAACCTCTCCTCAATCCTAGCCCTTGGATCTCACATGCTAGCATCCTGGCCGTCCACCATTTCTTCCTTCCACGCGTGAAACATCTCCAGATTCCTCTCGTTCAAGCCGAACCCATCTAATATCAATTAGGGTTTGATTATACTCCTCGATCACACGACTACACTTCATCAAACTACCACCATCACGAAGCTCTCGACCCCCCCTATGCTCGGCCTTAAGCTCATAGAGCTCGGCCCCCCAGGTTGCCTCGAATTTCGTGTGCAACATTAGTGCGTCGGCCCCCCATAGCTCGTCCTACGATTCTCCAAACACGATCTCAACCGTATGGATTGAAAGCTCTCTTCATGATCTTCAATGTTGTAGTTAACAACTTTGGCTAATTCTTGCTGGATTGAGAGAGATTGAGGGAGAACTGAGATTAAATTCTGGCCATTGAACCTAAAAGTGGCGGCTAGGGTTTTATAACCTAATTTTTATTTTATTTTTAATTTATGAAGGGGTAGGGTGTATATTTATAGAGAAAAATCGAACACTATTCATCCGTAAATTCCGAACTCCGATTTACGCGCCGAAACTGACATTCCTAGGGTTTATCCCGCGTTTCGGACACAATGGAACAGGTTTCGGAAGCTAATTCGGACATCTGTGCGAGTTACGGCTATAAACGCTCAATTTGAATTAAACCGATTTAAGCGATTTTCTAGGCGTTTTAATTTGTACCGGACAAACGGTAAATCCAACTGACACGAAATTTGAAACCTTACAATAATATCACATTACGGATCCGATGAAACTGGTTTCGTCGAAATCCGAGACTTTTTGAAAAATGTCTATTTTCACTCGCCAAATTTAAATTAAAAACAATTCGATGCGTTTCGAGCTTCCACGATCAAACGATAACTCCGATTGACACGAAAATTGAAATCCGGTAATAACTAACTATTATGGATCCAATGGAACTGGTTTCGTTCAATTCTGAGACTGTTCAAAAATTGACTATTTTCACTAGTCGATTTAAATATTAAAATATTCAATTTTCACAAATTAACTTTTAATTCGATTTTAAAAGTTCTAAAATATCATTCTAACTTCAATATGATAAAATAAAATTTTACAAATCATTTTCAATCATATTTAACCCTATTTTCAATTATTTCCATAATTTAACATATTAAATTATCGATTTAATTATTCAATAAAATCCAATAATTCAAATAAAAATTTATTTGACCTATAAATTCACTTTTTAATATTTAAAATTAATTAAATACTCATATTTTAATTATCAAAAATTCTGGGTCGTTACAATAGCATTGGCCATTATGCTCTTGTATGTGATTTCTCTATACTATCTAACCTGCTATCCAATTTGATGAATACAGCCAGATTGGGTGGGTGATATAGCAAATGTGATTATGGGTGAGATAATCAGGTTTTGTTACGGGGTTTCAGATGAGGATGTTACACCTACAAGAAATTAGTTATACTCCATGTGAAGTTTGGGCTGCACATGGCATTCACTACAACCATGCTGGCATGAAGCATTACCGAATTTGATACAGAGATATGGTAAGCTCTGTACTTTCCTTTCCTTTTTACTTCATGTTTTGCTACGATTTCTTCTCTTTTTCATCTTTCCTATGTGCATTTATCTAACCTGAAATGAGTCTGAATCAAGTTTTTGCTGCATAGTTTGGTTGTCAAAACAAGATATGATCTAATTTAACTGTTAGTCTGTGGTTTAGTTTATGAGTAAGTAGGTATCAATTTTCATTAAGTTTAAAACTAATTCACTCATAAGATTTTTACGTGATGCCTAGTTATAATATACACATATTATACTAATATATAATCAAATGGATTAAGTCTGTAACTTTTCCTACATTAACATGGAATCATCAACGACCAACTGAATTACCGTAGTAATTAATTATGAGTGTGTGTGACAGGTGTTGATGTGGTCAAGGAAAAATTATTGATAGCTACAGATCGACCTTCACGGCGATCCTCTCATTACGAGCTTCTGATAAAAAAATCCAAAGCTAGCCAACGAGGAGATCATTTGTTAAAATATCAGAAAGGTACCTTTCTCTTTATTAGTTTAACATCCAGATGGACCTTCTGTTTGTTAATTACTTAAGACATTAATTGAGGCTAGTTGTCCTTTTATACAAACTCACATAGCATCTTATGTTATGGAACAACTTGCCCTATGAAACTTTAACTGCAGTATCTTTAATTTTACTTCAGGGCAGTGAAGTATGGTATAGTATGAAATTGTACTGGTGGGTAAGTTGTATATGGCAAGTAAGTGGCTGTCGAAGTGGTGATTGGGAAGGTTGAAGATGAACAATTTGTGTGCAATGTCCGGGGTGCAGGCAAGTGATAATGAAGATGGTGAATGGTTGGAACAGTGGAAATATTGAGTTAAAAGTAGTAAGGGGTTAGAGTTGTTTGGTTTGCAGTGATGAGTGTTTGATGTCAGGGTCAGGGCAGAGAAGAGTTGCTGATGAGTGAAGGAAGAAATTTGCAGGTCGAAGGCAGATGACAGGGATGTTTTAGGGGATAGAAGTTGTTAGTAAGGATGAGAAGTCAGGGGAAGTTGTAGAAATGTTGAGGAGTGGTAAAACAGCTGCAGTGATGGTTTGTGATGATGAAATGGGGTGTTGAATTGTAATGTTACAGCAACTTATAGAGGATAAGAGGGTTGATGTAGTGAATGGTTGAGGCAAGTAGTTCTGGTTGATTGAGTGTGGGCTTGGCAGCAGTTGTATTGTATGGTGGTGGCGGCTATGGTAGTGTATGTACTGCTGCTAGGTGATGGAATGAAATGTATGGAGTTTTGTGTGATGATGTTTCAGCTGCTGTGTTTCTCTGATGGCCGGTCAGTGGTTCTAGCAGAGGTCGGTGGTTTTAGCAGGTCACTGTGGTTGGAGTAGTTAATGGAGAAGACCGTGGGTAGGAGAATGTGATTTTGTGGTGAACTTGCACTGTGATGTGAAGAAGCAGTACAATGAAGTGTAGGGTTTGTTTGGGAAGTATTGGGAATGAGGTACAGGATGGGTGTTGTAATTTGATGTGCAGTGGGATGGATGTGCAGTGGTTGATTATGGTCAGTGAAAAAAAAAAGAGCAATATGCAACAATGAAATGAAGACAATAAAAAAACAGAGAGCAATATGCAACAATGAAATGAAAATGAATGTATGAACATTATTTTGTATAGATTATTAACACTTTAATTGATATATGTTTATTTTGGTATTATGTTATTCAGTTTGTATTTGCCATTAAATTTAATTTTGTATGATTGTAATATTGCATGCAATAATTGTTTGTTATAATCAATAATATATATATATATATATATATATATATATATATATATATATATATAATGTACATTGTAATAATGGTTTCTGAGAATGGCTTTTTTGCATCAGGTATAAGTAGCTGATGCAATAGAGGGATTAGTTTGCATCGGTTGTTATAAAAAACCGATGCAATAGAGGAATTAGTTTGCATCGGTTGTTATAAAAAACCGATGCAACAAGTTACTTTGTTGCATCGGTTTTCATTACAACCGATGCAAAAAGGACAATTTTGCATCGGTTTCAGAACTGATGCAAAAGTGTTAAGCCTGTTGCATCGGTTGCATATGCATCGGTTGTTGAACTGATGCAAAAGGGGGGTAAACAACCGATGCAAATGGCCTATTTTGTAGTAGTGATTCTAATACATTCATCATAGAATATCAGGTAATCATATCAGAGAATATTAAATAATAAATGTTGAGGGATCCAGTTGGATCCCTCCAACCTGTTTTCTCTGCATCCATAGATGTTAGCACAATAATATGCCAATTCCAGAATATACCATACTATAGCACATCAATAAATTTCAAGTATTCAAACAATTATTTAAATTTAATCATTTAAATTTAAATTTAAATTAACTGAGTGAGATTAACTCACCTTTGATTCCTGTTTTGCAACCCACTTCATTCTCGATTTGATTCCACGATTCTCAGACCTTGTATAAACATTAGGTGTTTTATTAATGTTCGAGTCAATTAAATAAAAGTCCCATTTGATAATTTAATTAACCAGTGATTTCATTTTTAAACAAGCGAATTTATTTTAAACTAATTTCCTTTTTTAATAAAATATTTTAGCATCCAAATAATTAAATAAGTAAATTGGAACAATTAAATCTTCAAATTCGTTATTATTTTAAAAATTAAACTAATAGATTTTTAAAATCTACTCTTTTTTTTATAAAATCTTTCAAACATTTTAAAATTAAATTAACTGATGATTTAACCATCTTATTTATCATTTAAAAAAAATTAAATTATGAGTTTAGAACTATGCACATATTTTTCTCATTAGTAAATAACAAAAATAAGAATTTAATTTACTGTTCCAAATATATATATAGCTGATTCTATTTTAAACAAAACTGCTTTGAAATCAAAATAAATTTTAAAACTCGTTGTATACTTCCTTCCTGTATATGTAACATTTATTAAATTAAATTAATAATGAAGATAATACCTCACGAACAACTCCCTAGCGAGCACCTACTCGACGACCAAAATCTATTCGTCCCAGAGCCCTGCCGCACGCCGCCCCAAACGCCTGCCCTAGCACACTCTCCTATCGAAAATCGCCACCTCCCTCTCGAATCCACGCACACGACCTCAACGTTAAACGCGAACTTCAAAGTCGGTCACGAACCCAAATCCACCGCGTCGCCGAAGTCGAGTCCTCGCCGCCAGTCATCACTGCCTCACAAATTGCACCGCCTCGACCTGAACACAAACCACCGCGACGCCGCTCGCTGTTTGAAAACATGCGAAAACTTCCATTCTCGAATTTGATTTTATGAAACATATCGAAGAGGGCAAGCTTCGATTTTGGGAATGATTTTCTGGAGAGGAGAAGTCGACTCGAAATAGAGGGGAGTTCGGTTCTTTGAATTGTGTTAGAGAGGATATCTGTAACAACCCGCATATTTAACGATTATATATTTAAATGTTTTATTTAAATATAGCGTCGTTAGTCGGATTTAGGTCTGAAAAGTTACTTTTTGCAAATGGCCGAATTGGAACTCGAAACCATTCCCATTGATTCCAAAATGGCGTTTGCGATCTTTTTGAGTATAAGCTTCGATATGTTTGGAGTTTGTGAAATTTTGACTCTTTTTCTACTTGGGTTTTGGGTTTGGGTTCAGCCCCAATCTCCTCTTAACCCCCTAGCTCATTAACTCTTCATCCATTCACCCTCATTTCTTTCCTTTAGCTTTAGAAAACTGAAAATGGTGGAGGGGAAGAGGAAATAGAAATTGCAAACCCTAGTTTACCTTGTAAACTTGAATTCTTGCTCCAAATCAAAGAGAAGCCATAGGTAAGCCTCCTCTTCATCTTCTCTATCTCTTTCTCTCTTCAAACTCAGAAAATTTCCTAAACCTAAACTTAGGAAAATGCTTGTTTTGATCTTAGATTGAAGCTAGTAGAGTTGAAGTGGAGAGTGGTTGGTTGTTTTCTTTGCTATTGAGCTTCTCTATTCTTGTTTTGAATTAAAAGGTGAGTTTTGAACTCACATCTACTTCTTTTGATGTCATTGATGTTAGGTATGAATTCCTAACAATTATTCATATGTTCATTTGCTTTCGATTAGGTTTGCTTTGGTGAAATTGCCAAATTATGATTTTTGAAGCCAAATCTACGTAAAACCTTATGTGGTTGATGTTTGTGTTGTTCAGAGTGTTTGCGTGTGTCGCTAAGGTTGGGTAGTCATTTGACGTAAGCCCATAATCAACACGCATCCGATTGCTTTCGATTTGTTTAGCCATAGATGGCCTAGGTTCAGGAAATGCCTGACCATCAGGTTTCAGACGGCTGAAACCTTATTTTAGACGTCTGAATATTGTTCTGGGAAAGATTTTTATCCCCAGATTCAGACGTCTGAATTTATATACCAGATGTCTGAAAGTGCTAAATTTCAACCAGAAGGGGAATAGGCAAAATATTGCCTATTTCAGACGTCTGAAAGTTTGGATTCAGACGTCTGAATTCTCTTTTGAAAAGGAAATTAATTTCCAAATTCAGACGTCTGAACCACTTCTTTCAGATGTCTGAACCTGTTGTTTTTGTTAATTTGCCTTGTTTGTTTAGTTTTCCAAATTTAATCGACGCTTGTTGATTCCAATTAGTTGTTTATGCATATTTGACCTTGATGATTCCTTTTTGAATTTATTCACGGGTTTTTATAAATGATTTCTTCAAATCATATTAAAAGTTCGTTTCTCCGATTTATAAATTCTATTTATAACACACGCACAATTTCGCACTTCGAGCGAAGTGGAAAGGAGATTAAATGGTTAGATAAAACACGGACCATGAATCTGTGCGTTTATCCTTCCGATTAATCCCCGACCTATTCAATTGATCGTTTTGACCTTCGGGTTTGGTTTACCGATGATATGATGTGAACTTTGTACTACTTTGAGTGTGAAATTAACTAACAGATAGTAAACCGTTTAGTGCGAACGAGTGGTTATGGGACTCACGTTACCACTTTTAGGAATCCTTTTTGAGAATTTTGACACATTCTGCCAGTTAGTGGTGTCCAGTACTGGGCCTCCGGACCTTCACCACTACGGTTTGTTGCCTTTGGGATAGTGTCTTCGGACTGTCTCCTTCAGGTTTGTTGCCTTCGGGTATGTGCCTTCGGGTTTGTGCCTTCAGGTTTGTTTCCCTATAGTATCGCTTTCGATGTTGGTCGTTATGAGCCGCATGGGTGATATTGGGTTTAGATTCTTCGGGCTCATGGATCCTTGTTTGTACAGCACTGAGCTCGAGCAAATTTTATGATGTTTCATTTATATGTATATTCCCTAGATATTGCTCTTCGGTGTTTATCTTTTTGAGCCGCACGATATATAGCGATTACCTTGTGGAACTTGTGTTACCTTCATTGGTATTTGTTATTGCCTTTTTGGCTTGCTTTGGGATATTCCTATCCTTTGTTTCTATGAGTTGCCGATGACATGAGGCTTGTTTTGTTATCATATGATTCATCTTTTGTTAGATGAATATGTTATCTCCTTTAGAGATATTTGTTATACCTTGTAACCTTGAAGGTTTATTGTTGTTCAGTTTATCTAACTGATTTGTTTAGCTAGACTGACCCGTGTATTTTATACTCGGGTCAGACCGAGATGTTTCAGGTTAGGTGCTTTTGGACTTAGCCTACTTTTCTTCCGCATGGACTATTCAACTTGTTCCTTTTTGTTAAAGCTTTTTGTGTAGTCCTTTTATTATAACTCTGATATATGTATTCTTTTGACTCATCTGTATATTGTGGTTTGCTATACCACTTGACGTGTATTAGTTTGTATATTCTGTTATGTATCTGTATATGTGTATATGATGATCTACTGTTCTGTGATGTATATTACATGTGAGTTGTTATATTCTGTTCTGATAGATCCTCCAACCACCTATGGTTTTGTTTTAAGTATTCATTGGGTATGTCGACCTGCTTGGTATGACTATTGTCGATGTATTCAATAAATAGTTAAAGCAAGGCTATAGATGGTCGCTCCCAACCAGCCTTATTCTCCGTGTTAGTTGACGGCATTACCCTGTAGTGTCCTTGGCTAGCGTGGGTATAGAGGTGGGGCGTCACAGCGTGGTATCAGAGCGAGATTCAGGACAAAATATGATAAACACAGAATAGATGCACATATTACGGTACATCAAAGTGTATAAGTGATACAAATCTTTGAATCATCGTGCCTTTCTATTCCTTCTACCATCAAAGGTTAGATAGAATTTGGGGAATACGTCTAGGAATGCATTTTATTCCGTAGTATTCCGTAATGGTGTATCTACCTTGTGATTAATCTTGTTATTATCATACTTTCAGCGTATGGCTGGAAGAGGCAGGGGACGACGTTCGGATGCTGGACAATCCAGTGTTTCACATCCGGATGACGTTTATATGCCCGCCGATCAGTTTTTGGAATTGTTTAGGAGCACTCAGCCTCTAGTTCCTCCTCGAGTGTCTCCGCCTCGCAAGTCTGCCTTTGCACGCCCGTGCAGTGATTTTGCTCATCTTGGGGGAAAGCCGTTTAAAGACTCCGAGTCTGTTCTTGAAGTCCAAGCTTGGTTTCGCACGTGCGAGCGTATCTTCTCTCGCATTTCTGACCATGATAGAGTTCTTGTAACTTCTAGCTTATTACAAGAGCGTGCTCTTGATTGGTATGAGCTTCTTATAGCCGAAATTGATGAGTCTACTCTCTCTTGGACTCAGTTTCGGGAGCGATTTGAACTCAAGTTCGTTCCTGAATCTAAAAAAGATTGACCCGTCGCTTCCTTGAGTTGAAGCAAGGAAAATCTTCTGTTTCTGAGTATGTTGCATCATTCGAGGCTTTATCTAAGTATGGTCTTGAAATCATTAGCACTTCTTATAAGAAGAATTTGAAGTTTGTTTCTGGTCTTAAGAAATATCTTAAGAAGTCTTTGTTGCTCCAGCTTAAGCTTTCTTTTGAGGAGTTGGCTGATTCTGCGCTTCATCTCGAGACCGTCGAGAAGGAGTGTGATAGTGATGTTGATGTTGAGGTTTCCAGGAACCCCAACAAGAGGCCGTTTCCATTTCAGAAGAAGCCTTTTCCTTCTAAGAAGAAGAAGACTGGTGGTTCTAGTTCTCAGCCTCAGTCTTCTGGAACACCTTTCATTCGGAAGTGTTTCAATTGTGGTTCTCCAGATCATATTATTCGAGCTTGTCCTAAGCCTCTCTTCTGCCGCTATTGCAAGAAGGAAGGTCATCATGTTTCAGCTTGCCCTACTATTCCGGCTGGTGCCAAGTCTAGCTAGCTTTATGCTGCTATGGCTTCTGAAGGTCCCTCT
Source organism: Allium cepa (assembly GCA_030765085.1). NCBI lineage: Eukaryota > Viridiplantae > Streptophyta > Magnoliopsida > Asparagales > Amaryllidaceae > Allium > Allium cepa. The sequence goes on along the minus strand of CM060940.1, from coordinate 324,356,246 downwards.
CAGCCCAAAGGCATATCTCCACCTATTTTGGAAAGTTCTATTTTATTTCGTGATCTTAGTATACGAGTTCTTTTCGATACGGGTGCTTCTCATTCCTTCGTATCGAAAAAGCTCGTTGATGATTTATCTTTGGATGTTTCTTGTTTGGTTACTTCTTTGAGGATTGCGAATCCTATTGGAGGATCCGCGACCCTTAGCCTACTTTGTGATGATGTTGAGATTATTTTATGTGGCTTTTCTTTTCGTGCAAGTCTGCATGTTATTTCTTGTCTGGGATTTGATTTGATTTTGGGTATGGACTGGCTAGTAAGATATGATGCCAGGATTATTTGTTCGAAGAGAATTATATATCTTCGACATCCGGATTCGCCTACTCAGCTATCTCTTATTCTTGGGATGTGGATAATTCCGAAATGGATTTATATTCTCTTGACTCGCGGGATGATGATGATATATCTCGTATTCCTATTGCTTGTGACTTTTCTGATGTTTTTGAGCCTATCTCGGGTTTGCCACCAAAGCGGGCAATTGAGTTCCGCATTGATCTCATTTCGGGCGCGCAGCCAGTTAGTCGTCCTCCCACGAGGATGTCTACAAGGGAAAATGAGGAACTCAAGAAGCAGCTTTAGAGCTTGAGTCCAAGCAGTTGATTCGGTCCAGTTTTTCTCCGTGGGGATCCGCGGTCGTCTTCGTGAAGAAATCTGATGGAACTCTTAGGCTTTGCATTGACTATCGCAAACTTAACGAGTTAACCATCAGGAATAGGTATCCATTGCCAAGGATCGATGATATGTTCGATCTATTGAGTGGTGCTAAGGTCTTTTCTCAGCTAGACCTTGCCACAGGTTTTCATCTGTTACGAGTTGCGGAGGATAGCATTCCTCTTACCGCTTTCCGCACTCGTTATGGTTCTTTAGAGTGGCTCGTTATGCCGTTCGGTTTGACGAACGCTCCTGCTTTCTTTGTTGATCTCATGAATCGAGTATTCCGAGAATATCTCGATAAGTTCGTCCTTGTCTTCATTGATGATATCCTTATTTATTCTAAGTCTGAAGCTGAGCATGCTAATCACTTGAGAATTGTCTTAAGCACCCTCCGTCACCATCAGCTTAAAGCCAAATTCTCCAAGTTCCATTTTTGGAAGAATAAGGTTAAGTTTTTAGGCCATGTTGTATCTTCCGATGGCATTTCTGTCGATCCCTCAAAGATTGAAGCCATCCAGAATTGGAAGAGGCCTGAGAATGTGCATGAGATTCGTAGTTTCCTTGGATTGGCGGGTTATTACCGTCGGTTCATTAAGGATTTTTCCCGTGTTGTGCTTCCTCTCACCTGCCTTACTCGTAAAGGCATTCGTTTTATTTGGTCCGACAAGTGTGAAGCTTCCTTTCTAACATTGAAGGAACTTCTCACTAATGCTCTTATTCTTGTGGTTCCCGAGGGGAATCATGATCTTGTTGTCTACACCGATGCTTGTGATAGTGGTCACGGTGCTGTTCTTATGCAGAAGGATCGGGTAGTTGCTTATGCTTCTAGGCAACTGCGTCCGAAAGAAGTTCGCTATGCCACTCATGATCTTGAGTTAGCCGCCATTGTCTTCGCCTTGAAGATTTGGCGACACTATTTATTGGGCGAGCGCTTCATTCTTTATACCGATCATAAATCCTTGAAGTATTTGTATACTCAGAAGGAACTCAATATGAGACAACAGCGTTGGCTCGAGTTTCTTGCCTCCTATGACTTTGATATCCAGTATACCCCTGGAAAGGGTAATCGTGTTGCTGATGCGCTTAGTCGCAAACATTCAGCTGTAGTTTCTTTGATGCTTGCCGAATAGGATATTCTTGAGACTCTATCTTTTTGTGAAATTCGTGATCGAGGTTCGTCTTTTGATTCTCCTATTCTATTATTTAGTTTGGGAGCTCGACCCATTTTATTGGATCGTATTGCCGATGCTCAGCGGCGTGATCCTGATTTGTTGCATCTTATTCAGCTTTGTGAGTCTGGATCCTGTGATGAGGCGTTGCGGGGTTTCAGCATTGATTCTCATGGGTGTCTTCGCAAGAAGAACCGTCTTTTTGTGCCTTCTGATTTTGCACTTAGGCATGACATTCTTGATGACTGTCATTGTTCTAAGTATACCATTCATCCTGGTAGTAGTAAGATGTATGCTGATATGCATCGTCTTTATTATTGGGAAGGCATGAAGCGCGATGTGGCGAGTTATGTGAGTAATTGCATAACTTGTCAGCGTTTTAAGGCCGAACATCAGCGTCCTTCTGGTCTTCTTCAACCTCTAGAGGTTCCATTGTGGAAATGGGATCAGATTTCTATGGATTTCATTGACGGCCTACCTCGTTCGAGATCGGGCCATTCTAGCATTTGGGTTATTGTTGATCGCCTCACTAAGTCTGCTCATTTTGTCCCTATTAAGTCTAATAGGACTGCTTCGCATTTGGCTAAGTTATATGTCAAGGAAATCGTGAGACTTCACGGTGTTCCTAGTTCTATTGTGAGTGACCGTGATCCTTTATTCACGAGTCAGTTTTGGCAGAGTCTTCAGCAAGCTTTGGGAACAAAGCTTAATTTTAGTACAGCTTATCATCCGCAGTCTGATGGACAGACTGAACGGGTGAATCGTATCTTGAAAGATCTTCTCCGTATTTGTATTTTTGATTTCGATGGTAGTTGGGAGGATCACCTACCTCTTGTAGAGTTCTCCTACAACAATAGTTTTCAGTCTAGTATCGGTATGGCTCCTTTCGAAGCTTTATATGGAAGGCCATGTCGATCACCTTCTTGTTGGTTGGAATCTGGGGAGAAGCTTATTCTTGGTCCAGATTTTGTTCGTCACTCTTCCGAGAAGACTGATCTTATCCGGTTGAGAATGAAAGAGGCACAGAGTCACCAGAATCCTACGCGGACAACCGTAGGAAGCCTCTCGAGTTCTCGATTGGTGATCTTGTTTTTATTCGTGTTTCTCCTTTGAAAGGGGTTATGCGTTTCAGTACGACTGGGAAATTGGCTCCTCGCTATATAGGACCATTTTTCTATTACTGAACGTATTGACCTTGTGGCTTATAGAGTTTCACTTCCTGCTCATTTATCTGGCATTCATGACGTGTTTCATGTCTCGCAACTTCGGAAGTGTCTTCGGGAATCGGATTCTGTTATTGATTGTCCTGATTTGCTTGAGCTTGAGATCTCACCGGACTTATCTATTGTACAGCAGCCTATTCGCGTACTTGACATGGAGGTGCGACACCTTCGGAACATGGACGTGCCGCTCGTTAAAGTTCAGTGGTCCGCTAATCCTAATGACTGTACTTGGGAAACCAGAGAGTTTATTGAGCGATCATATCCGGGTTTTCTATCTTTGCTTGGGAATGGTGAGAATATCTTTTCGTCTCAAGCTTATTTTCTTTTCTTTTGAATGTTGTATGTATGTAGTTGTTACAAATAACGTCTCTAGGAATTGTGGGGATGCAATTTTATAAGGAGGGGGGATCTGTAACAACCCGCATATTTAACGATTATATATTTAAATATTTTATTTAAATATAGCGCCGTTAGTCGGATTTAGGTCCGAAAAGTTACTTTTTGCAAATGGCCGAATTGGAACTCGAAACCATTCCCATTGATTCCAAAATGGCGTTTGCGATCTTTTTGAGTATAAGCTTCGATATGTTTGGAGTTTGTGAAATTTTGACTCTTTTTCTACTTAGGTTTTAGGGTTTGGGTTCAGCCCCAATCTCCTCTTAACCCCCTAGCTCATTAACTCTTCATCCATTCACCCTCATTTCTTTCCTTTAGCTTTAGAAAACTGAAAATGGTGGAGGGGAAGAGGAAATAGAAATTGCAAACCCTAGTTTACCTTGTAAACTTGAATTCCTGCTCCAAATCAAAGAGAAGCCATAGGTAAGCCTCCTCTTCATCTTCTCTATCTCTTTCTCTCTTCAATCTCAGAAAATTTCCTAAACCTAAACTTAGGAAAATGCTTGTTTTGATCTTAGATTGAAGCTAGTAGAGTTGAAGTGGAGAGTGGTTGGTTGTTTTCTTTGGTATTGAGCTTCTCTATTCTTGTTTTGAATTAAAAGTTGAGTTTTGAACTCACATCTACTTCTTTTGATATCATTGATGTTAGGTATGAATTCCTAACAATTATTCATATGTTCATTTGCTTTCGATTTGGTTTGCTTTGGTGAAATTGCCAAATTATGATTTTTGAAGCCAAATCTATGTAAAACCTTATATGGTTGATGTTTATGTTGTTCGGAGTGTTTGGGTGTGTCGTTAAGGTTAGGTAGTCGTTTGACGTAAGCCCATAATCAACACGCATCCGATTGCTTTCGATTTGTTTGGCCATAGATGGCCTAGGTTCAGGAAATGCCTGACCATCAGGTTTCAGACGTCTGAAACCCTATTTCAGACGTCTGAATATTGTTCTGGGGAAGATTTTTATCCCCAGATTCAGACGTCTGAATTTATATCCCAGACGTCTGAAAGTGCTAAATTTCAACCAGAAGGGGAATAGGCAAAATATTGCCTATTTTAGACGTCTGAAAGTTTGGATTCAGACGTCTGAATTCTCTTTTGAAAAAGAAATTAATTTCCAGATTCAGACGTCTGAACCACTTCTTTCAGACGTTTGAACCTGCTGTTTTTGTTAATTTGCCTTGTTCGTTTAGTTTTCTAAATTTAATCGACGCTTGTTGATTCCAATTAGTTGTTTATGCATATTTGACCTTGATGATTCCTTTTTGAATTTATTCATGGGTTTTTATAAATGATTTCTTCAAATCGTATTAAAAGTTCGTTTCTCCGATTTATAAATTCTATTTAAAACACACGCAAAATTTCGCACTTCGAGCGAAGTGGAAAGGAGATTAAATGGTTAGATAAAACACGGACCATGAATCTGTGCGTTTATCCTTCCGATTAATCCCCGACCTATTCAATTGATCGTTTTGACCTTTGGGTTTGGTTTACCGATGATATGAGGTGAACTTTGTACTGCTTTGAGTGTGAAATTAACTAACGGATAGTAAACCATTTAGTGCAAACGGGTGGTTATGGGACTCACGTTACCACTTTTCGGATTCCTTTTTGAGAGTTATGACACAATCTTCCAGTTAGTGGTGTCCGGTACTGGGCCTCCGGACCTTCACCACTCAGGTTTGTTGCCTTTGGGATAGTGTCTTCGGACTGTCTCCTTCAGGTTTGTTGCCTTCGGGTATGTGCCTTCGGGTTTGTGCCTTCGGGTTTGTTGCCCTATAGTATCGCTTCCGATGTTGGTCGTTATGAGCCGCATGGGTGATATTGGGTTTGGAGTCTTCGGGCTCATGGATCCTTGTTTATACAGTACTGAGCTCGAGCAAATTTTATGATGTTTCATTTATATGTATATTCCCTAGATATTGCTCTTCGGTGTTGGTCTTTTTGAGCTGCACGATATATAGCGATTACCTAGTGAAACTTGTTTACCTTCATTGGTATTTGTTATTGCCTTTTTGGCTTGCTTTGGGATATTCCTATCCTTTGTTTCTATGAGTTGCCGGTGATATGAGACTTGTTTTGTTATCATATGATTCATCTTTTGTTAGATGATTGGGTTATCTCCTTTAGAGATATTTGTTATACCTTGTAACCTTGCAGGTTTATTGTTGTTCAGTTTATCTAACTGATTTGTTTAGCTAGACTGACCCGAGTATAAAAATACTCGGGTCAGACCGAGATGTTTCAGGTTAGGTGCTTTTGGACTTAGCCTATTTTGCTTCCGCATGGACTATTTAGCTTGTTCCTTTTTGTTAAAGCTTTTTGTGTAGTCCTTTTATTGTAACTCTGATATATGTATTCTTTTGACTCATCTGTATATTGTGGTTTGCTATGCCACTTGACGTGTATTAGTTTGTATATTCTGTTATGTATCTGTATATGTGTATATGATGATCTACTGTTCTGTGATGTATATTACATGTGAGTTGTTATATTCTGTTCTGATAGATCCTCGAACCACCTATGGTTTTGTTTTAAGTATTCATTGGGTATGTCGACCTTCTTGGTATGACTATTGTCGATGTATTCAATAAATAGTTAAAGCAAGGCTATAGATGGTCGCTCCCAACCAGCCTTATTCTCCGTGTTAGTTGACGGCATTACCCTGAAGTGTCCTTGTCTAGCATGGGTATAGAGGTGGGGCATCACAGTTTCCTCTTTTTTTGTTCGATCTACTTCCTGATTTGAGATGGATTCGGCTGATAAGAAGGAAAAGGGCGACGTGATTTGAGTGAAAGAAAGGAGGCGTGTAGAAGAAGCTTGTCTACAGTGACCACGAAATAAAAGCTTTAAAAAAAATGCTAATGTGAAATTATTTCGGCTGTGTGATTTGAATGGTATATTATTTGAATTCGAATTATCTCAACAAAAATTTCAATGTGTTTATATATCGTATGCTCACTCAACAACTCCAATCGCCATGAAATTTGAAACCCGATAATAATAAAATATTACGGATCCAATGGAACTGGTTTCGTCCAAATCCAAGACTGTGCCTCGGAAGGCTATTTTTAAATTCGATTTAAACTATAAAATTTCAAAACCGAACAAATCACTGTTAAATTCAATTTTAAAACTTCTATTATCTTCAGTGTTATCAATATAAATTTTATAAGCCTTCAAATTATCTTTAACAGGCTTAAAACTGAAGATTCAATAATTTAATTATCAAATAAATTGTAATATTCGTTATTCAAGTTAAAATTGCTCTATTGAATACTTAAAATCAATTAAATATTCCGAATTTTAATTGCTTGAAAATTCTGGGTCGTCACATTCCTCCCCCCTTAAAAGAATTTCGTCCCCGAAATTACTAACTAGGAAGAATGGTCCAAAACCCGTTTACTTTTCCCAAAACCAAACAGTTTCTAACAACACAACATCTTACCAACTATCTTTTTATAAAAGACCCATTATTATTCTTATTAACTTTCCAAACTTACATAGCTTCCAAATAACTTTACTTATTCATCCATTCAAATTTAAATTCAAAATCAAATTTAAATTATCTCAATTTTCTCAAAAAATTTCTAACTCTCTAAATTTCCGAAATTTTTTGCCAGCGTCTCCTTTGCGCGGCTGACTCGGTACAACTACAAAATGGCTCTACGGCCTCCCAAATCCAAAAAGAAAACAAAACGCCAAGTGGCTCAATCCAAAATCCCAATCAAATTTCACAAAATTTAAACACATACCTTTTTGGTCGGGCAACTCAATTTTTATCCTTATGAAGTCAAAACCAATTCACTTTTCCTTTATATTACCTGCATATCCTGCTTATCACTAATATCCAATCATAATATTCCCAAAACATCATATCAATTTTATTACAAAATGTCAGTATTTATTCATTCAAATATTAACTTAGATTATATTTGTAGTATCAATTCCCAATCAAGAATTCACCATTTCCTTCTTAAGTTAGTATAAGCATCTTATATGTTTCTTATATTTATTTTCATCTTACCACTTCAGTTAGTATCTATTTCTAATTAAATTGATTCTATTATTCCCATATGAATTCAATTTATCTTCCACTCTGAATATTTGAATTTTATTTTCTATTTATAACTAATTCATATCATTATTTTAAATTGGTTTCATTTACTAGTTTATTTCAATTTCCAGTTTGAAATCGTTTTGTCGTTAACTAAATTTTCCAAAAGTTTTCAAAAATTTTCTAACTCCTAAAATTTCTGAAATTTTTTGGCAGAGTCTCCTTTGTACGGAGGAGCTTTTGCAATTTGAAAAAAGATATAAATATATATACATCGACCCACACGGTCGGAAAACAGAAAAACAGTTCATATTTCCTATTTTTATTGCGTAGGCGTACCTTAGTTAGCATTTTTAAGCAAACAGCTTATTTGTTTAGCAATTAGCACAACCATATCCAGCTACACGGCTTCCAAGTACCTGTACTTACTCAATTTAAACATATAAGTGCCACATATATAGTTTTATCTATATTTCACTTATTTGCAATAGTTAAAACATATGAATTCTAAAAGAAATTCACACCAAACATTTTTCCGTAAGCAATTTATATAGTTCCCATGCTAATTCAACTGTTTCAATTAATTCATAAACCATTTTCATTCAATTTGAATGGTTTTCAATCCATTTGTATACAACTTCATCAATTTGAATGGTTTAAAACTCAATTGCTTACCTTCAATTTATTTTTAAGCAAACCGAGCTCATATTTAATTCGATTGTTCTCAAAATCAATTTATTTACTCCTATCAATTCATAGAATTTTAATTACTTCCATTTATATCAAATGTCAATTTATTCTATGCAATTTGACGAGATCTATGTGAATAAATAAGTATTTATGTTTTTATAACCAATTTAAATGGATTACAACTCAATTTATACTTAATTCTATTCCATTTTTTTAAATTTATTCACAATTCATATATTCTCATTTTCATTGCATTTCAGATTTGAATCCATTCACTTGCATTTCATTTTATTAACCAAACCAAGTCATTCAAAACCATTAACAATTTAGGTTCATCTTCATTACCAATTAAATTTCCTTTTTATTTTAATTCATTCACAACCATTTATTTAGCTCGGCACATTTCATTTCAATTTTATTCACAATCCATTCATTTACATTCCATTCCATACTTGTTTATTCCAAACTGTTTTATTTAGCTCAAAGACAATCTAAGCTATTTCATTCAATAACCATTTCAATTTTTCTTATAGACTCCAAGTTATTTCAATTTCTTAACAATTTAAATGGTTTACAATTATTTATTTAAGAATTTCATTCCATTAAATATTATCTGCAACTCACCGAATTCTATTTCGATTTAAATTTATTTTCACTTGATTTAAATCCAACCCAATATCATTAAACTTAGTTTAAGTTGAATTAAATTCAACTCTCTTCCATCTATTCATCTTAAGTCAATTTACTTCAATTTATTCAAATTTTATACTTAAGCTCATTTTCATTTTACAAGTAAATTTTTCTCTTTTATAATCAACTTAACTCAATTGATTCCAAGGCCATATCCAATTTATTTCCACATATCTGGATTTTATTCTCAATACAAACCATTACTATTTTAATCCAATTTCATTTTTATTCGATACCTTTCCAATTATATTTAATTTGTTAACACTTCAAGTCAAATTTTAATTAATAACTCAAGTTCTGATTCCACCATTCAGCTTTAACTTACCATCAAATTCTATTAACTCACAATTCAACTTCATTCTCTATTTATTTAATTAATTGCAATACCACTTTCAATTATATTTTCTTCACTAAGGATTCAAGTAGAATTTGATTTATAACTTGAGTTTTATTTCCAAACCTCAATATTAACTCACCAATTCAGCTTTTATTTAGCTACATTGGTTATCATTATATATTTCATTATCTAATTTATTATCTACTTAGTTTTTCCTTAATTTATAATTCAATACTTGAATTTTAATTTCAAATATCACTTCATTCAATTTGCTTAAGTTCAATTTATTTTATAATTCAAGTTTTGATCTTCATTTTTTTTTTCAATACATCAAATAATATTTATTTTGGATTTTGTATTCCATTGTCAATTTTATAAGTCACAACTTATTATTTACACAATTCCATTCATTATAGGCTTGAATATATTCATCTTTTATTTTAACTCAAGCCTTATGCTTATTTATCACCCAAGCATATTTTATTCCATGCATTTTAATTCTTTTACTCGCTATTCTTATTTATTTATTTCAATTCCAATTCTTATCCGACTTATTTTCCATTTATTCAGGTAAGAATTTAATTCCATTCGATATCACCCATAACTCAACTGAATTTTATTCCAATTTAATTCTATTTTAACTCAGATTTATTTAACTCAATTCGAATACAACTGGATATTATTTCAGCCTATTCAATTAATTTCAATCCAGTTAAATTTTTATTTCCCAATCCAAGTTAATTTCATTTTAACTTTTCTCCTTAAATTTAAATTCCGACATTCAAAGCTTATATGATCTCAATTTATAAGCTTACAACCTACCTTATCAGGATTTTTAAACACCCGGCTTTTGTTTCAAATCTCACTTCTCAAATATTCAAACCAATCCTGGTTTTTATTCCCAACAAATCCTTTTAAGATTTTCAAAAACAACTAATTTTTCTGAACAAATCAATTTTTCTTCTTCTTTTTTTTGCAGCAATCCTTCACTTAGTAATTCGAAAATGAATACCGATGATGCGGCCGTCATCATTAGAATTATTTCCCAATAATCCAAGTGATTTCAATGCTATATTACTTTCAAAATCCATTCAAAACACACTTTCTTTCAGGAATACCTCCAAAACAATAATACTATTATATCTTCAAATACTTCCAAATCTCCGGGATTTTAAAGTTTCAAATTCTGTTTTAATTCAAATTTTAACTATAATGCATTGGTATAATTTACGCTTATACAAATTCTCATTTGATTATATTTCAATTTATAAATCACGTTTATAATTCATATTTTATAAGTTTCTTTTTATAATGAATTTATTCCCTTAAATTTTAGTTATATTTCAATTTCTAGTTAAATTTTCACTTAACAATGATAATACTTTAATATTATCATTTCTAACATCCAAGCAACCATATATTAGCTAAATAGTTTACAAAAACTTTCTTTATATAAAAAATATATTTTGGGTAAAATTATTTCATTTACTCGCATTTAAAACAATACCGTGTTGATTGTTCTATTCAAGTGTTTAGAAACCCTTTCAATACAGTTGCGCAGACTGTGTCGACGAAGGTTCATATACCACTCAATAAATCAATCAACGCAATATTAAAACAATTTATATTCACTAACAAATACGCGCTCATATCTATTTATATGCTCAAACTCATTCTAGAGTACTACGGACTCTAAGTTAAATGAGTAATTCCCACCAGAGCCAAGGTTATCACCAACCTAAGCTTTGATACCAAGTGTAACAGCCCGGAAATCCGTACCCCTTGAGTTAACACTATTCTACCCAAATCAACTCAAGTTATACAGAAATACGAACCATTTGGGTTAAAGAAGAAGAGGTAGAAGAAGAAAATAGAAAACAACAACAGAACCTAACCATCGCAGCGGAATAAAATATAATGGAAAATAAATGATCTTTACTCAAAAATCAAATATTTCTGTTTATATATTACATCATCAGAGTACATCAATCACAGCTCAACATCAATATCATACAATGGATACACAACAACTCAAACAGTGGAATATATATATAAACAAGTACGAGAGTACGTATCGTCATCCAGCTCATCTCTTGAGCTCCACAGCATCATATCATGTACCCTATAATACTCGGTCTGACCCGAGCATTACAGTTAAATAATACCCAAGTCAGTCTGGAATACCAGCGTGAGAAAATCACATCAATTTGATTATTAAAATTTCAAAATTCCTTTAAACAAAAGCATCTCGTAAGACCACGCCACAAATAAACATGTCGGGTTTTACCTTACGATAGCTAAAACAATTTTTATAGAAATCCTCTGATATTATAATAGGGTCTATATACAAATACTTATAAAATAGCCGAAATTGTTACATGATTAAATTCCATCTACTAGCCACAGAGTGGGCAATACAAACAAAACTCGTACAAGGCTCGTAGGGAGAATGGATTTCCAACTAATGACTAGGCACTGGGGTACCACCTGTCACAGTACGGGGCCTAGATCACCGTACCGAGGAGTACGTCCACTCCCCTGCAACACAAGGCTGGGACTACCCCTTACTCGATAATCCCGAGTGAGATCACCCCGCGGTTGGGATCAGCAGCCGCCCACTAAGCTGAAATAAAAAGGGACATCTAGACAGGAATGACCTCACCCTGCTTGGGTGCTACCCACCTAGCCTTGCTGCATAACGCCTGATTTTCAGTCATTCCCATTTGATGAGTCTTGAGGCTAAGCGTTACCTTTATAAAACATATCCCTTTGAATGCCCATCGTCCACCTGACGATGTTTCGCAAGCATTCATCCATACAAGTCCGTCCCGAGTCCGAACGGAACCGAAGGTACTATTCCTACTACATCCATTTTGGAAATATCCTCAGGATTAGTAGCGACTAGCCCTTGCACTTCACTGCTCCATCTTCGAATCCAAAAATCGTTTTTCACGAAACGTACAAACCGGATCGAAGTGGTTTTCGAGAAATAAATCTCGATCCCGGTCTCTTCGAAACGATCAACGCATCTGTCCAATATTGATAGTCGGTTATTTAACTATCAATTTATATTCACAAACATCCATCAAACAGTAAATAATTTCCCATATTATTTATTTATTTATCTCAAAAATATCTTCATAAGATATATTTTCACTTTCCAAACTCCTTTGAAATCAGTTTTCAAACTATCTTCCTTTTCTCAGAATAAATTTCGAGTATTTCCATTTCCACTGAAATTACCAAGTACAAGATTTTAGATTTTTTTTTAAATAATTTCAAAACACTTTAATTTTAAAGTATGTTTAATATTTAATTTAGAAGACTTTACTTTAGTACTTAATTTAAAATAATACTTTAGAAAAAAAATTAAAATAAGTTTACTTTATAAATATAACTAGATTTTCTTCTTTAAACAAAATACTAAATCATTCCTTAAATAATTATTACGATAATAGATCAACAAATTTCTTACTTTAGAATTTACTTTAAAATAATTAAATTAAAGCTACTTCAATAATTGATTAAAAATATATACTATATGAATATTTAAAAATAAGGTTACTTTATAAATATAAACTAGGTTTTCACCTTTAAGACAGAATTACTAACTCCCTCTTTATAAATTATTACTACAGTAATAGATTTGAATAAATATTTAGTTTAGAATTTAACATTTAGAAATAATAAATTTCCAAGAACATACTTTGCAAAACAACATTAAAACCTTTATTTTATTTAAAAACCTACTTTGAAAACGTACTCGGCTATCCAGAGAAATATACTTCTCTTCACAACCTTTAAAAATAAATCACTATTTACTTTTAAACAATTTTCTCATTCCTTTAATAAATTCCCGCCTTGAATTTATTCTTCCAAATATCCAATTTCAAACACTTAAATCAATTTCCAAATTGATTTCCAATTTAATTCATTTATTCAGAATCCTTTAAATTCATATTTTATTCCTTAATTATGATTTAAAATACTTTTAATTGAAATACCAATTTAGATTTATCAATCTACTTCTTATACCTTTAAATAAATTTAAAACTTTAAGTTTTAGAATAATTCTTTATTCGTTTAATTTAATATCACATAATTTTACAATTCATTAATTACTGTTTATTCTAACCCTTTTCTTTTCACACTCGAAGTTATTTATTAGTATTTAACATATTTCCGTTTCTTTTTTCCAATTCATTCTTAATTTATTCAATTTTCTAAGATTACTTCATTTACAACTTTACTTCCTTTTATTTTCTTTCCAAAATCAAATTTATATATTTTCGGTAATTCATTATACCCAAATATATCCAATCAAATCATAATAGTCAATATTCCAATATATTTATCATAGAATATCAGGTAATCATATCAGAGAATATTAAATAATAAATGTTGAAGGATCCAGTTGGATCCCTCCTACCTGTTTTCCCTGCATCCACAGATGTTAGCACAATAATATACCAATTCCAGAATATACCATACTATAGCACATCAATCAATTTCAACTATTCAAACAATTAATTAAATTTAATCATTTAAATTTAAATTAACTGAGTGAGATTAACTCAGCTTTGATTCTTGTTTTGCAACCTACTTCATTCTCGATTTGAGTCCACGATTCTCAGACCTTGTATAAACATTAGGTGTTTTATTAATGTTCGAGTCAATTAAAATAAAAGTCCCATTTGATAATTTAATTAACTAGTGATTTCATTTTTAAACAAGCGAATTTATTTCAAACTAATTTCCTTTTTTAGTAGAATATTTTAGCATCCAAATAATTAAATAAGTTAATTGAAACAATTAAATCTTCAAATTCGTTATTATTTTAAAAATTAAACTAGTAGATTTTTAAAATCTACTCTTTTTTTTAAAAAATCTTTCAAACATTTTAAAATTAAATTAACTGATGATTTAACCATCTTATTTATCATTTAAAAAAAAAATGAAATTGTGAGTTTAGAATTATTCACATATTTTTCTCATTAATAAATAACAAAAATAAGAATTTAATTTACTATTCCAAATATATATATATATAGCTGATTCTATTTTAAACAAAACTGCTTTGAAATCAAAATAAATTTTAAAACTCATTGTATACTTCCTTCCTGTATATGTAACATTTATTAAATTAAATTAATAATGAAGATAATACCTCACGAACAACTCCCTCGCGAGCACCTACTCGATGACCAAAATCTGTTAGTCCCAGAGCCCTGCCGCTCGCTGCCCCAAACGCCTGCCCTAGCTCACTCTCCTATCGAAAACCGCCACCTCCCTCTCGAATCCACGCGCACGACCTCATCGTTAAACGTGAACTTCAAAGTCGGTCACAAACCCAAATCCACTACGTCGGCGAAGTCGAGTCCTCGCCGCCAGTCATCACTGCCTCACAAATTGCACCGCATCGACCTAAACACAAACCACCGCGACGCCGCTCGCTGTTTGAAAACACGCGAAAACTTCAATTCTCGAATTTGATTTTATGAAACGTATCGAAGAGGGCAAGCTTCGATTTTGGGAATGATTTTCTGGAGAGGAGAAGTCGATTCGAAATAGAGGGGAGTTCGGTTCTTTGAATTGTGTTAGAGAGGGTTTCCTTTTTTTTGTTCGATCTACTTCCTGATTTGAGAGGGATTCGGCTGATAAGAAGGAAAAGGGCGACGTGATTTGAGTGAAAGAAAGGAGGCGTGCATAAGAAGCTTGTCTACAGTGACCATGAAATAAAAGCTTTAAAAAAAATTCTAATGTGAAATTATTTCGGCTGTGTGATTTGAATGGTATATTATTTAAATTCAAATTATCTCAACAAAAATTTCAATGTGTTTATGTATCGTATGCTCACTCAACAACTCCAATCGCCACGAAATTTGAAACCCGATAATAATAAAATGTTACGGATCCAATGGAACTGGTTTCGTCCAAATCCGAGACTGTGCCTCGGAATGCTATTTTTAAATTCGATTTAAACTATAAAATTTCAAAACCAAACAAATCACTGTTAAATTCAATTTTAAAACTTCTATTATCTTCAGTATTATCAATATAAATTTTATAAGCCTTCAAATTATCTTTAACAGGCTTAAAACTGAAGATTCAATAATTTAATTATCAAATAAATTGTAATATTCGTTATTCAAGTTAAAATTGCTCTATTGAATACTTAAAATCAATTAAATATTCCGATTTTTAATTGCTTGAAAAATCCTGGTCGTCACAAATTAAAGAAAATTTGTTTAATTTTTTTTTTATATGAACTTCGTAAATTCATAATTGTTGCATACGTTGTCGAAATTCGATGAAACAGGAAGCGCCAGAATTGCAGCGATGAGCACCCCGCTGAGGTGCAGATCCAGAAGCGTTTGGAGCTAGCGAGAATTTTGGGTTAAATCGAACGGACTCGATTTAATTCAAAATTTAAACGCTCAACAGTCTCAAGGTGAGTAATCTCACTCAAATCTGGATACCAGTTAATTTAAATAGCTAATATTTAAATGTTTGATTGGTTGTTTAGCTGAATATGATAATTATTATCAGATTGAATAGATATTTAATGGTTGCTAATATCTGTGGATGCAGGAAAATAGGTTTGATGGATCCAACTGGATTCCTCACAAATAGTAATTTTAATTTATATTCTGTGATATATCTCATTGATAAATTTATTTTATCTACGAGTCTGTGAACAAAGATAAGCATTATGGATTATACCGCTTATCGAGGTTGATATGATTGAATTTGTGATGGTTGATGTTGTGCGCTATTGTGTTAAACCCCTGGGCTACACTATACACAAACAATTATGGATTAAACGTGGAAATTGGTTAAGTCACAGGGTTTTGAAAAAAAATTTGAATTGAAATTTTGAATCCAAATGGTTTTGGAAATAAATCGGATTTAAAGTGGAAATTTTTTTGAAAAGGGATTTCAAAATAAAGAGTTGTTTTTGAATAACTTTATTTAGTTTTGAAATTTGATTTAAATTTGAACTAAAAATTTGAAATTGAATTCTATGTTGGGAACCTATAATTTTAAAAAGGTTATATATGTTTACATGAATTTAAACCATTTTAGAAAGTGTTGATTTGGGAATTTAAATTAACCCAAAGATTTAACTTGTATAAATGAAATCGGATTTTTCCGAAATAAAAACTAATTGTTTTCAAACGATATAAGTTTTCATATAAGGAATGAATTTCCATTTGGTATTTAAGGAAGTCAAGTTGAATTGGAAATGGTTTTCCAAGTTAGGAATGATTTGGAAATTATGGTCTATAAAGATTATACAAGTTATAAAGATGTTTATATAGGTTTTTAACCATTTAAAAAGCATGGTTTTGGAAATTTAAATTTAAATCCAAGTTTTATACTTGAATGGTTTAACTTATGTAATTTGAAATCGGTTTTTCCCAAAATGAAAACTATTTGTTTCAAATAATAATAGCTTTCATAAAAAGAAAGGATTTCCAGTTTGTGTCGAAAGATTTCAAGTTTGAAATGAAATTGTAAATAGTTTGGAAAACTATGAATTAACCTTTGTGAAGACGATTAAATCTTATTTTGAAATCTAAGAGGATTTTAAATGGTATATCTTCCATATATAAGATTTGAATTGGAAAGGGTTTGAAAGTTATGAATTAAATCTTAAACAGAAAGATTGGTGTAACAACCCGCATATTTATCGGTTGTATATTTAAATATTTTATTTCAATATAACGTCGTCTATCGGATTATAGTCCAAAAAGCTACTTTCCGCAAACGGTCGAATTGGGACTCAAGACCACCTCCATTTAGTCCAAAATGGCGTTTGCGATCTTTTTAAGTATAAATTTTGATATGTTTGGAGCAAGTTGAATTTTTCTACTTTTTCTAGTTGGGTTTTGGGTTTGGGTTCAGCCCGCTAGCTAACTTAATACCCTAACTCAGCCCTCTCCTCTCCATTCACTCATTCCCACTCCTCAAACTCAAGCTCCAACTGAAAATGGTGGAAAGGAAAGGGAATTAGAAACTCCAAGCCCTAGTTCCTCTTGCCAGCTCAAATTCTTGCTCCAAAATCAAAGAGAAGCTATTGGTAAGCCTCCTCTTCATCTTACCCAACTCTTTCTCCTTCAATTTCAGAAAGTTTCCTAAACCTAACTTAGGAAATACTTGTTTTGATCTTAGATTGAAGCTAGTAGAGTTGAAGTGGAGAGTGGTTGATCTTTTCTTTGCAATTGAGCTTCTTCTTCTTCTTCTTCTTCTTCTTTGTTTTAAGGTTAAAGGTGAGATTTTTATCTCACATCTTTGTCCATAATTATCTTTGATTGTTGGGTGTGAATTCCTACTACCTTTTCATGTGCATTTGCTTTTGGTTTGGATTGAATTGGTGAATATCCTAATTTTTAGTGTTTTGGGTTCAAATCTTTAAAATCCTAACTTTGATGTTTGAACATGTTTTTGGTGATGCATCGAGGAGCATATAGCGTCGGGTAGTCGATTGGCATAAACCCTTGGCGCTGTTGCTCGAACGATTGCAATTTGGTCGAGATTGGCCCTCGTTTTGATAGGCTGGGAAGTGCTGGAAACAGGGTTCGGCCGACCGAACTCAGTATGTCGGTCGACCGACCTGCTACCAGAGCACTTCTCTGTTTCTGGGCAGGTCGACCGAGCTCAGAGTCCGGTCAACCTACCTGCTCCTGTTCCCTGTTTTGCCTAGTTTGCCTATTTGTTTGTGATTCAAACTTTTATCGATCTACGTTGATTCCAATTAGTTGTCTATGCATATTTGACCTTGATGATTCCTTTTTGACTTCATCCACGGGTTTTCATAAAATAATCCCTTTAAATTGCATTAAAAGCTCGTTTCTCCAATTTATAAATTCTATTTAAAACACACACGATTTCGCACTCCGAGCGAAGTGGGAGGAGAATCAAATGATTAGATAAAACGCGTGAAATGAACACGTGCGTTCATCTTCTTAGTTAATTCCCAATCTATTCGTTTGAACGTTTTGACCTTTGTGTCTGGTTTACCGATGAGATGAGGTAAACTTTATACTGCTTTGAGTGTGAAATTAACTAATGGATAGTAAACCGTTTAGTGCGAACGGGTGGTTATGGGACTCACGTTACCACTTTTCGGATTCCTTTCTGGGAGTTTGTGACACATGTTGCCCTTGGGATAGTGTCTTCGGACTGTCTCCTTCTAGCTTGTTTCCTTTAATATCGCTTTTGGAGTTGGTCCTTTGCCCCGGCTCGAGAGATATTTGGGGTTGTTGGTTACCTTTAGTATTGCTTTCGAAGTGGTTTTTCTTCACCAACAACGCTCGAGAGATATCGGAGTGGTTTCTTCACCACCGCTCGAGAGATATTGGAGTGGTTTCTTCGCCACCGCTCATGAGATATTTGGGTTTGTTGCAATTAGGATTTTCTGATGTTTCATTGATATGTATATTCCCTAGGTATCGCCCATCGGTGTTGGTCTTTTTGAGCCGCAGATATATAGCGATTACCTCGTGGAACTTGTGTTACCTTCATTGGTATTTGTTATTGCCTTTTTGGCTTGTTTTGGGATATTCATATCCTTTGTTTGTTGTGTTGCCGATGATATGAGGCTTGTTATGATATGATTAATTTTTTGTTAGATGATTGTGTTATCTCCCTTAGAGATATTTGTTATACCTTGTAACCTTGCAGGTTTGTTGTTGTTCAGTTTATCTAACTGATTTGTTTAGCTAGACTGACCCATGTATTTTATACTCGGGTCAGACTGAGATGTTTCAGGTTAGGTGCATTTGGACTTAGCCTATTTTGCTTCCGCATGGACTATTCATCTTGTTCCTTTTTGTTAAAGATTTTTGTGTAGTCCTCTTTGTTGTAACTCTGATATATGTATTCATCTGGATTCGTCTGTATATTGTGGTTTGCTATACCACTTGACATGTATTAGTTTGTATACTCTGTTATGTATCTGTATATGTGTATATGATGATCTACTGTTCTGTGATGTATATTACATTTGAATTGTTATATTCTGTTCTGATAGATCCTCCAATCACCTATGGTTTTGTTTTAAGTATTCATTGGGTATGTCGACCTGCTTGGTATGTCTATTGTCGATGTATTCAATAGATAGTTAGAGCAAGGCTATAGATGGTCGCTCCTAACCAGTCTTATGCTCCGTGTTAGTTGACGACATTACCCTGTAGTGTCCTTGGCTAGTGTGGGTATAGAGGTGGGGTGTCACAATTGGATGAGTTAATCCAATTTGAAATGGAAATTGTTTTGAAATCCGTGAATGGATCTTTGTGAAACTGGGTGAACTTTGTGAAATGAATCTTTTATTTAAAAAGATTTGAAATTGTAATTTGTTTAAACCATTTGAGAGAAAAGTTGGGATAATAAGTTGTGAATTAACTGAAATCCCAATATCCATATGTTTTTAAATTTACGCTCATTATTCGGTTTAGCCGGGAGAGGACCTTTGTGTCATATAACTCATTCTGAATAATGGTACGTCGATATGGACAGCATTTGAAGACCGGTGGTGAAGATCGGGTATTTTCGAGAACGATAGGATAACCTATCGATTGTCTCTGCACTGAGTAGCTATGGTATAGAGAATTCCTAAGTGATGGGAAGTCCGATCAGGATTGTGAATACCCGGATTTGCAATGGCTTCTTCGGAAGTGCCCTCGGTTCTGTTTGAACCCGGAACAGACTTATATGGTCGTATATCTGACACTACACCTTGAGATATAAAGCCGATTTCTTTCAAATACATATCTGTTGGTGGCAGAGAATATATTCTCTTAGCGTAACACCCTTCTCTGAGACGTACGAGCTCAGAGGCTGTGTAGTTAAAGATATTTATTTATCTATTATATGTTGGCCGCTGCGATATGTGAGATTCTGTTATTGTTTCTGTTTCTTCTTCTATCTTCTTCTTCTTTATACCCTAACGATTTAGTTTCCCGGTATTCGACTGTGCGACATTCGATATTCTGGACGTATTGATGTCGACTTTCGGGCGTCAAGAAATCGGACTTGTTACATGTGGTATCAGAGCATTTGGTTAAGCGGTAACCTTGGCTCTGTTGGGTGTTACTCATTAGAGATAGAGTCAGTAGTACTCTAGAATGAATTTGAGTGTAATAATAGATATGAGCGCGTATTTTTTAGTGAATTTAAAATTGATTTTATACTGTATTGACTTATCGGTTGAGTTTTTATGAATTCTGGTCGGTACGGGAAGTACAACCGTATCGATAGGGGTTTCTAAACTCTTAGACAAGATAAACCGACATGGTATTGTTTTAAAGTGGAGTAAATGGAATAATTTTACCCAAAAATATTATTTTGGTATAAAAGGAATATTTTTCTGAAAATATTATATATATTTGGATGTTTGGTTGTTAATGTTACAATCAAATATAAGAATCTAAAGTTTGAAAAGGTTTATAACCAAATAAAATTCTATAAGTATGATTTATCCAAAAGAAGAATAACTAAATTTGAATTAAACCAGAATTTAAATCCCGGGAATTTTGAAAAGTATTTAAAATGAATTTAAAGCCAAAGTTTGGAAATCTAAAATCTTGGGAATGTTTGAAATGTTTTCCAAAGTGTTTGAAGGCAATGATGGAGTATTATTTTGGGAAAATATTTGTGGAAGGAATTTGTGGAAGTAAGAAAGCACTGAACTCACTTCAGTCGTTGGAAAATAATCCTGATAATGATGGCAACATTATTAGAATTCATTTTCGAGATTCTAAAGTGATGGATTGCTTCCATAGTAATTGGGTATGATATATGTTTAGATTTGTTTGATATACATGGTGTTTCAGAAATTTCAAAGGGGAAATTTGTTTTAGTAAAACCGAGTTGTTTTGGAATCCGGGGATTTGATTTATGTACCAAGTATGTATGAGTTGATTATCATTTCAATGGTTTTGAAATAAAACCGGGCAATTGAATTCTGGAAACACTATTTAAATAATGTGAAAATTAAGATAAATCAACCATTGAACCTATAAAGTGAAGATGATTTGAATAAGAAAGAAAAGAAAAAAAATGATATTTTACTCCTGGAATTAAAATTTAGCTTGAGTAAATGGTGGTGAAGAAAATATATTTGAATTTAACTCAGGATAAGTTAAATAAAATTGGAATTTGAAATTGGATATAAATGTAAAATGAGTAGAATTATGTAATGAAAATTTATATCCTTAAGCTACTAAGCGTTATATAGATAATCTGGAATTGTGATTATCAGATGGAAATAACTTAAATGAGCAATATAAGCTTTTAAGTAAATAAGTTGGTGAACTTAAAAATAGAAAATGGAATTATAATCACAAATGGGAAATAGTTGAATGGCATGGTGAATTCAAACTAAATCCTAAATGGATGTTAAGTGTGATAAGGAAAAGAAAATTATAAGATGTGAATGGACCTAAGTTAGTAAATAAGTTTTGAACATATATATTTAAAAAAAAATTAAATTGAATAGAAAAAAATTTGACCAAATTGAATTTAAGTTAAAAAGACATTATGTTAAATTTGGATTGAATTGAAATCAAAATCCAGTTGTGCTATAAATAATATTGAATGGAATTAAATTCTTATTTAAGTAGTAAATGAAGTGGAATGAATTGAGTTGGCTAAATAAAATTTAGTTAAACTTGAACTAAAATTGTAAAAGGTATTGAGTTGAAGAAAAGTTTAATTTAATCGAAACAATATTGAATAAAATTCTGACTCAACTAATTTCAAAAGACTAGGATGAAGATGATTTTGTGTAAACTAAATTGAAAGGATTTGTATTGAAATGAATAATGGAATTTGATTATAATAATGATGGTTTGAATTATAAATAAATTCAAATGAGTGAAATGATTTAAAGTGGTCTCATTGTTAATAAAATAAGTTTTAAATGGATTGAATAAGTGAATAAATTGAATTAAAATTTGTAATGAATTGGAATTTGATTGAATAAGAATCAAATTTAAAATAAAATAAATATGATGCAAGAAGAAACTGAGATATTTTGTTATTGGAATAACTTAAGGAAATTGTGGAATGTTGTTGCCAAACTTATGAAATGGTCTTGAATGAAATTATTTAGATAATAAAATTTTGATGCAAGAGAAAGGATTTTAATTAATTATTGTGATGAAATAAGAATGTATGAGTTGTATATAACCCAGAATTGAATGATATTAATATAAACCTATATGGATAATGAATTGGAGTGTAAGAATAAGAATTTAATTTGATAATGGAATAAAATGAGGATGTTTGGGTTGTAAATAATTTCAAATGAAGTAAAATTAATATAGTTTGAGTTGGAATTAATTAAGGTTAGTCGTTTTGTTGTTGGCTTGAATGACATCAAATTTGCATTGAGGTTAGTCGTTTTGTTGTAAACAAAGCTAATAAATTAAGAAAAGCAAATAAAGTTGGTTTTTAAATCAATTGGAATGGATTGAAATTTTAACAATTTGAATTGTATATAAATGCAAGTGAATCATAAAGAAAGGCAAATGTATCAAATTTGAAATAAAGATTTGATTGTAAATTAATTTGGAATTGAATTTAAATCTTTGGATTGCTGTTAAAATATGATTAACATGTTAATTATGAGGTTTATTTGTTTAAACTATGTAATTGATGTGTTTGGCTAGTTTAATGAATAGAATGTTAATAAATTCTCATATTATTGAAAACTGATGTGTTTGTTGAGTAAGTACAGGTACGGTAGGCAATCGATAGAGTTGGAGCGCGTATATGCAATATTAATTCGCCGCATGCTTTTAAAATGCTAATAAAAGGTACGCCTACGCAATAAAAATAGGAAATATGAACTGTTTTTGATTTTTTGACCGTGTGGGTCGATGTATATATATTTATATCTATTGTGATATTGCAAAATCTCCTCCGTACAAGGGAGACTCTGCCAAAAAATTTCGGAAATTTTAGGATTTAGAAATTTTTTTGAAATTTTTGAAACATTTCGTTAACGACAAATTGATTTCAAATTAAAATTTAAATAAAAAGGATCTTGGAATAGGAATCGAAACTAGTGGTTTTGATTGGAACTTGAGAGTGTACGCAAAGTGAAATTTTAGATTCTTACTAAGTGAGTTTTGCTATTGACTTGGAGCATTCTTTCTACCTTAGTAATTTCGGGGACGAAATTCTACCTTATCGGATATCAATTTTCGTAGCAATCGGAGTTGTCGTTTGACCCTGGCAACTTAAAACGCATAGAAACTATTTTAATCGATTTAATTTTAATTTGATAGTTTATTTCCGTAGCTCACGCATATGATCGAATTAGCCTCCGAAACACGTTCCATTGTGTTCGTAACGTGGGTAAAACCTTAGAAACGCCTGTCGGCACACGTTGTTTGGAGATCGTTTGAAAAAGTTGCTTTAAAGTGAATTAAATATTAATATAATTAGGTTATACGTATATGTATATACGCGTTTTAAGCCGAACCCTAACCTACCTCTTTCAGCCGCCATGAAATGTTCCAATGGCCAAAATTTAATTTCGTTCTCCCTCGTTTTTCTCTCAATCCACAAGTTTTCGCGAGAAGCTCTCAACTAGAGAATCAAAGTACTCGATGAGGGCTTCACATCCATACGGTGGAGATTGCTTTTCGCCGACTGGAGAGGGAGCTTTGGGCCGCGTTCGTGCTCGTTTCTTGCACAAAATTCAAGTAATTAGGAGCACCGAGCTTCGCCGCATCCGGGGTGATGGTTGAGGCGGCAATGGACTTCGGAGTGGTGGGTCCTGATCGTGTTCAAGTTGGTCATTGGGGGTGCGTTTCAAAACCCTAAAGTGCAGTTTTGGGTTCGAATGAGGCCTGAAGCAAACGTACGCGTGAAAGAGAGGAAGAAGGAAGTTGCGGCCGTAATTTCTCTTGGTCGTGCGGCTCGGATTTTGCTTAGTAAAAATATTAATCAAAAGAAAATTGGTTTTAAAAAAATCTATACGAACTTCGTAAATTCATAATTGTTGCATACGTTGTCGAAATTCGACGAAACAGGAAGCGCCAGAATCACAGCGATGAGCAGCCCGCTGCGGCACAGATCCGAAAGCGTTTGGAGCTAGCGAGAATTTTGGGTTATATCGAATGGACTCGATTTAATTTAAAATTTAAACGCTCAACTGTCTCAAGGTGAATAATCTCACTCAAATATCGATACCGGTTAATTTAAATAGCTAATATTTAAATGTTTGATTGGTTGTTTAGCTGAATATGATAATTATTATCAGATTGAATCGATATTTAATGGTTGTGCTAATATCTGTGGGTGCAGGGAAACAGGTTGGAGGGATCCAACTGGATTCCTTACAAATAGTAATTTTAATTTATATTCTATGATATATCATTTGTGATCAAAGCATGGCTTTCGTGTAAAGCGTAGCTTTGTAGACGTGACTTCGTCGAGCCTCACAACCCGGTAATGGTCGAACAGGAATCGTGGCAGCAAGGTTATTTGGAGGTAGCTCCCCCTGAGGGTATGACCATTTCCTTCTGGATAAAAAGTGATACCATAGTATGGAGCCCAGATATTTACTTATGTGATTTTTTATAAAAAGTGGTATCATGGTAGGAGCCCAGATACTTTACTGTGTGGTTGTTGGATTGAGGGCCTCGGATAAAGGTTGGTAACGACCGGAAGGTGGCATACTCGTGTTAGTTGTTACCTAGTTACAAAGGTAACCTGGCCTTGTGTAGCAGAGATTCGGTTAGGTTCTCGGGGGCATCCCTCCTGAGGCATTCCATTTTACGTGGGAAGTTCCTTTGCCCGACCATTTGTTGGAAAATCCAAAGAAACAATACGAGCTTTGTACGGTTTTAGTTGTATAACCTGCCATTGAATGTGGTGGTAACCTGCTATTGAACATGGTAGCTATAGTAGGCATAAGTGCGAAATGCCTATGCTGGCTAAGATTAATATTATACTTTCGAAATATTTTCTACACTATGCACTAATAATAATAATATCAAAGAATTTTATGTATCAAGCATGTTTGACTATCATAAGGAGAAATCTCCTCCAATTCTGCGTTTGCATTGTGTGTGTGGCGGGAGGCCTTATGGTAGTTTCATTTTCAAAAAGCATAGCGGATTTCTTTTCTTTTATTTTCTTTGTGAAAATAATTGATTTGAGTCTCACACCAGTCCCATGACTGACCTGGAGTTTATTATTCCCTTTCTAAACTCTGGGTGCCCACAATTTTCCACACGGGCAGCCTAGAGTCAGGTTATCCTGATTCTGGAGCAAAGTCAGAAAAGAAATGCTGTGAAGATCAGGAGCAAGCTGGACGGCGAAGCGTATCACTAGTATATGTTATATTCTTTCCGTTGTTTGTTGTTGTACACTCTGATAATGTAATGTGATGTAATGTAATAAATGATATAGTTCTTTGTTTTAAAGATATTTATTTATCTATTATATGTTGGCCGCTGTGATATGTGAGACTCTGTTATTGTTTCTGTTTCTTCTTCTATCTTCTTCTTCTTTAAACCCTAACGGTTCAGTTTCCCAGCATTCGACTATGTAGCATTTAATACAGTGGATGTATTGATGTCGACTTTCAGGCGTCGAGAAATCGGACTTATTACATTACTGATAGACATTATCTATTATAGCGTATACTATTATATATAAATAGTTTAACGGATCCTTAGGAGGTGGAAAATCCCTTAACATCTCTTAAGTTATTGCACTCATATTTGTGATATTGATTTGACTTACATAAGAGTATTTTAGTCTTGACTCGAGTGTTTTGTCTTTTCATTACGCTCGGGTCTGCCCTGAGTTTTCAACGCATTGAAGACAATTCTCTTGAGGACGAAGACGAAGCTTGGTATATTATTATTACTATTCCATACATCATCCTATTTCGCTATATTGATCATTTATTCCTGATGTATTTATATATAATTCTGATAAATGTGTATAGATTTAAAATCTAATGTATAGTAAATAGCTTTATTAATTGTTTATTTGTTTATTATATTTTATCGTTCCGCTGTGAGATTCTGTGTTTCGTTTTCTTCTTCTCTTCTTATTTTTCTTATTTAACCCCATTGATTATCTATGTTTTAGATTGTTTAAGTCGGACATGTGTGGATTATTGTCGATTTAAACCTTCCGTATTGTGGGTCGTCACAGTTGGTATCAGAGCCAGGTTTAGCGATAACCTTGGCTTTGTGGGGTTTGACTCATTAGAGATAGGGTAGTAATACCCTAGAATGAGTCTATTTGAGAGTAAATATATGAGAGAGCATACTTGTTAGTGTTATAAATAGTTTTATATTGTTTTTACTTATCCGTTGAATTGTTTATAAATTCTGATCGATGTGCGGGACGCCGTATTATAGATAGGTGTTTCTAAACACTTAAAGGAAGCAAGTCGACATAATATTGTTTTAAAATGGAGTAAATGAAATAATTTTGGCTAAACTATATTATCTATATAAAATGGAAATTTTTAATGAAATTGTTGTTGATAACATTTAATGATCATCAATTATTAGTTGAATTAAAATTAAAACAAATTATTAATGAATTTTATTTTATTAAGCATTGATAATTAAATTGAATTAAAATATAATTGCAATGAGAATTGTTTAAAATGACCAACTTGTGAATAAATGTGATATTTCGATAATAAGCTAAGAAAATTTGTTTAAGTATATTTATAATATAGCTCATATATAGAAATGATTTTAAAATTTTGAGAATTTTGAATTTAAAATCCTTTAGATATCAAAACTGTTTTCAAGCCTTAAAAATTTAGTAATAGTATTATATGAAAGAGTTTTGACTAGGAAAATATATTAAAAAGGTTTTTGAAGAAATAAAAAGGCATTAAACTCATTTGGTCGCTGGGAAATAATGCTAGGGATGACTGCAGCATCGTCATTATTCATTTTTGAGTTTCTAAGCAAAAATTTCTACCAAAAGAAATTTATTATTAAATTAAAACAAGTTTTGATTTTGAAAAAATATATATATTCTATGTGATTTAATAAGTATATGAAAATAGTTTTGAACTCAAAAATTTAAAATAGTGGAAAAGAAATAAGTTTATAATTTATAAATTTGAATAGGAAAATGAAACCAAATTTAAAATGGTTAAAAATTTTGGTTAAACAAATGAAAGAAAGAAAAATTTGAATTTGAGATATAAATAAAATAATTGCCTTAGCATTGTAAAACTAAATGGAATTTGTTAAATGAAGTAAATAAAATACATTTAACCCAAGAAGCTTAAAGAAAAAAAACTGCATTTAAAATGAATTAGATAAAATGAAATTTTGAATGAATAAATTATATAATTTATAGATTTGAGAATATTAAGCTAAGACAGATTCTAAATTTGTTGAATTTGAATGATAAGAGAAGAAAAAAGTTTAATTTCAATAAGATAAATAAAATGAGATATAGATTAAAATAAATTAAGTTTAACTTAATATTAAATAAACTGAAATGGATATTAAATGAAACTAGATAAGTTAGTAAAGTGGATTAATTTCATTTAAGCTATGAAATGAATTAAAAATGAATATGTACTTGATTTTTTAAATGAAATGTAATTTAAGCGTGTAAAGAATTGAATAAAAATAAATGAAGGTAAGTAATAAATAAGTTGGTTAATCGAATTTAATCTATACTGGATAAAAAATGCGAGAGGAATGAGTTTAAAATTTTAGTGTTAACTAATATAGTATGGAATAAGTTACTGGAATAAATTATAAATTGAAATTAACCTAAGAGAGGTTAAATGAATTGATTGAATAATAATTATTATTAATATGAATTGTGATGTAAATTGAATTTACTTTAGTAAATTAATAATATGAATTTAAACCGATAAAGTGAACCATTGAATTAATAATAAATCAAGATACGGAGTAATAATAATAATCGTGATTACGTTGTATAAATTATTATAATAAATTTAGATGATTTATAAATGATGTTAATATATAAATATAAAGATATACTAAGTGGAAATAAAATAGATTTATCTTAAGCATGATTAAGTGGAATTTTTTTCTAAATTTATATGAAATTGGTTAAAAAAAGTGAAACAAATTGGAATTTCACAAATTGAATTGAATATAATGAATTTGTAATGAATGTTGATAAATTGGAAGAAATCAAAGGAATGAAAACCAATTAAAAGTGGATGAAACAAAAATGAATAATTGAAACAAATTGATTGAATGTAAATATATATTAAACTGTAATAAATCAAATATGAATGCGATAAATATTGATTGGAAGAACATAGGTTGAAACCAGATTAGTTGAATGTTAATCAATTAAAAGTAAATGAATTGAATATAAATCCATTGTATGATTAATGAAATAAATATTAATTAGTGTTGTGAATCAATGTAAAATATATGGAATTAAATTACTTCATAAGTGTAACTAATTATATGAATGATTGGAATAAGATAATGAAGTGCAGAAAATAAATGTAACTATAATCGAGTGTAAATTAATAGAATGTAAATTTATTAATATAGATAATTGCACGCAAATCAATTGGAAATAAATTAATTAAATGAAAAATCAATTGAACATGAATTTAATTGAATAAATGTTGTTGAATGCAAATAAAATTGAAGTGAATCAATTACAATGTTAATGTAATGAATGTTAATAAGATATAAAGAATATAAATAAAAAAAATTGATATTGGATAATGTAAATTCATATGGTTATGAATAAATTGGATTAGTCGGACATATATTAATGGTTGGATGGTTTCTTTTGTTGCATATCATTGTTATTTCTGTTTTGATTGCATATGGTTGTTGTATGTTGCGTATTTGTGCTTGTATGTATTGTTTGGACTCAAAAATTCATGTTATATGGTTGTATTAGACTTATATACGCTTTTATACCATTATATGCAACTAATATCTTAAATTGAGTTGAGATATCTACATACGAAGACCGTTTGGGGCATATACGCGGATTTATATGCTTTTGCTTGCTTAATACGACGAACTCACTCGTACTATAAATAATAAGGTACGTATCTCAGATTAAATACCTCGATTTTATATTTTTGCCCTTCGGGATGCCTCATCATTGAGATGAGATGTACATTTGATATATATTGGTTATATCTGTGTTATACATTGAATCGTGCAAAAAATTCGATCGACCCGCGCAAAGGAGACTCTGCCGAAATTTTCCGTAAATCCGGGAGTTAGAAAAATTTTGGAGTTTTAAAATTTTATAACTTGTTTATATATGTAAGTTATATTTTCCGTAAAACTGATATCGGAGTGGCGTAGTTGAAGCATAGTATTAGTTTCGCAAAAAAGATTGCTATGTTTTATAAGTGATTGTTTTAAATAAAATCCATTGTGTGTTAATTTCTTTACTTAATGACTTTTCGAGGACGAAAAGTTTTGAGTGGGGGAATATGCAACGACCCGTATTTTTAACTAGTTTAAATTTTGAAATTTAGATGATTATTGGATAAAATGGTTAGAAATAAAATTTAATGACTTATTTATATTGGTTTATTGGATAATTAAATTGTTTAAAATTTAATTTTGGAAATTATTTGAATAATTTGATTTTGGATTTAAGATGATGGAAAATGATATTGGGATTTGATTGAAATGTTATTCAGAATATAAACGATGATGGTAACATTTAAAATTTGATTTGAAATGTGAATAATTAAAATTGAAAATTTTATATTGTAATTAATGAGTAAAAATAGCCATTTTGGCTGCTGTCTCGGATTTCAATGAAACCAGTTTCATCGGATCCGAAATAGTAAATTATTATAGAATTTCAAGTTTCGTAGCGATCGAATTTGTCGTTTGGCCATGCGAGCTTGAAACGCGTAGAAATTTAATTTCGAATTTATTAAAATAATCGACTTGGAAAAGCTATATTTCTCATACGATCGAATTAGACCTCGGGACTAGTTCCATTGTGTTCGGAATGGGGGTAAAACATTATAAACGCTAGGCGACACGTTTTGTTTGGAGCTCGAGAAATGTTAGACGTTAAATGTCAGATATTTTCAAATTTTAATAATAAAATATCTCAACACCCTGTTTCGAACAAGTCAAACCCACATCCCTTTTTTTTCATTGGCGTATCTCTCTCCCACTCCCTTCATTTTCGAATCGAGCTTAATTAATATGAATCACCAAAAAAACGTCACGTTCGTCCTAAGTGGAGTGGCAGCACGCTTGAGGCGGAAGTCTGGTCTGGTGATTTTGGGGAAGACGGTTTCGGCTTAAGCTAATTAATCAGGGTAATTAGAATTTTAATTAACTAAGTTGGTAGATATAAATTTAAATTCGATTTGCTAGTTTATTAATTCGTATTTCTCTTGTACGAGATCGGGTTCGGGCGAAACAAATTGCATGGGGATCGTATCGTCGAAGGCTATGGCTTGGAGTGGAAGTCGAATTTATTTGAAGCTAAAGATATTTTCAGTTCAAATAGAAAGGTGAGTTTTTTTTGCTCACAATTGACTAAAATAATTTCTTTGTTAGTTAAATTTATATTCTGAAGTGATATGAAATTTATTGGCTGTTGTTTGGTAGGTTTAATTATCATTATATGGATATATATAAATTAATTGATAGAATTTATATTGACCATTAAAAGAAATTTAAATCTAATTGGCAGTATTATACTCGATATTGATAATTATAAATTTTTCTGAATTATATTGACTGTATGAATGATTGATTGTGATGGATGCTATTGGTTGTTAATTTAGATGTTTGTTTAAATTGATACTTCATGTTATCATCCTGTATATAATTTATACTATATAAAACTGTAAATTAAATTATTTCGAATAAACTAAGAAATGGGTTGAAATAATATGTACCTATGAGATCTATATGGACTGAAATGATATATATCCATCCTTGAAATTAAAGTGAAATAATTATCCACTTGGCCCTAGGTTAGAAAATTATATACGGACACCAGGTTGGTTAAATTAAATGATTTAAAAGTTGTTTGAAATTATTTAAATGAAATTATTTTTAGAACAAAAATCCAATTTATGAATTACTTTGAATTGGAGCTCGAAACGTGGGAATTTAAACTTGGTAAACGAGATTGTTTAATTAATCGAAGTTTAAAATTTTAAGTTATAAATGAAATACGTCGTAAATTTGAGAAATGGTTTTGTTTCAAAGGATTGGGTTTTATT
Source organism: Allium cepa (assembly GCA_030765085.1). Lineage (NCBI taxonomy): Eukaryota > Viridiplantae > Streptophyta > Magnoliopsida > Asparagales > Amaryllidaceae > Allium > Allium cepa. The sequence continues at coordinate 324,324,743 of CM060940.1, read as the reverse complement.
CGAAATTCGAATTTTACTAAGTAAAGAGTGATGTAATGATATTTCAAATTTGAGCTTAGAACTGAATTATATTTGAAATTTTGATTTTCCTAGAAAATTTGATATTGGAAGTGAATTTGATTTAAGTGTTTAAATCAAAATATTTAAGATAAAATTTGCAATTGGAAATAAATTTGAAATTGGGATTTAAATTAATTTGGAAATGGAAATTTAAAGTGAAAGGAAACTGTGAATTGAAATCGAAATTTATATAGAATCAAAATATATTTGAATTGGAATCGGAACTGAATCGGTTAAATCGAAATGGAATTTGGAATTGTTTTGGGTAGGAAATTGGAAAGTTGACCGGTTTGACTTTGGAATTTTTTTAATTAATATTTTAGTATAAATGATTTAAAATCATTATTCTTTAAAATTTTCAATTATTTTCATTTTCCAAACTATTTTTACTATAAAAACTATTTCTATATTAAAAATTATTTTATTTTTAACTATTTAAATATTTTTTATTAAACTATTTTAACTATTTTAAACTATTTAAACTATTTTCTAAAAATTCAAACTAGTAAAAAGGGTTAAATTTTTATATTTAAATCTTGGATTTAAATACGAATTGGATTAAAGTGTAGTATAATCAAAACTGTAATTCGAGTCAAGTTTTGAAGAGAAATCGATATATCGAGTTGAATTCGACATTTTGAAGTGAAAATGTGATTTTTGAGTAAATATGATGATCTTAAAAATGGTTTCATTTTTGTGAAACGAATATGATATTTTGATATCAAGTACGAATTGTTTTGAAATGTAAAAGAACCAACCGGTGTGTAAAATGACATTCGGTCGTTAAAGAGACCGGGGCCTCTTATTGAAATACTCTCTTTCAATATAGGAACCACTTTGACAACCGTGTACACGATGGATAATATCCAGAATGTAGTGGTTGAATTGCCGATGTTTACTGGAATGAAGTAAGAGAACAATGATGGATAGCCTTAACATTCGTGTCAAAATTAAAATGACTAAAACAGGAGCCTATGTCTGGCCATTGAGGTTAGCTACCTCTAGCGACGTTAATCCCACGTATTACTATTGTGGTTTCAGATTCGATAGGTGCACCTTATTTGTCGTTTGGATTGATTGTCGCGGTCGGCCATGAATGGGTTACGACCAGCCAGAAGGGGTAAACTGGTAGAATCCTACCTTGGGCATTGCCTCACGTGCCTTGTCATATTTATCCCTATACGAGCCTATTACGATTTTTTTTATAACTGTAAAAATGTGTTAAGGTGGATTAATGTAAAGCCTTAATGCTATTTTGATATTTATTTTACCAATAGACATTATCTATTATAGCGTATACTATTATATATAAATAGTTTAACGGATCCTTAGGAGATGGAAAATCCCATAATATCTCGTAAGTTATTGCACTCATGTTTGTGATATTGATTTGACTTACATAAAAGTATTTTAGTCCTAACTCGAGTGTTTTGTCTTTTCATTATGTTTGGGTCTGCCCTGTGTTTTCAGCGTGTTGAAGACTATTCTCTGGGGGACGAAGACGAAGCTTGGTATATTATTATTACTATTCCATACATCGTGCTATTCTGCTATATTGATCATTCATTCCTGATGTATTTATATATAACTCTGATAAATGTGTATAGATTTAAAATAAAATGTATAGTAAATAGCTTTATTAATTGTTTATTTGATTATTATATTTTATCGTTCCGCTGTGAGATTCTATGTTTTGTTTTCTTCTTCTCTTCTTATTTTTCTTATTTAACCCCATTGGTTATCTACGTTCTAGATTGTTTAAATCGGACATATGTGGATTATTGTCGATTTAAACCTTTCGAAGTGTGGGTCGTCATAATTTATTTGATAAATAATTAATTAACTAATATATATATATATATATATATGTAAAATATAAAGGTTACAGTTAAATATTCTTTTTAATTAGTTTAAGAAGAATAAAATAAAATTCATAAAAAATTTAAAATAAAATTTAACTAAATCAAGAATTAAAATTAATTAGATATGATCTAATTCATAAGATAGATATATATAATAGATATAAATATTATATAAGTTGATTAAATTATAATAGCTATCAATAAATTAAACATATATAATAATATATGTATGAATATAATATAAGTGGAACTATAAGAAACCTAAAATAGATTTTTGGAATAAATATATAAATATGGTACGTACACTTGAATCATAAGGGTATTTCATAAAATACATTAATAGCTATCACTCAAAATATATTAAAGATTATCAATCTTTAATATAGTTGCCATTTATCATTTATATATTGATAGATTACTTGCATACGCACTAGTTGTTATGCAAACTCAAGCTAGAGTTGTTATGTATAGTACTATAAATAAATTTCCTAGATTGGGTAAGATACATGATTGTTTTTTTCGATCAAACTCAAGGTACATAGGCTATTGAGAATAGATAGATAAGAGTGAATAATCTCTTTTGGTTTGTTGAACAAACTCAAGCTTAAGATTGAGATTAGGGTAAATACCATGGTTAGAAGTTATATATGATATACTCGATGAAGAGTTATCCACCACTTACGGGCCTATGATTTTTTTAGGAAATACAAGTTCAAAATTCCGAGATGACCAAGTCCTAACACTCATAGAGATACCAAAATATTTCAGTATATCTCTTAGGATTTTAAGGAATAAGAAATCTAATGGGAGCCTTACTAGAAAAATGGAATGGTTACAGTTAAGTTTTATAATATTATAAGAATATATGTTATATAAAGTGAAAATAGTCCACTTCAATAAATTTGAGCAACTAATGAAAATGATAAAATTGTTCATCAATTAAAATATACAAGTGAACTGAATTAGCATTGATAAATAAATATAAATGTACTTAGTTGTAATTCTTTTAGAATGTAGTCAATTCAAGAACTATGCAAGAGCCAACTTATTCAACTACTAAATGTGTTCTTACCCTGGTCATTTAATGTTTATTTGCCACAATTGTGCATTGTCTTCTAAAAGTTTTAAAATCTAAGCAATAAAAGATATGGATATTTGATCCATATTCAAGCACATATAAATGGTTGTATGTGTTGGAACAGTGCTATCTTGTAATGGAAATTATGCATGAATTTTAATTTTTTTTATCATATTAGATCTTTATTGGGGCTATGAAGTTAATTCATCTAGAACATTTCTAAATTTTATTCAAATAAAATCTTTTATTTTATTTTATTTAAAAACTTATTTATATTGTTTAATTAATGTTGTAATATACATGCACACACACGTGTACCCTATACACATATATAGGTGTGTACAAGTGTAACATATCAATCTGTGTCATATATAATATGTCCGTGTATAAAAATGCTAGGATTTACATCGCAACGAACAAATTAGCTCATCCAATATACAAATATATTGTCCAAATGCATGTTTATATACTTTTACTTGTATATATATATAATATTACAAATATGTGGATATATATATATATATAAACTATAAATTCTACTTAAATGATTTCGTAAAATACATAAATGTTTATACATACATACATACATATATATAAACGAGAAATATTAAAAATATAATACTTAAAACTATACAAATATGTTTCAAAAATTCATAAAATATGTTTTTTTTTGCTATAAGGCCGCAAGCAGTATTTGTATAAATATAAATATAAATATAAATTTATGTATGTATGTATGTATAATAATAAATATATATTACTAAAAATAAAACACAAAACAATTTATATTAAATATATAAGTACTTGATCAACCGCTTGGCTCTGTTTTTTTTTAATTTTTTAATTTTAATATATATATAATAAAACCGTGCGAAAATTATTAAAAACTGATAAAAAATTCGAATCAAAATTTTTATTTTGAATTTCCAGCAAATTTTAGATGACAATTTTCTAATTTATAAATTTATTATATAATTTTATAATTTAAAATAATTTAGAAACTAAAATTTTTAATTTGCATTTTATATTTAAATACTTTGAAATTATAAAAATAAGTTGTTTTTCTAATTTTTTGCTGAAAGTATAATATGTACTAATTTAATTTTATAAAATGTAAAACATAATTTATAATATTAATATGTATTTGTACGATTAACCGGTGTAACTATTATTAAAAATATAAAATATTAATATAAAATATATATTGGTATTGTCAAATTAATGTGTCTATTAAACATTATGTATAAAATTATATTTCATATTTTACATAATAATAAAGCAGTATTTAAATTACAAACTATTTATGTATATATAAATATTATATATTAAATAATTATTTAAATAATAAAATATTGATTTTTTTTCAAGTTGAGTCGTGTTGCCTATAGGTGTTTTATAAAAAAATTCATAATATAAAACATATATATACATACAACCGATCATAATTGCGAAAATATATTTATATGTTGGAATCGTCACCTAACTAACAATATAATAAATGAAATAGACATTCTATATAGATTAATATTTATAAACATGTTAGGAACATAACTTATAATAAAGCCTGCAACTACACATTGAAATGATGAGATCTGATTGTCACACTGATTCCAATCCGGAAGAGTACTAGTCCCTGAACCGTTGACCACCAACAATCGAATAACACTTGATTTGTTTTGATTTGAACTTGAGTTGATAGAGAAAGGAAGGGATTGAGTTTTGCCAGAAATGAATGAGAATGGAGGCTCCAAATGTTCCCACAAATGAAGGTAGAGATGCTTATATAGAAAAGAATTGAGATATCTTTTAGGATAAGATCTTACACCATCAACTATCAATTCCCTTCCATCTTAGCCCTCCATCTCAAGCCCTCTCTAGCACCATCACATGGCCTTTTATATCCCTTATTAGGGCTGAAATTACCATCCCCTTTTTGGGCTTTAAACTCATTTATAGCCTGAACAAATATTTCGCATTTAAATTTAATTTAAATGCTTATCAATATCGTATATCGATTAGTATATTTGTAGCTATTATGGATATATTTAATAATATTTGTTTACCAAATAAAAGTCAAATTTATAACTAATAATTCATAAATATTAATTAATTAATATCCATTACAAATTAATTAAATCATTTGGTCAAAGGAAAATTTATTGTTTCGGTTGTGTGACTTGTCAGGTGTAAATTTGGTCAGTGATTAATATCGAACTATTAGAAAAGTAATGTTCACACGTCACTTAGTAGATGGTGTGACATTTTCGACAAATTTATCTCTTACTTAGTTTCAGTAAAATCCAATTTTACATTGTTACACATTACTCGGTTAAGTTAATTATTTACACCAATTCTCTTCGTCAAAACTATATAACTTTGGACTTATAGAATTTGGTAATGGTCAAAATTCTAATATCATCTACATTCAACTCTATAGTCCAAAATTTATAGTTCAAACACAAAGTCCTTGGATCAATAACAACAATTACTATTAACTGAAATGCTCTGGACAAAGACTTTGACTTTGAGTTGACTTTGAGTTGATTTTAGTTGACCGTGATACTAACCTATATAACTAAGAAGACGAATCATCTCTTGCATAGTGTTTCACTTCCAATACTTCCACTTGACCCAACTATAGTCACTCGATGGACATCGTGCTATGATTTGACTATAATCAATGCGGAGCTTTCATTGAAGATTAATAGTATTTTCAAATCGAGAGAACTACGTAAATTAGTCACATCGATATTTTCTGTTTGACCATAGTTATATTAAGAAATAGAAAACTATCGAGTGAGTCATTCTATAATTATCCAATAACTATCAGTGCATAACCATTTGGTGCCCCCCAACAGCCATGAGTAATAAACTACCCAACATTTGGAGAGCATTTCTCAATTTATTCTCAATGGATGTGTCCACGTTCAATCTCGATACATCTTGACTAGGAATATTTAATATGGTGTATTTACTTTCATTGTGATAAATTACTCACAGTTACAATACTTTGTAAGTACTATCACATAACATATTATTTTCGGATTTTCTATTAAATATATTTTTAATTAAATTAAATTTAAGAAAATAAATTATATTATCACGTATATAATAGAAAGAAAACACTTTTTTCAAACGTGATTAGCTATTGAGTTAGATATATGTAACCTATTACATAATTGCCCCTAGGGCGTACCCCTAACTCTATTATCTACCACTTGTACTTGGGGTCAATTATGGAATCTTATTCTAACTTCTCCAATTGGTTTCCTTAAAACCAATTGGGTCAGTCTCTCAACGAACCAGTATTCTGTTATGTTTTAATTATCAACTCTATCAGTCAACTCTCTCTGATGTGGATAAGCTACATTTATTATATAGAACAATTTAGAGTATGTCTCTTTGGCTTCCACTGAGTTCTGTGTTATGTTATGAACTATATCATGACATTATTATGATATAACAATGCTATGGGATTTTCAACATTTGGAATCACCGTCGGCGTGGTTATATATTTATGCATTTAGATTTATATACATCACTTTTATTATGGTGCTAATCAAGGCTATGCATTTACCATTTTCATTGAATCTACCATGTTCTTTCATTTGGAATATTTCCAACTTAAAGATTCTTAACTTGCATTTATTATTGACATATTAAACTCAATATCACTTATGAAAGTGTGGGTCCAAATACTCCTTTCATAAGGAGTTTGTTGTTTATGTAAACAATTCTTTAATATTTCGTAGATACATGAGAGCACACCAAATTATCATTTAGTGACATCAATTTGGATTTAATATTTGCTTTATGTATTAAACACGAAAAAAATCACGATATCGTAGACAACATAATATGTATGATAATTCTAATTGTTAATGCATAAGGAATTCATCTTACATGTTCCAGATTAAATGTTTTAATAAGGTATCTGTAACAACCCGTAATTTTTAGCGGTTTAAATTACGCAATTAACTAAATTTTTGTGAAAATTTAAACTATAAAATTTAGCAATGAAAATTTGATATTTGGAATGCGTCTATTTAAACATAGCAAATAGTAAATTTTCATTTGAAAATATAGAAATTAGTTATGTTGTGCAATTTTGAATTTCAATTTAAAATTGGTTAATTTGATGGAAATAAAATATTTTCGAAATTGAACAATTTTATATAATAAATTTATAAATCATTTTCTGAGTGAGACGTCATATTGCATTTCTCCAAACTTGGACTGCTATAGTCCCGTTTATCTTATTTCGGCGAATTTGCAATAGTTTGATATCGAAACATTGACTTTTGATAGGATGGTCATATCACTGATATCTGTGTACCATTCTGTTTGTCTCATCATGTTGATCTCCTAGTATACTCATTTGTGCATTTCGGTTTCCGGCATGCGGTGAAATCAACAAATGATTTGTCGTATCTATTCCGTTGGATTCCTTTTGTCTTTTCATTTTCCAACCAGATAATCAGCCATCGGCCATTGATATTCTCAATAATTCAGTTTTTGGACTGTTACTATTCCAATTTATTATAAGCTGGTTCGTTTATTTTTTTCGTTCTCTTCCACTTCTTTCTTTCGTGCTTGAAAATAATATAAAATATATATGTTATTTCATTTGCCTGCATCTTCTTCTTTTGCTCGCATCATTCCTATTTCTTCTTTTCTGCTCTTAGCCTTATATAAATAAAAAAATTTGGAAGTTATATATGATTTCGGTTGCTATTTGCCTAAGAATCCAAACCATGCTCACCCTCTCACCATCTCACAAGGCCTCTACATCCTCTTCAGCCTCGTCCATCCACAGCCGTACACTGTCAACCGAGCACGCACTCCATAGCCTGCGTATACCCTCAAGTTCTCCACTCGATGGCAAACACAAACCCACCGCCTCTTTCTCTCATGCATGTCCTCCATCTCCAACTCCGCCATTCCCTGTTTGTCCCATCACCAGACCCGCATCCACCGAGCGACCGGCCTCCATGACCTCCACCTTCCCTTGCACCATGCAGCTTCCCCGCCTCAACACCCATCACATGTCACCACACCATAAACCCGTTTCCCACTCCAGAGCACCAGCAACATATCACCGAGGCCCTCTCCAATCCGCCGCAGCCACTCATCTTCCCTCCTCTGTACCACGCAGCGACACCCAATCTCTTCGTCTTGACTCCTTGCTCTCTCCACATAGGCAGACTAACACAGCCTCCAAACCCCTGGCTTCCCTTCCCTGACCATGCTTCTTGACAGCTACTTCTGCCATTGACCAAACCCTGATGCCTTTCCTTCAAGCTCGCCACCCTCCATACTTTCAACCGCAGCCTTCTTTGCTTCTGAGAAAGTATAATGTATGTATTTTGCAATCTGAAAACTCATCTTACCTCTTTTTTAAAGAGTATGGATTTTAAGTATTGATTTTTTTTAAAACACAATACATACATATTTTGATTTTAAATATATGTTTTGATGAAATAACGATTTTGAAATATGATATATAAAGATTTTATTTTAAAAATGAGTTTAAATTTGAATATTGATTTTTAGGAAAAAGAAAGACATATATGTACATGTAACAACCCGATATTTTCAACCATTCGCATCCAAACATGTCGGACTTGAATTGCTCAAAATACCGCATTGTAATAAAATTTGAAGCAATTAAAATCAATCATAGAATCACAGACACAGAAATATCAGAATAACTCGCAGCGGAAATAAAATACCATAGTAGTTCAAGAAGCTACTATAGCAAAGTCTCAAAACAAAATACATAATATCTGTCTAAAAACAAATACAATAAAGATCCCGAATCCATATAGGTTTACTAATACAAGAGCTGAAATAGATGAACTGGAACAGAAATAGATGAATAACTAGATAAGCGGAATCTCCGAAGATTCCTAGCTCTAAAAAGAGAAATCCAAAGCTGTGAATACTCAGGCTGACCCGAGCATAAAGTAAAACACAAAACATTCGATTCAGGACATACATACTTATATAATGTAAACCAACTCAAGTGAAACTGTAGTAGTAATGCGCAATAACTTAAAGGATGCTTGGGATCGTCCATCCTCTAAGGATCCGTTAAACCATCAATTAAACAGTAATAACGCTATCATAGAAATGTCTATATTAAAGTAAACTATGCAAATAACAGTGTTAATATGGCTAGGGTGGCGCATAGCTGCAGCAATCGCTCACCTCTAGTCACACTCTCAAATTGAAGGTGTACATCCAAAATCACAAGGTGGCATACAGAGAAGTGTACCCATGGTTAAAATTTTAAAAAAGTTTATAATTTCGGATAAAATCATTCATTTAAACCATAAAAAGGTAGAGTCGTTATACCTTCAAATCAAATATTAAATTCCTAAAATTTTTAACCTTTTCATAGTTCATTTATTCACTTAAATACAATAAAACAGTGAAATTTCAGCTTTCCACAGCACTTAGAAAATGTTGCGTTAAGTTACATTTGAAAACAATTCAATTCAACAAAGACAACATTTAAAACAGCTGTAATTGCTCAATTATATTCAAAATCTCATATCAGCCAAATGCAGCACTTACAAAGTGCTACTGTAGCACTTTTATTAATTTCAGGTTTTAATTTTTATTCTGCAACTACAGCACTTACCAAGTGCTCTAGTAGCTCTTAGGTAATTTTATCCTTTTAGTTTACTTGTATCAACCACAACACTTACAAAGTGCTATCGTATCCTTTACAATAGATTTTAAGTTAACTTCAGAAATAATAGCATTTTTGAAGTGCTGTAAATTAAATTTCTAAATTTTCAATAGAATTTCAGTAATAATAAAATTCCAATTTAAAACATTTTTAACTTATACAATTTCATATATTCCCACTTTAAAATGGTCATTTAAAATACCCTTTAATTTATGATTTTTATAAAGTAAAATTTATACATAAAATCAAATTTTAAATAATTCACTTATTAAATTCAAGCATACAAATTTTCCATTCTTTGCATTTTAAAAATTAACTTAATAATTAAGTTTAATTACCATTTCAAAATATAAAATTAATTTCCATTTTTATTTTCTTATTTTCTTAACTTAATTTTTATTTTAAACCAAATTCACATTTCCAAGTCAAGTTATATTTCAAATTATAGTTTCAAACATTTGTTTATTTAAACATTTTAATTCATAGAAAATCAAATATACTTTATTAAGTCATTTTAAATTCAAATTAAATCAAATTATCATATTTATTTACTTAACTCAAACTCCATTTTTAAACAAAAATCACAAATTTCAAATTTAATTATATTTCAAATTTTAACTTAACCATTCATTTATTTCACTATTAACTTGTAGAAAATCATTAATACTTTATAAAAATCATTTTTAATTCAATTTAAAATTATAATATCATAATATACAATTTTAAAATACTTTTAAAATTTCAGAAAATATATATTTAATAACCACGGGTCTGAATAATATTTTCTAACCTAGGTCAAGTGATACGGATAATATATCATTTCAATCCGCAATTTACAAAGAGAAATCCGGGTTCTATCATTTCAAACCCGCAATCCCAAGTAAATTAAAAATCGTTCAGGCCTACCATTTCAGCACATAACAATTTTTTCCTATACTAAAGTCCGTTCGGGTATGTATCATTTCGACCCATAGTGATTCTATTCTACAGGGAGCTTGTAGTGTGAGAACAGAATAAAATAAATAATGTTGCAACATATAGCAGTATCAGACGATATGACAGGTTATAAACAAGGGTTTACATCATATGATACATATCATAGGTAGGTATAACATAATAAAATAATTCTACAGATTCACATCTTGTCAATTCACAATTTACATAAGTATAATGTCATGAGTGAATACTCGCCTTTTTACGCTGGAGATAGCAAATCAAAACACGCTGAATAAATCCAGAAAGCACGATAGCACAACACAGCACGACATAGCACAAAAATGGTTTCAAGTGAGTGGAGAGAGTCAAGATGATTATCTTGTATTCAACCCATAAACAAGACAAAGTAACACATGAATATTTATAACACAAAATACATAAAGACAAATGGAATAAAAAGCAATAAAGACAAGACCTTTCCTTTACCATTCAAAAGCTTGGCCTAGGGACTCTTATGCTCAGCTATGATCATGCTAGGCTCGGGTTTAGCAACAATATAGCATGGCCACACAAGTGTTTGAAGAAGATGAGAAGTGATATGAGCTACAAGGTGAAGAAGACAAAGGAACAAGGCAAAAGGTGAAAGGTTTGGTCACTTTTAAGCTCATCCATGATATCATAGGGCTCAACCTTGGTCAGGTCACGTCTGGACAGTGGCTGGAGCTATGGCTAAAGGAGGTGTAGGTGCTGGTGGTGGTGGCTAAGGGGGTGGCCTAAGTGATGGATGAAGGTGGTGAAGACATAGGCTCGGCTAAGGCAAGTTTCAAGGGTTTTGGTGCAAAGTTTGTGATGCTAACTTCAATGGATGGGCACGGCTTGGACTTGGTTAGAGGAGGAGATGATGATGCTGCTGTAGATAGTGGTGGTGGGGTCGGTGGTGATGGTGGAGAGGCTAGACCGAGCTATGCATAAGAAAGTGGAAGGCAAAACAAGAAAAAGAAGAAGGAAAAAAAAATGGAAGAAGCCATTAGCATTTTGCTTTGGCCGTGAGTTTTGAAGATGAGAAAAGTTTCTCATGTCAAACTAAATGAAAATGCATGGAAATACAAAAAAAATGGTCGGATAGAAGAAAAAATGAAGAGCAATAGAAAAATGAAAGGACAAAGGCAAATGGAAAGACACAAGGAAAATGAAAGGGTTTTGACTCTTGAAATTTCTTTTTTCTTTTAATCAAAACAAACTAAATAAAATCTGTAAATAAAATAGAAAAACAAAAAAAAACAAAGTAGGAAAGAAAATAAATAAATAAATAATTTTTATAAAAGTATAAAATAATTAAGAAAATAGCTTAATAATTTAAACTAGGATTTAAAAATTGTAAATAAAATACAATAAGCTTTGGAAAATTATAACTTCACTTTTAAAAATGTTTTAAAAATAAAATATATACATAACATATCATATTACACATATATACACAATTAGAACAAGATATGGAAACAAAATATTGTTTGTATAAATTAAAATAAACAATTTTGTAAAATAAACAATTTACACACAATATTGTAAAAAGCATAACTTTCACAATATTAATCGGATTTCAAAGAAACGAAAAGCAGTATTCTTGAAATTTTATTTATTTTCATAATAAAAGATAAAATTCAAAAATTAAAATGTTTAAATTTTAAATTTAAAAGTCAAAGTTTGACCATGTTGACCAAAATTCACATTGTCTGGAAAATATTCTATTTATTCATGTTTGGACTTATAATTCACATACAAATCAAAATTTATATTTAAATAACAAAATTATTCATTTTAAATAAATAAATTAAAGTTTTTAAATCTGGCATTTCAAATAAAATAATCAAAATATACAATTAAAATAATCACAAAATACTGGGTTGTTACACTCTCCCCCACTCAAATCTTTCGTCCTCGAAAAGAACGAACAAGGAAAATAAGGAAAATAAGGAAAAGCAAGATAGAAAAAGCAAATAGTACCTGAAAAAAATACCGAATTTGAAGCACGAATGCTCTCCTCTGTCTTTCAGATACAATCCCGTTCAACTTTGACCAGACTAACAGATTTCCCTCTTAGCTGCTTCGTACCTCTGTTGACAATACGAAATGGCTTCTTCTCGACAGTCAGATTAGGCTCAATATCCAAACTATCAAGAGCAGAAGGCTGAACAAAAAGAGATGGATCATGAAGATACCAGCGAAGATGTGAGACGTGGAATACATCATGCACTCCAGAAAGCTTCTTGGGAAAATCCAAATGATAAGCCAAAGAACCAACTCTTTCAAAAAAATGCGGAAGGGGCCCTTGAAGAGGAAGAAGTTAGGAATAGCTTGAAGGGAAAATAGGTTGAAAGAAAAAAAACAATAATTTTAAACCATATACATTTCAATTTTTAAAACAAAAGTTTTATGTTTAACATTTTATAATATAATGAATAGTCATTTGATTCAAATTTGTTAGTTCGAAGTAAACAATATTTTAAACATTTTAAATTATTTAGAAAAGTAAAATAAATGATCAAAATATCCTCTATATAATACTTTATCAAAATACATTTTATAACTCGATGTCTTCACAAGTTTACTCTCGTTCCTGCAGACTCTGGCCATTTGTTGATCAGGCGCAAAGCTAGAATTCTCCAGGTACTTAGGAGACTTGTTTCAACACCCAGTAAAAATTACTGGAAAACTTTTAAAAATAGATATGGAAAGTACAATCCAAACAATACAGCCAAACCAAAACATTTTCTAACCATGGATCGCAGACACATAATGGTTACGCCTGGATCCCGCAGGAAACATCCGTATCCGTAAGCTATCTCAGCCCTACGAATTACACCATGATGACTAGTAGACCGCATATACACAATAGTTACGCCTGGATCCTCCAGGAAACATCCGTACCCTTAAACTATCTTATCCAGCGGATTTTACTACTATATACGACCTACATAGAACGCATATACACAATAGCTACGCCTGGATCCCCCAGGAAACATCTGTACCTTCAAGCCATCTTGGCTAGGCGAATTACGCTATGCAGTCGCGCTCGTAAGACCATGGAGATCGCCATGGAATTCGATGGACACTCGAGTATCATATTCTGAAAACCCAAATCACAGAGAATAATATCGATAGAATGAATACACAATGTGGTCACAAAGCGGATAACAAGCAGAAGGCACTTTCCATATCTTTCTTCGAAAATATGTATCGTATAGTACCTTTCAAATCACTTTCAATATCATACTTATACAAAGTCCATCATATATAAGATTTTATTTTCAAATCGAATACTTTCCAAATCAATAGTATATCAAATCATACTTATATAGACTTTGATTATATAAGATTTCTCTTTCCAAATTGAGTACCTTTTCAAATCAACAGTTTTCAAATCAACTTCATACTTATACAAATCAATTTTATATACGTTCGATAACTCCCAAATCAAGTATTTAATAAAACAAGGTTCTCAATTTCAATTCCTTTCAATAACGTTTCAGTTTCAAAAACATATATGATTTCCCCAAACCATTTCCAAATTATATATATTCAGTTTCAAAGTTTCTTAAAACAATAGATTTAGAAAATAATCCAAATTTCCAAATCAACAAAATTTATGTCAAACAAATCCATTTCCAAAACCATCATATAAATACTAGGTTTTACTATCCAATCTATTTTCAAACCCAAATATTTTCTCAAAAATAAATTATACCCAAAATCATTTCCAAGTTTAATCCCTATAAAACCTTTAAACTATTTATTTCCATATATGGAAGATCCAATTTACCTTTTTAAAATTACATAGCTTTAAAAATTTAAACCTTGATTTGGAAGTGTTCGAACTTTAAAAATAGTCGAAGAAATCATATTTAAAATCCAAAAGTTGGAAATCACCGACAAATTAGTAAATCAATTTCAATAGATAAGGTTATACCAAAACAATCTGAAACTCGAGGACTGAACACTGGCTTACTTTAAATCATTTCAAATATATATATATATATATATATATATATCTTTCGAATATCAAACCATATTTCGAAAAATGAAATCAAAATATGGTTTCACAAAATCACTCGCATAGCAAAGCTACTAAAGTGGCCTCTTCCCCACTCTGAAACTCGAAAATCAATGTCGATGATGCGTGCACTCATCACCGAAATTATTTTCTTGCGACATAAATGATTTTTGGACTTATACTTTCTTGAAACTTCTTTGAAATCTCTTCGAAATCATTGGAATTCATTCGAATACATTTGAGACATTTCTTATTCGGAAAATAACTTTAAATCATATTATTATTATATATTTTTTTCCAAAATCTTAAAACCGATTTCAAAACACCGGAGTTCGATTTCTCGAAATTAAAATTCAAAATCCTTCAGTTATAAATCATTTTTATATAAATCAAATTCTTATAAAATTTCAAAATTTCAAATCCTTTCGAAACTTCAAATTCTACTTTTTAAAAGGTATATAATCCTTATCGATAACATTTCACTTTTATATATAAAATGTGGTCATCCTTATCAAACTAACAATTTCGATGTATGCACAATTTCAAAATACAACCAAACAAAAATTTCCAAGGGATGATTCAAGGATGGGTTTCAAACAAACAGAGATTCAGATTTAGAGGAACTCTAATCAAATAGAATTCTGGTTCGAAGATAAGCTCGAATGAAGATGAAATAATTTAATTACCAAATAGAAGATGATAAGCCTATATAAATCGCGGTCGACCATTACCGGTCAACCGTGACTTCAGTAATATAATCAATGCGGAAATCTAAGGCAAATCGACATCCGATCGCCAGAGTTAGAATCCAGGTATAACAGAAGGTAGATAGGTTCGTATAAACCGAGGAGACAGAAATCACCGGTGAACCAATGCCAATTGTAAAGAAGTTTCACCCCTTTACAAATCATTCAAATATTTGCGGAATCACCGATCTTTATAGAGATCATTCAAAGTGGAGTTATGGAATGCTCCTAAATCAAAGGAATACAAATATGGGAGACGGGAAAGGATTTCAGAACAAGTGGGAGCGTTCCAAAGTTCAAGGAATCCTAATCGATAAGAATCTTAACCAAGTGATTACTAACAAGGTGGATACAGAAGGGATGAAGTTTAGAAAAATCTTGATTTCAAAATAAGAAAAATAAATTTATACCAATATAATCTTCGAAAATCTTTTAAAATCATTTGGAAATCATTATATGCTTCGAAAAATGTTCTCTCACAAAGAAATGATTCTTAGATTGATTTCACTCGTTCTAAGGTATTTCTACCCTATCTCTAATGAATTTTTGCTCTGCAGGCTATGTTTTGCCTAAAACCAAAGCTCTAATACCAATTGTAACAACCCGATATTTTCAGCCATTCGCATCCGCACATGTCAGACTTGAATTGCTCAAAATACCACACTGTAATAAAATTTGGAGCAAATAAAACCAATCACAGACACAGAAATATCAGAATAACTCACAGCGGAAATAAAATACCATAGTAGTTCATGAAGCTACTATAACAAAGTCTCAAAACAAAATACACAATATCAGTCTGAAAATAAATACAATAAAGATCCCGAATACATATAGGTTTACTAATACAAGAGCTGAAATAGATGAACTGAAACAGAAATAGATGAATAACTAGACAAGTAGAATTTCCAGCGATTCCTAGCTCCAGAAAGAGAAATTCAAAGCTGTGAATACTCAGGCTGACCCGAGCGTAAAGTAAAACACAAAACACTCGAGTCAGGATATACATACTTATATAATGTAAACCAACTAAAGTGAACGGTAGTAGTAATGCACATTAACTTAAAGGATGCTTGGGATCGCCCATCCTCTAAGGATCCGTTAAACCATCAATTAAACAGTAATAACGCTATCATAGAAATGGCTATATTAAAGCAAACAATGCAAATAATAGTGTTAATGTGGCTAGGGTGGCGCAAAGCTGCAGCAATCGCTCACCTCTAGTCACACTCTCAAATTGAAGGTGTATATCCAAAATCATAAGGCGACATACAGAGAAGTGTACTCGTGGTTAAAATTTCAAAAAAGTTTATAATTTCGGATAAAAATCATTCATTTAAACCATAAAAAGGTAGAGTCATTATACCTTCAAATCAAATATTAAATTCCTAAATTTTTTAACCTTTTCATAGTACATTTATTAACTTAAATACATTAAAACAGTGAAATTTCAGCTTTCCACAATACTTAGAAAATGCTGCGCTAAGTTACATTTGAAGACAATTCAATTCAATAAAGACAGCATTTAAAACTGCTGTAATAGTTCAGTTATATTCCAAAATCTCGTTTCAGCCAACTACAGCACTTGCAAAGTGCTAGTGTGGCTCTTTTATTAATTTCACGTTTTAATTTTTATTCTGCAACTATAACACTTACCAAGTGCTATAGTAGCTTTTAGGTAATTTTAGCCTTTTAGTTCACTTGCATCAACCATAGCACTTACAAAGTGCTATCGTATCCTTTACAATAGATTTTAAGTTAACCTTGTAGGATCGAATTCACCCTAGAGGCGGGTGAATAGGGTGATACTGTTAATTATAAAAATTATTGCGGAAGCTTATAAAATTATTTCAACACAGATAAATCAAAATTATAGCAGCACAGATAATAGCAGAATAATAAATGCAGAAGTAGAACGACATGGAATTTACCCAGCTTCGGCAAAACCCTGCCTACGTGCTGCCCCCAAGGTTTCTACTAGAAATTAAGTAGTCACACGTTTACACACGTAAACTCGTGACACCCGCTATTGACTAACCTAACTCTACGCTCAAACCCTACCACAACTCAGCCACTGAGTTGCGAATTCTCAAACTACGCCACGTAGTTTGTCCCCTAGTCACACGACTAGTAATTACAACGTTTAAAAGAGAAACACAAAATTTAAAAAGAATTTTAAAACAAAAGAGTTAACACAAAGCCCTTAATTAGTAAAAGCCCAAAACTAGGTCGGCCCCAAAATAAGCAAGTGATTAACTCCTTTTTCTTTCTATTATACGGCCGGCTTTGCTCTGTGAAAAAAATGGCTCGTTCCTTTGTTCCTTCTTCGTTCCAAATTAGGGCTTCGTGATTTTTCGAAGCTGCCGATTTTGTAGATCAATCAAGTTAATACTTGCGTGAGGGTTTGTTGATCGATTATCTCTTGAGATGCTTTCGGCTGCTTCTATTTGATTGAGTTTGACTTTGATTTGGTATGTGATTTATTCCTTTTTGCTTTTCTGTTATGCTTGCTTGAACTCGATTGTCCTTCAGCCGATGATGATTATGGGTTTATATATAGTTCGATCTCCTTATTTTTCGTTCGTATATTTCACATGAATTCGTCAATTATTTTTGCTTGAATTCGTCTCGGCCACTCGATGTTGCTTGGATGTTGATGATTTCTCTGACTTTGTCAATTTCATATAATTGTTGCTTGATACTCATGTTCCTGATTCATGACTTGGTCAATTTACTTCGCCGCCACGGTTTCGAATCTGCACTGTTCGATCTTTGGTCATTTTGACTTCAGCTTGGGATATTGTGATGATTTCTGACCTTCGTGGTTGAGCTTGCTACTGTTGGTTTCAGACTTGTTCAAATTTTTGTTTTCTGCTTCAACTTGTTTTTCAACATCACCTGACTTCGGCACTGATTGACTTCCTTGTGGTTTAGTTTAACTGTTTAGATTCAATGTACTACATATATGTGTGTGTTCATATTTGTAGCATTCTTAGCAATATCATTCACTGATTATTCTCTTGAGTCACATTGTTGGTCTGTACCTTATTTGCATCTGTTGTGGAATTGTGCTCGAGTCTGATAATTGCACTATCTAGTTTAGTTCGAGTTGCCTTTGAGTTTCAGACCTGAATGTGCATGTTGCCATTACTTTGGTGCAGTTTGTTTTGCATCTCCATTGTTGTACTCGAGTTATTGCATTGAGTACTGAATCGCATTTACTTGTGTACATATGCTATTTGTCACTGTGGCATCAATTTTGGTTGCTGCTGTGTTATGTAGTAGCCTAGTTTGCTGGTGCATATGTTTCATTTTGAAGTTGCCGTAGTGTTGCAGTCTTTGTACCATTCGAGGCAGTTTGCATATTTGTTTCATGTACACTATGGCCTTCATGTTGTAGCTGTCTTGACCATTTGAACTTAGTTGATGTTTTAGTTTTTTTTGTGATATGAAATGCTGGTGGCTTCACCTGATATTGTCACAGACCACTTGGTCACTGTTGCATACATGTTGAACTCATTCCTGCTGTTGCAGTTTCACTTTGTGTTGTGTTATCAAGTTCACTTGGTGGCATTTGGTTGCATATCCATCACTGCACTGTTTGGTTGTATTTGAATTTTATGCTTGACAGTTTTATGATGTTTTGTAGCGCACCTGAGTTGAATCCGGCTTAAAGCTCGGGTTTGACCTTGTGCTTGTGTCATGACATTATTTTTATTGCACTTGTGTTGAACCCATCGTTTTGGGTTTGACCTGTGCTCACATGTCCATGTAAATCTATCAAGTGTATATATCGGTGTGCACGGCCTTGTGGCATATACAGTGATACACTGTGTATGTCACAAGTTGTTCGTTTATGATGAATTCAAACTTAGATGATGATGAACAACCCAAATAACTGAGTCAAATATTATTTTCAAAATCCATATTTTATTTTATACTGCAAAAATATTTTATTTTCAATTTTACTGCGTCAATGTATATTTCTGCAGATTGCTCAGAAGCTGGATTCGTGTAACAACCAGCTATTTGGACTATTCGCATCCGCACATGTCGGACTTGAATAATTCAAAATACCGAATTGTTAATTATAGTTTGGCAAAACTCAGATATACAGTAAATGAATAATCACAGAATCACAGACACAGAGTAATAATATGCAGCGGAAGTAAAAGAGATAGTAGTTCATGAAGCTACTATATA
Organism: Allium cepa; assembly: GCA_030765085.1. Classification (NCBI taxonomy): domain Eukaryota; kingdom Viridiplantae; phylum Streptophyta; class Magnoliopsida; order Asparagales; family Amaryllidaceae; genus Allium; species Allium cepa. The sequence continues at coordinate 324,305,110 of CM060940.1, read as the reverse complement.
AATATATAAGATACATCAGAGTTTACAACAGAAGAGAAATATGATACATCAAGTACAAATCAGAATACATCACTGGAATCATCAGATACTGAAAGCAGAATAGATGGCCGGATCTTCAAGCAAAGCTCCAACTCCAAAGGTGAGCCTCGAATACTGGTACACTCAGTCTGATCCGAGCGTAAAACAAAACACAAACACTCGAGTCAGGATTAATATTCTTATATCAATAAATCCAACTCAAGTGAAAAAGCAAATCGAAATACAAGTAACTCAAAGGATGTTGGAATCACCATCCTCTAAGGATCCGTTAAACTATCTACTATGTAGTAGTGTACGCTAAATAGATAATGTCTATCAGTAATATAAAGTATCAAAATAGTGTTAAGGCGTTACCATTATCCCCCTTAACACATTTTATACAAGCTTTATAGTCTATACAGCACTGTAAACTCCACCGTAAACTAGTGGGATATCAGGGAGTACTCTATAGGTATAACACAAAATAAATTCGTAGTGGTCGCGTATATAGGGATACAAGTATGACAAGGCACATGAGGCAATACCCAAGGTAGTGAAACTACCGTTCGCCTGATCCAGACTGGTGAGAACGCATCGCCGCAGCGATCGCAACACCGCGAAACAACACTCCTGAAATTCTGAGGGTGCACCAATCAATAACAAGTAATGAGTAGTTTTCGAAGAAGTGTGTTCGCTCGAGGTGGCTAACCCCATTTGGCCCGGCACGGCTCCTGATTTTAGTCATTTCAAATTTGACACAAGTGTCAAGACTATCCATTATCATTCTCTTTCTTCAGTCATCGCGTACATCATTCCAACCACTTCATTCTGGATCACACTCCGCGTATAGTTATTAAAGTGGTTTCGATTTAGATAGAGAGTATATCCATAACCGATTCCGGACTCTTTAATAACTTTCGTAATTATTACATCGATTGGTCGTATAATAACTTTCAAACCAAATCGATTTCAATTTCAATTAGAATTCGTAAATCAACATTTCGTTTGTCTTTCTACATCAATTTCCAAAATTTACATTTCAAAACTTCCAAATTACCATTTCAAAATCATATAATCCGATTTCAACGTTTATTTAAACAATTCAAATATTGATTCAAGTTCGTATATAAGTTTCATTCCGAAATCATTTAAAATGGTTTAATTTTCCTTCAAATCAACTTAATTTCATTTATCGATTTCATTCAATATTCATTAAGTAAATTTGTCATTCAAACAACTTCTATTTAAATTCCAATTCATTTAAATCAAGTACTTATGTTCAACTTCATTATATCAAAACATCAAATTGAAATAAATTAAATTCGTCAAATCAATTTTTTTAAAATTTCAAGTCTTATATTTATTCCAATAAATAATGTTTTATTTCTTGTTGAAGAAATTCAGTTGCACTTATTTAGTTACTTAGTTCAAATTTTGAAACTCTGTTAATAAAGAAACTAAATTTTACATATTCAAGAAGTTCAATTTCACTTAACTTACTTAAATAATTTTCCAAACTTTAATAAATAAAGAAACTCAATTTCATTTATTAACGAAGTTCAAATCCACTTATTCAAATGTTCAATTTCTCTTATAAAAGAATTCAATTTTATTCAATTATCCAATAATTAAATCTTATTCAATTATTAAATGATTTCAATCTTAATTATTAATAATTTCAGAACATAATAATTACAACTTGATTATAAATTCAAACTTAATTATTAAATCATTTCCACTTAATTATGAATTCAAACTAAATCATCAAATCATTTCAACTTAATCATAAATTCAACTTAATAATTTCAAACTTAATTATAATTTCAAACTTAATTATAATTTCAGATTTAATTATTAAATGATTTCAAACTTAATAATTTCAAAACTCAATTATTACTAATTCCAAATTATTTATTAATAATTCCAAATTTAATTATTAAATAATTAAATTTCAACCAACGTTCTTTCATCAATTACTGCGTTAATATTGGTTTCAGATTTCAGTCTTTACATTTTCTTTTCATAAAATTCAAATTCCAACCTCATTTCAAAACTTATTCTTTGCTCGAATAAAATCATTATTTTATTTTTAAATCAAATTATTGACCAATCGGATTTTTATTAAATTCTCTATCCTAAGTCAAGTTCATTTGGGTATTTATCATTTCAACCCGATTCCAATTCAATTCACAAATCAAAGCATAACATAGGGAACTTGCAGTGTGATAACAGGGATGGTGTCAAAGTAAATAAACAAGCAATAACAACATCAATAACAATCCGATAATTAATTCAAATAATCCCGAAATAATCGTATTAATTCACATTGTTGTTTGTGCAAATTAATATAATTATTTCTAGAATCTACACTATCATTTCGTGTAGATTAAAGATTATTACACTAATATTTATACGGTTCTTTTCACTTGTCATTCAATTTCAATTTTACACTACAACAATTAATCCAATATACGTTCAATGGTTCAAAGTGTAATTATCACTATTCTACATGTCAATTAATTTAACAATTAAAAGAGTCATATTTAACTAATCAAATTCTACATATATGTCGATTCAAATTTTTAATTATCCTACGTCAAATTCAATTGCATAATATTTATCACTTTATACATTACAAGTTAACATCCAATATAACAACAAACAATCAATCAATTATCAACCAAACTGCATTATCATCGCATAAGTAATTAAAGATAATGGTGTCAAATGTCCTAGGTGAACAAATACAGGTAATAGCATATATAACAGTGTAAATAACTAACGGCAGCATATTTCACTTTGTCGTTCCAATTGAAATCAAATTTAATAAATAAAAGAACATTAATCGTGAGTGATTGCTCACCTTTCGAGGTTAGAGAATGAATGATGAAACGAGATGAGTTACGAATCCAAGCACGAATTTAGACAATCGAACAATCCAAACAACATTCTCAAAGCGAAGTAAGCTGGAAGCGGACTTGACGGACAAAGCTGACAAATAGGAATCGATGAGAATGAATCAAATAAATTTTGATATAAACTGAAATATATACATTATTTGTTAAAAATCAATATCCACTTAAAGTACAATAAAATAAAATATTATATTTCAAAGCTTCATATTTTCGAAATCAAAGTATTTATAAAATCAAAATAAAATAAAATAAAAATGTAAACAACTAAATATACATGTACAACTAACTCACAAATATTTATAAAATCAGACAACTAAATATGCAGACAACTTATACATGTTAGCCATTTACATGAATGTATGTGCAGACCAGAATTCAAGAACAAAATATGTGTACAGTTGAAACAAAATGCATGTAGACTAAATATGTGTAAATTATACATGCCTAGTAAAATATCTATGTAATTTTATCATATATATGCAGTATTTCAAAGTATCATATTTATTAACATATATATATATATATATATATATATATATATATATATATATATATATATATATATCGATACATCTATATTACAAGAAGATCGGTTCTAAAACCATATATGTACTCATACAGGCTTAACCAAATTTATGTGCAACTATATTTATAAAGAAATATATGTAATATGTAACCTCTCTTGCCAATGTTTACAACAGTACATATGCGGGCATAAAACAAATTATAAAACAATTTCAGCCCAACTGCTACACATATACTTGTACATCAAAACAAAACAAAAATATCGACAAACTTATATCCTTGTATAAACCATCATGTATAAATAAGTTTTTTTATAATTTACTGTATGCGAAAATATTTACTTATAAGCTCCCTGGCGCAAAGACCAAACCATATATACAAACACTCTTTTATAAACCTTATGTGACTCACATAGGCAAACATATATGTATCATATATTTAAACCACAGTATCAACCTATATATATAACAGTGTAAAACATATAATATATATACTATACTTCAACCAACACTAAATAAAAAAATCACAGCACTTACACAAAATAAAACGCGAGTTGATGGAGAGGGGAAGGGTGGCGGTAGTTGCTCGGCCGCCAGAGGTTGGTCGCGGAGTGGCGCGGTTTCAGATTAGTGGAGGTGAATGGATACTTGACTGCAACGGTTGGCATGGCGAGAGGCCAACGTGATGATGATGCTTGCGCGGCTGCGTGTACAGTGGCTCAGTCGGAGCATGGATGGAGGAGGGCGGAGCTGACATAAGGAGTAGAAAGGCACGGAATGGTCGGTGAATGGTCTCAGCTGGTCGAGCATGGGTTGCGGGGTTGCCTACCCGGCATGATGGTGGAGGAAGCTTCATGGGCGGAGGGATTCGACGGCTAGGGTGGAAGACGCGGTAGGTTGTTGCGAGCTTGTGCGAGGGAACAGTGGAGGGAGGCGGTAGCTGCGTAGGTGTAGCTCGGCAACCAAGGAACATCCAAGGTGATAGCCAGGTGGAGCGGACCTTGCCGTGGCTGAAGGGTTTTCTTCGCGGTGATTGGGTGGGCCCTCGGCCGTGGGTGAGGTGGAAGAGCTGCATGCGGGGAAGTGGGTTTGCTTGTTATTTGCGTGGAGGGTGTTTGCATGAAGAAGGGAATGATGGCGGCGGCGGAAGGCTAAGGGTTGGAGAAGAAAAGGTGGGGAGGAGGCCGAAGAAAATTTGATAAAGAAATGAAGAGTGGAAGGGTGGTTTGGTTCCAGGAATGAAAATACATATACATGTTATTAAAAGAAAGAACCGAAAATTGAAAATGAGGGGATGCCAGCTGTGGACAGTGAGGAAAAAATAGGGTGAACGCAAATGTAATTGGAACCATAAAATAAAAGGCCACGGTTGGATTTTGTCATAAATATGAAGATTGACATGGGAATAGAGAAAGTTGTGATTTAATTTTGGAAATAGTAAGAGTCATACATGAGAGAATTAATGAAACAAATGTCCATTCATTTCTGACTATTAAAACGGTCAGTTGAGAAACCAAAGATTATAAAACCGATACCGATACGAAATCGATTTTCAAAGGTTTTGCTGCGTACCGTATTCCAAACACAAAATCGAATATACCGCAGAGATTAGCACGACGAGACGGTCAAAACGGTATACAGATATCAGTGGTTTGATCGAACTATAAAAATTTCGAATTTTCTACTATGAAAAATGCATGAAAAACACAAAAAAATAAGATCGACGGAGCTAAATATGTCCGAATTTGGAAAAATGACAAACTGATGGCTTGCTCAGAAGATGGTTTAGAATTTTTCTATGTAAAAATATTTAGCTTTCGAAAACGTTTTATTTTCATCGCTTTTTAACTAATTAAATTGACGTAATTTTACGCGCGAAATAAACTTTCATATTTTCGGACGAAAATTTACCGGTTGCTATGTTTAACTGGACGCATTCCAAATATCAAATTTATATTTCAAAATTTTATCGTTTTTAAAATACCACAAAATTTCAATTAATAACGTTATTAAAACCGGTTAAATTTACGGGTCGTTACAATTCGCATTGGAATAAAGTTGAAGATCAGTACGAGTTGAGTGAATGAGTGATATGTAGTGAGGTGCAATGTAAATGTGAATCGTGATGTAATCAAAATTGTACGGTAATTGAAATTGTATATATATATAGTGAGAGCTTGAAATTTGTACTATTCAAAGATTGTAATAAACATTTGTTTTGAATAAAATTTCTGTTTGAATTCAAATTCTGTGTTATTTATTTTTATTCATCAAATATTTATTTAATCTATGAAAAATAAAATATTACATTGCCAAAGACATTTAATCAAATATACACACACACACACACATGTTTATTATCATCAAACAAAAAATCATGTAATCGCATATTCAACAATCTCCTCCTTTTGATGATAACAAACATATATTTAAGATTTTGAATATGTTAGTATTTGATCATTGATATACTCTAATTGCTCTCCCTATTTAAACGCTTCCTCTCTACACAAAGCTCCCCCTTCATATAGGCATACAATTAAAAATATGCAAATGAGCCTAGATGCAAATAGAAAATATTTGACCTTTGCTTCATTTTATTTGACAAAATCTTAACTTTTCTCTCCCCCTTTTGTTATCCTGAAAAGAGTACTAGTGTTAGAAAAATGGAGATAAAGTGATAGATATTAATCCAATATTAAAACTCAATTGAATATAAATATTAAATTTCAATAAAAAATCAAACAAAAATCATAAATACTTTGTCAGGCACATATTCCACTTTTAGAATGATGGGAATGATGTCATCATATAAAACCATACAGTTGTGTCTATTTGTGGTATATTTATATCAGGAATTTGAATATCTACTAACCATGAATAACCATTAGGACTTTTAAATGAGATTAGTTGAAACGACCCGCAAATCCGTACCCCTTGAGTCAACACTATTCTACAATAATCAACTCAAGTTGCACAGAAATACGAACCATTTGGGTTTAAGAAGAAGAGGTGGAAGAAGAGAAAACAAAATCAACATCAGAATCTCACCATCGCAGCGGAATAAAATATAATAGAGAATAAATAATCTTTACTCAAAATCAAATATATCAGTTTACATATATTACATCATCAGAGTACATCAGCCACAGCTCACATCAATAACATACAATGGGTACGCAACAACTCAACACAGCGGAAATATATATACAAGTACGAGAATACGTATCGTCATCCAGCTCGTCTCCTGAGCTCCATAGCATCAATCCTGTATCCTATAATACTCGGTCTGACCCGAGCATTACAGTTAAATAACACCCGAGTCAGTCTGGAATACCAGCGTGAGAAAATCACACCCAATTGATTATTAAAGTTTCAAAAATCCTTTGAAAACAAAAGCATCTCGTAAGACCACGCCACAAATAAACATGTCGGGTTTTTACCTTACGATAGCTAAAACAATTTTTATAGAAATCCTCTGATATTATAATCGGGTCTATATACAAATACTTATAAAATAGCCGAAATTGTTACATGATTAAATTCCAGCTACTAGCCACAGAGTGGGTAATACAAACAAAACTCGTACAAGGCTCGTAGGGAAAATGGATTTCCAACAATGACTAGGCACTGGGGTACCACCTGTCACAGTACGGGGTCTAGATCACCGTGCCGAGGCTTACTCCCTTCATCCCCTGCAACACAAGGCCGGAACCATTCCTTACTGAAAAGTCCCGAACAAGATAAACCCCGTGGTTGGCGCGACCAACCACCCACTAAGCCGAAATATATATAAGGGACATCTAGACGGGAATTATCTTGTCCTGCTTGGGCATGACCCACCTAACCTTGCTGCATATCCCCTGATTTTCAGTCATTCCCATTTGATGAGGCTTGAGGCTAAGCGTTACCTTTTAGCACGTTTCACTTAGAATGCCCATCGTCCACCCGACGATGTTTCGCAAGCATTCGTCCATACAAGTCCGTCCCGGGTTCGAACGGAACCGAAGGCACTATTCCTACTACATCCATTTTGGAAATATCCTCAGGATTAGTAGCGACTAGCCCTTGCACTTTACTGCTCCATCTTCGACTCCGAAATCGTTTACACGAAACGTACAAACCGGATCGAAGTGATTTTCGAGAAATTAATCTCGATCCCGGTCTCTTCGAAACGATCAACGCATTGTCCAATATTGATAGTCGGTTATTTAACTATCAATTAATATCCACACAACAACCATCAACCAATACATAATTTTTTTTCCAAATTATTTAATCTCCAAAAATATCTTCACAAGATATATTTCTATTTCCAATCCTTTGAAAACAGTTTCAAAACCATCTTCCTTTCAGAATAAACTTTCCCAAATATTTTCTATCTCCTCTGAAATTACCAAGCACAAACTAGATTTTAAAAAATATAATTTAAAACACTTTACTTTGAAATATATATTTATATTTTAAAACATTTAAGTGAAAAACTACTTTGATAATTTGTTAAAAATACATACTATATAAATTTTTGAAAATAAAGTTACTTAATAAATATAAAACCAGATTTATACTTTTAAAAACATAATACTACTATAATAGATAAAGAGAAATACTTAAAAACTTAAATATTAGAAATAAGAAATTTTCCACACTTGCTTTTTAAACAACCTTTAATCTTTTAACTTATATTTAAAAATTTACTTCGAAAACGTACTTGATTATCCAGGGAGAATTCCAACTTCAATCACTTAAATCAATTTCCCAAATTGATTTCCAATTTATTTCCTTTTTATTCGGAATCTATTAATTTCAGATTTCATTTCTTGATTACAATTTAAAAATACTTTAACTAAAAATTTCAATTCTTAGATTTCTCAATTACTTCTTTATTCTTTTAAATAAATTTAAACTTTGAATTTTAAGATAATTCTTTTTTTTTATATTGATATAACTTAAGTTTACAATTCATTAATTTCATTTTATTAAAAATTACATTTCTCTTCATACTCGAAGTTATTTAATATTATTTCATATTACTTCTATTTCTTTTCAATTCATTCTTAATTTATTCAAACTTTCTATAATTATTTTGCTTACAAATTTATTTCTTTTTAATTTCTTTTCAACAATCCAATTCATATAATTTGGTAATTCATTATACCCAAATATCCAATCAAACCATAACATTCAATATCCCAATATAACTCATCATAAGATATCAAATAATCACAACAGAGAATAATGAAGAATTTAAATAAATGTAAGGGGTCCAGTTGGATCCCTCCAACCTATTTTCCCTGCATTCACAGACGTTAGCACAATAAATTGCATCAATTCTCAAATATAGCATACAATAGCACATCAACAATTCAACCATTCAAACAATTATTTAAATTTAATCATTTAAATTTAAATTTGAATTAACTGAGTGAGATTAACTCACCTTTGACCTTTACTTTGCAATCCAATCCAAACCAATTTGTTTTCTTCACGTTTTAGACCTTAAATAAATATTATATAATCTATTAATATTTGAATTGACTGAACAATTACTTACTATTTTTACTAATATTTTTATTTTTATTTTTACTTTAAGTTAATAATTTGGTTTTTAACCTAATAATTTATTAACTAAAAAGAATTCTAATCTTAACTAATAATTAAATTTTAAACCAGTTTTCCTTTAATAATTTCTATGAAGCTAAAATAATTAAATAAGCTAATTAAACAAGTTAATCACCTTAGCATATATCCTAAAGTTTAAACAGTAGGCTTAATGTGTATACTAAAATATTCTAAATGTTAATTAATAGTGATTTGTTCATAGAAACAGTGATTTGTCAATGAAATGTTAATTTCTATGAAGCTAAAAAACTTATCTATATATATTTATATTCTGAAAATATAAAAATCCTTTAAACTTAAATATATATACTAAATTAACACACTGTTTCCTATATCTTCTAACTGTAAAACATTATTATCCTTTCAAAAATAAAAATAAAAACAGTGTGAACCTGAAAATAAAAACTGTCCAAAATAATAACAGTGGTTACCTTATCGCCTAGCCTAAAACCACCACACTTGCTGCCGCAGCCCTCACGTACGCTTCGCCTCGAAAACCCTAACTCAAACCTCACAGCGCTGCCATGCCCTCACAACCCAGACTTCGATAATCCTCTTACCATCGCGTCAATGCTCTAACGACCCTGCTGTCCTACGTGAGCCCCAAATCTCGCGAGCGCAACAGTACGAACCCCAAACGTCGAATCCCTAGCCTCGATGCTTTCTCTGTCTGCGCTGAAGGAATTCGAGAGGGAAACGACCTCGATCAACTTGAATTTGGAAGTCGCGAGCCCCCACACTCGAGACGAGGCACGATGATTACAGATCGTCCGCCATTCCCCTTTTATTTTATTTAGCTCGAACGATTTCGACTTCGTGAACGAGAGTTAGAAAAGAAAGCATCCTTTTCCTTCGAATAGATCTGGATGGAAACAAAAAGACATCGTATTGAAGAGTAGAGGCTTCGGCCATTATATATATTTTATGCTTTGATTTCGTTGAAGCTGTCGATAGAGGAGAAAGAATGACAATCCCCTTCATATTTTACTTCTGAAAGTGGCGTGTGGGGAAAGCTTGCGTGAAGTAAATATCGAGCTACAGTAATTTGAAATGGTACGAAATATTTTGACCGATGATAAGATATAGGATATTTTATATTAGAACGATAATTATTTACGAAGTGTTTTTACCTCATACGATCACACTAAAATTCCAAAAATTATGAAATTTGAAATCCGACAATAATTCAATATTATGGATCCAACGGAAATGGTTTCATCGAATTCCGACACCGTGCCTTGGAAAGCTATTTTTAAATTCAATTTAAACGATATAAATTTCGAAATCGAACAAAACACTTCCAACATTAATTTTTAACACTTTTACTATTTTCCATATTGTCGATATAAATTTTATAAGCCATTAAATTATTTTTAACAGGCATAAAATTCCAGATTCAATAATTTACTCAACTTCTAATTATTAAATTCTATTATTTAAGTATCAAATAAATAACGATATTTGTAATTCAAGTTAAAATTATTATATTGAATATCTAAAATCGATTTAATATTCCGATTAATTGCTTAAAAATTCCGGCTCGTCACATTCCTCCCCCCTTAAAAGAATTTCATCCCCGAAATTATTAGTTAGGAAGAATGGTTCAATACCCGTTACTTTTCCTCAAAACCAAACAATTCAATATCCAATCAACTATCTTCTATAAAAGACTATTATCATTCTTATTAACCTTCCAATCCTTTCCCTAGTTTGCAAACCATCCTATTCGCTTAATCATTCAAGTTTTATTCTTAAAACCAGTTTTGAATTATCAAAATTTCTCAAAATTTTTCTAACTCTCTAATTTTCCGAAAAATTTCGCCAGCGTCTCCTTTGCGCGGCTAGCTCGGTACAACTACAAAATGGCTCTACGGCCCTCCAAATCCAAAAAGAAAACAAAAAGCCAAGTGGCTCAATCCAAATCCAAATCCCAATCAAATTCCATACCAAATTTAAATGCGTACCTTTTGTCGGGCAATTCAAATTTATCTCTTGTAATCAAATCCAATTTCATTTTCCCTTTTTATAATACCTGCATATCCTGCTTAGCACTAATATCAAATCACAATATCCCAAAATATTTTATCGACTTTATTACAAAATGTCAATATCTATTCATTTCAATATTATCTTAGATTATATTTGTAATATCAATTTTCAATCTAGAATTTACCACTCCTTTCTTAAGTTAGTATAAACATTTTATATGTTTCTTATCTTTATTTCTCTTTACCTCTTTTAGTTTACACCTATTTCTATTCAGATTGACTTCCACATTACATATGTATTTCATTTATTTTCAACTTTGAACTTTTAAATTTTATCCTTCATTTATAACTAATTTAAGTCATTACTTTAATTAGTTTCATTTACTAACTTATTTTAGTTTCCAATTCTAAATAGTTTTGTCGTTAACAAATTTTTCAAAATTTTCAAAAATTTTCTAACTCCCAAAATTTCTGAAAATTTTTGGCAGAGTCCCCTTTGTACGGAGGAGCTTTTGCAATTTGACAAAAGAGATAAATATATATACATCGACCCACCCGGTCGGAAAAATCAAAAACAGTTCATATTTCCTATTTTAATTGCGTAGGCGTACCTTATTTAGCATTTTAAGCAAACAGCTTATTATTTTTAGCAAATAGCCCAACCCAAATCCAGCCATACGGCTTCTAGGTACCTGTACTTACTCAATTTAAACATGTAAGTGCCATATAACTGAAGTTTAACAACATTTCACTTATTTGCAATAGTTTACACATGAATTCTAAAAGAAATTCACTCCAAACATTTCTCCATAAGTAACTCATATAATTGCATACTAATTCCACTATTCCAATTAATTTACAAACCATTTCATTCAATTTGAACGGTTTAAAACCCAATCGCTTACATAATTTATTTATTTTTAAGCAAAGTGAACTCATATTTAGTTCAATTACTCTCAAAATCAAAATATTTTACTTCTATCAACTCATAGAAGTTTAATTACTTCCATTTACATCAAATGACAATTTCTTCTATGCAATTCGACGAGATTTATGTGAATAAATAAGCACTTGAGTTTAATATTCAATTTAAATTGACACCTACTCAACTTACGCTTAATTCTATTCCATTTTTAAATTTATCCACAATCCATATATTCTCAGTTTCATTGCATTTCAATTTTATTAACCAAACTAGTTCATTCAAAACCATTAACAACTTAGATCCATCTTCACTACCAATTAAATTCCCTTTTAAATTTTAATTCATTCACATCCATTCATTTACATTTAAAACCATTCCGTAATTGTTTATTCCAAACTATTTTATTTAGCTTAAAACAACCAAGCCATATCATTCAATAACCACTTCTCAACTTATTTAAACCATACTTCATTTGATTCTTATTTATCTCATCCATTCATTTATTCAATAAAATTAGTTTACCCACATCCACTTAAACCATTCTAATAAACTTGAAACATTCTATTTTTCTTATTGCCTCAAGTTATTTCAATTCCTCAATAATTTGAATGGTTTACAATTATTTAATTAAGCATTTTCACTCCATTAAATATCATCGGCATCACACCGAATTTTATTTCAATTAACATTTATTCTTACTTGATTTAAATCCAATTCACTATTATTAAACTTAATTTTAAGTTGAATGCAATTCAACTCATTTCCATTTTTTTTTCTATTCTTAAGCTCATTTCCTTTTTACAATTAAATTTCTCTTTTAAATTTAATTTGATTCTATCTCAATCCAATTCTCATTTCAAACTTATTTGATTAGTTATTATAAAATTTAACCTTTCAGATTTAACCCATTCAATTTATTCCCTGGCTATTTCCAAGTTATTTCCACTGATTTGTATTTTATTTGTAATTCATACCATTACTATTTTAAATCCAGATCCATTTTTTTATTTCGATACATTCCCCAATATTTTTTTTAATTTGTTAACACTTCAAGTTAAATTTTAATTAATAACTCAAGTTCTGATTTTACCATTCACATTTTAATTTACCATCCAATTTATTAACTTACATTGCAATTTGGTTCACAAATCAATTAATTAATTGCAAGGCCACTTTCCATTATATTTTCTTCATCGACAATGTAAGTCGAATTTAATTATAACTTGAATTTTATTTTCAAACCTCATCATAAACTCACAATTCAATTCCATTAACTAATTTATTATCCAATTAGTTCTCCCCTTATTCATAATCCAACACTTGAAATTTTATTCAAAATATCACTCCATTTAATTTTCTTGAGTTCAATATTTATTTTATACTTCAAGTTTGGATCCTCATTTCATTTTTCAATTTATCAAAATATTGATTTTGGGCATTGTATTCCATTTTCAATTTAATAAGTCACAACTTATTATTTTATACAATTCCATTCATCATAAGCTGGAATATATTCATCTTTTATTTTTAACTCAAACCTTCTATTTATTTATAGCCCAAGCATATTTTATTTCCATGGATCTTTAATTCTTTTATAAGTTATTCTGGTTTATTTATTTCAATCCAATCCTTATCCAACTTATTTCCCATTTATTCAGGTAAGAATTTAATTTCATTAATTAATTCAATTGAATTCTCATCCCAACTCAATTTTACTTAACTCGGATTTATTTAACTCAATTCAATTTCAACTTAATTTGAATATAACTGGATATTATTTTCATCTTATTCAATTTATTTCAATCCAATCAAATTTTTATTTCCAATTTCTAAATAAATTTTCATTTAATAATGATAATACTTTAATATTATCATTTCTAACATCCAAGCAACCATATATTAGCTACATAGTTTTCAAAAACTATTCTTTATATGTTTTTGGGTAAAATTATTTCATTTACCCCTATTTAAAACAATACCGTGTCGATTGCTCTATTCAAGTGTTTAGAAACCCCTTCAATACAGTTGCGCAGACTGTGTCGACGAAGGTTCATATGCCACTCAATAAATCAATCAACACAATATTAAAATAATTTATATTCACTAACAAATACGCGCTCATATCTATTAATACGCTCAAACTCATTATAGAGTACTACGGACTCTATTTTATGAGTAATTCCCACCAGAGCCAAGGTTATCTCCAACCTATGCTCTGATACCAAGTGAAACGACCCGCAAATCCGTACCCCTTGAGTCAACACTATTCTACAATAATCAACTCAAGTTGCACAGAAATACGAACCATTTGGGTTTAAGAAGAAGAGGTAGAAGAAGAGAAAACAAAATCAACATCAGAATCTAACCATCGCAGCGGAATAAAATATAATAGAGAATAAATAATCTTTACTCAAAATCAAATATATCAGTTTACATATATTACATCATCAGAGTACATCATCCACAGCTCACATCAATAACATACAATGGGTACGCAACAACTCAACACAGCGGAAATATATATACAAGTACGAGAATACGTATCGTCATCCAGCTCGTCTCCTGAGCTCCATAGCATCAATCCTGTATCCTATAATACTCGGTCTGACCCGAGCATTACAGTTAAATAACACCCGAGTCAGTCTGGAATACCAGCGTGAGAAAATCACACCCAATTGATTATTAAAGTTTCAAAAATCCTTTGAAAACAAAAGCATCTCGTAAGACCACGCCACAAATAAACATGTCGGGTTTTTACCTTACGATAGCTAAAACAATTTTTATAGAAATCCTCTGATATTATAATAGGGTCTATATATAAATACTTATAAAATAGCCGAAATTGTTACATGATTAAATTCCAGCTACTAGCCACAGAGTGGGTAATACAAACAAAACTCGTACAAGGCTCGTAGGGAAAATGGATTTCCAACAATGACTAGGCACTGGGGTACCACCTGTCACAGTACGGGGTCTAGATCACCGTACCGAGGATTACTCCCTTCATCCCCTGCAACACAAGGCCGGAACCATTCCTTACTTAATAGTCCCGAACAAGATAAACCCCGTGGTTGGCGCGACCAACCACCCACTAAGCCGAAATATATATAAGGGACATCTAGACAGGGGAATTATCTTGTCCTGCTTGGGCATGACCCACCTAACCTTGCTGCATATCCCCTGATTTTCAGTCATTCCCATTTGATGAGGCTTGAGGCTAAGCGTTACCTTTTAGCACGTTTCACTTAGAATGCCCATCGTCCACCCGACGATGTTTCACAAGCATTCGTCCATACAAGTCCGTCCCGGGTTCGAATGGAACCGAAGGCACTATTCCTACTACATCCATTTTGGAAATATCCTCAGGATTAGTAGCAACTAGCCCTTGCACTTTACTGCTCCATCTTCGACTCCGAAATCGTTTACACGAATCGTACAAACTGGATCGAAGTGGTTTTCGAGAAATTAATCTCGATCCCGGTCTCTTCGAAACGATCAACGCATTGTCCAATATTGATAGTCGGTTATTTAACTATCAATTAATATCCACACAACAACCGTCAACCAATACATAATTTTTTTTCCAAATTATTTAATCTCCAAAAATATCTTCACAAGATATATTTCTATTTCCAATCCTTTGAAAACAGTTTCAAAACCATCTTCCTTTCAGAATAAACTTTCCCAAATATTTTCTATCTCCTCTGAAATTACCAAGCACAAACTAGATTTTAAAAAATATAATTTAAAACACTTTACTTTGAAATATATATTTATATTTTAAAACATTTAAGTTAAAAACTACTTTGATAATTTGTTAAAAATACATACTATATAAATTTTTGAAAATAAAGTTACTTAATAAATATAAAACCAGATTTATACTTTTAAAAACATAATACTACTATAATAGATAAAGAGAAATACTTAAAAACTTAAATATTAGAAATAAGAAATTTTCCACACTTGCTTTTTGAACAACCTTTAATCTTTTAACTTATATTTAAAAATTTACTTCGAAAACGTACTTGATTATCCAGGGAGAATTCCAACTTCAATCACTTAAATCAATTTCCCAAATTGATTTCCAATTTATTTCCTTTTTATTCGGAATCTATTAATTTCAGATTTCATTTCTTGATTACAATTTAAAAATACTTTAACTAAAAATTTCAATTCTTAGATTTCTCAATTACTTCTTTATTCTTTTAAATAAATTTAAACTTTGAATTTTAAGATAATTCTTTTTTTTTATATTGATATAACTTAAGTTTACAATTCATTAATTTCATTTTATTAAAAATTACATTTCTCTTCATACTCGAAGTTATTTAATATTATTTCATATTACTTCTATTTCTTTTCAATTCATTCTTAATTTATTCAAACTTTCTATAATTATTTTGCTTACAAATTTACTTCTTTTTAATTTCTTTTCAACAATCCAATTCATATAATTTGGTAATTCATTATACCCAAATATCCAATCAAACCATAACATTCAATATCCCAATATAACTCATCATAAGATATCAAATAATCACAACAGAGAATAATGAAGAATTTAAATAAATGTGAGGGGTCCAGTTGGATCCCTCCAACCTGTTTTCCCTGCATTCACAGACGTTAGCACAATAAATTGCATCAATTCTCAAATATAGCATACAATAGCACATCAACAATTCAACCATTCAAATAATTATTTAAATTTAATCATTTAAATTTAAATTTGAATTAACTGAGTGAGATTAACTCACCTTTGACCTTTACTTTGCAATCCAATCCAAACCAGCTTGTTTTCTTCACGTTTTACACCTTAAATAAATATTATATAATCTATTAATATTTGAATTGACTGAACAATTACTTACTATTTTTACTAATATTTTTATTTTTACTTTTACTTTAAGTTAATAATTTGGTTTTTAACCTAATAATTTATTAACTAAAAAGAATTCTAATCTTAACTAATAATTAAATTTTAAACCAGTTTTCCTTTAATAATTTCTATGAAGCTAAAATAATTAAATAAGCTAATTAAACAAGTTAATCACCTTAGCATATATCCTAAAGTTTAAACAGTAGGCTTAATGTGTATACTAAAATATTCTAAATGTTAATTAATAGTGATTTGTTCATAGAAACAGTGATTTGTCAATGAAATGTTAATTTCCATGAAGCTAAAAAACTTATCTATATATATTTATATTCTGAAAATATAAAAATCCTTTAAACTTAAATATATATACTAAATTAACACACTGTTTCCTATATCTTCTAACTGTAAAACATTATTATCCTTTCAAAAATAAAAATAAAAACAGTGATGAACCTGAAAATAAAAACTGTCCAAAATAATAACAGTGGTTACTTATCGCCTAGCCTAAAACCACCACACTTGCTGCCGCAGCCCTCACGCACGCTTCGCCTCGAAAACCCTAACTCAAACCTCACAGCGCTGCCATGCCTTCACAACCCAGACTTCGATAATCCTCTTACCATCGCGTCAATGCTCTAACGACCCAGCTGTCCTACGTGAGCCCCAAATCTCGCGAGCGCAACAGTACGAACCCCAAACGTCGAATCCCTAGCCTCGATGCTTTCTCTGTCTGCGCTGAAGGAATTCGAGAGGGAAACGACCTCGATCAACTTGAATTTGGAAGTCGCGAGCTCCCACACTCGAGACGAGGCACGATGATTACAGATCGTCCGCCATTCCCCTTTTATTTTATATAGCTCGAACGATTTCGACTTCGTGAACGAGAGTTAGAAAAGAAAGCATCCCTTTCCTTCGAATAGATCTAGATGGAAACAAAAAGACATCGTATTGAAGAGTAGAGGCTTCGGCCATTATATATATTTTATGCTTTGATTTCGTTGAAGCTGTCGATAGAGGAGAAAGAATGACAATCCCCTTCATATTTTACTTCTGAAAGTGGCGTGTGGGGAAAGCTTGCGTGAAGTAAATATCGAGCTACAGTAATTCGAAATGGTATGAAAGATTTTGACCGATGATAAGATATAGGATATTTTATATTAGAACGATAATTATTTACGAAGTGTTTTTACCTCATACGATCACACTAAAATTCCAAAAATTATGAAATTTGAAATCCGACAATAATTCAATATTATGGATCCAACGGAAATGGTTTCATCGAATTCCGAGACCGTGCCTTGGAAAGCTATTTTTAAATTCAATTTAAACGATATAAATTTCAAAATCGAACAAAACACTTCCAACATTAATTTTTAACACTTTTACTATTTTCCATATTGTCGATATAAATTTTTTAAGCCATTAAATTATTTTTAACAGGCATAAAATTCCAGATTCAATAATTTACTCAACTTCTAATTATTAAATTCTATTATTTAAGTATCAAATAAATAACGATATTTGTAATTCAAGTTAAAATTATTATATTGAATATCTAAAATCGATTTAATATTCCGATTAATTGCTTAAAAATTCCGGCTCGTCACATTAGTAGTATTCCAATTTTATTTAAAAAAAAAATGAATTCAAGTATCTTCTAACCACGCATAACCGTGAGGACTTTTAAATGGGAATAAAATCAACTTGTTTATTTAAATAATCAATTTTGATATGCGTTCCATACATGCATAACCGTGAGGACTTTTAAATGAGCATGGAAGCACATAACAAATTCCAAGTAATTTATCCATGCATAACCGTGACGACTTTTAAATGAGAGTGAATACTTTGGATTTTATTTTAGTTTATTTTATTATTATTATTATTATTAATATATTTTTTTATTTTAAAAAAAATGTAAAATGAAAACGAATGATTCATGTTTAAAATACCACATATTGACAAACTATATAGAGTTTTGATGAGTGATGGTCGTTAGAAATATGATAGAAAAAGAGATGGTCATGGAATTTTTACCAACAAAAAGTTTTATAACTCTTGTTTAAATTTCTAAAGAAATTTACTAATTATACCGTCTCGAGTCATAATATATGATAAATGTCAACACTCATCACTTTTTCAATCACTATTTATCTTTTCGATAATTATTAGGGAGTCAGATTAGTCAAAATAGTATTTTAAAATCAAATTCAAAAATAATTATGAAATAAATTTTTCAAAATGACTGATCTGAAAACATGGTCAAAAATGATTTTCTCGAAGGGGTTATATGGGAACCGCCTGTTTACTAAGATCATCGTATATTATTAATGCATGCATGGAATTATCGCGGAAATATTCCCCCATGGCACACCCAGAATATGGGGCCAGAAATTGCAGAGGAGCAGGATCCGAAGCGGTGGCAAATTTCTGCTATTTGAAAATTATTTGAAATGAAAAATATGCAGATATTTTCTTTGAAAATGATGCTGTTACTAAATGTCTCAACAAAAATTAAGTTCAACTAGTAATTTTTCTATCAACTAGATTACCAGTGTAATCTGCATCTGAATTTCTCTTTCACTCAAAATTATCATTAATTGAATTTGATAGACCAGACCGTGAAGTGTGCAACAAAATATCTCAAAATCAATTTTAACAGCTTCTTAAATGACATTCTCTTGAATTTGAATTGAAGCCGTGTAAATAATCAGAAACCGTGAATATAGAGTTAGTCGTATTATAACCAGATGTATTATCATCCACCAAGACACTATTATTAATCCAAACTAATATATATGAAGTAATTCAAAGGCTCTAGAGATTTTTGTATTGTTTTTGGAATAAGAATATAATTGGCCAACAATTTTAAATAAGTCAGAATCAAAAACATCATTTTTTTCATCATCACATTAATGCTGATTTAACTCAGATTACTGTGCAGATTTTCACATTTAATATATCGTTCAAATAAATATATCATTACCTGTTTTACCTTTACGATACTTTTCATTGTTGTCCATTGTGATTTTGTCACCTTCGTACTAGGCTAAGGAACTTTGCTTTGTTGCCCGTTGTGTTTCCGGAATAGCCAGAATCCAAATAACACTGTTGTTGTTCCTTAGCCTGCCACCACACCTACATGATGAAAGATTTTTGTGACCTATTTGTTTTTATAGGTCTATGATTGTTAGTGGCAGAATATTTTGAAAAATAATTTTGTGGAGGCCCAAAACTATTTATATATGTTCCTTTCGGCACCCAGATTTGTTTAACTTTGAGAGATTTTATATTTGTGCCTTTTGGAACCCAAATTGGTATAGTTTTCACATGTTTGGGTCTATACCAACAACTATTTTGATTGTGTCCAAATTTTCTACAAATTGTGGACATTGAATTTACTTGATTGATCTCATTCTAACATTTTTAGATTGATTATACCCAAGTCCTTGTCTAACTGTATTAACAGTTTGTTTTCCTAATAGCATATTCAACGATTTTTCACTTTTTGAAAATTTATCTAAAGTCGTTGACAATTGTTGGACTTGTGTGTTGAGAGATTCATTTTCGTTTAACAATTGTGTGCACCTTTTAATGGAATTTTCTCTCCTAGTATTTTCACTTTCTTTCAAAATTAGAATTTCATTTTCAAGTGATTTTATATTTATTTCTGATTTTTTAATTTCTTCTTCGAATGTTGGACACTTATCACACTTAGGGATCCTACTTTGATAGGTTTGAACTAATTGGTCAATTTCTTCATTTAATTCTATCAAAGTATCTTTTTGTGATTCAAGTTTGGCATACTTCTCCCTAAGTTGTTCAAAACAGCCATTTACTTCGTGGAAATATATAAGTAATTCTGAGTGAGTGAGTTTTGATACCATGTTTGGCTCGTCATCGTCGCTATCAGTTATATTTCCTTGAAGGCACATATCTGCTTTCTCACTCTCACTGCTAGTACTTTGATTATCTTCATCACTTGTATTCCACGTGGCTGCAAAACTACTCCTTTTTGATTTCTTTTCAAAGTCGCGTCGATTTTGAGGACAATTGCGCTTGATGTGCCCGGGTTGGTTGCATTTGTGACAATTGATCTCCCGTTCTTCTAGATCATATAGTATTTTGTTTATTCTGCTTTTCAATTTCTGATTTAGAGCTGGATTTCCATATTTGCGATTCCACTTTTTGAATTTCTTCATCAGTGGTACCAGCTCTACTGCTCCATCATCATCATCGTTATCATCATCACTTTCGGTTGTTCCTTTGAGAGCTATTGATTTCTTTCGAGTATCTTCTCCTTCACGCTCTTCCTTGAATTTCATTTCTAGCTCATAAGTGGTGAGATTTCCGATGAGTTCTTCAACTTTCATTTGTTTTAAATCTTTCAATTCTTGAATGGCAGTCACTTTTGCTTCAAATCATCGTGGAAGGACTCTGAGGATTTTTCGGACTATCTCCAACTCTGTGTATGATTTTCCGAGAGCTTTTGATTTGTACACGATATTGGAAAGTCATCCACATATCTCTTTGACATTTTCTTCCTTCGCCATTGTGAAGTTCTCGTATTCGCTGCTTAGCATGGCAAGACGAGATTCTTTGACTTGAGATGTTCCTTTGTGAGTCACTTCTAGTGTATGCCATATTTCCTGCGCAGTTAGATAATGTGAGACACGATTAAATTCAAATTGATCTAATGAACAGATAATAGAATTCATAGCTTTAGCATTAGCATTAGCATTTTGTAATTTATTTTTTAGTTCTGTCCATTGATCCTTTGGTTTCTCTATTTCCTGATTATCTGCAATTATAATTGGTGCTCTATAACCCGTCTCAACAATATTCCAAGCGTCAATGGTTTTCAGAAAAATTTTCATTCTATTTTTCCAGTAGGCGTATTCACCATTGAACATTGGTGGTCTAACTATGGACCGTGCCTCAGCAAAAGCATTATTAATAGAAGCCATTTTAAAAATTCAAATTTTTAAAACAAAACTGATTTTTGAATTATTTTTTTTTTAAAAGTTGACTTCTATTCCTAGGTCTGATACCACTTGTAGGATCGAATTCACCCTAGAGGGTGGTGAATAGGGTGATACTGTTATTTATAAAAATTATGGCGGAAGCTTATAAAATTATTTCAACACAAATAAATCAAAATTATAGCAGCATAGATAATAGAAGAATAATAAATGCAGAAATAGAATGACACGGAATTTACCCAGCTTCGGCAAAACCCTGCCTACGTGCTGCCCCCAAGGTTTCTACTAGAAATTAAGTAGTCACACGCTTACACACGTAAACTCACGACACCCGCTACTGACTAACCTTACTCAACGCTCAAAACCCTGCCACAACTCAGCCACTGAGTTGCGAATTCTCAAACTACGCCACGTAGTTTGTCCCATAGTCACACGACTAGTAATTACAACGTTTAAAGGAGAAATACAAACTTTAAAAACAATTTAAAAACAAAAGTGTTAACACAAAGCCCTTAATTAATAAAAGCCCAAAACTAGGGCCGCCCCAAAATAAGAAAGTGATTAACTCCTTTTTCTTTCTATTATACGGCCGGCTTTGCTCTGTGAAAAAAATGGCTCGTTCCTTTGTTCCTTCTTCGTTCCAAATTAGGGCTTCGTGATTTTTCGAAGCTGCCGATTTTGTAGATCAATCAAGTTGATACTTGCATGAGGATTTGTTGATCAATCGTCTCTTGAGATGCTTTCGGCTGCTTCTATTTGATTGAGTTCGACTTTGATTTGGTATGTGATTTATTCCTTTTTGCTTTTCTGTTATGCTTGCTTGAACTCGATTGTCCTTCAGCCGATGATGATTGGTTTATATATAGTTCGATCTCCTTATTTTTCGTTCGTATATTTCATATGAATTCATCAATTATTTTTGCTTTAATTCGTCTCGGCCACTCGATGTTGCTTGGATGTTGATGATTTCTCTGACTTTGTCAATTTCATATGATTGTTGCTTGATACTCACATTCCTGATTCATGACTTGGTCAATTTACTTGGCTACCACGGTTTCGAATCTGCACTGTTCGATCTTTGGTCTTTTTGACTTGGGCTTGTGATATTGTGATGATTTCTGACCTTCGTGGTTGAGCTTTCTACTGTTGGTTTCTGACTTGTTCTAATTTTTGTTTTCAGCTTCAACTTGTTTTTCAACATCACCTGACTTCGGCACTGATTGACTTCCTTATGGTTTAGTTTCACTGTTTAGATTCAATGTACTACATATATGTGTGTGTTCATATTTGTAGCATTCTTGGCAATATCATTCACTGATTATTCTCTTGAGTCGCATTGTTGGTCTGTACCTTATTTGCATCTATTGTGGCATTATGCTCGAGTCTGATAATTGCACTATCCAGTTTAGTTTGAGTTGCCTTTGAGTTTCAAACCTGAATGTGCATGTTGCCATTCCTTTGGTGCAGTTTGTTTTGCATCTCCATTTGTTGTACTCGAGTTATTGCATTAAGTACTGAATTGCATTTACTTGTGTACACATACTATTTGTCACTGTTGCATCAATTTTGGTTGCTGCTGTGTTATGTAGTAGCCTAGTTTGCTGGTGCATATGTTTCATTTTAAAGTTGCCATGGTGTTGCAGTCTTTGTACCATTCGAGGCAGTTTGCATATTTGTTTCATGTACACTCTGGCCTTCATGTTGTATCTGTCTTGACCATTTGAACTTAGTTGATGTTTTGATTTTTTTTTATGATATGAAATGCTGGTGGCTTCACCTGATATTATCACAGACCACTCAGTAACTGTTTCATACATGTTGAAATCATTCCTGCTGTTGCAGTTTCACTTTGTGTTGCGTTATCAAGTTCACTAGGTGGCATTTGGTTGCATATCCATCACAGCACTATTTGGTTGTATTTGAATTTTATGCTTGACGGCTTTATGATGTTTTGTAGCGCACCTGAGTTGAATCCAGCTTAAAGCTCGGGTTTGACCTTACGCTTGTGTCGTGACATTATTTTTATTGCACTTGTGTTGAACCCGGCGTTTTGGGTTTGACCTGTGCTCACCTGTCCCTGTAAATCTATCAAGTGTATATATCGGTGTGCACGGCCTTATGGCATATACAGTGATACACTGTGTATATCACAAGCTGTTCGTGTATGATGAATTCAAACTTAGATGATGACGAACAACCCAAATAACCGGGAAAATATTATTTTCAAAATCCACATTTTATTTTATACTGCAAAAAAATTTTATTTCAATTTTACTACGTCAATGTATATTTCTGCAGATTGCTCAGAAGCTGGATTCACATTAGAATGAAGTTGAAGATCAGTACAAGTTGAGTGAATGAGTGATATGTAGTGAGGTGCAATGTAAATGTGAATCGTGATGTAATCAAAATTGTACTGTAATTGAAATTGTATATATATAGTGAGAGCTTGAAATTTGTACTATTCAAAGATTGTAATAACATTTGTTTGAATAAAATTTCTATTTGAATTCAAATTCTGTGTTATTTATTTTTATTCAGAAAATATTTATTTAATTTATGAAAAATATAATAGCACATTAATAAATAAATTTAAATGAATATATATATATATATATGTTTATTATCATCAAACAAAAAAATCATGTAATCGCATATTCAACAAACCTTAGAAACAATAGCATTTCTGAAGTGCAATAAATTAAATTTCTTGATTTTCAATACAATTTCAGCAATAATAAAATTCCAATTTAAGCCCTTTTTAAATTATAAAATTTCATATTTTTCCACTTTAAAACGGTCATTTAAAATACCCTTAAATTTATGATTTTTATAAAGTAAAATTTGTACATAAAATCAAATTTTAAATAATTCACTTATTAAATTCAAGTATACAAATATTCCATTCTTTGCATTTTAAAAATTAACTTAATAATTAAGTTTAATTACCATTTCAAAATATAAACTTAATTTCCATTTTTATTTTCTTATTTTATTAACTTAACTTTTAATTTAAACCAAATTCACATTTCCAAGTCAAGTTATATTTCAAATTACACTTTCAAACATTCATTCATTTATTTAACCATTTTAATTTATACAAAATCAAATATACTTTATTAAATCATTTTAAATTCAAATTAAATCAAATTATCATATTTATTTACTTAACTCAAACTCCACTTTTAAACAAAAATCACAAATTTCAAATTTAAGTTATATTTCAAATTTCAACTTAATCATTCATTTATTTCACTTTTAATTTGTAGAAAATCATTAATACTTTATAAAAATCATTTTTAATTCAATTTAAAATCAAAATATCATAATATACAATTTTAAAATACTTTTAAAATTTCAGAATATATATATATATATATATATATATATATATATATATATAATAACCACGGGTCTGAATAGTATTTTCTAACCTAGGTCAAGTGATACAGATAATATATCATTTCAATTCGTAATTTACAAAGAGAAATCTGGGTTCTATCATTTCGAACCCGCAATCGCAAGTAAAATAAAAATCGTTCGGGCCTATAATTTCAGCCCATAACGAATTTTTCCCTATTCTAAAGTCCGTTCGGGTATGTATCATTTCAACCTATAGTGATTCTATTCTACAGGGAACTTGCAGTGTGAGAACAGAATAAAATAAATAATGTTGCAACATATAGCAGTATCAGATGATATGATAGGTTATAAACAAGGGTTAACATCATATGATTCATATCACAGGCAGGTTTAACATAATAAAATAATTCTACAGATTCACATGTTGTCAATTCATAATTTATATAAGTATAATGTCATGAGTGAATACTCGCCTTTTTACCCTGGAGATAGATCAAAACACACCGAATAAATCCAGAAAGTAGGATAGCAGGACACAACACGACAATGGTTTCAAGTAAGTGGAGAGAGTCAAGATGATTATCTTATATTCAACCCATAAACAAGACAAAGTAACACATGAATATTTATAACACAAAATACATAGAAACAAATGGAATAAAAAGCAACAAAGACAAGACCTTGCCTTTACCATTCAAAAGCTTGGCCTAGGGACTCTTATGCTCAGCTCTGATCATGCTAGGCTCAGGTTTAGCAACAATATAGCATGGCCACACAAGTGTTTGAAGAAGATGAGAAGAGATATGAGCTACAAGGTGAAGAAGACAAAGGAACAAGGCAAAAGGTGAAAGGTTTGGTCACTTTTAAGCTCGACCATGACATCATAGGGCTCGACCTTGGTCAGGTCAGGTCTGGACAGTGGCTGAAGCCGCGGCTAGAGGAGGTGTAGGTGCTGGTGGTGGTGGCTAAAGGGGTGGCCGAAGTGATGGATGAAGGTGGTGAAGACATAGGCTCGACGAAGGCAAGTTTCAAGGGTTTTGGTGCAAAGTTTGTGATGCTAAATTTAATGGATGGGGACGGCTTGGACTTGGTCAGAGGAGAAGCTGATGATACTGCTGTTGATGGTGGTGGTGATGGGGTCAGTGGTGATGGTGGAGAGGCTAGACCGAGCTATGCATAAGAAAGTGGAAGGCAAAAACAAGGAAAAGAAGAAGAGAAAAATAAAAAAATGGAAGAAGCCATTAGCATTTTTTGCTTTGGCCGTGAGTTTTAAAGATGAGAAAAGTTTCTCACGTGAAACTAAATGAAAATGCACGGCAATACAAAAAAATGGTCGGCTAGAAGAAAAAATGAAGAGGCAATTGAAAAATGAAAAGACAAAGGCAAATGGAAAGACACAAGGAAAATGAAAGGGTTTTGACTCTTAAAATTTCTATTTTCTTTTAATCAAAACAAACTAAATAAAATCTGTAAAAAAAATAGAAAAACAAAAAAACTGCTTCTAGATGGTCTGTCCTTAACTATCTGTTAAATATTCCTCTGGAAGATCTGACCATAACGTAACATCCTCCAGGTTCACCTGATCCTAATGGTTTTGCAGGCTCACCAATGACCTATCTGTATATAAATATATATTCCCTTCTGTGTGTAATCATAATTTTAGTTTTACCTGTGACAAAGCCCTACACACTGGAATTTTGGATTAAATTAGCTGAGGCTAATAGCTAATGTATCGGTACCGACCCTATACACGTTCCATTTGGTATTCTAATATCTGAGTCATTTTACTTAGGGTAATCTTCCCTTAAATTTTCCTTCAAAATCTTTTCATCTCAAATTGATTAAAAAACCTTTAAACCAAACTTAAAAAAGGAAAATATATTCTCTATGCTTTACTTAAGACCATCTTGCCATATTATATTTACTTTACTCAAATCTTTATTGATGAAAACATTTAAACCTTTGAAAGTACCCCTTTCAAAACCAAGTTAAACCTTTCCTTCACCTAGGCCGAAAGGCCAAAATATTCATTTCGAAACCATTCATAATCTTCCTTTCGAAACCATTCATAATCTCCTTTCGAAAATATTGAAAATCAATTCCATCAAAAGCATTAAAACCCTAGACATCCTTCTTCAAAACTACTAAACAGTACCTTTCGTATACATTGGAATACCTTTCCTTTCTAAACCATTGGGGCAACCTTTCGAAAGAAATAAAACATCAAACCTTTCAAAAGCCTTTGGGTTCAAGTAAAACATATAGAAACACCATTCGAAATCATTAAAAATTAACTCCTTCTAAACCATTTGGGTTCTACCGTCAACGAAGCAAAAGGGACATAAAACATTTAAGTCGAAAGCACTCTTCCGAAAGCATTTCCTAAGCATAGAATTGATGGTGTCGAAATCAACCTACCGAAAGCATTAGAGAAGCAGCTAAGTTTTAAAAGCAAAGTATACATTCCAAAACCATTAGCGTCGAAAGGAAGAAAAGCGGAAGCTAAGAGGTTTTGACCCCGACAAAAGCATTTTCTTAAAACAAGAGGCGCAACCCATTTGAAACCTTTCCTTTGAAACATTTGACTTAGCCGAAAGCCAACTAATTCAAAAGCATACCCTTCGAAAGCAAAGACACGCATCGACCCCTTTGGAACCATTGCTCTCGACCTAGTGCCTTCTGCCTTAGTCCAATTCACTCTGCACCAAGTTATTAATACTATGTGCATTAGTTTCGATAACATGGAGGCGGCAGTACTTGGTCGAAAACCCTGTGCTGAAAGTGGCAAAACATACTAAAGCATGTAAAACTGATTTTTAAACTTTTTAAGCAATCTTTTTAAATAACCTTCCGTATTTTTCAAAATCTTATTGGTTGTTTTCTTTTCTGAAAGTGCTGCCAATATTTCAGAAATAAAGAATTTAAATCATTAACAAAATTCTCCTTCTACTTTTATAAAAATATAAATATTTAAGTTCCATACCTTAAATAATTTTATATATCTAATAAAGCACTTAGGAAAATTCTACAAAAATTCAAAAAAATCATTTTTAAAATGTTTTCTAACATATATAAATTTCAGACCTAAATTACATATAATTTAACCGCAAATTATTTTAAACCCAATAAATCATTTTCTTCACTAAAAATTGAATATAAAATCCACATTAATTCAGAAAAATATGAAAATTAACCCATCTCTAAAATATCGTTTCTGATTATATCTAAAATTGCAAGGCATTTAGATGTCATTAAATAGGGTTTTCACCTTAAAACATATCGTTAAATCTATATGATTAAGCATAAATCATCAACAAGCATATATAAACAATTAATCATTCAGAAACATGGCATAATCATGCAAAATACTTCAGATTCGTCTTTAGATCGAAAACAATTAAAAAGTGAGATGTAGTCATTATTCAACTTAGCTTTTGAGATTAAAAAGTTTGAGATTTAAATGGATTCAAGTTGATTAAGCTTCGTTTTGATTCTTTTATCTTCCTCTGGTTGCTTCGAATGGTGGCTGGCCACTTTGTTTAAATTTTTTTGCAAATGATTTGAATTTTTGGATACACGGCTAAGTGTTTAGGGTATTAGAATGCTCATTTCCCTATTTTTCCCTCACTTAAACATTTTATTTTAGTTCATTTGTTATCATGGCACGATTGCTCCTAGTAATTTCAAATCTCACTCCCTAGTCATCACATTATTTTATAGCTAATTGAATATCCTAAATAATGTTACTAAAAATTTGGGGGGTTACACTGCAACTCTTGGATTACTAAAATAAAAATGAGTACCTGAGAATTTAGGAAAAATAAGCACTCGGTTTAGACAATAAGTTTGGTATGAGTAAAACTCTAAATAAAGGGTGTAAATAAATAACAATATGTGAGACAATGCCGGCAAATGCACAACAAGCTTCGCCCCATAAGTACAATATCTAACTATAATTAATGGATATAAGTAATTTAACATTGGGAAGTGCACATGACACTTCCTGATGCAATTAAAGAAATAAATAAATTCAAAGGTTTGAATCAAAAACAAGTGAAGGGAAATTTTCTAACAATTACTAGGAGGGTACATCCCCATACCGAAAGTATACCTCTAGATAATATACCTAAGAGGGTCACTATCTCTGTACTCTCTTAGAAATGTTCAAGCCAGACCCTGTCAACCTTACCGACTATTCAAGTATTTCACATCTCCATGCACACACAACCGAATCCAATTTAGAGTAGATGTAAAGATACCCTAATAGGAGCAACCTCATAGAGCTTGACGTCTACTCGCTTTTGGTTTTAGTCTTTTCGACAAAGGATATCAATGCTCAAATGAGCACCAAATCTTCATGGATTGATGATACACAAAGAAGAAAGCGGAATAGATAGTTAATAAATCAACTACCTGGAATAATTAAAATGATCGTATATGGAAATAAATCACTACTATTCATTGATTTCAAACTTTTACTATCGATTGAAAATGAAGCCAAACAAGTAAAGGTAGTGTTACCTCTAAGACTTGCCTTGATGACATTTTTAACCTTTGAGAATGGACGAGCTTCCAAACCTCGACGTTTAGTATCGAGAATATGACCAAATCCTTTCCATATAAGCGATATCGTTTATGGAAATTAAATTTCTTAGCTTTTCCATAACTGAATCAAACTGTTTAACTTTTTTAACCAAACTTATGCTTAGATTTCACATCACGAATATTAACTTTAAACAGCATTATCAAAAATGATTAATTAACTCTAAACAGGATAAATTACTTCAAACATCTTTATCGCTACTACTAATAATGTAAATTCCATTCATATAATTTCAACCATGTCTTTTTGAAATACCCGAAATACCCTTCTTGCACCGTTCTTCTCGCATCGCATCGCATCTGTTCATATCACATCTCTCTCTTTATGCATTGTTCTCCCCTAAAATAAAAAACCTAGATACTCATGACTCTCATATCTCCCTCATGTAGATCTGATTCCTCATTCGAGCCGCTTCAAGACCCATCACCTGGCATCGTGCCTCCTATCATTGCCACTGGACATTGCAGCAACACCTGGACATTGCTATAGCTTTCAATCACGTGAAGCACAATAGGCCTCCCTTCCAATCACGAGCATCGCTCTCACTAGAATGTGTGAACCTAAGTCGTATCGCACAACATCAGGTCGTGATTATCAATTCCAATCGTGAAATTTTAGCCACCTATGGCTTCATTGCTGAGCCTTCACCTTGGACTTCGTCTAATCCCGCAGCTCCATCGTTCAGGCGTAGGTATTGTTATTTGTTTTTCTTCCTTTTTTTCTTTTTTTCTCATGAACGAATCGATTTTGAGAAAATAGGAGCTAGGGAAAAATTATAACGAAATTTTTTACTAACGGGTAATGAAATATGTTTGCAATCTTTGATTAACATGTGCTATCCTTCACTATCCACAAGTTAGCCATTTCATTTAGTGATGTACCTGTAAATGATATCCAGATTAGATGTTGTTTTTTCACTCTGTTAAAATATGTTTCCAACATTGCTATTCCAATCCTTTAGTTCAGTTTATACTTTTAATTGATGATTCAAATTTAGGGGAAGTCTAGAACTACATGTATCAAATAATTATGCCTTGAGCTTGAGGTGGGGAGATCTATTGTCTATCAACTAAGCCATGTTTTAGCTCAATGTACTTGATACTTTATGCACTACACATGAAAATGTCAACAGTTTGGCGTTGGCCTATGATGACTATTATAGTTTCTTAAGCATTGAAATTTTTGGTCGGTACATCATTTCTCAAATATTTACGACCTTATTAGTACGTACATAGGGCTGTTAACGAGTACTCGAAATTCGAATTCCGTCCGTATCCACATCCGAAATATAAAAAAATATCTGATATCCGTAAAATGACTGTAGATGCGGATGTGGCCATATCCGTATCCGATAATTGTCCATCTGGTTTTTATTAAGATTATAGGTAATTTTTTAGTTTAATACATAAAATTATTGCCATTAACTATTTTATCTATTTAAAATTAATATTATATAAAAGTCAATTTCTACCATTTAAAATTATTTTTCTTAGTGTACTTATTACTTTTTATATATTTAATACTAAATGGATTTACAATAAATCAAAATTTTCTATTTATTTATTTAGATTTATTGGTTGTGGACAAGTCGAAGAATATCTGATATTCGTCTGCATCCGTAGATACAAATATTCAATATCTGAAAATGATTTCGGATACGGATATAGGTATGGCACTATCTATATCCGAAAGTATCCATTTACATGCCTATATCCACCATTTTTCAAATATGTTACTTACCTACAATCAGGTGCGCGTAAACAATGAAGTAAATAAAATGTTCATTCAGGCCCAAAAGATGCCTTTACTCTGTAACAAACAAGATGCATATGTTTGCTAAAGTTTGGAAAAAATTCTAACATACATAGTTTTCCTATAGGCATGATGACTATTAGCATAATAACCATGTACATGCGTCGAAACCAGGCTTTATTTCTAATATCCTTCGGTATTTATTGCTATTCATTTTTGGTAGCACTATCAAACCATGTACTTGCAGAAAGAATCATGTGACATAATCTTCACACTTACTACATTCACTAGAGATTAGTATTATTTCATCAATGTGTGCTGTCCTTTGTTGTCATTATTCTCAGATTTATACTTTCATGAATATAAAATTTATCTGGCCAGGCTTACATTTGAGAATTGATATTCTATACAATGGAAGACTCTAGTACCACTCATTCCCTATCTTATGAATTCTTAGACAGAGCAAACTATTTTATAAGTCAGTTTTTTCACATGTCAAACAAATCACATCATATTTACTTTCCAAGTATGATGTATATTTCTCTTATGTGCATTTAAGTGGATTGGATAATCATATTATATACAACAATAGGATACATATGTTATTAAGATTTAACAATTTTATTCATGGTATTATAAGAGTTGATTAACGAAGAAACAGTATTCAAAAGCTAGACTGCTTACCATCAACTTAAGGTCAAGATAAATAGTTAGTCTGGTGTTGCTGTTACTACAATACTTCAGCTTTACAGTAGTGGTAACCACCAACACATCCATTATGCTATTATTGGTATTTCAAGCAATCCTTCCGTGTTGCTCTACATAAATAATATTCTGTGGGAACAAAGTTTACAAAAAACTTATTGTTTGTTTCAAAAAATTTGTAAGATTTATGTTCTACACATTTGTATATATGTTCTAACAAATAAAATGATAATGTATTTTCGCAGAGCATATCTGATAAACTACAGGAATGCTTTCAACCTTCAATAGTTGATTAACTGTTCCATCTACTTGATTAATTCTCCGGCTGCTTCATAGGGTATTTATTATTTAGTTTAAATTTCTATTTATTTTTGGACAATAGTTCATTTTTCAACTCACTAAAACACTGTATTTCCACTTTATTAAACTATTTGTCTTACCCCAGCATATGGTTCAGAGTGCTTGAAAAATTTATGTTGCTTCCCTTAAGTGTGCTTGATTAGTGATTGGTCCACAAAATCTAAAATTTAAATATTTATACTGCATCCTTAATGCCATATAAGTGCATGATTGTAGTTGTACTAAGTTTCAGATATATATTATCAACTATGACCGCAAGTGAGCAATGAGAATAATTTTACAGCAGTGTTTTCGTAATCGAGATTTGTAGACATCCGTGATTAGTAATATATATACAATGTAGTGTGTATAAGGCAACAGTTCACTCTCGACTCCTTACGGATAACAATATAATAGTAAGTTTTTGATCGAAAATATCATAATATTCAACGGCTAAAATTTGTTTTTGTTGAAAGAGAACTACTACAGCAACAGTGGTGCTCGAACAAGAAAAAAATCACCCAAGAACAAGTCCTTTCTCCATTCTGGTGCTTCTTTCCCAAGTGAAACCTATAAATTAACTGGAAACTTTTATACAACCAATCATAAGTTCCAAAAAAATAGACAGTCATCGTGTTTAATTATACTGAATACTCATTTGCATTTTAATTGCCTGATAGGAATAACACCAAGTTCATCTTCCATTCAAGCACAAAACAACAACGCTTCCAGCTCATTAACAAAATCCAAAAACCAAAACAAAGCTATCAGACTCTACCACATTTGTAGTAACAAAGTTATCGCACCCATAAGAATTAAGCTACAATAATGCTTGCTACATGACTTTAGGCTACATAAAAATCTAAAAGACAATAATGGGTTAACTAAAACTAAAGGAAAGAAGTTATAAAGCGTGCCTATCGTCCAACCTAAAAATGTCAACGGTGGCTACCATTAAAAGAATAGAAATTGTATATTTATAGAAAAATTATTTTGTAAATGCTTAACCCCTACTTTACCCATCATCTTTGCAAACATTTATTAAAAAACAGTTGCAACAGTTTTGTTAGTGTAGCATTTGCAAACAAATTTCTGTATTCCTTTAGCTGATGCATTTTATATTTTCTAGAAATTAAAATAATTTGTACTTATTTTTATGATTAAATGCATTTGTACTTATTTTTTTATTGCTTCCAACTTTGCTCATACTCTCAAGCACTAGGTTTTAAACTATGTTTACATATGTAGTGTACTGTAACTCTTGTAGCGTGGAACATATAACTAATATGCTTGCAACTATAAAGGAATAGAATATTATATTCTATATGTGATAGCTATTTGATTTTTGCTATGCAAATAAACTATTCAATGCGTTATGTTGAAGCAACTACCTATTGCAAAAATCTGTGTACCTAAAATGGAATGAATTAGCTTCTACCATAGCAGACAAATCTATTTTACCATCTTCCTAATTTTTATGTACTTTACATTGATTTTAACTATTCATGAAGGATTATGTGTCCAATCATTCTTCATTTGTACCCATCAGACGTTGAAACAAGACTATGTTTCATATTCATGTTATATATGTAAATCCTATATACTTAAGTGTTAATTGGAAGCCAAATAGAACATGTGATTGGTGAATATTAATGGTTGATTTGTTTTCACTTTGGATCAAAGAGGGTATAATGGTCGGTGGAAGTTTTATAATTTCAACGAATTATATATTAAACTGAAAATATGATTTTATTCCAGCATTTAAATATGCTTTTTGTGCAGGGATGTTATCAAAACTGATGTTGCTTTTTGTGTTGAAAGTGGTTGTTGCATTCTACATGTAACAACCCAGAATTTTAGAAAATATCAATTTAATAATCCGTATTAATAATTAAATTGATTTGATAATTTTTCTTTGTAATTTAATTTAAATTGGTAAATTTAATCTTTTTAAGGTTAATAAATATTGTAAGAAGAAAACTAGTTTTCTCAAAAACACTTTTTCCTTTGTTCTTTTTCTTAACTCAAAACAGAAATTTTCTTTAAATCTGAGAATTAAAATCTACAAAGCAAATGCTAGATCAAATTTGAAATGAAATCTGCAAATTAAATTTCTCTGCAACAATCAAAACTGCAAAATTAAAATCCAGTAGCAAATCTAAAACTAAATCTGCATGTAAAGATAAAATCTGAAGTTCAACTGGAAAGTTCTTCAAACCTGCAAATTTAAACCCTGCAAATTCAAAGGGATCAAGTTCAACAGCAAGTCATTTGTTTCAACACTTTAAAACAACAATTTGAAGCATGCATCCAATTTCTTCAGCAAAGCATCTTTTCCCAGATTAATGATTCAATCCTGGAAAATCAAATCTGCTATGCATTTTTTAGGTGAGTAAATCATTTAAAAAGCAGTTTTAATTAATCTGTGATTTAATGATGATGCATGCAATTGAATTTAGCTTTGATGATGAATATTTGTTACATGAATATTGTCAAGTTGGTATGTTGAAAGTGTGAATTACCGGGAATTCAACTGACTGTAAATAATTCATTCTCTGTTTGAAAATTTTGAAGTTGTTCCTTATGAAAATTCAAAATCTTTCAAATCTATACCTTAATTGAATTTGATATGTAAATGCAAAATGTATGTTATTTTTTGATAGTAATTTTAAAATTAGTTTCATATTTTTTTAAAGCAACAGATAATTATAAATAATGGGTTAACAGTAAAACTAGAATATTTGAAAAAAATTAACTATCTTAAATTCAAAATTGAACTACATGCATGTAATCACGATGAAAAATCGTGAATTTTGATATACATTGTGTAATTTTTAATTGGATAATTCTTGTGAATTTTGGGTTGGTTCGAAATTGGGATTTTGATGAATTGCCGATTATCCACTCAATAATTTGATTTGGAATTTTGATCAAAGCTTATTTTTAGGTTGTTGATTATGGGAAAAATACAATTGAAATTTTTAAATGGATGAATTGTTCGAATTCGAAGGAACTAGGGTTTAAGTTAGTTTTTTGGCTCGACTTGACTGTAGTGGAATTTGTGACTTGAATATATGACCGGAGGTGATCGCGACTTGGGGAAGGGTAGCGTGGAGTCACGGCGATGCTCTGGTGAAGGTATTAAAGGTTCCGGTGGCAAGATCATCAGTGGTGGTTGTTTTTTTGTTCGAGTTCTGCAGTTTTTCTCGAGCTTGGGTCGAATTTTGATTCGATTTAGTTTCGTTCGATCTGGGTGTATTATCGTGCTCGCATGTGTTAGAGTGACTGTCGACGTTGATCGCGACGAACTACGGTGGCCGGCGACGTTAGTGCACGTGCACCATGTTTGTTGTGTGCACGGCCTTGGTTCTGGAATGTTTGATTGGGAATGACAGGGTCATCCCGAAGTTTAGCTCGCGTATTTATCGTGGACGACTCGAAGTTGAGGGGAGCAGGGTGTCTGGGTTTTAGCTCGGGGAGAGGCTCGTGTATTTGCCGTGATTTACTCGAGTTTTATTGATTGGCTCTGTATTATGTAAATGTAAATAATACTTGTTTGAAATAAAATCGGTTAAATTGCTCGTTGATTCTCATAGTGGCCTCTCCGGTTGGGATGGTGGCCTTTTCTCTATTCTGAAAGCCTGGAGATCTTCTCGTACACCTTCTCCGGTCCTCCCCCTTTTCGCCTACATTTGGGATGCTCGAATCCCTCCGAAAGTCTCTCTCTTGATGTGGCGAATTTTTCACTCTGGGCTACCGGTTGATGAGAACCTCCAGCAAATTGGCATTCCTTTTGTTTCCCGATGCAGGTGCTGTGGCAACGGGGATTCAGAATCTATTAATCATTTGTTTTTCGGTGGTTGGTGTGCTAGATCCACCTGGAATTTTTTCGGTAATTTTTTGGGTGTTCGTGGGACCATCTCTTCGCCAAATGATTTGCTGACTTCTTGGTGGTTTGTTTGCACTGGGAAATCTCTTCGCTCGATCATCTTTCGATTGATTCCTTGTCTAATCTGCTGGCATGTCTGGTGTGCGAGGAATAAGGCTATCTTTGAAGAGGTTCCAATGGATCCTCTTTCCGTTGTTCGGCGGGTAAGAGATGATGTTTTCTTAGCTTTTCGGGGCCGACCCTTCCGGGGTTCGGCCAGTGCTCGCTCTCGTCATTTAGTAAACCTGTTATCAATAAACTGCTCTCTCTCTTCTAATAGAGCAGGTATTGGATGACTGCCTATCCGGGGACTGCAAATTCTGGCTTGGTTGTTCCCCTCGGTCTGTCATCCGTCATCTCCTCTCCCCCCCCCCCCCCCCGATCCACCAACACCCCCTCCTTTTTTTTTTTTTTTTTTTTTTTTTTTTTTGGTGTGTAACTCTGTGTTTAGTGCTTTTAGGCTCTTGATTTTATGGGAGTTTCTTTTCTTGGTATTTTTCTGCTGTTTGGAGTTGGCTTATCGGAAGTCTTTATCATCTTCATTCTGTCGGTCTGTCGGCGTTGATGGTTTTGGCCATTGCTTCCGGTTATCTTGGTTGGGCGGGGGACGTCCTTGTTTTTCATTGATGGTTGGAACCTCAACATCGTGGTAGGCCGGTGGCCTTGCCGGAGCTCGAGTACGATATTGGCTGGGCGGTGGTTTCCAGTAGCTATTTGGGTGTGCGAAGTGGATTGGTCAGAGATTGTGCCGCTTCTCCTCGTTCCTATATTTGGTTCCTTATTGGTTGTTTTGTTTTCTCCTTTGTTCTGAGTTTTTGGTGGCTTTTCCTTTTGGCCTTTTGTTTTGGGTTATCTGTCAGGCATGTTGACAGCTTTTGATTGAGGTTATAAAAGGTTGAATTTGTTAAAAAAAAAAAAAAAAAAAAAGAAAAAAAGGTCAAGTTGCAAATGAACTTGAGTTTGAACAAATGAAATCTAACATTAAGTATAAACAAGTTTATAAAAAGAAAACAAATTTATAAAGGTTAAACTTGTTCTTTGAAATAAAATGTAAATTGAATTTATATATCAAATTTAAAATGTTTTAAGATGATTTTTGAAAATAATTGTCAAATTAAATTTTGAATTTCGAATTAAAAGAGTGTTTGAATTTAAGTATTAATCAAAGTTTTTAAGTAAATCTTAAAATAATGTTTTAATAACAAAGTTTCCAAAATTATATTGAAAATAAATAAGTTTATATTAGATAATTTAAAGTGTTTTAAATTTTGAACTTGATTTCTTAATGCCTTATTTTCAAATAAGGTTATTGATATAATTTTGTAATCCAAATAAAATAGTTTGTTTTTAAGTTCTTAAATTTGACTAAATTCAAATAATTAATTTATGTAGATAAATATGGTTAATTTATCTTTGTTATGAACTTGAGAATACTAAATTTAATATGATTTGCTAATAAGTAAAGATTTATTAAGACTAATGATTTTCTTAATTAATTAAGGAGTTTTTTAAATATAAGAAGTTAGTTAATTATTTATTTATTTAATTTTAAATAATTAGTTAGGTGTTTATTTAATTTTGAATAATCACTTAATTTTGAATTAATTAAGTGTAATTACTTAATGAAGTAATTAATGGTTAATTATTGAATGTAATTAAGGAAAGAGGAATTACTTATGGATGTAATTAAGAAGTAATTACTCAGGGGAGTAATTATGGTTGAAGTGATTTATGGATAATCACTAAATGTTATTAATTAACGAATTAATTAAAATATTTGTTTTGAAGTTAATTAATTATGGAGTAATTAATAAATTAAAGTATTAAGGATTATTTAATGATGGGATTAATTACTTGTTAAATAATTAATTAAGAAAGTAATCATCTAATGGAAGTAATTAGGAGATAATTACTTATGTAAGTAATTAAGGGTTAATTACTTAATTATTTTAGTTAGTTAATTAATGTGATTAATTAATTAATAAATGTGATTAATTTAAGATTAATTACTAAGTGTAATTAATTAATAAAGTAATTAATTAAGGATTATTTATTTATTTAATTGATTAATAATTACTTAATGAAGTAATTAAAGGTTAATTAATTCGATTAATTAATCAAAAGGGTTAATATAATTAATTAAGAAGTTAATTAATTTAGATAAGTAACTACGAGTTGTTAATTACTGTTTATGATTAATTAAGACTGATTAATGAGATAATTAATTATAAGTTAATTATTTAATTTATTTAAGTAATTATTAATTAATAAGGACCATTAGTTAATATAATTAATGAATTAATCAAGGTTGATTAACAAAAATAATTAATTTAAGTGTGATTAATTAATTGTAATTAATTAAGGTTTAATGTAATTAATTATAGTTGATTAATTAATGGAAGCAAATGAAGGATCATTAATTATTGTAATTAATGATAGTAATTAAAGGCTAATTACTGAATATGGTTAAGGATAATTACTTGAAATGTAATTAAAGGATAATTAATCAAAGAAGATTAATTAAGAAGATCATTAAGAGATGATCAATTTATTTATTTGGAATAAATTAAGGAAGAAGGATTAAGGTAATCAAATTGATTAAGAGTTAATCAATTCTGCTTATGATTGATTTATTGATATTGGGTGATTGGTTGATACTGGATGATTTGGATATCTCTGTTATGTGATATGCTGCTTTGTGAGATGAATGGTCGATATGAATTATCTATTGTGATAATGTGATTCATCTATTTGTTTATATCATCCTGAATATAAGTTTAATTGTTTAAACCCTTAAACAACTTGAACATTAAAATGGCATTTGGTTTCAGTGAGACCGGGATCGGGTTTCCATATTTGGATAATCTGAAAACCACATCGATTCCAACTAAACATTAGGTCGTGAATCCAAGTGGAGCTTATTGAAGACTCGAGGTGTAAGAACTATTCATCGGTATAACTCTATGGGTGATTCCGTGATGAGTTTGACGGAGATAGCACTTATAAATTCGAGATGGTGATTCAGAGTGCAAGGCCTATGGTCGTTGACTCTGAGGGTGATTCCAAAATGAGTGCAACGAGATAGTGCCTTCGGTTTCGTTCGAACCCGGAATGAACTTGTATGGACTGAATGCTTTAAGAATATTGTCAGGTGGACGATGAGCATTCTAAGATAAATGTGTTCTATAAAGGTAATCGCAGCCTCAAGCCTCATCAACCGGGAATGGCTAAAACAGGGGAGGTGCAGCAAGGCTAGGTGGGTAGCACCCATTTCAGGGTGAGGTCATTCCTGTCTAGATGTCCCTTTTATTCGGCTTAGTGAGTGGTTGGTCGGGCCAACCATGGGGTGATCTTACTCGGGACTGTTCAGTAAGGAGTGGTCCCGGCTTTGTGATGCAGGGGATTGGGCGTAATCCTCGGTACGTTGATCTAGGCCACGTACTGTGACGGGCGGTACCCCGGTAGCCCTGCTAATGATGGAATCCAAAATCCAATAAGTGCCTGTACGGTTTTGATTGTGCCCAACTATGTTGGAACGTGAGATGTAAGCATTCCAGCTATTTCTATATTTTATTTTGAAACCCTAGACACTATTATAATATCACTGGATTTTCTATCAAATGTTTTGGTTAGCGTAAGGTAAAAACTTTTCCAAGTTTATGTGTGGGAAGTCTTACGTGATACCTTTTCTTTTCAAAGGTTTTTCTAAAGTTAAGCAATTTTAACTCGTTTACTCACACCAGACCCCTGTCTGACCCGAGTGTTTATTTTCTGTTTTATTAAACTCTTGGGTACTCATATTCTGTATGAGTAGTCAAGTGATTCAGGTTAGCTTGACTAATTCTAGAGGAGATATGGAGCAGGAGGCTTCCACGTGTAGATATATTATGGTTCCGCTGTGTTTGTATGGTATCTGTATCTTGTGTTCTTGAGTTGTATAGTTAGAAATATGTTTATAACTGTCTAATATGTGTTGTTTAAGTTGTGTACTCTGATGTAATATGATACTATGTAATATTTTATGTGATATATTATATTTCATTCGTTCCGCTGTGAGAATCTGATGTTGTTATGTTTCTTCTTTCTCTTTCTTTTCTTCTTCTATCCCTTTCTTTCTTAATTAGTGACGCGTCTTCCTGGAGATAGGAAGACGGGTCGCTACAGGTGGTATCAAAGCATTAGGTTGAGTGAATACCTAGGCTCTAGAGTGGTGTCTTTCTTGAGAGAGCATGCTTGTAATTTTTATATATAACTATATATGTATACCTATATCTACCTGATCGGTTGTGTTATCTGTTCGGATTTTCCAATATAAGTTTTAGAGGTAGATGGAGTAGTGGTGTGTGTGTAACACGACTACCACTTATGGAAGAGGTCCATATGTTGAGGTTGGAAGTATATTTGTCGAGACTGTAGACCTAATACCGTCTCGAGTGAGATTTGTAGTTTGGAGTAAGGATTTATCTGATATCCGAAGGAAATCTTTTTAAAGATTCGGAGTTTATCTTTGTAGTGTAAATTTGGATCAGTCGGAAGTGCAGAAGTAAGTGATGGTATCTTGATAACTGCGTGCTGAGATGCAGTATCCATGGATATTTCTAAAGATGTTTTCTCTTGAAGCAGTTTTAGAAGTAGTTGAGGAGCAGTCTTTACCTGCCGCAGGGAAGATTCGTCTGTGTAGAAGTTGTCTGGATCTTTAGCAAGGAGGTTGGCTGTTTTGGAATATGAGACTAAGGTCTATGAGTTGCTTCACTTGGGCATGGTCTCTTTTGTCGTTCCTTAAGGAGAGCGAGATGTTGATGCTTGGTTTGGAGCTAGAATTTCTTGAGAGGATGTCTGCCATTTCGGAGATCCGTTGTGTGGTTTGTTGATGGTTTTGGTTTTCGAGGAGGCTTTGGATTAGAAGTTTTTGGTAAGCTGTGTTAGCAGTTCAGCTCGAAGTGTTCGGTGTGTTGACGAGAAGGTCTTTTAGCTTGGCAGTATCATCGAGGTAGAGTTTGGAAGCAGTAGTGTGGTCATTTCTCCAATAGTTCAGGAATCTTTGTGGTTCTTTTTCAGCAGTCCGGGCAGACGGTGAAGCTTTCTTGAAGGGTTAACTTTGTTTGGAAAAGCTTAAGGCTGTTCTAATTGGTAAAGAGAGGACAGTTTCTTTGGAATCCGAACTAGGTAGGATCGCAAAAGTGACTTGCGATTAGTTTGGTAAAAAATTGGGAGATCTTTTGTTTGAGACTGAGGGTTCTCAT
Organism: Allium cepa; assembly: GCA_030765085.1. NCBI lineage: Eukaryota > Viridiplantae > Streptophyta > Magnoliopsida > Asparagales > Amaryllidaceae > Allium > Allium cepa. Next base: position 324,263,327 of record CM060940.1, on the reverse strand, counting down.
GTGGAAGTAGGAGCTATTGATGTAATCAGAAGTATGTCTGCATCCGGAGTTGAGTTCCATATTGTTTTGGTTCCAGAAGCGATTCTGGTAGTTAGCCTAGTAGTAGAGTTGGTGTAGCAGCTCAGGAATTTTTGGAGTTTGGATTGGTTAGATCTAGTTTGTGAGTTTAGATTTCTGCTATGAGGTTATGACCGAGTCAGATGGGTCACAAGATTATATGGATTTGATGAACAAAGTTTCCCGGATATATTGGATAAGTCTGTTCTCGTGTTCATCAATAGTATTCTCATCTATTTCAGAATCAGAGTTGTGCAGCGGAAGTGAGGTAGCAGCTGTATGAGGAAGGAAGCAAGTTCAGTTTGCTATTGATTGAGAAGTAGAGCTTGTGTTCTGGATTTCGATGGATTTTGGAAGACTTTGCTATTGGATAGGATCCAGGAACTGGTTTGCTTTGGTCTAGTTGTTTTTGGAAGCATCAGCATAGGTTGAGCTGATCAGGAAGAAGATGGACAGCGTAAGATTGTCTGTTGAGTTATACTGATATGAGATAAGGAGTTTGGAATTTGAAGTTGGAGACTTCATTGTTGTTAAGGTTTCTCTGGTTAAGAGAACAGTTATTGGGTAAGATTGGATGGCTAGTTCTGAGGCATTTGGGATTTCTTATCTGTGTTCTGATAGGATAAGATTGAATTGCCAGTTTGGATAGCTGGAATTCATTATATTTCACGTATCTCTGAGGGAGTACGTGTATGATTCATTGTTGGTTGTGGAATCTGTAGTTCATTTGGATTTGGAAGTTGAGCTAGACTTGAGTATAGTCTGATGTTCTATTCAGACTGATGGACCTAGAGGTGAGAGGAGCTCTGGATTTTGGTAGTGTAGTTTGTTAGCTTCTGTAGAGCGTATCTCCCGGTGATTTATACTTGGGAAACTCAAGATAGTGTTAGTGAGATTTATTCGGATTTGTGTCAGGATAATTTGTTAGATATGTTTGTTTGATTGATCTATGGTTGTTAGTAAATGATGATACGTATGCTTTGCTATTTGAAATTAAAATCTTTGCTGGTTATTAAATTACCTTTGCTTTTAAATTTGGGAGACGAAATTCTTTTAAGGGGGGAGGATTGTAACGGCCCGGAATTTTAGGCAATATCAATTTAATAATCCGTATTAATAATTAAATTGATTTGATAATTTTTCTTTGTAATTTAATTTAAATTGGTAAATTTAATCTTTTTAAGGTTAATAAATATTGTAAGAAGAAAACTAGTTTTCTCAAAAACACTTTTTCCTTTGTTCTTTTTCTTAACTCAAAATAGAAATTTTCTTTAAACCTGAGAATTAAAATCTGCAAAGCAAATGTTAGATCAAATTTGAAATGAAATCTGCAAATTAAAGTTCTCCGCAACAATCAAAACTGCAAAATTAAAATCCAAAAGCAAATCTGAAACTAAATCTGCATGCAAAGATAAAATTTGAAGTTCAACAGGAAAGTTCTTCAAACCTGAAAATTCAAAGGGATCAAGTTCAACAGCAAGTCATCTGTTTCAACACTTTAAAACAACAATTTGAAGCATGCATCCAATTTCTTCAGCAAAACATCTTTTCCAGATTAATGATTCAATCCTGGAAAATCAAATCTGCTCTGCATTTTATAGGTGAGTAAATCATTTTAAAAGCAGTTTTAATTAATCTGTGATTTAATGATGATGCATGCAATTGAATTTAGCTTTGATGATGAATATTTGTTACATGAATATTGTCAAGTTGGTATGTTGAAAGTGTGAATTACCAGGAATTCAACTGACTGTAATAATTCATTCTCTGTTTGAAATTTTTGGAGTTGTTCCTTATGAAAATTCAAAATCTTTCAAATCTATACCTTAATTGAATTTGATATGTAAATGAAAAATGTATGTTATTGTTTGATAGTAATTTTAAAATTAGTTTCATATTTTTTCAAAGCAACAGATAATTATAAATAATGGGTTAGCAGTAAAACTGGAATATTTGAAAAAAAATTAACTATCTTAAATTCAAAATTGAACTACATGCATGTAATCACGATGAAAAATCGTGAATTTTGATATACTTTGTGTAATTTTTAATTGGACAATTCTTGTGAATTTTGGGTTGGTTCGAAATTGGGATTTTGGTGAATTGTCGATTATCCACTCAATAATTTGATTTGGAATTTTGATCAAAGCTTGTTTTTAGGTTGTTGATTATGGGAAAAATACAATTGAAATTTTTAAATGGATGAATTTTTCGAATTCGAAGGAACTAAGGTTTAAGTTAGTTTTTTGGCTCGGCTAGACTGTTGTGGAATTTGCGACTTGAATATATGACCGGAGGTGATCGCGACTTGGGGAAGGGTAGCGTGGAGTCACGGCGATGCTCTGGTGAAGGTATTGAAAGTTCCAGTGGCAAGATCATCAGTGGTGGTTGTTTTTTTTTGTTCGAGTTCTGCGGTTTTTCTCGAGCTTGGGTCGAATTTTGATTCGATTCAGTTTCGTTCGATCTGGGTGTATTATCGTGCTCGCGTGTTTTAGAGTGACTGTGGACGTCGATCGCGACGAACTACGGTGACCGGCGACGTTAGTGCACGTGCACCATGTTTGTTGTGTGCACGGCCTTGGTTCTGGAATGTTTGATTGGGAATGACAGGGTCGGCATGAAGTTTAGCTCGCGTTTTTATCGTGGATGACTCGAAGTTGAGGGGAGCAGGGTGTCTGGGTTTTAGCTCGGGGAGAGGCTCATGTATTTGCCGTGATTTACTTGAGTTTTGTTGATTGGCTCTGTATTATGTAAATGCAGATAATACTTGTTTGAAATAAATTTAGGTCAAGTTGCAAATCAACTTGAGTTTGAACAAATGAAATCTAGCATTAAGTATAAACAAGTTTATAAAAAGAAAACAAATTTGTAATGGTTAAACTTGTTATTTGAAATAAAATGTAAATTAAATTTATATTTCAAATTTAAAATGTTTTAAGATGATTTTTGAAAATAATTGTCTAATTAAATTTTGAATTTCAAATTAAAAGAGTGTTTGAATTTAAGTATTAATCAAAGTTTTTAAGTAAATCTTAAAATAATGTTTTAATAACAAAATTTCCAAAATTATATTGAAAATAAATAAGTTTATATTAGATAATTTAAAGTGTTTTAAATTTTAAACTTGATTTCTTAATGCCTTATTTTCAAATAAGGTTATTGATATAATTTTGTAATCCAAATAAAATAGTTTGTTTTTAAGTTATTAAATTTGATTAAATTCAAATAATTAATATATGTAGATAAATATGTTTAATTTATCTTTGTTATGAACTTGAGAATACTTAATTTTATATGATTTGTTAATAAGTAAAGACTAATTAAGACTAATGATTTTCTTAATTAATTAAGGAGTTTTTTTAAATATAAGAAGTTAGTTAATTAATTATTTAATTAATTTTAAATAATTAGTTAATTGTTTATTTAATTTTGAATAATCACTTAATTATGAATTAATTAAGTGTAATTACTTAATGAAGTAATTAATGGTTAATTATTGAATGTAATTAAGGAAAGAGGAATTACTTATGGATGTAATTAAGAAGTAATTACTCAGGGGAGTAATTAAAGTTGAAGTGATTTATGAATAATCACTAGATGTTATTAATTAAGGAATTAATTAATACATTTGTTTTGAAGTTAATTAATTATGGAGTAATTAATTAATTAAAGTATTAAGGATTATTTAATGATGGGATTAATTACTTGTTAAATAATTAATTAAGAAAGTAATCATCTAATTGAAGTAATTAGGAGATAATTACTTATGTAAGTAATTAAGGGTTAATTACTTAATTATTTTAGTTAATTAATTAAAATGAGTAATTAATTAATAAATGTGATTAATTTAAGATTAATTACTAAGTGTAATTAATTAAAATTGTAATTAATTAATAAAGTATTTAATTAAGGATTATTTATTTATTTAATTGATTTATAATTACTTAATGAAGTAATTAAAGATTAATTAATCAAAAGGGTTAATATAATTAATTAAGAAGTTAATTAATTTAGATAAGCAATTACAAGTTGTTAATTACTGTTTATGATTAATTAAGACTGATTAATGAGATAATTAATTAAAAGTTAATTATTTAATTTATTTAAGTAATTATTAATTAATAAGGACCATTAGTTAAAATAATTAATGAATTAATCAAGGTTGATTAATAAAAATTATTAATTTAAATGTGATTAATTAATTGTAATTAATTAAGGTTTAATTTAATTAATTATAGTTGATTAATTAATGGAAGCGAATGAAGGATCATTAATTATTGTAATTAATGATAGTACTTAAATGTTAATTACTGAATATGGTTAAGGATAATTACTTGAAATGTAATTAAAGGATAATTAATCAAAGAAGATTAATTAAGAAGATCATTAAGAGATGATCAATTTATTTATTTGGAATAAATTAAAGAAGAAGGATTAAGGTAATCAAATTGATTAAGAGTTAATCAATTCTGCTTATGATTGATTTATATTGATTGATTGATATTGGGTGATTGGTTGATACTGGATGATTTGGATATCTCTGTTATGTGTTATGCTGCTTTGTGAGATGAATGGTTCATATGAATTATCTATTGTGATAATGTGATTCATCTATTTGTTTATATCATCCTGAATATAAGTTTAATTGTTTAAACCCTTAAACAACTTGGACATTAAAATGGCGTTTGGTTTCGGTGAGACCGGGATCGGGTTTCCATATTTGGATAATCCGAAAACCACATCGATTCCAATTAAACGTTAGGTCGTGAATCCAAGTGGAGCTTAGTGAAGACACGAGGTGTAAGGACTATTCATCAGTATAACTCTGTGGGTGATTCCGTGACGAGTTTGACGGAGATAGCACTTATAGATTCGAGATGGTGATTCAGAGTGCAAGGGCTATGGTCGTTGACTCTGAGGGTGATTCTAAAATGAGTGCAATGAGATAGTACCTTCGGTTTCGTTCGAACCCGGAACGAACTTGTATGGATTGAATGCTTTCAGAACATCGTCAGGTGGACGATGAGCATTCTAAGATAGATGTGTTCTATAAAGGTAATCGCAGCCTCAAGCCTCATCAACCGGGAATGGCTAAAACAGGGGAGGTGCAGCAAGGCTAGGTGGGTAGCCCCCATTTCAGGGTGAGGTCATTCCTGTCTAGATGTCCCTTTTATTCGGCTTAGTGGGTGGTTGGTCGCGCCAACCACGGGGTGATCTTACTCGGGACCGTTCAGTAAGGAGTGGTCCCAAATTTGTGATGCAGGGGATTGGGAGTAATCCTCGGTACGTTGATCTAGACCACGTACTGTGACGGGCACTACCCCGGTAGTCCTGCCATTGATGGAATCCAAAATCCAATAAGTGTCTGTACGGTTTTTATTGTGCCCAACTATGTTGGAACGTGAGATATAAGCATTCCAGCTATTTCTGTATTTTATTGTTAAAACCCTAGACAATATTATAATATCACTGGATTTCCTATCAAATGTTTTGGTTAGCGTAAGGTAAAAACTTTTCCATGTTTATGTGTGGGAAGTCTTACGTGATACCTTTTCTTTTCAAAAGTTCTTCTAAAGTTAAGCAATTTTAACTCGTTTACTCACACCAGACCCCTGTCTGACCCGAGTGTTTATTTTCTGTTTTATTAAACTCTTGGGTACTCATATTCTACATGAGTAGTCAAGTGATTCAGGTTAGCTTGACGAATTCTAGAGGAGATATGAAGCAGGAGGCTTCCACGTGTAGATATATTATGGTTCCGCTGTGTTTGTATGGTATCTGTATCTTGTGTTCTTGACTTGTATAGTTAGACATATGTTTATGACTGTCTAATACGTGTTGTTTAAGTTGTGTACTCTGATGTAATATGATACTATGTAGTATTTTATGTGATATATTATATTTCATTCGTTCCGCTGTATGATGTTGTTGTGTTTCTTCTTTCTCTTTCTTTTCTTCTTCTATCCCTTTCTTTCTTAATTAGTGACGCGTCTTCCTGGAGATAGGAAGATGGGTCACTACACTATTGGCGCTCAGAGTGAAGTTTCATGGTAAACGGATCTATGCCTTTTTCCATTATGAATATGAGCATGCTCAAAATTTTCTCAACTTTGATGTGAATACGTTCAAACCATGCTCCATTTTGGAGGCCATTATGTTCAAAATTATACGTTCCATTTGAATTTTAAATAAAAGAATTTTTTGTTGTAACATTGTGTTATTTATCTTCAAAGTTATTTCATCTTGCTTGCAATACCATAAACTAAGTTGAGTGTTATTTCATTTTTGTTAAATACAATAATACCATAAACATACCACGTATGCTTAATTCGTTAGAAAAAATCATTTCATGTAGGAAAATTATTATTTGTCGTATGTGGTTGTTTAATGGCTTGAACCATTGTTCTAGGTTGCTTTATCACTTTTTATACTCATTTACTTATTATGTGTACATGCAGGTACGATTGATCTGACCATGTAGTTAAGGAAGCTTACTAAATTAAATAAGACATTGGTTGCGCTAAGGAATTAGTTTGCTTAGAACACAAGTCACTACGTTAGCGGTTAGCGGTATGAAATTTATTTTACATATTCTGAGACAATTTCATTTCTCCAAAACCACAAACATGCAACTTCTCATTTATTATGCTTCCCTATTGATTATGTATGCTTATTTAAAAAAGAAGTTGCTCTTCCTATACAACTAATGCATTTTATTCATGACAATGCAAAATATATCATAGTCTCCTCTATTTCGTTACCGAAATGCTTGGTTCTATAACCTGTAGTTTGTTCTCATATTTCATAACTACTTCATGACTTGCATAACTGTTCCTGATTTTATCTCAAAATGACTTGCTTAATTTGTTAATTGTCATTAATTTGATTTTATGTGAGCATTTGTTAATAGTCATTGACTTGGTATGAATTGATACACTATTTTTCAAAAAAAATCTTATTATACTGACTTTTGAGGAAAAAGTACAAAGTACAAAATTATTTAATACTGCTAACTATGCACTTTAACTACAAGTTTTTTTCTATTCTGAATTTATGAAAACTATCAGGTTTATCATTGAAAATATGAGCTTTGTTTGGTAAATTTTACTTCTTCTTAAAAGACGAATCAATATATGTCCCAAAAACCTCCTTTTCTGAAATAATTGGGTATTTCCCACATAAATTATGATAATTGATATATATATATATATATATATATATCTATGTATGTATGTATGTATGTATGTATGTATGTATGTATGTATGTATGTATGTATGTATGTATAAGTAAAAATAAATTTACAACTCTCAGGGGCAATGATATAAGCATTAAAAATTTGATTTGTATAGTGAAGCTATGAAAGTATAAAAAACTGAACCTATATTACGCATGATATTTCATGCGTGCATGTTTGTGTGAATATGAAATTTGATTATCATCTAATATTATGAGATTAACCATCATATTTACTATCTTATTATTTGAAATTTCAAAACGTTATTAGAATTATTTTATTTTGTGAAATAACATAAGATGGAAATTAATTTAGTAATAAGTATTGCAAACAAATTTGACATTTATGTACCATTTTTGATATATATATATATATATATAAGATAATACTCCTAATCTATGATATTATAAGAAATTGTAAAGAACGTAGAAAATTGCATTTGGTTAAATTAGGAAATAAATATAATTTTTATTTAAAAATAAACTTTAAGTACTATTTTAAAAAGTACAACAACAAATTAAAGTCCTTAGTCCCAAAAGGCTTTATTTTATTTTAGAAAATACAACAACAATACACCCCTTGGATGCAAATGTATGCGTATAAGAGAAAGAAGTGAAGTGCTGTCGAAATTAAAGCATTTAGTCCCAAAATGCTTTAATTTGTTTTAGACGGAAGTGAGGTGTTGTACACAATTTTACAAAGGAATTTGGACATCAGCAAACAAGGCAACCAAATATTTTTCATTCATCGAAAACAGCTATAATTATTTTAACGTACATCCTTTTTTACACTCGACTATATAATACGTGAGTTGGGATTAAAAACTCTAGGATAGTACTTACATTTGATACATCTACTGATACATGCATTAAAAAGGATATTTATTTGTAACTGAAAACAAAAAAAATATTTACAAACTTATGCATGGATTATTAGCTTAAATTTTTTTTCGCATAAATTTATAATCACTACAATACTTTAGAAACAATACTTTATATAAAAGACAACATTTTGTTCAATGACGCACTAATTGGAATAAAAACTTTTGAACTGAACATAAGTGGTATTATTTGTAGAATAGCTTGAAATTTGAGATATTATTAAGGATATTTTGCTACGCCAATTTTAACTACTACTGTATGCTAAAAAATTGAAAATACTTTGAAGTAGGATTTATAAACATTATATAAATATTTTCTTACCAGGAATGGTTATGTTATTATCCCAAATTAAGTAAATAGCATAGTTTACTTAACAATTAAGTATTTTTTTATCATTTTTGTACATACATTTGTTTTTACACAATAATGGTTTATAATCTTTACTTCTTACAAAATTAAACAAAGTAAATATTCTATTTTTAGGGTCAAACAATTTCAATCTTGAATCTGCGCATTTCACTACCAAACTATGGAACTTAATCGACTTTTCGAATCAAAACCACATAGAAGTCCTAGAATAATTGATAAAGCTCAACTTCAAGCAATGGAAGCCGACGAAGTTGTTCATTTACAAAGGACAACGAACACTAATAGAATTCAACGCAACCCAATGGAATCAAACTATAGTTATCATTTACCACCCTATAGAAGTCCAAGAGTCCTTGAAAGAAACCAACGTCAAGCAGGAACATCTAATCAATCACCTTCTTTGATACTTCGTAGAAGCCCTAGAATCATTGAGAAAGCTAAAAAACAAGCATTATTAGATGCTCAAATCAACGCAGAAAAAATGACAATGTCGATCTGAATAAAATGCAGAACAAAGGGCTCAAAAATTAGAGCATCGTAATATTTATGATAGAATGAAAAGAAATTCAGTGATAGAAGCTGAAAAAGAAGCAAAAAGAGATCAAGTTTGCTCCAGTTATCATATTAGAAAATCCAGAAGATGTGAAGAAAATATTAATGATTACAAATCAAAAACAAGCATAGATAATTCCTTTTCTTCACCTTGCACTCGAAATATAGAAGATATTACTAAGAAAGTCATTTACTATAATTATTTATTATATATATATATGTATTATATATATATATATATATATATATATATTAAATATAATAAAAAATTATTTGAATTTCATGCTAATAAATGCTAATAAATTTTATTTATCAATAATTTGTGTAGATCAACATTTCGATGGGTCAGTGAACAATGAAGATGAACAAAACACTAATACACCATCTTTTGAACAAAGAGACAACGTCAATAGAAAAACAATGCATAGAGTTACTCAACCATGTCGAAGTGCTACGACAATATATAATTGTGCAAGAAACTTTATAGATCATTCTGGTTTTCAAAGATTTTATTTTCCACAATCAAGAATATGCAGACATTGTCAAGCAAAACTCTTTCACCGAGAATCAAATAAATTCTATTGTCTAAATGGGAAAATAATTTTACAATCAATTTCTTCAACCGATGAGATCTTCAATTTGTATAATGACCAATCAAATGAAGGAAAAGAATTCAGAAAAAACATATGAGCTTATAACCACATGTTTGCATTTACATGGTGGGAGTTCATGTTGACGAGAACTTAGCTACCGATAAAGATGGAGTATGCATATTTCGAGCTCAAGGAAGTATCTATCATAAAATAGGCAGTTTGGTACCTACATCTGATAATCGTCCAAGATTTCTACAACTTTATATTTACGATACAGAGAACGAAATTAATAACCGATTGGTGAAAAACAATACTTTGGGTTGAGATGCCGTAGAGAAATTACAAAAAACTCTTAGTAAACATAATAGATTTGCAGTTGTATTTCGACAACTTAGAAAAAATATCCAACATTGTAAATTGGTCATAAAAGAACAATCTTCAAAGCAAAAACAATATACTCTCCAAACTTCTTCACAAGTTGCTGGAATTTGGAAAGAAGGAACTGAAAATGAAGAAATACATGAAAGAGATGTTGTAGTTGAGACAAACTATGGAAAACTCATAACTGTTCCTGAAACAGCTGGTTATTATGATCCTTTACAATATCCACTTTTATTACAATATGGAAGATACGGATGGGATATAAATAGTCAGGATGAAAATGGCAATAAATTTTCATGTTGTGAGTATTATGCTAATATTCTACAGGTATATACAATTTAATATATAACGCGTTTTATATATTTATATTTTTTACTTCTTAATATTCATCTATATGTAATGTTCTTTTATAGATTCAAGAAAATGATAGATCACTTTTTCTTCGAGGTGGACGATTGTTTCAACAATACGTGGTTGATAACTATGTTAAGATAGATACCAACAGGCTAAGATGGTATAAGAGTAATCAAAAAACCATCAGAGCTGAAGTGTACCAAGGATTACAAGATACTTTAAATGCCGGGGAAAATGATGCAAGTGCGTATTTTGTGAATTTGAAAACCGCTCTTATATTAAGTACATTTTTATACCTTTACGTAATTAAATTTCATATTTATGAAGTTTTTAACAAATTCTCTTATTTAGGTAATGTTGGTGTTGTGACTTTTCTATTAATTAGAAAAGCATAAATTTTAATTAATTCTGCAAGCGCACAGGCATGTAGTATGCAGGTCGAACACAGGGAATTGTGTTTTAAAATATTTGAAATCCTTATTTAAATCTTAGGCGTGTTAAACAAATTCGATGGAGGATCTTAAACATGAAATAAAAACAAAAATATACTCAAACTAATTTCGAATCTAATCAAAATTGCAATTAAAATATAAAATTGTAGAAATCAGAGCAGAAAGTAAAAGTGCTTAAAAGAAAATAATAGAGCAAACAACTGAAATAAAATGAACCGAATTTATTAACTAACTGAAAAGAGTGCAAAAGATAAATTAAAACAAGAATAAATAAATTGCTAAATCTAATTAACAATCTTACGTATTCTGTTCGAAATAAAAACATTGCTGAAATTAAAACTAAACTAGAAGAAGAGTGATCGGGTAAGAGATGATTTTCCATCTGCATTGCTCTCTCTATTTAAAGACTTCAGCCTCCACAAATAACCCTACTATTTAGGTCTATCTGCTTGATATTTGGAGAAAAATAAGGCCACCCCACTTTGAATTGGTCTTTGCTTTGTTATTTGATTAACAAGTGGCCTTGCTTTGAGAGATTTTCAGGCTAAACTTTGAAAGTGTATTTTCAATATTTGCATTTGCTTTCTTGCATGAATAGTACACATGTTGGTGACGTGAGATGCATTTCTTCATGAACGATATGTACTTTCTCTTCGAATTATTCGGTACTCAAAATGTTGCACTCTTTTTTTTGCGTATCATTTGAACCGTTGGATGTCACAACCGATTAATTTCAACGTTGCACTTTGGAACCTATAATCTACAAAACCACAACAAAATACCCATATAATATCGCTTTATTAAAATAAAAATATATGAAACAAACGGTTTAAAATGCAGAAAAATACGTTCATCAAATACCCCCACACTAGAACTTTATTCGTCCTCGAATAAGCAAGAAAATAAAACTAACTAAATCCTTTTTCGTTGGAAACACGATTGCATTGAGCATATGCAATAAGTCGTTAAACCTCTAGGTGTCCCTAGTAGGACGAGTGGTGTCTCGTGAGGGTTTTCAGCGGATACTACCCACAAAATCCAAATGCGGTATGTGATGATTCTAATGTACTACATGAATGCAAAGTTTTAAACAAATGGAGACTTGATTTACTTCAGGATAGTTGCAACAAAATAATGTATATCAATTTTAGTCAACTTCTTCAAATTTTTGGTTCCCCACTAATCACAAATTTCAATATAACTCAAGTTTTCATACATTAGATTCTAGTTTGGCCAGTTGTTTCGGTCGATAGCGTAGTGCAGCCATGAAATAAATTCTTCACCGTTAATCATAGTTTTTTTTTAAAAATGGTATTTTTCACTTCCATTTGTATAACAAGCCAAATCAATAAAGTCAAGAAGTGTTTGGGTTTCAAAGCTTAGTCTCTCTTTACTAATATTTTTTTTTGAATTTTTTTTTAAATTAACTAAAGAGAGTTATGCAAATCAACTTAGCACCACTTAACTTTTATGATTTGAAATGTCAACGCATGTACTTTAAATCTGCCATTTTTTTAAACAAAGACTACAGTTTAGAAAGGATTTCATAACCATCACCTACGAATCCCCCATATACTAACCTCGATATTATTGCTTGTAATTCAACTTTTCATTATATTTACATTTGAAATTAGCGATTCACAAAAAATTTCATCAATTAACTTCAACTGTTTACTTACTTTGTCTTAACTAACTAAAAATAAATCAAAGTCTTGAAAATAATGGAAATGAGATGAAGCTTGAAAAAAAATTGAAAAGTTATTTGAAATAATGAGATGATTTTTTTTATGAAATAATGTGAAATATGAAAAAAAATGTGAAATATGAACAAACAGTATGAGATATGTGTCCCCCCCACATTAGAATGAGACAGTGTCCTAACCGTCGAACAAAATGCAAATGCAATAACTAAAGATAATAATAAAAAAAATACAACCTGATATGTACAAGATAGTGAGTGGATCATGCCGAATAGCTAGGTTCGTGGAGATAGACGAACTCGTCGTCCTCGTGTTGTTCAAACTCTAGAAATGGCTTCAAGCGTTGTCCATTGACTTTTGAAATGGAACTGTCCCTAGGATTTTCAATTTCAATTACACCGTAAGGGTACTCTGTTTTCACAATATATGGACCTGTCCATCGAGAACTCAATTTGCCCGGAAATAAATGAAGTCTGGAATTATATAAGAGAACTTTCTGACCTACTTCGAATGTCTTACGAAGTATGGATTTATCATGATAGAATTTAGTTTTCTCTTTATAAATCTTTGCATTTTCATACGCCTCATTTCTTAGTTCTTCTAATTACAATTGTAATTTACGATGAGATCCGGCTTTTTCTATGTCAAAATTAAGGTATTTGATTGCCCAAAGTGCGCGGTGCTCGAGCTCAACGGGTAAATGGCATGCTTTTCCAAAGACTAATTGGTGTGGTGACATTCCTAGATTGGTTTTATAAGCTATGCGAAATGCCCAAAGGGCGTCCATCAATTTAGATGACAAATCTTTTCTGTTGGAGTTAACTGTCTTTTCAAGAATTTGTTTAATTTATCTATTGGAAATCTCGACTTGATCGTTAGTCTGTGGATGATATGGAGTAGATAGTTTATGAGTGATAAAGTATTTCTTAAGAAGAGATTCAAAAGCACGATTACAAAATTGAGAACCGTTATCACTTATAATGGCTCGAGGTGTGCCAAAATGGGAAAATATGTTTTCTTTCAAAAATTTGACAACAACTTTATTGTCATTCGTTCTGGTGGGAATGGCCTCAACCCATTTAGACACGTAATCTACTGCAAGTAGGATGTAGAGATTTCCAAAATAATTAGGAAAAGGACCCATGAAATCGATGCCCCAAACATCAAAAATTTCAATGACAAGGATTGGATTTAGGGGCATCATGTTACGTTTGAAAATACGACCTGTTTCTTGACATCTAGCGCATTTGGAGCAAAATTCGTGGGCATTACGAAAAAGAGAAGGTCAATAAAAACCGCACTGTAACACCTTGGCAACAGTTTTCTTTGCTCCAAAATGTCCTCCACATGCTTGATTATGTGAAAAAGAGAGGATACTATGGAATTCATGTTCGGGGACACATCTACGTATGATTTGATCGGTGCAATATTTGAAGAGATAAGGATCGTCCCAGTAAAAGTTTCGAACATTGGAGAGAAATTTTTGTTTATCTTGTTTTGACCAATGGGAAGGTGTTTCATTTGTGACAAGATAATTTACGATGTCTGCGTACCATGGTGCATTGGAGAGGGAAAGAATCTGTTCATCTCGAAAATGATCATTAATTTGAGAGTTATCGTAGTTTTCATGAACAATACGAGAAAGATGATCAGCTACGACATTTTCAGAACCCTTTTTATCCCGTATTTCTAGGTCAAACTCTTGAAGAAGGAGAATCCAACGGATTAAGCGGGGTTTGGCATCCTTTTTCATGAGTAAATACCGCAAAGCGGCGTGATCGGTGTAAACTATGACCTTAGAACCTACAAGATATGATCTAAACTTATCGAGGGCAAAGATAAACGCTAAAAACTCTTTTTCGGTGGTTGAGTAATTCAATTGAGCTTCGTTAAGAGTTTTGCTAGCATAATAGATGACTCGAGAAAGTTTATCGATTTGTTGACCTAAGATGGCTCCAATGGCATAATCAGAAGTGTTACACATTAATTCGAAGGGCAAAGTCCAATTTGTAGATTGGATGATAGGTGCAGTGGTCAAGATTGATTTAAGGGTTTCAAAAGATGTTTTACATTCATTGGAAAATTCAAATTTAATGTCTTTAGCCAGAAGATTCGAAAGAGGTTTTGAAATTTTTGAAAAATCTTTAATGAAACTCCTATAAAATCCTGCATGGCCGAGAAATGAGCGAATGTCCTTTATGGACCTTGGAGGAGGAAGGCCAACAATAAGATCAACTTTAGATTTTTCAACTTCTAGGCCATTTTTAGAGACAATATGACCTAAGACTATTCCTCGCTTAACCATAAAATGACATTTTTCCCAATTAAGAACAAGAGATTTCTCCTCACATCGCTTTAAGACACGTTCTAAACGATGGAGGCATTGATCAAAAGATGACCCATAGATTGAAAAATCGTCCATGAATATTTCTAAGAAATCCTCCACCATATCAGAAAATATACTCATCATACATCTCTGAAAGGTAGCGGGACCATTACAAATACCGAAGGGCATGCGACGATAAGCGAAAGTTCCGAAGGGACATGTGAACGTCGTTTTGTGTTGGTCCTCTAGCGCCATGGGAATTTGATTATAGCTGGAGTAACAATCAAGAAAACAATAATATTCATGACCGGCTAAGCGTTCGAGCATTTGATCAATGAAAGGGAGGGGAAAATGATCTTTTCTTGTTGCTACATTGAGTTTTCGATAGTCGATGCAAACGCGCCATTTTGTTTTGACTTTTGTCGGAACAAGTTCGTTATTCTCATTTTTTGTCACAGTGATTCCAGACTTCTTGGGAACAACTTGTACCGGACTTACCCAAGTACTATCAGAGATAGGGTAGATAATGTTATTGTCTAAACATGTGATAATTTCTTCCTTTACCACTTCTCTCATATTAGGGTTTAATCGCCTTTGAGCTTCGCGAGTGGGTTTAGCCTCGTCGACTAAATGTATTCGATGTTCAATGATTGATGGACTAAATCCCTTAATGTAAGCGATTACCCAACCTACTGCCTCTTTATTTTCCCTTAAAATTTTTATAAGTTGTTCTTCTTCGTCCTTAATGAGATCAGATGCCAAGATTACAGGGATTTCCGAAGAATCTAAGTATGCTAACTTAAAATCGTTTGGAAGAGGTTTGAGGTCTAATTTAGTGCATACTTCTTTTGAGGCTTCAGTATGCATCAACTGATTGAATTCTAGTGAATTATGAGAAGAGCAGAGCATATCTTTTAATCCATAAATGCATTTATCTTCATTGGAATTAAAATGATCTAGGCACATGTTAAGAGACTCCGTAATTTCACTAAAATCATTTTCTACAATTGTTTGGATCATGTCAACTTCTTCTATTTCAAGATCCCTTGGTTGTCTGTTAAGATTGAATATATTTTGTTCAATGGTTAGGTGCCCAAAGGAAAGTCGAAGTTGACCATTCCTACAATTTATGATAGCATTTGATGTTGCTAAAAATGGACGACCTAATATCAAAGGAATCTGACTGTTAGGATTTGAGACAGGTGCGGTCTCTAGGACTATGAAATCAAATGGGAAATAGAATTGCTCGATGTGTATCAAAACATCTTCAACTGTGCCCAATGGTTTTTTGACAGATCGATCAGCTAGTTGAATTGTGATGTTTGTAGGTTTTAATTCCCCTAGTCCAAGTTGACAGTACACAGTATAAGGCAAAAGATTCACGCTCGCTCCAAGATCGAGTAAGGCATGACTAATGTGAGTGTTACCTATTTTACAGCCAATTATAGGACAACCGGGGTCCTTACACTTGATTGGTGAGGGATTCGAAAGAATAGAGCTAGTGTTTGCAGTTAAAAATGTAGTCTTAGGAACGTTAGTGGCACGTTTTTGAGTACATAGATATTTCAGACATTTGGCATATTGAGGAATTTGCTCGATGGTATCAAGAAGTGGAATATTGACTCGAACTTGTTTGAAGATTTCAAGAATTTGGTCAAAATTAGCGGGCTTCTTCTTTTTGTTGAGTCTATGAGGAAATGGAGCTATAGGTTTATAGACTCGTTCAGTAGTTTTTTCATTCGAAGAAGAAGGTGTGATATTAGAGGGTGAAGATAAGGGCGCTGAAATGTTGGGGTTGCTAACATCAGAAAGTGAAGAGTGGTTGGGATTGCCGACCTTGGATGAAAAATTAGAGTTGTTTGGATTGACAATGGTGGGTGTTGACTGAGTTTCAGAATTTTGAATAAGGGAAGACTTAAGAAGGACATCGGGGTTGCTGACATGGTTGTCCACCTTCTTTCCAGACCTTAATGTGGTGACAACATTAATTGGATTTACATTTTCTTCCTCACAAAGATTTACTCCTCAAGAGTTATATTTTGGATTCACTTCAATTTGACAAGGCAATTTACCTTTCTCATTGATTTTCATGAGATCCTTCATCATTATCAACATTTGTTCATTTTGTTTGGTGATTTTCTCAATTCTTGCATCTTGTTTAGTGATTTGTTCATTTTGTTCAGAGAGTTGTTTTTCCAATCGAGCAATTTCTTGTGAAGCCTGAGAAGGTTGGGTTGATGGATTGAAATTAGGATGCCTGTATGGTTGATTCGAAGGTTTTGTTTGAGGAGTTGGTTATGAATTTTGAGCATTAGATGTTGGGGCTCGATAATTCGGATTTGGTATCATCGGATACATATGCGATGGATTAGCCACATTGTTAGGATTTGACCATGAAAAATTTGGATGATGCCTCCAGTTAGGATTGTATGTGGATGAATAAGGACTATTTTGAGCTATAGCATTGATTTGGTCTTGTGTGTAGTAATGGTGTAGTCCTTCTCCTTCTTGAGGAGTTTGGGCATCTATAGGAAGATGTGATGGGTCAATGGCATGTACTCCTCTGTTTGGAGTACGAATCGGAACACGAATTGTTTCCCATTGCATATCCTTTTCTGAATATTCTTCTAAAAATTCCTCTAAAAATTCCCAAGCTTCCCCATCTGTTTTGGCCATGATTTCTCCTCCGCATAATGATTCGAGTTGGGATCTTGTTTGATAGTTAAGCCCTTCATAAACGATTTGGCACAAAACGTGTTTAGGGATTGCATGACGTGCGCAACTATATAACAATTGATTGAACCTTTCAAAATATTTTGAAAAAGTTTCTCCTTCATTCTGAGAGAATTGGTTGATTTCAGTTCGAATTTTAAGAGTTTTGTGGAAAGGAAAAAACTTCTTCAAAAATATAACAACGAAATCATCCCAACTTTTAATTGAATTTTTAGGAAGAGAATTAAGCCATCTTTTCGCACTTTCTAGAAGTGCAAATGGAATAAGCCATAGCTTGATGGATTCATTAGAAAGTTGTTGCATTTTAGTTGTAGAAGCGTATAATTCAAATTGACTAAGAAATTCATATGCATTTTCTGACCCAGTGAATTTTGGTACCCCTTGGATAAAAGAATGTTTTAGCTCAAAATTATTTCCTTCGGCAGGTGGAAATGAAATAACCGAAGGTTGAACAGTTCGTGTTGGATAGCATCGGTCTCTAAGGGATAATGGTCGGTTCTCATGAAATTCATTATTTCCAACATGTGATTTAGGTGATAATTTTGGTGAACTGTGTTATGAACCGTGTTGTGAACCGTGATTGCTCATATTTGTTTGATTTGAAATTTCCGTTAATTTGTTTAATGAAATATTTTGGCTTTCTAAACGGTTAAAATTATTTCTTGCCCAAACGCGCATAAACAAATCAAGGCGTAATAGCCAAAAGTAGATTTATAACAGTTTTTAGTTGGGCACCTGTAGAGTAAAAAAAATACTTACAAAGAGGTA
Source organism: Allium cepa (assembly GCA_030765085.1). NCBI lineage: Eukaryota > Viridiplantae > Streptophyta > Magnoliopsida > Asparagales > Amaryllidaceae > Allium > Allium cepa. The sequence goes on along the minus strand of CM060940.1, from coordinate 324,244,926 downwards.
TGGCTGTCCGTCCAGTGCCACTGAGCAGTGCTAGTGATTCAAACTCCACAGTTTGCGGTTGCTATGTTGTTGCTACTTGTCAGATATCTAAGAGCTGATATCCCTAGGAAAAAAAATGAAACTGCAACCGTGTGTTGTTGATGTAATTGAAGCGCTGCTAACAAGGCTTGAAGTAAGTGAAAAAAAGAACAAAACGCGCAGCAAGTAATGCTTAAAAAAATACGTACAGCAAACGATGTGGATGATGTAGTGAAAAAATGTATTATTTAAAGGAAAACCAACGTATGTAACTAATGGGAGTTTGAGGGCATGAAGTGGCAACTAACGTATGCACACTAACGTATGCTGGAAATAGAGAAATTAAATGAACAAGTGTGAATGCTTATGCTAAACAGAAACTAAATGAATAAGTGTGAAAATATGTAGATCATGATTCGAAAATGTGAGAACATGAAAACTGGTTGCGTGAAAAATGGTTGGATGTTGGACACATGTTATAAAATTTAATGCAGATGAAAAGAACGAATGTAAATTGAATGCAAAAGAATGTAAAAGTGTAAGTGCAAAATATAACGTGAGATACTAAAATAAGAGTAATGTGAGTTGCGTATGTGAAAGGCAACTGATTGATATGCAACGAACGTAAGGAATCGAAACAGCAAAAATATGCAGCAAATGAAAAGAAAAAAAAGATTTTTTTTGAAGTAAAATGCTACTTTAGTGAAAGGAACTGAAAAACGAAAAAAAATGATATTTTTTTTGAAAACTAATGCAAAAATAATAAATTAACACGAATAGACTTAAAAAACGAAAAATCGAAAGTTTCAAAATAGCAATTCCCCAACAATGGCGCCAAAAACTTGTTGTGACTTTTCTATTAATTAGAAAAGCACAAATTTTAATTAATTCTGCAAGCGCACAGGCGTGTAGTATGCAGGTCGAACACAGGGAATTGTGTTTTAAAATATTTGAAATCCTTATTTAAAACTTAGGCGTGTTAAACAAATTCGATGGAGGATCTTAAACATGAAATAAAAACAATAATATACTCAAATTGATTTCAAATCTAATCAAAATTGCAATTAAAATATAAAATAGTAGAAATCAAAGCAGAAAGTAAAAGTGCTTAAAAGAAAATAATAGAGCAAACAACTGAAATAAAATGAACCGAATTTATTAACTAACTGAAAAGAGTGCAGAAGATAACTAAGAAGAAGAATAAATAAATTGCTAAATCTAATTAACAATCCTACGCATTCTGTTCGAAATAAAAACACTGCTGAAATTAAAACTAAACTAGAAGAAGAGTGATGGGGTAAGAGATGATTTTACATTTGCATTGCTCTCTCTATTTAAAGACTTCAGCCTCCACAAATAACCCTACTATTTAGGTCTATCTGCTTGATATTTGGAGAAAAATAAAGCCACCTCACTTTGAATTGGTCTTTGCTTTGTTATTTGATTAACAAGTGGCCTTGCTTTGAGAGATTTTCAGGCTAAACTTTGAAAGTGTATTTTCAATATTTGCATTTGCTTTCTTGCATGAATAGTACACATGTTGGTGACGTGAGATGCATTTCTTCATGAACGATATGTAGTTTCTCTTCGAATTATTCGATACTCAAAATGTTGCACTCTTTTTTTTGCGTGTCATTTGAACCATTGGACGGCACAACCGATTAATTTCAACGTTGAACTTGGGAATCTATAATCCACAAAACCACAACAAAATACCCGTATAATACCGCTTTATTAAAATAAAAATATATGAAACAAACGGTTTAAAATGAAAAAAATACGTTCATCAGTTGGAACACGGACAATACTACCTTCTTCTTATATTGGTTGTCCATGTGATATGTATCAATGATATCAAGATGTAATGGCTTTAGTAAATAAGTATGGAAAACCCGATTTATTCATTACAATGACATGCCATCCACTTTGGGATATAATTTTTAACGAATTGCTACCCGGTCAAGACCCCAAGACAGATCAGATTTGATGACAAGGATATTTCATGCAAAATACGAGGAATTATAAAAAGATATTTTTGCTGAAAGAGCACTTGGAAAAGTAACTGCTCATGTCCATGTGGTTGAATTTCGAAAAAGAGATTTACCACATGTCATATGCTAATTATCTTCAAAGATAAAGACAAATTGACTAACCCAGATGAATATGATGAAATTGTTAGAGCAGAAATACCAAATTCTAAAGAAGAATCAGAGTTACATGTGGCAGTAATGAAGTGGATGATTCATGAACCATGTGGTACTCAAAATCGAAATTGTCCTGGCTTGAAAAATGGTAGTTGCAAAAGAGAGTATCCAAAACAATTTTCAAATGTGACTATTCAAGGCAGAGATCATACCCAATTTACAGAAGTCGCGATACTAGAAAATTTGTTTGCATTGATAGAAATGAAAAGTTGATGGTATATAACAGATGGGTTGTACCTTACAGTCCTTGGTTACAATGTAAATATAATTGTCACATCAATGTAGAGATATGTAGTAGTATAAAAAGCATTAAATATCTTTACAAATATGTCTACAAAGGTCCAGACCATGTTTCAATGCAAGTTTGACCTGGACCTAACTATGATGAGATACAACAATTTATAGATGCAAGATGGATTTCTGCTCTAGAAGCATTAGGGAAGATTTTTAGGTTCTCTCTTAGCAAGATATATCCATCTGTTGAACATCTTCAAATTCATCTTCCAAATAAACAAAGTGTTATGTTTTCCAATGATCAAACCATCAATGAAGTTTCGGCCGATGAAAGCAACCTACACACAATGCTGACAGAGTTTTCTACACAAATTCAATTGAAGAACAAGCAAGATAATTTTTTTATCGTGAATTTCCAAAGCACTATCGTTGGATTAAAAATGAAAAAAATGGAAAAGAAGAGTATCTAATGTAAGGGTGATTGGTAGAATATACACAGTCCTACCTGCAGAACGAGAACGTTTTTATTTCGATTACTTTTGAATCATATTAGAGGACCAAATTCTTTTAATGATTTACTTATAGCTAATGAAGTTAGACGTCAAACATTTAAAGAAGCTGCTGAGAAAAGAGGGCTTTTAGAAAACAATGATAGCATTAAAGAATGTTTGACCGAAGCCTCAAGTACAAAGATGCCAGTTTCTTTGAGAGCATTATTTGTTACTATCTTGGTTTTCAGTAATCCATCAGGTGTGCGATGGTTATGGGATGAGTTTTTGATCATATGGTAGAAGATTACCGAAATTCAAGTAATACTAACCAAATGCATCTAACAAATCATCTTTTAAAAGAATTAAACATGTTACTTCTCCAACACAACAAAAGCACAACTGATTATGATTTTCCAAATACCTCAAGAGCATATGAATGTGATAAATTTCAGAGCTAATAGAAGAAGAGTTAGCGATTTCGATTTCCGAGGATGATTTACTAGCTATTGAAAAATTGAATGAGGAATAGTTGAAGGCCTACAATACAATTATGAATGCAATTGTAACAAAAGACAAATGTTTGTTTTTTATAGATGGTCCTGGAGGGATGGGAAAAACATATTTATAGAGTGTTATTCAGTCAACGGTTAGAGAGGATGGTGGTATTGCAATAGCTACATCTGGTATCGCTGCAACTATACTACCCGGTGGAAGAACTGCACATTCAACATTTAAACTTCCGTTACAACCAAAAGCGACATCAACATGCTCAATAAGCAAACAGTCAAAATTATCAAAACTTTTAAAACAATCAACTATTCTTATGTGGGATGAAGCTACAATGGTTCATCGTTATGCTTTTGAGGCATTTGATAGAACTGTGAGAGATATAATGGATGTAGATGAACCATTTGTAGGTAAAATCCTTATTATAGGAGGAGATTTTCGACAAGTATTGCCAGTTGTGCCTAAAGCTACAAAAATGAAGCGATTAATGCATGCATCATTAAATTACTTTTATGGGAAAAATTTAAAATTTTGCATTTAAAGAAAAACAGGCAAGCAGCAAATGATATCGCATATTCAAAATTTCTATTTCAAATTAGAGATGGTACCGAACCTGCAATCGATGAAGAAATGATTCAACTACCAACAAATATGGTCATAACATCAAAAAATAATGTTAATCCACTGTCAAAGTTGATAGAAACAATTTTTCCAACTTATCAAAAAATGCATTCGGTAGAGAGTACATAGTGAATAGAGCATTAATTACAATACTAAATGAATATGTCGACAAGCTCAATGAACATGTACTCAATATATTTCCTGGAAATGAAATCATTTACTATTCATATGATGCAGTAGAAAACGATGCTCGCAATTTATACCAACTAGAATTTCTAAACTCAATCACCACTGGCGGGCTACCTCCACATTGTTTAAAATTGAAGCTTGGAGCACCGATAATGTTGTTAAGAAATTTGAATCCGAAAATTGGATTATGCAATGGAATGAGGCTTATATGTAAACAATTCAATAAGAATTGCACTGAAGCTGAAATCATCATAGGACATTATGTTGGTACTAGAGTTTTCATTCCAAGAATCCCACTAAAGCTACCTGAAAATTTGAATTTACCATTTGTAGTAATACGGAAGCAATTTCCAATTTGTTTGTGTTTTTCCTTCACTGTAAAGAAGGCATAAGGGCAAACGATAAAAAATACCGGTATTTTTCTACCTGAGCATGTATTTGGTCATGGACAACTATATATGGTACTTTCATAAGGAGTTTCAAGCGTTAATACCAAGATGTTGGTAGAAAAGGGACATATTTTTGGACAAACCGGAACTTTCACTAAAAATGTTGTCTACAAAAATGTTTTACTGACTAGCTAGGAATAAAGGTACTTAATTTGATCTTCATCTACATACATCATAAACTTTCCAAGGTACATCCTTGCTGTATTTGCCTCTTCTTTTACTCTACCTACAGGTGAATCTATAATGTATGGAATAGAGAAATTACGTTTAAACATCTCCACACCATCTAGGATTTTCTATGCCTTTTGAATCTGTAGTATATGCAATGGAGAAATTCAGGACATGTCATCAACCATTGCGGTACGCGTCTTTTAATCCATGGATGGTTTATGAATTAGGTTTGGACTGAATTTGCGTTAAAATGGAGTTGTTTAATTTTGTGATATTACTTTAATGATACTAACATATGTATACCTTATAGTTTTTAAGAATTTAAAACATGGACTTTCATTTAAATAGAATACAAATGAGTTGTGTTAGTGTTTAACTATTGGGTTGGAGTCTTCTAACATGAATTTTTGTATCTTATTGTGTTTTGGTTGATGCTCTGACATAATATTTACGGCTGTACCTTGAAAATTTTACAAAACCATTTACCATTTCAAATAAAGTACAAAACCATCTAACTATGTTTTATATTAATATTACTGGAAATGCTGTCAATTTCATTTAGAAAAGGTGGTTCTTATATTTGGATTTACATGTGTCAAGTTGAAGCTATAAGACACATTTGGTATGCATACATTGAATTCCAACCTTACATAGATTGCAAGGCATAACCGATAGAAAACCTATGAGTGTAATTGATTTAAGTAAACAATTTCAAAATCATGGATATGGTTGGATAAATATTAGCACAGGTACTAGAACAGATTTAGCATATTGTAAACATAAAAATATAACACATATTAAAATGCAGATTATATAAACCGAGTAAATAATTTTTTTGTAGCTTGGAATTTAATTTCTCTGTGTTGTTTTTAGATATCAATACTGAGTACCGCTTTCACTTTTACATTGAAGACTAAACTGCTTTAAGTCTATAAACTACTATATATTATTAACTCAGTAAACATAAAAATGCACCGGAATCAGAGTTGAGGCCTCTATGTATGAGCTCGGTTGTAGCATAAATAACTCCAAGTGTTGAGCATTGCTGGCCAAAACCCTGAAACAATGATCCTAATGTTTTTCCTATAACTCGAACAGGTTAGGAAGGTAACAAATCTACTACCATACAATCTATTCTTCCTTTGAACTCCAGCTCTTTTAGCATGCAATTCAACTCTTCAGGCATATGATTCTCCATTGCTTGATCGATAGAGAAAAAGTCCATGCACTCGGTCCATATGATTCTCCACCTTTTTGCTGTCAATCGGTTTATTTCATGCTGCTCATAAATACCTTTTTTGTGAATTTGGGATTACATAAGGTTGTTATGAGCAGTTCAACACATTAAAACAGTTTTTTTTAAAACATATATACTCGATGGTTTAATACTATAATTAATTTTCAATTTAATATAACTGCAAAAAAAATTTTCGAGTACCAATTTTTCTTTCCCCAATAAGATGGATAATGGGTTAGCTCATTTTTCTAAGTCACTCTGCATTTAGTTTGTTCAATTTACAGTGATTAGACAGGTCAATGGATCATTAGTCCAACTCGATGTTCATTTAAGTGCTTAATTAACCTCGATTAGGCAGCTAGATTGATCAGTGCAATCTCCGGCATGATTCATTAATCATTGAATTTGTGTAAATTGTTTCTTTTGAAAATACATTTATACGTTTTGCTAAATGTCGAATCCATACTCTTTAGGCAATGATATATGCCAAAATGATTTTTGAAGTCGTACTAAACAAGGATACACATTTACATTTATTGGGTTTTGAAGCAAGCCAATGTTGGAAAAGTTTTACTCAAAACGAATTTGTGTTATAAGATAGCGAATTATGCTAGAGCCAAAATATACTTAATGGTGTATCCAAAATGAGAGTCTGCATTATAAAATGAGAGTCTTCTATAAAATGAGAGTTCGAGTTTAATAGTGTATTTTGATTATCATCTTTTATTTTAACTTAATTTTACTTTATATGGAAGTTGATGTCAAACAGTCCATTGACATTAAAAAATTTATATAAAAAATAATATTTTAGTTAGTCCATTCTATTTGAAATTTCAACATCAGTATGTTTCTATATAACTAATGTAAACATTTTGGGATGTTTTTTAATTTAGTAAATGTAAATATTTTATTTTTCTTAAGAGTTCACATGTAATTTAGTTTGTTAACATAACAAGTAGATGTGGTGATTATATGTGTGCAAACATAATCCTTATCCATTGCATGATAAATTCCTTATGGCTTTGGACCAAAATTCAAAATTCTGTTTTCTGTTTTCATTCCGATCATTGGTAATTTTAAATTTTCAGTTCCATTTCGGAACTTCGGGAAGTTCCGCTTTAATTCGGTTTTCTAATTCCGGTACTTTTTTTGCTTTAATTTGCAATATACGCTAATAAATACCAAATAATATCATAAATTCATAGTACATTTTTTATATTACATATAAAATACACATTTAATTGAATATCCATTCTGTAAGATTCTGTATTGTTCATTTAATATTTTAAGACATAAATCAAATTGGAATATTTTATTATGATTCGATGTAAATTAACAAAAGTATAACAACCTTTTTTATGAAACTATATGATTTCTTCTCCACTTATTTATTGTCTCGATTAATTTGTTTTCTTTTTTTAATTACTATATTTTTGTTTTATTTTTTAGTTATTTACAAGTTTTTTTCAATATTTGAAAAGAAAATATGAAATTTAGACTGGAACCGGAATTTTGACCAGATTCCATTTCGGTTGTAAGTGAAACTGGAGCGGAATCACCGGAATAACTAGAATTCTACAGGAATTTCGAACCATGCTTTGGACCTTTGAAATAACATACAGAGATTGGTATTTCAAGGAAATAATGGTAATGCCATGCTACCTTAGTGACCTTTGAAATGATGTTGAATTTATATCATAAATATTCCAATTCTGACCCCTAATGTTGAATTTATCATAAATATTTCAATTCTGACCTCGTAAGTATGTAATATTCCATACAATGATGTCTCATGTACTATGCAGTTGCGCTGATGTTGTGGATGCGTGTTCCTTTTATTATACAAACTTACAATGTCTAAACTATAAGCAGATTTATGACTCACACAAAGATAATTTTAAGATCTCTTTTTTAACTTTTCTATTTCCATTATATTATAAAAAACACTTTTACCATTCATTGCAGGGAAAAAAAGCAATTTCAAAGGTTCAAAACATGAAAAAAATGGAGAAACAGTGCCCATTAAGCATATAGATATTGTATAAAAGTGAAAAAGAGTACAAGATTCGCTCATTTCAGATTTAGCTTGGGACAATGAATTTATGTTTACATGTTTATGTAAAAATATTTTATTGTAACATTTAAGTTTTCCCTAGCTACTATAATATTGTGGTGGCTTTCCAAGCCCCACTGCAGCTAACCAGCTACAAATTTCTGGTGGGGATAACTCATTCCCTTTCATTTCGTTTTTACTATTTAGTATTAGTACACCCATGACTGTTGTATAAAGTTCCAATCATAAACTTGACGTGCTTAAAATTTCAATAGTGAGAAGTTTACTCCTGGAGATTATTTTAAAGAATTTACAAATAATTATAATGGGTAAGTCTCACATGTTTTGTAAAACTGGCACACTTTACCATTTCAATCAATGCAAGTTTCAGTTATGGTCAAGCTTTCCTTTATCACCATGTTTTCTTTTTTGCTTTGAACCTTCTATAGAATGTTGAATAATCATTTAATCTTTTCACAGTGCAGATTAAACATTTTCTGCATTTCAACAAATATATTATGTCACTATGGTTTCTAGAGAAGGCTTTAGCAATTGTAGAAGTGGTCAACTCGGTTACAGTGAGAATGTTAAATCTTGAATCAAGTTGGGCATTTACTCGATAAAATCATAAAAGATGATATAGAAAGAAACAAAAGACAATGTTGTTATTTTCTCTTTATTTTTTTTTGAAATGTTGGAAGGCTATTACTTGAGTCTGAGGTCGGTCAGATCCTTCACGTGATATTTTGGGTAAACATGTCAAATAAAGAAACACAGGTAGCATCTGATTGGGCTATATACATTAACTTTTGGAAATTAATTTGATTTTTTCCATAAATTTGTAGTTGTTACCACACCCAATCTTAGTAAAAATTGTAAATATTTATTTTCTAAAAAATACATTTTTCAATGTCCGTCATTTTCTATAAATATTTTTAAAAGAATAATCATATTTTCGTACATATTTTTTTTCTTTATAAACATGCAGCAAATTATGCATGTATTTGCAAAACACTATGTTGTTTTTTTATTGTTTTTTACACGTAGATGAAAGTGGAAATTAGGTTGAAGGGCTTCTATTTCCAGAGTAATAAGTTTTAAGGACAACACTTCTGAATAATTAGTTTTTAGGACAAATTATAGGATAATGATAAATTCATTTATCTTTTTAAGCTACATAGGAAAATGATAAATCATTTTATCAATATTTTAGTATAATTGAAAATCATAAATTCTTTTATCTTTTTCCTGTAAAATGCACTTAAAACTAATTTTTCAGAAGTAGTGTCCTTAAAACTTATTACCCTACACAAATAAACCCTTGAAGTGAAAATCACCTGGTTGAAATATATACAAACTAGAAAATTAAATATAAAAATTTAATGGTACTGCATATTGATATTAGATGTTCTCATGATTTAAGCGAGTTTTAAAAGGTAGAAGTGCGATTCACAAAGTCCTATTAAGACGAAGATTTCACATATTTAGGAAACTTTTAGTAGCGCTCTAAAAAATTTCTGAAAAAAATATCTCAAAAATAAAAACAAAATATCAAAAATGAAAATATCATCCTATATAAATTTACATCCATATAAAGCTCGGCTTTCCACTTTACAATATTAAGGTTCTTACAAATATTAGTAATAGTTATAATGTAAGGTCCATAATAAAATTTAATACCTCTATTTGTAATAGCTACAATGTAAAAACATGGTCCAACGATCAAAATATAGGTCCATCTGGACATTCGTACATACTCAAGTCTATTGGTTCTATGAATTTCTTTAATTGTCTCGATCTTATCGGTCATTGCTTAAGGATGCTGGCACTGGTATAGTCAAATCTACTCCCACATGTGCAACTATAAATGCATGCATGTTGTGATTAAATGCAGGCACACTTGGGCATGCATATATTCCCATTTAAAATAATTAATTAACTTTAAACATGATTAATTACTCCAACATCTTTATTTAAAATAATTAATTCACTTTAAATGTGATAAATTACTTCAAACATATTATTTAAAATGATTGACAAACTTTATTAATCATTATTGAAATGATTAGTTAACTTTGAAACATCATTATTAAAATGAGGATTATTTAACCTTAGACATCAAACTGTTTAATTAATCTTTAAACATCATTACTAAAATGATTAATTAACTTTAAAACATCATTATTAAAATGATTAATTAACGTTAAACATCATAGTTTAAAATGATTAGTTAATCTTTAAAACATCATTATTAAAATGATTAATTAACTTTAAAACATCATTATTAAAATGACTAATTAATTTCAAACATCATCGTTAAAATGATTAACCAAATGTAACAACCCTGTATTTTGTGATTTATTTTTTTGTATATTTTAATTATTTTAATTGAATTTTTGATTTAAAAAAAACTTATTTTATTTATTTTGAATGATAAACTTTAGTTTTGATATGAATTATCATTCCAAAGCATGACTAAAAGGAATATTTTCCAAAAAGTGAATTTTTGGTCAAAATAGTCAAACTTTGACTTTTAATTTAAAATTTTAAAAGTTTGAAAATTTAAATTTTATCTTTTATTATGAAAGTACATAAAATTTTAGGAACACTGCTTTTTGTTTCGTTGGAAACGGATTTAAATTGTGAAAGTTATGTATATTTCAATATTGAGTGCAATTCGTTTATTCTGCAATTTTGTTATTTTAAATAGTATAAATTTTATTTTACTTTGTCATATTTTATTATAATATGTATTGATATGTTATTTTATGTATGTTTTTGTCTTTTAATATTTTTGAAGTGGGGTAGGAATTTTTCTAGAGCTAGTAGTATTTTTCTTGTAATTTCCATGCCCTGTTTTCAATTTTTAAACATTTTCTTTAGTTCTTTTCTATTTTTCTCCAATTTAATTATTTATTTTATTTTAGAAATGATAAATAAATTATTTTATTTCAAAATTTTGCTTTAGAATATTTTTAAAATGAAGTAGATATTTTTCCAAAGCCATTGATGTTTTAATTGTAATTTTTGAACCCTGTTTCCAATTTTTAAGCAATTTCCTTAATTCTTTTTATATTTTTTTAAATTTAATTATATATTTTTTTTTCACTTTGTTTCAGTTTTAGATGTACTTTTTGAAGTTTATTTTGTTTTACTTGATTTAAAAGAAAAGAAAGTATGGAAGGTTTTAGAAGCTAAGAAACGTAAAGTCGTTTCACCATTTCTTTTTCAATCAATACATCAATTATTTTGGCCGTTACTTATACTATCTTCAGCTGACTTCTTTTCTTCATTTTCACGAATTACCAAAGCTTCTCAACCCTAAAAAAAAAAATCATGGCCACCATCTTGCAAAAAAATTGGTAAAATCTTCTTCTTTTCTCTTGTTTTCTAGTTTTTCTATGTGATTTTGCAACTTGTTCTCAACTTCATGGCTCCACTCCTCCTCAACTAGATCTAGGCCAACCTCCACCACTTTATTCTCTGATCATCATCCACCCTAGATCACCACCATGGTAGGCCAAGCAACCCCAAGGCAAACACCACCACCAAAATCCACAAATCCATCACCTATGCACTCGAGCTGACCTACTTTTGGTACCATTACCTTCATCCACCTTTTGCCGCCACTTCCACCACCATCACCACCTCTGACCTGACCTTCACCCTCTTCCACATCACCCACCACCACCTGGACCCATTGGCCATGCCCCTAGAGCCTATGGCCGAACCCATTTATAGCATAGAAGTGATGAATTTGCCTTGTAGTTGTTGTTTTGTTGCACCTATGTCCATCCACCTTTGCACCATTACTTCCAAGCTATGGCTGACCCTTATGAGCCCAAGACCTGATCCTAACCTACTCCTTAGACATGTATTTCAGATCTATAGCTGAATCATAAGCGGTAGAAAGCAAGTGCAAAAACTTTGGCTTTGTTTTATGCATTTAATTCTAACATTGTTTTGTTGAATTTGGGTTTGAAAACCTATGTTATTTGTTTGTTTTGTTTGAATGTTTGCAAGGCTATTAGCCTTGTCTCTCCCACACTCATATCATCATCATGGCTAAGAAAACGAACCCCTTAGCCGAGCTTTTGAATGGTTGTAGCAAGGTCAAGTTATCTTGCCTTTGTTGCCTTTCAATTTCAATTTTTTTTTCAATATATTTTGGTTGAATATTCATAAGTTATATTGTCTTGTTTTGTGGTTGTTTACAAGATGATATCTTGGCTATTTCTCTCCATTCAAATCAAAGATCGTGCCTTCTGGATCCGTTGTGCCATTCAAATTAATATCTCCAGCATAAAAATGTGAGTATTTCTCACCAGATGTTTATACTTATACAAATGTGAATTGACACCCTGCGAATCTGTAGAACTATATTAACATGTTATAACTGCTTATATTATTATCATATGATGTTCACACCTGTTAAACACCTGTTATATCATATGTTACTGTTGTTTCATGCTATTATGTATATTTTGTCAGTTTATCACACTGCAAGTTCCTTGTAAATTAGAATCACTATGGGTTGAATTGATACATACCCGAACGGACTTTAGAATAGGGAAAAATCGTTATGGGCTGAAATGATAGGCTTGAACGGTTTTTATTTAATTTATTTTAACTTGGGTTTGCGGGTTTGAAATGATAAAACCCGGATTTTCTTAGTAAATTACGGGTTGAAATGATATATTACCCGTATCACTTTACCTAGCGTAGAAAATTATATATAGGCCCATAGTTAAAATATGTTTTGCTAAAAATTTTAAAATATTTTAGAAATTTAATTATTATAATATTTGATTTGAAATTTAATAAAAATATAACTTTTGTAAAGTATTATTTATTTTCTCGAAATCTATAAGTTAAATAAATTATGGAAAAGTTAGAAAATATGAATGTAAGTTATTTTGGAAATTTTGATTTAATTTTTAATGGAATTTAAATTAACTTTGAAAATATGATAAATTTACGATATTTTGAATTTAAATTAATTTAAAGTGATTTTATATCATATTAATGATTTTTAATAAAGTTTAAATGTGAAATGAATGAATACTTTAAGTTGAAATTTGAAATATAACTAAATTGGGAATTTATGAAATTGACTTAAAAGTGAACTTTTAGTTAAGTAAATAAAAATAAAACTAAGTTATATTTGAGAATTTGAACTTAAGTGTTAAGTTGAAATTTAATGCAATGAATTTAAAATTGAACATTGCAATTTAATAAGTGAATTATTATTAAATCTTGATTTTTGAATGGAAATTTAACTTTATAAAATCATGAACTTGAGGAAAATTAAACGATGTTTATAAATGTGAAAATGTATGATTTTATGAGTTAAAAATATTTTAAATAAAAAAATATAATTGGTTGAGAAATTATATTGAATATTTGAAGTTAATTGACTGCATTTTTGAAATGCTATTAATTACAATGTAAATGATATTACAACATTTGTAAATGTTGTAGTTGATGATAATGAACTAAAAAGCTAAATTGAATTAAAAGCTATTATAGCAATTTTTGTAAGTGCTATAATTTTTGAATTTAACTAAGTTTATTTGAAATTTAAGTAAACCCTATTACAACATTTTAAAATGTTGTCTTTTGTTAAATTGAACTGTTTTGAATGTATCTTTCCGTAGCGTTTTCTAAATGCCACGAAAAGTGAATTTTCACTGTTTTGATAAACTTAAGTGAATAAATGAACTTTGGAAGTTGAAATTTTTGGAAATTTAATAATTTAATTATTGAACATAATAACTTCATTTTAATGATTAAAAATGATTTTTTTTGAATATAAACTGTTTTGAAATGTGAATTGAAATGGTATTTTAAATTGAATAAAATGAATAATGATTTGAAATGAATATGGTTTTGATATTTTGAAATGTGGTTTGAAAAGATATGATATTTTGATATATTAAAATGATCTGAATATGGAGTTTTGAAAGATATGACATTTTGATATTAAAATAATTCGAAAGGAAGTGCTGAAAGATAAGATATTTTGAACGAAATTTTGAAAGGTTATGATATTTTGATATATTAAAATGATTTTAAAGGAAGTTTTGAAAGGATATGATAATTTAATATATTGAAATGGTTAGAAATGACTTGACATTTATTTTGATAAATATTTGAATCGAAAGATATGGTATGATGATATATTGAAATGGTTTGGAAATAATTTAATCTTTATTTTGATAAAGATTTGGGTTGAAATGATATTTTATTTTGAAGTATAAAATATTTTTTTTTAAAGTTATAACTATGGGTTATAATAACGATTGGTTGTTAAAGAGACCGGGATCGGATATTGTCTTATAGCTGGCCAATACCGAAAACCACTTTAACAACTGTGTACGCGGTGGAGATTCCAGAATGAAGTAGGATGGTGGCGACGTTCTCGAGGTATATTACGTGGACCCAACTCCCGTGAGTTGGCATAAATGACTAAAACAGGAGCTATATCGGGCTACACAACGGGTCGCACCCTTTCATCGAGCATGCTCCATCGAAAACCATTCTATTACTTTTGCGATTCGATATGTGGCGCCACTTTGATTCGGGGGTATTGTTCGAGGTGGGCGGAAGCTGCTGGCTTGCCGTCACCACCGGTCCGGGAGTGCAAACGGTGTATCCACCCTGGCATTGCCTCGCGTGCTGTGTCATCTCCTTATAGCGAGCCCACTACGATTTTGGTTTTAAAGATCCGACCGCGTTAAGGTTCACCATCCCCTTAACGCTATTTTCTATATGATTATACTTTACTGATTAGACACTACTGTATATAGCGTATATTACTACATAGTAAATAGTTTATCGGATCCTTAGAGGATGGGCGGTCCCAAGCATCTTCTAAGTTACTTGTACCTTTGCTATAGTTCACTTGAGTTGGTTTACATTGTATAAGTATGTATGTCCTAACTCGAGTGTTTGTATTTTTATTTACGCTCGGGTCAGCCTGAGTTATTCACAGATTTGGATTTCCACTTTATGGAGATTGGAATCGCTGGAGATTATCTACTTGTCAAGTTTCATCTTTTCAGTTCGGTTGTTCTATTCAGCTTGTACTTGGTTATCATATTTAAACTTCTGTTGTACTTTATTTCTTCTATTGTATCTTATGTAACTCTGATATATTTATATAGTAGCTTCATGAACTACTATCTCTTTTACTTCCGCTGCATTATTATTACTCTGTGTCTGTGATCTGTGATTTTTATTTACTGCATATTCTGAGATTTGCCAAATTTTTATTTACAACGCGGTATTTTGAGCAATTCAATTCCGACATGAGTGTCCACCTATACACTTATAATGGATGCGAATGGTTGAAAATACCTGGTTGTTACAGTTGGTATCAGAGCTTTGGTAGCTCTAGGCAAAACTTAGCATATGGAGTGAATGTATTTACAGAATCACTTTCATTCGAGTTTGAATCTCTCCCTTTTGACTCGATTCCTTTGAATTTTGGAACGTTCCCTACGGTTCCAAAATCCATTCGTATCCTCGCTATTCATCTTCTTTTGAATCTGGAGTATTCCATAACTCCGCGTCGAATGATCTTTTTAGTGAGTCGGCGGTCACGCCATTTTCAAGTTGAATTGTAAAAGGGTGAAACTCTTTTACAATTAGCATCGATTCACCAGAGATTTATATCTGTCCTTGGTTTAGATGTTAATATCTTTTGTTATCCCAAACTCTAACTCTTGTGGTCGAATGTAGATTTACCCTAGAAAAATCCACATTGATCTTATTCTTTAAGACACGGTTGACCCGGTAAAAGTTGCCCGTGATTTATTTAAGCTTATCCACCTCTCTACTCTGCTATTTAATCATCTTGTCTTTTGTTTCCAATCTATTCTTCCAAACATTTTGAATTGTACTTGTATATCTATGTTTTGTTTTATATATTGTGTTGTTTGAGTTGTTGATGTTGATTTGGGTTTTCGATCGATTCGTCTGATCAACGCTATCGATAGGATTTCTAAAACACATTGACAGAACAAACTAACATATATTTTAAAATTTTGGTTAATGAAATAAATTTTGATATATAAGTAAATTTATGGAACTTAATAAACCGATTTAAATTGATAGTTTGAAATGATAATACTTGATTTATCATTTATTGTTCTATAAATGAATCTATAAATAGTTGTTTATAAATTTATTTGGGAACTGAAATGAATTTAAAACAAGAATTTGAGAATTTAAATTCCGATTATTTCGAACTTTGGTTTAAAGTTTTAAAAAGGGATATATTATTTAAAGTATTTTCAAATAGAATTTGTTTCCAAAGAATTTTAAAGTGCTCTTCTCTTTGTCGCTGGAAAATAACTTCGGTGATGATCGCGACATCATCGACGTTCATTTTCGAGTTTCAAAGTGAAGAGACCGCCCTGTAGTCTTGCTACAGCTTTGTTTTGGGAAATTTAATTGATTTGAATTTATAAAATATGACTTGATTTTAATATATATATATATATATATATATGATTGAAATTTGATTTGACATATTATGTATATATTATTACTTATCTCTAAATGGTTTGAACGTAATCGAAAATTTAGTTCTTAAATTTTATTTTAAAGAATAATTTCAATTATATAAAAAAAAGGGAAAATCAAAAATTTGGATAAATGATTCAAACTTGAGATAATTGAATTGGAAAGTTTTATTTGTATAATACTCAATTGCATTCCAATATAACTTACCTTAATTTTAGAAGTTAACAATGTAACTGGATAATGTACAATATAAAAAGGATTTTTATAAATAAAATTTGAGTGGTTATAATAAATGTTATACACTTTAATTTTAGTTATAAAAGATTAACAGAGGCAAATAGAGAAAAAGAGGAATTTAAAGATTTTTATTTAAATAACTTAATAATAAAATTTGATGTAATATAGAACCTTAAATCTAACCTAGAAATTTTGATAAAGGTTTATTCTTGGAATGAATATGTTGTATAATGAATAATGTATCTTTGAATAGAAAGAAAAATAAATTACATTTTAATGGGACATTTTGTAATAAAGTTTAATTAACTTGGAATCATAATTTAATTGATGTCTAAATGAATAAATTTGTAAAGAAATTTGATTGTTATATTTGCTATGATAAATATTTTATTTATGTAATAGATATGTCTTGAAAAATAAATAATTATCGATTAAAATAGAAAAATGTATTTAATGTCACTACAATTAGATAATTAAGAATTTGGTTTCCAAATGGAAATTTCATGTGTAACTTATTGAAGGAATATCTTATTTATGAAATGGGTATTTTAAATAAAGTGTTAGATTATTTGTTAAATTAAGAGTTAGGTAAAATAATGAACTTTTGACTTATTAAATGAAGTATAGTTTATTTGGATATTCCATTCATAAAAGTTTGTTTTAATAAATCATAAGTAAATGATATCCAAATGAATATTTCTGAAATTGAACTAATTGAAATACTAATATATCTACCGTAGTACTTTAAAAGTACTGTTGTTTTTGAAAATATAATGTTTTGGAAATTTTATAATTGAATGAATGAACTTAGAAATGTTACAATTTTGAAATGAATATTATTTGACCTTGAATTTAAAATGGTTTAAATGAAGGTTATTTTAAAAGTGTTATGATTTTTAGTAGTATGATTCCAAATGATAACATCTCTAAATGGTTATGATTTCAAAGCATTATGATTAAAATTTATGTCTTTATTTTTTTTTTCAAACTATTTTTTTGTTGTCCTAATCATCCTTACCTTGCTATAGACTGGTGTAGGCATCTTTCTATATTCTTTTTACTAGAAATCTTTCTATAATCTTTGATAATCTTTGGTACTCATTTTGAATCTATTTTTGCGTGCTTGTGTTCTTGATTTTGGAGAATCTTAGAAAGATCATCTCCACCTTGCGAAACTTACCTATAACAACAGTTATTAGGTATAATTTCAATCTCCTTGTCATCTTGTCCTAATCTTGCTTCACTCTATCTTTTTCTGTGCTTTCCCGTACCTCATTCCTTTTCGGGGACGAAAAGTTTTGAGTGGGGGAGAGTGTAACAACCCTGTATTTTGTGATTTTTTTTGTATATTTTAATTATTTTAGTTGAATTTTTGATGTAAAAAAAAATTATTTTATTTATTTTGAATGATATACTTTAGTTTTGATATATATTATCATTCCAAAGCATGACTAAAAGGAATATTTTCCAAAAAGTGAATTTTTGGTCAAAATAGTCAAACTTTGACTTTTGATTTAAATTTTGAAAATTTTGAAAATTTAAATTTTATGTTTTATTATGAAAGTACATAAAATTTTAGCAACACTGCTTTTTGTTTCGTTGGAAACGGATTTAAATTGTGAAAGTTATGTATATTTCAATATTGAGTGCAATTCGTTTATTCTGCAATTTTGTTATTTTAAATAGTATAAATTTTATTTTTCTTTGTCATATTTTATTATAATATGTATTGATATGTTATTTTATGTATGTTTTTGTCTTTTAATATTTTTGAAGTGAGGTAGGAATTTTTCTAGAGCTAGTAGTATTTTTCTTGTAATTTCCATGCCCTGTTTTCAATTTTTAAACATTTTCTTTAGTTCTTTTCTATTTTTCTCCAATTTAATTATTTATTTTATTTTAGAAATGATAAATAAATTATTTTATTTCAAAATTTTGCTTTAGAATATTTTTAAAATGAAGTAGATATTTTTCCAAAGCCATTGATGTTTTAATTGTAATTTTTGAACCCTGTTTCCAATTTTTAAGCAATTTCCTTAATTCTTTTTATATTTTTTAAAATTTAATTATATATTTTTATTTTTTTCACTTTGTTTCGGTTTTAGATGTACTTGCTGAAGTTTATTTTATTTTACTTGATTTAAAAGAAAAGGAAGTATGGAAGGTTTTAGAAGCTAAGAAATGTAAAGTCGTTTCAC
The DNA here is from genome assembly GCA_030765085.1 of Allium cepa. NCBI lineage: Eukaryota > Viridiplantae > Streptophyta > Magnoliopsida > Asparagales > Amaryllidaceae > Allium > Allium cepa. The sequence goes on along the minus strand of CM060940.1, from coordinate 324,225,788 downwards.
CGTTTCTTTTACCGTTTCTTTTTCAATCAATACATCAATTATTTTGGCCGTTACTTATACTATCTTCAGCTGACTTCTTTTCTTCATTTTCACAAATTACCAAAGCTTCTTAACCCTAAAAAAAAATCATGGCCTCCATCTTGCAAAAAATTTGGTAAAATCTTCTTCTTTTCTCTTGTTTTCTAGTTTTTCTATGTGATTTTGCAACTTGTTCTCAACTTCATGGCTCCACTCCTCCTCAACCAGATCTAGGCCAACCTCCACCACTTTATTCTCTTATCATCATCCACCCTAGATCACCACCATGGCAGGCCAAGCAACCCCAAGGCAAACACCACCACCAAAATCCACAAATCCATCACCTATGCACTCAAGCTGACCTACTTTTGGTACCATCACCTACATCCACCTTTTGCCACCACTTCCACCACCACCACCACCTCTAACCTGACTTTCACCCTCTACCACATCACCCACCACCACCTGGACCCACTGGCCATGCCGCTAGAGCCTATGGACGTACCCATTTATAGCATAGAAGTGATGAATTTGCCTTGTAGTTGTTGTTTTGTTGCACCTATGTCCATCCACCTTTGCACCATTACTTCCAAGCTATAGCTGACCCTTATGAGCCCAAGACCTAATCCTAACCCACTCCTTAGACATTTATTTTAGATCTATAGCTGAAGCATAGGCGGTAGAAAGCAAGTGCAAAAACTTTGGCTTTGTTTTATGCATTTAATTCTAACATTGTTTAATTGAATTTGGGTTTGAAAACTTATGTTATTTGTTTGTTTTGTTTGAATGTTCGCAAGGCTATTAGCCTTGTCTCTCCCACCCTCATATAATCATCATGGCTAAGAAAACGAACCCCTTAGTCAAGCTTTTGAATGGTCGTAGCAAGGTCAAGTTATCTTGCCTTTGTTGCCTTTCAATTTCAATTTTTTTTCAATATATTTTAGTTGAATATTCATAAGTTATATTGTCTTGTTTTGGGGTTGTTTACAAGATGATATCTTGGCTATTTCTCTCCATTCAAATCAAAGGTCGTGCCTTCTAGATCCGTTGTGTCATTCAAATTAATATCTCCAGCATAAAAATGTGAGTATTTCTCGCCAGATGTTTATACTTATACAAATGTGAATTGACACCCTACGAATCTGTAGAACTATATTAACATGTTATAACTGCTTATATTATTATCATATGGTGTTCACACCTGTTAAACACCTTTTATATCATATGTTACTGTTATTTCATGATATTCTGTACATTTTGTCAGTTTAATACACTGCAAGTTCCCTGTAAATTAGAATCACTATGGGTTGAAATGATACATACCCGAACGGACTTTAGAATAGGGAAAAATCGTTATGGGCTGAAATGATAGGCTTGAACGGTTTTTATTTAATTTATTTTAACTTGGGATTGCGGTTTTGAAATGATAAAACCCGGATTTTCTTTGTAAATTACGGGTTGAAATGATATATTACCCGTATCACTTTACCTAGCGTAGAAAATTATATATAGGCCCGTAGTTAAAATATGTTTTTCTAAAAATGTTAAAATATTTTAGAAATTTAATTATTATAATATTTGATTTGAAATTTAATAAAAATATAACTTTCGTAAAGTATTATTTATTTTCTGGAAATCTATAAGTTAAATAAATTATGGAAAAGTTAGAAAATATGAATGTAAGTTATTTTGGAAATTTTGATTTAATTTTTAATGGAATTTAAATTAACTTTGAAAATATGATTAATTTATGATATTTTGAATTTAAATTAATTTAAAGTGATTTTATATCATATTAATGATTTTTAATAAAGTTGAAATGTGAAATGAATGAATACTTTAAGTTGAAATTTTGAAATATAACTAAATTGGGAATTTATGAAATTGACTTAAAAGTGAACTTTTAGTTAAGTAAATAAAAATAAAACTAAGTTATATTTGAGAATTTGAACTTAAGTGTTAAGTTGAAATTTAATGCAATGAATTTGAAATTGAACATTGCAATTTAATAAGTGAATTATTATTAAATCTTGATTTTTGAATGGAAATTTAACTTTATAAAATCATGAACTTGAGGAAAATTAAATGATGTTTATAAATGTGAAAATGTATGATTTTATGAGTTAAAAATGTTTTAAATAAAAAAATATAATTGGTTGAGAAATTATATTGAATATTTGAAGTTAATTGACTGCATTTTTGAAATGCTATTAATTACAATGTAAATGATATTACAGCATTTGTAAATGTTGTAGTTGATGATAATGAACTAAAACGCTAAATTGAATTAAAAGCTATTATAGCAATTTTTGTAAGTGCTATAATTTTTGAATTTAACTAAGTTTATTTGAAATTTAAGTAAACCTTATCACAACATTTTAAAATGTTGTCTTTTGTTAAATTGAACTGTTTTGAATGTATCTTTCCGTAGCGTTTTCTAAATGCCACGAAAAGTGAATTTTCACTGTTTTGATAAACTTAAGTGAATAAATGAACTTTGGAAGTTGAAAATTTTGAAAATTTAATAATTTAATTATTGAACATAATAACTTCATTTTAATGATTAAAAATGATTTTTTTTGAATATAAACTGTTTTGAAATGTGAATTGAAATGGTATTTTAAATTGAATAAAATGAATAATGATTTGAAATGAATGTGGTTTTGATATTTTTATATATTAAATGATTGAAATGTGGTTTGAAAAGATATGATATTTTGATATATTAAAATGATTTGAAAATGGAGTTTTGAAAGATATGGCATTTTGATATTAAAATAATTTGAAAGGAAGTGCAGAAAGATAAGATATTTTGAACGAAGTTTTGAAAGGTTATGATATTTTGATATATCAAAATGATTTTAAAGGAAGTTTTGAAAGGATATGATAATTTAATATATTGAAGTGGTTAGAAATGACTTGACATTTATTTTGATAAATATTTGAATCGAAAGATATGGTATGATGATATATTGAAATGGTTTGGAAATAATTTAATCTTTATTTTGATAAAGATTTGGGTTGAAATGATATTTTATTTCGAAGTATAAAATATTTTTTTTAAAAGTTATAACTACGGGTTATAATAACGATTGGTTGTTAAAGAGACCGGGATCGGATATTGTCTTATAGCCGGCCAATACCGAAAACCACTTTAACAACTGTGTACGCGGTGGAGATTCCAGAATGAAGTAGGATGGTGGCAACGTTCTCGGGGTATATTACATGGACCCAACTCCCGTGAGTTGGCATAAATGACTAAAACAGGAGCTATACCGGGCTACACAAGGGGTCGCACCCGTTCATCGAGCATGCTCCATCGAAAACAATTCTATTACTTTTGCGATTCGATATGTGGCGCCACTTTGATTTAGGGGTATTGTTCGAGGTGGGCGGAAGCTGCTGGCTTGCCGTCACCACCGGTCTGGGGGTGCAAACGGTGTATCCACCCTGGCATTGCCTCGCGTGCCGTGTCATCTCCTTATAGCGAGCCCACTACGATTTTGGTTTTAAAGATCCGACCGCGTTAAGGTTCACAATCCCCTTAATGTTATTTTCTATATGATTATACTTTACTGATTAGACACTGCTGTATATAGCGTACATTACTACATAGTAAATAGTTTAACGGATCCTTAGAGGATGGGCGGTCCCAAGCATCTTCTAAGTTACTTGTACCTTTGCTACAGTTCACTTGAGTTGGTTTACATTGTATAAGTATGTATGTCCTGACTCGAGTGTTTGTATTTTTATTTACGCTCGGGTCAGCCTGAGTTATTCACAGATTTGGGTTTCCACTTTCTGGAGATTGGAATCGCTGGAGATTATCTGCTTGTCAAGTTTCATCTTTTCAGTTTGGTTGTTCTACTCAGCTTGTACTTGGTTATCATATTTAAACTTCTTTTGTACTTTATTTCTTCTATTGTATCTTATGTAACTCTGATATATTTATATAGTAGCTTCATGAACTACTATCTCTTTTACTTCCGCTGCATTATTATTACTCTGTGTCTGTGATCTGTGATTTTTATTTACTGCATATTCTGAGGTTTGCCATATTTTTATTTACAACGCGGTATTTTGAGCAATTCAATTCCGGCATGAGTGTCTACCTATACACTGATAATGGATGCGAATGGTTGAAAATACCTGGTTGTTACACCAAATTTTTTTTTTGTAAAAACCCAAGAATAAGATCAACAACAAGATTTTCAAAAGAGATAATATTTTCGAAGTGTCGATATAATGGTATCACTACACTGGCATTTCTACAAAATATTTTGTATGTCATATATTCATCCAAACATCTCGTAAACATAAGTGTTTATATACTTAAATGTAAATAACATTCTAAAGGCAGGGTAAAACTTGTCATTTTACAATTTATGCACTTTGAAGTGTGTTGTATCGACCTATTCGCTATGAACACTTTGACTTCATTTCATCTCCCTTGTAAACATCGTGTGTGCCATCCACTTTCAAGCGAGAACAAAACCAAACGATATTATTTTAAACTTATAACATAAACAATCAACTAACAAATATTATTAACACAAATGATAAAGTTTAAATCTTTGGGTTAAAAAGGAGATTTACTCTCCAAAATCTACACAACTACAAGTCAAAGCTACTACAACCTAGCACTAACACCCGGATCTACTTTTCATTTCAAAGACTTGACTTTTAGTGCCTTAGGGAGTGAAATTTGCCCTATCCTAGGCAGACACAAGCTCGATCATGACTTTGAGTAGGGGGTTTTGGATCTTGTTGCGGAAGTTAAGAGAAGTAGAGAGGAAAGAAGTGTTTTTAACTATTTTTTTAAGGATTTGAAGTGAAAAGGACGAAAGATTTTTAACTTGCAAATTATAAAGAGGCAATGGAAATGATCATGGGAGCTTGGTAAAGAAATAAGAGTTTGAAATGAGAAAAATGAAATGAAAATAAGAATTGAAAAAATTGAATTTATTTTATATAAAATGGATAAGTGAAATATCTATAATGCCATTAATAATTTCAAATTACCATGCCTTTTCCATATCTTGAGGCAACCTCAGCCTCCCCTTCCTTACTTCACATGCAACCAACCCCCCTCCTCTCAACATCACCTCATTACTTCACAAGATTAGGTGTTTCCTTTTACCATTTTTTTTATTTTATAAATTATAAAAAAAACTTCACATTTACTATATTTCTTAAGTAAATAATTTAAACTTATTTAACTCTAACCAAAGTGTATGTTATTTATATAGGTGTATGTGTGTGTACTCTAATGTATATAACATGTTCCAACAACTTTTAGACAATGAAAAGTCGAAAATATGAAAAACGATTTTCGGTCACAATTTCGATTTTTCTACGAACTGGTTATTTTGGTAAACCAAGTATTAAAACAACTTTACCATTATTAGATATTATTAAAAAAAGGTCCAAGTGGGTCCTAAAATCTATTATTTAAATAATTGAAAATATATTAAATATTCAAATTCAAAGTGATATGGGTCATTATCCTCCTCTTCTTATAGGAAATTTCGTCCCTGAGATTAATCACACACAATAAAAGATACCAAAGAAACTCAAATGACATTCAACAAACTGGTATAAAGAACTTGACTCCCTCATAACCGTTGAGTACACTAAAAACATGCAAAAAAAATATAAACTGCAAAAACTACTAGGGATAAGAATCCCTAATATAGTCCTCATTATTCCAAGTACAATCTTTATCATCCCTACTCCACTAAACCTTAACAAGATTCACATCCTTCATTCTCAATCGCTTTATATCTCGAGTGATGATACCAATAGGCCACCTAAGAATGGTTAGGTTAGGCTGAACATCCAAATCAACTTGTTGTGTCGTTTCCACTACCATCAAAGGGCCATGTACATAGTTACACAAATGAGATACGTGAAATACGTTGTGCACATCTGATTGTCTGTTTGGTAACTTCACTTTAAATGCAAGTCTATCAATCCGGTTTAGTATAGGAAAATGGCCAACATATTGAAGGCTAGCTTCCTTAATTTCCCAAACCTCACAACACTTCTCAATAGAGAGACATCCACAAACACCAAATCTCCAGCTGAGAACACTAGATCCCTACGCCTTTGATCTGCAAAACACTTTTTTCGATCTTACACCTCCTTCATCTTCCTCTTAATTTCAGCTAACGTCCCACTGGCTTATAAGGTCTTGTTAGGCCAAAGAACAATTCTATCATCGGACTCAACCAAACATGAAGGTGAACGGCATGGACGACTATATAGAGCATCAAAATGGGCCAAGCCAATGCTTGACCAATAGCTGTTGTTGTATGTGAATTTGACTAAGGGTAAATAATCTTCCCAAGCACCTCCAAAATCGAGAATGCATGCTCATAATAAATCTTCAAAATCCGGTTCACTCTCTCTATCTTCCCATCTATCTTGGGATGGTAAGCTATATTCAGACTTAGCCCAATTCCTAGAGCAGTTTGCAGTCCCTCTTAGAACCTGCTAGTGAATATCGAGTCTTAGTCACTTATAGCGCTATAAAAAATACCGTGGACTTTCATAATCTCATTCACATACAAACTCACCATACTTGTAGCAATCTTAGTCATCTTAACAGGAATGAAATGGGCACCCTTGGTCAGTCGATCGACTTTAACCCAAATACCCTCGTTCCCTCTTCTTGACCTAGGAAGCCCATCAATAATGTCCATAGAGATCTGCTTCAACTTCCACTTTGGGATCTCAAGTGACTGAAGCAGTCTAGCTATATTTTGTTGGTCACATTTAATCTGCTGGAAGTTTCCACACCGACTAACAAAGTTTGAAATACCTCGCTTCATCCTCTTCTACCGTAATACTCTCTTTATATCTTTGAACATTTTGTCACTACTAGATTGAAAAGATAACTTTGAGTGGTGGCATTCAGTTAACACTTCTTACCTATGTCCATTAACATCTGGAACATAAATACAACCTTTCATTTTCAATATGCCCGAGGGTCAATCTCAAAGCTAGAAATAACACCTTCTTAAACATCCTTCTTAAGTCGAGCCAAAACAGGTTCTGGCACCTGATAAGATGCAATCCTCTCCATTAATACTGGCTTAACTTCTAAGTTAGCAACCATTGTTACATTTCTTCTCAACGCATCTGCAGCTACATTTACTTTCTCAAGGATATAAAGAATCTTCAGATCATAAGAAGCAAGAAACTCCAGCCATCTCTGCTACCCCAAATTCAAATCTTTCTAGGTAAAAGGGTATTTTCAAAGGATTTTTGGTCCGTATATAACTCGAACTTTTAACCCAGAAGATAATGCCTCCACATCTTAAGTGCAAAGACAACAACCAAAAGCTTTAAATTGTGCATTGCATAATTTTTACCATTTAACTTTAGTTGTCGACTCGCTTAGGCAATAAATTTCCCATGCTGCATCATAACCACTCCTAATCCATTACTACAAGCATTCGTATACACATTTAAACCTACGCTCCTATTAAAATGGTTAAAGCATGAGCGCTAGTCAACTTCTCCTTTAATTCATTAATTTCTTTATCATACTTATGCATCCACACGAACTTAACATCTTTCTTTGTTAACTTCTTCAAATGAGAAGCAATCTTCGAGAAGTCTTTGGTGAACCTACTGTACAAACTAGCCAATCCCAAGAAACTTCTAATTTCCATAGCACTTTTGGGCCTCTTCCAGTCTTGAACCGTAACAACCTTTCCTCGGTCTATTGATATGCCTTCCCCCAAAACAACATGCCCCAAAAACCTAACTTCGAATTTCCAAAAATGGCACTTAGAAAACTTTTATTTCAATACATGGCTCCTTAAGGTATTGTGTACGATACGGAGATCATATTTGTGCTCGTCCTCCGCTTTGAACAGATAAGAATGTCGTCAATAAAGACGAGGACAAATTTATTAAGATCATCTCAAAATACCTAATTCATCAAGTCCACAAAACAAATAGGTACATTAGTCAACCCAACGGCATTACTAACCACTCATATAAATGTTTTAAATTCTGAAAACTTGTTAAGGGCACACTCTCCTTTACTACCCTTAATTGGTGGAAACCGGTAGCAAGATCAAATAAAGAAAATATTTAAGCACTGTGGATCTGATCAAACATATCGTCGGTCCTTGGTAAAGGACATTTATTCTTGATAGTCCTCTTGTTCAACATTTGGTAGTCGACACATAACCTTAGAGAACCGTCCGCCTTTATAACAAAGATGATTGACTATCCCCAACTCGAGGTACTATGTCTTATCAAACCCTTACGCAATAAGTCAAATATTTGACCCTCTAACCCCCTCTTCTCTTTTGAAGTCAACCTTCATGGGGGTTGTGCAATAGGTCTGGTTCCTACAATCAAATCATTATGGAACTCCGCTTCATGGTGAGGAGGTAAACCTTGCACTTTATCAAAAATATCAGTGAAATCATGAACAGCCTGTATATCCCTAAGCTCCCTTTAGCTACTAAGAACAAATAAAGAAAACAGATCATTAACTCATTAAGCTCTTCACAACATATATTAATGCTTCATCCTACCTTATCCTTCGTCATGACCCTCCTCTTACCACAATCCAAGAAACCTTAAACTTTGATAACCAATCTATTCCCAATAATACTCTAAAATTCGTAAACCCAATAATTAACAGATCAGAGAGAAAGATGTGATTTCGTAAGAAATGTGCATATTAAGATGATAGTGTCAAGATTTGTCAGACCCTCAAGAGGGTTTGACAAAGAAAGAGGATTACCTAAAATAGCATATGTGTTATTTTAGGTTTAGTTTGTTCATCAGGTCATACGAAATAAAACGATGGGATCAGATATTACTCTTATAGAAAGATTATAGAAGGATATTGTACCTTGCAACACCTGCTTCCACTTCTGTCCTGAAGAAATAGATGGTATCTCTTCTATGGGAAAAGCCTGTCCTTGAGATGCCTTCTTTGGAAAAGGACACTCATTCTTCATGTGTCCTTACTTGTGACAATTATAGCATATTGGACCGCTAGTGGGACCAGTGCACTGATTTGCAAAGTGACCCATCTTGTTGCACTTGAAACAACTAACGTTGGCCAAGTTGGGATGCTTCTTCTGTGCTAGAGCCCCACCTTCGGTTTTCTTCCTTGCCTGCTGCGTCTTTCCCTTGCACTTGAATTTCGGCTTGCCTCTAAATGGTATTGCGATAAAGTCTTTGCACAAATTGCTATCACTACTTCCTTCTGGACTTCCTTTTAATATCAAGAGCTTTGAACATCAAAGCCATATCGATAAGGTTGGTGAATGTACCCATAAGATTATCGGTCATTTCATTTGAAACTCTGACCGCGTCCTATTCACAAAATTTCATTTTTCTTGAGCGGTGTGTCTATCAATCCAAGTCCGAAATAGGATAAGGCACTGAACTTATGCTCATATTAAGACACCGTGAAATCACCTTGCTTTTAATCAAGGAAACTCCTAAACAACTGAGTCCTTTTGGCTTTTAGAATAAACAGCACTTCAAAAACTTCCTTAAAATAGGCCCAGGAAACTCCTCCTCTAGAGTTTTAGCTTTTACCGAATCCTGCCAATCCATCGTTGACTTTTGAAGTTATCGCGATGCCAACGGTCGTTTATACAAATCACCCAACCGAAGATCTCCAAATATTCTTTCACAAGGTTCGAGCAACATTGCACTCCAAGAATATTTTCAGTTCAATAGAATGGTCTTCCACCCAAAGTGTTAAAACTCCTACAAAATGCCATAATGTTCATAAGGGGCTAAACTTGCACTACAACTTGCTCTACTAGATCGACATCTGACATAAAAGCATTTCTAGATACCCTACCGTTGGTAGCTATGCTAGTTCTAGATCTACTCCCTTATCCTCTTCTTGTATTCATTTTTTGTGGCTTGAAAAAATAAAAGGTGTATTTAGAAAACAAGAATAGGATCAAAATAGTGTTAAGGAACACAACACCAAAGGATTTAAAACGAGACTTTAGATGATATTGAATATTTTATAAAAATTACAGATACACTCTCTCAAGATTAGTTCATTCCAGGGCATCACTTACTTTGTCTATAATTGGTTGTACTCTAGTTAATCTAAGGTGCTTGCTCAACCAAAGCACAATACCAGATGTGACGACCCACCATTCTGACTCTTGGAAATGACAATTAATACATCCACAGTATTCGTGTGCCATTGTCCAAGCATTTGAAAGGCGAGTTGTCAAAGGGTAAAATAAAAGAACAAAGCAAAAAATATCATAATGGAACGGTTGAATATAATATAACAATACAGTAGTACATAAGGTTACTTCCTAACACAGAGTTATCAGAGTTACAGAAAAAGTACTACCATCTGCCTAGGCAGTTATACAACCTGAATTTACACTTGTTGATACAAAATAAAAATGCATACATGAACATAACAATAGAAATAGATAGCTAGATAGATAAGGAGCATCCTGCTCGTCCATCAATGTAACGACCCCTAAATTTTGATAATTAAATTTGTTAGCTTAAAAGGGTTTTGGTAATTAATATTGAAAGAAATAGAAATTGAATTGGAATCAATTGCAATAAATCTAAATCAAATATTACGTTAATGTTAAATAGGGTAATATTTGGAAATAATTTTAACGTTATTCATAAAAGGACAATTTGTTGAATTAAAGGAATGGAAATAAATATTTATTAATTTAAAACTTAATAAATGGATAAATTGTAATTAAATGAAATTTAATACTTAATTATTACGTTAAAAGGAATTTAAATGAAAACTAAGAATATTAATGTAATGGATCATGAACCAATTGTAAATTTCATCCATTTGATAATAATTTATTGAATACAGAATTAAAAATCAAATAAATGATTTATTGGAATTTCAATTGATAATTAATGAATCTATAAAAATTGAAATTTAATACGGTAATGGGTAAATTAATAAACTTAAACTTGATATCTGAACTTGTCTAAATTATGGTGAAGGTTTAACAAATCAAAAATGATGAAATTTGTTAATTATTGAATTGAAATTGAAATTTTGACTTAATTAATTAATTATTAATTTATTTAATTAATGTAAAATAGCCATTTTGGCCATTGACTTGGATTTCGACAAAACTAGTTTCATCGGATCCGTAACGGTGAATTATTATAGGATTTCAAGTTTCATAGCGACCGGACTTGTCGTTTGATCGTACGGGCTCGAAACGCCTAGAAATCAATTTAATTGAAATTAATTTGAAACGAATTGATTCTAGCGTAACTTCTTCATACGATGGAATTTGGACTTGAAACCTGTTCCATTGCATTTAAAATATTTAAAAACATATATTTTGATATATGGGTTGACCCATTTTCGTTCCAGAGTCAAACGGGCTTTTCGGGCCATTTGTCGTTCAACTTTCGATCCAAATCAAATCCGATCCATTCTAATTCCAGATCTGCCTATATATATCCAGTGATAAACCCTAGCACTCCTCATTTATAGTTGACTGTATGTATAATTCTCTCTAACTCCTTCTTCTCAATGGCAAACAAACTAAACAAATTCAAAATTAACTAGAGTTCAAAATCAAATCAAAAACTCACCTCAAATAAATTCGAAAAAATATATTTATCGAAGATCGCATCGATAGAAATCTGCATTTGGAGTCTGTTTTCTAAAATAAGGCATGATTCATCAGGAATTTGTGGTCAAAGGTCAAAATTTTCGAAATCCTAAGGCTAATTGGGGCTTTCTGATTTTGGATCCAATCGTCGAAATCGATTTGTGGGTTTTTTCGAGAATGATGTCACGAGGCTATAGGTGGTGGTCACCTCTTCCAATTCGACCTGCGGCTCTCGAATTTCATGATTAGGGTTCGACAGAACCCTAAATTTAGCAGCGGCTGCTGACACCTGGTGGGTGTCGGACTTTGGCGACTGGTAGAAGAGGCCAAGTCGAGCTGGATGGTGATAGCGGCATGGCGTATGGTGGTCGGAGGTGTGGGTTATCGATGGTTAAAGGAGGGCTCGTGCGCTGGTCAATGATTGGCCTGGGTTTGAATGGTAGCGGGTTCGCGTGGAGAAGAGGGTGGAGGTGGCGGCTTTTGATTGGTAGGTTATTTTATTTTAATTAAATTCCTATTTCTATCATTCTAATCGATGTAACTTTTGCATACGAGGTCCGCTTCACGCGCGGTTTTCTCCACTGAGATTGTATTGAAATTCCGGACATTTTAATGCTAGTTTGGATGGATTCTATGACTGTTCAAATTTTGGGTTTAAATTGGATTTAAATTCAAAAGGTGAGTATTTTAACCCACTCACAACTTCTAATATTTCTTATGTTTGTTAAATTGATTAATGATGTGATTAGAAATTTATTTATGACTGTTTGGCATATTTTTAATCATCATCCCAGTTAAATTGAATTTATTGAATTAAATTTTTATTTAATTTATTATTGCATATAAACTGCCAGTTAAAATTTTATTTAAATATAAACAACCAGTAAATACATGTTATTTATTATCTATTATATATTGATGTTATTGATTGAATTGGACGATGATTGTGATAAATGTTTGATGATTGATATTGGATGAATGGATGTTGTATTTTATATTGTTATAAACTGTAAGTTGTTATGGATTTTTATTTCATTCGGAATTGTGGTTTTAAATGATATATAACCGTATTTATATTTTAAATTACGTATTGAAATGATAAATATCTGTATCACTTGGCCATAGGATAGAAAATTATACATAGACCCCGCGGTCTATATATAAAAATATTTTTAATGATTTCTCTGGTTTTGTAAAGAAAAATATGGGTTTATATAATTATTGATTTCAGATATTATATAAATGTTACTTTATATATATAGTTAAATTCTTGATTTTTAGCTATGTATAAATTTATTGGTATAAAAAAGTTTAATAATAAAGATTAATTTTATCAAAATGTAATATGGTTAAGTAATTGTATAAATTATATTTTATATAGAGTTTATAATGATATTTAATAAAATTAAGGCTGAGAAGATAGATTTGAAATTGATTGGAATTGTATTAAATGTAGAAATTTATAAAATGAAACCGATTTGGAAATCATGGAATTTGAGATTTGTAAAGGATACGATACATAACTTGGTCTTGTTTAAGGTGAATTAAATAAATGTTTCAAGTATAAATAAATTGAAGGAAATATTTAGCTATTTGCCATTTGACTTTTATTTAAATGATAATGGATTTATTATGCAAAATATTTCAAACTAAATAATAGAAATTGAAATGTCAAATTGAAATTTCCAAACTTAGTTTTGAAATTGTTGAATACTTAAAGTTTGAAATATACTAAATTTGAAATGGTTTATTCTGCGAACCAAATCTGATATAAAATCGATGTAATTTAGGATAGTCTATTCGAAAACTGAATTGAATTGAAATTTATGATTCAGGATTTGGTTAAATATAAAATCTAGAAATTCTAGTTGTTTTGGAATTGATTTGTGAAATTGAAGAAGCTATTTATTATATAAATTATTTTAAATATTTAAACAATTAAAGTGGTGGAAGTTATGTTCAAATTATCATGATTTGAAAATGTTATATTTCAAGTGTTATGATTTCGAAGTGTTATAACGTTAAAAGTGCTATGATTTTTGAAAAGGATATATTTGAAATAAAATGATATTATATTGATTTGGATTTAATAAAATTGATATCATATTGGTTTGGTTTTTGAAATGGAAATGATAACGTATTCATGTGGTTTTGAAAGGGATATTATATTCTGGTTTTGAAGTATAAATTATTTTCAAATGACCGCGGTGTTATAATAACGTTTGGTTGTTAAAGAGACCGGGATCGTAAGTTGTCATACTCTCTGCCAACTCTGAAATCCACTTTAACAACGTGTACGCAGTGGAAATTCCAGATGAAGTAGGATGTTGGTGGCGTTCCTTTGAGATATATACGTGGACCCGATTCCCGTGAGTTGGCATAAGGTGGCTAAAACAGGAGCGATTGACGGGCTAATGAGGTTGCACCTTTGATCGGACACATCCCTTCGATATTATACCTTGACTTTTGGATTGATTTGGTGGCCACTTTTGATTTTTTGATTTGGGGGCATGGCTCGAGGTGGGCGGTAGCTGCGGCTATGCGTTACCACCGGCCCAAAAGCGTAATTGGTATATCTACCTTGGCATTGCCTAGTTGTGCCGTGTCACCTAACCTAGCGCGCCTTGTACGAGTTTAATTTGTGTCGTACCTATGGAGTATCCTCTGGTAGCCTCTCGATCAGGAGGTATTACGGTACTGTATAGACTATTGGCACTATTACGTGTTAAGGGCTATATGGGTAACCCCTTAAGGCTATTTAAAAGTAAGTTTATTTTACTATTAGACACTATTATAATAGCGAAATATTACTACATAGTAAATAGTTTAACGGATCCTTAAGCGATGTGAATCCCGAGCATCTCTTAAGTTACTGCACTCACGTTAAACACTGGATAGGAGATGTCAAATCCCGTAAACATCTTTGAAACCGTTCCACTCATATTTATTTCTGTTGATTTAACTCACATATAATCTTATAGTTCTGACTCGAGTGTTTTGTCTTTTCAATTCGCTTTGGTCCGCCTGAGCATTTCAGGATTTGGAGACCTTAATTCTGGAGGACGAAGACGAAGATTGCATTATAAATATTATTTATTATATTATTCCACTACATTCATACTGTTCCGCTGCATTATTTATTATTCTCTGGTATGTGCAACTCTGATCTACATTTTATAAGTGTAATCAAATGTTTTATAAAAAAGCTTCATGAACTGTTATTTGATTATTATATTTTGTCATTCCGATGTGAGATTCTGTTTTGTTTTATTTCTTTCTCTGCTTTTCTTATTCACACTAATTACAATCCGCTCTTTTGTATGGTTTGAGTCTGACGTGTGTGGTTTATCGTCGATTTAATGAGTATAAAAAGGTGGGATGTTATATCTGGTATTAGAGCTTTGGTTTAGCGATAAACTTTAGCTTTGTGGGGTCTGACTCTTTATTAATAGGGTAGTAATACCCTATAATGAGTCGCTGAGCGTATACATATGAGAGAGCATATTTGTTAGTGTTATAAAAAGGTTTTGATATTGTGTTAATTTGTTCCATTTTGTATTTATAAATTCTGGTTGGTGCATGGGACGCTATGACATCAGTAGGGATTTCTAAACACTTAATTGGATAGACCGACACAATGTTTGTGTTGAATATAAGTGAATGAAATAATTTTTCCTATTATATTTCCTATATATAAAATAAATTTTATAAAGGTTATATTTGGTTGTAATATATTGGTTGTTAGGTAGTGAAATTTATAAATATTGATTGGAAATTTTAGAACTTAAGTTCTGGGGTTTTGAAACTTTCTTTCGAATAATTTTGGGATATAATAATATTATTAGAAGTATTTTTTGATATAAATATTTCAATATAATTTGAAAGAATCATTTAAAGAAATGTTGGAAAAAATCAGTTCAGTACTCCCCTCTCTGTCGCTGGAAAATAATTTCGGTGATGAGTGCACGCATCATCGACATTCATTTTTGAGTTTCGAAGTAGGAAGGCCACTGTGGTAGTTTTACTACAGATTTATATTGATAAAAAAATATAAATTTCAAATTGTTTTAAATATAATTGGAGATATAAATTGTAAGTATATACATCTATCTATTATTTTAAAATGATTTGAAATCTAACCCGGTATTTAGTTCTTAAGTTTCTGTTAATTAATAGTTTCAATTATTGTAGTGAAATAGGTTGTAACTAATTAATAATTGGAACCTCTAATTAAAATAAGAGATTTAAGGCTAAGTTATAAATGGGATTAAAGGAAATTTGAAATGGTAACCTATGAAACAAAGGCTATTAGTATTGAACATTAAATTAATTAAAGGAAGTAAAATAAACTTGTGTAACTTCCAATTACATCCTTAAAGGCATATATATAACTTACCAAAAGAATTAAAAAAAAGTTGAAATGCTTATAAGAAAATGTAATATAATATTATACAAGTAATACTTAAATAATGAAAGTGTTCAATAAAAATTTGCTTTATAAATAAGAAATTTGACATGAAAAAGTTATAAACTTAAGTCAAAATTATAATACTACTAATTAAAAGAAATAGGAAATGAGTAATGTAAGTAAAGATTATGAACTTAAGCTAATGTTGAAACTATTTATTATTAAAGTAAATAAATGAAATTAAGTAGTGAATAAATGAATGTAATACAATAAAAAGTAATTTTTCATGATATGAATAAATGAAAATAAATGAAAAATTGTAATAAGTTAAATGTAAATTAAAAAGATAAATCATTAGATGAATGAAAAGGAACTCAAACAACAAATGTATGAAATGAAATTAATAAGAATGAATTTGATCTATTATTTGGAATTTTTGTTCATTTGGTTTATGGTTGTTTGGCCAAGGATACTTCAAAATTATTTGGATGTATGAATAATCTATTTAGTTTCATCAAGACTGTTGAGTAAATGGTGCACTTAATAGTTTATTTTCCATTCTGTACAAATTAAAGTTTTGAATCCGAACAACTATTTGTTTTGTTTCATGTGAATGGATAATGGATTTGTGTTAATTTTATATGATGGTTGTACGCTTTGTTGCAAGTGATTGTGGTTTACATTGATTTGTTGGCTGGTGGATGTGAAAAAATTTATATTTCATATAATTATTAACTATTTTAGATTATATAAGTGAAATGCAGGTTATGAAAGCAATTATTACTGCTTTTGGTTTCATAATTAAGCATTAATTGCCCGACAAATAGGTACGTTTTCGGATTACAGCTTATAGCGTTATTATATTGTTTTTCTCGTGCTGGGATATATATTATTTTGGAAGTATATGTTGTATATTGTTATATTTGTTATTGTATTTTCTCCCTAACCTCTCCGTACAAAGGATACTCTGACGAAATTTTCCTTAAATTTGGGACTTAGAAAATTTTTGAAAATGTTTTCCAAACTTTAGTAATTTGAGTATAAAAAGATTTAATGGTTATAAATTGGTATATTTTATTTAGATTATTTAATTTTGTAAATTTATTTCTTTATGAAGTTAATATTTTTGAATAAGATATTGTTAACTCAATTCTTTCCTTCCTTTTTCCTCTACGGGGACGAAAAATTTTGAGTGGGGGAGAATGCAACGACCCGTAAAGTTTGATAATTAAATTTGTTAGCTTAAAAAGGTTTTGGTAATTAAATATTAAAAGAAATAGAAATTGAATTTGAATCAATGGCAATAAATCTAAATATACATTAATGTTAAATAGGGTAATATTTGGAAATAATGTTAATGTTATTCATAATAGGAAAATTTGTTGAATTAAAGGAATAGAAATAAAGATTTATCAATTTAAAACTTAATAAATGGATAAATTGTAATTAAATGAAATTTAATACTTAATTATTACGTTAAAAGGAATTTAGATGAAATCTAAGAATATTAATGTAATGGATCATGAGCCAATTGTAAATTTCATCCATTTGATAATAATTTATTGAGTACAAAATTTAAAATCAAAAAAATGATTTATTGGAATTTCAATTGATAATTAATGAATCTACAAAAAAATTGAAATTTAATACGGTAATGGGTAAATTAATTAACTTAAATTTGATATCTGAACTTGTCTAAATTATGATGAAGGTTTAGGAAATCAAAAATGATGAAATTTGTCAATTATCGAATTGAAATTGAAATTTTAATTTAATTAATTATTAATTTATTTAATTAATGTAAAAATAGCCATTTTGGCAACTGACTCAGATTTCGACGAAACCAGTTTCATCGGATCTGTAATGGTGAATTATTATAGGATTTCAAGTTTCGTAGCGATCGGACTTGTCATTTGATCTTACGGGCTCAAAACGCCTAGAAATCAATTTAATTGAAATTAATTGAAATAAATTTGAAATGAATTGGTTCTAGCGTAACTTCTTCATATGATGAAATTTGGACTTAAAACCTATTCCATTGCGTTTAAAATATTTAAAAACACATATTTTGATATATGGGTTGACCCATTTTCGTTTCGGGGTCAAATGGGCTTTTCGGGCCATTTATCGTTCAACTTTCGATCCAAATCAAATCCGATCCATTCCAATTCCAGATCTGCCTATATATATCCAGTTATAAACCCTAACACTCCTTATTTTCATTTGACTGTACGTATAATTCTCTCTGACTCCTTCTTCTCAATGGCAAACAAACTAAACAAATTCAAAATTCAACTGTAGTTCAAAATCAAATCAAAAACTCAAACTCCTCAAATAAGTTCGAAAAAATATATTTATCGAAGACCGCATCGATACAAATCAACATCTGGCATCTGTTTTCTGAAATAAGGCATGATTGATCGGGAATTTATGGTCAAAGGTCAAAATTTTCGAAACCCTAAGGCAAATTGGGGCTTTCTGATTTTGGATCCAATCGTTGAAATCGATTTGTGGGTTTTGTCGAGAGTAATGTCACGAGGCTACAGGCGGTGGCCGCCTCTTCCAATTCAGCCTATGGCTCTCGAATTTCATGATTAGAGTTCGGCAAAACCCTAAATTTAGCGACGGCTACTGACACCTGGTGGGGGTCGGACTTTGGCGGCAGGTAGAAGAGGCTAAGGCGAGCTTGATGGTGATGGCAGCGTGGCGTATGGTGGTTGGAGGCATGGGTTATTGGTGGTCAAAGGGAGGCTCGTGCACTGCTCAACGGCCTGGGTTTGAATGGTAGCGGGTTCGCGTGAGAGAAGAGGTTGGACGTGGCGGCTTTTGATTGGTAGCTTTTATTTTATTTTAGTTAAGTTCCTATTTCTATCATTCTATTCGATGTAACTTTTGCATACGAGGTCTGTTTCATGCGCGGTTTTCTCCGCTATGATCATATTGAAATTTCGGATATTTTGACGCTGGTTTTGATGGATTCTATGACTGTTCAAATTTTGGGTTTAAATTGGATTTAAATTCAATTTAAATTCAAAAGGTGAGTGTTTTAACTCACTCTCAACTTTTAAGATTTCTTATGTTTGTTAAATTGATTTATGCTGTTGTTATCCCGCTTTTTGGCAAAGCCGTGATACCAAAAGATCGGTCGAAAACCAAAGACAGTTCATCTCAAAGATTGGTTGCACTTCGCTTCGCTATGGATATCGTTGAATTTTGTCCGAGCCCGGATCAGGCTACAATTGATAGGACATGACAAGCAAAGCCATGAGAGCCAGCGTTCTAAATTTCAGGTTAATCGGAGCTCGTGTGTGTAAGTTATGATCGATTCAATCAAAGGAAATAGCACCATGTTTCGAATCCATCTTCAAAGCCTTGGTTCGAATCGATCCTGATCGTATCGATCGAAGGAGCGGCCACGCGTTCGTAGCCGTCGAAGTGTGTTCACTTCGTATCGATCGAGTCGGCAGCATTCGAACCCATCGAGTTCGTATCGATGGGCTTCAAATCCATCAACAGGTGGTGCGCTTTGAGACAATTGGCTAGAGTCCACTTCGTGTCCATCAAGAAGCTATATAGCTCGTATCCATCGAATAAAGAACTGTTCGAAACCATCGACCTTTGTTTATTCGTTCGTATCCATCGATATAACTGCCGTTCGAATCCATGGTCCATAACCTATTCGAATCCATCGGAAGTCTTTCGTACCCATTAGGTGCTGGCCATTTCAAACCCACGAACAATCACATGTTCGTATCCATCAAGTCAACAAGCACAGATTACGTGTCATTCCACGATACGAAGTAGGCGAGATCTAAGGAGTTGATGCGTTCGACTAGGAGAAAAGACCGGATCGCCTCGAAGGAAGCGCGCCAACTTATCACATAATCACGTGAGTTCATGGAGTCGAAGGCATCGGTTCGAAATCATCATTCGAACCAGACAGCCACACGAGGAACATCATTTCGAATCCACGTTAACTCGAGATCTACTTATCCAAATGCAACGAAATTTTCACAGAAGCTTCCATACAAGGTAAAGATTGTTCCTGCCAAGTTTCACCTCGATTGGACCATTTTTTGATGGATATGAAATCACTTCGTATCAATCTCAGATCGAGTCGAAACTTGGTGGGGTCGGTCACGTGGGCCCACTCACATGCCAGAAAAAGTCTCCCGAAGTTTGAGCGAGATCTGGGCCTCCCACGCCTATAAATAGCACCCTGAAGCCTACAGAAAGGGGATCTTTGGCCATTCAACGTCCAGACTCTGCCGGATTCAATTCTACTCTTCATTATCACTATTGTATTCAGATTTCAAAGCTATCATCAACTGTAATCCGCTGTAATCGATTAATATCATCAAGTGAATCAATAAAGACATAAGCTTCAGAGTGGACGTAGGCAAGATCGCCGAACCACTATAAATCCTGTGTTTGTGATTGTTATTTGTGAATTATTGTGATTGTTATTGCTTAGATCTGAGTTCTATATTGATTGTTGCTGATTTGTGTTCATAAACGGGTGCTTTCACGATATTGGGTGTTTGTGACCAATTTTGGCGCAAACATTTTGGTGCTTTCACTGAGAAAAGCTGATTCAGGATAAGTTGAATTTGAAGACTTAAGAACTTAGATTTAAGAACCATGACGAGACAAACAAGTAAGAAACAAAGGCCAGAGAGGAGTGAACATCAAGGAAGTCAAGAGGCTTCCTCAGGAGCGAATCAAGCTTCAGTCTTCATCACTAGGGACGAGATGGAGACAATGATGAAGAAACAGGAGGAGTTGATCTAGAGTTTATTTCAGCAGATAGGACAACTTGGAGCACAGAATAGAGAAGCTGATGGAGTTCAAAACAGAGCCGGACCATCCGGCGTAGCACCTGGATTAGGAGGCACGCACATCGAGAATGTTGATCCAATCTCGGAGAGAGAGAAAGGAGCATTTGCGCAACCTGGGAGTAGCAGAGGAGCGAACGCTCAGTCAAGGGGGCAGATCCCAGAGTTCCCTCGTGAACTCGGGGGGCAGGTTGAAAGTGATGAACGTAGATTGCATCTCGGAGACAATGACAGGTTGGCAGAGATGGTCAGGCGAGCCATGAGAGGCGGATTAGTGAACAAGGATTTAGAGGATGTTAATAGGAGTCCTTTTACTCCAGCAATCAGACGAGCTAGGAACCCACCGGATTTTAAGTTACCATCGTTAGACATGTATAACAGGAGAACAGACCCTACAGTTCATCTGATAAAATATATGAGGCATATGGAAGTGTTGGGGGCATCAGAGGAGGTTATGGCCCGGTGCTTTCCATTGTACTTGGCGAATATCGCAGCGTTATGGTTTAGACAACTAGAGAGTGGATCTATCGGAACATGGAATGGTTTAATTGAGAGATTTATGAGGCAATTCAGGGTTCACATTACAAGACCCAAGAATGTGATGACTTTGGCAACTCTAAAGCAGAAAGCCGGAGAGACTTTGAGGAGTTATCTAATGCGATTCAATGCAGCATCAGCTTCGGTGGATCGAGCAGATCCATCTATGGTGGTGATGGCAGCTGTGTCCAGAGTAGCTGACGGCACAGAGTTCAAAAATTCATTGACTAAAGATCCACCTGCGGATCTAAGGGAATTCTACGACGAGGCAGAAAAGTTTTTACGGTTGGAAGATGCAAATGCCGAAAGAGAAGAAGGAGAAGGAATTGATATTTATGCAATCAAAGGAGGAAATCCCCCGGAGAAGGGTGTGGAAACTAATAAAGGTAAAAGAAAGACTGAGAATGACGGGGACAGGTCAAAGCGGCAACGGATGGAGCCGCGATTCACCACTTACACTGAGCTGAATGAGAGTCTGGAATGAATTTATCAGAATACGAAGGAGCAGGTTCCGTATCGTAGACCAATGCGAAGGGATCCAACCTCTGACGAAAGAAAATCAGATAAGTTTTGTGTATTTCATGAATTAAACGGTCATAACACTAACGAATGTAGGCATTCGAAGGATGAGGTGGAAGGGCACATCAGGAATGGCATGCTGCTTCAATACATGAGGAGGCGAGCTCCAACGGTAGAGTCGGAGCGGCCACCGTCTACATCAGCCAAGGGTGGCCCTGAACCAGGACACCGTATGATTATCAATTGATTGAAATAACGATGGACAAGTCGTAAGCTTCCCACTAACACAACTAAATCATTTACAGATGTACGAGATCGCGAACGATCCCCAAGCATGCTCTGAATGATCATTGACCGTTTCGTAGCGGGAACTTACACTTTGACATCCTTACTTTGCTTTTGTTTCATTTTGATTTGGACATTTAGACTTGGTTTGTTTGGACATTTCTATTTTAAAACTCATCTGTTGAATAGATATTTGATTCTGGTAATTCTGAAATGGCCAAGCTACTTACACATGTACGGGGCCGCGAACGGTCCTTAGGCATGCTCTGAGATGGCGATAAACCGCCCTGACAAACGATCCAGGGACCCACTCGAACGTGAGCCTGGTATCGATAATGTTACGTTCCCCCCGGGCACACTCATTTGCCTCGAACGGCACTTGACCTCGAACGGTCAAAATTCGCCTCGAACGGCACACGATCGCGAACGATCACAATTTGCCTCGAACAACACCCGACCTCGAACGGTCACAATTCGTCTCGAATGGCACACGATCACGAACGTTCACAACTTGCCTCGAACGCCAGCCGACCGCGAACGGTCATGATTCACTTATTATGTCGGACGTCGAACGGTCACAATCAGCCTTGAACGGCACTTGATCGTGAACGATCGATATCCGCCGCGAACGGCATACGACCACGAACGGTCCCATCTCATCATTAGCCGCGAACGGCATCGACCGCGAACGGCCCCACTCCATCCTTTGCCACGAACGGCATTGACCGCGAACGGTCCCGATTCACCTCAAATGGCACACGATCTCGAACGATCGCCATTCGAGGTCATATGAAATTATCAAGTTCTTTACAGGTTATTGATAGGATATGAACATCCAGCTTATGGCATTACAAAACACACCTTCCTATCGCAAGGCATGTTTTGGGGGGAAAATGTTATCCCACTTTTTGGAAAAGCCGTGATACCAAAAGATCGATCGAAAACCAAAGACAGTTCATCTCAAAGATTGGTTGCACTTCGCTTCGCTATGGATATCGATGAATTTCGTCCGAGCCCGGATCAGGCTACAATTGATAGGACATGACAAGCAAAGCCATGAGAGCCAACGTTCCAAATTTCAAGTTAATCGGAGCTCGTGTGTGCAAGTTATGATCGATCAATCAAAGGAAAGAGCACCATGTTTCGAATCCATCTTCAAAGCCTCGGTTCGAATCGATCCTGATCGTATCGATCGATGGAGCGGCCCCACGTTCGTAGCCGTTGAAGTGTGTTCACTTCGTATCAATCGAGTCGGCAGCATTCGAACCCATCGAGTTCGTATTGATGGGCTTCGAATCCAACAACAGGGGGTGAGCTTTGAGACAATTGGCTAGAGTCTACTTCGTGTCCATCAAGAAGCTATATATCTCGTATCCATCGAATAAAGAACTGTTGGAAACCATCGACCTTTGTTTATTCGTTCGTATCCATCGATACAACTGCCGTTCGAATCCATGGCCCATAACCTATTCGAATCCATCGGAAGTCTTTCGTACCCATCAGGTGCTGGCCATTTTGAACCCACGAACAATCACATGTTTGTATCCATCAAGTCAACAAGCATAGATGACGTGTCATTCCACGATACGAAGTAGGCGAGATCTAAGGAGTTGATGCGTTCAACTAGGAGAAAAGACCGGATCATCTCGAAGGAAGCGTGCCAACTTATCACAGAATCACGTGAGTTCATGGAGTCGAAGGCATCGGTTCGAAATCAACGATTAGAACCAGACAACCACACGAGGAACATCATTTCGAATCCACGATAACTCGAGATCTACTTATCCAAATGCAATGAAATTTTCACAGAAGCTTCCATATAAGGTAAAGATTGTTCCTGCCAAGTTTCACCTCGATTGGACCATGTTTTGATGGATACGAAATCACTTTGTATCGATCTCAGATCGAGTCGAAACTTGGTGGGGTCGGTCGCGTGGGCCCACTCACGTGCCAGAAAAAGTCTCCCGAAGTTTGAGCGAGATCTGGGCCTCCCACGCCTATAAATAGCACCCTGAAGCCTACAGAAAGCGGATCTTTGGCCATTCAACGTCCAGACTCTGGCGAATTCAATTCTACTCTTCATTATCACTGTTGTATTCAGATTTCAAAGCTATCATCAACTCTAATCCGCTGTAATCGATTAATTTTATCAAGTGAATCAATAAAGACATAAGCTTCAGAGTGGACGTAGGCAAGATCGCCGAACCACTATAAATCCTGTGTTTGTGATTGTTATTTGTGAATTATTGTGATTGTTATTGCTTAGATCTGAGTTCTATATTGATTGTTGCTGATTTGTGTTCATAAACGGGTGCTTTCACGATATTGGGTATTTGTGACCAATTTTGGCGCAAACAGCTGTGATTAGAAATATATTTAAGACTGTTTGGCATATTTTTAATCATCATCCCAGATAAATTGATTTTATTGAATTAAATTATTATTTAATTTATTATTGCATATAAACTGCCAGTTCAATTGTGATTTAAATATAAACTGGCAGTAAATACCAGTTATTTATTATCTGTTATATATTGATGTTATTGATTGAATTGGACGATGATTATGATAAATGTTTGATGATTGATATTGGATGAATGGATGTTGTATTTTGTATTGTTATAAACTGCAAGTTGTTATGGATTTTTATTTCATTCGGGATTGCGGTTTGAAATGATATATAACCGTATTTATATTTTAAATTACGGATTGAAATGATAAATATCTGTATCACTTGACCATAGGATAGAAAATTATATACAGAACCGCGGTCTATATATAAAAATATCTTTAAATGATTTCTATGGTTTTGTAAAGAAAAATATGGGTTTATATAAATATTGATTTCAGATATTATATAAATGTTACATATATAAAATTAAATTCTTGATTTTAGCTATGTATAAATTTGTTGGTATAAAACAAGTTTAATAATAAAGATTAACTTTATTAAAAAGTAATATGGTTAAGTAATTGTATAAATTATATTTTATATAGAGTTTATAATGATATTTAATAAAATTAAGGCTAAGAAGATGGATTTGAAATTGATTGGAATTGTATTAAATGTAGAAATTTATAAAATGAAACCGATTTGGAAATCATGGAATTTGAGATATGTAAAGGATACGATTCATAACTTGGTCTTGTTTAAGGTGAATTAAATAAATATTTCAAGTATAAATTAATTGAAGGAAATATTTAGTTATTTGCCATTTGAGTTTTATTTAAATGATAATGGATTTATTATGGAAAATATTTCAAAACTAAATAATAGAAATTGAATTGTCAAATTGAAATTTCCAAACTTAATTTTGAAATTTTTGAATACTTAAAGTTTGAAATATACTGAATTTGAAACGGTTTACTCTACGGACCAAATCTGCTATGAAATCGATGTAATTTGGGCTAGTTTATTCGGAAACTGAATTGAATTGAAATTTATGATTCGGGATTTGGTTAAATATAAAATCTAGAAGTTCTAGTCGTTTTGGAATTGATTTGTGAAATTGAAGAATCTATTTATTATATAAAGTATTTTAAATATTAAACCATTTAAGTGGTGGAAGTTATGTTCAAAGTATCATGATTTGAAAATGTTATATTTCAAGTGTTATGATTTCGAAGTGTTATAACATTGAAAGTGCTATAATTTTTAAAAAGGATATATTTGAAATAAAATGATATTATATTGAATTGGGTTTAATAAAAATGATAACATATTGGTTCGGTTTTTGAAATGGAAATGATATCGTATTTATTTGGTTGAAGGGATATTATATTCAGGTTTTGAAGTATAAATTATTTTCAAATGACCACGGTGTTATAATAACGTTTGGTTATTAAAGAGACCGGGATCAGAAGTTGTCATACTCTTTGACAACTCCGAAAACCACTTTAACAACCATGTACGCGGTGGAGATTCCAGAATAAAGTAGGATGGTGGTGGCGTTCCTTTGAGTTATATACGTGGACCCGACTCCCATGAGTTGGCATAAGGTGGCTAAAATAGGAGCTATTGACAGGCTAATGAGGTAGCACCTTTGATCGGACACATCCCTTCGATATTATACTTTGACTTTTGGATTGATTCGGTGGCCACTTTTGATTTTTTTTATTTGGCGTCGTGGCTCAAGGTGGGCGGTAGCTGCGGCTATGCGTTACCACCGACCCGGAAGCGTAATTGGCATATCTACCCTGGCATTGCCTTGTTGTGCCGTGTCACCTACCCTAGCGCTCCTTGTACGAGTTTGAGTTGTGTCGTACCTATGGAGTATCCTATGGTAGCCTCCCGATCAGGAGGTATTACGGTACTGTATAGACTATTCGCACTATTACGTGTTAAGGGCTATATGGATAACCCCTTAATGCTATTTAAAAGTAAGTTTATTTTACTATTAAACACTATTATAATAGCGAAATATTACTACATGGTAAATAGTTTAAGGGACCCTTAGGAGATGTGCATCTCGAGCATCTCTTAAGTTACTGCACTCATGTTAGACACTGGATAGAAGATGTCAAATCCCATAAACATCTCTGATGCTGTTCCACTCATATTTATTTCTGTTGATTTAACTCACACAAGATCTTTTAGTTCTGACTCAAGTGTTTTGTCTTTTCAATTCGCTCGGATCAGCCTGAGCATTTCAGGGTTTGGAGACCTTAAATCTGGAGGACGAAGATTTCATTACTATTATTTATTATATTATTCCACTGCATTCATACTGTTCCGTTGCGTTATTTATTATTCTCTGGTATATGCAACTCTGATCTACATTGTATAAGTGTAATCAAATGTTTTATAAAACAGCTTCATGAACTATTATTTGATTATTATATTTTGTCATTCCGCTATGAAATTTTGTTTTGTTTTATTTATTTCTCTGCTTTTCTTATTCACCCCAATAACAATCTGCTCTTTCGTATGGTTTGAGTCTGACGTCTGTGGTTTATCGTCGATTTAATGAGTATAAAAAGGCGGGATGTTACAATCAACTTCAAAAGAGTACTCAAATATAAATGTGTACCCAAGAGTTTAGGGAAAACAAAGAACTCGAGTAAAATAATAAGTCTAGTATGAGTAAAAATCTAAAAAAAGGTGGAATAAACAACAATACGTAGGACCATACCACCAAATACAAAATGGCTTTCCCCATACAAGTACAACATTCAACCACAACTAATGGATGTAAAGAATTTAACATGGGGAAGTGTGATACAATTAAGAAAGAAATAAATTCAAAGGTTCGAATCAAAAATAAAGGTAGGGAAATTTTCCAACAATGATTCGGAGGTGCACCCTCATATTGAAAGTATACCTCTAGACAATATACTTAAGAGTCTCATTTTCTCTGTGACTCTTTCGGAATATACAAGCCAGAACCCATCAACTTACCTAGTATTCAATATTTCACATCTCCATGTGCATACAACCGAATCCAATCTAGGGTTTATATAAAGATATACTAATGAGAGAAACCCTATATGGCTTGACGATCACACATTTTTTGTTTTAGTCATTACCGACAAAGGATATCAATGCTCAAATGAGAAACAAATCGTCTTAGACTGACAACACACAAAGATGACACTAGAATCAACAGTCGGCAAATTAACTACCGAGAATAATTAAAATGATCGTATATGGAAATAAAATCTCACACCCTTAGCACCATTCGTCGATTTAAAACTTGTACTATTCGTTGGTTGAAAATGAACCCGAGCAAGTAAAGGTAGTGTTACCTCTGAGACTAGCCTTGATGACATTATTGACCTTCGAGGTAGAGACGAGTTTCCACACCTCGACATTTAGTGCTGAGAATATGACTAAATCCTTTCCATATAAGCGATGTCGTTCATGAAAATTAACTTTCTTGTTTTTCTATAACCATATCAAACTTTTAAAACAGAACTTGTGCTTAGATTTTACATTACAAGTATTAACTTTAAACGGCACTATTAAAAATGATAAATTAAATTTAAACATGATTAATTACTTCACAAATCTTTATCAAAATAATAAATTAACTTTAAACATGATTAATTACTTCAACATCCTTATTTAAAATAACTAGTTAACTTTAAACATGATTAATTACTTTAAACATCATTATTTAAAATAATTAATTAACTTTAATCATGATTACTGAAACAATTAATTTATTTTTAAACTTGATTATTAAAATGATTAATTAACCTTAAACATCATTATTAAAATAATTAATTAACTTCAAAACATCATTATTAAAATAATTAATTAACCTTAGACATCATTGTCAAAAATAATTAATTAACCTTTAAACATCATTATTAAAATGATTAATTAACCTTAAAACATCATTATTAAAATGATTAATTAGTTTTAAATATCATCATTAAAATGATTAACCAAATTTATGTTCTGTAGAAACCGAAGCACGAGCTCAATAAAAAGATTTTCAAAAGAGATGATATTTTCAAAGTGTCGACATAGCGATAGTCGCTTTACGAACACTTCCGTAAAACATATTATATGTCATATATTCGTCCAGACATCTCACAAACATAAGCATATATGTACTCAAATGTAAATAACATTCTAAAAGCAAGGTAAAACTTGTCACTTTATAACTTATGCACTTCAAAATGTGTCGTAACGACCTATTCGCTACGAACATTTCGACTTCATTTCAAGTCCCTTGCAATCATCATATGAGTCATCTGCTTTCAAGCGGGAACTAAACCAAATAATATTATTTCAAACTCATAACATAAATAACCGGCTAACTGATATTATTTTCACAAATGATCAAGTTTAAATTTTTGGGTTTAAAAGAGAGATTTACTCACCAAAACCTATGTAACTATAAATCAAAGCTACTACAACCTAGCATCAACACCCGGCTCTACTTTTCCTTTTAAAGACTTGAATTTTAGTGCCTTAGTAAGTGAAATTTGGCTCAGCCTAGGCACACATGGGCTCGGCCATGACTTTGAGTTGGGCGTTTTAGGTCTTGTTGTGGAAGTTAAGAGAAGTAGAGAGAAAAATAAGCATTTTTAACTAGTTTTTAAGGATTTAAAATGAAGAGAATGAGAGATTTTCAAATTAAAATTTATCTAGAGACCATGGAAGTGAAAATGGAAGCTTGGTAAGGAAATAAGAGTTTGAAATAAAGTATGTGAAATGAAGATAAGAATTGAAAAAAATTGAATTACTTTTATATAAAATGGATAAATGTCTAAAATGCCCTTGGTAATTTAATTGTACATACCCTCCATATCTTAATGCCACCACACTCTCCCCTTTCTTACTTCACACACAACCAACCCCTCTCTCGTTAACACCACCTCATCATTTCACAAGATTTGATGTTTCCTTTTAACATTTTTATTTATTTTTAAAATTAAAAGAAAAGTAAACATTTACTTTATTTCTTAAGTAAATAATTTAAACTTATTTAACACTAACCAAAGCGTATGTTATTTTTATGTGTGTGTATATATACTCTAGTGTACACAATGCATTCCGACAACTTTTAGAAGATGAAAAGTCAAGAATTTGAAAAACGATTTTTGGTCACATTTTCGATTTTTCTTCGAACTAATTATTTTTGTTGACCAAATTTTAAAAAAACTTTACCATCATTAGTTTTATTAAAAAAGAGGTCTATTTCAGTTATAAATTCCATTATTCAGATACCTAAAAATATGTGCAATACTAAAATTAAATGTGTTTAAATTATAGGTCATTATATCCTCCCTACCTTACAATAAATTTCGTCCCCAAAATTAATCACACACAACAAAAGATATCAAAAGAAATCCAAATGATATCATTCAATAGACTGGTACAAAGAATTAGACTTTGTCACAAAGGGTGAGTACATGAAAAAGATACAACAAAATACAAACAACTTTGACAACAACTCCGGATAAGAATCTCTAATCTATTCCTTGGTTTACTAAATACATTCTCTATCATCCCCGCTCTACTGAACCTTAACAAGATTCACATCCTTTGTCATTAGTTGCTTTATATCTCGAGCGATGATATGAATAAGCCACCTAACAATAGTTAGATTAGGCTGAACTTCCAAATCAACTTGTTGTGTCGGTTCCACTATCATCGAAGGTTCATGCACATACTTACGCAAATGAGGTGCGTGAAATACATTGTGCACATCCGATAGTCTATCTTGTAACTTCACTTTATATGCAAGTCTACCAATCCGGTCCAGTATAGGAAATGGGACAATATATCGAGGGGCTAGCTTCCTTAATTCCCCAAACCTCATAATACTTCTCAATGGAGAGACTTTCACAAACATTGAATCTCCAACTGAGAACTCTAGATCCCTGCGCCTTCGATTCACATAAGACTTCTACCGTTCATGCGCCTCCTTCATCTTCCTTCTAATTTCATCTACCTTCGCATTGGCTTCTAAGATCTTGTTGGGCCCAAGAATAATTCTATCACCAGACTCAACCTAACATGAGGAGAACGACATAGACGACCATATAGCGCTTCGAAAGAGGCCATGCCAATGCTTGCCAAATAGTTGTTGTTGTAAGTGAATTCAACTAAGGGTAAATAATCTTCCTAAGAACCTACAAAATCGAGAATGCATGCTCACAGTAAATCTTTCAAGATTCGGTTCACTCTCTCTATCTGTCCACTTGTATGGGGATGGTAAGCTATACTCAAACTTAGCCCAGTCCGTAAAGTAGTTTGCTGTCCCTCCCAAAACCTTCTAGTGAATATCGGGTCTCGGTCACTTACAATACTTTTGGGAATAGTATGGCGTCTCACAGTCTCTTTACATACAAACTAGCCAAACTTATAGCAGTCCTGGTTGGCTTAACAGGAATGAAATGAAAACTATTGGTCCATCGATCGACTATAAATCAAATGCCTTTATTCCCACTTCTTAACCTAGGAAACCCATTAATAAAGACCATAGAGATCTTCTCCCACTTCTATTTTGAGATCTCATGTGGTTGAAGCTATCTTGTCTTTCGCTGGTAACATTTAATCTACTGGCAGTTTGCACATTGGCTCACAAAGATTAAAATATATCTCTTCATCCCCTTCCAACATAATATGTTCTTCATAACTTTGAGCATCTTTGTCACTCCTAAATGGAATGATATTTTTTAACAGTGGCATTCAACTAACACTTCTTGCTTAAGTCCATTAAAATTTGGAACACATACATGCCCATTCATTTTTAATACGCCCCAAGGATCAGTCTCAAAGCTAAAAACAACACTTTCTTGAACATCCTTCTTAAGTCCAGCCAAAATAGGATCTACCTCATAACTAGATGTAATCCTCCCTATTAATACTGGCTTAACTTCTAAGCTAGCAATCATTGCTACCTTCCTACTCGATACATCCGCAACTACATTTGCTTTCCCAAGGGTACAAAGAATCTCCTCATCATAAGAAGCAAGAAACTTGAGCTATCTCTACCGCCTCGAATTCAAATCTTTCTTAGGTAAAGAGGTATTTTAAGGATTTGTGGTCCATATATAACTCGAACTTTTCACCCATAAGATAATGCCACCATATCTTCAATGTGAAGACAACAACCAAAAGCTCCAAATCGTGCATAGCATAATTTTTATCATGTGGTTTTAGCTGTCGACTCGCATAGGAAATAAATTTCCCGTGGTGCGTTATAATTGCTCCCAATCTGATACTACAAGCATCCATATAGACGGCTAAACCTTCGCTTCCATCTGGATATGTTAAAACAAGAGCTTAGTCAATTCAATTCATTAAATGCTTGATCACACTTTGGCATCCACATGAATTTAGCATCCTTCTTTGTTAACTTTGCCAGATGAGACGCAATCTTCGAGAAGTTTCTGATGAACTTATGGTAAAAACGACCCAATCCTAAGAAACTTCTAACATCCGTCGCACTTTCGGGCCTCTTTCAATCTTGAACCACAACAACTTTAGCTGGGTCTACTAATATGCCTTCCCCTGAAAGAATATGCCCCAAAAACCTAACTTCAAATTTCTAGAAATGGCACTTAGAAAACTTGGCTTTCAACATATGGCTCCTTAAGTTATTGAGTATGACGCGAACGTGATATTTGTGCTCCTCCTTCGCCTTTGGATAAATAAGAATGTCATCAATAAAGACGAGAATAAATTTATTAAGAACATCTCGAAATACCCAATTTATTAAGTCCATAAAATAAGCGATGCATTAATCTGCCCAAACGACCTGACTAATCACTTGTAGAAATGTTCTGGAGTCCAAAATGTTGTTAAGGGATACTGTTCTCTACTACCCTTAATTGGTGGAAACCAGTGGCAAGATCCAATTGAGAAAATATCCAAGCGCCATTGATCTATTCAAACATATCATTGATCCTTGGTAAAGGATATTTATTCTTGATAGTCTTCTTGTTCAACTCCCGATAGTCTACACGTAACCTTAGAAAACCTTTCACCTTTATGACAAAGATGACCGACAATCCCTAATTCAAGGTACTACATCTTATCAAACCCTTCTACGGTAAGTCAAACGTCGGACCTTCTAACTCCCTCTTCACTTTTGGAGCCAAACTTCATGGGGGTTGTATAATAGGTCTGGTTCCTAGAATAAAATCAATATGGAACTCCACTTTCGGCTAAGGAGGTAAGCCTTGCACTTCATCAAAAATATCAGTGAAATCCTAAGCAATCGGTATATCCCTAAGCTCGTCTTCAGCTATTTTGAGTGAATATATAAAACTGCTTATTAACTAGGCTCTTCACAATATATATCAACGCTTCTCCCTACTATGTCCTTTATCATGACCCTACTCTAGAGATAATCCAAGACAGCCTTATACTTAGATAACCAATCCATTCCCAACAACATTCTAGAACTCATGAACCCAAGAATAAACAGATCAGAGAGAAAGAGATGATTTCGATAAGAAATAGGCACATATAGACACATAGTGTCAAGATTTTTGGAACCCCCAATAGAGTGACACACAAAAAGGTTTACTTAAAATAATATGTTTTAGATTTAGTTATTTTATAAGGTCATATGAAATAACACTATGGCCAGCACCCATATAGAATAATACTCTTATGGGAAGTTCATAGATGGATAATGTACTTGCAACACCTGCTTCCACTTCCATCCTAAAGAAGTGGATGAAATATCTTCTATGGAAAAAGCCTGTCATGAGACCCCTTCTTCGGAAAAGGGCACTCGTTCTTCATGTATCCTTGCTTGTGACAATTGTAGCAAATTGGAACGCTAGGGGGATTAGTGCACTAATTTGCAAAGTGACCCATCTTGTTGCACTTGAAACAATGAACATTGGCCAAGTTACGTTGATTCTACTATACAGGAGCCCCCACCTACAGGTTTCTTCTTTTCCCACTGCTTCTTTCCCTTGTGCTTGAAATTCGACTTGCCTCCAACTGGTATTACTGATGAAGGCTTGGTACAAACTATTGACAATACTCCCTTCTAGACCCACTCCTTAATATCAAAAGCTTCAAACCTCAAAGCCATGCTGATAAGGTTGGTGAATATACCCATAAGATGATTTGTCATTTCACATTGGAACTCCGGACATATCTTATTCACATACATTTCATTTTTCTTAAGCGGTATGTCTTTCAATTCAAGTCCGAAACGGGATAAGGTATTGTCCTTATGCTCATGTGTGACGCCATCAAATGACCTTGCTTTAACTCAAGGAAACTCCTAAACAATTGAGTCCTTCTGGCTTCTAGAATAAACTGCGCTTCAAAAACTTCCTTAAACCGGGCCTAAGAAAACTCCTTCTTTAGAGTATTAGCTGTTATCGAATCCCAAAAATCCATTACAAACTTTTGAAGTTGTCGCGATGCCACAGCCACCCAATTGAAGATCTCCAAATATTTGTTCACAAGATTGGAGCCACATCTGCACTCCGAGAACATCGTTGGTTCCATAGAATGGTTTCCAGCCTAAAGTGTTAAAACTCTTATACAAATCTGCAAAGTTCACAAAGGGCCGAACTTGTACTTCCACTTCCTCTATCAGATCTACAACTGGCACAGTAGCATTTCTAGGTACACTGCTGTTAGTAGCCTTGCTAAATCCAGATCCTCCCGCTCCTTCTCTTCTTTTATACATCTTTTATCACCTGAACAAATAATAGGTATCTTTAGAACAAAAGAATAGGATTAAAATAGTTTTAAGGAAAATAACTCCAAAGGATCTAAAATGAGACTTTATAAGATAGATATTATTATTATAAAATTACAAATACGCTACCTCAAGATTAACTTATTCCAGGGCATCACTTACCTTCTCTATAATGAGTTGCACTCCAATCAGGCTAAGATGTTCACTCAACCAAAGCTCTGATACCAGCTGTGACGACCTACCTTTCTGACCCTTGCGAACGACACTTAAAGCATCCACGATATTTTTGTGTCATTATCCAAGGATTCGAGAGACGAGTTGTCATTGGATAAAATAAAAGAGTAGAATAGAAAATATCACAACAGAATGGTTATATATAACGTAATAATACGATAGTACATAAGGTTACTTTTTAACATGGAGTTGACAGAGTTACAACAAAAGTTCTACCATCAGCCTAGGCAGTTATAGAGCCTACCTTTGCACTTGCTGATACAAAATACATATACATATACATATATATAATAGCGGAAATATAGAGCTAGATAGATAAGGAGCCTCATATTTGTCCATCATCTTCAAAAGAGCTCAAAGAAACTACTACTCTCGAACTACTCAAATATAAATGAGTACTAGACAGTTTAAGGAAAACAAACAATTCGAGTCAGACAATAAGTCTGGTATGAGTAAAACTCTAAACAAGGGGTGGAAATAAACAATAGTGTGTGAGACCATGTCATCAAACGTGGATCGGATTTCCTCATACAAGTACAACACCTAACCATAAGTAATGGATATAAATAATTTAATATCACGAATTGCGAAAGACACTTTTCAATGCAATTAAGAAAGAAATAAACTCAAAGGTTTGAATCAAAAACAAGAGAAGGTAAAATTTCCAACAATGATTAGGAGGATGTGCCCCTCTTATCGAAAGTACACCTCTAGACAGTATACTTGAGAGGGTTATTTTCTCTGTGACTCTCTTAGAAATGTACAAACAAGACCCCGCCAACCTTATCGAGTATCCACGTATTTCACCTTTTCATGCACATACAGCCCAATCCAATCTAGAGTAAATGTGAAGATACCATAATGGAAGCAACCCCGCATAGCTTGGCGTCCACTTACTTTCTGGTTTTAGTCATTTTCGACAAAGGATATCAATGCTCAAATGAGCAACATATCATCTTAGATTGACAATATACAAAGAAGATAGCGAAATCAACGGTCAATAAATCAATTATCGAAAAATAATTAAAATGATCATATACGGAAATTAAATCTCATACACTTACCACTACTGGTTGATTTCAAACTTGTACTCTCCCTCGGAAGAAAATGAAGCCAGGCAAGTAAAGGTAGTGTTACCTCTAACGGTTGCCTTGATGACAATTTTAACCTTCGAGATAGAAATGAGCTTCCATACCTCGATGTTTAGTACTGAGAATATCACCGAATCCTTTCCTTATAAGGGATATCATTTATGGAGATTAAATTTCTTATCTTTTCCATAACTGAATCCAACTTTTTAAACTGAACTTGTGCTTGGATTTCACATCACAAATATTAACTTTAAATAGCATTATTAAAATTGATTAATTAATTTTAAACATGATTTATTACTTCAAATATCTTTATTCAAAATAATTAATCAACTTTAAACATGATTAATTACCTCAACATCTTTATTTAAAATAATTAATTAACTTTAAACATAATTAATTGCTTCTAACATAAGTATTTAAAATGATTAATTAACTTTAATCACCATTATTGAAATGATTAATTAACTTTAAAACATCATTATTCAAATGATTAATTGACCATAAACGTCATTATTAAAAATGATTAAATAATCTTTAAAACAACATTATTAAAATGATTAATTAACTTTAATACTTCATTATTAAAATGATTAATTAACCTTAAGCATCATATTAATAATGATTAATTAATCTTGAAAACCTCATTATTAAAATGATTAATTAACTTTAAAACAACATTATTTAAATAAGTAATTAATTTTAAACATCATTATTAAAATGATTTACGAAATTTCTGTTTTGTGAAAACCCAAGCATGAGATCAACAAAATGATTTTTAAAAGAGATGATATTTTCAAAGTGTCAATATAGCGATAGTCACTGTACAGACACTTCCGTAAAACATTTTATGTCATATATTCATCCAAACATCTCATAAATATAAGAACATATATACTCAAATGTAAATAACATTCTAAAGAAAAGGTAAAACTTGTCACTTTATAACTTATGTACTTCGAAGTGTGTCGTACCGACCTATTCGCTACGAATACTTCGACTTCATTTCAAGTCCCCTGCAAAAATTCTATGTGCCATCCACTTTCAAAGCATGAGTCAAACCAAACAATATTATTTTAAAATTATAAAATAAACAATCAACTAAATGATATTATTGTCATAATTGACAAAGTTTAAATCTTTGGGTTAAAAGAGATATTTACGGACCAAAATCCACACAATATAAACCAAAGCAATTACAACCTAGCACCAACACCCGAATCTACTTTTCTTTTCGAAGACATGATTTTTAGTGCCTTAGGAAGTGAAATTTGGCTCGACCTAGGCATACATGGGCTTGACCATGACTTTGAGCAGGGGCTTTAGGTCTTGTTGTGGAAGTTAAGAGAAGTAGAGAGGAAAAGAAGTGTTTTTAACTAGTTTTTAAGGATTTAAAGTGAAAAGGAGGAGAGATTTTTAACTTGAAAAGTATAAAGAGGCCATAGAAGTAAAAATGAAAGCTCTGAAAAGAAATAAGAATGTGAAATGAAGAAAGTGAAATGAAAATAAGAATTGAAAAAATTGGATAACTTTTATATAAAATGAATAAGCGAAATGCCTAAAATGCCCTTGATAGTTTTAAAGTACAGTACCCTCCATATCTTAATGCCAACTCACCTTCCCTTTCCTTACTTCACACACAACAAATCCCTCTCATCAACATTATCTCATTACTTCACAAGATTTGATGTTTCCTTTACCATTTTTTATTTTAAAAATTTAAAAG
Organism: Allium cepa; assembly: GCA_030765085.1. Classification (NCBI taxonomy): domain Eukaryota; kingdom Viridiplantae; phylum Streptophyta; class Magnoliopsida; order Asparagales; family Amaryllidaceae; genus Allium; species Allium cepa. The sequence goes on along the minus strand of CM060940.1, from coordinate 324,188,374 downwards.
AAAAGTCAACATTACTTTATTTCTTAAGTACATAATTTAAACTTTTTTAACTCTAACCAAAGCATATGTTATTTACACATATGTGTGTGTCTATGTTTGCACATACTCTAGTATACACAACATGTTACAACAACTTTTAGACGATGAAAAGTTGAAAATCCAAAAAATGATTTTCGGTCACATTTTCGATTTTTCTCGAAAGTAATTATTTTTATAAGCCAAACTTTAAAACAAATTTACCATCATTAGTTATTATTAAAAAAGTGGTTTATTTGATTTATAAAATCCATTATTTAAATATTTGAAAATATATTAAATATTCAAATTCAAAGTTATTAGGTTACGGGTCGTTACACGAATTCACTTACTTTGATAAATTCACCGATGCATTATCATAGAAACGAACATGTGCAATCAATACAAAAGTGGTATGTCTAACATCCCCCGCTTGATACTCGAATATGAACGTCGATGATGCTACAATGATCACCGAAATTATCTTCCAGTGACGAAAGTGAGTTAAATATATTATGTAAACACAAATAAAGTAAATAAAGCAGCTAAATATTTTCATTACATCATATATTTTCTTTAACACTCTTTGCATATACTTTATTCATAATTAAACCCAAAAATGCACCCATATGGGGGTTAAATATAATAAAAAGTAACATGGTAGGAGTTGGGTCCACATATGAGGATGCGTTCTGCACTCCTTAGTACAACGAAAATTAAAAATCTTTATTAGCGACAGGCCTCCTGCTCCATCTTCGATCTTCATACTGTGGCTCCTATTATAACCTGCCTATCCCATAAAATCAGCATATGCAAATGAGCACCTATGAGTTTATAGGGAAAAAATAATAATAAAAAGATGGATCAGACATAAAGTCCAGCTTAAATATTACTTACCCCAAAACAAACATATAGTGAGGCAAAACCGTACTACACAACTTGGGTTTCCCTCTTACTATTCAATAATTAAGAGTGGAACAATCAACATACTGACACAATCTGTTCTTATCTACGTCTGTATCTTATGCTTCCCTAAGCGGTCCCCATTTACTTTTGCACCCCCGACGTAGACCCCACTCAATTCCCAATTTCATTCATTCTTTTACTTTATGACAACACTTTACTACTGCGCACCCTGCACTATCCCCATTTGGTTCCCACCTTAGATTATTATAATACTATGCCCCGCGCATCTTCTTACTTTTCCTTTAATTCTTAAATACTATGCCCCATGCAGATCTTACGTGTTCTTCTTTAACAATTTATCACTGCTCCCCTAACATGTCTTACTTATTTTCTTTAATTGTTGATTGCTACGCCCCATGCAAGTCTTACCAATTATTCTTTAACTATTTAATATTGCGCCCTGCATAGGCCTTCTTATTTCTCCTTACTAATTTAATAATGTGCCCCGCACAATTCTTAATCATTTTTCTTATAATGAGTTAATACCGAGCCCCACGCAGTTGAACGTCTTTCTTCACCTTTCACAGGTGCACACCACCTTCTTAAGATGTGCACCCACTTTAAACATTTTTTAATTTATGGAACTATCCTGCAGTCCCTGGAAGTTGAGTGCCTCTCCCAACCTTTCTAAGGTGTGCTTTCGAGTGGGTGCCCCACCGGACATCAATAGCCCTTCCAACCTTATTTCTAGCGCAAGATCCCTTCCTCAAACTGATCTGCCCTCTCTCTGAGTCCCACCTACTTATCCTTTAATAGGTTTTGTTTACTACTTCCCTTGGTCCAGTACCGCCATGCACTAGCCCTGCGTACTTTCCACTTTTTTTATTAAATACACACTTTCTAATTTCGGCGCAGTATGACCTCTTCATATTATGCATGGTTCTTACTTAGAAATGTAAAGCCGCTGCTCAAACACCATTTCAGTCAAACGCAAACATCTCTGACGATGTCTTTACATATGTCATCGCCTTATTTGTCCCTATTTTACTTTTTGTTATTTGCAGTGTCCTTTTTTTTTCTTTTCAGCAATTAATTTGGACTTGGTTCCCTTTTTACCTAACACTTATTATCTTTTTCATATAATATTATTCATGCATCCCCATAGTCCAAACTTTCCCCAGCCTAGTTCTTAGCCAATTTTGGTTCATTTTCCTTACAAAAAATCTCAAAAATTCAAAAAAAAAACTTGTAAACACTTATTCTAACATACTTAATCTTTATTTAGACTTGCAAAGCTATTTTCCTTATTTATTTTCTAGTTTTTCACTTCCAATAAATCATATAAAATCATATATGCTTAAGAATTTTCTAAAACTTAAAGTCCATCCCTAAAGATCATGATTTGGACATCATCTAATTTTTTCATGGCATGTAAAAAAATTTAATGTAGGGAAAACACATCAAAACATCCCATGTTTATATATTCTTCCCCAAAACATTCATTAAACCATTTTATATTAGTTAATAGAAATCCATATGATCCTATCTGTAACATTCCTGTTTTTAAACAAATTTAAATTTGTAATTAATTTGACTCCTAGATTAAATTAAGAATTAATTTGGTAAATTAATATAAAGAATTGATAGATTTTATCTTTTAAAATATAATAAATTGTTTTCTATTTATAATATATATATATAGGATATGTATATATTGTAGATAGATAAGCCTTGTTCAAATTTAATAAAAGAATAAATCTTATTTTCTAATTCTATTATTTTTGGAAAATTGGAAATCTGTTTTTATTTAATTTAAGCTTTTCAAAGCTATTTAATAAAATAATTATATGATTTTAAATTTATAAAATAAATGTTTAATTTTTTAAAAGGATTTTAGCTTAAAGTTTAAATAAGATAATAATAAAGATTTGTTTTATTTCTTTTTAAAATATTGATTAATAAATATGATTTGCAAATTGAATATGAAAGTTTAAAATACAATTAAAATATGAAACATTTATTCATTTAAATAATAGGTAATTTACAATCTCTTTTATATATTTTTTTAAATTATCTAAAATGTTATTTTCAAATAATAAAAGCTTTCACATAAGGAATGAATTTTCAATTTGTGTTAAAGAGATTTCAATTTGAAATGAAATGAGTTTCCAAGGTATGAATGAATCTTTGGAAATTGTTTTGAAAGCTATTAAATGAGTCTTTGACTTAAAGACCGGATAAGTAAATCTAATTTGAAAAGGGAAATCGTTTTGAAAGGCTATGAATAAATCTTTGTGAAAGATTGGTAAACCTTGTTTAAATTGAAAGGTTTTTTTTAAAGATAAATCTTTTGTTTAAAAAGATTTGTAAATGGTAATTTGTTTAACCATTTGAATGAAATTTTTTGGGTAATAAGTTGTGACTTAACTGAGATCCCATATCCATATGTTTTTTATATATGGCACTCATTATTCGCTTTAGCCGGGAGAAGACCTTTGTGTCGTATAACCCATTCCGAATAATGATACGACGTATTTGGATAGCATTTGAAGACCGGTGGTGAAGACCGAATATTTTCGAAAACGAAAAGATTTCTTGTCGAATGTCTCTGCATCGGCTGATCCCCGGTATAGAGATTTAAGCACCCATTGTGATGGAAAGTCCGGACGTGATTAGATATTATCTGGATTTGCAAGGGCTTCTTTGGAAGTGCCTTAGGTTCTGTTCGAACCCGGAACAGACTTGTATGGATGTGTGTCCGACAATACATTTTGAGATGTAAAGCTGGTTTCTATCAAATACAATTCTGTTTGGTGGCGGAGATTTATTCTCTTAGCTTAACACCCTTCTCTAAGACGTACGAGCTCGGAGGTTATATAGTTGATGGTTACTAGTGATACATTCCCAATTTGGTAATGTGGCATACGAAGTGCTGTTGATCATTTGTTGATCAAAGCATGGCTTTTGTGAAAAGCGTAGCTTTGTGGGCGAAACCTCATCGAGCCTCACAAATAGGTAATGGTCGTACAGGAAAGATGCGGCAAGTTTTCAGGGGTAGCTCCCCTAGGTTATGACCATTCCTTCTGGAAAAGGGTAGTATCATGGTATGGAGCCCAGATACTTACTCATGTGGGCACTGTAGTATATTATTATTACTGTGTGATGTTGTTGGTATTGAGGATCCTCGGTTAAAGGTCCCAAAGGACCGGGGGTGGCATATCTTAGGCTTTATTCTCCGAGAAGGGCGTAACCGGCCTTGTGTTAGCAGAGAACTGAGGGATGGTTCTCGAGGCGACCCTCTAGAGGCGTACCCATGTGGCAATGGGAAGTTCCTTGGCCTAACCATTTGTTGGAAAACCCAAAGAAACAATACGCGCCCAATACGGTTCTAGTTGTATAACCTGCCATGGAATGTGGTGGTAACCTGCAATTGAACATGGTAACTATAGTAGGCATACGATGAAATGTTGTATGCTGGCTAAGATTAATATTATACTTTCAAAAATGTTTTCCACTATGCACTAATAATAATATCAAAAATGGTTTTTCATGTATCAACCATGTTTGACTATCATAAGGAGAAATCTCCTCCAATTCTGTGTTTTCATGGTGTGTGTGGCGGGAAGCCTTATGGTAGTTTCATTTTATAAAAAGCATTGCGGATTAAAAATTTAAATTCTTTTGTTTGTTTTTAAAGTCAAACTATTTTTGTTGCTCACACCAGTCCCATGACTGACCCGGAGTTTATTGTTCTTTTCCTAAACTCTGGGTGCCCACAATTTTTCCACACGGGCAGTCTAGAGTTAAGTTTTTCAGATAGTGGATATAAATATCAATTCGGTAGCTTCCAGCTTTCTCTTTGGTGTTCTTTGGAGATCTTGGATATTGCATTGGATATTAGAGTCTTTGGATTCGCGGCCGAGACTTTCTTATCTTTGTGCAACATGATGGTGGTTCGAGCTAGTGGCTTTGGAGCATCAGATTGGAGTTGCAGTTTGATCATTGGAGATATCTCTTTTGCTATTCATTTTTCCGTTGTAGCATTGTTATCTTGTATCTCTGATATTGATTCATATTGCATCATTATTGTATCGAATGTTGTATATCAATGATATTCATTCCTTTTCTTCCACTGTGTTGTTATACTTGATGTGTTATAAGCTCCAGCATAATTTGAATTTCAACGATTGAATCTGCGGCATTCAGGTACAAGTGGAGTACGGATGTCGATTTTCAAACACTGGAATTTGGACCGTGGCATCTTGGTATCAGAGCTGAAGGTTGAAACTTTAGCTTGGGAGTATAACACATTAGGTAACTCATTAGAGATAGGGTGAAATATACCCTAGAATGAGTATATCCCTAAGAGATCCGTCTGAATGCCTCAGTAAATTCTCTTACTATCCACTGATAGTGAGTATGAGTGCAAGAAGAGGACGAGATAGGGGACAGGGAGAGACCAGTACAAGTGGTCAGTACCCTGCTATAGCGGAAATAATTTTTCTCTATCAATCTCCTTTGATTCGTCTTTTCAATTCTTTGATGATTCCTGGCAGCTCCAGGAAGAAGTTTTGATAAATTTGCATGGGACATAAACTCTAGACGGGTCAGAATTGTTTGCTTTGGTTGCTATGGTTGATAGATATATTTTGGTTGTTTAAACTGAAAGTTTTGGGATTGCATCCATATATATGTTTATTCTGTTGGGACCAAGTATATTCTACGAGTGGTTAGTTATCTTTCAAACTAACCAATACCTCTGTATATTCGTAGATCTGGTGACCCGAGTATCTTGATTCGTCCTTGTATCTATTATTGATATTCTGATTTGGGAAGCCAAATGCAGAATAGATACCCAGTTTGACTTGGAAACTGTCTCTCTGTCTTTGTGTATCCATTCTTTGTTGTCACCCTACTTTCAAATTTCGATGACGAAATTTTCTAAGGGGTGAAATCTGTAACATTCCTGTTTTTAAACAAATTTAAATTTGTAATTAATTTGATTCCTAGATTAAATTAAGAATTAATTTGGTGTATTAATATAAAGAATTGATAGATTTTATCTTTTAAAATATAATAAATTATTTTCTATTTATAATATATATATATATATATATATATATATATATATATATTGTAGATAGATAAGCCTTGTTCAAATTTAATAAAAGAATAAATCTTATTTTCTAATTCTACTATATTTGGTAAATTGGAAATCTGTTTTTATTTAATTTAAGCTTTTCAAAGCTATTTAATAAAATAATTATATGATTTTAAATTTATAAAATAAATGTTTAATTATTTAAAAAGTATTTTAGCTTAAAGTTTAAATAAGATTAATAATAAAGATTTTTTTTATTTCTTTTTAAAATATTGATTAATAAATATGATTTGCAAATTAAATATGATAGTTTAAAATACAATTAAAATTTGAAACATTTATTCATTAAATAATAAGTAATCGACAATCTCTTTTATAATTTTTTTTAAATTATCTAAAATGTTATTTTCAAATAATAAAAGCTTTCACATAAGGAATGAATTTTCAATTTGTATTAAAGAGATTTCAATTTGAAATGAAATGAGTTTCCAAGTTATGAATGAATCTTTGGAAATTGTTTTGAAAGCTATGAAATGAGTCTTTGACTTAAAGACCGGATAAGTTAATCCAATTTGAAAAGGGAAATCATTTTGAAAGGCTATGAATAAATTTTGTGAAAGATTGGTAAACCTTGTTTAAATTGAAAGGGGATTTTTAAAGATAAATCTTTTGTTTAAAAAGATTTATAAATGGTAATTTGTTTAACCATTTAAATGAAAAGTTTTGGGTAATAAGTTGTGACTTAACTGAGATCCCATATCCATATGTTTTTTAAATATGGCGCTCATTATTCGGTTTAGCCGGGAGAGGACCTTTGTGTCGTATAACCCATTCCGAATAATGATACGACGTATATGGATAGCATTTGAAGACCGGTGGTGAAGACAGGATATTTTCGAAAACGAAAGGATTTCTTGTCGAATGTCTCTGCATCGGCTGATCCCCGGTATAGAGATTTGAGCACCCATTGTGATGGGAAGTCCGGACGTGATTAGAGATTATCCGGATTTGCAAGGGCTTCTTTGGAAGTGCCTTCGGTTCTGTTTGAACCCGGAACAGACTTGTATGGATGTGTTTCCGACGTTGCATTTTGAGTTGTAAAGCTGGTTTCTATCAAATACATTTCTGTTTGGTGGCGGAGATTTATTCTCTTAGCTTAACACCCTTCTCTGAGACGTACGAGCTCAAAGGTTATGTAGTTGATGGTTACTAGTGATACGTTCCCAATTTGGTAATGTGGCATACGAAGTGCTGCTGATCATTTGTTGATCAAAGCATGGCTTTTGTGAAAAGCGTAGCTTTGTGGGCGAGATCTCATCGAGCCTCACAAACCGGTAATGGTCGAAACAGGAAAGATGCGGCAAGGTTTCAGGGGTAGCTCCCCTAGGTATGACCATTCCTTCTGGAAAAGGGTAGTATCATGGTATGGAGCCCAGATACTTACTCATGTGGGCACTGTAGTATATTATTATTACTGTGTGATGTTGTTGGTATTGAGGATCCTCAGTTAAAGGTCCCAAAGGATCGGGGGTGGCATATCTTAGGTTTTATTATCCGGAAAGGGGGTAGTCGGCCTTGTGTTAGCAGAGAACTGAGGGATGGTTCTCGGGGCGTCCCTCCAGAGGCGTATCCATGTGGAAATGGGAAGTTCCTTAACCTGACCATTTGTTGGATAATCCAAAGAAACAATACACGCCCAATACGGTTTTAGTTTAAAAGCCTGCCATGGAATGTGGTGGTAACCTGCCGTTGAACATGGTAGCTATAGTAGGCATACGATGAAATGTTGTATGCTGGCTAAGATTAATATTATACTTTCGAAAATGTTTTCCACTATGCACTAATAATAATATCAAAAATGGTTTTTCGCGTATCAAGCATGTTTGACTATCATAAGGAGAAATCTCCTCCAATTCTGCGTTTGCATGGTGTGTGTGGCGGGAGGCTTTATGGTAGTTTCATTTTCTAAAAAGCATTGCGGATTTCAAATTTAAATTCTTTTGTTTGTTTCTAAAGTCAAACTATTTTTGTTGCTCACACGAGTCCCATGACTGACCCAGAGTTTATTGTTCCTTTCCTAAACTCTGGGTGCCCATAATTTTTCCACACGGCCAGTCTAGAGTTAGGTTTTTCAGATAGTAGATATAGATATCAATTCGGTAGCTTCCAGCTTTCTCTTTGGTATTCTTTGGAGATCTTGGATATTGCACTGGATATTAGGGTCTTTGGATTCGCGGACGAGACTTGCTTGTCTTTGTGCAACATGATGGTGGTTCGAGCTAGTGGCTTTGGAGCATCGGATTGGAGATGTCTCTTTTGCTATTCATTTTTCCGCTGTAGCATTGTTATCTTGTGTCTGATATTGATTCATATTGTATCATTGTTGTATCGAATGTTGTATATCAATGATATTCATTCCTTTTCTTCCGCTGTGTTGTTATACTTGATGTGTTATAAGCTCCGGCACGATTCAAATTTCAACGATTGAATCTGCGGCATTCAGGTACAAGTGGAGTACGGATGTCGATTTTCAAATGCTGGAATTTGGACCGTGACACTATCATACTTTTAAACACATATATCTAGACTGAGCCGATATACAATGAATCAGTATAGAAAGTTTAAGTATTACTCGCTTAGATCTTTAAGGTGTCTAGCTTTAGTCTTCTTAGTCCCTTTTAGCTTGCATTTTCTTTATCTTCTTCCTATTTGCCTTCTCTAAGCTACCAGTATAAAAGCTATTCCTTAGCCTTTTATTTTGGTTTAGGTAGGACGAAATGAATGAATAAAAAAGAGTAATATTTATTGTCCCACAGTAATTTGGGCTTGGGCCCTTATTACCCATGTCTATTAATTCATTTTCCCTTACTTCTCTTATTTGGGCCTCACCATCCTTTTAATCAGTTTCTTTAATTGATTTAAATTTAAGGTCGTTATAGTCTTTCCTCCTTAAAAGGTATTTTGCCCTCGAAGGTTCAATGGAGATTTTTCCTCTATTCCATGCTTATCCTAAGCATACCCATGAATTCTGAATCCATGCAAACAAAACCTACTAGCGCTATCTACTAATACGATAAACATCCATAGCATTCATACACATTTTTATGATCTACATATGTACTACTCATTACAAAGCTCAGGCGCTAATCTGAAACGAATAACTCGGGATAGGTCTTCTTAATCTTATCCTCTGTTTCCCACATGTAGTCCTCCCGATCTTTGCTCCATTGGACACACTCTAGTTTCACTGCCTTTTTCTGAAGCTGCTTCTCATCCCTATCCACTAATCGAACCCGTCAGCGCTCATAAGTCATATCTAGTTTAATAATATGGTCTTCTATAGTGTTCTACTTAACTACTGCTCCTAGATCTCTAATGCATTTCTGCACATGATACATGCAAGACATTATGAATCTCTGCAAAAACGCTAGGAAGATCCACCTTATACACCACCTTCCCTATCCTATCTATGATCGTAAATGGTCATATATATCAGGGTGCTAACTTCCCAGCTTTATCGAAGCGCATTACACCCCTTGTCGGAGAAACCTTCACGAACACTTGATCGCCTACTGTAACCTCTAGTTTTTTCATCCTCATGTCAGCATAACTCTTCTGCCTAAATATTGCTGCCCTCATTTTAGCTCCGATCAGTTCTACCTTCTCAATAGCATCCTTTACCATCTTTGGTCCTAAAATAGTCCTATCCCCTACCTTTAACCAACATGCAGGTTACTTACATGGCCTTCCTTACAATGCTTCAAATGGTGTCATCCCAATACTTCTCTGATAGTTATTATTATATAAGAAGTTTACCCATTGTAATTAACCCTCCAACGATCCATCGAAGTCTAAATATATGCTCTCAGCAATTCTTCCATGACCTTGTTGATCCTCTCATTCTGCCCATATGTCTGTAGCAGTACTCATCTACAGTTCCGTACCTAATATCTTCTGCAAACTTTGTCATAACGTGCTAGTGAAAAATGAATCTCGATCACAAAAAATTAAGCTATACATCTCATGTAGTCTCACTATTATCTTCACATATATCTTTGCTGACTTCAGTGCAGTCGTCTTAGCCTTCAATAGAATGAAAGGGACATTCTTAGTTAGTCTATCAATTATGACCTATATACCTTCATTCCCTACCCTTGTCTTCAACAATCCATCTACAAAGTCCATAAATACTGAACCACGTTTCTATATTGGAACCTTTAAAGGGTGAAGGCGCTCATTTGGCTTTTGATGTTCTGCCTTCCCCTACTGGAATGTAAGACATCTTCTCACATACTCTCCCACATCTTTCTTCACCTCTTCTTGGAAGAAACTGCTCTTTATATCTCGATACATCTTCGTACCTCTAGGATGAATGGTATGCTTCGAACAATGACATTCGTCCAATACTCCCTTCCACACTCGAAACATACAACTTACCATTCTCCCATAGTCTTCCTTCTTTAACAACACCTTTAGCTCTATTGCTTTGACTCCTAAATTCAAATTCCTTACTATGTCTGTACAGAACCTGTCTCCCTTTTGTAGTTCAACTATTCTTTGTACCAGCATAGGCTTGATTTCTAAGCATGGTAACACTCTTAATGCACTGCTCGAAACTGCACACTACACGTAGATAATCTTTCTAAGATGGTCCATTCCTCTATCATAGCCAAAACACAACTATGTTGTTTTCATTTTAAGACATCTACTGCTTTGTTACCATTTCCTATAGTATAGTCTATCCTAAAATGTTATAATGCTAGAAATTATAATCACCTCTACTGCCTTATGTTCATCTCTTTCTGAGAGAACAAACATCTCAAGACCTTGTAGTCAGTATACAACTCAAACCTCTCCCTTGAGAGATAGTGTCTGTAAATTTTCAGCGTGAAGACAACTGCTACCAACTCCAAATCACGTGTTTGATACTACACTTTGTAGGGTTGCAACTGGTAGATGCATAAGCAATTACTCTACCAGTCTACATCATCAATGTATACAACCATTCCATTATTCCCTTCAGCTATTATCAACACATGTGCATTTATCAAACTACATTTCAGTTCTCGGAATGCCTTTGCACACTCCTTTGCCCAAATAAACTACTCACCCTTCTTGGTAAGTCTCGACATCGACGTAGCTATACGGGAGAAGTTTTTAACAAATTTCTGGTAATAGTTAGCCAATCCTAAGAAACTTCTTACTTCAGTCACAGTGTCAGGTCTCTTCTATCCATATACTGCCTTCACCTTCGAAGGATCTGCTTCTAACCCTTCTTTCAAAATCACATGGCCTAGGAATTTCACTTCCCTCTTCCAAAAATGGCACCAAAAAAATTTCACCTTCAACTTATGTTATCTCAACACCTTCGGCACTAGTCTTTTGTGAAGTGCATGTTCCTCCTCATCCTTAGAGTACACTAAGATGCCATCTATGAATACCAATACATATGTATCCACCTTATCTTGGAAGATCATGTTCATCAAGTCCATAAAGAATGCAGATGCAATGGTCAGCCCAAATGGCATAACAAACCACTCATATGAACCATACCTTGTTCTGAATGCAGTCAGAAGATTGCTTTCCTCTGCAATTCTCAGTTGATGGAACTCTGTAGCCAAGTCCAACTACAAAAAAAAACCTTAGCTCCTTACACTAATCAGACATATCATCAATTATCGACAAAGGACATATATCCTTCATCGTCCTTTCATTCAGCTTCCGATAGTCTATACATAATCGTAATGACCCATCAGACTTTTTCAAAAACCCTTTTACAGCTCTCCAAGGAGAACTACTTAGCCTTATGAAGATCTTTTCTACTAACACTACCAGTTGCTTCTTCGGCTCCTTCAACTCCTTTGGAGGCATTCTATAATAACCTGTTGTCGAGAAGCTATTAATTAATGATAAGATAATAATCATTAATGATATTAGTGGGATTTGAATGAAATAAAGTAATGATTTGATGAATCGGATGGAAATTTTTTTATTAAAATGAAGAGAATTTAATTTAAAAAGAAATGTTGATTTAATAATTTATCGATTATTTTAGATGTGAAGATATGAATTTTTTTGAAATGAACTAATAAAATAAGATTTTTTACACTTTTATAGTAAATGCGATTTCTAATAAATGAGTTGGAATTTAATTAAAAGTTGGAAAAAGTTTTACAGAGTAAAAAAGAATTTAAAATTGTATTTATAAATAATTTTGAGTGAAAATAGAAAGAAATAAAATTAAATTACATAAGTTAATCCCATTACTACACAAGTCCAAGTCCAAAATGTCTTCATGTAAGCCAAGATAATTTTGTTGTGTAAATACTATTTTCGTTTAAACAAAGTAACAAAAGAAATATTTATAAGGCCAAGTTATTCAATCCCAAACACAAACAAAAATAATTTCTATCATGAAGCTAGGTCTGTAAAGTTTTCACATTCAAGAGTCTTTTCCCACCTTCATATATACAAACCCATCCCTCTATTTTTTATAAAAAACAACTTATCGAAGTTCGAAAGAGAAATCAACAAGTTTCCTCCTCAATTACCTGTGGCCATTTTAATCCGTCAGGCTCAAGTGATGTATTTATGGCAACCTAAATAGCGGAGGTGATGGGATTCAAACCTAGGGTATCGCAACGAAAGCCCTATATGCAGATGCTGCCCTACAGGTATTGCCCTTACCAACTGAGCTACTAAGCCAGGTACATTTTTCATATGTATGAAATTTTGAACTTTTCTCCTAAACTCCATCACCCTAAATTCTAAAGTTAATTAATATTAAATATCAATAATTAATACAAATTAAATCAAGGCTTATGGCAATAATCTACTCCTAGAAATCACAAAGAATAAGTGATTATCATATTGAATTGAAGAAGTATTTGTAGGGAGGTCAAGAAGTGGGAAGCAAAGGAGGATTAGGAGTTGAGTGATCATCAAATCAAGGTGAGTTTCCCCTACTCACAACTATCTTTGATTCGATATAGAGATCATAAATAGACGATCAATTTATGTATACGTTGAGAGTGTAGTAATCACTCCTCTTCACATAAGATTATACTTTATTAATTAGTGTAGTAGAAGTGTGTGGGAATAAGAGAGAATAATGTGAAGGAAGGTGAGCAGTTGAGTTGTATCGATGTGATGAAGCTCTAAAACTCATTTCAGAACTTCAGGGATTCGGTTGATTGAATAGTGTGGTCAGTCAACTGGGACCCTATTCAGTCGATTGAGCCATACATCTGGTCGACTAAATCAGTAAATAATTCATTCTAAAACTAAATTCTAGTTTATTTGATGATATATATTTCATCTGGTCAACTAAGGTAAGTTGACTGGGAGAACCTTCCAATCGACCGAACATGAGCATTTTGGATTTTTTGAAAATGATAATTATTTTATTTAATTATATTTGACGGACGACTAATGTTGTTTATTTTATATTATATTATAATCTTTCTAAAAGCTATTATGATGATTTATAAAATTATATAATTGTATTTTGATTATATATATGTGTGTGTGTGTGTGTGTTATGTAATTATTTGTTTGATTATTTCTCATTTATATTTGATGAGAAATTTGAATAGATGGAACACCGATACCTTTTGGTATAGGACATCCGGTAACAGTTTCTGTGTTATGTATTAGACTTGTCATATAGAGATATCTAATGTGGATCGAGTGTAGTTTACGAGAATTGAATAATTATTTGAATAATAAGCGATGGTATGGGACGATGTTATATTATTAAGTTTGATTATTCATTGTAAGTAAATGTCACTCTAACGAGTATTATACTCATGTGTAGGTGGTGATACGCGTTGTGGTGAGTATTCGGTAGTCATCTGTTGACTTATGTGAGTCGTTTGTTAGGCTTTGATTAGAGATATCTGTAGCTATAGAATGAGTACTATATGCCTATCCACATTGTACTTAGCTTTTTTTATATTTCAGAAGTGAACTAGATTGGCCAGTATCCACCCTTGTGGCCTGATTGTGGGGTTGTGCCCCAAATCCGCAACACCGTTGTTATTGTTGGTTAGGGTAGGTGCCATAGTAGACTCTTATATCGTTTAAGCCATCGGTCTGCTACCATTAGGGGAAAAGCAAGGTTATGATCATGGCTATGCGTAGAAGAGCCATTGGTGGATTGATTCATGATGTCCATCGAGGTAACCTAAGAATGTAGGAACATATCCGACCACTTAGCGGAAGGCTAGTAGACCTTGGGTTCCTAGAGCGGGCATGCATCCATCAGTCTCCCTTCTGGTTTCGGTGTATGTCTGTGGAGTAGATTGGCATATATTGTTCTCAATCCTATAATGAGTTGACTATACTAGAGAATGTGTCTAAAATGTAGTTTGTCCTCATATATCCAAACTATTCTAATTTGATATTTTACAGATAGCCTCTATTTATCATTTGTGATTTGGGTTGTGATTGTTTCAAACTTGTGATTCACATGATGTTGATTTGGATGGTATGATTCGATTGGTTATCTCACTTTATATTTTGTTATGTATGATATTTACATACTTTATTGGTTATCATCATTGTTGTTATATTATTTGGTATCATAATCTGGCATAGTTTGACCCATGTGTTCTTTGTAATACTCGGGTCAGTCAGAGAGACTTCTAGTGCAGATACTTAGTGATGATGGAGCATGTTCTTTTTGTGGAGGTTAATAGGAGGGATAAGTTGATACATTCCCTATTCATTTTGTAGCTTGTTGTATTTGGTGAAGAATTATGTATTGGGCTAGGTACCATCATTTTTTCACTCATTGGACTATGTATTATATTGTATATTATTTGTATGTGTAATATTTTATTTGATGTGTTCTGACACTATGTTCTCTGTTTGATATTTATTTATTTGTGATTGCCTATTGTTTATCCTGGTGGCACACATGTTTAATACTGTATACCGAGATCGAGTACGAATATGGTAAGTAACATCATTATTTGAGATACGTACCAGTGTTGGTCTATGGAAATACTCACGTGTGTACCCTATATTGCTTCATTCTCCATATTACTCGATAGTATTAATTAGTAATACTATCGAGTAGTATAAGTATAGAAGGGTGGCATTATAAATTGGTATCAGAGCGGATTTGAATAATACAGATCATATAGAGACACGATTTAGTGACCAAGATGGACTTAGGAGTGTTGAATATGCAAGCGTATGATTTTTGTTTGATGATAATAAACATATATATTCTTTTTAATGTATTTGTTAATGTACTATTTTATTTTCACATAATTAGATAAATCTTTTGTGAATAAAATAAATAACACAGAATTTAAATTCAAAAGGATATTTTATTCAAATAAATATTTATAACAATTTTGAATAGTACAAATTTAAGCTCTCACTATATATACACAATTTCGATTACATCACATTTCAATTTACAAAATTGTCCTCACTACATATCGCTCATTCACTCGTATTTAATCTTCAAATTAAAACCAGCAACTGAGCAATCTGCAAAAATACACAATGACGTAGTAAAATTGAAAAAGAAATATTTTTGCAGTATAAAATAAAATGTGATTTTGAAAATTTTATTTGCCTCAGTTATTTGTGTTGTTTGTCATCATTTTATTTTGAATTCATCATACACGAACAACTTGTGACATGCATGGTGTATCACTGTACATGCCATAAGGCCATGCACGCCGATATATACTTGATAAATCTACAGGGCAGGTGAGCACAAGGTCAAAGCCAAATCAAAAGCCATGTTCGACTCAAGTAAATAAATATCAAGTCACGATATTAACATGTCAAACCCGAGCTTTAAGCTGGATTCAACACAGGTACAAGTTCAATAATGTGGTCAGAGAAACTAGAATTCAACCAGACTCCACAAAGTTACAAGGAAGCAAGTGTACACGTACAAACAGTGGTGAATGTAGATACAACATGCACCAGTAAAACAAAAATGACGCAACATCAATATGCAAGCAATCAAGCTCAATGCACATGACTTAAATGTACTAGATCAGATCAAAGTAAACCAGATCATCAAATGAAACAAAAACTAGACACAATACAACATAGGTGACAACATGCAGATGACTCAAGATACAAATGCACATATGTATAACATGAACTAAATAGACCATCGAATAACATGTGGTACGAGATTGAACCAAACACAATGCAACGGTCAATGGTGAAGCAACCACACTTCGAGTTAAGCAAATGAGTGTATCAAGTCAGAGTTGTGACAACCAAAGTCATAGAGAAATCAAAGCAACAGCCGAAGTCCTAAAGGAAAAAAATCAAAAATGAGCAAGTTCAAATTTTAACAAAAGAAAATTGTCCGAAGTCAAAGAGAAAAGACAGAAACCAAGACCAAATTCAAGCACTAAACCAGACTCAAGGAAATGAACAAAGAAAATATGCATATATACATGTCGACCAGGCTACACAATGAAGACTGCATGATGATATCCAATAGGGAAACAAATGCATATGAACTCATGAATAAAAGTGCAGACAAATGTACACAGTGAAGACATGAACAAGACTCAAGTACTACCAGAGTTCAACTGGCAACTGAAGGTGTACACATGAAGCTTATAGTGCAACAGGTTAGGCAGCAAACAAGTGCATCATATAAACCAGAGAGACCAGCCATGACCAGAGAGAAGCCAAAGCCAATGAACGAAGTGCACATATATACACATGACAGTGAAATAGGCTAGAGGTGAGAACAGAATAACACACACACATATATACATACATAGATGTATGTATACACATGGTAGTTGAAACAAATGGTTCAAACTCAACTACAACCAGATTTCATGAAACCAGAGTAGTACAACTGCATGAACACACAACTCAAAGGCATGAAGAAATACAAAGGCAGTTCAGTAATCAAGTGAACACTATATACAGCAAAACAAATGCAACATGAAAACAACTCAAATATCAATGTCCGAATTCACAGAGCAAAAAGATTATCACTGTCGACAAGCATAAACGGTTCAAGATGATCAAGACAGTACATATGCAATCTGAACCAAAGACTTGCGCACACACTACAACAATTTAAATGGCACAGACTCAATACAATGCAAACACACATGATTGGTTAACAAGGACAATGGTCAACATCAAGCACATGAATGCACAAGTACAGTGACAGGATGAACACACAAGAAATACATATATACAGCAGTTACAAAAATAATCTAACAAATTCGAATGATGGCAGAAGAAGCCATGGGTCAAAAATCCAAGCACCAATTTATCAAAACAAATTCAAAATTTTTACAAATTCAAATCACTGGCCAAAGTCAAGAGCAAGGTCAAATTAATCAACAACGTGATGACCAAGGCAAAAATATACGAATTGAAGAAGTCAGAAATCGTTTCAAACATTCAATCAAAATTATATGGCCGAGATAAATTAATTGACGAATTCAAATGATTATATATGAATGAATTTATAGGACATCGAATCCTATATAAACCCATAATCATCATCGCATATGATCATACGAGTTCAAGCATATCACAGATTACAACATCAATTAAGAACTCTAATCAAAGTCGAGTATACTATAAATCGTAAAAGGAACGAACTTACCAATTCACGCAACATTTGAACTCGACTTGGTTGAAGCTGCCGTGAACATATAATCAATCGAAGAAAGGAATCGAAGCATCATCGCAATCAATTTGACAAAGAGGTGACTTCATATAGAAGCCCTAATTTCGGAGCAAAGAAGAAACGAACGGCAGCCATTATCAAAGATCGAAATACAAAGAGTCGGGCCGATAAGAGAATAAAGGGGACATATTTGTTTATTACATAATTTACTTATTGGGCCGGTTCCTTCTATCACTTTGGGCTATTATAATTTTCAATTAGGGTTTTATTTTTTAATTGTCTTTTAAATTGTAAATTTTCTTTTAAAATTTTGAAATTGTCTAGTCGTGTGACTAGGGGACGAACTACGGTGGTGTAGTTCAAGAATTCGCAACTCAGTGGCTGAGGTGTGGTGGGGTTTTGAGCGTAGAGTTAAGGTTAGTCGATAGCAGGTGTCGCAAGTTTACGTGTGCAAGCATCTGACTGCTTAATCTCTAGTAGAAACCTTGGAGGCAACACGTAGGCAGGGTTTTACCGAAGCTGGGTAATTTCTGTGTTGTTCTATTTCTGCATTTATTATTCTACTATTATCTGTGCTGCTATTATTCTGATATATATATGTTGAAATATTTTATAAACTTTCGCAAATTCTTATAATTGATAGTATCACCCTATTCACCCCCTCCCTTATAAGGTGAAATCGATCCTACAATTGGTATCAGAGCTAGGAACAAAAGCTGTTTTTTTTTTAAGTTTGATTTTTCAAAGACCAATTTTTTTTTACAAAATTGAATTTTTAAAAAGGCTACTTTTGCTAAGGGTTGGTCTAGTATTATCCCTCCTATTTTTAATGGAACAGATTTTTTGAGTTAGAAATTAAAAATGGAATTTTATTTAAAATCTGTTATTTTAAATATTGGGATATTATTGAAAATGGATGTGATATAATAAATGAGAAAAATACTTCCATTAATGATCTCGCTATGCATATATATATTCTCATATTAATCAAGATAATTTTAACTTCATCTCTCATTGTGAAAGTGCACAGGAATTCTGGAATACTTTCGATGCAATACATGGTGCAAAAGTCAACAACCATGAGAGATCCTTGATAATCAAATCAGAAATTAAAAATACGTGCTTAGCAGGATTAGAAAAGAAAGTGATAATGATGATGATAAAGTAGCTGAGCTCGCACTATTAATGAAGAAATTCAAGAAGTGGAATCAAAAATATAGAAATCCAGCTCTAAATCAGAAATTGAAAAGCAGAATAGCCAAAGCACTAGACATCCCAGAAGAACGCAAGATCATTTGTCACAAGTGCAACAAACCCGGGCACATCAAGCCCAATTGTCCTCAGAATCGACACGGCCTATAAAAGAAATCAAAAATGATAAATTCTGCAGCCACGTGGAATACAAATGATAAAGATAATAAAAGTACTAGTAGTGAGAGTGAGAAAGCAGATATGTGTCTTCGAGGTGATATAACTGATAGCGACAATGACGAGCCAAGCGAGGTATCAAAACTCACTCACTTAGAATTACTTATATATTTTCCCGAAGTAAATGACTGTTTTGAAAGACTTAAGGAGAAATACGCTAAAATTGAATCATAAAGAGATACTTTGACAGAATCAAATAAACAACTTGACTAATTAGTTAAAAACTATCAAAGTAGGATCCCTAAGTGTGATAAGTGTCCATCACTCGAAGAAGAAACTAAAAAATTAGAAACTAAAATTAAATCGCTTGAAAACGAAATTTTGATTTTGAAGGAAAGTGAAAATACTAGGAGAGAAAACTCTATTAAAAAGTGCACGCAATTACTAAATGAAAATGAATCACTTAAAACACAAGTCCAACAATTGTCTGCAACTTTAGGAAATTTTTCCAAAGAAGAAAGATCATTAAACATGTTATTAGGGAAACAAACTAATATTGTTAGACAAGGACTTGGGTATAATCAATTTGAACGGGCTACAAATGCAATCATTCAAGTCAAATCCTAGTGCACCATCTGTAGAAAAATTAGACATAATCACAATATTTGCTGGTATAGACCTAAAAATATCAAAACCATTCCAATTTGGGTTCCAAAAGCACAAATATAAAATCTCTGAAAGTCAAACAAATTTGGGTGCCGAAAGGAACGTATATAAATAGTTTTGGGTCTTCACAAACATATTTTTCAAAATCTCTTGCTACTAACAATCATGGACCTATAAAAACAAATAGGTCACAAAAATCTTACATCATGTAGGTGTGGTGGTAGGCTAAGGAATAACAACTGTGTTACTTGGATTCTGGCTATTCCAAGAACAAAATAAGCGACAAAATTACAGTTCCTTAGCCTAGTATAAAGTGGTGGAATCACAATGGGCGATAAAGAAAATTATCGTAAAGGTAAAAGAGGTAACGGTATATTTATTTTGAACGATATATTTAATATGAAAACCTGCACCGTAATCTAATCAGCCAGCTATGTGATAAAGAAATAAATGTTGATCTTGATTCTGACTTATTCTTATTTGATATATTCTAACTTGACTTGTTCTTATTTTTTACTCTACATTCACGGTTTTTGTTTATTTACACGGCTTCAATTAAAATCCAAAAGAATTTCATTTAAAAGTTGTAAAAAGGACTTCAAGAAATTGTTGCAACATCACGATCTGGTCTATAACATTCAACTAATGATAATCTTGAGTGAAACAAAAATTCTAATGCAGATTACACTGGTAATCTAGTTGATAGAAAAATTACTAATGGGATGTGATTTATGCAGAGACATTTCAGTAGTTGCATCGTTTTTCAAAGAAAATATCTGCATATTTTTCATTTTAAATAATTTTCAAATTGCAGACATTTTTTCTTTTATAAAACCACTACTAGAAAATCATTTTTGTTGACCTTGTTTCAGATTAGTCATTTTGGAATTTATAATTATTTTTGGTTTTGATTTTTAATAACTACATCGACTAGTCTAACCCCCTACTGATTATCTAAAAGATAAATTGTGATTGAAAAGGTGATGAGTGTTGATATTGATCGTATATTATAACTTGAGACAGTATAATTATTAAATTTCTTTAGAAATTTAAACAAGGGTTATAGAAACTTTTTGTTGGTGAAAATTCCATGACGATCTCTAATTCTGTCATATTTCTATCAACCGACACTCATCAAAATCCAATCTTATATGTCAATATGTGGTGCTTTAAACAAGAATCATTTGTTTTTCATTTTATTATTTTTTTGCTAAAAACATCCAAAATATTCACTCTCATTTAAAGTCCTCACGGTTATGCATGGGTGAACTACTTGGAATTTTTTATGTGCTTCCATGCTCATTTAAAAATCCTAATGGTTATGCATGTATGGAACGCATATTAAAATTGATTAATTAAATAGACAAGTTTATTCTAATCCCGTTTAAAAGTCCTCATGGTTACCCGTGGTTAGAATACCTAAATTTATTTTTTGAAAAGAAAAAATTGGAATACTACTAATCTCATTTAAAAGTGCTAACTGTTATGCATGGTCAGTAGATATTCAAATTCCTGAAATAAATATACCATATAGACATAACTGTATGGTTTATATGATGACATCATCCATATCACTCTAAAGTGGAATATGCGTCAAACAGAGTATTTATGATTTTTGTTTGATTTTTTATTGAAATTTAATATTTATATTCGATTCAGTTTTAATATTATATTAATGTCTATCACTTTATCTCTAGTTTTCTAACACTATTGCTCTTTGCTGATAACAAAAGGGGGAGAGAAAGGTTAAGATTTTGGAAAATAAAAGTCAAATGTTTTATTTTCTATATGAATCTAGGTTCATTTATTCATTTACATATTTTTATGCATATATGAAGGGGGAGCTTTGTTGTAGAGAGGGAGCATTCAAATAGGGGGAGCAAATTGAATGATCAAATACATTTAATATGTTCAATGTAATGACCCATAAATTTTTAATAATTAAAATTGTTAAATTGATAAAATTTTGGTAATTTAATATGATGAAAAATAAACTTTGTAATAAAATAAGGAAGGAATGTTAAAGTGGAAATGCATATTTTATTCATAAGGTAATATAAAAGAATGAAACTTATCTGAATGAATTTATTTGAGGATTCAATCATAATAAATGAACACATTTAACAAATTCAATATAATCAAGAACAACTGTTAATACAAAGGAAAGAAATTAATTAAATTCATCAGGTCGTTGCTTGATTTCTTGCCTTTTTTCTACATGGCCTCTTTATTTATTGTTTTAGCCATACAAACTCTTTTCCTAGCCGTGTATTTCTCATTTGCAAATCATATACAAGAAGATTTATTTCTCATTTCGAAACTCCTCATTTTCATTTGCATTTAAGAATAAAACATATATACGTTTATTTCTCCTTAACTTATGCGTTTTCTATTTCTTAGCATTTGCTCTCACTTTGTTTGCCATCCAAACCATCTATGTATCAACCCAAAAATTTTAATAAATGTTTTATTTATTTAATTTAGATAATTTGTTTTTTAAAATATAAATTTCGGTGTGGATTAGAATTCCACACATGAATTAATAGAATATTTTTCGAAAATATGAATTTTTTCAATATGGTCAAACTTTGAATTTTAAATTTAAAAGTTTAAAAAAATTTGAATTTTATCTTTTATTTTGAAAGTAAATAAAATTTTAAGAATACTACTTTTCGTTTTGTTGAAATCTGATTTATAATGTGAAAGTTATGCCTTTTTGACTATTGTGTGTAATTTGTTATATTTAACAAAATTGTTTACTTTAAATTATATAAATAATATTTTATTTAGTCATGTAATGTTCTAATTTATGTTTTCAGGGTTAAAATAACTTGTTTTGTATATATTTTGGTTTTAAAACGTTTTTAAAAGTGTAATTAACATTTTTCAGTGTCAGTTGTATTTTGTTTACAATTTCTAATTTCCAACTTCAATT
This sequence comes from Allium cepa, assembly GCA_030765085.1. NCBI lineage: Eukaryota > Viridiplantae > Streptophyta > Magnoliopsida > Asparagales > Amaryllidaceae > Allium > Allium cepa. The sequence continues at coordinate 324,165,736 of CM060940.1, read as the reverse complement.
AATTTAAGAACTTCTTTATTTATTCATATTTTTCTTAAGAACTTATTTTATTCTTTTATTTTAAACTTTGGGTTTTATTTTAAAACAAAAGGTTGAATTTTTAATCACCCAAATGTTATAAATATAAACAAATGTCTATAATTCCTATTTTGGTTAAAGTCTAACATTAATTGAAGTTTTAAATTTTTAATCCTAACTTCCTAATCTTTTATAATAACTGAATATATTCGTAACAACGTTTTATTTCATTTTTTTTTCTTTTAAAAAAATGGATTATATACCTTTTAAAATTAAGTAATTAATATTTTACTTATATACATCCATTTAAGTAATAATTTTTTTTGTAAATGGTAAATGAATAAAAAGGATGTGAGCAAATCATATTTTATTATAATTTTAAAAGTTATAGTGTATAAATAATCTATTTAATTACACCTTTAATTTGTACATTTAAGTGTACGTTCATATCTGTTTGGCTGATTTATTTGACGATATAAAAGTACGTTATTTTCTTTTGCATATTTACTTAATGAATAAGTAACGACTAAAACTGAAATAAGTACGCGCTCATTCTTTCCTTAACTTTGTTATTTGAAAAATAAATTTCCGTGCATTTTGGGGGGCGATTCAACCGTGCTTGCCATTTACATTTAAAGATATCCCACTTTCATTTACTTCAATTTGTTTAATAAGTATGAAATCTTTGATTTTACCCAACGTTCAAAATTTATTGCTTACCGTTTTTTCTTCCCCTTGATCAACGCAACCACTGATAAATAAGCTACTTCGTGCGTTTTCCTTGCCGTTCAAACATATTTATTTCTTGTATTTTTAACAAACGCAATTATCTCCTAAATCAAACATCACGCGCAAATTCCTCCTGACAGTTTCAAAGTAAATTATTTCCTGCCGTTTCTCCAAGCAATAAATACTAGTTTTCATTTAAATACTCAACCTTGTACGCAAATACTTTTCACCACCTTCCCATTTTGTAAATATTTCTTTCGTTTTAATCAACGCATTTACTTCCTAATATATTTTAAGCGTGTACAAAATGTTTGGCAAAGATTTCTTGCAGCTTCCTTTTACTAAATTCACGCAATCAATACCACGGTAAATATTCGCTCAAATCTTTCTTGCCTATATTCTCCTACCTAAATCAGCGCATTTTTCCCCCTAATAACGTAAAGAAAACATCACGTATCAATCAAACATTTGCTTGCCGTTTTTTTAATTTGTTTTCACACATACAAAAATTTTGGCCAAAAGTTTGCATTGATTTGTGCACCCTCTCTCATATTTATAAGCAACAAAAACTTCTCTTTATAAATACTCAAGCACGTCATAAATATTTCTTGCATCTCATTTTGCTTCAGCCTTCATCTACCTTCTATTTGCATGAGCTTTTGGGCTATCAGGTAATGGCGCATGTTTTTCTTACTATTATTATCTTTTGCTCTCCTTTTTGCTTCACGCTTGTTCCACTGGCTCACACGAATGCTCGACCACCTACAGCCCACCACCCCACCGCAGCTGCACCACCTCTCCTCTGACATGCAATGGCCGAGCCATGTAGAAACTATGAACAAACATTTGAGGATATAAAACGCTTGCATCACCTCTGTATTCATTACAGCCTCTTGACTTAAAAAGAAAGAAAAAAAGGGAAGATTTCCCCTACGGTGCATGCATGCGTTTTATAACATGAGCGTGGACAGGGAAGGGTACGTGGGGAGTTGGGGAGTTGTGTGGTGAAGTAGTCGAGCAAATTTGGTCCAATTATCCTTTATTTAATCCCGTTCCAATTTTGTTTTATTTAAAATTTGCTTTGTCCGTAATTGAATTCGCGTACTCGGTTTATTTATTTATCTTGTTTCAAGATCGAAATCGGTTTTTCTCATCTTCCAATATTTGATCGTGCTTTCTATACGCTGTTTCCGGTGTGGTTATCCTAGTTTTGAGTCTAATCTTCAACAGAATAGAGGTGAGTATTTCTCACCTGTCAAATGTACTTATAGATCTGTAAATTATTAACAAGTGAAATTGTAGAATGATTTTATTTTATATTTTAATTGCCTGTGATAAATTTATGATGTTTAAAAAAACCCCGTTATTAAATTTACCCATCATCAGTTATATTTTACACTGTTATATTATGTCGTTATACCATTTATTCATTTACTATTTATCACTGCAAGTCCCCTGTAGAATAGAATCGATACGGGCTAAAATGATAGGCCTGAACGATATTTGTTATTATTTATTTATTTATTATTTGACTTGGGATTGCGGGTTTGAAATGATAGAACCCGGACTTTATTTGTAAATTACGGATTGAAATGATATATTATCCGTATCACTTGACCTAGGTTAGAGAATATTATACAGACCCGTGGTTATATATATATTTTCTGGAAATATTAAATATTTTTAAATTAGAATGTTATAATATTTTGTTTAAAAATTTGATTTAGAAATGATTCTTATAAGTATAGTGATATTGTACAAATTAAAAATGTAAATAAATAAATGTTCAGAATTTAAACTATAAATTTATTATTGTAAATTTTGATTTGTAAAATAAAATGGAATTCAAGTTAAGAAATAAATTATGATGTTTTGGCTAAAATTTGAATAAGTAAATAAATAAATGGTAAAGTTGTCTATGAATTAAATAGTTAAATAAAGTGAATACTTAAAAATGGTAGTTGAAATATAACCAAAGTTAGAATGTAAAGTGGTTTAGGAATAAAGGTAAGTTAAGAAATTGATTAGAAATTTAGTTTATTTTTTAATTGGTAATTGAGCTTGATTATTAAGTAAAGTTTATAGAGAATTTTTCACTTGATTTTAATAAGTAAAGTATAGAGAAGTTAGACATATATTTGAAAATTTTACTTTAAAATAATCATAAATTATTGAGTAATTTAAATGACTATGCAAAGGTGGAAATTATGATCATATAAGCTAAACTGGTTTAATTTAAGATTTAATTATTATTGAAATTATATTGAAGTCTAAAATTTAATTTACTCAAATCTGTTGTAAATGATATTACCGCACTGCGCAAGTGCTGTAGTTGATACAGATGAACTAAGGCTAAACCTTTGGATTTATATTGAATTTTGAAAGAATTATAACTTCACTTTTAAATAGTTTTAAATGTAGTATTTTGATTGAAACATAAAACTATTTTGAATTCTTTATAACCACGGGTAATAATAACGTTGGTTGCTAAAGAGACCGGGATCGAATATGGGCATACTCTCTGTCGATACCGAAAACCACTTTGACAACCGTGTACGCGGTGGAGATTCCAGAATGAAGTAGGATGGTGGTGAGTTTCGTTGAGGTAAATACGTAGACCCGACTCCCAAGAGTTGGCATAAGGTGGCTAAAACAGGAGCGATTCTCGGATTAATGAGGTAGCACCTTTGATCGAACGCAGTTCTTCGTATGCCATTCCATTACTTTGTGATTGTTTGGTGCGCACCTTTGATTTGGGAGTGTCGTTCGAGGTGGGCGGTAGTAGCAGCTACGCGTTACCACCGGTCCGGATGCGTAATTGGTATATCTACCCTGGCATTGCCTAGTTGTACCGTGTCACCTACCATAGCGAGCCTTTTACGAGTTTGGTTTTCTCCCGTAGCCCGTGTGGTATTCTTTGGTGGCTTCCCGGTCAGGAGGGACTATGATATTGGATGGACTACTGGGACTATTACGTGTTAAGGGGAATATTGGGTCACTCCTTAACGGTCTTTAAAAGTAAGTTTACTTTAATATAGACACTATTATAATAGCGAAGTATTACTACATAGTAAATAGTTTAACGGATCCTTAGAGGATGGGCGGTCCCAAGCATCCTTTAAGTTAATTGCACTCTATTACAGTTCACTTGAATTAGCTTACACTGTATAAGTATGTATGTCCTGACTCGAGTGTTTGTGTTCATTTCTTACGCTCGGGTCAGCCTGAGTTTCAGTTCGGACTTCATCCTCGAAGCCAGAACTTCTGCAGATCATCTCTCTTTTCAAGCTGCTGTCAAGTTTCTGTTCAGTTCTTATTTTAGCTTTTGTAATCGAGACAATTGATATTGGGATTTTTTTTTTGTGGTTGATTCAAACTATATTTAGTTTCAAAGATTATGTTAGAATTTCTTATTTTGAGACTATTGATAGTGGCTTCATGAACCACTAAGTTATTTTTGAATTCCGCTACGAGTATTCTGATTTCGGTGTCTGTGATTCTGTGATTATTTATTTACTGTTTATTCTAAGATTTGCAAAATTTTATTTACAACGCGGTATTTTGAACAATTCAAGTCCGACATGTGCAGATACGAATGGTAGAAATACCGGGTCGTTACATTCAAAATCTTAAATAAATGTTTGTTATCATCAAAAGGGAGAGATTGTTGAATATGAAAGCATATATATTTGTTTGATGATAATAAACATACATATATATATATATATTCATTTAAATGTATTTGTTAAATTACTATTTTATTTTCACATAATTAAATAAATATTTGCTGAATAAAATAAATAACAGAGAATTTAAATTCAAACGGATATTTTATTCAAACAAATATTTATAAAAATTTTGAATAGTACAAATCTAAGCTCTCACTATATATACACAATTTCGATTACATCACAGTTCAATTTACAAAATTGTCCTCACTACATATCGCTCATTCACTCGTATTTATTCTTCAACTTGAATCCAGCATCTGAGCAATCTGCAAAAATACACATTGATGCAGTAAAATTGAAAAAGAAATATTTTTGCAGTATAAAATAAAATGTGATTTTGAAAAAAAATTGCCTCAGTTATTTGGGTTGTTCGTCATCATTTAATTTTAAATTCATTATACACGAATAGCTTGTGACATGCACGGTGTATCACTGTACATGCCACAAGGCCGTGCACACCGATATACACTTGATAAATCTACAGGGACAGGTAAGCACAAGGTCAAACCCAAATCACAAGCCGGGTTCAACTCAAGTAAAATAAATATCAAGACACGATATCAGCACAAGGTCAAACCCGAGCTTTAAACTGGATTCAACACAGGTGCAAGTACAATAATGTGGTCAGAGAAAACAGAATGCAACCAGAATCCACAAAGTTACATAGAAGCAAGTGTACATGTACAAACAGTGTTGAATGCAGGTACAACATGCACCAGTAAAACAAAAATGAAGCAACATCAATATGCAAACAATCAAGCTCAATGCACATGACTTAAATGCACCAGATCAGGTCAAAGTAAACCAGATCATCAAATGAAACAAAGACTAGACACAATATAACAGTGGTAACAACATGCACATGACTCAAGATACAAATGCACATATGTACAGCATGAACTAAATAGACCATCGAATAGCATGTGGTACGAGATCGAACCAGACACAATGCAACAGTCAATGGTGAAGCAACCAGACTTCGAATTAAGCAAGTGAGTGTATCAATTCAGAGCTATGACAATCAAAGTCACAGAGAAATCAAAGCAACAGCCGAAGTTCCAGAGGCAAAAATCAAAAACAAGCAAGTTCAAATTTTAACAAAAGCAAATTGTCCGAAGTCAAAGAGAAAAGATAGGAACCAAGACCAAATTCAAGCACCAAACCAGACTCAAGGAAATGAACAAAGAAAATATGCATATATACATGTCGACTAGGCTACACAATGAAGACTGCATGATGATATCCAATAAGGAAACAAATGCATATGAACTCATGAGTAAAAGTGCAGACAAATGTACACAGTGAAGACATGAACAAGACTCAAGTACTACCAGAGTTCAACTGGCAACTGAAAGTGTACACATGAAGCTTATAGTGCAACAGGTCAGGGAAGCAAACAAGTGCATCACATAAACCAGAGAGACCAGCCATGACCAGAGAGAAGCCAAAGCCAATGAACGAAGTGCACATGTATTCACATGACAGTGAAATAGGCCATAGGTGAGAACAAAATAACACACTCATATACATACATAGATGTATGTATACACATGGTAGTTGAAACAAATGGTTCAAACTCAACTACAATCAGATTTCATGAAACCAGAGTAGTACAACTGCATGAACACACAACTCAAAGACATGAAGAAATACAAAGGCAGTTCAGTAATCAAGTGAACACTATATACAGCGAAACAAATGCAACATGAAAACAACTCAAATATCAATGGCCGAATTCACAGAGCAAAAAGATTATCACTGTCAACAAGCACAAACAGTTTTAGATGATCAAGATAGTACATATGCAATCTGAACCAAAGACTTCCGCACACACTACAGCAGTTTAAATGGCACAGACTCAATACAATGCAAACGCTCATGAACGGTTAACAAGGACAATGGTCAACATCAAGCACATGAATGCACAAGTACAGTGACAGGATGAACACACAAGAAATACATATATACAGCAGTTACAAAAATATTATAACAAATTCGAATGATGACAGAAGAAGCCATGGGTCAAAAATCCAAGCAGCAATTTATCAAAACAAAGTCAAAACTTTTACAAATTCAAATCACTGGCCGAAGTCAAGAGCAAGGTCAAATTAATCAACAACGTATGATCAAGGCAAAAATATACGTATTGAATAAGTTAGAAATCATCTCAAACATTCAATCAAAATCATACGACCGAGATATTGACGAATTCAAATGATTATATACGAACGAATTTATAGGACATCGAATCCTATATAAACTCATAATCATCATCGGCTTAAGATCATTCGAGTTCAACCATATCACAGATCACAACATCAATCAATAACTTGAATCAAAGTCGAGTATAGTATAAATTGAAAAAGGAACGAACTTACTAATTAGCGCAACATTCGAATACGACTTTATTGAAGCTGCCGTGAACATATAATCAATCGAAGAAAGGAATCGAAGCATCATTGCAATCAATTTGACAAAGTGGAAACTTCATCCAGAAGCCCTAATTTCATAGCAAAGAAGAAACGAATGGTAGCTATTTTCAAAGATCGAAATACAAAGTGTTGGGCCGATAAGAGAATAAAGGGGACATATTTGTTTATTACATAATTTACATATTGGGTCGGTTCCTTCTATCACTTTGGGATGTTATAATTTTCAATTGGGTTATTATTCTTCAATTGTCTTTTAAATTGTAATTTTTATTTTAAAATTTTGAAATTGTCTAGTAGTGTAACTAGGGGACGAACTAAGGTGGTGTAGTTCGAGAATTCACAACTCAATGGCTGAGTTGTGGCAGTGTTTTGAGCGTAGAATTAAGGTAAGTCGATAGCGGGTGTCGCGAGTTTACGTGTGTAAGCGTATGACTACTTAATTTCTAGCAGAAACCTTGGGGGCAGCACGTAGGCAGGGTTTTGCCGAAGCTGGGTAAATTCTGTGTTGTTCTATTTCTGCATTTATTATTCTGCTATTATCTGTGCTGCTATTATTCTGATATATTTGTATTGAAAATATTTTATAAACTTCCACAATAATTTTTATAATTGATAGTATCACCCTATTCACCCCTCCTCTAGGGTGGAATCGATGCTACAAGGAGACCATTGGGTATTTGGTAGATAACCTAAATATATTATCTAGGCATACATGGTGATTAAAAGGTGTAGTCATCTGGGTATGTATTTGTTATTTGTGCGATTTGATATACAGTTACTATTTTTGAATATTCTTAACCTATATCTCAATCTGCTATAGAAGCGAGGTACGGGTTGTCCTTAAGCTGGTCGAGCAGATCCAGGTTTATCTAGTGGATGTAGAAAAGTCTATATAACTACCAACCAACTTATGGAATTGGTTAGGTGCATCTAATCGTCGAGGGCATCCACCACATCGAGTTATCCCACTCTCCGATTTGATTTTTCCAGATTATTTACATTACAACAAAAATACCCTATTACAACGTCCTTTTTACAACGGGCATAATCTACCCATTGTAATAGATGGCTATTACAACGGTCGTTTTAGGAGCGTTGTAATAGATGCTCTGTCCAACGCCCTTCTTACAACTTGCATTATTTTTCCATTGCAATAGAGAGATATTACAACGGTCAACTTCTGCCCGTTGTATTGGAAGTATATATTACAACATTTAGCAAATGCACGTTGTAATAGATCGACTACGAAATTGGGACATTTCTCTCCCCATTTATCACGTGGTTTATCACATTGTTTATCGACAACGAAATTAGGGCCCATTATAACAAAGGATCGATGTAAATTTTTAACTTTTTATCCATTTTTATGGACTACGTATTTCATTTTCCAGACTACGAAATTAGGGCACTTCTCTCCCCACACAAACGAAATTTATCTTCTCTCCACTTCGTGAAATTAGCGCACTAGGGCACTACTTATTTTGTCTTCTCTCCACTTCGCGATCGAAGAAATCGAGGAATTCAAGATTCAAAATTGGTGAAGAGCGAATAGGTTTGTGCTTTTCGTATCTATGGTTTATGCTTTTCGTATCCGATTAATGATTGCACCTAGGGTTTTAATTATGTGTGATTTAGGTTTTCTATCTGTTGATTTTCTATCTGTTTATTTTCTATCATGCATTCGTTTGATATTTAGTTCCTTAATGATGATTGTTGTTATGTCAAACTCATTTGTTGATTGTTTGCTGGTGTTGTTGGGAAGCAAATGCATAAGTCTGTTTTGCCTTTTGTTGAGGTGAGGATGCCAATGGTTGATGATGGGAATGGATGATGTTCCCAGGCTTTGAGTAAGATTTATGGAACTGCTATGGGTTTAGTAAGCCATTAGAGAGTGAATGAGTGTTGTTGTATATTGCTCTGTGTGTGGGTTGTGGGGGTGTTTCTTGTTGTATGTGTGTGTCTGTCCGTTGTCATTTGGATCTGTGCAGTATTTGCTCTTTTGTTTATTATAGATGTTGGTGGGAGTATTGAGCAGTTTGGTACTTTTTGCTAGAGAGGACAAATGTACGAGTTCGTAAAAGTCAGCAATGTATATTATATAAAACAAATTAACCAAGGTCAAAGGTAGTTGTTGAAAATGGAATAATTTTTAATAACACTTGGAATAGAACACGATCTCTGGTTAGACCGCGAATTCCAAAAGTACCCTTATATAAAAAAAAAATTCGAATTCCACAAAGAACTAATATTAGGATCTATTTTTAAATAAATTTTTTGGAATGTAATTACAAACCCCTTTTATTTACATTTTTCATTTAAGTTTTACTCAAATTACTTAGGAATTTCAAATTTGATTATTATATAATAATTTTTTATATGTACGTGCATTGAGTTTCATAAAAATCTTGTATATATTGTTGTTTATCAATTTAATAATAACTGATCATTTTTAATATTTTGGGTTGAATTTTAGTAATATGAATGGATGCATACTATTTGATAATATTGTATGAGAAATAGTATGAAAATGGGTGAGATTAGTATCTGTAAAAGTGAACGTAAATTTGTGGATTTTTGGTGAACAGTAACAAGTTAGAAGAAAATAAACTCTAGATAAAGAGCGAGATATAGTGGAAAACAGAGAGAAGCCAAAGTCTACGGTATTGAAAAAAGAAATAATACTAAACATGCATCATGTATATTTTTCATATATACGAGGTGCACATTTCAACCACATAATTAATTCAGTTATAGGTGTAAATTCATTCTTTCATGTATGAGATAACTAAATCTAGATTCTATAGTTTAAAACTGCGAAGACACGACTGTTGCTAAATGTTTATTATAAGAACACTATTTCATGTGTGCATGTTTTTTCTCATAAGTTCAAATACTAAAAGTTTTCCCCTACTATTGACTTGTACCTACTACCCCCACATATTTGCTTACATTATATTCGAAATTTAGTGTTTCTTTGGTTATGCAACTTGTTTATTTCGAGGCTGAACTAGATGTAATGCATGTTGAAAAAATTATCGGTGAAAGTATTCTTGGTACGTTACTTGATATTAAAGGAAAATCAAAAGATGGCATTAATTCACGTAAAAATCTAGAAGTATTGGGTATTAGGAAAAAGTTACATCCTACAGACATGGGAAGCTAAGCATTACTTCCAACCGCCCCATGCACCTTAACTGATCTAGAAAAGGAGATCTTTTACAATAGAATGAGGAATTTGAAAGTACCGATGGGTATAGCTCAAATATTGGAAAATGTTTTGCAAAACAAAACAAAATTTCAAGTCTGAATCCCCATGATTATCATGTTTTGATGCAACAACTATTGTCTGTATCACTGAGAGGACTTCTACCTAAAGGGAAAAGGAATGCAGTACTACGACTATGTTCTTTTTACGATGACATTTGCCAAAGAGTGCTTGATAAAGATAAATTAGAATCCATCGAGAATCAGGTCGCATTAACACTATGCAATCTTGAGAGATTTTTTCCTCCTTCTTTTTTTGACATCATGATTCATTTGACAATACATTTAGCGAGGGAAGCAAGAATTTGCGGGCCAGTACAATATCGGTGGATGTATCCATTTGAGAGGTAAAATTCGGCATTAGTACTTATAGTAGTTAATAATACATGTGCTTATGAAAATATTTTACTTATGCATCTTGATTATAGATATATGAGAACACTGAAGGGGTATGTTAAAAATCAAGCACGGCCTGAAGGGTGCATAGTTGAGCGCTATTCTGCTGATGAATGCATGAAGTATTGTGCTGGATATATTAATGGTGCATTAGAAATTGGACAAAGGAAAAATAGAAATGAAGTGGAACAAAGTGATTCCATACTCGAGGGGCGTCCTATTTCCAAAGGAAAACCTATGGTAGTCACGAAGGAGGTGATTGATGCCGCTCATCGATATGCGTTGTTTAATATCGAGGAAGTGGAGCCTTATATAAAGTAAGCCTAAGTTCAGTTCAATTATTTTATGTGAAATAAATTATATTTTGACTTGTATGTTTACGTATATAGGATGCACAATAAGGAATGAAACATTTGCATCCCCGGCTTTCACGAGATGATTTGGAACTTTCAAAGCTGCATTCAGAGACTTTTAGTCATTGGTTTAAAAAAAAGGTTGACAGTGTTATATCTTTTAAGATGGATAAGTTCGACATAGAAGTATATGTTATTGTGATTAGTCTTTATATATAATATTATGCTTTTCCAGGTTAAAGATGATAGAAATACATCTGATGTTAGTGAACTAATAAATTGGCTTTCATATGCACCTTGCCATCAAGTAATTTCTTATACTGGTTATATAATTAATGGTCGCCGTTTTCATACTAAAGACAATGATAAATCTACACAAAATAGTGGTGTTTCCATTGAGGCAAGTATTGTTCGCATAGATGGATCCGTTGAGAAAGTAATATATTATGGTGTTTTGTGTGAGATTTTGTTGTTTGACTACCGCCGGTTTCAAATTGCCTTGTTTAAGTGTGATTGGGCAAATATTAATCGTGGAGTTAAGGTCGAAGATGGATTTACGTCAGTCAATTTACATCAATTCCAAAATCAATTTGCAAGCGACCCTTTCATCTTGGCAACGCAAGCCATACAAGTGTTTTTTTGTAGAGAAAGTAGTTTTTCAAATTGGTATGTTGTGCTAAGAGCACCCCTTAGAGGTTTTCATGAGTTGGAAAGCTATGATGAGGAGGATGAGCCAACTACAAAACCGGTAGATGAGTCGCTACTTGATGATAGAGATGTCGATGATGGGGATGAAAGTTATATAAGGAAGGATTGTGACGATATTTTGGTATGATGTAAGCATCTTTTATTGATATTTGTGTTACACGTGGTTATATTCGTAATGAGTGTAACTATACATAGTTTTATGCATAGTTATATTAATTAATCATGAATTATTAACCATAAATTTTGATTTGTAAACTTGGAAAAAAAACTTTCTTTTGCAAAATATTGCTATTGTATATTAGGATTTTCATACTTTACAATAATGATAATTAGTGTGATGTTCTAATTATTTATATATATATTATGTTTTTTTCTAGATTCCTCCCTTAACGGAAGATAGTTGAACTTGAAGCATCAATGGGTAAAATGGAGCAAGGTCAAGGGGAGGTAAAATATTAAAATTTTAATATGCACTTCTATTTTTTTAAACTGACATTTCTTATATCATGACATAAATTTTTTATTTTCACACATAGTTTCTGCATATGCATAATTTTTTTTAAAAGCCTTTTATTATATCAAGGATGAACCACAAAGGCACTACATATGCAAGTCAGACTGTCAGCAGTCCCCTGTTTGAATATGAAATAATTGTTGCGACCCACATGCAATAATAAATGAAACTTAAATGCGTTTTAGACTTGATTTATGAATTTCATTAGATGGAATCCAATCCATTAGATTCAAAAAGATCATTTTTAATGTTTCTACCACTGTTACACAAACTGTGGTGTACACTGGATCAACCACGATTTGTTCAAAATAGCTTAACCATCTAACAACAAAAAGTACGTGATGGTTTTGCTATGTGAGCTATATATTTTAGTAAAAAATATTTTTTATAAAATATTATTTGACAACTTCCTCTGCCCTCTACTCTACTTTCTTTTGGTCTTCATAATCCCATACATTCGTATTAAAAAGCTTAATCAGACACATAATATACATGTTACGTAAATAGGAAAAATTCATTAGGCACTGTGTTCATTTTTTGTAATTTAAAACCCATATTTGTTTTAGATAAATTAATGGCCTATGTATAGAGGTGCACGTTGATTTTTTTTTCTATGATACACAATTATAAAATGTTCATCCAACCATATCTACAAAACTGCTTATGTAGTTGTTGATCCATGCAATTAAAGTTGGCGACAACCTACCTATGTTTGAAATTTTTTTCGTTTCAAATTTCTACAATTTACGGAGTATTATCTATGTAAAGAGCTTGTTATCTAATTTCCTTGATCTTATGTTGATTTATAACTAATTACATGTATGGTTTTTAAAAATTAAAGGCTTTTCCCTGCTCTTTTACCTATTTTATCCATTATTGCTTGAACTTTTTGTTATGTCCACTTAACATATGAAGAACTGGAGATCTGTCTTCATGTAAGCATCAAAAAACGTTACAGCGTACGCAATCAACAATCAATACTTAGTTTCTAAAATGCTCAAATTCTAAAACTAGGTAATGCCCATTTTCTAAAACTGAGCAATGCCCAATTTTGTAAAACTAAGCTATAGCTCTGCTTACAAATCGAGCATGCTTAGTTTCTAAAAATAAGCAATGCTTAGTTTTTAAACTGCATATTTAATTTTTAAACTGAGCATTTATTCAACATGTAAATGGAGCATTTGCCCACTTTTTATAAACGTTATTTCAATTTAGAGATTAAAACCGAATAAATTACTATATTTAAATCGCGTATAATCGAAAATTATGTAGAGATTATGTCTTCTAATTGTATTTTTTATGAAAAATGAGCATAACTCATCAACATACTTTTCTTTTCTGAATTTATTTTTCCAAACGTTAGTCCTATTCAATTTCAGCTTTCTATTTTATGTGAATGTGATTGAGCCAATTTGTACTTTATTAACTTGTTTGTTTTCTCGGTATTTTTAAATCTATTTTATATCAATTAAGAAATCGATATATCCTAAGTAGAGACAACGTTAATGGAATTATTTTCTACTGCATAAAATAAGGAAGCAAAGAAACCGAATAAATTAAGCTTTGGAAAAAATATGTTTTGCATTAAGCTTTTAACTAAGAAGATCAATTAACATAGATAAATGAAAAGAATCCAATAAGCAATCAGCGTGGTGATGATAAACTCCCATCACATTTGTGTGAATATCAACATAAACAATATCGAGAACACTAAGAATTCAACTTCTGCAGTGTAGCTAAGGAGCAGGCCTATAGAAGCAAGACTCCTAAGCGTTCAAGAAGTGGAAATTTACCTCATAGTAACATGTTTCATTTATGGTTTTTGGAGCAGTGTAGCTAACAAGCATATATGATACATTATTGCTACTTGATTCAGGATCAGTGCCTGACTATGTCCACTTGACTTGAATTCTAATCTAGTAGTGATATTTCAGACAGTACTAGAATTTATTCTGACTGTGTATGCTAATTTCAGATGTCAAAGGTAGCAACGAGATATTCAAAGAGGCAATCTCTAGCTGTAGTTGCAGCTTTACGTGCAAAAGATAAGACTAATGGTGTGAAAACCAATGAAATAAGACGTGTGGATGTAGCTCATCCTCTTCAAAATTTAAACAACAATGCTAGAAGATCCCCTCGGAAGCGTACTGAAATGCAGCCTCCACCCGTTCAAGTCCAGTCTTCAAATCTCAATCCTGGCCCTAATTCAACTGAATCTCCAAATATCACTCCCATAAACATAGACCCACTCAACGCCATGGATGCCTTGAACAACCCAGATTATAATGATGGTATTCAACAAGAGACGTCAAGGGAAAAAAGAGGGAAGACGATGATGAAAACGTTTTCTTGTATTCCGAATGAAAAGGCCGAAATTGAATTCAATGATCGAGGTCAACCAATAGGCTCCAACTCCAAACACTTATCATCCTATCTCGGTACCTTAGCAAGGGAGATGGTACCTTTGACAATTTTCGAGTGGAAAAAAGTCGATGCAAATTTAAAGAAAGATTTATGGACTTGTATTCAGGTATGAAATAAGCTGAGAACTTTTTTATAAGAACATTTAGATGAGTGATAATCCTCTTACATTTACCTTTTTTCTAGTAAATGACAATTATTACATTGAGTCAAGAAAATCCCTGCAAGCAACTAATTGCAAATGATCGTGAATATTTTGAGAAGTTTCTGTAATCTTGTACTATAGACTGTTCCATGTTGGGTACATTCAAAATAACCTACGCTATGCAGAAACTTCCGAGTCTCCTCAGAACTACTATTACTAGCTTTTGTAGCTAAGGTAATAATAACTGGTACTTCACCTTTTCAAGCGTCTCATCAGGCAGATGCCTATTTTATGCTAACATTCGAACAACTAACACATGATGCAAAATAACAGTATAATTGTAGACTACATAAAACTTCAGACTAGAATTATGCAAGCGGTATGTCTGATATAATTTATACCAATACATATCTTTGAAAAAAAACTTTTTTAGAGATAAATGTACATACACCAAATTATTATTTATAGTTATATAAATTTTGAAAATGAATCCTATAGCTATAAAGTTGAGTTCAATATTTGCATAGCAAGCTTCACAAGTTTTGCATCTTTTTTCTTTCATATAAGTTAAACACAAGAAATGAATTACCTTTTCTGTACAAAATTGAATTGATGAGTTGGCATTATTAATGCTCACTAAATGAGAAAGTTAAACCATACATTAAATAATCAACTTTAAACACCAAAAATGATTTTAAGGTCTGCATTTCACAGTTGATGTTTCAAACTTCAAACACAAGATGATCAGCATTATTATTGAATGCGAAGAGTATAACTGCCTAAGATATAAATTTTAGTTAAAATTTGCTTCAACTGTCATCCAAATACACTGAATGATATTTTATATTGCTTAACGTTGGCTCTAGACCTGTTTTCATAATTCAGTTTACTATAATGCACTTTGAATTCAGTTTTTTGATTTTTGTTGTGCAGTCATGATTCATGGTGGATGAAGCATACAAGGGTTTATTGCTTAAGATGTTAGGAGTATGATGGAGAGAGGCAAATTCAAGATTAGTTTCGGCTTTTAAAGTAGCTTCTACTTTCCCTGACGCTTCCTCTAGATTAGCGATGCTAAAACCGGATACTATAGAAAATGTTCAAGAGTGGAACGACTTTGTTAAGTGAAAGTTGTCGGAGAAATTTGAGGTAATAAGTTTTATTTTATTCAGTATAAATTAAAAGGTAAATAATAGTTTGTTAATGAATTTCTCCTATGTAGGAAACTAGCAAAATTCAAAGCACTGAGAGATAAAAATAAACTTCCACATACAATGAGCATAAAGGGTTATGCGAGATTAGCTGAAGATATGGTAAGGAATGCATGTACAATTACATCAATAATATTTTTTTCTTTGGTTCGTCTTCTTACTATTATTATTTGTAGAAAAGGAAACTGGAATATCAAATATTAGCAGAGACGAGCTATGGTGCAAAGCCCATACAAAGAAAAATGGAGATCCACCGAATTCAATTGATGCCGATTGCATCGTAAGTTTTTTTTATTCTTTTAAGATATGAGTGTAGATATTTATTCAAAATTCGTATGCACTTGACATTGAGGGATCAATATTTCTACGATCCACTCATATATCAGCTCGTATATATTTTCTACGATCAATATTTCACTACAAATATTAAATACATTGAACTGAACATTGAGGGATGACTGTTTATTCATATTTCATTTTTCTTGAAATGGTCTATTTTTATTTGTATGCTAAGATAAAAGAGCACAGTAGTGCTCAGAGCTCTCATGGAACAACATCGGTAAGTAGAGATGGGGTGTCACATGTTTTTAGAAATGAACATAGGGGAAGGGTGAGAGGAGTGGGTTTTAGTGTAGTACCATCTCAAATGGGTGTTTATTCAACTAATTCAAAAAAGGTGATTGCATTGGAAAATCAAGTAACTCATTTGGCGGCTAGAGTAGAAGAATTGACTAATTTGGTTATGATAGTAAGTTTATATTTAATTAGCTATTGTTAATAAATATGTGATATGTGCTTATGAATTACCAAGTCATCCCTTGTACTTTTACAGAGATGAAATGATAATGTGGCGGATATGGAGATCACTTAAGCTCATACATCTCAGGTTAAAATATATAAATAATCCTAAATTAGTATATGAAATTTTGGTTTTTTTCTCTGAGAAATTATTGTTCATTAATTATGGTAGTAGTTCAATTAGTTTAATTAGTTCACATTTCATTTATTTTTAGAATTATATTAGTAGATTACAAATATACACAATACCAAACACATCTATTTTTTTACAAAAAGAAAATGAAGTAACAGGGGAAAGATGGTGATGTCAGTGGCTGTTGAAGTGGAGGAAGGTTGTGTTAGAGAGAGGCAGTGGGAGATGATGAGTGAAGTGAAGTAAGAGATGGTACGGCTGTGGTGCGACGGTAGTTTTGCTGGTATTGGCGATTGAAGTGGAAGCTGTAGCGGTTGACAGGGGATGAGTTGAATGGCTATTGTGGTAGTTCAGAGGGAGGTGGAGTTTGAGACTGTGGAAGTTTGTTTGCTTAGTGTATCAGGTTGAAGGTGGTGTATTGGGATTGTGGTTGCACTAGAATGTGCGCAGTGAAGTGTTGTAGTGAGGCTTGTGATGGTGTTGCAATGAGGTGTATTGGTGATAGTGGAAGAATGTGAAGTTAAGCAGGGAGTAAGTTGTGAATGGTTGAGTAAGAAATAGGTGATGTGGTGAGCAGTTCTTATTTTGGATGATGATGTGCATGGTTGGTGAAGAGGTATTAAAGGGTTTGTTGCAGTTCAGTTGGTGGTTGATGTGGTAATAGGGTGTTTGTAACTTGACAATAAGGAATAAAATAAAACATAATGCTGAGAACTGAAAATAAAGAACACAAATGCAATTTAAATTTGAAATTCCCTTCTTTATGTTACGGTTATACTCGGTTTTAATGCAAGGCAAAAGTCTCCTTGGCTAATTTAACATATTTACTCAAGTAAAACCAAAGTTTTAAAATTATAACGCATTGAATTTGAATAGAAAGATCTGGGAAAAAATGGACTGGAATGAAAACCCTATTTAGATTACAAGTAAAAGTTAAACCAGAAAAAATCATATATAGTTGAAAAGAGGGGCAACACTTGTTCATATATAGTTTACTTTTGAGTAATTAATTTACTTCTTTATGATGCCGGCTCATGACACTAAGATGTGTGGTTAGGAATACACTGAATTTTTTACTAGCTCAGTTATATGGTATATTGCTTTCTGCATGAGGTCAAAAATGAATAGAGCAAGCATCGACCATTTAATTCTGCGACCGATTTTATCCTTCTACGTATAATTCTGTGTTTTATGATTTCAGCGTTTATTTTTGCATTACGAATATTTGTACTAAACTTTTAGGGATTAATAGACCAAAACCTGCTAATGTTGTTGTGCAGTAGTGCTTGTGGTGCTGGTTGTTCGCTTGTTGATGATGTTGTACTGAAGCGAGGCAAAGGAGTTATAGGAGGAGATTGGAGAATTATAGTAGGTTGTAGGCAGTGATGTCTGATGATGGTGAGGGGAAAGGAGGGAAATGATGTAGAGGAATGGTTGTTGTGATAATAGTTTTGATTGAGGGAAGAGTGAGATTGGGATTTGGTTGTTCAAGTGGGTTGGTTGTTGGTGCCGAAGTAATGATGAAGTCACTGGTTTGTTTTTGATGTTATGGGGAAGTTTTTGTTGATGGTTATTGGAGCAGTTTTGCGGTGTTTTGAGTGATGTGTGCTGGAGATGGTCGAGGCTGGAGTGTGCAGGTGGGTGATGAAGTTAGGAAGTGTGGCAGAGGTGACGAGTAGCAATTTTATATTTTTGGTGAGTCGATGCAGCTGTGAGTTTTGAGATGGAAATTGGTTTGTAGTAAGTGATGAAGTGTGATTCGGAGATGGAGGAAGTGATCAATGGAATGTATGGAGCAGGGTGGTAGTTGAAGTATGTGTGTAGGTTAAGAATGGTAGAGGAGTTTTGATAGATTTATTTGTTGCAGGTGGCTGTGGTGTTTGGGCTATGTTTGTGAAATGCACTAGGAAGAAGGAGATAGCGGATGGTTGTTTATTCGAACTTGCTGATGCAGTGGAAATTTTATGGAAGTGGTTTTTTGTGTATTGGCAATGAATTGTATGGAGGAGGAGCAGTTGAAGTATGTGTACGGGTTGGTTGTTGATAGTGGATGGTTGGTTGTTGAAGTTGTAATGTTTTGGTCTTGATGTGTGATGCTGCAGTTGGGTGGAAGGCTGTGACAAGTAGTAGATGCAAATTTGAAATTTGGTTGTTGTGAATTATTGAACAGGTAAAGGAAGGTGTAACAAAGGGTAGTTATGCTTGTAGGTTTGGTGGGTGTTGAAGTGGTGTTTGTTGAAGTAGGGGGATAGCGGGGGGATGATAGCAGCAGTTAGAATGTAGGTTGTGTTAAATTATGTTGTATTTTTCTCTATACATTTTGGGTTTCCCCTGTTGGCTGCTATTTTTGTTGCCTAGCCATTTCTGTTTATTCAAGGTCAGTGCCTTTTTCCTTTGGTCGCCAGATTGAATGTACAAAGTTATCACAATTTTGTGTATTATGGCCAAATACGTTGCAATGTGTACACAGTTTGGGTTGATACATGTAAGATACTTCAATTTCAATACTATTACCTTCACAATCATTTCCATAGGAGAAATCAAATTCGACTTCCACTATAATTCTAGCGAAGTTTAATCTAGTCTCATTAGCTGTATTAGAAAATGACATAATAGCATTAGCAAATTTTATAATAATTTTATATTGTCCAAAGTTTCAATTTTAATTATCCAGCCAATTGAGAAGCGAATAAATGATAAATAAATATTTTATTAGGGACATAAAAGACTTGCCTGGATGGTATTTTTGATTTTTGAAACAAGTAAATTAGTTCGATTAGTGAAATTTGAAGCAAGTGCACCATAGAGGTCATTCTGACCAATATATTTGAAGTAGGTATTTTATGAAATTGAGAGTCGGTTTTACTAGCTATGAGTCTTTTGTTGCATTTTTTTTGTTTTTATTTGTAGAGCTATCAGTAAGGCTTGTTGAGGTTATTTAGTTTGTTCAGTTCATATTTATTTACCCTATATTTCAAAACGTTAAAACACTAGATTATGTCAAATATGATACTGTAGTATAAACCTTGTTCCATACTTACCTTTTGAATCTTAGTATTTTTATATAACCTTGTTCCATGGTTTTTTGCTTGTTGCCACACCGCGAGAGTAACAATATGCAGGTTCAAGATCAGATTACCGTGGATGGTTTGGTGAAAGAAAGTGCAAGCTATTGGGTTGGCAGAAGAACGTAGTTGCGGAGGGGACGATGGCAAGCACTGATCCTGATGCTTCGGTACGTTTTGTAAAGCTTCGAGCAAATGCTTGGAAAGTATGGGTTAATGTAGCGGTGGAACCAGAAGCCTTTCTATTTATGCCAAATTCAGAGATGCAAACTATAAAAGAGGTCATTGGATCAACCGTCGCGTGGCATAAAGACTTCATCTCTGTGGTATGGTATGATTGTACTTAGAACATGATATTTGTAGCAGACTGTTATGTGTTAATGATTTATGTATTTGGCATGTAAACTTATCTAACTTTTTGGAGTGTTAGAATTCTATAACTCTAGCTTTTAGTCTTTTCGCATGTGATTTTAATTATTTTACGATAATATTTAGTATTAGTATGGATGTATTGCATGGATGCTGCTGTAAAAAATTTTAAAATTTGCATTTATTTTGCAATAGGCAATGTGCGTTGTTATATGAGCTTCTTACAACGGTCACTGCACGTAGTTATATGAGATTTTTACAACGGTCAATACATTTGTGAAATAGGCTATGCAATTAGTATGGTTAGTCTATTCCAATGGATTATGGCCGTTGTATTATAATATATTGTAACGGGCAACGCAAGTTGTTAAATATGATTTTTACAACGGCCAATGCATGTTGTGAAACAGGCTACGCAACTAGTATGGTTAGTCTATTGTAACGGGTTATGCCGTTGTATTATAGTCTATTACAACGGTCATAAACCATTGTAAAAAGGTATACTGCAATGGTTTTTACAACGTTCTTTGCCGGTTGTAAAATGTGGTGGATCTATTACAACGAGGCCTATTACAACGGACACATGCCCATTGCAAAAACCATATTACAGCGGGCATTGCCCGTTGTAAAAAGACTATTTTGTTGTAGCGGTAGCGACTATGCTAAACTTGGAGGAAAACCCTTCAGGTGCACAAAGGGAGTGATAAGAGTGTAGGCTTGGCTGAATACGTGTAAATGCATCTTCATACGTATGGGAATTACAGATCAATAAAATTTCCAAATTGCTTCCAGCCAACTATACAATAGGGCTTTTGATTAGTATGAGTTACTTGGAGCTTAGATTGATGGATCAAAAAGAACTTCAAAAGAATTAAAGAATAGACTTGAGAGAAAGTTCCTACTTGAGGTAGAGAAAGAAGCTATGGCATAGAAATTCATTGATTTGAAGCAACATACCAAGTCCATGGTAGAGTATGTAGCATAATTTGAAGCTTTATCTAACTATGGAATAGAGCTCATTAGTACACCCATGAAGAAAAATCAGAAGTTTGTATATGGCCTGAAGAAATCATTAAGGAAACCCCTCCTTCAGATTAAGACCACTTTTGAGAAACTTGTAGATGCTTCATTGAGGCTCGAAGAAGAAGAGAAAGACATTAATGGGAAAGAAGAACCTAGGAGAAAAATCATTCTTGTTCAAAGAAGAAGGTTTCCATCTAAGAAGCAGATGCCGAAGTTCTTTAAAACAAAGCAAGCAAAGGGAGATGAAAAGGATGGAAAGAAGCAGCTTGGAGATCATGGTTATGATATAATTGTAGGGAGAAAGGAACATTTCTATAGGAAGTGCTCTCAAAAACGTAAAGCACCTTCTCAATTGACATGTAGAATTTATAGAGTGGTTGGACATATTGCTAATGCTTGTCAAAGAAAAGCTGGGAAGCTTAATGCACTAGAGATAGTTGAGAGCACATCTCAAAGCAAAGTGCAGAAGCTTGCAGTTCTTGAAGGTACAATTCCATTTAAATATTTATCTATTAGAATTCTTTTCGATACGAGTGCATCACATGCATTCATATCGAAGGAACTAGTAGATAGATTCAACCTTGTTATAGTTTATCTTATCACCTCCTTGAGGAATATAAATCACATTAGGGAATACGCGCTCTCAAGATGTTACGCAAAGATGTTGAACTATTTTTTAGTGGTTATCCTTTTTATTGTGACTTACATATACTTGAATACTTGGGTTTTCAAATTATA
The DNA here is from genome assembly GCA_030765085.1 of Allium cepa. Classification (NCBI taxonomy): domain Eukaryota; kingdom Viridiplantae; phylum Streptophyta; class Magnoliopsida; order Asparagales; family Amaryllidaceae; genus Allium; species Allium cepa. The sequence continues at coordinate 324,143,688 of CM060940.1, read as the reverse complement.
CTCAGGATGGATTGGCTTGAAAGTTACAAAGAACATCTTCTATGTCCTGAAAAAATCGTCAACGTAAACCATACTGATTTGGAGGAAAGAATTGACATAACACTTGGAGACATTAGTCATGATGCTGGAGGATCTCTGTTTGCTATGGAAGCTCGAGATGAAGACAATATCGCTCGGATTCCAATAGTCAAAGAATATCCTGATATCTTTGAGCCAATTACAGATTTACCTCCTAAACGAGCTATAGAATTTCGAATAGACCTTGTTCCAGCTCAACCAGTAAGTTGACCTTTGACTAGAATGTCAACCAAGGAGAATGAGGAAACTAAGAAGTAGTTGACATAAATATAATTAAAGCATTTCATAAGGTCAAACAGTTCACCCTGGGTAGCTGCAACAGTATTTGTAAAGAAGGAAGATGATTCTCTAAGGTTATGCATTGATTTAGGAGCTTAATGATTTGACCATTAAGAATAAATATCTCCTCCCTAGGATCGAAGATATTTCGATCAGCTAAGTGGAGCTAAGATCTTTTCCCAGTTAGATTTTGTTACTGGATTCCATGAGCTCAGGATTGCTGAATACAGCATCCCACTAACAGCTTTCAAAACTCGATACGGCTCATATAAATGGTTGGTGATGCCATTTCATTTGACAAATGCTCCAGTTTATTTCATTAACCTAATGAATGAAGTCTTCAGAGAATATTTGGATAATTTTGTCCTAGTATTCATTGATGATATTTTTGTATAGTCTAAGTCTGAAGAGGAACATCAAAAACTCCTAAGGATAGTATTGGATACTCTAAGGTAGAATAAGCAAAAAGGAAGTTCTCTAAATTCCATTTCTAGTAGAGGCAAGTGAAGTTTCTTGGCCATGTTGTTTGAGAAGAAGCTATCTCTATAGACCTAGCCAAGATCGAAGAAATACACAATTGGAAGAGGCCAGAGGTAGTTTCAAAGATTAGAAGTTTCTTGGGATTGGCCGGCTACTATCGGGGATTCATCAAGGATTTCTCGAAGATAGTATATCCTCTAACTAATCTCACTAAAAACGAGTAAAATTTATGTGGACGGACAAGTGTGAGGAAGCTTGTAGGAAATTGAAAGAGATGCTTACAAATTCACCTATACTGATAGTGCCTGATCGCAATCAAGTTTTGGAAGTTTACATGGATGCTTGTATCTCAATCTTGGATGCAGTACTTGCGCAGAAAGGAACAGTTATAGAATATGCATCAAGGCAGCTAAGACCCAATGAAGCTAGATATGCTACACATGACATAGAGTTAGTAGCTATAATGTTCACAATGAAGATATGGCAAAACTATCTACTTGGAGAATCATTTGTGATATATATAGATCACAAATCGTTGAAGTATCTATTTACAATAAAAACTTAAATATGAGACAACAATGTTGGCTGGAATATTCGGTAACCTACGATCTCGAGATCTGTTATATGTCTGGTAAAGGGAATCATGTTTCTAATGCATTAAGTAGAAAGCACAAAGTTGTGGTCTCTATAATGATAGCTGGTGGAAGGATTTAGAACTTCTTTCCATGTGCAATGCTTAGGATGAAGACTCAGATGTTGATTCGGGTGTAATATTGGCAAGTCTCGTCGCTCGACCATCTATTATAGATCAGATAGTTAACACTCAAAGTCAAGGTCCATCTACTCTTTCTATCATCCAGAAGTTGGAGACATGAGAGAATTATGGTGATCTTACCGGTTACTCCTTGGATGCATAAGGTTTCTTAAGGAGAAAAGATAAACTAGTCGTGCCAGACAAGGCTAATCTCCATATAGAGGTGATGGATGATTTTCATCGATCACGTTATACCATTCATCCTATTGAAACCAAGATATATCTAGACATGAAGCATCTGGAAAGGGATGAAGCGTGATATAGGAAAGTATGTGAAAGGTTGTATGACCTATCAACTAGTAAAGGCAGAACATCAAAGACCCAATGGTTTTGTATATCCATTGGAAATTCCCCAATGGAAATGGTATCAACTATGTGTGAATTAGTAATCAATGATTCACATATATACTGTTAGAATAGTTTTAAGCCATGTGATTTTCGGTGTCAGTGTACTTTATTGATGGGTTACCATGGTCTAGAGGTGGTCACAACATCATATGGGTAATAGTTGATCGGTTGACTAAATCAGCACACTTTATTCCCATGAAGTCAAATTGAACCACAATGTACTTAGCCAAGCTATACAAGAAGGAAGTAGTGAGACTACATGGAGTTTCTAGCTCCACCGTATGAGACCATGATCCGCTATTTACTAGTCAATTTTGGAGAAGCTTTCAAGAAGCATTGGGGGCTAAACTGAATTTAAGTACCGCCTATCATCTCCAAACTTACGGGCAGATGAAGTGAGTCAACCAAGTACTTTGTGGTTGTGTTCTTGATTTTTGGTAGAAGTTGGGAAGATCATTTTCATTGTCGAATTTGCTTATAATAACAGCTTCTATTAACAAGAAAACTTGTCATCGCCCCAAATAAATATTTAAATGTAAGTGGTACATTCGAAATTACCTTTCAAACAAATTAAGATAGTTTTAAACCTTTTATGTCTCTTTATTCAAACAATTTTGTTGATTTAGATCTCCCTTAAGTTCATCTTTCGAAAAGGTTGTGGCAATTCAAACTCCTTTTTAACAACCTTTTGAAATGGTCGAGACATCTAAATCTCTTTTGAAAATACCTTTCGATCTAGTTGAATTGGCTTAGGATCCTATCAAAACCTCCTTTCGAAGTGGTCAAGGTGACTTGTGGTTAGGACCTAATGATCTAAGGGTTTCAGCTAAATTAATGGGTTTCAACTTCTTCGAAAGGTACCCTTTTGATCAACATTGATATAAGAAATCCATAACCATAATCACATAGAAGTTTAGATCGGCTAATAAATCCAGAAATGCCATATACTTGCTTTAATAAATTTTTTTCTTGATTATAAGAAAATAAAGTAATGGAATAAAGAAAAATCCCCAATTTAATTTTATAAATAGGGTTTACAAATTCAAGAAAGAACAAACATTGAGTGAATGAAATCAGATGCCCAAAAAATACCCCTAGGGTCATATTTATGGCATGGATTGGCCCCAATTGAATCGGTCCTCGCGACTTAGTCGAAAGGGTGCCTTGAAGACCTTTCGTTGCTGTTCACACCAGAGCACCCTTCTACTTTGCTTTTAAATGTAACTTGAGTTATTTTGAGTTCGTCGAAAGGTGTAGATGCGCTCCCCACTTTGTTTTTGATGTTGGTTCTAGTAAGAAAGGATATGGGCTTTCGACTATGTTGATAGGTGAATCTTTGGGGCTTCGAAGGAGTTGGAAGGTAGTTAAAGGTATAAATGTAGAAGGTAGCTTTCGAAGGCATACTAGTTACCTGTTGCAGAACCCCATTTTCTGGTGTATGAGAATTCTACATTGAACTTAAGTAAGATTTTTTATAATTGTTGATGGTTTCAACCGATTCGAAAGGTTAATTTATGCTTTGAAAGGGGTAGCTATGCCAAATGTTCTTGTGTGTTGTTTCCCAGGGAATTGACCGGGCAACTTAGTATTCGACCTACCAAGGGTGTTCAGCCTGTAGAAGGATTGGCACCATAGCACCGCAACTTAGTACTCGGCCTACCAAGAACATTCGGCCTAAGACATTTCTCGGCCCAAAAATGGCGCTCGGCCAGAGACTTCGTCGGCCAAGAGCATCGTCCGGCCTAAGACACTACTCGGCCAAAGACGGCGCTCGGCCAGAGACTTCGATCGGCCAGGAGCATCGTTCGGCCTAAAACATTGCTCGGCACAAAAATGGCGCTGGGCCAGAGACTTCGTCGGCCAAGAGCATCGTCCGGCCTAAGACACTACTCGGCCAAAGATGGCGCTTGGCCAGAGACTTCGATCGGCCAGGAGCATCGTTCGGCCTAAGACATTGCTCGACCAAAGATGGCGTTCGTCCAGAAACTTCGTTCGGCCAAGAGCATCATTTGGTCAAAGGCCTCGTTCAGTCAAGATGGTGTTCAAACATCAAGCTCCTCGTTCGGCACCCAGACCGTTCGGCACCAAACCATTCGACAATCAAGGATTGTTCGACATTCTCTCCAGCACGCCCGGTCCAAACACTGCCCGTCCTACTCTTCCGCACAACAGACGTGTTGTTCGGCATGAAGAAACTGGGTCGGTACTCGACCGTTCGACATGCTCGGTTCGACGTACAAGACTTGTCCTATTTGGACCAAGTTATTCAGCTACCAGGCCCACCAGGGAAGTCCAACCCACCTTTGTCTATAAATAGAGGGGCAGGGGTACAGAAAAAAGAGAGAGATTTTAGAGAACACTGGGGAGACTCTGCCATTTTCAAGACTCACTCCAGACTTATTTCTTTTACTTTGCAATTGTATTCTAGTAACTAAAAACGGATTGTATCTGTAATCACCCATCAAGGAAATCAATGGAAATCAACTTCAAAGTGGACGTAGGCAGTTACGCCGAACCACTATAAATTTGGTGTTCTTGTTCTCTTCATTTAAATTTACACTCTATTCTCTGTTTCAATTTACTTTCTTCATTAATCTCTCTACACAATATTTCTAAGGGTGTTGGTGACCAATTTTGGTGCTAACATTTTGATGCTTTCATTAAGAGTTGAATTCTCAGGCTATTAGGATCTACTTTGTTGCTACTGGATTGCGTAAGTCCCCCGAAGGAGATCCATAATCATCCGTAGGCATTTGTTGATTCAACTCAGAGTTACTATCAATAACTCTACCATGGGAAGACCACGGACAAGATCATCCTCTCAAAATGCAGATGCCCACGAAACTGCTAGTGTGCAACAACTCGGGCCTAGCAATCAGCAAGCTGCTCAAGGTGCAGGACCCTCCAACCAAAACCGAGCAGAAGTTGTTTCCCGAGCGGAATTCAATGACTTGATAAGAGAACTTAAGGAGAGTAGAAAGCAGCTTGCTGAGCAAATGCAAGTCAATGCTGACCTCATAACTCAGCTTACTCAGCAGCAGCATCAGAATGCTGGAGGTAGCCCTGTCACCTACTCTGAAGATGATAGTTCGACTTCAGTTGATGAACCGCCTGAGCTTAGACGCCGCAAGGATGAAAATTCACAAGCAGGTGCCACTGATCGATCTACTAGAAATCAAGCCCGTGGAACGGAACCCCACTTCCCTTCTTCTATACAAACCCCGGACTTGACAGCTATGATCAGACAGTTGATGAGAGAGAATCAAGGCTTGACTAATGAAGATTGGAGTGTGTTGAAAAGCCATACTCCCTTCACGGACCCCATTCTACAGGCTGAATATCCGAGAAAGTTCAGCATGCCCACCATTCCAGCCTACGAAGGGAAAACTGGCCCTAGACAGCATGTAATGAGGTATGGATGGATGATGGATTCAGCAAGGGCCAATGACGCAACCAAGTGCAGGTGCTTCCCGATTACTATATCCGGAATTGCCACCATATGGTTTACTTGACTTCCCCCACGATCAATACCCATCTTTGACGAATTAGCAATGAAATTCATAGAACAATTCAGGATACACACCACCCCTCCAAAGGACGTGATGTCCTTATCAAGTTTGACCCAAGCTCCAGGAGTCACTGAAAGCATACTTGTAGAGGTTTCATGTTACTTCTACCGAAGTGAGCAATCCTAACGACCATGCAATTTTGATGGCAGTGATGCGTGGAGTGGATCCCGATTCTGAATTCGAAGATTGGTTAGCGGGAAAGTCCCCAGCCACACTGGAGGGTTTTTATTCAAAGCTCATCAGTTCATAAGGAGGGAAGAAGATCGATGAACAAGGAAAGACAAGGCACCAAGGCACGTTCAGGAATCTGTAAAGAGCAACGTCGCCATGAAGACAACTGGCAATAACCCTGGAAAGACTCAAGCCAGCGTTTAGAACAAGCTCGGGTAGTCTAAAGAATCCGGAGGTGGAAATCTCGAAAAGAAGAAGGAAACGGGGAGATGGAAGTCAAGAATCCCAACCTACAACGAATACACTCCACTGAATGCATCTCTTGAGAATATCTACTTATCAACCTGCAACACTTTTCAATACAGAAAACCACACCCAAATGAATCAACAGAGGAGCAGAAGCGGACTGCAAATTATTGCCGCTTTCACGAGTTTTATGGGCACAACACAGAGGAGTGCAGACATCTTAATGACGCTATTGAGAAATTGATTAGGCAGAAGAAGCTACAGGAATTTGTCAAAGACCCACAAGACGGAAGGCAAGAGACATCGGACCCTGGGCGAGGGCCAGCCCCACACCAACCAGAACAACATAATCGGACTGTGGGTAGATTGGTTATTAACACGATTTCTGGCAGACCTCACCCTGCGGATAAGAATTGGCAGGAGATGGAACGATATGCTAACTCTCTGAGACATGCAGATTATGAGTGTTGTTCGAATGTGGAGGACGGAACTCCCGCAAAGCAGCAGCGCACGATGAATGATGACGTCGTGTTAAGGAGCAGAGATGCGGATAAGATAGAGGCCCCTACTCTCGACCTAATGGTTATATCCGCGACCATCGGGCCGGCATTCGTAAAGAGAATTATAATTGATTGCGGAAGTTCCGTTAACATAATCTTATGGAAGGCATATGACCAAATGAAAGTAGAAACCAAGGATTTGAAACCATCCAAAGCCAGGATCCACGGCTTTAACGACGCGGCAACTGATGCCATGGGATATGTGGAATTACCCGTCGAACTGGGGCAAGGTGAACGTAGGAGAGTGTGAATCCTACCATTCATAGTGCTGGATGTCGATTCCCCATATAACGTGTTCCTAGGATGTCCAGCCTGGCAGAATTCATGGCAGCCATGGCCCCATGGTGTTTGACGTTAAAATTTCCCACAAACAAAGGAGTAGGAGTAGTGCACGACGATCAGGCAACCGGTCATGCATGCTATGTGGCTAGCTCAAAGAGGCGTAGCGTAGGGAGAAAGGAAAGGTTGTGGACAGCTCGGTCCGCATCCAAAACTCTGATGATTGACAACTAACGCCCGAGCCCTGGCTTGGGCGACAATCTCGGATCCATAGAGACATAGATCCGAGAGATGATGATGGGGAACCCAGGGAAACAAATGCAGCACCAGCCGAACTGACCATTGACATCTCAGTTAGCTGCAACGACCCATCACGAGTTCTTAAAATAGGATCACAGCTAGACCCCGTAGCGGCTGAAAGCCTCAATGATTTCCTCCGAGTGAACCTTGATGTTTTTGCTTGGACACATTCTGATATGTGCGGGATTTCTCCTGCAATTGCGAGTCATATGTTGAACATAGACCCAAAACATGTCCCTGTGAAACAGAAAAGGAGGGGCATGGACCCAGAGAGGTCCGCAGCTCTCAAGGAGGAGGTGGACAAACTAAAAACCAACGGGTTCGTCCGCGACGCCCTCTACCCTGAATGGGTATCTAACCCGGTGTTAGTAAAGAAAGAAAATGGAAAATGGAAAACTTGTGTCGATTACTCTGATTTAAACAAAGCATGCCCGAAGGATAGCTTTCCATTACCGAGGATTGACCAACTGGTCGATTCAACAGCGGACACGAGTTACTATCATTTATGGACGCATACTCTGGTTACAATCAAATCCCGATGCACATCCCGGACCAAGAACACGCCAGCTTTGTCACCAACGTCGGGTGGTATTGCTACGTAGTAATGCCCTTCGGATTAAAAATTGCAGGAGCAACTTATCAACGTCTGGTAAATCGAATGTCCAAAGATCAGATTGGGAAACCAATGGAAGCCTATGTGGATGACATGCTTGTGAAGTCGTGGCAGTCAAACAACCACATCCGAGACTTAGCGGAGATGTTCGATATAATCAGGCACTACGGGATGAAGATCAATCCTTTGAAGTTTTCATTCGGCGTAGCTTCAGGAAAGTTCTTGGGTTTCATTGTGAACGCGCGAGGGATTGAGGCTAACCCGGAGAAGATCCAGGCTATCCGAGATATACAGGTACCCAGAACCATAAAGCAAGTGCAAAGCCTGAATGGAAAAGTGGCTGCGCTAAGTCGATTCATATCCAGAGCTACAGATAAGTGTATTCCCTTCTTCGACATTATAAAGAAAGGTAAGAGAAACTTCAAATGGACGTCCGACTGTGAGGAAGCATTTCGGACTCTGGTAAGGCACTTAGAAAGTCCCCCGGTACTATCGAAACCAGTAGACCACGAGACGTTGTACGTGTACTTGGCTATCTCCCAGCATGCCATCAGCACAGCCTTGGTCCGCGAGGAAGACCGAGTTCAAAAGCCAGTTTACTATGTTGGTAAACGCTTGACGGGGGCGGAGAGGAATTATCCAAAAATTGAGAAACTCGCCTATTTCTTGGTGATTGCGTCATGCAAGCATCGTCCCTACTTTCAAGCACATTCAATCGGTGTGTACACTGACCAACCCTTGCGACAAGTACTCCAACGACCGGAGACTTCCGAAAGGATGTTAAAATGGAATATTGAGTTGAGCCAGTTCGACATTACCTACCTGCCGCGAAGGGCCATCAAGGACATGCACTAGCTGACTTCATCGCTGAATTCACTCTGCCAGATGAACCGAGCAGTCACAGGGTCATACCTCTCGTTCGATGGAAGATGTACACCGATGGGGCATCTAACGACCATCGCTCGGAGGCAGGCATAGTCATCGTAACTCCGGAAGACTGATCAATCTGCTACGCTTTGAAGCTTGAGTTTGCAGCAACAAATAACGAAGCCGAATATGAAGCATTGATTGCTGGCTTAAGACTTGTTATCAAACTGGGAGTGAAGTCGATTGAAATCTTTTGCGATTCACAACTGGTAGTATACCAGGTGCGGGGAGACTATCAAGCAAAGGGACAGAGACTGGCTCCTTACCTCGCTCGAGCTCGAGAGTTACTGGCAAGTCTCGAATATTATGCCATCTCCTATGTCCCACGCGAACAGAATAGAGAAGCTGATTCGTTAGCAAAATTCGCAAGCACTGGCGATGCACAGCAAATGGGATTGTTCCCTGTTGAGACGCTGCTTGCTCCAAGTATAGACACGATGGAGATAGATTTCGTGTTGGAAACCGAACTCGAAAAGGAATCGTGGTTGACCCCGATCAAAGAGTACTTGCTACAAGGGGATTTGCCTGAAAAAAGGAGCGAAAGACGCCAAGTCCTTCGTAAGGCTTCGCATTATGTAATACATGATGGGATAATGTATCGGAGGGGATTCTCGACCCCCTTACTCCGGTGCATGGCCCATGACGAGATAAAACGGGTACTGAAAGAAGTCCATGAGAGAGAGTGTGGTGATCATACCGGGAGGCAAACACTGGCAAAGAATATCCTCCGTTATGGATACTTTTGGCCAACCGTGAATCGTGACGTTGCAGATTATGTGAGGAATTGTGACAAATGCCAGATATACGCGAAAATTCCAAGAGCTCCGCCGACGGAACTAACACAAATGGTTAGTCCCTGGCCATTTGCAATGTGGGGAATTGACCTGATTGGTTCTTTACCAATAGCCAAAGGAGGCGCAAAATATGCAATAGTGGCAGTCGATTACCTTACCAAATGGGCAGAGGCAGAGCCTATGGCCACGATCACCACCAAGAAAGTCATTAATTTCGTTGTATGAAATATCATATGCCGTTTTGGCCTTCCATGGACCATCATAACAGACAACGGAACTCAATACGAAAGCAAGGAGTTCAAAGAATTTTGTCAGAAATGTGGCATTGAGAAAAGGTTTGCAGCAGTTACACACCCAAAGGCGAACGGATAGTTGGAAGCCGTAAACGAAATAATCAAGTCCATATTAAAAAAGCATTTGGAAAAGGCTAGAGGCAAGTGGGTAGATGAACTCCCGACGGCGCTTTGGGCTTATAGAACTACCCACAAGACCACGACTGGCCACACTCCATTCGCATTGGCATATGGCACGGAAGCTGTCATACCCGTGGAACTTGAGGTTCCATCACATCAGGTAACTTATTACGACCCTGCAACGAACCAGGATGTCTTAATGGAATCATTGGACTTTATTGATGAAAAACGCGAAGAAGCTGATTTGAGAGCGGCCTCATACAGACACCGAGTCACTAGATATTATAATGGAAAAGTCCAACCAAGAACCTTTGATGTGGGAGATCTCGTTTTGAAACGAGTCTTTCCAACTCCATCTCACACGAATCCCGCATGGGAAGGCCCATACGTCATCGAACGGAAGCTTGGAAAAGGAACTTTCAAGCTAGCGACCATCGATGGTGCGACACTCCCTCGAGCATGGAACAGCGAGCATTTGCGGCGTTATTACACCTAATCTCTTTCCTTCATGCAGTAATTGCATCTATTTCCAGTATGTTTTCATTCCTAGTTATTGGCATGTAATAAAAGAGTCTAGTGCTTTCATTAATAAAGGCTTGAAGCCATCTTTTTCATGAATGATTAATGTTTCTGCGTATGATAATCCTGCGACAAGCAATTACAATTATATTATTCTGGCTGGCGTATGAACGCTCAAAACAGTTCAAAAATCTCCAAGTCCCCGGAGTGCGGACTGGAGTACTCGAAGTCCCCGGAGTGCGGACTCGAGCATAAGTGAATAAAAAACTCTAAGTCCCCGGAGTGCGGACTAGAGTACCCTAAGTCCCCGGAGCGCGGACTCAAGTATAAACGACTTCAAAATCTTCAAGTCCCCGGAGTGCGGACTGGGATACTCTAAGTCCCCGGAGGGCGAACTCAAGTATGAACAGTAAAAATTCTCCAAGTCCCCAGAATGCGGATTGGTATATATCACAGTCACAAGGAAAACTGAATAATAAGAATCTTTTGAAAAGACAGAAAAGGGAACTAAACTTTATTCAGGAAAAGTTTTCTGCTACAAGCACTCCAAAATTCGGAGCCAACGTTCTATCTACAAAAATTATTACATGACTTAAACTGACTCTCGTTGAACGAAGACAGTAGTCATTTCTTGTGCCTCTTCAGCTTTTTCCCAGACGACTCTTCCCCAGAGCGTTTACCCTTGGAACCTTTCCTTGATGGAGGAGTAACTACTGAAGAAGTAAGGGGAACATCCAAGGGCTTGGACCTGCCGGGAAGGATGACCTTCAATGGCTTGTTCAAGGGATCATCTAGGTCCACTTCACGCGGCTCAATCTTGATCGTGACTGTATCTCTTTTCTCTTTCTCGAGTCGCTCCTTCATGCTTAATTCAGATGTATGCTCAGAGGCGCATGTGACTTCTACTTCATAACTCCTAGAGGAGGAATCAGATTTGCCTTCGTCAAGCGCCCCGATCACTTGAGCATCTGGCCCAGGAACCTCGCCAGCATGAGCAACCCCACCGGACTTTTCCACCTCCTTGGCGACATCGCTCCTCAGAGTGGGATCGGGGTCAGAACGACCTACACAAAATCAGAAAAGATGAGCATTAGAATGCAGTAGTACTTCACAAAGAATGACGACTTTCAAAATCTCAAAGTGGAAAGTTATCTACCAGGCCCTGGCAAACTCTCTATCGTCAAAGGAGTTTCTCCCTCCGGGATAGGAGACAAAACATGAACGCCCAGGCCGAGGGCTTCCGGATCATAGCCAGTGTGCTGTTCAAAGGGATCAAGTGTCGGCCGACCGGCCGGGAAGGCACGTGAACAAGAGACTCGGCTCCGGATGGGATGGCGACAACTTCTTTCCCTTTCCTCGAGGGGGAGCCTTTGCAATAAAGAGCCTTGGCCGTCGATAGATCCGAAGGCTCATTTCCCTTCAGAAATTCCTTTATCAAATCCTCCTCGTCAACCTCCTCGACACCATGCTCGGCCTTCCTGATCTGAATTAAAGTTTCCCATGCCTCGAACAACGATTCAAGATAGCCATCGCCCAAAAAAGTTAGGTCACGGTGCATGAGCACGCGGGCGTTGAATTCGGCAATGAGTGGGTCGAACGCAGTTTTGATCTCCTCTCTACCTTCCTCCCTAGCTGCCTCAAGACGAGAATCGATAACCGTCAACGTCGTCCCATTGCCCTCCTCACGGGCCTCACTCTTTAACATCTCAACCCTGGAGAGCTCGCCCTCGAGTTGTTCTTTTAAAAGTCGGGTGGCGACGATCTCGTCACAGTATCATTGTGACTCTTCCTGGACAGCCGTTTTCTCCTCCCTCTCTCTGCGGAGAAGCTCTTCAAGTTCCTTGACCCGAGCGCTGAGCGCATCCCTCTCCTTTTGAACAGAGTCCTTCTCCAAGGCCAAAGCCCCACATCGTTGAACCGCCTCATCAAGCTCTTTCTTGTGAGTTGATTCCAAGCGAGTGACGACCTCGGCAGTATCCCTGGCACTCCGGTGGGCGGCCTCGAGTTCAGATTTATATGTGGCGATTTCTTCGTCCTGGGCCTTAATGATGTTTTTATCGTAGGTAGCCTCAAGTTTCAAATGGTCTATTTCATGCTGGCGCTCCACAGAGACTTCAGAGAGTTTCTCGGCTAGGTGGACGAACGCGTCATGTTGAACATAGACGTCGTTGGTGCAGGCAATGGCATTCTGCTTAACATCTCCGGGTATAGGATGAATCGTCGGAAGGAACTTCAACCCATCAAAGCAGATCTTGGGAAATGTAGCCTTGAGCTCACTCAGTCCCTCTGATACTGTGGGATCTGATGCAGGAGCAGGAGGAGACGGCTTTGCAAGTTCGCCCCTTCTATGAGAATCTCGGGACTGTCGAGTGGAAGAAGAATCAGAGCGTTGATCTCGGGGGATATCAGACTGCGACCCCTTGTAACCAGGTTGATCCTGGCCTTGCCCCGAATGAGAAGGGGGGTGTCGGTGATGCTTGGGCTGATAATACGGTTTCTTCCGAGATGATGAGTCCCGAGAATGACGGTCCCCACCACCATCACCATCTCTATCTCGTCGTCTCTCGGGACCCGAGTCCCATCCGGACGGATGAAAAATAGAAGAACCACGGAGGCGATCGAATCCGTTCAAGCGTCCCATGTCACCTACACAAAATTCCAATAACAGCGAATTAGCAAGGGGAGTTATATAAAAAATCTAAGTAAGACTTGAGGTGCAATAGTAAGTGTTCGTGTGTGTCCTAGTGTTTCCCCCCGACGGACCAGTGGCCTTGCTAATAGGGGTTTTCACACCCTGACTTTGGGATGGAATGCCCACATCGCCTCTGATGGGAGAATGGAATTTGAATGCCTCCGGATCGCCAAAGTCATAGTTAAGCAGATCATCGGGGATGGAGAGATTCGACAGGCCCTTTAAAGAACTTTCCACTCGCTGTGAAGAAGCCTCTTTCTCTGCCGGGATGAGCGTAACTTTGGAAGTTCCGCCAACCTTTTCCTTCCTTATCCTATACATCAACTTCTTTTTTCCCTTCGAAGGGGAAGATGACGTCTCAATATCGTGCACCTCGACCAGTGGATCCAGAGTGGGACCCACATTCTCACCTTGTTTTTCAGGGGGCTCACCCTCTTTGATCTCCCCCTCCTCCTGTGCACCGGGGGTATGGCATGATGACGATCCAGCCAACTTTTTCCCTTTACCAGATTTGGGTTTAGAAGCGGAGACGCCCTCGGGAAGACTCACCCGACGACCTTTGGCTAACAGCCCGAACCTCGACAATGACTCATTCGAGATGAGAGTTTGAATGTCTCGTTCTTCGGCAGGAAGAGCCCTGATAGCTTCAACAGCCTTAGAGTGAACACGGTCCTCAGGGCGGGGACTGACATCTGGAAAGATAAAACAAGAGTTAGGGAAAGCATAGCATCGATAAAAACATGAGCACCATTCAAAGAAGAAGACTTACTTCCTTCAACCCATCTCCTTGCGAAGCCGGGAGGGCAGCACACATAGAACCATTCCTGTTTGTACAGGGAAAACTTGCTCCACGCTCCGGTTAGGATTTGGCACTTGTGATACGGCTCGAGGAACATGAAAGAGGGGCTATCCTTCCGCTTCTTGATCATGTAAATATATCTGATGTTGCTGGAAGTTGTAGGTCTAGAGAAGATGGCCATGAAGAGGAGCTAAGTCCCATATATGAACGCGTGTCCGTTGGGGTGTAGCTGCAATGGGGCAACGTCGACATGTTGCAACACATCCCGAAGAAACAAATTGAACGGAGGCACGCTGCCCACCCAGCATATAAATTTATTGCAGGCGGTGTATCCGACTGGGGGCAGGTGTGGACGATCACGGCCCGACGGAACCAACACGTCGGCGAAAGGGATTCCGTGAATCGAACATATTCATCGGAACGTGGCTTCGTTAATCTTTGAAGCCAGTGAATCGATCGAATTATCCAGGAGGATCGTTGACTCCAGGGTATCAGGAGCAAAATCATGAGCGAGGGTGGTCGACGGATTAGAAGTGTCTATGCTCCTTTGTTTGGAAGACGGCCCGGGCCTGTCTGAGATGGTGGCGGAGCTGGATCTTTTAGACATCTTCAATAAATAGCGGATCTGACAAAACACATGTGTGAACTATACTTGAAAAATGATCGATGTCAGAATTAACAACACGAATAATCCCCCCACGTGGTGTGTGAACTAGTGCAATCAATCATGTATAAGCATTGAAAATTTGGAAGTCGCAAGGTAACTAATATGAAACTAAGATTATATCCCTCGCCTTCGAAGACCGTCATAGCTGACCGTCTCCAAAAGCCCGCCATACGGCGATTACAGTTTCAAGTTCAGGGAGTGTTAGAGGAAGTTATCCAATTACGTCAAGTAAAGTTCATATTTATGGCTGCTGGAAGTAGGAGGTTATTAGTTCAAATCAGTTCGATATGCTAGAATGTTAGAGTCATTGCCCTTGTTTTACGACCGTTGGGCATGCCTTGCTCGGCGAGTTTGCTCGGCATTTATGTGTGATTCGGTTATGCATTGTTCGGCACGTCTGTTCGGCATTTATGTGTGGTTCGGCTATGCACTGTTCGGCGTGTTTGGTTCGGCATTTATGTGTCGTTCGGTGTAAGGTTGTTCGGCCTCAATATGGCTCGGCATTGATGTTTGTTCGGCTAAGCTGTCACTCGGCGACGTTATCGTTCATCCTACAACTCTCGTTTAGCCTAACTGCAGTTCGTACTGGTTAGCGCTCGGCAGAGCATCGTTCGGCCAAAATACCATTCGGCCGAAACAACACTCAGCCTCCCCACTGTCTCATGCTACCTCCCTAACCTTACATCCCATCGTTCGGCCTATGGTGTGCCATGCTGAACCTAGGATAGGCCGAGCTTCAACGCTCGGCACGGTTCCTCTCCTCCACCTTTCTTTTTCCCAAACCTCGTTCGACACAAGGGAACCGTGCCGAACCACAGTATCTCTCCCAAACAACCCCTACGAGTGATCATCCCTGACCACATCTTCCCACCTCACATCGTTTGGCCTCGAAAATATCCTAATCAAAGTTTGGGTCCTCCACCCACGTAGCCCTTTCGACCACAGTTCTGATCTATGGACTCGATCGAGACCCTTTTTAATCAGGGAAGGGAGTTGGATGAAGGAATTTTACCTAGTTCATGGATTGTGCTTTAGAAGGGATTGAGTGGTCTTTAGGATCTGATGATAGGGGTGATTCGAAAGTTCAAGGTTGCAGAAGTGAAAGTAGGTAAAAGGGAGGAAGAAGAAGGTGTCGGGTTTTATAACGGAGGAGGAGAAGTTGAAGAGACTATGACCGGTTTTACCGGTCAAGGTGGTATCATTCGGCTATCTCGGTTCGTTCGGCCTGGGCTAACATGGATCGTTCGGCACTCGTCTTCGGCTGGGTTGTTCGGCATATGAAATCACTCGGTGAAACGTGAATCGTTCGGCCTTCGACACTACGTTCGGCCAAGAGAATCATACGACCCCCAAGGGTGATGACCAAGGATTGAAGCAAAGCGTGGAAGTTGAGTAATTCAAAGCGTATCACATTCGGTCACGTAATACACTTTGAGGGAGCAAGTGTCTCCCAGGGAATTGACTGGGCAACTTAGTACTTGGCTTACCAAGGGCGTTCGGCCTGTAGAAGGATCGGCACCATAGCACTGCAACTTAGTACTCGGCCTACCAAGAACATTCGGCCTAAGACATTGCTCGGCCCAAAAATGGCGCTCGGCCAGAGACATCATCGGCCAAGAGCATCATCCGGCCTAAGACACTACTCGGCCAAAGATGGCGCTCAGCCAGAGACTTCGATCGGCCAAGAGCATCGTTCCTAAGACATTGCTCGGCCCAAAAATGATGCTCGGCCAGAGACTTCGTCGGCCAAGAGCATCGTCTGGCCTAAGACACTACTCGGCCAAAGATGGCGCTCGGCCAGAGACTTTGATTGGCCAGGAGCATCGTTCGGCCTAAGACATTTCCCGGCCAAAGATGGCGTTCGTCCAGAAACTTCGTTCGGCCAAGAGCATCGTTTGGCCAAAGGCCTCATTCGGTCAAGATGGTGTTTAAACACTAAGCTCCTCGTTCGGCACCCAGACCGTTCGGCACCAAACCGTTCGGCAATCAAGGATGGTTCGGCATTCTCTCCAGCACGCTCGGTCCAAACACTGCTCGGCCTACTCTTCCCCACAACAGACGTGTCGTTCGGCATGAAGAAACTGGGTCGGTACTCGATCATTCAGCACGCTCGGTTCGGCGTACAGGACTTGTCCTATTTGGACCAAGTTATTCAGCTACCAGGCTCACCAGGGAAGTCCAACCCGCCTTTGTCTATAAATAGAGGGGCAGGGGCACAGAAAAAAGAGAGAGATTTTAGAGAACACTGGGGAGACTCTGCCATTTTCAAGACTCACTCCAGACTTATTTCTTTTACTTTGCAATTGTATTCTAGTAACTAAAAACGGATTGTATCTGTAATCACCCATCAAGGAAATCAATGGAAATCAACTTCAAAGTGGACGTAGGCAGTTACGTCGAACCACTATAAATTTGGTGTTCTTGTTCTCTGCATTTAAATTTACACTCTATTCTCTGTTTTAATTTACTTTCTTCATTAATCTCTCTACACAATCTTTCTAAGGGTGTTGGTGACCAATTTTGGTGCTAACATGTGGAATTTGAATGATGGCAAAACCCACTGTTTCAAAAGGTTTGGCAAACATATGAAAGCTCGTAATCTGTTGTCTTTGAAAGATGTCCCTCAACTCATTTGAAATCCACTTTTAGCATGCAAAACCATCTATTTCGAAAAGAATTAACTAAATAGGAAGGACAACCCTGTCTCTTCTCGACTTCTTCAAAGTCCATTACTTATCCAACATTTTGCTGAAGCATCCCTTTGATTCTTTTGAAAGGCTTTGTTATTACTATCTCTCTTGGTATATCCTTCTTTTTATTCTTCGTGGTTTCGAGAAAGTTAATATGATTTCTGATGGTAACAGCTTCCATCCAGCATTGGCATGACACCAATTGAGGCTCTATATGGAAGGCCATGTCCGTCACCCGCATGTTGGATATAAACTAAAGACAAGTTTGTTCTAGGTGCAGATTCTGTTAGAGATGCAACAAAGAAGATAAAATACATTATGAAAATGATAAAATATGCCCATGATGGATAGAAATCCTATGAAGTCTGTAGAAGGAGACAATTGGAATTTGAAGTTGAAGATTGGGTCCATGTGAAGATATCTCCACTAAAAGGAGTAATGAGTTTCATCAAATCAGGGACATTGGCACCTCGTTATGTAGGTACATACCCGATTATTGAACGTGTTGTGCAAACGACGTATAGAGCAGCACTTCCTGACAACCTCTCTAGTGTTCATAATGTCTACCTTATGTCTCACGAGGAAGTGCTTAAGAGACACAGAGATAGTTATTGAACCTCAGGACATTTCGGATATTGAGATATCTCCTGGCTTGACTTATTTCCAAAATCTTATCTGTATAGTCGATTCGGAAGTTCATCGGGTTAGAAGTAAAAAGGTCCCATTGGTAAAGGTGAAGTGGTCTAACAACCCATCAGGTTGTTGGAAGACCGAGGAGCAGATGATACATACATACCCTGAGTTATTTGCATATGTACATGAGTCAGGTATGCCGCTTTTCTAATATATTATTAATTAATGGTGTAGAAGAGCTAGAATTTATCTAGCAAGTTATAGATTCGCCTTAAGTAAGAATATCAAGGACACGATTCTCTTAAGGGAGGAGTCTGTAATAACCCGTTGTCGAGAAATTATTATTTAATGATAAGATAATAATTATTAATGATATTAGTGTGATTTGAATAAATTAAAGTGGAACTCAAGTAATGATTTGAAGCATTAGTTGGAAAATAGGTTACTAAAACAAAGAGAATTTAATTTGAAAAGAATTGTTGATTTAATAATTTATTGATTATTTTAAATGTGAAGATATGAATTTTTGTTTGAAGTAAGTTGATAAAGTAAGATTTTGCAGGATTTACAAGATGTTAAATAAATGAGTTGGAATTTAAGTAAAAGTTGGAAAAGCTTTTATAGAGTTAAAGAATTTAAAATGTATTTATAAATGATTTTGAATGAAAGAGAAAGAAATAAAATTAAATTAGATAAGATAAGTAAGGCCCATTACTACATGAGTCCAAGTCCAAAATGTCTTCATGTAAGCCAATATAGTTTTGTTGTGTAAATATTATTTTCATTTAAACAAAGTAACAAAAGAAATTTTTATATGCCTAAGTGATTCAAGCCCAAATCCAAAAATAAATATAATTGCTTTCATGATGCTTGGTCTCTGGAGTTTTCAAATTCCAGAGCCTTCTACCACTTTATATATACAAACCCATCCCTCCATTTTTCATACATATGAAAATTTGAACTTTTCTCCTAAACTCCATCACCCTAAAGTTTGAAAATAATTAATATTAAATTCAAAAAATAATACAGATTAAATCAAGCTTCTTGGCAACAATCTACACCAAGAAATCACAAAGGGCAAGTGATCATCATATTGAATTGAAGAAATATCTATAGAGAGGTTAAGAAGAGGGAAGCCAGGGAGGATTGGGAGATGAGTGATCATCAAATGAAGGTGAGTTTCCCCTACTCACAACTATGTTTGATTTGATATACAGATCATAAGTAGATGATCAGTTTATATACATTGATAGTGTAGTAGTCGCTCCTCTTCACCTAAGAATTGTACTCCATTAATATGATTGATTTTCGACAATTGTAGTATAGTAGAAGTGTGTGAGAATCTGACAGAATCATGCTAACAAATGTAAGAAATCAAGTTGAATCGACGTGATAAAGCACTAAAATTCATTTTAGAACATTAGGAATTCAATCGACTAAATGTCACTCAAATAGGGATTATTTGTTTGATTATTCATTTTAAGTAAATGTCACTAAAACGGGGATTACACTCATGTGTGTGTGGTGATACTCGTTACGGTAAGTATTCGCTAATAATGTATTGCTTATGTGAGCCACATGTTAGGCTTCGATTAAAGATATATATAGCTATAGGATGAGTAATATATGACCGTCCACACCGTGTCCAACTCCTTTTATAGTTCGGGAGTGAACCAGATTGGCTAGTATCCACTCTGGTGGCCTGATCGTGAAGTTGCGCCCCAAATTTGTGGCACTGTTGTTATTGTTGGTTAGGGTAGGTGCCCTTGTAGCCCCTTATATCGCTTAGGCTAGTTGTCTTTTACCGTTAGGGGAAAAGTAGGGTCGCGATCGAGGCCATGCATAGACAAGCGATTGGTGGATTGGATCACGATGTTTTCGAGGCAACCGCTACTATAGGAAGAGATTCGGCTACCTATGAGGAGGCTAATAGACCCTAGGTTCCTATAGCGGGCATGCGGCCACCAGCCTCCCTTTTGCTTCCAATGTATATGTGTGGAGTGGATTGTTATATATTGTTCTCAATCCTATAATGTGTTGATTATACTAGAGACCGTGTCTAAAGTGCAGTCAGTCCCCATATTTTCATACTCTATTGATTTGATATTTTAGGGATAACATCTATTTATCATTTATGATTTGGATTATGACTGATTCAAACTTGTGATTTATATGATGTCAGTTTGGATGGTATGATTCGATATGTTATCTCACTTTATATCTTTTTATGTATGACATTTTCATACTACATTGGTTATCATCATTGTCATTATATTATTTGGTATTATACTTAGGCATAGTCTCACCCGTGCATTCTTTGTAATACTCAGGTCAGTCCGAGAGACTTCTAATGTAGGTATTGATTGATTATGGAGCACTTTATGGACTTTTGTGGAGCCTAATAAGAGAGATAGGATGATACATTCCCTACTGATTTCGTAGCCTTAATGTATTGAGCAGTAGTTGTTGTATTATATATTGGGCTAGGGACCATCATTTTGCAGCCCATTGGACTATGCATTATATTATACTATACACACATACACACAGATATATATATATATATTATCTATTATGTTCTGACTCTATGTTCTTAGATTTATATTTATTTATCTATGAATGTGTATTCTTCATCTTGGAGGTACACGTGTTTATTGCTTTGTGGCGAGATCGGATACAAATATGGTAAGTAACATCATTATTTAAGAAATGTAGCGACGTTGGTCCAATGGTATATTCATGTGTGTGCCCTATATTTCTTCATTCTGCATATACTTAGTAATACTCTTGAATAGTACGGGTATAGAAGTAGGAGTGTTACACATTCTACTTGGGGGTCGATTAAACGGTTCAATACCGGGTAATAAATCTATTCGAAACTCCATCACTTTCGGGGGTGGTAACCTTGAAACTAGTTCAAACACATCTCAGAACTCCTTTACTACCCATACTAATCCAATATCTTCTTCTTTTGAGGTTAAGAAAAATAAAATACTCTTGCGCAGTTCTCCGCATTCTTCCAAAGCCACATACACCCTATCTTTGCAGTCTGGATGACTAAGATAATTATCCTTTCAGTGCATTACACCCTACACTATACTTCTTCAACCAATCTGTCCCTAAAATAACTTCGAAGCCTATGAAATCAAACAAATATGGACCACAAGAATACTTACACCACCTACATCAATATCTAGGTCAGTGCGTCTCAATCCAAGAATGAAATACCACCTTATCGGATTTGCTATAAATATGGAAGTGACTAATAGGTGACTCCTAACCCAAGTCTATGACAAACTCTTCAACTATAAATGAATGTGTAGCTCAAGTATCAAATAGTACTCTAAATACCGAAAATCATGGCCATACCTTCTAGGACTTTCTCCTTGCCTCCTTCCTCGGCAAACAGTCCTTCCCTTGGTCCCTCCAAAGCATAAATTTCTCCTTAAGCTTTGGCAGTCGTTCTTTAAATGTCCTGCTATCATGACCCATTTTTTCGTACCCTTTGAATCGATAATAAACCACACATGTCCAACTCAAATTGCACGAAAATACGGAACATGAAGGGTAATAAAGAAAAATAGACAGAACAGAATCTCGCTCGAATGGAATAACATATAATATTGAACAAATATCTTTACAGCGGAAAACTTTTAAATACATATATCAGAGTCTAACCTAAATTCAGCTTGGACAGTTATAAACATTTGTCCTTACAATTTCTAACAAACATCAAACAAAATACACTAAGTACAGCGGATAATAGAATATGTCCATAAGTCGATGGATATCTCTAGCTCTCCTCTGGAAACTCCAACCGTCTTCTACTAACCTGAAACTACTTGAATCTGGCCCGAGTATTAAAAGTACCCGGATCAGGCTTGATAAACTAGCGTGAGAAAAACTCAATAATAAATGACAATGTCATATATCAGCCTTTTTATAAAATCCTTTGAAAAGAAAGAGTATCTCATAAGACCATGCCCACACATAAACATGGACGGGTTTTTACCTTATGATAACTAAAACACTTTTATATCAAAATCTTTGATATTATTTCTAATGACATCTCTTTGAAAATGTTTGCAAATAAACTTATTAATCTTAGCCGAAATTGTTACCATTATTAAATTCTAGCATACTAGGCTCTACAAACAAAACCATGGGTTCTTATTAGAGAATGGATTTCCATACAAATGACCAGGCGAAGGATCTACCTTTCAAAATGGGTACACCTCTAGATGGATGTCCCGAGGCACATAATATCTGCCCTCTACTAGCACAAGACCAGCCTACCTCTACGAGATAGTACCGAATATGTCACCCCTGATCGTTACCGACCTTTAACTGAGCGCTCGTTTTCCATACACCACATTAATTTACATCCCGAACGTCATAGTGGGAAGAAATATATCTAGAAGAGGATGATCATACCCTAATTGAGAAATGACGCACTTAGCCTTGTTGCATCTAATCCTGTTTCAGTCATTTCCGATTTGATGAGGCTCGAGGCTATGATTACCTTTTCACAAAGCACATATCACATCTTTGAATGCCACTTTGCCATTTCTGTTAACTACTAATTGCATTCCATAAAAATACAACCCTTATAAACATTCATATGTTATAAGTGTGTAAATGTGATAGTTTTAACATGATCAAAATATAAATTCAAAAGCGATGAGAATTTCTCACCTTTATTTCCAATCCGTCAATCTTTAGGCGAATTTGCGTGCTTACGACTAATGAACTAACATGCTATTTCTAAGCGTCTCGACTTTATCGCTTTCCTTTTGTTCTCTCTTTTTCTTTCTTTTCTTTTTTTATTTGGCCGAAAGCTTTTTTTTTATTGGAGAGGAGGGTACGGCCTTGGTGTGTAGGGGTGTAAGGGCTTGGGTAGGTTTGTTTTAGGCTCGGCCTTGGTGTGTGGAGGGAGGAGGTATGCATGTGTTATAGGAGGTATGGGTAGTGGTTTGGTTGGGTTTTGGTGATGTGGAGATGATAGCTTGAAGGTAGAAAAGAATGGAGGTGGAAGAAAGGTTGGATGTCATGGAAATGGAGGTGAAGAAGAAGGAGAAAGTGAAGAAGGAAGGTAGAGAATGAAGTGTGAAAAATGAAAGGTATGGATGCATATTTATATTTGAGCTTTAGATGGCAAATGACTAAAATACCATTCTCTACTTTTTTGTCATTTCGTTTACTATTTCACCCTTGATTTGACCTTTGCTTAATGGAGAAGAAATGGTTTGATTTAAATTTGTACTTAAGAAATGACGTTTACCTCTTTTTCTTACACTTTAAAATGTTCGAATAACATTTGCTCCTTTTGCATAAGTGATATGACTTAAGCATTAATGGTGATGGAAAACATGTGAATGATTACTTACTTTTCCTTTTAAAAAAAATTATTTTAAAGAGAAGACTTTTGCATTGATTTAATTTGCATTAATGGTGTAAATGATGTTAAAGAAAAGAGTGTAAGTAGTAAAGAGAGGTGTCACTTTTTATGGTTTTTAATTATTTTAATACTTAAGTTTGCTCTTTTTCCATGTTTACATATACCATCTTATTAATGAGATATGATATAAAGAAATGATGTGGTTTATTAAAGTTTAATTTAATTTGAAATTAGTCAAATCATGTCTTTTCACTTTTCATACATTTATTTAAACTTTTCAAAAGTAAACTCCTTTTGTCTTTTATTGCTAAATGTAAAGTGTTTAAATAGTTTGTAAACTTGTATTTATGTGTTAGAAAATGTATCAAGTTGCAACAACTTGTCGGCAACTTGTTTTGGTTGAAAACGGTGTTTTTGTCGATAAATTTTACCATCAAAATTTGACCTTTTTGTTAAGCTGTATATTGAAGTAAACCAAACTTTAAAATGAACTTTTTTACTTCTTTAAATAAATTAAAACATGTCCCTTTATATTTAAAAATCATATTTAAATAATATCAAAATATCTATTTTTACAGTGCATGTAAAACTGACAAAATGCGACAAATTTTGGTTATTTCTATAAAACAATTATTAACACACTTTTAAATCTTTTAATATACTTTTATTATCTTTATTAGATGTTTTAAATAATATTTAACTTATCAAATAAATATTTAAACTTATTTACTCAAGTCTTTATTTATTATTAACAAAACTTAATTTTCGTCGATTTGTTCTAAAATCCAAATTTATACTTTTTATTCATTAACTATAAGAATAAATGATTTCTTAATTATATATAACATTTTTTATTTATGGTTTAAATTCCTTTTAAATTTGAAACGAATGAAATCTCTCATTTTCGAAGTAGCGAAATCATGGGTCGTTACATTCTCCCCTACTTAAAAGCATTTCGTCCCCGAAACGAAAGTAGATAAAAGAATCTATCTCATGCTCATATCCTCAAATAATTTGACTTATTTCTACTGATGATAGAAAAGAAGAAGGTCGATATCATAACAACACTAAAACAAATGATGCCAAACGTACATACAAAGATTCTCTACATTAACCTAAGTATCTATCACGTACTTACGGTTATATGTACATACATCAAGTCAAACTTCTATCCTACCCATCCTAGTGCATATTGCACATTTAAGATAATATATACAAAAACTAAATAAGACTATACATCCAAAAACAACCAAACTGATACTATATCAATATAATTGAATACATCCATATAACTCATCCTCTGTCTTGAGCATGTACTATACCTGAGGTCTATATATATACATACTGAAACATCAATCCAACCACTATATCTCAGTGCCTCCTATTTGAGATAACTATCCAACTACTAAGTAGACATACCCAAAACATCATAATCTATGTGATATTTGATTCGATCTATTATTCAAATTCATAAATTTACTTTGAACTAGTATCGATCCTCCGATTTCCTAATGTAGACTTTAATCAGACTTCTTGAACACAAACCCTTGCTTTCCTTGCATAGCACTAAACTATGATAGAAAACTCGTGTACATAATCATAAACTTTCATCAATGCTCTCCGTCAAGAATCGAGTGATAAATCCTTTTACAGACTGGTGTAAACACCTCAAAGTTCTATACTCAAATGTTAGATCAAAATTTATGTGCTGAAATGATGTGCGTTTAACTTATATACTTATTCACATTCATCTTTACCTAATACATTTCTCCAAAAATTTATATTAATCCAAGTTTATTTCGCAACCATTTACTTTCTTCTAAATACATTATTACTTAAGCATACAAATATGACTTAAACTTGTATAATATACCTTTACTTCCTAAGAGTATATATATATATACACATATCCAAAACTTCAAATTGTTATTACTTCAACTAAGGGTTCAACTAAAACTCTACTATTGTCTCAAATTAATAAGTTATAAAACTCAACCCTTGGTTTTCTTTACCTAAGATTTTCGTTTAGCTAATATTATTTATCCAATCCATATATATATATTAATAAGACAACTTTACTAAGTGTACACCTTTTTCTCACTGATTCTATGATTAACTACTTAACTTATTTACCTATCCATTTTCTAAATCAAATTTCTTAACCTTAAATCCATCAAATACCTTATAGTCAAATTGTGAAACTTAATTCACATGGTATTTGTTATTAAAACATTTTCATCCAACAATCAACCTATTAACCATATTATTCAAAACTATTCACTTCTAATATTACTTAATTTTGAATTACGAATGTTACCCTAAATGTATCACTAATTCAAAGTTTTATATTAGGATGATTTTTTTCTTATATCTCTTATTCCTAAATTTCACTTTAATTTTTTTAACCTAATCAAAGTGTCTAAATTTCAAATTACCTTATCTCCTTTATAAGTTATAGAACTTATCCTTTTATATTATATTTACCCAAAATTTCAATTTTGGCTTAGCTTTTTCTATCTTATTGATAATAATTTTCTTTCTAAGTATGCATTTTCTCTTTACTTTCTCTAATTACACTTCTAGCTTTAATATTATCATCAAATTATGAATTTTACTTCACAGGATATTGTACTTACTTTTAAATCCATCCATTATGATAATCACTTAATCATTATTATTTCTTAATACTAAATACTAAGGGTATATGATTAAAGTTCTAAATTCTAACTTTCAACTAATTTATTCTATATGGAATATCTTATAGTTAAATTGTGCAATACTAACCATAAGATATTTATATTTTAGTTTTACTAAGCTAATGTACAAACAATCCTTAATTTCTAACCCAAAAATAATGATATCCCCTTTTGTATATTTGAAATATAAACCCAAGGTAAAATTATTTCATTTATCAATTTCTTTAAAACAAAATCACTTTTATAAAATTAAAAAATACGCGCTCATATATATAATACACTCATAACTCATTCTAGGGTGTTACTAACCCTATCTCTAATGAGTTACTCATCTTAGGATATTACTAATCCTATCTCTGATGAGACTTACCCCTATCAGGCTTCGGTATTCGCTCAACCAAAAGCTTTGACACCAAATGTCATGATCCATTTTTCCGTACCCTTTGAATCGACAATAAACCATACACGTCCAACTCAAATTGCACGAAAATACGAAACATGAAGGGTAATAAAGAAAAATAGACAGAACAGAATCTCACTCGAATTAAATAACATATAATATTGAACAAATCTCTTTACAGCAGAAAAATTTTAAATACATATATCAGAGTCTAACCTAAATTCAGCTTGGACAATTATAAATATCTGTCCTTACAATTGCTGACAAACATCAAACAAAATACATTAAGTACAGCGGATAATAGAATATGTCCATACCTCGATGAATATCTCTAGCTCTCCTTTGGAAACTCCTACCATCTTCTACTAACCTGAAACTACTCGAATCTGACCCGAGTATTAAAAATACCCGGATCAGGCTTAATAAATCAGCGTGAGAAAAACTCAATAATAAATGACAGTAGCATATATCAACCTTTTTATAAAATCCTTTGAAAAGAAAGAGTATCTCATAAGACCATGCTCACACATAAACACGGACGGGTTTTTCCGTATGATAACTAAAAAACTTTTATATCAAAACCTTTGATATTATTTCTAATGACATCTCCTTGAAAACATTTGCAAATAAACTTATTAATCTTAGCCGAAATTGTTACCATTATTATATTCTAGCATACTAGGCTCTACAAACAAAACCGTAGGTTCTTATTGGAGAATAGATTTCCATAGAAATGACTAGGCGAAGGATCTACCTTCCGAAATAGGTACACCTCTAGATGGATGTCCCGAGGCATAGAATATCTGCCCTCTACCAATGCAAGACCGACGTACCACTACTAGATAGTCCAAATATGTCATCCCTTGGTCGTTACCGACCTTTAACCGAGCGCTCGTTTTCCATACACCACATTAATTTACATCCCGAACGTCATAGCAGGAAGAAATATATCTAGAAGTGGATGATCATACCCTAATTGGGAATCACCCACTTAGCCTTACTGCATCTAATCCTGTTTCGGTCATTTTCGGTTTGATGAGGCTCGAGGCTACGATTACCTTTTCACAAAGCACATATCACATCTTTGAATGCCACTTTGCCATTTCCGTTAACTACTAATTATCTTCCACAAAAATACAACCCTTATAAACATTCATATGTCATAAGTGTGTAAATGTGATTGTTTTAACATAATCAAAATATAAATTCAAAAGCGATGAGAATTTCTCACCTTTATTTCCACTCCATCAATCTTTAGGAGAATTTGCGTGCTTACGACTAACGAACTAACGTGCTATTTCCAAGCATCTCGACTTTATCGCTTTCCTTTCATTCTCTCCTTTTATTCCTTTTCTTTTCTTCTCTTCTTTTTATTTGACCGGAAGCTTTTTTTTTTATTGGAGAGGAGGGTACGGCCTTGGTGTGTAGGGGTGTACGGGCTTGGGTAGGTGTGTTTTAGGCTCGGCCTTGGTGTGCAGAGGGAGGGGGTATGTGTGTGTTATAGGAGGTTTGGGTGGTGGTTTGGTTGAGTTTTGGTGATGTGGAGGTGATAGCTTGAAGGTAGAAGAGAATGGAGGTGGAAGAAAGGTTGGATGCCATGGAAATGGAATTGAAGAAGAAGGAAAAAGTAAAGAAGGAAGGTAGAGAATGAAGTGTGAAAAATTAAAGGTAAGGATGCATATTTATATTTGAGCTTTGGATGGCAATTGACTAAAATACCCTTCTCTACTTTTTTTGACATTTCATTTACTTTTTGACCCTTGATTTGACCTTTTCTTAATGGAGAAGAAATGATTTGATTTGAATTTGTACTTAAGAAATGATGTTTACCTCTTTTTCTTATACTTTAAAATATTAAAATAACATTGCTCCTTTTCCATAAGTGATATGACTTAAGCATTAATGGTGAAGGAAAAGATAGGAATGATTACTTACTTTTCCTTTTTTTAAAATTTTATTTTAAAGAGAAGACTTTTGCATTGATTTGATTCGCATTAATGGTGGAAATGATGTTAAAGAAAAGTGTGTAAGTAGTAAAGAGAGGTGTCACATTTTTATGGTTTGTAGATATTTTAATATTTAAGTTTGCTCTATTTCCAAGTTTATATATACCATCTCATTAATGAGATATGATATAAAGAAATGATGTGGTTTATTAAAGTTTAATTTAATTTGAAATTAGTCAAATCATGTCTTTTCACTTTTTATACATTTATTTAAACTTTTCAAAAGTAAACTCTTTTTTTCATTTAGTGCTAAATGTAAAGTGCTTAAATAGTTTGTAAACTTGTATTTATGTGTTAGAAAATGTATCAAGTTGCAACAACTTGTCGACAACTTGTTTTTGGTTGAAAACGGTGTTTTTGTCGACAAATTTTACCGTCAAAATTTGACATTTTTGTTAAGCTATATATTGAATTAAACCAAACTTTAAAATGAACTTTTTTACTTCTTTAAATAAATTAAAACATGTCTCTTTATATTTAAAAATCATATTTAAATAATATCAAAATCTCTATTTTACAGTGTATGTAAAACTGATAAAATGCGACAAATTTTGGTTATTTCTATAAAACAATTATTAACATACTTTTAAATCTTTTTATATAATTTTATTATCTTTAAATAAGATTTAACTTATCAAATAAATATTTAAACTTATTTATTTAAGCCTTTATTTATTATTAACAAAACTTAATTTTTGTCGATTTGTTCTAAAATCTAAATTTATACTTTTTATTCATTAACTATAAGAATAAATGATTTCTTAATTATATATAACATTTTTTATTTAAGATTTAAATTTCTTTTAAATTTAAAACGAACGAAATCTCTCATTTTCGAAGTAGCGAAAACACGGGTCGTTACACCTGCTCTATCACACTTGAAGCACTTCATCTTCCCAAATTCCTTGGGCATAAGGAACCTTAAAGTACAATGCCTATTCTTCTGCAGTTAAAGCATACAACCTCTGTGTTATCAACTACGCCCTTCTCCTTCTGCGCTCTTTTCTTGCCTTTCATATACAGCGTAAACTTCTTCTTCTGCTCTGGATTGGATCTTGCCTCTACCCTTCTCTACTTATGATACATCCCACCACAACTTCTAGCTATGTCAACTACATACTCAAAAGGAGTGATAGATGAGCCATCACCTTATTATCAAGACTTCCCTCAAGCCCTTGATAAACTTCTCATTCTTCTTCATAAGTATATTGGCAATCTCCATGCCCTACTTAGCCGATGAGTTAAACTTTTGGATATACCCCTTTATTGTAAGATCTCCCTGCATCAGATCAATAAACTCTCTCGGCAGCACACTCTGTTGAGATTCTGATATAAATTGCACTTTAAACCTCTCTTTAAACTACTCCTAAGCGATCTCCTCCTCTGGGGTCTCAACAACTACTATCTCTCACCAGTCCAAGGATCTTCTCTTCTATGCATCTTCCAGTCCTAAGTCTCTAAATATGCGCTCATGGCTTCTTAGCCAATTAACACTTCAACGGAAGGCTCTTTCCCTATAAATGCCTTCCTTCCTAGATTTCTATAATCTTTATTCATCTTTAGAAAATCGTCTATCACCATCGCAGATCTTGGCTAAACTATCTGGTGCAGCTTCCCTTATCATCTAAGCCATGGACTATCTAGATAAGACATTTACATCTATGCTTGATTCATTTACTGGTTGTGCTACTTCCTTTCCTATTGTTCTTAGGATTTCTCCCATATTCCCTCTGTTAGTCTCCATACTATCGGCTTCTCTTCTTACAGTTGCTCCTCTTATCATAATTCGTCTACTTCTCAAATGCGTCTTGCATTTCTGTTAATAAAGTATTTATTAAATTTGAATAGATAAGGATTGATCAGCAATTTTCTTATTAAATACACTCTTTCCAATTTTTACGCAATACCACCCTTGCCTATCTTTTACAATGTTTTGTTTACTACTTCCCTTGGCGTAGTGCCACCCTGCTCCAATGTTGACTGCTTCCACTTTTCTATTAAATACACTCTTTCCAATTTTGACACGGTATGACCCTCCTATATTGCACGCAGTTCTTACTTAAATGTAGAGTCACCGCCCTAACTCTATTTCAAACAAACCCTGATATATCAGACAACGACTTTACATATGTCATTACCTCATTCGTCCCTGTTTTACTTTTTCTTAATTTTAATTGTCCTCTTTCTTTCGTTTCAACAATTAATTTGGATTTGTTTCCCTTTTCACATAACACTTGTTATTATATTTTCATATAATATTATTCATGCATCCCTGTAGTCCAAATTTTTCCCAAAGCAGTTCTTGGCCTATTTTGGTTCGTTTTCCCTATAGAAAATTTCAATAAATTTCCAAAAAATTTGTAAACACCTATTATAACATACTTAATCTTTATTTGGACTTTTAAGGGCATTTTTGTTATTTATTTGCTAGTTTCTCACCTTCAATAAATCATATAAGCTTAAGAAATATATCAAACTAAAAACCATCTCTAAAATCATGATTTGGACATCATATAAAATTTTCATGGTATTTCAAAATTATTAATGTAGGGAAAACACATCTAAACCTCCCATATTTATTTATTTATTTTCCAAAACATTCATTAAACCTTTTTATATCATTTAATAGAAATTCGTATGATCCCATCATAATTGAAAACACATAAATTTAAACCAAGGCCACATACTATGAATTGGAATAGAAAGATTAATTATTGCTCACTTAGATCTTTAAGTTGTCTAGCTTTGGTCTTCTTTATCCCTTTTAGCTTGCATTTTATTTACCTTCTTCCTATTTTCCTTCTCTAGGCTACTTCTGTTAAAGTTCTTCCTTAGCTTTTTAATTTATTTTAGGTGGGTTGAAATGAATGAATATAAAAGAGTAATATTTATTATCCCACAATAATTTAGGCTTAGGCACTTATGTCTCATTTCTATTAATTCATTTTCCCTTACTTCTCTTATTTGGACTGCCCTAGCCTTTTAATCAATTTATTGATTGATTTAAATTTAGGGTCGTTAAAGTATGTCTATGGTAAGTGTGTAGAATATAAAATAGAAGTATAAAATGTATCATGCAAATGAAATAAAATAAGTTGATTTGATCGAAGAAATAAGCTTGCTAGAAAAATGTTCCAAATGTACCTAAAGACGAATAAGATTCAATCTCAAAGTCACTCCTCCCTGTGATACATAATGATATATTAATAAGAGGTAATCAGACTTTGTTGGATATAATACAATTAAGGGTGAGTGAAGTTGAGTTAACTTCTCTTTATAGGGATGTGTATTTAAGAAAGTGCATCTGTTAAATTTAGTTTCATCTAAAGCATAGTTTATGTAACAACCCGATATTTTCAACCGTTCGCATCCGCACATGTCGGACTTGAATTGCTCAAAATACCGCATTGTAAATAAAATTTGACAAATCTCAAAATATACAGTAAATAAAAAAATCACAGAACACAGACACAGAGTAAGAAATGCAGCGGAAGTAAAGAGATAGCAGTTCATGAAGCTACTATGTAAATATATCAGAGTTAAATAAAATACAACAGACTAAATAAAGTACAACAGAACTCTTAAGATGATAACCAAGTACAAGCTGAATAGAACAACAGAACTGGAATAGATAAAACTAGATAAGCAGATAATCTCCAGCGATTCCAATCTCCAGAAAGTGGAATCCAAATCTGTGAATAACTCAGGCTGACCCGAGCGTAAATAAAAATACAAACACTCGAGTCAGGACAATATATACTTATATAATGTAAACCAACTCAAATGAACTGTAATAAGGTACAAGTAACTTAAAGGATGCCTGAGACCGCCCATCCTTTAAGGATCCGTTAAACTATTTACTATGTAGTAATATTTCGCTATTATAATAATGTCTACAGTAAAATAAACTTACTTTTAAATAGCGTTTCGGGCTACCAATATCACCCTTCACACATAACAGTCTCAGTAGTCCATCCAATATCACGCCATCTCCACTCCGGGTGACTGTCAGAGGATACCACACGGGCAACGGGAGAAAAACAAACTCGTAGTAAAGGCTCGGTATGGTAGGTGACACGGCACACAAGGCAATGCCAGGGTCGATATACCAATTACGCACACGGGCTGGTGGTAATGCAGCAGCCACATACGCCCACCTCGGAACACACTCCCATATCAAAATCGGAGGATGGCCATCTAATCAATCACCAGTAAGAGTATAGTATCGAAGGAATGTGTCCGATAGGAGGAATGACCTCACTTGGCCCGAGATCGCTCCTGTTTTAGCCACCTTATGCCAACTCACGGGAGTTGGGTCCACGTAATATACCTCAAGAACTTCGCCACCATCCTACTCCATTCTGGAATCTCCACCGCGTACACGGTTGTCAAAGTGGTTTTCGGTATCGACAGAGAGTATGCCAGATATCCGATCCCGGTCTCTTTGCCAACCAATCGTTATTATAACCCGTAGTTATAACTTTTAAAATAATGTTTATACTTCAAAATAGGATATCATTTCAAATCCAAATCTTTATCAAAATAATGATTAAATTAATTCCAAACCATTTTAAAACATCATATCTTTCCAGAAATTCTTGTCAAATCATTTTAATATATCAAAATATCATATCTTTTCAAAACCACATTTCAAATCATTTTAATATATCAAAATATCATATCATTTCAAAACCACATTTCAAATCATTTTAATATATCAAAACTATCATATCCATTTCAAGTCATTTCAATCATTTTAATATATCAAAAATATCATATCTTTCCAAAACTTCATTTAAAATCATTTTAATAAACCAAAATATCATATCTTTTCAAAACCACATTCGTTTCAAATCATTATTCATTTTATTCAATTTAAAATACCATTTCAATTTACATTTCCAAACAGTTTATATTTCAAAAATCATTTTAAATCATTAAAATGAAGTTATTATATTTAATAATTAAATTATTAAATTTCCAAAAATTTCAACTTCCAAAGTTCATTTATTCACTTAAGTTTATCAAAACAGTGAAAATTCACTATTCGCAGCATTTAGAAAACGCTACGGAAAGTTACATTCAAAACAGTTCAATTTAACAAAAGACAGCATTTTTTAAAAATGTTGTAATAGGGTTTACTTAATATTTCAAATAAACTTAGTTAAATTCAACAATTATAGCACTTAAAAAGATTGCCACAATAGCCTTTAATTCAATTTAGCTTTTTAGTTCATTATCATCAACTACATCATTTACAAATGCTGTAATATCATTTAAATTGCAATTAATAGCATTTCAAAAATGCAGTTAATTAACTTCAAATATTCAATATAATTTCACAACCAATTATATTTTTATTTAAAACATTTTTAACTTATAAAATCATACATTTTCACATTTATAAACAACATTTAATTTTCCTTAAGTTCATGATTTTATAAAGTTAAATTTCCATTCAAAAATCAAGATTTAATAATAATTCACTTATTAAATTTCAACATTCAAATTTAAATTCATTAAATTAAATTTCAACTTAACACTTAAGTTTAAATTTCAAAATATAACTTAATTTCAATTTTATTCACTTAACTTAAAATTCACTTTTAAGCCAAATTCACAAATTCCCATTTGGTTATATTTCAAAATTTCAACTTAAATAATCATCCCTTTCATTTTTTTAACTTTACTCAAAAATCATTAATATATTATAAAATCATTTTAAATTCATTTTAAATTCAAATTATCATAAATTTATCATAATTTCATATTTAATTTAATTTCCAATTATAATTAAATCAAAATTACCAAAATAACTTACATTTAAATTTTCTAACTTTTCCATAATTTATTTAACCTATAAATTTCCAAAAAATCAATAATACTTTACAAAAATCATTTTTAATTATGTTTTAAATCAAAATATTATAATATTTACATTTCAAACATATTTTTAAAAATTTTAGAAAAATATATTTTAACTACGGGTCTGTATATAATTTTCTAGCCTAGGTAAAGTGATACGGGTAATGTATCATTTCAACCCATAATTTACAAAGAAAATCCGGGTTTTATCATTTCAAACCCGCAGTCCCAAGTAAATGAAATAAAATGAAAATCGCTCAGGCCTATCATTTCAACCCATAACGATTTTCCCTTATTCTAAAGTCCGTTCGGGTATGTATCATTTCAACCCATAGTGATTCTAATCTAAAGGGAACTTGCAGTGTGATAAACTGATAAAAATAACAGAACAACATAATATAACAGTAACAGATGTTATAATAGGTGTTTAAGCATGGGTGAACATCATATAATCATAATATAGCATATGTAACCTGTTAATGCATTTTACAGATTCAAAAGGGGTCAATTTACTAGTTATATATGTACATATTGTCTAGTGAGGATAACTCACTTGTTTGAGCTGGAGACACAACAACGAATGCACGAATGAGATCCCAACAAGAACGATAACACGACACAAAGATGAGTGGGAGAGTCAAAGTATCAATTCCCTTAGGTACATTCAACAAAACAAGTATAACAACACATAAGTTTCAACACAAAATACCATTAAACAAAGCTAGAAATGGATGCATAAACAAAGCCAAAGTGTTTGCACTTGCTTCCTACCATCTATGCTTCAACTATGGATCAGGTTTGCACGGCCAAAGAATGTATTTGGATCAGGTCATGGATTGGAATGGGGCGGCCTAGCCTAGAGAAAGTGGTGCAACATTTGGTGATGCAAAATCTAACATTAGAAGGCAATAGCAAGGATTCTATGCAACTACAAGGCTCGGCCAAGGCCAAGGTGGGCATGGACACTTTAGGTATGGTCAGGTGAGGGTGTGTAGAGGTGTGTTAGATCGAGATCAGGTCAGTGGTGATGGTGGTTGGTCGGTCTAGGTGGCGGCTAAAGGGAGATGAAGGTGTTAGATGCAAACTAGGCTAGGCTTGAATGCTAGGTGATGGATTTGTGCATTTTGGTGGTGAGGCTTGCCTTGGGGTTTCTCGGCCTGATGGGGTGGTGGACTGGAGGGGGTGATGATCAGCGAATGAGGTGGTGGAGGTCGGCTAAGGGCTGGAGTTGGTGCATCCTATCAAATCAAGTGAGAACAAATGCAAACAATCAATAGAAATCAATAGAAAAACAAGAGAAAGGAAGAAGTTTCTACCCAATCTTTTTGATCAACTATGGCCGCACCTTTTTTTGTGTGAGAAATATTTTTGAGTTCACGTGAAAAAGAAGGAAGGAGGCAGGTGAAATGAGTAGGAATTGTACGGCCAAAGAAAAAAACAATAAAGATGTAGGTTAAGAAATGAAAGGGCAGAAGATTAAAAGACTTAGGAATGTAAAGGATTTCAAAAACCTTTCATATTTCTTTATTTAAATTTTTTATAACTTTATATTTCTGGTAATAATACTAATACCAGATAAAATTTCGAAATTTATCAAAATGTAATAATTTATATAAACATTTATCAATAATATAAAGTTAAATTAAGAAAATAGCTAAAATAGTAAACTAGTCTGGAAAATTTGAAATTTAATAGAATAAATTTTATAAAATCCATATGATATTTTAATATATTTTTAAACATAAATAATAACATAAAATAAAAATATATTCATAAAATAAATATTTAAAATTTAATTTACATATAATTTTTTTATGAAGAAAATAGCAGAAAATAGGAAAACGGCCTTCAAAAATAGGAAATCATCATAGTAAATTTTAGAAAAATTCTATTATTATTTTTAAAATATTTAGAGATGAAAATATACATAAATTAACATATTTACACATATTAAAAAAAATATAAGAAAGAAAATATGATTTATAAAATTTAAAATAGGCAAAATTGCACAAAAAAACCAATTATACTAAAAATTGAAATGTTCATAACTTTCACAATTTAACTCCGTTTCCAACGAAACGAAAAGTAGTATTCATGTTATTAAATCTATGTTCATAATAAAAGACAAAATTTAAGATTTAAAATAATTTAAATTTGAACTTTAAAAGTCAAAGTTTGAACAGTTTGACCAGAAATTCACTTTACAGTAAAATATTCAAATTATACTAGTTTGAACTATAAATCACTTAATAATCAACATTTATATTTAAAAATGAAATGTTTGAAATAAAATTAATTTAAAAATAAAAGAAAGTCTAATTTAAATAATATACAAAAATCTAGGGTTGTTACACTCTCCCCCACTCAAAACTTTTCGTCCCCGAAAAGGAATGGGGTACGGGAAAGTACAGAATTAGATAGAGTGAAATAAGATTAAGGTAAGATGACAAGGAGATTTAAATTACACCTGATAACTATTGTTATAGGTATGTTTCACAAGGTGGAGATGATCTTCCCCAGATTCTCCAAAATCAGGAACACAAGCACGATAAGATCCTCTAAAACCTGATTAACTCTTTCCGCTTGACCGACGGTCTGTGGATGAAAAGCAGTGCTCAGATTTAAAATGAGTACCAAAGATTATTAAAGATTATAGAAAGATTTCTAAACAGAAAGATTATAGATAGATGCCTATAACAGTCTATAACAAGATGAGGAAAATAAGGACAACTAAAGACAATTTGAAAACAAAATAAGATGATAAGTTTGAAAAACAAAATAAGATAATAGGTTTGGAATTTCCATGGTTTCAACTTAAGTTGATAATTAATATTTTTTTTAATTTTTTTATTTATTTATTTTATTTATATTTTTATACAAGTTACATAAATCTTAACTATTTCTAATTTCATTATCTTATCATCCAATTCCCTTAAACTAACAATTTTCAAAAATCATGGATTTGAAAAATCATCGTTTATTATATTCAAAAATGTGCTTAATAAATTTAATTCTTCTTTATTACTAAATAAAAATTAAATTTATTCCTCTCAATATGTTTTATCACATATGTTAAGATACTTACATTTATTATAACTGTTTTAATTTACTTTTTTGATTCCTTTAACATCATTTATATTGTAAATTATACAATTAACCCCTTTTTCTATATTTACCTCTGTCAATCTTTTATAACTAAAATTTAAGTGTATAAAATTTATTATAATCACTCAAATTTTATTTATAAAGCTTTTTATATTGTATATTATCCAATTACATTGTTAACTTTTGAAATTAAGGCAAGTTAAATTTGAATGCAATTGTATTATACAAATAAAACATTCAAATTCCCTCATCTCAAGTTTGAATCATCTATCTAAAATTTTGATTTTCTTTTTATAATTGAAATGATTCTTTAAAATAAAATTTAAGAATTAAATTTCTGATTCCCTTCAAACCATTTAGGGATAAATAAACATAGTAAGTCAAATCATATTTAAATCATATATATATATATATATATATATATATATTATAAATCCAGTCTTATTTTAGAAATTCGAATCAACTAAATTTCCCAAAACAAAGCTGTAGCAAGACTACATAACGGTCTCTTCACTTCGAAACTCGAAAATGAAAGTCGATGATGCCGCGGTTCATCACCGAAATTATTTTCCAGCGACAAAGAGAAGAGCACAAATTTCTTTAACTTTTCAAATTCTTTGGAAACAAATTTCTATTCAAAATGCTTTAAATAAGATATCCTTTTAAAACTTGAAAACACAAGGTTTGAAACCATCGGAAATTAAATTCTCAAATTCTTGTTTTAAATTCATTTCAGTTCCCAAATAATTTATAAACAACTATTTATAAATTCATTTATAGAACTATAAATGATAAATCAAGTATTATCATTTCAAATGATTAGTTTAAATCAATTTATTAGGTTCCATAAATTTACTTATATCCAAATTTATTAACCAAATTTTAAAATAATATTGTGTCAGTTTGTTCTGTCAAAGTGTTTTAGAAATCCTATCGATAGCGTTGATCAGACGAATCGATTGGAAACCCAAATCAACATCATCAACTCAAACAACACAATATATAAAACATAGATTTACAAGTATAGTTCAAAATGTTTGGAGATGGTTTAGAAACAAAAGACAAGATGGTTAAACAGAGTAGGGAGATGGATAAGCTTAAATAAACCGTGGGTAATCTTAACCGGGTCAACCGTGACTTATAGAATAAGATCGATGTGGATTTTCTGGGGTAAATCTACATTCAATCTCAAGATGTAGAGTTCGAAATTATAAGAGATGCTAGCATCTAAACTGAGGATATAGAATCTCTAGTGAATCGATGTTGTTGTAAAGGGGTTTTTCCCTTTTACAAATAAATTTGAGGTTGGCGAGACCGCCGACTCATTATGAAGATCTTTTGAAGTGGAGTTATGGGATACTCCAGAAACAAAAGAAGATAAATAGTGAGGGACATGAATGGATTTTGGAACCACGGGGAATGTTCCAAAATTCAAAGGAATCGAGTCAAAAAGGAAGAGGTTTAAACTCGAATGAAAGTGATTCTGTAAATACATTTACCCTATATACTGAGTTTTTCCTAGAGCTACCAAAGCTCTGATACCAACTGTAACAACCCGATATTTTCAACCGTTCGCATCCGCACATGTCGGACTTGAATTGCTCAAAATACCGCATTGTAAATAAAATTTGGCAAATCTCAGAATATACAGTAAATAAAAAAATCACAGAACACAGACACAGAGTAAGAAATGCAGCGGAAGTAGAGAGATAGCAGTTCATGAAGCTACTATGTAAATATATCAGAGTTAAATAAAATACAACAGACTAAATAAAGTACAACAGAACTCTTAAGATGATAACCAAGTACAAGCTGAATAGAACAACAGAACTGGAATAGATAAAACTAGATAAGCAGATAATCTCCAGCGATTCCAATCTCCAGAAAGTGGAATCCAAATCTGTGAATAACTCAGGCTGACCCGAGCGTAAATAAAAATACAAACACTCGAGTCAGGACAATATATACTTATATAATGTAAACCAACTCAAATGAACTGTAATAAGGTACAAGTAACTTAAAGGATGCCTGAGACCGCCCATCCTTTAAGGATCCGTTAAACTATTTACTATGTAGTAATATTTCGCTATTATAATAATGTCTACAGTAAAATAAACTTGCTTTTAAATAGCGTTCCGGGCTACCCATATCACCCTTCACACATAATAGTCCCAGTAGTCCATCCAATATCATGTCATCTCCACTCCGGGTGACTGTCAGAGGATACCACACGGGCTACGGGAGAAAAACAAACTCGTAGTAAAGGCTCGGTATGGTAGGTGACACGGCACACAAGGCAATGCCAGGGTAGATATACCAATTACGCACACGGGCTGGTGGTAACGCAGCAGCCACATACGCCCACCTCGGAACACACTCACATATCAAAATCGGAGGATGGCCATCTAATCAATCACCAGTAAGAGTATAGTATCGAAGGAATGTGTCCGATAGGAGGAATGACCTCACTTGGCCCGAGATCGCTCCTGTTTTAGCCACCTTATGCCAACTCACGGGAGTTGGGTCCACGTAATATACCTCAAGAATGTCGCCACCATCCTACTTCATTCTGGAATCTCCACCGCATACACGGTTATCAAAGTGGTTTTCGGTATCGACAGAGAGTATGCCAGATATCCGATCCCGGTCTCTTTGCCAACCAATCGTTATTATAACCCGTAGTTATAACTTTTAAAATAATGTTTATGCTTCAAAATAGGATATCATTTCAAATCCAAATCTTTATCAAAATAATGATTAAATTAACTCCAAACCATTTTAAAACATCATATCTTTCCAGAAATTCTTGTCAAATCATTTTAATATATCAAAATATCATATCTTTTCAAAACCACATTTCAAATCATTTTAATATATCAAAATATCATATCATTTCAAAACCACATTTCAAATCATTTTAATATATCAAAATATCATATCATTTCAAAACCTCATTTCAATCATTTTAATATATCAAAAATATCATATCCATTTCAAGTCATTTCAATCATTTTAATATATCAAAAATATCACATCTTTCCAAAACTTCATTTAAAATCATTTTAATAAACCAAAATATCATATCTTTTCAAAACCACATTCATTTCAAATCATTATTCATTTTATTCAATTTAAAATACCATTTCAATTTACATTTCCAAACAGTTTATATTTCAAAAATCATTTTAAATCATTAAAATGAAGTTATTATATTTAATAATTAAATTATTAAATTTTCAAAAATTTCAACTTCCAAAGTTCATTTATTCACTTAAGTTTATCAAAACAGTGAAAATTCACTTTTCGCAGCATTTAAAAAACGCTACGGAAAGTTACATTCAAAACAGTTCAATTTAACAAAAGACGGCATTTTTTAAAAATGTTGTAATAGGGTTTACTTAATATTTCAAATAAACTTAGTTAGATTTAACAATTATAGCACTTAAAAAGATTGGTATAATAGCCTTTAATTCAATTTAGCTTTTTAGTTCATTATCATCAACTACATCATTTACAAATGCTGTAATATCATTTAAATTGCAATTAATAGCATTTCAAAAATGCAGTTAATTAACTTCAAATATTCAATATAATTTCACAACCAATTATGTTTTTATTTAAAACATTTTTAACTTATAAAATCATACATTTTCACATTTATAAACAACATTTAATTTTCCTTAAGTTCATGATTTTATAAAGTTAAATTTCCATTCAAAAATCAAGATTTAATAATAATTCACTTATTAAATTTCAACATTCAAATTTAAATTCATTAAATTAAATTTCAAATTAACACTTAAGTTTAAATTTCAAAATATAACTTAATTTCAATTTTATTCACTTAACTTAAAATTCACTTTTAAGCCTAATTCACAAATTCCCATTTGGTTATATTTCAAAATTTCAACTTAAATAATCATCCCTTTCATTTTTTTAACTTTACTCAAAAATCATTAATATATTATAAAATCATTTTTAATTCATTTTAAATTCAAATTATCATAAATTTATCATAATTTCATATTTAATTTAATTTCCAATTATAATTAAATCAAAATTTCCAAAATAACTTACATTTAAATTTTCTAACTTTTCCATAATTTATTTAACCTATAAATTTCCAAAAAATCAATAATACTTTACAAAAATCATTTTTAATTATGTTTTAAATCAAAATATTATAATATTTACATTTCAAACATATTTTTAAAGATTTTAGAAAAATATATTTTAACTACGGGTCTGTATATAATTTTCTAGCCTAGGTAAAGTGATACGGGTAATGTATCATTTCAACCCGTAATTTACAAAGAAAATCCGGGTTTTATCATTTCAAACCCGTAGTCCCAAGTAAATGAAATAAAATGAAAATCACTCAGGCCTATCATTTCAGCCCATAACGATTTTTCCTTATTCTAAAGTCCGTTCGGGTATGTATCATTTCAACCCATAGTGATTCTAATCTAAAGGGAACTTGCAGTGTGATAAACTGATAAAAATAACAGAACAACATAATATAACAGTAACAGATGTTATAATAGGTGTTTAAGCATGGGTGAACATCATATAATCATAATATAGCATATGTAACCTGTTAATGCATTTTACAGATTCAAAAGGGGTCAATTTACTACTTATATATGTACATATTGTCTGGTGAGGATAACTCACTTGTTTGAGCTGGAGACACAACAACGAATGCATGAATGAGATCCCAACAAGAACGATAACACGACACAAAGATGAGTGGGAGAGCCAAAGTATCAATTCCCTTAGATACATTCAACAAAACAAGTATAACAACACATAAGTTTCAACACAAAATACCATTAAACAAAGCTAGAAATGGATGCATAAACAAAGCCAAAGTGTTTGCACTTGCTTCCTACCATCTATGCTTCAACTATGGATCAGGTTTGCATGGCCAAAGAATGTATTTGGATCAGGTCATGGATTGGAATGGGGCGGCCTAGCCTAGAGAAAGTGGTGCAACATTTGGTGATGCAAAATCTAACATTAGAAGGCAATAGCAAGGATTCTATGCAACTACAAGGCTCGGCCAAGGCCAAGGAGGGCATGGACACTTTAGGTATGGTCAGGTGAGGGTGTGTAGAGGTGTGTTAGGTCGAGATCAGGTCAGTGGTGATGGTGGTTGGTCGGTCTAGGTGGCGGCTAAAGGGAGATGAAGGTGTTAGATGCAAACTAGGCTAGGCTTGAATGCTAGGTGATGGATTTGTGCATTTTGGTGGTGAGGCTTGCCTTGGGGTTTCTCGGCCTGATGGGGTGGTGGACTGGAGGGGGTGATGATCATAGAATGAGGTGGTGGAGGTCGGCTAAGGGCTGGAGTTGGTGCATCCTATCAAATCAAGTGAGAACAAATGCAAACAATCAATAGAAATCAATAGAAAAACAAGAGAAAGGAAGAAGTTTCTACCCAATCTTTTTGATCAACTATGGCCGCACCTTTTTTTGTGTGAGAAATATTTTTGAGTTCACGTGAAAAAGAAGGAAGGAGGCAGCTGAAATGAGAAGGAATTGTACGGCCAAAGAAAAAAACAATAAAGATGTAGGTTAAGAAATGAAAAGGCAGAAGATTAAAAGACATAGGAATGTAAAGGGTTTCAGAAACCTTTCATATTTCTTTATTTAAATTTTTTATAAATTTATATTTCTGGTAATAATGCTAATACCAGATAAAATTTCGAAATTTATCAAAATGTAATAATTTATATAAACATTTATCAATAATATAAAGTTAAATTAAGAAAATAGCTAAAATAGTAAACTAGTCTGGAAA
This sequence comes from Allium cepa, assembly GCA_030765085.1. Taxonomy (NCBI): domain Eukaryota; kingdom Viridiplantae; phylum Streptophyta; class Magnoliopsida; order Asparagales; family Amaryllidaceae; genus Allium; species Allium cepa. The sequence continues at coordinate 324,100,547 of CM060940.1, read as the reverse complement.
ATTTGAAATTTAATAGAATAAATTTTATAAAATTCATATGAGCTTGTAATATATTTTTAAACATAAATAATAACATAAAATAAAAATATATTCACAAAATAAATATTTAAAATTTAATTTACATATAATTTTTTTATGAAGAAAATAGCAGAAAATAGGAAAACAGCCTTCAAAAATAGGAAATCATCATAGTAAATTTTAGAAAAATTCTATTATTATTTTTAAAATATTTAGAGATGAAAATATACATAAATTAACATATTTACACATATTAAAAAAATATAAGAAAGAAAATATGATTTATAAAATTTAAAATAGGCAAAATTGCACAAAAAAACCAATTATACTAAAAATTGAAATGTTCATAACTTTCACAATTTAACTCCGTTTCCAACGAAACGAAAAGTAGTATTCATGTTATTAAATCTATGTTAATAATAAAAGATAAAATTTAAGATTTAAAATAATTTAAATTTGAAGTTTAAAAGTCAAAGTTTGAACAGTTTGACCAGAAATTCACTTTACAGTAAAATATTCAAATTATACTAGTTTGAACTATAAATCACTTAATAATCAACATTTATATTAAAAAATGAAATGTTTGAAATAAAATTAATTTAAAAATAAAAGAAAGTCCAATTTAAATAATATACAAAAATCTAGGGTTGTTACAGTTTATGGGGTCATATAAGATATGAAGTGATAAGAAAACTTGTCATAAATATTTTAAGATATGTAGTTGACTAATTTATGCGATGAACATAAGTTTCATAAACTGAAACTGAATCAATTTATATTAGTACAAAGGTAGATCACAAAATGCTTCTGAATGCCTATTCCATCGCATTGAGAAATAATTGTTGTTTCAAGAAACACTGCCTTCATGACAAAGTAATTCTTTTAGAAATTAGTGGTAGTATAGTCGACCTATACGATCTAAAGGCCATAACATGGAAAATGATTGCATAATTGAAATAAATTTAACAAGCTTAGAATGGATTTCAATAATTAGAATGTCTAATAAGAATTCTCATACATTAAGGAGAAACTATGAGTTTCTCATCAAGGTCGAGAAAAAGAATTTTAGTAATAACAATTTCCTCGGTTATCGATATGCCATGAAGAGTAGAGACTGTGTCATATGACATAATGTTTTAAATTCGAAATGGATTCCAAATATAGTATAGAAATATGATTTTGCAAGACATATCCGAAAGGATATAATTCATTGGTCGCAAATGTGTCTTCAAGAAGATCAATGCGGTTGAAATTATATATAAAGTAGTGTTGATGGGAAATTAATTCACTGATTTCAAGTGTTGAAATCAGTAAAGTAATTTCATTAGTCAACATATTTAAGTCCATTCTGATTCTATACACAATCATCACACAATTTTAATTTGAGTTTTTGGCACATTGATGTTGAAATAGAATTTCTAAATAATGATTTGTAAGAAATTGTTTGCACATAGCAATCAAAATATCTCAAAGTTGGTAGGAGCAATAACATGAATTGTATGTTGTGGATATGATCCAAGAGCGGATACAATAATGCTCCGAAAAGCATAAGGGTTAAACGAGTATTATGATAAAATATCAAATAATTTAAATTTTGGTCAAAATGTAGAGGAAATGTGTGTTTGTAAGAAAGAATATCAAAAGATACTAAGATATTTCTAGACTATAAATAAATAATATATAATTGATTGTTAATGATGTACCAATGTTAAATCAGTTTTATTTGGTTATTTAATCCTTGACCTTATATTTTAAAATGACATCTTTCATATTCGATATAAGAGGATGTTGGGTTTAGCGCAAAAGATATATAGGTACAATATTAAAATGGTAACATTGAGCATATGAAATGGATTCCTTTTGCGTCGACAACAAGAATTATCATATAGCTACGTTTTCTACTATATCACATTTTGATTATGTACTTGGTTCATTGAGTGAATATCAAATCCAAATTAAGATTGCGAAATGAAAGGTAAGAGTATTCTCAAGTATTTGCTATAAATACTAGAGAACTGTTTATTAAAACAAAAACTCCTTATGAAGGAGCGTTCAGACTTGAACTTCATAAGTGATATTAAATATAGTTTGTCAATTTGAAAATTCATGTTCAACCTTAGGAGCTTTAAGTTGGAATGTTCCAAACAAAAGGTTATAGCTAATTCAATCGAAAGGGTGAATATATATCTAGAATAGCGTCGTACTGAAAGCTATATATATAATGTAGTGACCCTAACTTTTATAACATTATTTAGGATGTTTAATTAGCTAAATTAAATAAAATAATTTGTTGATTAGGGGATTGAGATTTGTGATTAATAAGGGTAGTCGTGTCATGTAAATAAATGATCTAATATGAATAATGAATAAAATATGTTAGGCAAATAGGTGAGGGGAAAAGTTGGAATAAGAGTATTCTAATACCCTAAACCTTAGGAATTCATTCCACACGTTCATTCATTTGCAAAAATTAAATATTGAGGCCGACCACCATTAACAAGAACAAGAGGAAGAAAAAGCTAAAGGAAGAAGATTAATTAATTCAAATCCATTGAAATCTCAACTCATTAACCTCAAAGCTAAGATGAATAATGACTACATCTCATATATTTTTATTGTTTTTGGTCTTAAGGTTAATCGGAATTATTATGCAGGGTTATGCCATGTTTTAGAATGATTAAATGTTTATATATGCTTGTTGATGATTTATGCTTATTCATATAGCTTTTATGACATGTTTTGATGTGAAAACCCTATTAATTGACATCCAAATGCCTTATGATTTTAGATTTATATCAGAAATCATATTTTAGATATAAATTTCAATTTTCATAATTTTATGAATTTATGTGGATTTAATATTAATTTCTAGTAAAGAAATTGATTATTTGGGTTTAAAATAATTTACGGATAAATTATTTATATTTTGGGTCTAAAATTAATATATTTTGGAAAACATATTAAAAATGATTTTTTGGAATTTCTAAAGATTTTTCCTAGGTGTTTTAATAGATATATAAAATTATTTAAGATATGGGAGTTAAATGTTTTATATATTTGTAAAAGGATAAGGGGTATTTTGCAAATAAATAAAATTGTTTACTTTTGAAATATTGGCAGCGCTTTTAGGAAAGAAATTAGCAACCAATAATATTTTGACAAATAAGGCAGGTTAGTTGAAAGGATTACTTTAAAAGGCTAAAAATCAGATTAAATATGCTTTTTACATTTTTCGCCACTTTCGGCACCTAGGGTTCCAATGCCTTACTTCCGCCTCCATCACCATCGAAACCAATGCATAAAGTATCAAAGACTTGGTACATAGTGAATTGGACATAGGCGCAAGGTATTGGGTCGAAACATAAGGTTCCGCTGGGATCGAAGCTTTTCTTTGCTTTCAAATGAAAATGCACATGCTTTGCTTTTGAAAGGATTGCTTTCGACTTGGTTGGCTTTCGACTTGGTCAAATAGACTTAAAGAATGGTTTTGAAATGGACTGTGCCTTTTGCTTTAAGTAAATTCTTTCGAAGGGATCGAAATGCCTAGTGGCCACTTTCTACCTTTCGAAGCAAATGGTTTCGAAAGGGTAACTTAATTTCTCAAAATCCAAGCCACTTCTCCAGTGCTTTCAGAAGGGTTGGTTTCGACACCATCACTTCTTTACTTAGGAAACACTTTCGAAAGAGTACTTTTGACTTAAATGTTTTATGAAACTTTTGTTCTATTGAAGGTAGAATCTAAAGGTTTCAAAGGAGATAGTTTTGAATGGTTACAAAATATTTTCCACATGTTTTACTTGAACCTAAATGGTTTTGAAAGGTTTGATGTTTTAATGCTTTCGAAAGGTTTTAATAATGCTTCAAAGGGATGGTTCCCCATTAGTTTCGAAAGGTTAAAAGGAAGGTTTTTCATTTTTTTGAATGGAAATGTTTAAATGTTTTAAAGATAGGATGTCTAAGGTTTTATAGCTTCCGAAGGAAAAAAAATTGTCAATGTTTCGAAAGGAATGTTTTGGCCTTTCGACCTAGGTTATAAAAAAGGTTTAATTGGTTTTGAAAGGGATACTTTCAATGGGATCGAAAGAGGTACTTTCAAAGGTTTAAAATGCTTTCATGAACAAAGATTTGTGTAAAGTATATATAACATGGTAAGGTGATTTGAGTAAACTAAAGAGTATATTTTCCTTGTTTAAAGTATGGTTTAAAGGTTTAAATCAATTTAATAAGTAAAGGTTTGTAAGGAAAATTTAAGGGAAGATTACCCTAAGTAAAATGACTCAGATATTTGTATACCAGATGGGACTGGTATAGGGTCACGCCTAATACATTAGCTATTAGCCTCTAGCTAATTTAGTCCAAAATTCCAGTGTGTAGGCCTTTGTCACGGATAAGACTAAAATAATGACACACATAGAAGGGAATATATTTATACAGAGGTAGGTTATTGTTGAGCCTGCAAAACCATTAGGATCGGTTGACCTGGAGAAAGTAAGTTAGGGACAGATCGTCCAGAAGAGAAGCATCTAACGGATATTAGATTATTTGTTTATATTGTCTGCTAGGCCGGAGTCAGCCAAAGGTTAGTAGTTAGCTAAACAAAACAATAGTATTCAAATAGATAGTCCATTTGTTGCAGGACATGTATGTTTACATGATAATGCTTTATAGTTGTAATTAGTTTTAGTTGTAGGAATATGATTTGCAAGAGATAATTTTTAAACGGACATTAGTGAGGGGAAACCCATTTCGCTAAGCGGCATGGTCTCACTTAGTATCAAATAATCGAGATGTATAATATTATTCACACCAGGCTTTATATCTGACTCGAAGTTTATGTTTTTCCCCAAAAACTCTCGAGTGCTCAAAATTGATTTGAGTAGGCTGAAGGTTGAGGATTTTCAGGTTTAGTAGGTTGGCGAATAAAGCTTTTGGAGACAAGCAGGTGGCTGACGGATAGCTATTTAAGAGTCGATGTTTTATTTTATTTGATTCTGCTGTGTTGTATTAAGTCGATTATGACTATATAGTACTTTGGTCAACCAAGGGGGCATCTTCATATGTCGCTCTTGGCATATTTTGTAATAATTATATTTGATCTGAACTTGGAAAACGTTTGGGATTATGTAACTTGGATATGAAATGTTGTTTTGAAATGTAATCAGAAAAATGTTTTAATCTGTGGTAATTTTATTTTATATTCAAGCGCTTATGATATTAGGTATACCATTAAATTACCATATTTGGTCACTGGAAGTTAATACTATGGATGACTTCAGCATCTGTAGCGCTTAGCTTCAGGCCTCCAAATAGGGGATATTACAACTTGGTATCATAGCATAGGTTTATGAAAAAATTTAAACTAAAATGATTTTTGAAAACTTAATTCTAAGGAAATAGAGTAAGAACGGGGTATGGGATAGCACTATAGTAACGTACTTGTATTTGATATATATAAGTATATGTTATATCTCTATTCTTTTACCTCTCTTATGCCATTCTTCTGTATTTGAGGAGACTTGAATACAGATATGGATGTTAGAAGTGGAAGTGTTAACCTTAGAGGGGGAAGCATCATGACAAATGGAAATGCCAAACCAAATATAAGAAGAAACCAAGGTTACGCATAAGCAGGAAATGTGGGTACTGGAGTCCCACAAGTTGACAAGGGAGCCATGTATCATTTTTTCATCAATATAATGTAGGCGGGTGTTGTTGTTGGAATGGTTGGAGGAAATGCTCTAGGAGGAGTTCAGGAAGCTCCAAGGGTCAACAATTATGCTATTTTGAGTAGAGACTATGTTAGGCTTAGGGGAAAGCCATTTATCGGAACTGAAGATTCTATTGAGGTAGAGAACTGTCGCTGCATTGTGAGAGGATCTTTGCAGACTTGAGGCTCAATGATGAGAAAAAGAGGAGGCTTGCATCGAGACAGCTTCAGGGAGCAGCTTTATTCTGGTGGAATAGTGTGACAGTTGGTGCGGATGAAGAAACGATGACATGGGATGAGTTTAAGAAGAGGTTCAAGGAGAGGTTCATGTCTGTGATGGCGAAGTCTACCTTGATCAAAAAGTTTGCCGAGTTGGAACAAGAGGAGGTGACTGTGTTGGGGTATGCTAGAAGGTTTGAGGAGTTGGATATGTATAGAGTTTCCACTTTTGGTATTATGATTAAGAGGAATGAAAAGTTCATTCGTGGGTTAAAGCCGGAGCTTGTTAAGGCCATGTTATCGTAAAACAGAGACCCGTGTGATGTAGTAGTCGAGATGGCTTTGAGGTATGAGGAAATGCAACCTTTTCTTGAAAAGAGTAAGGAAAAGGAAATCCAGGTGGGGCATAGTCAGAAAAGGAAGTTCTTTCAAAAGAATGGTGCTAAGAAAAAGTAGAGCCATAAAGAAAGGAAAGTTGGAGGTTGTTTTCTTCAAGTGCGATTAGAACGGACATTTTGCTAATGAATGTCATACTGGAAAGTATAAGGAATTTATCGGGAAGAAGAATATTAGATGCTTCAACTGCGATCAAATTGGTCATTACAAGAACTAATGCAAAGGGTCTGCTAAGGATGGGAAGGGCAAGGTGTATGCATTGGGGCCAGCTACCTCGAGGCCAACAGCAGAGGAAAAAGGAAAAGCCATGTTTGGAGGTACCCTTTAGACCCACGGTATGTCTTAGCATTGTGTCTGATACTAGTGCATTGCATTCTTTTGTATCTCATTGTTTGGTAGATAAGCTTAACCTAGAACCCTTATACTTAGTTACTTCCTAAGGGTTGCAAATCTGATAGGAGGGTATGAAACACTTCGGATGAAGTGTGACCACTTAGAGTTTGATTTGTTAGGTCATACCTTTGTTTGCAGTTTGCATGTATTTGTCTTTGTAGGTTTCACAACTATTTTGGGTATGGATTGGTTAAGTAAGTACGATGCTTGGATATTTTGCCATGATAGGAAAATATCACTTAGACACCCTGACTATAGTGATCATATTGTGTATACCATAGAAAATCCTAGTTATGAGGTGAATGCTTTGTTGGGTGTTGTGGAGTTAGAAGATGAATTGAATCAAGTTTTCATGGTTAGGGAATTCACGGATGTCTTCGAGCCGGTAGTAGGATTGCCACCGAAATGAGCCATTGAGTTTCAGATAGATTTGGTGCTTGGAGCCGAACCAGTGAGTAAGCCACCAAGTAGGATGACACTTACAGAGATGAGAGAGCTGAAGGTGCAATGTGGATTTGGAAGGCATGAGTTTCATTAGGCCAAGTAGTTCGCCTTGGAGAGAAGCCGTGGTGTTTGCTAAGAAGCCAAATGGATCGTTAAGGTTATGTATCGATTATCATAAGTTGAATGAGAAGACGAAAAAGAATCGATATCTGTTGCCTAGAATTGACAACTTGTTTGATCAGTTGAGTGGATCCAAGATATTTTCTCGGTTGGATTTAGCAATAGGTTTCCATCACTTAGAGTAGCAGAGGATAGTATTTCTTTGATGGCGTTTAGAACTAGATATGGATCGTATGAATGGTTAGTGATGCCATTCAGAATAACTAGTGCGTCGGCATTCTTTGTAGATTTGATGAACTGAGTTTTCTGAAAGCACTTGGATAGGTTCGTGTTGGTTTTCATAGATGATATATTGATATACTCTAAGAAGGAAAGGAAGCATGAAGTTCATCTTAGAGTGGTGCTAGAGACGCTGAGGCAAAATCAGCTGAAGGCGAAGTTTTCGAAGTGTCATTTATGGAAGGCCGTAAAGTTTATGGTCATGTAGTCTCAGAGAAAGGGCTGTCTTTAGATCCAAATAGGATTGAAGCGGTGAATAATTGGAAGAGACTCGAGATAGTGACTGAGATAAAGTGTTATCTTGGATTAGCTGGGTATTATCGGAGGTTCGTAAAGGATTTTTAGTGGATAGCAACATCGATGACAAAGGTAACGCGAAAGGACGTGGAGTTTGTGTGGACCGATAAGTGTGAGGAAGCATTCCAGAGCTTGAAACACTTATTGACCCATGCACCCATATTAGTTATTCCAAAGGGGAATCAAGATTTGGTAGTTTATACAGATGCATATGGAACTGGGTTAGGAGCTGTGTAATACAGAAAGGTAAAATGATTGCCTATGCTTCTCGACAGCTTAGATGGCGTGAGGTTAGGCATCCAACATATGACATGGAATTTGCTGTGGTAATATTTGCATTGAAGGTGTGGAGACATTACCTTTCGGGAGAAAGGTTTTAGTTACAGGCGGATCATAAGTCGTTGAAGTACTTGTTCTCTCATAAGGAGTTGAACATGAGACAGCAGAGATGGTTAGAGTTCATTGCTATTTGTGATTTTGGAATTGAGTACACACAATAGAAAGGTAATAAAATTGTAGATACGCTTAGTAGAATACATTATAATGCAGTGTTGGTAAAGATAGTAGAGTAGAAATATTTGGAAGCGTTGTCGACTTGCAGAGTGCAGTGGAGATATGAGGCAGGGTCTAGTGGGGAATCTGTTATGTTATCATGTTTGGAAGTTCGACCGGTAATGATCGAAAAGATTGCTTCTAAAGAGATGAAGATCCAGTGTTAGTTGAACTGGTTAGAAGTTAAGTGATGGAACTGAGAGCGATGACTTAAAGGATTTTAGTCTTGACCAAAATGGGTGGTTGAGAAAGAAAGGAAGATTGTGTGTTCCGAATGTAGGAGACATTAGGAGACATTAGAAAGAAAGTTATGGTGGAATGCCATCATTCGAATACACTATTCATCCGGGAGGGATGTATCGGGACATGGAGAGGAGTTTCTTCTGGGAAGGAATGAAGAGGGATGTAGGCTTTGGGTAAAGCAGTGTCTAAACTGCCAATAGGTAAAAGCCAAACATTAGAAGCCAAGTGGGCTGCTTCGGCCATTAGAAATTTCGTTATGGAAGTGGGATTCTATTTCTGTGGATTTTATAGATGGGTTGCCAAGATCAAATAAAGGAAATGAAAGTATATGGGTTATATGGACAGATTAACCAAGGTGCCCATTTCATTCCAGTTAAGTCAACTAGGACGGCACCGGTTCTTTCTAAGTTATTTATGAAGAATATAGTTAGACTACATGAAATTCCTAGTAGCATAGTAAATGATAGAGATTCCATGTTCAATAATAAGTTCTGAAAGAGTCTATAGAAGATTTTAGGAACGAAGCTCAAGATGAGTATCGCTTACCATCCACAGACCAATGGGAAAACGGAAAGGGTTAACAAAATATTGGAAGACTTGTTACGAGCTTGTGTGTTAGATTTTCGAGGACCATGGGAAGACCATCTAGACTTAGTCGAGTTTTTGTATAACAACAGTTATGAGACTAGTATAGGGATGGCACGTTTGAAGCTTTGTATGGAAGGTCATGCAAATCTCTCATTTGTTTGTTAGAGACTGAGGATAAGTTGGTTCTTGGTCCAGATTTGGTTAGAGAAGCTGTAGAGAAGATTGAGTTGATTTGAGTTAGGATGAAGGAAGCTCAATCCAGGCAAAAGAGTTATGCAGACAGAAGACTGAAAGACTTAGAGTTCTCTGATGGAGATCATGTGTTTGTTAAGGTATCACCAATGAAGGGTGTGATTAGATTCAAGAAATCAATAAAGTTGGCACCGAGATTCGTAGGACCATTTCCTATTATAGAGAGGATCAGGAAACTTGCATATAGAATAGAGTTACCGAATAGTTTGGTAGGAGTCCATGATGTTTTCCATGCTTCTCATCTGTGGAAGTATGTTAGAGACCCGGAGTCTGCTAAAGCATCGATTGTGTTAGATAACTTGGTAGTAGAACCAGACTTGACTATAGTTAGAAAGCCAGTTCGGATAGTTGCGAGAGATAAGAAAAGGATTAGAAACAAGACAGTTAGATTGGTGAAAGTCCAGTGGAGCGACGATGAGAGAGACTGTACTTGGAAGACCGAGAGCAGGATTAGAGACGTTTATCCTGGTTTGTTTGATGGCATTTTTTTACCTTTATGATTGATTTGTTATGTACCTTATCGTAATTTCGAGGACGAAATTGTTTAAGGAGGGGAGTCTATAACGACCCTAATTTTTGGTAACACTATTTCGGATGTTTAATTAGCTAAATAAAATAAAATAATGTGATGATTAGGGTATTGAAATTTGTGATTAATAAAGGGTAGTCGTGCCATGTAAACAAATGAATTAATATGAGTAAAGAATAAAATAAGTTAGGTAAATAGGTGAGGGGCAAAATTGGAATAAAAGTATTTTAATACCCTTAGGAATTCATTTGACACGTTCGTTTATTTGCAAAAATTAAATATTAAGGCCGGCCATCCTTAGCAAGAACAAAAGGAAGAAAAAGCTAAAGTAAGAAGATGAATCAATTCAAATCCATTCAAATCTCAACTCCTTAATCTCAAAGCTAAGGTTAATAATGACTACATCTCATATTTTCTATTATTTTCGATGTTAAGGTTAATCTGAATTATTTTGCAAGGTTTAGCCGTGTTTTTGAATGACTAAATGTTTATATATACTTGTTGATGATTTATGCTTATTCATATAGCTTTTTTGGTATGTTTTGATGTGAAAGCACTTTTAATTGACATCCAAATGTCTTGCGATTTCAAATTTAGATCAGAATGATATTTTAGAGATAGGTTTTAAATTTTCATAATTTTCTGAATTTATGTGAATTTAATATTAATTTTCTAGTAAAGAATAATTTGGTTTTAAAATAATTTATGACTAAATTATTTATATTTTGGGTTTGAAGTTAATATCAGTTGGAAAACATATTTGAAATGATTTTTTTGGATTTTTATGATTTTTTCTAAGTGTTTTAATAGATATATAAAATTATTTAAGGTATGGAACTTAAATGTTTATACATTTATAAAAGGAGAAGGGGCATTTTGTAAATAAATTAAATTGTTTACTTCTGAAATATTTGCAGCACTTTTAGAGAAGAAATTAGCAACTACTAATATTTTGACAAAGAAGGCGGGTTAATTGAAAAGATTACTGTAAAATGCTAAAAATCAGTTTAAACATTCTTTTTACATGTTTACCACTTTCGACACCTAGGGTTCTGACGCCTTACTTCTGCCTCCATCATCATCGAAACTAATGCACATAGTATCAAAGACTTGGTACATATTGAATTAGACTTAGGCGGAAGATATTGGGTCGAAACGTACGGTACTGATGGGGTTGAAGCTTTGCTTTACTTTCAAATAAAAATGCGCCTGCTTTGTTTCGAAAGGAATGCTTTCGACTTGGTTGGCTTTCGATTGGGTCAAATTGATTTAAAGAATGGTTCTGAAATGGATTGCGCCTTTTGTTTAAGTAAATGCGTTCGAAGGGGTCGAAACCCCTAGCTGCCACTTTCTACCTTTCAAAGCAAATGGTTTCGAAAGGGTAACTTAATTTTTCAAAATCCAAGCCACTTCCACAGTGCTTTTGGACGGGTTGGTTTCGACAACATCACTTTTACTTAGGAAACACTTTCGAAAGAGTGCTTTCGACTTAAATGTTTTATGACTCTTTTGTTCTGTTGAAGGTAGAACCCAAAGGTTTCGGAGGAGATTGTTTTAAATGGTTATGAAAGATTTGCCATATGTTTTACTTGAACTCAAATGGTTTTGAAAGGTTTGATGTTTTAATGCTTTCGAAATGTTTTAATAATGCTTCGAAGGGGTGTTTCCCCATTAGTTTCCAAAGGTTTAAAAGGAAGGTTTTCCAATGTTTTCAAATGGCAATGTTTAAATGTTTAAAGATAGGATGTCTAAGGTTTAATAGCTTTCGAATGAAAGGTTTTTTCTATGGTTTCGAAAGGAACATTTTGGCCTTTCGGCCTAGGTTATAAAAAGGGTTTACTTTGTTTTGAAGGGGATACTTTCAATGGGATCGAAAGGGGTACATTCAAAGGTTTAAAATGCTTTCATTAACAAAGATTTGTGTAAAGTATATATAACATGGCAATGTGATTTGAGTAAAGCATAGAGTATATTTTCTTTGTTTAAAGTATGATATAAAGGTTTAAATCAATTTGAGAAGAAAAGGTTTGCAAGGAAAATTTAAGGTACATTACGTAAAATGACTCAGATATTTGTATGCCAGATGGGAGTGGTATAGGGTCGCACTCTATACATTAGCTATTAGCCCCTAGCTAATTTAGTCCAAAATTCCAGTGTGTAGGGCTTCGTCATAGGCAAGACTAAAATGATGTTGCACACAAAAGGGAATATATTTATACATAGGTAGGTTATTGGTGAGCCTGCAAAACCATCAGGATCAGTTGACCTGGAGAAAGTAAATTAGGGACAGATCGTCCAGAAGAGGAGTATCTAACAGATGTTAAATTATTTGCTTATACATTGTCTGGTAGGCCCGAGTCAGCCAACGGTTAGTAGTTAACCAAACAAAACTATAGTGCTTGGACAGAAAGTCCATTTATTAACTGATATATATGTTTACATGATAATGCTTTACATTTTTAACCAGTTTTGGTTGCAGGAATATGATTTGCTAAAGATTTTTTTTAAAGGGATATTAGTGAGGGGAAACCCGTTCCGCTAAGCCGCGTGGTCTCACTTAATATCAAATAACAGAAATGTATAATATTATTCACACCAGGCTTTATGTTTGACTCAAAGTTTATGTTTTTCCCCTTAAACTCTTGAGTGCTCAAAATTGATTTGAATAGGCTAAGCGTTGACGATTTTCAGGTTTTAGTAGGTTGGTGAATATAGCTTCTGGAGACGAGCAAATGGCTGATGGATAGTTATTTAGGAGTTGCTGTTTTACTTTGTTTGATTTCTCTATGTTGTATTAAGTCTGTTATGATTATATAGTACTCTGATCAAGCAAGGGGGCATCTTCATATGTCGCTCTTGGCATATTTTGTAATAATTATATTTGATCTGAACCTGGGAAACATTTAGGATTACGTAACTTGGATATGAAATGTTGTTTTTAAATGTAACCATAAAAATGTTTTTAATCTGTGATGATTTTACTTCATATTCAAGTGCTTCTGATATTATAGGTACCATTAACATTACTGTATTTGGTCAACGGAAGTTAATACTATAGATGATTGCAGCATCTGCAGTGCTTTGCTTCAAGCCTCTAAATAGGAAATGTTATTTATAATGCACAAAATTTATAACTGAGCTAGGGTTAATTTCAAATAGTGAGAATATCATGATACTGTTTGTGATAACAATGTCATGATGCAGATTACAAAAGAACCTAGAACTTAATAAAAGTCAAGAATCATACTTTGAAAGTTCCACATGATAGAGGAAGTTTATCAACGATGGAGAAGTGTTGATTGACAGAGTATATAATAAAACAATATAGCATATCCATTCACGAAGGGACAAACTCAATTATTTATGAGTAAAATTATCGAAAGAATGGGATTTAGAATCTATAATTGGCCCCAAGTGCAAGTGGGAGAGTAAGAGAGTTAGTGATATGCTCTAAGGGCGTTATGATATTCATTGCATATATATCACTTTGTAATCAATCTTGTTTGTAATAAAGGCGTTTGATTTCTTTTATATACTTTGTTATAATTAGACACAATTAATTAAGTTAATATCTAAAGTATACGAATAAATCCTTAAATAAAACATGATGTGATTATAGTTTTAAATAGTTGTAATGGTGAGTAATTTAATTACAATATAAAATAACATTTTCTTTAAATATTCCTAGTCAAGATGGTTCGAGAAAGGATATCAATTCATCCTTTGAGATCATGGTACATAATGCTCTCCAAATGTTGGGTAGTATATTGCTTAGGGTTATCGAAGACACAAAATGTTACATACTTATTATTATTGGATAACTACGGAATGACTCTTCTAAGTGTTTATTGTTAATTGTTAACAAACATGCCAAACATGAAATCTTAGGGTGATGATGTTACCTAATTTCCTTGACTTGAGAATACCACAAAACATCAATGTGATACTCCACTTAGATTATAGTTAAATCGTGGCATGCCGACCATCGAAAGACTATATTCATATCTGAATTGATGCATTGGATGAAAAGCACTATTAAATAAAGTATTTGTCACCTCGATTGTATAAAGTCAACATCATGGTCAACTATTGTCAACTTAATGTTAATATCATTGGCTAGAGTAGAACGATTAATAATAAATGTTGTTATTGATCCAAAGACTTTGATTATGAACTAATCGAATTAAATGTGGATAATATTGGAGTATTGACCAATACCATACTCCATATACCTTAAATGATATACTGTTGACAAAGAGAATGCGTGTAAATTATTATCATTATTAGTACCGATTAAGGTGATATAAAATATGATTTTCCCAAATAGACCTATAAGCGATGAATTCAGCCAAACTGTCACTCACTAGCTAAGGTAACATATGTACTTTAATATTTGAATTATTCAATATTAATCGCTGACTAAATTCATATTTATGAGTCACACAACTGTATTTATGAGTTCTTCGAAATACCATACGATTTTGACTAATTTATAAAGTGTTATAAATTAATTAATATTTAAAAAATGTAGATTATTGATGTATTTGATGTTTAAGGCATTGTTGTAAATGGGGTGGATCCTAAATGTTATGGGTGTTATTAATAATTATTTGGATGTGTAGATAAACGTTATGTACACATATATCGATATATGACATCGATATATATTTAAATGGGATTTAAATATCAATGATTATTTAAATGGGCTTTGTAATGTTTTAGTCCACATAGGAGACTATGTATGGGCGGCCAAATAAGGGAAGAGAAATAATCTGGATGTTACATCTTGATTCAATTATGAGTTAATTAAGTGTTTATAATTAAGAGAGGAAGGTGGAAGTTCATTTCATTTCTATTTAAACGCTAAACTTTCCACATTTATTTATTTCATTCTCCTTCATTTTTAGTTAGTGATATGCACGTAATTGTGCATATATTTACATCCATATTTTATTTCTTTTTATTTAAATAATCATCATATTTGGGCATTTTAACATGTTTAAAACAAAAATTTAATTATTTCCGACCATCATATTTTCATCTTCATTCAGGGGCAAAACGGTCATTTTTGTGCATGTCAATTTAAGAATTTTTACTTGGACACTTTTTGATAATTTTTGTAGGAATTTGGATGCATATGGAAGAGGCTTATATGAAGATATATGCATGCACAAATGAAATACAAAGGAATGAAGAGGAAATAATTCAAGTTCAAGATCATGGAGGACCCCACCCACTTACCTAAAAGTACAATTATGAGCTAAAGGACAACTAAGTGGTGGATAAAGCTTCATGCACAACAAATGATGGATTAATTAACGGCTAATGGTTACTTGGTGGCCACACTTCCTAAAGGGCATTTTAGGTAGCCCTCTAAAATTAGAATTAGGGTTTTATGCATGTATATATAGTCCTCTTATGTATATGAAACCACCTTCTACTCTTTTATTTTACTTAGAAAATTAAGAGATCAAAGTGTAAGCTCAATGTTCTATGAAATAAAAATGGCTTCCAAGCCTCTTTCTTCTCTCTTTTCTACATGCTTTTCTTTATTTTATTGTTAATGTTTATTTCTATGCTCTCTTTCTCCTTATGTTCATAGCTTAGATTTGCATTTATGCAAGTAGTTAGTAGCTAATCTCTTTTGCTTTCTTTACTTATTTTCTATTTTCTTTTCTTTTTAATGTTGAAACTTACTTGTGTTGCTTCAATGCCACAAATGAGTAGCTAAACCTCTTCAATTTAGGGGTGATGAAGCTCTCTAACTTTATGTAATTTCAACATTTTTTATGATTTATGATCTCTTTGTTTATGCTTCCTGAATTTGAATTTTGGTGCAAGTTTATACAAGTGGGTTTGATAGCTTATATTGCTTATGCAAATGAGCTATTCTTATTCAACATAAACACAATTTGCATCATCATTTGCAAATCCAATTTTGATTATGAAATTTAAGTAAAAATGAAATTTGATGATCTATATTACTAGTTACAATAGTAAATAGATCATACTTAAAATAGCTTTTGCTTTGGCTTCATTTTCATGAGAATTATAAGTGGTTTATTTGTTGTATTATAGTTTGATGGTTTGAGTTATGTTAATTAATAACATAAACAAATCATACTTATGATAAATACAATAATATTTCAATTAATATCAAAACTAGAGATCTTAAATTGTTCGTTTGTTGATTTACAAAAATATGATAGTGGATTTGCCTCTAAATTATTCTCTAATTCCATAGTTTTTAATCTCATTTTAATTCTATTTTTGCCTCATTTTATTTCTAGTTAACAATTCCTCCTCCATTTGGTCTAATTTGATTGAACAGAATTTTAAACTCTAACAATTCCCTGCGGATCGACCCGCATTTGCCACGTACTACGGTAGTACGCCGTGCACTTGCGGATATTTTTAATTTAAATTCGTTCGACGGCTTTCTAAGCCGATAGAATTTGTTCGTCGACGGAAATTCTATCGGCTTAGAAAGCCGTCGAACGAATTTAAATTAAAAATATCTGCAAGCGCTCGGCGTACTACCGTAGTACGTGGCGAATACGGGTCGATCCGTAGGGAATTGTTAGAGTTTAAAATTCTATTCAATCAAATTAGACCAAATGGAGGAGGAATTGTTAACTAGAAATAAAATGAGGCAAAAATAGAACTAAAATGAGATTAAAAACTATGAAATTAGAGAACAATTTAGAGGCAAATCCACTCTCATATTTTTGTAAATCAACAAACGAACAACTTAAGATCTCTAGTTTTGATATTAAGTGAAATATTATTGTATTTATCATAAGTATGATTTGTTTATGTTATTAATTAACATAAATCAAACCATCAAACCATAATACAACAAATAAACCACTTATAATTATCATGAAAATGAAGCCAAAGCAAAAGCTATTTTAAGTATGATCTATTTACTATTGTAACTAGTAATATAAATCATCAAATTTCATTTTTACTTAAATTTCACAATCAAAATTGGATTAGCAAATGATGATGCAAATTGTGTTTATGTTGAATAAGAATAGCTCATTTGCATAAGCAATATAAGCTATCAAACCCACTTGTATAAACTTGCACCAAAATTCACATTCATGAAGCATAAACAAAGAGATCATAAATCATAAAAAATGTTGAAATTACATAAAATTAGAGAGCTTCATTACCCCTAAATTGAAGGGGTTTAGCTACTCATTTGTGGCATTGAAGCAACACAAGTAAGTTTCAACATTAAAAAGAAAAGAAAATAGAAAATAAGCAAAGAAAGCAAAAGAGATTAGCTACTAACTACTTGCATAAATGCAAATCTAAGCTATGAACATAAGGAGAAAGAGAGCATAGAAATAAACATTAACAATAAAATAAAGAAAATCATGTAGAAAAGAGAGAAGAAAGAGGCTTGGAAGCCATTTTTATTTCATAGAACATTGAGCTTACACTTTGATCTCTTAATTTCCAAAGTAAAATAAAAGAGTAGAAGATGGTTTCATATACATAAGAGGGCCATATATACATGCATAAAACCCTAATTCTAATTTTAGGGGGCTACCTAAAATGCCCTTTAGGAAGTGTGGCCACCAAGTAACCATTAGCCATTAATTAATCCATCATTTGTTATGCATAAAGCTTTACCCTCCACTTATTTGTCCTTTAGCTCATAATTGTACTTTTAGGTAAGTGGGTGGGGTCCTCCATGATCTTGAACTTGAATTATTTCCTCTTCATTCCTTTGTATTTCATTTGTGCATGCATATATCTTCATATAATCCTCTTCCATATGCATCCAAATTCCTACAAAAATTATCAAAAAGTGTCCAAGTAAAAATTCTTAAATTGACATGCACAAAAATGACCGTTTTGCCCCTGAATGAAGATGAAAATATGATGGTTGGAAATAATTGAATTTTTGTTTTAAACATGTTGAAATGCCCAAATATGATGATTATTTAAATAAAAAGAAATAAAATATGGATGTAAATATATGCACAATTACGTGCATATCAAATACCCCCACACTTATCTTTTTATTCGTCCTCGAAATAAGGAAAACTAAGATAAATCCGTTTTCGTAGGGAGCACGATTGCATTGAGCGTATGCAACAAGCCGTTAAACCTCTGCATGTCCCCAGTAGGACGAGTGTTGTCTCGTGATGGTTTTCAGCGGATACTATCCACAAAATCCAAATGCAGGATGAAAATATTTACAAAATGCAAGATTTATTTACAAAGAGATGAATGCGAGTTTTTGGAAATATTTACAAATGAAGGATCTATTTTTAAATTGACACGAATAAGTTAAATACAGGTTTTGGTCATTGTCTTGAAAAATTTTACTCGTCAAAATTTCCAATAAAAATCAAGTTGTCATAACAGATAGACCATAGTTTGGCTAGTTGTTTCGGTTGATAACACAATATAATTATAAAATGGATCCTTAGTTGATTATCAAAGTTTATTAAAGTGGTATTTTCATTTCTTTTCAATAACAAGTTAAATCAAACAAGTTAAAATAGTGCTAGGATTTCAATCGCTTGTTCTCTCATTATTTGCAAGAAAAATTACATACCTAGCTCAGGTAAACTGAGGCCAAATATACCACACATGCACTGCCTTTCGGGCTTATGTGATGGGAGTACAGAGCATGGCGAGTGCACACACTTTCGTGCATACACCTATCGACCGTAGGTGGTTTTTATTAAGTCTGTTTTTTTTGTATGTGTTCCATACATGCATAACCGTGAGGACTTTTAAATGAGTATGAAAGCACATAATCAAAGATGCCAAGTAATTCACCCATGCATAACCGTGAGGACTTTTAAATGAGAGTGAATACTTTAGATGTTATTATTTTGTATTTTTTTATATTTTTTTTTAAGAGAGAGAGAGTTTTGCAAAATCATCTTAGCACCATTTAACTTATAAGACAAAAATGTTATATCCTTTACTTTAAATTTACCACTTTTTAAACAAAGATTTTCAATTAGAACATACTTCATAATTAACATAGATGAACCTTCCTATATACTAGTAAAACCATTGTTATTTTTAATCAAACTTCATTTTTATTTTTGTTAAGATAAATAAATTTTCAAAAATTTCAATTTATTAACCAAAACTTATACTTATCCCATGGTGTTTCTTCAAAAATAAATCAAAATGGTAAAAGGAAAATGTTTTTGAGATTTAGGAGTTTTGAGATTTTTTTTTTTGGAAGAAAGTGAAAATTCAAAAATGCCATGAAAAACTAAAAAAAATGAAAATGAGACTCCCCGCACACTTAATTTTGATTGTGTCCCCACAATCGATGCATGATATAATGAGTGTAACGGGGAAAAATATGTACATATTTACAAAATGGGGTTAACATTCTTACTAGACGTAGCTTGGTTCATGAAGGATCATGAGCTCCTCCTCTTGGTTACCAGGAAATTCCAAGAAGGGTTTTAACCGATGACCGTTGACTTTGAAAATCGATCCATCCTTTGAGTTTTCTATTTCTATGGCACCATGTGGAAAAACAGTTCGTACAACAAATGGTCCAGTCCATCTTGATTTATGTTTTCCAAGGAATAAATGAAGTCTCGAGACATATAAAAGAACTTTCTGGTTAGGCGAAAACTTTTTCCTTAGGATTGACTTGTCATGAAAAACTTTGGTTCTTTCTTTGTAAATTTTCTCGTTTTCATACGCGTCATTCCTAAGTTCTTCTAGTTCGTTGAGTTGTAGTTTTCGATTTTCGCCAGCTTTTTCATGATCAAAGTTTAAGTTTTTTATTGCCCACAACGCTTTGTGTTCAATTTCAACGGGTAAATGGCAAGCTTTACCGCCAACTAAACAAAATGGGGACATCCCAAGGTTAGTTTTAAAAGCAGTACGGTAAGCCCAAAGCGCGTCGGTCAATTTCTGAGACCAATCTTTTCGATTTTTATTGACAGTTTTCTCCAAGATTTGTTTTATTTGTCGATTTGAAACTTCAACTTGGCCACAAGTTTGAGGATGATATGGAGTGGATAGCTTGTGGGTTATCGAGTATTTTTTCATTAAAGTTTCAAAAGAACGGTTGCAAAAATGGGTTCCGTTATCACTGATTATAGTGCGAGGTGTGCCGAACCTCGAAAATATGTTTTCTTTGAGAAATTTTACAACAATTCTATGGTCATTGGTTTTGCAAGGAACGGCTTCGACCCATTTTGAAACGTAATCGACAGCGAGAAGGATATACAAGTTTCCAAAAGAATTTGGAAAAGGTCCCATAATGTCGATACCCCAAACATCAAAGATTTCGATCATAGGAATGGGGTTTAGAGGCATCATATCTCGTCGAGAAATTCGTCCAAGCATTTGACATCGATCACAAGTTTTACAAAATTCGAATGAGTCTTTGAAAAGAGAAGGCCAATAGAAACCACACTAAAGCACCTTTTCCGCAGTTTTTCGAGGACCGAAATGTCCACCGCGCGCTTGATCGTGGCAAAATGAAAGAACACTCCGTATCTCATTATCCGGAATGCTACGTCGGATGATTTGGTCGAGACAATATTTGAACAAGTATGGATCGTCCCAATAGAAATATTTCACTTGGGACATGAATTTACATTTGTCCTGTTTGGACCAAGACGAGGGAGTTTCTTTAGTGACTAAGTAGTTCACTATATCAGCGTATCATGGATTGATAGAAATCGAAAGAAGTTGTTCATCGGGGAAGTTTTCATTGATCGGCAAGGAAGATGGTGTGTTCGGAAGACGAGATAAGTGATCGGCTATGACATTATCGGATCCTTTTTGGTCTTTGATTGTAAGGTCAAATTCTTGAAGTAAAAGGATCCAACAAATCAAACGGGATTTAGCATCCTTTTTAGCGAAGAGATATCGAAGCGCAAAATGGTCAGTGTAGACCGTACCTATCAAGTATGGTCGAAACTTTTCAAACGCAAAAATGACAGCTAGAAGCTCCTTTTCGGTTGCTGTGCAGCTGAGTTAGGCGTCGTTCAAGGTCATACTCGCGTAGTAAATGACATGAAGGATCTTGTTGATGCGTTGTCCCAAGACAGCACCAACGGCAAAGTTCGAAGCATCACACATTATTTCGAAAGGAAGATCCCAATTGGCGCAAATGATTGGGGCAGAAATGAGTTCGCTCTTAAGACGTTCAAAAGAAGAGATACAATTAGAGTTAAAATCGAAAGGAATGTCTTTTCCAAGAAGGGTCGTCAAAGGACGAGCCATTTTGCTAAAGTCTTTCACAAAACGACGGTAAAAGCCAGTGTGTCTTAGAAATGATCGAATGTCCTTAACAGATTTGGGAATGGGTAGATTTGCAATGACATCGATTTTTGCTTTGTCTACCTCAATACCTCTATTTGAGATGATATGTCCAAGGGCTATGCCTAGTTTGACCATAAAGTGGCATTTTTCCCAATTCAAAGTCAAATGTTTTTCTTTACATCGATTCAGAACCAACCCGAGGTGATGTAAACACTGGGAAAAAGAATCACCAAAGATAGAGAAATCGTCCATAAAAACTTCTAAAAAGCGTTCAATCATGTCGGAAAAGATGCCAACCATACATCGTTGGAAAGTCGCAGGAGCGTTACATAGTCCGAATGGCATACGCCGATAAGCAAAGGTACCGAATGGGCATGTAAAAGTCGTTTTCTCTTGATCTTCGGAAGCGATTGGAATTTGGTTATAGCCAGAATAACCATCAAGGAAGCAGTAAAATTCATGGCCGGCTAAACGTTCGAGCATTTGGTCGATGAAAGGAGGGGGGAAGTGATCCTTACGTGTTGCGGCATTTGGTTTTCGATAGTCAATGCAAACATGCCAACCTGTTTGAGTACGAGTTGGAATAAGCTCGTTTGAATCGTTCTTGACAACGGTTAGGCCAGACTTTTTCGGTACAACGTGAATTGGGCTAACCCATGAACTATCGGAGATTGGGTAAATGGTTCCATTATCGAGAAGTTTAAGAATTTCATAACGCACCGCATCTTTCATTTTTGGATTAAGCCTTCGCTGCGCGTCACGAGTAGGCTTGGCATCATCGATTAAATGGATGCGATGTTGAACAAGAGTGGGACTAATTCCCTTTATCTCGGAAATCGACCATCCAATTGCTTCTCTGTTTTTCGAAAGAATAGAGAGTAACGAGGTTTCTTGATCAAGAGAGAGAATTGCGGAAATTATGACGGGGGAAGTTTCGTCTTCACCTAAGTATGCATACTTAAGGTGATCGGGAAGTGGTTTGAGGTCCAACTTCGGGAGTTTTTCGATCAAAGATTTGGATCGAGATTCGGACTCATGTTGAAGCGATTCAAAGGGAAGAGTGTATTCAATCTCGTTAGGAATTTCGGGAAACAACTTTGCGTACTCGGCTTCGCGTTCGTTGTTAAGGTCAAGTGTCTCGTTTTCAAAGTTTTCATGAATGGCACTAACTTCCAATGTTTCATCACGAGGTTCATTCGATTGGCTTTCAAGATTGAAAACGTTAAGATCCAAAGTCATGTTTCCAAAAGAGATTTTCATTAATCTGTTATGACAATTGATTAAGGCATTTGAGGTAGCTAAGAATGGTTGGCCTAAAATCAACGGAATTTGAATTGAGGGATTCGTCACGGGTTGTGTTTCAAGAACGATAAAGTCAACGGGGAATATAAATTGCCCTGCTCGAATGAGCACGTCTTCGATTTCTCCCACGGGCTTCTTAATGGAACGATGGGCAAATTGAAGCGTAACTTTCGTGGGTTTGAGCTCACCTAAGCCTAATTGTTCATACACGGAGTATGGAATCAAGTAGACACTCGCGCCTAAGTCTATCAAACATTTGTTAATCGTCTTGTCTCCAATTGTACATGAAATCGTAGGGAAGCCAGGATCTTTGTATTTAACGGGCATGGATTGAGACAAGACTTCACTCAAACTAGCAGCTAAGAAGAATTTTTTGGGCACTTGAATGTGTCGCTTTTGGGTGCACAAGTCCTTAAGAAATTTCGCGTAAGTGGGGACTTGCTGAACGATGTCAAGAAGCGGGATGTTCACTTTTACTTATTTAAAAATTTCCAACATCTTTTTCATTTGGTCCGAGTGTTTCTTTGGTCGAAGACAATGTGGAAATGGAACACGATACTCGGTAGGTGGGTCTACTCGAGTAGAAGAAGAAGAATTTTGATTGTCGTTTGATTCGACGTTTGGCTCCACGTTCTGTTCTGAGTCGTTCGTTGTTTTAGAAGTGTCGAGAAAACTTTTCGGTAAATCATTTGGATTAACGACTTGATTATCGATTTGTTTACCAGAATGGAGAGTTGTGATAGCATTCAACTGGGTGACGTTGCTATCTTGAACAACATGGGCTTGATTTGAATTTGCGTTTTGATTTCTGGGATTTGGAAGGGGCTGGCTTGGGAATGTTCCTCGTTCACGTTCACTTAAAGATGTGGCCAATTGACTTATTTGCATTTCGAGTTTTGCAATTGATTGGTTCGTGTTTTGCATATATGAAGTCAATGAATTTTGCAAATTGTTGTTTGATTGAAGGCTTTGAGTAGTTGCCTTAGCCAACATTTCAAGAGTTTTCTCAAGTGAAGTTAAACGTTTATCGTCTTGGGGAGGATGAGCAGAATTTGTTTGAAAATTTGATTGTTGTGGTTGATTATGGGATGGACCCGCAAAGTTTGGTTGAAAATTGTTGGGCTGAAAGGGAGGATTAGAAACATTATTCGAAAATGCTTGAAAATTGGGACGAATCGTATTCGTGTTGGGATTGTTTTGGCTCCACGCAAAATTCGGATGATTTCTCCAACCAGGGTTGTACGTTGGAGTAAACGGGTCGTTTTTGGCTTTATTGAAAGCATTGATTTGTTCGATAGAGTTGGGACACTGATCGGCTATATGATTAGGATCATTGCATTTATAACACATCGGTTAGGAAGCTTGGTTCATTGGATTCGATGAGAAAACGTTATTGAATTTTTTAATCATTGCGTTGATCTTAGCTTCCAAAGCAACAGAAGATCCTATTGAGTGTGCACTCGATCGTGAGTAGATTGATTTTTCGTTCGAGCGTTCCCTTTGGGACGACTTTTCAGCGAGGTTTTCAAGAAATTGCCAAGCATCATCATGATGTTGGACAAGAAAATTGCCTTGGCACATTGATTCGAGCATCGTTCGTGAGCTGTTTTCTAGTCCATCATATAAGATTTGGCAAATCGTCCATTTTTCAAAGTTATGGTGTGGACATTTTATCAGAAGCTCTTTGAATATTTCAAAATATTTTCCAAATGGTTCACCCTTGAATTGATGAAAATTTACAATTTCGTTTCGAATTCTACTTGTTTTTTCCAAGGGGTAGAACTTTTTTAAGAAATCTTTTACGAATTCTTCCCACGTTTTACTTGAGTTCGAAGGTAAGCTGTACAACCATTTTTCAGCGTAATCCGTAAGAGCACATGGGATTAATCGAAGTTTGATTCCGTCATCAGAAAGTTGTTGGAGTTTAATGGTTCTACAAACTTTTTCGAATTTAGTCAAAAAGATGTATGGATCATCGTGCTCGAAATTGCCAAATTTCGGAAGTGTGGCAATATGGTTCGAGTGAATTTCAAAATGGTTACCTGTAGGGGCGGGTAACGTGATGCAAGATGGAATAGAAACTCTATCGGGAAAGATTCTATCCATAAGAGTTCGAGGGGCATTCTCGTTCGCCATTTTGGGAGGATTGTCTGTTCGAGTTAAACGGTTTGTAGAAGGGTCGTGAGTCCAACGATTCGTTGTTGTGTCACGAGTCCAAGTACTCATGCACAATTGGAAGTCGAGAAGAGAAAGGAGTTAGAATTGAGTTTAGGGAATGAAAGAAGATTTGAAAATGTGTTTTTATTCTTGTTGTTCGAATTTTTTTATAAGGGAGAAAACTATTTAACAAGTGAGGTTTATTTTCAAAAGAAAAGTTTGATTTTTTTGTTTTTTTTTATGTTTTTGGTTTTGTATTTTTTTTATGTTTTTGAATTTTTAAATATTTACCAAAAGGTTTTTTTTTTGAAAATGGAAATTGATTTTTGTTTTTGAATTTTCAAATTTTTTTCTTTTTTTTTTAAAAGATTTTATATTTTTTTTGGATTTTTGTTTTCGATTGAGAATTTTCAAAGGAAAGGAAAAAAAAGTGATTAAAAATTTAGTTAAGTAAAATTTACAATTTTTTTTTAAATATGCATGAACTAATGCGACTAAATGAATGCAAAGGACTTAATTACAGTTTTCTGTCTTTATTAGCTCCTAACCCAAAATTGTATAATCACACTTTGTCTTAAATCAACAAAAATATTTCTCAACCAGGTAACGGACAGGAGTTATCGGTGCACCACGAATCACCGTAGCAATGCAACCGAAGGTTTAAGTACCTTCAGAGGAACAACCATTATAATATTTACGTATCACCGTAATTTTTATAACTGGTTATTACTCTGCCGTAGCCTAGACACCAAGAAATAAAATCGTTCAAATAAAACAATTGTGAAGATACAATTAAGCCCTAAGTGAGCTCGTGACACCCTTAGGTCCAACGTCTAACCTTTATTATTAGTCAAATTCTACGATGACATGCGTTTGTGGACTAAGGAAAGGGTGATGAAATCCCTCACCTTATGTGAATTGGGGTATTGCCCTTAGAAAAGAAAACCAAGATGAGATGAATGCAAAGCAGAAATTAAACGTGAAATTACAATGCAACTAAAATGAAGTTTGTTTTTGGTTTTTTTTTTGATTTTGAATTTTTTTTTTTTACATATAAATGCAAATGAAAGAAACCAACAATGCAATTTAAATAAAAACAAGGAAAATGGTGCACGATACCAGATCGTGCAGATTATTTAGCAATATTTTTTTTTAGCGGCAATTTTTCTTAGCAAAGCAAAGCAGTTTATTTGTTGGCAAGCACTTCTTCCTTTTGAATTTCTGCTTTGGCAACCTGAAATGAAGAACAAGATATATTTACAATTTTTTTTTAAACTATCAAAGGAGTAACTAAAACAAAAGAAAAATCAAAATAAAATTCAAAGAAATAAAACAAAACCAAAGGTATTTTATTTTAAAAAACAAAATCAAAAGAAATAAAACAAAGGAAAAAAACAAATGAAAACAAGTGAAACCCAAGATAAGTTTCTAACTTCTTTGTTTATATTTATTTATTTATTTATTTTGTGTTTTTTTTAGTGACCCCAAAACCAGCCCGGCCCAACTAAACAAAAATTAAACTTCAACTTCTCTGTACCAACAATCTGATGCTCAGTTAATCCAACTGCGAACTCAAAATCAATCAGAGAATATGCGATTCTCAAAAATCAAAATTCAAACGCGATCTATACTTCACGAATATGTGAATTCATAAATTTAAAACCAATAGCAGTTTGGTGAGGCATAGAATGATTCGTATTCTGGTGGGTATTCGAGGATTATTGAAGTTACGACTTAGTTGGAGTTCGGCGATTTGATGTTTGTGTTCAGGGAAGTAGCCGAGTAGCAGGTGGTAGGAACTAATTGGGGGTTGCGGATGTTGTTGAAGTGATGAAGGTGATTGCGTGAATGGAGGATTGGGGATGGGTTGCGTGCAATCAGTTATTGTAGTTGAGAAACGAGGCGATTTCGCGGCGGTCTTGTTCAGGAGTAGTTGCAATTTCAGGTGATGAGGCGATTGACATTTGGAGGTGATTTTGGATGAAGTCGCGAGGTCGGCAATGCTGAGGAGATGGGTTTTTCAAGTAGGCGGCAGTGCAGTGGTTCTCGAGTTCTGGATTTGGGTATTGTTTTGGGTATTTGTTGCGATTGAAGTGGATGAGGATGGTGACTGTGGTGGGAACGAGGTGATTGTGGTTTCAAGCTGCTTGGATGTAGATGCTTGCGAGGTGGTGCAAAAGAAGGTTGCTAGAGTGTTAGGTGGAGGATGGTATGAATTGGCTGATGGGTTGGTTGAGTTTGAGGTTTGAGTGGAAATTGAAAGTAATGGTGGATGTTAACAGTAATGGTGGAAAGACAGTGATGCAGAGAAGGAAAAGTGAAGGTTGGAGGGTGAAATGGTGACAAATGTTTGGCTGGGTTGTCGAAGTTGATGGAAGGCAGCAGTGTTTGTGAGTTTGTAGGGGATGTTGTTGATGGTCTAAGGCGGGGTTGTTGCTGTTGAATGTTTGTAGTTGAGTGATGGGGGTTGGTAAGGATGGCAATATGGTCAGTGGTAAAGGAATGTGAAGTGGTGATAGAAGTTCCAGGCAGAAGCAATGCAGGTGGTGATAGATGATCAGAGATAGGGCAGAGGCAAGCAGTTGTGTGGTGAGGCAGTGGTTTCGGAATGTAATGTTGACTATGGGTAGGAATGAACGATGGTCGTGATGGTGGTGGTTGAACACAGTTTAGGGATGTTGTAAGTGGAGTAACAGTTTTGGAGGGAGGAAATGATGTAGTTCTGGTTACAGAGCAGTAAACTGAGAAGCAGAGAGCAAACAGCGGCAAAGCAATGTTGTTTTTTTTCTTTTGTTTATGTAAATTGTAAAATGAAATGTAAAAGGTAAAAAGAAATACAAATTGTAAATGAAATGGAAATGAAATATTTTTGGTTTTGTTTTGAAATTATGAATGTTTTTTTTTTATAAATTTCAATGCAAAGCAAACTAGAACACCAAATCAAATGCAAACACAAATCACACAAGCACACAATTTTTTTTTAAATAAAAGAAGAGAAAATTAACACACACAACAAACACACAAAATCAAACAAAATTAATCCGAAGAATAGAAAATCAAAATCAAAACAAATTCCCCGGCAACGGCGCCAAAAACTTGTTCGTCGACGGAAATTCTATCGGCTTAGAAAGCCGTCGAACGAATTTAAATTAAAAATATCTGCAAGTGCACGACGTACTACCGTAGTACGTGGCGAATACGGGTCGATCTGCAGGGAATTGTTAGAGTTTAAAAGTTAGCTACTTCTTGCTTCGCACCCCCTTTAGTCAGACCTTTACAACATCAAATAAAATTAAAACGAAGTGGCCTAATCGATTCTACCAATATCAGGTGGTGATTCAAGGAGTCTAAGAGTCAATTCACAAATCAAGGTGCCACAAAGGACTACATCTGCAAAGGTGTGTTCATATTTATATTATAATTCATATATGGTGACACTTGACCTAAATTGATAAATGTAACATATATATTTAAATTTTCGTCATTGAATATTTTAAATTTAATTTGTTATATATGTTGTATATATGATGTATATTATTGGAATATTGAAATTGTTGAAACCATTATCATTCTGTTTACTATTACAACATATTTATTAGTTATTGTTGTGAGAAATGCGGAATACGGATCTTAAGGCTAGGATTAACACAAGAGGGGGGTGAATAGTGTTTAAAGGAATTACTAAATCTTTTTGAGTTTTTGTTAATTTGAACACAGATGTATGCAATATTCAGACACAGATATGATCACAGAAACAAACATAGATGCAGAAATAAAGTAAAAGCAGTAAAGGAAAGAACACACCGGATTTTATACTGGTTCGGAGTTGCCCTACATCCAGTCCCGCACACAAGTACAGATTTCCTCTCAAAAGAAATTGTACAATTACACCCTCGTTTTCAAGGCTATGAGGTACACCCTCCAGATTCACAATCCTTTGGGTAGAGATACTTGATTTCTCAGGCAACAAGTTCACCCAATTGATTTCCATGGCTACAATCACACCTTTTCTTGCTCGATTGATTTCCAAGGCTACAATCACACCTTTTCTCGCTAAATTGATTACAAAGAAGTCTATAACTCTGAATAGCACTGAGGATCTTGTTGAGATAGTGGTAGAGAATCAAACCAGGATCTTATTGAGATAGTGACAGAGAATCAAACCAGAAATGATCTAGTTAGATACAATGTTGATTTCGGCAGAGTAATGGTATGTATAAAGAAATGTGGAAGAAGAAGAGAAGTGAAAACCAGAAAAATATGATATAAAATTCGTTGAAAACAGCCCCTATTTATAGAAGAACAATAGCCATGTACATTCGTGAAGGGATATGACGAATAGACACTTCTTTTGAAATTCAACTTTTTTGAAATCAACTGACACTATGTCGACATGGGTGACTTGGGTATGTCAACATCCCAAAGGAAATTTTGGTGTTTTGTTTTTCTTTGAAAATGACTTTTATCTTATATTAAAACTATTTTAAACTTTTATAAATATACTTAACTATAGTAAAAATACATAAATAAATATAGAGAATAATATTTTGGTATATATAAAATTTTACTATAATTTTATATTTAAATCTAAGTATTGAAAGTTAAATATATTATTATTAAAAGATAGTTTAAAACTAAGGATAATTTGATTTTGAAATTAAAGATTATTTTGAGGCTAAAAGTATTTAAAATCAGGATAGATGTTTTTGATTCTTTTAAAAGGAAGATTTTGAAAACATTTTGAAAACAAGATATAATTTTGTAAAATCATTTTGAATAAAAGGTTAGTGGATACAAAACGATGTTCCACTAGATTTTTCATAGGTTCCATCCTACTTAGGGTTCCATCCTTTTAACAGGCTTGAAGTGGATTCCATTTCACGAATAAATTGGATTTTAAGATGCCAGTTCTTTTCTAGGAGTTTTAACAAAATTCCTAATTAAATTACTTGTTCTTGAAATCTTGAACTCTTGATAATCTTGATATTCTTGACACTCATGAGTCTTCAATCTTGATATCTTGAATCTCTATACTGTACAGCTTTCATTCTTGGTACCTGCATGGTTAAATCTTGCATATACATATATATCTAAACTATAATGTTAGTATTTATATTTTATAATCATATTCTAAGGTTGTTGTCATCAAAACCATTATCTCAAGGAGTAACAATTGTACCATTATCATTTGATTTAATATTGAATATTGAATTTGAATTTTATATGGATATCTTTACATAATTGAAATAGTAAAAAAAGTTGAATTCAAAATATTTGACCAGGTCAGTTTAATTTAAATGAAGGTATTTTGTTGTTTACTTAATCAAAGAGATACATTCGAAATTTAGTTTTATAAATTATATTTGGCTATATATATACACACACATTTATATTAACTTAACTTATTAACTTCATAGCATTATATATATATATATATATATATATATATATATATATATATATATATATATATATGATCGTTCAATGGCACCCTAAATAGCTCATGATTTCCATCACAAGCTCTGATTTAAATAACAATGGTAGTGAGAAGAGGGAGGAAAAACTACTATTTAAATCAGAATTTGTGGTAGAAATCAAAGGGCATTTGGGATGCTTCACTATTTGAAGTGCCATTGAATTCTCCTTATATATATCTATGTATGTGTGTATACATACATACACATACATACATACATACATATACATGTACATACACGCTAACCATACACATATATATACACAAACACACATATGCATATATATATATGTATGTATGTATGTATGTATGTATGTATATATATATATATATATGTATACATACACACACATACATATACATATATACGTACACATACATACATATTATGTGTGTGCGTATGCATATGTATAGACACACACATATAAACACACGTACGTACATATATATTTACATAGATATATATATGTGTATACATATGTACATATATACACACATATATACATATATATACATATACATATACATACATACACACACATGCACACATGCATAAATGTACATAGACACACACACACACACACACAATCACACACACACATATATTGTGTATGTGTTTGTACATGCATATATTCATTCATACATATATATTTATATATATATATGCATATACATACATACGTATATATATGTGTGTGTGTGTGTGTATCATACACACACGCGTAGAAAGATATATATATATACTTGCATATGTCTAAACTATATATATAATGTTATTAATTGTGTATATAAACATGTTGTATCGTCAAAAACGCAGTTAATCTCATGAAAATCGTGACCTCCTCTGATTCCACCTTTCCTATGTTCCACTTCTCACCTTGATAAGTACATCCTCATCGATCCTACTCTCCTCTCCTTCCATTTCTAGCTCTTGTCTCCATGCTCACGTTCTGCTTGAATCTGGAATGCTCTCTCTAACTAGATCTGGTCGCCAAATCAGCGTTGCCTCTAATCTTCCCGCCTTTGGTCAACCACCCCAACCTATTAATCCATTTGTAATCGTTCTTCCTCCATTAGTTCCTTATTCAACAACACGTATCTCTCCTCTTTCAAGCCCTAGTCAAGTGGCGCAATTGGTATCACTCATTACTGTGTTGGATAATTCTTTGACCAAGTCTAAAGTAGTTAATTTCCTTGATTTATCGAATTGCAAATAGCACATTATAGGTTTATCCATCAACTCTCTCCCTTTTATTTGAAGCTGCGACTAATGGTGGAGTAGGCCAATGGTCTCAAACTGTGTTGCTAGTTTTTTGTGCTAATTATTATGAGGTAGAAGTTGCTACTGTTGTTGCTACCATAGTTGAAAGTAACATTAAAGTTGGAGCTGTTTTTAGCGAAAACTTTGTTGGAAACAATGCATGCACTATTCATGTTTGTGGAAACGTTGATACCAATTATCTTTCATCTATTCCAGTAATGAATTCTTTACATATCGAGGCTGCTCTTCAATCACCTGCCCTTATCGAGCCCGCAAAGTGGTCTTCTTCATTTTCTTCCTTACTGAGAAATGCTGGGGTGCATACCTCCTGCTTCTTTGATATTGTTGAGATTGACGAAGTAATGGTTCGATCTGTCAAAATTTTGCAGGCGGGAGCCGATTATTGGTCTTAATATTTGGTTGTTTTTTCTTGGACTCTAACCTAGCCTATCATCTAGTTAAAGAACGTTATCATCAAGCCTAAAAACTAAGAGATGGGCTATATGTGCATTTTAATAATGTTATATTCTATTTCAAATTCACGAGGAGCAACGAAAGGCAGTGTTTCTTGAAACTGATCTAACCCTTATAAAGTGGAAGCCTTTCATCATTACCATTGGAGTCTGATGGTGGATAAGGCTAGGAACCAAATATTATCTATTCTTGTTTGGGCACACTTTTCACATACCCCTTCTATTTTGCAATCCAAGGTCAGGCTAGACTGGCTCACCAACTTTATTGGCAAGGTAAAATGTTTTGATACTAATACGGTGGCAAGGAAAATATTGGTGTATGCCAAAGCTTTGATTGAGATCACTTAAGATAAGCCTTTGCCTTAAAAGCTTAATGTCAGAATTGCTGAGGGGCATTTTGCCAATGTAGAGGTTCGCTATAGTGAGAAACTAGACATTCGCATGACTTGTCAGTCTTTTGGTCACTGATCTAAGGTTTGCAAGGTTGGCGGTTTTGTTTCTATTTCTGCTAAAATTCTATTACTACGACCTATTCTCAGGAAGTGTGTTCCTAAGTCTACGCCCACTACTCCGCCTGTTAACGTTTCGATTATTACAGCCCTTGACTCGTATCCCTCTGCTTTGGATCCACCTCTTTCTATCCCAACTGTGCCTGCTGCTGTGGAGGTTGCGGTTCTTTCCCATCTTGCTAACTATATTATTTCCTGGAATCTTAGTAAGCATGATTGGGTTCATGCATCTTCTAAAATGAGATTTAACCCGAACACTGGCAGCTACCATATATACGTAGGTGGTGAAGGTGGAGAGTGTTTCTTCATATATGTACGTAGGAGGATGAAACAAGAGATATGAAATATTTGAACTCTCTTGATTCTAGGAACTTTGTTCTTGATCTGACATTGATCTTTCGAGGTATTCTTATGTTATAGGACCTATTGACGATAGCAGTAGTGATGATGAGGAGTAGTGTTCTTAGTCTTTTAGTAGCATAGGTGCTTCTTCCTATCTCCTGTATTTATTTTCTTAGTCGTTGATTCCAAAAATGGTCATCAACACCCAAAAGAATCTAGTAGAGATTAAATGAAGAATGAAATTAAAACAGAGAAAATATCAAAAATGAACGCATGATTTTATAGTGGTTCGACAATCTTTGCCTATGTCCCCTTCATATTTTTATTGACCTTGCACTTGATTATGATTACAAGAATATTTGGATCAGTCGGGAACCATTAGTACAAGAATAAAAAATAAAAATGGAAGAGCCTTGCTAATAGAAAAAAGGATCCCTTTTCTAACGCCATGCCTGCTATATTTATAGGGGAAAACGTGCATACATCGAGCTGAAATTCGAAAAAAGAACCTCGAGGCCAAGACGAGGCCATACAAGAATTTTGAGGCCCATTGGAGCCCACAATAGGGATCGGTATTGATCCCTATTTTGGTGTCCAAATGGGGTGTGACCCCTGTAACGACCCATAAATATATCACTTTAAATAAATGATCATTTAGCTTTATCTATAAAACAAGCAATTTTGTGAGAACTATTTATAATAATTTATATGATTTTATAAAAAAATATGATCATTTTAATTAGTTAATAGCAATAAAAAAATTATTTTCAAAATTTGTTTACAAAAATATGCATATTAATTAAAAAGAGAAAATATGACCAAAAATCAGAATCGGAATTTGTAACAATACAACGTGTGGAAGCTATGCAATGTTGTAGGAGTATGTTGCATACATATATACATGTACATATGCATACATGTAACATGCACATAAATATATATATACACCCCCAAAATATACAAATATAAAAGTATAACTATAAGATATTTTAAGCAAACTTACTCCTTAAGCCTTTATAAGTTAATATATGCGCACATGAGATGATGGAAGTGATGTGCACATGGAGGGGCTTTGGCCGTGCATTTTGAAGGGAATGGTGCGTTGGAGAAGCTTGAAAAAAGTGGTGTTTACATATCTTCCTTTACACACTTTTTTTTCCTATAAATACCATACCCTCTTCTCTCTTTCTCCATTCATTTTCTTCTTCATATTTTCAAGCTTTTTCTTCCTCTTTAATGGCTTCCATCCTAAGGAAAGTAATGTCAAAAAAATTATTTCAAAAAGAAAATAAAATTACAATATATAGTTATATATAGTAAAACTCCTCAAAACGATTCTGAAACTCCTCATTTCTCTTTGTTCTTCACAAACTCCACTTCACTCCACCCTAGGCCGAGCCTACATATTGCTACACCCTAGTTTGTGCACCCCCTAGTTCCTCAAGCCAAAGAATAGTGAGCTTCGAAACTCGAATAGTGGAGCTATAGCGAATTTTTAAGTAAATCATTTAAAACCCAAGGTGAGAACTCCTAAAACTATTATATTATATGTTGGATGATGATATGATGTTGCAAATGGATGTTTATTATGCTTTGATCATCATGTTTGGTTGTTTTTATATGAATATTGAATATATGTGCAAGTCACGAATATACACAACGATAAGCGCAAAGGAAATCACTTTCCTTGAACTAATGAAATGGTGTATATGGAATTGTTAAACCTCTTAAAATGGTTTAAAATGTATTTGAAATGTTTTGTAAACACTTAAAAGTGTTTTGGTGAAGTTTGAAAAGAAATAGAAAATTTAGTCAAAAATAAGCGCGTCGCGTAACGGCGGTTCGCGATTTCATGCTGAAAAAGTCAAACAAGTGTAAAGATTGGAATATATCTTGGAATTCTTTAAGATTAGAATTTTCGAAACAATTATATCCATAGTTTTCCAACAAAGAAAGAAAATTGAGATTTCGATAAGTAGATTTTGAAATATGAGTAAAACAAATTTTGGAAAAATCCCGAATTTGCAGTTTGGAATCCAAAACTAGATTATTTTGAAAGTGATGTTTTAAATCGTTTAAAATTGAAAGTTTATAGTATAATGGATCGATTATACAAATAACAAGTATATGACTAATTTAAACTATAGTGTAACAATAGTAAAGTATGTAAATAAGAATAATCACACCAGGGATTTTATACTGGTTCAGACCTCCCGTCCTACGTCTAGTCACGAAGCTCCTCTTCGAAATTTCCTTTCGCCAAATAACCCTCACTTCACCCGGAGGAACAGGTTTAAAATAGCAGAGTTTCTTTTTCAATAATATGTTCTCTATTACATGGATTTTGACTATATAGTACAACTGAACTTCCTATATCTCTTGAATGATTGGATACAATATTGTTCGAGAGAGTATGGAAGTGTATGATCTCAGATTTGCAGATTTGATAGCAAATGGATGATTAGAACAAGAGATGATCAAGATAGAGAGTCGAGTGAATTAGTTAAAGTGCTTTGATCCTTCTTGATTCTCGTTTATATAGTTGTAAAAGGTTGCTTCTAATAGTTACATCTCTTTCCTTTCAGTCTAGAGTCGTCATTGTTCACTTGTGAAGAGTTGTAGAGGAGAGATGGAGTTATGTCTCTTCGAAGATAACAGTTGTAATTTGAATTATCTGCCTCGAGCCCAATTTCATACGTCTGAATGGTGTTTTCAGACGTCTGAGAATCTATTATTACTTTTGTTCATCTTCTACGTTCAGACGTCTGAAGTTCTACATTCAGACATCTAAACCTGTTAAGTGATGTTCTCCTGGGTCTATTCTTGAGTGTAGCTCTCTTCGATCTTCGTGAAACTTTGTAGATAAATCTCTTTAGTGCTTTAGTCATCGTCTTGTCATAGTAGTGATTTTTCTTGCTTTCAATTCATATCTGTATAGTTATATGATATATATATATATATATATATATATATATATATATATATATGATTTCCATTATATAGTTGTCATCGTCGAAATTGTAAACTAAGGGTTCTAACATTCTCCCCTCTTTGATGATGACAACTATACAATTTTAAGAAATATTCATTCTAGATAAAAAAATATTAATATGTTTAAAGCTCTCCCTAAGTATAACATCTCCCTCTAAGTATAATATCTCCCTCTATCAATATGCATATGAATTTCTCCCCCTTTGTCATTATCAAAATGAATGAGGGAATATAATAAATTATATAAAATATCTTGTGAATAGTGGGATAGACTCAATATTAATAATGGAAGGAAAAAAAATAGATTTTATCATATTTGCCGGAGTCCATATTTCATTGTAAGCACGTAATTCTATTAAACATATGGATCATTCTTTAAAATTCCAAAATCTATCTTTCCTTTTGTTTCTCCGAGTACCTGCAATAAATAATAATCATTTTCAATACCCACTTACTATGTTAGGGTCCGGGTAGGTCTTAGGAAACCACACCCATTTGGGTGTGGTTGAACCTTTATAAATATAATTTTCATTACAAATCACATTCTTATAATAGTTGCTAATATAAAGTTGTTTATCACGATTAGTCATATTAGCCGGAATCCATATCTTAATACTATTAGTCATTAGCTTAGTACTTGAAGAATAATTTCTATCATTTCTAAACAAAATACTATTACGACTATAACTGGTTTTAAAACTATCTTGATTACTAGTACTAGCACTAGTATTAAAATTAGTACACAAGAATGCATATCTAGTACTATTTTTACTTTTAGCTTGTTTATAGCCTAAACCGCTTTTATCATTATGCGCATTTGAATTTGTAACTAAGGAAGATAGGTATCTTTACCTTTGTTAAAATTTAAGATTTTTGTATTTAACCTTTCAAATTTTGCTTTAGAATCACAAATTTCTTTTTGAAAAATATTATTATTAACTTTTAAAATCTCACATACTTTAGATAATTCTAAATTATTTTTAATTAAACTTCATTCTCTTTTTCAAAAGACAAAATTAAAGAACTAGAATTATTTAAAGAATTTTCCAAAAATATATTTTTATTTTGCAAAACATTGATTTCCACCAAAAGCTCCTTGTTTTTATCTTCTGATTGCTCATTTTCTTTTTCTGGGAAATCTTTTTGTAAAACAAGTTCTTCTACGATATTTTCAAAAAAATTAGTTTGTTTTACTAAAAAATTATTTTCCTCTTTTAAATTAGAAATTTCTTGCTCACAGTTTTTTAACTTAGCTAAAGCAATTGTATTAACTTTATTCAAAGTTTTACAGTATTTTAATAATTCATCATGTGCTAACAGAAAGATCTTTATATAAGGAATCTAAACATACCAATTGTGATCTGAGTTTAGCCATGAAGCATTTGTTTGTTTGCTCCTTTGATTCTTCTTTATTGCTCTTCTTCTTTTTATTACCTCGACTAGATCTCTTTATAGCCATTTATTCTAGGATGTTGTTACGATCTCTAGAATCCCAGGCGTTGATACCAATTGAAAGTCTATAGTATGGTGGATCGATTATACAAATGAAAAGTATATGACTAATTTAAACTATAGTGTAACAATAGTAAAGTATGTAAATAAGAATAATCCTACCAGGGATTTTATACTGGTTCGGACCTCCCATCCTACGTCTAGTCCCGAAGCTCCTCTTCAAAATTTCCTTTCACCAAATAACCCTAACTTCACCCGGAGGAATAGGTTTACAATAGCAAAGTTTCGTTTTCAAGAATGTGTTCTCTATTACATGGATTTTGACTGTATAGAACAATTGAACTTCCTATATCTCTTAAATGATTGAATACAATATTGTTCGAGAGAGTATGGAAGTGTATGATCTCAGATTTGTAGATTTGATAGCAAGTGGATGATTAGAATAAGAGACGATCAAGATAGAAAGTCGAGTGAATTAGTTAAAGTGCTTTGATCCTTCTTGATTCTTATTTATATAGTTGTAGAAAGTTGCTTCTAGTAGTTACATCTCTTCCCTTTCAGTCTAGAGTAGTCACTGTTCACTGATGAAGAATTGTGGAGGAGAGATGGAGTTGTGTCTCTTTGGAGATGACAGTTGTAATTTGAATTATCTGCCCCAAGCCCAGTTTCAAACGTCTGAATGGTGTTTTCAGACATTTGGAAACCTATTGTTATTTTTGTTCATCTTCTATGTTCAGACCTCTGAAGTTCTGCATTCAGACGTCTGACCCTGTTAAGTGATGTTCTCCTAGGTTTATTCTTGAGTGTATCTCTCTTTCATCTTCGTGCAACTTTGTAGATGAATCTCTTCAGTGCTTTAGTCATCGTCTTGTCGCAGTAGTGGTTTGTCTTGCTTTGAATTCGTATCTGTATAGTTGTATGATATATGTATGATTTCCATTGTATAATTGTCATCGTCGAAATTGTAAACTAAGGATTTTAACAAAAATATGGAATAAATCTTATATGTTTTAAAAGTGAATTGAGTAATAAAAATGAATTTTTGAATAAAAAATGTCCTTTTGATTAATATAGCTAAAAAGGCACTTTTCGTAGCACTTTTTCACATCACTTTTCTATAACTTTTGAATTATAGTTTTGAACTTAACAATTCATTTACAAATCTTTTTTAAATGTTTTTAATGGAGTATGAAGTACTTTAAAGATGATTTGAAGAATTTTTGGAGCGATTAAAGATTTAGAGCAGATTATATAACTTGACCGCCTTATAGGTGTCAGTGAGATAGTGTCTAGGCTAGAGTTTGGAAAACCAGTTTTCTGCTTTCCCCAGCTATTCGAACTGGCTGTATAGAGGGGATGGTGAATTTGGTTTAGTCGGATCAATATCTTCCTAAATAAAAATGAAACAATTTCTAGTTGATTTCCAGTAAAAGAAGTTCAGAAGATTAACAAGGGATTTTAGAGAGGTTTAATATTATCGTATATACTGGAAAGCATGTTTTAAGAAATGTATATCTCCAAAAGAGATTTCGATAAAAGAACTTAATAAATAAAGAATGATTCCCTATTCACTTGACCTCTTTTATTAATGATTGTTTTGGAGAAACTGGGGTCGGATTTGGATAATTTTTGTCCGAAGACCACTTCAGACCAATTTACGTATTCGAAGTGAAGACATGAAGAAAATTAGGGAAGATGGAATGTAGGACTACTTGTCACTGACCCTCGAGGGAAATTTCCCATATCATATTATTATGGTAGTAGTTCTTCATTTAAGATCTTCGATGTAGGGACCTCTCGCTACTAATCCTAGGAGTAACTCCTGATAGGATGTGGTAGAAGAGTGCCTTCTGTTTATCCAGTTCCTGGACAACCTGTATGGAAGAATGTCTGACATTGCATTTCTATTCACATTGATTGATCTCTACGAATGTATCATCTGTTTTGTGGTGGAGAATGCAACTTCTCTTAGCTTAACACGCTTTCCTGAGGCATATGAGCACAAGAGTTATACATTTGTAGAAATCAGTTGTGTGATCATAAAACGAAAGTGTGGCATTCAAAGTGGAACGTGCTTTGTGAAAGGTAAAACGTTACCTCAGGCCTCACCAAACGGATATGGCTAAAGCAGTGTAGATGCGGTAGAGCTATGTGGGTCGCATCCATTAGGAGATGGTCATCACCTTTCTAGATTACTCTTTATATATCGAGTATATGGTGTATGCTTCTAGATCCCATTAAAGGTTAGTAACGACCAGGGTGATGTCATATTCGATACTATCTAGCGAAGAGGTAGGTCGATCCTGTGTTGGTATATGAGTTTATTATCTAGAACCTAGGTATATCCCTCTAGAGGTATACTATATGGAAGGTAGTCCCACACCTTGCTATTATGTGGAATCCATTCTTCAAATGAGCCTTGTAAGAGTTTTGTTGGTAGATCCTTATATGCTGGAATTCAATAATGGTAATAATTTCAGCTAAGATTAATAGGTTTATTTGCAAATGTTTTCAAAGATATGTCATTAATAATAATATCAAGTATTTCGACTTAAATTTTTTTGGTTATCATGAGGTATAAACCCGTTATGTGTTTATGTGCAGCGTGGTCTTATGAGATACTCTTTTTTTCAGGACGCATATTTTGAGTTTCTCACACCAGTCCCATGACTGAACCAGAGTTTATTTTCTTTTCCCTTAAACTCTGGGCGCCCTAATTTTTTTGGGCGGCCAAGTAGTTAAGAAAGTTTGGAGCACTTTAGAATGGAGCATGGAGCATTTTGGATCTTCTGAAGCAGTTATCTATATTCCGTAGATTGTATGTAATCTTCCGTATGTAAAATTATAAGTGTTTTTAATGCGATGTAATATTTTTTTGTTATATCTTCTATCTTTATTTACTTTTACCCCTAACGATTGGGTTTTCACCACTTGAATTTGCGGCACGTGAATACCAAGGATGTATTAGTGTCGATTTTCGATGGCCGAAAATTCTTGTTCGTCACATTTGGTATCAAAGCTTATGTTGAGAGAATACCTAAGCCTGGTTGAGGTCAACTCATTAGAGATAGGGTTAGTAATGCCCTAGAATGAGTTTAGTCCAAGAGAGCGTACATTTGAAAATCTTATCCAAATAAGTATATTAAAGTTTTATGCCATTCCATAAGGTAATCTTGTCTATAATCCTAACGATATTTTCTTACAATATTCAGGTGGTAGGAAATGAGTACTAAAAGGATGAGGAAAGGGAAACAAAAGGGTTGAAGAAACGATAGTTCCTGTACAACCTCAAGTTAACCTTGCAACTTTCTGCCTAACTTTTGCCAACTTGGGCGGGAAAACATGTAGGGCTACAAAATCTATTAGCGAAGTTTTGGCTTGGTTCCGTTCATGTGAGAGAATCTTTAAAGGATTGGGCATCACGGATGAGAAAAGGCGCTTCTTGGCATCTTGGCAATTGCAAGATAGGAGTCAATTACCATCAATGAACCAAAAGATGATATTTCATGGAAAAGATATAAGGATGTTTTTAGAGAACGATACATACCCGATGTTGCGAATTCCTGTCTCTATAAAAGCCTCATGGATCTAAAGCAAGGAGAAATGTCGGTAGAAAAATACTTAAGACAGTTTGATGAATTATCTCGCTTTGGGTCTGGACTGATTGATACTCCCCTTAAGAAGAATTAAATGATTGTGGCTGGGATGAGAAAAGAGTTTCATGATAGAATAACTACTCACCTAAAGGAATCATTCATGAACCTAATAGATATGGGTTTGCGATATGAATTTCATGATAAAGAGAAGCCAGCATCAGGATTAAATATTAACTATAGTAGCAAAAACCTCAATGAGAAGGAATTTAATCCAAAGGTGAAAAGGCGACATGTAGGAAAAAAGAAAAAGAATTAATGGGTATCAGGTGTGAAAGTTGTCAAAAGAAAGGACATATTATGGAAGATTGTTGGAATGAGAAAAGTCAATGAGAAAAGATACTCTGTTATAATTGCCACCAACAAGGGCATATGATGTTGGTTTGTCCATTTATGGAGATTGTCCAATCGGCTAAGACCTATGCCTTGGAAGAAGAACCATTAACTTCAGAAGAGACCAAGAAAGAGGAGTTCTGGAGGGTGCTATTTCTGTTGAAGGCATTATGGTTAAAGTATTATTTGATACTGGGGCATCCTATTGTTTTATTTCCACAGAATTGGTCGAAAAATTAAAGCTTAACACAAAAATAGTATATACCCCTATCTATGTGTTAAATCCCATATGTTGTACAACAAACCTTTGTATAATTTGTGAAAAGGTCCAAGTTACCTACCTTTCTCATTGTTTTTCATATGACATGTTTGTCCTTGATTTTATCAGATTGGAAGTATTGCTCGGTATTGATTGGTTATCTAAAAATAAAGCGGTCCTTGGTTGTATTAAAAGAATGGTATCTTTGTGGACCAACTTTGGTAAATTTATAGAAATATCTTGCAACATGCCCAGCCCAGTAAGGGATAATTTCCAATATGCACTTGATTCACCGCAGGAAAATTTGGAGACCACACCGATTGTTAGAAGAGGTAAAAAAATTTCCCCCACATAGGGAAATTGAGTTTTGTATCGATTTGATTCCTGATGCAAGACCTGTTGTTCACCAAAAGCGAAGAATGGCTCCAAGAGAGATGAATGAATTGGGGGAACAAACCAAGGAGTTGTTGAAAAAGGGATTGATAAGACCAAGTCGCTCAAATTGGGGAGCGGCAGTAGTCTTTATTGCCAAGTTTAAAGGTTCCCTAAGGCTCTATGTAAACTATCGAGACCTGAACAAGCAAAAAATTAAGAACAAGTATCCCCTACATCGAATAGATGACTTGTTTGATCAACTTTATGGTGCTCGAGTATTCTAAAAAAGGGATCTAGCCTCAGGATTCCATCAACTTAGAATAGCAAAAGACTGCGTACATTTAACTGTATTCAGAGGTACAAATTTCTTCTATGAGTGGTTAGTAATGCCTTTTGGGCTACCTAATCGCCCGCTTATTTTGTTGACCTCATGAATAGAGTATTCAGAGATGTGCTAAATAAATTCATGTTAGTCTTTATTGATGATATTCTTATATATTCAAAGACTGAAGAAGAACACGAGAGGCATCTAGAGATTGTATTAAAGATATTAAATAGAAATGTATTCGAAGCCAAATTCTCGAAGTGCCGATTCTAGGAGAAAGAAATTAGATTCCTAGGGCATGTAATATCATGAGAAGGAGTTTTAGTTGATCCAGGGAAAGTTGTAGCGGTTCCAGATTGGAAGACACTCCAAACTGCAAAAGACGTCCGTAGCTTTTTAGGATTGACAGGATATTACCGAAGGTTCATCCAGGATTGCTAAAAAAAATTCTCCCATCTTACAAAGTTAACAAAGAAGAATGTTAAATTTGAATGGACGTCGAAAAATGAAGAAGCATTTAATGAGTTGAAGAAAAGATTGACCAGCGCTCCAATCTTAGCTATTGCACATAGAAGTGGTGGTTTGACTGTATAACTAATGCTTGTGGAGAAGGTGTAGGTGTATTTTTAAAGCAGCATGGGAAAGTAATCGCTTACGCAAGCCGACAACTGAAAACTCATGAGAAGAACTATGCAACATATAACTTAGAGCTATTAGCCATTGTGTTTGCATTAAAAATATGGATACATTATCTACTGGGTAAGAATTCATTATTGTTTATTTTAAGTAAACTTTGATTGACCTTGATAAATAATATTTCTTCTTTAAATAGGCGAAAAATTTGAACCCTTCACAGATCAGAAATCTTTGAAGTATCTTTTCACCTAGAAGAACTTGAACATGAGACATCAACGTTGGCTAGAATTTGTAACGACACGGATTTTTGAATGGCTAATTTGCAATATTTAAATTGGATTTAAATATTTAATTTGAACTTTAATTTGATTTTAATATGAACAGTTTGGTTTTATATGATAGAAAGGATTCAGAATTTAAATATAACGACCCGTTGAATTAATTAAT
Organism: Allium cepa; assembly: GCA_030765085.1. Taxonomy (NCBI): domain Eukaryota; kingdom Viridiplantae; phylum Streptophyta; class Magnoliopsida; order Asparagales; family Amaryllidaceae; genus Allium; species Allium cepa. The sequence goes on along the minus strand of CM060940.1, from coordinate 324,057,242 downwards.
TATTAAAAAAGTAATTGAATATTGGGTAAAATATAAAATCTGGAGTTGTAAGCTTGTTGAAAATATTTTAAAGACTTGAAAAATCTATAATGATAATAATAAAGGTAATAAAAGTGTTAAAATCGAATTTGGCAATGATTTGTTCAATTTTAAAATATATCTTTAAATTGATTTCTAAAAATAGCCATCCGAGGCACAGTCTCAGATTTCGGCGAAACCAGTTCTATTGGATCCATAATATTGAATTATTATCGGATTTCAAATTTCGTAGCTTTCGGAGCTATTGTGTGATCGTACGAAAGGTAAATGCCTAGAAAATAATTAATTGAATTAATTTTAATAGTCGATCTAAAAGCTATCTTCTCTATACGACTGAATTAGGACTCAAAATCTTTTCCATTGAGTTCGAAATAGGTGCATAACATTATAGACGCCGAACGGCACGTATCGATAGGAGCTAAGGATTTTAAATTGCGTAATTCGAGAAGATTTTAAATTTGAGTTTAAAATAAAATATTTAATCAAGCTTCCTCAACACGCAGCCACTTTCGTCCCATCAGAATACTGTTATTCGTCTTCTCCCATACGCTTTCTTTTTTCTTTAATAACGCGATGTTTCTCGCTTCTTTTTTTCAATCAGTCGAGACGATAATAATAATGGCTGCCTTCCCTTCTTTTTAATCGCGAAACTAAACACCCCCTCATATTTTAATTTTCGAAACCCTCTTTGTTTCTCTTTTCTTTCCTAAAGCTCAAATCCGATGTTTAAAAAAAATGAAAACCCTAAATTGAGTTCGAGCTGCACGCAAGGGCATTCAATGCCGCGTTTGTGATCGACGAAGGGGAGGGCGGTCACGTCTCAAGGCGCGTCGCTAGATGGCTTGGCTCGATTTGTGGCGGTGGCATGTGTTGAAGAGGGCGGTGATGAAGATGTGGTGGCAGTAGCTGTCAGGTAGCTGTCAAGTGGCTTCGCGTGTATTTGGAAGGCCGTGGATGTTCGTGCGTTGACAAGTGGCTCGAGCAGTGGAAGCCGAAGTTGAAGGGTGTCGTGTGTTTCTCGGTGGTCGCACAGTGGTTTTGGGGTAGGATCGTGGTTGTTGTCGCGTATCAGAGGGCGTGGCTAGGGTTTCTCGAGCAGTGAGGTATAATTATAAATTGTTATACATTTAGTTAGTTAATTAAAGTTTTAAATTTGAGGATTTGTTAGTTATGCAGAAATTTAAAATTTACAGTAAGTTAGGTTTTGATTTTGAGAAAAAAAAATATCACTGTTAAATAGTTTTAAATCTCAAAATTTATCCTAGTTTAATTTAAATATGTGTATACAAAGAAGAAACTAAAATAAATATATCTCTACAATTTAAATATTGCTAACTCATTTTAAAATAATTTAATTAGGGTGATTAATTTGTTTAATTTACTTATTTAATTGTTTTAGCTACTAAGAGATTTTAAAAAAAAATAAGAATTAGTTCAAAATTTAATTATTTGTTGAAATAAATCATTAGTTAAAATTTAATTATTAGAGTTAAAAAATAAATTTATTTAAACATAAATAAATTGTTCGATTTGTTCGAATATTAATAAAATCATATAATTGTTTATATAAGGTCAAAAGTCGGAAAATCGGGTCAAGATTGGAAAGGATTGCAACTTAAAAGCAATGGTGAGTCAATCTCACTCATTTAAACTTAATTTTTAAATTGATGAATTTAGATCTATTTGTTGAATTGATTGAATGATGGTTGAAATTTGTGAATAATTAAATAGACCCTATGCGTCGCATAATAACGGATGATATTTTATAATCCCATATACCACGATATTCCATCCTGAACTGGAATAGGTATTTTATTTTGTGCTAACATCTGTGGATGCAGGAAAACAGGTTGGAGGGATCCAACAGGATTCCTCAAAAATATTTATTTTATCATATATATATGTTGTTCCGTGACAGAATGATAAATTGATATAGATGGTTTTATATATGAATTGAATTATTAACTGTTAAATATCAGAGAAGCTGAAATTTGACAATTTAACTACCATTGATAAATTAATTCAAAGAATTTAAATAAAACTTAAATAGAAGATATTATTGGAATTTGAAACTTCAACTTGAGAACGAAGAAAAAGAAATAAAAGCATCTTATAAAATGTAATTAGTTAAAGTTGAGTTTTTGGGAAATTTTAATATATTAAACACTAGAAGAATTATTGTGATCAACAAGTAAAATTTTATTTAAGAATAAAAAATGGAAATGTTGTTAAGAAGTACAAATAAGGAATTTTTATTAAGAAATAAAAAGAAATTTTGTTATGGAATAAAAAGAAATTTTTATTAAACGAAATGGAAATTATTTAAGGAGTAGTATGAGATTTATATAAGAATAAATTTTAAGATGGATTTCCTAAATAAAAATTATTTTAGAATAAATGGAATTCAAAGAGATTTTATAAATTTATAAAGTGAGTTTATAAATGGGAAGGGAGTTATCAGTGGATATGAGCAGAAATAAGTCACGAACGTATATTGAGTACGGAATCTGTTTTGGAAGGAAATAGTAAAATTTTCCGAAGGTAATTGTGGACAAGAGGCATTTATAAATGGATATTGGATTTTCTAAAATTATAAATTTATTTTAAAAAGGGATATTTTTAAATTACTATACTATATAGGTTTTATAAATCATTTTTGAATTTTAAATATTTCGAATCAGTTATTTTTAAAGGCATAGCAACTATTTGTAATAAACTCTAATTTTTCTAAAACCAGCTTTGAAATTTATAAATAACTAGGTATAAATTTTAATATTTATATTTAATATTACTTCTTATTTTATAAGTCTAGATGTTTTTAAAATCCAGTTAAAATCCTCTTGTGATGGTAAGCAAGTTGATTTAAATGAGATAAGATTTAGGAGAAATCTTATAAAATGGAGAAATTGAGTATGAGAATTTATAAGAAAAGTGAAATTGATTTTTGAGAAAGGAATGGAAAAAAAGAATATTTTCAAAGGTCAAATAAAAATGTGAGTGCGTATAAGAAATCATTTAAATGATTTCATGGAAATAAAAGGGCTTTGAAAATTGTTTCAAATGGGTTAAAATGGAAATAATATCTGAATGATATTTGAGATAAATAATTTGAGGAAATTATTTGATGGTTGCTTGTGAATGATTGATTGATAGTTAAATCACCGACTATCAATATTGGACAATGCGTTGATCGTTTCGAAGAGTCCGGGATCGGATTTAATTATCCAAAAACCACTTCGATCCGGTTTGAACGATTACGAATGAAGACCGTGAAGAATTGAAGACGGTGATTCGGTTTGCCCAGACCCAGGGCAACTTGTATGGACAAATGCTTTCAGAACATCGTCAGGAGGATGATGAGCATTCTAAGTGGGACTCGTTCTTGAAAGGTAACGCTTAGCCTCAAGCCTCATTAACCGGGAATGGCTAAAATAGGGGAGGTGCAGCAAGGCTTCATGGGTAGCCCCCACTTGAGAGTAAGGTTTCCCCTGTCTAGATGTCCCTTTTATTTCGGCTTAGTGGGTGGTTGGTCGCGCAAACCACAGGGTGAACTTGCTCGGGACTGTCCAGTAAAGGGATGGTTCCGGTCTTGTGTTGCAGGGGGGTTAGAGTGGCTCCTAGGTACTTTGATCTAGACCAGGTACTGTGACGGGCGGTACCCTGGTAGCCCTGCCATTATATGGAATCCAATCTCCAATAAGCGCCTGTACGGTTTTGATTGTGCCCAACTATTGCTGAAAGTGTGATGCAAGCATTTCAGCTAGATTCTATTTTACTTTCTATAGTCACTATTATAATATCAGATGAATTTGATAAAAATATTTTGGCTATCGTAAGGTAAAAACCCGACATGTTTATTTGTGGCGTGGTCTTACGAGATGCTTTTGTTTTTCAAAGGATTTTTGAAAATATAATAATCCAATTGAGTGTAAATTCTCACGCTGGTTTTCCAGACTGACTCGAGTGTTGTTTTATATGATGCTCGGGTCAGACCGAGTTAAACAGGATCAGGTTAAAAGCTAAGGAATTTAGGAGACGAGCTGATGACAGAGCGTACTTCCGTATTTGACTATTATTTCCGCTGTGTATGGACAAATATTAAGTTGTCTCTGTATGGATGTTTGTTGTACTCTGATGATGGTATGTATATGTATAACAATATAGATTTCTTTGTATTTAAAAGCTATTATTATATATTATATTTTATTCCGTTGTGATTGTGAGACTTTGATATTGTTTTCTTTTCTTCTTCTTCTACCTCTTTCTTCTTTTACCCGAAGACTCATACTTTTGTGCCACTTTGGACAGAATTTTTGTGGGATTTTGTTAGTTCAAAGGGGTACGGATTTGCGGGCCTTTACACTTGGTATCAGAGCTGAAAGGTTAAGCGAGAACCTTGGCTCAGGTGGGGATTACTCATTAGAGATAGAGTCATTATTACTCTGGAATGAGTTTGAGTGTATTAATAGATATGAGAGCGTATTTGTTAGTGAATATAAAATGGTTTTCTATTGTGTTGATTGATTTATTGAGTGGCATATGAACCTTCGTCAGCACAGTCTGTACAACTGGGCCGAAAGGGTTTCTAAACACTTGAATAAAACAATTCGACACAATATTTTTTTCGAAAATGGGTAAATGAAATAATTGTACCCAAAATATATTTTGAAATAAAAAGAAATAATTTTTTGCAAATTATTATATATAATTAAAGTGTTTGGGTGATAGTATGATAGACAAATAAGATTATAAGGATTTAAAATGGCTTATATAACCAAGGAAAGTATGAGATTGATTTTTGGAGTTAAAATTGAAAATGAAGCCAAAAATAAGGATTTAACTTGGATTAAGTTGAAAATTTAACTTTAGAAATTTAACTAATGATGGAAAATAATAATAATGTAAGTAAATTGGTGAAGTAAATAAAACTTAGAATGTAAATGAATAGGATTGAGAAAATTTAATAGAAATAAATTAATAAATTTTGAATGTGATTGAAATGGTAAAATAGAAATTAAACGTGAATTGGAAGACAATAAAAATGGTTTGAATTTGCAAATAAATGGAGGTAAGTTGAATTAATCTGGAATAAAATTCAGTTGTATTTGAATTAAGTTGGAATCAAATTGAAAGGAAATAAATGGAGATATGGATGATATTAAATGAAATTATGTTCTTACTTAATTAAATCCAAGTGAATTGGTGGATTAAAGAATATAGTATGATGCTAGATTTAACTGAAGTTCAGTTAAATAAAATTGAATTGAAATAAAATTCAGTTGAGATTGTAGATGATATTGAGTGGAATTAAATTCTTACTTTAACAAGTGAAAGTAAGTTGAATAAGAGATTGTTTGGGGTGAATGAATTTAAAATAGCCCATAAAGGTTAAAAAGCATTGAAATAAAATATATATATATACTTGACTAAGTAAAATATATAATCCCTAATTAAAGTAGAAGGTGAATGGGATTGATTGTTAATGGATGGAAATGTGAATATAAATAAGTGTGTGACTTATAAATCTAAGGAGTGAAATTCCAACCCAAATAGAATAAATGAAATATGAATATATTCAAGCTTAAAATGGGTAGAAACGTGAGAAAATATAATTGTGTGACTTATAAAGGAAAAAAATAAATGGAGAAGTTAAACAGTAAGCCAAAATAAAATTATTTTGTATTCGAAAAATGAAATAAAAAATCCAAACTTGGATTATAAAATAAAATTGAAGTCAAGTAAAATAAAGAGATGATTTTTTTTTGAAGATAAAAATCCAATATGGAATTGGAAGTGGGAGTGAACTAATTTGGAATAAATTGGATAATTAATTATTTAATGAATATGGAAATGGAACCTAAGTTGGATTATGAGAATAATGGAGTTAGGAATAAACTCGAGTTATAAATAAAATTCAACTGGGATTGGTGGTGAATTAAATATAAGTGGAGGTGTTGTGGAATTGGATTAAAGATGGATTTGATTTGTAAATAAAATGCAATTCGAGTATAAATAAGTTAAACATGACCTTGTTAATAATAAAATAAATTCAGATGAATTGGGTATGAAATTTGGAATTTAAATGGATTATGAGAATATCTAATTAAATTAAATGGAATTTGATTAGATGAGAATCAAATTAGAATGAAGATGAACTTAAGTATGAGATTGAAGTAAGTAAATTAACTTAAGTTAAAAATAGTAGAAGCTTGGCTTCGAGGAAGGGTGAAACCCATTAAATGAAAACCTGGGTGAATTTAAATTTGGAAATGATTATTAATTTATAAGCATGGAATATCGAGCTTAATAAAATGGTTTGAAAGGAACCAATGCGAGGATAGAATAAAATGCTAGTGTATGGTGTGTAAATAAATTAAAATGGAATGGACTTTAAAATGATAAGTATATTGAATTAAATAAAACTTGAATAAATAATATTCAATGTATATTGTTAGTACACTAAATTGAAGTATTGTCAAATGAAATAAGAATGGATGGAGTTACAAATAAAATTCAAGAGAGTTGAAATAAAAGTGGAAATGGCCTTATAATTAAATAAATAGATTCGAAAGTGAACTGTGAATGTGAATTAAAATTTAAAATGAACAAGTGGATAAATAAATTGAATTATAGGTGAAATGGAGTTGAAATAATAATAATGATAATCAAATCAAGGATTTAAAATGGAGACTGTTCACAAGTAAAATAAACTTGAGTTATGGAATTGAAATAAGTTGAAGAAAATAAATAACTTAAGCAAATAATTGAATAGAAGCTCGGCTTATGTAAATATGTTAATGGTTATTTAATGGGGTGTTTCCAAGCTGAATAAAGTGGTTTCGAAAAAAACCTATGCAAACATATTAAATAAAATACGGTGTATGGTTATGAATAAGTTTAAATGAAAATGAAATCAAATATGAATTGAGTAGGAATCAATTTTAAATGATTGTAAAACTAAAGAAATTGATGTTTGAATAAATATCGTCGAATTGCTTAAATTAATCGTTTGACGTAAACGAAAGTAAATAAAATTCTATGGAATGATAAAATAAATAAAAATTTGACTTGTGAATCAAATGCAATGAATATGTGTTGGTTAGATTAAAAATGGATAGAATGTAAGAAAATGATGTTAAAAATCATTCCGAATTGGATATGATAATATAGAAATCGAGTAAAGCAATTGGGTTAATATTGAGACTTTATTAATTACTTATGGAAACTGGTTGTGTGTATTGTTTATAAAAAAATAAACTTGTGATTATTAACTGATAGAAGTAGCATGGATTGATTTTGAAATCAATTAAATTTGAAATGAATTGTTTGGACATAATTATGAATTGAAGATAAGCAAATGAGTTGTTAATCACTTGTGTTGAATGCAAATGGTATATGAAACAGTTAAAAACAAATTGAACTAGTTGGAAACTTCGCAAACGGCTTATGGAAGTATCTCTAATGCATTACATGTGTTATAGTTGTGTTGTAGCTGTTTAAGTAAATGAAATGTTATAAATTTCATAAATATGTTACTTATGTGTTTAAATTGAGTAAGTACAGGTACCAAAAGACCGTTTAGCGAGAGTTTGGGCACACAAATGCTTAAATAAATACGCCGCTTGCTTAAAATGCTAAATAAGGTACGCCTACGCAATACAAACTAGGAAATATGAACTGTTTTTGGTTTTTCCGACCGTGTGGGTCGATGTATATATATTTATATCTATTGTCAAATTGCAAAAACACCTCCGTACAAAGGAGACTCTGCCAAAAATTTCCAGAAATTTCGGGAGTTAGAAAAATTTTGAAAATTTTTGAAAAAATTATTTTGTTAACGGCAAAATGTTTTGAAAGTAGAATTGAAATAAGAGATTTTGAAGTTAGAATATAAAATCAATTATTTGGGTAAAAGGGAAGATTAGGAAAGTGAACAACAAATCTAACTAAGTAGCTTTTAATAAGTGAGCGGGGTAGGACATTCTTCTGTATTAGTAATTTCGGGGATGAAATTCTTTTAAGGGGGGAGAAATGTAACGACCCGGATTTTTGAACGGCTAATTTGCAATATTTAAATTGGATTTAAATATTTAATTTGAACTTTAATTTGATTTTAATATGAACAGTTTGGTTTTATATGATAGAAAGGATTCAGAATTTAAATATAACGACCTGTTGAATTAATTAATTATTAAAAAAGTAATTGAATATTGGGTAAAATATAAAATCCGGAGTTGTAAGCTTGTTGAAAATATTTTAAAGACTTGAAAAATCTATAATGATAATAATAAAGGTAATAAAAGTGTTAAAATCAAATTTGGCAATGATTTGTTCAATTTTAAAATATATCGTTTAAATTGATATCTAAAAATAGCCATCCAAGGCACAGTCTCGGATTTCGATGAAACCAGTTTCATTGGATCCGTAATATTGAATTATTATCGGATTTCAAATTTCGTAGCTTTCAGAGCTATTGTGTGATCGTACGAAAGGTAAACGCCTAGAAAATAATTAATTGAATTAATTTTAATAGTCGATCTAAAAGCTATCTTCTCTATACGATTGAATTAGGACTCGAAACCTTTTCCATTGAGTTCGGAATAGGTGTATAACATTATAGACGTCGAACGGCATGTATCGATAAGAGGTCAGGATTTTGAATTGCGTAATTCGAGAAGATTTTAAATTTGAGTTTAAAATAAAATTATTTAATCAAGCTTCCTCAACACGCAGCCACTTTCGTCCCATCAGAATACTTTTATTCATCTTCTCCCATACGCTTTCTTTTTTCTTTAATAACGCGATGTTTCTCGCTTCTTTTTTTCAATCAGTCGAGACGATAATAATAATGGCTGCCTTTCCTTCTTTTTATTCGCGAAACTAAACACCCCCTCATATTTTAATTTTTGAAACCCTCTTCATTTCTCTTTTCTTTCCTAAAGCTCAAATCCGATGTTTAAAAAAAATGAAAACCCTAAATTGAGTTCGAGCTGCACGCAAGGGCATTCGATGCCGCGTTTGTGATCGATGAAAGGGAGGGGGCGGTCACGTCTCAAGGCACGTCGCTGGATGGCTTGGCTCGATTCGTGGCGGTGGCGTGTGTTGAGGAGGGCGGTGAGGAAGATGTGGCAACAGTAGCTATCAGGTAGCTGTCAAGTGGCTTCGTGTGTATTTGGAAGGCCGTGGATGTTCGCGCGTTGACAAGTGGCTCGAGCAGTGGAAGCCGAAGTTGAAGGGTGGCATGTGTTTCTCGGTGGTCGCACAGTGGTTTTGGGGTAGGATCGTGGTTGCTGTCGCGTATCAGAGGGCGTGGCTAGGGTTTCTCGAGCAGTGAGGTATAATTATATAAATTGTTATACATTTAGTTAGTAAATTAAAGTTTTAAATTTGGGGATTTGTTAGTTATGTAGAAATTTAAAATTTACAGTAAGTTAGGGTTTGATTTTGAAAAAAAATTATCACTGTTAAATAGTTTTAAATATTAAAATTTATCCTAGTTTCATTTAAATATGTGTATAAAATGAAGAAACTAAAATAAATATATCTCTACAATTTAAATATTGCTAATTCATTTTAAAATAATTTAATTAGGGTGATTAATTTGTTTAATTTACTTGTTTAATTGTCTTAGCTACTAAGAGATTTTTTTTAAAGAAGAAGAAGAATTAGTTCAAAATTTAATTATTTGTTGAAATAAATCATAAGTTAAAATTTAATTATTAGAGTTAAAAAAATAAATTTATTTAAACAGAAATAAATTGTTCGATTTGTTCGAGTATTAATAAAATCGTATAATTGTTATATAAGGTCAAAAGTCGGGAAATCGGGTCAAGATTGGAAAGGATTGCAACTTAAAAGCAAAGGTGAGTTAATCTCACTCAGTTAAACTTAATTTTTAAATTGATGAATTTAGATCTATTTGTTGAATTGCTTGAATGATGGTTGAAATTTGTGGATAATTACATAGACCCTATGCGTCGCATAATAGCGGATGATATTTTATAATCCCATATACCACGATATTCCACCCTGAACTGGAATTGGTATTTTATTTTGTGCTAACATCTGTTGATGCAGGAAAACAGGTTGGAGGGATCCAATAGGATTCCTCAAAAATATTTATTTTATCTCATATATATGTTGTTCCGTGACAGAATGATTAATTGATATGGATGGTTTTATATATGAATTGAATTATTAACAGTTAAATAACAGAGAAGCTGAAATTTGACAATTTAACTACCATTGATAAATTAATTCAAAGAAGTTAAATAAAACTTAAATAGAAGATATTATTGGAATTTGAAACTTTAACTTGAGAATGAAGAAAAAGAAATAAAAGCATCTTATAAACTGTAATTAGTTAAAGTTGAGTTTTGGGAAATTTTAATATATTAAACACTGGAAGAATTATTGTAATCAACAAGTAAAATTTTATTTAAGAATAAAAAATGGAAATGTTGTTAAGAAGTACAAATAAGGAATTTTTATTAAGAAATAAAAAGAAATTTTGTTATGGAATAAAAAGAAATTTTTATTAAACGAAATGGAAATTATTTAAGGAGTAGTATGAGAATTTATATAAGAATGAAGTTTTAAGATGGATTTCCTAAATAAAAATTATTTTATAATAAATGGAACTCAAAGAGAAATTATAAATTTATAAAATGAGTTTATAAATGGGAAGGGAGTTATCAGTGGATATGAGCAGAAATAAGTCATGAACTTATATTGAGTATGGAATCTGTTTTGGAAGGAAATAGTAAAATTTTCCGAAGGTAATTGTGGACAAGAGGCATTTATAAATGGATATTGGATTTTCTAAAATTATAAATTTATTTTAAAAAGGGATATTTTTAAATTACTATACTATATAGGTATTATAAATCATTTTTGAATTTTAAATATTTCGAATTAGTTATTTTTAAAAACATGGCAACTATTTGTAATAAACTCTAATTTTTCTAAAACCAGCTTTGAAATTTATAAATAACTAGGTATAAATTTTAGTATTTATATTTAATATTACTTCTTATTTTATAAATCTAGATGTTTTTAAATGTTTTTGAAATCCAATTAAAATCCTCTTGTGATGGTAAGAAAGTTCATTTAAATGAGATAAGATTTAGGAGAAATCTTATAAAATGGTGAAATTGAGTATGAGAATTTATAAGAAAAGTGAAATTGATTTTTGAGAAAGGAATGGAAAAATAAAAAATATTTTCAAAGGGCAAATCAAAATGTGAGTGGGTATAAGAAATCATTTAAATGATTTCATGGAAATAAAAGGGCTTTGAAAATTGTTTCAAATGGGTTAAAATGGAAATAATATCTGAATGATATTTGAGATAAATAATTTGAGGAAATTATTTGATGGTTGCTTGTGAATGATTAATTGATAGTTAAATCAGCGGCTATCAATATTGGACGATGCATTGATCGTTTCGAAGAGTCCGGGATCGGATTTAATTATCCGAAAACCACTTCGATCCGGTTTGAACGATTACGAATGAAGACCGTGAAGAGTTGAAGATGGTGATTCAGTTTGTCCAGACCTAGGGCAACTTGTATGGACGAATGCTTTCAAAACATCGTCAGGGTGACGATGAGCATTCTAAGTGGGACTCGTTCTTGAAAGGTAACGCTTAGCCTCAAGCCTCATTAACCGGGAATGGCTAAAACAAGAGAGGTGCAGCAAGGCTTCGTGGGTAGCCCCCACTTGAGAGTAAGGTTTCCCCTGTCTAGATGTCCCTTTTATTTCGGCTTAGTGGGTGGTTGGTCGCGCCATCCACGGGGTGATCTTGCTCGGGACTGTCCAGTAAGGGATTGTTCCAGTCTAGTGTTGCAGGGGAGTTAGGGTGGCTCCTCGGTACTCTGATCTAGACCAGGTACTGTGACGGGCGGTACCCCGGTAGCCCTGCCATTGTATGGAATCCAATCTCCAATAAGCGCTGTACGGTTTTGATTGTGCCAACTATTGCTGAAACGTGAGATGCAAGCATTTAAGCTAGATTCTATTTTACTTTCTATAGACACTATTATCAGACGAATTTGATAAAAATGTTTTGGCTATCGTAAGGTAAAAACCCGACATGTTTATTTGTGGCGTGGTCTTACGAGATGCTTTTGTTTTTCAAAGGATTTTTGAAAATATAATAATCCAATTGAGTGTGATTTCTCACGCTGGTTTTCCAGACTGACTCGGGTGTTGTTTTATATGATGCTCGGGTCAGACCGAGTTAAACAGGATCAGGTTAAAAGCTAAGGAGTTCAGGAGACGAGCTGATGACAGAGCGTACTTCTGTATTTGACTATTATTTCCGATGTGTATGGACAAATATTAAGTTGTCTCTGTATCGATGTTTGTTGTACTCTGATGATGGTATGTATATGTATAACAGTATAGATTTCTTTGTATTTAAAAGCTGTTATTATGTATTATATTTTATTCCGCTGCGATTGTGAGACTCTGGTATTTTTTTCTTTTCTTCTTCTTCTACCTCTTTCTTCTTTTACCCGAAGACTCGTACTTTTGTGCCACTTTGGACAGAATTGTTGTGGGATTTTGTTAGTTCAAAGGGGTACGGATTTGCGGGCCATTACAGAATTTCTTGCATCCGACCTTCATATCTTATATACACCCAGGAAGGCTAACGTAGTAGCGGATGCATCGAGTAGAAAGCATGCCGTTATAGCTTATCTTATAGTTAGCCCAACTGGAAAGAATAGCCAGTAAACATAGAGAAGATAGACAATTTGAAATTTTCATTAATGCAACTGAAGAAGGAAGAAATTAATGCGTTGTAATAGATAGCCATGGAGTATTACAGTTGAATGGGCGAATTTGTGTTTCGGATGTCGAAAATCTTAGATAAGACGTATTAGCTGAATGTCATAAAAACAAACTTAACATTCATCCAAGAATTAACAAAATGTACAAAGATATGAAGTGTGCATTTTGGTGGAAAAGCATGAAAAGGGACATATCCATATATGTTAGCAGATGTGCCAATTGTCAACAAGTTAAGAGTGACCAGCAGAAAATTACAGGGTTACTTCAACCTCTAGAAATTCCAACTTGGAAGTGAGATCAAATATCAATGGATTTCATTGATGGTTTACCTCGAATGAGGAAAGGGAGCGAAGGAATTTGGGTTATCATAGATCGATTAACTAAAGGTGCACACTTCATTACAGTTAAGCCAACAAGGACCGCTGCAAGCCAGGCAGATATATATATAAAGGAGATAGTACGATTGCATAGAGTTTCGAGCATTATAGTAAGTGATCGGAATCCAATCTTTACTGGTCCGTTTGGGACGCATTACAGACATCTTTAGGGACAAGGCTAAATATAAGCACTGCATATCATCCCCAAACCGATGGATAGACGGAGAGAGTTAACAGCGTTTTGGAAAATCTTCTCAAAGCATGTATTCTAGACTTTCGAGGCTCCTAGGAAAATCATCTACATTTAGTAGAGTTCTCTTATAATAATAATTATCAAGCTAGTATCAATATGGCACCGTATGAAGCTCTATATGATCGTCCATGCAGGTCACCAGCATGATCGAAACCGAAGAACGGTCAGTACTTGGTCCTGATATGATACGAGAAGTTTTAGAGAAAGTCGATGTAATTAGAAAGAAGCTAAAGGAATCCTAGAGTAGACAGAAAAGCTATGCGGACAAAAGGCGTAGAAACCTGAAATTCTCAATTGGAGATTCGGACTTTTTGAAAATCTCTCCAATGAGAGGAGTAGTGAGGTTTGGAAGGATAGGGAAGTTAGCACCTCGATATATTGGACCATTTCCTATTCTTGAATGAATTAACCCACTAGCTTATCGGGTGCAATTGTTAGAAAGGTTGGCAGGAGTGTACAATGTTTTTCATGTATCTCATTTAAGGAAACATGTGCATGACCCAGAGCAAATTGTAGAAACAACTGCTTAGGCATACTTGGAGGTGGAACTGAATTTAGCATTTATCAAACGTCCTAATCGAATCGTTGATCGTGATGAAAAATGATTAAGGAGGAAGGTAGCAAGGTTAGTCGAAGTTCAATGGTGTGGAGATGTGGAGGTTGCACTTGGGAAACAGAGGATAGAATGAAAAAGGCATATCCCGAGTTTAGAATTGAAGAATGAACTGTATCGTTTTAGTGTACTCACTGCCTGTGGTGTAGCCACTTATTCATACTTTTTCATCTGTTCCATCATATTGAATATATTTCTGTTTGAGATTTTTTTTCTTCTTATCTTAATTTCGAGGACAAAATTCTTTTAAGAAGGGGTCTGTAATGACCCGTAAATATATCACTTTAAATAAATGATCATTTAGCTTTATCGATAAAACAAATAATTTTGTGAGAATTATTTATAATAATTTATAAGATTTTATAAATAAAATATGATCATTTTAATTAGTTAATAATAGTAAGAAAATTTATTTTCAAAATTTGTTTACAAAAATATACATATTAATTTAAAAGAGAAAATATGGCCGAAAATCGAAATCGGGATTTGTAATGATACAACGTGTGGAAGTTGTGCAACATTGTAGGAGTATGTTAGATACACATATACATGTACACATGCATACATGTAACATGCACACACACACACACACACACATATATATACCAAAATATATGAATATAAAAGTATAATATAAAATATGTAGGATATTTTCAACAAACTTACTCCTTAAGCCTTTATAAGTCAGCATATGTGTAGATGAGATGATGGAAGTGATGTGCACATGAGGGGGGGCTTTGACCGTTGGGGAAGCGTGGAAAAAGTGGTTTTTACATGTCTTCCATTACACACTTCTTTTTTCCAATAAATGCCATACCCTCTTCTCCCTTTTTCCATTCATTTTCTTTTTCATATTTTCAATCTTTTTCTTCCTCTTTAATGGCTTCCATCCTAGGCTGAGCCTACATATTGCTATACCATAGGCCGTGCACCCCTTAGCCTCCTCAAGACTTGGTAGAGGCACTTAGGAGCTAAAATCTAAAGAATAGTGAGCTTCGGAACTCGAATAGCGGAGCTATCGCGAATTTTTAAGTAAATCGTTTAAACCCCAAGGTGAGAACTCCTAAAACTATTATACTATATGTTGGATGATGATATGATGTTGCAAATGGAAGTTTATTATGCTTTAATCATCATGTTTGGTTATATTCATATGAATATTTAATATATACGCAAGTCACGAATATACATGTCGATAAGTATAAAGGAAATCACTTTCCTTGAACAGATGAAATGGTGTATATGGAATTGTTAAACCTCTTAAAAATGGTTGAAAATGTATTCAAAATGTTTTATAAACATTTATAATTGTTTTGGTGAAGTTTGAAAAGAAATAGAAAATTTAGTCAAAAATAAGCACGTCGCGTAACGGCGGTTTGCGATTTCGTGCTATAAAAGTCAAACAAGTTTAAAAGTTGGAATATAGCTCAGAATTCTTCGAGATAAGAAATTTCTGAACTACAATATCCATAGTTTTCAAACTAAGAAATAAAAACAAGATTCCGACAAGTAGATTTTGAAATATGAGTAAAACAAGTTTTGGAAAAATCCTATTTTTTTGCAGTTCGGAATTCAAAACTGGATTATTTTGAAAATGATGTTTAAATTGTTTAAAAATATGGAATATATAAAGACCCGATATTTTCAACCATTCGCATCTGTACATGTCGGACTTGAATTGCTCAAAATACTGCATTGTAAATAAAATTTGGCAAATCTCAGAATATACAGTAAATAAATAGTCATAGATCGGACACAGAGTAAATAATAATGCAGCGGAATTAAAAGAGATAGTAGCTCATGAAGCTACTATATAAAAATAAGATACATCAGAGTTAAACAAGATACAACAGAAGAGTAACAAGATACATCAGGTACAAATCAGAATACATCACTAGAAACACTAGATACATGAGGCCAAGATAGATGGCTGGATCTTCAAGAAAAGTTCCAACTCCAGAGGTGAGTCTTGAATGCTGAATCACTCAGTCTGACTCGAGCGTAAAGCAAAACACAAAACACTCAAGTCAAGACATAAATACTTACGAACTATAAATCAACTCAAGTGAACAGTAACAAAAATGCATCAGTAACTTAAAGGATGCTTGGATCGCCCATCCTTTAAGGATCCGTTAAACTATTTACTATGTAGTAATATTGCGCTATTATAATAATGTCTATAGTAAAATAAACTTACTTTTAAATAGTGTTAAGGAGTGACCCAATATTCCCTTTAACATGTAATAGTCCCAGTAGTCCATCCAGTATCAGTATATCTCCAGATCGGGAGACTACCTTAAATACTCCATGGGGTACGGGAGAAAAACAAACTCGTAGTAACGCTCGCTATGGTAGGTGACACGGCACACAAGGCAATGTCATGGTAGATATACCAATTACGCACACGGGCTGGTGGTAACGTAGCAGCCACATACGCCCACCTCGGAACACACTCCCAAATCAAATCGGAGGATGGCCATCAAATCAACCACAAGTAAGAGTATAGTATCGAAGAAATGTGTCCGATCGGAGGAATGACCTCACTTGGCCCGAGATCACTCCTGTTTTAGCCACCTTATGCCAACTCACAAGAGTTGGGTCCACGTTCATGCCTCAATAGGATCGTCGCCACCATCCTACTTCATTCTGCAATCTCCACCGCGTACACGGTTGTTAAAGTGGTTTTCGAAGTTGGCAGAGAGTATGACAACTTCCGATCCCGGTCTCTTTAACAACCAATCGTTATTATAACGCCGTGGTCATTTCAAAATAATTTATACTTCAAAAATCAAATCATTTCATTTCAAAATTATATTCAAATAAAAATAGTTCATACTTCGAAACTGAAACCACCTTTATTTCAAAACTATATATTCAAATCAAAATAGTTTATCATTCCATTTCAAACATATATTCATCTTTTGGAAATCAAAATACTTTCAAAAGTATAACTCTTTCGAAACCAAAATACTTGAAATTCATTATACTTTGAAAATCATAACATTTCGAAATCATACATTTGAAATCATGGATCATTCCTTTAATTCTTTACATTTTAAAATTTTATTCAATTATACCTAAATTTTCAATTTACAACTTAATTCAATTCAAGCCATAAATCCAAAGCTTTAAATATACCATATTTCAAAACTAAATATTATAATTTCATTTATCTCAAATTTAACTTCATTATTACTTAGTTTTGAAATTTTCATTTCATCAATCCAAAATTATTTAAATAAACCCAAATTACAAGTAAACCAAATATCCTTTCATACTAATATAACTTCAAATATTCATTTATCAAAATTAAATATCATTCCAATTCATATTCTTTATCCAAAATAAAGATTAGGTCATTCAATACCATTTCAATCATCAAAATATCACATTCAATACCTCATTATAAAATCATTATTTGAATTCAAATTCAAATATTCAATTTAAATATCATTTTAAAATCATAGATATCATTCATTTATTATCCTAAATATCATTATAATATACATTTAAAAATTTCATTCAAAAATTCATTTATCTCAAATTCAATTAAATTCCTTAACATTCAAATTTAAATATTAAAATATATTTAAAATTCCTTATATTTCACAAATAATCAATTTCTAAAAGTTAAATTGCTTAACACTTTAAAATATAACTTAAACAATGTTAAAATCTATAACATTTCAAAACATTGTCAAATTATAGCAACGACGGCATTTATAAAGTGCTATCATAGCTTAAAATTTCCAAAATAGTTTAGTTTAGGAACAACGGCATTTATAAAATGCCGTAATAGATATTTAGTTATTTCAAACATAGTTAAGTTAAAAAACAACAGCATTTAAAAATGTTGTCATAAGACTATAGCAATTTTTTTTGGGAAATGCTGTTAATAAAATTCCAGATTTTATTAACTTTTCAAAAACATTTAAAACTTCAAATTTTTGTTATTCAAACTTATAAATTATATTTATAGACTTCAAAATTTCACATTTAAATAATTTTAACATATGGTTTACCACAACAAAAATTAAAAATCAAATATTCAATTTAAAAACTCAATTCATTTATCAAGTCAAAATTTCACTGTTTATTAACTTATAAATTTAATAAAACTTAACATCTTATTTCAAATGTCATTTCAAACTTTAAATTTAATTTACATTATCTACTTACATTTTTAAATATAAATTTGTCAAAATCACAATTACTTCAAATTTACATACTTAAACTCACAAATTCAAAACTTAATATTCAGCTTACTTAAAACCATAAATATATATTTTTAAATCAAATTTCATACTTTTAAAAATACATATCTTAATAAAAATCATTTAAAAATATACCACGGGGTCTGTATATAATTTTCTAACCTAGGTCAAGTGATATGGATATATATCATTTCAATTCGCAATTTAAAAAGAAAACCGGGTTCTATCATTTCAAACCCGCAATCCCAAGTAAATAAAAATACAATAAAAATCGCTCAGGCCTATCATTTCAGCCCATAACGATTTTTCACTATTCTAGTGTTCGTTCAGGTATGTGTCATTTCAACCCATAGTGATTCTATTCTACAGGGAACTTGCAGTGTGATCATAAATAAATAAACAGTATAAATAATGCAAACTAACATGTCAATGTCACAATATAATGTCAAATACCATATGTCAGGTGATAATTAACAAAGTTAACATGGTAATAACATGGCATAGCATATCATATGATCATCATTTACTTGCATAACATTTTTAATTTACTAAACACTTGTCATCAATTCACTAATTCATAAGTAAACATGTCAGAGTGAGAAAGACTCACCTTTTCAAGCTGAAGACCACTACGACGCACAAAACGATTCCAAAGGCACGACAAGCATGATACAGCATGATATTGGATTCAAGTGAGTGAAGAGAGCCAAGATGATTATCTTGTGCACAACAAACAAGACAAGATATTGCAACATGAATTTTTCAACAAAATATAACATTGAACAACTAGAAATATAACACAACAAAGAACAACACAACTTGCCCATGCTTTCACCACATCATATGCTCGGCCTAGGGTCTCTAATGCTTGGCCATGGATAGGTGTTTGGGTCAAGTATGGGTCCATATGGCTCGGCCTAGTAGGAGATGAAAGGGGTAGTGGTTTATGCATGAACATACACAAGGTCAAGGCACAAAGTGGAGTTTTTGTCATAATTCTTGGATCGGCTATGGCAGTAGGTGGCTCGGTCTTGCTTGGTGATGGTGCAGCAGCAGCCTAAGGTCAGTTAGAGGCTGGTGATGGTGGTTCTAAGGGTGGCCGAGAAGATGTGTGAAGGGAATGTGCATGTAGAGGTCGGCTAGCTTGCTTTTTCAAGTGTTGCTTGCAATTTTTGAGGGGTTTTCAACACAAGGGAGGCCACGGCCTGCCATGGTCAGTGGATTTGGAGGGAAAGCTGCCGTGCAAGGTGGTGGTGATGGTGATGTAGTGGTGAAGGAGTTTATGGCTGAGCAACATTAGGAAGAAGCAAGGCAAAAAAAATTAATAAACAAGAAGGAAAGTAAGAAAAAGGAAAAGAACCATTACCAAATAATTTTCCGAAATGATGGCCGAGCTTGAGATAAAGAGAAGTATTTTCTTTTACGTGAAAAAAAATGAAAATATATGGCTGAAGAAAAAAAATATGGTCGGCTTCATCAAAGCAAATGTTAATTGACAAATGAAAAGGCAAATGGCATATGTAAGGTCATGGCATATGAAAAGGTTTTGACCTTTTATATTTCTTTTTCTTTTAAATCAAAATAACAAAATAAATTTGAGTAAAATAAAAACAAAAACTGAACAAAATAAAATGAAAAATAAAATATAATTTAAGGGAAAATAGAAAATAATTAAGAAAATAGCTAATATATTGAAACTAGCATTTAAAAATATAAATAATGTACAATAAACATTTAAAATTTTATAAAAACGCTTTAAAAATGTTTTAAAATAAAAATAATTACATAACATGACATGTTACATAGATATAAACAAATTAGAATATGATTTGACAAACAAAAATATTATTTATATAGATTGAAATAAACAATTTTGTTAAATAAAACAATTTACACATAATATTGTAAAAAGCATAACTTTCACAATATTAATCGGATTCCAACGAAAATGAAAAGCAGGATTCTTGAAATTTAATTTATTTTCATAATAAAAGATAAAATTGAAAAATTAAAATATTTAAATTTTAAATTTAAAAGTCAAAGTTTGACCATACTGACCAAAATTCACATTTCTGGAAAATATCATATTTGTTCATGTTTGGAATTCTAATTTACATCAAAATCAAAATTTATATTTAAAATAACAAAAATTATCCATTTTAATAAATAAAATAAAGTTTTAAATCAGGAATTTCAATTATAATAATTAAAATATACAATTGAAATAATCACAAAATACAGGGCTGTTACAGAATAAATCTTATAAATGTTTTAAAAGTGAATTAAGTAATAAAAATGAATTTTCGAATAACAAAAAGTCATTTCGATCAATATAACTAAAAAGGCACTTTTCCGCAGCACTTTTCTATAACTTTTGAATTATAGTTTCAAACTTAATAATTCTTTGACAAATATTTTATAAATGTTTTTAAATGGGGTATAAAGTGTCCTAAAGATGTTTTTAAGAATTTTTGGAGTGATTAAAGATTTAGAGTCAATCAAATAACATGACTGCCTTTTGGGTGTCAAAGAGATATTGTCTAGGCTTGAGTTTGGAAAACCGTTTCCTGCACTCCCTGGTTATCCGGACTGACCCGACAGAGGGGATGGTGAATTTGGTTTACTCGGATCAATGTTTTCCTAACTAAAAATGAAACGATTTCTAATTGATTCCTAGGAAAAAGAAGTTTAGAAGATTATCAAGGGATTTTATAAGAGAGGTATAATATTTCTGTATATATCGGAAAGAATATTTTAAGAAATGTATATCTCCAAAAGATATTTCGATAAAATAACTTAATCCATTAAAGAATGATACCCTATTCACTTGACCTCTTTTATCGAAGATTGGTTAGGAGAAACAGGGGTCATATTTGGATAATTCCTATCCGAAGACCACTTTGGATCAATTTACGTATTTGAAGCGAAGACATGAAAAAAATTAGGGAAGATGGAATGTAGGGCTACTTGTCACGGACCCTCGGAGGAAACTTCCCATATCATATTAATTATGGCAGTAATTCTTCATTTAAGATCTTCGATGCAAGGAATTCTCGCTACTAATCCTAGGTGTAACTCCCGATAGGATGTGGTAGGAGAGTGCCTTCGATTAGTCCAGTTCCTAGACAACTTGTATGGATGAATTTATGACGTTACATTTCTATTTACATTGATTGATCTCTACGAACGTATCATCTGTATGGCAGTGAAGAAGGAAACTTCTCTTAGCATAACACTCTTTCCTGAGACGTACGAGCTCAGGAGTTATACCTTTGCAGAAATCAGTTGTTTGATCATGAAATGGCAGTGTGGCATTCAAAGTAGAATGTGCTTTGTGAAAGGTAAAACGTTACCTCAGGCCTCATCAAACGGAAATGGCTAAATAAGGTAGATGCGGTAGAGCTATGTGGGTCGCACCCATTAGGAGATGGTCATCACCTTTCTATATTACTCTCTATATGTCGAGTATAGGGCATATGCTTCGGGTTCCCTTTAAAGGTTGGTAACGACCGGGGTGATGTCATATTCGGTACTATCCAGCAAAAGGGTAGGTCGATTCTGTGTTGGTATAGGAGTTCAGTATCTGGACCCTAAGTATATCCCTCTATAGGTATATTGTACAGAAGGTAGTCCTTCACCTCGCCATTGTATGGAATCCATTCTCTGAACGAGCCTTGTAAGAGTTTTGTTTGTAGAGCGTAGTATGCTGGAATTTAATAATGGTAAAAATTTCGACTAGGATTAATAGGTTTATTTGCAAATGTTTTCAAAGATACGTCATTAGAAATAATATCAAGTATTTTAATGTAAATGTTTTGGTTATCATAAGGTAAAAACCCGTTCTGTGTTTATGTGTGGTGTGGTTTTATGAGATACCATTTTTTTCAAAATGCGTATTTTGAGTTTCTCACACCGGTCCCATGACTGACCCAGATTTTACTTTCTTCTCCCTTAAACTCTAGGTGCCTTAATTTTCCTGGGTAGCTAAGTAGTTAGGAAAGCTTGGAGCACTTTGGAATGGAGAATGGAGCATTTTGGGTCTTCTAAAGAAATTATCTATATTCCTATGTATTTGTATTATGTATCTACTAGAACTTGTAAGGATAGACCATTATAACTATCCTAGCTAGGTTAGTACATGATATAACTTTGATAGATCACTTGAAGTGATTGTATGTAATCTTCCATATGTAAAATTATAAGTGTTTTTAATGCAATGTGAGATTTTATTTGTTCTATCTTCTATCTTTATTTCTTTTTACCCCTAACGATTAGGTTTCCGGCACTTGAATCTGCGTCACGTGAATACCGAGGATATACTAGTATCGATTTTCGAGGGATGAAAATTCACATTCTTCATAATCCCTCTAGTGGGTCCTCTATGAAGTTAGTGACTTGCCCTCCAAATCTCGTCCCATTCTGACGTGCCGTTTGTGAGATATCGCATTTTCCATGAAGTTGTGTTGCATGCATTCTAATTTTAGCCAATCCCTCTAAAGGGATAGGTATCGGTCCCTCCAATATCCTTTGATTGGGGTGCGATCCCTAGTGGATGTTACCTATGTTGTAATTTACTTATACTCCAAGTTTCATGTTGATAGCATCTATAGATTTTGAGTTATTGACTGATCATTTTTGCAATATATAGTGAAAGCTGAATATGACTGATTCCTTTTATACTGATCCCTTTTATACCGATTCCTTTTATAAGTGAAGTAATTTTCCCATAACTTGAGTATACGAACTTCAAACGACTTAAAACTTGAAATGTAGCCTTATGGGGCATCTAGTTTGGAACAGAAATTGGGGATAGGCACCAATCCCCTAGGGAAAGGGATAGGCACTGATCCCTAGCCTAAGGGATGCATTATTCCATACTTAAAATATTCTGAAGAGTCTACCTCATTGTCTCGGTTGATCGTTGCTTTATATCATTGCCTACGCTTGAGCTCTAGGCCTAATACACATCTTTCTGGGCTATCTTCCTCGATGATCGTCTAATCTAACTTATCCAGTCTATTTGAATAATGCTAGGTCAAAAGGCCGGATAACATTTGCCCCCTAAAGTACGTCTTGTTTCATATATGAAGTGCTTTGAAATGTTGTCAAGTTAGTGTCATCGTAGAGGATTCCACTTAATGTATCGAATGGACGTTATCCTTCCATTGCTGTTGACATGTTTTGTGCAGAGTCGAATCTCTCCCTATTCATCATGATGCTTGGTCGTTATCAAATGATGTAAGCTCTAAAGTAGAATCTATCGGTAATCATCTACACTCAGTTCCATTGAGCTGATTAGACGAGTTAGTATGCCTTGGTTTTTTAGGAAATCAAATCTACGGTTTTGATGACAACAATTGTACAATGGAAATCGTATATGCATATATATTTCTATTTATAGGTACTTACTAGAGTAACATCAATAGAAAGACAAGAACAAGGCACAAAGAATATTACAAGGGACTACAAGTCGATAGGATCAAAGATGCACAAAGTAAACATGCACATTTTTCAGACGTTTTGGTGCACTAGCCAGACGTCTGGGAAAATCCTCTGGAACAACAAAACAGACAGGATCAGACGTCTAGTAGATGCACTCAGACGTTTGAAAGACTACTATATAAAAAAAAATAGTGTCAGACGTCTGATACAAATACCGGACGTCTGATTTTGGACTCGGAATTTATATTTAAAATTCAACTATCACATTTAAAAATACATATTCACTTCTCTTTGGTGCAACTCTTCACCATCAACAGAAGCAACTGTAGAGCACTTGTTAATGGATGCAACTACTCAAGAAACCTCTCTACAACTATATATAACATCAAGAATCAAAGAGAACACTCACCTTACTCACTTGCGCTCTTTACTTACATACTCTGTTATATTCTTGATCTCAAGCAATCTATACTTGTATTTCACTCTTCCATATATTCAGTTCTTCACAAACAATACTCTCCAGATATGTAGTAGAAGCATTTGTACTTATTAGTCAATACCTTGTTATAGAACACATATTTTACAAGAACAATTTATTGTAACCAAGCCTATTCCTTCGAGCAAAGCGAGGGTGTTTGATAGTCGAATTCCGAAGGGGAGCTTTGGGACTGGACGTAGGACAGGAAGTCCGAACCAGTATAAAATCCTGGTGTGCTTTTTCTATAGTTACCTAGATTATTACTAATTTAGTTGCATCATATATTTTATTGCATATACTTGCATATACATTACATGATCCACCATATAGACTTTCAATTGGTATCAGAGCATGGTTAGATCAAAATACAGTAACACGTTTTTTGAATTAATAAAATATGGCAAGTATTTTTCAAGAAGGTCAATCCACAGCACGACCCCCACTTTTTAATGGTTCTAATTATGCATATTGGTCAACACATACGAGAATTTTTATGGAAGCTAATGGATTAGAAATTTGGTCAGCCACTCAAAATAAATATGAAGCACCTGACACTGCTATGAACACATGGACTGATGCAAAAAAAACCCGTAGATTCTAATAATGCCAAAGCTATGATTGTTCTATTTTGTTCACTAGATAAGAATGAATTCTCACGTGTCATGTTATGTAACACTGCATTTGATATTTGGCATACCTTACAAGTTACACACGAAGGCACAAACAAAGTTAAACAAACTAAGATTTCAATTTTACAAAATCAATTTTCATCATTTAAAATGAAACAAAACGAATCTATAGTAGACATGTACTCTAGATTTCAAATCATTTAACACGATTTAATGGCACTTAGAGTCAAATTCACAAATTTTGATTTAGTATCTAGAATACTCAATTCTTTAACTCCATAGTGGGAAAGAAATGTACTAGCTATCGAAGAAGCTAATGATCTCTCAGCACTCTTAGTCGAAGCGTTGATAGGAAATTTAATGTCCTATGAAGCTAATTTGCAGGCACGAAAAGAACTAAATTTCGAAAAGAAGAACATAGCATTTCTAGCAACAAATGAAGATTTCGACTTAGACGAAGAAGAAATTGTATTTATTGGCAAAAACTACAACAAATTCAAGAAGTTTAGGAAAATGACTAAATTTTCGAAAGGAGGTAAATCAAGCTCAACAAATCAAACATCAATCAGATGCTATGAATGTGATCAATTTGGACATATAAAGAAAGACTGTCCCAAGTTCAATAATGATAAAAAGAATAACAAAATTCAAAAATTCAAAAAGAAGAAGGCTTTCAAAGTAACATGGGATGATCGGATTCTTCATCATCATCAGATAGTAATAGCGATAGTGATGGAGAATAAGCTAATGTGTGCTTTATGGCACAAACTGATGAGGTATGTCCCAAACTTAGTTATGATGAATTATTAGAACTTAGCATGGAATTAGATGATAAATTTAGACAAATTAAAAATCGAACAAAGAACATATAGCCAAATAAATAGATTAGAACTTGAAGTAGGAATATTAAAAGGTGAAAAAATTATTTTAGAAGAGGAACTTGAATTATCTCAAGAAAAATTTAAAAATAATTTAGTCAAAAATGAGGCTAATGCTATTGATTATGATAAAACTAAATTATAAAAGGAAAACTTGTTAAAAGAAAATGTCAACTTGAAGAGTAATATTGAAATATTAAAAATTGAAAATTTAGAATTAAAAGAAAAATTAGATAAAATTACAAATAATGTTTCAAAATTTAATAAAGGAAAACAGGATTTGGAAAATCTTATCATACTTCAAAACCATCAGGTAATAAACATGGAATAGGATTTAAAAATACTCCTAAACAAAGAGGGAATGATATTAAGAAATATAGTTTTATTTATAAAAAGACTAAAAGTTCACCTAATTCTAATACGAATACCAGAAGTATAAAATTTGGATTCCTAAGACAAATAATAATTTGATTAGACAAAAGCATATTAATAATTTTTTAGAAAATGTAGTCTATAATAAGAATTATGTTCATAAAGGTGCCAAACCTTCTTAGGTATGGCTACCTACTTCTCCTAACATCTAGGACCCTAACAAAGTATATGGGTACCAATTAAATCATCTTTTTTTTTGCAGGTACCCAAAATAAAAAATAAGGAGAAATGGATACCAGACAGCGGATGCTCCAAGCATATGACCGGAAATTCAAAAATGTTATCAAATATTACATACATCGATGGTGGAACGGTAACTTTTGGAGATAACTCAAAAGGAAACGTCGTGGGCATTGGAGAAGTCAACAACTCTCGTATTTCTAACTCTCCTATTATTACAAATGTTTTATTAGTAGAAAATCTAAAACACAACCTACTAAGTATTAGTCAATTATGCGATAAAGGTTTTCAAATCAATTTCGAAAAAGATAGTTGTAATATGTTCGATAATAACAAACAACTTATATTTGAGGGTTTTAGAAACAAAAAATATTTATGTCTTAAACATGATATAAATAAAAATTCAAATTTGTATGTAACCGCCAAACATGACGATCTATGGTTGTGGCATAAACGATTTTGTCATATTAACTTTAAACATATTAATAAATTAGCAAAATATGAGCTAGTTAGAGGTTTACCTAAAATAAATTACAAAAGTAGAAAATTTATGTGGCGATTGTCAAATTGGAAAACTAAAGAAAAACTCTTTTAAATCTAAAAATAATATTTCTACAAAACAACCATTAGAATTATTACACTTAGATTTATTTGGTCCAATGCAAGTACAATCTATAAACCACAACAAATATGTTTTCGTAATAGTTGATGATTTTTCAAGATATACATGGACTTTATTTTTAAAACATAAAAGCGAAACCTTTGGTATGTTTAAAATTTTTGCTAAAAGAATTAAAACACAAATGGATTTGAAAATAAAAATATTCAAAGTGATCACGGTGAAGAATTCGAAAATGATCTTTTTACTAATTTTTGTAATAAAAAAGGAATAAGTCATAATATTTCTTTTCCCCGCATACCTCAACAGAATGGTGTAGTAGAAAGAAAAAATCGTACGTTACAAGAATGTGCTCTAACACTATTAAATAGTAGTGGTCTACCAAAACATTTTTGGGCTGAAGTTATTGCCACAGCTTGTTATGTTTTGAATCGAGTAACCATACGTCCTATGACTAAACAAACTTGTTTTGAAATATTTTTTGGAAGAAAACCTAAAGTATCATACTTTAGAACTTTCGGATCAACATGTTTTATATTAAATACAAAAGATAATTTAGGAAAATTTGACCCAAAGGCCGATGAAGGAATCTTTGTTGGATATTCGGATAAGCATATAGAATTTTTAATAAACAAAATAATACTATTGAAGAAAGTTTACATGTCTCGTTCGAAGAAAATCTTCTTAATCATCATACTAATGACACGATGAAGAAATAATTCCAATAACAAATACAATGAATTCTCTTAATAATGAGAAAAATGTGCAAAATAATGCTTTAATATCATCTCATAGAATTCTTAGGGATCATCCAAAAGATAATATCATTGGAGATCTCAATTCTATAGTAATTAGAAATCAACTCAATCAAATAAGCCATATAGCATTTGTATCAAATTTTGAACCAAAAGATTATAAAGAAGCTTCAAATGATAACTTTTGGAAAATAGCTACGGAAGAAATTAGATCAATTTGAACGTAATAATGTTTGAAAATTAGTACCAAGACCGAAAAATCAATCGGTTATAAGAACAAAATATAAACAAAGCAGACGAAAATGGAAATATTGTTAGAAATAATGCACGTTTAGTTGCTCAAGGTTATAATCAAGAAGAAGGTATCGACTATGACGAAACTTTTGCTCCAGTTGCAAGACTAGAGGTCATACGTATATTACTCGCTTTTGCAAATCATCACAATTTTAAACTATTTCAAAAGGATGTCAAAAGTGCTTTTTTAAATGGTTTTATCAAAAAAAGGTATATGTTGAACCTCCATTGTTTGTTCACGAAAAATATCCCGACCATGTTTTTAAATTACAAAAAGCCTTATATGTTTTAAAACAAGCCCCCATGCATGGTATGAACGTCTTCAAAATCATTTAATTACATATGGTTTTCAAATAGGTAAAATCGATACAACTTTATTTATCAAACGAGAAAATAACGATATTTTAATTGTACAAATTTACGTAGACGATATTATTTTTGGTTCAACAAACGAAAATCTCTGTAATCAATTTTCAAATATTCTAAAAAATGAATTTAAATGTCTCACATGGGAGAATTAAATTTCTTCTTAGGTTTACAAATAAAACAGGTCAAAAATGGTATTTTTATTCATCAAGAAAAATATTGTAACGGTCTATTACGTCGTTTTGAAATGGATAAAACTTCAAGCAAACCAACACCGATGAGTACTAGCATTCACTTAGAAAAAGATGATAATGGAAAATATTTCGATGAAAAATTATGTCGTTGCATGATTGGTTCCATACTCTATTTGATGGCTAGTCGACCCAATATTATGACGAGCGTATGTCTGTGTGCCCGATTTCAAGCAAAACCAAAAGAATCTCACCTAAAAGTTGTTAAATGTATCCTACGATATCTATCTAGTACTGGAGATTACTGTTTGTTTTATCTTAAAGGATCATCATTTGAACTAGTTTCATATAATGATGCGGATTTCGGTGGATGCAAAACAGATCGTAAGAGTACTAATGGAATATGTCACTTTATCGGACAATCATTAATTTCTTGGTTTAGCAAAAAGCAAAATTGTATCTCCTTATCTACTTGCGAAATCGAATATATTTCAGCAGCTCTAGCATGTGATAAGTGATATACATGCAACAAACACTTAGGGATTTCGACAAAGTTATCACTAAATCACCAATATATTATGATAACACAAGTGCGATAAATCTATCAAAAAACCTATGAATCACTCACATACTAAACATATAGATATACGACATCATTTTTTACGTGACAATGTAGAAAAAGGAATTATTACATTAGAATATGTTAATACCGAAAATCAAATAGCATATATTTTCACAAAACCACTAAACGAACAAACTTTTGTTAAACTGCGAGGTGATTTAAGGATATGCTCTCTTAATGATCTTCTAAACTAATAACCACATCTTCATTTATTCTATGTTTAGCTATAAAATATTTTATCCATAAATTAGAATAGATGACTCCTTCACCTTAAATTTTTTAGGTGGTTAGTTTCTGAAAATTACCTACAAATAAATTTTGAAAATATATATAAATCTTTACACAACAACATGAAAAATATATACATTTCATATATTTTTACAACAAAAAAATATAAGCATGTCTTTTGAAAATTCTCATCTATCCTTCTCGACACCTACAACGGATAGCTCATCAGATACACCTCAACAGCTTCCTACCCCGATACCAATACAGGAACTGACGTATAGTTGGTCCTTCTATCACATGGTATTCACTCTCGATAACAAGAAATCCAAACGAGCTCTACTTGTTTCTCCAAACATCAAGGAGAAAATTAATGAGATACATCACTGTCAAAAACAAAAATAGGCCTACAACGAGAATTATATTTTGAACAAAAAGTCACGGCGTGACGACTAAGTTTTTTGGAACAAGTAGCAATAAAATTTTGTAATTCACGGAAGAAGGATGTGCATGAACCACTTCTGATTACTTGCAGTTCTTTGGATCCCTCATCCTCGTATCGTTCACCTTTGGATCCTTCACCAATGCGATTCTCTGGCTCCCTGAGAACCCACGAACGTGGAAATATATGGTCTCCACTCAAGCCATGGAGGGATGACAAGTCTGAAGATCGCAAAACTCCATCGCCATCTAAATAGATTAAATTATTTTCATTATATTTGTATCAACGTATATTAGTAATTTTGTTTCACAAATATAATACTATAATTTAAAAAAGGTTGAAAAATAAGCAACACCCTTCAAATTCAGGCTAATTTTAGAAAAATTGGTTATTTCACACGTCTGGATATTGCCCTTAGACGTATGATACTCTGATATCACACAAATTGTACACCATCGTGCAAATGTCAGACGTCTGATATAACCTTCCAGACGTTTGAAAATTGTCTCTGCTACTAAAAAATAGAAACTAGACTATTTCAGACGTCTGAATTATGAACCAGACGTCTGAATAAATTCTCTGTCACCAAATTATAAAAATTCAGACGTCTACTATTTATTCCAAACGTCTGACAAAAATATTTGTCATTTAGAAATAAAATTCGATCTATTCCAGACGTTTGAAATATCTCTCTGACTACCAAATTTTACAACTTGATCAAATCTAGACATCTACCACAACAAACCAGACGTCTGATTCTATTTAATGTCTTAAAATTAGGTTAAATCAGATGTCTGAATTACCTTCCAGACGTCTGATATTCAATCGACACATTTACACGCCCAGATAACGTCTCTTTTTTACCCTTTCTTCGTTTCATTTTTTTCTTACTTTAATATCGATTTTTTTCCAAAAATCCTCTCTCTTTCAAACTTGAACGAATTTGATGGCTCCTAAAACAAAAAATCATAAAATCTCTAAGAGAAAACAAAACCAACCAACTTCCTCAAACCCTCAAGTCTGCTCAGATGATCAAATCCAACGATGGATGAATCGAGTACCACATTCACTCAAGAGATATGAGGATATTCAGAAGAAGAAACTCCACAGGGTCCATTTTCTAACTTACTCAAGTTTCCAATGTACGATCTAGATGAAATGTGTGAGAATGTCGGTTTAGAAACCTTGATATCTTTCAATCCCAATAACATCCAAATTGATCAGTTGGCTATATTCTCTTCTGCGCTAATTTGGATAGCACAGCGGTTTGGAACACCGAAAACGAAGATAATTGGCTATGGTCTAGCGTTTATGGCAACACGATTAGGCTCACTCCATGGATAATAGGCAGAACTCTCGAATGTTCTAACACGAGCGAATATTTATATAATATTCTCGATATGCGTTTCAAACCAAGGGACAATATAGCACATCAAATATGGGAGGATGAAATGCCTAAGTTTGCATCCAAATATCTATGACCTAAGGCAAGACTTCTTACTCGAATAATCATCAACACTATCATTCCATGGCTTAGAAGTCACGAGCAGATAAAGGAGTTAGAATACAAGGCCTTATATGCTCTATTAAGCGGAACAAGGGTGAATTGGGCCAAATTTATATTTGACAATCTCAAATATTTTTGGACTCAATCACGGCCATCGATTATCTACCCCACATTCATCATGAGACTTCTACGTGCTCAGAACATTCCCTCCTACTTATCTAATTTTGAAGAAATTTCTCCAAAACATGCTTCCATGAAGTTTTTCTCACTAATGCACCTACCGGAAAACCCTCCGGCGTTTATATCATTTGACGAGTGGATGCAACGTCGTCAAGCCAGACAAGCTGGACCTCCACCTCAACCACACCATGAACCATCACAAGAGGTGGAATAACATCACGAGACTACTCCTCCTCCTCCTCAACCATTTGATTATACGTCCCACAATGAGATTTTGGAGACTTGAACAGAGACGAATCCAAATGAAAGTATTCGATATCTCACTCTTCAAAATCAACATATCTTGTCTTGAAATCTAAAATTTTTGGCTAAGCATATTGACAGCTTTAAAACATCTTTTGCCACATGCCTAGCCACAGTTGAAACATCACTTTCAACTGTATTATCGGTTCTCAAAGAGGTTCTTCAAAGGGTTCGTGGCCATACACCACCTTCCAAAGATTGACCAACCCCAGTGCCTTCTCCTCCTTCGAAACATTCCAAACTTTTTGAGGAGAACGAACCTCTATAACAAGTTCCGACATCTCCTACGAAGCAACCAAGCTCTTCCAAAAATGAAGATAAAGGAGATGATTAACATAAAGCTTCCCCGAAAGACTCATAGATTTTTAGGATTCCATCTTATGTAAAATTGTTAAAAATCTATTAATGTACTCGATTATTGTAAATTAATGAAATTTCTCTTTTTCTATGTTATTTCTGTATTCATCTCTATATTACAACAATTGGTCGATATTTAATAATTTCTAGTTTAAAAAGTTATATATCCTTTTTGATAATGCCAAAGGGGGAGAAATCATAAAGATCACAAATAAATTATGGAAAGCACATATTCAGGGGGAGATTTATAAAATTATATTTAAATACATTGTATAGTTGTCATCATCAAAAAGGGGGAGATTGTTAGGAAATCAAATCTATGATTTCGATGACAACAACTATACAATGGAAATCGTATATGCATATATATTTCTATTTACAGGTACTTGCTAGAGTAACATCACTAGAAACACAAGAATAAGGCTCAAAGAATATTACAAGAGGCTACAAGTCGATATGATCAAAGAAGCAATAAGAAAGATTCATAAAGCAGACATGCATAGTTTTCAGACGTCTGGGTGCACCAGACGTCTAGAAAAACCCTCTGGAACAACAAAACGGGCAGGATCAAACGTCTAGTAGATGCACTCAGACGTCTGAAAGATTACTATATACAAAAAAAAATATAGTGTCAGACGTCTGATACAAATACCAGACGTCTGATTTTGTACTCGGAATTTATATTTAAAATTCAACTGTCACATTTGAAAACACATCTTCGCTTCTCTTCGCTGCAACTCTTCACCATCAACAGAAGCAACTGTAGAGCAATTGTTAATGGATGCAACTACTCAAGGAACCTCTCTACAACTATATATAACATCAAAAATCAAAGAGAACACTCACCTTGCTCACTTGCGTTCTTTACTCACATACTATGTTATATTCTTGATCTCTAGCAATCTATACTTGTATTTCACTCTTCCATATATTCAATTTTTCACAGACAATACTCTCCAGATATATAGTGGAAGCATTTATACTTATTAGTCAATATCTGTGTTATAGAACACATATTTGACAAGAACAATTTATTGTAACCAAGCCTATTCCTCCGGGCGAAGCGAGGGTGTTTGATAGCCGAATTCCGAAGGGGAGCTTCGGTACTGGACGTAGGACGGGAGGTCCGAACCAATATATAATCCTGGTGTGCTTTTTCCATAGTTACCTAGATTATTACTAATTTAGTTGCATTATATATTTTGTTACATATACTTGCATATACACTACACGATCCACCCTGTAGACTTTCATGGTTGTCTGATCCAATTCTTCCTCTGATTTCCTCATGTGACAATTCAGTTTATGTCTATTTCAAGATAATGGAATTTTCATGATGTGCACATGCTCGTTCAGATGCACCTTTTTGTTGTTGTCTCTCGGATGCGTTCATAGACTCACGGGTCATTGTCAATTTGGTGGAACGCAATTCAATCATTTGCAATTTTTTGTCCATCGATCATTCTTGTTCCAAATCTTTGTATACACAGGATGAAGGGATTGGAGAATTTGATGTTGAAGAGATCGCTAATGACGATCGATTATGGGTTTAAAGCATATGGGTCGACCTTGAGGTTGAATGTGTCCTGCTGCATTTGATCACCTAGGAGATAAAATAAAGGGAAGTTTCGATCAATTGTAGACAAGGTTGGGCTTGGATATTGATAGAAAGAGGAATGATGTTTCTTTAAAAATGACTTTGAGTGTAGGACTTCCTTCAATATACGTTTGATTTTATCATGGGAAATTCACCGAAGCAGGGGAATGGATAAACCGTTCCTGTACATGATTCCTTCTCAGATGACATAGCGTGTTGCTTTGCGGAGGATCTGCCATATTTCATTCCTCCATTTGGGAAGGATTCCCCATTGTAAATAGTCTTCCATAGGAGTCATCCATGATTCCTCATCCGGCTCCATCACCAAGATCCGGTCGATCTCGATCTGGTTGGTGCTCGAAGCATTTAATACTTAAACCGGGACCAAGCCCATTTGTTGCACACCCCAAAACTAGCCAGCATGGAAATGAGTCGGCTTTCTCATTTTGTTCTCTGGGTGTGTGTGTAATAGTGTAATACTAGAAGTCTACCGGTAGCCCTTGGACCCGGCCGAGATAAGGAGCATGTTGTTGCCCCCTAGCCTGATACTCTCCCTTGACTTGGCATACTAGTAATTGGTAATCACAAAAGAATTGCAAATTTTTCACTCCCAGTTCTCTGGCAAGTTTGAACCTAGTAATCAAAGCTTCATATTTGGTTTTATTACTTATTGGAGGGAAGTCGAGTTTCAGGGTGTAGCAGATCGATCGTTCCTCAAGAATCACCAACACGACTCTAGCGCCAGAACATTGACTGTTGGATGCTTCATCCTTGTATATTGTCCATCGATTGGTCGATTCTCCACTGCTCTTCAGAGAGTCATCTAGTGCAGTCAATTCAGCTATGAAGTCCACCAATGTCTGTCCCTGGATAGCTCTCCGAAGGAGATAAGTGATGCTAAATTGGCTCAATTCAATGTTCCACTTGAGTAGTCTTCTAGATGTCTTAAGTCATTATATGATCTGTCGTAATGGCTGGCTGGCATAGACATTAATGGGGTGAGCCTTTCAATCGCTTTCTTACATAATATATCGATCGTTGGATCCAGTTCTCTTCGCATAGCAATGTGACGCTTCTGGCGTGTACCGACATGGCTAAATAAATGTGTAAATCTTTGTGACCCGACGGCTTGGATAGGACGAGAGGTCTCTCTAAGAGATCTACTAGAGCTTGAAACGTGTCAACGCAATCCTACGTCTATTCAAAGTTTCATTTCCGTTTCATGATTAGGTCGAAGAAAATGGTACACTTATCGGTGGCCCTGGAGACGAATTGACTTAAGGCGATGACCTTCCCATTTAGGTTCTATACCTTCTTGATGTCTTCGGTACCTAGATGTCTTGATTTCCTGAATCTTCATGGGAGTGGCTTCAATTCTAGAAGAATTTTGCATTAAACCCAGGAACTTCCCTGACACAATGTCGAAAGAGCATTACAAGGGATTGTTTCATTCCATATCTTCGAATAAAACAAAATATCTCTACCAAGTCATCGATGTGGTTGTCTGATTTCTGTTACTTCATGAACATATTATCCACATATACCTCCATTGATTGCCCGATTTGGTCTTAAACATCCAGTTGATTAGTCTCTTGCAAGTAGCTCTAGCATTCTTTAGTTTAAACGGCATCATAATATAATGATATAGGCCTAGATCGGTAATGAAGTTGGTGTGCTTCTGGTCAGGGACGTACATCGAGATCTGGTTGTTTTCGAAATGCACTTTCATAAATGAAAGTAGCTCATATCCAGTGGTTGAGTCTACCAGCTAGTCGATCCTTAAAAGTGGAAAGTTGTCTTTTTGGCATGCCTTGTTCAGGTCTGAGTAGTCGATGCATGTCCTCCACTATCCATTAGATTTTCTCACAAGAATTGGATTTGATATCCATTTCAGGTAGAGGACGTCGTGGATAACCCATTGTTTTTGAGTTTATCCACCTCCTTTGTAAGTGCAGCAAATCTCTTTTGATCCATGCCATGTCGCTTTTGTTTCACTGGGACATGCCTCGGGTCTATATTCAATGTATGGCTCATGGTAAACTGTTAGATTCCACTCATGTTAGAATGGGTCTAAGTGAGCACACCAAGATTCTACATCAGGTAAAGCCAGCTGATTCTTTCATCATCGTTGCACTGAGCTGCGATCTGATTTTTAAGACCAGTGATGAGTCATCGTGACTGACTGTAGTGTCCATCATTAGTTCAGTGGGTGCGGCCTTGGATTCTTTGAGCTCCTCATCTTCATCTTTTAGGTCTATATCTTTATAGAATCGAACGTGTCGTTGTTGCTTGATATTGGCCTTATATTATGAGCTGAAAAATGCTTAAGTGGATTTTCCCAAGAAATGGGATCAGTTCTGATCCCTTGTATTAGTGGGACTTAAGAAGTTTTTGATTTGACATGGACATATTAGGCTATGTGAACTTGAAGTCAAACAATGGGACATGCCATATATGACTTGAAAACCTGAACTATTGCATGGCCTTGAATTAGATGTTTATCACATCAGAATTGAATAAATTAGCATATTTTACTTGTACGGGACCGCACAACACCGCACTAAGCTATACTTAGCAAGTGGGACATCTGAATCGGGTTTGTAAAGTCAAATAGGTAATAGGATCAGTACCGGCCTCTTGCCTAGGCAAGTCTTATAATTTCAATACTTAGGTAGTATATGTAGGCATGAAGAATGGCAATTGGATTTGATGTCGATCCATATGTTGGAGCATTTCTCTAATGCATAGACAATGGCATGGAAGCCAGTTAGGACGGAAGGTGATGACGGTTACCCCGGTCAAACTTTCAGATCTTGTCATGAGCTGATGAGTTTGATAGTGAAAGGCTCTTGATGCTTGAAATAATTACCTACTAATGGCTGAAGATTAGGCTTAGAAACATGTCAAATCAAATGTCGAATAGGGTTCAGCCTCGTGTTGTGCGGTGCTGCATAGCTTGCTCTTGCTTTGAGTTTGAATGTGCTTGGATATTCAAGTAACGTGCTTTCCATTCAATGTGCTCGCGATCTGTTGCTCATCGCTCGAGTTGGAATGATAATCAGCTTCCCATGAGCTTAGGCATCAATTTGATGATTTTATCTCTAGGCATCCTTTTGGCCGTACCCTCGAGTCGTTGTAAACACTAGGCATGAGTTACAATATTAAGCTATTGCATTCATTTTTGGATGATCACACTTCTGCCACTAGTCTTGGGTTGATAGACATACTGCACAGATGGTTGAGTCTTGTCCTAGTCATGTTCATACTCGCTCCTAAGCTTCAAAGACTTAGAGTTGATTGATGAATAGTCGATTCATAGTCACCTTATTTCTCGCTCATGCCCTCAAGTATGGGACATACGTTGTTAAGTGAGAAGACAGGTCATGTCCGATTTAGTTTTAAATTCTTTCCCGTCGAATCATGGGACCAAGTTAATTGATGGAAGGCCGAGTCATGCCTTCCCTGGATTGTATTATGGTTTTTCCTTCCTAGAGAATACTTTGATGCTTTGTTGGATTTTGGGTATGAGTTAGGTACTGATGGTCCATTACATCCACTTTTGGTGCGGATGTCGCCATACTTTGGGCAGGACCGAGGAATGGATGGTTAATACACATCCAATCTGTGATTGACGCTCCCTCTGCCGAACCAAGGGCAAGGAATAATGTGTGTACAGTCGAGTCTTGTCCGTTTTGTATTGAACTTCTAGTCGGATCATGGTAAGAATCGATGAATGAACAGTTACGTTGCTTTCATTCGGAGTTGGATGGTCAGTCACATCCATTTTGATTTATTTTCCCCCGTCAGATATAGGGTCAGAGTTGGCTCAGGTGTAGTCAGGACTTGCTCAACTGGTTTCATACTTCTCTTGACGGATCGAAGGAGGATGTTCGAAAATGAATGGTCAAGTCACACTCATTCGTGATTTATTCTCCTATCCACGCTCTGGTGATCAGATTTTTTTGAAGGATGTTCAGGTCACATCCATTTTTATTTGGCATGGACCGATATTGACCGTCAACCCAGCGGCATTATATAGAAAGCTCGGATCACACTGCCTATCGATCCAGTGGCTGATATAATCAGTCGCCCGTAACTTTAGGCATCGTTTCGATTGGTTTTGTGTTGAGGCATCCTTGTGATCATTGCCTTTAGTTGTAAAGATCATCAAGTCGAAGTTATAGTGAGATGTCGTATTCTGCTTGGTAGTAGTTTGTACTTTCATTCCCATTCTTGGGTTAGCAGAATTAGTTCATGGACGTTCGAATTTCATCCGTAGTGAGTTTATACTCCCCCTATCGAGTTCAGGTCTGAGTTTATGGACAGTCGAGTGGTCAAACCACACTCGTCTATTTTTTTATACTCATATCTGCACTCTGGGGATAAAAGTTTATTAGGCGTCATCACACCGCTCCCAACTTGTGTTGATACTCCAACCCGTGCTGACGGACCCGAGTTATTTGCTAGACGGTTGAACCGTTTCCATGTCTTGGTTTTGATTTTGGGCTTGCCGATATCCGAGCAAGCCTTGGATAGTTCGCCGTACATTGGGCGCAAGCAAGGTCTAGGATGGACGTATCACATCGTCTTTGGATTGGATGGTCGAACCACATCCAATTTAGGCTTAGGTTCTCAAACTGCCCTCTACATCGAGGGAAGGAATCGATGCATAGACGGTCATATTACGTCCATTTCCATTTGGATCCTATTTTTCCAAGCCTTGGGAGTAAAAGATTGTTTTGGAGAACTTCGAGCTTAAGCCGGGGAGTAAATGGTTAGATCGCATCCACATTGAGATGTGTGTTGGGGGCAAGAGTTTAGAAGCGGATGGCCGAACCATGTCTACTTTTTATGGAAGTTATACTCTAGACCACACTGAGGGATCAGAGTTGGTCAGTGGACAGTCGGACCGCGTCCATCTTTTTTTGTTTATACTCTGGTCATCGCTCTGAGGACCATAGTTTTATGATGGGTGGTCAGTTACACCCATTTGATGTCTATACTCCATTTCGCGCTTTGAGAACTAGAGTTGATCAATGGACAGTTGAACCGCATACATCATTTTGTGTTTATACTCTGGTCCACACTACGTGGACCAGATTTTTATGATGGTGGTCAATCAACACCCATTTGATGTTAATACTCCAGTCCACGCTCTAGGGACCAAAGTTGATCAATGGATGATCGAACCACATCCAATTTGCTTCGCACTACTCTTGGCAAGTTAAGGGCAAGAGTGGTTGGGTGGATGGTCAAGTCATATCCACCTCACGTTGTAGTCATGTCCTTATGTTAAGGGTGGCGGTTGATGTGTACATGATCAAACATGCCTACTTTAAGTCGAGCTTCCAGACTGCCTCCTATGTCCCGGGCAGGAGTTAATGTGTGGTAGGTCAAATCATGTCCACTTTAGTTGGACCTCGATCGTGCTGAGCTTCGAGAGAGGCATAAGTATTTTGGAAAACTTCAAGTATGAGCTGGGGAGTGGATGGTCGAATCACATCCACTCCAAGTCCCTTTTGTGTCTCTAAGTCAAGTGTGGAGGTTGCTAAGAGGATAGCCAATCGTGTCCACTTTGTATTGGATTCTGACCTTATCGAACTTTGAGTAAGGCATGGACGTCCTATCGGAATTAAAGCGTAGAGTAAGAAGTGGATGGTCAAGTTACACCAACTTTCCCTTTCGAGTCCTTGCCTCTAAGTCAGGGGAATATGGTAACTGATAAGTGGTTGAATCACGCTCATCTTGATGATCATCCAAAGGTCTGATCGATATAATTGGTTGTAGTTGGTCGCTTGCATTAAGCGGTTGATGCCCAACTCTAAGTATTTAGTTACCTGCATCGTTTGAAAGTAGTTTAGTTCAAGTTGGTCGTAGTTCACAACATAATTGAAATTGAAATAAATCTTATCGATAAGCGAAGCAGCGTCGTATGCTCGCTATTCCATTTTGCCCAAGGCCTCTTCAGCTAAAAGTCGACCGTAGGTGGTCCAATTGATAATCAAATTTCTTTATTACTAGGCGTCAGATATTCCTTGCCCACCATTCTATGAGTCTTGCACATATTGTTGAAACTTTCCTTTCCGGGTCAGCTTTCCAATCGCTCATGGAGGTGTCTACAATCGCCGATGTTATGACCGTGTGTATTTCGAAATATACAACATTTTCAAAATTTCTTCTAGGTTTCTGTGGAATTTATCGAGGCTGGTTTCAAGTACTGCTCCAAATCATGAGTCTCCAAGTAGATGTATTCGATTGAATCATTCAAAGGAGTATTTGAATCGAATTTTGGGATCCTGGGTCGTCTCCTAGAATTCGATTCCTCATTTAGGGCATTATCGTTACTCATGTTTTGAACCCCTCCGGCCATCGAGCCTGCACTATTTCCTATTAATATTAGTCTCGCATCCTCCTTACGTAAGCATTGATTCATTTTGTAGTAGAAGTGATCCAAGGTCATAGGAGGCTTTCCAACTAAACAGTCGCTAAAGTCTGTCTTGGGGTCGATTCCCTTTATCAAGGCCATTGGGTTGACAATCTCACTAGAATTAGTCACTTGAGTGGCTCGCCTGGTGCTTGGGATAAGTTGGATAAAAATATCGCTTCTTTAGGGAAAGTTGCATGCATTCTGAATTGCTCGGTGAACTTCTGAGCCAGTTGATTAAACTAGGAGATGGACCTGGGCGGTAACCGCATAAATCACAAGATCGATCGCTACTCCTCTAAGGAATATGGGAAAGGATCGGCATTTAATTACTTTCATCATCTTGCAGAATCCATATGCCCTTCATATTTAATGAGATGCTCTTGGGGGGTTTTTTTTCCAGAATACACCGGCATGGTTGGCATAATGAATCTCCTAGGATATTCTACATATCGAATTGCTTCAGTGAATGGGATTCGACTGGGGGAAATGCTCCAGTCATCTTTAGTTAGGTTCGTTTTCAAGTTACGGCTGTTTGTAATGCTTGCGAATGTTGTATACATGATTATCGAACGTTTGACGAATTGATGATGATTTACTTGGAGTTTGACCTAAGAAAATTTGCTATTTTCTTAGAGTCAATCCCTGGTTCGCTTGGAATCGCTGAATTTGAAGTGATGGGTTGGAAACGAATGGTACTTGGAGTCATATTGCTGTTTTCTTAGAGAAATTTTTGGTTTTACCCAAGTTTGACCTTGGGCCAGGATTTCTTGGGTTTGCTTCAGGTCGAATGGGTGATTACTTGAATTTGACTTTGGTTCAGAACATATAGAGTCTACTTCGAGTCATATCACCTCGGTTCCCTATGCCTTCTTCAATCACAAGGCGTAAGGAAAATTGATAGAATGCACCGTCCTTAAGTTGAGTTCCAAATCTTGAATACAGAGGCACTGCGCTGCGGTACGGGTTAGGGTGCGTGGCACCCAGAAAAAAAAAATTGGAGCTGTTTTTTTAAAAAAGGATCATACCCGATCCTATCTTTTATTTGTACATATCGATTCCCTTTATTTCTTCATTGGACTACGTTGGTGTTTAGGAGGGTTTGGCCGCATGCATGTTGGGATGATGGAGCCGAAGGAGGGATCGGTATATACCTTGCACAGGGATCGATATATACACCTTGTAGAGGGATCGGTATATACACCTTGTAGAGGGATCGGTGTGTTTGTGTGTTGGAGGGATCAGTATAGCTGTTTTGGAGGGATCAGTATTGATGTCTTTGGAGGGATCAGTATTGAGCATTTATACATATTTAGGTGTTGCTTACAATGGAATGGTGTTGAATTCGCATAAGACCATGTGTGTAAGGAAGACTCAACACTTTCTATGTGATAACCCGGATTTTTGGACATCTGTTAATTGGTAATTAACTGGAATAAATTATTAAAAGTACTGATTTATAAGTTTAACAAATAAAATTCTGATCAATATCTCGATATATATATATATATATATTTGAAACTATAATAAATGTTGAATTATAAATATATGGAGATGATAAATCTTATAGTAAATAAATAAATAATATAATTCACAATTTAGTTCAAGATAAAATATCAATATATATATATATATATATATAAATAGATATATACAAGCTTTATAATGTATATGAGTATATATATTTGCCTATGGAATAAAATATAGGGAAGTTTGTAATAACATGGATGCATATAATATCAAAATCCACATAAGATATTCCATTTATTCCAAAGTTATATTTTCATTTCAAAGTTATATTTTTATTTTCAAAATCTCAAAAAAAAAAAAATAGATTCGAACTCTACATATAGTTATTAATTAAAGTAATAGCTTAAGTTTAAAACTGGAATGAATAAAAGATTTTATCTTATTAAGTAAACATAAATTTAAATAATAAAAAGATGTGTAAATAAAATAAACATAATATAACAATATAAAGAAAATATAAAATACATGAATAAAGACATGTGTAGGCTTATGAAGATATATGTTTACAAGTGTAAACTAAGTTTAGCATGCAAAATACAAATGTCACAAATGCTTGTTTAAATGCATTTCCTCATTTTCAAAATATAAAAAAAAATAAGAAACCAGGTATAAATATCTCTACTCCTATCTTTTTTCTTCTTTCATTTTATCAAAAAAAAATCAAAGTAAAACTAAAACCAGGAAATAAAAACTAAATTATAATTTTTCAAGTTTCAATCTGAAGCAAGCTAAATTCAGTTCAAAAATCAACTCAATTTAATCAAGTAAATCAGGTGGCTGTTTCAATCAATCGACGTGAATGTCGATTGAGCGTTCTGCTCACCTCGTCAAACGCTAGCATCATTAGATCCTCCAACAACACAGGAAGTAGACTTAGTTTCTCTAACCATGGCTATCAGCTTTATTTAGATTTCCTTCAAATTGGATTAGAATAGGAATTTTATCGGTTGAAAGCTGGATCTATCTCGCGGATATGGAAATCCACAAATAGATGATGAGATCCAATCAAACCGCGAATTCATTTCTCAATGAAAGCACCAAAATGTTGAGACCAAAAATGAGCATCAACATCCAATAGAATATAGTAGAGATTAAATGAA
Organism: Allium cepa; assembly: GCA_030765085.1. Lineage (NCBI taxonomy): Eukaryota > Viridiplantae > Streptophyta > Magnoliopsida > Asparagales > Amaryllidaceae > Allium > Allium cepa. The sequence goes on along the minus strand of CM060940.1, from coordinate 324,014,402 downwards.
GAATGAAATTAAAAAAAGCAAATATCATAAATGAACACATAGATTTTTGTTGTGGTTCGATAATCTTGGCCTACGTCAACTTCATATTTTTATTGATCTTGCATTTGATTATGATTACAAGAATAATTGGATCACCTGGGATCCATTAGTACATGAATAAAGAATAAAATTAGAAGAGCTTTGCCAGTAGAAAGAAGGATCACTTTTTCGACGCCATGCCTGCTATATTTATAGGGAAAGACGTGCATGGATCGGGCTAAAATTTCGGTAGAACAACCTCGAGGCCAAAACAAGGCCACATAAGAATTTTGAGGCCTATTGGGGCCCACAATAGGGATCGGTACTGATCCCTATTTTGGGTCCAAATAGGGCGTGATCCCTCTGGTTGGTCCCCCATGATATTAGCTACTTGCCTTCCAGATTTCATTCCATTCCGACTTACTGTTTGTGAGATATCGCGTTTTTTTATAAAGTTGTGTTCCATGTATTCTTATTTCAGTCGATCCATCCAATCTCCTTTGATTGAGGTGCGATCCCAAGAAGGTGTTTCCCATATTGTAATGTGCTTATACTCCAAGTTTCATGTCGATAGCATCTGTAGATTTTTATTTATTGACCAATCACTGTTGCAATATATAGTGAAAGATGAATATGGCCGGTACCTTTTATACCGATCTCTTTTTATAGGTGAAGTAATTTACCCATAATTTGAGCATACGAACTTCAAACGACTTGAAATTTTAAATGTAGCCTTATATGGCCTTCCTTGTCATTCCATATCGATCTCATCCAGTTTGGAACAGAAATTGAGGATAGGTTCCGATCCCTTAGGGAAATGGATAGGCATTGTTCCCCCTCCTAGGGGAGGCATCATTCCATGCTTTGAATATTCTGGCGAGTCTATCTCTTGGTCTCGGTTGGCTTCATATCATTACCTGCGCTTGATCTCTAACCTAATACTCATCTCTCCAAGCTATCTTTCTCGATGTGTTAAGTTGTAACGACCCGATATTTTCAACCATTCGCATTCGCACATATCAGACTTGAATTGCTCAAAATACTGAATTGTAAAATAAATTTGGCAAATCTTAGAATATGCAGTAAACAAATTACAGATCACAGACACAGAGTAATATAATAATGCAGCGGAAGCAAAGAAATAGTAGTTCATGAAGCTACTATATATACATTAGAGTTAAACAAGATACAACGGAAGTCTCAATATGATAATCAAGTACAATCAAAATACAACACTGGAGTCAACTGGATAACTGGAATCAACTAGATAACTGAAATGAAATAGATAGATGGATCTTCAAGCAAAGCTCCAACTATGAAGGTGAGTCTCAAATGTTGTATCAGTCTGACCCGAGCATAAAGAAAAACACAAAACACTCGAGTTGGGACATACATAGTTATACAATGTAAACCAACTCAAGTGAACTGTAATATAAGGTACAAGTAACTTAAAGGATGCTTGGGACCTCCCATCCTCTAAGGATCCGTTAAAATATTTACTATGTGGTAATATTTTGCTATTATAATAATGTCTATAGTAAAATAAACTTACTTTTAAATAGCGTTAAGAGGTTACCCATATAGCCCTTAACACATAATAGTGCCAATAGTCTATACAGTACCGTAATACCTCCTGATTGGGAGGCTACCAAAGGATACTCCATAGGTACGACACAAATCAAACTCGTACAAGGCGCGCAAGGGTAGGTGACACGGCACAACTAGACAATGTCAGGGTAGATATACCAGTTACTATCCGGACTGATTATGACGCATAGCGCACAGCTACCGCCCAACTCGAGCCACAACCCAAAATCAAAAGGGCCCCAATCAATCATAAAGTAATAGAATGGTATCGAAGGAGTGTGTCTGATAAGAGGAGCTACCTCACTGGCTCGAAATCGCTACTGTTTTAGCTACCTTATGCTAACTCATGGTAGTCAGGTCCACGTATATACCTTAATTGAACGTCGCTACCATCTTACTTCATTTGGAATCTCCACCGCGTACACGATTGTTAAAGTGGTTTACGGTGTTGGCAGAGAGTATGACAACTTCTGATCCCAGTCTCTTCAACAACCAACCATTATTATAAACCATGGATATTTATTTTAAAACATTTCTATTCCAAAACCATTAAAAATCAAATACCATTACTTTCCAAAATAATATCCATTTCAAAACTAAAAACTATACTATTTCATTTCAAAACCAAATCAATATATCCTTTACATTTCAAAACTAAAGTAGTAATATATCATTTACATTCCAAAACCAAATCAATATATAACATTTAGATAAAACCTAAATTTCCAAATCACTGATATTTCCTTCAATTTATTAAACTTGAAATATTCCTTTAAATCATCTTAACCCAAACCACTTTATAAATCATGCACTTAATTATTCAATTTCAATGAGTTTCAAATTAATATATTTAAAGAGAACTCTTAATTAAATACAATTTCAAATAATTTCATTTCCAAAACCAAAGTACTCTCAAAGTTATGACAACTCTGAAACCAACACTTTGAAACCACATTACTTTGAAATCTTAATAATATAGAAATGTTATCATTTGGAAATCATACTACTTAACATCATAACCCTTGGGAAATGTTATTCTTTTGAAAATCATAATACTTAGAAAATCATAACCCCTTTAAAATAATCTTCACTTAAACCATTTAAATCCAAGGTCAATTACTATTTATTTCAAAGTTGTAACATTTCTAAGTTCATTCATTTAATTATTAAATTTCCAAAAAGTGTAAATTTCAGCTACAACAGCACTTATTAGATGTTACGGTAGATATAGTAATATTTCAAAACATTGTCAAATTCAAAAACAGCAGCACTTATAAAGTACTGTAATAGGTGTTTAGTGATTCAAAACAGTTCAGTTCAGAACAATAGCATTTATAAAGTGTTGTAGTAGTTATTTAGTTATTTTCAGAAATAGTTCAAATTCAAAAACAACAGCACTTCTAAAGTGTTGTAATAGGTATTTAGTTATTTCAGAACCTAGTTAAGTTTCAGATTGGATAGCACTTATCAAATGCTATCCTAAAAACACAGCTTTTTTGAAGTGCTACCAATAAAATTCTAGAATTTATACTAACATTTCAGCCACATTAAAATTTCAATTTTTAGCCATTTTAACTTATAAAAATCATATTTCACACTTCAGAAAAATATTCATTTGGATATCATTTATCTTATGATTAAATAAAATAAAATTTATAACTAAACATCCAAATTAACTATAATTCATTTATGAGTCAAAATTACACTATTTTACTTAACTTTTATTTTTTTACAAATAACTTTACACTTTATTTTAAGATACCCACTTCATAAATAAAACTAATTTTCATTTATTTACTTAACTTGATAATTTCATTTAAAACTCAATTTCTAGTTATCGAGTTAAGTCATAAATTAAGATACATTTTTTCATTTTAAAATCATAACTATTTATTTTACAAAACATAACATTTCACAAAAGAACAACTTTTCTAATTAATACTACACTCAAATTTACTTCAAGATCTATTCATTAGACATCGATTAACTATGATTTTCTAGTTAAATAAATTTTATTACAGCATATCCAATTAAAACTGTATTCCATTTATCAGCTCAAAAGACATTATTTATTATACAAAACATGTCCATTTCATAAGGAAAAATTCATAACAAATTTCTAGGTTAGATTTACAACTTCCATATTAGGTCAAACCCAATTATTAAGTTATTTATCGTCAATAAAGATCTTTAATTCAACTTAAAACCCAATATTAACTTATAAGATTTAACTTACAGAAAAACAATACACCTTTATAATTTAAAGCATTAAATCAAATTTTAAGTTAAACTTTCATATATTATAAACTCAAAAATACTTAATAATCTTTTAGGAAGATATTATTTAAAAATACGTGATAAATTTTTAGGAAAATATTATTTAAAAATATAACCATGGGCCTGTATAATATTTTCTAGCCTAGGTCAAGTGATACGGATATGTATCATTTCAATCCGTAATTTAAAAGAAAATCCCGGGTTTTATATTTCAAACTCGTAATCCCAAGTAAATCAAATACAATAAAAATCACTCGAGCCTATCATTTCAGCCCATAATGATTTTTCCTTATTATAAAGTTCGTTCGGGTATGTATCATTTCGACCCATAGTAATAGGGAACTTGTAGTGTGAGATAGAGAAAATAAATGACAGTATAGCATATAAATATCATAACAGATGATGTAACAGATATATAAACAGCATTTAATAACATATACACTTATCACAGGCAGGTATGAATATAGCATATTAATTTATATAATTCACTTTTCATCCTTTCACAATTATATAAGTACGTAATGTCTAGAGTGAATAACTCACCTTTTTAAAAGCTAGAATCAAATTCAAAGCACTCAACTGAAACTCCGAAAAGCACGACAAGGCACGAACAAGATTTTTAGTGGATGAACAGTCAGATCCAAATCTTGTATGCAAGCAAAAATCACTAACATAAGTATGTGATTCAATACAAAAGAATAGAAATTAAAACAATGAAAAAGATATGAAATAAAATGACCTAGATTTGCTTTACCCAACATGTGGGCTCGGCCACATCACACTTTGGCTCGGCCATGGTCTTCTTATGCTCGGTAATGATGGTTAGGAGTATACTAGGCTCGGCTATGAAGGTCATAAGGCACGGCTATGGCTTGAGAAATGAAGTGGTGGCAAGTTACAACCATAGGAAGGCAAAAAAAATCTAAGGCAAGCAAGGGTTTTGGTTCTACCCTAAGTCTACATTGCTCAGCCATGTTTGCTAGGCTGGGTTATGGTTTCACATAGGCACGGCCAAGCATGGAATAGGTCATGGCAAGGGGATGGAAGTGGAGTGGTGTGTTGTGGCCGAGGCAAGGAGGTGAAGTGGATGCATATGTGATGATCTAGGCTAGGTTTGGTCAAAGTTTTTTGTGATGTTATCTTCATGGTGAATGGCCTTAGATGGTGGTGAGGAGGAGTGATGATGGTCGGCAATAGGGTGGTGGTGGAGTGGGTTTGAGGTTAGTTAGGGGTAGAGGCCAAGCTAGCATGAAGACAAAAGAGAAAACAAAATGAAAAGGAGAAAAGGAAAAAGATGGAGGAGGAGGCCATAGTTTCTGTATTTTTTTTTAGGAACAAATGAGATTTGAGATAAGAAACTTTTCACGTGAATAATAAAAAGGAGGCGGCTAGGGTTTCCAAAGAGAACGGCTAAGATGCTATGGAGGGCTAGGAAAACAAAGAGGTAGGGAAAATGTAAAGGCAAAAATAAACAAATAACTTAAGTCCATTGGAATCTTCTAATCCCAAAATCAAGAATAAACAAATCAAAACCCAATAAACAAAATAAAAGTCTACACAAAATAAAATAGAAAGTAAAAATGGAGAAATGAACATAGGAAATAGAAATTTAAATATAAAAAATCATTGCGTGTAAAACACTGTATTTTATCTAATTTAAACTATAAAATGGAATTTTACGAAACGAAAAGCAGAATTAATATTAAAATAAAATACATTTCAAAGAAAAAGATTAGAATTTAAAAATTCAAATTTAAAATTTTCAACTGTGGTCAAACTTTGACTTTCAGTTGACCAAAATATAAAAAATTTAGAAATCGCTTATTTTATTGAATTTGGAAAATAAATTATAAACAAATTCCAAACTTACATTGGAAAATTCCAGAAATTCGGTCTTAAATAATTTAAAAATTAAAGTTTTCAAATAAAAATTTAATTAAAATATTTACAAAATTATGGGTTGTTACACTTTTCCCCAATCAAAACTTTTCATCCCCGAAAAGGGAGGCAGGAAAAATAAGGAAAATAGGATAGAATGAGATTGGATTAAGGCACGATGAAAAGAAGATTGAAATTATACCTGATAACTGTTGTTATAGGTAAATTCAACAAGATGGAGATGATCTTCCCAAGATCCTCCATAAACAAGAATACAAGCATGAAGAAGATCCTCTAGAATTTGATTCACTTTTCTCGTTTGACCATCGGTCTATAGATGGTAAACAGTGCTCAGATTCAAGTGAGTTCCAAAGGTTCTTGAAAAGCTTTCTAAACTGACAGGTCGAACTTCAGGAATAAGATCAATTCGAAATTCAATTTCCCGCTTAGGATGCAGGAGAATAGGAACATCTCGAAAGAAAAGAGATTGGAAAACAAGATAAGATAATAAATTTTGAAACCATGAAAATTTCAATTTAAATTAATTATTAATTTCATCTATTTGATTTCACCTAAGTTAAATACATTTTTAACTATTTCTAGTTTCAATCTTATCATACCACTAACAATTTCTAAAATTATGGATTTGAAAATCATTTATTATATTCATAATTTATTCAATAGATTTAAGTCCTTCTTTATTCAAAATCATTATTAAATTTATTCCACTTAATATATCTCATCACATATATTAAGTAATTTATACTTATCATACTACTCCAATTATTTAAAAATACCTTTAACACCATTTTATATTGTAAATTATTCAATGAACTCTTATTCTATTTACCTTTATTAATCTTTTATAACTAAAATTTAAGTGTATAACATTTATTATGAACACTCAAATTTTATTTATAAAATCCTTTTTATATTGTATACTATCCAATTACATTGTTAACTTCTAATAACTTAGGTAAGCTATATTGTAATACAAAAGAATATTATACAAATAAAATTTTCTTAATTCAATTATCCAAGCTTACACATTTATTCAAAAATTTGATTTCCTTTTATAATTGAAATTATCCTTCAAGAAAAGATTTAAGAATTAAATTTCCGATTAACTTCAACTATTTTAGAGATAAATAAGTATACCCAATATATATCAAATTAAATCTTAAATCATATATCACATATATTATAAATCAAGTCATATTTTAGAAATCCAAATCCATTTAATTTTCCAAAGCAAGGCTGTAGCAAAACTACAGAATGGTCTCTTCACTTCGAAACTCGAAAATGAATGTCGATGATGCTGCAGTCATCACCGAAATTATTTTCCAAACACAAAAAAAAGAGCACTGATTTACAAATTAAAATTCTTAATCTCTTGTTTTAAATTCATTTAAATTTCCAAATTAATTTGTAGCCATGTTTTATAGTTTAATTATTTATACATGAAACAAAAGCTAATGGTTACAAGCTATATGTATAGAGTCAAATATTATTTCCCAATAACCAACTCAATTAACTGTAATAATTCATAAAATTATACTTATATACATATACAATATAATTATAAAAAATTTATTTCATTACTAAATTTGAAAACTATGTTGTGTCAGTTTGCTTTTTTCAAGTGTTTTGGAGATCCTATCGATAACGTTGATAAGACGAATCGATCGAAAACCCAAATCAACATCAACAACTCAAACAACACCATATATATAACAAAACAATTTAAATAGTAGTTTACAAATACACTATATAGGAATAGATTTTCAAAGCAAGGACAGAGATTCAAATTTGATTAACTCAAATCAAAGAAAACTTTGACTTGAGGATAAGCTAGAACAAAAGATAAGACGATTAACTAACCGAATAAGGAAATGGATAAGCTTATATAAATCGCGCACAACCTTAACGGGGTCAACCGTGACTTCAGGAATTAGATCGATGCAGAATCCTGGGGTAAATCTACATTCGTTCTCAAGATATAGAATACAGGATAACAAGAGATACTAGCATCTAACCGAGGATATATAAATCTCTAGTAAATCAATGCTATTATAAAGGAGTTTCACCCCTTTACAAATCATTCGAATATTGGCAAGACCGCCAATTCATTGTAAAGATCATTCGAAGTAGAGTTATGGGATACTCCAAAATCAAAAGAAGATGAATAGTGAGGGACAAGAATGGATTTTGGAACCGAGGGAACATTCCAAAATTCAAAGGAATCGAGTCAAATAGGAAGAGATTCACACTCGAATGAAAGTGATTCTGTAAATAAATTTACCATATATACTAAGTTTTGCCTAGAGCCAAAGCTTTGATACCAACTGTAACGACTCGATATTTTCAACCATTCGCATGCGCACATGTCGGACTTGAATTGCTCAAAATACCGAATTGTAAAATAAATTTGGCAAATCTCAGAATATGCAGTAAATAAATCACAGATCACAGACACATAGTAATATAATAACGCAGCGGAAGCAAAGAAATAGTAGTTCATGAAGCTACTATATATACATCAGAGTTAAACAAGATACAACAGAAGTCTCAATATGATAATCAAGTACAATCAGAATACAACACTGGAGTCAACTGGATAACTGGAATCAACTGGATAACTGAAATGAAACAGATAGCTAGATCTTCAAGCAAAGCTCCAACTCTGAAGGCGAGTCTCAAATGCTGTATCACTCAGTCTGACCCGAGCATAAAGCAAAAAAACACTCGAGTCAGGACATACATACTTATACAATGTAAACCAACTCAAGTGAACTGTAATATAAGGTACAAGTAACTTAGGACCGCCCATCCCCTAAGGATTCGTTAAACTATTTACTATGCAGTAATACTTCGCTATTATAATAATGTCTATAGTAAAATAAACGTACTTTTAAATAGCGTTAAGTGGTAACCCATATAGCCCTTAACAATAATAGTGCCAATAGTCTATAAGTACCGTAATACCTCCTGATCGGGAGGCTACCAGAGGATACTCTATAGGTACGACACAAATCAAACTCGTACAAGACGCGCTAGGGTAGGTGGCACGGCACAACTAGGCAATGCCAGGGTAGATATACCAATTACTATCCGGATTGGTGGTGACGCATAGCGCACAACTACCGCCCACCTCGAGCCACACCCCCAAAATCAAAAGGGCCCCAATCAATCGCAAAGTAATAGAATGATATCGAAGGAGTGTGTCTGATAAGAGGAGCTACATCACTGGCCCGAAATCGCTCATGTTTTAGCTACCTTATGCCAACTCATGTGAGTCGGGTCCACGTATATACCTTAATAGAATGTCGCCACCATCCTACTTCATTCTGGAATCTCCAGTGCGTACACGGTTGTTAAAGTGGTTTTCGGAGTTGGCAGAGAGTATGACAACTTTCGAGCCCGGTCTCTTCAACAACCAACCGTTATTATAACCAATGGATATTTATTTTAAAACATTTCTATTCCAAAACCATTAAAAATCAAATACCATTACTTTCCAGAATAATATCCGTTTCAAAACTAAATACTATATTACTACATTTCAAAACCAAATACTATATTATTTCATTTCAAAACCAAATCAATATATCATTTCCATTTCAAAACCAAAGTAATAATATATCATTTACATTCCAAACCAAATCAATATATAACATTTAGATAAAACCCAAAGTTCCAAATCACTGAATATTTCCTTCAATTTATTAAACTCGAAATATTCCTTTAATCATCTTAACCAAAACCACTTTATAAATCATATTCTTAATTCTTCAATTACAGTGAGTTTCAAATTAATATATTTAAAGACAACTCTTAATTAAATACAATTTCAAATAATTTCATTTCCAAAACCAAAGTACTCTCAAATTTTTGACAACTCTGAAACCAACGCTTTGAAACCATATTACTTTGAAATCATAATAATATAGAAATGTTATCATTTGGAAATCATACTACTTAACATCATAACCCTTTGGAAATGTTATTCTTTTGAAAATCATAATACTTAGAAAATCATAACCCCTTTAAAATAATCTTCACTTAAACCATTTAAATTCAAGGTCAATTACTATTTATTTCAATGTTGTAACATTTCTAAGTTCATTCATTTAATTATAAAATTTCCAAAACATTGTAAATTTCAGCTACAATATCACTTATTTGATGTTACGGTAGATATAGTAATATTTCAAAACATTGTCAAATTCAAAAACAGCAGCACTTATAAAGTGCTGTAATAGGTGTTTAGTGATTCAAAACGGTTCGGTTCAGAACAACAGCATTTATAAAGTGTTGTAGTAGTTATTTAGTTATTTTAAGAAATAGTTCAAATTCAGAAACAACAGCACTTCTAAAGTGTTGTAATAGGTATTTAGTTATTTCAGAACCTAGTTAAGTTTCAAAATTGATAGCACTTATCAAATGCTATCCTAAAACCACATCTTTTCTGAAGTTCTACCAATAAAATTCCAAAATTTATACTAACATTTCAGCCACATTAAAATTTCAATCTTTAGCCATTTTAAAAAAATCATATTAAATTGCTTAGTGCTTCCTAAGCTTAACTCAGATATGAAAAACATGCTTGTTCATAAGGTCACTGATCAGGAAATTAAAGATTCCTTATTTGCTATGAATTCTTCTTCAAGTGGTGGGCCTGATGGATTTAATGTAGTCTTTTTCAAATCTGGTTGGCCTATTGTTAGTCAAGTTTTTTTGGCGGCAGTTCATAATTTTTTTAATAAGTTTAAAATGCTTCGTGAAAATAATGCAACAAACCTTGTCCTTATTCCTAAGGTTAGGCCTGTTGAAAACGCTTCATCCTTACGTCCTATATCATGCTATAATGTTGTTCATAAGTGTGTTTCCAAAATCCTAGCTTCTAGACTTGTTTTAGTGTTGCCTTCCATTATCAACTCTAACCAGTCTGCCTTTATTCCGGGGAGGAACATTCTTGACAACATTATGATGGCACACAAACTTATTAATGGGTATGGCAGAAGTTGTATCTCTCCTAGATCTATGCTAAAACTTGATATTAGCAAAGCGTATGACAGCTTGCAATGGACCACTAATGTACGTGTTATGTCATTAATAGGTTTCCCTAAGGTATTTGTTGCTTGGTTGTATGCTTGTTTTTCTTCCCCCTCTTACTCTCTTTGCTACAATGGGAAGAATTCGGGATTCTTTAGGGGGAAGCAAGGAGTTCGTCCGGGGGACCCCATTTCTTCTTATATTTTCATTATAGTCATGGAAGTTCTGTCTTGCATGTTGTGTGCTAAATTTGAGGATAAGACAATTTCGTACTACCCAAAATGTAATCAGCTACATATCTCCTCGCTTTTCTTTGCGGATGATGTTATGATTTTCACTAAGCCTATTGATCATTCTATTGCTGGGATCCTTGGGACTCTTCACAACTTTTATCTTGCAACTGGGTTAAAAATAAATCGAACTAAATCTCAAATTCTCATCTCTGGTCTTGGTACATTTGCCATGGCTAGGATTGTTTCCTTCTCTGGTCTTCAACCGATGGAAAATAATATGTCTTATCTTGGTCTTCCTCTTTGTACGTCCAGAGTTACCAGAGCTGATTGCACTATCCTTTATGAAAAAATTATTGCTAAGTTGAACTCTTGGACTTCCAGATATCTTTCTATGGCTGGTAGATTGGTACTTGTTAAGTCTATTTGCTTCTCTATGACTGTGTATTGGGCGCGTACTTTCATTCTGCCCACTAAACTTCTCAACATGATCAGAGTTGCTATGCTCAGATTCCTTTGGAAGGGGTATATACATAATAGGAAACTTATTCCTCTGTCATTCTCAAGTTTGGAAAAACCTCTTAGTAAGGGTGGTCTTGGAATTATCAATTTGGAGTTATGGAATAAATCTGCTATCGGTTCCCATATTGATGTGCTGCTTCTTAATAAGAACAACCTCTGGGTCCGGTGGGTTTGGATGTATCGTATTAAGTCTGCTGATTTTTGGTCAATGAATGTTTCACAAGGAGAGAGTTGGATTTGGCGTAAAATACTTACTTTGAGAAGAACATTCCTTCCTCTTGTAAAGTACACTATGTCCCCTGACTGGTCGGTGTTGTTTTGGAAGGATCCTTGGGTTAAGGAAGGCTTGGTGTTGGAAACTATGTTGTCTTCCCATGAAAGACTGCAATCTTTGATTTGTTGCAATGCACGCGCTGTGGACTTCATTGTCAATGGGAAAATGTGTACCCCTAATTCTAGCAATCAGGTTGTTAATTGTTTATGGAGGAGTTTGAGAGATTGTGTTGTGCCAATGAATCATTAGACTGCACTTAACTGGAAAGGGATGCATCATAGAACTGGTACGGTGTATAATCATCTCCTGCTCACTGAAACTCTTTCTTCTTTTCCTTGGGCTAAGGTATGTTGGACTTCACATTCCCCTGCTAAAGATAACATATTTTTCTAGAGAATTTTGCACAAGGCTATTCTGACTAGAGATAGATTGCTTTCGACTGGTTTGGTTACTAATCAACTTTGCCTCTTCTGTAACTTGGCCCTGAACCTGTTGACCACTTATTTTTTGATTGCGAATACTTAGTTAACATGATATCTTCCCTGATGATAAAAGTTGGTATATCGAGCTTTTGTGGTGTCTCTTCTTCTGATTGGAATGTGTTGAAAATGGCGAGGAGGTTGGGAACTAATTACAACTGCATAATCTTCTTTGTACTTAAAAAATATCTTAAAGCTGTTTGGTTAGAGAGGAACTCTCGTTGCTTCTCTGGCGAAGCCACTTCTGTGCATCAACTGTGGGATAAAGTTATGGTGAATATTGCCTATGGTATCAGATTCTCGCGGCATGCATTCTCTCCGCATAATCATGCCCTTTGGAATTAATTCTTGCTGTTGTGGGCTGCTTGGTGTGCAATTTTGATTGTGCATGCTTTTGTGCATGTCTGCCCTTCATGTTTGGTGCTGTTTGCTTCCTCTGCTGATGGTTCTTTTTCATGTTTTGTTGTACTTTGTTCTGAAGTGTGTGTTTATCCTTGCTTGCAATTGTTTTGATAGATTGTATTTTTCACGGCAAAAGCGTGTTTTTGTCGTGGTCTTCTTTTTCCTTCAATAAACTCTGATAAGGGTCCAGTCAACCTCGCTTGCCTTGCCAAAAAAAAATCATATTTCACGCTTCAGAAAAATATTCATTTGGATATCATTTATCTTATGATTAAATAAAATAAAATTTATAAATAAATATCCAAATTAACTATAATTCATTTATAAGTCAAAATTACACTATTTTACTTAACTTTTATTTTTTACAAATAACTTTACACTTTATTTTAAGATACCCACTTCATAAATAAAACTAATTTTCATTTATTTACTTAAATTAATAATTTTATTTAAAACCCAATTTGCAGTTATCAAGTTAAGTCATAAATTAAGATACATTTTTCCATTTTAAAATCATAACTATTTATTTTACAAAACATAACATTTCACAAAAGAACATTTTTTTCTAGTTAATACAACACTCAAATTTCCTTCTAGATCTATTCATTTAGACATCGATTAAATATGATTTTCTAGTTAAATAAATTTTATTACAGCATGACCAATTAAAACTGTATTCCATTTATCAGTTCAAAAGACATTATTAATTATGCAAAACATGTCCGTTTCATAAAGTAAAATTCATAACAAATTTCTAGGTTAGATTTACAACTTCCATATTAGGTCAAACCCAATTATTAAGTTATTTATCATCAATAAAGATCTTTAATTCAACTTAAAACCAAATATTAACTTATAAGGTTTAACATACAGAAAAATCAATCACCTTTATAATTTAAAGCATTAAATCAAATTTTATGTTAAAGTTTCATATATTATAAACTCAAAAATAGTTAATAATCTTTTAGGAAGATATTATTTAAAAATACTTAATAAATTTTTAGGAAAATATTATTTAAAAATATAACCATGGGCCAGTATAATATTTTATAACCTAGGTCAAGTGAAACGGATATGTATCATTTCAATCCGTAATTTAAAAGAAAATTCCGGGTTCTATCATTTCAAACCCATAATTCCAAGTAAATCAAATACAATAAAAATCACTCGAACCTATCATTTCAGCCCATAATGATTTTTCCTTATTCTAAAGTCCGTTCGGGTATGTATCATTTCAACCTATAGTGACAGGGAACTTGCAGTGTGAGATACAGAAAATAAATGACAGTATAGCATATAATATCATAACAGATGATGTAACAGATATATAAACAACATTTAATAACATATAAACATATCACAGGGAGGTATGAATATAGCATATTAATTTATACAATTCACTTGTCATTCTTTCACAATTATATAAGTACGTAATGTCTAGAGTGAATAACTCACCTTTTTAAAAGCTAGAATCAAATTCAAAGCACACAACTGAAACTCTGAAAAGCACGACAAGGCACGAACAAGATTTTTAGTGGATGAACAGTCAGATCCAAATCTTGTATGCAAAAAAATATCACTAACATAAGTATGTGATTCAATACAAAAGAATAGAAATTAAAACAATGAAAAAGATATGAAATAAAATGACCTAGCTTTGCTTTACCCAACAATTGGGCTCGGCCACATCACACTTTGGCTCGGCCATAGTCTTCTTGTGCTCGGTCATGATGGTTAGGAGTATGCTAGGCTCGGCTATGAAGGTTTTAGGGCACGGCTATGGCTTGAGAAATGAAGTGGTGGCAAGTTACAACCATAGGAAGACAAAAGGTCTAAGGCAAGCAAGGGTTTTGGTTCGGCCCTAAGTCTACATGGCTCGGCCATGTTTGCTAGGCTGAGTCATGGTTCAACATAGGCATGGCCAAGCATGGAATAGGTCATGGCAAGGGGATGGAAGTGGAGTGGTGTGTTGTGGGCGAGGCAAGGAGGTAAAGTGGATGCATATGTGGTGATCTAGGATAGTTTTGGTCAAAGTTTTGGTGATGTTGTTTTCACGGTGGTCACGGCCTTGGATGGTGGTGGGAGGAGTGATGATGTTCGGCAATAAGGTGGTGGTGGAGTGGGTTTGAGGTCGGCTAGGGGTAGAGGCCGAGCTAGCATGAAGACAAAAGAGAAAACAAAATGAAAAAGAGAAAAGGAAAAAGAAGGAGGTGGAAGCCATAGCTTTCTGTACTTCTTTACAGGAACAAATCAGATTTGAGATGAGAAACTTTTCACGTGAATAAGAAAAAGGAGGCGGCTAGGTTTTTCAAAGAGAACGGCTAAGATGCTATGGACGGCTAGGAAAACAAAGAGGTAGGGAAAATGTAAAGGCAAAAATAAACAAATAACTTAAGTCCATTGGAATTTCCTAAGCCCAAAATCAAGAATAAAAAAAAATCAAAACCCAATAAACAAAATAAAGGTCTACACAAAATAAAACAGAAAGTAAAAATGGAGAAATAAACATAGGAAATAGAAATTAAAATATAGAAAATCATTGCGTGTAAAACACTATATTTTATCTAATTCAAAAAGTATAAAACAGAATTTTACGAAACGAAAAGCAGAATTAATATTAAAATAAAATATATTTTCAAAGAAAAAGATTAGAATTTAAAAATTCAAAATTAAAATTTTCAAATGTGGTCAAACATTGACTTTCAGTTGACCAAAATATAAAAATTTCAGAAATTGCTTATTTTATTGAATTTGGAAAATAAATTGTAAACAAATTCCAAACTTACATTGGAAAATTCCAAAAATTCAATCTTAAATAATTTAAAAATAAAAATTTTCAAATAAAAATTTAATTAAAATATTTACAAAATTATGGGTTGTTACACGAGTTTAAATTGTCCATTCAATCTGAATTTAACTGTGCCCGAAGGGCGGATAACATTAGCTATTTTGGCGCTTGTGTCGATTACCTATTATTAATGTTTATCAATAATAGTAGACGACCCACTTAAATGCCAACTGGTGTTGTTAAATAAATATGTGTACAACCCATATACGTACATTACAATATATTTAAATACGTGTGTGTATACTTAGGCATTTATATTACTGATATCATATGTATGTGTAAATATAATATATGTATATATAATATTTATGTATATACAATAGACATAAATCTCCTACATACATACATACATACATACGTATACATACAGTTATACAAATGCTTATGTGTTATCATGTTATCATGCCATGCATATGTATTCCATTGCAATTTACACCTCATATGTCTATGTGACCTTTCACATACTCAAAAGTGGTAACAAAACTCATAATTAATTACACACATGTCACATTTATGATCTGCTAATTTATAACCATTAAATTACAATATGACCTTTCACTTACATGATTGACAGAACATAAAACACTTACCTAAGTCAATCACACACACACAAATATATATATATGTGTGTGTGTGTGTGTGCGCATAACACTTATGGCAGATTTTAAACAGGAAAATGGTATGAAGGACGAAATTCATCAATTTTTTAGTTTTAAGGACATGCTTCCAATTTTTTAGTTAGAAGGACAAACTTTTCAATATAATATAGCAGAAGAACGGTGCTACAGCATAGTATTAGTTTTGTAAACTGCAGTAGCAGTTTTGAAGTATTTAACATTTTTGATTTTGTAGTAGTGTTTTTATGATTTGGAATATCATTTTATAGGTACAGTGTGTAATCGACTACAATTCTATTTTGTAGTAGCATTTTGCGAGTTGCAGTAACATTTTTAATTAAACTAAATAAGAATAAAATAATACTATATAGTATATGTTTTGTTCCACTTGTTGTTGTATGTTAATTGTAATAAAAATTACACTTGTAGTAACATTTTATTTTATTTTTTAATACTTATTATGCTTGTAGTTGCAATTTTTGAATTGTAGTTGTTTTTTTTCTGAATTGTAGTGGCAGTTTATATGCGTTTGATAATATTTATGAATTATAGTAGCAGTTTATGAATTATAGTAGCAGCTTATGAATTTTTATGAGCACTTTTTAAAAAAACGTACCATTTTATAGATGAAGTGTGCATTTATTATGTCTGTAATAGCAGTTTATGAATTTTAGTTTTTTTTTAAATTGTAGTAAGTTTATATACATTAAATAGTATTTATGAATCATAGTAGTAGGTTATACACATTTAATAGTATGTATGAATTATAGTAGCAGTTTTATACATTTTTTATAGTAGCGGTAAGTGATACTTTATACACATTTTGATAGTAGCAGTTTTATACACATTTTGATAGTAGCAGTTTTGTACACATTTGTCCGCGGGTGCGGCGCAGTGGAAAGGAGGCTTGGGTTCTGGTAAAAATACCTAAGTTCGATTCCTACCATGCGCTTCCCTGTCCTATATAAATTTACCCGGGGGTACGGGGGCTTGGATCAGCGGACGGCTTTACTGTACCCTCCTCAGGAGTTTACCGGGCTGCCGGGTTCTTCTGGGTTTTCAAAAAAAAAAAAAATTGTACACATTTGATAGTAGCAGTTCTTTGATGGTAAGATATACATTTGATAATAGCTGTTTTATACATATTTGATAGCAACAGTTTTTTGATAATAGATATAAAATGTGCAGTATCATTTTCTCTGTTTTTTACAAAAAATATTAACGTTGCACCTTTTTTATGTACAGTAGGATATGTATTGATGGTGATTATAAACGAGTAAACTTAAATTGAAAAACTAGAAGTAAGTGTATATTTTAGCTTATAATGACATTAATAATACTGCCTAATATCATTTTATTTTATAAATGGAAACTGATACTACATAGTAACTGTGTCGAACCTACAACTAAGATTTTAGATTTTGGCAATTGTGGTGGTGTTGGGAGCGGCGACGAGATTGGTGCAAGTGATGACGGTGGGTGGAGGTGCATGAAGTGCTGGTTGGTAATTTTGGCAGTTTGTTTTTATGACTAATTTTGGAAGTTTATTTGTCTTTGTAGCTAAAATATGGAGGTTGTGTCCTTAAGGCTAAAAAAATACAAATTTTTATCATTTAAACTAACAGGTCTGGCCCTAGGAGTAGGCGAGCTAGGCAGCCGCCTAGGGCAACAGAGGGTTTGGGGGGCAACGGCAAAGGTGGCGGCGAATATGATTCTCTAAAAATAGTTAAAATTAAATACTATATATGTATAGCTTGGACAATAATTGTGCTATATCTCAAGTGGTTTGTACATTGGTTAATGTGACTAGTGATTGGAGTTCAATTCCTACTATATTAACTATTTTCAAATATCATTTTTTTAAATCGGCTAGGGTAACATTCTTGCTCGGACCGGTCATGTAAACTAGTTCCCTCAATTTTAAATATGATGTAGAATGTATACGACGTCTAAATATCAAACAAAGTTGATTAATTAATATGATTAATTATATAAATGTAGAAAATAAAATATGATTTTACTTTTCCATTGGATCTAAAGCTAGTTAATAAATTTCATGGGTCCATTATGATCCAAATAAGGATTTTTTTTTTTTAAATTTACTTATTTCACCCGTCGAATGGGTCAGTTCCAACAAAATGTTGATTAAAAAATTGGTCAACAACCTCAATTCATAGAAAAACGGTAATAAAAATAAGCAGGGAATTAGGCTGAAGGAAAAACCTGAGAACACTTTTAGTCTGAAGGACAGAAGTTTTAAAATTTAGTCTGAAGGACAAAAAATGATATATTCATATAGCATTGCACATCCATAATGGTATATTCATATAGCATTACACAGCTGCTTGTTTGTGTATGCAGAAACTTATAAAATTGTGTTGTATATAGCATTATAGATGTGTAATGTTATATGAATATAGCATTATGGATGTGTAATGCTATATGAATATATCATTTTTTGTCCTTCAGACTAAATTTTAAAACTTCTGTCCTTCAGACTAAAAGTGTTCTCAGGTTTTTTCTTCGGCCTAATTCCCTCTAAAAATAAGTATATACAAGAAAAGAGTGGAGAACACTAGATTTTTGTAGTATTTCGACAAAGCTATGCAATGTGTCTACTTTGATGTTTTTATTAATTGAGATTCACGGACCCATGTGAGTTAGAAGTCAAATTTCGGATTATAGTGATTAGATTTCGAATTCAGTAGAGTTTCCGCTTCAAAATCAATCAGAAGTCTCATTTCCATGTGTTGTAGATAGCTCTTATTCATAGTCAAATCCACGCATCAGGACAACCCGATCTCCTTTTGAATTGCTTAAACACTCAGATCCAAAAAGATGGGACGAATAACGAGTCAAATTTGGCAAAAATCTCAGATTTGATCAATCCGTACCGATCGATCTTGATCAAACATTTATCATTTTCTTCAGTCTTGCTTAAGTCAATAAGCTTTGGTTCTTCACGGACATAATGATAATTTGAATTGCCCTCTGCTGAATGCCACATTCAAAACTTGTCCTTTTTCTTCAAAATGACATGTAAAATCATAGCGAAGCAAGGTGAGCCTCAAAATCTCTAGATATCAAACGATCAAGTTTGTTCTAGATTGGAACTAATTTTTCCTTGATATTACGCCTTTGATCTCTTCCAAACTTTTTGGTCCAATCCTTTGTCACTAGTAGCCCAATTCTATCAAAAAAAAAATTTCGTTCAAATATTGATTAAGAATGACAATTAACATAACAATCCTAATGAAATGTCACCGTGTACATTAAATTTAGTTTTCCTTCAGCTTATAATCTATGGATAGAATTTATGACAATGTTCCAAATCAAGACCGAACAAAAAAAAATATTTCAATTTTAGACCTGAATCGAAATTTATTACAAAAATATGCCTTATTTTTGCAAATATGGATTGTGCAAATGTATTTTTACTCAAAAAAAATTATAAATGTATAAATTTGTATTGCGCAAGTGTTATTTTTTAAAAATAAAAAATTTGTGCTTGAACAGTCATGGAATGCGCATGTATAAATTTTAAGAAAAATATTTTACACTTGCGCATATTTAGATTGCGCAAGTATAAAACACTGAAGAAAATAAAACGAGCTCTATTTTTGTATTATGTTTGAAATGAGACCAAATGTTGAAATAAAGTTTTTTTATGGCCTAATTTAAAATTGTCTTAGAATTTAACGTTGTTCCTCTCTTAAAATTAAATATTTTTCCAATTATCACTAAACTTAGTTTTGGATTGGAGTGAAACAAGATTTTCACCAAGTTTCAATTTGATTGATTTTTTTTTTTTTTTTTTTTTTTTTTTAAACCTAGAAGAACAAAACAGATCGGTAAACTATATAATAAAACCGTCCGTTGATCCAAACCTCCGTAAATTTATATAGTATAGAAAAGCGCGTGGTATATATCGAATCTGAGTCTTTTTATCAGAACTCAAGTCTCCTTTCCACTGCGCCGCATCCGCGGACCAATTTGATTGATCTGTATATGCAAGAACAAATACAAGTAAATATATGGAGATTAAGGACCTCGATATGTGTTGCTTGTAATTAACCTGAAACAAAACATAACATAGGTTTCTTTTTCATAACAGGCAACATCCTATATAAATGGTATGAAGTCATAAGACACGCGACAACTTTTACATTCATCTTTTTGGGCAGCAGAAGCCAAGCTACCAACTGTTTCTACACAACGCAATACACGTAACGAATCAAGAAACATCCATCCATTGCACTTACCATTTCATGCAGTTCTAAAGCCCTAAACCCTAACTAGAAAATTATTAACTTATTAAGCTAAACTCAACTAAATCTAGTTATTGTTAACTAATGGAACAATTGCCTTGTCATTCTCATAGTCGCATTCTTCTTCTTCTTCTTGATCTTCATCTTCCTCATTACCTTCACTTTCCTCGAAGCTCTCAGAGCGGGCTCCGCTGCTTCTGAGCTCTGACGATGGGGAACGAACCTGTGCCTTGTATGCAGTGGGAGCCATGGAGGTGACAGCTGGGCAGTGCAGGTGGTGCTGAGGTGGCGAGGCGTAGTAGTCATGATGAGGGAAGGAGTAGTGGGTCCCACCTGGATGGGATGTTCCGTAAATTGTAGGGCATACAGTATTCGTACCTGCTGACGTGGCGTATTCTGGTGGGACCCAAATGCCACCTAGGACCAGCAGT
The DNA here is from genome assembly GCA_030765085.1 of Allium cepa. Lineage (NCBI taxonomy): Eukaryota > Viridiplantae > Streptophyta > Magnoliopsida > Asparagales > Amaryllidaceae > Allium > Allium cepa. The sequence goes on along the minus strand of CM060940.1, from coordinate 323,993,516 downwards.
TGTGGTGCACTTGTCGATGCTGGTTGGGGCGGCTGTATTGGTCTTCTTGTATGAAGCCTATATTTCTGATATATATAGTTTCAAACAAATAATTCAGACGACAAATCTAAAAAAGATCAACTGGATATGCTATTTTATGAATTAAATGATTTATCTGATGATTAATAGTTTGGTAATAATTGAGCCACTTCATCATTACTTTCTCTTCTTTTCTTTTTTCTTTACATTCTCTGGCTGTTGTAGGTATAATTGAACAATAAGTGGATTGCATGTTTACAAGCAATAAAGATTATTAAACCTGCAAGTGGCTTTTGACTTCATCATTTGTAAGCCCATCAACTTTCATCAGCTCTCTTATCTGCTTTGGAGTAGCAACTGTAAGTCAAAAAATCAAAATGAGCAGTTGATTAACATTGACATATGATTGGAAGAACATGTACTGCAATGATCAAAGTTATTATGTGAAGCTTTGCGGGTACAAGACAAATCAAATGTGTGCAATGAATGAAAAAAGAAAAAGGAGGAAAACACGATGAAGGAAGCAAGTAGCCATGTAATTATGAAGCCTCACATATACTACACTAGCTTAATTTTTATGTGAATATAGAATAGACTGTCCAACAGAAAAGGTATTTATAAAGTAAACTCCATTTGGTAACAAACCTAGAACGTGTACGGTAATGATCAAGCTATCATGTGAAACTTTACAATGAAAGCAAAGAGTAAAATAGCAAACTTAAAAACACAAGCTTATATGCAATTATTAGCCCACGCAAATACTATTACTACTACACTGACTTGGTATGCCTGTGAAATATACAGCACGTATATCTTGTCCAACAAAAATAAAAGTATATATATAAATGCCTACTAGAGGACTGATTGTGATTACCCAGTTATTGAATTTCATCTGCTCATGCTCACAAACTTTGAATTAATAATATAACTAGAAGAAATTACCTTGAGAGCCACCCAACTTTTGAAGAGCATTAACAAATCTTTTATGCAAATCAGGAGACCAACACCTACGAGCTTTTCTATGTCCTCCATGATTTCCTTCATTGTTATTACCGATACTCGTACTACTGCCTCCTTTTGGCTGTTGTTCTTGAAATACTGTCATGCTTTTACTGGTATTTCCATCACTCTCTAGGCATTTATTCTCAACTGTAGGACTACCAAGGCCTAATTCCGGCACAAGAGACCCACCGTTACCCCTCTTTTTGGAGAAGGGTAAGAAAGCTCCACCATTCCTTTGCTTTGAGTCTAGTTCAAGTTTTGTTTGTTTCTCCATTGAATTATTATTGTTATTATTATCAGCACTAGAAGGGCTCCATAGTTGTGCTGAGACCATCCAGTTTGCCTTCTCTGATTGAACTGTTACAACTGGAGACTTCTCTGGTGCATTTATGCTCATGTTGCTTACAGGAATGAACTCTTCAAGCACCGGTTTTGGTTCTTGGTTAGTTTGGTAAGCTTCTAACTGTTTCTTGTATGTCTCCATGGCTACACGCATATTATCATATGAATAGAAAGTTAATTAGAATATGTAGGTCAAGTTATTAACCAAAACAGATGAATAGTAAGCGCATACCGTTGTTAAGAAGCTGCATGCATAAAGGAAGTTCGCGCTTGAATGCATTGATCTTGTGCCTTTCTTCTTCGAGACGGGCAAGAAAGTCCTCAAGTTTATCATGGGTTTGCTGATCATTTTGAATTGAACGGTAGGTTGGTGGAGCTGGTTTGTAATCTAGGGTAAGCTCAGATGGAGAGCCCATATTTTTCTAGACTGGTAACTAGCTTGTGAGGTTATATGTAATGTGAGCAATTTTTTTTCTTTGCATAAGGGAGTGGAACAAATGAAGTTGTGAACATAATGTGAGGGATCACAGCCTCTTTTTAGTATGAGTTTGGGGAGGGAATAAAGTGGATTTAAGGCAGTGAAAAAAGAAAGTAGATAAAGCAAAGGATGGTAACTTCTTGTGAATTAAGAGAAAAAGGCAAAAGTTGGCATATTTCATGTAATTGGTGGGGAATCAATAACAGTGGATAATCAGAGGCTCATGTGCTTGGGATAATTACCTTACCTGTGTGTTTTTTTCTTTTAAAAAATAAATTGATAAATAAATATAATAAATTAACATCTAATTTGGATTTGAACCACTACCCTATGTATATAGAACGTCCTTACTCTTCCATGCGTTTTCTTGTTCTCTTGTCGTTTTCTGTTTCATCAAGCAACTGGGAGACAACCTTGACATCAAGTTTCAATACGACTATGTAACAATATGCAGTTAAACGTCAAAAATACCTATCAAAGTAATTATTAATATGGTTAAAACCAATGAAGTTGCGAGAGAAAAATAATATGATAAAGATGGTCAAATATTTATATCACTGAGATTCATTAGAAAAACATAAAGAGTGAGAAAATGGTTAACATATAGTGGACAGTGGTGGTAAATGAATTTAGTATCTTAAATATAATATGTCTCATACTCTGAGGTTGACAAAGTAAGTCATATAACTAATAATAACTTTATGTATAGCGCTCCTCGTGACATTTATTCCTCCATGATTAATCTAAGCAACAAAATTAGAAAAGCCTAGAAAGCATATACTACATATAATTCAAACAAGATATGCCAAGATTCTCCCACACACTTCAATCTGAAAAAAGAAAAGATGAGACAATGTAACCTTTCCTTGGTTTTAAAAGGTGAACCTCACTCGCATACTAATACCATAATCAGCTTTAGTATACAAAATTAATTAAGAAACCAGAGGATATGTAGGCACGCCCTAAAGAATATTATTGTAATTAAGCAACTCTAAGTAAGGAATATCTTATTAATGAGACTCTCTTTGCTTTAAAGGTTCAAAAAACAAGTTATATTTCATATTAAGCCTTAAAGCATATAAAACATTATAAAGGTTGAGATCCTATGAACAACTTTAATTTATGGAAGTGAGGAGGAAGGCAACCAGATTCCCCTTACTAAGTAGTATTTGGTAAAATTGCTCTTGTACCCAGTTTTAAGTTAATTTTCCTATAGAAACCTCCAATCCCATATTCACTAATCAAGTTAATTCAAATAAAATTAGAATGATATAGCAGTACATTTGCACAATAACTATAAATATTGCATCAAAAAGCAAATGATATTGATGGGATACTATTAATCGGATGCATTTAATGATGAAGAAACCAACTTAAGTTAACATCTAATACAACCTATATAAATACAGAATTCCTTTTTCCTAGTACAATTGTGATGGAAAATAATAGCTATGAAGAGAATTAAATTTGTATACATATAGGATTGAGCTAAATTGGCTCGCAACATACAAATATTGTGTCCAAAAAGAATTCCTTGAAGAACTTGGTCTTAAATTCTATGCTTATATGTCCCATGTTTGGTCTCTCTGTCTATGTAAGACTAAATATTGTTTCAAAGTTCAAACAAACTCGGAGACAATTCATAACAAGAAGAATTCCTGTTTGTATCCTACATAAATATCTTTGAATTGATGTTGAAAAGAATTTGAATGGGGAGATGCATCAAATTCTCAAAATATGCATCAAATTCCAAAAGTAAAGGTAAGAATATGTGGGGTTGGTCGCTTTCCAGATTAAGTCTTGAAGTATAAGCCTCCAACCTATGCCTTTTATTTGGATTCTCCTCTCTCTACTTCTTTTTTCTTCCTCAATTGAAGCTTTATGTTATATTCTCATCATGACACGTGTCAGACTTATTCTCTTTTACCCTAGTGTTTGAATATCCCTTCTGTCTGGTTGGACTGATATGCAGTATTCCTTTTGGGTCCTATTACTACAAGTAGTATGCATAATCCAATATTCATATTTCCATATATTTAATTTCTAATTTCTGACTTCCTATAATCAAAATGTTAAATGCATTTAAACTTTATATATAAAGATAAGAACCATCTCTCTATGTAAATAACAATGAATCACACTTCACTCTTCCAAGTGCGTTTGAAGATTGAAGTATCGAACCCATCGAAGGTGGTTCGTTTGAACGGCAATGCCCAATAGGCTGACACAATAATGCATATATTAGTGATAATAATCAATAGGCTGACACAATATCGATGTGCATAATTAGTGATAATAATCAAGAAGTATGTTGTGAGGCAGTTTAGTTTGATGCATATATGACATTTCTCAATTCCAAGCTGAAAATTAACTGTTTTCAACTTATAAATTAAACCCAAAAATGAATAGCTAGGGAAAATGAGTTATAGCGTTATGTGTTGACAGTCGGACCAAACTTCCATCTTGTAACAAAAGAAATTTTCAATGTTACATATCTATTAACTCATATTTGTACATCACATCTTCATCAAATTTTAGCGATGTTGGACTATTCCAATATTAAACCGTCGTTTCTATTTCCACATGCGAGACAACCCTAACATATAGTGCATATATGATTTTCTTAACTCCAAGTAGTAACTGATTGAAGTGTCCCTAGATATATTTGTGGTGTGTATGACTCAATTACATTTTAAATTTATTGAGAAGATCCATTTAACTACAAAGTGTGCTTTGCTTTGTTCCAGGCCAAAAAGAAAGAGAATAAAAAGAGATATACGTTGGTACTGTTGAAATTTGAAAAATAAACAAGTCTAATTTTGTGGAATGTGGATTAATAAGCCTACTAACTTATAATGTATCTTGATCTCAAAATACCAATATTTCAGAAAGAAAATCGCGTGCTAATGAAAATTTGTTTAATGAACAGAAAATACAAAAGAGAATGGAATTGATTCTCTATGTTAATGGAAGAAAAAGCGACTAAAAATATGAAAGACATTTGGCTTCCGATTCTAATATATCCAATTGTCCTCTTCGGCCTAATAATAAATACAATGGCTCATTATGTCCAAGCTTAAGAATATCTTAGTGCCATATTGAAAATGATGAATGAAAAATATTTAATGTAAGCCAATTGGAATAGTGCTAAACAATCATTAAGTCTCTTTATTGCAATTAGTAAACGAACGGAAATAGGATTAGTAGAGTCAAAAACATTAACAATTTTAGTAGATTCTTAAGCGAATTAAAGAACTATAAAAGATCCATGAAGACCTCACACGTCTCATTGATTAAACGAATCATTCATACGATAAGATCATTAAATTGTGTTTCAAGATCTCAAATTCATTCGACATGCAATGTGATTCGCTTAGAGTTATTCGATAGCTTTCTATCATGATGAGTACTTTGAGGAATATGTTAGTGATTAAGCACTAATAATAAAAGAATTAGTGGCCTTAGATTCCAAGTTGTTCTTGTGCAGTGTAAGTGGAGATAGAATATTATCATCCAAGATAATTATTTGTATGCTCTAATTTAAGTTTGTTCTAGCAAGACAAAAAAATTATAGATGTAACGTTTACTTAGTATAAGACATAGTTAACTCAACATGAACATTTCATTTTCAGAGTAACATGGCTGATAAAGATACTACGTTATATTTGATTGTTATATTTTTAGTTTGTATACAATATCCTTGTATGCTTGAATATTTGAACTAAGTATAAGGCAAAGCCTGGCATCATGATAATGCAACGTAATTGAACAATTTACTATTTGATACGATTCCTGTGACTTGACCTGTCATACAACTATATGACACATAGGGTTTCAAATTTCTTTTCAGTGCTTAATTTCATGAAGTTAGAATGATGACTGATGAGTTATGCTGATAGGTACAATAGGAAGGCATATACTTTCTTAAGCAACACTTGTTGAACCAAAAGAAAACACAGAAAATGGAATTGCTTGAAAAAAGAGGGAAGCAAGAGCAACATACAACAAGGACAGTGTTATAACTTATAACTACCCATTTGCACTTGTGACTTGGTAATCATTTGTTGAATATGTACAGTCAACTTTAGAAGGGGGTTTCTCCTTTAGTGCTATGGTTTAAGGACAACTACCATTGCTTGCCTTTGAAAAGCAATTGCAACAATAAAAGTAAGCACATCTACAATCATTGATACCAGTAATCGGACTAGCAATTTTTTTTTCTTCTAGAGGTCCTCTGAGAGTTATCATATGATCTAAACGGAGAGCTATAATCTTTGCAACAGTTAACATACATGCCAAATTACGATTCTTAGTTTTCATACATACATAGATTTAGCATAAGAACTCGGTGTGTTGGCAACTAATGGAAACTATTATTGAGATATATTTAGAATATATGATTAAGATATTATGATATATTTAGAATATATGATTAGATGTTATGAGTGGTATGTGATAAGGGATATATCTTCGGAAGATTTCCTGCTGTTTCCGCAATGTATGATTAGATGTTATGAGTGGTATGTGATAAGGGATATATCTTCCGAAGATTTTCTACTGTTTCCGCAATTTTAGAGTTATCATAAGATAGAGTCTTGAGTATGTATTATAAATAGAGACGCTGGTGATTAATAATAATTCAAGCTGAGTTTTACCAATTCTTCATGGTATCAAAGCCAAAGAACGATTTCTTTCTTCAAGAATAATTTGTCATGCCTAGTGTTGAAGATTCACCGCCTCCTTCACCGTCTAAAATTAAACCCAATTTCCCTTATTACCTCGGCTCACAAGATAGACCAGGAGACTTCATTACACCCACTCAACTCAAGGCCGATAATTATGACGACTGGACGGCTGATATTTAGACGGCATTAGAAGTCCGACACAAGTTTGAATTTCTTGATGGCAGTATCCTTGCACCAGAGCCTCCATGTACAAAGTCTGATTGGACCGCGGTTAATGTTATGTTTATTTTTTGGATTTCAAATACTATCGACCCGGAGGTTAGGTCATCTTTGTCGAAATTCAGGGAAGCTAAACCCTTTTGAGATCATCTCAAGCAACGTTTTTCCCAACAAACGGACCTAGGGTTCAACAATTACGATCTTCAATTGCACGATGTAAGCAGAAAAAGACGATGCTTGTTTCGGTTTACTATAGTAAATTGCACGCTTTGTGACAAGAATTGGATCACCATGAACATTTAATCTCTTGTTCTTGTTGTTCCTCGTGCTCGGCTGGCGGATTACATGAGGAACGACGAGCACAGGCCAAATTACACGATATTTTGATGGGCCTTTATTCTGAATTTTACGGTCCTTTGCGCACACATATCCTCTCTCAAGATCCTCTTCCTAATCCTGATCGAGCTTATCAATTAGTGTCACAAGAAGAACGTGTTCGTCAATCGAAGCAAGAAGTCGAGCAAAAGCCCTCTGAAGCAGTCGGTTTCGCTGTACATACAAGGGCTGGTCGGGGCCGAGGAACCTCTGATAGACCGACGTGTTCTCAGTACAAGAAGCAGGCCATGAGGCATCAAGTTGCTGGGCGAAATCCATTTGCAGCCACTGCAAGAAAACATGTCATGAGGTTAGCCGGTGTTACGAGCTTCATGGATACCCTGATGGTTGGTTTAATGGCAGAAGAGGCAGCTCCGCTAGGCAAGATAGGGAGCAAGTACGCGCTAATGCGGCTGCTGGTAGCAGCTCCTCTATCGCATTCAATTCGTCGACGGTGTCAGCCTTGGGTCAATTGTTCACGAATGAGCAGTGGAAAACTATTTTGGACGTGATTGGTAATAGTAAAATTCTCGAAAATTGATTGAATGGTAAGTGTGATGATACTTCATGGATTATCGATACCGGAGCAACCCATCATATTACAGGGCAACGTTCATGGTTATTTGACACACAAAATCTTGAGTGTTCTGTTGGTTTGCCCAATGGTCAAAAAGTGGTTGCTACTTTGGTGGGATCCGTATGTGTGACGGACAAAATTACTCTCACCGGAGTACTTTATGTTCCAAACTTGAGTTGCAATTTAATTTATGTTTCTCACCTTAATGATGATTTACGAACTATTGTCCAATTTGATTCTCATACTTGTGCTATACAAGACCAAATGAAGGAGCTGATTGGAACGGGAGTTAGGAGAGATGGACTGTACTACTTTAGCAAAACGGAATTTGTGTCAACAGTTGAAGCAACGTCAAATTTAGAGTTGTGTCATTGTCGGCTCGGGCATCCTTCCGGAAAAGTAGTTAAGTTAATTCCTCACGTCAAAAATAATAAAGATAGTTTAGATAAAGGATGTAAGGTATGTATGCATGCTAAACATCCTAAAGACAAGTTTTCTTTAAGTGACAATAAAGCTTCTAGAATTTTTGAGAAAATATGTTGAGATTAGTCCCACATCAGGCAATTTACAATATGAATTCTGCATAAATACTAAGAGACTTTCCATCACATTAACCAATTAGTTTTGTGATAATATGTGGATCTCCAACATGATATCAGAGCGAGTTTAATTGTGTCATACGTCACCCTCAATAAATGTCCACGTGTTTGGATGATCATAACCAACACGTGCGGGGGCGTGTTGAGATTAGTCCTATATCGGACAATTTACAATATGAATTCTGCATAAATACTAAGAGACTTTCCATCACACTCTCATCACATTAACCAATTGGTTTTGTGACACATACGATTTTTGCTAATGGTCCATCTTCTGATTCTCCTCCTTCCAATCACTCCTCAGGTAATCCTTATCATCTAGCACATTACATAAATTGTGACAATTTTTCTATAAATTATCGTTCTCCTTTTTCCATTCACTCCTTAGCCATAATTAAGGGTAAGGACCCTAAATCATTTAAAGAAACCATGAAATCTGATGAGTGGCGTCTTTCCATGAAGGATGAGATACGGGGTCTAGAAGACAACGGCAAGGCTCGATTTGATTTTCTTCTCTCCAAGTTGGCCCGTTTGAATCTCATGCTCCAACTTGAGGGGGGTATTGAGATATATTTAGAATATATGATTAAGATATTATGATATATTTAGAATATATGATTAAGATATTATGATATATTTAGAATGTATGATTAGATGTTATGAGTGATATGTGATAAGGGATATATCTTCAGAAGATTTTCTGCTGTTTCCGCAATGTATGATTAGATGTTATGAGTGGTATGTGATAAGGGTATATCTTCAGAAGATTTTCTGCTGTTTCCGCAATTTTAAAGTTACCATAAGATAGAGTCTCGGATATGTATTATAAATAGGGATGCTTTTGATTAATAATAATTCAAGTTGAGTTTTACCAATTCTTCAACTATACATTAGATGAAACAATATCGAGTGCCATCCCGACAGATCTCTCAAATTTTACGTCGTACAAAGAATTTCTGGTGTATTATATCAACTATTCAAAATTGAAATTAATGAACGAGATATGATACAACATATATCTATCAAACTTACAAGTGTAAGCCAATATGTTGTTTCACTTAACTATTGTTAATTGGAATGTATTGCCTGACATGAAAAACATCAACATCAAAGCTCAATATGAATCTGATATCACCTTTGCTTAGGCCTTTTTTCCAATAAACCATGATTTTGTGATCAAGACAACTATAAACTTCTTCTTCTTCCTCTTCTCTTCTTTTCTTCATTTTTTTTTCCTTAAAAATAAAATAATAATAATTGTTTTTCTGTATACCTAGAGTTCAAACCTCTAGCAATAACCCAAGCTTACAGTTAAGGATTTGAACTTTACTGATTGCTGCTGATATGCCTTTTTTTTTCAACTTCAAGTTATGTGAAAGAGATGAATGCATAATTAAGCACATATATGTAACTGATAGAGTGAATTATGGATTCATATTTGGATGCAAAACCTTATCAATCACTTTGAAATTCAGCCGTAGAAAATGTTGGAAATAACAGAGTGGTAATTTTCAATATTGCTAGTCAAAAAAAGTTGCATAAGCAAAAATCAAGCTTTGTATTATTAAAAGAAATATGCATATCCTCAAATAGGTTGCTAATATTCTAGCACTTGAATACACGACAAATTACGTTACCTTGCATCTCTCTTCTGGATGTTGCTCAAGAATATGCTAAACCTAAAGTTGCTTCATCTACGTTTCACATACTGATTTTATAGTAGCGTTGAATGCAATTCGATAGCTATTGAATGCCAAAGCATATACTAGATCCGTAAACATTTTCATCAGCAAAAAGAGCCACAACGGCGAGACTGAGTGGGGGTGTGTGGGGTTTTGTTGTTTGTGGGGGGTGGGGGGACCTGGACGGAGAGCTTTACCCCGTAAAAATATAACAATATTCAAAATCGGAAAAAAAACCAAAAAAAAATAAAAAAATTCGTACATTCCACTTGTACATAATTTAGTGTCCTCTACACCAGTTCAAAAATCCGATTTCCGGTTCCGATCAGCGGAAATTTTAAAAGTTTCGATTCCGTTTCGAAAATTCCGGTTGTTCCGTTATATTTTCGGATTCGGATTTCGTTACTTTTATCTATAAAAATAATTTAATAAATACAACAATTTTACATTTTGCCAAAGACGTGCAGTCCAATTAACATCTCTTTATCATATAAATATGTTTAAACCCCAATAAATATATTAAGTCATCTAGCCCAAATCCGCTGAGCCTAAAGTCCAATCAACAAATTTAATAATAAGACATATTTGTACGTAGCCCTGTAGAAATCAATATCGTTGCTTTCTTTCTTTCTGGTCAAGCCCTAACTTTTACTGCATAAACCCTAACTCAAACTACTTCTGAATACATCAAAATCGAATAAATGGGAATCCAAACATTAGAAGCCTTGATCAATCAAAACACCGTCGCAGCCCTAGCCCTATGTTGATTCACAGGTTCTCTACTATTTTTTGTTCGATTTACATCTTTGCACTTAAGCCTTTCTATGTTTTATTAAGCCTCTACTTTTACCTTCAAACTTTTTCTGTTTATTTTCGATTTTATTTCATTTTACAATAATTTTATCTCGTCTTGACCGAAACTGGGTTTTTAGACAAATTCCAGTCCATCCAACGGCAAAACCGAGACGATACCGTCAGAATTCCACGGTGCCGGCCGAAATCTTGAACCTTGCTCTAAACACGTAAGGTTTATTGTTGTTGGAACATGGAATAAGAAATCATTATACATACCGCTTACTTGTGACCTATCTCTTGTTTAACCGGTAGCTTAACAAATGTCAAATCAAAAAACAATTGAAATAGCATACTATTACTGTCCCATAGAAAAATAAAAATGCTTCCGTCTACCATTATAATTTTATTAATTAAAAATAGAATATTTTTTTAATATGCTTATACCCATCAATATCTCTTTTTTAATCCATTACCAGACTGTTAGGTTATCCCAAGGAAACATGTACCGAATCAAGCATCGACTGGTTTTCTTTTTTCGTGAACAAAAAGCACGTCATTACTAATATCAAAATTCACATCATCATCACTGTCTTTGTCGAGCTTGTTTTTGTTTTTCTCTAATGTTTTCACCTTCTATTTATCATTCTTATCTTGTTGCAAAATCTCAGACTAGCGTTTTCACAATAATAACAAATGAAATTCTTTTTCATGTTTGATCTATTTGGTTAACTTTTCATATTTGAAGGTTATCCTTTCTTGCAAGAAGCACTGCACCAAAGAGGTCATTTTGTAACATTTTTCGTCTTTTAATTCGTAACAGTTATTATCGTGACAAATTAGTCACGGATATTTCTGTGGCAATTAATTACAATGGTTATTACCGTTATAAATTTTAGTAATTTCGTAATTAAGCAAAAGTATTATGGATAGACTTGTAATTTCTTCCATATTCTTACTTATCGCAATCCTAACGCTTGAACGCTTTCATACTTCCTCCTTCTTGCTTTCAATCTAGGGTTGCCGCCTTATACACTAATCTGAGCCCTAAATCTTTAGCAGCCAAAACTACCTCGAATCTTATGTCTGCAACCCTGATCCGTTGTCAATTTTGTGATTCATAAAATCTAGAGTTTGTGATAAATTTGGATGCCGCTTGAAGAACTTCGATTCCGTCAATTAAGATCCGCCGGTATGGTTTCCATACGAAATTAGTAATCGCCTTCGCCTATAACCACCTGTCATCACCTCGTCTAGGGTAACCATCATTGCATCTTCAATCCTTCAAGTATTTTATCGTTTTTCTACTTGTAAAGTTGTAATTTTATTTTCGATTTGATTTTCAATTTCGATTCCGGTTCTAATTGAAGGTCAAATTTTATTTTACTATAGATTTTTGTTTTACTATGTATTGTAAAATTTTGTTTTTGATTTTATTTTACTATAGATTTTTAAAATGAAATTTTTTTGTTTTGTATTGCTTTGCTCGCCTAGTCAGAGAAGACAAGCTGGAGCTACTTTCATTTCGCGTTTTGTTAGCTTACTTACAGTAAATGTGTTTTTCAAAGGTGAACTGTGATGACCCGAAAATTTTAACATTTGAAATTGAAATATTTAATTTATTTTAAATGTTTGAATGATAGTATAAATTGAATTTCAATTATCAGAATGAATTTGGAAATTTAATCATTGAATTTAATTTATTGAATTTGGGTAAATATTGTATCTTCAATTTTAAGCTGATTAAAAATAATTCAAAGGCTTAGAAAATCTATATTGATAATACTAAAGATAATGGAAGCTTCAGAATTGAATTTGAAAGTGAATTATTCAGTTTTGAAATATATATCGTTTAAATCGATATTTAAAAAATAGCCTTCCGAGGTACAGTCTCGGAATTCGACGAAACTTGTTCTACTGGATCTGTAATATTGTATTATTATCGGATTTCAGTTTCCATAGCATTCGGAGTTGTCGTGTGATCGTACGATTGATAAGCGCGCTGAAAATTAAATCAAAATTTAATTCAATAACTGGGTTCGAAAAGCTGTCTTCTCCATACGATCGAATTTGGACTCAGAACATTTTCCATTGCGTTCGGAATAGACATATAACAATATAAATGTCTGGCGGCACGTCTCGATTGGAGATCGAGATTTTGAGTTGCATTAATCAATACGATTTAAATTTAAATTGTATATATATATATATATATATATATATATATATATCTACTCACATGCATTAGTCAATTTAACACGTAGAGGAATTCTAGACAAGTGTTTTCTCTAATTGTACACGCGTTCGTTCTTCTTTATAAAACAAATGATTTCGTTCAAATTAAAAAGGAAAAAAACGAAACCACTTCGGTTCAAGAATTAAAATCATTATCTCGTTCAAACAAATCAAGAAAATCAATTGATGGCCGATTCCTAATCCTCCTCTCAATTCAATTTGCGGCTCCCATCTTTCCTTTCTCAAGAAATCAAAATTCATATCAAATTAAAACATTCAGATAAAAAGAGAGGAGACGAAATCAGTTAAATGAAGCGTCATCACTAGTCAATCGAGGCAAAGGGGCTTCGCTCTGGTGGAGGGGTGTTCGAAAGCGTTGCAACCAAGGTGATGAGTGAGATCGCGATTTCTCATCTCAGTTAGGGTTCAGTTCAATCGAGTTGTCACGCGTGCGACTGTTACTTGGAGGCGACTGTTACGGCAAGGGCAGCAGTCGCGTAGGGCATGGCTGAGGGGATTCGTCGCATGTGGTGCGCGTGAGGGTTTGGGTTGTTGCGATGGTGGCTCGAGCAAGCAATGAAAGGAGGGCGTGTATAGCTCGAGTGCGACGGCTCGGGATTGATTTAGGGTTGGTCAATGGAGCTCGCAGCGTGGTAGGGTGGTCGTTCGTTTTGGGTTGGTGCTCGCAGTTGTGGACAAGGCAGTGAGGTCAAAAGACATGAAAACGAGTCAAGATGGATTGGAAATGGATTGCATGCGTAAGTAAAAGGTGGGATCTTCTCACTCAATCAAATATTTTTCTGATTTAAATTTTGAATAGTTAGATTTAAAATTGATTGTGCTTTGATGATTGATTTATAATTAGTTATATTAGTTTAGACCCTATGCGCCGCATAATAGCGGATGATAATTTATAAATCCCATATACCGCGATATTCCACCTCGAAGTGGAATGAGTATTTAATTGTTGTGCTAACGTCTGTGGATGTAGGGAAATAGGTTGGAGGGATCCAACTGGATTCCTCAAAACATTTTGACTTGTTTTCAAAATTTTGTATTGATTATTTATAATATGTGTGTGATTATTTGTGATTAAGACCCTTAAAGGCTAAAATTAACCCAATATATTTCTGGTATCGTAGGATACCATAAATAAATAAAAATTGGATTTTTAAATTTAAGTAGAAAATCTATAGTGAAATCCTATTGAATAAAATTCCAAAATATAGGAAAAAGTTTAATAAATGGATTCCAAGTAATAATATTCAAAAGGTGAAGAATTTATTTTAAAAATATGATTTTTAAATAGGATAAAGGAATTTATTTTAAAAATAAATTCGAAAATTGATTTGGTGTTAAAAGAATAAATCTTTGGGGAATCGATATGAAAATTGATTTGGTGTTTGAATGATGTTGGGCGAATTTTCACCCAGAAGATCTCGAGACCGAGAAGCGTCAGTTACACCCGGGTTCGTAACCTCCAATCCATTCGGCAGACACAAGGCTCAATGCTAGCATAAAATCCATTCGGCGATTCAAGCATGGTGGTTCATTCGGCATGGGTTCATTCGGCATTCCCAACCTAGTCCGGCAACCAGACTCCCCCTCACAATCCCACTACCGAACGAAGTTGGTACCGAACCAATCACCACCGGTCCAATACCACACAACCAAACCGGACCAATCTCCACATCAATGCCGAACCAACCTCTTCATCACCGGACCACCATGACCGGACCACGTACAACCGAACCAACCTCCAAGCTCACTACCGAATCAACCATCTCAGAGACCTCAACACGGCCGAACCAAGGCTTCGCCGAACCAGAACGCTACCAGGCCAGATTGCTTCAGCCCGGGCCCACCAGCAGCTATATACATCCAAGACCCCTGCCCTCTACCTCACTCTATAAATAGAGGGGCAGGGGTACAACAATGGCAGACAAGTTTGAGAGCTCAAGCAAGGAAGGAACTTTCAAACTACTTTCATACACTCGTATACAACGCATTGTACTTGTAATCTGGAAGAAGAAAGATAATAACATATAAAGTGGACGTAGGCACATTCTGGCCGAACCACTATAAATCTGCGTGTCTTTTACTTTTCAGCCCTTACTTTTCTCATATTTACATACTCATCTAAAATCATTGAAAATCACACATACTCAACTAAAATAATACGACTTGGAGGTGTTTGTCCATTTTTTGTGCAAACATTTTTGGTGCTTTCACTGAGAGCTGAACTCAAGCTTCATCTTCTCCCACTCAACCTTTTTCCTAACGACATCACTCGTTGCTTAGAAATCATGCCTTCCAAACAGAGAAGGGATGTTAACAAAGGAAAGAACATCGCAACTAGCAGCCTTCCAGATCCAGCAATCACAGATCAGCCCACTTCAACAGCAGTACCAGATGAAAATCAGGAAAATCCAACTGGTCCCGCAACGGAACAACCAATCACTAGGGCAGATCTGGACAGGGTTGTGGCTGAAGTAACTAACCGCTTCACATCCCAACAAGAAACTTTGGTGGACCAACTCATGACACGCTTAAGGGACGCTGAAGAGTCCAACCGCAACACTGAATCATGGGGTGAATCCCAATCCGGAGGATCCCGGAGGCAACAAAGGTCTTCACTCTTCGAACAAGCTATCAACAGGAAAAACAATGATAGGGGCCGCGCCCGGACTCAGCCCGAATTCCGACTCGAGGAAGCCCTTGGAACCGAACCTAGCGGGGGAGGCACCAGGCGAGGGTCGGAGGTAGCTGAGCCAGTCATGCCACCTAATCATAGAAACCCCGCTGAACGGAGCCGAGCTAGAACTCAGCCCGAAGTTGACCCCATGGATGTGCTCGAAACAGAACCCCACAGGGGAAGATCAAGGCAGGGGGCAACTGTAGCTGGTCCTAGCGTGCATCCAAGCAGCCAAAGACAACCACTGGATAATGCTAGAGGTGATAGACTGTACCATCCCTACAGGTCATCTGGACGAGATAGATCCCGCAGGGAAGAACCGAGCTCATTTTTGTCCGCTCCAAGTTCTGACGAGCGGATGGCACGATTATTCAGAGAATGTGTCCAACGGGAGCAAAGGGACCGGGGAATAGGCGCTAGGGTCACCAGTCCCTTTACCCGAAATATCGAAACTGCCATCACTCCCCGGGAATGGAAAATGCCAACCATGGAACCTTACAAAGGAACTTCCGACCCCATCGTACACCTGCAGAGATACACCCAGCATATGCTCATGAGTGGAGCAACAGAAGGAGTATTATGTAAATGCTTTCCGCTATTCCTATCAGATCTAGCTACCTCCTGGTTCTGCCATCTACCCCAAGGATCCATCAACTCATGGGAGATGTTAAAAGAAAGGTTTATTAGCCAGTTCCGCATCCATGTGGAACAACCCAGGGATGCTTATTCTCTATCCAATGTCAAACAGAAAACCGGAGAGACGCTACAACAATATCTAACACGGTTCAACGCCGCAGCGGCAGCAGTTCAAGATGCCGATGAAAAACTCACTCTAATGGCCCTCTGTAGTGGTGTGCATCCAGACACCAAGTTTGCCAGAAGATTAACTAAGGAAAAACCAGTTACCTTGCCTGATTTCTTCCATGAAGCTGGAAAGTATATGAGACTTGAAGACGCTGCTACGGAGAGGCAGCCAGGGCAACAAGGCAAGATAATTCAGGACAAGGTTCCCACTGCAGCTAAGGACGCTCGAAGAAATGAATCTAGAGACAATGCTGGGGGCAGAAAGGGTGAGAAGCGCCAATATCGACCAGGGCCAAGATTTGACTCCTACACTCCTTTGAATGAAACAATCGAAAACATCTACCTAGCCACTCAGGGCGAACTCGGATACAAGCGCCCCCCGCACAAGAAAGAATCAGATAACGCACTCAAGTCCGGAAAGTTCTGTCGCTTCCACGAATCCCACGGACATGACACCAATGAATGCCACCATCTTCGGGACTTGATCGAAGAACACATTAGAAGAAGAAGACTGGAACGTTATGTGAAAAGTCAGAACAGGACTCCAACTCCTGCCAATGAGAACTCAAAGCAACCCCTCCCAGAAGTAGGCGGAGGGAGTCGCAACAATCACAACACCAGTGGCTCTAGTCAAGAGAAGATAGTAGTCCTTACCATCTCAGGAGGACCACACATTGCCGACAGAAGTTGGGCAGAGATGGAAAGGTACGGCAAGTCGCTTAGAAATACCGAAGGATACGTTAACTCCGTCACAGAAGAACGCCAACCGAAACGAAAAGAGAGCGACGACATCATATTCAGTAGACGCGATTTGGAAGGAAGACAGTACCCACATATGGATCCTATGGTCATCTCTGCCTGGTTCGGCCCTGCTAAAGTTTTTCGGATTCTAATAGACACGGGAAGCTCCGTAAACATCTTGTTCAAACATGCTTTCGACAAAATGAAGTTATCAATGAAGGATGTGTCTCCCTGCGACAAACCACTGCACGGTTTCACTGGAGATGCAAAAATGCCCCTCGGGCAACTTGACCTCTTCGTCGAAATAGGAAGTCATCCCCGCTCCGTGGTGCGAAAACAAACGTTCGTGCTAATAGAGAACCACTCGGCTTACAACGCCTTCTTGGGGAGACCAGCCTTGTCTGACTTCCAAATTGTCCTAGCCCCCTGGTGCCTGAAGATGAAATTCCCGACAGACAACGGAATAGGAGAAGTAGAAGGAGATCAAGACGCTGCCCGAGACTGCTATGTAACTGAGCTTCGCAACAACCGCAGAAAGAATAAAGGAAAAGATGCAGAGACTACTCTCTGCATGAAGAGCTGGGAGGCATAGCAACTAAAGAAAGCCCCTCCTCTTCGATACACAAGCGATCCCTTCAATGAACTAGACCCCCGGGATAAAGAGGAGGAGGCTACCGCCGAGCCTGCAGAGGCTATGGAATTCGTATCTGTAGATAAGCATGATTCAAGTAGACTCTTAAAAATCGGATCTCAGCTGAAAACGGAATTGAAGGATCGACTCATTGACTTTCTCCGCCACAACTTAGATGTATTTGCGTGGACCCATGCCGATATGACAGGAATCTCCCCAGACGTAGCATGCCACATGTTGAACATCGATCCCACCAAGGTACCAGTAAAGCAGAAAAAGAGGAGCATGGGGGCAGAGCGATCAGCAGCCCTTGATGAGGAAGTAAAAAATCTACTTGCTAATGACTTCATACGGGAAGCCATCTACCCAGAATGGATCGCTAACCCAGTGCTAGTAAAAAAGGCCAATGGAAAGTGGCGAACATGTATTGACTTCTCCAATCTGAATGACGCTTGCCCGAAAGACTGCTTCCCACTTCCCCGAATTGACCAACTCGTGGACAGCACAGCTGGGCACGAACTCCTATCTTTTATGGATGCATACTCCGGATATAACCAGATCCCCATGCACGCTCCCGATCAGGACCACACTAGCTTCATCACCGACCGCGGATTATATTGTTACAAAGTCATGCCTTTTGGACTCAAAAATGCTGGAGCTACCTATCAACGCCTCGTCAACAAAATGTTCGCAGAACTGATAGGACGTACTATGGAAGTATATGTGGATGACATGTTGGTGAAGTCCAGGAAAGCCAACGACCATGTAAGCCATCTGGACGATATGTTTCGGGTACTTCGCCGATATGGAATGAAGCTGAATCCTCTAAAGTGCTCCTTCGGAGTATCATCGGGAAAATTCTTAGGATTCATCGTCCACGCCAGAGGAATCGAAGCAAACCCTGAACAAATCCGAGCTTTAAAAGAAATAAGGATACCTTCCACTCGAAAAGAAATGCAGAGCCTAAACGGAAAGGTGGCCGCCCTAAGCAGATTCATTTCCAAGGCAACTGACAAGTGTGTCCCTTTCTTCGAAGCACTCAAGAAAGACAAAGGGAGGTTCGAGTGGACCGACGAATGCTTAAAAGCCTTCCTCAACCTAATCGAACACCTTCAGAGACCACCAGTACTCTCAACTCCAAATGAAGGTGAAGTGTTATACCTATACCTCGCTGTATCATCTCATGCTCTAAGCGCCGCCTTGGTAAGAGAAGAAGACCGCACACAACGTCCGGTTTACTTTGTAAGCAAGAGATTTACGGGGGCAGAAGCCAGATATCCTAAACTTGAGAAGTTAGCATATTGTTTATTGATCGCGTCACGGAAACTGCGACACTACTTCCAGTCTCACTCCATCAGGGTTCTAACCGATCAACCACTAAGACAAGTGCTCCATCGTCCTGACACTTCTGGGCGACTCCTCAAATGGTGCATCGAACTAAGTCAGTATGATATCACCTACCATCCCCGCACCGCTATCAAAGGACAAGCCATGGCTGATTTCATTGCCGAATTCACTACCAACGAAGGCAAGGAACAATCCGAAGTAGCAAAAAACATCAAGTGGAACCTCTTTGCAGACGGAGCATCGAACGAACAAGGCTCGGGGGCAGGTATTGTGATCGTCACCCCCAGGGGAAGAAAGTTGTACTATGCATTAAGATTGGAGTTCACGGCCACTAACAACGATGCTGAATATGAAGCAGTAATAGCGGGATTGGAACTGGCCCTAGAAATTGGGATCAATTCCTTATGTATTCATAGTGATTCTCAGCTTATCGTAAACCAGGTACTAGGAGAATTCCAGACTCGAGGAGAACGGCTCACAGCATACCTAAAGAAAACCAGACTGCTGCTCGATCGATTGGACCATTATCTAATCAAACACATTCCTCGAGAAGAAAACCAAGAGGCAGATGAACTTGCGAAGCAAGCTAGTATGAAGGACAGCACCATTCCCGGAGCACTAGTAATCTCAAGGCAGCTAGCCCCAAGTTTCGAACAAGTAAATCTGATAACTGCAATCGAAGAAGGAACCTGGATGACTCCTATCCGGAAATATTTGCAAGATGGCATACTACCCGACAGGCGTGACGAAGCCAAGAAGATCTTGAGAAAAGTTCCCCACTACACAATACAAGAAGGCATCCTCTACCGGCGTGGCTTCTCTAGCCCCTTATTAAGATGCGTCGCCGGAAGGGAAGCCAAGGAGATATTAACAAACATCCATCAGGGAGGATGCGGAGATCACACTGGAGGACAGACTTTGGCAAGAAAGATACTCCGATATGGATATTACTGGCCCACACTAAACAAAGATACCCTAGACTTCGTTAAGAAATGCGACAGATGTCAGAAGTTCGCCAAGATCCCTCGACTGCCCACAAACGAAATTACTCAAATGACCAGCCCTTGGCCCTTTGCTGTATGGGGGATTGACTTAATTGGCGAACTGCCAACGGGCCGAGGCGGAGCCAAATATGCTATAGTGGCAGTCGATTATTTCACCAAATGGGTGGAAGCGGAACCTTTAAATAAAATATCTTCAGCAAAAATTATTAACTTCTTGATCAAAAACATTCTGTGCAGGTATGGAGTCCCCCTCAAGATCGTATCAGACAACGGACTCCAATTTGACAGCGAAGAATTTGCCGACTGGTGCCAAGAGCATGGAATTCATAAAAGCTTCTCATCAGTAGCTTACCCTCAGGCAAACGGACAAGTTGAAGCTGTCAACAAAATTCTCAAAACCCTAATCAAGAAGAAACTTGAAAAGTCAAAAGGCGCTTGGGTGGACGAACTTCCTACGGCACTATGGGCATACCGCCCATCTTTCAGAACATCAACGGGACATACTCCTTTCTCTTTGGCATATGGATCGGAGGCAATGCTCCCAGTTGAGACTATTGTGCCTTCCCACCGTAGGATCCACTACAACCCAGAAGAAAACGAAGAACTCCTCCTCATGTCTTTGGAACTGATTGAGGAAAGGAGAAACGATGCAGCACTCAAAGCAGCAGCTCACAAACAAAAAGTGGCAGCACTATACAATTCCAAAGTCAAGCATCGCAGCTTACAAGAAGGAGATCTTGTCCTCAGGCGAATCTTTCCGCGCCCCGGGGCACTGGACCCCATCTGGGACGGACCATATGTAATTCACAAAGATCTCCACAACGGAGCTTACATTTTGTCAACAGTGGACGGAGAGGTGTTCCAGAGGGCATGGAACATCCGACACCTCCGTCGATACTTTTCTTAACTTGTACTGCCCATATGAAGTGAATTAACAAAGAGAACCAGTGGACGTAGGCATTTTCGTGCCGAACCACTTTAAAAAATCTTGTCTCTTTTTAACTTGTTCCTTTATGTCTTGGCTACTTGTTAAGTTTTATCCCTTTCTGTTGAACAAAATCCTATGGCATCTCCACTCAAGACGCACCGCGGCCTCATCTAGACTAGGCCTAACAGGTACGCCACGATTCTATGCACTCGCCAATGAGACTCTTTTGCTCCAGCATCCCTCTGCTGCGGGTTAACTCATTGCGCGCCTGCCCTCAAAGCCAACTGTAATGAGCCGATTATAAGTCATCATAAAGGCCGACTATAGCCGATGGCAGCTCATTACGGCGTTCGGCTCGTCGGTAACCGTGAACCTACTTTAAGCCCCAACATAAGGTGTGGCCAGCCAGGGGTAGTTCACGGCCAACGGCACCCACGCTAGCCGGCCACGGTAAATCGAATAATACCCACGATTACGGACCATAACGGTTCGGGTAGTTACCGTGCGCGATCTCGGCTCCGATGTGTCTTAAGTGCGGCTGTGGTAAAAAAGAAAACTCCCCGCGGAGGCGTAAGATGGGTGACAAATGTCTCCAAGACCCACAGCTAGGGAAAGTGACTACAAAACCCGTTTGCCACGAACTTAAGCACATCGACGGCCTTCCGTGACTGGAAGTTTTACTTTTACTATATTTCCATTTCATTTAAATATTTTTCTCCTATCCTGTATAACAAACTCTAAAGTACAGGAAACCAAATAGGAAACATTCACTC
Organism: Allium cepa; assembly: GCA_030765085.1. NCBI lineage: Eukaryota > Viridiplantae > Streptophyta > Magnoliopsida > Asparagales > Amaryllidaceae > Allium > Allium cepa. Next base: position 323,971,589 of record CM060940.1, on the reverse strand, counting down.
ATGAGGCTCTAAGCCTGCGTGCTGGGTAGCAGGGCGCTCTGCTATACCCGTGAACAGTTACACAAGACACTCAAAGCTACCGCCTGCGAATAAAACATAAAGGGCGGTACTCTCTTCTCTTGTACATAAATGCGTAACTATAACTTATTCATACACTGACATTGCAAAACGTGAAATTATATTTCAAGCAAAAACTTAACATCAAACACAAGTGGAATCACAGGCATATACATAATTATACTTCTCACACAGCACATAAAGATAGCAACAACATTTAAACATGACAAAATCAGCTTATATTATAAGATCACACGAAGCTATTCTTTGCAAATAATTTTATTACAGTTGCATATCAAAGACTAACATGAACAGTGATAAACAAGAAACAAAAAGATGGCAGATGCATCCACACTCCATCACCAACTCCCCCAGCCTACTTAGCCGCATGATCGGAGCCCCCAGCATGTGGATCTGAAGTCCCACCTGTCCAGATCGGAAGAGGAATTCATTAAACGAACGATCAAGTTATGAAAACACGGAAAGAAAAGAAAGGGAAAAGAATAACTCACCAGCATCCGCCGCTTGATCCTCATCATCCAACTGCACGCCCGCTTCCTCCGCAGCAAGCAGCCGCATCCCCTCCTTCACCGCCGCTTGCTCCTCCTTTGAGAACTGAGCAGTAACCGCACTCAAGTTGAAAGCCTCTCCGCCTTCCTTACCCGCGTTCACCCTGGCCTCCTCTAAAGCCTGGAGATACACCTTGGCCATGACCCGAGGGTAATCGTCCATCCAAGACAAGCCGCCCTCTTTCCAAGTATGGAAGTACATATCCTGAAGCATCTCATCCATCATCCCCTCATTTTCCTCAAACTCCCTCACCCGAGCCTCGGAAGCTTGCAACTTAGCGACGGCGACGTCCCTCTCTGATTGGTATCTCAAGCAGTCAGCCTGGAGTGACCTCCTCGTTTCCTCCTCCTTCAACCTATGGGACCTCCTCATCTCCTCCATCTCCTCCTTCAACTCAGCCTGAGCCATCTCCGCAGCCTCGAGTCTCCTCGACAACTCCTCTACCCGCTCGAGATCCGCATTTCGAACCTCATCCACCGTTGTAATGGCCATGTTAATCCGCTCCCTGCAGGTAACCTCCATCTTCCGTAACTCCGCCCTACTGGCCTTCTCCATGGTCTCTTTCAGACGCTGGGAGGCTTCCTCATGCTGGGAGATCTGGATGGCTTGGTCGGCAAGCTGCTTGGCCTGATCGGCAACCTTTAGCCTTAACCGAATATTAGCACTCCCAATCTCCTCCCCGGCCTTGACCAATCGAGCATGATGCTCCATTAACTTCTTAGTCTCTTCGGCCACCCGGTCAATATTAGCCTTGGCCTCGTCCCCCATAGTAACTACCCGAGTAGTAAGCAGATCAAGATCTAGGGACTTGGCCTCATCCAGCACACGTACCATGGGGTTGCGGGGAAGTAGGTGCTCGCCCGTGGTCTCATCAAATGAAATGTCCCGAAAACTTGGGTCTAAATCAGGATGACCGGCAAAAGGGTCACGAGGCACGGGGCGAGGCACATCGGGACGCCTTATATGAATGACAGTAGATCTCTTGGAAGGAGGAGGAGGGGGGCAGGGCTCCGTGCTCTCCTCCGTAGTATCACGAGGAGGCTGAGTAGGGGGAGACAGAGTAGGAAGCTGCGAAGCAGAAGAAGACTCAAATAAGGAACGGCTCCGCTTCCTTTTCTGAATGCCCTCTTCGATGACCCCAAGAAGAGGGCGGTACTTGACTACGTCCCCAGTGCGATCAGTAGAAGGTTTCGCGGAAGCTCTCCTCGACTTAAATTGTTCAAGGCGGTGTCGAACATCCGACGTTTTACCCGCCTGGCCTGCCCCTGGAATAAAGAACAAGTGTTACGAACATACAATAATCCGCAATTCAAAAAATGTGCTAAGTTAAAAAGAAAGAAAAGTGAGGAGACACATCTGTTATACAAACCCGGCGGAGGAGTGGGATACTGCAATAAGTCCTGGATCTCATTCCAGGACGGAAGTGAACCGTAAAAAATTTCTAAGTCCCTATCGAAAATGGAATCGGCAGAAGACAAAAGTTCACCTTGCATCGCCGGGGTCACCCTAGCTGAGGAACCCTTAGAGGATGGGTCAGTGCTAACCACAGCTTTGCCGGTTTCCTCTGCCCTCTCCGTTTCCTTCTCTGTTTCCGACTCCCCCTCTGACTCCCCGAAGGCCCGACGGAGAGCCTCATCCAGTTCGAGGTCCTGCTCAGAGGTTAGAGCAGCAACACCGCTACCACCCTGACCATCGTCGTCTCCTCCACCCTCCGACCCTTCTCCAACTTCACCTCCTTCCTCCTCTTCTACGCCTTCCTCCTCCGGGACATCCGGGCAAGTACTTGGAGAAGGGCCATCGGACTCCTTGAGCTTCTTGCCTCCTACGACTGGACGTTGTGCAAAGGGCTTCCTCTTGCCACCCTTCGCTGTCACCCCACCTTTAGGCTGGGCAGCCTTCTCTTCTGCCGTGTCCCTCTGTTTGACTACGGACTGATGTGGGAGGATCAAATTATACATCAAGAGCCTGGCATTCCTAATCAAATAAGCAGCCGATCTGTCTCTCCCGGAAATAGCTTCAATTTCAGCTGCCATCTGAACCAAGCGATCATCTTCCACAACCGCAAAACCACCTGTCGCTAGCAAGAAATAAAAGCGCATAAGAGAGAGAATTACAGCCAAGACAGGAATTATGAGTAGAGTTTTGACTTACATCCGGAGGTAAATCGGCGAATAGAGACGGAGTCATCCCTAACAAAGAACCATTCCTTCTTGAACATGCTATACTTCGAGTATAAATCCAAAACCGGCTTGAAGGAAACGGCTGACTCCAAGCTAATATATGGGGACCCCTTCCTGTACCCCCTCAGATTGTACAGATATCGTATTTCCCGGTTGGAGGGGGCACGCCCGTATCTCTTCTGGAAGATAGCATACAAGCAAACCAGAATGGCATAAGAGTTGGGCTGGAGCTGGAATGGAGCCACCTTCAGATAAGTGACGAAGCTTAATATCCAGGCGTTGACTGGAGGAATAGCCCCGCACATACAATGGTAACGGCTGTAAGCGAAGTACCCCTCAGGGGGATCATATGGCATGACCCCCTCCCCCGGTAACAGCATAAGAGCCCTGTCTATCCCAAAGGAACGGGATATAACGTCAAGTTGCTCCTCCTTTAGGGAGCTAGGAAAGCAGTCGGGAGGGGAGACCAGAAGTTCCTGTGGACCATGTCCGTCCACCAACGACCTCGGAACAGGTCGATGTTGCCCGGATCCTGGTTGGGCTGGGGGCACAGAAGAAGACTCTCCTCCATCCTTGGATTTCCGTCTGTCTGATCGTGTTTCCGCCTTGCGAGACATTTATCTGCATACACAAAAGTGAAAAACATGATGTTAGAACAAGAATACAAGCAAGCATACATAAGTCCAGAGTTCCACCCAAAGACCGAATACAAAGTTCATTCGGCACTAGGGTCTTATGCTCATTCGGCACTAGGGACTTAAGTTCATTCGGCAATGGGGTCATAAGTCCATTCGGCACTAAAAAACACATCCGGTATACATATCATTCGGTAAAACAAAACCCTTCGTGTGCATTCGGCAATCATATTCATTCGGTGATAAAAAACCATTCGGCAAAAGAATATATACCTAATTCGGTATAAGCTTGGTTCGGCAGAAGTTTGGTTCGGCTAAAAATTGATTCGGCTCTCTTTGGTTCGGTAAGGGAAAACTAAGGGGGGTAGCCTCTATATATAGGCAAACTCAGGATTGCCGAACCAGCTGGTTCGGCCTACCGGACCAACATACCGGACCAGCGTACCGGTCCAACCAACAACCGAATAAAACTGTCTCTACCAGCAGAAACCAGAAACAGGGGGCACGCAAGGCGCTTCACTCAGATAAGTACCGAACTCCAGAACTAACTAACAAAATAAGATTATGACAACGATGAATAAGTCGTAAAACTCCCACTAGCATGAATTAAATCGTTCACACGTGTACGCGACCACGAATGGTCCATAGGCACGCTCTGAATGGTCATTAACCCTATCATCGTGGGAATTTACACTTTGACACGCATTTTTAAGCCCATCGGTCAAATGGATATTTGATAATTGTGAAATGGCTAAGCTACTTACACATGTACGGGGTCGCGAACGATCCCTAGGCATGCTCTGAGCTGGCGATAAGCCACCTTGGCAAACGACCCAGGGACCCACTCTAACGTGAACCTGGCATCGACGATGCTAAGCCCCTTCGGGGCACACTTGCTCGCCTCGAACGACACGATTAGCTTCATTTCAAATATCTCGATCCCGAACGATCGTTATCTAAAACCACACTAAAACTATAAATTAAATTCCTTTGCAGGACAGCAGCAGGATACGAATATCCAGCCCATGGCGTTACGAAACAAGCCTTTCTACCACAGGGAAACAAAGCGCGACACATGCAAGCACGTGCCCCACTTTGGGGGGCAAATGTTGGGTGAATTTTCACCCAGAAGATCTCGAGACCGAGAAGCGTCAGTTACACCCGGGTTCGTAACCTCCAATCCATTCGGCAGACACAAGGCTCAATGCTAGCATAAAATCCATTCGGCGATTCAAGCATGGTGGTTCATTCGGCATGGGTTCATTCGGCATTCCCAACCTAGTCCGGCAACCAGACTCCCCCTCACAATCCCACTACCGAACGAAGTTGGTACCGAACCAATCACCACCGGTCCAATACCACACAACCAAACCGGACCAATCTCCACATCAATGCCGAACCAACCTCTTCATCACCGGACCACCATGACCGGACCACGTACAACCGAACCAACCTCCAAGCTCACTACCGAATCAACCATCTCAGAGACCTCAACACGGCCGAACCAAGGCTTCGCCGAACCAGAACGCTACCAGGCCAGATTGCTTCAGCCCGGGCCCACCAGCAGCTATATACATCCAAGACCCCTGCCCTCTACCTCACTCTATAAATAGAGGGGCAGGGGTACAACAATGGCAGACAAGTTTGAGAGCTCAAGCAAGGAAGGAACTTTCAAACTACTTTCATACACTCGTATACAACGCATTGTACTTGTAATCTGGAAGAAGAAAGATAATAACATATAAAGTGGACGTAGGCACATTCTGGCCGAACCACTATAAATCTGCGTGTCTTTTACTTTTCAGCCCTTACTTTTCTCATATTTACATACTCATCTAAAATCATTGAAAATCACACATACTCAACTAAAATAATACGACTTGGAGGTGTTTGTCCATTTTTTGTGCAAACAAATGAAAATCGATTTGGTGTTAAAATAAATTTAGAAATCATTTTGGAAACTGATTTGGTATTTGTAAATTATTTATAAAAATCATATATCAGTGAATATTTGGGAATTTGAATCCACAAATGGGAATTTGGTAAAAGAAAGAGAAATTTGTTTTAAAAATAAATATTGTTTTATTTTTAAAAAGTGTGGAAAGGAATTTACGGATTTGGAACGTAAATTTAAAATAAATCCAGAAAGATTTATAAATTGATTTGAATGAACCATTTTAGAATGGAAGGTGTACTTTCCCTGAAAGCCGAGAATGTTTTCAATATAGTTTATAAATATAGACTGAAGTTGTAAAGATGGTTTAAGGGAAAGAGTGTTTTGGAAAAAAATTATTTACTTAGGTTATTTTGAAAATATAAAGTAAAATATATTTTAAACTATTATAGAAGTGATTATTTAAAGTTTTAAATTGATCTTTATTCTAGAAATTGGATATTTAAATTGTTACCCTATCTACTAATTTTATTTTAAAATTAGTTTTGGACTTGAATTTTTATATGAGATATTAGTATAATGTTTTCATAACTAATATTTAAGCAAGTATTTTAAAATAGTTTTATTTTAAATGTTTCCAAGTATATTTTGGATAAGTATTTTATATCATTTTAAAATATTTGAACTCGGTAGATTTTTAGTGGAAATGAATAAATATTTGGAAATATATTCCGCGTAAGGATTGAAAATTTGTTTCCAAAGGATTGAAATGTGAATAGTGATTTGAAATTTGTTTTCAAAATATCAAAGTGATAAAAGTATATCTTGCGAAGATATTTTGGAAATAAATGATTTGGAAAAATTATTTGAAATCCAGTGAAGGTTGTGAATGATGATTAATAGTTAAATAACCGACTATCAATATTGGCCTTTTTAATGTCATTTGAATTTCAATGCGACCGGGGTCGGATTCTAAATGGATATTCGAAAAACATATCGAACCTTTGTGATTGTGATGGATTTTTATTTAAAAGATCAAAGTGAAAATTTGTTGTGATTTGTTTGAAATCTGATTGAACACTTATTTTTAAAAATAAGCGCTCATTATTCGAATTAGCCGGGAGAGGACCTTGTGTCATAAAACCTATTCCGAATAATGATACGACAAAATGAGATTGCATTTGAAGATGGTGTTGAAGACCGGGTATTTTCGAAAACGAAAGGATTACCTGTCGAATGTCTCTACACCGAGTTGCTCCGGTATAGAGATTTGATCACCCTTTGTGATGGGGATTCCTGACGTGGTTAGTGAATATCTGGATTTGCAAGGGCTTCTTTGAAGTGCCTTCGGTTCCGTTCGATCCCGGATCGGACTTGTATGGATGTGTGTCTGACATTACACTTTGAGATGTAATGTTGGTTTCTATCAAATACATTTCTATTGGTGGCGGAGAATTTATTCTCTTAGCTTAACACCCTTCTCTGAGACGTACGAGCTCAGAGGCTATATAGTTGATGGTTACTAGTGATACATTCCCATTTTGGCAATGTGGCATATGAAGTGTTGCTGATCATTTGTTGATCAAAGCATGACTTTGTGAAAAGTGTAGCTTTGTGGACGAGACTTCGTCCGACCTCACACCCCGGAAATGGTCGAAATAGGAAAGATCCGACAAGGTTATGAGGGTCGTACCCTTTAGGGTATGTCATTCCTTTTGGAAAACGGTGGTATCATGGTATGGAGCCCAGATATTTAACCTATGTGGTTGCTGCAAATCTATTACACTTTGTGGTTGTTGCTTTATGGTTGAGGATCCTCGGATAAAGGTCGCAAACGACCGGGGGATGACATACTCGTGTAGTAGTTACCTAGTTATAGAGGTAACCCGGCCTTGTGTTGGCAGAGAGCTGGTTAAGTTCTCGGGACGTCCCTCCAGAGGCGTACCCATGTGGCAGTAGGAAGTTCCTTAGCCTGACCATTTGTTGGAAATCCAAAGAAACAATACGCGCCCTGTACGGTTTTAGTTGTATAACCTGCCATGGAATGTGGCGGTAACCTGCTATTGAACATGGTAGCTATAGTAGACATACAATAATGGTTGTATGCTGGCTAAGATTAATATTATACTTTCTAAATGTTTTCTGCACTATGCACTAATGACAATATTAAAAAAATTGTGTATTAAGCATGTTTGACTATCATAATGAGAAATCTCCTCCAATTCTGCGTTTGCATTGTGTGTGCGGCGGGAGGCCTTAAGGTATTTTCATTTTCCAAAAGCATAGAGATTTCTTTTCCTTTTCTTTATGAAAATAATTATTTTTAAGATCTTACACCAGTCCCATGACTGATCTGGAGTTTATTGTTTCCTTTCTAAACTCTGGGTGTCCATAATTTTACGCAAGGACAGCCTAGAGTCAGATTATTAGTTATTCTGGAACGAAGTCAGAAAAGAGATGCTGTGGAAATCAGGAGCAAGCTGGATGGCGAAGCGTATCATTATACTATGTAGTGTCCGTTGCGTTTGGGTAATTGCGAGTCAAATTTTTCTTGTACACAAGTTATTATAACTACCAGTGTTGTATTGTGTCATTTTAAACTCTGATGATGTATGTATAAACTAATATAGTGCTTTTGTTTTAAAGATTATTCATTTATCTATTATATTTGTTCTGCTGCGGAATGTGAGATTCTGTTATTGTTTCTGTTTCTTCTTCTATCTTCTTCTTCTTTAAACCCTAACGGTTCGGTTTTCCGGCATTCGATTGTGCGGCATTCGATACAGTGGACGTATTGATGTTGACTTTCGGGTGTCGAAAAATTGGGTCGTTACAACGTGGTATCAGGGCATTTGGTTAAGCGACAACCTTGGCTCTGTTGGGTGTTACGAATTAGAGATAGAGTCAGTAGTACTATGGAACGAGTCTGAATATAATAATAGATATGAGCGCGTATTTGTTAGTGAATATAAAATTGTTTTATATTGTGTTGACTTATCGGTTGATTGTTTATAAATTCTGGTCGGTGCAGTTTGGCCAACTGTATCGATAGGGGTTTCTAAACTCTTAAACAAGATAAATCGACACGATATTGTTTTAAAATTAGGGTAAATGAAATAATTTTACCCAACTATTTTTGTGTATGAAGGAAATAATTTTCCGTAAATTATTATAGTAGTATATGGTTGCTTGTTTGTTAGGAAATGATAATATTGAAGTATTATCATTTTTGTTGAATAAGAAACTGAAATGATAACAAACATATAAGAAATAAATTTATATACAAATGGAATTCATAAATATAAATTGTAAATGTGATTTATAATTTGAAGTAAAATTCCAGAGGCATATTTGGAAATGTTTTTGAAAAGATTTGAAAATTTTGAAATTTGGAAAAGTTTAAATTCCCTTAAGTTTGAAAATTGTTTTCAAAGGTTTGGAATGATAATGGTGAAATTAATTGGGAAATAATTTTTGAATTAAATTTGAAATTTGATGGAGTTTGGAATTTAAAAATATTTGGAAAATGTTTGAGGGATAAAAGCTCTAAACTCTTTTCGATCGCTGGAAAATAACTTAGGTGATTACTGCAGCATCATCGATGTTCATTTTCGAGTTTCCAGAAGAGGAATTGCTGTCAAATTATTTAAACGAAAAGTTGTTTGGAAAAATGGGGTTGGTTTTGGAAATTCAAAACAAAAATTGAATTGATTTCAAAAATGATTTTTAAATATTGGAAAGACTCTGGAATCTTATTAAAAAAAGTGATGGAATAATAAATAAGTTTGAAAACTTAGAAAATTCAGATCTAAACTGAAATTAATTTGAGTTAATTTGAATAAAGGTGAATTTGAGAAGTCTTATAGACTAAATGATTGGAATAAAATCTATTAAGGTAGAAAATAAAACTGTGAGTGAAATAATAAATTTATAATTGCAATTAAATGAAAGTGAAATTGAATGTTGAAAATTCATTTCAAATTAGTAAGCAAACAGAATTGGATTTGAATTTGATTTGTAAAGCAAAGTATTAAAATAAAATTTGTAAGTAAAATTAATGGAAGGAATGACCAAATAGATATTGTTTGGAATAAATTGAATTCAATAAGTATAAATGAAAGGTGAATTAAATTCATATGGAATTTGAAATCCAGTTTAAATATAAGTGGTTATAAACCAAAATGGCAAATTGAAAATAAATTTTTAGGAATGAACAAAAGAATAAAACTAGAATTGAAACTGAATATTAAAAACCAATTTGAATTATGTGAAATAAAGCAAAGTTATAGAATTAGTTCCAAGAGAACTAAAGATAATAAAGTTGGAAATATAAAAAATGGTTTGAGATAAAATGAATTGGAACTTGTAATAGATTAGTAAATGAAACTAATTTAAAATAGTGAGATGAATCGGTTGTGAATGAAAGATAGTTGACACAATTCAATATTCAGAAGGTCAATTGAATCCAAATAGAATTGAAATTGTGAATTGAATTCAAATAAAATTGAAAATGTAAGATTGAATGAAAATAGATATATAACTTCAATAGTGAAGTAAAGAGGGTATAAGAAGTAAGCATTCAAATTTTTGTAATGAAATGTGTAAAATGATTTTTTTTGAATATAGAAATTGGATATGGTTGTTAAAAAGCATACAGGTGATATAAAAGGAAATGGAATTGGATTTTGGTTTCAAAGATAAAATTGAATTGCTCGACAAAAAGGTATGTATTTGAATTTCAGTATGAAATTTGATGATTTTCTTGTCCAGCCGCTTGGCTTTTCCTTTCTTTTTGAAATCTGGGGGCCGTGGTGCTATTTTTGTAGTCGTAGCAAGCTAGCCGCGCAAAGGAGACGCTGGCGAAATTTTTCGAAAATTTAGGGAGTTAGAAAAATTTTGAGAAAATTTTGGAAATTTGAAATTTGAATTCAAATTTAAATTTGAATTGTGGAGAAAACAATGTTGTTTGTAATCTATGATTGATTTTGGAAAGTTAGATGAAATGATAGTGGGTCTCCAATAAAAAGATTTGTTCTGGGCAAGTTGATAAAACCGTTGTTTTTGGAAAATAATAAACGGGTTAAGGATTATTCTTCTTAACTAGTAATTTCGAGATGAAATTCTTTTAAGAGGGGAAGGATGTGACGACCCAAAAATTTTAACATTTGAAATTGAAATATTTAATTTATTTTAAATGTTTGAATGATAGTTTAACTTGAATTTCAAATATCAGAATAAATTTGGCAATTTAATTATTGAATTTAATTTATTGAATTCGGGTAAATATTGTATCTTCAATTTTAAGCTGATTAGAAATAATTCAAAGGCTTAGAAAATCTATATTGATAATACTAAAGATAATGGAAGCTTCAGAATTGAATTTGAAAGTGTATTGTTCAGTTTTGAAATTTATATCGTTTAAACCGATATTTAAATAATAGCCTTCCGAGGCACAGTCTCGGAATTCGACGAAACTAGTTTCGTTGGATCCGTAATATTGTATTATTATCGAATTTCAGTTTCTGTAGCATTCGAAGTTGTCGTGTGATCGTACGATTGATAAACGCGCTGAAAATTAAATCGTAATTTAATTCGATAACTGGGTTCGAAAAGCTATCTTCTCCGTACAATCGAATTTAGACTCGGAACCTTTTTCATTGCGTTCGGAATAGGCATATAACATTATAATTTTCTGGCGGCACGTCTCGATTGGAGATCGAGATTTTGAGTTGCATTAATCAATATGATTTAAATATGAATCTAAATTTAAATTGAATATATAAATATATATATCTACTCGCATGCATTAGTCAATTTAACACATAGAGGAATTCTATACAAGTGTTTTCTCTAATTGTACACGCGTTCGTTCTTCTTTATAAAACAAATGATTTTGTTCAAATTAAAAAGAAAAAAACGAAACCACTTCGGTTCAAGAATTAAAATCATTATCTCGTTCAAATGAATCAAGAAAATCAATTGATGGCCGATTCCGAGTCCTCCTCTCAATTCAATTTGCGACTCCCATCTTTTCTTTCTCAAGAAATCAATATTCATATCGAATTAAAACGTTCGGATAAAAAGAGAGGAGACGAAATCAGTTAAATGAAGCGTCATCACTAGTCAATCCAGGCAAAGGGGCTTCGCTCTGGTGGAGGGGTGTTCGAAAGCGTTGCAACCAAGGTGATGAGTGAGATCGCGATTTCTCATCTCAGTTAGGGTTCAGTTCAATCGAGTTGTCACGCGTGCGACTGTTACTTGGAGGTGACGCGGCAAGGGCAGTAGTCGCGTAGGACATGGCTGAGGGGATTCGTCGCCTGTGGCGTGCGTGAGGGTTTGGGTTGTCGCGATGGCGGCTCGAGCAAGTAATGAAAGGAGGGCGCGTATAGCTCGAGTGCGACGGCTTGGGATTGATTTAGGGTTGGTCAATGGAGCTCACAGCGTGGTAGGGTGGTCGTTCGTTTTGGGTTGGTGCTCGCAGTTGTGGACAAGGCAGTGAGGTCAAAAGACGTGAAAACGAGTCAAGATGGATTGGAAATGGATTGCATGCGCAAGTAAAAGGTGAGATCTTCCCATCAATCAAATATTTTTTTGATTTAAATTTTGAATAGTTAGATTTAAAATTGATTGTGCTTCGATGATTGATTTATAATCAGTTATATTAGTTTAGACCCTATGCGCCGCATAATAGCGGATGATATTTTATAAATCTCATATACCGCGATATTCCACCTCGAAGTGGAATGGGTATTTAATTGTTGTGCTAACGTCTGTGGATGTAGGGAAATAGGTTGGAGGGATCCAACTGGATTCCTCAAAACATTTTGACTTGTTTTCAAAATTTTGTATTGATTATTTATAATCTGTGTGTGATTATTTGTGATTAAGACCCTTAAAGGCTAAAATTTAGCCGAATATATTTTTGGTATCGTAGGATACCAGAAATAAATAAAAATTGGATTTTTAAATTTAAGTAGAAAATCTATAGTGAAATCCTATTGAATAAAATTCCAAAATATGGGAAAAAGTTTAATAAATGGATTTCAAATAATAATATTCAAAAGGTGAAGAATTTATTTTAAAAATATGATTTTTAAATAGGATAAAGGAATTTATTTTAAAAATAAATTCGAAAATTGATTTGGTGTTAAAAGAATAAATCTTTGGGGAATCGATATGAAAATTGATTTGGTGTTTGAATGAAAATCGATTTGGTGTTAAAATAAATTTAGAAATCATTTTGGAAATTGATTTGGTGTTTGTAAATTATTTTTAAAAATCATATATCAGTGAATATTTGGGAATTTGAATCCACAAATGGGAATTTTATAAAAGAAAGAGAAATTCGTTTTAAAAATAATTATTGTTTTATTTTTAAAAAGTGTGGAAAGGAATTTATGGATTTGGTACGTAAATTTAAAATAAATCCAGAAAGATATATAAATTGATTTAATGAACCATTTTAGAATGGAAGGTGTACTTTCCCTGAAAGTCGAGAATGTTTTCAATATAGTTTACAAATATAGATTTAAGTTGTAAAGATGGTTTAAGGGAAAGAATGTTTTGGAAAAAAAATTATTTACTTAGGTTATTTTGAAAATCTTTAAAGTAAAATATATTTTAAACTATTATAGAAGTGATTATTTAAAGTTTTAAATTGATATTTATTTTAGAAATTGGATATTTAAATGGTTAAATCCTATCTACTAATTTTATTTTAAAATTAGTTTTGGACTTGAATTTTCATATGAGATATTAGTATAATGTTTTCATAACTAATATTTAAGCAAGTATTTAAAAATAGTTTTATTTTAAATGTTTCCAAGTATATTTTGGATAAGTATTTTATGTTATTTTAAAATATTTGAACTCAGCAGATTTTCCGTGGAAATGAATAAATATTTGGAAATATAGTCCGCGTAAGGAAAATGCATTGAAAATTTATTTCCAAAGGATTGAAATGTGAATAGTGATTTGAAATTTGTTTTAAAATATTAAAGCGATAAAAGTATATCTTGTGAAGATATTTTGGAAATAAATGATTTGGGAAAATTATTTGAAATCCAGTGATGGTTGTGAATGATGATTGATAATTAAATAACCGACTATCAATATTGGCCTTTTTAGTGTCATTTGAATTTCGATGTGATCGGGGGTCGGATTCTAAATGGATATTTGAAAAACACATCGAACCTTTGTGATTGTGATGGATCTTTTATTTAAAAGATCAAAGTGGAAATTTGTTGTGATTTGTTTGAAATCTGATTGGACGCCTATTTTTAAAAATAAGCGCTCATTATTCGGATTAGCCGGGAGAGGACCTTGTGTCATAAAACCCATTCCGAATAATGATACAACGAAATGAGATTGCATTTGAAGATGGTGTTGAAGACCGAGTATTTTCGAAAATGAAAGGATTACCTGTCGAATGTCTCTGCACCGGGTTGCTTCGGTATAGAGATTTGATCACCCTTTGTGATGGGGATTCCGGACGTGATTAGTGAATATCCAGATTTGCAAGGGCTTCTTTGAAGTGCCTTCGGTTCCGTTCGATCCCGGAACGGAATTGTATGGATGTGTGTCTGACGTTACACTTTGAGATGTAAAGCTGGTTTCTATCAAATACATTTATGTTGGTGGCGGAGAATTTATTCTCTTAGCTTAACACCCTTCTCTGAGACGTACGAGCTCAGAGGTTATGTAGTTGATGGTTACTAGTGATACATTCCCATTTTGGCAATGTGGCATACGAAGTGCTGCCGATCATTTGTTGATCAAAGCATGACTTTGTGAAAAGTGTAGCTTTGTGGACGAGAATTCATCCGACCTCAAACCCCGGAAATGGTCGAAACAGGAAAGATGCGGCAAGGTTATGAGGGTCGCGCCCTTTAGGGTATGTCATTTCCTTCTGGAAAAGGGTGGTATCATGGTATGGATCCCAGATATTTAACATATGTGGTTGCTGCAAATCTATTACACTTTGTGGTTGTTGCTTTGTGGTTAAGGATCCTCGGATAAAGGTCGCAAACGACCGGAGGATGGCATACTCGTGTAGTAGTTACCTAATTACAGAGGTAACCTGACCTTGTGTTGGCGGAGAGCTGGTTGAGTTCTCGGGACGTCCCTCCAGAGGCGTACCCATGTGGCAGTAGGAAGTTTCTTAGCCTGACCATTTGTTGGAAATCCAAATAAACAATACGCTGTACGGTTTTAGCTGTATAGCCTGCCATGGAATGTGGTGGTAACCTGCTATTGAACATGGTAGTTATAGTAGGCATACAATAATGGTTGTATGCTGGCTAAGATTAATATTATACTTTCGAAATGTTTTCTTCACTATGCACTAATGATAATATTAAAAAGATTTTGCATATTAAGCATGTTTGACTATCCTAAGGAGAAATCTCCTCCAATTCTGTGTTTTCATTGTGTGTGTGGCGGGAGGCCTTATGGCAGTTTCATTTTCCAAAAGCGTAGCGGATTTCTTTTCCTTTTCTTTGTGAAAATAACTATTTTTAAGATCTCACACCAGTCCCATGACTGACTTGGAGTTTATTGTTCCCTTTCTAAACTCTGGTTGCCCACAATTTTCCACACGGGTAGCCTAGAGTCAGGTTATCAGTTATTCTGGAACGAAGTCAGAAAAGAGATGAAAAATTACATTTTTGATCCATGATAATATTCATAATCCCATTGATTCTTTCTTAGCAAATATTAGAAAAGTGGCACAACTATTTTGAAGATGTAGAATTGAATGTCAAAAATAATATTTTTCGGGTATGTGCCTAAACTTTTAAACGATTAAGGAAAGAGAGATAGAAAAGTAATGATACTACTAGTTTGCTAGTTTAAAACAAACATCTCATATTATAAAACGAAAAACAAAATCATTTTAAGTTCAAAGAGTACTCCATATTACATAAAAAATTAAACGTTAAGCCACCTTATCCCAACGAAGGTAATGATGAATGAAACAAAAACCATAGAAACTACTGTTGAATTCCGATTGTAGCATTACAACTCACTAAAGCATTATTAAGGCGTTGCTCACACAAGTTTTTTCTTCATGTGAATGATACTTCTACTTATCTGTTAGAAGGACATTAGTTGATCGAATTTACCTATATCTACTTCTTTGTGCAACCTGTTAAGCTGGGAGAATTAAAACTTTAAGTTTTAATAAATATAAAAATCATGTTATCATGTCATTTTATCATAAAAATTGGTTATTTGATAAGAATTTACACAAATATATCCTACGTTAAAATTGAATATGCGAGGTACGATAATTTTTAAAATGCAATTGAAACTAAAACTGGCAGCTAAGCATTTTATACACGCAACCATTTATTATCCTATTAATGAAGGTACCTTATTTTCTGGAATGACATTATGTTTTCTAATCTATTAGAATTGAGTACCTTGGAAAATTAAGTGTTATTAAGTATTAACTGATTTCTACTCAAACATATGGTGTGTTGATTCATGAATTTTGAATTGAAAAAGTCTTTATTGATTTTGATAATAATCAATTTTTAGCTCGATAATGATTCGTGAATTACTTTTTTCCTCGATCTTTGGTTTCTTTCATCATAGAGTTTTATTTTGCACACGTTGGATCCTTTAAGAACATGAAGTCCTAAATCAGTGAATTAGTTCAAAACATAAACAATTAAACATAGAGAGAAAATGACGAATACTTGTCTTATGATGGTTTCCTACATATACTTTTACATGGCAGACATGTACGTTGGAATTTAGTACATCTTCCTAAATTTTAAGCTCATAAGTCCATATAATTTCATTGAAAGCTTGACCATCAATGTAAGCATAGGTTTCAGTGCATTAGAATGTCGATATTTATATAGTATCACAAATGTTTCTGGTACCACTATGCATCACTAAATTGGCATCATAACGGAACCACTAACTTTTAGTGACGATCATTTTTTCATATGAGCTTTTGATATTGTGAATCAAATTAGCAATGACATAACGATGTCAAAAACCCATTAGAAAACTATAGGTTTATAGTAGTGTAAAGACAAAAAACCGCATTACACTTTTAATTCTAATATACAAAATTAAAAAAATGAAATCCCTAATAATTAATAGTCTTATAACATTATCGTGAAGCAATACGATATACCCACAAAAAAATCTGGTGATCCTAACCAAATGTACATTGATAATTAAATGAAATCTTCGACTTGGTAGATTACTGATCTTCGACCTGTTTAAGAGAAAAACTGCATTTATACATTCATTATACCAATTTATTCTAAGCTAAATACTTCCAACCATTTTCTATCAATCATTAAAGAATTTGGGGGGACAAAACCGTTTGACACTGAAAATTGCTAGCAGCAATTTTGCATACCAATACGTTAGAAAGTCATGAACGTAAAAATAAGAAAAATTACATAGACAAAAGAATGATGCATTATAAACTAAAGTCATCACTGCATAGTTTAAGTAAATAAACAAAATATACTTCGTCGATAATATATGTAATCAGGTCCCTTTCCTTTGATATCCTTTATTAGTAACTACTATTCTTATACCCATTTTAATACTTCACACTTATATAGATTTCAAGTATTCAAAACACAATAACATTTTCTAGAAACATCAGATTGACAAACAGTTTTCACCATTAAATCAACATATTTATGATCTTTTAAATGATATGTGTTATTCATATGTAAATATTCAATCGTTGATTTTTTTTGAAAAATTGTAGCCTTTCATATAGATATTTTATTTATAACTGCATCATTCAAAATGAAAATATAATTGCATCATTCAAATCAGCATGTACAAAATTAATAAATATGCAGTTAAAGTCAATTCATATTTGGTGTGCGTTTAAAATTATAACCATATTTTCATAATGCAATTAAATTACTATCATTAAAATCAAATAAAATCTTCTACTACAACTAAAATTAGTATTGCATCACATAAGAAGTTAAAATATTCAAATGCAACAGTAATTGCTTGATTTCGAAAATACTGCAAAATAATAACCGCTTTTGCTTAATGCATCTAAATTTTATGTAACATTCCTGAATTTCAAACAAGTTTAATTTGACGATTAATTTAATTTTTGGAATTAAATTATGAAATTATTGGTAAAATAATATGAAATTTCCAGAACGAATAAAAAATATGTATTTACCTTTTGAAATTTATAAAGCCTAATACCATTTGAAAATAATAAAAACATAGATTGTATGTAACATTAAAACATATACATATTATATACTTATTTATTAGACTTAATATTACATTTTCTTTTGAAATAGCTAAACAATAGTTGTATATTCATGAGTATAAAATGTAAAAACATTAACATATATATATATATATATATATATATATAAATGTAATTAATAAAGGATTTTAAAAAAAAATTGAAATTCAAAAGATAAATATTTTAAAGTATTTTGGGTTTTAAAATATATGCATAAGTTTTTATAACATTTTCTTTAAAAGTAATGCATATATAAATTTAGATAAGAATTATAAAGTAGGTTTAAAAGCTTTTATTTACATTTAAAACAAATGAAATTGCTTAAATAACCAGTGTTTGTATATAAATCTTAATTCTAACAAGTGTTAAGTAATAAACTAGAGTATATGACAAATGTTGAAGTATTAACAAGTGTCATTTTAAAATTTTAATTTTCTTTATTTTCAATAAACCAAAGCCTACAAACATCTTCTGTAAAACTTGAGATAAACTGCAAATCTTTTGCAAGATGAAAATCTAGCCTAAACATTCTTCTTCAAAATCTGAGCTAAATCAAATACCAGCTCAGGAAAACAAACATTTCTCTTCAAACCAGAAAACCTGTTCATTTTCAGAAAAATCAAACCTTTAGCCTGTAGCAGATCATTAAGCAAGTAGGAAAAAAAAACAGATTTCATCTTTGTTTCAAAACTATAGCCTGAATTTCTTCTTCAATCTGAGTTAAATCAAGGCAAGCAAACATGGGATCTGAACTCAAGTTTAAAGTCTGTAGCAAAATTCCAGCAACTCAAACATCTTCAACATAATTCAAAATTGAGAGCAAGATCAATTTCAGATTTTCAAACTTGAAAACAATTTCCAGACCTAAAACACAAAAGCATGTTCTTTCCTCTGTCTTTAATTTTTCAGGTGAGCAAATCCCTTAGCCTGATATGTTTTTTTATGCTTGGATTTGTCTTTGAAGTATGTATGGATTATGGTTGAATGACTATGTGGATTGGTTTGTATGCTTGTATATACATGTGAAAAAAAAACTGGGTGTATATTAGTGTGCAGGCAAGCCAACATGCCTCTGTTCCAGGTTTCAAACCTTACCTAAGAATTTAAAATCATCCCAACACAAAACATATTAGGATTTGATTGTTGAATGAATTATGTTTATATGGGTATAACATTGTTTATAAAAATGTAAATAAGCAAAAATTAACAGATAGTTTATTGGAAATTAAAATTTCGCAGTAATAACCTTTAATGGTGGAAATTCAAGCGATTTAATTCCTATTTCTGATTATACAATCTAATTTGCACTCGGGAGTGTTGAATTTTAAAAATAAAATTTTGATTTTTAATTTCAAATTTAAGTGGGAATATTGGTTTGAACAGAAAACACCTATTGGCCAAATTCCGGCGATTATAATCGAATTGGGCACCGAGATCAAGGGTGAAGGTAGCTTGCATGTTGATAATCATCAGAAAAATATTCGGAGCAAGTGTAATGGGGCGTTATGGCGTTGCGATCAACTTGTAGGGTTTAAGGTTTCGTTTTGAACAACGGTAGTGACGTGATTGTCGCGACGTCGTCGAGGGGCTTCAGGGGACCGGACCAAGGGGAGGAGGATCGTGAGTGAGTGTCGAAGTGTTGGTCAAGTTCGCGTGAGTTCCGGTGGCGGGGATCAGCGGCGCGAGGCGATTTCGTGGACGAAGTTATTTTCCAGTTCGGTTCGAGATGCAAATTTACAATTCGTCGTGGAATTAATTGATTTGGGTGGCGAAGCAGCTCGTGGGGGTCATTTGCGACATGTCGAGATCAACGTGGCCGACCGAAAGTGTTTACGGCGATCGTGCACGTGCATGTGGTGTACGGTGGTGTGGTTACTGCAGAACTTTAGGGAAGAAGATAAAAAGTGTTTTGCTCGAAGTTGTGTTTAGGGAATCAAGGTTATGGCTCGAGTTCGTCTCAGGGGAAATTTCATGAAACTGGGTAAACACTTAAGCACTTAGGTAAATTTCTTTTTGTAGTTTGAACAGAAGGAAGAAAAAAATATACACGGGAACGTCGGGTAATTAGCTAGGGTTGAACTCGGGGGTAACAAGGCTTGGGCTCGGGGAAATTTGAAGATTGGCCTGGGTAGATTTAATAACTACAATTTTCTATTTTTTAAGCCAAAACGTGTTTCCAAGTTTTAAGCTTCTACCAGGCATTATGAAAAAAACAAAAAACAAAAATTTAAATAAGTTTTCAAAGCTAGTTGTAGAAACATATTTTAAGTTGAGTGTTTAACCAAGCTTAAATAATTTATTAACTACTATCTGTAAACAATCAATGCTAATTTAAGTTGTAATTTATTAAAGGTTTGAAAGTGAAATTATTTTTGAATTCAATGATATCTTAATAAGCACAACCTTTAATTTAAGGGTTTATTTTAAATAAACTAAATAAAGATAATTAAGGAGTGGATTAAGAAGAAATAAATTAACTTAAAGGTTTAAAAGTAATTGGTCAATGATAATTAACTCTAAATTGTTTTCAACAATTTAATAATGTTAAGGAATTAAGATAAGTGGGATATCTTATGTTAATTAAGGTTTTAGGCAATTAAAAGTTAATTAATTAAGTTAAATTAATGATAATTGTTTGATTTGAAGTCATTAAGGACGAATAATTAATGATTTAAAACTTGATTAATCAAGTGTTAAAGGTTAATTAATTTAAAGGGTAATTAATTAATGTGATAAATTAATAAAGGTAATTGAGTTGAGAATAATTTATTAATTGAAGGTAAATTAAATTATTAGGTTAATTAATCAAGTAATCAATGAATGATTAAATAAAAATAATTACTTAATGAAAGTAATTAAGACTAGATAATTAAAGATTTAAGATTGATAAATCAAATATTAAGGGTTAATTACTTTAAATCCTAATTAATGTGGTTAATTAATTAGGGTAATTAAATTAAGAATAATCAATTAAGGATAATTAACTGTAATTAAGATTAAATTAATAATTAAGGGTTTATTAATTAAAGTAATTAAGTAAGGAATAATTAATTAATAGAAGTAATTAAGATTTAATTAATTACAATTAATAGTTAATTAATTAAGATAATTAATTAAGGAAATGATAAATTAATATCGATTGTAGTTAATGATAATTAATCATTGATTAAAGATTATTAATGAAAGTATTTAAGGGATGATTATTAATTAAGGATCAATTAATTAAATCTTTGTAATTAATTAAGGATAATTAATCAAAGGATTATTATTAATTTAAGGTTAATTAATGATTAATTAAAGAATAATTAATAATAATGGTTTGTAATTAATTAGTTATTAGTAAACCATGATTAGAAATTTATTCATAGGTAATGATCTAGTTTAAATTTAATCAGATGACTTGATGATTATACTTATGAATGTATGGATAGTACGGAATGCTGTGAATTATGTTGATATCCCTTATGTGTAATGTTATGTGATACGTTGTGCCGTGGAATATAATTTATTTATCTATAATGCATTTATGTTATCTATCTGTGATTTTGTGTATATAGATAAGCGTTATAGGATTATACCGCTTATCAATATTGCTATGTTTGAATTCTATGATGATTGATGATGTTGCACTATTGGGTAAAACCCCTGGACCACATTTATACAAACACAAATATGAATTGCACGTAGAAATGGGTTAAGTCACCGATTTATTTAAAAAAATTGAATTTTCGAATCTAAAATAGTTTTGGAATTAGAATGGGAAGCTTTTGAAAATGAGTTTCAAAAATAAAAGTTATTTTGAATAACTTGATTTAGTTTTGAAATTTGATTAAAATTTGAATTCAAAAATTTGAAATTAAATTCTATGTTGAGAATTTATGACGTAAAAAGGTTATACAAACTATAAATGTGTTTATATGGTTTTTTAAACCATTTTAAAAGTATGGTTTTGAGAATTTAAATTTAACCCAAGTTTACATTTGAAAGGCCTTAACTCGTACAATTATAATCGAGTTTTCCAAAACGGAAACAAGTGGTTTTAAATAATAATAGCTTTTATATAAGGAAAGATTTTCCAAATTATGAAGAAAAGATTTCAAATTTGAAATAAAATGGCTTTGAAAGTTATGAATGAATCTTTGGAAATTGTTTTAAAAGCTATAAAAATGAGTCTTTGATTTAAAGACCGGATGAGTTAATCCAATTTGGAATAGAACTGTTTCGAAAGGCTACGAATAAATCTTTGATAAATATTGGTGAACCTTGTTTTAAATTGAAAGGGGTTTTTAAAGGTGAACCTTTTGTTTAAAAGATTTAAGTGTGGAAATTGTTTAAACCATTGAAGGTTTCTGGAAGTAAATCTTTTTGTTTAAAAGATTTGTAAATGGTAATTCGTTTAAACCATTTGAAAGAAAAGTTTTGGGTTTTAAAGTTGTGACTTAACTGAAATCCCATTAACCATATGATTTTAAATATTGCGCTCATTATTCGGTTTAGCCGGGAGAGGACCTTTGTGTCATATAACCCATTCCGAATAATGATACGACGACATGGATAGCATTTGAAGACTGGTGTGAAGACCGAATATTTTTTCGAAAACGAAAGGATAACCCGTCGAATGTCTCTACACCAACTGGTCCCCGGTATAGAGATTTGATCACCCTTTGTGATGGGGAGTATGGACGTGATTAGGGATTATCCGAACTTGCAAGGGCTTCTTCGGAAGTGCCTTCGGTTCTTTTCGAACCCGGAACATACTAGTATGGATGTGTGTCTGACGTTACACTTTGAGATGTAAAACTGGTTTCTATCAAATACATTTCTGTTTGGTGGCGGAGATTTATTCTCTTAGCTTAACACCCTTCTCTGAGACGTACGAGCTCATAGGTTATGTAGTTGATGGTTACTAGTGATACATTCCCAATTTGGTAATGTGGCATACGAAGTGCTGCCGATCATTTGTTGATCAAAGCATGGCTTTGTAAAAAGTGTAGCTTTGTGGACGAGACTTCGTCGAACTTCACAATCCGAAATGGTCAAAACAGGAAGAATGCAGCAAGGTTATTTGGGGGTAGCGCCCCCTGAGGGTATGTTTATTTCCTTCTGGATAGAGGTGGTATCATAGTATGGAGCCCAGATACTTAACCTATGTGGTTGCTGCAAATTTATTACTTTGTGGTTGTTGGTGAATCCCGGGATAAAGGTTGGTTACGACTGGGGGATGGCATACTCGTGTAGTAGTTACTTAGTTATAGAGGTAACCCGACATTGTGTTGGCAGAGATCTGGTTAGGTTCTCGGGGCGTCCCTCCAGAGGCGTACCCATGTGGCCATGGGAAGTTCCTTACCCTGACCATTTGTTGGAAATCCAATCACCAATACGCGCCTTATACGGTTTTAGTTGTAGCACCTGCAATTTACTTATGGTGGTCACCAATATTTAGATGGTAGCTATAGTAGGCATAGTTCGGAATGTCTATGCTGGCTAGGATTTATATTTTACTTTCGAAATGATTTTCCATACCGTGCAATTATAAAAATAATATAAAATAAACTTTCTCGTATCAAGCATATTTGACTATCATAAGGAGAAATCTCCTCCAATTCTGCATTTGCATTGTGCGTGTGGCAGGAAGCCTTATGGTAATTTCATTTTCTAAAAAGCATTACGGATTTCAAATTTTAATTCTTTTGTTTGTTTTTAAAGATAAAACTGTTTTTGTTTTCTCATACCAGTCCCATGACTGACCCGGAGTTTATTGTTCCCTTCCTAAACTCTAGGTGTTCAAAATTTTCCACACGGGCAGTCTAGAGTTGGGTTTTTCAGATAGTAGATATAGATATCGATTCGGTAGCTTTCGGCTTTCTCTTTGGTATTCTTTGGAGATCTTGGATACTGGAGTCCTTGGATTCATGACTGACCTTGCTCATCTAGGTGAACTTGATGGTGGTTCGAGCTATTGCTGGATTGGTACTTTTGGAGTTAGTGTTGTTGTTGCTGTATGGAGTTACTCTTTTGCTATTCGTTTTCCGCTGTTGTTTATTGTCACTGATTTTTCTTGTATCATTTTGATATCATTGTTGTATATCATTTTGGATATTGTATTCATTTTAGATGTTTATGATATTCATTTCTTTTTCTTCCGCTGTATTGTTTACTTAATTGTGTTATGAGCTCCGGCGAACCAGATTCGACGTTTGGATCTGCGACATTTGAATATGAGTGTCGTATTCGGTGCCGATTTTCGAAGGTCGAGTCAGGGTCGTCACATCTGGTATCAAAGCTGAAGGTTAAAACTTTTTCTCAGGAGTATAATACATTAAGTAACCCATTAGAGATAGGGTGAAGTATACCTTAGAATGAGTATATCCCTAAGATATCCGTCCGAATGCCTCAGTAAATTCTCTTACTATTCACTGATAGTGAGTATGAGTGCGAGAAGAGGACGAGATAGGGGACAGGGGAGTACCACTACAAATGGTCGATGCCCTGCAATAGCGGAAACAACTTTCTCTATCAATCTCCTTTGATTCGTCTTTTCAATTCTTTGATGATTCCTGGCAGCTCCAGGAAGAACCTTTGATATATTTGCATGGGGAACAAACTACTCCAGATGGGTCAGAATTGTTTGTTTGGATGAATTGTTTGCTTTGGTTGCTATGGTTGATAGGTATATTTTGATTGTTTAAACTAAAAGTTTTGGGATTATATCCATATATCTCTCTATTCTTTGGGGTATTCTGACTTGAGTTTGGAATCCATACCCAGTATTTGAGAATTATGGAAGATTAAATTCAATTATTTGTTCTTTTGGGTCTCAATATATTCTACGAGTGGTTAGTTATCTTTTGAACTAACCAATACTCCTGTGTATTCGTAGAACTACATGACCCGAGTATCTTGATTCGTTCTTGTATCCATTATTGATATTCTGATTTGGTAAGCCAAATGTAGAATAGATAATCGGCTTGATTTATGAGTCGATTCTCTATCTTTGTGTATCCATCTTTTGTTGTCTCCCTGGCAAATTACGAGGACGAAATTTTCTTAAGGGGGAAATCTGTAACGTTCTCGAATTTTGAACAGTTTTAATTTGACGATTAATTTAATTTTTGGAATTAAATTATGAAATTATTGGTAAATATGAAATTTCCAGAACAAATAAAAAATATGTATTTACCTTTTGAAATTTATAAAGCCTAATACCATTTGAAAATAATAAAAACATAGATTGTATGTAACATTAAAACATATACATATTATATACTTATTTATTAGACTTGATAATACATTTTCTTTTGAAATAGCTAAACAATAGTTGTATATTCATGAATATAAAATGTAAAAACATTTATATATATATATATATATAAGTAATTAATTAAAGGATTTAAAAAAACTGAAATTCAAAAGATAAATATTTTAAAGTATTTTGGGTTTTAAAATATATGCATAAGTTTTTATAACATTTTCTTTAAAAGTAATGCATATATAAATTTAGATAAGAATTATAAAGTAGGTTTAAAAGCTTTTATTTACATTTAAAACAAATGAAATTGCTTAAATGACAAGTGTATGTATATAATCTTAATTCTAACAAGTGTTAAGTAATTAACTAGAGTATATGACAAATGTTGAAGTATTAACAAGTGTCATTTTAAAATTTTAATTTTCTTTATTTTCAATAAACCAAAGCCTACAAACATCTTCTCTAAAACTTGAGATAAACTGCAAATCTTTTGCAAGATGAAAATCTAGCCTAGACATTCTTCTTCAAAATTTGAGCTAAATCAAATACCAGCTCAGGAAAACAACATTTCTCTTCAAACCAGAAAACCAGTTCATTTTCAAAAAAATCAAACCTTTAGCCTGTAGCAGATCATTAAGCAAGCTGGAAAAAAAAAAAACAGATTTCATCTTTGTTTCAAAACTGTAGCCTGAATTTCTTCTTCAATCTGAGTTAAATCAACGCAAGCAAACATGGGATCTGAACTCAAGTTTAAAGTCTGTAGCAAAATTCCAGCAACTCAAACATCTTCAACATAATTCAAAATTGAGAGCAAGATCAATTTCAGATTTTCAAACTTGAAAACAATTTCCAGACCTAAAACACAAAAGCATGTTCTTTCCTCTGTCTTCAATTTTTTAGGTGAGCAAATCCCTTAGCCTGATATGTTTTTTTAATGCTTGGATTTGTCTTTGAAGTATGTATGGATTATGGTTGAATGACTGTGTGGATTGGTTTGTATGCTTGTATATACAGGTGAAAATAAAACTGGGTGTATATTAGTGAGCAGGCAAACCAACATGCCTCTGTTCTAGGTTTCAAACCTTACCTAAGAATTTAAAATCATCCCAACACAAAACATATTAGGATTTGACTGTTGAATGAATTATGTTTATATGGGTATAACATTATTTATAAAAATGTAAATAATCAAAAATTAACATATAGTTTATTGGAAATTAAAATTTTGCAGTAATAACCTTTAATGGTGAAAATTTAAGTGATTTAATTCCTGTTTCTGATTATACAATCTAATTTGTACTCGGGAGTGTTGAATTTTAAAAATAAAATTTTAGTTTTTAGTTTCAAACTTAAATGGGAATATTGGTTTGAACAGAAAACACCTATTGGCCAAATTCTGACGATTATAATCGAATTGGGCACCGAGATCAAGGGTGAAGGTAGCTTGCATGTTGATAATCATCAGAAAAATGTTCGGAGCAATTGTAATGGGGCTTTGTGGCGGCGCGATGAACTTGTATGGTTTAAGTTGAGTGTTTAACCAAGCTTAAATAATTTATTAACTACTACCTGTAAACAATCAATGCTAATTTAAGTTGTAATTTATTAAAGGTTTGAAAGTGAAATTATTTTTGAATTCAAAGATATCTTAATAAGCACAACCTTTAATTTAAGGGTTTATTTTAAATAAACTAAATAAAGATAATTAAGGAGTGGATTAAGAAGAAATAAATTAACTTAAAGGTTTAAAAGTAATTGGTTAATGATAATTAACTCTAAATTGTTTTCAAGAATTTAATAATGTTAAGCGATTAAGATAAGTGGGATATCTTATGTTAATTAAAGTTTTAGGCAATTAAAAGTTAATTAATTAAGTTAAATTAATGATAATTGTTTGATTTGAAGTCATTAAGGACGAATAATTAATGATTTAAAACTTGATTAATCAAGTGTTAACGGTTAATTAATTTAAAGAGTAATTAATTAATGTGATAAATTAATAAAGGTAATTGAGTTGAGAATAATTATTAATTAAAGGTAAATTAAATTATTAGGTTAATTAATCAAGTAATCAATGAATGATTAAATAAAAATAATTACTTAATGAAAGTAATTAAGAGTAGATAATTAAAGATTTAAGATTGATAAATCAAATATTAAGGGTTAATTACTTTAAAGCCTAATTAATGTGGTTAATTAATTAGGGTGATTAAATTAAGAATAATCAATTAAGGATAATTAACTGAAATTAAGATTTAATTAATAATTAAGCGTTTATTAATTAAAGTAATTAAGTAAGGAATAATTAATTAATAGAATTAATTAAGATTTAACTAATTAAAATTAATAGTTAATTAATTAAGATAATTAATTGAAGAAATGGTTAATTAATATCAATTGTAGTTAATGATAATTAATCATTGTTTAAAGATTATTAATGAAAGTAATTAAGGGATGATTATTAATTAAGGATCAATTAATTAAATCTTTGTAATTAATTGAGGATAATTAATCAAAGGATTATTATTAATTTAAGGTTAATTAACGATTAATTAAAGAATAATTAATAATAATGGTTTGTAATTAATTACTTATTAGTAAACCATGATTAGAAATTTATTCATAGGTAATGATCTAGTTTAAAATTAATCAGATGACTTGATGATTATACTTATGAATGTATGGATAGTATGGAATGCTGTGAATTATGTTGATATCCCTTATGTGTAATGTTATGTGATATATTGTGCTGTGGAATATAATTTATTTATCTATAATGCATTTATGTTATCTATCTGTGATTTTGTGTATATAGATAAGCGTTATAGGATTATACCGCTTATCAATATTGCTATGTTTGAATTCTGTGATGATTGACGTTGTTGCATTATTGGGTAAAACCCCTGGACCACACTTATACACACACAAATATGGATTGCACGTGGAAATGGGTTAAGTCGCAGATTTTTTTAAAAAAAATTGAATTTTCGAATCCAAAATAGTTTTGGAATTAGAATTGGAAGCTTTTGAGTTTCAAAAATAAAAGTTATTTTGAATAACTTGATTTAGTTTTGAAATTTGAATTCAAAAATTTGAAATTAAATTCTATGTTGAGAACTTATGATGTAAAAAGGTTATACAAACTATAAATGTGTTTATATAGTTTTTTAAACCATTTTAAAAGTATGGTTTTGAGAATTTAAATTTAACCCAAGTTTACATTTGAAAAGCCTTAACTCGTAAAATTATAATCGAGTTTTCCGAAACGGAAACAAGTGGTTTAAGTAATAATAGATTTTATGTTAGGAAAGATTTTCCAAATTATGATGAAAAGATTTCAAATTTGAAATAAAATGGCTTTGAAAGTTATGAATGAATCTTTGGAAGCTGTTTTAAAAGCTATAAAAATGAGTCTTTGATTTAAAGACCGGATGAGTTAATCCAATTTGGAATAGAATTGTTTTGAAAGGCTACGAATAAATCTTTGATAAAGATTGGTGAACCTTGTTTTAAATTGAAAGGGGTTTTTAAAGGTGAACCTTTTGTTTAAAAGATTTAAGTGCGGAAATTGTTTAAACCATTGAAGGTTTCTGGAAGTAAATCTTTTTGTTTAAAAGATTTGTAAATGGTAAATTGTTTAAACCATTTGAAAGAAAAGTTTTAGGTTTTAAAGTTGTGACTTAACTGAAATCCCATTATCCATATGATTTTAAATATTGCGCTCATTATTTGGTTTAGCCGGGAGAGGACCTTTATGTCATATAACCCATTCTGAATAATGATACGACGACATGGATAACATTTGAAGACCGGTGGTGAAGACCGGATATTTTTTCGAAAACGAAAGGATAACCCGTCGATTGTCTCTGCACCAACTGGTCCCTGGTATAGAGATTTGATCACCCTTTGTGATGGGGAGTCTGGACGTGATTAGGGATTATCCGGATTCGCATGGGCTTCTTCGGAAGTGCCTTCGGTTCTGTTTGAATCCGGAATAGACTTGTATGGATATGTGTCTGACGTTAAACTTTGAGATGTAAAACTGGTTTCTATCAAATACATTTATGTTTGGTGGCAGAGATTTATTCTCTTAGCTTAACATCCTTCTCTAAGACGTACGAGCTCAGAGGTTATGTTTTTTATGGTTATTAGTGATACATTTCCAATTTGGTAATGTGGCATACGAAGTGCTGCTGGTCATTTGTTGATCAAAGCACGGCTTTGTAAAAAGCGTAGCTTTGTGGACGAGACTTCGTCGAACTTCACAACCCGGAATGGTCGAAACAGGAAGAATGCATCACGGTTATTTGGGGGTAGCGCCCCCTGAGGGTATGTTCATTTCCTTCTGGATAGAGGTGGTATCATGGTATGGAGCCCAGATACTTAACCTATGTGGTTGCTGCAAATTTATTGCTTTGTGGTTGTTGGTGAATCCCGGGATAAAGGTTGGTTACGACCGGGGGATGACATACTCGTGTAGTAGTTACCTAGTTATAGAGGTAAGCCGGCCTTGTGTTGGCAGAGATTCGGTAAGGTTCTCGGGGCGTCCCTCCAGAGGCGTACCCATGTAGAAATGGAAAGTTCCTTGACCTGACCATTTGTTGGAAATCCAATCACCAATACGCGCCTTGTACGGTTTTAGTTGTAGAACCTGCCATTTACTTATGGTGGTCACCACTGTTTAGATGGTAGCTATAGTAGGCATAGTTCGGAATGTCTATGCTGGCTAGGATTTATATTATACTTTCGAAATGATTTTCCACACCGTGCACTTATAAAAATAATATAAAAGAAACTTTCTTGTATCAAGCATATTTGACTATCATAAGGAGAAATCTCCTCCAATTCTTCGTTTGCATTGTGTGTGTGGTGGGAGGCCTTATGGCAGTTTCATTAAGCATTGCGGATTTCAAATTTTAATTCTTTTGTTTGTTTTTAAAGATAAAACTGTTTTTGTTTACTCATACCCGTCCCATGACTGACCCGAAGTTTATTGTTCCCTTCCTAAACTCTGGGTGCCCAAAATTTTCCACATGGGCACTCTAGAGTTGGGTTTTTCAGATAGTAGATATAGATATCGATTCGGTAGCTTTCGGCTTTCTCTTTGGTATTCTTTGGAGATCTTGGATACTGGAGTCCTTGGATTCATGACTGACCTTGCTCAAGCAGGTGCAACTTGATAGTGGTTCGAGCTATTGCTGGATTGGTACTTTTGGAGTTAGTGTTGCTGTTGCTGTATGGAGTTATCTCTTTTGCTATTCGTTTTGTCTCTGATTTTTCTTGTATCATTTTGATATCATTGTTGTATATCATTTTGGATATTGTATTCATTGGAGATGTTTATGATATTCATTTCTTTTTCTTCCGCTGTGTTGTTTACTTAATTGTGTTATAAGCTCCGGCGAACCAGATTCGACGTTTGGATCTGCGACATTTGAATATGAGTGTCATATTCGGTGCCGATTTTCGAAGGTCGAGTTAGGGTCGTCACATTTCAACTACAATAAGCTCGAATAAATCATCGGGTATAACCAAAATTATTACCGCGTCACATAAATATTGTTGAAATATTCAATTGCTACCATGCATAATTCAAAATTGACATTAAATTATAACTATATTTTATTAATGTAGTTAAATTTTAATTGTATTAAGATTGAATAAATTCATGAAATGTAGCCAAATTTATTACTACATCACATAAAATGTGGTTAAAAATCTTCAAATATAGTTAAATTTACCCAAAACTGCTGGTTAATTATAATTGCAATTTCTTAATTTCATTAATGTATAGCTGTTTTCAAAATTGAATAAAATTATCAAATATAGTCAAAATCATCAATAGTAAATGCAATTGAAAATGCTAATGCAGTTAAATTAGTTCAAAAAATGCCTATAGATTATTACACCAATTTTTGATGGGGTTAAATTGTAACTGCATTAAGTTTGAATAAACTATCAAACACAATCAAAATTATTACTTTATTACATAATGCAGTTACAATATTCAAAGGCAACCATAATTATATAATTCAATTTTTTTTCAATTATGTTAAAAGATAATAGCTGCGTTATAATAATCTAGGTAAAACTACTATGTAATGGTTATGATCATCCATAATAATGCTGTTACAGAAACATGGTACACAGCGGTGACACAAAATAATTGGATTATATAAATGCAGTTAAAACTGCTAGATAAAATTATGATTTTGAAAATTTTATTTTTAGCTATCAACAATGGATATCATTGTAAAGCATATTAAATTTGAGGTTTCATAGTGAAAACAATTCTTAAATCCAAATAATGTAGAAAAAGTTATCATATTTCAAACTTTAATTGGAAACAAATTAAAAACGTGACTATTCATTTCACAAAATATGAAGGAGCCCTGTGTGCTTTTGAAATTTAACTTAGTAATAATAGTATAGTATAGATGTATGTGTGTGTGTGTGTATATGTGGTTGTACCGTTTATTTGGAAGTAATTTTTCTTCGTGCATTCTTCAAATTGTTATAAATGTCTTATCAGGAGTACTAGTGTAGGTATGTGAATTATTTTGTACACCGAGTACTTGAACAGTTTAACTTGGTTTCTATTTGTGAAACAATGATGATAAAAGTGAAAATCGTCCATGAAATCCTATAATCGTGCATCATGTTACTTATTAGTTAGCCATATTTGGGTATAAATCAAAATTCATTTTCAAAACAAAGGATTTCATTAAGCCACTAAACAACGAATTTAATCAACCATATATTGAATATTTTTTATTTTTATTTTATCTTATTGTAGATTTTTATATTTTATTGTTGTCATGCACTTTGCAGTTGTTTCTTATGCTGGTAAAAGCATGCTTGTACAACTCAGGTCTGTATTTACATGCATTTTCTGTAAATCTTACAAGTTATTACATATAGTGTTCTCATGAATGTTAAATTTACTTGATTTTGCCATTGCATGCTCTGGCTGAGTGTAATTATAAGAGTTTTACAACCTTGTACAATTTAAGAATATGAACTTGTACGCTTGTTACTTTTCCCTTTTTTCTTTAATAAATATAAAATTTAATTTGGTAAACAGGTACTACCACAACATCACGTCAAACACAATGACGGTTCTTGAGGCGATGGTTGCTCGCAATGTTAAAACTCTCATATATTCAATCACGTGTGCTACTTATGGAGAGCCTGACAAAATTCCTATCACAAAAAAACTCCTCAGGTTTGTTTCATTATTTCTACCTAGTGCCATGTCTCTTCTCTTTAATATGCATACCATATGTCGATGTACCAATGTAACAACATTTAATTAGTAGTATTATTTGACCCTTAATACTCCCAGCCAAATTATTCTGCTAGTTGGTGCAATATTGAGTTGGTTGTTTTTTCGTGATATTATTATGTTTCACTTCCCATGATTTCCCATTTTTATATTTCATAATAAACTAGTTATAATTTTAATTATAGTTTTGGTCTCTAACCAATTTTTTGGTACTCTTATTGGGAACTTTTGATCTGTGGTTCATAAAAATATCTGATCAAACATTAATGTTCAACTATTTTCTTTGAATGCAGTTTCCAATAAATCTAATGTGAAAGCCAAAAAAATGTCAGAGGACATCATATTAGGCTATTCTAAGACCATGGATATAGCCATTATGATTTTAAGGTTTGATTTATTGAACATGCATCTTCAATTATGTTGAATATGCAAGTATATAATTTTTGTTTGATGATAATAAACCTATATATATATATTCATTTAAATGTATTTGTTATTGTACTATTTTATTTTTACATAATTAAATAAATATTTGCTGAATAAAATTAATAACACGGGATTTAAATTCAAACAAATATTTTATTCAAACAAATATTTTATTAGAATATTGAATAGTATAAATTTGAGCTCTCACTTTATACATAATTTCAATTACGATACAAATTCGATTACATCACCATTTTCAATTTATATTTGCACCTCACTACATATCACTCATTCACTCGTATTTATCTTCAACTCTGTTCCAGATTGAATCCAGCATCTGAATTATCTGCAAAGTAAACACTGATGCAGTAAAATTGAAAGAGAAATATTTTTCACAGTGTAAAATAAAACGTATTTTGAAAATAGTATTTTCCTTAGTTATTTGGGTTGTTCATCATCATTTAGTTTTGAATCCACCAAACACGAACAACTTGTGACATGCACAGTGTATTACTGTACAAGCCACAAGGCTATGCACACTGATATACAGTTGATAAAATTACAGGGAGAGGTGAGCACAAGGTCAAACCCAATCAAAAGCCGGGTTCAACTCAAGTGAAATACAAATAAAGTCACGACATGAGCATAACATCAAACCCGAGCTATAAGCGGGATTCAACACAGGTGCAATCCAAATGTATAAGTTCAATAAAATGGTCAAGACAACTAAAACAACTTGACTGGTCCAAAATCAAAAATGAATAAGTACTACAATGAAGATCAACAATGAAACAGAAGCTCAACAACATGAATGCAATAAAATGGTCAGGAGCAATCCAGACTCGAGCACACATGAAGTTCAATGGAAATGTGTGCATACACGTTGAAACACGACTCGAAGCTATGCAACCTGAACTAAAGACTACAAGCACACAATATCACAATGAGACAACAACTAGACTGAATACAAGTGCAGATGGCACAGTCGACTTCCAATGCAAGCATATGAGTACAAACACAAGACTCAAATGTACAAAGAATCCAAGCCTGTAAGCATTTCAAACTTGAAGCAATTCTCACATATAAACTTCAAGTGAAAATAGAATGGTACAAGTGCAGCCTCAACATGAAGACAATAGCTTCTATGAGAAATGGACTCAAATATCATATGCGTTGACTCAATTCAAATGCAAACTGACTCGAAGAACAAGCCCATGAAACAACACACAATATAACAAGTGCAAGGCTGCCAAGTTCAATAGCAAAATGCATATGGTCAAGCAACAAAGATAAAGTGAACCATACATGGAGTGCATAGCATATCAGACTGGAAACACTACAGCAACTCAACACAATGCATATGTTAGCAGTGATGTACACATGAAGCCAACAACAAAGCATGTACCGGTTCAATATAACCAAGTCCAGAGGTGACATCAATATACATGTCGACCAGGCAGCAAACATGAGTGAAAACTGCACTGTAACTCGAAAACAAATTCGAGCTAGTATATCAAGTACATATATATAACAGTTCAAAGTTTCGACCGTAACAAAAATGAAGTACACAACATACATAGATACATGTATGTACATATATGATGACAATGTAGTTACAAATCAGCCAAATGGTCGAGTACCAGTTCAAACGGTAAATGTTTCGAGCAGAATTATATATGAATGACCAAAACAACGAGGTGAAGACTTCAAAAAGAACAAGATGATCTGCCTTGAAGCACATGAATCAATGAAAACACAGTGAAACCAGAAGCAACCACATCAGGAAAAATACAAAAATCGAACAATACAGATGCAAGATGTATAAGTAAATATTTTCACAGTTTCAAGATAAAAAAGTCAAGTTTAAAATGCCAAAGAATCAAAACCATGGTGAATAGAGTAACAGTTTCGTACAAAGACAGTGAATATTGAATTGTCAATAATCAAAAGAAGCAGTTCGTAACAAGTCGCAATCAAATATTATCACATTATCAACGTGCTGGAGGCACGGAGGTAAAAAGATTCATATATTCACGATGCCATAAATTCATGGAATCATAGTTAATAAAATCAAGTCGTGGTAGCCAAGGAATCAAACAAGTCAGAATCGAGGCGTGGTAATCAAGCAACGAAAAATACGAATTGGACTAGTTTAAAGAAATCATGAGCATTCAAGCATAATCAAATGGTCAAGCTCAAAAATTATCAGACGAATTCAAAAATTTATTTGAACGTAAATTTAGGGAATCAATCCCTATTTAACCCAATCATCATCGACATTTCAAAAGCATCGAGTTAATTAACCTGACAAGCTAAAAAGGGAAATTACATACCAATTAAAAATCGAACTCGATCTAGAAGCAGCCGTGTGAAAATCATAGAGACGGTCGATCAAGCAAGGAAAGCAAAATCACTTATTTGATCAATCAACTAAAGTCGGTGGCTTCAACAAAGTTGAACCCTATTTTCTCAGAGAGGAATGAACGAGCACAAAAGAGAGCGGCCATTTTTTCTCTCAAAGGATCGGCTCAATAATATAAAAATCAAAAGGAGTTCACTTTTATTTGGGCCGGCTTCTTCAAATAATTACTTTGGGCTTTTATTTTTTAAATATTAGGGTTCTTATTTTATAAGTTGTTTTTTAATTCGTATTTTTCTTTTAAACAATGTAAGTTCTAGTCGTGTGACTAGGGGATGAACTACGGTGGTGTAGTTTGAGAATTCGCAACTCAGTGGCTGAGTTGTGGCAGGGTTTTGAGCGTAGAGTTTGGTTAGTGGATAGTGGGTATCGCGAGTTTACCTGTGTAAGCGTTTGACTACTTAATTTCTAGTAGAAACCTTGGAGGCAGCAAGTAGAAAGGGTTTTGCCGAAGCTCGGTAAATTCTGCGTTGTTCTGCTTTTAATTTTCTGTTGTTATCTATGTTGCTATTATTCTGCTATTATCGGTGTTGCGATTATTTTATATAATTCTGCATTAAATTTTCATAATTGATAGTATCACCATATTCACCTCTACCCTCTAGGGTGAAATCGGTCCTACAAGTGGTATCAGAGCTAGGAACATAAGTCAACTATTGGTTTAAAATTTTGATTTTTCAAAAACCAATTTTTGTTTTTAAAAATTTGAATTTTTAAAATGGCTTCTTTTAGTAATTCTTTTGCTGAGGGTAAATCCATAGTTAGACCACCAATATTCAATGGTGAATATGCTTATTAGAAAAATCGAATGAATTTTTTTTTGAAAACCGTTGATGCTTTGAATATTGTTGAGACAGTTTATAGAGCACCAATTATAGTGGTAAATAATCAAGAAATAGATAAACCGATGGATCAATGGACAGATCTTGAAAATAGACTACAGAATGCTAATGCTAAAGCTACGAATTCTATTATTTATTCATTGGATCAAATTGAATCTAATCGTGTCTCACATTTTCTAACTGTGCGGGAAATCTAGCACACACTCGAATTGACTCACGAAGGAACATCTTAAGTTAAGGAATCTCGCTTGCCATGCTTAGTAGCGAATACGAGAATTTCACAACGACCAAGGAAGAAAATGTCAAAGAGATGTACGGATGTCTTTCCAATATCATATACAAATCAAAAGCTCTCGAAAAATCATACACAGAGTTGGAAATAGTCTGAAAAATCCTCAGACTCCTTCCACGAAATATTGAAGCCAAAGTCACTACCATTCAAGAATCAAAAGTTTTGAAACAAATCAAAGTTGAAGAACTCATCGGAAATCTCACCACTTATAAGCTAGAAATGAAATTCAAGGAAGAGCGTGAAGGAGGTGATACTCAAAAGAAATCAACAGCTCTTAATGGAACAACAGAAAGTGATGAGGACGACGACGATGATGGAGTAGCTGAGCTAGCACTATCAATAAAGAAATTCAAAAGTGGAATCACAAATATGGAAATCCATCTCTAGATCAAAAGCTGAAAAGCTGAATAGTCAAAGCACTAGACAACTCAGAAGAATAGGAGATCATTTCCCACAAGTGCAACAAACTCGGTCATATCAAGCCCAATTGTCCACATAATCGATTCAGCCGTGAAAAGAAATCGAAAAGGAGAAGTTTTGCAGCCACATGGAATAAAAGTGATGATGATAAAAGCACCAGCAGTAAGAGTGAAAGTGTAGATCTATGCCTTCGAGGTGATATGACTGATAGCGATAATGACAAGCCAAGCGAGGTATCAAAACTTACTCACTCAGAATTACTTATATATTTCCATGAAATAAATGGCTGTTTTGAACGATTTAGGGAGAAATACACTAAAATTGAATCACAAAGAGATACTCTGATAGAATTAAACAAAAAAAATTGATCAATTGGTTAAAACTATCAAACCAAAAGCCCTAAGTGTGACAAGTGTCCATCATTTGAAGAAGAAATTAAAAAATCAGAAAATATAATAAAATCACATGAAAATGAAACTTTGATTTTAAAAGAGAGTGAAAATACTAGGAGATAATATTCTATTAAAATATGCACTCAATTATTGAATGAAAACGTATCACTCAAAACACAAGTCCAACAACTGTCAACAACTTTAGGAAAATTTTCAAAAAGTGAAAGATTGTTAAATATGCTGTCAGGGAAACTGACTGTTAATACTGATAGACACGGACTTGGATATGATCAATCTGAACGTGCTAGAAATGAAATTAATCAAGACAATTCAAAGTGCATGATATGCGGAAAAAATGGACACAATCAAAATATTTGTTGGTATATTCCCAAACACGTGAAAAAAATTCCAATTTGGGTTCCGAAAGGCACAAATATAAATTCCCACAAAGTTAAACAAATCTGGGTGCCAAAAAGAACAAATATAAATAGTTTCTGGTTTCAACAAACTTACTTTTCAAAATCTGTTGCCACTAGCAACCATGGACCTATAAAAACAAATAGGTTACAAAAATATTCTCTCGTGTAGGTATGGAGGCAGGCTAAGGAACAACAATAGTGCTATCTGAATTCTAGCTGTTCCAGGTACATGAAGGGCGACAAATCAAAGTTTTTTAGCCTAGCACATAGGTGGTAGAATCACAATGGGCAATAATGAAAAATTATTGTAAAGGTAAAATAGGTAACGGTATATTTTACTTGAACGATTTATTAAATGTGATAATATGCACATAATCTAAATTAAATCAGCCATTTATGTGATAGAGACATGAATGTTGATTTTGATTATGACTTTTTTCAAAATTTTGGCCAATTATATTTCTATGACGAGAACACTATAAGTACATCTATAATCTTTGGACTAGTTCATATAGATTTGTTTGAACTAATGATGTTGTTTTATTAATTGATGATTACTTAAGATACACGTGGATATATTTTTTTATCTTCTTCTGACATTATGTTCACTGTTTTTTATTTGCACTACTTCAATTCAATTTCATTTAAAAGCTGTTAAAATGATTTTAAGATATTTTGCTGCACAATTCACGGTCTAGTCTATGACATAATAATCTTGAGTCAAAGGGAAATTCGAATGCAGATAACATTGGTAATCTAGTTGATAGAAAAATTACTAGTAGAATGTGATTTGTGTTGAGAGATTCAGTAGTTGCGTCATTTCCAAAGAAAATATCTGCATATTTTCCATCTCAAATAATTTTCAATTAGCACACATTTCTTTTATAAAACCCCTTCCAGAAAATCGTTATTGAATATGCGAGTATATGATTTTTGTTTGACGATAATAAACATATATATATATATATAATCATTTAAATGTATTTGTTAATGTACAATTTTATTTTTCACATAATTAAATAAAGGACAAATTTTCAAAAGAGGCCGGTTTTTTAAACTATTGGCACAAATAGGCTAGTTTATAAACTATTTGCAAGTTTAGGCTAGTTTTTAAAACAAATACTACGGGGCGCATTTGTGAAATGCGCCCATACAAAATTACACTGGCGCATCTGCCAAATGCGCCAGTGTAATTTTTTGTCCAAATCTGCATCCCGTCAAAGCAACGACAACTTCAATCTTTGCAAGCCTTCTACTCGAATTGTTTTCCTTTTCTTTCTTCATGTTCATCTTTTCAATAACTTCAATAACTATTTTCTCAACTCTTTCTTTGAACTCGTCGATATCATTTGATTCCTCTTGCGATAAGACCTTCTCGTCCACTTCGACTTTTGTTCCGTCTTCAACAGACTCCGACTTGTAATCGTAATCTGCATCGTCGCCTTTGATCTGAATTTCCTGATCAACTTCTTCGTCTTGATAATGAGGGCACTCACAGAGGAACAAAGATTGGATGTACTCTTCGACCGAGTGCAGTCTGTCTTCAAACTCTTCGAGTTCGGCATCTACTGTTTCAGTTTCGGTGTTTTTGGTTGAGTTTTTGTGGAAGCTTGATTTGGTTTCGACGTCGAGGAGTTTGCAGAGGAAGGAGGCTTTGGAGTGGAGTTCTTCGATGATGGATTCGTCGTGGGTGGTCGAGTTGGACTTCATGCGACCGACGTCAGATTCAAGTTCTTCTAGTTTGGCAAGGATGCTGCTGCTTGCTGTTTAGGTTTAGACAAAAAATTACACTGGCGCATTTGGCAGATGCGCTAGTGTAATTTTGTATGGGCGCATTTCACAAACGCGCCACATAGTATTTTTTTTTAAAAACTAGCCTAAACTTGCAAATAGTTTGTAAACTAGCCTATTCATGCCAATAGTTTAAAAAACCGGTCTCTTTTGAAAATTTGTCCTTAAATAAATATTTACTGAATAAAATAAATAACACAGAATTTAAATTCAAACAGATATTTTATTCAAACAAATATTTATTATAATTTTAAATAGTACAAATTCAAGCTCTCACCGTATATATACAATTTCAATTACAATACAAATTTGATAACATCACAATTTTTTCATTTACATAACTGTCCTTGCTACATATCGCTCGTTTCACTTATATTTTTCTTCAACTTCATTCCAGATTGAATCCAGCATCTGAGCAATCTGCAAAATAAATACCAATGCAGTAAAATTGAAAAGAAAATATATTTTGCAGTGTAAAATAAAATGTATGTTAGAGAAAAATTTATTTGCCTTGGTTATTTGGGTAGTTCGTCATCATTTAAATTTGAATTCATCATACACGAACAGTTTGTGACATGCACAGTGTATCACTGTACATGCCACAAGGCCAAGCGCACCGATATACACTTGATAAAATTACAGGGACAGGTGAGCACAAGGTCAAACCCAAATCAAAAGCCGGGTTCAACTCAAGTGAAATAAAAATAATGTCACGACACGAGCACAAGGTCAAACCCGAGCTTTGAGCTGGATTAAACGCAGATGCAAGTTCAATAAAATAGTCAAGAATCCAAACTATCATAAATCAAGCCTCGACCAAAGTTCAAATGAAACTGGTTCAAAGTGAAGCCACAATGAAACTCCAATAGTCACCAGCATTTTATACACATGAATAAAAGAACCAAAGCACCTAAAGAAGGCCACACAAGCGGCCAGACTTCAACATGAAGTGATAAACAACATACATATACACATGAACCAGTTCAATATGCCATGCACTTGAACCCATACTGTCAGAGAAACTTCAATACAGCATGATATAAATACAACATGAAGACTGCACATTCAAGTGCAAGCCTCGAGTAAACATGAACTGGCTCGAAGACCAACAGCAAGTGTCGACCAGACTGACATAAACCACTGCAACTTAAAATCACAGAACAACCAGACTTGTATATCAAACAAATACCAAAGGTCGCACTGCACCAGGAATAACTCAACATAGATGCGTGAAGACAATGTCAACAATGAAATCAACAGCTTCAAAGAATTCCACGAAGCCAAAAGTGGACAATGCAAGTGCAGACAAGCTACATACAAATACACACAACAACAAAGTCCAAGACCAGTGAATTGCAATGGTCGACCAGGCATCAAACAAAACAATGTATCATGACTCGAATGAACAGAGCTGACACCCATTGAAGTGTCATATACAAACCAGAAGTATACATGACTCAACAACATATGAATAACCAAGGCCAGAGGAGATATCATATATAAAAGTGAAGACCACATGAGCTCAATGCATTACAACATCAAATAACAAACTATAACACAAACATATGTATATGCATATTCAAGTGCATTTGAACTCAGATTCAACCAAGACTACATGAACCAGACAAATGCACATAAATACACAATCCAGGCAAAGCAGGTTTTACAATAAAAATCATGTAACAGTTCTTTAAACAAAGTAAAAACATCATCACAAAATCACCATAACTGAAGTCAGCAGCATCAAGTCAAATCCATGGCGACTAAGGCTAAAATCGAGCAGGTCTAAATTTTAATAAAAGCAAATTGTCCGAAGTAGAAGAGAAAAGAATGGAACTATATCAAAGCAGCAGTTTCAAACCGTGACCAAGAAATCGAACAATCAGAAATTGAAGTCGTGATAATCAAGTATAACGAACGGGATTTTCGACTCACGAAAGTCGACATTAATACGTCCATTGTATCAACTGCCGAGAAATCGAAGGCCGGAAAACTGAATCGTTAGGGTTAAAGAAGAGGTAGAAGATAGAAGGAGAAAGAAAGAAGAACAGAAAACAATATTAGAATCTCACATATTGCAGCGGAACAACATATAATATATCAATGAATAATCTTTAAAGCAAAGAATCATATCTGTTATTACATTACATTACATTACATTACATTACATTATCAGAATTTACAACGAACAAACATTGGAAAAGAAATACTATATACTAGTTGATACGCCATGCCGTCCAGCTTGCCTCCAAATCTCTACAGCAACTCCTTTATAATTCCATCACTTTGATTTGTAAAAATCCAATTTTATAAATCTTATATATAAAGCTTTTATAATAAATTCAAAAATATCTATTTAAACTATTTTATAAAATCAATAACTCCATATTTTAAAAATCACATTTCAACTATATTTCTTAAAAATCATAATAATTTTATAACATTAAAATTATAATTTTTATTTATTTAAAATGAATCAATTCCAAAGTTTAATAAAACGTATACTTTCAAAAATCACTTTAAAAATCCTTTTAAAATTTGAAAATCATCACTTTAACACTTTTAATTTTCCAAAATAGGCCCTATGCTGCAACAACACTAAATATAACAATCACGGCATCCA
Organism: Allium cepa; assembly: GCA_030765085.1. Taxonomy (NCBI): domain Eukaryota; kingdom Viridiplantae; phylum Streptophyta; class Magnoliopsida; order Asparagales; family Amaryllidaceae; genus Allium; species Allium cepa. The sequence goes on along the minus strand of CM060940.1, from coordinate 323,929,839 downwards.
AAACATCATATATCATATGATAACAGAATATATCACAATATTTGTAAATAAATCAATACGAGTGAGGAATCCAGTTGGATCCCTCCAACCTGTTTCCCTGCATCCACAGATGTTAGCACAATACCAATCCCGTTTCAATATGGGATATCGCGGTACATGGGTTCATATAAAATATTATCCGCTATTTGCAGTGCAGTAGGGTCTCATCCGCTATATAATGCGGGAAAATCAACTCCAAGTACATATATAATACCAATTCCACTTCAAGGTGGAATATCGCGGTATATGTGTTTAATAAATAACATCCGCTTAATATACGGCGTATAGGGTCTATTTCAATACAACAGATAGCAATTTATCATTTAATCACATAATCAAGAAATTTTAAATCTAACCATTTAAAATTTAAATCGAAACAATTCGATTGAGTGAGAAGTTCTCACCTTGCTTCCAATAACAGTTGCAGTGTTTTATTTCGAATAAAATTAAACGTGCATTTAATTTTACCCATAATTTTCACTAGCTCCAAACAACTCCAAACCAGCTCCATCGCGTAGTATTCGTCAAAACAAATCCAACGCAATTCGTTTCATGAATTTCCGACCTCGTATCAAAAAGTTATGTTATTTTAAAGATTACACAATTTTATTTTTAAACCTAACTCAGATCATAGCCGCACGTTCCCTTAGCCACATCAGGGCCGTCCCCTCCTACCTTCTTCCTCCAGCACACATACGCAAAGAACAACCCATAGCTGCCACTTTGCATCGAATTTTCGTGGCCAATATACACGACTTCACGACGATCAACGACCTTTATTCGAAAGCCCCAGCCACGACACACCTCCACCCCAAATATCTTGAAGCTCGGTTGCACAAATCCCGAGAAAATGCGTGCAAAACCCTAGGCAAACGCGGCCCATTTTCCCCCTCTACGTCACTCCATATTCGATCATCTCCGTAAAGATTCGAAGCTCTCATCGTCCCCTTTAATTTGTTAGTTGAAGGTTCTTGCTAATTGTCTATGGATTTGGAGTATAACGACCCACCTTTTTGGACAGTTTAAACCAACGATCAAATACACATGCCGGTTCCAAACCGTTCAAAAGGACAGATGGTTATTGGGGGTAAATAAGAAAAGAAAAGAAAGAGAAATAAAGGAAATGAAACAACACAGAATCTCGCAGTGGAACGACAAAATATAATAGTCAAATAAACAGTTCATGAAGCTGTTCACAATACTTTGATCATTATTTATACAACATTTATCAGAGTTATACATATACAACAAAACAAATAAAATAATGCAGCAGACAACATGATGCAAAGATAATAATAGAATAGTATACCAAAGCTTCGACTTCGTCCTCCAGAAAAGATCTTCAATAGGCTGAAAAACTCAGGTCTGACCCGAGCGTAATGAAAAGACAAAACACTCGAGTCAGGACTAAAATATCCTTATGTAAGTTAAATCAATCGTAAATAAATATGAGTGTAACGGGGTCAGAGATGTTTACGGGGTTTGACATCTCATATCTAGTGTCAACGTGCGTGCAGTAACTTAAGAGATGTTACGGGATTTTCCACCTCTCAAGGATCCGTTAAACTATCTACTATGTAGTACAATACGCTATTATTATATGACTAGAGTAAAGTAAAAGTATTAAAATAGCTTTAAGGAGTTACCATAATTCCTTTTAACACAATTTTATAATGCCATAGTCTATACAGCACCGTAAACCCCATCGTAAACTAGTGGTTATCAGAGGGTACCCCATAGGTATAACACAAAACAAAACGTAGTGGTCGCGAATAGGATAATCAGTATGACAAGGTACATGAGGCGGTACCAACTAGGATACTAGTAGTTGCGTGATCCGGACTGATGTTGAGCATAGCCAACAGCTACCTCAACACCGTGAAACAATACTCCCAAATCAAGGGGTGCACCCAAATCGAATCACAAATGTAATAGATATGGTATCGAAGAAGTGTGTCCGCTAGAGATGGCGAACCTCAATGGCCCGGCGCGGCTCCTGTTTTAGTCATGTCAGGGGTCATCCAATATCGTTCTCTTTCTTCAGTCAACGCGTTCACCAAACCATCCACTTCATTCTGGATCAACACTCCGCATATAATAGTTATTAAAGTGGTTTTCGGTATCGACAGAGAGTATGTCCATATCCGATCCCGGTCTCTTTAATAACTACGTATTATTACACCGGTGGCTCCTTTACATTTCAAATCGATTCATAGTTGATATCAAAATATCATATTCGCTTCAAAATCAAGTCCATTTCAAATATCATCGTATCTATTCAAAATGTAAGGTTTCGTTTCAAAAACATTTTCCGCCTCAATATCTCATTTCGATTTCCAAATCATTTCGAATTTCAATTTAGGTTGCAACTTCATTTAACCCAATTCGTATTTACATTCGAGATTTAAACATAAACATTTCACCTTATTGACTAGCTTGAATTTTTAGAAAATAGTTTTAAGTAGTTTAAAAGTAGTTTTAAATAATTAAAATACTTAAAATACTTAAAATCTTAAAATGGATTTAAAATAGATGAATTAGTTTAAAATAATTTAAATTCGGTTAAGTAGATTTAAAATAGATTAAAATAGTTCAAGTATTCAAAAATGGTTTATATAACAGAGTAATTTGGAAACCAAAATAAAACAGCTTCAAAACCAGTCCATTTCAATTATAACTTCCCAATTCAAATCAATTTCAATTTCCATTCTACCGATTCAATTTCGATTTCAATTCAAATCAATGTCAACTTTGACTTCAAATTAATTCAATTTTACATTCACCTTAATTCAATTTCAATTTATATCGATTTGGAGCTTGATTTTCAAAATATCAATTTTTAACACTTAACAAAATTATCCTTCAATATTCAAATTTAAATCCAAATTTCAAATATGATTCAATTTCAAGCTCAATTTCAAAATATCATTTTTATGTCACTTTTACTTAGTAATACTCAAAGCTCGAAATAATGTTCAATCTTTAAAACAAATAAATTTTCGAAATTCAATCATATCCCGATTTTTAATCTCAAAGTCTCAACTTAAATTATTTAACAATTTCCTTTAACCAAAATTTATTTCAACATTCCAAACTCAATTTTTCGATAAATTCGATTTCTATAAATTGATTTCTATTCATAACTTTTAAATCAAAACATTTAAATAAATTTCAAATCGATGATTTTAAAAATTATTAATTTAGCCAATCCGGTGTCCGTATATAATTTTCTATCCTATGGCCAAGTGATCAGTTATTTCAATTAAATGTCAGGGATGAATATATACCACTCAAATCAAATCACAGTGTCATATGTATGCATAACAGGATATATAAGCAAATAAACATCCAAACATTTAAATATCAACCAATAGCATCCATTGAAATACATCATCCAATAGACAATACAATTCATAATAATTTCCTAGTTATCAATGTCAGGTAATTTAATCGCTATTCAATTTTAATTTCAATTTAACTGTCAATTAAATTTTTAACGGTTAATTCAAATGACAATCTATATGACAATTAAATTTTATCAAACAACAACAAATAAAATTCATATCATTTCATAATGTCAAATTTAACTAGCATAAAGATATTCAATACGTTGTGAGCATTATAAAACACTCACCTTGATTTCAATGTAGTTCCAGCGTTTTATTTCGAATAAAATTAAATGAGCATTTAATTTTACCCGAAATTTTCACTAGCTCCAAACGATTCCAATCCAGCTCCGTAGCGTAGTGCTCGTCAATTTAATATTAAAATATTCAATTTTCACAAATTTACTTTTAATTCCATTTTAAAAGTTCTACAACATCATTCTAACTTTAATATGATAAAATAAAATTTTACAAATAATTTTTAATCATATTAAACCCGTTATTCAATTATTCAATAAATTCCAAATATTAAATTTAAACAATTTTGATTATCCAATAATTCATTATCCTTTGAAATATTTGAAATTGAACTTATAAGATTCAACTTTTAAAACCAATTCACATCTTAGAACACTATTTCCAATTTACAGTTATTCAATAAGTTTTAAATATTTACTTTAAACAATTTACTTGTTCAATATTCAATTATTTGATTTTAAATAGATTTTGCTTATCAATCAATTACTCTATTATACCCAATGAATTCAACATTTATTATCCTATCCGACTATTGATTTCAAAGGCATTCACTAAGTAGTATTTATTTTTCAATACTTATTACTATTCAAATCTTCGAAACCAATTTATTAAAATTTGTATTACTACCTAAACAATTCACAATTCTTATTCACTTATTTACATTTGTTTTTTCATATATTCCCGCATAACCAAGTTATAACATTTGAGTCAATTCAATTAGATTGGAACTCCATTCAATCTATAAATAATTACTTGGATAATTATTGTTGCAATTCATTACAGTTATTATTATTCCAAACGAATTACAAATTTTTTTTCTAACATTAAATCACGAAATATTATTAAATTAGCTATTTTAATTATCGAAAATTTATGGGTCGTTACACTCTCCCCCACTCAAAACTTTTCGTTCCCGAAAAGGAAAAAGAAGGGTAAAGGAACTAAGTATAAAATTCAACATTAGATATATTTTATTCAAAGTTACCAACTTATAAAACAACGAAATTCCATTTGTAAAATCATAACTACGCTTCCACTAAGTTCCTCCGAACGACTTTCTAACTTTAAAAGTTAGTTTTCAAAACAAGTTATAAAAATTTTAAAACTTGAAAATTTTCTAACACCCGAATTTACGAAAAATTTCGGCAGAGTCTCCTTTGCGCGGCTCGATCAGGAAAAAATGACAGTATATATATCACAAATATACATCTCATCAAGTGATGAGGCATCCCGTAGGGAAAAAGTGTAAAAGTACAGTATGTAATCCGAGATATGTACGTTATATATTATTAGCGAGCATATACGGCTAATATAGCGCAAAAGCGAGCTCCAAATGCGAAGCAAGCGCAATCCGCACCTACTAAACACTCAACAAACCATGAGAAACATGCATATATGAAAATAATATCAATATATGTGACGCCCCACCTCTATACCCACGCTAGCCAAGAACACTACGGTGTAGTGCTGTCAACTAGCGCGGAGAATAAGGCTGTTGAGGAGCGACCATCCATGTAATTTCTTATCACACGGTGGCTATAAAATAATCTTCGGAAACAAATATAGAAGTAAGCATAACATGCGAATCAATCACAGATGTCCATATCACAAAGGCGGAAAGAGATATGAATATATATCACATAAAAGTGTACATCAGAGAAGTGGTCTAAAAAGATCCACGATAATACAAAAGAATAGCAACGCGTGCTATACAAAAGAATACAACTATGAGTCTATAACTCAAGTGTAAACAACAAAAGCTGCTAATCTAAACAAGTAGCCAAAAGTCTGAGTAGTGAATCACTGGGGGAGGAGTCAAGCAGTAGCACCTGTAACATCTCGGTCTGACCCGAGTATTATTTATAAGAAAATAATAAACGGATCAGTCTAGCTATAAATATCAGATGACATGATATAACATAAAAGATATGGCATAAACATAAAATATCCATACTGACATACTACTATAAGTATGCAAATAATGATCAACAGGAGATCAACCGATAAGAGATATATCAATATCACAAGAATCTTCTCAAAGATCCAAAGAGGGCATCATACCCTAAACTTGTACTCATGACAAGTCAAAGAGATAAATTCCAGAAATCAACACAAGAAATCCAGAAATCATAAAAAGGGAAAGAGGCCTATCACATGACGGTCCGAAGACCATGGGGAGCTACCCCACATGTGTGAGTGGAATCACACAGAATGAGGTCAAGACTAACCAAAAAGCAGAAAGGTATGTGTGAATGGAATCACACAAGTGGTGTCTAGTCTAACCTTGCAATGAAAGAGACATCGCGCAATTGCTAGTCTAATTCATAAAGCGATCATCAAGATCAACGAGAAGTGTCAATTACACTAAGCTAGTAAATATAGAAGTTTAGCTTCATGTCCCATAACCACTTGCTTAACTTAAATATTTACGAACAAACTGTAAATCTTCACTAATAAAATTGTCATAAGAGGTTCAATCGAACAAGTCCAAGAATTAACCGACGAAGTGAACGCAAGCGTTTCATACCACTTGTTTTACTAAGTCGTTTAATTAGATTTCTCATCCGAGTGAGGTAAAGGCTTGTATATACTAATAGATTGGAAAACGGTTTAAGAAAAGAGCTTTGTTATTAAAAATAGAGTTGAAATTGTTTGTTAAAAGAGTTTTGATATTTACTACTAGTATTGAAACCTTTGTATTATAAAGTGACAAAACACATAAGCAAGTGTAGAAACAATCAGTCACAAAGATCGCATACGGAGATGCGAATAAAATCCAAGGAAATCAGCTCAATATTTTTCAGATAAGATCCCCTACGGAGGGGGGGTCCAGGGGGGGTGGCAACCCCCCAAGGTGGGGGTGCGGGGGCAACGCCACCGCTTACGGGGTTCGACCTAAGTGAAGACAAGCGGCCTACGACCTAAAGCAAAATGAGGTCTAACGACCTAAGGGTTCACGCGGCCTAACACAATGGCCGAGCGACCTAACTGGAGTTAAGGGAGGCAAGCGACTTAAGGTCCAACGACCTACGACTCAAGCAAGCCGAGCGACCTAGTGTGGAGGGGTCGAGCGACTTAAGGAAGGCGAACGACCTAAGGTCTAACGACCTACGACTTAACAGAGTCGAGCGACCTAAGGTCTAACGACCTACGACTTAACAGAGTCGAGCGACCTAAGGTAAATGGTCCAACGACCTAACTCGAACGACTTATCTGGAGCTTAGGTCGGAGACGACCTACGAGATAAACCAGGCCGACTTAGTGGACGAGCGACCTAAGGTAAATGGTCCAACGACCTAACTCGAACGACTTATCAGGAGCTTAGGTCGGAGACGACCTACGAGATAAAGCAGGCCGACTTAACGTTTGCCTGGAGATTATAGGTCGGAAACGACCTAAGACTTAAAGCTTAACTCGCGAGCGACCTACGGCTTAAGGCCTAACTCGTGAGCGACCTACGACTTAAGGCTTAACTCGCGAGCGACCTAACTCCGAAGTGCCAATACTTCCAGAATGACCTAAAGCCCTGCGACCTATGGTACTAACTCGCGAGCGACCTAACGACTTAACTCGTGAGCGACCTAATTCCGAAGTGCCAATTCTCCCAGAACGACCTAAAGTTAACTTGTGAACGACTCACGACCCATGGACGAACGACTTAACTCCGAACGACCTAAAAATGGCCAGAACGATCTAGGAGCTATCTCGTACGCGACCTACGACCTAAGATCCACACGACTTAACTCCGAACGACCTAAAATGGCCAGAACGACCTAAATGCAGAAATTTCGCCAAAACGCCAAAAATCGGAGTTTTTCGCCAATCCAATCCAAACCAAAAGCAAATATGCATGCTAAAGTGATAGGGAATCATTCCCAACAACCCAAGATAGTTATAGACTAGATTTGTGAGATAAAAATCTCACCTTTGCACTAAAATTTATGAAGATGAAGCTTGAAAGCAAGGAGAAGAAAGGAGAAGCAATCCAAAGCTTGAATCCAATATCTTCTACTTGAATTTGGAGTTGAATGTTGGATTTGCAATTGAATTTGTGCTTGGAGTTTTTAATTTCCAATTCCTTTCACCATTAATGCCCAAGCTTGAGTTAGTTAGGAAATTTATGAAGAGTGAGGAGAAGAGGGTTGGAACTTGGGCTTAATTGGCTAAACTAACCCAAAGTCCAAAGCGGGAAAAGTTAGTGAAATTTCACTAACTCCAAACCTATCGATGTTTATACTTAAAAAGTTGTAAACGACATTTCGAACTCAATGGAAGTGGTCTCGAGTCCTAATTTGACCGTTTGCAAAAAGTAGCTTTTCGGACCAAAATCCGATTAACGAGTTAATATCTAAATAAAATATTTAAATACAAACTCGATAAATATGCGGGTTGTTACAATATACATCATATAGCAACATAACTACTACATGTGCCAACATAGCAAATGCAACAAACAAAAAATGCATCCACCAAATCAATTATCATCCAACTATCATCCAGCAAATCCATAACCAATCAATATAGATCCACTTCTCATTAATATTTGTTGACTTGGTTTTCAATTTTAATCTCAGTTGATTCATTAATGTTGGATTTTACTAACATTCATTCTCAATTCAATTAGTTAACATTCACTAATTTATGTTTACATTAGTTCACTTCCAATTTGAATCAAATTAAATTCTATTTAAATTCATTTAACTTCCAATTTGATTTCAATGATTTATAGCTTTCAATTTCATTAACACTTAATGAATTATATACAATCAACTAAAAATCATATAACGACCAAATCATATAATTTTAAAAGAATCATTTTATATTTGGCATCATAAATTTCCAATATTAACTTTAATTAAGTCCGTAAGCCGTACATATATCATCCGTGAGAAATATCAATCTAATCGCTTATTCGATCACACAATTTCACTTCCAAAATAGTATCGTTCACACGACTCTCTAGTGCGGACTCAGATTTGGTTCCTTGATTGGAAACTGTTACTCTCCTTGCATAGCCATATACTATGATAGAGAATTCCAGAATCAAATTAAAAATCCATATCCAGGGTTCGCCGTCGAAAATCGAGTGAAAAATCCTAACTTGGATCGATATAAATCATCTCGAAATTTTGTGCTCGAATTTGGATCAAATCGTTATGCGAATAAAATAATATACGTACAATCTCACGTATTACCTTCCAATGGATTTCTATCCAATTTATCTATACAAAATTATTTTATTGACTTCTATTTTTTTTCACTTAATTACCCACAATCCATTATTCAGTTAGTATATTCATTTCTTTACATAGCATATTCTTTAACATTATCTTTTCTTAAACATCATATCAAAGAATTTGCTTACTCTAGTTCATTTTAAACATTCTATATAATTTAATTAAACTCAATTTCCTTTCCCAATTGATTCTTAGCTATACCAAATTCTTTTGTTTACATTTACTTCATATTCATAGTTTCAGTTAATACAAATTTATTTGTGGAACATTTTATTAATCTTCACTTTAATTTATAGTCATTCCATAAAAGTCTAACTTCATATATGTGATAACCCGCATTTCTGGGGATCTGTAATTGATAAAATAACTCGCCTAATTAATAAAAATACTGAATTTTTGATTAAACAAATGAAATTCTAATAAGCTAAAGAATATTTGGATATGTATATAAATAGATTTTTAATAGAATAATTATTTCAAATTGAATTTGTGTTTAAATATGAGTTGGTTTTAAATTGAATTTGTATATGAATTTAGAATTAAAATTTAAAAATTTAAAAGAAGAAGAGAAAAAAAAGAGATTTCAATTTATATAAATTAATAGTACATATGTATGTAAACATAAATGTAATATAAGGTAATATATTTAATAAAGATGTATTAAAACATACATATACAAATTTCAATAAAAGAATAATAATATAAATACCTTTTAAAATCGTATTTTCTTTAATAACAAGTGTATGTGGAGTTTTGTTATCAATTTAACATTTGTAAATTATTAATAAAACATTAAATACCACTTGTAAATTTTTAATGCAAGTTAAAGGACATTTGTAACTTGGGTGCATATGTGTAAGATCATTACAGCATTAAAGTGACAAGTGTCCTCAATTAAAATTTTAATTTCTTTAATCTTAATAAAACATAACACTTTATTTCTTTCTTTTCTTTTCAATAACCAAACCAAAAGATGTTCTCAAACATGATAATGGAAACCAAAACAAATGTTACCTGAATTGAAATCAAATCTGAGTTCAAATTAAAACTTGCAAATTAAAACCACAACAAAAATCTTCAATTTGCAAATCTGGAAGCTGCAGTTCAATTTCAACCTGCAATCCATGAAGTTCTTCACTTTAATTCAACCTGCAACAAAATGGAATTAAGTTCAACAAAATTTTAAGCATGCAAGAATCCAAACTTCATCAGCAAAGAAATCTGTAGGCATGTAGTGGATCTCACCAACAAAACACTTTAGATTTCAAGAGCCTGGAAAATAAATAAAAGAAATAAAGAATTAGAAACTGTCCTGCAAATTTTATAACCAGGTGAGTAAATAAATTTAAAACCGTTGTTTTGTTTTTTTTCACATGCCTGAGATGATCTGAAAACTTTGATTTATATTGCCTGAAAACCCATTTCAGTTTATTATTGAATTTGTATATATGTACGAACTCTGCTTTCTATTTAAAACCAAATTTCATTTCAAAATTTCAAAACCTTCAATAACTTTCTTATTTGATCTTGATGATTTAATAAAAAGTGTATGATAATGTTTGATGATAATTATAAAATGATTTCTGTAGATTTTAAATTTTATTTTCAATGTTTAAATGAGAAATTTGTAGCAAACTTAAATTTTGGTAAAAAAACAACTTGCTTAATTTTAGATTTGAATTATAGGATTGGATTCGTGTTTGAAATTCACGAATTTTAACATGCAAATTGAAATTTTTAGTGTGATAATCAAATTTGAAAATTGGGAATGAATGTTATCGGCAATTGGGTAAACTGCCAATGATCCCCTTGATAATTGAAGATGAATTCTTGAGTGATAGATAATGAATTGAAGATGATGGGAAAAATGCTTAAGAATTTTTCTATTGAGTAAATTGCTCGAATGGGATTGAACTAGGGTTTTTATTCTGGTTTCTGCTCGGCTGTATGGTCATGGTTTTTGCGACTCGCATAAAGGACCGGAAGTGATCGCGTGGAGTGCGAGAGTAGTATGGAGTCGAGTTGAAGGTGTAGCATGGTCGGCAAGGATCATCAATATCATGGTGGTCGGCGTTGGGGGAAGTTCTGTATCACGATGTTCTCTGCAGTTTCGAGATTGTGGTCGTATTTCGATTCGAACTTGTTTTCACGAATCAGGGTTTGGTTTCTTGCTCGAGAGGGTGCGTATGACCGACGTCGATGGTCACGACGATCGTGGGTGGTCGGCGACAGTGCGACATGTGCACGCGTTTATGATATGTGCACTAGAATTTTCGAATTTTAGGAAAGACGAGGGAAACCCAGAGTAGCACTCGTGTGTATTCGGGGGGCGACTCGAAGAAGATGGGAAGCTGGAGAGTCTCGGGAAAGGTGCGTGAGATTGCTGCGTTTTACTCGGAGTAGCACTCGAGTAGCTGCTGTGTTTTTCTTGGGTTTTAGGATCTTGCTTTGTAGATTAGTTCTGTAAAATAATAAGTTGCAAAATGACTCGCGTATTTGCTGGATTCAACTCGAGATTTTTGGTTGTTTGTTTTTGTTAGTTCTATATAATGTAAGTGCTGTCAAGAAAAATTAAGTGACGATGTTGCAGCTTAGAACTTGATGTTGATAAATGAAAGTAAGCTTCAAATTAAATACAAGTTTATAAAAGAAACAAATGTATAAAGTTAAAACTTGTTGTTTGAAATAAATTCAATTATCATTTTTAATGAAGTAATTAAAGTTAAGAATCAATTAATGAAGTAATTAGAGATAAATTGATTGGTAATTAAGAATTAATTACATTGAAATTAATAATGATTAATTTAAACTTTAATTACTTAGAGAGGTAATTAGAGAATTGTTAATAGTTAATGAACGGTCATTAACTAGGGATTATGAAATGGTTAATTAAGACAATTAATTTAAGATAATTAGTTAATTAATTAATTAAAAATGGTCACTTAATATAATTACTTAGGGAGGTAATTATCGGAAAATTACCAAATGTAATTAAGTAAAGAAAACTACTTATTGAAGTAATTGGGAATTAATTACTTAATGGAAGTATTAAGTATTAATTACTTGGTGTAATTAATTAAAGATTTATATAATTAATTAAGGAGTTAATTAATTAAGGTAGGTAATTATAGAATGGTTAATTACTGTGATGATTAATTAAGGCTGATTGATGGAAATAATCAACAACGAGCCATTAATGTAATTAATTTATGCAATTAATGAAGTAATTAAAGGTTAATTACTGAAGTTGTTTGAAGATAATTAAGTTGTGTTATTAAGTAAAGGATAATTACTTTACGTAATTGAGGGTAATTAATCAAGGATGATTAATTAAAATGGGTAATTGGAGAATAATTAATTAATTTGCTGTAATTAATTAAGGATTAAACACGCAGGATTTATAGTAATGGAAGAAATTAATTTAATTTATTTTATTTTAAATTAATTAAAGATTGTGTGATTAAAGTTTTTGTTTATGAATGGCTGAATGTTATTGGAAGTTTGGATTGTTGTTATACTTGGCAGATGTTTGTGATGCTAGGGTGTTAGATATGGATTATTTATCTGATATAAAATTGCTATGTGAATCTATTACTATGGGTATACATGGAAATGTTTAAAGCTTAAACAGCTTGTCTTATGATGGTATTGAATTCGAAGAGACCGGAGTCGGGTATTAGTGGGTACCTGAAACCACTTCGATTCCTTATAGATTGATATGTGGAACCAATAGGCTGATATGGAATGATTTATGTAAGTTGGACCATTTAATCTAAGTTTGGCACTTACAAATTGATGTGTGAAATAAGTAATGTCTATAACAGCTAGTGAAGTTATAAATTGATACAAGTTACCTCGGGTTTATATAAGTCGCTTGCTTTGTATTCCTATTAGATGGGTTTACTCACGCTGGTTTCCAGCCTGACCCAGGTGTTACTTTGATGTAATGCTCGGATCAGACCGAGTATTACAGATTTTCAAGTAAGGACGTTCTGGAGCTCAGGAGGCGAGCTGGATGGCTGGAACGTATGGAGCGTACCCGCTGTGATATATAGTTGTATATTTAGGACATGTTGATTTAGAACTGTCCCGTGTTTTGTAAATAATGTAACTCTGATATATAAAAATGCAAACATACTGATATAGTTCTTTTTGTAAACTGTTATTATGTGATATTATATTTTGATCCGCTGCGAATGTGAGGTTTTCTGTGACTGACTTCTGTTTCTGCTTCTTTCTCTTTTCTTCTTTTCACTAACTATCTGGAATTTTCGGGATCGAAATTTCCGGGTCGTTACAATTGGTATCAGAGCTGAAGGTTAAGCAAGAACCTAGGCTCTGGTGGGGGATACTCATTAAGGAAAGGGTCAATGGTACCCTAGAATGAGTTGAGTGTATAAATATGAGAGAGCGTACTTGTTATTTTCTTATATAATAGTTTTTAAATGATTTCAAAAGTAAATGAATCTTATATAAGAAATAGATTATCTATTATATTAAGGAAATTGGTTGTAGTATTAATTAAATTAAAAGTAATAGTAAGAATTAAGTGGTAATAGAATTACAACCAAATTGAAATTAAATTAAAGACAAGTTTGAAATGGATTCAAACTGAAATAAAATCTTGAAATTGGGAAAGGTTTCAGGATAAGGATAATCAATTAATTTATGTAATTAATTAAACTTTATTTAATGAGATTAATTAATGGATAATAATTGGAATTGATAAATAAGAGGGAGTTACTTAATGAAGTAACTAGAGGTAAGTAATTTAAGGGACAATTACTTAATGAAGGTAATTAAGAAATAAGTTAATTACCGAATGTGATTAATTAATGATGTAATTAATTTAAAGAAATAACAAATAATATTATTTAATGCATTTGAATGAAATGGTCCTATTTCAAACAAGAGTTGTTTGAAAATTTAAAAAAGAAATTTGTTTTGAATTAAAACCAAAGGTGGTTTAAAATTTTAAAGTATAACTTGGTATGTAAAAGAAATTAATATGTATACACGCGGATATACATAATATCAAAGGTGATTGGAAATAAACTCTAAATGGTGAGTTTTGAATTTGGAATAAGATGTGAAGTTTAGAATTTGAAATGGAAGTTCAAACTGGGTAAGGTTGACTGGATTAAGTGAATTGAGTTTAACTTGGGAAAGGTTAAATAAGTTGAAATGATCAACCTGATTTGGAAATTTTCAGATGAAATTAAGTTTTAACTTGGAAAGTTAAATGATTGATTATATTTGAGAGTTTGAGTGATCTCAAATTTGGTTGGAGATCCGAAAATTGGAAATGGATGGATGTTTTGAAATATTGGATGATATCATCCTATTGTTATTAATAATCTTTAAAATGTGAATTGGATTTGTTTTAATGAATGAGAAATGGAGTATGGTAATCCATTGTTGGGATAAAAAGGTAAACTGATTTAAAGGAATTAAACTAATAATTAAAGTATTAACTCGAATTTATGTAATTCGAGATGGTTCATAGTGAACCGGGATTTGAAATTAGTTCAAATTGAATTTGATTTGAATTAATTGAAATTGTGATTGAAGATGTATAAGTATAAAATTCAAATGGGAAATTTGAATTGGATTAATTTGAAACAATTTGAAATTGAGGTGAATTCAATTTGAAATTAGTCCGAATTGATTTGAATAATTTGGAATTGTAATTAAAGTTGAATAATTTTAAATTCAAATGGAATTTGAATTGAATTTGGGAAGAAATCAAGAATAATTCAACTTGATTTGGAAATGGAGTTTGAAATTGGGATTAATTCAATCTAGAGTTGAAATGAATTGAAATTGGAACCAGTTCAATTGAAATTTATATAATTAGTAAAATTTGAGATGAAGGTTGAACAAAGTTAAAATTTGGAAAGAACTGAGAAATTCAACTTGAATTGGGTTAAATAGATTTCAATGGAAATTGAAGTTATTTAAATTGGAATTGGGTCAATTTAAATGGAAGAGGAAATTTAAATTGAATTGATTGAGAATGAAGATTGGGAAGTGAACAGTTTTGACTCTGGACTATTTTTTAATATAAATTGTTTTAATATAAACCTATTTTTTCAAGCTATTCATTATATATACAAGCTTTATTTAAAAAAAAGCCAAACTATCTTATACTTGTTTTATAATTATTTTTGAAGCTGTTTAACAATTTTTCTAACTATTCTATAAACTAATTACCATTTTCAACTACTAATTACTATTTTATAGATATTTTGCAATTATTTAAAATTTCTATGACTATTTAACTATTTTACAATTACTGAACTATTTTACAGCTATTTTATAATCTGGTAATTATTTTTCAACTACTTATATATTCTTTAACTTTTCAAGCTATTTTCTAAATAAACTGGACAGAGTTTGAACTGTTTATTGGTTAAATACCCAATCGAGATAAGAATACAGGTAATAATCCAAATGGATTGAAGCAATTGTGAATAAGTGAATGAAAATTAAAATGAATGTGAATAGAAAGAGAATTGATTTGGCTAATAACCAATAAAGATAAATACGTAGGGTGTACGTATGTTATTCTTTTCGCATAGTGATTTAATCTAGATTCGAGCATAGAATTTCGAGATAGTATGTCGATCCGAGTTGGAATTTTTCACTCGATTTTCGACGGCGAACCTGGATATGGATTGTTGATTGGTTCTGGATATCTCTATCATAGTTATGACTATGCAAGGAGAATTATGGTTTCTGATCAAGAAACCAGATCTGTGTCCGCAATAGGAAGTCGGGTGGACGATACTAGTTCGAAAGTGAAATTGTGTGATCGAGTGAGCGATCAGATTGGTATAGCGTACGGATAATATGTGTACATCGTACGGATTTGAATAAAAATGATATTGAAAAGAGTAATCAAATTTGAATATTTGATTTTGAGTAAACAAAGTTAAATATCTTTGTTTTATAAAATAAAACTCCCCTTGATGAATCTATTGCCAAAAGGAAAGGATTTTGAAAGTGTTTGAAGTATAAAAGGATTTTTATACAAGTTTAAAATGATCCAAAGATTTTTATCAAGGATTATATATATATCTCTATATATAAAGGATCATATGAGGATTTTGGGAAAAGGTTTTGGGAACCTATGGATTTGGAAAGGCTTTTGATTTTTGGGTAAAATCAATATTGAATTTGGAATGCCTAGTTTGAGAATTATCGATTTTAGAATAATCGATTTTGTGTAAAGAAGCTTTGTATGAGATCATACTAGGTGTATGATTTAAAGATACTATATATGTATAGTATAAAGTGTTTTGATGATGGCTCTGGGGAAAAAGGCGCTCCCTTTAAAATGAACTTCTCAGGAGTACCACCGGGTGGTGCTGCCTTGAGCCCCAACGGGGATTCTAAAGTTGATCTTGTGAGGAGTCCGGACAAACTAGTTCCTGAGGATTATTGGGTAGCGAAAGTCGAGGGCGCTGATGTCTACAGGAGCATTTGGGTTATGCTGTGACGACAGTGTAACTCGATGTCACTGAGATCTACTGTGGGGACCATAGCGAAAATCGTGTGGAGGATGAGTGTCAACGGTCTACACTTGATTTTGCCGGGAAGGCAACGCAACACGGTAGACTGCGATCTATGGTTAAGTGGAATGAAGAAGTTTCATTCTTTTGGCAGCGAAATTCGATGGCACTGATGCCTACAGTTATATGGGTTTTTGCTGTGATAGCTACGTAACCCCAGTTGTAGCTGCGATCTGTAGCGGGTTCCATGGTGTAATCGAGGGGCGTGGAGGCCTTCAGTTATCTATGTATTTTGTCAGGATGGCAACGTAACCATCGGGTTAATTGCGACCATGGATGGGGGTGATGATTTCCAGAGCATTCTCACCAAAAATATATCCTCTATTTTCAAAAACTGTTTTCTATATTTTCAATAAAATTATTTTTCAAGTATTTTCACTGGGTGTTGAAAATGGGTCTGCTAAGTACTCATAGATTTTCAGTCTTACGCCTGATCAACGTATGACCGAATTTTTGTGAGAACGAGGACGAACTTATTGGAACATCGAGTTATAAAAAGCATTTTTTATAAAAAACTATTTTAGCAATATTATGTATATTTTAAAAATGTTTGAAAGTATTTCAAAGAATAATTTTTCCAAAAATAAGCTTTTCAATAAATTCTGGATTCATTCCTTTTCGAGGACAAAAAGATTCAAAGGGGAAGGAATGTGATAACCTGGATTTCTGGGGATCTGTAATTGATAAAATAACTGGCCTAATTAATAAAAATACTGAATTTTTGATTGAACAAATGAAATTCTAATAAGCTAAAGAATATTTGGATATGTATATAAATAGATTTTTAATAGAATAATTATTTTCAAATTGAATTTGTGTTTAAATATGAGTTGGTTTTAAATTGAATTTGTATATGAATTTAGAATTAAAATTTAAAAATTTAAAAGAAGAAGAGAAAAGAAAGAGATTTCAATTTATATAAATTAATAGTACATATGTATGTAAACATAAATGTAATATAAGGTAATATATTTAATAAAGATGTATTAAAACATACATATACAAATTTCAATAAAAGAATAATAATATAAATACCTTTTAAAATCATATTTTCTTTAATTACAAGTGTATGTGGAGTTTTGTTATCAATTTAACATTTGTAAATTATTAATAAAACATTAAATACCACTTGTAAATTTTTAATGTAAGTTAAAGGACATTTGTAACTTGGGTGCATATGTGTAAGATCATTAGAGCATTAAAGTGACAAGTGTCCTCAATTAAAATTTTAATTTCTTTAATCTTAATAAAACATAACACTTTATTTCTTTCTTTTCTTTTCAATAACCAAACCAAAAGATGTTCTCAAACATGATAATGGAAACCAAAACAAATGTTACCTGAATTGAAATCAAATCTGAGTTCAAATTAAAACTGGCAAATTAAAACTACAACAAAAATCTTCAATCTGCAAATCTGGAAGCTGCAGTTCAATTTCAACCTGCAATCCATTAAGTTCTTCACTTTAATTCAACCTGCAACAAAATGGAATCAAGTTCAACAAAATTTTAAGCATGCAAGAATCCAAACTTCATCAGCAAAGAAATCTGTAGGCATGTAGTGGATCTCACCAACAAAACACTTTAGATTTCAAGAGCCTAGAAAATAAATAAAAGAAATAATGAATTAGAAACTGTCCTGCAAATTTTATAACCAGGTGAATAAATAAATTTAAAACTATTGTTTTTTTTACATGCCTGAGATGATCTAAAAACTTTGATTTATGTTGCCTGAAAACCCATTTCAGTTTATTATTGAATTTGTATATATGTATGAACTCTGCTTTCTATTTAAAACCAAATTTCATTTCAAAATTTCAAAACCTTCAATAACTTTCTTATTTGATCTTGATGATTTAATAAAAAGTGTATGATAATGTTTGATGAGAATTATAGAATGATTTCTGTAGATTTTAAATTTTATTTTCAATGTTTAAATGAGAAATTTGCAGCAAACATAAATTTTGGTAAAAAAAACAACTTGCTTAATTTCAGATTTGAATTATAGGATTGGATTCGTGTTTGAAATTCACGAATTTTAACATGCAAATTGAAATTTTTAGTGTGATAATCAAATTTGAAAATTGGGAATGAATGTTATCGGCAATTGGGTAAACTGCCGATGATCCCCTTGATAATTGAAGATGAATTCTTGAGTGAAGCTAGATAATGAATTGAAGATGATGGGAAAAATGCTTAAGAATATTTCTATTGAGTAAATTGCTCGAATGGGATCGAACTAGGGTTTTTATTCTGGTTTCTGCTCGGCTATATGGTCATGGTTTTTGCGACTCGCATAAAGGACCGGAAGTGATCGCGTGGAGTGCGAGAGTAGTGTGGAGTCGAGTTGAAGGTGTAGCATGGTCGGCAAGGATCATCAATGTCATGGTGGTCGGCGTTGGGGGAAGTTCTGTGTCACGATGTTCTCTGCAGTTTCGAGATTGTGGTCGTATTTCGATTCGAACTTGTTTTCACGAATCAGGGTTTGGTTTCTTGCTCGAGAAGGTGCGTATGACCGACGTCGATGGTCGCGACGATCGTGGGTGGTCGGCGACAGTGGGACATGTGCACGCGTTTATGATATGTGCACTGGAATTTTCGAATTTTGGGAAAGACGAGGGAAACCAGAGTAGCACTCGTGTGTATTCGGGGGGCGACTCGAAGAAGATGGGAAGCTGGAGAGTCTCGGGAAAGGTGCGTGAGATTGTTGCGTTTTACTCGGAGTAGCACTCGAGTAGCTGCTGTGTTTTTCTTGGGTTTTAGGATCTTGCTTTGTAGATTAGTTTTGTAAAATAACAAGTTGCAAAGTGACTCAAGTATTTGCTGGATTCAACTCGAGATTTTGGGTAGTTTGTTTTTGTTAGTTCTGTATAATGTAAGTGCTGTCAAGAAAAATTAATTGACGATGTTGCAGCTTAGAACTTGATGTTGATAAATGAAAGTAAGCTTCAAATTAAAAACAAGTTTATAAAAGAAACAAATGTATAAAGTTAAAACTTGTTGTTTGAAATAAATTCAATTATCATTTTTAATGAAGTAATTAAAGTTAAGAATCAATTAATGAAGTAATTAGAGATAAATTGATTGGTAATTAAGAATCAATTACATTGAAATTAATAATGATTAATTTAAACTTTAATTACTTAGAGAGGTAATTAGAGAATTGTTAATAGTTAATGAACGGTCATTAACTAGGGATTATGAAATGGTTAATTAAGATAATTAATTTAAGATAATTAGTTAATTAATTAATTAAAGATGGTCACTTAATATAATTACTTAGGGAGGTAATTATCGGAAAATTACCAAATGTAATTAAGTAAAGAAAACTACTTATTGAAGTAATTGGGAATTAATTACTTAATGGAAGTAGTTAAGTATTAATTACTTGGTGTAATTAATTAAAGATTTATATAATTAATTAAGGAGTTAATTAATTAAGGTAGGTAATTATAGAATGGTTAATTACTGTGATGATTAATTAAGGCTGATTGATGGAAATAATCAACAACGAGCCATTAATTAATGTAATTAATTTATGCAATTAATGAAGTAATTAAAGGTTAATTATTGAAGTTGTTTGAAGATAATTAAGTTGTGTTATTAAGTAAAGGATAATTACTTTACGTAATTGAGGGTAATTAATCAAGGATGATTAATTAAAATGGGTAATTGGAGAATAATTAATTAATTTGCTGTAATTAATTAAGGATTAAACACGCAGGATTTATAGTAATGGAAGAAATTAATTTAATTTAATTTATTTTAAATTAATTAAAGATTGTGTGATTAAAGTCTTTGTTTACAAATGGCTGAATGTTATTGGATGTTTGGATTGTTGTTATACTTGGCAGATGTTTGTGATGCTAGGGTGTTAGATATGAATTATTTATCTGATATAAAATTGCTATGTGAATCTATTACTATGGGTATACATGGAAATGTTTAAAGCTTAAACAGCTTGTCTTATGATGGTATTAAATTCAAAGAGACCGAAGTCGGGTATTAGTGGGTACCCGAAACCACTTCGATTCCTTATAGATTGATATGTGGAACCAATAGGCTGATATGAAATGATTTATGTAAGTTGGACCATTTAATCTAAGTTTGGCACATACAAATTGATGTGTGAAATAAGTAATGTCTATAACAGCTAGTGAAGTTATAAATTGATACAAGTTACCCCGGGTTTATATAAGTCGCTTGCTTTGTATTCCTATTAGATGGGTTTACTCACGCTGGTTTCCAGCCTGACCCGGGTGTTACTTTGATGTAATGCTCGGGTCAGACCGAGTATTACAGATTTTCAGATAAGGACGTTCTGGATCTTAGGAGGCGAGCTGGATGGCTGGAACGTATGGAGCGTACCCGCTGTGATATATAGTTGTATATTTAGGACATGTTGATTTAGAACTGTCCTGTGTTTTGTAAATAATGTAACTCTGATATATAAAAATGCAAACGTACTGATACAGTTCTTTTTGTAAACTGTTATTATGTGATATTATATTTTGATCCGCTGCGAATGTGAGGTTTTCTGTGACTGACTTCTGTTTCTGCTTCTTTCTCTTTTCTTCTTTTCACTAACTATCTGGAATTTTCGGGATCGAAATTTCCGGATCGTTACATTATATATGACTTTTCTTAGTTTATAGTTATCTCAAAAGTTACAAATTTATCTTTACATTTTTTTTTTGCGCAAATTTATATTAAATTTTACAACCAGTTTACAAAGACATTGCTTGACTCAATGGCCTTTTCTTAAGTTCACTTACTTGTTTCATTTATCCATTCATCATTTCATGTTATATTTAAGTATATAATATTTTTATCACAACCAAATTTTCCATTTATATACATTTTAGTTCCTTTTGAGTTTTCCTTACTTGTATACTTAAATTATTTCCAGGTTCTGTTTATTTGTACAATATCTCATTACATATCCAAAACATCATTTTAACTTTTAACATTTGGTAAGTCTTGTTATATGTTATTAGAATGTAAATTTGGTATTATACAAATTTATAGAATTTCATTTTACTTAATTAGAATGTTCACAAATTTAATTTGTTTAAACCTCTTTACCTTTCAACTTTCAAGGTACACTACAACTCTAAAGTTTTTTTTCCAAAACATAAGCTTAGATATCTTAATCCTCTTATTTTATAAATTCTGGTTATTCACATTTCATTCAAATAATTTGAAAATCATTAATTAAGAGAACTTAGAAATTTAAATGCCCGGTTCTTTTCAAATCGTTTGAAATAAATATATTCACTTATATCTTTAATATATCAAATCATACCTTTGGAGTTTAAACCAAAACCCATTTACCCAAAAAAAAATCGAAGAAAAGCAAAGCTTCTTAGAAGTCTCCCCCACTTTGAGACTCGAAAATGAACGTCGATGATGCTGCGCAGTCATCACCGAAATTATTTTCCAGCGACAGAAGAGAGGAGTAATGAATTCATTCCTTCTTAAAAATCCTTTCAAAATATTTCCCATAAATATTTTCCAACTAATATCACAATATATTTTCTTCAAAGCTTTGAGAACCATTGTCAAAACCTCCGGGTTTTAAATTCAATATTTTCCAATTTAAATCTATTTAAATTTATAAGTCACCTTTATAAAACATTCTTATAGGATTTTCCTTCTTAAAACATTCCACAAGTGTTTTATCATTTTTCATTTTGTAATTCACCTTATTTATTAAATTACAATATCCAATTAATGATAATAACCAATATTATCATTCCTAAAAACCAGGTAAGCTAGATAGATCACAATAATTTCTAAAAATAAATTTTTTATATTCAAAATATAATTAGAGCAAAATTATTTCATTTACCCAATTTCAAAACAATACTATGTCGAATTGTTCTGTTCGAGTGTTTAGAGATCCCTATCAATGACGTTAATTACTCGTATTGACCAGAATTCATAAGCCACTCAACAAATCAACCGACACAATATAAAATATTTTATATCACTAACAAATACACTCTCTCACATATATACACTCAGCGACTCATCATAGGGTATAACTACCCTATTTATAAAGAGTCAGACCCCACAAAGCTAAGGTTATCGCTAAACCAAAGCTCTGATACCAACTATAAAGACCCACCTTTTTGGACAGTTTAAACCGACGATCAAATACACATGCCGGTTCTAAACCGTTCAAAAGGGCAGATGGTTATTGGGGTAAATAAGAAAAGAAAAGAAAGAGAAATAAAGGAAATGAAACAACACAGAATCTCGCAGCGGAACGACAAAATATAATAGTCAAATAAACAGTTCATGAAGCTGTTTACAATACTTTGATCATTATTTATACAACATTTATCAAAGTTATACATATACAACAAAACAAATAAAATAATGCAGCAGACAACATGATGCAAAGATAATAATATAATAGTATACCAAACCTTCGACTTCGTCCTCCAGAAAAGATCTTCAATAGGCTGAAAAACTCAGGTCTGACCCGAGCGTAAACCCCATCGTAAACTAGTGGTTATCAGAGGGTACCCCATAGGTATAACACAAAACAAAACGCAGTGGTTGCGAATAGGATAATCAGTATGACAAGGTACATGAGGCGATACCAACTAGGATACTAGTAGTTGCGTGATCCGGACTGATGTTGAGCATAGCCAGCAGCTACCTCAACACCGCGAAACAACACTCCCAAATCAAGGGGTGCACCAAAATCGAATCACAAATGTAATAGATATGGTATCGAAGAAGTGTGTCCGCTAGAGATGGCGAACCTCAATGGCCCGGCGCGGCTCCTGTTTTAGTCATGTCAGGGGTCATCCAATATCGTTCTCTTTCTTCAGTCAACGCGTTCACCAAACCATCCACTTCATTCTGGATCAACACTTCGCGTATAATAGTTATTAAATTGGTTTTCGGTATTGACAGAGAGTATGTCCATATCCGATCCCGGTCTCTTTAATAACTACGTATTATTACACCGGTGGCTCCTTTACATTTCAAATCGATTCATAGTTGATATCAAAATATCATATTCGCTTCAAAATCAAGTCCATTTCAAATATCATCGTATCTATTCAAAATGTAAGGTTCCGTTTCAAAAACATTTTCCGCCTCAATATCTCATTTCGATTTCCAAATCATTTCGAATTTCAATTTAGGTTGCAACTTCATTTAACCCAATTCGTATTTACATTCGAGATTTAAACATAAACATTTCACCTTATTGACCAGCTTGAATTTTTAGAAAATAGTTTTAAGTAGTTTAAAAGTAGTTTTAAATAATTAAAATAGTTAAAATACTTAAAATCTTAAAATGGATTTATAATAGATAAATTAGTTTAAAATTATTTAAATTGGGTTAAGTAGATTTAAATAGATTAAAATAGTTCAAGTATTCAAAAATGGTTTATATAACAGAGTAATTTGGAAAACAAAATAAAATAGCTTCAAAACCAGTCCATTTCAATTATAACTTCCCAATTCAAATCAATTTCAATTTCCATTCTACTGATTCAATTTCGATTTCAATTCAAATCAATGTCAACTTTGACTTCAAATTAATTCAATTTTACATTCACCTTCAATTAATTCGATTTCAATTTATATCGATTTGGAGCTTGATTTTCAAAATATCAATTTATAACACTTAACAAAATTATCCTTCAATATTTAAATTTAAATCCAAATTTCAAATATAATTCAATTTCAAGCTCAATTTCAAAATATCATTTTTATGTCACTTTTACTTAGTAATACTCAAAGCTCGAAATAATGTTCAATCTTTAAAACAAATAAATTTTCGAAATTCAATCATATCCCGATTTTTAATCTCAAAGCCTCAACTTAAATTATTTAACAATTTCCTTTAACCAAAATTTATTTCCACATTCCGAACTCAATTTTCCGATAAATTCGATTTCTATAAATTCGATTTCTATTTATAACTTTTAAATCAAAACATTTAAATAAATTTCAAATCGACGATTTTAAAAATTATTAATTTAGCTAATCCGGTGTCCGTATATAATTTTCTATCCTATGGCCAAGTGATCAGTTATTTCAATTAAATGTCAGGGATGAATATATATCACTTAAATCAAATCACAGTGTCATATATATGCATAACAGGATATATATAAGCAAATAAATATCCAAACATTTAAATATCAACCAATAGCATCCATTGAAATACATCATCCAATAGACAATACAATTCATGACAATTTCCTAGTTATCAATGTCAGGTAATTTAATCGCTATTCAATTTAACTGTCAAATAAATTTTCAACGGTTAATTCAAATGACAATCTATATGACAATTAAATTTTATCAAACAACGACAAATAAAATTCATATCATTTCATAATGTCAAATTTAACTAGCATAAAGATATTCAGCACGTTGTGAGTGTTATAAAACACCCACCTTGATTTCAATGTAGTTCCAGCGTTTTATTTCGAATAAAATTAAACGAGCGTTTAATTTTACCCGAAATTTTCACTAGCTCCAAACGATTCCAATCCAGCTCCGTAGCGTAGTGCTCGTCAATTTAATATTAAAATATTCAATTTTCACAAATTTACTTTTAATTCGATTTTAAAAGTTCTACAACATCATTCTAACTTTAATATGATAAAATAAAATTTTACAAATAATTTTTAATCATATTAAACCCGTTATTCAATTATTCAATAAATTCCAAATATTAAATTTAAACAATTTTGATTATCCAATAATTCATTATCCTTTGAAATATTTGAAATTGACTTATAAGATTCAACTTTTAAAACCAATTCACATCTTAGAACACTATTTCCAATTTACAGTTATTCAATAAGTTTTAAATATTTACTTTAAACAATTTACCTATTCAATATTCAATTATTTGATTTTAAATAGATTTTACTTATCAATCAATTACTCTATTATCCAATGAATTCAACATTTATTATCCTATCCGACTATTGATTTCAAAGGCATTCACTAAGTAGCATTTATTTTTCAATACTTATTACTATTCAAATCTTCGAAACCAATCTATTAAAATTTGTATTACTACCTAAATAATTCACAATTCTTATTCACTTATTTACATTTGTTTTTCCATATATTCCCTCATAACCAAGTTATAACATTTGAGTCACTTCAGTTAGTTTGGAACTCCATTCAATCTATAAATAATTACTTGGACAATTATTGTTGCAATTCATTACAGTTATTATTATTCCAAACGAATTACAAATTTTTTCTAACATTAAATCACGAAATCTTATTAAATTAGCTATTTTAATTATCGAAAATTTACCGGTCGTTACATGGAGATTTGGAGATTTTGAGGAAAGAAAATCGAGTGATTCAGCCATTAAACGAATAAGTGGCGGCTGAAGAACCCTAGCTCGGTTTTGTTTGCAAATGTGAAAATCTAGGTCCTTTTATAGAAATTTGCCAAAACACTATTCATCTCCAAATTTCCAAACTCAAAACGAAGCATGCCGCCTGGCGTTTATAATGTTTTACCCTATTCCGAACACAATGGAATATATATAGGGAGCCAATTCGATCGAATTTGGAAGATATGATTTCAAATCGACTATTTAAATTTAAAAATTCACTCAATCCGATTTCAGTGTGTTTTAGCTTGCCTCGGACAAACCATAAATCCGATTCACCCGAAATTTGAAATCTTATAATAATATAACATTACGGATCCGATGAAACTGGTTTTGTCGAAATCCGAGACTATTTGAAAAATGACTATTTTTACTCGTCAATTAAATATTAAAATATTCAATTTCTGCAAATTAACTTTTAATTCAATTTTAAAAGTTCTATAACATCATTCTAACACCAATATGATTTAATACAACTTTATAAATCATTTTAATCACATTAAACCCAATTTCCAATTATTTCTGAAATTTCAAATATTAAATTGTCGATTTAGTTATCCAATTAAATCTAGGTATTCGAAATAAAATTTATTCGACTTAAAATTTTTACTTGTTAATATTAAAAATCAATTAAATATACGAATTTCAAATGACAGAAATTCTGGGTCGTTACAAACTTCCCCCCTTAAATGAATTTCGTCCTCGATATTACCAAGTAAGAAAAAGTTACAGAATCCATTAACTTTTCAAACATCCATTCAAATTAGATTTCAAATTCACTTAAGTGTTTAACTTTCCCAAAATCCAATAGTTAATATTCTTACAATAACTTTACTAAGTTTTCAAATCATACTTAGTTATCTTTTCAAAACCAACTATATCGTTTAACTTTTCACTCCAAAATCAAAGTTATAACTTTCGTACTCCAAAATGACAATATATATATATATATCACAAATATACATCTCATCAAAGTAATGAGGCATCCCGTGGGGAAAAAGGTGTAAAAGTACGATATGTAATCCGAGATATGTACCTTATATATTATTAGCGAGCATATACGGCTAATATAGTGCGAAAGCGAGCTCCAAATGCGAAGCAAGCGAAATCCACTCCTACTATACACTCAACAAACAATGAGAAACATGTATATAGAAAGTAATATCAATATACAACATATACCAACAACTATATATGCCAATATAGCAAATGCAATCAAAAGCAATAAATTCAACCATCAACCAACTAGCATTCAACTAACATCCATAACCAAATCAATACACTTTCATTTCTCATTAATATTCAATGAATTGGTTTTCCAATTTAAATCACATTTGATTCATTAACATTGGATTTACTAGCATTCATTCATATTCAATTTCCATTAGTTTGCATTCACTAATTTATATTCAAGTTGGTTCGCTTCCAAATCAAATTCAATTCTATTTAAGATTCACTTAACTTCCAATTTGGTTTCAATTACTTTAGCTTTCGATTTTATCAATTCAATTTCATATGGATTTCTATACAATCACTAACAACCAACATATAACCAACTTAACAAGATTTATTTAATTCGCTTACATTCATTCAATTTGGTTCATCACTTTTAATTAGCTTTAATGAATTAACACTTACATCCATTATTTCATATCAATTTATTTACACTCAATTGATTCACATTCAATTCATTCATTAATTCAATTGCTAATTCATTTAACAAATAAGGTTGAATTTCATTACATAACTCAAGTTCATATTCATCACTTCACTTTATTAATTTACTTCGATACCAAAATCAACTTCATTCAACATCACTTAAGTTATATTCCATTTCAAACATCATTTGTTTAACTTAACTTAAATTTCCACTTATAAATCCAATTTTAGATTCCAATTCTAAAGTAAATTCTATTTAACTTTCCTTTAGTTAAATTTCAAATCATATATTTATTATGCTAACCCAAATTCTTTATTCTTTACCAAATCCAAATTTATTATCTTATATTATAAATCCACAACTCGTTTCACTTATATTCAACAATTTCAATTCATAGTTCAAATTCATTTTTATTTACAACTCATATTTATAAATATATTCATATAGTTTCACTTCTTATATATAAGATTATTTCACAATTGTAAATCACATTAATTGTAAATCCATACTTAAAAATTCATTTGCTTATACAATTTTTCTTTTAGTTAACTTATATATATATATTCTTACATTTTCAACAACCAAACAACCATATATTATAAACATTTACATAAAATTTATTTCTTTTATATACAAAAATAGTTTTGGGTAAAATTATTTCATTTACCCAATTTAAATGATACTATGTCGGTTTATCTCGTTTAAGAGTTTAGAAACCCCTGTCGAAACAATTGGCCAGACTGCACCGACCAGAATCTATAAACAATCAACCGATAAGTCAACACAATACAAAACAATTTTTTTTATATTCACTAACAAATACGCGCTCATAGCTATTATTACACTCAAACTCATTCTAGAGTACTGCTGACTCTATCTCTAATGAGTAATTCCCAACAGAGCCAAGGTTGTCGCTTAACTATATGCTCAGATACCAAATGTAACGAACGGGATTTTCGACTCACGAAATTCGACATTAATACGTCCATTGTATAAACTGCCGAGCAATCGAAGGCCGAAAAACCGAATCGTTAGGGTTAAACAAGAGGTAGAAGATAGAAGGAAAAAGAAAGAAGAAGCAACAGAAAAAAATATCAGAATCTCACATATTGCAGCGGAACAACATAAAATATATCAGTGAATAATCTTTAAAGCAAAGAATCATATCTGTTATTACATCACATCACATTACATTACATTATCAGAGTTTACAACAAACAAACATCAGAAAAGAAATACTATATACTAGTTGATACGCCATGCCATCCAGCTTGCCTCCAGATCTCTACAGCAACTCCTTTATAATTCCATCACTTTGATTTATAAAAATCCAATTTTATAAATTTTATATATAAAGCTTTTATAATAAATTCAAAAAATCTCTATTTAAACTATTTTATAAAATCATTAACTCCATAATTTAAAAATCATAGTAATTTTTATAACATTAAAATTATAATGTTTATTTATTTAAAACGAATCAATCCCAAAATTTAATAAAACGTATACTTTCAAAAATCACTTTAAAATCCTTTTAAAATTTGAAAATCATCACTTTAACACTTTTAATTTTCCAAAATAGGCCCAATGCTGCAACAACACTAAATATAACAATCACGGCATCCAAAATATCATATCATATGATAACAGAATATATCACAATATCTGTAAATAAATCAATACAAGTGAGGAATCCAGTTGGATCCCTCCAACCTGTTTCCCTGCATCCACAGATGTTAGCACAATACCAATCCCGTTTCAATACGGGATATCTCGATACATGGGTTTATATAAAATATTATCCGCTATTATGTGGCGCAATAGGGTCTCATCCGCTATATAATGCGGTAAAATCAACTCCAAGTCCACTTCAAGGTGGAATATCGCGGTATATGTGTTTAATAAATAACATACGCTTAATATACGGCGTATAGGGTCTATTTCAATACAACAGATAGCAATTTATCATTTAATCACACAATCAAGAAATTTTAGATCTAACTATTCAAAATTTAAATCGAAACAATTCGATTGAGTGAGAAGTTCTCACCTTGCTTCCAATAACAGTTGCAGTGTTTTATTTCGAATAAAATTAAACGTGCGTTTAATTTTACCCAAAATTTTCACTAGCTCCAAACGACTCCAAACCAGCTCCATCGCGTAGTATTCGTCAAAACGAATCCAACACAATTCGTTTCGTGAATTTCCGACCTCGTATCAAAAGGTTATGTTATTTTAAAGATTACACAATTTTCTTTTTAAACCTAACTCAGATCATAGCCGCACGTTCCCTGTAGCCACATCAGGGCCGTCCCCTCCAACCTTCTTCCTCCAGCACACATACGTAAAGAACAACCCATAGCCGCCACTTTGCATCGAATTTTCGCGGCCAATATACATGACTTCACGACGATTAGCGACCTTCATTTGAAATCCCCAGCCACGACACGCCTCCACCCCAAATATCTTGAAGCTAGGTTGCACAAATCCCGAGAAAATGCATGCAAAACCCTAGGCAAACGCGGCCCATTTTCCCCCTCCATGTCGCTACATATTCGATCATCTCCGTATAGATTCGAAGCTCTCATCGTCCCCTTTAATTTGTTAGTTGAAGGTTCTTGCTAATTGTCTATGGATTTGGAGATTCTGAGGGAAGAAAATCGAGTGATTTCGGCCATTAAACGAATAAGTGGCGGCTGAAGAACCCTAGCTCGGTTTTGTTTGCAAATGTGAAAATCTACTTCCTTTTGTAGAAATTTTCCAAAACACTATTCATCTCCAAATTTCCGAACTCAAAATGAAGCGTGCCGCCTGGCGTTTATAATGTTTTACCCCTATTCCGAACGCAATGGAATATATATCGGGAGCCAATTTGATGGAATTTGGAAGATACGATTTCAAATCGACTATTTAAATTTAAAAATTCACTCAATCCTATTTCAGTGCATTTTAGCTTGCCCCGAACAAACCGTAAATCCGATTGACACGTAATTTAAAATCTTACAATAATATAACATTACGGATCCGATGAAACTGGTTTTGTCGAAATCCAAGACTGTTTGAAAAATGACTATTTTTACTCGTCAGTTAAATATTAAAATATTCAATTTCTGCAAATTAACTTTTAATTCAATTTTAAAAGTTCTATAACATCATTCTAACTCCAATATGATTTAATATAACTTTATAAATCATTTTAATCACATTAAACCCAATTTCCAATTATTTCTGAAATTTCAAATATTAAATTGTCGATTTAATTATCCAATTAAATCTAGATATTCGAAATAAAATTTATTCGACTTACAAATTTTACTTTTTAATATTAAAAATTAATTAAATTTACGAATTTTAAATGACAAAAATTCTAGGTCGTTACATCAAGCAACAAGCAAATATACGAATTGAACTAGTCATGGTCAATCATTAGCATCCATACGAAAATCAACCCGTGAGATAATTCAATTGACGAATTCAAACAAATATATATGAACGAAAATATAGGGGTTCGAACCCTATATAAACAATTAACATCATCGGCAGTTGAGCATTCGAGTTCGAGCAAAATAGATACCAAAAATCAAATCAACAACTCGAATCTGATCGAGTTCGAGCTACTAAACAGTAAAGCATAAATGCACAAATTACATACCAGATTGTTCGAATCGAACTCGATCATAGAAGCAGCCGAAGCTAAGCTACGAAGAGATGGTTGATTGACAAAGAAAACCGTATATAATTCATTCTTCAGTCAACTACCTAAGTCGGCAGCATCAACAAATTCTAAACCCTAGCTTTAGCAAAGAGGAACAAGCAAAGGCACGAGGCCAACATTATTTTAGAGCAAAGAAAGCAACGAAATAAAAGAGACAAAGGGGCCGACATTTTAGTGATAATTTATTTTGGGCCAACCTTGTTATTAAGGCTTTAGTTTAAAATTAGGGGTTTATTGTTTAATTTGTTTTTAAATTTGAATTTTTCTTTTAAACTTGTGTAATTTCTAGTCGTGTGACTAGAGGACGACTAAAGTGGTGTAGTTCGAGAATTCGCAACTCAGTGGCTGAGTTGTGGCAGGGTTTTGAGCGTAGAGTTAGGCTAGTCGATAGCGGGTGTCGTAAGTTTACGTGTGTAAGCGTCTGACTATCTAATTTCTAGTAGAAACCTTAGAGGCAGCACGTAGGCAGGGTTTTGCCGAAGCTGGGTAAATTCTGTGTTGTTCTATTTCTGCATTTACTATTCTGCTATTATTTATGCTGCTATAATTCTGATATATCTTCGTTGAAATTATTTTACAAACTTTCACAATAAATTTTTATAATTATAGTATTATCCTATTCACCCCCCTCTAGGGTGAAATCAATCCTATAAGTGGTATCAGAGCTAGGAACAAAAGACATTTTTGTTTTAAAAAGTTTGATTTTTCAAAGACCAATTTTTTTTTCAAATTTGGATTTTTAAAATGGCTACTTTTACTGAGGGTCGGTCAAGTATTATCCCTCCTATTTCTGATGGAACGGATTTTTTGAGTTGGAAATTAAAAATGGAATTTTATTTAAAATATGTTAATGTTAAATGTTAGGATATTATTGAAAATGGGTGTAATATAACAGATGAGAAAATTATCTCGATTAATGCTCTTGCTATGCATATATTATATTCTCATATTAATCAAGATAATTTTTACTTTATCTCTCACTGTGAAAGTGCATAGGGAATCTGGAATACTTTTGATACAATATACAGTGCAAAAGTCGATAGCAATAAGAAATCCTCCATAATCGACACAGAAACATGCTTGACAGGATTGACAAAAAGCAATAGTGATGATGATGGTGAAGATGGAGCAGCTGAGCTGGCATTACTAATGAAGAGATTCAAAAAGTGGAACCGCAAATACAGAAATACAGCTCTAAATCAAAAATTGATAAGCAGAATATTCAAAGCACTAGACAACCCAAAAGAACGGAAGATCATCTATCACAAGTGCAACAAACCCGGACACGTCAAGCCCAATTGTCCTCAGAATCGACACGGTCGAGAAAAGAAATCAAAAAGGAGAAATTCTGCAGCCATGTGGAATACAAGTGATGAAGATAATAAAAGTACTAGCAGTGAGAGTGAGAAAGCAGATATGTATCTTCGAGGTGATATAACTGATAATGACGATGACGAGCCAAGCAAGGTATCTAAACTTACTCACTCAGAATTACTTATATATTTCCACAAAGTAAATGGCTGTTTCGAAAGACTTAGGGAGAAATATGCTAAACTTGAATCACAAAGAGATACTTTGACAGGTTTTAAAAAACAGCTTGATCAATTAGTTAAAATCTATGAAAGTAAGATCCCTAAGTGTGATAAGTGTCCATCACTCGAAGAATCAGAAATTAAAATTAAATCGCTTGAAAATGAATTCTGATTTTGAAAGAGAGTGAAAATACTAGGAGAGAAAATTCTATTAAAAAGTGCACCCAATTATTGAATGAAAATGAATCACTTAAAACACAAGTCCAACAACTGTCAATGACTTTAGGAAAATTCTCCAAAAGTGAAAAATCAGTGAATATGCTATTAAGGAAACAAACTGTTAATACTATTAGACAAGGACTTAGGTATAATCATTCTGAACGTGTTGAAAGCAAAATTAATCAAGTAAAATCCGAGTGCATAATTTATAGAAAATATGGACATAATCAAAATAGTTGTTGGTATAGACCGAAACACGTAAAAACTATACCAATTTAGGTTCCAAAAGGCACAAATATAAACTCTCTCAAAATTAAACAAATTTGGGTGCCGAAAGGAAAATATATAAATAGTTTTGGGTCTCCACAAAATTATTTTTCAAAATATTTTACCACTAACAACCATGGACCTATAAAAACAAATAGGCCACAAAAAACTTTTCTCGTGTAGGTGTGGTGGTAGGCTAAGGAGCAACAGCAGTGTTATCTGGGGTCTGGCTGTTCCTGGCACACAACGGGCAACAAATCAAAGTTCCTTAGCCTAGTATAAAGGTGACAGAATCACAACGGGCAACAACGAAAAATTATCGTAAAGGTAAAACAGGTAAAGATATCTTGAAAGATATATGTGAAAATCTGCACCATAATTTGATTTAATTCAGCCAGTTATTGATAAAGAAATGATTGATGATAATGATTCTGACTTTTTTTAAATTGTTGACCAATTATATTCCTTTGTCAAAAACATTTTAAAAATCTCTAGAGTCTTTGGACTATTTCATATAGATTAGTTTGGATTAATGATGGTGTTTTATTGGTTGATGATAATACATTTGGCTGACTCTATATTCACATTTTTTGTTTATTGACACGGCTTCAATTAAAATTGAAAAGAATTTCACTTAAAAAGGTCTTCAACAATTTATTGCAACATCATGGTCTGGTCTATAGCATCCAACTAATGATAATTTCGAGTGAAAGGAAAGTTCAGATGCAGATTACACTGGTAATCTAGTTGGTAGAAAAATTACTAGTGAAACGTGATTTATGTTGAGACATTTCAGTTGTTGCATCGTTTTTTCAAAGAAAATATCTGCATATTTTTCGTTTCAAATATTTTAAAATAGCAGAAATTTTCTTATAAAACCCCTTCTAGAAAATCATTGTGGACCTTGTTTCAGATTAGTCATTTTTCGAAAATTTAATAATTATTTTTAAATATGATTTTAAATGGCTACATTGACTAATCTGACTCCCTACTAATTATCGAAAAGATAAATAGTGATTAAAAAAGTGACGAGTGTTGATATTAATCATATATTATAACTTGAGATGGTAAATTTAGTAAATTTCTTTAGAAATTAGAACAAGTGTTATAAAAACTTTTGTTGGTAAAAAATTCCATGACCAACTCTATTTCTACCATATTTCTAACGACCATCACTTATCAAAATTCAATATAGTTTGTCAATATGTGGTATTTTAAACAGAAAATCATTCATGTTTCATTTTATATTTAAAAAAATGATCCAAAGTATTCACTCTCATTTAAATGTCCTCACGGTTATGCATGGGTGAATTACTTGGAATTTTTGATTATGTGCTTCCATGCTCATTTAAAAGTCCTCACGGTTATACATGTATGGAACGCACATCAAAATTGATTTATTTAATAGACAAGTTTATCCTAATCCCATTTAAAAGTCCTCACGGTTATGCGTAGTTAGATGATACATGAATTCATTTTTTTATAAAAAAATTTGGAATACTACAAATCTCATTTAAAAGTCCTAACGGTTATGTATGGTTAGTAGATATTCAAATTCCTGATATAAATATACCACAAATAGACACAACTATATGGTTTTATATGATGACATCACCCCTATCATTTCAAAGTGGCATATGCGTCAAATAGAGTATTTATGATTTTTGTTTGATTTTTTATTGAAATTTAATATTTATATTCGATTGAGTTTTAATGTTGTATTAATGTCTATCACTTTATCTCTATTTTTCTAACACTATTACTCTTTTGCTAATAACAAAAGGGGGAGAGTGTAACAACCCGCATATTTAACGATTTTATATTCAAATATTTTATTTAAATATAGCGTCGTTAGTCGGATTTTTGGGTCTGGAAAGCTACTTTTTGCAAATGGCCGAATTGGAACTCGAAACTACCTCCATTGGTTCCAAAATGGCGTTTGCGATCTTTTTGAGTATAATCTTTGATATGTTTGGAGTTTGTGAAATTTTGGCTACTTTTTCCTACTTGGGCTTAAGTTTGGGTTCAGCCCCAATCTCCACTTAACCCTCTAACTCAACCCCTTCTCTTCATTCATCTCCTTTTCATTTTATTTCTCAAGCTAAAACCGAAATGGGGGAAAGGAAGTGGAAATAGAAATTAGCAAGCCCTAGTTCTTCTTGTAAACTTGATTCTTCCTCCAAAATCAAAGGGAATCCATTAGTAAGTTCATCTCCATCTTCTCCATCTCTTCTCCTCTTCAATTTCAGTAATTTCCTGACCCTAACTTAGGAAATACTTGCTTTGATTCTAGATTGAAGCTTGTAGTGTTGAAGTGGAGTGTAGTTGGTTGATTCCTTGCATTTGTGCTTCTTCATCTTCTTTGTTTTGTGTAAAAAGGTGAGTTTTGAACTCACATCTATTTCTTATGATTTCATTGATGTTGGGTATGAATTCCTAACACCTTTTTCATATGCTCTTGCTTTTGGTTTGGATTGAATTGGTGAATATCCAAATTTTTAGTGATTGGGTTCAATTCTTTAAAGATCCTAACTTTGATGTTTGAATATGTTTTTGGTTGCGAATCGGAGAGCTAATGGAGCTGGGGTATCTATTGGCTAAAGCTCCTTAGGTCCATTGCTCGAACGATCGCGTTTTGGAAGAATTTGCATTTTATTGAAATAGGGCAGGAAGTGCAAAATCATCAGGTTCGGCCGACCGAGCCCTGTAGCCGGTCGACCGACCTGCTTCCCGAGAGTTTTTATGAACAGTGTCCGGTCGACCGAGCCCTGTAAGCGGCCGACCGACCTGCTCCTATTTGCCCTGTTTTGCCTGTTTTTGTATATTTTGATTTGTTTTCCGGATTTTATCGATTCAAGTTGCTTTTTAGTGGTTGTTATTGCATATTTGGCTTTGATAACTTACTCTTGACTTCATCCACGGGTTTTTATAAAATAATCTCTCGAATCGCATTTAAAAGCTCGTTTCTCCAATTTATAAATTCTATTTAAAACACACACTTTCGCACTTCGAGCGAAGTGGAAGGGTGATTAAATGGTTGGGCAAAACACGGACCATGAATCTGTGCGTTTATCTTTCCGATTAGTCCCTGACCTATTCGATTGATTGTTTTGACCTTCGGGTTTAGTTTACCGATGATATGAGGTAAATTTGTACTGCTTTGAGTGTGAAAGTGACTGACGGATAGTAAACCGTTTAGTGCAAACGAGTGGTTATGGGACGCACGTTAACACTGTTCGGATTCCTTTTCGAGAGTTGTGACACATTCCGCCAGTTAGTGGTGTCCAGTACTGGGTCTTCGACCTTCACCACTACGGTTTGTTGCCTCTGGGATGGTGTCTTCGGACTTTCTCCCTAGGTTTGTTGCCTTTGGGTATGTTGCCTTCGGGTGTGTGCCTTCGGGTTTGTTGCCCTATATAGTTTTGCTCTGATGTTGGCCTTATGTGCCGCATGGGTGATACTTGGGTTTGGAGCCTTCGGGCTTATGGATCCTTGTTGTACAGTACTGAGCTCGAGCAATCATATGTTTCATTGATATTATATTCCCTTGGTATCGCCCATCGTGTTGGTCTGTTTGAGCCGCATGATGTATAACGATTACCTTGTGGAACTTGTATACCTTATTGGTATTTGTTATTTGCCTTTTGGCTTGTTTTGGGATATTTGTATCCTTTGTTTCTATATGTTGCTGATGATATGAGGCTTGTTCTATATGATTCATCTCTTGTTGATGATTGTGTTATCTCCTCTAGAGATATTTGTTATACTGTATGACCTTGCAGGTTTATTATTGTTCAGTTTATCTAACTGATTTGTTATCTAGACTGACCCATGTATTTTATACTCGGGTCAGACCGAGATGTTTCAGGTTAGGTGCTTTTGGGACTTAGCCTATTTTGCTTCCGTATGGACTATTCGCTAGCTTCATTTTGTTATAGCGTCTTTTGTGGTCCTTATCTGTTGTAACTCTGATATTTATACTTTTTTCGTCTCGTCTGTATATTGTGGTCTCCTGTACCACTTGACATGTATTATTTTGTATACTCTATTGTGTATCTGTTTATGTGTATATTATGATCGACTGTTCTGTGATGTGAATTACATTTGAGTTGTTATATTTTCTTCTGATAGATCCTATAGCCATTGTAGTTTTGCTTTAAATATTTATTGAATAGGTCGAATTTTAATGTGATTCTACTTTTCGACGTATTTAGTGAATAGTTAAGGTAAGATTACACATGGTCGCTTCCATTATACTCTATTGTCCGCATTAGCCGACAATATTATCTATGTAATACTCTTTGTTAACGAGGCTCTCGGAGTAGGGCGTCACAGCGTGGTATCAGAGCTGTGTTCAGAACAAAATATGATAAACACATAATAGAGCACATATTACGATACAAAAAAGTGTATTAGTGATACAGATCCTTGAATCATCATGTCTCTTTATCTCATCAAGGCTAGATAGTATTTGGGAATACGTCTAGGATTATTCCGTAGTATCCCATATTGAAATATCTACCTTGTGACTAATCTTTTCCTTATCTTGACTTTCAGCTTATGGCTGGAAGAGGCAGGGGACGACGTTCGGATGCTGGGCAATCCAGTGGCACACATCCGGATGGCGTTTATATGTCTGCCGATCAGTTCATGGAATTGTTTAGGAGCACTCAGCCTCCCGTTCCTCCTCGAGTGTCTCCACCTCGCAAGTCTGCTTTTGCACGTCAGTGCAGTGATTTTGCTCATCTTGGAGGAAAACCGTTTAAGGGTTCCGAATCCGTTCTTGAAGTCCAAGCTTGGTTTCGCACATGCGAACGTATCTTTTCTCGCATGGATCTTTCTGACCATGATCGAGTTCTTGTGACTTCTAACTTATTGCAAGAGCGTGCTCTTGATTGGTATGAGCTTCTTGTAGCCGAGATTGATGAGTCTACTCTTTATTGGATTTAGTTTCGGGAGCGATTTGAACTCAAGTTCGTTCCTGAATCTGAAAAATTTTTATTGACCCGTCGCTTCCTTGAGTTGAAGCAAGGGGAGTCTTCTGTTTCTGAGTATGTTGCATCTTTCGAGGCTTTATCTAAGTATGGTCTTGAATTCATCAGTACTTCTTATAAGAAGAATTTGAAGTTTGTTTCTGGTCTTAAGAAATATCTTAAGAAATCTTTGTTGCTCCAACTTAAACTTTCTTTTGAGGAGTTGGTTGATTCTGCGCTTCATCTCGAGACCGTCGAGAAGGAGTGTGATAGTGATGTTGATGTTGAGGTTTCCAAGAACCCCAACAAGAGGCCGTTTCCAATTCAGAAGAAGCCTTTTCCTTAAGACCGGTGGTCCTAGTTCTCATCCTCAGTCTTCTGGAACACCTTTCGTCCGGAAGTGTTTCAACTATGGTTCTCCCGACCACATAATTCGAGCTTGTCCAAAGCCTCTCTTCTGCGCTATTGCAAGAAGGAAGGTCATCATGTTTCAGCTTGTCCTACTGCTCCTGCTAATGCAAAATCTGGCAAGCTCAATGTGGCTAATGCTTCTGGAGGTTCATCTCAATCCAAAGGTATGTCTCCATCTATTTTGGAGGGTTCAATTTTATTTCATGATCATAGTATACGAGTTCTTTTCGATACGGGTGCTTCACATTCTTTCGTATCGAAGAAGCTTGTTGATGATTTATCTTTGGATGTTTCTTGTATGGCTACTTCTTTAAGGATTGCGAATCCTATTGGGGGATCCGCGACCCTTAGCTTTCTTTGTGATGATATTGAGATTGTTTTATGTGGCTTTTCTTTCCATGCGAATCTGCACGTTGTTTCTCATTTGGGTTTTGATATGATTTTTGGTATGGACTGGCTAGTGAGGTACGATGCCAGGATTATTTGTTCAGAGAGAATTTTATATCTTTGTCATCCTGATTCGCCTTCTCAGTTATCTCTTGTTCTTCGGGATGTGGATAATTCCGAGATGGCTTTATATTCTCTTGATTCGCGAGATGATGAGGATATATCTCGTATTCCTATTGCTTGTGACTTTTCTGATGTTTTTGAACCTGTTTCGGGTTTGCCACCCAAGCGGGCAATTGAGTTCCGCATCGATCTCATTCCAGGCGCGCAGCCAGTTAATCGTCCTCCCACGAGGATGTCTACAAAGGAAAATGAGGAACTCAAAAAGCAGCTTTAAGAGCTTGAGTCCAAGCAGTTGATTCAATCTAGTTTTTCTCCGTGGGGATCCGCGGTCGTCTTTGTGAAGAAGTCTGATGGAACTCTTAGGCTTTGCATTGACTATCTCAAGCTTAACGAGTTGACCATTAGGAATAGGTATCCGTTGCCTAGGATCGATGACATTTTCGATCTATTGAGTGGTGCTAAGGTCTTCTCTCAGCTTGACCTTGCCACAGGTTTTCATCAATTACGAGTCGCGGAGGATAGCATACCTCTTACTGCTTTCCGCACTCGTTATGTTTCTTTTGAGTGGCTCGTTATGCCGTTCGGTTTGACGAACGCTCCTGCTTTCTTTGTTGATCTCATGAATCGAATATTCCGGGAATATCTCGATAAGTTTGTCCTTGTGTTCATTGATGATATCCTTATTTATTCTAAGTCTGAAGCCGAGCATGCTAATCACTTAAGGATTGTCTTGAGTACTCTCCTTCATCATCAGCTTAAAGCCAAATTCTCCAAGTGTCATTTTTGGGAGAATAAGGTTAAGTTCTTAGGCCATGTTGTATCTTCCGATGGCATTTCTGTCGATCCCTCAAAGATCGAAGCCATCCAGAATTGGAAGAGGCCTGAGAATGTGCATGAGATTCGTAGTTTCCTTGGATTGGCGGGTTATTACCGTCGATTCATTAAGGATTTTTCCCGTGTTGTGCTTCCTCTTACTTGCCTTACTCGGAAAGGCATTCGTTTTATTTGGTCCGACAAGTGTGAAGCTTCCTTTCTGACATCGAAGGAACTTCTCACTAATGCTCCTATTCTTGTGGTTACCGAGGGGAATCATGATCTTGTTGTCTACACCGATGCTTGTGGTAGTGGTCTCGGTGCTGTGCTTATGCAGAAGGATCGGGTAGTTGCTTATGCTTCTAGGCAACTGCGTCCGAATGAAGTCCGCTATGCCACTCATGATCTTGAGTTTGACGCCATTGTCTTTGCCTTGAAGATTTGGCGACATTATTTGTTAGGCGAGCGCTTCATTCTCTATACCGATCATAAATCCTTGAAGTATTTGTTCACTCAGAAGGAACTCAATATGAGACAACAGCGTTGGCTCGAGTTTCTTGCTTCTTATGACTTTGATATCCAGTATACCCCTGGTAAGGGTAATCGTGTTGCAGATGGGCTTAGTCGCAAACATTCGGCTGTTATTTCTATGATGTTTGCTGAATGGGATATTCTTGAAACTCTATCTTTTTGTGAAATTCGTGATCAAGATTCATCTTCTGATTCTCCTATTCTATTATTTAGTTTGGGAGCTCGACCTGTTTTATTGGATCGTATTGCCGATGCTCAGCGGTGTGATCCTAATTTGTTGCATCTTATTCAGCTTTGTGAGACTGAATCCCGTGATGAGGCGTTGCGGGATTTTAGCATTGATTCTCATGGGTGTCTTCGTAAGAAGAACCGTCTTGTTGTGCCTTCTGATTCTGTACTTAGGCATGATATTCTTGATGATTGCCATCGTTCTAGGTATACCATTCATCCCGGTAGTAGTAAGATGTATGCTGATATGCGTCGCCTTTACTATTGGGAAGGTATGAAGCGCGATGTGGCGAGTTATGTGAGTAATTGCATGACTTGTCAACGTATGAAGGCCGAACATTAGCGTCCTTCTGGTCTTCTTCAGCCTCTTGAGACTCCATTGTGGAAGTGTGATCAAATTTATATGGATTTCATTGACGGCCTACCTCGTTCGAGATCTGGCCATTCTAGCGTTTGGGTTATTGTTGATCGCCTTTCTAAGTCTGCTCATTTCGTCCATATTAAGTCTAATAGGACTGCTTCGCATTTGGCTAAGTTGTATATCAAGGAAATCGTGAGACTTCACGGTGTTCCTAGTTCTATTGTGAGTGACCGTGATCCTTTATTTACGAGTCATTTTTGGAAGGGTCTTCAGCAAGCTTTGGGAACAAAGCTTAATTTTAGTACAGCTTATCATCCGCAGTCTGACGGACAGACTGAACGGGTAAATCCTATCTTGGAAGATCTTCTCCGTATTTGTATCTTTGATTTCGGTGGTAGTTGGGAGGATCACCTACCTCTTGTAGAATTCTCCTACAACAATAGTTTTCAGTCTAGTATTGGTATGGCTCCTTTCAAAGCCTTATACGGAAGGCCATGCCGATCACCTTCTTGTTGGTTGGAATCTGGAGAGAAGCTTATTCTTGGTCCCGATTCTATTCGTGATTCTCCCGAGAAGATTGATCTTATCCGGTTGAGAATGAAAGAGGCACAGAGTCGCCAGAAATCCTACGCGGACAACCGTAGGAAGCCTCTCGAGTTCTCGATTGGTGATCTTATTTTTATTCGTGTTTCTCCTTTGAAAGGGGTTATGCGTTTCAGTGCGACTGGGAAATTGGCTCCTCGTTATATAGGACCGTTTTCTATTACTGAACGTATTGGCCCTGTGGCTTATAGAGTTTCACTTCCAGCTCATCTATCTGGCATTCATGACGTGTTTCACGTCTCGCAACTTCGGAAGTGTCTTCGGGAGTCGGATTCTGTTATTACTTCTCCTGATTTGCAAGAGCTTGAGATCTCACCAGACTTATCTATTGTACAGCAACCTATTCGCGTGCTTGACACGGAGGTGCGACACCTTCGGAACAAGGACGTGCCGCTCGTTAAAATTCAATGGTCCGCTAATCCCAATGACTGTACTTGGGAAACCAGAGAGTATATCGAGCGATCTTATCCGGGTTTTCTTTCTTTGCTTTGAAACGGTGAGTATGTCTTTTCGTTTCTAACTTGTTTACTTCTCTTTTTAATGTTGTATGTATGTAGTTGTTACAAATATCGTCTCTGGGAATTGCGGGGACGCAATTTTGTAAGGAGGGGAGATCTGTAACAACCCGCATATTTAACGATTTTATATTTAGATATTTTATTTAAATATAGCGTCGTAAGTCGGATTTTTGGGTCCGAAAAGCTACTTTTTGCAAATGGCCGAATTGGAACTCGAAACTACCTCCATTGGTTCCAAAATGGCGTTTGCGATCTTTTTGAGTATAATCTTTGATATGTTTGGAGTTTGTGAAATTTTGGCTACTTTTTCCTACTTGGGCTTAAGTTTGGGTTCAGCCCCAATCTCCACTTAACCCTCTAACTCAACCTCTTCTCTGCATTCATCTCCTTTTCATTTTATTTCTCAAGCTAAAACTGAAATGGGGGAAAGGAAGTGGAAATAGAAATTAGCAAGCCCTAGTTCTTCTTGTAAACTTGATTCTTGCTCCAAAATCAAAGGGAATCCATTGGTAAGTTCATCTCCATCTTCTCCATCTCTTCTCCTCTTCAATTTCAGTAATTTCCTAACCCTAACTTAGGAAATACTTGCTTTGATTCTAGATTGAAGCTTGTAGTGTTGAAGTGGAGTGTAGTTGGTTGATTCCTTGCATTTGTGCTTCTTCATCTTCTTTGTTTTGTGTAAAAAGGTGAGTTTTGAACTCACATCTATTTCTTATGATTTCATTGATGTTGGGTATGAATTCCTAACACCTTGTTCATATGCTCTTGCTTTTGGTTTGGATTGAATTGGTGATCCAAATTTTTAGTGTTTGGGTTCAATTCTTTAAAGATCCTAACTTTGATGTTTGAATATGTTTTTGGTTGCGAATCGGAGAGCTAATGGAGCTGGGGTATCTATTGGCTAAAGCTCCTTAGGTCCATTGCTCGAACGATCACGTTTTGGAAGAATTTGCATTTCTTTGAAATAGGGTAGGAAGTGCAAAATCATCAGGTTCGGCCGACCGAGCCCTGTAGCCGGTCGACCGACCTGCTTCCCGAGAGTTTTTATGAACAGTGTCCGGTCGACCGAGCCCTGTAGGCGGCCGACCGACCTGCTCCTATTTGCCCTATTTTGCCTGTTTTTGTATATTTTGATTTGTTTTCCGGATTTTATCGATTCAAGTTGCTTTTTAGTGGTTGTTATTGCATATTTGGCTTTGATAACTTACTCTTGACTTCATCCACGGGTTTTTATAGAATAATCTCTTGAATCGCATTTAAAAGATCGTTTCTCCAATTTATAAATTCTATTTAAAACACACACTTTCGCACTTCGAGCGAAGTGGAAGGGTGATTAAATGGTTGGGCAAAACACGGACCATGAATCTGTGCGTTTATCTTTCCGATTAGTCCCCGACCAATTCGATTGATTGTTTTGACCTTCGGGTTTAGTTTACCGATGATATGAGGTAAATTTGTACTGCTTTGAGTGTGAAAGTGACTGACGGACAGTAAACCGTTTAGTGCGAACGAGTGGTTATGGGACGCACGTTAACACTGTTCGGATTCCTTTTCGAGAGTTGTGACACATTCCGCCAGTTAGTGGTGTCCAGTACTGGGTCTTCGACCTTCACCACTACGGTTTGTTGCCTCTGGGATGGTGTCTTCGGACTTTCTCCCTAGGTTTGTTGCCTTCGGGTATGTTGCCTTCGGGTGTGTGCCTTCGGGTTTGTTGCCCTATATAGTTTCGCTCTGATGTTGGCCTTATGTGCCGCATGGGTGATACTTGGGTTTGGAGCCTTCGGGCTTATGGATCCTTGTTGTACAGTACTGAGCTCGAGCAATCATAAGTTTCATTGATATTATATTCCCTTGGTATCGCCCATCGTGTTGGTCTGTTTGAGCCGCATGATGTATAACGATTACCTTGTGGAACTTGTATACCTTATTGGTATTTGTTATTTGCCTTTTGGCTTGTTTTGGGATATTTGTATCCTTTGTTTCTATATGTTGCCGATGATATGAGGCTTGTTCTATATGATTCATCTCTTGTTGATGATTGTGTTATCTCCTCTAGAGATATTTGTTATACTGTATGACCTTGCAGGTTTATTATTGTTCAGTTTATCTAACTGATTTGTTATCTAGACTGACCCGTGTATTTTATACTCGGGTCAGACCGAGATGTTTCAGGTTAGGTGCTTTTGGGACTTAGCCTATTTTGCTTCCGCATGGACTATTCGCTAGCTTCATTTTGTTATAGCGCCTTTTGTGGTCCTTATCTACTGTAACTCTGATATTTATACTTTTTTCGTCTCGTCTGTATATTGTGGCCTCCTGTACCACTTGACATGTATTATTTTGTATACTCTGTTGTGTATATGTTTATGTGTATATTATGATCGACTGTTCTGTGATGTGAATTACATTTGAGTTGTTATATTTTCTTCTGATAGATCCTATAGCCATTGTAGTTTTGCTTTAAATATTTATTGAATAGGTCGAATTTTAATGTGATTCTACTTTTCGACGTATTTAGTGAATAGTTAAGGTAAGATTACACATGGTCGCTTCCATTATACTCTATTGTCCGCGTTAGCCGACAGTATTATCTATGTAATACTCTTTGTTAACGAGGCTCTCGGAGTGGGGCGTCACAGAGAGAAAAGTTAAGATTTTGATAAATAAAGGTCAAATATTTTATTTTGTATTTTCTATATGCATCTAGGCTCATTTTCATACTTCAATTTATTTTCATGCATATATGAAGGG
The DNA here is from genome assembly GCA_030765085.1 of Allium cepa. Classification (NCBI taxonomy): domain Eukaryota; kingdom Viridiplantae; phylum Streptophyta; class Magnoliopsida; order Asparagales; family Amaryllidaceae; genus Allium; species Allium cepa. The sequence continues at coordinate 323,884,859 of CM060940.1, read as the reverse complement.
GAAGCTTTGTGTGGAGATGGAGCATTGAAATAGAGGGAGCAAATTTGAACGATCAAATACATTTAATAAATTCAAAATCTTAAGTATATGTTTGTTATCATCAAAAGGGGGAGATTGTTGAATATGCAAGTATATGATTTTTGTTTGATGATAATAAACGTACATATATATTCATTTAAATGTATTTGTTAATGTACTATTTAATTTTCATATAATTAAACAAATATTTGCTGAATAAAATAAATAACATAGAATCTAAATTCAAACGGATATTTTATTCCAACAAATATTTACTACAATTTTGAATAGTATAAATTCAAGCTCTCACTGCATATATACAATTTCAATTACAATACAAATTTGGTTACATCATAATTCTTCATTTACATAACTGTCCTCACTATATATCACTCATTATACTCGTATTTATCTTCAACTTCATTCCAGATTGAATCCAGCATCTGAGCAATCTGCAAAATAAACACCAACGCAGTAAAATTGAAAAGAAAATATTTTGCAGTGTAAAATAAAATGTGTATTTGTGAAAATTTTATTTGCCTCAGTTATTTGGGTTGTTCGTCATCATTTAAATTTGAATTCATCATACACGAACAGCTTGTGACATGCACGGTGTATCACTGTACATGTCACAAAGCCGTGCACACCGATATACACTTTATAAAATTACATGGACAGGTGAGCACAAGGTCAAACCCAAATCAAAAGCCGGGTTCAACTCAAGTGAAATAAAAATAATGTCACGACACGAGCACAAGGTCATACACGAGCTTTGAGCAGGATTCAACACAGATGCAAGTTCAATAAAATGGTCAAGAATCCAAACTAACATAAATCAAGCCTCGACCAAAGTTCAAATGAAACTGCAATAGTCACCAGCATTTTATACACGTGAATCAAAGGACCAGAGCACCTAAAGAAGGCCACGCAAGTGACCAGACTTCAACATGAAGTGATAAACAACATACATATATACATGAAACAGTTCAATATGCTATGTGCTTGAACCCAGACTGTCAGAGAAACTACAATACAACATGGTACAAATACAACATGAAGACTACACGTTCAAGTGCAAGCCTCGAGTAAACATGAACTGGCTCGAAGACCAACAGCAAGTGTCGACTAGACTGACATAAACCAGTGCAACTTAGAATCACAAATCAACCAGACTTGTATATCGAACAAATACCAAAGGTCGCATTGCACCAGGAATAACACAACATAGATGCATGCCGACAATGTCAACAGTGAAATCAACAGCTTCAAAGAATTCCACGAAGCCAAAAGTGGACAATGCAAGTGCAGACAAGCTACATACAAATGCACACAACAACAAAGTCCAAGACCAGTGAATTGCAATGGTCGACCACGCAGCAAACAAAACAATGTATCATGAGTCGAATAAACAGAGCTGACACACATTGAAGTGTCATATACAAACCAGAAGTATACATGACTCAACAACATATGAATGACCAAGGCCAAAGGAGATAACATATACAAAAGTGAAGACCACATGAGCTCAATGCAACACAACATCAAATAACAAACTATAACTCAGACATATGTATATGCATATGCAAATGCATTTGAACTCAGACTCGACCAAGACTACATGAACTAGACAAATGCACAAATATACATAATCCAGGCAAAGCAGGTTTTACAATAAAATTCATGTAACAGTTTTTTAAACAAAGTAAAAATATCATCAAAAAATCACCATAACCGAAGTCAGCAGCATCAAGTCAATGTCGTGGCGACTAAGGCTAAAATCGAGCTAGTCCAAATTTTGACAAAAGGAAATTGTCCGAAGTAAAAGAGAAAAGAATGGAACCACAATCAAAGCAGCAATTTCAATCCGTGACCAAGAAATCGAACAATCAGAAATCGAAGCCGTGATAATCAAGCAACAAGCAAATATACGAATTGAACTAGTCAGGGTCAATCACTAGCATCCATACGAAAAATCAATGGCCGAGATAATTCAATTGATGAATTCAAGCAAATGTATACGAATGAAAATATAAGGGTTCGAACCCTATATGAACAATTAACATCATCGGCAATTGAGCATTCAAGTCCGGGCAAAATAGATACCAAAAATCAAATCAACAACTCGAATCTGATCGAGTTCGAGCTAGCTAAACAGTAAAGCAGAAAAGCACAAATTACATACTAGATTGTTCGAATCGAACTCGATTATAGAAGCAACCGAAGGTAAGCTACGAAGGGTGGTTGATTGACAAAGAAAACCATATTTAATTCATCCTTCAATCAACTACATAAGTCGGCAGCTTCAACAAATTCTAAATCCTAGTTTTAGCAAAGAGGAACAAGCAAAGGAACGAGGCCGACATTGTTTCGAAGCAAAGAAAGCAATGAAATAAATGAGGCAAAGAGGCTGACATTTTAGTAATAATTTATTTTGGGCCAAACTTGTTATTAAGGCTTTAGTTTGAAATTAGGGTTTTATTGTTTAATTTGTTTTTAAATTTGAATTTTTCTTTTAAACTTGTGTAATTTCTAAACATGTGACTAGGGGACGAGCTATGGTGGTGTAGTTCGAGAATTCGAAATTCAGTGGCTGATTTGTGGCAGGATTTTGAGCGTAGAGTTAGGTTAGTCGATAGCTGGTGTCGTAAGTTTACATGTATAAGTGTCTGACCGTCCAATTTCTAGTAGAAACCTCGGGGGTAGCACGTAGGCAGGTTTTTGCCGAAGCTGGGTAAATTCTGTGTTGTTCTATATCTGCATTTATTATTCTGCTATTATTTATGCTGCTATAATTCTGATATATCCATGTTGAAAATATTTTACAAACTTCCGCAATAAATTTTTATAATCAATAGTATCACCCTATTCACCCCCCTCTAGGGTGAAATCCTCCTACAACCGTTTTATTGACCGTGTTTCAGATTAGTCATTTTTAGAAAATTTGATAATTATTTTTGAATTTGATTTTAAATGACTACATTAACTAATCTGACTCCCTATTGATTGTCGAAAAGATAACTAGTGATTGAAAAAGTGATGAGTGTTGATATTAATCATATGTTATAACTTGAGACAATATATTTAGTAAATTTCTTTAGAAGTTTAAGCAAGAGTTATAAAAAAAATTGTTGGTACCCATGACCATCTCTAATTCTATCATATTTCTAACGACCATCACTCATCAAAATCCAATATAGTATGTCAATATATGGTATTTTAAACAGAAAATCATTCGTTTTTCAATTTATTTTATTATATTTTTAGTAATAAAAACATCCAAAGTATTCACTCTCATTAAAAGTCCTCACGTTTATGCATGGGTGAATTAGAATTTTTGATTATGTGCTTCCATGCTCATTTAAAAGTCCTCACTGTTATGCATGTATGGAACACATATCAAAGTTGATTAATTAAATAGACAAGTTGATTTTAATCCCATTTAAAAGTCCTGAGTGGTTATGCGTGGTTAGAAGATACTTGAACTCATTTAAAAAAAGTTGGTAATACCACTAATCTCATTTAAAAGTCCTAACGGTTATGCATCGTTAGTTGATATTCAAATTCCCGATTTAAATAGACTACAAATAAACATAGCTATATGGTTTTACATTACCCCTATCATTCTAAAAGTGGAATTTGCGCCTAACAGAGTATTTATGATTTTTTATTGAAATTTAATATTTATACTCGATTGGGTTAATATTGCATTAATGTCTATCACCATATCTTTATTTTTCTAATGCAATTACTCTTTTGTTGATAATAAAAGGAAGAGAGAAAAGTTAAGATTTTGGCAACTAAAGCTTAAATAATTTATTTTTTATTTTCTATTTGCATCTAGGCTCAGTTGTATATTTTTATTTATTTTTCATGCATATGTGAAGAGGGAGCTTTGTGTAGAGAGGGAGCATTCAAATATGGGGAGCAAATAAAGTTCATCAATGATCAAGTACATTCCATAAATTCAAAATCTTGAATATATGTTTATTATCATCAATAGGGGGAGATTGTTGAATATGCAAGTATATGATTTTTATTTGATGATAATAAACATATATATATTCATTTAAATGTATTTGTTATTGTACTATTTTATTTTCACATAATTAAATAAATATTTGCTGAATAAAATAAATAACAAAGGATTTAAATTCAAACAAATATTTTATTCAAACATATATTTTATTACAATTTTGAATAGTATAAATTTAAGCTCTCACTATATATACACAATTTCAATTACGATATAAATTCTATGACATCACCATTTTCGATTTACATTTGCACCTCACTACATATCACTCATTCACTCGTGTTTATCTTCAACTCTATTTCAGATTGAATCCAACATATGAATTATTTGCAGAGTAAACACTGACGCAGTCAAATTGAAAGAGAAAAATTTTTGCAGTATAAAATAAAATGTTTTTTGGAAATAGTATTTGACGCAGTTATTTGGGTTGTTCGTCATCATTTAATTTTGAATCCATCAAACATGAACAACTTGTGACATGCACAACGTATCACTGTACATGCCACAAGCCCATGCACACCGATATACAGGTGATAAAATTACAGGGAGAGGTGAGCAAAAGGTCAAACCCAATCAAAAGCCGGGTTCAATTCAAGTGCAATACAAATAAAGTCACGACACGAGCACAAGGTCAAACCCAAGCTATAAGATGGATTCAATACAGGTGCAATCCAAATGTACAAGTTCAATAAAATGGTCAAGACAACTAAAACAACAGGACCAATCCAAAATAAAAAAATGAACAAGTACTACAATGAAGATCAATAGTAAAACATATGCTCAACAACATGAACGCAATAAAATGGTCAGGAGCAACCCAGACTCAAGCACACATGAAGTTCAATAGAGATGTGTGCATACACATTGAAACATGACTCGAAGCTATGCAACCTGAACCAAAGACTACAAGTACACAATATCACAATGAGACAGCAGCTAAACTGAATAAAGTGCAGATGGCATAGTCGAGTTCCAATGCAAGCATATGAATAAAAACTCAAGACTTAGTGTACAAAAACTCCAAGCCTGCAATAATTTCAAACGGGAAGCAATACTCACATGTAAATTTCAAGGGAAAATAGAGTGGTACAAGTGCAGCCTCAACATGAAGACAACAGCTTCTACGAGCAAATGGACTCAAATATCATATGCACTGACTCAATTCACGTGCAAACTGACTCGAAGGAGCAAGGCCATGAAATAGCACACAATATAACAAGTGCAAGGCTACCAAGTTCAATAGAAAAATGCATATGGTCAAGCAACAACGATCAAGTGAAGCATACATGTAGTGCATAGCATATCAGACTGGAAACACTACAGCAACTCAACACAATTCATATGTTAGCAATGGTGTACACATGAAGCCAACAACAAAGAATGTACCAGTTCAATAAAACCAAGGTCAGAGGTGACATCAATATACATGTCGACCAGGTAGTAAACAGGAGTGAAAACTACAGTGTAACTCGAAGACAAATTCGAGCTAGTATATCAGGTACATATATATAACAGTTCAAAGTTTCGACTACAACAAAAATGAAGTACACAGCATACATAGATACATGTATGCACATATATGATGAAACTACAGCTACAAATCAACCAAATGGTCGATTAAAAGTTCAAACAGCAAATGCTTCGACTAGACTTATATATGAAGGACCAGAACAACCAAGTGAAGACTTCAAAAGGAACAAGATGATCTACCTTGAAGCACATGACTCACTGCATACACAATGAAACCAAAAGCAACCACATCAAGAAAAATACAAGAATCGAACAAATCAGATGCAAGCCATATAAGTAAATATTTTCACAATTTCAAAATAACAAAGACAAGTTTAAAATATCAGAGAATCAAAACCATGGTGAATAGAGTAGCAGTTTCGAACAAAGACAGTGAATATTGAATTGTCAGCAGTCAGGAGAAGCAGTTCATAACAAATCGTAGTCAAATATTATCACGGTATCAACGTGCCGAAGGCACAGAGGTAACAAAATTCATATATTCACAATGCCATAAATTAACGGAATCAGAGTCAATAAAATAATTCGTGGTAACCACGGAATCAAACAAGTCATAACCGAGCCATGATAATCAAGCAACGATAAATATGAATAGAACTAGTCTAAAGAAATCATGAGCATTCAAGCATAATCGTATGGCCGAGGTCAAAAATCATCAGACGAATTAAAAAATTTATTCAAACGTAAATTTAGGCAATCAATCCCTATTTAACCTAATCATCATTGGTATTTTAAAAGCATCGAGTTCAAGCAAATTAACCAGACAAGCAAAAAAGGGAAATCACATACCAATCAAAAATCGAACTCGATTGAGAAGCAGCCATGTGCAAATCAAAGAGACGGTCGATCAAGAAGGAAAGCGAAATCACTTATTCGATCAATCAACTAAAGTAGGCGACTTCAAAAAAGTTGAACCCTAATTTCTCAGAGAGGAAGGAAGGAGCACAAGGGAGAGTGGCCATTTTTCTCTCTCATAGGATTGTGCCGATAATATGAAAAACTAAAGGAGTTCACTTTTATTTGGGCTGGCTTCTTCAAATAATTACTTTGGGCTATTATTTTTTAAATATTAGGGTTCTTGTATTATAAGTCGTTTTTTATTTTGTATTTTTCTTTTAAACAATTGTAAATTCTAGCCGTGTGACTAGAGGACGAACTACACTGGTGTAGTTCAAGAATTTTCATCTCAGTGGCTGAGTTGTGGCAAGGTTTTAAGCATAGAGTTAGGTTAGTCGATAGCGGGTGTCGCGAGTTATGTGTGTACATGTCTGACTACTTAATTTCTAGTAGAAACCTTTGGGGAAGCACATAGGAAGGGTTTTGCCGATGCTGGGTAAATTCTGTGTTGTTCTGCTTTTAATTTTCTGCTATTATCTGTATTGCTATTATTATGCTATTATAAATACTGTGATTATTTTATGTACTTCTGCATTAAATTTTTATAATTGATAGTATCACCCTGTTCACTCCTCCTCTTAGGTGAAATCGATCCTACAAATTATAGCAAATAATTCGTAATATGGTTATTGATTCCAGTTTTACATGTTTTAGATACTTTAATGTAATTGGATTGGATCTAGAAGGACGACTAGTGAAGCTCCTCGTACTGAGCTACGAGAATAAGGGCGTATTTCAGGTGCATGCATTCATGCAGCGCTGGGAATTATTACCGGTCTAAGGTAACATTTTGTCTTGTTCAGTATGATGTTTATGGAACTAAGATATGTATGAAGTTTCAAGAATCTAAAATGATGCTTATTTGTAAATGATTCAGACATCTGAATATGTTCTTTTGCATAAATGCTAGACCCACCTACTATTTTGTAGCATTATATAACTCAAACTCTAATCAAATTTTTACATTATTACATGCAATTTCACTGACACCATAATTTCATCATCCAAATAGCCTGTGTTTCATAGTCATATTATAACATCCCCAAAATTTTATCAATTTAAAATTAGTAATTTATTTGAATTTCTGTAATTTAATTTGAATTTGATTTGAAATTTTTCAAGACAAATAGAATTAGTATTGACTTATACATATATAAATGGATTATAATTCAAATTTAAATTTGAACTTGAATTTAAAAATTTAAATAAATGTCTTAATAAAATAATTTGGATTTTATATTGTATATAGGTAATTTATTTAATGTATAATTAATTCCAAACCATTTTCTTTTAAATTATATATATTTGAATAAAAGAGAAATGTATTTATAAAATAGAAAAATATAATTTAAAAATGAATATAAAATACTTAATGCATGCATAATACAAGTGTTAAATTTTAACACAAATATTAACAAGTGTGATTCATGTAACAAGTTGTTTTACAAGTGTAATAATCTTAGCAATTTATTAACAAGTGTCATTTTATTGAATTAATTTTAAGAAAAATTAATTTAAAATGAGAAACAAGATTATATAAACCATTTTAAATACTTTTTCTCATTTCTTTATCAGTGTTAAAACTTTAACAAATTTGAAATTAAGAACAAATCAAAAATCAAAAAAATTACCAAAAGCAAATGATCAAAACCTTCTCAATTTTCAAACCAGAAAAGCAATTTCAAGTAAAGCAAGATCAACCCAGAAATTAGGCAAATCAAGAGCGAAACGGGATTCAACTTCAACAACTAAACTGAAGCAAGGAACATCACATAAACAACAATCAAATTCAAGGAGAATAAACCCAGGAAACAAGTCTTAGTTTTTTTTCAAATTCAAGAAAAAAGTACAAGCCCTCTGTTCTCAGACATCAGGCGAGTAAACTTTTGAAATTCTGGAATTTAAATCTGTGTTTGAGATCATGCTTGAACTTAAGTTGTACAGTTGGTTTCATATATACAATATATATATATATATGCGTGTGGATATGTTTTGTGCATGTTTAGAAAAACCAGAATTTGACCATGTTCTAGGTTACAGGCTCCAAACCTATCAAAAATTTCAAGTCCCCCTTCTTTGATCCTTGTTAGATCTTAGGATTCAAACAAAAGTTGTTTGTTTAAACATATTTTAAGTTTTAAAAATGAATTCAAGCAAAATAAATTAAAATTTTCTTCTGGAAAGTGAAATTACAGGCAAAATTCAAAATGTATTAAAATTCAAACATCATGAATTATAAACCTAACATTCTTTTGACTGGAAGGAATAAGTCAGGTATACCATATGAAATGTTTTTGAAAATAATGATTTCTGAAAGAAAAATCAAGATTTTTAATGAAGTATTGATCGAGAAATTCAAAGTTGAACGATATTAGGATTTTTGGCGAATTCTGGTGATTGTTGGCATGAGGGGTGTCGCGATTTAAGTTGAAGCTTGTATGATGGTCACGGAGGTTGAGAAAACTGCTCGAAAAATTTTTCGATCATCATGATGGCCAAACGCAGTTCATCTAGGATTTGAGTTCGTATTTTTGTGTTGGTCGGAATTCCTATTACTGCATCGCACTTAGGTGACCGGAGTTGATCGCTCCAGTGGCGATAGTGGCGTGAGCTCGGGACGAAGCTTCGGTTGAATTTATGTAGCCTCTGGTGGCCTGAGGTGGCAGAGGCGAAGGGTTTTCTGGTGATCAATGTTGTTCCAGTTTGGGTTCGATAACAAAGTTTCGAATTCGTCAATGATTTGGGATTCTAGGTGCTCTGATGGTTGATGTGGTTGTTGCCGACTCGTCAAAGGTTGTAGCATCGATCGAAGTTCGCCGGAGTTCATACGCATGTGCATGGTGCCGGTTTGGTATTAGTAGGAAAAGGATTGAGGAAGAAGGCTAGCAACTCGAAGTAGCCTTCGGGGAAGCAGGTCACAGGCTCGAGTTTTGACTTGAAGCATTTTTTTGGGTTGCACGGGGTTTAACACTTAAACAAATTTTAAGTTGAAAATAAAATATACACGGGTAGGTTTTGAGAAAAACTTAAAGCAAGTAGGCATGTACCCGGGTGATGCTCAGAGTAGTTCTCGGGTTGTCATGCAAAATAGTTTTCTTGACTTTAAAAAAAAATCAAATTTTTAAACATTTCAATCTATGTTTTAAATAATAGTTTTAATTTTAGTATTGGGTTAATAAAAGTTTTAAGATATTTTTAAAGCAATTAAGTTTTAATTTATTTAATTTTGTGACATTAATTGTAAAATTAATTATTTTAATTAAGATGAAATGTTATCTTTATTATCCTTAATCTTTTGAATTAATGTGTTAATGATAATTAATTATAAAGTTTACTAAGTAAAGATTTTTATAATAATTGAATGATTAATTAAGATTAATGATTTATAATTACTTAATAATTAAAGAATAATTAATTAAAGGTTAATTAATAATTAATTAAAGTTAATTAATTTATAATTAAAGATTAATTAATTAAGATGATTAATAAAGGAATAATTAATTAGTGAAGGTAATTAAGATTTAATTAATTAATAATTAGGGATTTAATTAATTAATAATGAAGGATCAATTAATGAATAATTAAGGATTAATTAATTCAAAATTAATCTTAATTAATCATCAATTAAGGATAATTAATGAAAATAATTATATGATTTAATTATAATCACACGAATACTTCATCTTAATTAAAGATGATTGATTATTGTTGAATTCTTTGCATTGATGGATGTCTCTGATATTTGATTGTGATCTATGTGATCTGAATTACTTTGTGCTGAGCTGTGATATTTGTGATTTGTTTTTGTGTGAATGTGAAAACCCATTGGCCCGCAAAACGGCAATTGAATTTCGATGCGACAGGGAGTCGGATTCTAATTGGTTATCTGTAACCCACATCGAACCCTGAAAGTGAATCTTTATGATCGATATATCCACGTGTTTTTAAATTGAGCGCTCGCTATTCGGTTTAGCCGGGAGAGGAATTTGTGTCATATAACCCATTCCGAATAGTGATACGACGAAATGGATAGCATTTGAAGACGGTGGTGAAGACGGTGGTGAAGACCGGGTGTCTTCGAGAACGATAGGATAACCTGTCAAATAACTCTACACTGAGTTGCTCCAGTATGGAGATCTTCGTATGTGATGGGGAGTCCGATCGGGATTGTGGATGCCCAGATTGCAATGGCTTCTTTGGATGTGCCTTCGGTTCTGTTCGAACCCAGAACAGACATGTATGGTTGAATGTCTGACATTACACTTTGAGATATAAAGCTGATTTCTATCAAACACATTTCTGTTTGGTGGCAGAGAATTTATTCTCTTACCTTAACACCCTTCTCTGAGGCATATGAGCTTAGAGATTATGTAGTTGATGGTTATCAGTGATATACTTCCAATTTGATAGTGTGGCATGCTGAGTGCTACTGTGTGTTGCTGATCATTTATTGATCAAAGCATGGCTTTTTTGTAAAGCGTAGCTTTATGGACGAGACCTTGTCGGACCTCACACCTCGAAAATGGTTGAAACAGGAAAGATGCGGCAAGGTTATGAGGGTCGCGACCTTTATGGTATGTCTATTTCCTTCTAGAAAAAGGTGGTATCATGGTATGGAGCCCAAATATTTAACATATGTGGTTGCTGCAAATTTATTACTTTATGGTTGTTTCTTTCTGGTTGAGGGCCCTCGGATAAAGGTCGCTAACGATCGAGGGATGACATACTCATGTAGTAGTTACCTAGTTACAAAGGTAACCCGGTATTGTGTTGGCAAAGATCCGGGTAGGTTCTTGGACGTTCCTCCAGAGGCATACCCATGTGGCATAGGAAGTTCCTTAGCCTGACCATTTGTTGGAAATTCAAAGAAACAATACAAGCCCTGTATGGTTTTAATTGTATAACCTGCCATGTAGCGTGGTGGCAACCTGCCATAAAACATGGTAGCTATAGTAGGCATATGACGAAATGTGGTATGCTGGCTAAGATTGATATTATACTTTCGAAAAGTTTCTACACTATGCATTAATAATAATATCAAATGAATTCGCATATCAAGCATATTTGACTATCATAAGAAGAAATCTCCTCCAATTGTGCGATTGCATTGTGTGTGTGCGCGGAGGTCTTATGGTAGTTTCATTTTCCAAAAAGCATATCGGATTTCTTTTATAAACTGCTTTTATAAAAACAACTGTTTTTGTTTACTCATACCAGTCCCATGACTGACCCGGAGTTTATTATTCCCTTCCTAAACTCTGGGTGCCCATAATTTCCACACGGGCAGCCTAGAAGCAGGTTATCCGTGTTTTGGAGCTAGCTTGGATTGTAAATTTGGAACTTCGAAGTCTTTTGGAGTTATCGGATTTTGGAAGCTTTAAAGTTGGAAGAAGGTGCTTAGTTTTGGATTCTAGCTCTCGATCTTTTCCTTTTGGAAGTCTCTCTTGAAGTTATGTTAGCTCTGTTGTTCTGCTATGGTGTTACCATTTTGTTGTTGTATCATATGTGTAACACTCTGATGTTGGTGATAAATGTTGCATTGAATATTGTATTAGAGTTGTATTTTTGGTGTTGATTAATGAAATCATTTTTTGTTTTCACTATTTATATTCATCTAATGTTGTTATAAGCTCCATCCGAACTGGAGTTCGACGTTTGAATCTCCGGTAGTCAAATACAAGTGAGGTATTTGATGTCGATTTTCGAACGCTGGATTTCGGGTCGTGACAAGTGGTATCAGAGCTAAAGGTTGAGTAAGAACTTTAGCTACGGAGTATAGTACATTAGGGTGGTCCATTAGAGATAGGGTGAAGTATACCCTAGAATGAGTATAACCCAAGAGATCGCAACCGTAAAATTTCTTGGTCTGTTTCTTTTAACTATTGATATTCCCTAAGATATCTCGTCCGTGTACCTAAATCATATTTTATTACTATTTATAAATAGTGAGAATGAGCAGGCGAAGTGGACGAGCTAGGGGAGAGGGAAATACCACTACAACTGGTCAAGTCCCCACAATAGTAGAAGCAGATGTACCTACCCAGCCTCAGCCAAATCTGGCTGATCTATATAAAAGCTTCTTGAGACTTGGTGGTAAGCCGTTCACTGGCATGGAATCTATTGTCGAAGCCCAAGCCTGGATCAGATCGTGTGAAAGAAATTTTAAAGGGCTAAAGTTGGAAGATGATCAAATGCGAATAATAGCTTCTTGGCAACTCCAAGAGGAAGCTCTTACTTGGTGGGAGACAGTTACAGTGGATGAGCCGAAAGATGAGTTCTCTTGGGAACGATTTAAATAAGTGTTTTAGAAATGCTATATGCCGTCTGCTGGTATCTCTTGAATGTAAAGGAATTTATGGACTTGAAGCAGGGAAGTTTATCATTTGAGGAGTACTTAAATAAATTCAACGAATTATCTCATTTCGGTCCGGAGTTGGTAAACACACCTCTAAAGAAAAATGAAAGATTCATTAGCGGGATGAATAAGAAATTTCATGAAAGAATGACAGCACACGTTAAAAAATCTTTTTCCGATCTGATCGACATGGGGTATAGATATGCTACCCTGGATATGCAGGAAGCCCCAGAGGAGAAAGGAAATACGAGTAATCCAAATTGAAAAAAAACAGAAAGTTCGGTGCAAGAAACCATGTCAAGGTAAGGAGAAGAAGAGCAATGAGGAAAACTCTACAAGGAATATTACTTGTTTTAATTGTTTAGAAAAAGACCATTATTCAAACAGTTGCAAGAAGCCAAAGAGGGATCAATCTGTACAAACGAGACCCAGGAAATGTTATTATTGTCAGAACCGGGACTGAAGTTAAAGATTGCCCAACAATGAAGCAAGGTCAAGTAGCAAAGGTGTACACAGTTAAAGATAAACCTTCAACCTCTAAAGCAGATAAAGGGAAAGGAGTTTTAGAAGGAAACCTTACTATTTATGATATAATTGTTAGATTTTTGTTTGACATGGGCGCTACACATAGCTTTATCTCCCAACAAACCGTAAATGAATTAAAACTTGAACCTGAATTTATCGACGAACCCATTTGCATAAAGAATCCAGTTGGTGGCCCTATGAACCTTTGTCTATGATGTAGATACGTTCCTATCTCGTATTCTTGTCACCAATTCCCTATCAGTCCCTTTGTCCTTGATATTAATGAATTTGAAATCTTACTCGGAATGGATTGGCTAACTGAATACGAGCCAAATTAGATTGTAACAACCGAATGATTTCGATCAGAACCAAATTTGGGGATTTCATTGAGATTTCTTGTGAGGATCCGAGTCCTAAGAGAGATAAGCTGATGTATACTTTGGGATATCCCAAACCTAGTCTGGAGTCCATACCTATTGTCCGAGAATTTCCAGACGTGTTCGAAGAAGTTAAATCCTTACCTCCACATAGAGAAATTGAATTCAAAATTGATTTAGTTTCAAATGCTCATCCTGTTGTTCATGCTAGCCGTAGGATGGCACCCAGGGAAAGAATAGAGTTAGTCAAGCAAACCCGAGATTTGCTAGAAAAAGGACTAATACGTCCTAGTGTTTCTGATTGGGGTTCAGTTGTGGTGTTTGTAGCCAAATCTGATGGATCCTTGAGATTGTGCATGGACTACCGCGATCTCAATAAACTAACTCTCAAGGACAAGTTTCCTTTACAGAATCGAAGATCTGTTTGATCAACTTCATGGCGCTCGATTCCTTTCTAAGATGGATTTCGCTCAGGGATTCCATCAGCTACGAATTGCCGAAGACTGTATTCACTTGTCTGCCTTCAGGGGTCCTGACGCATTCTACGAGTGGTTAGTCATGCCTTTTGGACTAACCAATCCTCCCGCATACTTTGTAAATTTAATGACCCACGTATTCCAAGAAGTGTTAAATAAATTTGTTCTAGTATTTATTGATGATATTTTAATCTATTCCAAAACTGAAGAGGAGCATGCTAAGCATCTAAGGATTGTTTTGGAGATATTAAGGAAGAACATTCTATTTGCCAAATTTTCTAAGTGTCATTTTTGGGTCAAGGAAGTCGGATTTCTCGGGCACACTGTTAATGAAGAGGGGATTTCTGTTGATCCAGGCAAAGTTTCCGCTATTCTAGACTGGAAGCGACCCATAACTTCGAAAGAGGTTCGAAGTTTTCCTGGTTTAGCGGGATATTACCGGAAGTTTGTTCAGGATTTTTATAAGATAACTAGTCCATTGACTAAGCTAAAAATGAAGAATGCCAAGTTCGATTGGACTTCGAAATGTGATGAAGCGTTCCAAGAGTTCAAGAGGAGATTGACTACTGCTCCTATTCTTGCTATCATTAACGGGAATCAAGGCTTATACAGATGCCTGTGGTGATGGTGTGGGTGCAGTGCTAATGCAAGATGGGAAAGTGATTGCCTACGCGAGTAGATAATTACGCCCACATGGAAAAAGCTACCCAACCCATGATTTGGAGCTCTTGGCTATTATTTTCGCTTTAAAAATTTGGCGACATTATCTTCCGGGTAAGAATTTCTTTCATCTTTTCTGAAGAATTTAAAAGTTTAACTTAATTTAATATATACTTAAAAAACCCTCTTTCTTTTGGGTGAAAATTTTGAATTATTCACAGATCATAAATCTCTGAAGTATCTCTTTACCCAGAAAGATCTAAATCCGAGGCAACAACGCTGGTTAGAATTTCTAGCATCTTATGACCTGGATATTCAGTATACACCCGGAAAGGCCAACATGGTTGCCGATGCTTTGAGTAGGAGACATGCTGTTCTTGCATAACTCGTTTTCACTCCTACTCTCCTTGAAAAGATCGCCAACAAGCAGAAAGAAGACCAGTTTCTTCGAGGAATTTGTAAAAGAATATATCAAGGCGAGGATTCCAGTTTTGGAACCGATAATAATGGAATTATAAGGCTGAAAGGAAGGATGTGTGTTCCAGATATCTATGATCTGAAACGTGAAGTTTTGGACGAGTGTCACAAGTCCAAATTTAGTATCCATCCAGGTAATAAGATGTATCAAGATATCAAAAGAACTTTCTGGGTGGAAAATAATGAAAAGGGACATATCTATGTATGTGAGTCGTTGTGCTACCTATCAACAAATTAAAACTGATCAAAAGAAAATGGCGGGTTTGCTTCAGCCTTTGGAAGTACCTAAATGGAAGTGGGATCAAGTGTCTATGGATTTCATAGACGGTTTGCCATGAACTCAAAAGGGAATGAGGCGATTTGGGTTATCGTGGATCGTTTAACCAAGATTGCCTACTTCATTCCAGTTAAATCTAACCGAACGGCAGCAAGTCTGGCAAAGTTGTATATAAAAGAGATTGTTCGTCTCCACGGTATACCTAGCAGTATAATGAGTGATCGTGACCCGATCTTCACTAGTAGATTTTGGGAGGCTTTTCAAGCCGCATTGGGAACCAAACTGAACTTCAGCACTGCTTATCACCCGCAGTCTGATGGGCAGACTGAGAGGATTAATCGAATCTTAGAAGACCTATTGCGTGCTTGTATACTTGATTTTGGTGGTGCTTGTATACTTGATTTTCACCTGGTTGAATTCTCATATAACAATAGCTATCAAGCCAGTATCGAAACAGCTCCTTTTGAAGCTTTATATGGTCCTCCGTGTCGATCACTGCATGCTGGATCGAGTGAGGGATAGACTCGTCCTTGGACCAGAGATGATCAAATAAGCCATTGAGAAAGTGGATTTTATTCGAAAGAAATTGAAAACGGCTCAAAGTCGTCAGAAAAGTTATTACGACCGTAGAATAAGAGCTTTAGAGTTTCAAATTGGGGATTCTGTATTTCTAAAAGTGTCTCCAATGCATGGTGTGTTGAGATTTGGGAAGACTGGTAAGCTAGCACCGCGTTATATTGGTCCTTTTCCTATACTGGAGAGGATCGGTCCTCTGGCATATCGAGTGCAGCTACCTAGTTGGTTATTTGGCGTACACGATGTATTTCACGTTTTACATCTTCGAAAATATGTGCATGATCTCGATCATATTATTAAAGAATTTGCTTAGCAAGATTTGGAAATCACTCCCAACTTAGCTGTAAAAAGAGAACCATTGAAGATCATTGATCGTGATGAAAAGCAATTATGGAATAAAGTTGTGAAACTGGTCAAAGTGAAATGGAGTGGTGATCCAAACGACTGTACTTGGGAAACAAAAGATAGCATGCAAAAGTCTTATCCCAATTGCAGAGTGGATATTCCGGTTTAATTTGGTAAGCCATTCCTCTATCTTTTTCTTTGTTCTCATATTCTTTGTTTGCCTTTCTCTCTCTTTCAAATTTCGAGGACGAAATTTCCTTAAGAGGAAAATCTGTAACATCCCCAAAATTTTATCAATTTAAAATTAGTAATTTATTTAAATTTCAGGAATTTAATTTGAATTTGATTTGAAATTTTTCAAGACAAATAGAATTAATATTGACTTATATATATAAATGGATTATAATTCAAATTTGAATTTAAACTTGAATTTAAAATTTTAAATAAATGTCTTAATAAAATAATTTGGATTTTAAATTATATATATAGGTAATATATTTAATGCATAATTAATTCCAAACCATTTTCTTTTAAATTATATATATATTTGAATAAAAGAGAAATGTATTTATAAAATAGAAAAATATAATTTAAAAATGAATATAAAATAATTAATGCATGAATAATACAAGTGTTAAATTTTAACACAAATATTAACAAGTGTGATTCATGTAACAAGTTGTTTTACAAGTGTAATAATCTTAGCAATTTATTAAAAAGTGTCATTTCATTGAATTAATTTTAAGAAAAAATAATTTAAAATGAGAAATAAGATTATATAAACCATTTTAACTTCTTTTTCTCATTTTTTTATCAGTTTTAAAACTTTAACAAATCTGAATTAAGAACAAATAAAAAAATCAGAAAAATCACCAAAACAAATGATTAAAACCTTCTCAAATTTCAAACCAGAAAAGCAATTTCAATTAAAGCAAGATCGACCCAGAAATTAGGCAAATCAAGAGCAAAACAGTATTCAACTTCAACAACTAAACTAAAGAAAGGATCATCACATAAACAACAATCAAATTCAAAGAGAACAAACCCAGAAAATAAGTCTCGGTTTTTTTTCAAATTCAAGAAAAAAGTACAAGCCCTCTGTTCTTTAACATCAGGTGAGTGAACTTTTGAAATTCTGGAATTTAAATCTGTGTTTGAGATCATGCTTGAAGTTAAGTTGTATAGTTGGTTGCATGTATACAATATATATATATATATATATATATATATATATATATATATATATATATATATCTGTGTGTGTGGATCGGTTTTGTGCATGTCTAGAAAAACCAGAATTTGACTCTGTTCCAGGTTACAAGCTCCAAACCTGTCAAAAATTTCAAGCCCTCCTTCTCTGACCTTGTTAGATCTTAGGATTCAAACAAAAGTTTTTCGTTTAAACATATTTTAAGTTTTAAAAATGAATTCAAGCAAAATAAATTAAAGTTTTCTTCTGGAAAGTGAAATTACAGGCAAAATTCAAAATGTATTAAAATTCAAACATCATGAATTATAATCTCAGGTATACCATCTAAAATGTTTTTGAAAATAATGATTTTTGAAAGAAAAATCAAATTTTTTAATGAAGTATTGATCGAGAAATTCGAATTTGAACGATATTGGAATTTTTGGCGAATTCTGGTGATCGTCGGCATGAGGGGTGTCGCGATTGAAGTTGAAGCTTGTATGATGGTCAGGGAGGTTGAGAAAAATGCTTGGAAAATTTTCCGATCATCATGAAGGCCAAATGTTGTTCATCTAGGGTTTGAGTTCGTATTTTTGTGTTGGTCGGAATTCCTATTGCTGCGTCGTACTCAGATGACCGAAGTTGATCGCTCCGGTGGGGATAGTGGCTTTGACCTCGGGACGAAGCTTCGGTTGAATTTATCTGGCCTTTGGTGGCCTGAGGTGGCAGAGGCGAAGGGTTTTTCTGGTGATCAATGTTGTTCCAGTTTAGGTTCGATAATGAATTTTCGAATTCGTCAATGATTTAGGATTTTGGTTGCTCTGATGGTTGATGGTGGTTGTCGCCGACTCGTCAAAGGTTGCGGCATCGATCGAAGTTTGTCGGAGTTCATGTGCATGTGCACGGTGCCAGTTTGGTATCAGTAGGAAAAGGATTGAGGAAGAAGGCTAGCGACTCGAAGTAGCCTTCGGGGAAGTAGGTCACGGGCTCGAGTTTTGACTCAAAGCATTTTTAAAGGTTGCACGGGGTTTAACACTTAAACAAATTTTAAGTTGAAAAAAATATATACATGGGTAGGTTTTGAGAAAAACTCGAAGCAAGTAGGCATATAGCACGGGTGATGCTTGGAGTGGTTCTCGGGTTGTCATTAATAAAACGATTTTCTTGACTCTAAAACAAAATTCAAATTTGTAAACATTTTAATTTATGTTTTAAATACTATTTTTAATTTTAGTATTGGGTTAATAAAAGTTATAAGTAAGATATTTTTAAAGCAATTAAGTTTTAATTTATTTAATTTTGTGACATTAATTGTAAAATTAATTATTTTAATTAACGTGAAATGTTATCTTTATTAACCTTAATCTTTTGCATTAATGCGTTAATGATAATTAATTATAAAGTTTATTAAGTAAAGATTTTTATAATAATTGAATGATTAATTAAGATTAATGATTTATAATTACTTAATAATTAAAGAATAATTAATTAAAGGTTAATTAATAATTAATTAAAGTTAATTAATTTATAATTAAAGATTAACTAATTAAGGTAATTAATTAATGAAGGTAATTAAGATTTAATTAATTAATAATTAAGGATTAATTAATGAATAATTAAGGATTAATTAATTTAAAATTAATAATAATTAATCATCAATTAAGGATAATTAATGAAAATAATTATGTGATTAATTAGTTATAATCACAAGAATATTTCATCTTAATTATATATGATTGATTATTGTTGAATGCTTTGCATTGTTGGATGTCTCTGATATGTGATTGTGATCTATGTGATATGAATTACTTTGTGCTGAGCTATGATATCTGTGATTTGTTTCTGTGTGAATGTGAAAACCCATTGGCTCGTAAAATGGCATTTGAATTTCGATGCGACAGGGAGTCAGATTCCAATTGGTTATTCGAAACCCATATCGAACCCTGAAAGCTAATCTTTGTGATTGATATATCCATGTGTTTTTAAATTGAGCGCTCACTATTCGATTTAGCCAGGGAGGACTTTGTGTTATATAACCTATTCTGAATAGTGATATGACGAAATGGATAGCATTTGAAGACGGTGGTGAAGACCGGGTGTCTTCGAGTACGATAGGATAACCTGTCAAATGACTCTGCACTGGGTTGCTCCGGTATAGAAATCTCCATATGTGATGGGAAGTCCGATCGGTATTGTGGATACCCGGATTGCAAGAGCTTCTTTGGAAGTGCCTTCGGTTCTGTTCAAACCCGGAACAGACTTGTATGGTTATATGTATAATATTACACTTCGAGATATAAAGCTGATTTCTATCAAATACATTTCAATTTGGTGGCGGAGAATTTATTCTCTTAGCTTAACACCCTTCTCTGAGACGTACGAGCTCAAATGTTATGTAGTTGATGATTATCGGTAATATACTCCCAATTTGGTAGTGTGGCATGCTGAGTACTGCTGTGTGTTGCTGATCATTTGTTGATCAAAGCATGGCTTTTGTGTAAAGCGTAGCTTTGGGGACGAGACCTCATCGGACCTCACACCTCTGAAATGGTCGAAACAGGAAAGATGCGGCAAGGTTACGAGGGTTGTGCCTTTTAGGGTATGTCTATTTCCTTCTGGAAAAAGGTGATATCATGGTATGGAGCCCATATATTTAACCTATGTGGTTGCTTCAAATTTATTACTTTGTGGTTTTTGCTTTGTGGTTGAGGGACCTCAAATAAAGGTCGCTAACGACCGGGAGATGACATACTTGTGTAGTAGTTACCTAGTTACAGAGGTAACCCGGCCTTGTGTTGGCAGAGATCCGGATAGGTTCTCGGGACGTTCCTCCAGAGGCATACCCATGTGGCATAGGAAGTTCCTTAGCCTGACCATTTGTTGGAAATCCAAAGAAAAAATACGAGCCCTTTACGGTTTTAGTTGTATAACCTGCCATGTAGCGTGGTGGTAACCTGCCATAAAACATGGTAGTTATAGTAGGAATACGACGAAATGTGGTATGATGGCTAAGATTGATATTATACTTTCAAAAAGTTTCTACACTATGCACTAATAATAATATCAAATGAATTTTCTCATATCATGCATATTTGACTATCATAAGAAGAAATCTCCTCCAATTGTGCGATTGCATTGTGTGTGTGCGGGGAGGTCTTATGGTAGTTTCATTTTCCAAAAAGCATATCGAATTTCTTTTATAAACTGTTTTTATATAAACAACTGTTTTTTTACTCATACCAGTCCCATGACTGACCCGAAGTTTATTGTTCCCTTCCTAAACTCTGGGTGCCCATAATTTTCACACGGGCAGCCTAGAAGCAGGTTATCCGTGTTTTGGAGCTAGCTTGGATTGTAAATTTGGAACTTCGAAGTCTTTTGGAGTTATCGGATTTTGGAAGCTTTAAAGTTGGAAGAAGGTGCTTAGTTTTGGATTCTAGCTCTCGATCTTTTCCTTTTGGAAGTCTGTCTTGAAGTTATGCTAGCTCTGTTGTTCCGCTATGGTGTTACCATTTTGTTGTTGTATCATATTTGTAACACTCTGATGCTGGTGATAAATGTGGTAATGAATTTTGTATCAGTGTTGTATCCGTGGTGTGGATTAATGAAATCATCTTTTGTCTCCACTGTTTATATTCATCTAATGTTGTTATAAGCTCCATTTGAACTGGAGTTCGACGTTTGAATCTTCGGTATTCGAATACAAGTGACGTATTTGATGTCGATTTTCGAGCGCTGGATTTCGGGTCGTGACACGTATGCAATTCTCGTTAACCTATTTCACATTTTAAAAAGTTTTCCAAATCAATGCACTTGAAGGATGTTCCTCCTTACGTAACCAAGTGTTTTAAGTATTATGACCCATGTGCAAATGACAATTTTGCCTAACTTTGCATTTGGGGTAAAATATTGTATTAATACTATTATTTTGACTAGTTATGATTATATTGTGCGATATTTGGTAGAAATGCATGATCACAAAATTAAGCATGCTACGAAAAAAAGGAGAAACTCAAAGCTATTGTGCCTTTGCATAGTTAACTTCTGTTCTTTCAAAAAACTTTTTGTTTATAATAGTTAGGTATTCTACTCTACTTCTGTACTCAAATCTTTTATTCTTTCATGTATATTATAGGGCCCATTTAAACCTTCTTGTAAAAAAGGCACTTTATTGACCTTGAAAAATGGCATATGTCAAAATGGTAGAGTTATCACGATGAAATCACTAAAAATCACTAGTTAACACATGCTTACTTAAAGAACTATTAGCATGCCTTAATTGATAAGAATTACTCTGGATACATGTTCTCCTATTATTACTGGAGCATCGCAGACCACATCACTCCAGTAAGTAAACAAGTCTAAACTTACATTTTCGAATATCACTCAAACAAGCTAGTTGTTTCGAACAAGGTGCATAAAATACACTTAGAAAAGTTGTTTTAAACCATACACTAAGAAATCACTAGTAATCTGTGGATAATTTTGTAATATGATGAGTTATCTTAAACCATACACTAAGAAATTATCATAAAGTAATATTTGTTTGTATAATTTTTAGAACCGAATCTGTGTGTATAATTATTGTAGAACCATTGCATGAATGACTGTGTGGTTTAAGATAGATGATGCTTTTCTGCAAACACCAAGTGCAATTTATAGGAATTAAGATGTCTTTCCACAAATCTTTAAGTGTTAGGGGTATGAGCTAATTCAAGATTTGTTTTTGGTTTAGGATAGTTTTGTAAAACTGTGTTGTATTGAATTTTCTGATGTTGTATATACTTCTCAAACATCTCGGTTATCATTTATTTTTCCTTTATTGAATTTTTTTAAATCAAAAAATCTAGCTCTTTAGAAGTAACTGTAATTTGAGAGTAATTTCCTAGTTTACCATGAATATTAATTTTCTTAACAAAGTTGCAAGTTAAAGACTGTGCCTATATGGAATTACTCGAATAACATACTATTCTCATAAATAAGAATAAGTTGGTTGCAAAATTCTGTTCACGTTTAACTTTCCCATGTTGGTGCTTCACATTTTACTATGTATATAGATTACATACCTACTATTTGTTACTCATCATGTTTTTTATTGAAAAAGGAAAAAAATAAGAAGAAGAAAAGTACATTTTATGAGGTAAACAGATTTCTTGAACATATATAATGAAATGGATGTCTAGAAAAATTCAACTCAAAACTTATTTCATTCACACATGCATCTATAAGATGTAATCCTTGATGTCCGATATCCTACATCATTCATTAAATTCATGAGACATTTGTGCATTCTAATTCGATGGATAGATAGTAGGTCTTACACGTATTTTCAAAAAAATTACCTTTATAAATCATCCGGTAGAAAGGAGATATTCTTTGAGTAGCCCACTACTAATAGTTGACCCAACATTTGCTATGTTATAATAACGGAAAAATGAGCTCGGTTAAGTTTGAATTCATACATAGATAAATTCATAATTATAATGGTAGTAGGCCATACAATAATACTTGTAAAACTAGTTTGAGTGAGCTGACTGTTGCCTAGTATGCATGGCATTTGTCATGATACATGCAAAGATTCCATTAAATGCACATAACTTATTTAACTAACTTTTTCAATGTAATAATAAATTGGAAGATCATCAATACAAACTTTCCCTTCAATACTAAATAATTGTTACCCTTTATATCAATTCCTTTACGTTCTTGCTCAAGCTGATATGATGAAATCTTTGACCATTTATTGTGAAATAATGTGTCAACGGTACCTTTCTCACCCTTTATGTCAACTTTTATTGTGTAATATTATTAGAGCTCTTAAGAATTTGGTTTCAATGACTTTTATTTAGACACTGACAATTATATTTTATTTACTTACTCATTTATGAACTTCATAGAATAACCGGTATTGTCTATTTCTGCAAGTTTTCTTACTACAGGCAACATGAAGAATAATTGAAGTAAGTAAGAGAACGTTAGATATGGTTTAATACATTTAGTCATGTTCAGTTTCCTGTAGTCATGCTTGCTATTTACTTCTGAAATTAAAAATTAATGTACATAATTACTTCTTTGTCTTGGTCGTTAAAGATTTTATGCCAAATATTTATTTGGTTTTTCAATAATGCTTTAATATTATTACTAATACCGACTATAGAAAAAATATATATATATATATATATATTTACTACTGCTAGAATAATACAATAGAAATATAGGAAAGGCTACTTCATTGCTGATATGATGAAATTTATGATTATTTATTGTGAAATAATGTGCCAACGGTACCTTTCTAGAAATATAGGAAAGGCTACTCCATTGCTGATATGATGAAATTTATGATCATTTATTGTGAAATAATGTGCCAACGGTACCTTTCTCATCCTTTATGTCAAATTTTGTTGTGTAATATAATTAGAGCTATGCATATTCCTTGCCGCTCTTAAGAATTCGGTTTTAATGACTTTTATTGGGACATTGACAATTATATTTTATTTACTCATTTATGAACTTCATAGAATACCCAGTATTGTTTATTTTTATAAGTTTTGTTACTGCAGGCAACATGAAGGCTAATTGAAGGGTAAGTAAACAATTTAATACATTTAGTCATGGTCAGTTTCACTAATCATGCTTGCTATTTACTTCTGAAATTAAATATTAATGTATACAATTACTTCTTTATCATGATCCTTAAAGAATTTAACCCAAATGTTTATTTGATTTTCGATAATGCATTTATATTATTACCAATACCAACTATAGAAAAAAAATCTTAAAATATATATTTATTACTGCTAGAATAATAAAATAGAAATATAAGAAAGGCTACTTCTTTATGTTACTAACATATTCAGGTAAGATGCTTACGCAGAACTAGAGTATGAATACACAAAATTATCTAAATTATTTAGATGACTTTCTCTATAGATGGGATATTGTAATTATAATGTACACAAATATTTGCTCGTAGATCCAACCTTGCTTATTAAGATTTTTTAGTACACAAATATGTACACAATTATAATGTACACAAGAAGATACATCTCAACAATATAAGAATATAGCTACACATTCACCTATATTTATTAAGCCTTTTTAGTCATCAAGAATAGATGTTCCTAATGCTTCTAGACAACATACTCTTTAACTATTCGAGATAATTAGTCGAAGCTAGACCAATGCCCAACCATTATGGTGGGTCCTATAACTCGTATCCACCTTTTACCTATGTGAACCATGGGCGTCTGAAGTACGAGCTGAAATATTTTTTCCATGGTGTCATCTTCAGATAAACCTAAAATCAATTGAATAAGTGTGAACTTATTATTATAATTATGATACAAACAAACAATTTTCCTAAATTGAAAATTTGGAAAATAAATTTATAAAGCATCATCCAAGTAATCATAATGTACTAATGAAGCAACTGCCAACTTTATAAGTGAAGCATATACAGTTTTATTCATTCAGGAGGGAAAGTTACTAAAGTCCAGTGGATTTCAGAAGTATCATTCAAAACCTGTTAGTTTAATTTGTCGATGAGAGAACTTTTCTATTGATTATCTCTACCATTCCATTAATAAAGAGATTTGTAACGACCTGTAAATTTTGATAATTAAATTGGTTAATTTAATAAGATTTTTGTAATTAAATTTAGAAAGAAATAAAAAATTATAATTTATAATGAAATGAATGTTAAAAATGAATTGTAGCAATGGATATTAAAACTAATTATTGACAATTGAAGTGAAATCACAATAATAAAGAAATAGTGTAAATTGTTGCACTTGGGTATAAAATTGAAAATAAGTAAATGAAAGTAAGTATTGAATTAACCAATGAAATAATATAGTGATTAATAATAGACTTTATAAAAGAGTTGAATTGAATCAATCAGTTTAATTGAAACTAATTTATTGGTATTCAAATTTATAATAAATGGGTTTATTGTAAGAAATTGAAATTAGATACTATGGTAAATTGGAATTAAGATGAAATTGGGAATATTAGTGTAATAGATATAAACCCATGTTGACATCACCTTTAAGATGGTAAGTTATTAATTGATTCATAATAAGATTAAAAATCAAATAAATGGATTTATTAGAATTGAAATTTATAATTAATAAATTTATTAAAATTGAAAGTTAAATACTGTAGTTGTGAATTGATAACTTTAAATTGATATGGAAGTTGGTTGTAAAGGATTATAAATTACTAAGGTAATTCAAGATGATAGAATTTATGAATTATAGAATTTGAATTTAATGGTGATTTAATTAATTTAATATTAATTTATTTAATTAACTGGAAAATAGCCATTTTGGCCAATGACTCAGATCTAGACGTAACCTAGTTCATCGGATCCGTAACGGTGAATTATTGTAGGATTTCAAGTTTTGTAGCGATCGGACTTGTCGTTTGATCGTACGGACTCGAAACGCCTAGCAATCAATTAAATTGAAATCAATTTGAAATAACTTGATTTTTGCATAACTTCTTCATAGGATGTAATTTGGACCTGAAACCTGTTGATTGATTTTAAAATATTTTAAAACATCTATTTTGATATATGGGTTGACCCACTTTCGTTCTGGAGTCGAAACGGGCTTTTCAGGTCGTTTATCGTTCGATTAATCTTGTCCATCTATTCTATTTCAGCTTTGCCTATATATATCTCGTTATAAACCCTAGCCTATTTCTTATGTTCATTATTCTGTACGTATAGAAATTTCTGCTGCTACTCTTTCTCAATGGCAGACAAACCCTACATTTCACGATCCAATTCAAATCCAAAATTCTACTTCAAAATTCAAACTCCTCAAACAACATCAAATTTTATATCAATCTGAAGCTCTCAACGAGCGCATTTTAGATCTGAATGTTTTTCCAAATTGAACCACTATTCCTCCAAAAATTTAAGAACAAATCATGGTCGTTCATCGTGCCGAAATCAACTTCGCTTGATCGTCAATTGGAGGCTACCTTTGCGTGGAGATTGACGAGCGTAGCTCATCGCTGCAGTTTGTTTGGTCGTTGGGCGATCGGATTTTCATCGAAAATTCATTAGCGTTTCATGCATCTACCGGCGACTGCCCTCTTCACGGACGTTCTGGTGGTCGCGGCTTGGCTGTGGGGTCGCGAGATGATGGGGGCCACGTGAAGGTGGCGGCGGCTCTGGCAAGTCGCGTCTACGTAGCCGCGAAAGTGGGAGAAGTGACGAGGGTTTCGTTTTGTTTCGCGTGCGTGCGTTGATGTTGCCTGGGGAGAATGTGGTATGCCTGATGACGTGGCAGTTTGGTGAGGTGTGTTTGCTTTTATTCTTTTATTTAAATTTAAAATTTTCAACTGGTCTAACGTGAATAACTTTTATGTACGAGGTCTGATTCACGCGCGATTTTCCCCGCTAGGTTCGTATTGGAATTCCGGACATTTCGACGCTAGTTTGGATGAATTCTGAGACTGTTCAAATTTTGGGTTTGAATTGGATTTAAATTCAATTTGAATTCAATGATGAGTGTTTAACCCACTCACAACTTTTAAAATTTCTTATGTTTGTAAAATTGATTGATGTGATTAGAAATGTATTTATGACTGTTTGGCATATTTTTAATCATCATGTCAGTTAAATTGAATTTATTTGAATTAAATTGTTATTAAATCTATTATTGCGTATAAACTGCCGATTAAATTGTTATTTAATTTATTCTGAATATAAAATGCCAGTAAATACTGTTATTTATTATCCGTTCTATATTGATGTTATTAATTTGGATTGGATGATGATTGTGATAAATGTTTGATGATTGATATTGGATGAATGGATGTTGTATTTTATATTGTTATAAACTGCAAGTTGTTATGGATTTTTATTTCATTCAGGATTGCGGTTTGAAATGATATACAACCGTATTTATATTTTAAATTGCAGATTGAAATGATAAATATCTGTATCACTTGACCATAAGATAGAAAATTATATATAGACACCGTGGTCAATATATAAAAATATTTTGAAATGATTTCTATGGTTTGTAAAGGAATATATGGTTTTATATAAATATTGATCTTAGAGATTTTATAAATTATAATTTATTCTTGATTTTAAGCTATGTATAAATTTGTTTTAATATAGTATGAGTTGATAGGATAGTTTGATTTTTATTAAAGATAATATGGTTAAGTATTTATTTAAATTGTATTATAATATAGAGTTTATAATGATTTAAATAAATTAAGGTTGGAAGATAAATTGAAAATTTAATTGAAATTGAATTTATTTAAGAATTAAACTCAAACAATTTTGTTGTGAAATTTATTAAATTGAAATTTTAAAGGGTATGATTTTTTATACTTGATTTTGGTTTAAGGTGAACTAAATGGACATTTCAAGTATAAATAAATTGAAGAAAATATTTAGTTATTTATAATTTGAGTTTTATTTAAGTGGTAATGGATTTATTATGTAAAATATTTCAAAACTAAATAACGGAAAATTAAATTGTTGAATCATAATTTCCAAACTTAATTTGAAGTTGTTGAATAATTACAGTTTGAAATATATTTGATTTGAAACGGTTTACTCTATGGATCAAATCTTTTTTGAAATCGATAAATTTGGAATAGTTTTTGAAAACTGAATTGAATTGAAATTTATGATTTGGGATTTGGTTAAATATAAAAATTTAGAAATTCGAGTTATGTTGGATTTAATTTGTGAAATTGAAGGAGCTATTTTATTATATAAAGTAATTTAAATATTTAAACCATTTGAGTGGTGGAAGTTATGTTTCAAAGTTATGAGTTTTAAGGGATTAAATTTGAAAGTGTTATATTCAAGTATTTTGATTTCGAAATGTTATAACTTTGAAAGAGTTATGATTTTAGAAAAGGATATATTTGAAATGAAAATGATACCGTATTGATTTGGTTTTGGTAGGGGCAATGATAATTGGTTTTAAGGTATAAACTATTTTGAAAATGACTGCGATATTATAATAACGTTTGGCTGTTAAAGAGACCAGGATCGGAAGTTGTCACACTCTCTGCCAACTACGAAAACCACTTTAACAACTGTATATGCGGTGGAGATTTCAGAATGAAGAAGGATGGTGGCGACATTCTATTAAGGTATATACGTGGACCCGACTCCCGTGAGTTGGCATAAGGTGGCTAAAACAGAAGCGATCTCGGGCCAAGGAGGTAGCCCCTCTTATCGGACACACTCCTTCGATATTATATTCTGACTTTGAGGATTATTTGGTGGCCACTTTTGATTTTGATTTAGGGGTGTGGCTCAAGGTGGGCGGTAGTAGCTGCTACGCGTTACCACCAGCCCGTGTGCGTAATTGGTATATCTACCCTGGCATTGCCTTGTGTGCCATGTCACCTACCCTAGCACGCCTTGTACGAGTTTGATTTGCGTCGTACTTATGGAGTATCCTCTGGTAGCCTCCCGATCAGGAGGTATTATGGTACAATATAGACTATTGGCACTATTACGTGTTAAGGGCTATATGGGTAACCCCTTAATGCTATTTAAAAGTAAGTTTACTTTACTATTAGACACTATTATAATAGTGAAATATTACTACATAGTAAATAGTTTAATGAATCCTTAAGAGATGTGAATCCCGAGCATCTCTTAAGTTACTGCACTCATGTTTGACACTGTATAGGAGATGTCAAATCCTGTAAACATCTCTAACGCCGTTCCACTCATATTATTTACCATTGATATTAACTTACATAAGATCTTTTAGTTCTGACTCGAGTGTTTTGTGTTTCAATTCGTTCAGGCCAGTCTGAACATTTCAGAATTTGAAGACTTTATTTCTTGAGGACAAAGACGAAAATTGCATTACTATTATTTATTACATTATTCCACTACATTCATACTATTCCGCTGCATTATTTATTATTATCTGGTATGTGTAACTCTGATATGTGTTGTATAAGTATAATCAAATGTTTTGTTTTGTTTTATTTCTTTTGCCCTTTTCTTATTCACCCCAATAACAATTCGCCCTTTTGTATGGTTTGAGTCTGACATGTGTGTCTGCCTATGCACTTGGAGGGTGCAGCATGATAGGTGGTTTTCACATTTGGTTTGGTAGAGAGCAGATGACTCTTACTTCTACATCTCCGTGCGAGGGTTGGTGTAGTTGAGAGGCTGGCCGTAAAGACAAAACACATGTACCAATGTATGCTACGGTGGGAGTTACCCCACTGGCAGGTGGTCCGTTACATTTGGTATCAGAGCTTTGGTTTAGCGATAAACCTTAGCTTTGTAGGGTTTGACTCTTTGTTAATAGGGTAGTAATATCCTATGATGAGTTGCTGAGTGTGTGTGTGTGTGTGTGTATATGAGAGAGCGTATTTGTTAGTGTTATAAAAAGTTTTATATTGTGTTAATTTGTTCCATTTTGTATTTATAATTTCTGGTTGGTGCATAGGACACTATGACATCAATAGGGATTTCCAAACACTTAATAGGACAGATCGACACAATATTTGTTTTGAAATATAGGTAAATAAAATAATTTTGCCTATAATATTTTTTGTATATAAAGTAATAAATTTTATAAAGGTTATATTTGGTTGTTAGGTGGTGAAATTTATAAATATTGATTGGAAACAAAATTTGAAGAAAATAAAATAAATGTAAATTGGAAATTTTAGAACTTAAGTTCCGGGATTTTGAAAATTTCTTTCAAAGGATTTTGGAATATAATAATATTTTATAAGTATTTTCTGATATAAATATTTAAATATAATTTGAAAGAATTATTCTAAAGAAACTTTAGAAAGAAATAAGTTCTGTACTCCCCTCTCTGTCGCTGGAAAATAATTTCTGTGATGAGTGCACGCATCATCGACATTCATTTTCGAGTTTCGAAGTGGGAAGGCCACTGTAGAAGTTTTACTGTGGATTTATTTTGATAATCAAATATAAATTTTAAATTTGTTTTAAATCTAGTTGGATATATAAGTTGCAAGTATATACATTTATCTATTATTTTAAAATTATTTTGGATAAAACCCGGTATTTAATTCTTAAGTTTCCGTTAATTAATAGTTTCAATTATTGTAGTAAAATGGAATGTAACTAACTAATAATTGAAACCCCTAAATGAAATAAGAGATTTAATGCTAAGTTATAAATGGGATTAAAAGAAATTTAAAATCGTAACCTATGAAACAAAGGCTATTAGTATTGAACATTAAGTTAATTAAAAGAAATAAAATAAACTTGTGTAACTTTCAATTACATCCTTAAAAGCATATATATAACTTACCAAATATTAAAAGTTGTAATGCTTATAAGAAATGTAATGGATATTGTACAAGTAAAACTTGAATTAATGAAAGCATTCAATGAAATTCTTTAATAAATAAGAATTTGATGTGTAGATGAAAGGCTACTAATTAAATATAAAAGAAAGGTAAGTATTATAAATAAATGAAATAAACACTAAATGAATGAATGGAAATATAAAAATCTTTGAGAAATAAATGTAAATTAAAAGATAATCCATTATATGAATGAAAAGGAAATCAAACAACAAAGGTTATGAAATGAAATTGATAAAATTTAACTTGATCTATTATATGGTATTGTTGTTTGTTTGGTTTATAGTGGTTTGAGTAAAACATACTTTTAATTGCCTAGATGTATGAATAATCTATTGAGTTTTATCTAAGACTGTTGAGTGAATGGAACACTTCATAGTTATTTGTCATTCTATGTGATTTAAAGTGTCTTAACCCGAACCAACCAATTGTTTTGTTTTGCTTGAATAGTTGATTTTATATGATGTGTACGCTGTTGGTTGCGAGTGATTGTTGTTTCTATTGATTTGTTTGTTAGTGGTTGAAACAACTTTAAATATTTCATTTTATATATTTATTAACTCTTTTTAGATTATATAAGTGAAATGCAGGTTATGGAAGCAATTGCTACTGCATTTGGTTTCATAATTAAGCGATAATTGCCCGACAAATAGGTACATTCTCGGATTACGGTTTTATAACGTTATTATATTGTTTTTCCCGTTGTTGGGATATATTATTTTGTGATATTGGGATATATATTATTATATTTGATATTATATTTTCTCTTAAGCCTCTCCGTACAAAGGAGACTCTGTCGAAATTTTCCGTAAATTTTGGACATAGAAAAATTTTGAAAATAATTTTCAAACTTTATTAATTTGAGTATAAAAGATTTAATGGTTATAAATTGGTATATTTTATTTAAATTAATTAACTCTGTAAATTTATTTGTTTATAAAGTTAAAATTTTTGAATAAGATGTATTGTTTACTCAATTCTTTCTTTTCCCTTCTTTTTCCTTTTCGGGGACGAAAAGTTTTGAGTGGGGGAGAGTGTAACGACCCGTAAATTTTGATAATTAAATTGGTTAATTTAATAAGTTTTTTGTAATTAAATTTAGAAAGAAATAAAAAATTTATAATTTATAATGAAGTGAATGTTAAGAATGAATTGTAGTAATGAATATTAAAACTAATTATTGACAATTGAAGTGAAATCACAATAATAATGAAATAGTGTAAATTGTTGCACTTAGGTATAAATTTGAAAATATGTAAATAAAAGTAAGCAATGAATTAACCAATGAAATAATATATTGATTAATAATAGACTTAATAAAAGAGTTGAAGTGAATCAATCAATTTAATCGAAACTAATTTATCGGTATTCAAATTTATAATAAATCGGTTTATTGTCAGAAATTGAAATTAGATACTACGGTAAATTGGAATTAAGATGAAATTGGGAATATTAGTGTAGTAGATATAAACCTATGTTGACATCGCCTTTAAGATGGTAAGTTAATAATTGATTCATAATAAGATTAAAAATCAAATAAATCGATTTATTGGAATTGCAATTGATAAGTAATGAATTTATTAAAATTGAAAGTTAAACACTGTAGTTGTGAATTGATTAACTTTAAATTGATATGGAAATTGGTTATAAAGGATTATAAATTACTAAGGTAATCCAAGATGATAGAATTTATGAATTATAGAATTCGAATTCAATGGTGATTTAATTAATTTAATATTAATTTATTTAATTAACCGGAAAATAGCCATTTTGGTCACTGACTCAGATCTCGACGAAACTAGTTTCATCGGATTCATAACGGTGAATTATTGTAGGATTTTAAGTTTCGTAGCAATCAGACTTGTCGCTTGATTGTACGGACTCGAAACGCCTAAAAATCAATTAAAATGAAATCAATTTGAAATAACTTGATTTTTGCATAACTTATTCATACGATGGAATTTGGACCTAAACTTGTTCTATTGATTTTAAACTATTTTAAAGCATCTATTTTGATATATGGGTGACCTATTTTCGTTCTGAAGTCGAAACGGTCTTTTCGGGTCGTTTATTGTTCGATCAATCTTGTCCATCTATTTTATTTCAACTTTGCCTATATATATATCTTGTTATAAACCCTAACATATTTCTTATGTTCATTATTCTGTACGTACAGAAATTTCTGCTACTCCTCATTCTCAATGGAAGACAAACCCTACATTTCACTATCCAATTCCAATTCAAAACTCTACTTCAGAATTCAAACTCCTCAAACAACATCAAATTTTATATCAATCTGAAGCTCTCAACGAGCGCATCTCAGATCTGTAATTTGTTTTCCAAATTGAACCACTGTTCTTCCAGAAATTTAAGAACAAATCACGTCCGTTCATCTGCCAAAATCAACTTTGCATGATCGTCAATTGGAGGTTACCGTTGCGTGGAGATTAACGAGCGCAACTCATCGCTGCAGTTTGTTTGGTCGTTGGGTGGTTGGATTTTCGTCGAAAATTCATTGGGGTTTAATGCATCTACCGATGACTGCCCTCTTCATGCGTGTTCTGGTGGTCGTGGCTTGGCTGTGGGGTCGTGAGATGATGGGGGGCACGTAGAGGTGGCGGCGGCTCTGGCAAGTCACGTCTACGTGGCCGCGAACGAGGGAGAAGTGACGGGGGTTTCGTTCTGTTTTGCGTGCGTGCGTTGATGTTGCCTGGGAAGAACGTGGTTTGCCTGATGACATGGCAGTTCAGTGAGGTGTGTTTGCTTTTATTCTTTTATTTAAATTTAAAAATTTCAACCGGTCTAACGTGAATAACTTTTATATACGAGGTCCGATTCACGTGCGATTTTCTTCGCTAGGTTAGTATTAAGAATTCTAGACATTTTGACGCTGGTTTGGACGAATTCTGAGGCTGTTCAAGTTTTGGGTTTTAATTGGATTTAAATTCAATTTAAATTCAAAGGTGAGTGTTTTGACCCACTCACAACTTCTAAAATTTCTTATGTTTGTAAAATTGATTTATGATGTGATTAGAAATGTATTTGTGACTGTTTGGCATATTTTTAATCATCATCTCAGTTAAATTGAATTTATGTGAATTAAATTGTTATTAAATCTATTATTGCATATAAACTGCCAATTAAATTATTATTTAATTTATTATGAATATAAAATGCCAGTAAATACCAGTTATTTATTATCTGTTAAATATTGATGTTATTAATTTGAATTGGACGATGATTGTGATAAATGTTTGATGATTGATATTGGATAAATGGATGTTGTATTTTATATTGTTATAAACTGCAAGTTGTTATGGATTTTTATTTCATTCGGGATTGCGATTTGAAATGATATATAACCGTATTTATATTTTAAATTGCAGATCGAATTGATAAATATCCGTATCACTTGACCATAGGATAGAGAATTATATACAGACACCGTGGTCTATATATAAAAATATTTTGAAATGATTTCTATGGTTTGTAAAGGAATATATGGTTTTATATAAATATTGATCTTAGAGATTTTGTAAATGATAATTTGTTCTTGATTTTAAGCTATGTATAAATTTTTTTTAGTATAGTATGAGTTGATAGGAAAGTTTGATTTTATTAAAGATAATATGGTTAAGTATTTATTTAAATTATATTGTAATATAGAGTTTATAATGATTTAAATAAATTATGGTTGGAAGATAAATTGGAAATTTAATTGAATTGAATTTTTTTAAGAATTAAACTCAAACAATTTTGTTATGAAATTTATTAAATTGAAATTTTAAATGGTATGATTTTTTATTCTTGATTTTGGTTTAAGGTGAACTGAATGGATATCTCAAGTATAAATAAATTGAAGAAAATATTTAGTTATTTGTAATTTGAGTTTTATTTAAGTGGTAATGGATTTATTATGTAAAATATTTCAAAACTAAATAATGGAAAATTGAATTGTTGAATCGTAATTTCCAAACTTAGTTTGAAGTTGTTGAATACTTAAAGTTTGAAATATATTGAATTTGAAACGGTTTACTCTATGGATCAAATCTGTTTTGAAATCGATAAATTTGGAATAGTTTTTAGAAACTGAATTGAATTGAATTTATGATTTGGGATTTGGTTAAATATAACAATGTAGAAATTCGAGTTGTGTTGGATTTGATTTGTGAAATTGAAGGAGCTATTTTATTATATAAAGTAATTTAAATATTTAAACCATTTGAGTGGTGGAAGTTATGTTTCAAAGTTATGAGTTTCAAGGGATTAAATTTGAAAGTGTTATATTCAAGTATTTTGATTTCGAAATGTTATAACTTTGAAAGCGTTATGATTTTAGAAAAGGATATATTTGAAATGAAAATGATATCGTATTGATTTGGTTTTGAGAGGGGCAATGATAATTGGTTTTAAAGTATAAACTATTTTGAAAATGACCGCGGTGTTATAATAACGTTTGGTTGTTAAAGAGACTGGGATCAGAAGTTGTCATACTCTCTGCCAACTCCGAAAACCACTTTAACAACTATGTACGCGGTGGAGATTCCAGAATGAAGTAGGATGGCGGTGGCGTTCTATTACGGTATATACGTGGACCGGACTCCCGTGAGTTGGCATAAGGTGGCTAAAACATGAGCGATCTTGGGCCAAGGAGGTAGCCCCTCTTATCGGGCACACTCCTTCGATATTATATTCTGACTTTGAGGATTATTTGGTGGCCACTTTTGATTTTTGATTTGGGGGTGTGGCTTGAGGTAAGGGTAGTAGCTGCTACGCGTTACCACCAGCCCGTATGCGTGATTGGTATATCTACGCTAGCATTGCCTTGTATGCCGTGTCACCTACTCTAGTTTGCCTTATACGAGTTTGATTTGTGTCGTACCTATGGAGTATCCTCTGGTAGCCTCCCGATCAGGAGGTATTACGGTACAGTATAGACTATTGGCACTATTACGTGTTAAGGGCTATATGGGTAACCCCTTAACGCAATTTAAAAGTAAGTTTATTTTACTATTAGTTGCTATTATAATAGCGAAATATTACTACATAGTAAATAGTTTAACGGATCCTTAGGAGATGTGAATCCCAAGCATCACTTAAGTTACTACACTCATGTTTGACACTGGATAGGAGATGTCAAATCCCGTAAACATCTCTGACGCCGTTCCACTCATATTATTTACAATTGATATTAACTTACATAAGATCTTTTAGTTCTGACTCGAGTGTTTTGTCTTTCAATTCGTTCGCGTCAATCTGAGCATTTCAGGATTCGAAGACTTTATTTCTGGAGGATGAAGACGAAGATTGCATTACTATTATTTATTATATTATTCCACTACATTCATACTGTTCTGCTGCATTATTTATTATTCTCTGGTTTGTGTAACTCTGATATGTGTTGCATAAGTATAATCAAATGTTTTGTAAAACAGCTTCATAAACTGTTATTTGATTATTATATTTTGTCATTCTGCTGTGAGATTCTTTTTTGTTTTATTTCTTTCTCCCTTTTCTTATTCACCCCAATAACAATTCGCCAATTTGTATGGTTTGAGTATGATGTGTGTGGTTTATCATCGATTTAAATGTACAAAAAGGCAGGTCGTTACAGAATTCAATCACTAGAATTTACACAGTATCCTTTTGAACTTCCTAAAATGCCTTACATCCATCAATGAAATCCCACCATCGGTTTGCAACCCCTGTCACCATTTCCTTACCAACTATCCGTCAATGGAATTTCATTGTCGATTTACTTGAAACAAAATTTCCTTGACTACCAAAGCTTTTGCACTTATAACATACATCCATCCATAAAAAAATTTATTAAATAAAAAGTAAATATTTCATTGATATTAAATGCATGTACGTGCGATTTACACTAGTCTATATAAATAATGTTTTGATTAGATAACATAAACCAATAATAATGCATGAACTACTAACATATACCAATACTGCATTGCTCCAGTCTTTCATCACATATTGGCAATTGTTGCTTTTAATTTTATGTAAGCAACTTCACATTTATAAATGTTATCTATACATGTAAAAAATTTATACAAACATTATTGTAGGGCAAAGTAAGGAGAATGAAACCAACATACGAAACACTTTGAGACTACAGTCCTGTCTGAATTGAGATATCAGTTTGGAAAAAAGAGGAAAGAAAAAGGAAGTTTGAAGACCACATTTGTAAGTATTTACTTGTTGTGAATACAGGTGGATATGACTAGTTGCAAAACCACTTCATATCTGGGATAAAGTAAATCTACTAGTGTTCATAGAGAAGAACTAATGAGTTGTCTATGCAGCATCAGGTGCGTATATTGCTTTACAAATAACTATATGTTGAATATCATTCGGTATACAATTGCTGTACAAATGTCATTTAGTATATAGTAAGTTCCATTTGAAAGTAGGTTTTAAAAGATATGGCTGTGTAAAATAATTTTCAAGTTTTTATATGAATATCTTTTAGCATATATTGTTTTACATAAACATGAAATATTTTTTTTGGTTTGTATATAAATAAATTCAAATGATAAATTAAATTATCGCCGGTTGCGCAACATCTACCCAACTTCTGTCTTTGTCCTTTCTTCTATGATCCGACCCATAAATTTCGATAGCGTCTGGTTCACAACCATGATTTTCCTTCTATTAGGACAACAAAAAAATAACCAATTTGAGTATGTTCGATCCAAGGAATTATTATTATTATTTTTTTACTTTTTTGTTTTCTCGTAAAGGTACATGTGTGATATTTCACATGTTATTCATTTGTAAAATTATAACTTAACTCTTGGATTAAAGTGTGCACCTCTTAAATATTGAATTTATGTTTTGTTTAAAAAAGAAATTATGTTGCTCTATAACATAATACTATCATATCAACTACATTTTCCATAATTTATACTCATTCATTTAATCCACTTATAAAGTCCAATTTGTATATATAAGATCCAACCATTGCTTTATATCATGATGAGAGGATCTGTCTAAAGGTAAGCTGATCAAATATTTTGATACTCTAGAATAACTTATATGTGCTTCCGTACCATACTTTATATCATAGAACAAGGATAATTAAATAAATAGTTATCTCTTAATTATTTCAATAAGTAAATGAAAGAATGCTAAATAACCATGAGGACTTGATTAGCATGTGGTCATTCTCCCTTCAAATTCCTCTCTATTTTCATCTGCTTGGAATTGCTGAGAAAACAACGCATCTTCCTCTGTCTAAATCAGCATTAAACAAAAATAAATACCACAAAATTTATGATTCAACTTTTCCTTTACAAAAATGCTAAGAGGGTGTCTAGTAATAAGCTAATAAATATGAAAAATAGCATAGGGAATCTCCAACAAAAGATGAATTTGGTTTTTTCATGCTCTCCTTCTATGATTTTTTCATGCCGTTTAGGCATCCCCTTTCTTACAGTTTTTATTAATTCATTAATGGAATAATCAGCTCTCCTTTTATGACTTTTTTATGCTGTTTCGACAAACCAGTGTAAACTGATTAAAGCTATAATTGCTATTCATAAAGAATATTCATATGTAATGTAACACGATACAAGCAACACTT
Source organism: Allium cepa (assembly GCA_030765085.1). Lineage (NCBI taxonomy): Eukaryota > Viridiplantae > Streptophyta > Magnoliopsida > Asparagales > Amaryllidaceae > Allium > Allium cepa. Next base: position 323,846,171 of record CM060940.1, on the reverse strand, counting down.
TTAAATCAACTACGTACGGAGCCAAAATTCAAATGCTTGAAATTTCCATTGACTATGTTTCTGAACTAACATGGAGTTGAAATTCAAAAAATTTCTCTATGTCACCATTTTGAATTATTGCGACAGAAGCTGAAGACTCGAGTGGTAAAAAAAAAATCTAAATCCAGAATGGGATGAGCAGCTAACTCTTTGTATAGAAGACCCTTCCATCCCTATAAAACTTGTACATACTTTTCTTTTTGTATTTAATTGTATATAAATTTTCAAGTTTTCACTTAAATCACACTATGACTGTTATAAAATTTAACTTGTCTCTAATAAGTATATGACGGAGATAGATTCAGCTTCGGCAACCCAAATTGAGCGTTTAAATTCGGTTTTTATTATACTTCTTATAAACTAATATTACTTGGTTATGTGACTTGAAATGTATTGATTATGATCCAAATTATAAGTTCTCATTAACTAATATCTTAGTTAACTAATATCTTAGTTTTTTTTATAATACTTCTCGTTGACCATCCAAATTATAGCTTCTCATTAACTAATGTCTTAGTGTTTTTATTGATCTTACTACTCAATTACAAACTGATCGTTGAAGCTCGGTTACAAACTGAGCAGTAAACTCAGTTAAAAACAAATCTTAGCCCACTTTATAAACTGAGCCGTAAAGCGCAATTTTTAACCGAGCAAAGCGCTTGGTTTTTATTATCAGATTTGGTGCGGTTCTATATTCAAGTACAATGAATCTTTCCTTCTATTTGATTTACAAAATGAGCATTGTTTCTGCATATGTAGGCTTTAGTAGAAGCTATAGAAAAGAAAAAAATTCAAAAGCGAGTAAAATTGGTCGAGTTAGTTGATGGAAGGTTTTGTAATTCGGTCGGAAAGTCGCATTCGTTGTTCGTAAGCTTTTAGATGTTTTGTACTAGTAAAATTTGAAGTTACCGTGATCTTTGTAGAAGATATGAAGTATGTATGATGTTTGTTTTGAAATTTGGTGCAACAGATTTGAAATTTGGTTACATTTTTGTCATTAATATAAATTTGTATTTGTATTATAAATGGGATCTGTTTGATGTTTATTATTACATTGATATGGTTCAACAAAACCAAATTTGTATCTATAAATTTGAATTTGTATTATAAATGAAATCTATATTATAAATGAAATCTGTTTGATGTTATAAATGAAGTATTTTAGTAACTTATTTACCAACGGTTATAACTGTTGGTAAATACATCATAAACCAACGGTTATAACTGTTGGAAATATGAAAATTCCCATTGGTCAGGAATATGAAAACTCCCAACGGTTATAACCGTTGGTAAATACAATATATACCAACGGTTATAGCCATTGGAAATATGAAAATTCCCAATGGTTATAACCATTGGGAATATGAAAATTCCCAATGGTTATAATCGTTGAGAAATATGTTGTAGATTTTGTCAGTACCTATTTGTAATGGTTATAAATATTACAAATTTGATTTGTAACAGTTATGTGTTGTGAATTGACAATTTTGGTGTTGTGATGCATCTTTAATCGGATTTCCTTTTTTCCTTTCTTCGTCAATCTTTCCTTACATCAGATTCATCATCCGCTTCTCCTCGTTAAGCAGGCTACTAACCACTAAATTTATTGAAACAACTTCATCTGTATTTGAATTGTTTAACGTCCCTACAAGTGTTTTCCAACTTTTCGACAATGAATTCGTCAACATCAAGACTTATATATCATCAATTACTTTGTAATTCACAATCGCCAATTTATTCACAATTGCTATAAAATCATTAAGATGCTTTCCAATTCTCTCACCTTCCTTAAGCTTTAGATTTATCAATATTTTCATTAGTATAGCGTTGTTTGTTGTAGAGTTTTGTGTAGACTTCATCCGATTTCATCCAAATTGCATAAGTAGATATTTTAGTAGCAATAGTGTAAAAATACCGCATTCTTCAAAAAATACCATATAGCTGCTACAGCCTTCTTATTCAAAATTTCCTAAATTGTTTTAGTTACACTAATATGTTTCTCTCATTTATTCTCCAATGGTTAATGAAGATCATTTAGGTATAAAAATTCATTCATCTTCGTTGTAAGTTTCCTCATTTCAAAACCCAAATACCGAACCACGATGTACCACAGTCTCCTTGGATTTATTTTTCAGTAATAGAGATGATACTAGTTGTAACATGCAATCTAATGTAAATTAAGTAGAAATACAAAAATGAAGTGCATCTTAACATATTTAATTTAACAATTATTTTTACATCCTAAAGTTTTGCCCATGCAGGGCCAAAAGTATAATACATAGTATAACTATTAATGTTCACAATACGACAATGCAGACATTGATACTAGATACAACAAACATAAAATGATATAACACTAAGCTTCCTACTTCACCTTTGGCTTACATTATTCAACTATCCCCAAAACCAACTTGCCTACACACATAAACTCAGTATACTCGAATGAGTACTCGTGATTTTATAGAAAAACAAAAATAAAAACATGGATAAGACATAAAGTCTAGTGTGAATAACATATTTTCCAAAGCGTACAAAATACAAAACCATGATGCCTATTTGCGTAACTGGTTAACTCCTCACTTTCGAAGCAATAATGTCAGAATGTGTAAGGAGTTTAAATTGTATGATCATTACCAAGTGTAAACATTACTATGATGCCATAACCAAAAGCATCTCCCGGTTTATGTCACTATACTCGAATATTCTACCCTTGTCTACTCCTAGGGCTTTTATGTATATTTATGACACACACACAAACACAGATATATATATATATATATATATATATATATATATATATCATTACTTACAAGCTTTATCACTCAGCTGCCACCCAGGCTTTACGCCTTTATGTATTGTACATTATATACATTTGCACTGTTAATTAACTGCCAATAAGGCTTCATGCCAACAATCTAGGTCTTTGGATGCCACACAGACCTTACTCCTTCATTTCATATTATGGTTGCCACGAAGGCCTTACGCCAATATTTTGTATTTTGGATGACACATATGTCTTACTCCTGCTTTTCTTTGGTTCCAATTCTGCCCCTCTCGGCTTTGTGTAACATCCCCACTTTGAAATTCAAAAATTAACACCTATGATGCTGCAGTCATCATCAGAATCAATTTCAAGCGACATAGTGAATTCAGTATTATTTTGCACAATATAAGTAAACAAAGCAGCTAAATAATTTTTTCATTATATCGATTTGAATTATAATATTTTTTACATTCATTTCCACGTAGGGGTAATTACAATTGAAAATAAGAGTAGCATTTTCTCTGACATAGAAGAAGCCAATACAATACATAACCAGTTATAATTCCTGGATATACACAACAGGAATTTTAAAACATTTTTATTCTCTAGATAAGCCTCTTGCTTCATCTTTGAAATCTTTATTCATCCTTCCAGTAGATACATGTCAAATCCATAAACTCAGCCTAATCGAATAAGTACCTGTGCGTTTATGGGAAATAATAAAAAAACAGGTCAAACATAAAGCCTGGTATACCCTAGCCGTCCATAGTGAGATCTTGCCGCTAACACAGAATGGATTTTTTCCTTGCTATATCATCATCAAGATACATTGTATATGTAAACAACATAACAAAAAAACAACCATATGCATATATTTAGTCAATAAGCGCACTCTACACTTATCATCTAGTTATGAACCATGTCATATATCAATTCAAATTAAGTATGTTATATACTTATCATCCAGATATGAATCATTTCATACAATCATTCAAACATCACATAATATCTTATTTTAGGCTTTCATCATTAAGTTATAATTAAATTATTTAGTGATTACCTCTTGGGGCCTATCCATCACTAATTTATCTTTTCTCGAACAATATCATCTGATGAAATGGCCACTCATTCCACCTATAGAAGCCACCCTGACTAGATCCAAACTGACTCTCCTAAGAGGTTGAATGTGAGACTACTAATCACATTCTAGTAAACGTCCTTACTAAGTGTCAATAGCTCTTCGCAGTCCCTGAACCGCTATCATTCACGTTGTCGATTTATTTATTTTAGTTATAACACCTCCTTGATGTTTTGGCACCTTGCTATAACACCTCTTTAAAGTTTATATTTTTTTTTTGCATTGAACCTTATCATGACGTTTTACCATATTCCATTGGACTTTAGAGTAATAGTCAAGACAACCGACCATCCAACAACTCCACGAGCCGGTATATCTTTACAAACATTGTTAAACCCCTTCTTTTCATTCATTTATAGTGTTCAATTCACTTTTTTATAGATAAAACATCTTTATCATTCAATCTAAATGATACCCTATTATTTATTCACTTCTTTAAACTTTACTTCATTTCAGAAACAAGTTAACGCAAATTTAACTTCCAAAATTCTTCCTTTATTTCATCCCTATGAAATAGTTCATTAACCCTTGAAAATCGTCTTCTAAAATGCCCTAGTAATTTTCATTTTACTTAGAAAAATATAGCGTCCCAAGCTATCATGAGTTGACATTAGTTGTCGTGCGCTAGCTATCCCATAGCTTTTGAACGTTGAGCCTAGCACTCGTGTATTGGCTATCCTATAACCATCGTAGGTTGATTCTTCCTAGGTCATCACTAGTTTATTTAGTTATCATGTGTTAGCTTCTCAAAAGCCTTTGTGGGTTGACAGCTTCCTAAGCTATCGTGTATTGAACTTCAAGTAGTTGTCGTGGGTTGACTCCTATATATCCATTTCATGTTGACTCCTCTGTAGCCATCATGTGTTATCTCCTCTATATTTATCCTTGTTATCCCCTCTATTATAGATATTGTGTGTTGTCTCCTATACAGCCATCACATGTTATCCCTCTATAACCAGCGCATGTTGTTCCCTCTATAGCCATCGCGTATTAACTCCTTTATAACCATCGCATGTTAACTTCTTTATAACCATTGCATGTGGACTTTTCCAAAGCCATCATAGGTTGATAGCTTTAATGCTATCGTGGATTGAAAGCGTGAATGTTATCACAGGTTAAACATATATGGGGCTATTGTGAGTTAAATGACATGTTTGTAAATATACTGAAAACTGATTTAATATCTTATTAAGTAATAACTTACACCAAATCCTATTTGGTGTCAAATTCTCACCATCTAATCTTCTTCTTTGCAGTTTGCTTTTCAAAAATGAGCTAACTGCATCTTTCATTTATTAATTAATTATCATTCGTTAATTACTTCTTTTCTTAGCCAATAAATTCATATAAAATTAAAAACGAATGGGAAAAATCATTAAAATTCATCAAAAAGCGAATTCATTATATTTTACATTATTCCCAAATTTTGGGTTAAAATAATAATTTTTTTAATTTTTAATAATTAGTTTATCCAAAATAAACCATTTTCTCAACTTAGAAAATTTGTATAAATTCTAAAATTAAAAGCTCATCTTTACTCATCATTATAGACATCATATCTCAATTTCAAATCATTTTAATTCATGCTTCACCCTAAAACATGAATAAATTTTCTTCACTTAAATTTCAAACCAAAATCAAAACAATGTTTAAAGCATTCAAACATGTTGATCATCATCAAACCATTCATTTACTATCAAAATTCAAACCCAAACGAATTAGAAAGGTTTTATGAAATTTTTTACTATCCTTTGATTATGAAAAACCTTTTTTAATCTTCCTTGCTCCTTAAAGTTCAAAGCTTGATCTTTTAGCTTTAACTTTCCTTTTCTTATTTGAGAAATGGTGGCTGACACTTGATTTTTGGTTTCAGGGATTTGTTTTGTGAATGAAATGAAGATGGAATAGGAGATTATAGCTAAGGAAAATGGAATACTGGTTTTAGCTTGGGCTAATATCTCATGTGGCCCAGTCCCACTTGAGAGTGACTAAGGTTCATGCAATATGGAATATTGAATAAACTTTCTACTTACATAGGATGTAAAAAGTAAAGCAATAAAGTAAATGACACCAGAGATTTTTATACTGGTTCGAACTTCCCGTTCTACGTCCAATCCTAGACTCCTTTTGGAATTTAACTATCAACCCTCACTTAACCCAGAGGAACAAGTATTACACTACCTGAGCAACCGAACAAGACTTCAACTGCCTAAGTAATAGAATAGGACTTCAATCACCTGAGCAAACGAATAGAACTTCAATAATACAGAAAATTATCTGGCTGAATGTGCTCTTTTAATAGCACAGATAAGTCTTTAGAGTACACCCTTCCTATAATCTTCTCCTTTGTGGTATATTTTGTAACTCGTGAAGATGATAAGTTTATTACATCACAAATGAAGTATTCTTGAATGAACAAGTGACCAGAATGAAGTTTTTAAGTATTGAATGCTTAGAGTTCAAATAGCAAGATAGATTAGAAATAATAATAAAATTGATTTTTGAAAAAAATGGAATTCATGGCTATTTATAGAGATTAAGAGTTGTATTCGTTCATGAACGATAGCTATGAAAAGATATGGAAGCAAGTCTTGAACCAAGATTTGTTTCTATTAATTAAAAAGAAGTGTCTCTTGAAAAACTAGCCGTTACCTTCAACTGCCTGAATGGAGCAACTCAACCGGCTGAATTGATAAAAAATAAAACCCACAAGTAAATAGTGCAAAAAGCATCAAATTCAGCCAGCTGAATTATCATATTTCAGCCGTTTGAATATTCAATCATACTTGAGCATATGCATAGTAGCCAGCCGGCTGACTCATGCCATTCAACCGGCTGAGTTAGCGGTTTCTAGATTTTCTGCTTATTTTGAAGAACGTTATATTATGTGTGTGTGCATATATCATTTTGGAGAGATTTTAACAAATATTTACTACTAATCTTATACCTTAAACTTAATACATTGCTGAAGCTTCAATCCAAAAACTGGTCTTCAAATTGTTAGAATATTTCTCAAGTAAAAAACAATATCTTACCCTACAAACTTGGTTAGTTCATATAATATTTGCTTATATAGTTGTCACGATCAAAACATCAAAATTCTAGGTTCTAACATCACTACTTCATTCCCCTAACACTAGTGCTTCCTATTTTAAAACTTGTTATATATTTTTAATTAAAAAGGCTAGACATAATTGTTCTAATACATAATATCCATTCAATTAACCTTTTAAAATTTCCCATATTAATTAATTAAATCTCCCTTTGGCAAGTCTTGCAATTAAATCATTTTATTAATCCCTTCAATAATGTCTTCATATTATTAATTTTAATTTAATTTCTCATATTATGGACCCTTCAAAATATGGGGTGCTACACCTTGCATCTTACACCATTCCCTTGGTTGCCACTAAAGCCTTACACTAATATCATTCGTTGTGCAGACAGTTGCCCACTAGGCCTTACCCTTATGTTTTCAGTTGCGGATGCTACACGGGCCTTACTCTTTCGTTTTTGATTTTGGATGCCACACGGCCTTACTCCTTCGTTTTTGATTTTGGATGCCACAAAGGCTTTAGACCGCATCGGCTACCTAACCTTTCACTATTAGTTTTCAACTTAGCTATGCATCAAGCTATCTTTCAATGCAACCTCGTCTAGTTAGCAACATTATTTATTTCACCACCTTCAATTATTTAAGTACTAGTTTGGTTGTCTTAAGCCTTATCCTACATCTTTATCTCTGAAAGTAACTAGTTCCATTTTCAATATTTTTCGAATGCTTCACTTCCTTTGGTAATCATTATCTTTGATCTTACCTAGGAAAGCCCATCTAGGTTTATCTTTGTTGACTTATGGAATTCAAATCTTTAAATTTCTGATATCCCTTCCACTTCCCAAAGTTCCTCGTTAATGATGGACAACCTTTTGGCCCTTGGTTAATGCCTTCAGTTTACCAACCTTAACTTCCTACTTAAGTTGTCTTAAGTACAATTATCATTTACTCCCGGTTCAGTTCCTCCTTGGGCACTATCATTCAGCACATGTTTGGAACTGTCCCATGCATTTACACTTTCTTTACAAATGTCGTCATTTGATTCATTTGACATAGTCCTTAATGATCGTTATTTAGTACTTTATGGACACGTTCAGCACAAAAAGTGGATGTGGTCTGCACCCAATTTATTAAATATATTCATTAATTAAATGACCTCCGGTTAACATTTAATTGCCCGCCGTTTCCCTGTTGTATCCCTTTTTTCCAGCTTATTTTCTCTTGAAAGTTGCTTATTTTATTTTCCAAGAATTCATAAAAACAGCAATCATGATTTATTTTTGTAAAATTATCTATGTTCCCCACTTCAACCATTTTTCTTATTATATGATGCTTAATAAATTCATATTAGTTCATTCTGTTGGGAAAACTTCCCATTTAAGGTCTTTCGACCTCCAAACCCAATTTTTGAAAGTGTCTGTTTTCCCTATTATGAATTTTATTTCATTTGAATCTTGGAATTGATTAAGCCTATTATATATATTTCCTCATATAAGAATAAAGGAGATTATGGATATATTACTCATTATACATTTAACGGATTGAGTCCCTAGCTCCCTTAGCTTTCATCCTTTCTTTTCTTCTTCTTGTTGTTAGGCCACCACAACCGTTAAAGAGCTTATGCTTTTGTTTTTAAATATTGAATATAAAAGAGTATGGAAAGAAAGAGGTAACTATCTTTACTCCAAAAAGAAATAATTTGGACCGCTGGCCTACTATCCCATCTTCTTAATTCATATAATTTGTAAGCCCTAATAATTGCTTTTAATTCTTATTAATCAAGATTTTCAACTAGGATTTTCCTAATGTCACTTAATTCATCCAAGCATAAGGAGTAATTAAAGCAGTTTATTCTTGTTTCATTATCTCTCCTTCTTAACTTCATAATTAATTTCTTGCTTATTTATTTATTAATTTCTAGGGTTGTTACAGGTTCTCGCTTATAGGAATTTCCTCCTCGAATTCAACTAAGGTGCGATACTTAGCTCTAGGCTTTCTTATGCACAATTTATCATGCACACACATGGGTTCTTTATCCAGCCTCACAATATAAATGCATTAATGCTTATACCAATACATAATTAATAATCAACCATACTATCATAGACACACATGCACATATATTTATATATATGGCATACAACTTAGAAATAACGAAAATACAAGCTAACAAATAACTTGGAATAGGTCCCGTTAACCTTATCCTTCATTTCCCATGTACACTCACCTAGTCCTCAATCTACTAGACTCGAGCAAACTTTACTTCTTTATTTCAAATCCTTTTCTCATCCCCATCAACAATCTGAATAGGCTTCCTAATATAAGTCACGTTTGGTCAACAACTAAGTCTTATATAGCTCTCGGAACCACCACATCCTTAGGGTCCCAAGCACACTTTTAAAGACATGATACATGAAACACATTATGCACCCTAGCAAAAGCACTTCATAAATCGACTCTGTAATCTACTCTTAATTTTTTTAGTATTTGCATTTGGACCAGCATACCTTGGTGATAACTTTTCGACCTTTCCAAACCTAATAAGAGACACTTCTAAAAACACATGATCTCCCAAATCAAATTCTGGATCTCTTTGCGTCCTATTGGTATAAGTCTTTTGTCTAGATTGTGCATAATTTATCCTTTTTCTAATTAGTTTGGTCTTCTCTAAAGCCCCCCTTACTAGATCCGGACCTAACACCAGTTTAGTCTCCATCTTGCACCAACTTACTAGTGATTTATATGGCCTTCCATACAACGTCTCAAAAGATGTCATTCTGATGTTGGACTAGTAACTATTACCCTATGAGAACTCTATTAAGTGAAGGTGATCTTCCTAAGATCCATCGAAGTCTACCACAAATGTTCTCAATAAATATTCCAACACATAGTTGACTCTTTCAGTCTGGTTATCTATCTGCATATGATAAGCAGTACTCATACATGGCTCTGACTCCAAAGTGCTCTCCAAGCTTGGCCAAAATGCACTAGTGAATAATGGGTGTCGATTACTAACTATAGTACATAAAATTCCAAGAACTCTTACTATAGTCTTAACATATATTTCGGTCAACTTGGTTGCCATTTTGTTGGGCTTTGCTAGAATGAAATAAGCACTTTTAGTTAACCTATCAATTATAACCTATATACTTTCAATCTCTGCCCTCATCCTTGGCAAACCATCAACAAAGACAATCAAAACAGAATCTCACTTCCATACTAGAATTTCCTAAGGCTGTAGAAACTACTTGGCTTCTAGTGCTCTGATTTAACTTGTTGCCATTTGAGGCATCTCCTCACATGTTCCCCGTCATCACTTTTCATGCCTTTCCATTAGAAGCTTTGCTTCATATCATGGTACATCTTTGTGCCCCCCAAGTGATGATAAACTTAAAACGATGACACTCATCTAGGACTATTTTTCAAAGGTCTCCTTGATTAAGAACATACAATCTTTCCTTCTTCTGAAACCATCCCTTTTTATCAATACTAAAGTCCTTCGGTTCTTTTATCTCGGCACCACTCTTCAAGCGGTTGATCATTTTAACACATAATGGATACTCCTTTTGCCCTTCTGCAATTCTCTCTACAAGCATAGTATGAACCACTAAGCATGACAACATCCCCGAATCTCTACTCGAACCAGACTTTGATCAAAACTTTATATTACACAATGTTAACGTCTCTAAGACATTCCACTCTTCAATCATTGCTAAAACACAATTTCCTATAAGCAACTTTGTTTCCCTTCCCTGTGGTATATCTATTACAAAATACATAATGCCAAGTATTCCAGCCATCTTTATTGCTACGTTTTAACTCCTTTTGAGAAAATAAATATTTCAAAGACTCATGGTCCATAAAAGTTTAAACCTTCCCACTACGGGTATTGTCTCCAAATCTTTAGTGCAAAGACAACTACCGCTAATTCTAAATCTTAGGTCTGTTACCAAAATTCATGGGGTCTTAATTGTCTCTATGCATACACTATAACCTTGCCATTCCGCATCAGTCTGCTCTTATACCAAAGCCTAAAGCATTAGTGTACAAATCATGCCTATATTTCCTTCCGCCATAACCAACACTGGAGCATCTATCAGTCGAAGCTTCAACTCTCATCATACCAATTCACATTCCTTCATCCAAGCACACCTTTCATTCTTTCGGGTAAGTTTACCTATGATGCAATTACTCAAGAGAAGTCCTTAATAAATCTTCGATAGTACCCAACCAATCCTAAGAAATTCCTTAGCTCGTTGACTATCTCTAGTCTCTTCCAAACATCCACATATTAGAATTTTGATGGATCTGCTGCTAATCTCTTCCTTGAGACCACACGATCTATAACATCACTTCCAGTGACATTTGGAAAACTTCACTTTTAACTTGTGTCATCTCAAGGTCTCTAACACCAATCTAAGATGAGTTTCATGCTCTCGCTTATCCTTAGAATATAAAAAAATCATTTGTAAGGAGCAACAGAACTCTACCAATTAATCGTAAAAGACTAGATTCATTATATTTACAAAGAAAGCTAAGCATTGGTTAGCCTAAATGACATGACCAACCACTCGTATGAACTATACCTTATCTAAAATGCGGTTAAAGGAATATTCTACTTAGCAACTCTTTGTTGATGGAATATTGCTGCTAAATATAATTACAAAAATACTTTAGCTCTAATCAACTAGTCAAATAGATCATTTATCGATAAGGGGTGATGATTCTTCCCCGTAAGTTAAAGCTCATTCAACTTCCTGTAATCAATACACATCCAAAGTGATCCATCCGTCTTCTTTGCAAATACAGTCGTAGCTCCCTATGGTGAACTGCTTGGTCTTAGGAAAATTCATTGCTCAAGTTCCACTAACTACTTCTTTGGTTCCTCCATCTCCTCTTTCAGCATTTTGCTAAGTGGTTTACTAACAGGCTAAGCGTAGGGCACTAAATCAATGCGAAACTCAATCGCTCTTTTCGGAGGTAAACCCGTCACTAGCTCAAATACATCAGTAAATTCTTGAACTACGAGAACTCTACTTATCTCCTCCTCAAGTTTCTCCACTACACATAAAAAACTCCAAACTCTAATTTCATCTCGTTTAAGGATATAAGTCATGTCTCCTCCTTACGGATTCCACGGGGCAATGGTTCTCTCTGCATAATAAATTCTGGTCTCATTTTATGCCAAATAATCCATACCTAAAATTACTTTGTACCTCTCGAAGTTAAACATGGATAGGACAAACAAAAACAATTAGTCTTACATGATTCATTGAATCAATGCTCCTCAACTCAAGGGTGGTGTACCCACCAATTAGATTAACCATACGTAAGGAAGTAACTAGGTAGGTAACATCCAATCCTACTCTACAAACCTTATCCACAAAAATAAAGAATTAGTATCTCCAATATAAAAAAGAACTCTAACTGAAAAATTGGAAATAAAAATCATAACTTCCAACAAAATATTTTTCTCTTCTCCTCGGTAAAAGGTCATACTCTTAGGTTTTCTAAGGAAAGTAACCTCATCCACTTCAGTCCATGATAGTCATATTAGTTCCTGAGATGCTAGTTTTGATGACAATAACCTTAGGACTTATTATAAAATATAAATACTAATATCTTTGTCTAGATATATATGTATATGCAGGATATATATATATGCAGATACTGAGAATGAAGACTATACGGTATAGGGATTCAAGACCGATAAATTCAAGATTATAGAAATTAAGACAGAAGACTCATGAGTATCAAGATTATCAAGAGTTCAAGAGTTCAAGATATGAAAATAAGTAATAGAGTCTAGATTTATGTTAAAACTTCATAATAGCACTAAAATCTTTATTTGAATTTTAATTGTGGAATGAAATCCACCTTCTCGTTTTAATAGTGGGATGGAACCCACGACCTCTATAGTGGGATGGAACCCATGACTTTCTCTAGTGGGATGGAATCCACGAAATTTTTAAAATGACTTATGACTTTTTCAAAACTATCTTTTTAATAAGACAACTCTCTCTCGGTTGAAATATTTTAGCCTTAATTCAAAAACTATTTTTAATCATATTAATTTCAAAATAATTTCTTATTTTTAAACTATCTCCTGGTTTTAATGTTTAGCTCTAATCTCAAAATATTTAGTTTGTATTACTTTTATATTCTATAAGATCACTTTTCAAAGGTTTTTATAATCAAAAGGTATATTCAAAATAATTTACGAAGTTCTAAGATTGTTTCGACAAACTTTAGAAAGAAAATCTCTTTTAAAACAAAAATCAATTTTCAAAAATAACATAGGCATGTTGACATCCCTATACCCCACATGTCGACATGGTAGCCATAGATTTTAAATTTTAAATTTTCAAAAAAAAGTGTTTATTCATCATAACCTTTCATGAGTGGACATGACCATTATTCTCCTATATATACTAGTTGTTTTCAACGACTTTTAAGTTGATTTTCTTCATTTTTTCACTCCTTCTTTTCCACTCAAATATTCTCTTATATTCAAGTTCTTTAACAAAAGTCTACCGAAATCCTAAGTGAATCAAACTCGATCATCTCTAGTTTGATTCTCTGCTACTCTCTCTCAAAGGTATTAGTGCTATTCAGAGTTATAGGATCATTTGTAATCAAATATCGAAAGATCGAAGTGTATCGATTCTCTCTCTATCAAAGTGGTATTGGAAATGGTGTGATTGTGGTCCATAAATCAATTGGGTGTGATTGTAGGTTGTAAATCAATAAGGTATCTTGTAGCCAGGTTAAATCAAGAGAGTTTTCCCTGGACTCAAAGATAGAAGGGTGTATCTGAAAAGACAGTGCGGATCGTGCTATATGGACTTATACTACTATACTAGTGCGGAAACAAACTAAGATACTATAGCAATGTGAAAAAGTAAAATAAAACAAGCACACCAGGAATTTTTATACTGGTTCAAACTTCCCATTCTACGTCCAGGCCCAGACTCCTTCTAGAATTTTACTAAAACGACAACCCTCATAGGATTTCGCCTCAGCAGCCGAAGAGGACATCACATGCCTAAGCAGCAGAACAGGTCTTTTGCAGATAAAGTTTTTTGACTCTATGTGTTCTTTAATAACACGAATTTGTCAATTATAGTACACCCTTTTATAATCTTCTCCTTTATGATATATATATATATATACACACACACGAATACATGAAGAATAAGGAAATAATAGAATGAATTTTTATGAAATTAAATGCACAAGAGTATTAAAATCAATGAATATGAGAGTGGAGTAAGAACAGATTGAATTAAGTTATGGAAACATGATTCTAATGTGTTTATATAGATTATAAATAGGTGCATATGTTCGTGAAGAGATATGGTCATATCTATTGAAATGAAGAATGCATCTCTTCACGATTGGAAGTGTCCTATTTGAAAATATAGCCATTATATATATTCAGACTTTTGAATTGAATAATTCAGACTTCTGAAATTGCACAAGCTCAAACTAGAAAGGAAATAAGCTAAAATTAACCATTTTCAGACTTCTGAATTGAATAATTCAGATTTCTGAAATTGTAATAAACAATATTCAATTTTCCAGATTCAGACGTCTGATTTTGTACATTCAGACGTCTGAATATAAACTAAAAATGAGAATATGCAAAGATTATTAGTGTATGCTAATGAAATTAAAAAAAATGTCGATATATATATCATATAGGAGAGATTTTAACATGAGTAAACTCTAGACACAGACCCGATACATACTTATATAAGATTTGAAGCTTATTTGAATCCGGCCTTGATTGATTTCTTTAAAAACAAGTTAGTATATAATAATGACTTGTGTAGTTGTCATAGTCAAAATATCGTAATTACAAAATATCGTAAATACGAAGTTTCAACATTCTCCCCCTTTTTGACGATGACAACTATGTAAGTATATACACAATATGAACATATATAAACAAGAAATAGAATTATATATACTCCCCCTTACTATAAGCTCCCCCGTCGATGGTAGTTTTCAAACTCCTTCTCCCCCATGACATCGAAAAAAGGAAACTTAATATATATGAAATAAATTATATATAAGTGTTAACATAGAACAATATAAAATAAAATAACTACTACTTATAATGCAAGGTATCAGAAAAAAATTAACATTTAAAGCATGAAAGATACCCAAGGTTCTTATAATTTCCTAATTTTTTAGGAAACCATACCCATTTGGGTGTGGTTGAACCTTTATAGATATAGTTTTCATTACAAATCACATTCTTATAATAGTTGCTACTATAAAGTTGTTTATCATGACCAACCATATTAGATGGAATCCATATCTTAATACTATTAGTCATTAGCTTAGTACTTGGAAAATAATTTCTACCATTTCTAAACAAAGTACTATTATGACTATAGTTGGTTTTAAAACTATCTTGGTTACTAGTACTAGTACTTGCACTAAAATCAGCATACAAGAATGCATATCTAGTACTATTTTTTACTTTTAGCTTGTTTATAGCCTAAACCGCTTTTATCATTGTGGGCTTTTGAATTTGTAACTAAGGAAGATAAAATATCTTTACCTTTGTTAAAATTTATGTTTTTTGTATTTAATCTTTTAAAATTTGCTTTAGAATAACAAACTTCTTTTTGAAAAATATTATTGTTAACTTTTAAAATTTAACATTCTTTAGATAATTCTAGATTCTTTTTAATTAAAGCTTCATTCTCTTTTTCAAGAGACAAAATTAAAGAACTAGAATTGTTTAAAGAATTTTCCAAAAATATATTTTTATTTTGCAAAGCATTGATTTCCTTCAAAAGATCATTTTTATCTTCTAAATGCTCATTTTCTTTTTGTAGAAAATCTTTTTGTAAAAAAAGTTCTTCTAAGGTATTTTCAAAACAGTTTGTTTTACCAAAAATTTGTTTTCCTCTTTTAAACTGGAAATTTCTTGCTCACAATCTTTTATATTAGTTAAAGCAATTCTATTAACTTTATTCAAAGTATTACAATCTTTTAATAATTCATCATGTGCTAATAGAAGATCTTTATATAAAGAATCTAAGCATACCGATTGTAAGAGTTTAGCCATGAAGCATTTGTTTGTTTACTCCTTTGATTTTTCTTTGTTGCTCTTCCTCTTCTTATTTCCTTGACTAGATCTCTTTATAGCCATTTATTCTAGGATTTTGTTACGATCTCTCGAATCCCAGGCTCTGATACCAAATAAAAAGACTGTGCGGATCGTGCTATATGGAGTTATGCTACTATACTAGTGCGGAAATAAACTAAGGTACTATAGCAATGTGAATAAGTAAAATAAAACAAGCACACCAGGAATTTTTAGACTAGTTCAAACTTCCCGTTCTACGTCCAGTCCCAAACTCCTTTTTGATTTTACTAATACAACAACCCTTACTTAACCTGGAGGATCAGGTCTATACAACCCCTGGGTAGTCGAACAGTGATCTGAGCAGTAGAACAGGATTTCGCCTCAACAGCCGAAGAGGACTTCACATCCCTGAGCAGCAGAACAGGTCTTTTACAAATAAAGTTTCCTTGGCTCTATGTGTTCTTTAATAACACGAATTTGTCAATTATAGTACACCCTTCCTATAATCTTCTCCTTTATGATATATATATACGAATACGTGAAGAATGAGGAAGTAATAGAATGAATTTGTATGAAATCAAATGCAAAAGAGTATTAGAATCAAAGAATATGAGAGTAGAGTAAGAATAGATTGAATTAAGTTATGGAAATATGATTTTAATGTGTTTATATAGATTATAAATAGGTGCATATCTTCATGAAGAGTTATCATGAAGAGACATGGTCATATCTGTTGAAATGAAGAACGCATCTCTTTACGAATGGAAGTGCCTATTTGAAACTATAGCCGTTATAAATATTCAGACTTCTGAATTGAATAATTTAGACTTCTAAAATTGCAAGAGCTCAGACCAGAAAGGAAATAGGCTAAAAAAACCATTTTCAGACTTCTGAATTGAATAATCCAGACTTCTAAAATTGTACTAAACAATATTTATTTTTCTAGATTCATACGTCTGATTTGGTACATTCAGACGTCTGAATGTAAACTAAAGATGAGAATATGCAAAGGCATCAGTGTATGCTAATGAAATGAAAAAAGTGTTGAAATATATATATATATATATATATATATATATATATATATGTCATATAAGAGAGATTTTAACATGAGTAAACTCTAGACACAGACTAGATACATATTTATATAAGATTTGAAGCTTATTTGAATCCGATCTTGATTGATTCCTGTAAAAACAAGTTAGTATATAATAATGACTTGTACAGTTGTCATAGTCAAAATATCGTAATTACAAAATATCATAAATATGAAGTCTCAACAGTATCTCATGATCTTGAAACCGAGGTTGTAATATCGACATTGGATTTGAAAAGAAATCTGCATAAGAAATTATGTGGGACTGGATGTAGGGTAACTTCAAACGAGTATAAAATTCCGATGTAGTTCTTTCCTTTACTGCTTTTATTACTATTTGTATCTGTTTATGGTTCTGTGATTGCTCTATGTTTGTGAAGTGTATCCGTTGGGTTCAATTTGAAAAGATTTCAAAAAGATTCATAAAATTAATTAAACACCATTCACCGCCCCTCTAATGTTAATTCTACCTTAAGATCCGTATTCGGATTTCCAACATTTGGTACCAGAGCATTGGTTTTCAAAGTTATCATAATCTGAATTATGAAAAAGTTTAAAATGGTAATTTTTGGAAATTCTATTAACACTAGTTCAAAACTGTCCAAATCGTCATTGTCTCATAATTCAGCATATTGTTATTATAGAAAATCAAGTTATCTACTGAATTGGTGTGTTGTGCAGGAACAGATGTGTTATATGGTTTTTGAAGAATCAACACTTAATGGACAAATGGTGCAAATCAAGAAAAACAAATGGATACTTGATATTGGATGTTCAAGACACATGATTTTTACTCCGAAGATACTGAATGACATAATTTATGAAGATGGAGGACTGGTTAACTTGGAGACAATTCAAAAGGATATGTGATTTGCATCGGCAATATCGGTAACTCTAAAACTCCTACTATTTCTGGTGTTCTGTTAGTTAGGAATCTAAAATACAACTTACTTAGCATAAGTCAACTATGTGACAAGGGCTACAAATTAAATTTGAAAAGGATAAGTGTCACATCGAAGATAATAAATCAAATATTATCTTGGATGGAATTAGGAAGAAAAATGTTTATATTCTCAGTATGAAAATCCAAATGATAACCTATGTTTTTTGGCTAATACAAGTGACCCTTGGATTTGGAATAAAAGATTTGGGCATTTGAATTTAAACTCTTACCTAGACTTTCAAAACTTGATCTAGTAAGAGGTCTTTCTAAAATGGATTTTAAAGTAGATAGTATATATGATGCTTGTCAATTTGGAAAACTTAGGAAGAGTTCATTCATATTGAAAGATATGATTTCAACTTCAAAACCTCTTGAGTTACTTCATTTAGATCTATTTGGCCCATCTCAAATTCAATAGATAAATCATAGTGAATATGTTTTCATAATTGTAGATGATTATTCTAGATTTACAAGGACAATTTTTTTGAAACATAAAAGTGTTGCTTTTGATTTATCTAAAACTTTTGCAAAAAGAATCCAAAATCAACTTTCTTTAATAACCAAAACTATCCATAGTGATCACGGTGGAGAATTTAAAAATAAAAATTTTGAGAATTTCTGTAACAAAAAAGGAATAACCTATAATTTTTCTTTTCCAAGATCTCCACAACAAAATGGAGTGGTAGAGCGTAAAAATAGGACGATTCAATAATATGGTAGAACTATGCATTTAGATAGTAAATTACCAAGAAATTTTTGGGCTGAAACAATCGCTACAGCTTGTTACATTGTAAATAGGATTTAATTAGACCTCTAACTAATAAAACACCATATGACCTTCTTTTAAACAGAAACCAAAGGTATCTTATTTTAAAGCTTTTGGAAGTAAATGCTTTATTTTAAATACAAAGGACAATTTGGATAAATTTGATCCTAAATCCAATAAAGGAATCTTTATCGGGTATTCTAAAGAAGTAAAGCATACAGAGTTTTCAATTTAAAAACTAACACCATTGAAGAAATAATGCATGTATGTTTAGACGAAAATTTCAAAGATTTTGTTCAAATAAATGATGAAGATGATTTTGTTACTTTAAATAATGAATCAAATGAAACAAATTGTGAAATTGTTCATCCTAATAAAAGGATCAGGCTTTTAAAAGATTATCCTATAGAAAATATACTAGGAAATATTGAATCTGTTGTTAGAACTAGAAATCAACTAAACATGATGAGTAATGTAGCTTTTATATCAACTATTGAACCCAAAAATCCAAAGGAAGCATCATCTGATGATTCATAGATTCTTGTTATGCAAGAAAAACCAAATCAATTCACCAGAAATGATGTATGGAAACTGGTTCCTAGACTTGAAGACAAAACTGCAATAGGAACTAAATGGGTTTATAAAAATAAAATGAATGAACAAGGTAAGGTCATTACAAATAAAGCTTGGTTAGTCGCACAAGCTTATTGTCAAGAAGAAGGAATAGATTTTGATGAAACCTTTTCACACGTTGCAAGATTAGAAGCCCTTAGAATTCTACTTGCTTTCGCAAACCACAACAATTTCAAATTATTTAAAATGGATGTCAAAAGTGCCTTTTTAAATGGTTTTGTTAAAGAGGATGTCTATGTTGAACAACCTCCACTTTTTGAGGAAGAAAAGTTTCCAAATCATATTTACGAATTAAAGAAAGCTTTATATGGTCTGAAACAAGCTCCTAGAGCCAGGTATGATAGACTAAGATCTTACCTATTACAATCAAAATTTGAAATTGGTAGAGCAGATAATACTCTTTTTATTAAAAGAAACAAATATGATATCCAATTAGTACAGATTTATGTAGATGATATCATTTTTGGACCAATTAACAATGAAATGAATAAAGAGTTTTCTAAAATAATGAAAAAAGAGTTTGAGAGGAGTCATATGGGTGAACTTACTTTCTTTTTAGGATTGCAAATAAAACAATTAGATAATGGTATTTTCATAGTCAAGAAAAGTATGCTAGGGATCTAGTTAGTAAGTTTTGTATGACCACTGCGAGTGGAAAACCCACTCCTATGCCAACCAATGAAGCCTTGAATAAAGTAGACATGTCAAAAGATGTTGATCAAAAACTATACAGGGGAACATTTGGATCGCTACTCTATATAACTGCGAGTAGGCTTGATATCATGTATAGTGTCTGTCCTGTGTAAGATACCAATCTCAACCCAAAGAAACCCATTTAAAAGCTGTTAAACATATCCTAGATATGTTAAACACACTTTAGACTATGGCCTATTTTACCCTAAAATGATTCATTTGAGTTAATCTTATATTGTGATGTTGACTATGCTGGTTGTAAATCAGACAGAAAAATTACAAGTGGAACTTGTCACTTTTTAAGACATTCTCTGGTTTTCTGGTTTAGTAAAAAGAAAAATACCGTCTCACTATCAACAACTGAAGCAGAATATATCTCTGCTACTTTGGCTTGTTCTAAAGTTATTTATATGCAACAGACCCTAAAGAATTTTGGATTAAATATATCAAAATCATCGATTTATTGTAACAATACAAGTGCAACAAATTTATCCAAAAATCCTACTCATCGTGCCAGAACCAAACATATTGATATCAGACATCATTTTCTCATAGATAATATAAGTAAAGAGACCTTTTCTCTTGAATTTATCAAGACTGAGAATCAAATAGCTGATATTCTGACCAAACCCTTGAATCGATCAACCTTTACTAAATTAAGTAGAGAATTAGATATTTATTCTATAACTGAGATATAGAATATAGATATAGTAACATATATATATATATATATATATATATATATATATATATATATATATATATTTAAATAAATAGAGAAAAAAATTGTCAAAATTTTCAAAGGATGTCGACACACCCCTACCCCCACGTTGACATATAACGGTCAGATTTGAAATTTGATTTTTCCTCCAAAATCGGTTTGGTGGTTATATAACCATAATATTTCGAAAATTCATCTGTCTTCTCACTTCATTTTCTCTGCATTAAACTTTAGAAAATACAAAGTCACGCTCTCCTCTTCAAAATCAAACAAAAATGCAACCATTTCCTTCACTTCTTGTAATTCTGGTCTATTCCAATTTACTACATTGGCTCGAGTAATGAAGATTGAGGAAATTATGAAGGATTCTCTGCAAATGTTGACTGAGTTACAAGTTATGCAAATAAGGATGGCAAAGGAACAAGAGAAACATAGCAAGATTCTTGTAAATTGGAAAATTTTCCAATGGATAATCATGCTGACCTTATTGTGATTGAAAATGATTCCTCTAACATACGAATATATAATCCATTAGCGGATGACGAAGAAGAATAAGAAGAATAAGACGAGGAGGAGGAAGAAGCGCAAGTGGACGAGGATGATAATGTTGTTTGTGTTGGAGAAGTCTATTTTGACAAAAATGGAATTTGGTAGAACAACATGGAAACTTTTGTCTCCATTACCCTAATTATTCGATTCATAAGTCACCAATTGTCAAGGACTCTGGTTAGATTGTTATTATATTAATGTTTTTATATTTTGTGTACTTGTATATATTTGTGTCTATGTTTCATATATATGTGTAATGTAACATCATATATAATAAAATTAAATTAAATTTATGTTTTGCTTATTATACTTCGTTATTAGCATTTAGTTCCATAGTATTAGTTTAAGTGGGACTTATGTAGTTTAGGCTTAGTTTTTGTTGATGACAAAGGGGCAGAATTATGAAGTAGGATAGTTGGGCTGTTAGTTAGGCCTAGATTAAGGGGGGTTTAGAAGATTAAGGGGAAGTTATTAGAATAAGAGGGAATTAAAGGAAAATTAGAGTTTGGTGGAATGTATTTTTATAAACATAGGTTGTCATCATCAAAAAATGGGGGATTATTAGTTTTCGAGATGATGGTTTTGATGACAACAACCTAGAACTTGTTATAAAATATAAATACTAATATCTTTGTCAAGATATATATGTATATGCATGGTATATATATATGTAGATACTGAGAATGCTGTATAGTATAGAGGTTCAAGATCGACGAATTCAAGATTGTAGAAATCAAGACTGAAGACTTATGAGTATCAAGATTATCCAAAGTTCAAGAGTTCAAGATATCAAGATAAGTAATAGAGTCTGTATTTATGCTAAAACTTCATAATAGCACTTAAATCTTTATTCGGATTTTAATTGTGGAATGGAATCCACCTTCTCGTTTTAGTAGTGGGATGGAATCCACAACCTCTTTAGTGGGATGGAACCTATGACCTTCTCTAGTGGAATGGAATCTGCGAAATTTTCAAAATGACTTATTTTTAGAATTTTTTTCAAAACTATCTTTTTATAAAGACATCTCTCTCTCAGTTTAAATATTTTAGCCTTAATTCAACTTTTAATCTTATTAATTTCAGAATCATTTCTTGTTTTTAAACTATCTCCTGGTTTTAATGTTTTAGCTTTAATCTCAAAATAATTATATATTTAGTTTTTATTACTTTTATATCGCAAGATCACTTTCCAAAGGTATTTATAATCATAAAGTATATTCAAAATAATTTACAAAGTTCTAAGATTATTTCGACAAACTTTAGAAAGAAAATCTCTTTTAAAACAAAAATCAATTTTCAAAAATAACATAGGCATGTCGACATCCCTATACCCCCTATGTCGACATGGTCGCCGTAGAGTTCAAATTTCAAATTTTCCAAAGAAGTGTCTATTCGTCATAACCTTTCACAAATAGACATGTCCCTTGTTAACCATAAAATGTAAATGAAGATAAAGAATGCACTTCAGAGACCTTATGCATAGGTAAAGAGTATCAGAAGAATTAACCGATCGATGATACCGAAAGTATTGTATGACACCAAAGAAGAAGAAGCACATGGTAGCTTCAGGGTAGAGCTTTTGCAGGTACAAAAGAGTAAACTACTAAAGCTAAGCAAAACAGCTAGATATAAAACTGTTGAGTATCTCCTAGACCAAACAAGAAAATGGTTACAAGGCCGCTTAACGTAACACAAAGACAAGGGAAAGTAGATCGCAACAAATCTTTTTGATAGGACTGAAGGAATGCGGGTGACAAGTTTGTCGCAGATCTGAACCATTCAGAGTGCAAGCGAATGGTTTCATCATTCGTCATTCAAACAGACGTCTTTCTAGAAGGGTAGAAAGGATAGGGCAAGAACATGCGACTCAATTAACAACCATTTCGAAAGCATAATAAGCCTTTTGGACAGGTTAAAGTACATATCTGACACCTTTGACAGTATCAAAAGGTTTAAGCAAAGGCAGCGTCCATAATTCAACAGAAGACCACCTTCCGATAACATTCAGAAAGAGCGTAGCTCTCGACGGTAATCGAGTAAAGAAGCAACCCTCTGACAAGGTCAAGGGTTCACAATACCTTATAGGAAACTGACCCTGCGGAAGAGACGAGAAGTCCATGAATACATTGGGAAATATAAACCCTTCGGCAGTTGCCAGCAGTCTGTGATGATGTACAATAAACAAACCTTCAATCAACAACGAAACGCTTACAACCTTTTACAAGAAGCAACCTACTGTCGAGACCGAAAGGTTTACAACAGCGTATAAGAAGCAACCTTCCATCCCCAACGATGTCATAAGGCAGGATGGAGGGCCGCCTGCATCTATAAATAAGACCCCAAGGGTCAAGTTTCAGGATCTAATTTTTCTTCTCACTCTTCTACCCTTCAATCACTACTGCTCCCACTTATTACTTTGTAACCCTAATTTTGGATCAAATTGGGTGCTAACTTCTTATATTTTATATCGAATACCATTATGAGGAAATAAAGAGAATTATGGCTTGTGATCAACTCAGAATTTTGGGATATCATGATTAGGCATTAATTCAATATTAATGACTAATCATTTGTGATTCATTTCTTATATTCTTTGTTTATTTTGAGAATATGTCATAAGACGCTTTCATAAGTTCCATTCTCCTTTACTCGGCGTCAGTCATGAAAAAAGGAGAATGTAACTTGTGAATTAACTATAAATATAAGTCTTATGGCATATTAAATCAACTCATATTATTATCTAAATATCTTTGGATGATACATTCTTTTTCAAAAGGTTTTCACATGAAGAATATCTAACCAGGAAGCTGAAAGTGGCAAAAAACGACAGAGAAATATCTCCTTCTAATGATTTTGGAGGGTTTATAACCTTCCAGATGAGTTCAAAGGAAATGTTAATCGACAACCAATTACTTTCGGATTCTAAGGGAGATAGAGTATGTTGAAATGATTATGTTGGAGGTTGAATAACGAGTATAATTAGATCAAAAAGTTTAAATGACCTCTTATATTCTCCGGATAAAGCGAAAGGTTTAGTGATTTCCTAACTCTAGACTAGCCGAAGGGTTTAATGGAACTCTAACCCTTCACCTTGTTAAAGTGAATAAATCTCATCTATAGTTTCCACCCAGAATAAATAAACACCCAAAACCTTGCGGCGTTGATCGTCCCCAGCGGTGGTCAAAGCTGATATTTCATAACCTTTCCGCTTAATCACTTCATTCAGAAATGTGAATACACTCAACCGAAAGGTAGAACCCATATAAGACAATTTGATGAAAAGCATGTGAGGTGTTAACAGGAAATCTTGTTAGCAACCATTATTCTCCTATATATACTAGTTGTTTTCAACAAATTTTAAGTTAGTTTTTCTTCATTTCTCCACTCCTTCTTCTCCACTCAAAATACTCTTACATTTCAAATGCTTTAACAAAATTCTTCTTAAATCCTAGGTGAATCAAACTCGATCATCTCTAGTTTGATTCTCTGCCTCTCTCTCAAATGTCCCAGTGCTATTTAGAGTTATAGGATCATTTGTAATCAAAGATCGAAAGATCGAAGTGTATAGAGTCTCTCCCTATCAAAGTGTGATTGGAAACAGTGTGATTATGGCCTATAAATCAATTGGGTGTGACTATAGCCCTTAAATCAATTAGGCGATCTTGCAGCCTAGCTAAATCAAAAGAGTTTGCCCTGGACCTGAAGATAGGAGGGTGTATCTCGTGGCTTTGAAATCGAGGTTGTAATATCGACATTATATTTTAAAAGAAATCTACACAAGAAATTGTGTGGGACTAGATGTAGAGTAACTCCGAACCAATATAAAATTCTGATGTGTTCTTTCCTTTACTACTTTAATTTACTATTTTCATCTGTGTTTAATTTTGTGATTTTCTATGTATTTTTGAATTGCTTCTGTTTGGGTTTAATTTGAAAAGATTTCAAAAATATTCATAAAATTAATTAAACACTATTTACCCCTCCCCGTCTAGTGTTAATTCTTCCTTAAGATCCGTAATCCGCATTTCCTACAAGTCCTTCTTCTTAAGCCCGGTTGATCACAACTGAAACACTTGACTATAGCTACCGTAGCTAGTTCTGAACACATTGATGCATGGTGTCCCTTCTATCCATAATTATAGCAAACAATCTCCAAGATATCCCTTCGACTTCGACCTAGCCTCGGCCTTTCTCTCCTCTCGGTACATACCATCATACCTTCGAGCCATATCCACTATGACCTCATAAGAGTATGCCATATGTTCCATCATCTTTTGATTCAACACTTTTTTTAGCCTAGATGAAATTCTTGTTCTTCTTCATTTGGACTTGATCAACCCCTGATTGTACTTGGCCGACGCATTAAATTTTGAAGATAATCTTCAACTAAAAGATCCCCTTGTCTGAGATCAATGAACTCACTCAACAACGCACTCTTTTAAGACATGAGGAAAAATCGAGCTTCAAACCTCTCTCAAAACTGTCATCAAGTAATATCCTCTTCAGGAGTGTCTACGGTCACTATTTCCCACCAATCTAAAATGTCTTCGTGTAGCAGTCTAGAAGCCATCCACCTCTTCTGGGCATCATTCAACCCTAAGTCTTTGAAGATATGCTCACCAACCTTCACCAACTCTAAAAATTTCGCTACCTACTCCTTTCCTAAGAACTTCTTTCCCAAAAGTCTTTTGTAATCTTGACTTAATTCAAAGAAATCTACACTCATCCCCAGTCTTGGATTAACCACTTCCGACATAGCCTCTCTCATTATCTGTGTCATAAAATTTCGAAAGGAGACATTCACATTCATCCCTATCATAGGCGAGACTTCCTCATTCACCGTTATTGGAGGCACTTCTCCACCCTTTATCCTCAACTATTTCGGTAATATTGTTCTTTCTCCTAACATTAGCTCCTCCCCGATTAATTCTTCCACTTCTTAAATCCATTTTATGCTAAGAAAGTGTCATTTAAAATGGAAGAAGAAATTAATCTAGCAATAAAAGATCCCTGCTAACTTATATACACTTCTATATAGAAAATACAAATAAATCATATACTAGTGTATACACTATCCAAGGTGTTTTTTATTTAAGTTTTGTCCTACTTAAGAGTCCACTAACCTAAGCTCTTATACCAACTATAACCTCCCTTATTTCAAAACCAAAAGATGGAACCTCAATGTGTTTTAGTCACATTGGAATTATCTATCGGCGATAGTGATGAGATTAGTTATAATATACAGTTTTAAGTAAATAGAGTAGAAGTGCAAAATGAAACACGTTTTCATAGATTTAATTTAAAAACTATTTGTATATCCTAAAGTCATGCCCGCATAGGGTCAAAAATATAATACATAATATAGCTACTAATGTTCCCCGTATGACAATGCAGATGCCAATGTTAGATACAGTAGACATAAAAGTAGATATAACACTCAAGTCTCCTGCTTCACCTTCGGCTTGCGATATTCTGTTTTCCCTAAAAGCAACCTGCTAATCCGATATACCCAGCGCACTCGAATGAGTACCCGTGATTTTATAGGGAAACAAGAATAAAAATACGAGTTGGGCATAATTTCTAGTATGAATAACATATTTCCCACAAAGCATACAAAATAGAGAAACCATGCTTCCTACATGTAGAAATGGTTATCTCCTCACTTTCTAAAGCAATAATGTCATAATGTATGGGGATTTAAAATTGTAAGACAATTACAAAGTGTAAACACTACTGTAATATAGTAACCAAAAGCATTCCTCTATTTATGTCACAGGGAAAACTACAATATTCCATTATACCGAAGTACCCTACCCTTGTCTACTCCTAGGGCATTTATGTTTTTATGCGATTGATATATATATATATATATATATATATATATATCTATGTGTGTGTATTATAATTACATACAAACTTTATCAGTTGGCTACTACCAGGGCCTTACAACTTTATATAATATATATTATGTATATTAGCACTGTTAATCAACTACCACTAAGGCTTCATGCCAACGGTCTCGGTCTTTGGATGTCATACAGTCCTTACTCCTTCGCTTTCGTATTATGGTTCCATAAAGGTCTTACACCAATAGTATCATATTTTGTATGCCACACAAGCCTTACTCCTACTTTGCTTTGGTGCCAAGACTAACCCTCCCGACCTCTTATCTTACACACCCTTGATTGCCACTAAGGCCTTACACTAGTCTCTTTCATTTTCCGAATAGTGCCCACTATGGCTTGTGCTTACATTTTTAGTTGTAGATGCCACACCATCCTTACTCCTTCATTTTTGGTTTCAAATGCCATACATGCCTTACTTCTTTGTTTCTGGTTTCAGATTCCATACGGGCCTAACACAACAATAGCTACCTAACCTTTCACTTTTACGTTTTCAATTTTGCTATGCATAAAGATATCTTTCAATGCAACCTCATCTGGTTAGCAACAATATTATTTCATTTCCTTCAATGTTTGAAGTACTAGTTTGACCGTCTGAAGCCTTAGAATACATCTCTATCTAAGAAAATTACTAGTTTCGGTTTTAATTTTGTTGAAAGCTTCGCTGCCTTAGACAATCATTGCCTTTGGTCTCCCCTGTGAAGACTATCAAGGTTTATCTTTATTGACTTATGGAACTTAAATCTTTAAATTTTCAAAATCCCTTACTTATCCCATAGTTCTCATTGATCACTGTTGCCTTCGGCCCCTAGTTACTACCTTAGGTTTACTAACCTTTGCTTCCCTCTTAAGTCATCTTAAGTTTGAAATATCCTTTACTCTCGGCTCAGTTCCTCCTTTGGCACATGTTTAGAACCATCCCTTGCAATTTTGATGTAATATTTACATGTGTCATTATATGATTCATTTGACCTAGTTCTTTATGGCCATAAATTAGTTCCTTGCTGACACGTTCAGCACAAGAAGTAGATCCGGTGTACAAATTATTTATTAAATATAATATTTAATTAAAAGACTTTTTGTTTAACACTAAATTCCCCCTTGATTCCTTGTTTTAACCCTTTGGCATAGCTTATTTTCTCTTGAAATTTTCTTACTTTATTTCCTAAGAACTCATAAAAACAACAATCATGATTTATATTTATGCAAATTCCTAAGTTCCCTACTTCGACCATTTTTCTTATCACAAGACACTCAACCAATTCATATTAATTCATTCTCTTAGGAAAACTCCCTTATTTAAGGTCTTTACCCCCAAATCCATTTTCTAAAGGTGTTCATATTTTCCTATTATAAACTCAGTTCATTTGAATCATCTAAATTTTTTAATCATATTATATATAATTCTACGTCTAAGAATAAACAATATTAGGGATATATTACTCATATGTACTTTCAGTCGATGAAGTCCCTAGTTTACTTAGCTTTATTCTTTTCTTCTTCTTATTGTTAGGCCGCCAATACAATTAAAGAGCATAAGCTTTTGTTTTTAAGTTTTGAATGTAAAGGAGAATGGAAAGAAAGATGTAGTTATCTTTACTTCAACAAAGAATAATTTGGGCCCCTAGCCCACTACTCCATCTTGTTATAATTTGTAAACCCTAACAATTTCTTTTAATTTTTATCAATTTGGATATTCAACAAGGATATTCCTAGTGTCACTGGATTCTTCCAAGCATAAAGAGTAATTAAAGTTGTTTACACTTGTTTCACAATCTCTCCTTCTTAACTTCATAGTTAATTTCTTAATTTATTATTTATTCATTTATAGGGTATTAGATTCACCTTCCATAACCCCAATCTCTTCCCTTTAGTTTTCAACATTTATCTTTTACATAATCAAACTCTCTTTAGAAAAGTCTGTGTAGTCGGCTCTGATACAAATGTTAGGATTATCCTAAGGATCCCTACATAATTATATTTGAGAAGAGATAAAGAGTGTATAAAAAACAATGCATATGTAATTTTCTCTAAAAAAAACCTTTATTAATTCCTCCAAATGGTCACAATAGAAAACCCCAAAAACTTAAGAAGAAATTCCAATCCACAAAACCTTAATACAATAAATCTCCTTCTCTCTATTCACAATAAACACTATATTAGCCTATTTATAATAGCCTCGATAAAATTCATTCTTTAGTCAAATGATTAAGAAATTGATTGGTTACTTCCATCTCTCAAAACAATTCATCTCCATGTAGACAATTACTTGCATTTTCTTTAATGTAATAAAAGAGGCAATTAATATTTTTTAATCACCCTCAAAAATCTAAAAAAAATCTATGGAAAAAAGCAATATATTTGAGTCATAATTCCATCTTGGTTCAAAATATCTCCAAAATCGACTTCAATTCGGAAATATTGTATCATAGGATTATAACATAAACAACCAAAGCCTCTTCATCTCTCTTAAAAAACTCACGTATACTATCCAAAAGCTTCATTAAAAAAATAAAATTTTCAAATCCAAAATCCAAAAAAATGTCCTTTTGTCTAATAGATGAAGCCAAGTGAAGATTTAGTGGATGATCCTAATTTTGACGAATACAAAAAGGTTGGTTTACTTTATATTTCTTAAAGTCTATTTTTCTTCTACGTATCAATCATAGATTTATTGTTTAAGGTTTTTATTTTTATGTTAGGATGAGTTTAATGATCCTATGGCTAACACAAATTTGAAGGATATAAAGTTGGATGATGTTGTAATTGAAAATCTTAATGTAAGTTATTAAACTTTAGTATTTTATAAACAATGTTTATGCTATATTTTTCCTTATCTTTTTAGATTTTTTGGTTGTTGGATGGAGGAAAACAATAATAATAAAATTGAGAATGCACTTGCGAAAAAATGGCATTCAAGTTGATTTAACAAACCATCTTTCAATAGATCAAGTAAGTACTTACATAAAATTTCATCATCCTATATACAGTTGAAAAAATAAATTTTATTGTTTTCAATTTTTATTTTTAATGTATTTATATAATTTTTGTTATACCAATTTTTTTCTTCAAAAATTGGGTATGCATGTTGGTATCAAATGGCTACATATTAGAAAATAAAGTTATCGCATATTGAGGAGGAAAATCTCTCACATATAAAAGATAGGGCTATCACAGGTTGATAAACCATCGAATGATGATGTATAACAAAGCTATCGCATATTGAGAAAATTAAGCTATTGCGTACTGAGGGGGCAAAACCATCGCATGTCAAAGATAAAGGCTATTTCAAGTCAAAATGTTAAAAGCTATCGCAAGGTGATAAAGATATCACAAGTTGAGATGATAAAAGCTACCACAAGTTGAGATAAAGAAGGCTATTGCAAGTCGAGACGATAAAGCTGTCGCAAGTTGAGATCCGTAAGCTATCGCGTATTGAGAATACCAAAGATGCCACATATTTAGCAGAGCTATCACATATTGAGAACGGCATAGCTATTGCGCACAAAAAATACCAGAGCTACCGCACTTTGAAGGCGCTAATGCTGTTGCATGTTGAAGAAACTGCTATTGCATGTTGAGAAGACTATCAAAAAACAACAGTCTAATCAGCCACATGTCAACTCATAAATGGTCCAACCTCTCATACCATCGTGAGACAAAAAGCAAGTTGTGCCATATGTTAAAATGGTAATGTGTCACGTTAGCAAAATCACAACCATTTGTTTCCCATGAATGCCACATTCAATGATCTAAAGGTAAAATTTCTCTATAAATAGGCATGTACTCCTCACTAAGAAAGAGAAGATTCTGAACCAGTCTTCTTCCTTTTCATTTTATAATATCAAAATTAATAAAACCTAATTTTGAGACATTAATGGCTATCTAGGCGAAATTGTAATTTGAACTTTGTAATTAAAGACTTGAACATTTGACTATTTGCACATTTACTTACTTGACTACTAACATGCATGCCAAAGGTCTAGGCCCTCTGCCCAAGCACTTTTGAACTCCTCAACCCATATAAGACTTGAACATAAGTTAGACCACATTCTGGACTAACATTTTGGTGCATTCATTGAGAACCGAACTCATGAAAATCACCTCCTAACCCTTATATTTTTGTGAAAGATGGAAAGAGCAACAAAGAAAGTTAGGTTTAACATCGAGAACATTTAGACAGTGCAAGCTTCAATATCTGTAGTGACGACAAATGATGAAGCTAACATCAAAGTAATTGTAACGACCCGTATTTTTACGTGTCGATAAATCGTAGAATTTACAGGTTGTTAGTGTTGTTTGTGTTGCTTCTAGCTTGAGTCGTTTAGAAGTTAACCCGGGTACAAGTGATGAGTCGTGACCGACTCATAGGGGACCGACTCAAGGAGGGGTAGCGGTTTAAAGTGTTGGCCGAGATAAGGATGGACCGACTCAAGAAGTTAGGCGACTCATAGGATGACCGACTCATAGAGGGCCGAGATAAGAAGTGTGGCCGAGTCAACGAGTTACGACTCATAGGGTTTGCCGAGTTAAGGAGTTAACGGGTTAAGGGTGTAGCGACTTAAGGGGTTTAGGCTTAGGTCGTGGATAATGAGTCGGCAGGGTTTTGAGTCGTAGGGCCTGATGAGTCGTGAGTCGGCATCATAGTTGAGTCGTGAGTGTGTATTGTTGAGTCGTCGTACGACTTAGGACTTGGGGAAAACGCGGCAGTGTCTTAGGTCGGAGGCTTTTAGGTCGTGACCGACTTATGTTGAGTCGGCACTGGTCTTGAGTCGTGAGTCGGTAGGTGTTGAGTCGGTTTGGGTTTGAGTCGTATGACCTTGTGCCTTGGTGTATTGAGTCGTTGGCTTGAGTCGGAAGGCTGTGCAGTTGAGTCGGCTAGGACTTAGGTCGGCCATAAGGCTGTGTTGTTAGGTCGTTTGCAACTGAGTCGGTAGGCACGACTTAACGATGAGTCGTAAGTCGTTAGTCAGCTTGGTGTTGAGTCGTTGATTAGTTAGGTCGGCTCTGGTATTAAGTCGTAGGTCGGCAGGGTTGTTGAGTCGTGTCTCGTGGGATAAGGATTAGGCTTAGGTCGGCCGGGATAAGTCGTATGTGTCTTAAGTCGTGTGACCTTCTTGCTGTGTTGAGTCGTTAGGTCTTTGAGTCGGTAGAATTTAAGTCGGCATCTGGGTTAGTGTTAAGTCGGCAGTATATGTTGTATAGTTAAGTCGCAGGGTCGGCTGTGCTAGGTCGTGAGTCGGCAGGAGATGAGTCGTGGACGACTCATGATGAGTCGGGACCGACTCATGGGGCGACGACTCAGGGAGGTTCCAGCCTATAAATAGAGGGGTTCGGCTCACTTTTTGGCACCAGATTTCGAAGCGACGAAGTGCTGCCATTTTGAAGACTCGACTACAACATTTCTTCATCTTCTTTTCTCCATTCCAATCTAATTCTAACATCCATCCAAGATCGAAGATCGAGATCGAAGATCCAAGTGCCAAAGTTGAAGATCTTCATCCGTTCGAGCTAGAATTCATCGATTGGAGCGAGATATTGCCGGATCAAACCTTGATCTTCGCTGTCCAGATCTGAAGTGTGTAGTTTTTGTAGTGTTTGGGTGATTTGGTGAGTGGTAGTTATCTCTCACGCGGATCCAAGGGAGTATATTGGATTGGTGGCTTGTTTGAGTGTTAAAGTTAGAGATTTCATGCATTTTTCTTAGATCGAAGTCTAGATCCATGGTTTTTTGAAGATGTTTACTTATGCAAGTTTGTTTAATAAGCATTAGAGACAAATCCCATGTTTTATAATTGATAGATCTATGCTAAAAACCATGATTTCACATATGTTGGACTTTTGCTCGTTTATTTACGAAATTGCCATTATAGTTGATATTGCTTAAATTGCTTAATAGATCTTGTTTGAATGATTGATTATTTGAATGTATGATTGATTTGATTGTTTCCAAGTTAGCTAGTAGTTGATTTGGAACAAGATGATGAAAGAGGATTCAAAAGCTATGGAAGAAGGCTCTTGAATGGTGAAAGCTGCTTAAGGCATATGTAGCGGATGTTGAAGCTCATATGTATAGATTGGATGATGTTGAGATGGGACTTTGCCATGATTTGATGAGGCAAACCATGTTGTTGAGTTGAGACTTTGCTTTGATGCGATGAAGCGAAGTATGATGTGAGTCTTGGCTTAATCCAAGCAGGGATCATTCCAAGCATGTTGATAACTTGAAGAGTAGTTCAAGTTGGTTGATAATGGATTGTTCAAGAGGTAGCTTGAGCTTGTATGAGGATAGTCGTCAAGAAGGATGGCTAGGAGGCTTGGATCTCGTCGTTGTTGAAGGTTCTAGCATGCTCAAAAGCAAGAGTACATGGGGCGCCCATAACGACTACAGGTAGGTAGTCGGGACACCCAAAAGACTACAGGTAGGTAGTTGAGTACTCTGGGCAAAGTAGATAAGTCCTAGGCACAAGGCAGTGTGCGGAGTTATGGTTAGAACCGGGGTTACCATTAACCCTTGACAGATGGTCATTCAACTAACGGTGAAATCGAGGCAAGGATAACAGTGATAGCCAGAGTCATGGATGTTTGGTTGTATTATCATTCGGCTTCAAGAGCGGTGTTTTCTGGGTGCTTATCTGATCTTGGTTTAGGCCTTGGGGGTTTGTATTTGGAAAACATCGTCCTTGACTCGAGTGGTATTCGCTTTACCTTAATTGTCTATGTTGTTATGCTTGCTTCTCCTTAGTGTATGTCTGGGGCTATCACTGTAGGAAGAGGTGGAGTGGGATGGTTTGGTTCCTATTCCTTTTATCCTTTATGCTCTTTTGGTATGTTTGATAGTTAATTTACTGCTCACTAAGACTTTGTCTGACTCAAGGTTTTATGTCTCCTCTTATTACCTTGGGCTGTTCATCCATGTTGGGATGGGCAGACTAGGTAGCAGGTGACAGGTGCTGTGCTAGGAGTTCTACGATGAAGATGACGAAGACGAGCAGGAGGCTTTGCATATTAGTTTTCTTACTATATGTACTGGGTATCCGCTGCTGTATTTGGTTGAGTGATTTGTAGTGAGGCTTTCATGTATGGATTTGAGTAGATGATTGTATAAAACTACTGTGATGCTTATATGATGATGTTCTGTTCTATGGAGCTTCACTATATTATATTTCTCTATTGTATTTTATCCATGCGCTGTGAGTTGTACGATAGAGATTCTTTTGTTTTGTTTTACCCTGACTATCGTCCATGGCTGCCTGGCACGCCTTTCAGCGCATTATTTCCTTGTTTTGGTGCGGGAGTCATGGGCGGTCGTCACATTTGGTATCAGAGCTTTGGTTAATCGATTTTAGCCAACGCTCGCTGATGTAACTACGTAAGAGAGACGTAATTGTAATTTGATGGATGATTACTATATATAATATAGTAGTTTAGAAGGGTTTGAACTCCTTATGCAGTTGTTTCTTAAGGTGTTCTAATCATTCTTATTTACAGATATTAAGGATGAGTCGAAGTGAGAGACAAGCTGCGAGGGGTAGCCGTGATGCTAGGGAAGCTGTTGATTATGCTCCTATGTTTGAGGCCATGATGACTTCAATCATGAGGAGAATACCAGCTTCAGGATCATCTGTGGATGTGGGAGTTCAAGTCCAAGCTCCGAGACCGGTGGATTTTGCCAAGCTTTGCAAGGATTATACTGCTCTTGGAGGGAAAGTTTTCTTGGGGACGGAGTCGACTATTGAGGTGCAGAGATGGATTGATGCTTGCAAAAGAATCTTTGGTGACTTAGGGATTGAGGATGCAACTAAGAGGAAGCTTGCATCGAGACAGCTTCAGGGAAGAGCTGCTGATTGGTGGAATTCTATCACCATCGATACTCCAGAAGAAGAGATTACTTGGGAGCAATTCCAAGTTAGATTTGAAGCTAAGTTCATCTCTACTTCCCAGAAATCTGTCTTGTTTAAGAGGTTTGTGGAGCTCAAGCAAGGGGGAAGGCCTGTTCTTGAGTACATTTCTGAGTTTGAAGCTTTGTCTAAGTATGCCAGATCATATATTGATTCTCCCTACCAGAAGAATGAAAAGTTTGTGACTGGTCTGGATGCTTATCTTGGGAGGCAGTTAGTGGATCATCTGGACGATCCATTTGAGAAGCTTGTGGAAAAAGCTCTTAGGCATGAGAGTTTGTTTCCTAGGGAAAGTTCTGTTATTGCTGTAGCTAGGGAAGGATCTAAACCACAGCAGAGTGGCAATAAGAAGAGGAAACAACAGCAACAGAGGGGTAGGGATGGCCAGAAGAAGCCGAAAAGTGAAGTGACTTGCTATAACTGCCAGCAGAAGGGCCATCTTTACAAAGATTGTAAGAATCCCAAAGTGCCGGGAAAGTGTTACAACTGTGATAAGCTGGGACATATCAAGAAGGATTGTCCAGAACCGAGGAAAGATAGGCAGGTTGTGCAAGCCTATGCTTTGGGGGCTGTTCCATCGTCTTCGAAAGCTCCTACTGCTGAAGAGAAGGGGAAGAGTGTGGTTGTTCAAGGTACTCTTTCTATTTGTGGTGTTCCAGTTAGAGTGTTGTTTGATACTGGAGCGTCGCATTCTTTTGTTTGTGATGATTTGGTAAGCCGGTTAGGTATGAAACCGGATATTGTTGATAGGCCATTGGTTGTGACTAATCCGGTAGGGGGTTCGTCATGTTTGTGTATGTTATGTCGTGGTCTAGTTGTGTCGAGTCATGATTGCTCGTTTGTTTGTGATTGCTTTGTTCTGAACTTTGCGGGGTTCGGAATTATTTTGGGTATGGACTGGCTTAGGAAGTATGCGGCTAGGATTGATTGTGAGAGGCTTGAGGTGACAGTCGGGAATGTGGAAGGGCGAAAGGTTGTGATACGATGTAAGCATGAAGAAGGCGTCTTCATGAGCTTCATGTATTCGCTAGTTGTTCCACGGGATGGACTGTCATTGGTGCCTATTGTGAATGAGTTTGGTGATGTCTTTGAGGAAGTCAAAGGGTTACCGCCGCATAGGGAGATCGAGTTT
The DNA here is from genome assembly GCA_030765085.1 of Allium cepa. Taxonomy (NCBI): domain Eukaryota; kingdom Viridiplantae; phylum Streptophyta; class Magnoliopsida; order Asparagales; family Amaryllidaceae; genus Allium; species Allium cepa. The sequence goes on along the minus strand of CM060940.1, from coordinate 323,809,732 downwards.
CGTATCGATCTAATTGAGGGAGCCAGACCTGTTGTGATGCCTCTTAGGCGAATGGCACCGAGGGAGCAGCAAGAGCTGAAGGTGCAAGTTGATGACCTTTTGCGGAAAGGATTCATTCGGAGAAGTGTGTCCGAATGGGGTGCGCCCGTTGTGTTCGCAACCAAAACGGATGGATCGTTGAGGTTGTGTGTTGATTATCGTGAGCTGAATAAGGTGACTAGGAAGAACAAGTATCCATTGCCGAGAATAGATGACTTGTTTGATCAGCTTCACGAGGCTAAGGTGTTTTCTCAGATGGATTTGGCAACGGGATTTCACCAGTTGAGAGTGGCGAAGGATAGTGTGCCGAAGACTGCTTTCAGGACACCATCCGGGTTTTATGAGTGGCTGGTAATGCCGTTTGGGTTGACTAACGCGCCAGCATATTTTGTGGATCTTATGAATAGAGTGTTCAGAGATCAGTCGAATAAGTTCGTGCTTGTGTTCGTGGATGATATTCTGATTTATTCCAGAACTGAGGGAGAGCACAAGACGCACTTGAGGATTGTTTTGGAAATTTTGCGGAAACATCAGCTGAAGGCTAAGTTTTCGAAGTGTCACTTCTGGAAGAGTGAAGTGAGGTTCTTAGGCCATGTTATCTCTGGAAATGGAATAGCGGTTGACCCCGCTAAGGTGGCAGTGATCCAGGATTGGGTTAGACCTAAGAATGCATCTGATGTGAGAAGTTTTCTTGGATTAGCAGGATATTATCGTCGGTTTATCAAAGACTTTTCCAAGATAGCTGCACCGTTAACAGGATTGACAAAGAAGAACCAGGTGTTCAGATGGGATGATAAGTGTGAGCAAGCTTTTGTAATCCTGAAAGAGCGATTGACGAGTGCTCCTGTTTTGACTATTCCAAGTGGGAATGATGAGATGGTGGTTTACACCGATGCATGTGGCACTGGACTAGGAGCGGTGCTAATGCAGAAGGATAAAGTTGTTGCGTATGCAAGTCGACAACTGAAGCCGCATGAAAGGAATTATCCGACTCATGATTTGGAGTTAGCGGCGATTGTGTTTGCTTTGAAGATGTGGAGACACTATCTATTGGGAGTTAGATTTGAGCTGTTTACAGATCATAAGTCGTTGAAGTATCTGTTTTCCCAAAAGGATTTGAATCTTCGACAGCAACGGTGGCTAGAGTTCTTAGCATCGTATGATTTTGGTATAGCCTATACTCCAGGGAAAGGTAACGCAGTGGCTGATGCGTTAAGTCGAAGACATGCAGGATTGGGAGCCATGTTTTCGGAATGGAAGAGTCTTGAGTATTTGGCTGGATTTGATTTCAGGCCTAGATGTGAATTGGAACCTGAGATGTTGGCAAACTTATCGATAAGGCCTACTCTTGTGGAAAGAATTGGTGAGAGGCAAAGGGGAGATGATAAGCTTGTCAAGATTATCTGTGATTTGGAATCTGGATTGGACCCGGAGAAGGATAAGGGATTCGAGGTCGATCGAGAGGGTTGGCTTCGAAAGCAAGGGCGACTAGTTGTTCCCGATGTAGATGGATTGAGAGATGAAGTTCTGAGGGAGAGTCATCACTCGAAGTTGACAATTCATCCAGGTGGAAATAAGATGTATCGGGATATGAAGAGAACCTACTACTGGGAAGGTATGAAGAAGGATGTTGGAAATTTTATTTCCAAGTGTATGAATTGCCAGTTGGTGAAAGCTGAGCAGAAGAAGCCCAGTGGATTGCTTCAGCCATTAGAGGTTCCTACATGGAAGTGGGAGCAAGTGTCGATGGACTTTATCGATGGTCTACCTAGGACAAGAGCAGGGAATGAAGGGATTTGGGTCATAGTAGATCGTTTGACCAAGAGTGCAAGGTTCATTCCTGTTCGATCGACTAGGACTGCATCGAAGTTGGCTGAATTATATGTGAAGTGGATAGTTCGTTTCCATGGTGTTCCGAAGAGTATAGTGAGCGATCGAGATCCATTGTTCACTAGTAGATTTTGGAAGAGCTTCCAGGAAGTTTTGGGAACTGAGTTGTGTTTGAGTACAGCTTATCACCCTCAAACAGATGGTCAGACTGAGAGAGTCAACCGAGTTTTGGAAGATCTTCTTAGAGCATGTGTTTTGGACTTCGGAGGATCATGGGAAGATCACCTTCATTTGGTGGAGTTTGCTTATAATAACAGTTATCAGTCGAGTATCGGTATGGCACCATATGAGGCATTATATGGAAGACCGTGTAACTCTCCGACATGTTGGTTGGAAACTGGAGAAAAGCTGATACTTGGGCCAGAGATGATTCGACAGACTTCAGATTGTATAGAGATCATTCGGCAACGAATGAAGGCAGCCCAAGATCGTCAGAAAAGTTATGCCGATAATCGTCGTAAGGATTTGGAATTCGACGTAGGTGATATGGTTTTTGTGAAGATTTCCCCATTGAAGAATGTTGTTAGATTCGGGAAGAAAGGGAAATTGACTCCGAGATTTGTTGGACCATTTCCGATTATCGAGCGAATTGGAAAGCTCGCTTATAGATTGGAGTTACCGGAAAAGATGGCGGGTGTGCACAATGTTTTTCATGTATCTTATCTACGGAAGTATGTGCACGACCCAACTACGGTGGTTTCTGCTGATAGCTGTGAAGACTTGGAGGTTGATCCAGTTGTTTCGAGACCTCGTAAGCCGCTTCGTATTGTTGAAACCGATACGAAACAGCTTAGGAGGAAGACGATTACGTTGCTCAAGGTACAATGGAGTGATGATGTTAACGACTGTACGTGGGAGGAGGAAGAGAGGATGAAGGCAGCTCATCCCGGACTCTTCGAGGTATTGCCCTAAAGTGTCGTGACATCTCATGAATTTGTAGCTTGTTCTAAGTCTTAGAATTCTGCATGCTAGGTTAGAATTGGTTGCATGGTTTGTTGATTGCTATGGATGGTAGGCATGCGGAATAATTGTGATTGCTGTTGTTTGCTTGGAATTTCGGGGGCGAAATTCCTAAGGGGGAGAGAATGTAACGACCCGTATTTTTACGTGTCGATAAATCGTAGAATTTACAGGTTGTTAGTGTTGTTTGTGTTGCTTCTAGCTTGAGTCGTTTAGAAGTTAACCCGGGTACAAGTGATGAGTCGTGACCGACTCATAGGGGACCGACTCAAGGAGGGGTAGCGGTTTAAAGTGTTGGCCGAGATAAGGATGGACCGACTCAAGAAGTTAGGCGACTCATAGGATGACCGACTCATAGAGGGCCGAGATAAGAAGTGTGGCCGAGTCAACGAGTTACGACTCATAGGGTTTGCCGAGTTAAGGAGTTAACGGGTTAAGGGTGTAGCGACTTAAGGGGTTTAGGCTTAGGTCGTGGATAATGAGTCGGCAGGGTTTTGAGTCGTAGGGCCTGATGAGTCGTGAGTCGGCATCATAGTTGAGTCGTGAGTGTGTATTGTTGAGTCGTCGTACGACTTAGGACTTGGGGAAAACGCGGCAGTGTCTTAGGTCGGAGGCTTTTAGGTCGTGACCGACTTATGTTGAGTCGGCACTGGTCTTGAGTCGTGAGTCGGTAGGTGTTGAGTCGGTTTGGGTTTGAGTCGTATGACCTTGTGCCTTGGTGTATTGAGTCGTTGGCTTGAGTCGGAAGGCTGTGCAGTTGAGTCGGCTAGGACTTAGGTCGGCCATAAGGCTGTGTTGTTAGGTCGTTTGCAACTGAGTCGGTAGGCACGACTTAACGATGAGTCGTAAGTCGTTAGTCAGCTTGGTGTTGAGTCGTTGATTAGTTAGGTCGGCTCTGGTATTAAGTCGTAGGTCGGCAGGGTTGTTGAGTCGTGTCTCGTGGGATAAGGATTAGGCTTAGGTCGGCCGGGATAAGTCGTATGTGTCTTAAGTCGTGTGACCTTCTTGCTGTGTTGAGTCGTTAGGTCTTTGAGTCGGTAGAATTTAAGTCGGCATCTGGGTTAGTGTTAAGTCGGCAGTATATGTTGTATAGTTAAGTCGCAGGGTCGGCTGTGCTAGGTCGTGAGTCGGCAGGAGATGAGTCGTGGACGACTCATGATGAGTCGGGACCGACTCATGGGGCGACGACTCAGGGAGGTTCCAGCCTATAAATAGAGGGGTTCGGCTCACTTTTTGGCACCAGATTTCGAAGCGACGAAGTGCTGCCATTTTGAAGACTCGACTACAACATTTCTTCATCTTCTTTTCTCCATTCCAATCTAATTCTAACATCCATCCAAGATCGAAGATCGAGATCGAAGATCCAAGTGCCAAAGTTGAAGATCTTCATCCGTTCGAGCTAGAATTCATCGATTGGAGCGAGATATTGCCGGATCAAACCTTGATCTTCGCTGTCCAGATCTGAAGTGTGTAGTTTTTGTAGTGTTTGGGTGATTTGGTGAGTGGTAGTTATCTCTCACGCGGATCCAAGGGAGTATATTGGATTGGTGGCTTGTTTGAGTGTTAAAGTTAGAGATTTCATGCATTTTTCTTAGATCGAAGTCTAGATCCATGGTTTTTTGAAGATGTTTACTTATGCAAGTTTGTTTAATAAGCATTAGAGACAAATCCCATGTTTTATAATTGATAGATCTATGCTAAAAACCATGATTTCACATATGTTGGACTTTTGCTCGTTTATTTACGAAATTGCCATTATAGTTGATATTGCTTAAATTGCTTAATAGATCTTGTTTGAATGATTGATTATTTGAATGTATGATTGATTTGATTGTTTCCAAGTTAGCTAGTAGTTGATTTGGAACAAGATGATGAAAGAGGATTCAAAAGCTATGGAAGAAGGCTCTTGAATGGTGAAAGCTGCTTAAGGCATATGTAGCGGATGTTGAAGCTCATATGTATAGATTGGATGATGTTGAGATGGGACTTTGCCATGATTTGATGAGGCAAACCATGTTGTTGAGTTGAGACTTTGCTTTGATGCGATGAAGCGAAGTATGATGTGAGTCTTGGCTTAATCCAAGCAGGGATCATTCCAAGCATGTTGATAACTTGAAGAGTAGTTCAAGTTGGTTGATAATGGATTGTTCAAGAGGTAGCTTGAGCTTGTATGAGGATAGTCGTCAAGAAGGATGGCTAGGAGGCTTGGATCTCGTCGTTGTTGAAGGTTCTAGCATGCTCAAAAGCAAGAGTACATGGGGCGCCCATAACGACTACAGGTAGGTAGTCGGGACACCCAAAAGACTACAGGTAGGTAGTTGAGTACTCTGGGCAAAGTAGATAAGTCCTAGGCACAAGGCAGTGTGCGGAGTTATGGTTAGAACCGGGGTTACCATTAACCCTTGACAGATGGTCATTCAACTAACGGTGAAATCGAGGCAAGGATAACAGTGATAGCCAGAGTCATGGATGTTTGGTTGTATTATCATTCGGCTTCAAGAGCGGTGTTTTCTGGGTGCTTATCTGATCTTGGTTTAGGCCTTGGGGGTTTGTATTTGGAAAACATCGTCCTTGACTCGAGTGGTATTCGCTTTACCTTAATTGTCTATGTTGTTATGCTTGCTTCTCCTTAGTGTATGTCTGGGGCTATCACTGTAGGAAGAGGTGGAGTGGGATGGTTTGGTTCCTATTCCTTTTATCCTTTATGCTCTTTTGGTATGTTTGATAGTTAATTTACTGCTCACTAAGACTTTGTCTGACTCAAGGTTTTATGTCTCCTCTTATTACCTTGGGCTGTTCATCCATGTTGGGATGGGCAGACTAGGTAGCAGGTGACAGGTGCTGTGCTAGGAGTTCTACGATGAAGATGACGAAGACGAGCAGGAGGCTTTGCATATTAGTTTTCTTACTATATGTACTGGGTATCCGCTGCTGTATTTGGTTGAGTGATTTGTAGTGAGGCTTTCATGTATGGATTTGAGTAGATGATTGTATAAAACTACTGTGATGCTTATATGATGATGTTCTGTTCTATGGAGCTTCACTATATTATATTTCTCTATTGTATTTTATCCATGCGCTGTGAGTTGTACGATAGAGATTCTTTTGTTTTGTTTTACCCTGACTATCGTCCATGGCTGCCTGGCACGCCTTTCAGCGCATTATTTCCTTGTTTTGGTGCGGGAGTCATGGGCGGTCGTCACAGTAATGCAGAAATAGCTTCAAACTATGCATGAGCTGATCGAAATGCTCGTTTCTCAAAAATCATGATGGACAACTCGAGGGATAAGGGTGATAATGAGAAAAAGGCCAAGTCTCCCCAAAGAGATGTAAATGCATCACTCTTGAGAACTAATAATATTGGGAAAAATACTTTAGATCCTAAGAATGAGGATGAAGTTGGAGCAACCAAACCAAACAAAACTCCTATTAAACCTTACTTGGACTTGGGAAAATAAGGGGAGGACAACAATTTCCCAGCTCAACACAAAATCAAAGAGCCAAAATCTCCACTTGTGCACGCAACTGCTAGTTTAATTTCTCAGAAAGAATGCAAACCAAAACGGAAGGACTATAAGGATGATGAAATGTACTTAAGGGATTTAGCAAATAAAATGGTTAAGGACATGTTAGACGTGAAAAGAAAAGGAACAATGGATCCTAAAATTAATAATAGCTTTGGGAGAGCACTCAATGAGTTTGTTAAAAGTGATCAAAAATTCCCTTTATCCAGTAATAATGAAAAACCTCCCAACTAATAGCTAACTTCTTGGAAAATGAGCCCGTGCAAGATTTTCCATCGTCGATAAACCATATTGACGTAATTCAGGTGCTCCATACATAGTAGGAATAAGTGAAGGTACAAGTAATAGGTATATATGGGAAGCAGAAAAGGTAATCTATTTAGTAATAGAGTATCCTCCAATGAAATCTTACAAAGGTGCTATCTAGATTTCGAATTTGAGAGCAACTCCAAAAGAACCGAGTGGAGTTAGGCATCTTCACAATGACTCAATGGACTTTCTTTGGTGTCCAAAATATTGGTGCATACTGGAAGCATAGTAAATGTTATCTTTAAGAATGTCTTTGACTAAATGGACATCCCTATGGAGAAGCTTGAGCATAGTTTAGAACCCATTTTTGGATTCAATAATAAAGGTTGTAGGCTAATTGGACAAATCAAGTTGTATGTCTAAATGGGGGTTCGGCTCTACTCAAGGACTTTTAATACCTTATTTGTAGTAATGGACCAACCTTCCTACTATAATGCGTTTTTTGAAAGACCTACTTTGGATGAAATAATTCCATTTGTTTCGCCAAAACACTTACTTATAAATTTTCTTTCTAAAGCTAGATAGGGAATAATGAAGGGAGAATGGTTTTTCTTTAGGGAAACATATTTTTTGACTCTTGAATAATGCAATAAAGAAGGTGATTCTTATTATAGACCTATGTTAAAAAATTTAAAGGAAACTAAAAGTCCTAATCCCTTGCATATCGGTCATCAAGAAATGACATCTAAGGCAAATAAACATAGTATACTGATGTAGAAACGTAAGGTGCCAAACAAAAGGTAAAATTAACAAAAAAGAAAAAAGAAAATATATGGAGCTAAATCAAAATGTAAATTTTTAAGAAGTTCCAAGGGAAATAGTGATAGAAATGGATTTTACAAATAACAAGGAAAGTTTAAAATCTATAGAAGACTTGATGACATAAAATTAGATCCACAAGATTCCACTAAAATAGTGAAGATAGGAAAAGTGTTACACAAGCATACATGGGAAAACCTAATCTTATTTCTTTAATCAAGTAAGGTTATTTTCACTTAGACCAATGCATATATAGTTGGGATGTATGCCATAGTGATGTGCCATGCATTTAACATAGACACAAAGTTTACTCCTATAAGGAAAAAGAAAAAATAATTCGACAAAGTCTGAACCATTGCATTATAAGAGGAAATGAAGGAACTATTAGAATACCGGTTCATTAAAGAATTGTTCTATCCAAAGTGGTTGGCAAATCCAATATCAGTTAAAAAGTTAAACGGAAAGGGGATATGTTTCGATTGTACAGATATAAATAAAGCATGTCTAAAAGATTGTTATCCTTAGTCGGTGCCATAAGTGGACATAAGCTATTATCATTTATGGATGCATATTAAAGATATTATCAGATTTACATTTTCAAACCTAATGAGTAACAGACAAGCTTGGTGACTGATTGGAGAACATATTGTTATAAAGTGATACCATTTAGGTTGAAAGTTTTTGGAGCCACATATCAATGATTAATGAATAGGTGTTTAAAAATCAGATTGGGAAAACATGGAAGTATATGTTGATGATATGGTAGTGAAGTCCAAGGAGAAAATCAACCGCATAAGAGATATAAATGAAATGTTTGAGTGCTATGAAAGTACAAAATAAGGTTAAAGCCACAGAGGTGTATATTTAAGATTAAAATTTGAAAGTTCTTATGACATATTGTAAGCGCACGAGGAATAGAAGCTAATCCCGATCAAATAAGAGTAATTTGGGATATGGAAAAACCGAAAAAGCAAAGATGTGATAGGAATAAATGGCCGAGTTGTTTCACTTAACCAATTAATATCAAAAGCAACCGATAAATATATTTCATTCTTCAACGTAATCACAAAACGAAGAACTTTTGAATGGACGAAAGAATAATGAAATGCCCTTTAAGAATTAAAGGATCATCTTGGAAAGCCACTAATTCTTTCTAGCCCTATCGAGGGAGAAAACATATTTCTACATATGGCAATATTAGGACATGCGATCGATTTAGTTCCGATAAGGGAAGAGATTGGAATCCCATTGTCGGTGTATTATATGAGGAAAAGGATAAAGGATGCGAAGACTAGATATCCTGTTATAGGTAAGCTAGCGTATGCTTAGTACTATCAACATGAAAATTGAGATCCTATTGTCAACCATATTCAATCAAGGTTTTAACCAACTACCCGCTCAAGCAAATCTTCAGTAAACAGGAGACATCTGCAAGGTCAATAAAATAAGGGATGTAATTAAGTCAATACGAAACTAAATATTTACCTCAAGTGTTAAGAAAGAGACAAGCTTTGACTACTTTATAGAGTGTATAGGGCAGTTGAAAATAAAAAGAAACTTAAACCAAGATGATTGTTATTTATAGATGGTGCTTCAAATGAACAAGGAGCCCAAGCTAGATATTTAATAATTACGCCACATGGATATAGATTACATTACGCTGTGAAGCTTGGATTTTCTACGACTGATAATGTGACCGAATATGAATCCATGATGGTCAGATTAAATTTGGCTAGACAACTAAAAGTCCCAAGAATTGAGGTGTTAATGATACATAGTTTATAGTTTACCAACTAAAATGGGCATTTCAAACAAAATATAACCGACTAACTTGATATATTGAATACATTCATGAGATATTGGCCTAATTTGAAGACCTTTCAATCATCAAGTATCAAGGGAAAAGAATGCACAAACAGACTCATTAGTGAAACTGGCAAGTTCGCATGGGGCACCAGAAGTAAAAAATTATTCCCTTTGGATTTTGACTGAATATAAGTATTAAATTTGAAACGAAAGGATGAAGATAATGAGACTTTGGTTTTAACTTGCTAGCAAGCCCAACAACCACAAAATAGTGGGGAAAACTCTCAAGAAGGTAATAATCACGAGGAATCATATGAATGGATAGGGATGAATAGTCATGGAAATCAATATACAAATAATTTGATGACACCTATAATTGAATACTTAAAAAATGAATATTGCCAAAAAAATAAGAATGTGCCAAACAAATTGAAATACCAAGCTTCTTCTTATACTATAAATTATATAGAAAGGAATATGCAATCCCTATTTGACATGCATAACTCCAGAAAAAGGAATAAAGATGTAAAAGGAAGCATAAAAAGGGTTCTGCGGATATCACTCCAATGGAGTGAAATTAACAATGAAATAACAAGACAAGACTATTATTGGCCCCACATGATTAAAGATGCTTCAACTTATGTGGAAGGATGGGACAACTATCAAAGCTTCTCTAGAATTCCACGACTTTTCCCTCAAATGAGATAACTCCCATCATAAGTCCTTGGCCTTTGACTTGTGGGAATCAACTTAATAGGACACCTTCTTGTGTTAAACGGAGGTGCGAAATTTGCGATAGTAGTGATTGATTATTTTACTAAGTAAGTGAAAGCTGGGTCACTATCCAACATTACTACGAGAAAAGTCTTGAAGTTTGTTACCAAGAACAAAGTTAATTTGGACTCCCGAATAAAATCATTTTCGATAATGGAACTTAATTTGAAGCAAAAATTCACTTGTTTCTATGAGAAAAAAGGGATAATAAAGTGTTTCTCATCGGTGACACATCCAAAAGCCAATGGGGTGATAGAAATAGCAAATAAAACCATTAAGAACATCTTAAAGAAACAATTAGACAAGGCAAAAGGAAACTGGGTAGAAGAATTTCCTCTTGTTTTATAGTTATATAGGACTTCTACAAAGATGACTACTGGACACACTCCATATTCTTGATATATGGATTTGAAGCAATGCTGCAAGTAGAGATTGAAGTCCTATCATGTAATGACCCGATAATCCGTACAATTCATGCTGACAGTAAACCGAACATGTCTAACCCAAATCAAATAGAAAGACGGATAGTTATGGTAAAGAAGGAAGAAAGAAGAAGGGAACAAAAGAAGAAGAGAAAAAATTTAAAACAATACAAAATCTCACAATCTTAGCGGGACAATATATATAATATGATATCAATGATCTTTACAAAAAGAAACTATTATAAACATATACATCCATCATAGTACAATAACAATCACTATCTTCAGCCTTGACAGTTATAACACTCAGTCCTCACAATTGCTAATGATTTTAAGAACAAAACAGCGGAAATAAAAACATATATGTAAATACGACTTAAAGACCTATAATTCGTCTCCTGGGCTCCATTGCATCCAAATCAAATATGTAAATATTCTCGTTCTGACACGAGAATTATAATAAAATAACACCCAGTCAGTCTGGAAAACTAGCATGAGAAAACACACCAAATTGGACTTTAAAGTTATAAAAAGCCCTTTGAAAATCAAAAGTACCTTGTAAGGCCATGCAACACATAAACACAGACAGTTTTTAACCTTACAATAACCAAAACATTTCATATCAAAATCTTTGATATTATAATAGAGTCTAGATATATATACTTATTGATCGTAGCTGGAATTGTTACATTAATTAAATTCTTGCATAATAGGCATACAACTAAAACCGTAAAGGCGACAATGGATTCCATACAATTACTGGGCCACTGGAGTACCTCCCGTCATGGTGCATGTCTAGATAAAATAACACCGAGGACCTCGTCCGGATCCCTCGCCAACATAGGACAAGCCTACCCCTTGCTGCATAGTACCGAATATTATCATCACTCCGTTAATAAGTCCTAAAGCATACAAACGAGAGATAATATTCACTCTAGATAGGATGATCGTACCCTACTTGGAAGCGACCCACTTAGCCCTGTCGTATCTCCATGTTTTAGTCATTTTCGAATGATGAGGCTTGAGGCTATGTTTTACCTTTTTTAATTAGGACTTTCCACTTGGATTGCTAATACCGACCTCCGAGCAATAATGCAATACCAGCATTCATCCATACAAGTTCATTCAGGGATTGAACGAAACATTTGAGAGATCTGTCTCATAATTCTATCATCTTCAAGATGTCTTCACTTCAAAACGCATTTGTTGGATCGAAAGGGTTTTCGGATAACATACCTGATCCTAGTCTCTTTGAATCAACATTTGATAATTCCTGATAAACTCAACCTCGGTTCTTTAGGAAATAAACAGCCAAAGATAAGAGTGGAGATCACCACCTAACCGTTAGTGTACGAATTTCCTTATCATTGTCCTACGAGAATGAATCAAGATTTACATGCACAGTACAACATCATCGGCGATGGTTGTACCATATAATTCACGTGCTTCTCCTAGATATTTTCGTAGTTATGTTTTGGGTCCAATTTCGATAGTCGGTTATTTAACTATTAGATAGCAAACATTCAACCATAAATTTCATTTCCCATGGAATCCATTGAGCCTCACATTCATAAATTTAAAATCACTTTTCAAATACTTAGAAATCTCTCCCATATACTTATCTCAATGGAATAAGTATATTCACAAAATGCAACCTTTTTTATTCTTAGAATAGTTTGCTTATTTCAAGAACATAATAAAATGACTAAACACAAGTATCCTCTAAACAAAGATAAAAATATCCAAGAATACCCTCTCTTTCTTCAACTATCTTTTGTTTTTATTTTAAAATATCTTCTTTATAAATTCCCAAAATCTATTTATAAAATTCCTTATAAATCTCCAAGTTTTATTTATAAAAGCACCCTTTATAATCTCCTAACCCATTTGTAAAATTCCTATTTGTAGTTACTAATCATTTAAAATTCCCTTTTCCAAATCTTTCAGAATACAACTTCCTTTCCGATTTCAGTCCTCTTTCCAAGCTTATATACTCCTTTACATAAATCCTTCTTATAAAAGAAATCCTTTTATAATTTTTTTTTAAATATAATAAACAAAAACTAAAACATCAAAATTCTTAGCTTTAATCATTTTTAAATAATATAAAAGAAATATAACTAAAATCATTTTCAATAGTATAATAAATAATATCTTAAACTTTTAAACATCTCCAATGGATAAATAAAATAAAATAACTTAAAACAATCTTTTAAATAAAATTAATTGCCTTCAACAATATTTTAATGAATTAATCAACTATTTTTAAATAACTAATGACAAAATAATTATTATCCTAAAAAACAATAATAAAATAATTTATTTTAAAGCACTACAAATAATATAATAATTAAATTACAAAGGGATAATTTTTTACAAACAATTGTAATTAATTATTAAACAAAACCCCTTCTATATATAGTAATAATTCAAACAGGAAATTATTGCGAAGGACAAAAATTTTCAGCATTTTAGCATCAAGGACAGACCTTCAGTATTTTAGCCTGAATGACAACTTTCATTAGGTATTAGTTTTTAGTTATTGATAGCATTTTTTAGGTATCAGCTTGTACTTATCGATATCAGTTTTTAGGTATCAGTTTTTAGTTCGGTAGTAGTTTTGGAAGAATGTTTGTCTTTATGAATAATTTTGGAAGAATGTTTGTCCTTTTGAATAATTTTTAGGAAAATGTTTGTCCTTGTGGTTAATATATTGAGGTCGTGTCCTTGAGGATAAAATTATACAAATTTTTGTCCTTTTAAATTATCCCCAAATTAAAACATTTTTCTTTCAATTTTGAAAATTGGATGTTAACGAGATTCATAATTTTCGAATCTAAAAAAGCCTCGGCGATCCCAGTGGTACTTAAACTAGCTACCATTACCTTCCATTTAACTTCTCAAGTCATCTTGTCATTATTTACATAATCAAGCATACCTGTAAACCAATTCATACTTAACGATCAATTGACACTTAAATAAATGTCCAAATTAATATAATAGTAGAATGAGGATTTATTCTGCTAACAAATTTCATTCAAAGATAAACTCTTACATTTTTTAAACGGTGTCTATTTGGCCAAATAGATAACACCAAGAAGTATTCTTACATTTACTACGTTATAATTTTAAACAACGTAATTATATTAATCAAAATCAATATCAATTTTTCACCTCATATATTATTAAAACAAGTTTTGGATACAAATTTAAAACACAAACAATCTAATAGCATTTCAAGATGTTATATTGTGATCCTAGAGTAGATTCAAACATTCTAATAGCATTTCAAGATAATATTGTGATCCTAGATCAAATTCAATAACCAGCAAATTCAACAATCTAAATAGTCATAAATAAATTTTATTTACTATAACCATACCAATTTACCAAAAAAAGTGAGTTTTAACTCACCGAAGTGTTCCGCTTTGAACTAAAATCGAACGAGGTCCGATTTTAGCCCAAATTTCAACTCGCTCCAAATTCATCCAAACCAGCTCCATCGCGAAGTCTGCGTCGTTACGAGCGTAACGCAAAAATCCATGTCTCGATTGGCCCTCTTATGGATAAGTTATACAGTTTATAAGATTTCAAAATTTTAAATATAAATTAATTACAACTTAATATAACCATAACTTAACTATCCATATTAATTTTTTTAAACATCATCTTCCCTAATTATTCCTGCTTATGCCAGAAACTACCCAACTTGACCAAACTCTTCCACCCGCATCTCCACTGTCTCTCAACCATTTACCAAACTGTCGACTCTAAGCTTCTTCACTTCACATGAGCTATATAGCCATCCTAAATTTGACACATCTAAACCCAAAATTAAAAGATGACATGTTTGAGACAAAATTGGTCACAAACACCCAATTGTCGATGAACGCACCTGTTTACAATCACAGATCATAGATAATAAGTATGTAGAGAATTAAAAATGAATAACACTTAGAAAATTAAGAAGAAAGCAGTAAAGAACATAGAGTTTATAGTGGTTCGACAATCTGCCCTACATCCACTTTGAATTTGATGATTTTATTGATGTATACTTGCTGGTTATGACAAGTTACAACTGATTATAATAGCAAAATTCGAGTACAATGATGAATCCGGCAGACTCTGGATGTAGAAGAATCAAAAGATCCTTTCTCTAGGACTTGAGGCTCTATTTATAGGCGTAGGAGGCTGATTTATTGCTCAAATCTCAAAAGACTTCTTCTTGCATGTGAGTGGGCCCACGTGATCGATCCCATGAAGTTTAGGCTCGAACTTCGACATGAACATTCCTTAGCTTATACGTAAGCTCCAGTGAAAATTTCGTAGCATTTGCACTTGTAGATTGTGAGATATGATCGATGCAAGTTCGTGTTTTTCGAAGGCTGTCTCCTTCATATCGATCGTTGATGCACTATCATACTCGATCGATGTTGCACTGTTCATAGTCGATCGATGTTGCACTGTTCGTATCGATCGATGTTTTATAGTTCGTACTCGATTGATGTTGCACTGCTCGTAGTCGATCGATGTTGCACTGTTCGAGTCGATCGATGTTGCACAGTTCGTACTCGATCGTTGTTGCACTGTTCGTACTCGATCGATGTTGCATAGTTCGTCATCTCGTACTCGATCGATGTTGCACTTTTCATACTCAATTGATGTTGCACAGTTCGTACTCGATCAATGCTGCACTGTTCGTACTCGATCGATGTTGCACAGTTCGTACTCGATCGATGTTGCACTGGTATCGATCGATGTTGTACTATTCGTACTCGATCAATGTTGCATAGTTCGTACTCGATCGATGTTACACCGTTCATATCGATCGATGTTGCACTATTCGTACTCGATCGATATTGCACAGTTCATACTCTATCGATGTTGCACTGTTCGTACTCGATCGATGTTGCACAGTTCGTACTCGATCGATGTTGCACTATTCGTACTCGATCGAAGTTGCACTGTTCGTGCTCGATCGATGTTGCACTGTTCGTACTCGGATGTCGTTCGAGGCAAATGATGACCATTCGAGGTCGGGTGCCATTCGCGACGAATGGTGACCGTTTGCGGTCAGGGTGCCGTTTGAGGCAATTTGTAACCGTTCATGGTCGGGTGTCGTTCTAGATGAATTGTGACCGTTCGCGATCGGGTGTGGTTCTAGACAAATTATGACCGTTCGCAGTCGAGTGCCTTACGAGGCGAATTGTGGTCGTTCACGATCGAGTGCTGTTTGAGGCAAGTTGTGTGTGCCCGGAGGGGACTTAGTATCATTGTTGTCAGATTTCACATTCGAGTGAGTTTTTAAGTTGTTGGTTATGGCGGTTTATCACCATCTTAGGGCGAGCTTGAGGACCGTTCGCGATCCCTTACACGTGTAAGTGGCTTAGCCGTTATAGAATCACAAATAGCATATTTATATTCAAAATAAGTCTTTCAACAGAAATGTCTAACAAAATCAAGTCCAAACATGAGAAATGGAAAACAAAAACAAAACAGGGACATAAAATTGCAAATACCCACACCGATACGATTTGTAATCGTATCAGAGCATGTCTGGGGACGTTCGCAATCCCTTACATGTGTAACACTACTTAGTCGCATCGATGTGGAGTTTACCACTTATTCGCCATTATTTCAATCAGTTGATGACAAGCTAACGCCTTGATCCTGAGTCGTCCCCAATTGGTGCAGGCGGTGGTCGTTCTTGTTCCACCGCCGTGGCTCCCCTTCTCACATACCACGATAGCAGACCATTCCAGATATGCCCCTCAACCTCATCCTTCAAGTGCCTACAATCATTCGTATTATGACCATTCAGCTCTTGGAATAAGCAATACTTGTCGGATCTTCTTTCATTGCCGGTCGGATCCCTTCTCATTGGCTTTCGATAAGGAATATGCCCCCAGTATCCTGGTAGATTCGCTCCAAACTCTCATTCAACTTTGGATAAATGGTGAAACGCGGCTCCCTCTGCGGTTGCTTTGACATATCGTTATTATCTTTGGTTTTCCGCTTCCCTTTATCGTTGCCAGAATCCTTCTTGGGTGGGTCTCCTCCTTTTACTGCATAAACATCAACTCCTTCTCCTTTCACTCTTTTAGCATTAACATCCTCCAATCGTAGAAACTTTTCAGCTTCATGATAGAACTCCCCCAGATCCATAGGTAGATCTCTAGTCAACGAATTCTTGAACTCTGTGCCATCAGCTATTCCGGATACAGCGCCATCATAACCATGGATGGATCTAGTCGATCCACTTATGCTGCCGCTGCGTTGAATCGTGTCAGAAAACTTCTTAAGATTCTCCGGCCTTCTGCTTCAACGTTATCAAACTCATCACATTCTTGGGCCTTGAAATATGAACTCTGAACTATCTCATAAAATTTTCAATCATCTCGGTCCATGTTCTGATGAAGCTGCTCTCCAACTGCCTAAACCATAGTTCCGCTATGTCTGTCAAATACAATGGGAAACACTGAGCCATGACCTCCTCTGATGCCCCCATTACCTCCATATACCTCATATATCTGGTCAAATGAACTGCAGGATATGTCCTTCCATCATATGTTTCCAATGTTGGTAGTTTGAATTCTGGTGGATTTCTAGCCATTCTAATCACAGGAGAGAAATGACTCATTTCACATCTTCCAGATCTCTGTTTACTAATCCACCTCTCATGGCTCATCTGACCCTTCCAAGCTATCACTATCTCCAAGCTGTAATCCTTGTATATTGCCTCCGATCTGCCCCTCGAGTTCGTAAGGGTTTGCTGAAATCTACTCTTCTGGACGAGCATCCACTCCTCTGTTAGCTCCTTGCGGTCTAATCTCAGCCGGTATCCTACCTAAGGTTAGATCAACACGCTCCTGGGGGGTGCCCCCTAATTCAAGGGCTGTCCCAGGTTGTCCGGCTCTATTTGGTTCTCGGTTTGGTCCTTCCGGTCTTGCTTCGTTGGTTTGAACTCCAATAGCTCCAGATGATCCCGCTTGTTCAATTTGTCTGAGAATATTCTGCATCATCTCTTCTTTACTTTTGAATAGCTCTTCATGCATGGCTCCCATCATCATCTCCGTCTCATCCTTGGTAATGAAACATGAAGTCTGATTTTCCCCTAAGGAGGCTTCATGACTCCCTTCATGATGACTCCTCTCCGTTCTTTGTCTTCTTGTCGATTGCCTCATCATAGTTGTCTAGATCTAAGTCTTCAAGCCTTCAAATATGAAGTCCAAGAGGTAGAATTCTTGAGTGCAACTCTCAATGAAAGCACCAAAATGTTTGGGCCAAAATTGGTCACAAACACCCACTTGTCTATGAAAGCACCCATTTACAATCACAGATCACAGATAATAAGTTTGTAGAATTAAAAATGAAGAACATTCAGAAAATTAAGAAGAAAGCAGTAAAGAACACAGAGTTTATAGTGGTTTGGCAATCCAGCCTACATCCACTTTGAATTTGATAATTTTATTGATGTATACTTGCTGGTTATGACAAGTTATAACTGATTACAATAGCAAAATTCAAGTACATTGATGAACCCGGAAGACTCTGGACGTAGAAGAACTAAAAGATCCTTTCTCTATAGGCCTTGGGGCTCTATTTATAGGCATAAGAGGCTGATATCTCGCTCAGATCTCGGGAGACTGCTTATGGCACGTGAGTGGGCCCACACGATCGATCGCATGAATTTTTCGCTCGATCCATGATCGATACGAACGTAATTCACAAGATTTTGTCCATTGGAGTCGAAATTCATCATGAAAATTCCTTAGCTTATACGGAAGCTCCAGTGAAAATTTCATAGCAGTTGGACTTGTAGATTGTGAGATATGATCGATGCAAGTTTGTGTTTTTCGAAGGTTGTCTCCTTCGTATCGATCGCTGTTGCACTATTCGTACGCGATCAATGTTGCACTATTCGTACTCGATCGATGTTGCACTATTCGTACGCGATCAATGTTGCACTATTCGTACTCGATCGATGTTGCACTATTCGTACTCGATCGATGTTGCACTGTTCGTATCGATCGATGTTGCATAGTTCATACTCGATCGATGTTGCACTATTCGTACTTGATCGATGTTGCACTATTCGTACTCGATCGATGTTGCATAGTTCGTAGCCGATCGATGTTGCACTGTTCGTAGTCGATCAATGTTGCACTATTCGTATCGATCGATGTTGCACAGTTCGTACTCCATCGATGTTGCACAGTTTGTACTCCATCGACGCTGCACTGTTCGTATCGATCGATGCTGCACTGTTCGTACTCGATCGATGTTGCATAGTTCGTACTCGATCGATGTTGCACTGTTCGAACTCGATCGATGTTGCACAGTTCGTACTCGATCGATGTTGCACTATGTGTACTAGATCGATGTTGCACAGTTCATACTCGATCGATGTTGCACTGTCTGTACTCGATCGATGTTGCATGGTCCGTACTCGATCGATGTTGCACTGTCCGTACTCGATCGATGTTGCACTGTCCGTACTCGATCGATGTTGCACAGTCCTTACTCAATCTATGTTGCACTATTCGTACTCGATCGATGTTGCACTATTCGTACTCGATTAGTGTTGCATTGTTCATATCGATCGATGTTGCACCGTTCGTATCGATCCCTATTGCATTGATGGATATGAACAGTTGAGGCTTGATTGACACGAACAATGGAGGCTTGATGGATACGAACAGTGGAGGCTTAATGGATACGAACAGTGGAGGCTTGATGGATACGAACGGTGGGGGATTAATGGATACGAACAAGACCCTTCAGTTGATGGATGTGAATGAGACCCTTCACTTGATGGATATGAACAAGACCCTTCAGCTGATGGATATGAACAAGTCCCTTCGCTTGATAGATATGAACAATTGATTGCTTGAATTCCATCGATCATATCTTGAGCATACGAACTTCGATTGACCTGAAATTTGAAACATTGGCTTTCATAGTTTTGCTTGTTATGTCTTTTCAATTGTAGCCCAATACGAAATCGGACAAAATTCATTGATATCCATAGCGAAACAGTGTATAACCAATCTTTGGGACGAACTGTTTTTGATTCCCAATCAACTTTTTGGTGCCATGACCTTGCCAAAAGGTGGGATAACATGATACACCCCTACACACGATTAAGCAGCAGGTCATGACCACCAACGGCGAATGTACATCCTCCCACCACCTGCAATATCTGCTTTTTCACTTCACGAGTTGATCGCCGGCCTTGCCTTGAATCAATCCCCCACTAATTTCCTAAAAATTGCAACCCTAGTTCTCTATGATTCAAGTTCATCCATTATCGAACTTAAAAACTACAGTTGCAACCTCTACTTCTCTAATCAGATGAGGATCTAGACTCCATTAGCCCAAAAAGCAAGCTTTCTATTTTTATTTTTTCAAATTCTGAAATAATGGGTTTTAAAAGAAAGAGGATTTGGGTTTTTTTTTGTTTATTGGTTTTTGAGATTTTAAAAGGGAAGGTGATTTATTCCCCCCTACCCCCTCCCCCCATCCCCCCGTGTCTGTATGAAATGAAACCAAAAGCAGAAAGGATAAGAGAAATGCATACTAAATGTTTAAAGTGGACACTATATATATATATATATATGTTTGAATTCAAGGAAGCTTTCTGGGAACATGAAGATGAAGGTAGAAAAAATGGACGAATATTTTCACGTGGCATGTATGATAGAATTTGCTTTTAAATTGAAGTTTTTCAGCATTTGGCTGCACCGCTTTCCGTTCGCGTACAAACCTCGAACGACAAAACTAAAATATGGTCGTGCTTAGAACAGCGGGGCGACCCTAAAACAATAATAATTTGCACTGGTTATTAAATTCTATAACATCATACAAAACACTGTCATTTGTCGAAAAATCGAAAAACGACAATTAAATATTTTTCAAAATAAAAATTATGAAAAAACTGAATAAAACAAGTTAAAAATAAGTCAGTAGAAATTGAGTCATAAAAATAAAAAAATAAAATTTATCGATTATTTATTTGAACCATTTATTAATGTAAATAAATTAGCAAAGAAATTCACCTATAGCATTAGTAGTTTAAAAGGAGTTAAATAAGTCCATAGACCCTTTATATAAACATTGAATTAAGAATCCAGATATTTAAATCATTATTCCAATAATAAGTCCACGATTCCAACATTTAAATCACTATTTGAATTTTGTATTCACACTTCAAAGATTTTTAAACAATCCCATAATTTAATTTAAGTTTTAAAGCTTTTAAACCAATATTTTAATAATTAAAATTTATTAAATATTCAAAATTAAATGACCAAAATCGTGGGTTGTTTACTCTCACCCCTTAAAAGAATTCTTCCCCAAAATTACCAAGTAAGAAAAATACCCAAAACCCATTAACCTTCCAAAAACAATTAGTTAAATGGATTATGAATTTCTGTCTTTCAAATCAATTCATAGTTACTAACTGATACCATTCAAATTTAAAAAATCAAAATCCAAATTTTAGTTATCGGCATTATTTTCTAAAAATTTCTAACGCCTTAAATTTATGAAAAATTTCGCCAACATCTCCTTTATGCGGCTCGATCGTAAATATTTACAATATATATAATCACAAATGACATCTCATCTTCGAGGACGAGGCATCCCATAGGGAAACATATAAAAGTACAGTATGTAATCCGAGATGTGTACCTTGTTTTAGCATTAGCAAGCATATACAACTAATATAATGCGAAAGCAATCTCCAAATGGGAAGCATACTCCATCCACACCCTCTAGTCGCTTAACAGCTAATGAGAACATGTATGTAGAATCAATATATAACATATAGAATATACAATAACTATATGCAAATGCAATAAATGTATCCAGAGAAACCATCTACCAAATAACATATATCCAATTAATTCATAGACATTCCGATTCGCAATTTCAAATGTCATATCAAAGTTATACACTTTAATTTCTTATTAACATGCAATTGATTCACTTCAAATTTATTCGCACTCAATTGATTCTCATTCAATTCATTTACTTCCGATTGATTTGCATCCAATTAGTACACATTCACTTTATTCTCATTTACTTTACTTACATTCCTCTTATATTCAATTTATAACAACAATTATTTGCATACTAACTCGTTTATGGACCATTTCCATAAACAATCACTTAAATTCACATTCAATTCTTCAGCATTCACTTTATTAATCTTCACTTAAAATTCAATTTATGTTTAACAATATTTCATTCCATAATCGATTCATTTATGAATCATTTTCGTATATAAATATTTTATACAACATTTCTCATGTTTATTTCACTTTATAACTTAAATTCAATTTGTTTCTATCAAACAACATTCTAAACTATATTCGATTCATTTTACAACTCAAATTGAATTGCATTTTATAATTTAAGTTCACCTTCATTTCGAAGCCAAATTCAAATTTATTTAACTCGTTTCATCCCACTTTACTATTTTGAGTTAAATTTCATTTCGAAATTTATTTTCTTTAACTTAAGCTAGATTTCATTTATAACTCAAATTTAGATTTTCTTTTCTTAACATTCACATTCAACAAATCTAAAAATTCTTTTTAGCATAATATTCCTTAAGTCAGTAAGTTATACAACCTATTACTTAAAATTTAATGAAATTTATTTGACTTAGGCTTATTCTCATACTATATCTGTAATTCAGGATTATATAATCACTTTACGACTTAAGCGTATATTCGTTTCATTAGTTTTATTTAACTCATTCATTCATCAATTCATTTTAAATCACAATCAAAATCAATTCCATTTAAAAAACTCATTTCATTTACCTTAACTTACTAATCCTCAAAATTTACGAGTTATAAACTTATACTCTCTTAAATTCATAAAACGCTTAAATGAAAATTTTCAAAGCTTAACCATCTTACTCTTTATTTCAAATTATTTTGAAACAATACTATAGTTATTTTCTTTCTATTTTAAATCATAATTTTGTATTTTAAATCAAAACTAGTTTTCACCAAAACAAAACTCCAACGACATCAATCCATCACATAGAAACTCGAAAATGAATGCTAATGATGCTACAGTCATCATCGAAATTATTTTCTAACGACTAAAGTGGTTTCAATGCTTTCTGTTCTCTTTTAAATCCATTTTTAAAATATTTCTAACCAAAAATATTTCAAAATAATATCGTTATTTTTCCTTCAAAACCTTGAAAATAATTTTCCAAACTCAACGGGATTTAACTTTTCAAATTCTTAGCTTAAATACATTTTTATTTGCAAATCATATTATAAATATACTTACAAAATTTCCTTTACTTTTCGTTTATAAATCACCTTTATAGATCATATTTATAAAACATCACTTTTGATGAAATTCATTTCACAATTGTTGATTGTTTTAATCATAAGAAATACTCCATAATTCATGCTTGTAAATTTATTTTCTTATATAACTCAATTTTACAAATGTTTATCCCTGTTTAGATTATTATAATAACACCATTTATTAGAACAACCAAACAACAAA
Organism: Allium cepa; assembly: GCA_030765085.1. NCBI lineage: Eukaryota > Viridiplantae > Streptophyta > Magnoliopsida > Asparagales > Amaryllidaceae > Allium > Allium cepa. The sequence continues at coordinate 323,786,709 of CM060940.1, read as the reverse complement.
TGATAATAATCAAATATTATCATTCACCAACAACCAAACACATCACATATAGTTATAATAATTTCTAAAAAAAATTATTCCTTTATATATATAAAATACAATTTTGTAAAATTATTTCATTTACCTACTTTTAAAACAATATTGTGTCGATTTTCCTTGTTTAGGTGTTTAGAAACCCCTATCAATAACGTGGCATCCCACGTACCGACCGTAGTTCATAAGCCACTCACTAGATAAATTTACACGGTATAAAACATTTTTATAATCACAAACAAATACGTGCTAACATAAATACACTCAAACTCATCCTAGGGTCTTACTTACCTTATCCCAAATGAGTAAATTCCCACCAAAGCCTAGGTGTTTGCTCAACCTAAGCTCTAATATAACTGTAACGCCAATCTGTACAATTCATGCTAATAATAAACCACATATGTCTAACCCAATTCGAATAAAAAGACGGATAGTTATGGGAAAGAAGGAGAAAGAAGAAGGGAAGAGAACAAAACGAGAAAAAAAAAATTAAAACAACAAAAAATCTCACAATCATAGTGGAACAATATATATAATATGATATCAATGATTTTTGCAAAAAGAAACTATTATATACATATACATCCATCAAAGAGTACAATAACAATCACTATCATCAGCATGGACAGTTATAATAGCCCATCCTCATAATTGCTAATGATTTTAAGAAAAAATAATCGAAATAAAAACAAATGAGTAAATATGACCTGAAGACCTCCAACTCATTTCCTGAGCTTCAAAGCATCCAAATCAAATATGTAAATATGCTTGGTCTGAACCGAGCATTATAATAAAATAACACTCGAGTCGATATGGAAACCCAACTGAGAAAACACACCAAATTGGACTTTAAATTTATAAAAAAACCCTTTGAAAATCATAAGTATCTCGTAAGATCATGCAGCGCATAAGCACAGACTGTTTTTTACCTTACGAAAACGAAAAAAAATTCATATAAAATTCTCTGGTATTATAATAGTGCCTAGATATAAAAACTTATTAATCATACTCAAAATTGTTACATCAATTAAATTTCAACATAATAGGTATACAACTAAAACCGTAAAGGCTCGTATTGGAGAATGGATTCCATAAAATAACTGGGCTACTAGGGTACCACTCATCACAGTGCACCTCTGGATAAAATAACATTGAGGACCTCGCTTGGATCCCCTGCCAACACGGGATCAGCCTACCCCTTACTGGACAGTACCGAATGTGATCATCACTTTGCTAATAGGTCCCCAAGCATACAAACGAGAGATAATAGCGAATTTAGATAGGGATGATCATACCCTACTTGGGAGCGACCCACTTAGCCATGCTGCATCTCCTTTGTTTTAGTCATTCTTGGTTGATGAGGCTTAAAGCTCTGTTTTACCTTTTTATATAGTACTTCCCACTTGGAATGCTTATACTGCCCTCCAGGCAATAGTGCACTACCAACATTCATCCATATAAGTTTGTTCTGGGACTAAACAAAACACTTGAGAGATCTGTCTCCAAATTCTATCATCTTTAAGATGTCTTCACTTCGAAACACATTTGTTGGATCGAAATGGTTTTCAGATAACATACTTGATCCCAGTCTCTTTGAAACAACATTCGATAATTCCCAGTAAACTCAACTCCGCAATTAGAGATAGACAGGGTGTATGAGGCAATGCCCGAGAAGGAATCATGGATGACTCCATTCAAAAACTATCTTGAGCATGGAACTTTACCCAAGCGCAGAAGTGAGTAAAGACAGGTTCTCCAAAAAGCTTCGCGATTTATTATCCAGAATGGAGTCCTATACAGGAAGGGATATTTTGTTCCATTACTCTGGTGTATCACCCATGACGAGATCAAACAAGTGTTAAATGACGTGCACGAGGGATAATGCGGCGATCACATTGGTGGGCAAGCCCTTGCTAAGAAGATAATCAGATATGGATATTACTGGCCGAGAGTGGACCGAGAAGCATCAAATTATGCCAAGAAATGTGATAGGTGCCAAAAACATGCCAGAATTCCAAGAGCCCCTTATCAAAATCACTCAAATGGTTAGTCTATAGCTGTTTTCCACAAGGGGCATTAATATAATAGGGTCTTCACCTTTAGCCAAAGGTGGTGTTAAGTACGTCATCGTTGCAGTTGACTACTTTACTAAATGGGCGAAAGCTGAACCTCATGCTACTAACACGAAGAAGAAAGTAATCAACATTCTTATGCGTGACATCATCTATCGTTTTGGCCTCCTAAACACAATTGTAATTGATAACGGGAACCAATTCTATAGTCGCGAGTTTAAAGATTTCTGTCAACGCTACCGCATCCAAAAGAAGTTCTCAACAGTAGCTCACATTCAAGCGAATGGACAAATCGAAGCTTTCAACAAAGTTATTAAGTCCATTCTAAAGAAATGACTAGAGAAGGCTGGAGGCAAGCGGGTCGATGAACTTCTCATGTCCCTATGGGCATATCGAATTACCCACAAGTCCGCGACCGGCCGCACCCTGTTTGCAGTTTCCTATGGCTCAAAAGCCGTTATCCCAGTTGAACTAGAAGTACCTTCTCACCGTGTGACATATTACGACCCAAAGACAAATGTCATTCTACTTGCAGAATCTCTGGATTTACAGGATGGGAAGCGTGAAGATGTTGATTTGAAGGCAGCCGCACACCGTAGTCGAGTTGCCCGATTGTACAATGCTAAGGTCTGACCCAGAACCTTCGAAGTTGGCGATCTTGTATTCAAACAAATTTATCTAGTCCCTTCACATATGAAACGGGCATCGGAAGGACCATATGTCATTGAGTGAAGACTTGGAAATGACACGTTCAAACTATCAACTATTAACAGCCTCACTCTACCCTGAGCATGGAAAAGCGAGAGTCTCCGTCACTATTACACATAAGTGGCTTTTATTTATTTTAGTCTGCCTTTCCATTGAAATTTGTTTATGCATTTTCTGAATTTGAACTTGTAATAAGGCAACTGACTTTTCCATACTTTCTTATTCCAAAAATAAAATATAGACTCATCAAGCCAAAGTGGGAATCCTTGACATGCATCATGCGACCATCACGATATGTGAAGAGCTAAGTTCCATCTCAAGGTAGGACTTATTCAAATAGGGAGCGAATAGGATCCGACCGGTCACTCGCTAATTGAAACCCTGAGCTCGGAGGCAGACAACGCTAAAGAAAAGAGGGATTGAAACACGACAATCCTCTAACGAACTCCATCTCCCAGAGTGTGAGCTAGAGTACAAACTCAAAATCCAAACTCGAAGAGGATGGATCCACCCATCCACGAATTTGCTTGCCAAATCAAGGTGGATGTGATCTGACCATCCGCAACCTTGATTGACTCCTTGTTCCTAGAGTGCAAATAGGATCCTAATACCTAAACAAATGTGATTAACCATTTATCGACAAACTTTAGATTCCTGACGTTCAAACTGGAGTACAAATGCAAATGGGTGTAATTGACCACCCATCAACTAACATTGGCCCCGAGAGCACGGGCTGAAGTATAAACACTAAATGGGTGTGACTGACCACCCATCAACCAACTCCAAATTCACGAAGTGCATGCTGGATTATAAACACCAACTAACTTGGATGTCGAGAGCGTGGACCGGAGTATAAACATTAATCGGGTGTGACCGATCACCCGTAAAACAACTTATTTCCCCGGAGTGCGGACGCAATCCTAAACATTAATTGGATGTGACTGACCGCCCATTAACTGACTCTGGCCCCAAGAGCGTAGACCAGAGTATAAGCATTAAACAGGTGTGACTGGCCGCCCATACATCAGCTCATGTCCCCAGAGCGCAGATATGATCCCAATTAATAAACGGGTGTGACCGACCGCCCATAAAATAAATTATGTCCCCAAAGTGTGGACATAATTTTAAATGCCGAATGGGTGTGACCGACCGCTTGTAAATTATCCTATGTTCCCGAAGCATGGATATGGTTCTAAATAACAAGCAGGCAGCCGATATGCAAGTTCAATCCCCAAAGTGTGGATGCAAGTACTAGTCGATGAATGAATGTGATTGACCCCTCCAATTCATTTCACTTTAAATTCGTTCTGAGTTAGTTAAATAAAAATGAACGAAGGTAAAAAACGATTGCCGACCAATTACTTCCATTTATCCCTAAGACCGGGGGTATAGTACTGGCCACATACCGAGGTAGTGCAACATTGAGATTTGACTCGACGTTTGGTTATGAACAGAAGCCATGACTTCGGGACTTAACGACCGGACTCAATCTCGACTCAGAGACTGAAGTATCACAAGTACATTAAATGGAAGTACGAATGTTGAAATACTTAAGTAAACAAGCGCAGGGTTGTGCTAGAAAAAAAAATGAAGTTTTATTTCCAATCTTCTTTGAAAAAAGATAAGTACAAAAACTTATTCAAAAAAATTCCTATAAGCAAGGGCTGAACCCGTATCTAGACATGGGCTACAAAATGCACTTGGGATTCCTATTCCATCTATCTACCAAAAAGAGGAATCAAAAAGAACAGGTCTTTGCCTTTGATTTTTTTACTTCTTGCTCTTTTTTGGCATAGACCCGCTCGTACTACCTCCGGATGTCTCTTCGAGCCTTTACTTCCCCGGCCTGCTTTAGCTGATTTGTCTTCGGTCGGGAGGATTACATTTATCACCTCCTCAAAGCTCGCATGAACCAAAGCATCTTCCATATGCGAGGCTGGAAAGATGTTGACACTTTCTACGGCACTGGAAGGAGACGCATCGATGTCGATAACAGTTCCACCAAGAGAAATGGAAAATATCTAGATTGGGCCAGGACTATCCATGCCACCAACTCCATGATCCAGCTCTGCCTGTGCCATCTTGACCTTAATCTCCTTAATTATTTCCTCGGCCCCCTCCGTCCGGATGCTCATCAGAATACTGCTGGTTGGGCCAGTGGAGACCGTAATTATAAAATATTCATGAACATAGAACGGCATTTCGGTGATCGAGTCGCTTTGATGGTCGAGGAGCACTTCCAAAATTTGTTCATCGAACATGCAACTATCTTCGTGCATCTCCCCAACCGATGTGGCAATCGTTGTAGTTGTGGCCTCTGTCATTAAGGACATCTGCTCATGAAGCATCTCTTGGGTTGCAAGAGGATCGATCGATGTGACATCTACAACTGAATAAAGATAGGAGAAAATGTTGGTGACATCTTTCGACGGTGCTCCTACATTTGGATGAATGGAAGAAGTGTTAGAATACCTTCTTTAGATTGACTCGCATGTTGGGCCGATGCACCTTCAGAACCGCGTTCATGTACTGAAGGTAGGCACAGTTGGTTGAGGTCGTATCTCGGAATGGTTGGAGGATTGGTAGAAGGAGTAGGTTCAGTAGAGAGACCGAGAGTACTTCAGAACCTTCCTCATGGTGCTCGACCCTGGATCCTTCTCTAATGTCTGTGTACTTAGCTAGCAACTTTTCCTTTTTAAGGACGACAATGGTATCATGAAGAACTTAGCCTCATCTCCAACTAGTACCTAATCTTTTGGTTTGAATTCATCAATATTTGAAGTGTTGCGGGCCATTTTCTCGTCTTTGACCAAGCGACTCCAAGCCTTATATAGATGGAAGGGGTAATCTTCGAGCCAGTTGAGATTGCGATTCTTTAATGCGTTGGCATCATATAGGACCATAAGATCTTCGAATTCATCCTTCATCCTCACCTCCGTTGCTTTAACTTTTCTCTTAATTTTGGCTTCGGCTTCCAGATCCTTTAGTTTTCTGCATTCCTTTCATCTTTAAGAGCCACCATCTGCTCGCATGCCTCCTGGCCAGCTTTTTTGGCATTATCTTTCTCCTTAACGACCGCGGCAAACTTCACCTTTAATTCCTCAAGCTCCGTCAGTGTGGCATCTCTTTCTGCCACGACAATAGTATTTTGATGACACGTCTCCTCAACCAAGGCAAAATGCGTCTGTCGCATCCTTTCCATAGACTGACTTGCCTCATCAGCTTTCTTTTGGGACTGCATCTTTGACTTCTTGAAAGATTCGGCCTCGTTGTTAAGTATTTCGATTATACGGTTCTTCTGAGCGAGATCAGTCTCCAATTTCTCGATTTTTTTTCCCGCTCGAAGGCCACTGCTAGGTCTTTCTATGTAGTCTTCACCCACTCCCGACACTGATTGCAGACATCGTGCACGTAATTATAAACCGTCATTTCCACATCCTTGGGAATTCACTTCAAATTTAGGGGGAAATGGAAGCCATCGAAGCAAGTATTTGGGAAATTAGTTTTTAACTTAGAAATTCTGATGGCTCCCTCCCCCGTGGGCTCCACAGCGGTTGGTGCAGTGACAATGGGAGTTTCTACCGCTTTTCTACGGTGTTGATCGCCGGACGTCGAAGTATGGGGAGGCACTACTTGGCATGTAGACTCAGAAGGTTGCCTTCCAGAGCCTGAAGGGTTCGAGGGACCTTTAGGTGGCGGCGATCGTGACCGGGAGCGATGCCTACTTTGGTGTTGTATCTCCCTCTCCCTTTTATAATGGTCGCACTCTTGGCTGGATAGCCACGATCATAATCTATATCAGTCTCGTGTCTGTGAGACTCGGAATAAGAACTAGAAGAATGGCATATGGAACGTAGACAGCCAAGCATTGATCCTTGCCTCACCATCGTGTCTGAAAAATGAAAAGAGAAGCCGAATTAGTTATCTCCTGAAGTTAGAAAACTGGTGATTAGAAGTTGTGTGGTGTCGTGAAGTGTGTACATGCATGTGCGAACCCCCCAACTAACCGGTTGTGGTAGCCTTGCTCGTAGGAGTTTGCTTCCCTATATCTAAAGTACTTTGAAGTCCTCTAATCCAAGGTCCTGAAATGAAGAAAAGTCATCTAGAATAGGGATGTCCGCCAATCCTTTCAAAGAACTCTCCATTCATGGAGGAGAAGTCTCTAGGCTTATAGCAGTTGTTACAGGTGGAGACATCACAACAGTTTTAAGCCTCGTGGATTTGTAGGCAATAGTCTTGCCTTTTCTTTTCAATTCTGAAGATCGAACACTTTATGGAGGCACAACTATGGGGATCATCTCCAACGGGCACATTCTCATCATCGCCCTATGCTGTAATCACGGCTCCAGGAACTCTTCTCCCTCCATGCCATGTAGGAGCCATTCTGAGAACTCCCGCTGACCCAATGTTTTTCCTCTTTCTATAAGCCCAACGGCGATCAAGTTTTCATCGGTGAGAACTTCATTGATATCTCTAAGCTCAACTTATACCAATTGGAGAGTTCATACAATCTCTTTGAATCGCTGTCCTTCAATCCATGGGATCGAAGCTATAAAAGAAGCGAAGTATTGGACTCGGCATTGACTTGAATTACTCAGTTAATCGACGAAGAAGTAAGAACACTTACGTCTAACTAGCCACCGTCTAGCAAATCCCGGTGGACACCGAACGAAGAACCATTTGATTTTAAAGTAGCCTAACTTTCTCCAAGTTCCTGCCACTAATTGGCAATTTCTAACTGCTTCCAAAAAGGTGAAATAAGGGCTGTCCTCGCAAATCTTAATGTTGAATAGATATTTGATTTCTTCGACTATTGGAGGCCAGAAAAGGTGTTCCATGTAGATAATGAAAAAGCTATTGAACAGAGCATATCCATTCCGATGTAACTGAGATGGACAAATCCTCTAGAAAAGCAACACTTCTTAAATGAACTGATTGAAAGGAGGCAGTGTTCAAGCTACACAGATGAACCTGTTGCAGGTAGTATACCCCTCCGGAGGGTTGTGGGCTCTACCTTCAGCTCCCGGTAATAATACATCATGTGGAGAAAGTATGTGCCTTAAGCAGATCCTGCCCAGCATGTCTTCAGAGATTTTAATGCTGATAGAATCATCTAAATTCATAATAAAAGCTGCACCCGACATCTCGTCCAAAGCAAGACTTATTACTTCAGCGGGAATCTCTGGCATCTCTATAATTGGAAGTGAAAGATTTTGGATATCCTAGGACTCGAAACTTCCGAGATCCATAGCTACTGAACTCAGTAAATACCATTATTAGATGGCAAGAAACCCATGTTCCCCCATGATTGTAAAGTGGGTGATCATGTTGTGCAGTGCAGTGCTACATAATGCTTTAAATTTCATCAAGTTCCAAAGATGTTAAGACGACAAGACTTCAAGATTCAACTGGAGTGACCATCATCACTGAACGTCACAACCGTGCCCTGACTTCGAAGAACGATCCATGTTGGAGTTCGTTAAGTTTTTCAAATTACAGTTCCATTGACAAGCTTCGAAGGATAGTCAATTATGCAATTAAATAATTAAGTCCAATTATGTAGGGCTAAAGCCTGTCAGAGTCAAATGTTCGAATATGCAAAAGATTTTGTATCATCGAGGTTTAAACTTGGATTGTTCCACAGGAAGCATAGTTCGTATCGGTCGGGAAAATCACATTTCATAACGATCACAAGAAACCCGGTTCGTATCAATCGGGAGGATAAGTCTTCGAATTGATTATAGGCCTAATCTTCGGATCGATCACACGGTCCAAGACTTTGTATCGATCACGCGGCCAAGTCTTTGTATCGATCACTCCAGATCAATATAAACTCCCACCATTCTTAATCGATACGAACCTACCCTTTCCATTCAACAATTCCGAATCAATACGAACTTCCTTGTTTCGAGATCGATACAAGCTACTACCCAACATTCCAGTAGTCCCTTAGTATCCACCAGTAGGCCTTCCCTAAGCTGCTTAAACGCCATTACTCCTTCCTCAAACCTTGCTCCGACCTAACTCCAGCATCAACATCATCCGAATAGGCCACGACTCTGAACGAATTGGCATTAAAAATCGAGTCTCGTCATTTTAGAGTGGAATTGATTGGTTAATTACCTAATTTAATCGATTGGTTCGAAAGATTAATGGGTTGTAAGATTTGAGGATGAAGGCATTTTTCTTTTTCTCGTTTCTAATCGATACGAAGGCAAGAATAAGATGATGACAAGTGAGGAAATTTGGCTAAGTCCAAAAAATATTTATATGGATTCAAAACCAGGCAAAAACATTTCATCTTCCAGTGCTGAAAACTAGTAAAGCATTCACAAATGTCATCGATACGAAGAACCAACTTTGTATCCATCTGCCCAGATTGATCCAGAGTGTAACAGGTTGTATCCATCAGTGATCAGCCTTCAAGCCCATCGATATGAAATACCACTGCAAGGTCGTATTTAGACCATTCTATTCCATCGATACGAAACGTCTACTTTGTATCCATCAGTTTGAAGACCATGAGGGCTCATGTCCATCGATATGAATCATCTCCAAAGACTATCTATTTTGTTTCGATAGCCATCGATACGAACATACATTCCAACTTCTTATATCGATCGAGGAGAGGATCGATACGGAGGGATGCCTTAAAACGACCATCAAATGTTGTTGCAACTCAAATTTCACATCGATCTAGGAGAGAATCAATACAAAACTCGATCCGAACAAAAACCTAAAGGACTTCACAATGATCCATGAACGTGGAAACATGAACAAGAGTTAAGTTAACATACATGCATGTATGACGAACTAACATTCAATTTTCAAAATTAACAGGGATTGAATGCTCACCTGATGACGATCAAAGCAGTGAACGGCTAATTCCTAGCACTCAACTTTCAACTGTAATAGAACACTGCACAATCATTGGTAGTCAATGGTGCAACATTTATATTGCTGAAAATCAATCAAAGGTTACATCTCTTAGTGAAAAGGCAACGACTGTTCAACGAATCGGATAGAGCTTTTTCGAAATAAAGAGTGCAGTTTTTCAAAGCACGTCGTGTTTGCACAAGACGTACTTTGGGGGGCAAATGGTGTCCCGTCTTTTGGCAAGGCCGTGACACCAAGGACTTGATTGGAAACCAAAGACAACTCGACTCGAAGATCGGTCATACATACGTCTACTATGGACACTGGAAAATTTGGTCCAAGTCCAGATCGAGCTATAATTAACATGGTATAACAAGCAAAGCTACAAAAGCCAACATTTCAAATTTCAAGTCAATCAGAGTTCGTATGCTTAAGTTATGGATCGATCAAGTTTCATGAGAAACACGCTTAATTCATATCCATCAAGGCCCTTCAGTTCGTATCCATCGAGTTCGTATCTATTAACCCTACCATTCACTTCGTATTGATCCACTGCATTTATGCATTTCGTATCGATCATTTCATATCGATCAGCCGACAGATCGATACAAAACCAACACTTCCCATCGGTATGAAGCAGCCCACAATCATCGGTACAAAGCCAACACCAAACCATCGATACGAGGAAGGCATAGTCAAGTAAAGGAAATGGTCACTCGGCATGAAATGTGGATCTCCCTTGAACCATCGCTCATGTCATCAAGGCACAGCTGGTTGATATGCAAAAGACTAATACGAACATTGATCGACACGAAGGTATCGATATGCACAGTTCAACTAGCTTACAAAGTGAATCTTGGATCAATCATAGCTCAAAATCTACAAGTCCAATTGCTATAAAATTTTCATAGGACCTTGCTTACCTCCTCAAGAATGTCGCTGATTGAAGTCAGCCCAAATGGACATAAATTTTATCAATACGAACAAGACGCGGATCGATCCTAATCGATTCCAAATGACACCTGGTCGATCTGGTGGGCCCAACCTACATATGTGAAGGAGCATTCTGAGTTCAAAGGCAGATATTTCAGACCTACACCTATGAATAGCACCCCACTGCCAATAGAAAAAGGAATTTTGACTCTGGTACACCGTTACTCTGCCGCAACTCCATTGCAACTCGAATGTTAGAGCATTTCACTGTTGTAATCAGTTGTCAGTCAGTAATAAAAAGCAAATCATTTAAAGTGGACGTAGGATACAATGTCAAACCGCTATAAATCTGTCTTTTTCTATTTCTATTTACTTATCTTGACGTGTTTGTTGGATTAGCCTCTTTTTACATTTGAATTATCTGAAGAGTGTCGTGCCCAATTTTGGTGCAACCAAAGTACATGGAAAAGTTTTCTAAGTATTGAAAGTAAAATGTTTTGTAAGTATACTTATACAGTTGAGAATAATATATGAATATTTCCATGTATTGAAAATAGCAGAGTAGATTTATAATTTTCTGTACGGTCTAAGCTAATAATAAACTGCATATGTCAACTCAAATTGAACAAAAATGTGGATTGTTAGGGGTGAATAAGAAGAAAGAAGATAAGAAGAAAACTAAATAACATAAAATCTCACATCAGAACGAATAATCTATAATATACCACAAGTCTTTACACAAACACAAAACTGTAATCTGTATGTATACAAACATTAATCAGAGCATACTAACCTATTTCAGCCTGCACATTATAGTAGTATGTCCTCACAATTTGCTGATAAAACACTAATGAATAAAGTGGAAAATATAACCATCTACATGAATACGTCTCTAGGCTCGAACTCGTCTCTTAAATCTCTAAGCATCCAAACTAATTTGTAATATTCAGTCTGGCTCGAGCATTTTAATAAAATAACACCCGAGTCAGTCTGGAAAATCAGTGTCAGAAATCACACTCAATTTGAATTTAATTATTTTAGAAAAATCCTTTTGAAAACAAAATATCTCATAAGACCATGCCACACATAAACACGATGGGGTATTGCCTTACGATAACCAAAACACTTTTATATAAAAACCCGGTGATATTATAATAGTGTCCAAGTACAATTATTTATAATGCTTGCATCTCACAATTCAACATAGTTGGGCACAATCAAAACCGTACGGTGTTTATTGGAGAACGGATTCCATACAATGACTATGCACTGTGATACCACCTATCATGGTACACGTCTAGAAAATGTACCAAGATCGAACCTGTCGATCCCTACAAACACAAGACCAGCCTCTCCCTTACTGGATAGTATCGAATATGACATCATCCCAGTTGATTTGCAACCCTTTTGAGATCTCATGCACAACCAATCCATAAATATGTAGATGTGGGGTAATCTAGAAAGGTGACAACATACCCTAATGGTTGCGACCCATTTAGCCTTTTTGCATCTCCCTAATTTTTAGTCATTCCCATTTGATGAGGCTTGAGGCTATGATTACCTTCCAAGAAATTTATATTTAGAATGCTCATTGCCCACCAAGGATAATGTGATGATAGCATTCTTCCATATAAGTTATTCTAGGTCTGAACAGATCAAATCTCCTAAATCACCGTCTTCATCATCTTCGCGGTATCACAATTCGCAACATTCAAATCGGATTGAAGTGGTTTTCGGATAATCTGATCCCGGTCACTTCGAAACGATCAACCAAATTGGCCAGATTTGATGGTCGGTTATTTAACTATCAAAGTAAACATATAAATAGTCACTTGGCCCATATTATAAATCTTTCAAACATTTATTTCAAATATCTTTACAAAGATATATCTATACTTATCTCTTCTAGTTTTTTAATATTTGAAAACAATTTCAAATTCTTATATCCATAACAAGATATTTCAACTCATATCAACAACTAGAAATATATCCAAATCCAACTTATATTCATTACTTAGAAAAATGTTTCTATATAAATCATTTCAACGCTAAATATCTCCAAAACCTTTAATTTTGATACTTAGGAAAATATTATTAGTCTATTTCCCAAAATCATTTCTAATATCCATACTTAGTAAATATTTCTTACTTGCTCATAAATCTCCAGAATTTTTACTAATTCCCTTTACAATTTCTTAAACTTATCGATTATACTTATTTATAATCCAACTAACAATTTATAACTCCTTTAATGGATTTAGATTCATTTTCGAAGTTCCCATATCAAATTTCTTTTTCTCAAATTTCCTCTAGTTCCCGAATTCCATCATAAGATTTTCTCTTATAAAATCACATCCGTTAAATAAAATCTGGTTCACAAATCTTGAGAGCATTTATAAATAAATTGCAATCACTTTCTTTTGAACTATATATATAAAATAAAAAAATTCAAAACATAGTTAAATAAATATTTAAAATATCAAAGAACTTTTTAAAATCAACGTCAATAACTAATTCCAATTCATATATAAAATTTCATATCGATTTACAAAAACTGATTATAAAACTTTAGAATTCATTTCAACAAATTTAAATATTTAACTAAGTAACCTTCTGAAATATTTTATCCAATTAATAGTTTTTAAAACTACATAGTTTAATAAATAAAAATCCTTTTCTAAAAACATACCCTAACTTCTTGTGAAAAATCATTTTTAAAATTCAACATAATCATTTCTATACTTATAGATCTCTCTCGATTTATAACAATCGGTTTACTTTTCCAATTCAAAACTATTCCCAAATTCCAAAGTAAAATTTACTATTTCTTCCTAAACCAATTGCCATATCTCATTTCAAAGTCAACCATGGATTTTTATTTCCAATTTATCAAAAGATAATCATTCCACTTATCTATAAACATCGTTTATAAGTTTATAAACTCAACTCTCATTTCTCTATTAATAATAGATTTATATTAAACAACTCCCTTTATAAATCAGTTTCTATTTAAAATTCCATTATAAGTTTATTTCTTAATAAGTTCGAACTATATTCCAAAACATTTCAAATCTTGACTTTGACTTCTATTTCGTTTCCCATAATCCCAACTAAAAATCCACTATTTAAAATATACTCAAATTAATTTCCTTATTTGAAACCATTTTGTAAAATCAAATTTATTTATTTTATCCAAATCAGTTCCTTTTTAAATAATCCAAATTTCAATGAAAGTATTTTCATTTCCAAAAACGCCTTTGAATTTCCTTTTTAAATTCAAAAATATTACTTATGGAATTTATAATACCAAAATTAGGGCCAGTGCTACTGTAGCATCCAATAATTTCAAATCACATTATAATCTATCATAGATTATTCAAACACATCATATATCACTGTATATAAAATTAAATTCAACATTTTTTAGGAATCCAGCTGGATCCCTCCAACCACAGACGTTATATGATCGCAAAAATATAATCACCGCTTCGAGGCGGGATATCGAAAATAAAAAGGATCATCCGCTATTATACGGGGTGCATAGTGTCCCATTCGCTCTAATTGGCGGGAAATATATCCAACTACTAATCAATATACTAATATATATATAAAATAACATCCAACTGATAATAATTTATCAATCCATCCAATCAACCAATAAATAATTTTAACTATTTAAAATAGAACCAGTTATCCAAGATGAGTGAGATTTACTGACCTTTATCCCAGTTGTCACTTCCATTTTCTGATTACGACCAAATTTGAAAGGCGTTCGAATTTAGCTAAAAATTCTAGACCTCTAAATTCCATTAATCTAATTCCATGTTGAAAATTTCATCAAAACGAATCCAACGCAACTGACCGCGTTGGATTTGGACCTAAAACGAACGAGTTATGACTAAAATAAGATTTTATAATTTAGATAATGTTTCCTGGAGATTTGACCAAGCAACTAGGTACTCGGCATTAGCACACTGTTCGGCTATTTATTGGTCGTTCGGCATCTACATACCGTTCGGTATCCAGGAGCATTCGGCAATCCTGGGACGTTCGGCATCCAGGAGTGCTCGACAATCCAAGTGACGTTCGGCAATCCGGGGACGTTCGGCAATCCAGGGACGTTCAACAATCCGGGGACGTTCGGCATGGCAGAATGACGTAGCGGATAATACGGATTGACGACGAAATGAAGATTTCGTGTCAAGCTAATCGAAGAACGATTAGATGAAGTAATATGAATCGATGGATTGAAAGATACCGAATGCCCAAATTCGTTGATCTTCGAAAGATACCGAATTCTAGCTATCTTCGACACGTTGATTGCGCACGATGCCGTGAAAGAAGATCTACAATTCTTCGAATGTTGATCAAGCGCACTTGATACCGTGAATTGGCTTCAACAATCGTTGATTCGAGCGCACTCGAATAACCGAAAGTGGAGATAGGAGATCACACTCAACTACCAATTTCAAAAGAGGCACAAAGCACTCAAACAAAGTTTCATTCAACAATCAACTAACTTTACAAAATGACTCAACATGCCTATTTATAGGCTACAGAATGCTAGGTCGTTTACGTGACCTATCACCAGTTAACACGCGACCTACAACCTAACCAAGGTCGTTAACGACCTAAAACAACACAACACAAGCACGTCATAACATGCGACCTTACAACATGTACAACATCCATGCGACTTACGAGTTATTACCACACATGCGATATATACATATTTACAACACAACAGATTACACGCACGAGCTACATACGCGACTTAAAACAAACGAGCTACAACTTAATGCTTCAGCGGCACAAGATATAACCCCTCTTCCAGGACTCGAGCGACCTATCCTTCAGCGACTTAGTAAGGTCGTTCACCATAGGTCGCTTGAGCGACTTAGTAAGGTCATTCAACATAGGTCGCTTGAGTCCTAGAAGAGGGGTTATATCTTGTGCCGCTGAAGCGTTAAGTCGTAGCTCGTTTGTTTTAAGTCACGTATGTAGCTCGTGCGTGTAATCTGTTGTGTTGTAAATATGTATATATCGCATGTGTTGCAATAACTCGTAAGTCGCATGGATGTTGTACATGTTGTAAGGTCGCATGTTATGATGTGCTTGTGTTGTGTTGTTTTAAGTCGTTAACGACCTTGGTTAGGTCGTAGGTCGCGTGTTAACTGGTGATAGGTCGCGTAAACGACCTAGTATTCTGTAGCCTATAAATAGGCGTGTTGAGTCATTTTGTAAAGTTAGTTGATTATTGAATGAAACTTTGTTTGAGTGCTTCGTGCCTCTTTTGAAATTGGTAGTTGAGTGTGATCTCCTATCTCCACTTTCGGTTATTCGAGTGCGCTCGAATCAACGATTGTTGAAGCCAATTCACGGTATCAAGTGCGCTTGATCAACGTTCGAAGAATTGTAGATCTTCTTTCACGGCATCGTGTGCGATCAATGTGTCGAAGATAGCTAGAATTCGGTATCTTCCGAAGATCAACGAATTTGGGCATTCGGTATCTTTCAATCCATCGATTCATATTACTTCATCTAATCGTTCTTCGATTAGCTTGACATGAAATCTTCATTTCGTCGTCAATCCGTATTATCCGATGCGTCACAAAACCGTCCGGCATCCCATATGGCTCAGCGTCCAGACCTCGTTCAGCGCATCCATCTCGTTTGGCATTCGCCTACCGTTTAGCGCATCCATCTATCGACATTCTCCTACCGTTCAGCATCCATCTCCTTCGGCATTCGCCTACCGTTCGGCATCCAGTACCGTTTGGCTCAAGTCTTGTTCGGCATCCCAAGGTTGTTCGGCACCTCACTTCGTTCGGCATGAAGATGGTGGTTCGGTGTTTGGCCATTCGGCATGTTCGGGTCGGCACGCAAAGCGTACTCCATTTGGGCCAAGGTATTCAGCTACCAGGCCTACCAGGGAAGTCCAACCCACCTTCATATATAAATAGAGGGGCAGGGGCATAGTAAAATGGACCTTTTTTCGAGAACACTGGGGAGACTCTGCCGCATTCAAGACTCATTCAAGACTTATCTTTTTTGCTTAGCAATTATATTCAATATAATTGGTATACGGATTGTATCTCTAATCGATTAGCGAGAAAAGCAATAAAGATTATCCTCAAAGTGGACGTAGGCAATTACGCTGAACCACTATAAATTTGGTGTTCTTGTTCTCTGCATTTAAATTCGCATATTGTCTTCTGTTTTAATTTACTATCTTCATTAATCTGTCTACACAATCTTTCTCAAGGGTGTTAGTGGCCAATTTTGGTGCTAACATTTTGGTGCTTTCATCGAGAGTCGAATTCTCAGGCTGTGAGGATTTGCTTTGTAGCTATTGGATTGCATAAATCCCCCAGAGGAGATCCAAGATCATTCACAAGGCATCTGTTGATTCTATTCAGAGTTACAACCAACAACTCTACCATGGGGAGACCACGAACTAGATCGGCCTCTCACAACGCCGATGTCCACGACACTGCTAGCGTGCAACAAGTTGGATCTAGAAATCAGCAAGCAACTAGAGGTGCAGTGCCCTCCACCTAAAACCAAGCGAAAGTTATTTCCCGAACAGAGTTCAACGACTTGATAAGAGAACTCAAGGAAAGTAGAAGGCAACTTGCTGAGCAGATTCAAGCCAACACTAACCTCATGACTCAGCTCACTCAGCAGCAGCGTTAGAATGCTGGAGGTAACCCTTCCCCTTATTCTGAATCTGATAGTTCAACCTCAGTTGATGAACCTCCTAGGCGTAGGCACCGTAAGGATGAAGGTGCACAGGCAGGTGTCATAGATCGATCGACTAGGAATCAAGCCCGTGAGGAGACCGGACGCCTGAATCTCCAAGACACAAATCAGGCGGGACATTAACCCGCACGGTCCCGTGGAACGGAACCCAACCTTCCATCCTCCATACAAACTCCATACTTAACAGCTATGGTCAGGCAATTGATGAGAGAGAACCAAGGCTTGACCAATGAAGATTGGGGAGTGTCCAGAAGTCATACTCCCTTTACAGATGGTATCCTACAGGCTGAATACCCCCAAGAAGTTCAATATGCCGACTATCCCAGCCTACGAAGGGAAGACTGATCCTAGGCAGCATGTGATGAGGTACGGATGCATGATGGATTCTGCAAGAGCTAATGATGCGACCAAGTGTAGGTGCTTCCCAATCACTCTGTCCGGAAATGCCACCATGTGGTTTACTTGACTTCCCCCACGATCTATATCCAGCTTTGACGAATTGGAAATGAAATTCATAGAACAATTCAGGATACACACCACTCGCCCGAAGGATGCGATGTCCTTATCGAGTGTAACCCAAGCTCCGGGAGAGTCATTGAAACCATACTTGCAAAGATTTCATGTTGCTGCTACTGAACTAAGTAATCCTAACGACCATGCAATTTTGATGGCGGTAATGCGTGGAGTGGATCCAGATTCTGAATCTGAAGATTGGTTGGCGGGAAAGCCCCCAGCCATGCTGGAGCATTTTTATTCGAAAGCTCATCAGTTCATCAGGAGGGAAGAAGCCCGATGGACAAGACGAGACAACGCACCAGGGCCTGCTCAGGAGACTATGAAAAGTACCATCGCCATGAAGCAAACCGGCGATAATTCAGGAAAAGCTCAAGTCAACGTCCAAAACAAGCCTGGGCAGTCTAAAAGATCCGGAGGAGGAAATCCCGAAAAGAAAAGAGAGACGGAGAAATGAAAGTCAAGGATCCTGACCTACAATGAATACACCCCGCTGAACGCATCTCTTGAGAACATATATTTGTCAACGTGCAACACTTTTCAATATAGAAAACCACACCCAAAGGAATCAACGGAGGAACAGAAGCGGACTGGGATGTATTGCCGCTTTCACGAGTCTTATGAGCACAACACAGAGGAGTGCAGACACCTCCATGATGCTATAGAAAAGTTGATTAGATAGAAGAAGCTGTAGGAATTTGTCAAAGACCCACAAGACGGAAGACAAGAGACATCGGACCCTGGACGCGGGCCAGCTCCACGCCAACCAGAACAACCTGCTCGAACTGTGGGTAGATTGGTTATCAACACGATTGCTGGCGGACCTCATCCTGCGGATAAGAATTGGCAAGAGATGGAGCGATATGCTAACTCTTTAAGACATGCGTAGTATGAGTGTTGTTCGAATGTGGAGGATGGGACTCCTACAAAGCAGCAACGCACGATGGACGATGATATTGTATTTAGAAGCAGAGATGCGGATAAGGTGGAGGCTCCTACCATCGACCCGATGGTCATATCTGCGACAATCGGGCCGGTGTTTGTGAAGAGAATTCTAATTGATTGTGGAAGTTCTGTTAACATCATCTTCAAGAAAGCATACGAACAAATGAAGGTGGAGACCAAGGATTTGAAACCGTCTAAATCCAGAATCCATGGCTTTAATGGCGCAGCGACGGATGCAGTGGGATATGTGGAGTTACCAGTTGAACTGGGGCAATGCGAGCATAGGAGGGTGCGAATCCTACCGTTCATAGTGTTGGATATTGACTCTCCATATAATGTATTTCTAGGACGTCCAGCCCTGGCAGAATTTAGGGCGTCGTTGGGACCTTGGTGTCTGATGTTAAAATTTCCGACAGACAGAGGTGTTAGAGTGGTAAACGGCGATCAGTCGACCGGACGTGCATGCTATGTGGCTGAGCTGAGAGAGGCTCGGCGTAGAGAGAAAGGAAAGGTTGCGGACGGCTCCATCCGCATCCAAAATTCTGATGATTGACAAGTAGCGCCCGAGCCTTGGCTCGGGCAACATTCGCGGATCTATAGAGACATAGATCCGAGAGATGATGATGGGAGACCCAGGGAAACAAATGCAGCACCGGCTGAACTAACAATTGACATCCCAGTCAGCCGGGATGACCCATCACGAATTCTTAAAATTGGATCACAACTCAATCCCGTGATGGCCGAGAACCTCACTGACTTCCTCCGAGCGAATCTTGATGTTTTCGCTTGGACACACTCTGATATGTGAGGGATCGATACCTAGTTAGTAGATCGAGACTGGGAGAATGCTAGAGTTGAGGGAGCGGTTTTGATTAATGCCGAATGGATTGGGAAGGATTGTTAAATCTTTGAAGGCTGTCAACAGGAGAGGTTTGCAAGTACAAGGTAGCGGAGGTAAAAAGGTGAAAAAGAAGAAGATGGAGCATGCCAGCCTTTGTAAAGAAGAAGAAGAAGAAGTCAAAGAGACGGTGACCGTTAGAACTGGTCAAAACGAAGTCGTTCGGCAAGCAAGGAGCGTTCGGCTTCAGCTGTTCTGTTCGGCACTCGCATACCGTTCAGCACACACCGTCACACCGTAGAAATATACCAAGGATCGAAGAGGAGCACAGAGGACATGTAATTCAAAGTGCATCACGTTCGGTCACGCGATAGACTTTGGGGGCAAGTGTTTCCTAGAGATTTGACCAAGCAACTAGGTACTCAGCATTAGCACACTGTTCGGCTATTTATTGGTCGTTCGGTATCTACATACCGTTCGACATTCAGGAGCATTCAGCAATCCAGGGACGTTCGGCAATCCAGGGACGTTCGGAAATCCAGGGATGTTCGGCAATCCAGGGACATTCGGCAATCCGGGGACGCTCGGCATAAAGAGACGTTCGGCATGGCAGAACCGTCTGGCATCCCATATGGCTCAGCGTCCAGACCTCGTTCGGCGCATCCATCTCGTTCGGCATTTGCCTACCATTCGGCATCCAGTATCGTTCGGCTCAAGTCTTGTTTGGCATCCCGAGGTCGTTCGGCATGAAGATGGTGGTTTGGCATTTGGCCGTTCGGCATGTTCGGGTCGGCACGCAAAGCTTACTCCATTTGGGCCGAGGTATTCAGCTACCAGGCCCACCAGGGAAGTCCAACCCACCTTCATCTATAAATAGAGGGGCAGGAGCACAGTGAAATGGACCTTTTTTCAAGAACACCGGGGGGACTCTGCCGCATTCAAGACTCTTTCAAGACTTATCTTTTTTGCTTAGCAATTGTATTCAATATAATTGGTATACGGATTGTATCTGTAATTGATTAATGAGAAAAGCAATAAAGATTATCCTCAAAGTGGACGTAAGCAATTACGCCGAACCACTATAAATCTGGTGTTCGTGTTTTCTGCATTTAAATCTGCATATTATCCTCTGTTTAACTTACTTTCTTCATTAATCTCTCTATACAAACTCTCTTAAGGGTGTTAGTGACCAATTTTGGTGCTAACATACAATTTAATATTCTCTTAACCACCATTAATTTTAATGTTACCCTTAATAAATTCATCTTCCCCAATTAATGTCCCTGTATATGACATTAGAAGCATGGTCGTGCACGCTTATCGATGATACAGAGCTTTGGACCTCTAATCGATATTCCGACCACACGCCATCGTCTTCCTCTCGACGAAATGCACCTGCTCGACCCAACCTCTTTGCTCGACGACTACTCCTCCTCATTGCGACCAGATAGCCCAATGATCCTCCCATGTATAGTTGCGATCTTCCCCGAGTGATCATATACCCTCAAATCGATCACTAAGGTGCTAAGCAACCCCCCGTTCAAGAATCCATGCTCCAAAATCCTTGTCGATGCCTACAACCCTTCAAATCCTTAACCCTAGCCTTCAACCAGCTCACGACATCACTGTCGATCATCAGAGAATGTTTCACAACCATTAAAGCCCATGTCAACACGAAGTTTATAGCAAATCGTGAATTTTAAAGCTTGTTTCAATTTTTTAGTTGAGTGGATCTTGAGAAATAATTTTTTTGAATCCAACTTTTTTTCTCTTCCTATATGCTGCGCGTTTATGTAAAAGGATAGGAATGATAGGGTGGCTCTTTTTAAGGGGTAAGGTGGCTGATGGAGACGTTTAAATAGCTATAGTTAAATTGAATTGAAATTTATTATTTAAAATTCCAAAATATCTAGATATTTATTTCCAAACCCCGATCGAGACATGCCGCCAGGTGTTCCTAATGTTATACCCCTATTTCAAACACAATAGAACAAGTTTCGAGACCTAATTCGATCATATGCAGAAGATAGCTTTCTGAACCCAATTATTATATTAAATTCTCGATATTAATTTCAACGCGTTTCTATCCCATATGACCAAACGATATGTCTGATCGCTATGAAATTGATGGCCTATTATAATTCATTACTATGGACCCAATGACACTGGTTTCGCCGAATTCCGAGACCGTGCCCTAGAAGGCCATTTTCACTCGTTAATCAAAATGAGTTATTTTAAAAATCGAGTAAATCACCTTTGAATCAACTTTAACAGTTTTATTATCTTCATTCTTATAAATAGAAATTAAATAAGCCCTTAAATCATTTTTATCCAAATGAAATTCAAGATTTAAATTATTTAAATGATTTTCAATTATTAAATTCAACAATTGAATTATCCAATAAATCGCTATATTTGAAATTCAAGTTATTAAATTTATAAAATTAACTTTCCAATATTTAAAATTAATTAAATATTCCAAATCCAAATACCTAAAATTCAGTGCTTTCTATTCCTTAAAATTATTGTAAAATATTTCCATTCAAAAATGTTTTCCAAACAATACTATTGTTATTTCCCAAAACTTTGAAAAACATTTCCTAAATTAACGAGATTTAAATTCCCAAATTTCCAGCTTTTAAATCCTTTCTACTCAGGGGGTAGGATGGCTGATGGAGACGTTTAAACGGCTGTAGTTAAATCGAATTGAAATATATTATTTAAAATTCCAAAATATCTGAATATTTTATTCTGAATCCCGATCGAGGCGTGCCGCTAGGCGTTACTAATGTTATACCCCTATTTCAAACGTAATGGAACAAATGTCGAGACCTAATTTGATCATATGTAGAAGATAGGTTTTGAACCCAATTATTATATTAAATTCTCGATATTAATTTCAACGTGTTTATATCCCGTACGACCAATGATATGTCTGATCGCTATGAAATTTGATGATGTATTATAATTCATTGTTACGGACCCAATGACATTGGTTTCGTCGAAATCTAAGACTATGCCTCAGAAGGCCATTGTAACGACCTACTATTTCGAGCCATTCAAATTGACAATCATCCACTCATGTCAGACTTGAATTGCTTAAAACAATAAATTGTTAATTTATACTTAGCAAAACTCAGCATATACAGTAAATAAATCAATCATAGAATCACAGACATAGAGTGTTACCACAATAAGCAGCAGAATAGATAAATAGTAGTTCATGAAGCTACTATATAAACAATAAAGTTTGAAACAAAATACAACAGAAAATCTCAAATACAAAGTAGCCTCAAATACAAAAGCAACAAACAAGACTGAAACAACTGGGAACAACTAAGATAACTGTAAAGCTGAATAGATAAGAGATAGATCTTAAAGAAAAGCTCTAAACTCCAAAGGTGAGTCAAACGTTGTGGCACTCAGTCTAACCCAAGCATAAAGTAAAACACAAAACACTCGAGTCAGGATTAACATTCCTATACCGGTAAATCAACTTAAGTGAAATGTCAAATTGTAGGATCGATTTCACCCTAGAGAGGGGGTGAACAGGGTGATGCTATTAATTATAAAAATTAATTGCGGAAGCTTATAAAATAATTTCAACACAAATCACGGAATAATAGCGGCACAGATAATAGCAGAATAATAAATGCAGAAATAGAACGACACAGAATTTACCCAGCTTCGGCAAAGCCCTGCCTACGTGATGCCCCCAAGGTTTCTACTAGAAATTAAGTAGTCACACGCTTACACAGGTAAACTCGTGATACCGCTACTTACTAACCTAACTCTACGCTCAAAACCCTGCCACAACTCAGCCACTGTGTTGCGAATTCCCAAACTACGCCACGTAGTTTGTCCCCTAGTCACACGACTAGAAATTTCAACGGTTTAAAATTTAAAAGACAAATTTAAAAAGCAATTTAAAAAACAAAAACACCCTAATTAAATTTAAAAAGGTCGGCCCTCTTTTCTTCCTTTTATTTTATTTGGATCGTCCTCTTTTCACTTTATTCGGCCCGTTCCCCTTTTTGAGATAATGTTAGTGCATATTCCTCTTTCTTCAGCAATTAGGGTTTTCAGAAATCGCCGCTTGATGGTTGATGCTTCGATTGAACTGTTCGCGGCTCCTTCTCCTTGATCGAGTTCGGCTTTGATTTGGTATGTAAATTTCTCCTTTTGCTTCTACGATTTTGTCTTACTTGAACTCGATACTCTGCCGATGATGATTTTAGGTTTTTTATATGAGTTCGATCTCCTTACTTTTCGTTCGTCTGATAGTTTCAAAGTTATGTTTTCGGCCATTTGATTATGGCTGGACGTTGATGATTTTACTAACTTATTCAGTTCGTACATTATTGGCTTGGTTAACACGGCTTCAATTTTTACTTTGCTCGTTTCTTTACCACCACGTCTCTGACTTGTTCAACATTGACTTCGGCACTGTTCGACCATTTTGACTTGATTTTTATCACTTGACTTTGAGTTGCTTCTGGCTTCAATGAATCTTTACTGATTTGTACATTTGAGTTTATAATATCAAGACCATTTTTTTCACGTATGTAGTTTACCTTTTGTTTTAGCGATATTATTCCTTTCTGTAACAACCAAGATAAAATGCTTTTGCGATCATGTTGGTTTGTAGATGCTGCAGTAAGCAGTCTTATTCTATTTCCCTTTTCGCGCTTTCTTTTACGTGACTTGGTGTTAGGTATCCCATTTGTCTTGATTTCAGAAGAGTCTTCATTTAACAGGACTTTCTTCATAATTCTATTTGATATAGTGACGGCGTTTGAATGTTGTTCTACACATGATGCTTTGTTCTTTGTTTTTATTGTTGCTGTGTCACTTGTGTACTTAGCGTTGCTGGGTCTTTGATTGCTGAGTCACTTGATTGCTGAGTCTTTGAGCATTGCTGTGTCACTTGATTGCTGAGTCTTTGAGCATTGCATTTGTGTTTTGTACTGTGTCATTTATGTTGCTCTGGAGTGCCATTGTTTTGTTTGCATGTATCATTTGCTTGACCCTTGCATATGTGACTCTGTCCACTATTGCATTATGTGTACCTATTGGTCATGTCACTCCTTTGGTTTGTGATTCACTTGCCTTGACTCTGCATATACTCTCTGATACATGTATACTTGTTTGGACTAGCTGTGTCACTTGCTTATGCTGGTACTGTTTCATTTGATGTGTTGTAGCTGCTGTCCATTTTGGTTTTTGCTGTGTTATCATATTTACTACATGTATGTATACATGTGTATATACATATGTGTGTGTGTGTATATGTTTGTGATATTCGAGTCAGTTAGCATTTTTGTTTCATGAATGCTTGATGCCTGGCCTTTGTTGCTGTGTTGCCATATTTTGGGTGCACTCACTCATTTGAGTTTGTACTGCTTCATTATGTCACTATTTATATGTTCGCTTGCTGCCTGGTCGACACTTGTAGTTCACTAGTCTTGTAAATGTGTCAAGTTGTTGTAGCCTTTGTGCATTGTTTCTATTCCTTTAGTGCACTATGCCTTAGCCTTGCTTGTGCATTGTTTCTATTCCTTTAGTGCACTATGCCTTAGCCTTGCTTGTGCATTGCCCCATACATCTGTTGCATCCACATTGTCACTATTTGATATAGTTTGCATTTCAGTTGTACTTGCTGTCTTCATTTGGTTGTTGCAGTCACTTGTCCTGACCACTGCCCTTTTTCATATTGATCGAGCACTTTCATTTGAGACTGTATTGTCACGTTGCATTGAGTTGAGTCATGATAGCAGTGACTTGACCTTTGCATTTTGTTTGTTTTTCGAATTACACCTGAGTTGAATCCAGCTTGTAGCTCGGATTTGACCTTGTGCTGAAAATTGTGACATTGTTTTATTGCGCTTGAGTTGAATCCGATAATTTGGGTTTGACCTGTGCTCACCTGTCCCTGTAAATTTATCAAGTGTATATATATCGGTGTGCACGGCCTTGTGGCATATACAGTGATCAGTGTGTATGTCACAAGTTGTTCGTGTATGATGAATTCAAAGTTAAATGATGACGAACAACCCAAATAACCGAGGCAAATATTATTTTCAAAATTCACATTTTATTTTATACTGCAAAAATATTTTCTTTTCAATTTTACTGCGTCAAAACTTATTTTTACAGATTGCTCAGATGCTGGATTCAATCTAGAATGAAGTTGAAGATAAATTATGAGTGAATGAGCGATATGTTGAGGACATTTGTAAATGAAAGATTGTGATTTAATTGAATTTATATTGTAATCAAAATTTTGTATGTATAGTGAGAGCTCGAATTTGTACTATTCAAAATTGTAATAAATATTTATTTGAATAAAAATTCTGTTTGAATTCAAATTCTGTATTTTTTATTTTTATTCAGCAAATATTTATCTAATCTATGAAAAATAAAATAGTACATCAACAAATACATTTACATGAATATATATGTGTGTGTTATCATCAAACAAAAATCATATAAAATGGCTTCTTTCAATACTGCTTTTGCTGAGGGTCAATCCATAGTTAGACCATCAATGTTCAATGGTGAATATGCTTACTGGAAAAACAGGATGGAAATTTTTCTGAAAACCATTGACGCTTGGAATATTGTTGAGACAGGTTATAGGGCACCGACTATAACTGTAGATAATCAGGAAATAGATAAACCAAAGGAACAATGGACAGAACTAGAAAATAAATTACAAAAAACTAATGCTAAAGCTATGAATTCTATTATCTATTCAGTGGATCAATTTGAATTTAATCGTGTCTCACATTGTCTAACTGCGCAGGAAATATGGCACACACTAGAAGTGACTCACGAAGGAACATCTCAAGTCAAAGAATCTCGTCTTGCCATGCTAAGCAGCGAATACGAGAACTTCACAATGGCGAAGGAAGAAAATGTCAAAGAGGTGCATGAACGACTTTCCAATATCATATACAAATCAAAAGCTCTTGGAAAATCATACACAGAGTTGGTGATAGTCCGAAAAATCCTCAAAGTCCTTCCACGAAGTTTTGAAGCCAAAGTGACTGCCATTCAAGAATCAAAAGATTTGAAACAAATGAAAGTCGAAGAACTCATCGGAAATCTCACCACTTATGAGCTAGAAATGAAATTCAAGGAAGAGCGTGAAGGAAGAGATACTCGAAAGAAATCAATAGCTCTCAAAGGAACAACTGAAAGTGATAACGATGACGATGATGACGGAGCAGCAGAATTGGAGCTGATAATAAAGAAAGTCAAAAGGTGGAATTACAAATACGGAAATCTAGCTAGCTCTAAATTGAAAATTGAAAAGCATAATAAATAAAATATTGGACATTCCAGAAGAACAAAAAATTATCTATCATAAGTGCCATCAACCCAGACACATCAAGCCCAATTGTCCTCAAAATCAACGCGACTTTGAAAAGAAATCAAAAAGGAAAAGTTTTGCAGCCACGTGGAATACAAGTGATGAAGATAATCAAAGTTCTAGCAGTGAGAGTGAGAAAGCAGATATGTGCCTTCATGGAAATATAACTGATAGCGACGATGACGAGCCAAGCGAGGTATCAAAACTCACTCACTCAGAATTACTTATATATTTTCACGAAGTAAATGGCTGTTTTGAACGACTTAGGGAGAAGTATGCCAAACTTGAATCATAAAAAGATACTTTGATAGAATTAAATGAAGAACTTGACCAATTAGTTAAAAACTATCAAAGTAGGATCCCTAAGTGTGATAAGTGTCCAACATTCAAAGAAGAAATTAAAAAATCAGAAATCAATATAAAATCACTTGAAAATGAAATTCTGATTTTGAAAAAAAGTGAAAATACTAGAAGAGAGAATTCTATTAAAAAGTGCACACAATTGTTAAATGAAAATGAATCTCTCAAAACACAAGTCCAACAATTGTCAACGATTTTAGATAAATTTTCAAAAAGTGAAAAATCGTTGAATATGCTATTAGGAAAGCAAACTGGTAATACGGTTAGACAAGGACTTGAATATAATCAATCTAAAAATGTTGAAAGCAATATTAATCAAGTCAATCCAATGTGCACAATTTATAGAAAATTTGGACACAGTCAAAATAGTTGTTGGTATAGACCCAAACACGAGAAAACTATACCAATTTGGGTTCCAAAAGGCACAAATATAAAAACTCTCAAAGTTAAACAAATTTGGGTGTCGAAGGGAACAATTATAAATAGTTTTGGGTCTCCACAAAATTATTTTTCAAAATATTCTGCCACTAACAATCATGGGCCTATAAAAACAAATAGGTTACAAAAATCTTTCAACGTGTAGGTGTGGTGGCAGGTTAAGGAACAACAATAGTGCCACTTGGATTCTGGCTGTTCCAATGGCACACCGAGCAACAAAGTAAAGTTCCTTAGCCTAGCATAAAGGTGACAGAATCACAATGGACAACAACGAAAACTATAATAAAGGTAAAACAGGTAATGGTATATTTATTTAAACGATATATTAAATGTGATAATCTGCACCGTTTTCTGAATTAAATCATCCAATAATGAGATGATGAAATAATAATGATTTTGATTATGACTTATTCAAAATTGTTGGCCAATTATATTCTTATGCCAAAAACACTATAAAAATCTCTAGATTCTTTGAATTACTTCATATATATTAGTTTGGATTAAAAATAGTGTTTTGTTGGATGATAATACATTTGGTTATCATACGGCTAACTCTATATTCACGGTTTCTGATTTTTTACACGGCTTCAATTAAAATTCAAGAGAATGTCATTAATTTTGAAATTTTTGTTGCTCACTTCATGGTCAGGTCTATCAAATTCAATTAGTGAAAATTTGGAGTGAAAAAGAAATTCAGATGCAGATTACACTGGTAATCTAGTTGATAGAAAACTTACTAGTTGAACGTGATTTTTGTTGAGACATTTAGTAACTGCACCCTTTTTCAAAGAAAATATCTGCATATTTTTCAATTCAAATAATTTTCAAATAGCAGAAATTTTTCTCATATAACCCCCTTGAGAAAATCATTTTTGACCATACTTTCAGATTAGTCATTTTGAAAAATTGATTTCATAATCATTTTTGAATTTGATTTTAAATGATTATTTTGACTAATCAGACTCCCTAATAATTATCGAAAAGATAAATAGTGATTGAAAAAGTGATGAGTGTTGATATTTATCATATATTATGACTCGAGACGGTATAATTAGTAAATTTCTTTAGAATTTAAACAAGAGTTATAAAACTTTTTGTTGGTAAAAATTCCATGACCATCTCTATGTCTATCATATTCCTAACAACCATCACTCATCAAAATTCTATATAGTTTGTAGATATGTGGTACTTTAAATAGGAATCATTCGTTTTTTATTTTTTATTTTTTTTAAAAAATAAAGAAATAAATAAATACCAAAGTTTTCACTCTCATTTAAAAGTCCTCACGGTTATGCATGGGTGAATTACTTGGAATTTTTTATGTGCTTCCATGCTCATTTAAAAGTCCTCACGGTTATGCATGTATGGAAAGCATATGAAAAATTGATTTTTAAAATAAACAAGTTGATTCTAATCCCATTTAAAAGTCCTTACGGTTATGCGTGGTTAGAAGATACTGAATTCATTTTTTTAAAAATAAAAGTGGAATACTACTAATCTCATTTAAAATTCCTAACGGTTATGCATAGTTAGTAGATATTCAAATTCCTGATATAAATATACCACAAATAGACACAACCGTATGGGTTTATATGATGACATCGTTCCCATCACTCTAAAAGTGGAATATACGCCTAACAAAGTATTTATGATTTTTGTTTGATTTTTTATTGAAATTTAATATTTATATTCAATTGAGTTTTAATGTTGGATTAATATCGATCACTTTATCTCTATTTTCTCTAACACTATTACTCTTTTGCTGATAACAAAAGGGGGAGAGAAAAGTTAAGATTTTGTCAAATAAAATCAAGCGAAGGTCAAATATTTTCCATTTGCATTTAGGCTCATTTGCATATTTTTAATTGTATGCATATATGTAGGGGGAGCTTTGTGTAGAGATGAAGCATTTAAACAGGGGGAGCAATTAGAGCATATCAATGATCAAATACATTTAACATATTCAAAATCTTAAACATATGTTTGTTATCATCAAACAAAAATCATATAATCGAATATTCAACACAAATGAAATGCAAATAACTTAAAGGATGTTTGGGATACCCATCCTTTAAGGATTCGTTGAACTAACTACATATATAGTACAATATGCTACATATATAATGTCTACAATAAAGTAAAACATTAAAATAATGTTAAGGTGTTACCCATATCCCCCTTAACACATTTTTATATATTCCCGTAGTATACAGTACCGTAATTCCTCTGTAAATTGAAGGGCTATCAGAGGCACTCCACAGGTACGATACAAACCAAACTCGTAGATGGCGTGATAAGGCATGTGAGAAGGCACGCGAGGTAATGCCAGGGTAGGATTCTACCGTTTGCACTCCCGGACTGGTGGAAACGCATAGCAGCTACTACCGCCCACCTCGAGACACACTCCAAAATCAAAGGTTCACCCAATCAAATCACAAATTAAAAGAATGGTATCGAAGATATGTGCCAGATCAGAGGAGCAACTTCACTTGGCCCAGTATAGCTCTTGTTTTAGCCACATCAAGCTGACTCGCAGGAGTCAGGGCTGCATTAATAACTCATACGGAAATGTTGCCAAACCATCCTACTTCGTTTTGGAATCTCCACTACGTGCACAGTTGTAACAACCCTAGATTTTTATGTATATTTTAATTTTGACTTTATTTCATTTTGAATTTTTTTAAAACTTTTTTCATTTCAAACATTTCATTTTTAAATATAAGTATTGATTATTATGTGAATTATAA
Source organism: Allium cepa (assembly GCA_030765085.1). Classification (NCBI taxonomy): domain Eukaryota; kingdom Viridiplantae; phylum Streptophyta; class Magnoliopsida; order Asparagales; family Amaryllidaceae; genus Allium; species Allium cepa. The sequence continues at coordinate 323,756,109 of CM060940.1, read as the reverse complement.
TTTCAAACAGGTCTAAATTGGATATTTTACTGAAAGATGAATTTCTGTTCAAACTGGTCAAACTTTAACTTTTAAATTTCAAATTTAAATATTTAAACTCATAAATTTTATCTTTTATTATGAAAATATATTTAACAACTTGAATACTGCTTTTTGTTTCGTTGAAAACGGACTTAAACTGTGAAAGTTATGCACATTTCAATTTTGAGTATAATTTGTTTTATTTTGCAATTTTGTCTATTTTAGATTATATAAATCATATTTTCTTTGTTATATTTTATTTTAATATGTGTTAATATGTTATTTTATGTATATCTTTGTTTTTTTGATATTTTTAAAGTGATAATATAATTTTTCCAAAATTTATTGCATATATTTTCTATTTTTAAAGGCTAGTTTCCATTTTTTTTGCTATTTTCTTCATTTAAATTATATTTAATTAAAATTTATTTATTTATTTTTATGCATGCATTTTATTTTTGTGTCTTTATCTTTATTTATAAAAAAAATTCAAGTACACAAAATTTTTCCAAAGTTCATTTCATTTATTTTAAAATTTTCTAGCCTAGTTTACATTTTCTTTGCTATTTTCTTAATTTAATTATATATAATTAATATTTATTTATATATTTTTGTTTATTTAATAAATTTTCGTGTTTTTATCTGAATTTATATGCATTTTTCAGTTATTTAAAAATTGCAAAAGGAATAATGGAAATATGAAGAGTTTGAGACCATTTATTTGCCTAAGTCCTTTTGTATTCCGCCGTTTTATTTTCAATCAATGCATCATTATTTTGGCCGATTCTTTTCTGATTGCTTCAGCCACTTCTTTCTTCATTTTTCACGAAAATAAAAGTTTCTCATCCAAAATTTTCAGCCATGAACTCCTGAAGCAAAAGTTTGGTAAAGTTCTTCTTCTTTTTCGCTTATTCTTCTTGTTTTCCTTATCTCTTTGCACTTGTCTTCACCTTTGTAGCTCAGCCCTTGCTCCTCCACCACCATAGCCACCTCCACCACCACCACAACTAGCTGCCATCCCCTCCAGCCCACCGTCCATCCATAGCCGTGGCCATCCATGATGTAGATCCACCAAATATTTGAGCAAACTCCACCTAAACATGCATTGCCAAGCTCCTTTACCTTCACCACTCCACCACATCACCTTGGCCGACCTTTGCATCATCACCACCAGCCACTTGCTGACCTGAGACCCCTGCCACATCAGTACATGACCCTACCAGGCCTGGCCGTGCCTATGTATGCTTAGGGCTGAACCATTTATGCACAGAAATTCTACTTTGGTTATGTAACAACCCGCATATTTATCGATTATATATTTAAATATTTTATTTAAATATTTCACCGTTCATCGGATTTTGGTCCGAAAAGCTACTTTGTGCAAACAGTCGAATTGGGACTCGAGACCACCCCCATTGAGTTCAAAATGATGTTTGCGACCTTTTTGAGTATAAGCTTCGATATGTTTGGAGTAAGTCGATTTTTGCTACTTTTTACTTGGGGCTTTGGTTTGGGCTGAGCCCATTAACCCCACTTAACTCAGTTCCAACCCTCTCCTCTTCATTCACTTCTTTTCTATTTTCCTAATACTCAAGCTTTTATGTTAATGGAGAGTGGAGGTGGAAATTAAAACTCCAAGCCCTAGTTCCTCTTGCAAAATCCAAGTTCTTGCTCCAAAATCTATGAGAACCCATTGGTAAGCATCTCCTTCTTCTTCTCCAACTCATTCTCTCTTTGGTTTCTAAAATTTGCTAAACCTAAATTTAGGAATGTTCTTCTTTTGAGTTGAGAATCAAGCTTCATGAGTTGGAATTGAAGAGTGCTTGTTCTTGCCATTGCTTCATAGCATCTTCTTTATTAATTTGGGTTCAAAGGTGAGATTTTTAATCTCACATCTATGCTTATAATTCTCTTCTATTGTTAGGTATGAATTCCTAACACTTATTCATGTGCATTTGATTTTGATTTGGATTGCTTTTGTGAATATTCCAATTTTTAGTGTTTTGAGTTCAATTCGTTGAAAATCCTAACTTTGATGTTTGAATGTGTTTTTGATTGTGCATCGAGGAGCATATAGGGCCGGGTAGTCGATTGGCATAAACTCTTAGCGCCGTTGCTCGTGCGATTGCAATTTGGTCGGGATTTGCACCTCCTTTGAAATAGGGTAGGAAGTGCAAGTATACAGGTTCGGCCGACCGAGCCCCCTGGGCCGGTCGACCGACCTGGAGTCCAGGCACTTCCTGCCTCTGTTTGGAAGTGCTGGTTACAGGCTTCGGCCGACCGAGCCCCCTGGGCCGGTCGACCGACCTGGTGCCCCGAGCACTTCCAACCCCTGGTTCGGTCGACCGACTCAGGGAGTCCGGTCGACCGACCTGCTACTATTTGCCACATTAGCCTATATTGCTAATTCGTTTGAATATCCAACTTTAATCGATTCGTGTTGTCTCCCTTTTGTTGTTGTCATTTATTATCGACTTTGATGACCTTTTCTTTGGGAATTTTAGATATATCCGCTTTGATGGATTTGATATAGATTTATTTGGATTTTATTCACGTCTTCGAATGTGAATTTTTATGCCCGATTGTTTCTACAATCACTTCTATGATTTGTCACTTTAAAATATAAAGGTTTTCTATACTAGTAGTAAATATCAAAACTCTTTCTTCAAATGATTTCAACACTATTTTATTACAAAGCTCGTTTTCTCAAACCGATTTCCAATCTATTAGTATATACAAACCTTTACCTCACTCATATGAGAAATCTAATTAAACGACTTAGTAAAACAAGTGGTATGAAACGCTTGCGTTTACTTCATCGGTTAATTCTTGGACTTGTTCGATTGAATCTCTTGTGACAATTTTCTAGTGGAGATCTACAATTTGTTCGTAAATATTTAAGTTAAGCTAGTGGTTATGGGACATGAAGCTAAGCTCATATATTTACTAGCTTATTGTAATTGACACTTCTCGTTGATCATGACGATCATCTTTGTGGTTTAGACTAGCAATGTGCGATGTCTCTTTGTCTATGTGGAGGACTGTTCCTCATTTTATTGAGTTTCGTCTCATTTTATACATGGGTCGTTCCTATTTAGGTGCGTCGATGTTTGTTTACACATGGGTCGTACCTTTCTAGGTGCGTCAATGTTTATTATGCATGGGGTGTACCTTTCTAGGTGCATCGATGTTTATTTACTTCGTGGAGCAATCAGCTCAATAAGTCGGGGCATGGGGCGTATCTTTCTAGGTGCGTCTATGTTCGTCTATGCATGGGGCGTATCTTTCTAGGTGCGTCGATGTTCGACTTAGCATGGGGTGTATCTTTCTAGGTGCATCGGTGTTAGACATTACATGGGGTGTATCTTTTTAGGTGCATCGATGTTTATTTATACATGAGGTGTATCTTTCTAGGTGCATCGATGTTTATTTATGCATGGGGCGTATCTTTCTAGGTGCGTCGATGCTAGAGCATGGGGCGTATCTTTCTAGGTGCATCGATGTTCGACTGTTCATGGGGCGTGTCTTTCTAGGTACGTCGATGTCCAGTTTGTGGGATTGGCCATCCTTTTTATTGTGATTTGATTCATCGGATGTCCCGCTGTACGACGTCGTTGATCCTTTTTATTGTGATTTCTGGATTTCGTGTGTTGATTTCTGGAGTTTATGTTTCACCAACTTTTACGATGGGCATTGATATATATGTCATTTATTGTGGCTTGGTCAATGAAATTAGGAGTATGACATTCCTTTTTATCTTGAGTAGATTATTGTGATATTGATTAATCTCTTGTTGATTTTCAATTACTTATTAATCACAGCTTGGCATTGTGATTATTATATGTTTATGTCATATCTCTTATTATATATCACTTCATCTGATATTTATAGCTAGACTGATCCGTTTATTATTTTCTTCTTAAATAATACTCGGGTCAGACTGAGATTTTACAGGAGCTTCTGCTTGACTCCTTATCGGACTTTCATCTGATCTTTTGGCTAACTACTTAAGTTTAGTAGTTTTTGTTGTATACATTTGAGATACAGACTCTATGATGTATACTTATTCTTTTGTCTAACATTTGTATCTATTCTTTTTGGATATTGTGGATCTTATTTGACCACTACTCTGATATACACTTTTATGTGTAATATTCATATCTATTTCCGCCTTTGTGATATGAATTGTCTGTGACTGATTTATGTTATGTTTATTTCTATATTTGTTTCCGAAGATATAATAGCCACTGTGTAGTAGCTTTGGGTTTGTGTCGGTATGTCGGATTTCCCTCTTGATAAGAAATGCATGTTATACTATCTGACATATCGATGCTCGCGCAAAGCAATTATACAGATGGTCGCTCCTCAACAGCCTTATTCTCCGTGCTAGTCGACAGCATTACTCCGTAAGGTTCTTGGCTAGCGTGGGTATAGAGGTGGGGCGTCACAGCTTGGTATCAGAGCCAATCTCCGGAACAATGTAGAATAATTTAACAAGGATCATCGTCCTAAGTCCATCTTAGGAGTCGTGCTTTAGGATTTAATTCGTGTCCTCGTACCGATTCATCCTAATTTCTTTATGATTCCTTGTTTTATCAATCAAGTTTGATTGAAATTTATTCTGAGAATAACTTTTTCCTCTTCTTTCTTTCTTTCTTAAAGAAGAGAAATGGTTAGACCTGGTCGTCCCAGCGCCGGTCATTCTAGTGCTACTCCCCAGGATGGAGTATTTATGTCCGCACAACAACTTCTAGATCTTGTTAAGAACGCTCAAGCAGCCGGACCCAATCCAGAGCCTACTCATCCTAGATCCGGTTTTGCACGCTTGTGCAGAGACTACACCGATTTGGGTGGAAGGCCATTCAGGGGATCCGAGAGTGTTATTGAAATTCAAGCTTGGCTCAAATCATGCGATCGCATCTTTTCTCGCATGAACCTTATTGACCTTCATCGAGTCCAAGTGGCTTCTAGCATGCTCCAAGAAAGAGCATTAGATTGGTATGAGCTTTTAATTTCTGAAATCATTGAAGCGGAAATCACTTGGGAGCAATTTCGGGAAAGGTTCGAATTGAAATTTGTGCTGGAGGCCGAAAAAGTAACTTTGGCCCGGCGTTTTATTGACCTTGTTCAAGGCGAATCTTCTGTGACAGACTATGTCGCATCTTTCGAATCTCTTTCCAAATACGGGGTTGAATACATTAACACCCCAATGAAGAAAAATCAGAGATTCGTCTATGGCTTGAATAAGAATCTTAAGAAGCCATTACTTCTGAAACTTGAAGTTTCATTTGATCAGCTTATTGATATCGCTCTTCGTCTTGAAGAGGCCGATAATGATGGTGATGTTGAAGTTGTGCGTGCCCAACAGAACTTCGACAATAACTTGAAGAGGCCTATCAAATTCAAAGGCTCCAATTCTAATAAGAAAGGGAAGCAACAAATTCCGGTAGCAAAGACTCCTACCTCTAGTCATGGTCAATGCTACAATTGTGGTTCCACGAACCACTATGCAAGGGAGTGTCCGAGACCCCTCTTTTGTCGCTATTGCAAAAATTCGGGTCACCATATTACTGCATGTCCCGTACTTCAAAATAAGAAGGAGGGAGAGCTCAATGTGGTGCAAGCTCCTGGTAACACTTCTCGTGGTCAAGGTATTTCTCATTTAATCCTTGATTACATTTATTTTATGATCTTCTTATTTGAGTTCTTTTTGATATAGGTTTCATCTCATTATTTTTATATCAAAAGAACTTGTCGATTCTTTTTCTTTGAATATATTGGGCTTGATGACTTCTTTGAGGATTGTGAATCCGGATGGTAGATCCGCAACACTCAATTTGCTTTTTATTGATGTCGAAATTATTTTATGAGACTTTTCTTTCCGAGCCGATATTTTTACTTAGGCTTCGGAATTGATTTTTTGAAAGGATCGGCTTAATCATTATGAAGCCCATATCCTATTTTTCGAGTGGACTATTCATCTTCGACATTTTCAATCTGTTAAGCAGATTTCTATTTTTTCCTTTATGATTTTGATTCCAATTTGATGGCATCATTTTATTCCTTAAGCCCGCTTATAAGGAAAGTGTTATTTCTCTCATTCATGAAATTTGAGAAAATTTCCGGTATTTTTGAGTTTGTCTTAGGATTATCACCTAAGAAATCTTTTGTGTGGTGTTAAGGTCTTTTCAGTTTGACTTTACCACCGGTTTTCGTTTGCTACGAGTTGCGGAAATTAGCATTCCACTTACCGCATTCCGCACTCGTTATGATTCTTATGAATGACTTATTATGTCATTCAATTTGTCCAGCTTATTTCATCCACTTTATAAATCGAATATTCTATGAATATTTCGATGAGACTATTCTTGTATTTATTGATTTTGGATGAAAATAGAAATTTAAAAATTTTGAAAATCTTTTTCATAAGATTTATTTATAAGTACAATTTGATTTTTGTTCTTAAAATGAACAAAGAATATTCTTAAAAGTTTTTAGAAACATGTTTATCATATAGAATACGATTTTGTGATCGTATTTCCCATTTAGTGTTTTAAGAATTTTGGTCGATGCGCTTGATCAACGTTATCGATAGGAATTTCCTAAACGCTTTGATGAGACAATCAGACACAGTATATTAACTTGAAAATAGTAAATTTTTCTAGAATGATTATTACATAATGATAAATGTAATTTTGAAAGTTTTAGCTTTTCGAGAAAGAAGATTATCTAAAAGAACTCTTCTTTTCGATACTCCTGTTCTTGTGATTCCTGAAGGGGAACCAAGACTTTGCTATTTGTACCGATACTAGTCGTATTGATTAGGATGTCGTTCTCTTGCAAAGGAGAACGTGCTATCACTTGTGCTTCCAAACCATTATAGCTTATCGAGACTAGATATGTCACTCATGATCTAGTGCTCGCGGCTATTGTTTTTACTTTTGGAATTTGGCATCATCATTTTTGGGGGAGAAATTTGTTCTCCACCTCGATCATAAATCTTTGGAATATTTATTTTCTCATAAGGAACTTCATGTTGACTGGAGTTCCTGGCATCTTATGATCTTGATATTCTTTTTATTCCCGGAAGGGAAATCGTGTTGCCAATGCGCTTTGTCGTAAGCAACAAGTGGTTGATTCTTTGATGATGTTTGAATGGAATTATCTTTTCATCAAGTTCATCGGACGTTTTGGTACACTTCGTTTTATTGAGTTTTATCTCATTCCTTTTATGGACTAGTGTCCGATGTTCTTTTATGGTGTTCGGTTCATCGGATGTACTGTTATTATACTACATCGATGTTCCGTCTTATTTGATTCATTGGATGTACCGTTTATACTACATCAATGTCTTTTCTTTTTGGATTCATTGGATGTACCGTTTGTACTACATCAATGTCTTTGCTTTTGATTCATTGGATGTACCGTTTGTACTACATCAATGTCTTTGCGTTTGATTCATTGGATGTACCGTTTGTACTACATCAATGTCTTCGCTTTTTGATTCATTGGATGTACCATTTGCACTACATCAATGACTTGGCTTTTTGGTTCATTGGACGTACCGTCTTTGTACTACGTCGGTGTTCCAAATTATTCGAGTTTCTAGTTTCTCGGGCGTACCGTATTTGTACTACGTCGTTGCACCGGCTCAACTTTCTGCTATTCTTGACGTTCTCCACGTCTTTTATCTACGGAAATGCTTTTATGTTTCCGGTTTTATTCTAGTGCCTGGTGATATTGTGGAAATTGAAGCTTCACCAGATTTGATTTATGAGCAACATTCCATTCGCATCATTGCTTCGGAGGTTGAGCGCCTTCGGAATAAAGATGTTCTTCTTGTGAGAGTTCAATGGTTCTCAAATCCTAGAGAATTCATCGAGCGATCCCGTTCGTGCTAACTCTTTCATGCTCTTTATGGTGAACTTCCTATTTCAAATTTTCCTTTGTGTTGATATGCTTCCATGGTTGTTACTTCTTATTTTCCTCTTAAGTATTGCGAGGACGCAATTTCTTTAAGGAGGGGAGTCTGTAACAACCCGCATATTTATCGATTATATATTTAAATATTTTATTTAAATATTTCACCGTTCATCGGATTTTGGTCCGAAAAGCTACTTTGTGCAAACAGTCGAATTGAGACTCGAGACCACCGCCATTGAGTTCAAAATGACGTTTGTGACCTTTTTGAGTACAAGCTTCGATATGTTTGGAGTAAGTCGATTTTTGCTACTTTTTACTTGGGTCTTTGGTTTGGGCTGAGCCCATTAACCCCACTTAACTCAGTTCCAACCCTCTCCTCTTCATTCACTTCTTTTCTATTTTCCTAATACTCAAGCTTTTATGTTAATGGAGAGTGGAGGTGGAAATTAAAACTCCAAGCCCTAGTTCCTCTTGCAAAATCCAAGTTCTTGCTCCAAAATCTATGAGAACCCATTGGTAAGCATCTCCTTCTTCTTCTCCAACTCATTCTCTCTTTGGTTTCTGAAATTTGCTAAACCTAAATTTAGGAATGTTCTTCTTTTGAGTTGAGAATCAAGCTTCTTGAGTTGGAATTGAAGAGTGCTTGTTCTTGCCATTGCTTCATAGCATCTTCTTCATTAATTTGGGTTCAAAGGTGAGATTTTTAATCTCACATCTATGCTTATAATTCTCTTCTATTGTTAGGTATGAATTCCTAACACTTATTCATGTGCATTTGATTTTGATTTGGATTGCTTTTGTGAATATTCCAATTTTTAGTGTTTTGAGTTCAATTCGTTAAAAATCCTAACTTTGATTTTGAATGTGTTTTTGATTGTGCATCGAGGAGCATATAGGGCCGGGTAGTCGATTGGCATAAACCCTTAGCGCCGTTGCTCGTGCGATTGCAATTTGGTCGGGATTTGCACCTCCTTTGAAATAGGGTAGGAAGTGCAAGTATACAAGTTCGGCCGACCGAGCCCCCTGGGCCGGTCGACCGACCTGTAGTCCAGGCACTTCCTGCCTTTGTTTGGAAGTGCTGGTTACAGGCTTCGGCCGACCGAGCCCCCTGGGCCGGTCGACCGACCTGGTGCCCCGAGCACTTCCAACCCCTGGTTCGGTCGACCGACTCAGGGAGTCCGGTCGACCGACCTGCTACTATTTGCCACATTAGCCTATATTGCTAATTCGTTTGAATATCCAACTTTAATCAATTCGTGTTGTCTCCCTTTTGTTGTTGTCATTTATTATCGACTTTGATGACCTTTTCTTTGGGAATTTTATATATATCCACTTTGATGGATTTGATATCGATTTCTTTGGATTTTATTCACGTCTTCGAATGTGAATTTTCATGCCCGATTGTTTCTACAATCACTTCTATGATTTGTCACTTTAAAATATAAAGGTTTTCTATACTAGTAGTAAATATCAAAACTCTTTCTTCAAATGATTTCAACACTATTTTATTACAAAGCTCGTTTTCTCAAACCGATTTCCAATCTATTAGTATATACAAACCTTTACCTCACTCGTATGAGAAATCTAATTAAACGACTTAGTAAAACAAGTGGTATGAAACGCTTGCGTTTACTTCGTCGGTTAATTCTTGAACTTGTCGATTGAATCTCTTGTGACAATTTTCTAGTGGAGATCTACAATTTGTTCGTAAATATTTAAGTTAAGCTAGTGGTTATGGGACATGAAGCTAAGCTCATATATTTACTAGCTTATTGTAATTGACACTTCTCGTTGATCATGACGATCATCTTTGTGGTTTAGACTAGCAATGTGCGATTTCTCTTTGTGTATGTGGAGGATTGTTCCTCATTTTATTGAGTTTCGTCTCATTTTATACATGGGTCGTTCCTGTTTAGGTGCGTCGATGTTTGTTTACACATGGGTCGTACCTTTCTAGGTGCGTCAATGTTTATTATGCATGGGGTGTACCTTTCTAGGTGCATCGATGTTTATTTACTTCGTGGAGCAATCGGCTCAATAAGTCGGGGCATGGGGCATATCTTTCTAGGTGCGTCGATGTTCGTCTATGCATGGGGCGTATCTTTCTAGGTGCGTCGATGTTCGACTTAGCATGGGGTGTATCTTTCTAGGTGCATCGGTGTTAGACATTACATGGGGTGTATCTTTCTAGGTGCATCGATGTTTATTTATACATGGGGTGTATCTTTCTAGGTGCATCGATGTTTATTTATGCATGGGGCGTATCTTTCTAGGTGCGTCGATGCTAGAGCATGGGGCGTATCTTTCTAGGTGCGTCGATGTTCGACTGTTCATGGGGCGTGTCTTTCTAGGTACGTCGATGTCCAGTTTGTGGGATTGGCCATCCTTTTTATTGTGATTTGGTTCATCGGATGTCCCGTTGTACGACGTCGTTGATCCTTTTTATTGTGATTTCTGGATTTCGTGTGTTGATTTCTAGAGTTTATGTTTCGCCAACTTTTACGATGGGCGTTGATATATATGTCATTTATTGTGGCTTGGTGAATGAAATTAGGAGTATGACATTCCTTTTTATCTTGAGTAGATTATTGTGATATTGATTAATCTCTTGTTGATTTTCAATTACTTATTAATCACAGCTTGGCATTGTGATTATTATATGTTTATGTCATATCTCTTATTATATATCACTTCATCTGATATTTATAGCTAGACTGATCCGTTTATTATTTTCTTCTTAAATAATACTCGGGTCAGACTGAGATTTTACAGGAGCTTCTGCTTGAATCCTTATCGGACTTTCATCTGATCTTTTGGCTAACTACTTAAGTTTAGTAGTTTTTGTTGTATACATTTGAGATACAGACTCTATGATGTATACTTATTCTTTTGTCTAACACTTGTATCTATTCTTTTTGGATATTGTGGATCTTATTTGACCACTACTCTGATATACACTTTTATGTGTAATATTCATATCTATTTCCTCCTTTGTGATATGAATTGTCTGTGACTGATTTATGTTATGTTTATTTCTATATTTGTTTCCGAAGATATTATAGCCACTGTGTAGTAGCTTTGAGTTTGTGTCGGTATGTCGGATTTCCCTCTTGATAAGAAATGCATGTTATACTATCTGACATATCGATGCTCGCGCAAAGCAATTATACAGATGGTCACTCCTCAACAGCCTTATTCTCCGTGCTAGTCGACAGCATTACTCCGTAGTGTTCTTGGCTAGCGTGGGTATAGAGGTGGGGCGTCACAGGTTACCTTGATTTGAGTTATACATGCCTATACACTTCATCTCCTTCATATCCATGTTATGGCCGACCCTATTGAACCCAAACCTGATCCAAACCTGATTCAAAACCATCCCATAACAGTGCCTTTCCAGTCCATAGCTGAAGCATACAAGGTTGAATGCAAGTGCAAAAGTTCTAGCTTTGAATTGTGTAGTTATTCCTAGCATTGTTTTGTAATATCTTGGTTTGTAATTCATGTTTGTATTTGTTTTGTTTGATATATTTAAGGAAACTAATCTTTGGCTCTCCCGATCTCAAATATTATTCATGTTGTCGTGCCTTCGAAGATTCCTTGTCGTGTGTTTTGGTTGTCATCTCCAGCTTAAACAGGTGAGTAAATCTCACCAGACTAATATGTACTTATATAGTGATAAACTGCCATCACCTGAATCTGTAAGTGCATATCATCCTGTTATAACTGCTATATTTTATTCATATGAAGTTCACACCTATATTTACACTTGTTGTACCATATGTTACTGTTACTTCATGTTATTCTGTTATTTTCATCAGTTTATCACACTGCAAGTTCCCTGTAGACTAGAATCACTATGGGTTGAAATGATACATACCCGAACGAACTTTAGAATAGGAGAAAATCGTTATGGGCTGAAATGATAGGCCTGAATGATTTTCAATTATTTTCTTTTACTTGAGATTGTGGGTTTGAAATGATCAAACCCGGGTTTTCTTTGTAAATTACGGGTTGAAATGATATATTACCCGTATCACTTCATCTAGGCTAGAAAATGAAATGCAGACCCATTGTTAAAATATGTTTTTCTAAAAATTTTAAATTATTTTAGAAATGTAAATATTATAATATTTTGATTTAAATTTGATTAAAAATGATTTTTGTAAAGCATTATTGATTTTCTGAAAATTTATAAGTGAAATAAATAAATGGTAAAGTTAGAAAATCTGAAATGTAAGTTATTTTGGAAATTAGAATTTGGTGATAAATGGAATTTAAATTAAATATGAAAATATGATAAATTCATGATATTTTGAATTAAATGAATTTAAAATGATTTTATAATATATTAATGATTTTTGAATAAAGTTAAAATGCGAAAAGAATGAATATTTAGGTTGAAATTTGGAAATATAACTAAAATTGGAAATTTGTGAATTTGGCTTAAAAGTGAATTTTAAGTTAAGTAAATAAAAATAAAATTAAGTTATATTTGAAAATTTTAAACTTAAATGTTAAGTTAAATTTAATGTAATGTATTTAAAATTTAATGTTGGAATTTAATAAGTGAATTATTATTAAATTTTGATTTTTGAATGGAGATTTAACTTTATAAAATCATGAATATAAGGGTATTTGAATGACTGTTTTAAAAGTGAAATTATATGATTTTATAAGCTAAAAATGATTTAAATAAAAATATAATTATTTGTGAAATGATATTGAATACTTGAAGTTAATTAACTGCATTTCTGAAATGCTATTAATTCTAATGTAAATGATAATACAACATTTATAAATGCTGTAGTTGATAATAATGAACCAAATGGCTAAGTTTAATTAAAGGTTATTATAGCATTTTTGTAAATGCTATAATTGTTGAATTTAACTAAGTTTTATTTGAAACTAATGTAACCCTATTACAGCATTTTTAAAAGCTATCTTTTGTTAAATTAAACTGTTTTGAATGTAACTTTCCGTAGCAATTTCTAAATGCTGCGAAAGTTGAATTTTCATCTGTTTTAATAAATTAAGTGAATAAATGAATTTTTAAAGACTAAAATTTTGGAAATTTAATTATTAAATATAATAACTTCATTTTATGATTTAAAATGAAGTAATTTGTTTCGAAATATAAACTATTTTGAAATGTGTTTTGTGATGGTATTTAAATTAAATAAAAATGAATGTGGTTTGGAAGATATGATATTTTGAATGATATTGAATTTTGAAATTATATTTGATTTTGAAATATAAATACCATTTTGAAATTTTTAACCACGGGATGTAATTAATTTATAGTTTAATTGATTCTTAAAGGATGGGCGATCCCAAGCATCCTTTAAGTTATTGTGCATTTCTACTACAGTTCACTTGAGTTGGTTTACATTATATAAGTATATATTGTCCTGACTCGAGTGTTTTATGTTTTACTTTACGCTCGGGTCAGCCTGAGTATTTACAGCTTAGCTTTGGATTTCTTTTCTGGAGCTAGGAATCGCTGGAGATTTTGCTTGTCTAGTTATCTATTTCCTTTCAGTTTCAGTTGTTCCATTTCAGCTCTGGTATTTATAACTTCTATGTATTTGTGATTCTATTGTATATGTTTTCAGACTAATATTATGTATTATGTTTTGAGAGTTTGTTATAGTAGCTTCATGAACTACTATGGTATTTTTATTTCCGCTGCGAGTTATTCTGATATTTCTGTGTATGTGATTCTGTGATTGTATTTCATTTGCTCCAAATTTATTTACAACGCGGTATTTTGAGCAATTCAAGTCCGACATGTGCGGATGCGAATGGCTGAAAATATCGGGTTGTTACAGTTGGTATGAGAGCTTTGGTTTTAGGCAAACCTTAGCCTGCGGAGCAAAAAAAAACTCATTTGAGATAGGGTAGAAATACCCTAAAATGAGTGAAATCAATCTCAGAATCATTTCCTTGTGAGAGAACGTATTTTCGAAGTATAAAATGATTTCCAAATGATTTTAAAGGATTTTTTAAAGATTATTTTGGTATAAAAATTTTCTTATTTTGAAAGAAAATTTCTGGACTTTATCCCTTTCGTATCCACCTTGTTAGTAAGTTTTGCTGATTAGGATTTCCTTAAAGTTTTGAACTTCTATCTTGGTTGGGATTTCTTCGATTAGGATTCCTTTGAATTTTGGAACATTCCTACTTGTTCTGAAATCTATTCCTATCTTCCCTAATTGCATTCTTTTGATTTTTGGAGCTTTCCATAACTCCACTTTGAATAACCTCTAAAGATCGGCAGTTCCGCCAATCTTTGAATGATTTGTAAGGGAGTGAAATTCCTTTACAATTGGCATTGATTCACTAGAGATTTTTGTATCCTCGGATGTCGATGCTATCTATCTCCTGCTCTACCCGGATTCTATCTCTAGCGAACGAAGGTCGATTTGCCTTAGATTTCCGTATTGATTATATTCCTAAAGTCACGGTTGACCGGTCAAGGTCGCCCGTGATTTATATAGGCTTATCTATCCTCTATTTGGTAATTAAATTATCTCATCTTCATTTGAGTTTATCTTCGAACTAGAATTCTATTTGATTAGAGTTCCTCTAATTTTGAATCTTTGTTTGTTTTAAATCCTTCCTTGAATCATCCTTTGGAAATTTATGTTTGGTTGTATTTTGAAATTGTGCATACATCGAAATTATTAAGGATGGCCATATTTTTATATATAAAAGTGAAATGTTTTCGATAAGGACTATATACCTTTCAAAAATGAAATTTTGAAATTTTGAAAGAATTTGAAATTTTGAAAATTTTATAAGAACTTGATTTATACAAAAATGATTTATAACTGAAGGGTTCTGAATTTGAATTTCGAGCAATCGAATTCCGGTGTTTTGAAATCGGTTTTAAGATTTTAGAAAATATATAATAATAATATGATTTAAAGATAATTTTTTTCAAATAAGAAATGTTTCAAATGTATTCGAATGAATTTCAATGATTTCGAAGGAATTTCGAAGAAGTCTTTCAAAGTTAATTGAAGTCCAGAACTCACTTATGTCGCTGGAAAATAATTTCGATGATGAATGCATGCATCATCAACATTGATTTTCGAGTTTCTGAGTGAGGGAGAGGCCACTCTAGTAGCTTTGCTATGAGAGTGATTTCGTGAAACCAATTTTGATTTCAGATTTCGAAGTATGGTTTGATATTCGAAAGATAGATCTGTGTGTGTGTGTGTGTGTGTCTATATATTTGAAATGATTTAAAGTAAGCCGGTGTTCAGTCCTCGAGATTCAGATTTGTTTTGGTATAACCCTATCTTTTGAAGTTGGTTTACTGATTTGTTGTTGACTTCCAACTCTTGGATTGAAAATATGATTTCTTCGACTATTTTGAAAGTTCGAGCACTTCCAAATCAACGTTAACTTTTCAAAGCTAAGTAATTTTGAAAAGTATAAAGTATTTGCTAAATTATATAAATTTAGTTTGTATGTTTCAAGTATGAAATAATATGATTTGTATAAGTTGAAACTGTTTTGTTAAGTAAATAAATAAGATTATTTTGAATTATACTAATATGAAATTTAGTTTTGACATGTTTTGGATAAAAAAAATTAGTCTTCAAATGTTTGAGAAAAATTTGGTTTTAAATGTTTTAACTTAGTAACATCTTTATGAAACTATTTATTTAACAAGTTGGAATAGATACATAAGTTGTACGTAAGTTGTTTTATTCGCATAATTAATTTGATCCAAGTTTGAGTACACAAGTTCGAGGTGAATTACACCATTTCGTGTTAGGATTTTTCATTTGAGTCTTGATGGCGAACATTTGATATGGATTTTGGGCTTGATTTTAGAATTCTCTATCATAGTATATGGCTATGCAAGGAGACTGATGGCTTCTAGTCGAGAAACCATATCGAAGTCCGCATCAGGGAAGTCGAATGGACAATACTAGTTCGAAAGCGAACTTGTGTGATCGAGCGAGCGATCGAATGTAATGTTGCGAAATGATGACATATGTACATCTTATATCCTAATATCATTGGTATACTTGACGCTGAAATTGAAAGTTGTTGGGTTGGATATCTTTGTAATTTAATTGGAATTTTTCTTTTATGAAAAACTACTATCACATTTAAAACCATTTTTCAAAACCATTTTTCTTTTATTCTTCTTAAACTAACTGTTTTATTCTATTTTTCATACAAACTATTTTATACACAAAACTATTCTTAATTAAAAATCTATTAGTAAACAAAGATGTTCAATCCCACATGGCTTTCCATGCAGCGAAATTTATTTTTGAAATTTTTGATTCTCATATAAGATAAACTTTATGTAAGTATAAGATGATTTTGAAAACCATTGATTTTGATAAATGAATAATTGAAGCTTATATTAGTATGAAAGGATATTTGGTTTACCTGTAATTTGAGTTTATTTAAAAATAATGGATTTATGAAATAAATATTTCAACACTAAGTAATAATGAAGAAAAATTTGAGATATATGGAATTATAAAATTTAGTTTTGAAATATTGTATATTTAAGCCTTGAAATATATTTAAGATTTAATAGTTTATTTTGTGGATCAAATCTTTATTTGAAATTTTACAATATTTGAAATGGTTTTGTTGGACAACTAAATTGAATTGAAACTGATGGTTTGAATTTAATTAAAATTGGAAATTTTGGATTTGGGTTTAATTGAATAAATTTGTGAAATGTAAAGAATTGAGGGAATGTTTTATGATTTCAAATGTATCATTTCAAAATGTTATTATTCTCAATGTGTAATGATTTCAAGTATAAGGTTTGAAAAGATTTATAACTTTGAAAGTATTATGATTTTTGAAGTGAATATATGTTTGAAATGGAAATGAATTTGTTTGACCTAAATTTTGTTGATTTTGATTATTTTCTAAATCTATGGCTTTAAGAAATTTGAAACTAAATATATGTAATTTGGAAGAAATGATTTGGTGAAATCATATATGATTTTTAAACCGAAATACTATTGAAATGAATTAAAATTGAGAACCTTTTTTTTTAAAAATACTTTGATTTGGGAGTTATCGAACTTATATAAAATTGATTTGTATAAGTATGCAGTAGATTTGAAAACTATTGATTTGAAAACTGTTGATTTGAAAAGGTACCCAATTTTGAAAAGTGAAATCTTATATAATCAAAATCTATATAAGTGTGATTTGATATACTATTGTTTTGAAAAGTATTTGATTTGAAATGAAATCATATATAAAATGAACTTTATATAAGTATGATATTTGGAAGTGATTTTGAAAGGTACTATATGATACATATTTTTGAAGTAAAGATATGGAAAGTGCCTTCTGCTTGATATCCGCTTTGTGGCCACACTGTGGATTCATTCTATCGATATTATTCTCTCTCTTTGATTTGGGTTTTTCGGATATGATACTCGAGTGTCCATCGAATTCCATGGCGATCTCCATGGTCTTATGATCGCGACTACATAGCGCAACTGCCTGGCTGAGCTGGCCTGGGGGTACGGATTGTTTCCTGGGGGATCCAGGCGTAACCATTGTGTATCCTGCACTCTATGTAGGTCGCATTAGTAGCGCAAATGCCTGGCTGAACTAGCCTGGGGGTACGGATTGTTTCCTGGGGGATCCAGGCGTAACCATTGTGTATCCTGCATTCTACTCGTCATCATGGCGTAACTCGCAGGGCTGAGAAAGCTTACGGATATGGATTGTTTCCTGGGGGATCCAGGCGTAACCATTGTGTATCTACGACCCATGGTTAGACAACTGTTTCGGTTTGGTTGATTTGTTTGGATTGTACTTTCCATATCTGTTTTTTTTAAAAGAGTTTTCTAGTATTTTCATTGGGTGTTGAAACAAGTCTACTAATTACCCGGAGAAGTCTAGCTTTGCGCCTGATCAACGCACTGCCAGAATCTACAGGAACGAGGATAAACTTGTTAAGACATCGAGTTATAAAAGTATTTTGATAAAGTACTATATAAAGAATATTTTGATCAGTTATTTTCCCTTCTAAAAATTTAAAATGTTTTAAATATTGTTTACTTTGAACCATCAAATTTGAATCAAATGACTATTCATCATACTAAAAAAAAATTAAATTGAAATGTATAATGGTTCAAATAATGGTTCATCCTTGTCTTTCAACCTGATTTACCTCCTAGCTATCTTTTTTCCCTACCTTCTTTCGGGGATGCATTCCAACCTATTGCTCTTTCTTGTTGTTTCTCCGCTTCCTTCCTTTTCGAGGACGAAAAGATTTGAGTGGGGGAGAGTGTAACAACCCTAGATTTTTATGTATATTTTAATTTTGACTTTATTTCATTTTGAATTTTTTTAAAACTTGTTTCATTTCAAACATTTCATTTTTAAATATAAGTATTGATTATTATGTGAATTATAATTTCAAACAGGTATAAATTGGATATTTTACTGAAAGATGAATTTCTGTTCAAACTGGTCAAACTTTGACTTTTAAATTTCAAATTTAAATATTTAAACTCGTAAATTTTATCTTTTATTATGAAAATATATTTAACAACTTGAATACTGCTTTTTGTTTCGTTGAAAACGGACTTAAACTGTGAAAGTTATGCACATTTCAATTTTGAGTATAATTTGTTTTATTTTGCAATTTTGTCTATTTTAGATTATATAAATCATATTTTCTTTGTTATATTTTATTTTAATATGTGTCAATATGTTATTTTATGTATATTTTTGTTTTTTTGATATTTTTAAAGTGATAATATAATTTTTCCAAAATTTATTGCATATATTTTCTATTTTTAAAGGCTAGTTTCCATTTTTTTTGCTATTTTCTTCATTTAAATTATATTTAATTAAAATTTATTTATTTATTTTTATGCATGCATTTTATTTTTGTGTCTTTATCTTTATTTATAAAAAAATTCAAGTACACAAAAATTTTCCAGAGTTCATTTCATTTATTTTCAAATTTTCTAGCCTAGTTTACATTTTCTTTGCTATTTTCTTAATTTAATTATATATAATTAATATTTATTTATATATTTTTGTTTATTTAATAAATTTTCGTGTTTTTATCTGAATTTATATGCATTTTTCAGTTATTTAAAAATTGTAAAAGGAATTATGGAAATATGAAGAGTTTGAGACCATTTATTTGCCTAAGTCCTTTTGTATTCCGCCGTTTTATTTTCAATCAATGCATCATTATTTTGGCCGATTCTTTTCTGATTGCTTCAGCCACTTCTCTCTTCATTTTTCATGAAACAAAAGTTTCTCATCCAAAATTTTCGGCCATGAAATCCTGAAGCAAAAGTTTGGTAAAGTTCTTCTTCTTTTTCGCTTATTCTTCTTGTTTTCCTTGTCTCTTTGCACTTGTCTTCACCTTTGTAGCTCAGCCCTTGCTCCTCCACCACCATAGCCACCTCCACCACCACCACCACCACAACCAGCTGCCATCCCCTCCAGCCCACTGTCCATCCATTGCCGTGGCCATCCATGATGTAGATCCACCAAATATTTGAGCAAACTCCACCTAAACATGCATTGCCAAGCTCCTTTACCTTCACCACTCCACCACATCACCTTGGCCGACCTTTGCATCATCACCACCAGCCACTTGCTGACCTGAGACCCCTGCCACATTAGTACATGACCCTACCAGGCCTGGCCGTGCCTATGTATGCTTAGGGCTGAACCATTTATGCACAGAAATTCTACTTTGGTTACCTTGATTTGAGTTATACATGCCTATACACTTCATCTCCTTCATATCCATGTTATGGCCGACCCTATTGAACCCAAACCTGATTCAAAACCATCCCATAACAGTGCCTTTCCAGTCCATAGCTGAAGCATACAAGGTTGAATGCAAGTGCAAAAGTTCTAGCTTTGAATTGTGTAGTTATTCCTAGCATTGTTTTGTAATATCTTGGTTTGTAATTCATGTTTGTATTTGTTTTGTTCGATATATTTAAGGAAATTAATCTTTGGCTCTCCCGATCTCAAATCTTATTCATGTTGTCGTGCCTTCGAAGATTCCTTGTCTTGTGTTTTGGTTGTCATCTCCAGCTTAAACAGGTGAGTAAATCTCACCAGACTAATATGTACTTATATAGTGATAAACTGCCATCACCTGAATCTGTAAATGCATATCATCCTGTTATAACTGCTATATTTTATTCATATGAAGTTCACACCTATATTTACACTTGTTATACCATATGTTACTATTATTTCATGTTATTCTGTTATTTTCATCAGTTTATCACACTGCAAGTTCCCTGTAGACACTTTAGAATAGGAGAAAATCGTTATGGGATGAAATGATAGGCCTGAATGATTTTCAATTATTTTCTTTTACTTGGGATTGCGGGTTTGAAATGATCAAACCCTGGTTTTCTTTGTAAATTACGGGTTGAAATGATATATTACCCGTATCACTTCATCTAGGCTAGAAAATGAAATGCAGACCCATTGTTAAAATATGTTTTTCTAAAATTTTTAAATTATTTTAGAAATGTAAATATTATAATATTTTGATTTAAATTTGACTAAAAATGATTTTTGTAAAGCATTATTGATTTTCTGAAAATTTATAAGTGAAATAAATAAATGGTAAAGTTAGAAAATCTGAAATGTAAGTTATTTTGGAAATTAGAATTTGGTGATAAATGGAATTTAAATTAAATATGAAAATATGATAAATTTATGATATTTTGAATTAAATGAATTTAAAATGATTTTATAATATATTAATGATTTTTGAATAAAGTTAAAATGCGAAATGAATGAATATTTAGGTTGAAATTTGGAAATATAACTAAAATTGGAAATTTGTGAATTTGGCTTAAAAGTGAATTTTAAGTTAAGTAAATAAAAATGAAATTAAGTTATATTTGAAAATTTTAAACTTAAATGTTAAGTTAAATTTAATGTAATGTATTTAAAATTTAATGTTGGAATTTAATAAGTGAATTATTATTAAATTTTGATTTTTGAATGGAGATTTAACTTTATAAAATCATGAATATAAGGGTATTTGAATGACTATTTTAAAAGTGAAATTATATGATTTTATAAGCTAAAAATGATTTAAATAAAAATATAATTGTTTGTGAAATGATATTGAATACTTGAAGTTAATTAACTGCATTTCTGAAATGCTATTAATTCTAATGTAAATGATAATACAGCATTTGTAAATGCTGTAGTTGATAATAATGAACCAAATGGCTAAGTTTAATTAAAGGTTATTATAGCATTTTTGTAAATGCTATAATTGTTGAATTTAACTAAGTTTTATTTGAAACTAATGTAACCCTATTACAGCATTTTTAAAAGCTATCTTTTGTTAAATTGAACTGTTTTGAATGTAACTTTCCGTAGCAATTTCTAAATGCTGCGAAAGTTGAATTTTCATCTGTTTTAATAAATTAAGTGAATAAATGAATTTTTAAAGACTAAAATTTTGGAAATTTAATTATTAAATATAATAACTTCATTTTATGATTTAAAATGAAGTAATTTGTTTCGAAATATAAACTATTTTGAAATGTGTTTTGTAATGGTATTTAAATTAAATAAAAATGAATGTGGTTTGGAAGATATGATATTTTGAATGATATTGAATTTTGAAATTATATTTGATTTTGAAGTATAAATACCATTTTGAAATTTTTAACCACGGGATGTAATTAATTTATAGTTTAACTGATTCTTAAAGGATGGGCGATCCCAAGCATCCTTTAAGTTATTGTGCATTTCTACTACAGTTCACTTGAGTTGGTTTACATTATATAAGTATATATTGTCCTGACTCGAGTGTTTTATGTTTTACTTTACGCTCGGGTCAGCCTGAGTATTTACAGCTTAGCTTTGGATTTCTTTTCTGGAGCTAGGAATCGCTGGAGATTTTGCTTGTCCAGTTATCTATTTCCTTTCAGTTTCAGTTGTTACATTTCAGCTCTGGTATTTATAACTTCTATGTATTTGTGATTCTATTGTATATGTTTTCAGACTAATATTATGTATTATGTTTTGAGAGTTTGTTATAGTAGCTTCATGAACTACTATGGTATTTTTATTTCCGCTGCGAGTTATTCTGATTTTTCTATGTCTGTGATTCTGTGATTGTATTTCATTTGCTCCAAATTTATTTACAACGCGGTATTTTGAGCAATTCAAGTCCGACATGTGCGGATGCGAATGGCTGAAAATATCGGGTTGTTACAACAGTTGTTAAAGTGGTTTTCGGTACTGGCAGAGAGTATGACAATATCGATCTCGGTCTCTTTAACAACCAAACGCTCACTTCACACTATGGTCATTTTACTTCAAAATAGTTCATACTACATATCGAAATATCATACATTTCAAAGTCATATCACTTTCGAAATCATATTACTTTCAAATCATATCACTTTAAAAATCATTATTCACTTTAAATCATTTTTATTTCCAATAATCATAATCACACAATAGTTTATATATTAAAATAGTTCAAACTAGAATTGCTTTCTACCAATTTTACACATTAATTCAAATCAACCTTTAGTTTTAAATTTAATTTAAATCAATCTCAATTCAAATTCTCATTAAAACCATTTTAATTTATCAATTTCAAATCCAGATTTGAACTTCTACCATTTCAATTTCAATAGGTTTCAAAGTTAAATATTCAAACATTTACAATAACTCAATTTGATAAATTTGATTTATATTTCCAAATTCAACATTTAATTTTATTTAAATTTGAAATTATTCGCTAAATCATTTCTTATAACATTTAAATGAATCTCAAATTACAATTTTAAATAAAAAATCAATAAATCAAATATCTAACTTCAATTATATATAAATTCTAAAATATTCACCCTGCACCTTTTATAAGCATTTAAATAAAAAAATTGATTACAAACTTAAACCAAAATTTTAATATTCTACTTTATTTAAGTTCGACAATATTCATTTAATCACCTCCACTTAAATCAAGTTGTAATATCGTACCTTTCAAAATGTCAAAATTAGTTTCTTATCAAATCTTATTAAATTCCTAAACAAATTAAATTATAAATTAACTTAAATTATCTTTCCAACCTTTATTTTATTAAAGTAAATACAAAATTTAATTTAAAAATATTAATATAAATTGTAATTGAATATTAAAAATATTATACATATTAGTTAAATTAATTTCTTATTAAATTTTATTATATTAATTATTATTATATTAAATATTACCATTATAAAATCCATATTGAATCTTATTTATATATTTAAAAATAATAAAATTATAAGTAAAATCTTAAAATTTATATTTTTCAAAATTTAACTTATAAATTTAAAATTTCCAAAACATATAATTCAAAATCTAAATTTTTACACATATAATAAAATTTGAATATCTATATAATATATTTTTAAAATCAATATTTATTAAAACCCATATATATTTCCTTTCAAACCTTTGGAAATTATTTTTCAAAATGGACTAATGGTGTCCGTATATAATTTTCTATCCTATGGTTAGTGATATGGATATTTATCATTTCAATCTGCAATAATTTAATATTTACGGGTATATATCATTTCAAACCGTAATCCCAAAATTTCAAAATCAAAGAAAGTCGCTTAGATTTATCATTTCAACCCATAACGATTTTTCCCTAATCTACAATATCGTTAGGGTATGTATCATTTCAACCCATAGGGAATTTCTAACTATCAAGGAACTTACAGAGTGAGAACAATAAAAATAATATTATAAAATGACATACATATCAATAATAGGCATATATCATCATTAACAATTTAAATGTAATATATATAATAGGTTATGGTGTCATATGTCATGGGTAAATAATTGCAGATAATGGCATATCATATTTAACAATTAAATAACTAACAATTCAGGTTTAACAATATATTTCAATCGTCATTTCATGTGAATTAAATTTACTAAATATAAGAATGTTAATCGTGAGTGATTGCTTACCTTTTGGGGCTAGAGAAAACGAGAATACGAAGCAACAAACACGGATAAGCACGGACCGAACAAAGCAAGAAGCTGCTGCGATATGAATCCGAACAGCAGCAAAGCAAAGCGACTAGCTGGCACGATCTCGAACTTGATGGATCCAATGAAACAAATATATATGGCTATATATTTAAAAATCTAAAATTTAATACACGTATTTTAAAAATAAAATCTTTAATATATATTTTTTAAAAAACAATAATAAATTTAAAACACATATATAACAAAATCAAAATCTATATATACATATATTTCAAAGCCGATATCAAAATAAAATCTTTATATTTTACATTTCAAAATAATCATTTCTTAAAAACACATATATTTAAAAGTCATATATATATATATATATATATATATAATATTTAAAATCAATACTTATACATATACTTATTTAAAATCAAAATACATATATATTATATTCAAAATCTATCCTGATAATATATATACGTATATGCACTGCCATATACATATAATTTACTTGGACATGCATATCAACTGACAATGAATTATAGGTGGCAGGTGCTCTGGTCAGGCAAACTGATGGGATTCCAAGCGGAGAAGGCAGCGGCTTCAAGGTAGAGGGAGGTAAGGAGGCTCTGGCAGCTGTTGGAGTTCAGTGGGAGGGCTCAGGCTTTCAAGGTGGTGCGACCATTGGTTGTGGCAGATTTAAGTGGTCGAGAGGATGGGTCTGGGTGATGTGATGAAGGTTTGGGTCGGTGAACGGGTAGAATGTTTGGAAGGTTTGAGCTTCACGGTAGAGGGAAGACAGTTGGGCGAGCTTGAGGGGTGCTGGTCAGGAGGTTGTACACATGGCCGAGGCGGCTGATGGCGTTGATGGAAGAAGTGAAGGTTGTCTCATGTTCGATAGTGACGGTTTACGTGAAAAGGTGGAACGGGGTGATAGAATTTAGGAGAAGATCGGAGCAGGTAGGGTCATGAAAGTAGGGTGGTAATGGAGTTGCTTGGCGAAAGAGAGTGGCTGTGATGGATGCATGGTGTTTGGTGGATGGGTTCGAACGGTTATGAAGGAATGAGTAAGCAACTGTGGGTGTGGCTTAGCACTAGCAGAGGGAGGGGATTGGCGGTAGGGGACCACGGTAGAGAGAGAAGGTTGAGAGACCGAGGAAGAAAAATAGGGAAGGAGAGATATGCGAGCAAGGGAAGGATGATACGTATGCAAAGGAAGAGGAAGCAGGAACAACTGTCAGAGGTAAAGATATATGAACGCATACAAATATAATATAGATTCTCTTCTTCTTTTTTTCAATGTAACCAGAGTTAAAGAAAGAGAAGGGAAGAGAATGAAAGGACACGTAGCAATATATTGAGTATCTAAGGATTTACAAAAGGCACAAATGTGAATTTAGGATTTAACAATGCAAATGACTATTGATATTATACGATTGGCAGTTGAAAAGACAAAGGAAACAAAAAGGTCCAATACGAAACCGATATGTCAAATCGTTTTGTCGATTTCGTCACGTACCGGATACCGAAATGCACAAACGAATATACTACGAAGACCAGCATGACGAGATGAACAGAGTCGTGCATAGATATTGGTTGTACGACCATCCTATCATAAGTCGATATTTCGCTGCAAAACTGCTGCAAATTCACCGAAAATAAGACAAATGGGGCTAGAGAATTCCAAATTTGACGAAATGAATTATGATGACTCACTCAGACAATAGTTTATTTTTATTATATAAAAATATTTAGATTTAAAAAACATTTTATTTTTATCTAATTTCAACTGATTTAAAATTGAAATTGGAAATTACACAACGAACTAACTTTCGTATTTACCAGTGAAAATCTGCCATTCGCTATGCTTCAACAGATGCATGCCAAATATCAAATTTTCATTGCTAAATTTCATTGTTTAATTTCAAGCAAAAATTTTTAGTTAATTACGTGATAAAAATCGTTAAAATTTATGGGCCGTTATAGCCATTTTCACTCGTTAATTAAAACAAGTTATTTTCAAAATCGAGTAAATCACCTTTGAATCAATTTTAACAGTTTTATTATCTACATTCTTATCAATAGAAATTAAATAAGCCTTTAAATCATTTTTATCCAAATAAAATCCAAGATTTAAAATATTTAAACGATTTTCAATTATTAAATTCAACAATTAAATTATTCAATAAATTGCTATATTTGAAATTCAAGTTATTAAATTTATAAAATTAACTTTCCAATATTTAAAATTAGTTAAATATTCCAAATTCAAATACCTAAAATTCTAGATCGTTATAAGATTTATGAATATACCTTTGTAAAAGTATTTAGGTACAAGAATTTGTAAAGTGGTTTTAATTAATGAAAAGACAAATTAAAGAGGCTTAGTGTTTGCTTTGTGCTTAATCATGCTTGGTTAAATCTTTGGACTAATTATTTGTTATTTGGAGTTAAGCAACCGACTATCAAATCTTGGTCAGTTTTAACTGTTGTTATTAGTTCGGAGAGACCGGGTATTTGAACCAAAAATGGCACACACACCTAGAAGATTAACTGGAGAAAAAATGAAGAAATTTAAATGAAAATGACTAGGAAAGAACACATAACAATTTATACTGGTTCGGCTAATCTTAGCCTACGTCCACTTTGTGATTTTATTGATTATCTTGTTGAGTACGTGCAGGAGTTCTTATGGATCGGTATAAACCCAACATGATTACAAGAAATTAGAGTTCAGGAAAAGTAAGATCCAAAAGATCCTTATGCCCCTCTATTTATAGACATAGGAAGCCTAAAGTCTATCTCCATCTTGTTTTCCAAACCGTAGACCGATTCTTTAAGAAAATAGGTTGACACCTTAGTATTTTGTCTGGATTGATACCTATCTGTAGACTTGGATCTGTACCGATCCATGAGATTGCCAAATTGGGTGTCTTAAACTTCTTGTCTTGGCTCGATTGATGGTTATCTTTGCAATTCCAAACTTATTTGCACATTATTTGCTTATTTCTAAGTCCAAATGAAGGATCTATGGTGGAATAGAGTTGCTGATTCAAGTGCTCATGGAGATCTCTAGAGAATTACATTGGATCGGCAAAAAAAATATGAAATAGGCTTCTAGCATTAGGTAGAATGAGTAGGAGGAGCCGGGGCAAGTTTGGTGAAGTTTTCGTGGATCGGTACCAATCCATGAGTTGGATCGGTCTTCAGCCAACTTCTTGTTGGATTTGGGTCTTTTGTTCTTGTGTTGGTTTGACTTCAGCCTTGTGACTTTTTTTGCACTTGGGTTCTTGACTCTAGGTATGTTGCCATAAGGAAATTAGTCATCATTGGATGAAGGAAGTAGGATCGGTACCTATCCATGAGTTGGATCGGTACCGATCCAACACTTAGATGAATTTGGGCTCGTTTTCTTATGAGATCATCTTGCTTCCGCCTTATGATTTTGATTGTACTCGTTCTTTGGACCTTGTTGGCCATTTCTCCAGGCCCCCTATCATAATAATTTTCAAGCTCGATTTGTCCATTTCATTTAGATACTGCCTATCCAAAAGACGGGATAACACTTGTCCCCAAAAGTACATCTTTTTTCAAACATGATATGCTTTGAATCAAGACAGGTTATTATCGCTGTGAAGGATTCCACTCCATGCATCGAATGGTCGTTACCCTTCTTCGAATGGCTGTGAAGAGTTACATCTTAGCCATATGTCACAATGCTTGGCCAACATCTATTGTTATAAATCTAGAATATGCTTTAATGAACAATCGTTCCAAGCTCAATAATTTTAAATTGGTTCCTTCTTTGGATTTTTCAGGTTTAGAACTGTTTCTTCCAATTCTAGCCGTTGGATGTTGAATATACTTACATATATGCATAAGTACATATGTGCACATTCTTGTTGGATTCGAAGCTTATGAACATGCTTATGGAAGCATAGATAGACCATCTTTTCCATTTTTGTTGCCTTAAGAATCAAGTTCCTAGGTTTATATAACCCAATTCTTCAACCTTTATCTTCATCTTTGCCTTTGCTTTGCAGCCAGTGTTGTGTAAATTCGGCCTCCGCTTTTGTTTTCAGCTTAGGCATAAATAAAACTTGTACTTTTCTTTCCAAGATCTATTTCGAATGTGAATAACAAAGACATTTGTTTTTCTCAAGCCTTGAGCAAATTTACCTAAGCATTTCAAAAACGCGCTTTCCACTCGATGTACTTATAATCCATTCCTTTTCATAAATATTGTCGATATAAGCAATTAGCCTGTTCTGTAATTTTCCAGTTCGTCGTTCTTGTGAATGTAAAGCAATTATTAAAGTTCCAATCTCTAGGCATTTATATGTAACCATATTGAATTCTTGAATATTATCATACTTCGATCACTTGGAAAGGTGATTTAAACATTCTTTTATAGTAACTTTAAATGCGATTGTGTCTGCCTCTACACACTGGTCGAGGTTCGGAAGAGATCTCTCCTAACTCCAGGTGTAGAATTTTTTCCTAGCCCACTACAAGCAATATTTGAATGCTCTTGTTTTGGACCACATTTAATTTCGAGCATTACTCGAGGTTAACCACTTAGGATAGTGGCTCAGGTATCCTTTTCCAAGGTAGTGATCTTCAACCGTGCCAAACTCCAGACGATGATTTGAGCTATTTACTTAAGACCGTAGTTTGTACATCCTCATCCGTTATGTTTACTTGGGATCACACAGACTCCGGGCAATGGACAATACTATTATGAGATCTATCCTACTCTAGGCATAGATCTTTGTCTCGCCTCCTTTGGGCAAGATATAAATGCTCTGTTAAACTTCAGGCATGAGCTATAAAAGCCAACGGTCTCATTCAACCTTTTGAATTTTTATACACATATCCCCTTTCTAAGGATAAGAGTTAGTGGATGGATGGTCAAGTCATATCCTTTTTGGTTTGTACTCCTACCCCTATATCAAAGGCGAGAGTTAATGGTTGGACAGTCATATCATGCCTATTTTAGTTTATACTCTTGTCCCTACATCAAGGGCAAGAGTTAGTGGATGGACGGTCAAGTCATGTCCTTCTTCATTTATACTCCCACCCTGCATCGAGGCCAAGAGTTAGCAAATGGACGGTCAGGTCACTGCATCGAGGGCAAGAGTTAGCAGATGGATGGTCAGCTCACATCCTTCTTAGTTTATATTCCTGCCCTGCGTCGAGTGCAAGGGTTAGCAGATGGACAGCCAGTCATGTCCTTTTCGGTTTATACTCTTGCCCTCGCATCAAAGGCAAGCGTTAGCGTACAAATTGTAACGACCCGCCTTTTTGGACGGTTTAAACCGACGATCAAATACACATGCCGATTCCAAACCATTCAAAAGGGCAGATGGTTATTGGGGTAAATAAGAAAAGAAAAGAAAGAGAAATAAAGGAAAAGAAACAACACAGAATCTCGCAGTGGAACGATAAAATATAATAGTCAAATAAACAATTCATGAAGCTGTTTACTATACTTTGACAATTATTTATACAACATTTATCAGAGTTATACATATACAACAGAACAATTAAAATAATGCACCAGACAACATGATGCAAGGGTAATAATAGTAATAGTATACCAAATCTTCGTCTTCATCCTCCAAAATAGATCTTCAAAAATCTGAAAAACTCAGGACTGGCCCGAGCGTAATCAAAAGACAAAACACTCGAGTCAGGACTAAAATATCCTTATGAAAGTTAAATCAATCGTAAATAAATATGAGTGTAACGGCGTCAGAGATGTTTACGGGGTTTGATATCTCATATCCAGTGTCAACGTGCGTGCAATAACTTAAGTGATGTTACGGGATTTTCCATCTCTTAAGGATTCGTTAAACTATCTACTATGTAGTAATGTACGCTAAGTAGATAATGCCTATAAGTAATATAAAGTATCAAAATAGCGTTAAGGCATTACCATAATCCCCCTTAACACATTTTTATAATGCCATAGTCTATACAGCACCATAAGCCCCACCGTAAACTGGTGGTTATCAGAGGGTACCCCATAGGTATGACACAAAACATAACGTAGTGGTCGCGAATAGGATAATCAGTATGACAAGGTACATGAGGCGATACCAACTAGGATACTAGTAGTTGCATGATCCGGACTGATGTTGAGCATAGCCAGTAGCTACACCAACACCGCGAAACAACACTCCCAAATCAAGTGGTGCACCCAAATCGAATCACAAATGTAATAGATATGGTATCGAAGAAGTGTGTCCGCTAGAGGTGGCGAACATCAATGGCCCGGCGCTGCTCCTGTTTTAGTCATGTCAGGGGTCATCCAATATCGTTCTCTTTCTTCAGTCAACGCGTTCACTAAACCATCCACTTCATTCTAGATCAACACTCCACGTATAATAGTTATCAAAGTGGTTTTCGATATCGACAGAGAGTATGTCCATATCCGATCCCAGTCACTTTAATAACTACGTATTATTACACCGTTGGCTCTTTTACATTTCAAATTGATTCATAATTGATATCAAAATATCATATTCGCTTCAAAATCAAATCCATTTCAAATATCATCGTATCTATTCAAATGTGAAAATTCCGTTTCAAAAATCATTTTTCGCATCAATATCTCATTTCGATTTCAAAATCATTTCGAAATTCAATTTAGGTTGCAACTTCATTTAACCCAATTCGTATTCAAATTCAAGATTTAAACATAAACATTTCGCCTTATTAACCAGCTTGAAAATTTTAGAAAATAGTTTAAGTAGTTTAAAAGTAGTTTTAAATAATTAAAATAGTTAAAATACTTAAAGTTTTAAAATGGATTTAAAATAGATAAGTTTGTTTAAAATAATTTAAATTGGGTTAAGTAGATTTGAAATAGATTAAAATAATTTAAGTATTCAAAAATGGTTTATATAACTGAGTAATTTGGAAAACAAAATAAAACAGCTTCAAAACCAAACCATTTCAATTATAACTTCCCAATTCAAAACAATTTCAATTTCCCTTCTACCGATTCAATTTGGATTTCAACTCAAATCCATGTCAACTTTGACTTCAATTTTACATTCACCTTTAATTTATTCAATTTCAATTTATATCGATTTGGAGCTTGATGTTCAAAATACCAATTTGTAACACTTAACAAAATTATCCTTCAATATTCAAATTTAAATCCAAATTTCAAATATGATTCAATTCCAAGCTCGATTTCAAAATATCATTTTTTTTATCACTTTTTCTTAGTAATATTCAAAGCTCGAATTAAGGTTAAATCTTTAAACAAATCAATATTCGAAATTCAATCATATCCCCATTTTAAATTCCAAAGTCTCCACTTTAGATTTTTAACAATTTCTTTTAACCAAAAGTTATTTCAACATTCCAAACTCAATTTTTCGATAAATTCGATTTCTATAAATTGATTTCTATTTATAACTTTTAAATCAAAACATTTTAATAAATTTCAAATCGACGATTTTAAAAATTTTAAATTTAGCCAATCCGGTGTCCGTATATAATTTTCTATCCTATGGCCAAGTGATTAGTTATTTCAATTAAATGTCAGGGATGAATATATATCACTTAAATCAAATCATAGTGTCATATGTATGCATAACAGGATATATATAAGCAAATAAACATCCAAACATTTAAATATCAACCAATAGCATCCATCGAAATACATCATCCAATAGACAATACAATTCATGGCAATTTCATAGTCATCCATGTCAGGTAATTTAATCGCAACTCAATTTCAATTTCAATTTTAACTGTTAATTTAATTTTCAACGGTTAATTCAAATGACAATCTATATGACAATTAAATTCTATCAAACAATGACAAATAAAATTCATCACTTCATAATATCAATTTTAACTAGCATAAAGATATTCAGTACGTTGTGAGCGTTATAAAACACTCACCTTGATTTCAATGTAGTTCCAGCGTTTTATTTCGAATAAAATTAAACGAGCGTTTAATTTTACTCGAAATTTTCACTAGCTCCAAACGATTCCAATCTAGCTCCATAGCGTAGTGCTCGACAATACGAACCCGTCGCAATTCGTTTCGTCACAATCCGACCTCGTATCAACAAGTTATAGCAGTTTAAAGATCATACAAATTTATTATATACAAAATTTACAACTTTTATTTTTAAATTTTAAACCTAATCTCGGCCGTCCATCCCAGCAAAGAAATCAGGGCCGCATGCTTCTTTCTTCCACACGTTCGTTCCTAGGCAACATCCTGTTCGAAGAACCCATATGGCCGCCCCCTTCAACCAATTTTCGCCATCACCTCGGTCCACTTGAGGACGATCAAGCGACACCATCTCGAAGCATATCGCGCCACCAACCCTCGGCTAGAGACCGGCCACGTGCGGCCTCCCCGTGTTCTCGAACGACGTGAACAAACGCACGACTTTGAGGAGCAATTGTCGTTGATTCGTCTCACCAAATTCGATCATCACCGTTGATCGCGTAGAGCTCGAGGAGATCTACAATCTTCTAGTTGAAGCCTTCTGGAAATAATCGATGGATTGGAAGGAAATTAAGGAAGAAAATCGAGCAATTCTGGCCTTTGAATCAATAAGAGGCGGCCGGCCATTTTTCTAGGGTTAGGGTTTATTTTTGAAAAAAAGAAACTAATGAAGTGCTTTTATAGAAAACGATAAACACTATACATCCCGGGTTTTCGAACTTCGATTTACGCGCGGTGACCGGCGTTCCTAAGGTTTATCCCGCGTTCCGGACACAATGGAATAGGTTTCGAAAGCCAATTCGATCATTTGTGCGAGTTATGGCAATAAACGATCAATTTTAAATTAAACCGATTATACGATTTTCTAGGCGTTTTGGCTTGCTCCGGACAAACGGTAAATCCGATTGACATGAAATTTGAAATCTTACAATAATATCATGTTACGGATCCGATGAAACTGGTTTCGTCAAAATCCGAGATTGTTTGAAAAATGACTATTTTAACTCGTCAAATTAATATTAAAACAATTTCGATGCGTTTCGAGCTGCCACGGTCAAACGAAAACTCTGATTGCTACGAAAAATGAAATCCGATAATAACGAACTATTACGGATCCAATGGAACTAGTTTCGTCCAATTCTGAGACTGTTCGAAAATTGGCTATTTTTCAGTCGATAATTAAATATTAAAATATTCAATTTTCACAAATTTACTTTAAATTCAATTTTAAAAGTTCTACAACATCATTCTAACTTTAATATGATAAAATAAAATTTTACAAATCATTTTTAATCATATTAACCCGTTATTCAATTATTCAATAAATTCCAAATATTAAATTTAAACAATTCGATTATCCAATAATTCATTATCCTTTGAAATATTTGAAATTGAACTTATAAGATTCAACTTTTTAAAACCAATTCACATCTTAGAACACTATTTCCATTTTATAGTTATTCAATTATTCAATAAGTCTTAAATATTTACTTTAAACAATTTACCTATTCAATATTCAATTATTTAATTTTAAATAGATTTTACTTATCAATCAATTACTCTACTATACCCGATGAATTCGACATTTATTATCCTATCCAACTATTGATTTCAAAGGCATTCACTAAGTAGCATTTATTTTTCAATACTTATTACTATTCAAATCTTCGAAACCAATCTATTAAAATTTGTATTTCTACCTAAAAAATTCACAATCCTTATTCACTTATTTACACTTGTTTTTCCATATATTCCCTTAACCAAGTTATAACATTTGAGTTAACTCAATTATATTGGAACTCCATTCAATCTATAAATAATTATTTGGATAGTTATTGTCGCAATTCATTCCAGTTATTATTATTCCAAACGAATTACAATTTTTTTTCTAACCTTAAATCATGAAATCTTATTAAATTAGCTATTTTAATTATCGAAAATTTACGGGTCGTTACACTCTCCACCACTCAAAACTTTTCGTCCCCGAAAAGGAAAAAGAAGGGAAAAGGAACCAAGTACAGAATTCAACACTAGATATATTTTATTCAAAGTTACCAACTTATAAAACAATGAAATTCCATTTATAAAGTCATGACTACGCTTCCACTAAGTTACTCCGAACGGCTTTTTAATTTTAAAAGTTAGTTATCAAAACAAGTTATAAAAAAAATTAAAACTTGAAAAATTTCTAACACCCGGATTTACGAAAAATTTCGGCAGAGTCTCCTTTGCGCGGCTCGATCCGAAAAAAAAATGACAGTATATATATCACAAATATACATCTCATCAAGTGATGAGGCATCCCGCAGGGAAAAAAGTGTAAAAGTACGGTATGTAATCCGAGATATGTACCTTATATATTATTAGCGAGCATATACGGCTAATATAGCGAGAAAGCGAGCTCCAAATGCGAAGCAAGTGTAATTCGCACCTACTAAACACTCAACAAACCATGAGAAACATGCATATATGAAAATAATACCAATATACATCATATAGCAACATAACAACTACATGTGCCAACATAGCAAATGCAACAAAACAACAAATGCATCCACCAAATCAATTATCATCCAACTATCATCCAACAAATCCATAATCAATCAATATAAATTCACTTCTCATTAATATTTATTCACTTGGTTTTCAATTTTAATCACAGCTGATTCATTAACATTGGATTTTACTAACATTCATTCTCAATTCAATTAGTTAACATCCACTAATTTATATTTACATTAGTTCACTTCCAATTTGAATCAAATTAAATTCTATTTAAATTCATTTAACTTCCAATTTGATTTCAATGATTTATAGCTTTCAATTTCATTAACACTTAATGAATTATATACAATCAACTAACAATCATATAACAACCAAATCATATCCAACATAACCAAATTATTAATTTTACATTCAATTTGGTTTATCTCTTTTATATATATATCCTGTTATATAATTTTAAAAGAATCATTTTATATTCGGCATCTTAAATTTCCAATATTAACTTTAATTAAGTCCGTAAGCCGTACATATATCATCCGTGAGCAATATCAATCTAATCGCTTATCGATCACACAATTTCACTTCCAACTAGTATCGTTCACCCGACTCTCTAGTGCGGACTCAGATTTGGTTCCTTGATTTGAAACTGTTACTCTCATTGCATAGCCATATACTATGATAGATAATTCCAAAATCAAACCAAAAATCCATATCCAGGGTTCGCCGTCGAAAATCGAGTGAAAAATCCTAACTTGGATCGATATAAACCATCTCGAAATTTTGTGCTCAAATTTGGATCAAATCGTTATGCGAACCAAATAATATACGTACAAAATAGATTTCTATCCAATTTATCTATACTAAATTATTTTGTTGACTTCTATTTTTTCACTTAATTACTCACAATCCATTATTCAGTTAGTATATTCATTTCTTTGCATAGCATATTCTTTAACATTATATTTTCTTAAACATCATATCATAGAATTTGCTTACTCAAGTTCATTTGAAACATTCTATATAATTTAATTAAATTCAATTTCATGTTCCAATTGATTCTTAGCTATACCAGATTCTTTTGTTTGTATTTACTTCAATTTCATAATTTTAGTTAATAACAAATTTATTTATGGAACATTTCATTAACCAGCACTTTAGTTTATTAATCATCATATAAAAGTCTAACCTCTCATAAATGACTTTTCTTAGTTTACAGTTATCTTAAAGGTTACAAATTCAAAAAAAAAAAATCTTTACAATCCCTTTGCAATTTATATTTATTTCCTATAACAAATTTACAAAGATATAATACGATTCATTTATCTTCTTTCTTAAGTTCACTTACTTGTTCCATTTATTCATTCATCATTTCATGCTATATTTAAGTATATATAAACTTTTTTCACAACCAAATTTTCCTTTTGTATACATTTAATTCCCTTTGAGTTTTCCTTGCTTGTATATTTCAATTACTTTCCGGTTCTGTTTATCTATATAATATCTCATTACATATCCAAAACATCATTTTAACTTTTAACATTTGGTAAGTCTTGTTATATGTTATCAAAATGTAATTTTGGTATTATACAAATTTATAGAATTTCATTTTACTTAATTAGAATGTTCACAAATTTAATTTGTTTAAATCCTCTTTACCTTTCAAATTTAAAGTTTTCCCAAACAATAGCTTAGATATCCTAATCCTCTTATTTTATAAATTTTGGTCATTCACATTTCATTCAAATAATTTGAAATTTTCTAATTAACATAACTTAGAATTTTAAATGCCCGGTTCTTTCCAAATCGTTTGAAATAAACATACTTATATCCTTTTAAACATATCAAATCATACCTTTGGAGTTTAAACCAAAACCCGTTTACCCAAAATAATTTAGAAGAAAAGCAAAGCTTCTTAGAAGTCTCCCCCACTTAGAGACTCGAAAATGAACGTCGATGATGCTACGCAGTCATCACCGAATTATTTTCCAGCGATAGAAGAGAGGAGTACTGAATTCATTCCTTCTTAAAATCGTTTCAAAATATTTCCCATAAATATTTTCCAACTAATATCACAATATATTTTCTTCAAAGCTTTGAAAACCATTTTAAAACCTCCGGGTCTTAAATTCAATATTTTCCGATTTAAATCTATTTTGATTTATATGTCACCTTTATAAAATATTCTTATAGGATTTTCTTTCTTAAAACATTCCACAAGTGTTTTATCATTGTTTATTTTGTAATTCAGCTTATTTATTAAATTACAATATCCAATTAATGATAATAACCAATATTTTCATTCCTAACAACCAGGTAAGCTAGATAAGTCACAATAATTTCTGAAATTTTTTCCCTTATATACAAAATATAATTAGAGCAAAATTATTTCATTTACCCAATTTAAAAATAATACTATGTCGAATTGTTCTGTTTAAGTGTTTAGAGATCCCTATCAATGACGTTAATTACTCGTATTGGCCAGAATCCATAAGCCACTCAACAAATCAACCGACACAATATAAAATATTTTATATCACTACCAAATACGCCCTCTCATATATATACACTCAGCGACTCATCATAGGGTATAACTACCCTATTTATAAAGAGTCAGACCCCACAAAGCTAAGGTTATCGCTAAACCAAAGCTCTGATACCAACTGTAACGACCCGCCTTTTTGGATAGTTTAAACCGACGATCAAATACACATGCCGATTCCAAACCATTCAAAAGGGCAGATGGTTATTAGGGTAAATAAGAAAAGAAAAGAAAGAGAAATAAAGGAAAAGAAACAACACAGAATCTCGCAGCGGAACGATAAAATATAATAGTCAAACAAACAGTTCATGAATCTGTTTACTATACTTTGACAATTATTTATACAACATTTATCAGAGTTATACATATAGAACAGAACAATTAAAATAATGTAGCAGACAACATGATGTAAGGGTAATAATAGTAATAGTATACCAAATCTTCGTCTTCATCCTCTAGAATAGATCTTCAAAAATCTGAAAAACTCAGGACTGACCCGAGCGTAATGAAAAGACAAAACACTCGAGTCAGGACTAAAATATCCTTATGAAAGTTAAATCAATCGTAAATAAATATGAGTGTAACGGCGTCAGAGATGTTTACGGGGTTTGACATCTCATATCCAGTGTCAACGTGCGTGCAATAACTCAAGAGATGTTACGGGATTTTCCATCTCTTAAGGATCCGTTAAACTATCTACTATTTAGTAATGTACGCTAAGTAGATAATGCCTATCAGTAATATAAAGTATCAAAATAGCGTTAAGGCGTTACCATAATCCCCCTTAACACATTTTTATAATGCCATAGTCTATACAGCACCGTAAGCCCCACCGTAAACTGGTGGTTATCAAAGGGTACCCCATAGGTATGACACAAAACATAACGTAGTGGTCGCAAATAGGATAATCAGTATGACAAGGTACATGAGGCGATACCAACTAGGATACTAGTAGATGCGTGATCCGGACTAATGTTGAGCATAACCAGCAGCTACCCCAACACCGCGAAACAACACTCCCAAATCAAGGGGTGCACCCAAATCGAATCACAAATGTAATAGATATGGTATCGAAGAAGTGTGTCCGCTAGAGGTAGCGAACCTCAATGGCCCGGCGCGGCTTCTGTTTTAGTCATGTCAGGGGTCATCCAATATCGTTCTCTTTCTTCAGTCAACGCGTTCACCAAACCATCCACTTCATTCTGGATCAACACTCCGCGTATAATAGTTATCAAAGTGGTTTTCGGTATCGACAGGGAGTATGTCCATATCCGATCCCGGTCTCTTTAATAACTACGTATTATTACACCATTGGCTCTTTTACATTTCAAATCGATTCATAATTGATATCAAAATATCATATTCGCTTCAAAAATCAAATCCATTTCAAATATCATCGTATCTATTCAAATGTAAAAATTCCGTTTCAAAAATCATTTTTCGCATCAATATCTCATTTCGATTTCAAAATCATTTCGAAATTCAATTTAGGTTGCAACTTCATTTAACCCAATTCGTATTCAAATTCAGGATTTAAACATAAACATTTCGCCTTATTAACCAGCTTGAAAATTTTAGAAAATAGTTTAAGTAGTTTTAAATAATTAAAATAGTTAAAATACTTAAAGTTTTAAAATGGATTTAAAATAGATAAGTTTGTTTAAAATAATTTAAATTGGGTTAAGTCGATTTGAAATAGATTAAAATAGTTTAAGTATTCAAAAATGGTTTATATAACTGAGTAATTTGGAAAACAAAATAAAACAGCTTCAAAACCAAACCATTTCAATTATAACTTCCCAATTCAAAACAATTTCAATTTCCCTTCTACCGATTCAATTTCGATTTCAACTCAAATCAATGTCAACTTTGACTTCAATTTAATTCAATTTTACATTCACCTTTAATTTATTCAATTTCAATTTATATCGATTTGGAGCTTGATGTTCAAAATACCAATTTGTAACACTTAACAAAATTATCCTTCAATATTCAAATTTAAATCCAAATTTCAAATATGATTCAATTCCAAGCTCGATTTCAAAATATCATTTTTATATCACTTTTTCTTAGTAATATTCAAAGCTCGAATTAAGGTTAAATCTTTAAACAAATCAATTTTCGAAATTCAATCATATCCCGATTTTAAATTCCAAAGTCTCCACTTTAGATTTTTAACAATTTCTTTTAACCAAAAGTTATTTCAACATTCCAAACTCAATTTTTCGATAAATTCGATTTCTATAAATTGATTTCTATTTATAACTTTTAAATCAAAACATTTTAATAAATTTCAAATCGACGATTTTAAAATTTTTAAATTTAGCCAATCCGGTGTCCGTATATAATTTTCTATCCTATGGCCAAGTGATTAGTTATTTCAATTAAATGTCAGGGATGAATATATATCACTTAAATCAAATCACAGTGTCATATGTATGCATAACAGGATATATATAAGCAAATAAACATCCAAACATTTAAATATCAACCAATAGCATGCATCGAAATACATCATCCAATAGACAATACAATTCATGGCAATTTCATAGTCATCCATGTCAGGTAATTTAATCGCAACTCAATTTCAATTTCAATTTTAACTGTCAATTTAATTTTCAACGGTTAATTCAAATGACAATCTATATGACAATTAAATTCTATCAAACAACGACAAATAAAATTCATCACTTCATAATATCAAATTTAACTAGCATAAAGATATTCAGTACGTTGTGAGCATCATAAAACACTCACCTTGATTTCAATGTAGTTTCAGCGTTTAATTTTACCCGAAATTTTCACTAGCTCCAAACGATTCCAATCCAGCTCCATAGCGTAGTGCTCGACAAAACGAACCCGTCGCAATTCGTTTCGTCACAATCCGACCTAGTATCAACAAGTTATAGCAGTTTAAAGATCATACAAATTTATTATATACAAAATTTACAATTTTATTTTTAAATTTGAAACCTAATCTCAGCCGTCCATCCCAGCCAAGAAATAAGGGCCGCATGCTTCTTTCTTCCACACGTTCGTTCCCAGGCAACATCCTGTTCGAAGAACCCATATGGCCGCCCCCTTCAACCAATTTTCGCCATCACCTCGGTCCACTTGAGGACGATCAAGCGACACCATCTCGAAGCATATCGTGCCACCAACCCTCGGCCAGAGACCGGCCATGCGCGGCCTCCCCGTGTTCTCGAACGACGTGAACAAACGCACGACTTTGAGGAGCAATTGTCGTTGATTCGTCTCACCAAATTCGATCATCACCGTTAATCGCGTAGAGCCCGAGGAGATCTACAATCTTCTAGTTGAAGCCTTCTGGAAATAATCGATGGATTGGAAGGAAATTAAGGAAGAAAATCGAGCAATTCTGGCCTTTGAATCAATAGGAGGCGGCCGGCCATTTTTCTAGGGTTAGGGTTTATTTTTGAAAAAAAGAAACTAATGAAGTGCTTTTATAGAAAACGACGAACACTATTCATCCCGGGTTTCCGAACTCCGATTTACGCGCGGTGACTGGCGTTCCTAGGGTTTATCCCGCGTTCCGGACACAATGGAATAGGTTTCGAAAGCCAATTCGATCATCTGTGCGGGTTATGGCAATAAACGATCAATTTTAAATTAAACCGATTAAACGATTTTCTAGGCGTTTTGGCTTGCTCCGGACAAACGGTAAATCCGATTGACATGAAATTTGAATCTTACAATAATATCACGTTACGGATCCAATGAAACTGGTTTCGTCGAAATCCGAGATTGTTTGAAAAATGACTATTTTAACTCGTCAAATTAATATTAACACAATTTCGATGCGTTTCGAGCTGCCATGGTCAAACGAAAACTCTGATTGCTACGAAAATTGAAATCCAATAATAACGAACTATTACGGATCCAATGGAACTAGTTTCGTCCAATTCCGAGACTGTTCGAAAATTGGCTATTTTCAGTCGATAATTAAATATTAAAATATTCAATTTTCACAAATTTACTTTAAATTCAATTTTAAAAGTTCTACAACATCATTCTAACTTTAATATGATAAAATAAAATTTACAAATCATTTTTAATCATATTAACCCGTTATTCAATTATTCAATAAATTCCAAATATTAAATTTAAACAATTCGATTATCCAATAATTCATTATCCTTTGAAATATTTGAAATTGAACTTATAAGATTCAACTTTTTAAAACCAATTCACATCTTAGAACACTATTTCCATTTTACAGTTATTCAATTATTCAATAAGTCTTAAATATTTACTTTAAACAATTTACCTATTCAATATTCAATTATTTGATTTCAAATAGATTTTACTTATCAATCAATTACTCTACTATACCCGATGAATTCGACATTTATTATCCTATCCAACTATTGATTTCAAAGGCATTCACTAAGTAGCATTTATTTTTCAATAATTATTACTATTCAAATCTTCGAAACCAATCTATTAAAATTTGTATTTCTACCTAAAAAATTCACAATCCTTATTCACTTATTTACATTTGTTTTTCCATATATTCCCTTAACCAAGTTATAACATTTGAGTTAACTCAATTATATTGGAACTCCATTCAATCTATAAATAATTATTTGGATAGCTATTGTTGCAATTCATTCAAGTTATTATTATTCCAAACGAATTACTATTTTTTTTCTAACCTTA
Organism: Allium cepa; assembly: GCA_030765085.1. Classification (NCBI taxonomy): domain Eukaryota; kingdom Viridiplantae; phylum Streptophyta; class Magnoliopsida; order Asparagales; family Amaryllidaceae; genus Allium; species Allium cepa. The sequence continues at coordinate 323,714,445 of CM060940.1, read as the reverse complement.
AATCACGAAATCTTATTAAATTAGCTATTTTAATTATTGAAAATTTACGGGTCGTTACACAAATAGTCGTATCTAGTCTATTTCGAGTTTACATTCCTGCCCACTCATTAGGGGCAAGAATTAGCCAGTATCGATCTCCGAACACCGAGAGTGATTGAACTTCAAGGGTCTGATCATGGACCATAGAAGTTCGGTCAGCACCCATCTCTGGATACCTACACATTTGCATTATATACATTCAAATGCATTAGAGTTGGTCATGTTTCATACCTATTAAACTATGCAAAGTCAGAATCGTAGATGACAGGTTCTGCCTTATTACACGGCTTTAACCAATTATGTATAAATTTATTTTCAAGCGAAATAGCATCATAAGCATTTGCTATTCCATGCCTTTGGGAGTGTGATCCCATCAAATTTTGCTAGCTTGAAAGTGTCATCTCCAAGCTTTTGCTCTATTGTGTACGGACCTTCCTAAGTCGGGCCTAAGTTTGTAGGGCCTGGGAAGATTTGTTTGAGAACCAGGTCACTGGTCTCAAAAGTTCAATCCTCGACCTTGGGGTTCTAACATCGGGTGACTTGGTTTTGGTTTGAAATTTCTTTCAACTCAGCTTCATTGTGCTTCTCATCAATCATATCAAGAGACTTTGATAGGAGCTGCTCATTCGTTCGTGGACTGTAGTGAGTTACCTGATGAGAAGGTACTTCTAGTTCCTTGGTGATTTTGACTCTTGCAATCATTGCTTCATACTCTGCTTCATTGTTCATCGTGGGAAAGTTGAGTCTCATGGCATAATAGATCAAACATTCCTCTGGAGTGAGAAGTACAACTCCTACTGGAACAACATTCGTTTGATGTCTGTCCGTGTACATCTTCTATGTAGCATTCCGCTTACCACTGCACTCTAGAGTATCGTCTTGCATAATGCATTCGACTATGAAATTCACCATAGCTTAACCCTGGATAGCTCTCCAAAGGTGATAGGTTATGTCCTGTTGGCTTAAATCAATGTTCCATTTCAACAACCTTCAAGAAGTCTCAGGTCGATGAAAGACTTATCGCAAAGGCTGATTAGTAGAAACTTTGATTAGATAAGCCTGAAGGGGCGGAGCTTCCTCTTTCCCTTCTTTATTATGTTAAAGAAACAGATGTATTTTTTTCGTTTCTCCAGAAATGAACCGACTCGGACGACAAACTTTCAAATGCGGTTGGAGCAACATCGGTTCTCAAAAGGTTATAGTCAAATGAGACCATCGACCTGGTAGTTTGGACCTTTCCGATGTTGCTGGACTAACACTGGTTCTTAGTAGGTTAGGGGCCGAATGAGACCGTCGACCCGGTAGTTTGGACCATACCGACATTGTTGGAGCAATGTTGATTTTCAAGAGGTTAGGGGTCGAATGTGATGTCGACCCAATGGTTTGGAAATTCCTGGTGTCACCAGAGCAATGCCTGTTCTCAAAAGGTTAGGGGTCAAATGTGATTGTCGACCAGGCAGTTGTGAGTCTGCATTCCATATTTGTCATCCAAAGACAGATGAGCATTTCCTCAGTTTAGAGTTTTTTCTTATAAGAACATGATTTCATTTGTTCAAAAAGCGGACATTATTAATGAGTAGAAAAAAATGGCAAGGCTTGCCTATTAACAATGTCCTCGGTATCCCTAGGAGCCATATTTGTGAAAGGAAATAATGAGATAGCATTGTCATAGGTTGTTGCTTCATCCTTAGATGACCGGTGAGTTGATGACCAATCTTTCATCAGCTTGTCTTATCCCATTTCTACTGGGACTAGGCGATTCTCTCAGAGGAGGTAGACCCTGTGGTCTTGTAGTTTCCCCACCGTTCAACGGTTTCTTACCGTGTTGTTGGAGATTGTTATTCCTTATCAGCTCCTCAATCAGATTTTTTAGATGTTGACATTCATTAGTGTCATGTCCATGAGTTTCATGGAAGCGACAATACTTTCCTGAGCGCTTCTATTCATTAGTCGCCTCTCTTCGAGGCGGCTTCTTTTATTGCTCCATCCCTTGCATGGAAAGGTAGATGTTTTATAATAAATCGTTCAGAGGTGTATATTCTTCAGATCTCAAATTCCTTGGGCGCTCGCTATTATCGTTGCGTTGGCCGCTTGAAGCTTGATTCCACTTTTTTTGGTTATCAGAATCCCCGACATTAATTGCTGTGTTCGTAGAGTTTCCTCTAGCCTGCTTGATCGCAACATTACTCTTCATTACCTCAATTGAACGTCCAAGGTCGTCTCTTCAAGAATGAGTACCTGCCCATTCTAAGCACAAGAATTGGTTAGCATTTCCATAGAAAATGTCCATCGTCAACGGGGACTTCATTTCCAACCATCTCTCGAAATCAGTCTCGGGGTGAATCCCCCTAACAGTGCCATCAAAACCATATCACACTTAGCATTCATAACTTCCATCACAACTGTATGGAACTTGTTCAGGAAGTCTTTTAATGTCTCTCTCATACCCTGGAAGAGGTTTGATAACGATGTTACATCTTTTGGATGCAAAGATTGTAAATGAAACTGCTCTAGAAATTTTCACGACAAGTCAGCGAAAGACGATATGAATCTTAGTGGGAGTCGATTTGAACCACATTATCGCTACCTTCTCTAAGAAGATAAAAAACAATGACATCTCATGGCATCAAATGCTCTGGAAGAATCCATATACCATTTGTACTTCATCAAGTGTTGCCTCGGATCCATCTTTCCTCCGTACGATGGCATCATTGGCATCATAAACCTCCATAGATTCTTTTGAAATAGAATGTTCTCGGTGAACGGATTCTAACTGGGAGAAGTACCCCATTCATCATTGCTTATAAATCGATTTTCACTTACAAGTCATTTGACCATATCTTCCAAATATTTTGGGTTTACGGTTTCAGCTAAGCGGCGATGATCAAGATCTGTTTCGAGTGTTCAGCCTGGCAAATGCTCTTGGGCATACTCTCGATACCTGGGTTCTCCAAAATTTGGGAGAACCATTCATCCAGTAATCCCCTTATTTGATTCTCGTGCATTGGATTATTAGCAATAGCTTGCTATACTGGGTTATAATCATCAGCGACACGTCCAGATGCCAATTCCATGCCGCCATCCGAAGGCCGAACCATGGAGCCAGCATAAGCTGAATCAGTACCGATCCATACTTTAGGATCGATACCGATCCATGATTCTTTGCCATAGGTCTATCTCTTCTCTTATTATGAAGTCCAAGTTGTGTTTTGAGTCTTCTTCTGCCTCTTATCCCTCTGTCTCTGCTTGGATGAAGGGGAACTTTCAGACTCTGATTTGAAAGGTTTTAGGTCTCTAATCTTCTCCTATGACCATTCTGAGTCAATTTATTTAGCAGTCTCAAGCTATGTTGCATCCATTGATTCATCTTATTGTGACTCTCCTAAAACCTGTCCTCCCTCTGATTCATTATATAATCCTTTCCACTCTTATCATGACATCAGATGGATTATGGATCTCCAGTTGAGTTGGCTGGACAGCTTTATCTATATGCTAAGGATCTTGATTCTCAACATCAGTGATAGCTCTGGAATTTATAGAACGCTCTCTCCTTAAAGGGGCCATAGCAGATAACTTCTGGTAGATTATGGAAAACCTGAATTGTAGAAAGCTAAAGTTGGAAAAATTGGATCTATCCCTTGGAATTAAGAAATCCAATGAGTGATGATGGATCTAAGTAGCTTGAGCTAAACTCTCATTGAAAGCTCCAAAATGTTCGAACCAAAAATGGAACAAACACCTAGAAGATTAAGTATAGAATAAAAAGTGAAATTTTTTAAATGAAAACGGGTAAGAAAGAGCACACAGCAATTTATAATGGTTCGGCTAATCTTGGCCCACGCCTACTTAGTGATTTTATCGATTATCTTGCTAATTACGAACAGGAGTTCTTACGGATCGGTATAAATCCGATAGTGATTACAAGAAATTGGAGATAAGAAAAGGCAAAAGGCAAAAGATCCTTATAAAATAACCATGCCCCTCTATTTATAGATGTAGAAAGCCTGAAATCTAGCCCCAATGATCTTCACCTCGTTTTCCATGCCATAGACCGATTTTCTAAGAAAATAGGTTGACACTCTAGCAGTTTATGCAGACCGATACCAATCCATGGGCTTGGATCGATATCAATCTGTGAGATGGCCAAATTGGTTGTCTTGAACTTCTTGTCTTGGCTTAATTGATGGTTAGCTTCATGATTCCAAACTTGTTTGCACCATTGTTTTCTTGTTTTTGTGTCCAAATGACAGATCTATGGAAGAATAGAGTTGTTGATTCAAGTGCTCGTGGAGATCTTTAGAAAGTTACAAGGGATCGGCAAAACAACACATGAAATAGGCTTCTAGCACCAAGTATAATGAGTTGGAGGAGTCAGGGCATGTTTGGTGGAATTTTCGTGGATCGGTACCGATCCAACTTCTTGTTAGATTTTGATCTTTTGTTGGTTCGGCTTCTAATTTATGACTTCGTTTGCACTGGTTTCTGCACTTTGGTTATGTTACCATAAGGAAATTGGTTGTCATTGGATGAAGGAAGTGGGTTTGATACTTATCCTTGATTTGGATCGGTATCGACTCAACACTTAGATGGACTTGGGCTCATTTTTCTTCTGAGCTCATCATACTTCCGCCTTCCATCCCTAATTATACTCGTTCTCTAGACCTTATTGTCTATTTTTGTGAGCTTCCTACCTTGATAGTTTCCAAGCTTGATTCATCCAGTGCATCTGAATAGTTCCTGACCAAAAGGCGAGATAACATCGAATTCCGATATATTATATGAAACTACTTCGAACCAGCATAATCATTCGAATTGAAGACATCTTGAAAATGATGGAATTAAAGTCAGAGTTCTTTGACATGCGAAGGCTACTTGTTATTAGTCCTGAGGATTCCAAAAAAGATGTAGTAGAATTAATGCCTTCGATTTGTTCTTATCCTGAACAACTTGTAAGATGAATGTTGGCACTAAATTATTGCTTGGAGGGTAGCGTTGGCATTCCAAATGGGAATTTGCTAAAAAGGTAAAACATAGCCTCGAATCTTACAACTGGAAATGACTAAAACAGAGGATATGCTTCAGGCCTATGTGGGTCACATCTATTAGAGTATGGGCATCATCTTTCTAGATCACTATGTATAGATTCAGTATGTGCATGTGAGCTCTCGTGAAAAAGGTTACAAAGCAACCGAGGTGATGACATATTCTGCACTATCCAATAAGGGGTGGGCTGATCCTGATTCACAAGGGGTCCATATGAGGACCACAATAGATTTTCTATAGGTGTACAGTAGTAAGCAGTACCTCAATAGCCTTATCATTGTATGGAATCCATTCTCTAATTGGTGCATTCGGACTAAGTTGTATACCTATTATGCTGGAATTTAATTAATGTAGCAATTTCGGCTATGATTCATTATTTATTTTAAACCCTAGACATTATTATAATATCACAAGATTTCCTATGAAATGGTTTGGTTATCGCAAGGTAAAAACCCGTCCACGTTCATGTGCAGCGTGGTCTAACGAGATACCTTTTTTCTTGAGAGGTTTTATAACAATAAAATCCATATGATGTGTGTTTCTCACGCTAGTTTATTAGACTAATTCGAGCATTATTTTCTTATAATGCTCAGGTCAAGCTGATCATGTTTTCCAGATTTAGTTTGGGTGCTTTGGAGCTTCAAGAGATGAGCTAGATGCCTTCAAGGCGTATTCTCATTTTTTTTCCGTTGCATTTATTAGTTGTATTTATCAGCAATTTTAAGAACCACTGTTATAAATGTCCAGGCTTATGATCGATTAGTGTACTCTAATTAATACCTTATATTACACTTTTCTTTTGTAAAGATTCGTTGTATATTTGGTATGAGATTTTGTCTGGTTTTTCTTTCTTTTACCATAAGAATCCATTTTTCCAGCACTTGGATGTTCTGCACGCGAATACCATGGATGTATTAATGTCAACTTTTGAGGGTCGAAAAGGCAGGTCAATACAGTAGATGTAACTTAAGGCATAGTCAGGATGAAGAGATTAAATGGTTACTTCCGTTTCATAAGGAAATATTAGAAACCAGAATTGTAAAATAATAATAGGTTCTAAACTGGGAATTAGAAATATGGTATATATTCCAAATGTATTTTCACATTGGAAATTATTTTCTATGAAATTTATTTAAGATGTTTAATCTGAAATTTTTTGACTATAAACTAGTTATGGTAAATGAATTAAATAGCCCGTATAAGTAGTTGAATCGAGTTTCGTACTTCATACAATATTATAGTAGTGGCAGAAATAGGGGACCATGCTATGTAACACTCATTGGTCACATCGAGTTATGAAAATTACTTTCGTAAAACGTACTGAATGTTATTTATGAAATAATAATTATTTTTAGTGTGGACTGGAAAATAGACATATTTTTATTTCAATATGAATATTATGAATATTCGTTATAAAATAAAACTATAATAGTGGTATTTTATATGCATTGAAATTACAGAAATATTTAAATTATTGCAATTACTTTGGAATTATGGACCTAGCCATAATTTTAAGAAATAATTTATGATTGTATGATTATAAATCATATGGTACAAGTAAATTTATAATTAAGGTCAAAGCACCCATTCAATGGGAGTATTATAAGAGTGTAATGACCTGCCTTTTTAGATGTTTTAAGCAGACACACATGCCAAATCAACCCATACAAAAGGGCAGATTGTTATTATGGTAAATAAGGAAAAGAGAAAGAAATAAACAAATACAAAATCTCGCAATGGAATGAAAAAATATAATGATCAAATAACAGTTCATGAAGCTGTTTACAAATAAATTTGACTATATTAACACAATAAAAGATCAGAGTTACAAACAACAAGAATAGATAAATAAATGCAGCGGAACAACATGATGTAGTGGAATGCATATCATAAATAGTAATAGTATAAATCCTCGTCTTCGTCCTCCAAAAACAAGGTCTTCGATCCCTGAAACGCTTAGGCTGCCCCAAGCGAATTGAAAAGACAAAACACTCGAGTCAGAACTAAAAGATCTTACGTAAGTTAAATCAACGGTAAATATGAGTGTAACAGCATCAGAAATGTTTACGAGGTTTGACATCTCTTGTCCAGTATCTAACGTGGGTGCAGTAACTTAAGAGATGTTCGGGAATCACATCTTCTAAGGATCTATTAAACTATCTACTATGTAGTACAATACGCTATTATAATATGTCTACAGTAAAGTAAAAGTATTAAAAATAGCATTAAGGCGTTACCCATATCCCCTTAACAGATTTTATATATTCCCATAGTCTATACAGTACCGTACGCTCCTCCATAAACTGGAGGTTTACCTAGAGGGCACTCCATAGGTATGGTACAAAACAAACTCATAAAAGGCGCTCTAGGGCTTGTGAACGCGGCACTCGAGGCAATGCCAGGTTAGATATACCAATTGCGGATACGGACTAGTGGTAACACACAGCAGCTACTACCGCCCACCTCGGGCACACTTCCATAATCAAAATCAAGGGTGGCCACCAAATCACTCACAAAGTAATATAATGGTATCGAAGAAATGTGTCCGATAGAAGGTGCGACCTCACTTGGCCCGGCATGGCTCCTGTTTTAGTCATATCTAAGCAGACACACAAGAGTCAGGGTCACTTCATACCTCATACAGAAATCGTTCGCCAAACCATCCTACTTCATTTCTAGAATCTCCACCACGTACATAGTTGTTAAAGTGGTCTTCGGTATTGGCGGAGAGTATGACAATATCCGATCCCGGTCTCTTTAACAACCAAACGCTTATTTCACACCGGATGGTTCCTTTACATTTCGAAAATCAATTCACCATTTATATCAAAATATCATATTCTCAAAACCATAATACTTTCGAAATTATATCCACTTTGAAATCATAATCACCTTTGAAATCATATCGGTTCCGAAATCAAAATTTCTTTCAAAAAATCATATTTTCAATTAGGTTGAATCCTCACTTCAAAATCATCATATTCGGTTAATTATAACATTTAAATCCCAATTTAGGTTATAACATCATTTAACAGTATTTGCTTTTAGACCAATCGATATGAATATACACTTCCTTCTACTTAGTCTGAAAATTTAGAAAATAGATTAAATAGTTCTAAATAGTTAAAATAGTTATAATTAGTTAAAATAATCTAAAAAAGTTTAGTTATAGATTAAAGATAATGTAAATTTGATTTAAGATAGTTAAATTTAAGATAGATTAAATATAATCAAAATAGATTAAATAGCTTTAAAATAGATTAATTAGATTTAAAATAAGTTAAAATGGGTTAATTAGTTTAAAATAAATTAAATGGTTTAAAATAGGTTAAAAGGATTTAATATATTTAAAATAGGTTAAAATAGTTTAATAGTTGAATCTTAATAATTAAATTTTAAAACAATATGTTTTAAAACAATTTATATTAAACTATGAATTTTGAAATTAATATCAATTTACTATTTATTTCATTTCAACACAATAGAACCATTTCAATTTCTTAATCAACAAAAATCCAATTTCAAGTCTCCATTCACATTTCAACAAAATATTACACTTTATATCGATTTCAATTAATGTTTGAAATATAAATTTAAATTATTCCAATTTCAGTACATTTCAAAGTTATATTTCAAACAACTCAAATAACTCAATTTTGACAAATTTCACTTATTTCTCAAATTCGACTTTAAAATTTCAGTTTAATTTCTTAAAGCAATTCCTTTAAACCAATTCACATTTCAACATAAAACTTGATTTTTCAATAATAATTCAATTTATATAAATCAAATTTTATTTCAAAATATCATTCAATTAAATTCAAAAATTAAGAATTTTAAAATCATTTAATTTAACCAATCCGGTGTCCGTATATAATTCTCTACCTTAGGGTCAAGTGATATGGATATTTATCATTTCAATCCGCAATTTAAAATTTTACGGTTATATATCATTTCAATCCGCAATCTCGAATTTAAGAATAAAATCCATAAAATCGCTCGAGTCTATCATTTCAACCCACAACGATTTTTCCATAGTCTATAGATCGTTTGGGTGTATATCATTTCAACCCATAGTGATTTTTTCTAATAATAACTAAAGGAACTTGCAGAGTGATAACAATATATAAACCAAACATAACATCCAACCATCCAATATCAACAATCAAACATCCATCATAATTATCATCCAATTCAACCAATAAATTCTAAAAAATAATTGATTATTATTACAGGTAATTAACTGGCAATTTACATTCAATAGTAAATTAAATGACAATTTAATTGAAAATAAATTCAAACTAACTGGAGTAGCAAATTTAAACTACCAAACAGCCATCATAAGTTTCTAACGACACTATAAATTTAATTTAACAAACATAAGAAATTTTAAAGTTGTGAGTGGTTAAAACACTCACCTTTGATTTTAAATCGAATTAAAATCCAATTTAGGACCAAATTTAAATAGTCTCAGAATTCGTCCAAATCAATGTCAAAATGTCGTGAATTTTGATACGATCCCAACGAAACAAACCGCGCATGAATCGGACCTCGTACGCAAAATTTGTGCGAATTAGAAGTTAAACGATAAATTTAGAATTTGAAATAAAATAAAAGAAATTAACCACAGAAAAGTTGCCACGTCGTCCTTCGTTCACACGCTCAATCCACTCCAAAACCCTTGCCATGCCTGAAACATGAGGTAACCGCCGCCTTCTCACCGAAACACAGCCGCCACGATGATCAGAGGATGGATCAGAGGACGCCAGAGCCACCACCTTATCACGCCGCACCAACTGACCCACGTCGAGCCCCTCCACCTCCACCAATAGCCGCTGCTGCCGCCGATGATCAACAAATTTTCAAGGAAGTTTGATGATCATCACGACAAACGAACAACATCCCTAAGGCCATCTCAACCTCCTCTTCACAACGGCACCACCCATTCGTCAATCGGACGACGACTCACTGTTGGATCGTCAAAATCCTAAAATGGATGATCGACGTTCAAACGCAATTTCAGATCAAACTATAATATGAATCGAAAAACGAACACCACTAGTGAATTACGCTCGTTGAGAGCTTCGAATTGATATATAATTTGTTTGGATTGGAGGAGTTTGAATTTTTGAAGTTGAATTTTGAATTGGAATTGAATTGAGGAATTTGTTTGGTTTGTCTGCCATTGGAAAGGAGGAGCCATAGGGAATTGTACGTACAAACAGATGGAAATAAGAAGTAGCTATGGTTTATAATGGGTTATTTATAGGTAGGTTAGAAATAGAGATGAATGGACACGATTTGATTTGGAAGTTGAACGATAAACGACCGAAAAGCACGTTCTGCCTTCAGAACGAAAATGGGTCATTCCATATATCAAAATAGGTATTTCAATATTTTTAAACTCAATGGAACAAGTTTCAAATCCTAATTCCATCGTACGAAGAAGTTATGTTAAAATCAGCTTATTTCAAATTGATTTCAATTAAATTGATTTCAATTAAATTGATTTCTAGGCGTTTGGAGTCCGCACGATCAAATGACAAGTCTGATCGCTACGAAACTTGTAATCCTAAAATAATTCACCGTTACGGATCCGATGAAACCGGTTTCATCGAAATCCGAGTTCGTGACCAAAATGGCTATATTTCAGTTAATTAAATAACTAATATTAAATCAATTTTTGAATTCAAATTTAATAAATCACCATTTCTATCATTTTGGCTTACTTAGTAATTTATAATCCTCTATAACAAATTTCTATGTCAATTTATGATTGAATATTGCAAAATTTCCGGTGTTAAATTTCAATTTCAATAAGTTCAATAATTATAAATTTTAATTTTCAATAAATTCATTTATTTGATTTTTCAATCCTGTTATTAAATCAATTATCATCTTATGGGTATAATTAACATTAGTTTAGGTCTTAGTGCATTAATATTCTCCAATTCCATCTTAATTCTCATTTTACTTTTTATTTAATTTCATTTAATTACAATAAATCCATTTATTATAGCTTAAATTCCAATAAATTGATAAATCTTGATTTCCAATCTTTTTATTCAACCCATTTGCCATATTATGAATAAAATTAACATTATTTTCAATTATTACCTTAATTTACATTAACATAATATTTAATTATATTTATTGCAATTGTTTTCCAATTCAATTTAATAGACTAAATAAATAAGTAACTTATAATAATTGTCACCATTAACCTTTAATCATATTTATAAGTTTATTACTTACAAATAAATGTTGCAATCACTTACATAAAACTGATTCTATTCAATTACCATTTTTTATACTATTTCATACACTAATTCAATATTTACATTTGTTTCCTTATATCAAATTTATAACCAAGTATAACATTTAACTTATTTTAACAAATTGGAATTTCATTCAAATTGTCAATGATTAACTTTAATTAACATTATTACATTTCACTTAAGTTATTATTTCATTAAATAAAGTACAAATATTATTTCTTCCAATATTTAATCGCAAAGATCTTATTAAATTAACTATTTTAATTATCGAAAATTACGAGTAGTTACACTCTTCCCCACTCAAAACTTTTCGTCCCCAAAAAGGAAAAAGAAGGGAAAAGGAATTAAGAAATAAATATATATTATTCAAAATATTAATTTATAAAAAATTAATTTACACGATTAAATAATTTAAGTAAAATATATCAATTTATGAAAATTAAATCCTTTTTATATCAATTTAGAAAAATTTTGGAAAATATTTTACAAAATTTTCTAAGTCCAAAATTCACAGAAAATTTCGGCAGAGTCTCCTTTGTACAGAGAGGTCTAAGAGAAATAATAATATCAATAATAACAAGATATATCATAATTTTTCAAAATAATATATCCCAAACCATGGGAAACAATATAATATCGCTATAAAACCGTAATCTGAGAACGTACCTATTTGTCGGGCAATTAACGCTTATTTCATGAAACCAAAAGCAGTAGCTATTGCATCCATACCTGTATTTCACTTATACAATCCAGAGAAGTTAATAACCATATAAAATGAAATAATCAAAGTTATTTCAACCACCAACAAACAAATCAATATAATACAACAACAATCACTTGTAATCAAAAGCATATAATCATCACATGAAATCAAATTAATCAACCATTCATCCATATCAGGCAAACAATTGGTTTGTTCGGGTACAGAAACTTTTAATTATATAAAATGACAAATAACTACTAAGTATACCCTATACTCAACAGTCTTAGATAAAACTCAATAAGTTATTCATACGTCCTAAACCAATTAGAAGTATCCTTTCTCCAAACAACCATAAATCAAAACAAACAACAAATCCCAACATTATTTAAGTTTGTTTACATATATTTTTCATATCATTTATTGTTTGTCTGTTTTCATTCGTGCAGTGACTATTTTCTTCAATTTACATCCATTTCTTACAAAATTCAATTTCCATTCATTTACATAGTACTTGATTCCATTTATTTACATTCATTTATTTGCATATGTCATTTACCCTTTCTTACATTTGTTATTTACATTTTCTTATAGATGTTACCCATATACAAATTTTTAAACATATGTAAATCAATTTTTAAAGTGCAATATAGGTTTCTTTGTAAATAATTTCACATTCATCCTTTCAGTACTTATTTCATTTATCTCCATTTGTTGCCTACAAAAATTCATTTTTATTTATTCATATAATACAAATTTCTTTTCATTACTTTACATTCATTTCTTACATAAGTTATATCCATTCAATTGTTTATAATAATCAATGAATTTATTATTTAAGTATTTCATACATTTTATTACAGTTTAGTTTACATTATTTAATCGATATACTTGCTTTCTATTATATATCAATATTCTAGTGCCTAAGTTCATACTTAAGTTTCTTACCTTTTTATTTACATTCATTTCCTCATATAATGTCATTGAATATTTAATCTATTTTTCTAAATCATTTCACTTTTCTGAAATTATAACCATTTACTTTAATATAGTATTCATTTTTCTGTTCATTTTAATTATAAATAACTTCAATCCTTAACTTAAGTTTATAGCCATTTACTTACAATATTCCTCTTTTATTTCATTTTATTTAGCACATTTAATTATAGCTTAAGGTTATAACAACTATAATATCAAAGTTCTTATTTATAATCGTAATTCTATTGAACACTTCCATTACATAAGTTTAAATCATATAATATTATATTACATATCCCTTTTCACATTACAACTTTTAAATATTTTGGTAAGTTATCTATATATGTTTTTAAGAATGCAATAGAAAGTTACACAAGTTTCTCTTACTTATTTTTAATTAGCAAAGATGTTCAATAATCAAATCCTCAGGATTTTTATCCTTTGGCTTATAGGTTACATGTTCCAAATTTCTTGTATATTTCATTCTTAGCATTTAATTTCTTATTTTCATTTTAGAAATTCCAATTATTAAATAGTTAAAATTTCATTTCATTTTAATAATTACAATTTCAAATTTGCAGAAACTTGAGAACTAAATCACCGGGTTCCATTTTAATCCCTTTTTAAAATAATATACATACCCATAACTTACACATGCACATATCAAATCATATTTAGAAATTGGAATTTAAAATTTGTTTATCAGAACGAATGTGCAGTAAAATTACTACAACAAGCTTCCCACTTTGAAACCCGAAAATGAACGTCGATTATGCATGCACTCATCAACGAAATTATTTTCCAACGACAGAGAGGGGAGTATAGAACTTATTTTCTTTCCAAAATTTCTATAAAACATTCCTTTTAAATCACATTGAAATATTTATATCAGAAATACTTCTAAATAATATAAATATTATATTTCAAAATCTTCGAAAGAAATTTTCGAAAATCCCGGAACCTCGATTCTCAACTTTCTAATTTATATTCGTTTTATTTACAATCCCACTTTCAACCAATATTTATAAATTTCACTACCTAACAAACAAATAAATTACAGCCAAATATATCATTTATAAAATTTACCAATTTATATACAAAATATATAGTAGGCAAAATTATTTCATTTACCTATATTTCAAAACAAATATTGTGTCGGTTTGTCCTGTTAATTGTTTAGAAATCCCTATCAATGTCATAGCGTCCTACGCACCAACTAGAATTTATAAATACAAAATGGAACAAATTAACAAAATATGAAAACCTTTTATAATACTGACAAATACGTTCTCTCACATATATACATATATACACTCAGCGACTCATTCTAGGGTATTACTACCCTATTCTATATGAGTCAAACCCCACAAAGTTAAGGTTATTGCTAAACCAAAGATCTGATACAAACTGTAATGACCTACCTTTTTGGATGTTTTAAGCAGACACGCATACCAACTCAAACCATAGAAAATGGCAGATTGTTATTGGAGTAAATAAGAAAAAGAGAAAGAAATAAACAAATATAGAATCTCGTAGCGAAATGACAAAATATAATAATCAAATAACAGTTCATGAAGCTGTTTACAAATAAATTTGATTATATTAATACAATAAAAGATCAGAGTTACAGACAACAAGAATAGATAAATAAATGCACTGGAACAACATGATGTAGTTGACTACATATCATTAATAGGAATAGCACATATCTTTGTCTTCATCCTCTAGAAATAAGGTCTTCAATCCCTGAAATGATCAAGCTGACCCGAGGGAATTGAAAAGACAAACCGCTCGAGTCAGAACTAAAAGATCTTTTGTAAGTTGAATCAACGGTAAATACGAGTGTAACGGCGTCAGAGATGTTTATAGGGTTTGACATCTCTTGTCCAGTGCCTAACGTGGGTGCGGTAACTTAAGAGATGTTCAGGAATAACATCTCCTAAGGATCCATTTAACTATGTACTATGTAGTACAATATGCCATTATAATATGTCTACGGTAAAATAAAAGTATTAAAAATAGCGTTAAGGCATTACCCATAACCACCTTAACACATTTTACATATTCTTGTAGTCTATACAGTACCGTACGCTCCTCCGTTAACTAGAGGTTTACCCAGAGGAAACTCCATAGGTGTGGTACAAAATAAACTCGTAGAAGGCGCTCCAGGGCATGTGGACATGGCACTCGAGGCAATGTCAGGGTAGATATACCAATTGCGGATTCGGACAGGTGGTAACACATAGCAGCTACTACCGCCCACCTCAGACACACTCCCATAATCAAAATCAAGGGTGGCCACCAAATCAATCACAAAGTAATAGAACGGTATCGAAGAAATGTGCCCGATCGGAGGTGCGACCTCACTTGGCCCGGCATGGCTCCTGTTATAGTCACATTTAAGCTGACTCATGGGAGTCAGGGTCACGTCATACCTCATACAGAAATCGTTCGCAAAACCATCTTACTTCATTTCTGGAATCTCCATAACGTACACAATTGTTAAAGTAGTTTTCGGTATTGGCGGAGAGTATAAAAATATCCAATCTTGGTCCCTTTAACGACCAAACGCTTATTTCACACCGGATGGTTACTTTACATTTAAAAAATCAATTCACCATTTATATCAAATTATCATATTCTCAAAACCATAATACTTTCGAAATCATATCCACTTTGAAATCGTACTCACCTTTGAAATTATACAGGGTCCGAAATCAAAATTTCTTTCAAAAAAAATCATATTTTCAATTAGGTTGAATCCTCACTTCAAAATCATCATATTCGGTTAATTATAACATTTAAATCCCAACTTAGGTTATAACATCATTTAACAGTATTTGCTTTTAGACCAATGGATATGAATATACACTTCCTTCTACTTAGTCTGGAAATTTAGAAAATAGTTTAAATAGTTATAAATAGTTATTATTAGTTAAAATACTCTAAAATGGTTTATTTATATATTAAATATAACGTAAAATTGATTTAAGATAGTTAAATAGATTTAAGATAGATTAAATATAATTAAAATAGATTAAATAGATCAATTAGGTTTGAAATAAGCTAAAATGGCTTAATTAGTTTAAAATAAATTAAATGGTTTTAAATAGGTTAAAAGGATTTAATATATTTAATATAGGTTAAAATAGTTTAATAGTTGAAAATCTTAATAGTTAAAGTTTAAAATAATATGTTTTAAAACAGTTTATATTAAACATATGAATTTTGAAATTAATATCAATTTAATATTTATTTCATTTCAACACAATAGAACCATTTCAATTTCTTAATCAACAAAAATCCAATTTCAAGTCTCCATTCACCTTTCAATAAAATATTACACTTTATATCGATTTCAATTCATGTTTGAAATATCACTTTAAATTATTCCAATTTCAATACATATAAAAATTATATTTCAAACAACTCAAATAACTCAAATCCGACAAATTTCACTTAGCTTTCAAATTTGACTTTAAAATTTCAGTTTAATTTCTTAAAGCAATTCCTTTAAACCAATTCACATTTCAACGTAAAACTTGATTTTTCAGTAGTAATTCGATTTATATAAATCAAATTTTATTTCAAAATATCATTAATTAAATTCAAAAATTAAAAAAATTAAAATCATTTAATTTAACCAATCCGGTGTCCATACATAATTCTCTACCCTAAGGTCAAGTGATGCGGATATTTATCATTTCAACCATAATTTAAAATTTTACGGTTATATATCATTTAAAACTGCAATCCTGAATTTAATAATAAAATCCATAAAATCACTTGAGTCTATCATTTCAACCCATAACTAGGGCTGTCAATGGGTACCCAAAAAATCCGGTATCCGTTCGAATCTGTATCCAAAAATGTGAAAAATATCTGTTATCAAAAAAGCGGATACGGATATCCGAAAAGCATTACGGATACGGATATGGTTATTGTGGTATCCATATCCGAAAAATATTTGTCCGACTAACTGATGCATATATACATTTAATTAAAATTATATTTAATTAATATATGATTTTCCAACTATTTCCTAACTATTAGATTTACTACGATATGGTCTTTTGCTCATTTTTAGTCTAAACAGGCAGTTTTAGTGTTTAATTTTCGAATATTTTAGGATACACATACGGATATTGGTATAAAACAATGTTTTATCATCACGTTTTTTTATTCCTTGGTTTTTTATGAACATTAGTACAAAAACTGTTTTATGTTGATCCAAATCTTTTCATTTATACTTTTAAATTTATTGATTATGGGCGGAGCGGATAAAATCCGATATCCGTCTGTATATGAAAATTAAACGGATACGGATATCCGATATCCGAAAATTAAGCGGATACGGATATCTGATATCCGAAAATAATTTCAAATATGGATGCGGATATGACACTATCTGTATCTGAAAGTATCCGTTGACAGCGCTACCCATAACGATTTTTCCCTAATCTATAGATCGTTCGGGTATATATAATTTCAACCTATAGTAAATTTTCCTAATAATAACAAAAGGAACTTGTAGAGTGATAACAATATATAAATCAAACATAACATCCAATCATACAATATCAACAATTAAGCATCCATCATAATTATCATCCAATTGAACCAATAAATTCCAACAAATAACTGATTATCATTTACAAGTAAATAACTGGCGATTAACATTCAATAATAAACTAAATGACAATTTAATTCAAAATAAATTCAAATTAACTGGAATAGCAAATTTAAACTGCCAAACAACCATAATGAGTTTCTAACCACACTATAAATTTAATTTAACAAACATAAGAAATTTAAAAAGTTGTGAGTGGGTTAAAACACTCACCTTCGATTTTAAATCAAATTAAAATCCAATTTAGGGCCCAAATTCAAACGGTCTTAGAATTCGTACAAACCAGCGTCAAAAGCGTCGAGAATTTTGATACAATCCCAACGAAAATAAACCGCGCATGAATCGGACCTCGTACGCAAAAGTTGTGCTTAGAAGTTAAACGATAATCTTAAATTTTGAAATAAAAAAAAGAAATTAACCACAGAAAAGCTGCCACGTCGTCCTTTGTTTGCACGCTCAATCCACTCCAGAACCCTGACCACACCTAAAACACAAGGTAACCGTTGCCTTCTCATCGGAAACGCCACCGTCACGATGATCAGAGGCCAGATCGGAGGACGCCAGAGCCACTACTTTATCACGCCGCACCTACTGACCCACGCCGAGCCAATCCGCCTCCACCAATAGCCGGCGCCGCCGCTGGTGATCGACGAATTTTCAAGCGAACTTCGATGATCATCTCGACAACGAACAACATCTCTAAGGCCTGCTCAACCTCCTCTTCGCAACAGCCCCACTCGTTCGTTGATCAGACTACGATCCACCGTTGGATCGGCAAAATCCTAAAATGGACGGTTGACGTTCAAACGCAATTTCTGATCAAATGATAATCTGAACCGGAAAAAGAACACCACCAGTGAATCACACTCATCGGGAACTTCGAATTGATATATAATTTATTTGGGTTGGAGGAGTTTGAATTTTTGAAGTTGAATTTCGATTGGAACTGAATTGAGGAATTTGTTTGGTTTGTTTGCCATTGGAAAGGAGGAGCCATATGGAATTGTACATACAGACAAATGGAAATAAGAAGTATCTAGGGTTTATAAAAGGCTATTTATAGGTAGGCAGAAATAGAGATGAATGGACATGATTTGATATGAAAATTGAACGATAAACGATCCGAAAAGCCCGTTCTGCCTTCGGAACGAAATGAGTCATCCCATATATCAAAATAGATATTTTCAATATTTTTAAATTCAATGGAACAAATTTCAAATCCTAATTTCATCGTATGAAGAAGTTTTGTTAAAATAAGCTTATTTCAAATTGATTTCAATTGATTTCAATTAAATTGATTTCTAGGTGTTACGAGTCCGTACGATCAAACGACAAGTCTGATCGCTACGAAACTTGAAATCCTACAATAATTCACCCTTAAGGATCCGATGAAAGGTTTCAGTTGAAATCCGAATCAGTGGCCAAAATGGATATATTTCGGTTAATTAAATGAGTTAATATTAAATTAATTAAATTAATTTTTCAATTCAAATTTAATAATTCACCATTTCTATCATTTTGGCTTACTTAGTAATTTATAATCCTCTATAACAAATTTCTATATCAATTTATTATTGAATATTGCAAAATTTCCGGTGTTAAATTTCAATTTCAATAAGTTTAATAATTATAAATTTTAATTTTCAATAAATTCATTTATTTGATTTTTCAATCCTGTTATTAAATCAATTATCATCTTATGGATATAATTAACATTAGTTTAGGTCTTAGTGCATTAATATTCTCCAATTCCATCTTAATTCTCATTTTACTTTTTATTTAATTTCATTTAATTACAATAAATCCATTTATTATAGCTTAAATTCTAATAAATTGATAAATCTTGATTTCCATTATTTTTATTCAACCCATTTGCCATATTATGAATAAAATTAATATTATTTTCAATTATTACCTTAATTTACATTAACATAATATTTAATTATATTTATTGCAATTGTTTTCCAATTCAATTTAATAGACTAAATAAATAGGTAACTTATAATAATTGTCACCATTAATCTTTAGTCATATTTATAAGTTTATTACCTACAAATAAATGTTGTCGTCACTTACATAATACCAATTCTATTCAACTACCACTTATTATACTATTTCATACATTATCTCAATATTTAAATTTGTTTTATTATATCAATTTATAACCAAGTGTAGCATTTAACTTATTTCAATAAATTGGGATTTCATTCAAATTGTCAATGATTAACTCTAATTAACATTGTTACATTTCATTTAACTTATTATTTCATTAAATAAATTACAAATTTTATTTCATCCAATATTTAATGACAAAAATCTTATTAAATTAACTATTTTAATTATCGAAAATTACGGGTCGTTACAAAGAGTTAATGAACTCAACGGACTGATGCATATAGATGTATGCAATCAAAAGTTCCAAAACGATTCCATGTACTTTTTTGCCGATGAATTCTCACAAACATAAACATATGCATATGATATACATTTGGTATGTTAATGACGAGTTTATAGAATATAAAATAGAAGTACATCAAAAAGTGTGCGATAAAAAATAAGATGGTTTGATTTAATCGAATATATGAGTATATTGGAAAGAATTTCGAACGTACCTAAAAATGAATAATGGTTCAGTCTCAAATGCCACTCCTCCCTATGATACATAATGATGTATCGATAAGGAATAATTGAACTTTATTGAATGAAGTATGATTAATTGTGAGTGAAGTTGAGTTAACTTATTTCTATAAGGTCGCGTACTTTGGAGTAGCGTAGCGACCCATAATTTCGAACATTTTGTCTTTAAATATCCGAACTTTCGAAATATAGTTAAGTGTTAAATTTTTGAATTTATAATCTTATTAAACATTTTTTAATTGATAACTAATACTAGGAAACTTGTTTTTGAAATGATTTTGCAAAAATATATACTTTTAAAAAATATTGATGATGTGACCGAAAAACATTTTATCGATAATCGCCTTTTGATTGGATAAAAGTTGTTTAAATACATTGGAACTAATATAGTAACGTGTGAAAACTTTAATAATAATTAATTATCTCTCTTTTAATAACAAAAATTTAATTAACTTAAGTACACTTGAGGAGATAAAAGGGAGTGATTCTTGCCTTGATTTAAGGCGTGGATCAAGGCATTGATTAAGGAAGGAAGGTATGTGGAAGCTTCCTCCTTTAGCTGATCATATGGAGGTATGAAGGGTCATTTGCCACTTTCCTAAAGCTTATAAATACTTACACATAGCCCCCCGAATGGTTTACTAAGTCCTCTCAAAAGAAACAACTCTTCTGCACTCTTATCTCTTTTAAATCTCTTGAATTGAAGAAACTTAAACACTCTCTCCATCTCTTTAAACACTTGCTATAGTCAGTATATAGAATAGGAAATCATTCCATCATCTTGGAAGTTGAAGTTTTGGTGCACATCTCTACATTCTCCTCAAGATTGTACCCAATAAGACATTATCTTTCCTTGACTATACACTATTAAGGTTTAATCTTGCCTTGGACATGAGCTTTTAGGCACAAGGTAGGAGGTTGTGGTGTTGTTGTAAGGCTGTGGTAAGAAGCGCGAGTTTGCAGTTGGTTCAAAAGTGAGTTATGTCACTCCTTGAATGAACATTAATAACTTGATGAATTGCTTACTATAAACAATCATAATTGTAATGACCCACCTTTTCGAACCTCGAAAGTTAGAACTTAATACGTCCACTGTATTCAAATGTCGAGCATCCAATGATATAACAAAGATAGTAAAAGTTATCACTCTAAGATACAAGGTAAATCAAAGTTACAAAAAACTTCATCAGCCTAGACAGTTATAACTTCCTGACCTTACAATTGCTAATAGGTAAATATAATAATACAAAAGAAAATAAAAATATTGCGGTAGGTGAATATCCACTCTACTCCATAAGCTTCATGTTTCGCCAACGACAATCCTGCAAAAACTCGGTCTGACCCAAGCATTATAATAAAATAACACCCAGATCAGTCTAGAAAACCAGCGGTGAGAAAACTTAAGAAATGTAGTGAACATATAATAATTCTGTGAAACCATGCCATTAAACATGGAACGGGTTTCACCTCATAAGAACAACATAGATAGTGGAAAGAATGGAAACAAATTAGAACAAACCCAAACTTGTAAGAATAGGCATAAACAGGATCAAAATCAAACTTAAAGAATGGACACAAATATAAACATCAATAAGAGCTCCAAGAACTTCTCAATGCAATTAAGAAAATAATTCAAAGGTTTGAATCAAAAACAAGGAAAATTTTCCAACAATGAATAGAAGAGTGCACCCCCCCCCCTTATCTAAAGTATACCTCTAGACAATATACTTGACAAGGTCATAAATTGCATTAGAAAATATTAAGGATAATGGATATAATGGATGATGGTTGAGTAGTTGGTTGTATAATTTGGATGAAAATATTTATTTCATTCTTCTATCCTTAGAGATTTTGGGAACGAAATCCTTTATGGAGGGAGAATGTGACAACCCAAAATTTATGCTATAATAATTAATTAACAAATTGATTAAATAATAAAATAACTTCGTGAAATTATCAGAATTAAGCCACGGAAGTTGACCATTGTGTCTGCGGTAATTTTCTGGTCAATTTCCATATATAGATTGTCAAATCCAAGCTAGAACGAAGAACTTACAAAAGAAAGAAGAAATTAAAAATTAAAAAGAAAATAATAATAATAAGGGCTAGGTCGATCCTAAGGTCGACCCTCCCATTAGCTAGGTCAACCTTAACTCATATGGGGGTCAACACCTAGGTCAACCCGCCAAAGCATATGGACGAGTAATCGTCTAGACTACAAAGTGACGTGTTTTTCGATTTTTATTCCATCTCGTGCATCCATGCTTCCATCTGACGGTTCCCATCAAGCCAATGACGTGGTTGCGCTAGATTTTATCTTCAAATCCAATGGTCTGAGATCCCTAAGTAACCCTATAAATAGACCCCTAGGCTTAGCTATTTTTTTCTCATTCGGATTTTCTCCTATTTGGATTCATTGCCAAAGGCTGGACCATAGAAATAACATATTTCGAAGGAGAGAATCTTTCTAAAAAAATATATTTACGCTCGAGGAAGGGATAAAGGAAGACTAAAGACTAGAGCTGAGGACCCACAAGTGAGTGTATAAGTAATTATTTTAAATAATTTAAAATAATAGGGTTCTCAATAGTTGTAGTTTTTCTGCAATTTTGAGACCGCTTTTATATAAGCTGTTTACAGTTAATTTTTTAAGTTATTTTCAGTCTATTTTATTTTTCTATTTTTGTTTAGCTATTTTATTCATTTATTTACAGTTACTTACTGTTATTTGTAGTTGTTTTTATTTTATTTACATCCGTTTTATGTTAGAATTCAGCCTTTAAATTTTAGTTTCTTTTGGTTCCTTTTTACGCGAATAAAATAATAAAAAGAGGATAATTCGCTAATCCGGACTAAAATATAAGAACACTAAATATATAGAAAATTTGATGTAAATAAGAAGAACTGTAATAAAAAGAATATAGACTGAAATAGGCAAGTTTGACATTCGCAAGCAATTTATAACTAATAGTTATAACTAAAAGAAAAGAAAAAAGAGGAATTATAACGTAGGTTATAAATAAATAGAATGGATAGAAAAGGCTTATTTTAAGACTTAGAGTTAAGTTAATAAGTAAATAGAGCATAATTAATAGAAGTGGCTTATTTTAAAGACTTACACTAAGTTAATAAGCAAATATAGCAGAGATTAGAAGAGGCTTATTTTAAGACTTAAATTAAGTTAATGAGCAAACAGAGCAGAAATAATAGAAGAGGCTTATTTTAAAACTTACACTAAGTTAATAATCAAAGATAGAAGTATGACCTGTAACGACCCGTAAATTTACGGTAAATAAAAAATTGTTAATTTTATAAGATATTATAATTTATAGTGGGAAGAGATAAAAATTTGTGACAATAATAAGGATATAACTGGAATAAAAGTGTAATACTATTAGTTAAAGTAGTTGATAACTACTTTAAATGTAAATTCTAACTGATTGAAAGGATTAAAAAGTTACAATTTATATAGATTGTAAATAAATGATAGTAATGTATGTATTAATGAGAATTGTATTAAAAGAGCAATTAATAAACTAAGTATTGATTAATTAATAGAATATGGTGTAATAAATGGAAATTGAATAAAATTGTGTAAAGAGGGTGGTTATAACATTTGCTTGAAATAAATAAACCCACAAATGTTATTAAATGTGGAAATGATGACATTGTTATTTGCTACCAATTTAATTAATCAATTGCAATAAAATGTAAATAAATGTTACAGTAATGTAAGTTAATACGATAACTGCAAATTTTGAATATTATAAAATGTATGGAAATGTTAATTATATTTACATGACAATAATCGATGAAATTAAAAGAATGAAACCAAGATAAATAAATTAATCGGGATTTTAAAATTATAAATAAGGTATAAAATTGACAAAGTTCAAGGTAATGGAAATATAGTTGTTAATACAAATAAAAGATGGAATTTGGATCATATTAATAAAATAAGGTATAAACAAATATTAACTATGTTATTTGAGTAATAATGATTGAATATAAAACCTAAAATCAAATTTAAAACAATTTATTTGAATTAAATTTCAATTAATTGGATTTAATTTCAGTTGGAATTGAACATTGTAATTAGTAAAAATTTAAACATTGAACTGATGTGTAAACTTGTTTTGAATTATTATAAATGTCTAAGTAATCAAAAATGATGAAATTTGTTAGTTAATAAATATTGAATTAAAACTTTGGAATTTGACGAAACTAGTTTCATCGGATCCGTAACGGTGAATTATTGTAAGGTTTCAAGTTTCATAGCGATCGGACTTTTCGTTTGATCGTAAGGACTCGAAACGCCTAGAAATCAATTTAATTAAATTCAATCGAAATCAATTTGAAATAAGCTGATTTTAAGTTATTTTCTTTATACGATGGAATTTGGGCTTGAAACCTATTCCATTGGATTCAAAATATTGAAAACATCTATTTTGATATATGGAATGACCCATTTTCGTTCCGGAGACAGAACGGGCTTTTCGGGTCGTTTATCGTTCAGTCTAAATCGATCTGGTCCATTCTTTCTGTTATTAGCCTTGCCTATAAATCGCTCGTGATCAACCCTAGCAACCTTCTTATTTTCTATTGTCTGTACATACATTTCTTTCTCATCTCCTCTTTCTAATGGCAGACAAACAAAATCCTAACTCCCAAACTTCAAATTCAATTTCTAAACCAAATCCAAAAATCAAACTCCTCAAACTATATCACATTATATATTGATTTGAAGCCCTCGATGAGCGCAAGTCAATTCTGCCATCTGTTTTTTGATTTGGATTTCTATGTGGCCAGAATTGGGTGAATCAATCTTGGCATTTCATTGCATTGTGATGAACGTCGACCGGATGGTACTGGGTTATGGAGAGGACCGAGAGGAGTTCATCAGCGTGGTTCATTTAGTGATTTGGCGGTCATATCGATGGAGAAAATTCGATTAGGTCAAGTGAAATCGGCAGTGGCCTGTGCTATGCATCGCGTTTTGGGATGCCGTGGGTCGCGGGGCGGGGGATGGTGGTCAGCAACGTGAGGAGGCCTCTAGCGACGCGGGGAGTGGCCGCGAAGGCCTAACCTGGGCGAGCTGTTATGCTATGATGGCGGTGGTAGGGTTAGGTTAGGGTTGCGTGCGTCTGTGTGTGATGAGGGTGAAGATGACGTATGGGTAAATCTTCTTTTATTTTAATTTTATTTTATTTTTCCAAATGTTCTAATCACCATAACTTGTACGTACAAGGTCGGATTTACGCATGCTTTGATCCACTGAGATCGTATCGAAATTCCGGACATTTTGACGTTGGTTTGGAAAAATTCTGAGACTGTTTGAATTTGGGCCCTAAATTGGATTTTTATCGATTCGGAATTCAAAGGTGAGTATTTT
This sequence comes from Allium cepa, assembly GCA_030765085.1. Classification (NCBI taxonomy): domain Eukaryota; kingdom Viridiplantae; phylum Streptophyta; class Magnoliopsida; order Asparagales; family Amaryllidaceae; genus Allium; species Allium cepa. The sequence goes on along the minus strand of CM060940.1, from coordinate 323,688,748 downwards.
AAACCACTCACAACTTCTAAAGTTTCTTATGTTTGTTAAGTTAATTTTTATGATGTGATTAGGAATTTATTTATGGCTGTTTGGCATATTTAAATTGCTATTCCAGTTAATTTGAATTTATTTGAATTAAACAGCCATTTAATTTATTTTTGAATTTAAATTGCAAGTTAAATAACTGTTATTAATAATTAATTATCTATGGATGTTTTATTGGTTGATGTGGATGATGATTGTGATGAATGCTTGAGTTTTGTTATTGGATGATTTGGCATTATGTTTGATTTATATATTGTTATCACCCTGCAAGTTTCTCATGGGTTGAAATGATACATACCCAAACGATCTACAGAGTATGGAAAAATCATTATGGGATAAAATGATAGATTCGAGTGATTTTATGGATTTTTATTTAATTCGGGATTGCGGTTTGAAATGATATATAACCGTAAAATATAAATTGCGGATTGAAATGATAAATATCTGCATCACTTGACCCTAGGGTAGAAAATTATATACGGATACCGGATTGGTTTTTAATGATTTTAAACATCCATAATTTTTAAATCTAGTTAAATGATATTTTGTAGCAAGCTTGATTAATATAAATTGAATTATTATCGAAATTTTGGTTTTATGTTGAAATTGGAATTGGTTTAAAGGAATTGTTTAAAGAAATTTAATTGAAATTTAAAATCGAATTTTGAAGTGTAAATGAAATTTATAGAATCAAGTTATTAAAATTATTGAAATATAACTTTGGAATATATTGAAATCGGAGTAATTTAAATTGAATTTATTGAGAACTTGAATTGAAAGATTTGAAATTAGGTTTTTGGAAATTGAAATGGTCCAAATGTGTTGAAATGAAATGAATAGTTTAAATTGATATTAAATTCAAATTCATATTTTTAATAAACTATTTTAAAAATATATTATTTTAAAGGTTCTAAATTTTAAAAAAAATTAAATTATTAAACTATTTTAACCTATATTAACTATATTAAATCATTTAACCTATTTTAAACCATTTAATATCCGCTAAACTAGTTAACCAATTTTAACTTGTTTTAAATCTAATTAATCTATCTTAAAAGCTATCTAATCTATTTTAATTATATTTAATCTATATTAAATCTATTTAAGTATCTTAAATCAATTTAACAGTATCTTTAATCTATAATTAAACTATTTTAAAGAATTTAACTATTTATAACTATTTCGACTATTCATAACTATTTAAACTATTTTCTAAATTTTCAGACTAAGTAAAGGGGAAGTGTTTTGAAAATTCATCGGTTTAAAAGCAAATACAGCAAAATGATGTTATAACCTAAGTTGGAATTTAAATGTTATAATAAATTGAACATGATGATTTTGAAGCGAGGATTTAACCAAACTGGAAAAATGATTTTGAAAGAAATTATGATTTTGGAAACGATATGATTTCAAAGGTGAGTATGATTTCAAAGTGAATATGATTTTGAAAGTGATATGGTTTTGAGAATATGATATTTTGATATAAATTGTGAATTGACTTTTGAAATGTAAAAGAACCATCCGGTGTGAAATAAGTTTTTGGTTGTCAAAGAGACCGAGATCGGATATTGTCATACTCTCTGCCAGCACCAAAAACCACTTAACAACTGTGTACGTGGTGGAGATTCCAGAAATAAAGTAGGATGGTTTGGCGAATGAGTTCTGTATGAGGTATGATGTGACCCTGGCTCCCATGAGTCAGCTTAGATGTGACTAAAACAGGAGCCATGCCGGGCCAAGTAAGGTCATTCCTCCGATCGGGCACACTTCTTCGTTACTATATTCTGACTTTGTGATTGATTTGGTGGCCACCCTTGATTTTGATTTGGAAGTGTGTTTCGAGGTGGACGGTAATAGCTGTTATCTGTTACCACCGGTCCGGATACACGATTGGTATATCTACCCTGGCATTGCTTATAGTGCTGTATTCACATGCCCTAGAGTGCCTTCTATGAGTTTATTTTGTATCATACCTATGGAGTGCCCTTTGATAGCCTCCAGTTTACGGAGGAGTTATGGTATTGTATAGACTATGGGAATATATAAAATGTGTTAAGGGAGATATGGATAACGCCTCAATGTTATTTTAATACTTTTACTTTACCGTGGACATATTATAATAGCGTATTGTACTACATACTAGATAGTTTAACGGATCCCTTGGAGATGTGAATTCTAAACATTTCTTAAGTTACTGCATCCACGTTAGACACTAGATAAGAGATGTCAAACCCCATAAACATCTCTGATGCTATTACACTCATATTTATCGTTAATTTAACTTACATATGATCTTTTAGTTCTGACTCGAGTTTTTGTCTTTTCAATTCGCTCGGGTCAGCCTCAGCATTTCAGGGTTGAAGACCTTATTTCTGGAGGACAAAGATGAAGATTTGTACTAGTGTTATTTATTATATTCCACTACATCATGTTGTTCCGCTGCATTTATTATTTATTTATTCTTATTTCTATAACTCTGATTTTGTGTTGTAAAAGAACATTTAATTATATTTATAAAATAGCTTCATGAACTGTTATTTAATCATTATATTTTGTTACTCCGCTGTGAGATTCTGTATTTGTTTTATTTCTTTCTCTTTTCTTACTTACCCATAACAATCTGCCCTTTTGAATGGTTTGAGTCTGTCATGCATGTTTGCTTAAACGTCCAGAATGGCAAGTCGTTACATGACCCGTACTGGCAACATTCCCCTTCAGTCAGGAACTGATGGTCTCACAATAGATTTGGTGGGGCTGGGACATGCTTATGCTGAAGTAATGGTAAGTAAGAGGTCAACATATAGATCTCAAATCAAGGGTTTTATGCAAAGGGCGCAACTAGATTTTATTTATCAGGACCCATGCTGGCAGCATTTCCCTTTCAGACTAGGACTGATGGTCTCACAAAACACTTAGGTGAGATTGGGCAGGACCTTATCAGACTAGGACTGATGGTATCACAACAAATCAGGTGAGGCTGGACATGCTTATGTTGAATTAATGGTAAATAAAAGGTTAAAAGGTCGAGCAACAGATAGTGCAAGCTGACGGTGGCCGATGCATGCAGCTTCGATGTAGGGATATCGGTCGCTATTGAGTTCCAAAGCGCTAAACATGTGTCTTTTGCTGTGGGACCCATAGGATGAGACTAGCTCATAGTGGATAAATAGAGATAGAAGGCCGATCAAATGGTAGAATTAGAACTTCAGCCTAATTACAGTAGGATTAGGTTTTCGGCCTAATCAAAGCAGCAATCTAAGACAAGTGCAAACAATCGAAATAATCAAAGCATGCAGTATTTTATTCTAGCATTATCTTTTCCTTATTTTTTATTACTAGAACTGTTACTAAGTCTATTACCTTTATCTTGCTTAAAAATACTAGTAATTACTTCCACTCACTAGAATTTTAGTCCGACCCACTCCTCTATTTTCCCATTTTGCCCCCCATGGGCTAGCAGAGGTAGGGACTATAGATTTGGATATCTTGGAGACCCATTTGTAGAGTTTTCTCATTCTTCATATATTCTTCTTCTTTTCGATTTTCTTTTCATTTGAGATTGGATGTATTGATACTTTGTGAGAGGGATTATTTTTACTATTTATGTACTTTGATGATGCAACTAAGATGATATTTTTCATGAGACATATGTATTTGGTTTTTAAGACATATTATGTATTTGGTTTTATGTATTTATGAAGTAGTAAAGTTTGATTTTAAATGTTTCTGCTGTTATTATTTATTTATCTTGTGAATCTTAGTCTCTGTAAAGTTTTTAGCTATACCTATAACGAACCATATCCTTTAGTATGTCCTTTTAGGTGTACTAAGGGGTGTGGGGTGTTTCAATATTACCCTTGCCATATTCTCCTAGATATTTACTTATAAACCATTTTATAAATCCCTTTAGTTAAGGCATGACCCTGATTAGTTTTCAAATCTTAATCCCTTTATCACTCTAGTCTCTAAATTATGCTATTTAATTTATCTATTAAACCTCTTGAATTATGCTATTTAAAATTTAGGGTGTTACACAAGTTTTCTCTTACAAAGTTTAATGTGGATAATGTTGGAATTTTGATCAAAAGCAAATTCCAAAAGTCCTCATATGATTTGTTTTGACGAAGAGAATTGATGTAAATAATCATTACTGCTAGTTACACTTATAATAAGTAAACTAGATTTTACCAAAAAGATGTGTAAGCGATAAATTCAGCCTAAATGTTACACCTTTGGCTAAGGTGACGTGTGAACATCAATATTCAAATTATACAATATTAATCGCTGATTGAATTTACATATCTGAGTCGCACAACTGTAATAATAAATAGTCTAAAAAACCACACGATTTAATATATTTATAATCATTGTAAATTAATTAAATTAATTAATATTTATGAAATATTAGTTATTTAAAAAATTGATTTGTTTGAATGCTTTTAGTATTTAATAAAGTGTGTATAAAAAAGTTATATACGTACATATCGAAATACGATATCGATAAATATTTAAACTTAATTCGAATCACTTAATTATTAAGTGGATTTGGAAATTTTGAAGGCTTGTCTCGGCACTTTCTATGGCTGGCCATACATGTATGGAAAGCTGATTGGATTTGATGAGATTTAATGAGCAATAAAAATGGGAAGATTTTAAGGGAGGAATTGGAAAAGTTTCAATATTTCCCTTAAAAATAAAGTCTCTTTTATTTCATTCATTATTCCTTCTATAGATAATTCATATTTCCTCTCTCTCTCTCTCTACCTTTTATATTCTAGCCAAAATAATGTCCTCCAAGGCTTAAGAAAAATTCCAAAATCAAATCAAAATAAAATTAAAAAAATGGTGGTTTATACCTCTTGATATCTGCAACATATGGAGGTTGATTTCTAGATCTTGGAGCTATCTCATCATTCAAGATGCATTCTCTTGGCTACATCTCAAGATAATAATTCTTATTTCATTTATTCATCATTCACCTTATCCATATGAATTAGATATATCATATATCTCATCTCATCTATATATTTGTTTATTCCGCTACATAGATTAGATTCCCCTTTCACTTCATCCTATTAATGACATATGTTCACCATGTTATTTTAATCTAAATACATTTTAAGATATAGTTTGATTGATTACCAGTTCATCTTGTCATCTTTAGATCTATTCCATATGATTTCACATTTAATTAATTGTTCACATTATTTAGTTTAGATCTGAAACCTTTGCAACAAAGACATATATGCCTGATTTGTCTTATATGCTTTTATTATTGTTTCTAAATATATTGTTCAAAAAAACCTTTTGTTTGAAATCCAAGTTTTAATTAATGACATAATTTATCACTGAATACATATACGAATAAGAATAAACTGCATATGTTTTCTATTTGAAATCACTTTGGAAAATTTATACATATGTTATGTCTTCGTTGTTTTAAATACAATATTTTGCTTATTGCGTATTTAAAAGTTGTTTAAAAAATAAATTATTAAATTATTATAACTGGACTTTTGTGCAAAAAATCACAAATCTTTTGATTTCCTTTTAAATTAAAGTTAGACTTTATTTTGTTGCTTTAATTTTCAAAGCATATAGATTTTATAAATTATATATGTGTGTGTGTGTGTGTGTTGTTTTAGGTTTGAAAACATAATTTACGATGTTTGATATATGTTTATCAATTTAACTTAAGATTTATAGAATGGACTTTGTGTAAAATCATAATATTAGTCTTAAATCCTTCCTAGCTTTGAAACCAGATTAAAAATTATTATTTTTAATTTCAAACTTATATAAAATAGTGAAACTTAATTTTAACATATTCATATGCATGTACGTAAATGTATATGTATATATATACAAGTTTTATTATATATATTTATGACCATGGACAACAAAGGCATGTATAAGAGAACATTAACTATGCACAGTTCTTATATGGTGCACTTACTTAGTACATTTGGATTTATTCACATTTCATGCTATGTTTAAATTGATCATCAATGACATTTAAAAAATCATTAATCTAGTCTATGAAAGAGAAATGAAAGGTTTCTCTCTCCAATTAAAGCTATTTCTTTCCTTCATTGATTGCATAGGATTTAAAGAAGGAAACAAAAGATTTCCTTCTCAAATAATTTTAATAAGTAACCGCTACACAGATGAGTATTTGGTACATTCATACATTTAAATTTATTTCAAAATTGAACACTTTCAAACTAATTAAATAAAATAATGGATTTTATTTAAAACAGTTTTTAGATCGGATATAGAATCTCTTTAGACTTCATAGGCCCAATAGATCCATATAGGATTTTTTATTGAAATCTAACTATTTCACCCACTTTCAACTGGCTTTGTTACAACAAATGTAACTATATTTTTCATGATAACACAAACTAAAGAATTTATGCGAAATTCATGATAACTATATTGTCTATTTTTACCATATTGTTAATGCACCTGATCTAACAAACTCCGATTGGCAATGCCATTGTGATAGATCTGCTATGGGATACCAAAGAAGCAGCAGCAGTTGTTGTGGCAAAAGCTGGCATGGAGGTTGAGGCAGTCGTGGGAATGGCGAATGAGGCAGAAGCCGACATGCTATCTTGAACTGTATTGGGAGAAGATGAAGATGGCAAGGCAACCAAAGCAATAAATCCTTGATTGGTGCATATAAGCCATACCTGATATCTATAAGGTTAAACATGAACTTATGGTAGGAGCATCATAAAAGGGCATGTGTTACATTAAATATATGAAATATCTGTATATAAATGCCATAAAATAATTATTCTGATCCGTTTAAAGTACAATACCCAATGGATGTTGGCATGTTCCAACTAATCAAATATTTTGCACCATGATTTTGGGAAAATGGTGTCTTAAATATAGATGTATGCTACATATGATATGTAATGATGCAGAATCTAAAATGAATGTTAACTTGTAAATGTAAACAAGAAAATGAAGTGTACATAAACACACACAATCGATATACAATATACCTAAATAACACATAATGAAACAGTGTGTATAACCTGTTTATAACATAGGATGCATGTTATAGTTATTTTAGAACCTTAGGATAACGAACATAGTCAAGGATGTGTATTCTTGATTGATTTTTTCCTGATATGAGGTATGTTTGATAGAAGATACGGAAATGAAAGAAATGGATTGTAGTGTGTTAATCGGGTTTTTAACCCAGTATAATTCAAAGGAAATTAGAATGTCTATGGTAGGACGAAACAACTCATGAACCAAGCAAAAAAGAACCAGGAGAAGGAACTAAGAAAGGATCAAGAGGCAAAAAACAACAAAAATAGCATAAAGGAATGGATCGCTAGCGATTTATTACCCATGGATCGCTAGCGATCCATGAATATCGCTCATGGGACAATCATTCCTCTTGCGTCATGATCTAATACGCAATCTAGGGTTGTCTGCCAAGTTTCATGATATTCCAAGCAAACTAGTAGAGAAGTGGGCATTCATCTTATTCTATTAGTAATTTAATGCAATCTATACACGATTCATCATCAAAACAAGGCATTTAGCCATGAATTGAATGGAGAGTTCCAATATAAGGCGAGGAACAAGATCCAATCAAAACGAGCTAAAATTAACTTAACTGCATGGATCGCTAGCAAGCCTTATGGATCGCTAGCGATCCATCGTTTTAGGTATCTTACTATGAAACTATGGGAGTATCTTCGTACCTCCAAATGCAAGATTCTGGCAAAGTGGTCTAGCCCAATAGCTCTCCAATACCTATAAATACAATCCTACTTGCAACATAAAGAGGATCTTTTGGACTAGTTGTCGTAACTCTGCAAAAACTATTCTTCACTCTTCTCCTCCCTTACAATAATCATCTAAGGGTTCACTGTGATTCTCCGGTGAATTCTTGCACTGATGACTTGATCTAATTTAGGAGACTCAATCATATTGTAATCTGATTCAACTTGTAACAACAGTCAGTTAATAAAAAGTCATTAAGTGGATGTAGGCTTCATTAACCGCCGAACCACTATAAATAGCTTCTTGTCTTTTTGTGACGACCCGACTTTCAACGACCAGAAAGTTGCATCATCTTTAAGAAAGAAAGGGATAGAAAAGAGAAAAGAAAGAAGATAAAGAAGAAACAACATCAGAATCTCAACAGCGGAATGAATAAATTATATTAATAACATAAGTATTACATAGTATACAACAACTATCAGAGTTACACAGGTTATACATCACATACTAGACAGTTATAAACACCTGCCTAATATTTACAACTCAATACAATACAAAGAAGCCACTCAGAGATACCAACACAGCGGAACACTATATATATATCTATAACGCAGAAGCCTCCTTCTCCATTGCTCATCCACTATTCGTCAAAGCTAACCTGAATCCCTTGGCTACTCGTAAAAATTTGAGTACCCAAGAGTTTAAGAAAAAGAGAAATAAACTCCGGGTAGACATGGGTCTGGTGTGAGTAATAGGTTAAGGTTGCTTAATTTTCAAAAACCTTTGAAAAGAAAGGTATCACGTAAGACTTCCCACACATAAACATGGAAAAGTTTTTACCTTACGCTAACCAAAACATTTGATAGAAATCCAGTGATATTATAACAGGTCTAGGGTTTTCAAGTAAATAGAAAATAGCCGAAATAATTACATTTATTAAATTCCAGCTACTAGCCACAAAAGTGGGTAATACAATCAAAACCGTTGGCACTATTGGATTTTGAATTCCATACAATGGCAGGGCTAATGGGGTACCGCCCGTCACGGTACGTGGCCTAGATCAACATACCGAGGATTACTTCCAATCCCTGCAACACAAAGCCAGAACCATTCCTTACTGAACAGTTTCGAACAAGACCACTCCGCAGTTGTGATCAGTAACCGCACCACACAGCCGAAATAAAGGGACATCTAGACAGGAGTAAATCTCGTCCTACTTTGGCATGACCCACTTAGCCTTGCTGCACCTCCCATGTTTTAGCCATTCCCGGTTGATGAGGCTTGAGGCTACGATTACCTTATCAGAACACATCACTTAGAATGCTCATCGTCCACCTGACGATGTTCTGAAAGCATTCAATCCATACAAGTTCGTTCTGGGTTCGAACGAAACCGAAGGCATTATCTCGTTACACTCATTTTGGAATCACCCTCAGAGTTAACGACAATAACCCTTGCACTCTGAATCTTCATCTTCACTTGAGATTCACGACCTATCGTTAATTTGGATCGACGTGGTTTTCGGATATCCAAATCTCGAAACCCGATCCCGGTCTCACCGAATCCAAAACGTATCTTATAAGGCTAAGTTGTTTTAAAGTTTAAAACAATTCAATTCTACAGATAGATAATTCACATACCATAATAGATAATCATTATTATCATCACAACAGATAATCCACATTACCATTATCGAAGAATAATCCATATTATCATCATAATGCAATCCAAAGCATCCATATCACACAGCATTACTTATCTCATTTCTGAGTTTTCAAACCATTCAAGGCAAACAATATCATCCATCCCTACATAAGCAATGATTTACTTAATCACATCATCTATAATTAATTTAAAATGAATTAAATTAATTACTTCATCTCTAATTAATTTAAAGTGAATTAAATCAATTACTTCCTCAATATAAATCTTGCTTACATAACCATTAATTAATTATAAATCAATTAATTAATCATCTTCTAATTAATCACCTTGATTAATCACCCTTGATTAATTATCCTTTAATTACATTCAAGTAATTATCCTTTAATTAATTTCACAAATTAATTGTCCTTAACCAAAAACAGTAATTAACCTTTAATTACTTCATTAATTTAATTAACTATAATTAATTACATTAATCCTTAATTAGTTACATTAATTAATTACTTAATCACTTATCATTGATTAATTTATCTTAATTAATCAACCTTAATTACATCATTAATTATCTTAAAATCCTAATTACATTTTTAATTACTTACATTAAGTAATTAATCTTTAATTGAACCACATTTATTAACCACACTTGATTAACCATTTTCAGTAATTAACTACCCTTACTTACTTCATTAAATAAATTAATTACTCCTTAATTAATTATCTTTAATTAATCCCTTGATTAATTACTAAGTAATTTAATCCAAATTACTTCCATTCTTATCAATTAATTACTTCATTAAGTAATTACACTCCATTAATTACATTAAATAATTATTATCAAATCATACAGTATTTAAATTAATTAAACTTAATTAATTAATCTAAACTAATCACATTAAACTCAATTAATCACATTAAGTAATTAATTCATTAATTACTTCTATTAAGTAATTAAACTTGAACAATTTCACAAACGATTATTATTAATTAATTAATCTAATTAATTATTAAAATTAATCACATTAATTAATGTTTAAATAATCCTAAGTTAATGACCTTCATTAACTATTCTTTAATTTCTTTCTTAAGAAATTAACTCAGATTAACCATTATTAATTAAAAATTAGTTAATATTTAATTACCAATTAATTAATCTCTAATTATTTAATTACTTAAATGTTAACTGCAACTTAATTAATCCTTAATTATTTGATTAATAAATCTTTAATCATTAATTAAAATCTAATTAATAATTCTTAATTACAAATTAATTAACCTTAATTAATTAATCTCAATCATTAATTAATTAATTTAAACCTTTAATTACTTATTTAATCAATCCAAATCATTAATTAATTAAATAAGTTAATTATCCATTTTAATTAACTTAATAATTACAAATCATTAAATCTTTATTTAATTAAATATAAAACATTTCTTACTTAATCAAAGCATTTAAAAACAATTTGTTTTCAAATTTACTTTAAATTTCATTTTAAATTTAAGATTTAAAATGAACACAAATTTGACTTTAACAAAGTTTTTAAAACAATTCAAAATCCTTTTTATCTCACAAGTTAAAGAAATATTCACTTTATAAAGAAGTTTAAAAAAATTTAAAACACAATTCATTTTTAAATTCACATCAATTTGTAAATACACTTTAACAAACAAAATTGTTCAATTCATTTTAATTTAAAATTTTCCATTTATTTCAAACCGGAATACATATTAAATTTGATTCCAGATTACTTAGATTCAAAACTTACTTACATTTAAACTTCATTTTAAAATTTCAAATCTTTACCCTTTTTTAAAGTAGTTAAACAATTTAAATTTAAAACTTTATTTTATTTTAAAGACTGAAAATTCAATCCCAAATTCCAGATTTTTAAAATTTAGATTTAAACTTATTTAAACCTTTACTTTACAATTCAAACTTTCAGTTTTAAATTTAAGCCAAATATACTTAAATTACTTAAAAGTGTTAAAACAAATTTAAATTTCAAAAAACTTATATCATTTTAAACTAAGGTTCAAACTTACTTGAATTCACATTCAAACTCAGGTTTAAAACTTAGTTTAAATTTTTTATTTACAAATTTAAACTTTATTTTTAAAATTTACAAACAGAACAGGTTTAGTTGTTAAAACCTGTAACCAAAATTTAACCTGAGCCACACATCAATTTGCTTCGAGAAAAACCCCACAACGCTTCGTGTCAAATACTCGAATCATCCGAGAATCACTCGAGTATGCTACACCTGCTTCAATCCCAAACTCCATCAGCTAACATCATCAGAACAAAGTGCATCATGCACATGCACGGTGACTTTGATCGCCTCCGATCAACATCTACTATCATCTCACAACGGAAAGCAACTCCTCATCTTATCTCGATCATCAGATCGCTCACAATCAACTCGAATTTGAATTCGAGTTCAAAAACCAAAACCTAGAACAGGCAGTATCCACTACATCCAAAACCTGTCAACTCGTCGCCCTCGAAGCTCCGACCACCGTTACCTCTGAAACTCCGACGAAGTCCTCGTCAACCTACCAACTTCCATTTCCTAAAATATTGTTGAACTCGATCAACTACAAATGCTGAGGTTATCTATTCTTCCTAGCCTAGTTAAACTAGGGTTCCAAACTTCAAATCACTACCGCCACCTCCAAAATGAAATGCCCCATAATTAGATAATTTTCCTCGATCCTACAATCATTCCTCCACCTCCAGGAAGAAACCCGACCTCCAAAATCCAGCAGATCACCAAAAAATTCCAATTTCCCATTTCCAGTTCAAAACAAGAACTGCGCTTAATTCCTATTACTAAAAGTCTTGAATTTAGTTTTAAAATTCATGTTTTGGTTCAAGGATTCAATTGATGTTCCTGAATTTAGAAGTTTGAATTTTCCACTTATACTAATTTGGCTCTGTTATTTTATTTCCAGAGCCAATACAAAATTATTTAGCTTATATAAAAAATTTAAACTTTAATTTATCATTTAATAAACAAGTTTCATTCAAATACTAAGTCATAGCAGCAACCAGATCAAAAGGAAAGAATTTTGTTCGACTTGAGCTTGTACTGTAAACAGACAGCAACTTAGGTGAAACAGACATGCATCTCACTCATACATATATATACACAGCAATGTATTAAAATATATATATACAATCCTACTTATTTCCATGGATAAATCAAACAACCATATTTTTATACTTAAAATTTATAAAATGTGAAGTTACTCACCTTAACAGAAGACAGAGCACCAGATTTGAAAAGCCTTTTGAAGATCTTTTGAACTCTTGAATGCTTGAATGCAATTTTTTTTTTAAAATTGAGTTTCTGTGATGCTTTGAAAACTAAATTAGAACTGCATGCATGTTGGTAGCTTGATTTCCAGATTTTGAAGAAATGCAGACTGGATTTCCTTTTGAAAATGATTTGCAGTCTTGCCCTTTTCTTTAAAACTTGAGTTGCTTGACATGTTGATTAATACACTTGCATGCAAACTTCTAGCTTAAAAGAAAATGCAGGCTATAGATTTTTGAAGAATGCAGGAAACAATTCCAGGTTGAAGAAAAATGATGTAGAGGCTTCAGTTTTGAGGATAATTACATATTTTGCTTTGAAAATGCTTTGCCTTTCGAAAATGTGTTACAGAGAATGATTTGCATGTTTGAAGATGGTTATGGGGTAAATGGTTTACAGGGATTTGATATGGAAAGATTACATATTTTAGAGGAAAATGGTTTTTTTTTATTCTCAGATTTACTTTTGATTTGAGGATTGTTTTAAAGTGATAAGTCTTCAGCCGAAAATTTTTCTTTACTATGGAATGAAAATGAGAAAAGAAAATGGAAAGGAAGAAGGCAAGTGTTTATAAACTAAATTTATGATTTATTAAAAATCAAAGAAAAAAATAAAAATACAATATGACACTTGTCTTAAATATTAACACTTGTTAATTTCCTTGTTTGTTCACTGAACACATGTTATTAGAAGCCTTAGGAAAACAACACATGTTCTTTAAGTGATTTAGTATTTATTTTAAATGTAAATAAAAGCTTTTTAACTTAATTAATTAGTTTTTAAAATACTTAGTTATATATATAGCTAATTTAAAGAAATAAAACCAAGTATAATTATAAAAAACAAAAAAAACAATACATATATCTAATATTTGAAAATAACATTTTTGATCATTTTAAATAAATTTATAAAAGAGGTTATAAATTACTTATTGCTTAAATGAATTAATGTTTCATTTTTGTTAGTTGTATTTTAAACTTTCATATCTAATTTCCAAATCATATTTATTAATCAATAATTTAAAAAGAATGTTAAACAAATCTTATTATTAATCTTATTTAAACTTTAAGCTAAAATCCTTTTTAAATAATTAAACATTTGTTTTATGTATTTAAAATCATATAGTTATTTTATTAAATATCTTTGAAAAGTTATATTAAATTAAATCAAAGTTCTAAATTACTAAAATGTATATTAGAATTTGAAAACAAGATTTATTAAATTTGAAACAAAGTTCATATATTGGCAATATATACAAATATATATATAGAAACCAATTTATTAGCTTTTAAAAGATAAATTCACTAATTAAATATTTATTAAAGTAAGATTATTAAATCAATTCAAATTTATTTACAAAAATTATCAAATCAATTTAATTTTAAATACAGATTATTAAATTTATATTGCCAAAAATTCCAAGATATCACATTCCTTCCCCCTTAAAAATTTCGTCCTCGAAATTTAAAACAAAGGTAATTTAATAATCTAATTAAAGATTTAATTATAAAAACACAAGCATATATTATCAACCATATGCAAACCATAGCAACCAATTCATCCAATCAAAACAATTCTAACTATCCAAAAAAATCTCTGAATAGAATTTCCTCGAGTTTCCCAAGTATAAATATCGGGATACTCGCTCTATAGAATCCAAACAATCAAAACTGCTAATCTATAAAGCTCCCACTCATCTAAATCTACAACTCTTAAATAGGATATCAGACTACAGACGAGTCTGACCCAACAATCAAACCTTCTGCACTGCTGGTTCTAAAACTAGAAATATACCAAACACGTACTCCCTCAAAGATATGTGAAACATACTGAATCCCAGTTATCCAAAATGGCAATTCAACTCTTGAAAACCAAAGCACTTATCTTACCAAAACACAGAAAAGATCCAAAACACCTCGGAGCTAGCTTCCCAGACTTACCAAAACTTATAGCTCCTTGGATTGGAGAAATCTTATCCAAAACCAAATTTTCGATTCCGTAATCCAAATTCCTCCGTCTCTTATACTCAAAATCCTTCGAATGATCCTGGGCTGCCTACATCCTTCCTGATCAGCTCAACCTTTGCTGATTCCATTAGAAACAAACTAGACCAAAAACAACACAACACAATGATCTCCTCAAGATCAATCCAAAATCAAGAACACGAACTCTACTCCATGAACAGCAGAAGACTGAACTTACTTCTCCTTATCCGGAAAGACAAAGCAGATGCACTCCCAAACTGCTTCCGCTGTACAACTCTGATACAAAGTAGATGAAAATACTGATGAAGAACACGAGCATAGACTAGACAACACATCCCAAAAAATGGTTCAACATATCCAAAAAGAAAAACTCAGAAGTTCCATCAAAACCTAAGCTGCTACACCAACTCAATCTCGAGGAATCATCCTTCTACTAAACTGAACCACCGGTACCAATCCTGGAATCCAAATCGATAAGAAAACTCGATCTCCAGATGCGGACAAACCTCTGACTTCCCAAGAGAACACTCAAACTATCGCAAGTCACTTTTGCGTTCAAGCCAGCTTAATATCTAAAGAAACTGCTCTCTCTACCAATCAGAACAGCTTACGCTGGCCTAGCCAATTCACCGAAGAAATGGATTCACGCGGCTGCTTTTGAACTCCACCTTCAGAAAAACTACTTAGCCAGAAAACTTCTTACCAACACAGAACTCTCCGAGCTGCACTGCTAACGCCAATGCCTAAGACTTCCTAATAAAAAACTCTTCAAGAAACTCGGACCTCAAAGCCAACCACAACATCCTGCTGAACCCATCCACAACACCGAAACAGACACACTTCCTTACTCTTGTTCCAAAGAAACATCTTCAGACACATCTATAATCACTGCATCTCATCACGTAGCTACTACTTCCTTAGGTATCAAGATACCATTACTCACTTCTGCCGAACCGACAGATCCAAACTCTACACTTCCAACTTCAAAGATAGACTCCGAACCTTTAAAAGGTTTCCTTCAGAGATCGATGAAATCCTTACACCAAGCAAAGCTCACTCGAGACGGTATCAAGTCTACAGTCTCGACAGATACACCTCCAACCTCAAACATTCAAACTCCAACCAATGTAGTAGTCATGTTACACACACCACTACCTTATCTATCTTTATAACTTACATTGGAAAATCCGAACAGGTAACCCAACATATAGGTAGAAATAATATATATATATATATATATATATATTAAAAATACAAATACCCTCTCTCAAGAAAGAAATCACACCAAAGCCTAGGTATTCACTCAACCTAGCGCTCTGATACCAACTGTGACGACCCGACTTTCAACGACCAGAAAGTCGCATCATCTTTAAGAAATTGTCAAAGCTAACCGAAATCCCTTGGCTACTCGTAAAAATTTGAGTACCCAAGAGTTTAAGAAAAACAGAAATAAACTTCGGGTCAGGCATAGGTTCGGTGCAAGTATCAGGTTAAGGTTGCTTAACTTTCAAAAACCTTTGAAAAGAAAGGTATCACGTAGGACTTCCCACACATAAACATGGAAAAGTTTTTATCTTACGCTAACCAAAACATTTGATAGGAAATCCAGTGATATTATAATAGGTCTAGGGTTTTCAAGTAAATAGAAAATAGCCGAAACTGTTACATTTATTAAATTCCAGCTACTAGCCATAAAAGTGGGTAATACGTTGGCACTTACTGGATTTTGGATTCCATACAATGGCAGGGCTACTGGGGTACCGTCCGTCACAGTATGTGGCCTAGATCAACGTACCGAGGATTACTCCCAATCCCCAACAACACAAAGCCGGAACCATTGCTTACTGAACAGTTCCGAACAAGACCACACCGTAGTTGTGATCAGCAACCTCACCACACAACCGAAATAAAAGGGACATCTAGACAGGGGTAAATCTCGTCCTACTTGGGCATGACCCACTTAGCCTTGCTGCACCTCCCCTGTTTTAACCATTCCCAGTTGATGATGCTTGAGGCTACGATTACCTTATCAGAACACATCACTTGGAATGCTCATCATCCACCTGATGATGTTCTGAAAGCATTCAATCCATACAAGTTCATTCCGGGTTCGAACGAAACCGAAGGCATTATCTCGTTACACTCATTTTGGAATCACCCTCAGAGTTGAACTCAGGTTTAAAACTTAGTTTAAATTTTTGATTTACAAATTTAAACTTTATTTTTAAAATTGACAAACAGAACAGGTTTAGTTGTTAAAACCTGTAACCAAAATTTAACCTGAGCCACACATCAATTTGCTTCGAGCAAAACCCCACAACGCTTCGTGTCAAACACTCGAATCACCCAAGAATCACTCGAGTGTACTACACCTGCTTCAATCCCAAACTCCATCAGCTAACATCATCAGAACAAAAAGCACCGTGCACATGCACGGTGATTTTGATCGCCTCCGATCAACATCTACTATCATCTCACAATGACAAGCAACTCCTCATCTTATCTCGATCATCAGATCGCTCACAATCAACTCGAATTTGAATTCGAGTTCGAAAACCAAAACCTAGAACATGCAGTATCCACTACATCCAAACCGTGTCAACGCCTTGCCCTCGAAGCTCCGACCACCGTTACCTATGAAACTCCGACGAAGTCCTCGCCAACCTACCAAATTCCATTTCCCAAAATTTTGTTGAACTCGATCAACTACAAATGCCGAGGTGATGTATTCTTCCTAGCCCAGTTAAACTAGGGTTCCAAACTTCAAATCACAACCGCCACCTCCAAAATGAAATGCTCCATAATCAGATAATTTTCCTCGATCCTACAAAAACCCGACCTCCAAAATCCAACAGATCACCAAAAATTCCAATTTCCCATTTCCAGTTCAAAACAAGAACTGCACTTAATTCCCATTACTAAAAATCTTGAATTTAGTTTTAAAATTCATGTTTTGGTTCAAGGATTCAATTGATGTTCCTGAATTTATGAATTTAGAAGTTTGAATTTTCCACTTATACTAATTTGGCTCTGTTATTTTATTTCCAGAGCCAATACAAAATTATTTAACTTATATAAAAAATTTAAACTTTACTTTATTATTTAATAAACAAGTTTCATTCAAATACTAAGCCATAACAGCAACCAGATCAAAAGAAAAGAATTTTGATCAACTTGAGCTTTTACTGTAAACAGATAGTAACTTAGGTGAAACAGACATGCATCTCACTCATACATATATATACACAGCAATGTATTTAAATATATATATATACACAATCCTACTTATTTCCATGGATAAATCAAACAACCATATTTTTATACTTAAAATTTATCAAATGTGAAGTTATTCACCTTAACAGAAGACAGAGCACTAGATTTGAAAAGCCTTTTGAAGATCTTTTGAACTCTTGAATGCTTGAATGCAATTTTGTTTTTAAAATTGAGTTGCTGTGATACTTTGAAAACTAAATTAGAACTGCATGCATGCTGGTAGCTTGATTTCCAGATTTTGAAGAAATGCATACTGGATTTCCTTTTGAAAATGATTTGCAGTCTTGCCCTTTTTTAAAAAACCTTGAGTTGCTTGAAATGTTGATTAATACACTTGCATGTAAACTTCCAGCTTAAAAGAAAATGTAGGCTACAGATTTTGAAGAATGCAGGAAACAATTCCAGGTTGAAGAAAAATGATATAGAGTCTTCAGTTTTGAGGATAATTACAGATTTTGTTTTGAAAATGCTTTGCATTTTGAAAATGTGTTACAGGGGATGATATGCATGTTTGAAGATGGTTATGGGGTAAATGGTTTACAGGGATTTGATTTGCATTTTGATATGGAAAGATTACAGATTTTGGAGGAAAATGGTTTTTTTTATTCTCAGATTTACTTTTGATTTGAGGATTGTTTTAAAGTGATAAGTTTTCAGCTGAAAATTTTTCTTTACTATGAAATGAAAATGAGAAAAGAAAAAGGAAAGGAAGAAGGCAAGTGTTTATAAACTAAATTTATGATTTATTAAAAATCAAAGAAAAAAATAAAAATACAATATGACACTTGTCTTAAATATTAACACTTGTTAATTTCCTTGTTTGTTCACTTAACACATGTTATTAGAAGCCTTAGGAAAACAATACATGTTCTTTAAGTAATTTAGTATTTATTTTAAATGTAAATAAAAGCTTTTTAACTTAATTAATTAGTTTTTAAAATACTTAGTTATATATATATCTAATTTAAAGAAATAAAACCAAGTATAATTATAAAAAAACAAAAAAAAAACAATACATATATCTAATATTTGAAAATAACATTTTTGATCATTTTAAATAAATTTATAAAAGAGGTTATAAATTACTTATTACTTAAATGAATTAATGTTTCATTTATAGTTGTATTTTAAACTTTCATATCTAATTTCCAAATCATATTTATTAATCAATAATTTAAAAAGAATGTTAAACAAATCTTATTATTAATCTTATTTAAACTATAAGCTAAAATCCTTTTTAAATAATTAAACATTTGTTTTATGTATTTAAAATCATATAGTTATTTTACTAAATATCTTTGAAAAGTTATATTAAATTAAATCAAATTTCCAAATTACTAAAATGTATATTAGAATTTGAAAACAAGATGTATTAAATTTGAAACAAAGTTCATATATTGACAATATATACAAATATATATAGAAACCAATTTATTAGCTTTTAAAAGATAAATTCACTAATTAAATATTTACTAAAGTAAGATTATTAAATCAATTCAAATTTATTTACAAAAATTATCAAATCAAATTAATTTTAAATACAGATTATTAAATTTATATTGCCAAAAATTCTGGGATATCACACTTTTACTACTTCTGCTCTTTTACATCTATTTTCTATATTATTGCTCTGTAAGAACATGGCCGGTGCTTTCACACTCGATTCAGGGTGTTGGTCCATATTTTGGGTTAACATTTTGGTGCTCTCATTGAGAGCCTAACTCAGGCTTAAATCTAGCTATCTACTTTCGATCAGACAGGTTCGAAAGTTAGATCTCTAATCTGTTGCTTAGAAAATTAGTTGTTGAAAATCAATGGCACTACAAAGAAAGAGAGCTGCTTTCGAAAGATCCATAGGAGCTATAATAGCTGGAGAGGAAATCAATCCTCATCAAATTAAAGTTAATGGAGCCAACAACCCATTAGCTAGACCAAATTTGGTGCAAACACATGTGACCAGGTGCCGGAATCTTCTATTCAGCATGAAGTTGTCACTAGAAATGAATTGAATAAGATGGTTAATGAGATTAATCAGAAGATGGAAAATAGCCAAAAAGCTTATATGGAAAAATTGAATGTCCTATTAACCTTACAGTCACTTGCTGCTTCAAGAACCATGTCAGAGCCCAGGCCCATCATGGAATAAGAAAACTCTTCTATTTCTGGCCTAAAAAGGAGAAATGTAAAGCAGTAGTAAAAGGGAGTAGTGGGTGGAGCTGTAGGAATCACTATAGAAAGAAATGCAAACACTCCACCAACTGTAAAGCAACCTTCCATAAACTTTAATATGGGGACGAAACCCCATGGAAGGATATAGCATTGGATCTCTCTGACTCTGAAGATAGAGAACAACTTGATGACGGTGAGTTGGAGAGAACAGTAACGTACTAAATACTGGCAGAGAGGTCCAAACTACTTCATACGACCAACCACAAGCCAAAAAAAACTTTGAGGGAGTGGCTCTTTCGAAGATAGGAGAGCCTAGGCTTCAACCCACTAACCAAGACCGTTTGCAAAATCAAACACTTGGCATAGTCATTGACAGCCAACCCATGGATTACCGAACGTCCTAGGCCTATATCGCGGATATGGCCAAGCGCCTAATGGACAAAAGTAGGAATAAGAATGATGATGAATGGGGATCCGCTCGAAGTAAGACTCCCTTCACTGATACATTCTATATGAACGTTATCCTAAAAAGTTCATTATGCTAACTATTCCATCCCACGATGGAACTAGGGACCAAAAACTGCACTTATATAAGTACAGTTGGTATATGGATGGAGCGAATACTTCAAACACTATTCGGTATAGATCTTTTCCAATCTTCTTAGAGGAAATCGCTTCCATGTGGTTCATCGGGCTCCCACCCAAATCCGTTTCCACTTTCGGTGAATTAGCAATAAAGTTTCTTAATCAGTTTAGACTTCACACGGTACAACCAAAAGACATGATGTCCTTATTAGGCCTATTCCATGTACAAAATGAATTTTTGAAATCCTTCATAAGCTAGTTTAACACCATGGTCCTAAAAGTAAGTAACCCAAATGAAGATGTGATCTTTATGGCTTTGGTCCTTGCCATCCTTCCCGACACTGAATTTAGGAAATGGATCAAAATGAAGCAACCTACCACTAGAAAAGACTTTAATCGAAAGGCGAACTAGTACTTGAGATTGAAATAAGAAGAAGAGCTAGATGGAAGATTTGCTAATCTACAGCTAACCAATGTTGGGCAGAATGGTATGGTAGCAAATCAAGACGCAAATACATTCGGTACCACCGTAGGAAATATGGGAGAGGACGGAAATCAGGAAAGAAGAATAAGAATTCAAACAAGCAAAACGAAAGTAGCAAGTGTAAAACCTAATTTTTTCAACGTTTTAAATAGGAAGTTTAAAAAAGATTTTGAAATATAATTTAATTTTAAGAATAAAAATTTGGTAACAAAAATTAGATATTTGAAATGCGTCCATTGAAATGAGGCCAATAAAATTCGTTTTAAGTCAAAATTTGTTTGAAACCCAGTCAGCATATATTTCTATACGAATTATCAAATTTTGAAATATAAATATTTTTACATAAAAATGATCTAGAACTTTTTTTGAAAAATAGGTCAAAGTTCATTCATCCAATTCCGACCTTTGTAGCTCCGTTTATCAAGAATTGTCGTTGTCGTTCAAGTTCGAAGCGGTATAACTGGAGACGGATGAAATTTTGTTACGAATGTCGTAATAAAGATTTTAGTACATCATTGGATTCATCTCGCTGTGCTGATCTCCACGGTATATTTGTTTCCATATTTTAGCTTCTGTTGTAAAATGCCAATTGATCGAGATAGCAGTCCGTGACCTTGCCCCACACATCATAATTACTCACATTCTTTCGCAGCCTAAATTTCTTTTCCAGCCGACTTCTTTGTGTGTGCTGCCTCATATATTAATTGCTACATTTATTAGCCTCCCCGCATTCTCTTCCTTCTATATATATGCGTGTGTCTATACTCTCTGTTTCTCATTATTTTTGTTCTGCAATTGTTTAGGAGAGAGAAATTTAAAACCAAGTATATATATAAACCCTCATAACTTTCCCCCTTCCTGTATCTTTCCTCATCAACCTCCGAAGTCACCTGCCCCTTCACCGAACCCAGATCCACCCAGCTCATCCCACTTCACCACCTTCCCCTAACTGAGTGAACGCAGCGCGCAAATCTGCCCGCCACCAGCAGCCCGCATCCCAACAGCCACCCCTTTGCTCCAGCCGAACTTCCTCCCCTCTCCCAAAGCCACCACCTCACCTTGGCCATGCAACCACCCGACCGAACCAGCCACCCTCCACTCCACTACCAGCATCCCTATAACCCAGCCCAGCCACCTCACTTGCATCCCCTCGGCCGAAACCCGAACCACCTAGTCCACCCTCTACCGACTAGTCATCCCTCGGCCTAACCCACTCTGCACCTAACACACCACTTTACCGAAGCAACCCCCAGCCTTACGTGTGTCATTTCATGTCCGTTGCATGAAACGTGCTTAGTTTATAAAAGAAAAAAGGGCAAAGTGGCCAACATGCAAGAGAAAAGGCATGTTGCGGTGAAAAGAGCAGAAGGCCACGCGTGGAAAAAAAATCAAGGAGGAAACCGAGCCCGTCTCATCAAGCATTGTCGTCGCAACTGCTGTCTGGTGCAAGCGTAGTCGCTCGTGTCGACGTTTTCTCAAATTCAGTTTCACGCTAGGAAGGCAAATATTTTTAAATTCATGACTAGAAACTGAGTGCAAGTAAATCCATAAAAACAATAAATAAAAAATTGAAATTGATATTGACGTTGACATTTGAAATTCACGACTAGTTGATATTGTGTATGATATGAAAATTATGATGAAATATGTTTGGTTTGAATTTCGTTTGCAACTGAAGCCCACATCTGCTATTATTGTAATTATTAGTATGTTGATTCATGTTGTATATACCCGTCCCCTTGTTATTATATGCATTGATTGGACATTGGAAATTGAACCAGAATATGTGTTGAGATGATATATATCCAAATTTAAATCACTTAGCCTAGGATAGAAAATTAAATAATAAACACCGATTGATCAAATGAAATTTAATTTTGGATATTTAATATTTAAATTTGAGATAAGGACATAATTTGGAAATTTAACGTGAATTTATAATTTGGATTTTATGTTGAAGTTAATATTAAATTTTGAAATCTATTAAGTTAAAGTACATATTTTTAAATGTAATATCAGTTGAACTGTTTTAAAGTTTGAAATTGAAATAAAGTGGTTACGTTAAATATTAATGTATTTAAACTCGTTGGGATGATTAGCTGAATTTAATGGAATTTTGTTAATATTGTATATGCAATTAAATTCTAAATAAATATTAAATTTAATTAAAAAGGGAATTTCAATTGATTTTATTAAATTAACGTATATAATGGTTAAATTGAAGTGATTTAAATTAAAAGTGTTAAATTAAGTAATAAGTAAATTAACAGAGCTTTAATTAAATTGAATATTTAATATAAAACTTTTTTATTTAAAGACTTAATTACCTTTGTTAATTTGAATAGTTTCTCAGTTTGGCTAATTTGTAAAAGTGAAATACTTGTTTTAAAATTGAATCTTTGGGTTTTAAATCCAAATTTAATTAAGTCAAAGGAGGATATGTTATTTGAAAATAAGTGATACTTTGACTTGATAAAATAACCAATCGGTGTAAAAAAATGACGTTGCTTATTAAAGAGGCCCGGACCGAATATGGACATACTCTCTATCAATACCAGAATCACTTTAATAACTGTGTACGTGGAGTGATGGTCCAGAATGAAGTGGTTGGTTTTAGCGTGTGTTGCGGGATTCGAAGAAAGAAAACGATGATGGATAGGCCCTAGCAATTATGCCAATTTGAAATGACAAACAGGACGGCTTGACAGGGCCAAGCGGACTAGCTACCCTAAGCGAACACAATTCTTCATATAATATCCTTACTTCAGTTGTTGTTGGTGATCTCCCTGTGAATATGGGAGTGTTAGATGCGGTGTGCGGTCATGGTTATGATGCGTTACTACTAGCACTACGACCTGAACTGGTAGTATCCTACCTTGGGCATTGCCTCACATATCTTGTCGTACTTTTATCTCTATACGAGACCACTACGATTTTGGTTTAGTGTTGTCATATCACGGCGCATCCATATCCACCGACGGTTTACTAGTGTTTTATATGAAAATTGTACAACAATGCTTAAAAACGCGTTAAGGGCGATCAATGTAAAGCCTTAACGCTATTTTGATATTTTATATTACGGGCAGACACTACATATATAGCGTATCCTACTATATATATAGACAATTTGATGGATCCTTAAGAGATGGAAAATCCTGTAACATCTCTTGAGTTACTTTGTATATTTCACTTGAGTTAGACCACTTACATAAGAACTTCTAGTCCTGACTTGAGTGTATTGTTTTACTTTATGCTCGGGTCAGCCTGAGAATTGCAGTGTGTGAGCAGTGCTTATTTTGGGAGATGAAGACTTAGTCGAAGACTACACTCTATCCAGTATTAGTTATCTATTTTCATTTTGGCTTGTATCAGTAGACTCTTATGTATCTCTAGTATTATACAACTAAAAGCTAAACTTTGATGTATTTTGTCAAATAGCTTCATGAACTACTATGTATATTATTTATTTCTGCTGCGAGATTCTATATTATTCTGTGTTTGATTCTATATTAAAACCTAAATTGATAATCTTTCAAATTTGAACGGCTTAAGTTGGGGTTTATTATCATCTTAAGTTGTTCGAAAATGGCGGGTCGTCACAACAAGCGACTTAAAGGCTTCAGGCCCGAAGACTATACTCCGCTCAATGATAATCCAAAGAATATCTATCTTGGGCATAAGGGAGGAGGAGTACAAGCAGCCACCTAAAAACGAAGCGACTGAATAGCAATAGCATCCGGAAAGTGCTGTTGTTTCCATGAGATATATGGCCACAACACAAATTAATGTCATCACATGAAGAACCTGATTGAAGAACTGATTCTAGAAAACGAACTTCAACGGTATGTGAGGAAGCCACAAAATCCCGACTAGCCTGTAGCACTCCAAACTCCCAAGGATCGGGGAAACTAAGCTGGAACAAGCGAAGAGGGATCCAGATGGATCGATCAAAGGCTTGTTATCGGAACAATATCCGGAGGACCTCATCCTGCACAGAAGAGTTAGGGAGAAATAGAGCGATATGCGAGCTTACTAAGACATGCTTCGAAATACTCTTGTTTTGTGATCAAAAATGGAACTCCAGCCAAGCAGCAGGGGACCCCGAACGATGGCACAGTGTTTTAGAATCGAGTAGAAGCTCCAAACTTTGACCTCATGGTAATGACAGTAGGAATCAGACCAGCCATGGTCCGATGAGTATTAGTGGACATTGACAGTTCTGTGAATATCTTTTTCAAACACACGTTCAACCAGTTTAACAGCCCACATTTTTAGTAACATTATTTAGAATATTTAATTACCTAAATTAAATAAAATAATGTATGATTAATAGATTGAGATTTGATTAAAATTAAGGGTAGCCGTGCCTTGTTAATATGTAAATCAAATGAGATAACATGAATAAGATATGCTAGGAAATTAGGAAGGACAAAATGGGAAATAGGATGAACTTATACTCTAAACCCTTAGGAAAAAACACATGTTTATTTCAATTTCACAAGCAAAAATACCCTAAGGTCGGCCACCATTTTCAATCTCAAGAGAAGATAAAGCTAGGATTTTCAAGAAGAAGGAGTAAATCAACTTATTCAACATCAAATCTCACATCTTCAATCACAAAGCTATGGTGAATGATTACTACATCCCATTTTTCTTCTAGTTTTCGGATTTAAGGGTAAACCGAAATGGTTTTGCATGATGATGCCATGTTTTAAATGATTGAAAGTTTATATATATATATATATATATTGTTGATGGTTTATACATGTTCATATATGTTTTCATGATATGTTTGATATGAAAACCCTATTAAATGACATCCAAATGCCTTGCAAATTTTAATGTAGATCGAAAATGATATTTTAGAGACGAGTTTCAATTTTTATAAGTTTCTAAATTATGGTGGATTTTATATTAATTTTCTAGTGAAGAAAATGATTTATAGGGTTATTAATTATTTACGGCATAATAAATAATTATTTAGGTTTGAACTTTATATATGTTAAGGATATTTTGGAATTTTTATAGAATTTTCCCACGTGTTGTGATGAATATATAAAATTATTTAAGGTATGGGACTTAAGTGTTTTATATATTTAATTATGGAGAATGGGTGTTTTGCAAATGATTTAAATTAATTAATTGGCTCTGATATATGTAGCACTTTTTAGTGGTAAAGAAAAAAGGCAACCAATCAAAATTTTACACGTTAAGCAGGTTTAGTGAAAAGAACTATTTATTTCAGGCTTTATAAACTGTTTTATTGCTTTAGACACCTACTTCCACCTCGCTTTGCCTTCGACCAAGTCCCTTCGCCTTCATCTCCATTGAAACCAATGCGTATGGTATTAAGGAATTGGTATGTAGTGAATTGGATAGAAGGCGAAATGTATGAGGTCGAAACCAAGGGTTCCAAAGGGGTCGAAGCACCACTTTGATTTTAAATTAAAACATGCATGCTTGCTTTCGACTAAATGGCTTTCGACTCAATTAGCTTTCGACTGAGTCAACGGATCTAAAAGAAATGGTTTCAAATGGGTTGCACTTTAGTTTTAAATGTTTGCTTTCGACAAAGTTGAAACCTTTTTGGCCGCCGCTTTCTACCTTTCGACTATAATGCTTTCGAAGAGAATAATTTGATTTTTAAAACTTGGCAACTTCTCCAATGCTTTCGAAGGGAGGTTTTGACACCATCACTTCTTTACTTAGGAAATGGTTTCAAAACATAAGCTTTCGATTTAAATGTTTTGAAGACCCTTTTTCCATAATTGAAGTATAACCTAAATCGTTTCGAAAGAGATAGTTATAATGGTTTTGAAAGAAGTGCTTTTGATTTCAAAGGGCTTCTTATCCTTTTGCTCTACTTGAAGGCATAATTCAAAAGGTTTCGAAGAAGTAAACTTTGAATGATTTCAAAAAAATTCCACATGTTTTAAATTGAACCCAAAGGCTTTCGAAAGGTTTAGTATTTTAATGCTTTCAGAAGAGTCTTAATGAATGGTTTCGATGGGTGGTTCCCCAGGGTTTCGAAGGGGTCAAAAGGGAAGGTTTTCCTTTATTTTCGAAGCTTTCGATGAAAAGAAAAGGGGGTTATTCTAATGTTTTTGAAAGGCAATATTTAAAGGTTATAAAGAGGGATGTCTATTATTTTGAAGCTTTCGGAGAAAAGAAAGGAAAGGATTTTCCAACATTTTTGAAAGACTAGGTTAAATGGTTTTGAAAGGGGTAAATGTTTTTATCAATAAGGGGTTGAGTAAAATATACAGATATATATAACATGGCAAGGTGATTATGAGTAAAGCATAGAGAATGCGAATTTTCCTTGTGTATGTATGATTTAAAGATTTAAATCAATTTGTAAGAGTTTTTCAAGGAAAATTTATGGGAAGTTGTCCCTAAGTAAAATGACTCGGATATTAGAATAACACATGGGACTGGTATAGGGTCGTGCCATATACATTAGCTATTGGCCCCAGCTAATTTAGTCTAAAAATTCCAATGTGCATGGCTTTGTCATAGGTAAGACTAAAATTATGATTACATACAAAAGGGAATATATGTTTGTATACAAATAGGTTATTGGTGAGCCCGCATAACCACTAGGATCAAGTGACCCTGGGAGATGTTAAGATAGGGATAGACTGTCCGAAAGAGAAGTATTCAACAGATATTTTAGGCAGACCATCTAGAAAAGGTGTGTCTAACAGATGTTAGATAAATTTTGATACTTTGTCCGGTAGGCCCGAGTTATCCAAAGGTAAATAGTAGGATAAACAAAACTATAATGTTCGGACACTACAAGAAAATTCTTTATTCATAGCATAAAAAATTAACAAAAAACAGCGTTTTAACACGAACGCTTTCATTCCTCATTTAACTAAAAAAAATCTAAATAATGGCTCGCTGTGAAATGTTCCCGCTTACCACTTCAGTGAAATTTAGTGAAATATTTTAAAGGCCGCTTATTTCTCTTTTTCTCCATTTCAGTATTTCTTCCCCAAATCTAAGGAAATCCAAACGAAGAATAAATTAACCCTAGAAAAACCCCTCTTTCCTATTTGATATCTCTTGGCCTTATTCCTCTTACTCTGATTCTCTTTCACCTAGGTTATAAGTCATCTCAATGATAGAAGCTTCTTCAGTAAATGGTTTATTTGGCCCATCAACGAAGGAAAGAGCATGAGTTCTTCAGCCTTGTGGTGATGAGACAACGAGAACCATGACTTGGCCCAGTTGAAGACACATTATCGGGTCATACTTACCTGATAAAGCCCAAAAAAGATCAATGTGTCAGTGGACTAAGCTGGTGTAGGTTTCCTATAATTGGCAGATTTGGTGGAGATGTCGATGATGGTAACTTGTGGTTTCTTCCTAATCTCTTATTACTGAGTTATACATGTAGCATAACATTATATAAAAAAATACTAAATAAATTATGCATGTTCATGATATTATTTTTCTTCTTTTTCTGATTTGATAAACACTTCTTAGTAGAAGAGAATTTATGCATGTTTAAATAGTGGAAACTGATGAGTTATTTGGGTTTTATTTAATGTTTAAATAAGTTGATTATTCAAAAAAGAGGTACCTACTGTAATTTGCATGAAAAACAAGAAAGACAACTGCTCTTCTCGGACTTAATCGTCAACTAGATGATCTATAAAAAATAGAAACATACTTTGGCCAATTCTATATTAAGCTATGTTATCAGTGCCCCAATATATGTATAGATAATAAAATAAAACTAGGAGATTTGCATTCAAAGAAGTATATGTAATGTTGAACTTGAAGTCAGTGTTGGAATGAGCAACTGAATTAGAGGGGCGATACTAGCATGTCATGAAGGAGTGCAACATGAAGAGTTAGCTGGGTAGAATTCAGAGCAAGCAAAAGAAAAATGAAAAGAAGGCATAAGTGTTAGCAGGTGTTAATTGAAACTTTAACACGACATGCTAACTAAGAATATGATAATAGGGACTGAGAAGAAGGCAAAAATGGAAACAGGGCAGCACAAAAATGAAGTATTAGTTGGGTAGAACGCAAAGGAATATTTTATTTTGAAGTTAGAGTAAAAACAATCATCTAGAAATATATCCTTTTAAAATATGCACTTGAACTTAATACTTTCTGTAACTTCCATGATTCCTTGTTCTAATTTCCCCAAAGCATCGAATAAGAGCATAAACAGACATTAACTAGACTTCTTTTCGGTGTGATGTTGATTGTGATGTTTTTTAATATGTTCTCTAACATCTTATGTTGTGTGTTGAGTTTACATGCGCTTTTATAAATCAGTTGTTTTGACTATAATAGTCTGCCTCTGTTGCTTACATTGAAGTTGCACCAGTCAACATTCTTCTATGAATTTATCATATTGTAGAGCAGCTGCTTAAATTTTGACCACTAAGTAAATTGCTCATCGTTTAGTTTTATGTGTACACATCCGCATTGTTGTAAAATAAATGGACCTCTTCTAATCATTTCTTGGTGTATGGACAATTTACTATGGAACATGCCTATCTAAATAATATTTTGTCTAAGCCTACTTGATTATAACATTAGTAAGGTAAATATCTTATGATTGCTTTATGTTTAAATGAATGAAAGTGTTGAATCAAACTGTGGGTATCGTATTTTAGAGAATTCAATGCTGAAAGAAGCAACTTTCAAATAATAATCTATAAGATGATGCTAGATAGGAATCCAAGGTTGACTTTGGCATCATTTGTCGCTATGTGGACGAGACTAGGTGTGACAAAACCTATGATGGCTTTCATTGATAAGGAGTATGCTGATATGTTAGAATATCCTATTAAAACCGAGTTCCAAGTTTTTTCTTCTCATTTAGTACATGTAATACTGTATTATTACATAAATTTAATTTATCAAAAGAAAATTCATCTATGCAGGTTTAGTTGAACTGTCAAATCCCAATAAATCAAAAAATCCATTTTGCATTATTGGTAATGGGACCAAATCGTGGAAGGATTTGGAAGGAAAGAAGGCATGGGTTGATTACTTGTTTCATAATCTGTGGCCTATGCACAAGGTCGACTATAGGTTTTTAGGCAAGGATCCTCCTTCTTATAGGTATGGTTTTATATTTCGTGTTAGAAGAATTTCAAGTAAACATAGCCATATTTCTAGACTTTAAAATTACATTTCTATTAGAAGAAATAATTTATGGTTAAAATAGGTAATTCATGTGTGCCTTTTTCTAGATTTACTGATAATTAATAATTCTTTGACGCTTTAATGGTAAAAATTGATGTAGACAGGACTAAAATGTCACACTACACAAAATATAAAATTCCATAACAAATAGAACAATACTAACTATCGAGTTACTTGATTGTATGAAATTATTGATAATATGGGTTGAAACGTTGGTCTCATGGAATACCATAGCTGAAGAAGATAACAAGCCGCCGAAGTATTTAGTTGAAAAGTTAAAATTACAGAATTCAAAATTTAAAATAGATTATTTATTTGAAATAATGAATAACATTCCTACGTTGTTCAAACACCAATATTTTTGTCACTTGTAAATCCTTTAAATTTTTGGGTATATATCCTTGTTGCAATTGTAGGAAAGCAAATGAGGAGTACACAATATCTACATGACGCATAGGAAAATGCACAGCTACTTGTCTCTGGGATCAGGATTGGAAGCCCATATTCTTAAAGAGGCGGTAGGAGGACACGATGTTGAAAATCTGATGAATAAACTACTACCCTCCTTATCCTAACCCTGATTTAGCCTTAGGCATGGTAGCCCACATTGACATGTGAAGCCTCGCTATTCTTGTGAGACATGAAGTTCCAGGTCTGCAGGTCAGTAAGGATTCCCACTAGTTCGACGCAAAATATATCCTCAATGCCCTCATCTGTTATATCGCTGATCAAATTGAGGTACACCCATGTTTCTCAACATTAGACAATATATTCCACAAATGAATCTGTCGTAGCATTTTTATTTTTATTTTGATCTTCACCTTGATATCTTAGGATTGAATACATTATGTTTTACAAATTTAGCTTTTGATTTACCATCAAGAATCCATTTTGCTAAATTTTAATCCTAAAATCATATTTATGTTAAATGATTAGTTATTGTGTGCAATGATAAAATTACCTTGACAATTAAAATTATGTTAAATACCCTTATGTGACCATGTATATTTTACTGCTAGGAGAAGCTCAATGGCTTATGGAATTTGATGATCTATATTTTATTATGACTAAAAG
Source organism: Allium cepa (assembly GCA_030765085.1). NCBI lineage: Eukaryota > Viridiplantae > Streptophyta > Magnoliopsida > Asparagales > Amaryllidaceae > Allium > Allium cepa. The sequence goes on along the minus strand of CM060940.1, from coordinate 323,657,234 downwards.
GTAATAATGGTATATCAATTTATATTTGTATCATTCATATGCGACTTTTTATGCTAGCAACTGTATTATTTCGTATGGTAGAATATCACTTAAGGATTGAGTTTACTAGGACTACTTGAATAAATATGTTATATATATAAAGTAAAACTAAAATTAAATTATGATAACTACTAAATTTAATATTAAATCATAAAAACTTTTAAAATTGAATTTATCATAAAATTAAAGTATAAGATGAAAATTAAATTATATAAAATTAAAATTAAATTATAATAGCTTTAGAAGTAAAATTAAATCATATTTAAAATTGAATTTAAATTAGAGTTAAGTTATAATTTCTAATTTCTGCTAATTGAAAATGAAAATAGTGTGTCATACAACAAGAAACAAACAAATATAATGCAGAGTATATTATGTTGTAGGGTCACTATTTTTCTTTATCAATGTAGAGTATATGACGTTGTAAATTAAATTGTAGTGTAGAGTATATAACGTTGTAAATGAAATTGTTGCATAAACTGTATGTAAAATGTGTACATATAAACTAACTATGAATCAAATTGTTCATATATAACTAAGTAAGTTTGTTATATGCCCTAGCTCTGAACTAACTGTGTATATATTATACGAAATGGGTATACAACATATGCATACAAATATGCACTGTGAATTAACTGAGTATATAACTTCATGCGTTATGTACTCTAAATGTGTCACTGTGAGTTATAAATCAACTCACTGAGTATATATCATGGAAATATTACAATGTTTTACACTTAAAGAAGTGCCCAATGCACATTTGCACCAGACGAATGATTACATAGTCCAAAATTGTTGTCCATATATTAAAGGTTGCGCTACCAATGCAAACTTATTTGCAAAGCTTAAAGCTGGCATTGGTAGTGCAAATAAGCATCTAATAAGCATTTATTTTCTTTTATTTTTACCTGAGATCTATCCACTATTTTTTTCAGCTTAGTTGGTTGTAAAATGATTTTATTTATAGAAGTAGATTAGTTAGCAATATGTGCGTATCAATTTTATTTTTGTGGTATACAAAGAGTATCTTTTTGTACAGTATAAGAATTCATAGTTGACATCAAAACATGAACATGCAAAATTGATTTTAGTATATTTAAAATTGCAATTGTGTTTTCGACTGTAGTTTTGAAGTTAGATTTGTTAACTTGCTTAGACAAATTGCTTAGATAATTTTTCCAAAACACTTCTGAATCAAGCAGGATATGTTGACTGTGCCTGTTGTGTATATAGTTGGAGCTTTCATCCCTACAATGATGATATCGATTCTTTACTACTTCGACCACAGTGTCGCATCACAGCTTGCTCAACAGAAAGAGTTCAACCTCCGAAAGCCACCATATTTCCATTATGACTTGCTTTTTCTTGGTTTTTTGGTATGTATCTCTTGGCTCTCTTTTTTGTTGTCTTTACTTTATTGTATTTGGCTGATATGCATTTGACGAACTTGCAGACTTTGGTATGCGGCCTACTTGGTATCCCTCCATCAAATGGTGTCATTCCTCAATCCCAATGCTTACAAAGAGTTTAGCTACATTGAAGCTTCAAGTAAGTTTTTTTACTCAAAGTACTTGTCAGGAATCGATTAGTTGCTACTGCACGCCAAAGCATGAGCCAAAATTCAACCATAGGACAACTATACAGGAAAATGCAAGAAACATACCATCAAATGCAAACTCCACTCATTTACCAAGAACCATCCACACGGGTAAAACATTTAAAGAGTTTACATCTTACCTAATAAAGCATGGAATTTTTTTCATTATATTATTTTCAAAAATATCAGTCTTCAAATAATAATAGGGGTTGAAGGGGCTCAAAGACACAACCACTCAGCTTGCATACTCACGGATTATCAACTAGTAAAACAATTATCAACTAGTAAAACGGTAATTGTTTCAAAACTTTAGAAAAAATATTTTGTAGGATTGTCAGAATCATCAGCAACTCACAGGTGTTTTAAGTTTTAACTTGTACAATTAGTCTACTTAATCTTCTTTTCATTCATAGAAACTGACGGTGGAGTATTTTTATGAGTAACTATTTAGATTTGCATTTAGAAACTGACAGTAGAGTATTTTTATGAGCAACTAGATAACATAATTTGAGCGTAGAAAATTAAATATATTCATTTTTCTCTCGACATAAACAAGTGACTGTCATTGCAACAAGTCATACATATAAGTTCAGCTTAAACCCATGTATTTGACATTTTGTTCTTCACCAATTCCTCTTTTTCCGTTCCAATTTTATGTTCTTCATTTGCTAGGTTTTCCGCCATTGCTGCAAATTTCTTTTACACTTACTTCCACAATATAATATTTGTTTATAGCACTATATATTTATAGTGCATCATCTGTTTGCATATTGCTTCTTACCTACGTAAGTACCACCCATAAACAAAGTTTGACAAACCAAAATGACAACCACAAAAATGAATAGATTTTTGTAGAACGCAGAGCCGTGAAGAGAATGCAAGTTTTCTTTTTTTTAACCATTTCTGTTTCGTGGCAAATGTTAGTAATAAATGCATGAATCTGTGTTTCATGTCTAAAATGAATTTGGAATTCTAGTTGGCTCAAGATATATTTTTGTCTCTACTATGTGACAGTACAGTCTTTGTGTATTGATTATTACCAGAGTTTATATACTTGTACCAAATACTAGGGCATTAATGAAGAGCTAGTAAAATAAACTGCAAAATTAATTGAAAACATACATTATATATGCATAACATTTGGGTTGATTATAAGAGTAGCAACATAGAATCGTATTTGCATTTGTCCAATTGGGCATATGGTCCTTTCATGTTATAGTGACCTATCATTTACTGTTAGCACCAAAATTGGTCACTAACACCCTTAGAATGATTGTGTAGAGAGAATAATGAAGAAGAGAAATTTAAACAGAGAAGAGAACATAACTTTAAATACAGAAAGTAAGAACACCAAATTTATAGTGGTTCGGCGTAACTGCCTACATCCACTTTGAAGTTGATTTCCATTGATTTCCTTGATAGTTGATTACAGATACAATCCGTTTTTTGCTATTTGAATACAATTGCAAAGTAAAAGAAATAGGTCTGAAATGAGTCTTGAAAATGGCAGAGTTTCCCCAGTGTTCTCTAGAATCTGATCCTTTTTTATGTGCCCCCGCCCCTCTATTTATAGACGAAGGTGGGTTGGACTTCTCTGGTGGGCCAGGTAGCTGGATAACTCGGTCCAGGTAGGACGTGCCCTGTGCGCCGAACCGAACAGGCCGAAAGGTTGAAGGCCGAACCCTTCTTTCCATGCCGAACGACTTCTTCGTTGTGTGGGAGGAATAGGCCGAGCGATAATCGAGGTCGGACGTGCTGGGGAGAAGGCCGAACCACCTTTGATTACCGAACATTCTTGGGAGGCCGAACGCGCTTTGGTCCGAACGATGCGATGCCGAGCAGTATAAAATGTTGGTTTGCCCGGCCGAACGTTCAGAGATGCCGAACATACTCTACGCCGAGTGTTCCTTGTAGGCCGAACGTTTACTTTGGCCGAACGTTCACTTTGGCCGAACGTTCACTTTGGCCGAACGTGCTTGTAAGGCCGAGTATCCTTTGGGATGCCGAACGTTTACTTTGGTCGAACGTTCACTTTGGCCGAACGTTCACTTTGGCCGAACGTGCTTGCGAGGCCGAGTACCCTTTGGGATGCCGAACATTTACTTTGGTCTAACGTTCTGAATGCCGAGTACTAAGTTGCCTGGTCAAATCTCTAGGAAACACTTGCCCCCCAAAGTGTGTTACGTGACCGATCGTGATACGCTTTGGATTACTCGCCTTCCATGCTTCGTTTCGAACCTTGGTCATCACTCTTAGGGGATGCATGACTCTCCTGGCCGAACGTGGCGTAGATTCCGAACGATCCACGTTTGCCGAACGATCCATGATAGCCGAATGATCCATGTTAGCCGAACGATCCATATTAGCCGAACAGTATCGCTTTGACCGGTAGAACCGGTCACAGTCTCTTTAACTTCTTCTTCTTTCTTATAAAACTCGACCTCTCCTTCTTCCTTCTATTTCTTTACTTTCACTTCTGCAATTTCGAACTTTCGAACTACCCCTGTCATCAGATTCTAAGGACTTCTCAACCCTTCCTAAAGCTCGATCCACGAACTAGGTAAAATTCCTTTATCCGACTACTTTCCCTGATAAGTTTCGATCAATCGGCTTAGGTCAGAATCGTGGTCGAACGGGCTACGTGGGCGGAGGACCCAAACTCCGATTAGGATATCTCCAAGGCCGAGCGAGGTGAGGTAGGGAGAAGTGGTTAGTGATGATCACTCGTAGGGGTTGTCTAGTTGTTTGGGAGAGATGATGTGGTTCGGCACGGCGCCCTTGTATCAAACGAGTTTTGGGAAAGAGAAAAGGTGGAGGAGAGGAAAATTTGAAGGTCGTGCCAAGTGTCGAAGCTCGGCCTAACCTAGGTTCGGCACGGCACATCATTGGCCGAATGATGGGATAGAAGGTTAGGGAGTTAGCGTGAGTCAGTGGGGAGGCTGAGTGTTGTTTCGGCCGAATGGTATTTTGGCCGAACGATACCCTGTCGAGCGCTACCCAGTACGAACTGTAGTTAGGCCGAACGAGAGTTGTAGGCCGAGCGATAACTTCGCCGAACAACAGCATAGTCGAACAAACATCAATGCCGAGCCATATCAAGGCCGAACAACCTTACACCGAACGATGCATAAATGCCGAACCAAACACGACGAACAGTGCATAGCCGAACCACGCATAAATGCCGAACAGACGTGCCGAACAATGCCTAACCAAACCACACTTAAATGCCGAACAAACGTGCCGAACAAAGCATGCCGAATGGTCGTAAAACAAGGGCAATGACTCTAACATGCTAGCATATCGAACCGATTTGAACTGATAACCTCCTACTTCCAGTAGCCATAATCTGAACTTTACTTGACGTAATCGGATAACTTCCTCTAACGCTCCCTGGACTTGAAACTGTAATCGCCTTATAGCGGGCTTTTGGAGACGGTCAGCGATGACGGTCTCCGAAGGCGAGGATTATAATCTTAGTTTCATATTAGTTACCTTACGACTTCCAAATTTTCAATGCTTATACACGATTGATTGCACTAGTTCACACACCACGTGGAGGGGTTATTCGTGTTGTTAATTCTGACATCGATCATTTTTCAAGTATAGTTCTCACAGGTGTTTTGTCAGATCCCCTATTTATTGAAGACGTCTAAAAGATCCTACTCCGCCACCATCTCAGACAGGCCCGGGCCGTCTTCCAAACAAGGGGGCGCAGACACTTCTAATCCGTCGACCTCCCTCGCTCATGATTTTGCTCATGATACCCTGGAGTCAACGATCCTCCTGGATAATCCGATCGATTCACAGGCTTCGAGGATTAACGAAGCCACGCTCCGGCGGATATGTTCGATTCACAGAATCCTTTTCGCCGATGTGTTGGTTTCGTCGGGCCGTGATCGTCCACACTGCCCCCAGTTGGATACACCGCCTGCAATAAATTTATGTGCTGGGTGGGCAGCGTGCCTCCGTTCAATTTGTTCCTTCGGGATGTGTTGTGACATATCGACGTCGCCCCGTCGCAGCTACACCCCAACGGACACGCGTTCATATATGGGACTTACCTCCTCTTCATGGTCGTCTTCTCTAGACCTCCAACTCCCAACGACCTCGGATATATTTACATGATCAAGAATCGGAAGGATAGCTCCTCTTTCGTGTTCCTCGAGCCGTATCACAAGTGCCAAATTCTAATCGGAGCGTGGAGCAAGTTTTCTCTGTACAAACAGGAATGGTTCTATGTGCGCTGCCCTCCCGGCTTCGCGAGGAGATGGGTTGAAGGAAGTAAGTCTTCTTCTTTGAATGGTGCTCATGTTTTTATCGATGCTATGCTTTCCCTAACTCTTGTTTTATCTTTCCAGATGTCAGTCCCCGACCTGAGGACCGTGGTCACTCTAAGGTTGTTGAAGCTATCAGGGCTCTTCTTGCCGAAGAAAGAGACATTCAAACTCTCATCTCGAACGAGTCGTTGTCAAGGTTCGGGCTGTTAGCCGAAGGTCATCGGGTGAGTCTTCCCGAGAGCGTCTCCGCTCCTAAGCCAAAATCTGGTAAAGGGAAAAAGTTGGCTGGATCGTCATCACGCCACACCCCCGGTGCACAGGAGGAGGGGGAGATCAAAGAGGGTGAGCCCCCTGAAAAACAAGGTGAGAATGTGGGTCCCACTTCGGATCCACTGGTCGAGGTGCACGATATTGAGACGTCATCTTCCCCTTCGAAGGGAAAAAAGAAGTTGATGTATAGGATAAGGAAGGAGAAGGTTGGCGGAACTTCCAAAGTTACGCTCATCCCGGCAGAGAAAGAGGCTTCTTCACAGCAAGTGGAAAGTTCTTTAAAGGGCCTGTCGAATCTCTCCATCCCCGATGATCTGCTTAACTATGACTTTGGCGATCCGGAGGCATTCAAATTCCATTCGCTCGTCAGAGGCAATGTGGGCATTCCGTCCCAAAGTCAGGGAGAGAAAACCCCTATTAGCAAGGCGACTGGTCCGTCGGGGGGAAACACTAGGACACACACGAACACTTGCACCTCAAGTCTTACTTAGATTTTTTTTTATATAACTCCTCTTGCTAATTCGCTGTTATTTGAATTTCGTGCAGGTGACATGAGACGCTCGCACGGATTCGATCGTCTCCGTGGTTCTTCTATTTTTCATCCGTCCGGACGGGACTCGGGTCCCGAGAGACGCCGAGATAGAGATGGCGATGGTGGTGGGGACCGTTATTCTTGGGACTCATCATCGGAAGAAACCGTATTACCAGCCCAAGCATCACCGACACCCCCCTTCTCATTCGGGGCAAAGCAAGGATCAGCCTGGTTACAAGGGGTCGCAGTCTGATATCCCCCGAGATCAACGCTCTGATTCTTCTTCCACTCGACAGTCCCGAGATTCTCATAGAAGGGGAGAACTTGCAAAGCCATCTCCTCCTGCTCCTGCATCGGATCCCACAGTATCAGAGAGACTGAGCGAGCTCAAGGCTACATTTCCCAAGATCTGTTTCGATGGGTTGAAGTTCCTTTCGGCGATTCATCCTATACCCGGAGATGTTAAGCAGAACGCCATTGCCTGCACTAACGACGTCTATGTTCAACATGACGCATTCATCCACCTAGCTGAGAAACTTTCTGAAGTCTCTGTAGAGCGCCAGCATGAAATAGACCGTTTGAAACTTGAGGCTACCCATGATAAAAACATCGTTAAGGCCCAGGACGAAGAAATCGCCACTTATAAATCTGAACTCGAGGCCTCCAATCGGAGTGCCAGGGATACTGCTGAGGTCGTCACTCGCTTAGAATCAACTCACAAGAAAGAGCTTCACGAGGCGGTTCAGCGATGTGGGGCTTTGGCCTTGGAGAAGGACTCCGTTCAAAAGGAGAGGGATGCGCTCAGCGCTCGGGTCAAGGAACTTGAAGAGCTTCTCCGCAGAGAGAGGGAGGAGAAAACGGCTGCCCAAGAAGAGTCACAGCGATACTGTGATGAGATCGTCGCCACCCGACTACTCGAGGGTGAGCTCTCCAGGGTTGAGATGCTAAAGAGTGAGGCCCGTGAGGAGGGCAAGAGGACGGCGTTGACGGATATCGATTCCCGTCTTGAGGCAGCCAGGGAGGAAGGTAGAGAGGAGATTAAAACTGCATTCGACCCACTCATTGCCGAATTCAACGCCCGCGTGCTCATGCACTGTGACCTAACTTTTTTGGGCGATGACTATCTTGAATCGTTGTTCGAGGCATGGGAAACTTTAATTCGGATCAGGAAGACCGAGCGTGGTGTCGAGGAGGTTGACGAGGAGGATTTGATAAAGGAATTTCTGAAGGGAAATGAGCCTTCGGACCTATCGGCGGCCAAGGCTCTTTACTGCAAAGGCTCTCCCTCGAGGAAAGGGAAAGAAGTTATCGCTGGCCCATCCGGGGCCGAGTCTCCTGTTCACGTGCCTTCCCAGCCAGCCGATCGGCCGACACTTGATCCCTTTGAACAACACATTAGCTATGATCAGGAAGCCCCCGGCCTAGGCATTCATGTTTTGTCTCCTATCCCAGAGGGAGAAACTCCTTTGACGGCAGAGAGTTTGTCAGGGCCTGGTAGATAACTTTCCACTTTGAGATTTTGAAAGTCGCCATTCTTTGTGAAGTACTACTGCATTCTAATGCTCATCTTTTCTGATTTGTGCAGGTCGTTCCAACCCTGATCCCACTCCGAGGAGCGATGTCGCCAAGGAGGTGGAAAAGTCCAGTGGGGGTGCTCATGCTAGTGAGGTTCCTGGGCCAGATGCTCAAGTGATCGGGGCGCTTGACGAAGGAAAATCTGATTCATCCTTTGGGAGTTATGAAGTAGAAGTCACAGGCGCCTCTGAGCATACATCTGAATTGAGCATGAAGGAGCGGCTCGAGAAAGAGAAAGAAGATACAGTCACGATCAAGATTGAGCCGCGTGAAGTGGACCTAGATGATCCCTTGAACAAGACATTGAAGGTCATCCTTCCCGGCAGGTCCAAGCCCTTGGATGTTCCCCCTACTTCTTCAGTGGTTACTCCTCCATCAAGGAAAGGTTCCAAGGGTAAACGCTCTGGGGAAGAGTTGTATGGGAAGAAGCTGAAGAGGCACAAGATATGACTACTGTTTTCATTCAACGAGAGTCAGTCAAAGTCACGTAATAATTTTTGTAATTTTTGTAGATAGAACGTTGGCTTCGAATTTTGGAGTGCTTGTAGCATAAAACTTTTCCTGAATAAAGTTTAGTTCCCTTTTCTGTCTTTTCAAAAGATTCTCATTATTCAGTTTTCCTTGTGACTGTGATATATTCCAGTCCGCATTCTGGGGACTTGGAGAATTTTTACTGTTCATACTCGAGTTCGCGCTTCGGGGACTGAGTATCCCAGTCCGCACTCCGGGGACTTGAAGATTTTGAAGTCGTTTATACTTGAGTCCGCGCTCCGGGGACTTAGAGTACTCTAGTCCGCACTCCGGGGACTTAGAGTTTTTTATTCGCTTATGCTCGAGTCCGCATTCCGGGGACTTTGAGTACTCCAGTCCGCACTCCGGGGACTTGGAGATTTTTATTCGTTTATACTCGAGTCCGCGTTCCGAGGACTTCGAGTACTCCAGTCCGCACTCCGGGGACTTGGAGATTTTTACTCGTTTATACTCGAATCCGCACTCCGGGGACTTTGAGTACTCCAGTCCGCACTCCGGGGACTTTGATATTTTTATTCGTTTATACTCGAGTCCGCAATCCGGGGACTTCGAGTACTCCAGTCCGCACTCCGGGGACTTGGAGGTTTTTACTCGTTTATACTCGAGTCCGCACTCCGGGGACTTTGAGTACTCCAGTCCGCACTCCGGGGACTTGGAGATTTTCATTCGTTTATACTCGAGTCCGCACTCCGGGGACTTCGGGTACTCCAGTCCGCATTCTTGGGGACTTGGAGATTTTTACTCGTTTATACTCGAGTCCGCACTCCGGGGACTTCGAGTACTCCAGTTCGCACTCCGAGGACTTGGAGATTTTTACTCGTTCATACTCGAGTCCGCACTCCGGGGACTTCGAGTACTCCAGTCCGCACTCCGGGGACTTGAAGATTTTTATTCGTTTATACTCGAGTACGCACTCCGGGGACTTCGAGTACTCCAGTCCGCACTCCGGGGACTTGGAGATTTTTTAACTGCTTTGAGCGTTCATACGCAAGCCAGAATAATATAATTGTAAATACTTTTCATAGGATTATCATACGCAGAAACATTAATCATTCATGAAAAAGATGGCTTCAAGCCTTTATTAATGAAAGCACTAGACTGTTTTATTACATGCCAAGAACTAGGAATAAGAACATACTGGAAATAGATGCAATTACTACATGAAGGGAACAGATTAGGTGTAATAACGCCGCAAGTGCTCGCTGTTCCATGCTCGGGGGAGTGTCGCACCATCGACGGTAGCTAGCTTGAAATTCCTTTTCCAAGCTTCCGTTCGATGACGTATGGGCCTTCCCATGCGGGATTCATGTGAGATGGAGTTGGAAAGACTCGTTTTAAAACGAGATCTCCCACATCAAAGGTTCTTGGTTGGACTTTTCCATTATAATATCTAGCGACTCGGTGTCTGTATGAGGCCGCTCTCAAATCAGCTTCTTCGCGTTTTTCATCAATGAAGTCCAATGATTCCAGTAAGAGATCCTGGTTCGTTGCAGGGTCGTAATAAGTTACCCAATGTGATGGAACCTCAAGTTCCATGGGTATGACAGCTTCCGTGCCATATGCCAATGCGAATGGAGTGTGGCCAGTCGCGGTCTTGTGGGTAGTTCTATAAGCCCAAAGCGCCGTTGGGAGTTCATCTACCCACTTGCCTCTAGCCTTTTCCAAACGCTTTTTTAATATGGACTTGATTATTTTGTTTACAGCTTCCACCTGTTCATTCGCCTTGGGTGTGCAACTGCTGCAAACCTTTTCTCGATGTCATATTTCTGACAAAATTCTTTGAACTCCTTGCTTTCGAATTGAGTTCCATTGTCTGTTATGATGGCTCGTGGAAGGCCAAAACGGCATATGATATTTCGTACAACAAAATTAATGACTTTCTTGGTGGTGATCGTGGCCATAGGCTCTGCCTCTGCCCATTTGGTAAAGTAATCGACTGCCACTATTGCATATTTCGCGCCTCCTTTGGCTATGGGTAAAGAACCAATCGGGTCAATTCCCCACATTGCAAACGGCCAGGGACTAACCATTTGTGTGAGTTCCGTCGGCGGAGCTCTTGGAATTTTCGCGTGTATCTGGCATTTGTTACATTTCCTCACATAATCTGCAGCGTCACGATTCACGGTTGGCCAAAAGTATCCATAACGGAGGATTTTATTTGCCAATGTTTGCCCCCCGGTATGATCACCACACTCTCCCTCATGGACTTCTTTCAGTACCCGTTATATCTCGTCATGGGCCACGCACCGGAGTAAGGGGGTCGATAATCCCCTCCGATACATTATCCCGTCCTGTATTACATAACGCGAAGCCTTAGGAAGGACTTGGCGTCTTTCGCTCCTTTTTTCAGGCAAATCCCCTTGTACCAAGTCCTGTTTGATCGGGGTCAACCACGATTCCTTTTCGAGTTCGGTTTCCAACACGAAATCTATCTCCATCGTGTCTATATTTGGAGCAACCAGGGTCTCAACAGGGAACAACCCCATTTGCTGTGCATCGCCATTGCTTGCGAATTTGGCTAACGAATCAGCTTCTCTATTCTGTTCGCGTGGGACATGGGAGATGGCGTAATATTCGAGACTTGCCAGTAACTCTCGAGCCCGAGCGAGGTAAGGAGCCAGTCTCTGTCCCTTTGCTTGATAGTCTCCCCGCACCTGGTATACTACCAGCTGTGAATCGCAGAAGATTTTAATCGACTTCACTCCCAGTTCGATAACAAGTCTTAAGCCAGCAATCAATGCTTCATATTCGGCTTCGTTATTTGTTGCTGCAAACTCAAGCTTCAAAGTGTAGCAGATTGATCGGTCTTTCGGAGTTACGATGACTATGCCTGCCCCCGAGCGATGGTCGTTAGATGCCCCATCGGTGTACATCTTCCATCGAACGGGAGGTATGACCCTGTGACTACTTGGTTCATCTAGCAGAGTAAATTCAGCGATGAAGTCGGCTAGTGCTTGTCCTTGTATGGCCCTTCGCGGCAGGTAGGCAATGTCGAACTGGCTCAACTCAATATTCCATTATAACATCCTTCCGGAAGTTTCCGGTCGTTGGAGTACTTGTCGCAAGGGTTGGTCAGTGTACACACCGATTGAATGTGCTTGAAAGTAGGGACGAAGCTTGCATGACGCAATCACCAAGCAATATGCGAGTTTCTCAATCTTTGGATAATTCCTTTCCGCCCCCGTCAATCGTTTACTAACATAGTAAACTGGCTTTTGAACTCGGTCTTCCTTGCGGACCAAGGCTGTGCTAATGGCATGCTGGGAGATAGCCAAGTACACGTACAACGTCTCATGGTCTATTGGTTTCGATAGTACCGGGGGACTTTCTAAGTGCCTTACCAGAGTCCGAAATGCTTCCTCACAGTCGGACGTCCATTTGTAGTTTCTCTTTCCTTTCTTTATAACGTCAAAGAAGGGAATACACTTATCTGTAGCTCTGGATATGAATCGACTTAGCGCGGCCACTTTTCCATTCAGGCTTTGCACCTGCTTTATGGTTCTGGGTACCTGTATATCTCGGATAGCCTAGATTTTCTCCGGGTTAGCCTCAATCCCTCTCGCATTCACAATGAAACCCAAGAACTTTCCTGAAGCTACGCCGAATGAACACTTCAGAGGATTGATCTTCATCCCGTAGTGCCTGAGTATATCGAACATCTCTGCTAAGTCTCGGATGTGGTCGTTTGACTGCCACGACTTCACAAGCATGTCATCCACATAGACTTCCATTGTTTTCTCAATCTGATCTTTGAACATTCGATTTACCAGACGTTGATAAGTTGCTCCTGCATTTTTTAATACGAAGGGCATTACCACGTAGCAAAACAACCCGACGTTGGTGACGAAGCTGGTGTGTTCTGGTCCGGGATGTGCATCGGGATTTGATTGTAACCAGAGTATGTGTCCATAAATGATAGTAACTCGTGTCCGGCCGTTGAATCGACCAGTTGGCCAATCCTTGGTAATGGAAAGCTATCCTTCGGGGATGCTTTGTTTAAATCAGAGTAATCGACACAAGTTCTCCATTTCCCATTTGCTTTCTTTACTAACACCGGGTCAGATACCCATTCAGGGTAGAGGGCGTCACGGACGAACCCGTTGGTTTTTAGTTTGTCCACCTCCTCTTTGAGAGCTGCGGACCTCTCTAGGTCCATGCCCCTCCTTTTCTGTTTCACAGGGACATGTTTTGGGTCTATGTTCAACATATGACTCGCAATTGCAGGAGAAATCCCGCACATATCAGAATGTGTCCAAGCAAAAACATCAAGGTTCGCTCGGAGGAAATCAATGAGGTTTTCAGCTGCTACGGGGTCTAGCTGTGATCCTATTTTAAGAACTCGTGATGGGTCGCTGCAGCTAACTGAGATGTCAATGGTTAGTTTGGCCGGTGCTGCATTTGTTTCCCTATATTCCCCATCATCATCTTTCGGATCCATGTCTTTATGGATCCGAGATTGCCGCCCGAGCCAGGGCTCGGGCGCTAGTTGTCAATCATCAGAGTTTTGGATGCGGACCGAGGTGTCCGCAACCTTTCCTTTCTCCTTACGCTGCGCTTCTCTGAGCTCAGCCACATAGCATGCACGACCGGTTGCCGGATCGCCGTGCACTACTCCTACTCCTTTGTCCGTGGGAAATTTTAACGTCAAACACCATGGGGCCATGGCTACCCTGAATTCCGCCAGGGCTGGACGTCCTAGGAACACATTGTATGGGGAATCGACATCCAGCACTATGAATGGTAGGATTCGCACTCTCCTGCATTCACCTTGCCCCAGTTCGACAGGTAATTCCACATATCCCATGGCATCAGTTGTCGCGCCATTAAAGCCATGGATCCTGGCTTTGGATGGTTTCAAATCCTTGATTTCCAGTTTCATTTGGTCATATGCCTTCCGGAAGATTATGTTAACGGAACTTCCGCAATCAATTAGAATTCTCTTTACGAATGCTGGCCCGATGGTCACGGATATGACCATTGGGTCGGTAGTAGGGGCCTTTATCTTTTCCGCATCTCTGCTCTTGAACACGATGTCATCATTCATCGTGCGCTGCTGTTTTGCGGGAGTTCCATCCTCCACATTCGAACAACACTCGTAATCCGCATATCTTAGAGAGTTAGCATATCGTTCCATCTCCTGCCAATTCTTATCCGCAGGGTGAGGTCCGCCAGCAATCGTGTTAATGACCAATCTACCCACAGTCCGAGTAGGTTGTTCTGGTTGGTGTGGGGCTGGCCCTTTCCCAGGGTCCGATGTCTCTTGCCTTCTATCCTGTGGGTCTTTGACAAATTCCTGTAGCTTCTTCTGCCTAATCAATTTCTCAATAATGTCATGAAGATGTCTGCACTCCTCTATGTTGTGCCCATAAGACTCGTGAAAGCGGCAGTACTTTCCAGTCCGCTTCTGCTCCTCTGTTGATTCCTTTGGGCGTGGTTTTCTGTATTGAAAAGTGTTGCAGGTTGACAAGTAGATGTTCTCAAGAGATGCATTCAGTGGAGTGTATTCGTTGTAGGTTGGGATTCTTGACTTCCATCTCCCTGTTTCCTTCTTCTTTCCGGGATTTCCCCCTCCGGATTCTTTAGACTGCACGGGCTTGTTCTGGACGCTGGCTTGAGTCTTTCCAGAGTTATTGCCAGTTGTCTTCACGGCGACATTGCTCTTTATGGATTCCTGAATGGGCCCTGGTGCCTTGTCTTTCCTTGTCCACTAAGCTTCTTCCCTCCTCATGAACTGATGAGCTTTCGAATAAAAACGCTCCAGTGTGGCTGGGGGCTTTCCCACCAACCAATCTCCGAATTCAGAATCGGGATCCACTCCACGCATCACTGCCATCAAAATTGCATGGCCGTTAGGATTTCTCACTTTGGTAGCAACAACATGAAATCTCTGCAAGTATGCTTTCAGTGACTCTCCCGGAGCTTGGGTCACACTTGATAAGGACATCACGTCCTTTGGACGGGTGGTGTGTATCATGAATTGTTCTATGAACTTCATTGCTAATTCATCGAAGCTGGATATTGATCATAGGGGAAGTCGAGTAAACCACATGGTGGCAATTCCGGATAAAGTAATCGGGAAGCACTTGCACTTGGTTGCGTCATTGGCTCTTGCTGAATCCGTCATCCATCCATACCTCATTGCATGCTGTCTAGGGTCAGTTTTCCCTTCATAGGCTGGAATGGTGGGCATGCTGAACTTTCTCGGATATTCATCCTATAGAATGGGGTCCGTGAAGGGAGTATGGCTTTTCGACACTCCCTAATCTTCATTAGTCAAGCCTTGATTCTCTCTCATCAACTTCCTGATCATAGCTGTCAAGTCCGGGGTTTGTATAGAAGAAGGGAAGTGGGGTTCTGTTCCACGGGCTTGATTTCTAGTAGATCGATCAGTGGCACCTGCTTGTGCATTTTCATCCTTGCGGCGTCTACTCTTAGGCGGTTCATCAGCAGAAGTTGAACTATCATCTTCAGAGTAAGTGACAGGGCTACCTCCAGCATTCTGATGCTGCTGCTGAGTAAGCTAAGTTATGAGGTCAGCATTGACTTGCATTTACTCAGCAAGCCGCTTTCTACTCTCCTTAAGTTCTCTTATCAAGTCATTGAATTCCTCTCGGGAAATAACTTCTGCTCGGTTTCGGTTGGAGGGTCCTGCACCTTGAGCAGCTTGCTGGTTGCTAGGCCCAAGTTGTTGCACACTAGCAGTTTCGTGGGCATCTGCATTTTGAGAGGTTGATCTTGTACGTGGTCTTCCCATGGTAGAGTTATTGGTAGTAACTATGTGTTGAATCAACAAATGCCTATGGATGATTATGGATCTCCTTCGGGGGACTTATGCAATCTAGTAGATACAAAGTAGATCCTAATAGCCTAAGAATTTAATTCTCAGTGAAAGCACCAAAATGTTAGCACCAAAATTGGTCACTAACACCCTTAGAATGATTGTGTAGAGAGATTAATGAAGAAGAGAAATTTAAACAGAGAAGAGAACATAAATTTAAATGCAGAAAGTAAGAACACCAAATTTATAGTGGTTCGGCGTAACTGCCTACATCCACTTTGAAGTTGATTTCCTTGATAGTTGATTACAGATACAATCCATTTTTTGCTACTTGAATACAATTGCAAAGTAAAAGAAATAGGTCTGAAATGAATCTTGAAAATGGCAGAGTTTCCCCAGTGTTCTCTAGAATCTGATCCTTTTTTCTGTGCCCCTGCCCCTTTATTTATAGACGAAGGTGGGTTGGACTTCTCTGGTGGACCAGGTAGTTGGATAACTCGGTCCAGGTAGGACGTGCCCTGTGCGTCGAACCGAACAGGCCGAACGGTTAAAGGCCGAACCCTTCTTTCCATGCCGAACGACTTCTTCGTTGTGTGGGAGGAATATGCCGAGCGATAATCGAGGCCGGACATGCTGGGGAGAAGGCCGAACCACCTTTGATTACCGAACATTCTTGGGAGGCTGAATGCGCTTTGGTCCGAACGATGCGATGCCGAGCAGTATAAAATGTTGGTTTGCCAGGCCGAACGTTCAGAGATGCCGAACATACTCTACGCCGAGTGTTCCTTGTAGGCCGAACGTTTACTTTGGCCGAACGTTCACTTTGGCCGAACGTTCACTTTGGCCGAACGTGCTTGCGAGGCCGAGTATCCTTTGGGATGTCGAACATTTACTTTGGCCGAACGTTCACTTTGGCCGAACGTTCACTTTGGCCGAACGTGCTTGCGAGGACGAGTATCCTTTGGGATGCCGAATGTTTACTTTGGCCGAACGTTCTGAATGCCGAGTACTAAGTTGCCTGGTCAAATCTCCAGGAAACACTTACTATTATTGACCTTCATTTAAGTTTTTTGTTTTAAATTTTATAGCATGTTGTATACTTTGTATTAGTCAATCGCCTACTGAAATAGTGTGAAGAATATTTAGTGTTTGCATTATGAATCCGATTTAACTTTGTGTACACTTTTTTGATGAATTGATTCTCAAGCATTACTTTTTCTTTACAGATAGATAGAAGACTGTGATGCAAAAAAGGTTGCAACGAGTTATGGATCGAAGTTATTTTTGCTGCTAGAACTAATTTTCGGTTTTAACATATTTACTACTTGCTTTTGTTTTGCTGTTGCTACTTGTGCTATATTTTGTTTTTGAACTATTGATGACAAACTACTTATGTTTGGTGTAAGAATATTGTGTATTTTGATTATGAAATTTCATACATTGGTTATCAAATATGTGTCTAAAATGTGGTATTGATACAATATGTTGATTTTGAAATGTGATATTGATATGATATGCTAATTTTGAAATATGGTATATACACACATTGTGGCGGATGTTTACTGAAATGGAACTAAAACATTCCACGGTGCTTTTAAAATGCTGTTAAACCATTCCATAGCGTTTTTAAAATGCTATTAAAACATCCATAGCGTTGATAAAACACCGTTGAAAGTTTTAACAGCGTTTTAAAAATATCGTTAAATTGTATCTAAAAACATAAAGCATGATTTATTGCAACAAGAAAACGCTGTAAATAAATATCATAGCCTTGAAAAAACGCTATATAATTTTATCTTAGGATAAAACAAATGCTAAGAAAGATCTCTAACTACACCCAACCAAACGCTGTTAAATAATTTCATGACACCAGTGAAACGCTATTAAAAAGGACAGTTAACATTGTTTATTTCTTGTCATTATATATCTCTGACATATAACTACACGTCGATATACAGCGTAAATAAAACGCTGTTAATAGCTTTTATAAGGTTTTAAAACGCTGTTAAATGTCCTTTTTGTTGTAGTGGGACAGATAATCCATTTGTTACCTGATATGTATGTTTATATAATAATGCTTTATAGTCTTAACCAATTTTGGTTGCAGGATAAAGGTTTGCAAAAGATATGTGTTAAAAGAATGTTAGTGAGGGGAAACCCGTTCCGCTAAGCGGCGTAGTCTTACTTAACATTAGTAACCGGGATGTATAATATTACTCACACCAGGCTTTATGTCTGACCCGAAGTTTATGTTTTACCCTTAAATTCTCGAGTGCTTAAAATTAATTTGAGTAGGCTGAGGGATGAGGTCCTATCAGGTTTTAGTAGGATGATGAATAAATCTACCAGAGATGAGCATAAGGCTAACAGATAGCTATTTAGGAGTTGCAATTCTTTTTTGTGTGTGTTTATTTACACTGTGTATGTATTAAGTCAATTATGACTATGTGACTCTGACCATCCAAAGGGGCATCTTCATATGTCGCTCTTGGCAAATATGGTAATAGGTAGATTTTATCATTGCCTGGAAAACGTTATGGGATCATGTAATCTGAATATGGAAAATGGCGAACCTATATCTACTATTTGAACCTAAACAAAGCTTGCCAAAAGACAGTTGTCCTCTACCTAGAATCGACCAACTTGTAGACGAGACAGCTGGACATGAACTACTATAATTTATGGATGCTTACTTAGGGTACAGCCAGATCATGATACATGAACCTAACTAGGAGAATACCAGTTTCATTACTGATCACGGATTATAATACTACAAAGTAATTCCATTCGGCCTAAAGAACGCTGGGGTAACTTATCAGCAACTAGTAAATGCCATATTTAAACATCAGATCGGGAAGACTATGGAGGTTTATGTAGACGATATGTTGGTTAAATCATGTATAGTGACAAATCACTGAACAACCTCGCTGAAATGTTTGAAATACTCCGCAAATATGGAATGAGATAAATCCACTTAAATGTCACTTTAGGGTTGCTTCTAGAAAATTCTTGGGATTTATAGTAAGCACTAAGGGAATCGAAGCAAATCCTGAACAAATTACCACTTTACGAGAAGTTGAGGCCCCGAGGAACAGGAAAGGGTTACAAAGCCTAAATGGAAAAGTTGCAGCACTAAGATGATTCATCTCAAAAGAAACCAACAAGTGTATACCATTCTTTGACCTGCTAAAGAAGGGAAAGAAGAACTTCGAATGGAACCAAGCTTGTCGGACTATGTTCAAAGAGCAATTGCGACATGTAGAAACTCCAGCAATCCTATCCAAGATCGTTGACGGAGAAGTCTTGTTCATCTACTTAGTAGTCTCGCCCCGTGCTTTAAGTGTCGCGCTCGTACAAGAAAAAGCCAAGATCCAATGACCTATATATTACGCCAGTAAATGGTTCGCTGGAGTGCAGAAGAACTATTCAAAATTGGAAAAATTGGCATACTGCCTCTTGATCGCATGCAGAAAATTACGACCATGCTTCCAAGCACACCCGGTCAAAGTACTAATAGATCAACCCTTAAAGCAAGTGTTGTACTACTCCGAGACTTCTGGGCGGCTAATCAAATGGAGCATGGAGTTGAGTCAATATGAAATTACTTACCATTCGTAAAGGGCGATCAACGGGGAGGCGCTGGCAGACTTTATTACCAAGTTTACAATACGAGATAACGAAGAAGAAATAGACCCGAAAGTGGAAACACATTGGAAATTGTTCGTCAATGGTGCATCTAACAACTTTTGCTCGGGGCTGGAGTAATGCTCGAAACTCCTATTCGGCGATCTGTTTGTTGTGCCTTATGCTTGGAATTCCCTAAAACAAATAACGAGGTAAAGTACAAAGCATTGATAACCGGGCTGAAAGTTATGAAGGAACTTGGGATAAAGTCTATACACTTCTATAGCGACTCTCAACTAGTCGTCTGCCAGGTGAAAGGTGGATACCAAGCTCGGGGGGAGAACCTCGCCCTGTATCTATTTAAAGTGAAGGAATTGTTGAATGACATCGAACATTGTACCGTAACTCATATCCTGTGGGAACAAAACACGAAGGCAGACTATCTAGCCAACTGGCTAGTTCTGGAGAAGCTTTGTCCTTGGAGCTAGTCCCAGTCGAAACCCTAACCGCTTCAAGCATAAGCAAGATGGATAAAGATTGGACTTTTGAGACAACCGAAGAGTTGGAAATGTGGATGACTTTGATCAAGGACTACCTGCTCAAAGGAGCACTCCCTATAGACAAGAGTCCATGGAAAAAACTTCTTCAAATGGCGCCGCGGTTTCTAGCATGGGATGGGATGCTATACCAAACGGGATTCTCTATCCTCTTACTCAAGTGTATGACCAAAGACGAAGCCGAAAGAATCCTCAGGGAAGTTCATGAAGGTGACTGCGAAGATCACACTAGGGGGCAAACCCTCGAAAAGAAAGTTATCCAATATGGGTATTTTTTGTCGACAGTAAACCGTGACGTAATAGATTATGCCAAATAGTGTGACTAATGCCAAAGATTCAGCAAGATCAAAAGAACTCCTTTGATAGAACTGACACAGATGGTTAGCCCATGGCCATTCGCAATCTAGGTATTGGCGTATTACTAATGGCTAAAGGAGGAGCCAAATATTTCATAGTTTGCTATTGACTATTTCACCAAATGGTCCGAAGCGGAGCCACTATTCACTATTGCCACAAAGAAAGTTATTAATTTTGTCACTAAAAACATTATTTGCAGGTTCGGAGTGCCACAAAAGATCATCACGGACAACGGGACTCAATTCAAAAGCGTTGAGTTCAAAGGATTTTGCAAACGCTTTCGAATCAAGAAAAGATTTTTCGCTATTGTGCATCTGTACGAAAATGGGCAAGTGGAAGCAACAAACAAGATCATCAAGTTCACCATCAAAAAGTGGCTAACTAAAGCTAAAGGAAATTAGGTTGATGAACTTCCACTTGCCCTATGGGTTTACTGGACAATGCACAAATCTGTAGTTGGGTACTCTTGTTCGCCCTAGCGTATAGTTTAGAAGCAATAATCCAAGTTGAGCTAGAAGTCCCCTCCCATCGAAGGTAAAACTTCAATCAAAGGAAAAAAGAGCAACTCCTATTTGAGTTGCTTAATTTGATTGACAAGAAGAGGGAAGAAGCCGATTTAAGGACTGCTGCTCACCAGAAAAAGGTCGCACGATATTTATATTCCAAAGTCCATAGCTGCACTTTAGGAGATTTAGTCCTCAAATGGGTCTACCCTGTACCAGGAACATTCGGGCCAAAGTGGGAAGGCCCTATGTGATCGACCAGAAGCTAGGGGATGACACATTCAAGCTAACAATTGTAGATGGAACTCAAATTCCCTAAGCTTGGAACAGAGAATCACTACGTCGTTGCTTTATCTAAGACTGTCTTATGTATTTCCTATTTCCTACAAATAAGCCATCCCGAAATACCAGAGGCACTGTAAATAAGTAAAACTTGCTCAACTTTTATTAATAAATTTGCTTTTCTTTCTGAACCAATAAAACAATATTCACAAAAGTAACCTGTTGAGTCGACGGGGACAAATCGACTTAGAACTAACCAATCACTGATTGAGATAGTGGAACCACACTCAAGTATGCCTTAACTACTCGTCGGTCGACGGAAGCGAATCGACTCAAACCATTGGATCGACGGAACTCGATTCCTGCCATATAATAACCAATGTTGCTCCAGCAACACCGAGAAGGCCGCAGTCAAAGCGCGCACCTCCATAAGTTGTGCATTACTTCTTGAGTCATGGAACCACGCTCTCAAAACATAAACTCCTCATGTTGCCCGAAGATTGCCAACGTCGAGAAATTCTAAACTGCTCCGGATCGACGGTTCATATAGATCCCAAAAGCCGCGCATCCCATAAACCACACATACTCCCAAAAAAAGCCGCTCATCCCATAAGCCGTAAACACTCCAAAAGTCGTGTATCCCATAAGCCACGCACGATTCCAAAAGCCACGCATCTCATAAGCCACGCATAGTCTTTAAAGCCGTGCATTTCATAAGCCGTGCACACTCTTAAGTACTGGTATTTTCCTAGCAATGCCAGGAAACTCGTCCATTGCAGAACTAACAAGAATCCACTCCTATTATCAAGAGTAATCGACGTAGGTCCAATAATATCATACAACTAGAAACCGGTAAAGAATTTCGATTATTGAACAACAAAATCCTCGGAATTAAGACGTTTGGGTCATAAATTCCTGAAGCTAGGAACCATAAAGTAGATTCATCTATAGACATCCAAGGGATCGCTTGGATCAACCGGTCATTTGTCAAGTGTTCGAAGAAAACAACGTTGTAAAAGTAAGGGGCACATACATACCAACATTTAGTTGAAAGGAAAACTACTCCATATGCTTGTTTCTTCAAATAAAGAATTTTGGGAATCACAACAGATCTACTAATAAAATCTAAAAATATGTGCTTACACATTGCATAAAATCGCAGAAATAAAGGCGTGGCATACCAAGAAACACGGCACAACAATGTGAAGCATAGAAATTGTGGGACAAATAATTGTGCCATGTGCATACATAAGTAATAAAAAAGGAATTTAATTAAATGACAAATAAGGAAGAACGCAGAGGAGATGACGGTTGATACATTAATCTTTTCATTCCTTATAACATTTTCTATACAAAGTCAAAATGTGGGGGCCATACCCATGCAATATCGGCCAACAAAAAGAAATATACAGATGTTATAACAACAAAGTAATAAGTGCAGACTTTGCACTTGTACAAAACATGTATCAAAAAAATCAGAATGTCCCAATATCCAGCTCCACTATTACTTGAGCCTGTCAATGTTTCTTTCCACCACTTCCCTTACCACCTTTGGTCGGAAGTTTCTTCTTCTTCTCAGAATCCTCGCCAGGAGTTGTGTTACCGCCTAAAATA
Organism: Allium cepa; assembly: GCA_030765085.1. Classification (NCBI taxonomy): domain Eukaryota; kingdom Viridiplantae; phylum Streptophyta; class Magnoliopsida; order Asparagales; family Amaryllidaceae; genus Allium; species Allium cepa. The sequence goes on along the minus strand of CM060940.1, from coordinate 323,634,698 downwards.
TTAACTATCGCCTTTGTGCCAGCATCTCCTTTTTGTTTTTCGCCTTCTCAGAAGATTCCTCCTTGGTCTTGCGCTTCCAGGATTTACGGGAGCTCCTTGAAGACTTTCTCTCCTTAATCTTTTCCTTCTTAACAGCCACCTTCTACTGTTCGGTTTTACTTAGCTGGCCAGTTTGGTCTTCCTTTTATCGAGCTTTAGCTGCTGTGAAATCATCCTCCAAAAATACGGAAGAGTCGTCTAGACCGTGCAACACAGCAATCTTCTCGGATTCCAGCCTTGGTGGTAAGCCATACATAGGCGCAACAATCGAAGTGGCTATAGAAACAAGCATCTAGGCAGTTAAAATAGCAGTAGGGCCAGGGACTGAGAAATCGGTAGGTCGATAGGCAAAGAAGACGAACCTTTGAGATCAAAAATGAAAGCATTTAATTCGTCTTATTCCTAAGACGTGAGCTGAAAATTCTCAAACTCGAGGGAAACAAGAAGGTTACTTGCATCAGAAGAGTGGCCGAGAATTTCAATCTCATACTCCATGCCTTCTCCTTCTTTGGATGACTGCATGATCTTTGGAAAGTTCCAAGACCACCTGAGGCTTCCAAGACATCTACTGGAGAGGCATGCGATAAGGCATTACCAGCTGAACTCGGAATAGTTCCAAACTGATTGTAAGACTGTTTTGACGGTTTGTCAGGCCCAAAAATGAAAGGCTCTTATAGTTCTTTAACAGTCTTAGTGGCAACAGCACCGGCGACCTCATATTCCCTCTCAATCTGAATGATCTCCCAACCATCTATCAAAGCCTTCTTCGACTCCTCTTTGAGGTAGGCATCCTCCAACTCTTACTCGGTGTATACATCCCTATTCTCTTGGAAACGGACGGAACTTCTTCCCAAAATAAAACAAGTTTACGTGGGAATTCGAGTCCCAAATAGCTGAGGCTCCCCTTGATGCAGTAAGGAGTTGACATAGAAATTCAAGGTGGTGTCATCCATCTTCTCCTTTTTCCTTCCAAAAGTATCCTGCAACTTCAAGTTGTCCGCTGCCATGGTGGCCTTCTCAACTTCAACTTGGGTCTTCTCGGCGTTAAGCTGGGCGACTCTTTCCTAGAGCGAAGCAATCATTTGGTTCTGGTGAGAAATGGTCTTGTCACGGGATTCCATCATTCCCGCATAATCGGTATTGCCTTTTTGTGGGCATCGATAGCTTCGTTATAACCAGCAATAGTTTCTTTCGAGCTTCAATGACTTAGTCACGAGCTTCAAGTTTCTCTTTTAGCTTAACTTCATCCACGTGGGCCTTCATGATTTCATCTCGGAACACGATTTCTATTTTTATGTGGGTCTCTTTCAATTCCTTCAGCAAGTTGGCATTACTCTTACTCTCTCGAAGTGCAGTATCCCTCTCCTTTGTCAATTGCTCGATTCTGGCATCACTTTCCATTAACATCCTCTCATAATCATTTTTTCTGACTCGAAGGAAAATATTTTTTGATAGTTTCTATGGTTGGTATCTTCCTATTGGTTGCATAACTTTTTCCATCATCTTGATCGAAATCACTTTGAATCGCCTGGAGATGGGGCATCTTTACGGATTGGGCGCAGGTCACGGTCAAATTTAACTCCCTTTAGAAACCATCTGGGGAGAACAGCTTCAAGCTTAGAGGGATCGTATGGGAGAATATAAGCTGGCCTCCTATGGGGACATGAAGAACCAGAAGCATGCACTACTGAGTCGACGAGGCTTGGGACGAAGGAAAAAATTGAACAGTGGAATTCAAAACTTCAATTCCAATAGAGACTAGAGCTGGGGCAAATGCTTGGTGCTCGAAAGGATGAGAACGTGATCTACCTTCGACTTCTTGGATGGTTCTTCTCGTTCGCCGGGAGTTTTTCTCTTCTCAAAACTACTCCTATAAACTCTACCTCATCCCTTATCATACCGACGATGAGCTTCGGCTTCCAAACCTTTCCTCCTCCTCCACTCTTCCACGGTTTCTCGAGGATGATTGCGGCTTGAAGTTCATCTTGACCAGTGTTGTGCATCGGTAAATTATTCAAGGTCCTTGCAAAATTCACGCCTCTCATGATACCTGATATAAAAAATAAATAAAGAACTTTAGCAACATGAAATGAACCTAAATAGTGCACACTTAAGTGAATGTGACCCGAGTGAAATATATAAGGTGTCATGAACAGCCTAAAGGACTTCACAAACCGGATTGGGAGGTCACTGCAGTAGGAATCGGGCTAACTCTAGACGCAACATGATTGGGGAGAGAAGATAATCGCTTGAACTTGAAATCTTCTCCAATGAGTTCGTCGATGTCTACATAAATATTGCTTAAGTCCCCAAAGTTAATATCGATTTCCTTAGGCGGAGAACCATGAAGTCGCTCGACTGTTAGGGAACATCTTTAACACGAACCTTTTGGGGAGAACCTGGGAGAATATGACTCATTCCCGTAGTTTCATCGCATGATTTGAAGTTTCCATCACCAGAACTGCATCAAATTCATCACCATTAGAGGAATCATAGCTGATATTGTTCTTAATTTCACACTCCTCCTTTTCTGTTGTCACTGCAGCCTTGCCCTCACGCTGCTTGAATTCTGCTTCCACCTCCTCCAGGATCGGGGGCATCCTAATCGGCCAATTGGCTTTGGGTGGAACACCTCTTCCTTCATGAATTTGTTTAGTTGACCCGCCAAACAGACCTTCTTCTTCTGGAAGATCGCCCTTTTCGGAGCTATGTGATGAAGAAGTGGAGCGTGTTCGAATTTTAGAATGGGAAGGAGATGGAATTTCAACGGCTATGACAGATCTCTCAAGATGCAACAACCCGTACCGAAGCAAATTCTTATTCGTTAGCAAAAACTTGACCGACCACTCTTTAGCATATATGACCTTTAGAGTATTGAAGATTTGATCGATTGATAGATCTTTGTTCGGTTTCAGAATAACTACAAAGATCAATCTATCAAAAAACCATAGCGACGTATTAAATCTCAACGAGTAAAAGAGAAGACTTCCCGCCATCGTCCAAAGACGATTAAAACCCTCATGACACCTCGCGAAAAAATATTGGGTCTTAAATTAGGACAGGTACTTTGCAGCTACAACATAATTTTGCAGTTTCTTTGAGCCTTGATGATCATGAGGGATGGACATTAATCTCTTTTCTTGAACGGGAGAAAATACCTCAACTCATCAAAGCATAGGGCACGATTGAATGTCCGTATAAATAAAACGTGAAGAGAAGTCAAAATCACGTATCCGTTAGGGTGAATTTGAAATAGAGCAATTCCTAGGTTTAGAAGGATTTCTCTTAAGATGTGATTGAAGGGGCATTGCTCCATTCAAGCACATGTATTGGTGGCAAGTGATGTACCCCGAAGGTGGCATATGTGCAACCTCATTTTCGATGGAAGGCGTACGTCATCGTCCGAAATGTCATGCTGTAAACAAATGTTATACAAAACTTTAGTAGAGATTACCGAGGAAGGTCTCTTCGGAGGATTGAGTATAACTTTAAAGTTTGGAGGAGTTCGATCTACAATCGGACCAACTGGAACCAGTTGACCGTATTCAGCTGGCGGCACTGAAGAAGTAGGCGCTGCTGAAACCATTTGCGAAAGCGCAACTGATGTTGATTCGGCTTCTGACAGTACCAGAATTTCTCCATTGTATTTATGATAAGATGGTGGGTGCTTCATTCTATACAATAGAACTTGTATCTAACGTGGTCAGGTAATTCTGTTTATAACTAAAAGTCCCCATATGCTTAACACTTGAATTCTGAAAAAACATCAATTTGTATTAGCATATCGGGTTTCAAATGTTGATTGGGACAAATGCAGTGTGTTATCAACGTGGGATGGGCGTAGTGTCGTGAACACTATAAATGCTCTATCCTGTGCAGATAGTTCACTCATGGTTAAGAAAAAAAGAACTTTTGGTATTATTCGTTAAAGTTATTTCTCCTACACTTACCCGTTATCGACCAACGATCGATAACAGATCCGCTATCCGAAGTGACATGAAAAGCTCTTCCTATTCCACATACACCGACTGTGCAATGATAGGACTAATCCAAAGTGAGAAGCTGTAGATCAATGAGTTCAAATTAAGCAGAGAATTCTCAGCATAAGTCAATTTTAGTTTCCTAGAAATGAATAACAGCATAAGGTGCATACAAGACTCCATCCTAAGCTATTATCACCTCCTAAAAAACCAAAATCAATCTGTAAGATGTCGTACCAGATCAACGACATGACTCGGTGCAAGTTAATTCTGATTCTTTGGACGAAGGTAGTAAAACATGTCAAGCACCGGGGCAAGACCCGAGCTTCGTTCCATGAAAAACTCAAGACTCGATTTACTATCTTTTTCCATGAAATCACAATCAACTTGAATTCTCCATTGCATCTGTCACCAACACAACTTCATCACCAAATTGCCAAACAAATGCCAAAATCTTCATTACCTACCTCTAGTCAAAAGGCAAACAAAGTTGAACTCAGGCTATCGGCGACCTAAGGTAGATTAGATTGGCGGTGATCCAAGTAGGTAAGGTCTATGGCGATCCAAGTTGGTAAGATCAGTAGCGATCCAAATAGACAAAGTTTCAAAGGCTAAGGACAAGGTCAAGGCGATGGCAAAGTCCACTAGGGTCGATGGCAAGAAGCTTCGGTGGTGGATATCAACAGCGGCGATGGTGGAAGCGAAATTAGGGTTTGAAAACTTTGGATCGATTCGCAAGGTAATAGGCTCAGCTCGCAAGGGAAAGTGTAGAATGATGGAAAGTTGGCTCATGTTAAGTTAAACAAAAGATTGCGCAGGGAAAATTCTGCTAAGTCCATGGATAGCTAGCGATCCATCAAATTGCAACCAGTTTTCTCCGAACTTGCAAAGCATGATCCACATGTTATATGCAAGCATCTGGAAAGTTATGGGATCAAAATTGATTCACTGCTATGAGCAATGAAAATTCACATCAGAACCCAACAGACGGCTGGATAACCAAAGCCAAATTTGCATGACGGCCTCAACGCGATCAATAGAACCTCACTAAAGGGAAACTCAAAAACAATTACTTGAAAAGCATGCCTTTTTCTAACGAAGACATCCTATAGGGGGCAGATGTTAACCAGGTTTTTAACCTAGTATAATTCAAAGGGAATTAGAACATCTACAATAGGATGAAACAACTCATGAATCAACCAAAAGAACCAGGGGAAGGAACCAAGAAAGGCTCAAGAGACAAAAAACAATAAAAATAGCTTAAGGGGATGGACCGCTAGCGATCCATCACCGATAGATCACTAGAGATCCAGCTCATGGGACAATCATTTTTCTTGCATCATGGTCTAATACATGTTTTAGGATTGTCTACCAAGTTTCATGATATTCCAAGTAAGCTAGTTCGAGAAGTGGCCATTCATTTGATTATAGTAATAGTTCAATGTAATATGTACATGAATCATCATCAAAACAAGGCGTTTAGTCAAGAAATTGTATGAAAAGTGCCAATATAAGGAAAGGAATAAGATTCAATCGAAACGATCTAAAAATAACCTTACTGCATGGATTACTAGTGATCCATGCCCTATGGAACACCAGCGATCCATCGTTTTAGGTCGTCTCGTTATAAAACTTTAGGAGAATCTTCCTACCTGCAATAAAAAGATGATATTTTTGACTAGCTTCTAGAACTCAACATAAACTATTCTTCACTCTTCTCCTCCCTCACAATAGTCATCTAGGGGTTCATTGTGATTCTCCGGTAAACTCTTGTACTGGTGACTTGATCTAACTTAGGAGATCATTCATATTGTAATCTGATCCAACTTGTAACTACAGTCAGTTAATAAAAAGTTATAAAGTGGATGTAGGCTTCACTAACAGCCGAACCACTATAAAAAGTTTCTTGTCTTTTACTACTTCGGCTCTTTTACATCTATTTTCTATATTATTGCTCTGCAAGAATAGTGTTGGTGCTTTCACACTCAATCCAAAGGTTGATCCATTTTTTTGGTCAACATAGTGTAATGCATTAACCCAAATTGTTCGAAATTCAAAACAAAGTCGAATTGGATTTTGCATCGATGGACATAAGAGGTTGATAGAGTTAGGGGTATACCCTAGGGGCAATTATGTAATTTGTTACGTATATCTAACTCATTAACCAATCCTGTTCTAAATAAAGGTGTTTTCTTTCTATTATATACTTGATATAATGTGGTTATACTAACTAATTAATTTAATTAAAAGTATATTTGATAGAACACTACTACAAAACAGGCCATTTGCATCGCCTTATTTGCATCGGTTGAAGTAAAAACTGATGCAAATAGAACTATTTGCATCAGTTCTGTCTTAATAACCGATGCAATTGGTACGTAAAAAACAATAGGTAATAAAAAAATCAAATTTGCATCAGTTGTCACCAACAACTGATGCAAATAGTTGTATTTTCATCGGTTTGAAAGTCAACCGATGCAACTAAAGCTTACTCAACATGCTACATTGTCATTCCTAAAGCTTACTCATCTATTTCAGTCTTGTCATGCCTTACGATTATCTTAGTCTTACAAACTGTGTATGGGAAGGTTAAGTTAAAAAATGATGTCTCCGTCGTACCGCATAACACCGCCTTGTAATGACACATAAGACTTTGTTCCCAATCAATGATCGCGTATTGCAAAAGAGAAACGTATTAAAAAACCCAGTTGTCATTGCATTTTAAAATAGACTACAGTCCAAAGCCCAACTAATCCAACTGGGCCTACCGCACCTCCATCGTCGTATTATTAAAACCCTAGACGCCGGTTTTCTTTTACTTCAACATCTCTCTGTTCAATCGGGAAACAGTAAAAATAAATAAGCAAACATTCATGGCTAGCTCCGACGCCGACCGCCATGACGAAGAGGAGAACCAGGCTGCCGCCGAAAACGAAGAAGAGGACACCGGAGCTCAGATCGCTCCGATGAAGTCGCCGTCACTACTGGCGAAGAAGACGAAGATGCTCTGCTTGACCTGTAATAGGAGCCAGACCTTTTTCTCCTTTTGATTTAGATTTACCAGTTTTAGTATAGAAATTCTGATATAAACGTTTACCTGTAGGAAAGCAAAGCTATATAGGTTTGACAAAGAAGGAAATCAATGGAAGGAGAGAGAAACTGGGAGTGTTAAGCTTTTAAAACATAAAGAGACCACGAAAGTTAGATTGGTTATGAGACAGGCCAAAACTCTCAAGATTTGTGCCAATCATTATGGTATTATTTTCCCCTATTTGTTCTTTTGTCCTAATAATTCTGTGAATTATAGAATTAGCAACGATTTGTTTGGTGTTATAGTGTTTCCAGCAATCAAGGTGCAAGAGCATGCTGGTAATGAGAAGTCTTGCGTTTGGCATACTCCAGATTTTTCAGATGGGGAAGTTAAGGAGATGTTCTGCATACGTTTTGGTTCTGTTGAAAGTAAGAATTTTCTTTTTATTTACTTGTTCATAACAGTTTGGGAAGAATGTCTATGTTTGCAGGACAATGTATTATCATGATGTATGCTAGACATGCTAACTTCGTAGTGTTTGGATGTTTTAGTTGTTACTGTGAAGGCCTATTAGTACATTTTAGGTTTGACTAGATTTATATTTACATTCAGTTTTTCATAGTACCTATAGGCAATAACTCAATATCAGCTATTCATTTGGCCAGTATGCACTTGCTTTACATAAAATTTACAGTATTTATTCCTTCAATATTCATTAACGCAATGAGTTCTAATCTTTTAATTTGATTTATCTTATCATAATTTAGCCGGAAAAATTATGTTTTTCTTCAATTGTATGGATAATAAAGCAAAATACTAGCACTAGCAGTACTTGCTCATGAGTAGCCAATGAAGACATCTGATATTTTAATTATCAACATATATAATCTATGTCTTCAATATACCCAATTATGATTATGTAGAAGAAATATTGCATAATTTTTAGCCCGACTATTTATTTTGATATATTGAATTAGTTCGATGCTATGAATTTGTATGGTTTACTTATTCATGAATAATGATGCAATACTAATTCTGATATTTTAATTATCAACACATATAATCTATGTCTTCAATATAACTAATTATGATCATGTAGAAGAAGCAATGCATAATTTTTAGCGCGACTATGTTTTTTAATATATCAAATTAGTTGGATACCATGAATTTGTGTGGTTTACTTATTCATAAATAGTGATGCAATACTGATTCTCAATTTGTACAATTTTTTCCCTACTATACTAATATGCAGTACATGTCTCAATCTTGGGTATGGGATTAAATACATCAAGCTTGAGCAGGTCTAATGTTAAATTTTCATTTCCCCAAAATACCCATATGTTGTTTGATTTCTGTAATTGATTTTTTGCATATGTTGTTTAATTTCTGTAACTGATTTTTTTGGGTGTATATTTTTTATATCAGCCGCCTGCATCCTTCCTTGATGCCATGGAGGAGTTTATCAAAGATAAATCACAAAAACAAATAGTATGTTAGAACGTCTATATTGTATTGAATTGATACCTACATGATATTTAATTTCGTTAGGTTTACGATGTCAAAAGTCCCCCCTCTCCAGTTTTAGCTATCGAAGATAAGAAAGTTATCTCTGAGCATGAAAAGGCAGAGATAGAACCAATTGATTCACTTCAGTCAAGTGATGATGCCATAGCTACAAAAGCTCTTGTTCCAGTACAAGCTCCATTTCCTGATCTCCTGGTAAAAAAAGCTCTACCCGAGTACGACTATTCTGCTATCAAGCATAAATTTCATTTTCTGAGTGTTTGAGAGAAGGTTTGAACTTTGAACTATGACAAAGCATTGCAAAACTACTACTACCTTTCTCTCTCTCTCTCTCTCTCTCTCTCTCTCTCTCTCTCTCTCTCTCTCTCTCTCTCTTCTTCTTCTTCCTTTGGGTGATAGAGTGCAAGAATTCATACAGACAAAAATACAGCACCTTTGTTAAACCTGTGATGTTCTGGTTTTGATCATTGCTGTAATGTATAGAGCTTTGATGATTTCAATCAGAACGCTGTAGTGTTAGAAGATAGCAATGTGCTTGCCCTTGCTATAGTTTCTAATGGTAATGATTTGATTTGGTTTCTCAGCTTTCGAATTGTATAAGTTCGCATTTGTATGATTTCAAACCCAGTAAGTATATGACTGTCCGCCAATATTACCCAATTTATCTTCTTTTGCAGGTGATTCTGTAGATAACACTGATCTTATAAATGGATCAGTTGGATGGCTCGCTTTGGTTGGTGCCTTGAGTTCTGATGAAAGTGCCGTTCCTGACAGTAAACTGGTAATTTATTGCATATATTATCATTAGAAAGTCAACTGGGACGCAATAAAAAACACAGTAAAAAAACACAGTTAGTCTCCCAATGATCTCGACCCAACTGTAAATACAATGAGATCCGACAGTCGAAAAATATATTCCGTCACAAATCATATTTTTATTTGTCACAATAAGTTTAGGAGCGTGTTTTATTATTTTGTTTTATTTTTCTGTATTTATTGTTATACAGGCGGGTGGTTTGGACAAGCTAACACTGTACGGTCTATATGATGATGCACTATCAAAAAGATCCAACTACCATTTTGGAAAAGTTGCACCAAACCCATTTGAGGATCCATTCCTCGCTTCGAATTGCGTAGCTCCGAGCACTAATGTTCAAATGGCTGCCATGGCCCAACAACTCTAATCGATGTCAACCAACCCTGCTGGGAACCCTTTCAGGCCCACGGATGCTTACGCATACCCATCTCATAATAGCAATGGCAACATTTCTTACTTGGGTTTATTGTGAAAGATTGGATGGTTGATCTGGCTTCTTTACATTTTGCTGCACATGCAGATTGCAGATCCAGAGAGTGAAACATATCACTGTTTTACTGCTCTTTAGTACAGAATTAAATTGATATAACTGCAGTGTTTTGATGGTGAATTGAGTATGGTTAGAGGTAAGGGATAGGAACAGTAATGTAGTTAGCTGTTGGTGAATGTGAAGTTCAGGGTAGTAAAGGGGTTGACGTGGATGTTTTGTGGACTGTGAAGTATGAGTTGTAGATGCGGATGATCGGTGAAGTATGGCAAGCAGCTGTCGACTATGTGGTGGATCTGAAGTTGTACTGGGGGGAATGTGGCAGTAGGCAGGGGAGTTGAAGATTGGTGAATTGTTGCAGTAGCCAAAAACTTGTTTAAGTGGAACTGTGGTGGTTCAAGGAAATGGTGTGATATGGAATGGTAGAGCAAGTTGTAGCAATGGTCAGTGGATTAAATTTGCCATCAAATTAAATATGACTAGTATTTGCCATCAGATTTTTCATTCTTTTATAGAATTATTAAATATGATTATGTATTTGCCATCAAATTTAATTTTTAATGATTGTAATATTGCATGCAATAATTGTTTGTTATAATCAATAATATATATATATATATATATATATAGTCTATTTGAGTACCGTAATAATGGTTTCCGAGAATGGCTTTTTTGCATCAGGTATAAATAGTTGATGCAATAGAGGAATTAGTTGCATCGGTTGTTATAAAAAACCGATGCAATAGAGGGATTAGTTTGCATCGGTTTTCAACAATAACCTATGCAACAAGTTCCTTTGTTGCATCGGTTTTCATTACAACCGATGCAATATGGTGGCTGTGTCCAAGCAACCAACCATGATATTTTGCATCAGTTGTTAGTAACAACCGATGCAAAAAGCACCTTTTTGCATCGGTTTCAGAACTGATGCAAAAGTGTTAAGCCTGTTGCATCGGTTGCATATGCATCGGTTGTTGAACTGATGCGAAAGGGGGGTAAACAACCGATGCAAATGGCCTGTTTTGTAGTAGTGGAAAATACATAAATGGTAAGTTTTATGATAGCAAAGACAAAGTGTTGTAACCGTAAGTAATTTATCACAATAAAATAAAATATACCGTTTTAAATGTTCCTTGTCAAGATGCGTCGAGATTGAATATCGATGTATTCGTTGAGGCTAGAGTACGTAACGCTCTTCAAATGTTGTGCAGTATATTACTCATGGCTGCTGGAGGTACCTAGGGGTTACGTACTTATAGTTATTGTCATTTGATAGTTTTCGGTTGGTTAATATAACTAAATTCAAACAAAAAATATTAATGTGAATTATTTACATGGTTCTTTCGACTTGAGAATATTGTAAGTCTTGAATGTGAAAGCTTAGCTTTGATTATAGTCAAATCATGACACAATGTCCATCGAGTGACTATAGTTAAGATAAGTGGAAGTATTAAAAGTGAAGCATTATTCAAGAGAGAATTCGTCTCCTCAGTTATATGGGGTTAGTATCACGGTCAACTCAATTTTACCCAAAGTCAAAATCACAGGCCATAGTACTTCGGTTAATAATAATTGGTATTACTAAACCAAGGACTTTGTGTTTGGACTATAGAGTTGAATATGGACGATGTTGGAATTTTGACCATTACCAAATTCAGCAAGTCCAAAGCGATATAGTTTTAACGAAGAGAATTGGTGCACATAATTATCACAACTGAGTAACGCTTAATAAAGTGAATTTAGATTTTATCAAAGCTGAGTAAACGATAAATTTGGCCATAATGTCACAACACCTTCTAAGTGAGGTTTGAACGTTAACATTCGAATAGTTTGATGTTAATCACTGACCGAATTCACATCCAAGAGTCACACAACCGTAATGATGAATTCTCTTTAGACCAAATGATTTAATTAGTTTATAATTGTTATAAATTAATTAATATTTATGAAATATTAATTATGAAATTTGAATGTGATTTGATAAATAAAGTTGTTGCATATTTTCGTAATAGTTATGAATATATTGATCGATATGAGACATCAATAACAAAATAGGTTAAATATGATTGCACAATTTAATTTGGGTTAGATGGGATTACAAATCATGATGTTTGGAGATGATAGGCGCTGGTCTGGCTAAGGTTAGAGGTAGTTACAATATAGGATTAGGGTTTGAAGATGTGGGTCTATGATCTAGTAAGAAACTTACATAGTTTTTGCTCTCCTATCCTACGTATATAAACACTAATTTCAAAACCCTAATCTTACTCTAATTCGTTTTTTTGAACCGCTACTTTCTTCTTCTACTTCCTCCTCTTTTTAATGGCAGCAACTATTCTCTAAAACATCCCTAAATATAAAATCCAATCCAAATTAAAACACAAAGCTATTTGATAGTGGTTGGTTGTTGATTCTAGATTAGCAATCTGTAGAATTAATAAATTAAGAAATTTAGAAGAAGAGAATTCATCGTTCCAAGGTGGAATTTAGGGCATCTAATCCGGGTAAATTTATTTGTATGATAATCCTATTCTTGTGTTTTCATGATTTGTTAATTATTTAATCTTAAGCACATGATTAGATTGTTGTTATTTTATTAGTTAGGTGAGATTTTTGCATGTATTGTTGTTGTCACAATGGAGATTGAATTTGTATATGAAATTTGGATATTTATCTCATGATTTGTGTTTCAAATCTAATGTTGGATGTTAAAAAAATTTGGGTTTGAAATCATATATGTTTACACACACACACACACACACACACATATGATTCAAATGTTCACATACAATTTGAATCAGAACATATATTTTCATATAATATGGATAATATAGATCTTAAAATTTTCAGACACCTTTTTATGTTTACTATGAATTGTACGCGTTGAGAATAATTTTTATTGTATATGTTATTATTATTATTTATTGGCTACACATGAATCAATAAATTAATATAAAATAATCCATGTTTTTGAAATTCAATTTTATAATTTTTAAAATTTAACTTTCAAGTTAGGAATCTTCAAAAAAAAATCTTATTTTTGAACATAATTTAAAAAAAAAAAATTAATTTAAATAAATTATTTTATTAAAAATATAATTTCAATTGTGAAAATTCTAGAAATTTTTCTTAAGCCCAAAATGGGTCTTAGGTACCTTCAATTTTTTTTTATATTTTTTTGAACTTAATTATTATTTTAAAATTTTTCATCCTGCAATCAATTTTTTAATTAAAAATAAACTTTCAATCGAGAAAATTCCATAATTTCTTCCTAAGCCTAAAATGTGTCTTGGGTACCTTCATAAAAAGTATCAGAATTTTTCAACTTGATTTCTTATTTTTAAGAACTAATTTGATATTGAGCTGTTATCAATTATTCAATAATAAATATTTTTAATCGAGAAAATCCTAGAAATTTTTTCCAAGCCTAAAATGTGTTTCTAGATTTTCTAAAATTACAAAACTTGTAATTTTATCATATAATTATTTTACATTTATTTATTAGGGCAGAAACTATTTAATTCAATAAAATATTTACACACATGCAAACACATGTATATACACACATACAAATGATCATTTGAAACTTATAACTATATGTTCATGCATATGTTTGACAACATACAATGTGTAAAAAACGAGGTAACGTGTCTGTTGCGATGTAAATCCCAACATCTATATGCAAGCATGTTATTCCTGTCATGGATTGCTATGTTACACACACGCACGCACACATATATATATGTGTGTGTGTGTATGTATATGAGACATACATACATACAAACACACATACATACATACATATATATACATATATACATATACATATATATATATAAACAAGTCTCAAACTGCAAGTTATAAATTTAATAAAATATCTGTACACAATCTGTAAACTACAATTTATTAAGATAAAACACATATGGATATAATAATATTTCATGCTATGAATAAATTTTCAATTAATAACATTTATGAATCAATAAAGTCAAACTAAAAAGAGAAAATGAAAGGTTTCTCTCTCCATTTAATGCAACTAATGCCCTAAATTAATTCTTTTTAGGGAAATAAATGAAAGGTATCATTCCCTATACATTAACTCTTATAATAACTGTTATGTGTATTTGATACGCTATACATTTAAAATTAAATTTATTTAAACTTCCCTTTAACTAATTTAAATAGAATACATGATTTTATTTACATCAAATTTAAAGAAGTTCGAAATGAAATTTAAACTTTGTAGGCCCATTGAAGATCCAAAATGGTAATTTTTTCTAAATTCATCCATTTCCTCCACTACGGGTTGGTCTGATTTTTTTCAAAAGTTGTGGTTTTGACAAAATCCTCTTAAATCTATGCAATTTGCTATGGCGTCGACGTTATGTGAAGTAGGGACGTCATAAATTACAGCAAGTCAAAAAAAATGCTTCAGATTTCACAAAATCTCCATTCCAACATGGATCAAGACCAATTAGGGCTAGGTAAAATCAAGCCAAAATTGATGGAAATTAGTTTGAACCAGTGCAAAATTGATGAAAAGATTGATTATCTTAGGAATTTCGTGAAGATCGGAGGAGATTGAGCGAATTATGATCGAGTTGGCATTTGAGCTTGTAAGATTCAATGTTAGTTGAAGTGAAGGAATGAAAAATCCAATCAAGCACTTAAGTATGTAGGAGAATGTATCAGTTGGTATCAATCAATCCTCAATGGATCCGTGTTGATCGATTTTATAATGAATCATTATGTAATTTTCTCTGGGTTCATTTATCTCAATGATTCAAGACTCGAGCGTTTGTCTCAAAACAAAGCACACTTTGTACTTATAGAAGCATACTTTAGGGGGAAGTATTATCTGTATTTTTTCATGCTCAAAGACTCGACAATTTTGGGCTTCGTAAAGATGAGGAGATGGGTGAAGAACTCATGAATGATAGAGCACAGGGGATAGAAAAAATGAGGTAACATAAGAATAAGATAAAAATGGTAAACTATGGGAATAACAATCGATCGGTATCTATTCGTGGTATCTATTGGTACTGATCCAAATGATCAATGGAGTTATTCAAAACCAACGCTAGACATGGGTACCGAACTATGGTTAGAAGCTTGCTTTTGAAGTAACACGAATCAATTAATCAGCAAGCAAGACATTTTAAAGTGAAGACATCGATATATATGGATCCACACATGGATTGTTGGGGAACAAAAAGATAGTTCAATTGACAAAGTTACAAGAAGCAATTCACAGAGGTAGATTGATCGGTACATACATGATAAGCATGAATCAGTACCGATCATATGAACACAACAATGCATATTGAGTCAACTTTTACATTTTCTTCGGCCTTCTTTCATGGATCGAGATATGTTCTTTCTCCGTAGAATATTAGAAGATATTTTGGACAAATTAGGACCTTAGCAACCCCAACTACACCTATAAATACAACACTATCTCCTTAGAAAAGCATCATTGTCCCAGTGGTTAAGTGATTCGACTTTGGTGCGAGAGGTCATAAGTTCGAAACTTGCGTAACGTGATTCTAATATATATTGACATGTGATTTGTGTTATGTTGTCTCAGTGACATGTTGAATCTAAGTACCATTTCAAAAAAAACAAAACTATCACCTTAGAGAAAGGCATCAATTATCATTCACTCCTTGGAGACTTTATCGGACTTTTAATTCCATGTCCTCTGTAAATTTGAGTTGAATTAGTCGTATTCCCTCTGTAAATCTGAAATACACGATAAGGATCACATAAATTGTGCATTCTTATCCTTTTCCATTTACTTTTTCTATTTTTTCTGTTAAGACCTGAAAACTAAATTGGTAGAAATCAAATAGTGTATTAAAGGTTTTCGATCCACAAACAAAATCAATCAATGATTATAATCGAATTATTGATTTTACATAACATTTATGAGGCGTTGAGCTAATTTTGGACCAAGATCGCCTATTTATTGCTTATAATCTATTAACTTATTTGATACTTTTAAATCAAAAAGTTGAGGTAGTGTTTGCCTTGAAAATAAGTTTTGTGTTTTACATTTTCTGTATATATGTCAAATGACATGGAAGTCTTAAAAATAAGTTTTGTATTTTGCATTTTCAATATATGTGTCAAATGACGTAGAAGAGAAGAAGTGATCGAATAATAGTATCCTTTCCAACAAATGGTAGATTAAGAAGGGAGAATGTAATTTTTGATATTTCCTGAAAGGCGAAAAATAAAGAAAGAGCCGTTTTCGAATTCGTATGTTAAAACTATTTTTCAAATAGAATGTTTTCCACATACGCTCTTTTCTTGTGCACTTCAGCATGTTGTGCATTTTAACATGTTGAAAGCAATGCAAAATACAAAAGTCATTTTCAAACCAAACATAATTAAATTATTATAAACAAATGGCATAAGTATCTCAATTAGTCATTAACAAACTCCTTGGAATAATGAAAGGGTACTATTATTAACACTTCATTTTTTGTTAAGAAGGGGCTATTTTTTTTAAAATATTTCTATACTGTAACGACCCATTATTTTCCACCATTCAATCGACAATAATTCACACATGTCGGACTTGCATAGTACAAAATAACAGATTGTATTAAAAATTCGAAGCAAATAAAATCAAATCACAGAATCACATACACAGAACATTAAAATATCTCGCAGCGGAAAATAAAATACCGTAGTAGTTCATGAAGCTACTATCACAAAGTCTCAAAACCAAATACATAATATCAGTCTGAAAACAGATACAACATAAAATCCCAAATACAAAGAAGTCCACTAATACAAAGCTGACAACAGAACATCAGAACTGAAATATAGATAACTAGATAAGTTGATAATCTTCAGCAATTCCTGACCTCCAAAGAGTGGAAATCCAAATCTGTGAATAACTCAGGCTGACCCGAGCGTAAATAAAACACAAACACTCGAGTCAGGACATACATACTTATTCAATGTAAACCAACTCAAGTGAACTGTAGTAAAGGTACAAGTAACTTAGAAGAGGCTTGGGACCGTCCATCCTCTAAGGATCCATTAAACTATTTACTATGTAGTAATATTGCGCTATTATAATAGTGTCTAACAGTAAAAATAAACTTACTTTAAAATAGCGTTAAGGAGTGACCCAATATTCCCCTTAACACAAATAATGCCAATAGTCTATACAATACCTGCATATCTCCTGATCGGGAGACTATGAGAAGATACTGCATAGGTACGACACAAATAGAAACTCGTAGTAAAGGCTCGATATGGTAGGTGACACGACACACAAGGCAACGCCAGGGTAGATATATATACGCCCACCTCGGAACACATTCCCAAATCGGAGGGTGGCCACCAAACAATCACAAGTAATAGAATGGTATCGAAGAAATGCGTCCGACCAGAGGAGCTACCCCTTTTGGCCCGAGACCGCTCATGTTTCTGCCACCTTATGCCAACTCATGGGAGTTGGGTCCACGTAACATACCACAAGAACGTCGCCACCATCCTACTTCATTCTGGAATCTCCACCACGTACACGGTTGTCAAAGTGGTTTCGGTATCGACAGAGAGTATGTCCATATCTGATCCCGGTCTCCTTGCCAACCAATCGTTATTATAACACGTGGTTATAACTTTTAAAACAATATTTTATACTTCAAATTAAAATATCATTTCAAATCCAAATTTTTATCAAAATAAAGATCAAATCATTCCCAAATCATTTCAATATTCCAAACTATCATATCTTCAAAACTTCCTTTTTCAAAACATTATTTGAATTCAAATACAATATCAAATTTAATACCCTTTTAAATTTCAAAGATAACATTCATTTATTTCAATTCAAATCATCTTTTAAAATGATTCATTTTCCAATTAAATTCATTCATTTAAATCATTTAAAAGTGAAGTTATTATTCTTTCAAGTTAAGTATTCAAATTCCAAAGTTTCAAACCATTCTAAGCTCGTTTACTAAGTCAAAAACCATAAACATTTAAAATTTCAGCCTTCCGTGGCATTTAGAAAAAACTGTTATAAGTTATACTTGAAAACATTTTAATTCAGCAAAGACAACACTTAAAAATTGCTGTAAAACTCAGTGTTAGTTGAAATTTAGATTAAAACAGCAAAGACGGCATTTCCATAAATGCTGTAATAGCTCAGGTTTCAAAATAAGGGTTTTTATTCATTTCTGCAAAGACAGCAGACCACTACAGCATTTACAGAAATGCTATAATAGACCTGAGTTAAGTTTTTAGCCTATTAGTTCAACTACAGCAACTACAGCATTTCAGAACTGTTGTAATAGCCTCTTTTATTCAGTTTTTAGTTCATTTACAGAAACCATAGCATTTCTGAATGCTAATAAAAGTGATTTTCAGATTTTAACGTATTTTCAGCAATTAATAAACTTCATTTTAAACCCTTTAAACATTGTCAACAATCATATTTTAACATTAAAAATGTTCATTAACATATCATTTAACATATTATTTTTATAAAATAAATTTCTTATAATTAAATCCAATTTCAACAAATTACTTAATAAATTCAAGTGTAAAAGTTTCCAATTCTTCATTTTTTTAAATAAGCAACTTGACCCTTAAATTTTCTCCATTTTTTTTCAAATAAAATTTAATTTCCATTTTTATTCATATAACTAAATTTTTATTTAACAAAATTCCAAATTTCCACTTAAGTTATATTTTCGAAAATTCAACGTAACTATTCAATTTTCCCACATTTTTAACTTATAGAAAATTCCAAATTTCTATACTTAATATTTAGAAATCCAATTTAAATCAAATTTTCATATATATACAAATTTAAAATTACTAAAAATTCCATAAAATTTTATAAAAATAACGTGGCATGTATATAGTTTTATAATCTAGGTCAAGTGATACGGATATATATCATTTCAATCCGCAGTTTACAAATAAAAATCCGGGTTCTATCATTTCAAACCTGCAGTCCCAAGTCAAAATAAATAATTAAAAACCATTCAGGCCTATCATTTCAGCCCATCACGATTTTTCCCTATTTTAAAGTCCGTTCGGGTATGTATCATTTCAACCCATAGTGATTTCCTAACGGGGAACTTGCAGTGTGATAAACAGATATAAATGAACAGTTTAACAATATACAACAGTAGCAGGTGATATGACATGTAATTTAACAGGTTTAACATCATTATAAATAATCACAGGCAGTTATAGCATCATTTATAATTCTACACATTCAAATGTTGTCGCTTCACAATTGCATAAGTATATAGTATCATGTGAGATTTATTCACCTCTAAATGCTGGAGATTGCAATACAACTGACACAGCTGAATCAAGAACAATGACAAGACTACGGATTGAGTGCAGAGCGATGTCCAATGCTACAGATCTTGTGTTACAACCCAAAACAAAAATCAAAACAATTTATAAATGCAATACACTATGAAATTGATATAACTTTTAAATGAAAAGAGATTTGAATGTCAAATCTTTTGCCTTGCTTCCTCTATTTTTTATTCATGGCCAAGGGTTTTGTTTGGCTCTGGTTTGAACAGGAAATGGCTCAAGTTTGGTCATGTAAATGCACGGCCAAGGTAGTGGGAACATGGAGAGGAGGTTATAACATGAGAAGGTGAAGGGGCTATGCAATATAGTGATTTTTGCCAAAACAAAGGCTGGGCCATGGAGGATTGGGCTCGGCCTGGGGTGCACCATGCCTGGTCAGTGGCTGGAGGGGTGTGTGGTGGTCAGGTCAGAGGTGGTGGAGGCGGCCTAGGTGGTGGTTAGGGTGGTGGTTGAAATGGATGAGTCCAAAGTGGTCAAACTAACATGGTTTTTGGCTTTAGGTTGCATTTTTGAGGGGTTTGATCACCATGGTGGGCTCGGCCATGGTCAAGACCAGAGGAGTAGCTGGCGATGATGGTAGGGAAGAGGTGTAGGAGGTAGTTGCCATGGCTACGGAGGAGAGGCCGATCCAATTACATGAGAAAACAAGGCAAAAATGTATGAAAATAAGAAGAAAAAACATAAAAAGATGATGCCATTGCCAATATTTTTCTCTAGCCGTGAATGAAATATGACGATGATATTTTTTGCATGAAAGATAAATGAAACTCACGACTAAACACAAAAATTTACACGGCCAAAAGAAAATTAAATGAAGAGTTATGAAATTGAAAAGTCTAGAAAGTGAAAAGTCAAAAGAAAAGGAAGAGTCTTTGCCTCTTCAATTTTCCATTTCTTTTAAAACAAATAAAACAAAATATAATTCAGAAAATACTTTTAAAAACCGAAAAAAAGTGAAATAATATGAAAATAAATAACAAAATTTAAAGAAAATAGAAAAGGAATAAAAGAAATTGCTTAAAAATCCAAAACAGTGTTAAAAAATTACAAATAAATTATCACTAGCCTTGGAAAAATATGCACTTCATTTTAAAAATATTATAAAGCAAAAATTTGAAATAAAATAATTTATTTATCATTTCTAAAATGAAATAAATAATTAAATTGGAGAAAAATAGAAAAAACTAAAGAAATTGTTTAAAAATTGAAAACAGGGCATGAAAATTACAAAAAAATCACCATTAACTATAGAAAAATTTCTACTTCGCTTTAAAAATATTTTAAAACAAAATTTTAAATAAAATAATTTCAAAAACATTTTCAAAGTGAAATAAATTCAATTAAAATTAATTTAAAAAATATTGGGTTGTTACACTCTCCCCCACTCAAACCTTTTCGTCATCGAAAAGAACGGAAACAAGGAAATAAGAAAAAGAAGATAGAAAAACAAAATAGTACCTCGAATAAACAATTCCGGATTTGAAGCACGAATGCTCTCCTCCGTCTCCCAAGAACAATCACGATCATTAGTACTCCACTTTACTTTGACCAGACTAACAGATTTCCTTCTTAGCTGCTTCGTACCCTTGTCGACAATACGAAGTGGCTTCCTCTCGACAGTCAGATTAGGCTCAATATCCAAGCTGTCAAGAGCAGAAGGCTAAAAAAACAGAGATGGGTCATGGAGATACCGGCGAGATGTGAGACGTGGAATACATCATGCACTCCAGAAAGCTTCTCGGGTAACTCCAGACGATAAGCCAAGGATCCAACTCTTTCCACAATACGGAAAGGACCAATGAATCTAGGAGAAAGCTTCCCTCTATGACCAAAGCGAATGACATTCCTTAAGGGAGAGACCTTAAGGAAAACCATATCGCCAACAGCAAACTCAAGCTTCCGCCTACGCCTATCAGCATAATTCTTCTGCCTATCCTGAGCAACCCTCAACCTTCTCTTAATCTCCTCAGCTCTCTCTGAAGCTTCCAAAATCATATCAGGACCAAGAACCAGACGATTACCAGATTCAATCCAGCAAAATGGAGATCGACAAGGTCGTCCATACAAAGCAGCAAATGGAGACATCTTAATACTGACCTGAATTCAAAGATAGAAAGAGATAGATAAAAGATTAAGATAAGCTTAAAACAGAAGATAAGATTATACCCGATAACTATTATTGTAGGCGAATTCGACAAGATGAAAATGATCTTCCCAAGATCCACCATAATCAAGCACACAAGCATGAAGAAGATCTTCGAGTATCTGATTCACTCTTTCCGTTTGACCGTCGGTCTGTGGATGATAAGCAGTGCTCAGGTTCAGACGAGTACCCAAAGGTTCCTGAAAAGCTTTCCAAAACTGGCTGGCAAAGATAGGATCATGGTCACAAACAATACTGAGAGGAACACCATCGAGACGAACAATCTCCCTCATGTAGATCTCAGACAAGCTAGAAGCAGAATGGGTAGACTTGACCGGAATGAAATGAGCAGATTTAGTCAGCCTATCCACAATAACCCAGATACTCTCATTACCTTTCCTAAACCTCGGCAATCCATCAATGAAATCCATGGAAACCTATTCCAACTTCCAGTTGGGAATCTCAAGAGGCTACAACATACCAGGAGTCTTCTGATGATCGGCCTTGATTTACTGACAAGTCGCACACCGACTAACAAATATAGAGACATCCCTCTTCATGCCTCTCCACCAATAAAGCCTCTTCATATCCTGATACATCTTCGACACACCAGGATGAATTGAAAGTCTGGATCGATGATTCTCCCGAAGCATTTCCTGCCTCAATCCATCAACATTCGGGACACAAATCTTGCCATTAATCCGCAAAATACCAGTATCATCAATCTGAGCTCCGCCACCACCACTACTACTACCAACCCCGCTACGAACACTCTCCTTCATCAATCTAAGCATCTTATCCTCATCCTGCTTAGCCTTGATACGATCCAGAAGAGGAGAAGAAACAACAAGCTGACACAACAAAGCCTTCTTCCGACTCAAAGCATCGGCCACAACATTAGCTTTACCCGAAGTATAGCTAATATCGAGGTCGTAAGAAGCCAGAAACTCAAGCCAACGAACTTGCCTCTGGTTCAAATCCTTCTGGGAGAAGATATATTTCAGAGACCGATGATCAGTGAAAAGCTCAAACTTAGCTCCAAGAAGATGATGCCTCCAAAGCTTCAAAGCAAAGACAACAACAAGCAACTCTAAATCATGGGCATCATAATTTGCTTCATGGGTTTTCAACTGACGGTTGGCATAAGCTATGACCTTACCATCCTACATGAGAACAGCCCCTAATCCCTCATGACTGGCATCAGTATATACCGTCAATCCCTCACTTCCGTTCGGAACGGTAAGAACTAGTGCGGAAGTTAGCTTTCTCTTTAACTCGTTGAATGCAGCTTTACACTTCTCATCCCAAATAAACTTAACATTCATACGATTCAAAGCAATGAGAGGTGCAGTAATCCGAGAAAAAATCTCGATAAATCTTCGGTAGTAATCGGCAAGGCCCAGAAAACTACGAATCTCAGAAGGAGTCTTAGGAGTTTCCCAATCCTGTAACAGAAATAGGGAAAAATAAAAACCACAAAAGAGATAAAATAATTAAATGATAAAGGAAAAGAGAAAGAAGGAAAGACTTACATTGATCGCAGCGATCTTGGCTGGATCAACAAAAACTCCATTTCCAGAAACAATATGTCCAAGGAATCGGACTTCATCCTTCCAGAAATGGCATTTAGAAAATTTAGCCTTCAATTGATGACTTCTAAGAATCTCTAGAACAGATTTCAAGTGCGATTCATGCTCTGCCTTGGTCTTAGAAAAGACAAGGATATCATCAACAAAGACTAGAACAAATTTATTAAGCACATCATGAAGAACACGATTCATAAGATCCACAAAGAAAGCAAGAGCATTAGTCAAACCAAAAGGCATGACTAACCATTCATAAAACCTATTCTCAGTTCGAAAACAGTCTTGGGAATACTTTCCTCAGCAACCCTGAGCTGGTGAAAACCTGTGGCAAGATCAAGCTGAGAGAAACAAGTAGCACCATAAAGCTGATCAAACATATCATTGATGCGAGGCATTGGATATCTGTTTTTCATAGTGAGCTTGTTCAGCTCCCTATAGTCAAACACATCCTCAAAGATCCATCTGACTTGGTGACGAAAACTATCGCTGCTCCCCATTCGGAATGGCTAGGTCTGATCGGACCTTTGGAGAACAAGTCCTCAATCTGCTTTGCTAACTCAACCTTCTCGCAGGGTGCCATTCTTTTAGGAGGAAGAATAACAGGTCTAGCACCAGGAATAAGATCAATGCGGAAATCTATCTCCCGCTTAGGAGGCAAAGCAGTGACTTCACCAAAAACATCTAGAAAGAGTTTGACCACACGGGTCGAATGAAAATCACCAGGAGAAGAATCCAGAGAATATATAAAACTGCCTGCAAAATCCTGAGGCATGCGGCACTGACTAATAAAGGAAATACCCAGATCATCCTCAAGATAAACAGACCGGGCTTTATAAGAGATATGAGCATTATGCCTACGAAGCCAATCACTTCCAAGTAACAAATCAAAACATCAAAGCCCAAAATATAAAAATCGCTACTGAAGCAATGATCAGAATATATAAGTTCGACATGCTTACAAATCCGATTAAGGTTTGCGGGACCCCCAATTAGATTTGAAACACATAAAGGCACAGAATCATACTCAGGAGAAAGGAGATGCTCAAACTTATCACACAAATCAACAGATTTAAAATTGTGGGATGCACCAGTATCAAACAGAACACGAACAAGATGCTGAAATAAAGAAAAAGAACCCTGGAGAGTACCTTGGTCATCACTAGGAGCTGGAGGAGCTGGAGAAGAGGCGGAGGTGACAACAAAGATACCAGAAGGCTTACCCTTCTGCTGGGTAGGGCAATCTTTCCTGAAATGGCCAGGTTGGAGATAGATGTGGCAAAGATCACGCCTACCTGGTAGAGCAGAGGGACGAATGGCAGTACCAACAATGGTTGGACAACTATTCGCATAGTGTCCCTTCTGGTCACACTTAAAACGGGTGATGAAAGAAAGGTCAACTGGCTGCCTTTGAGATGGAGCAGATGATGAAGATCCCAAACCAGGATTCCTGAGCCAATTCTTCTTCTACTGTTGAAAACTGAGTTTTCTCTTCTTAGATTTTGCAGAAGAAGTCTGAGATGAAGGAGCGCCAACAGAAGCAGGACCCTTAGAAGTAGGGTTCTCATAACAAAGAGTCATATCCATAAGCTGGGTAAAAGTGCCATGAACATGAGAAATGAGCCGACTATAGTACTCGGGACGAGCACCAGCAATAAACTTCTCATTCTTCTTCAGAGGAGTGTCTATCAGACCAGGTCCGAACTTAGAAAGTTCATTAAACTTCCTCTCATACTCTGAAAAAGACATGCTTCCCTGCTTGAGGTCCATGAACTCCCTATAAAGCTGGGATTTCCCGGCTTCGGGCATCCACTTAGCAACAAAAGCCTCCCTGAGAAGAATGATAATTAAGCTTAGAAAAGGCACGAAAAGATAGAAAAATAGAATTCAAAGAAACACAAGAAGATACCTGAACTGTTCCCAAGTAAGATCAGCCTCAACGGTGTTAGCCGTAACAGACTCCCACCAATCTTGGGCAGCCTCCTATAACTGTCATGCGGCTAACTCATGCTTCTGAGCATCAATAATCTCAAGACCAGTAAATATCCTCTCGATACTCCTCAGCCATTGCTAAGCCTCAATGATAGACTCAGAACCAGTGAACTTGGTTCCACCAAGCTGAGTAAATTCTTTGCAAAGAACAGTGAACAGACAAGAGCTGGGGCTGGAACCGGGGCAGCACCACGACCCTGACCTCTAACATTTTTACAATTCATCCTGAAAATTCAAGAATGAATACTAGGACAAAGGTAGAGATAAGATAAAGATAAGACAAGACAAGATAAATTCACTTGGATGAACATCCTAATTACAGAAATTTCTAACAAGGTAGATACGAAAGGAAAGAAGTTAGAAAAATTTGCTTTTAAAACAAGAAATTATTTTATATCAAAATAATCTTTGAAAAATCCTTTAAAAATCATTTTATACTTTGAAAATACGTTCTCTCACAAAGAAATGATTCTGAAGTTGATTTCACTCATTCTAGGGTATTTCTACCATATCTCTAATGAGTTTTTGCTCCACAGGCTAAGGTTTGCCTAAAAACCAAAGCTCTGATACCAACTGTAACGACCCATTATTTTCCACCATTCAAATCGACAATAAACCACACATGCCGGACTTGAATAGTACAAAATAACAGATTGTAATAAAAATTCGGAGCAAATAAAATCAAATCATAGAATAACAGACACAGAACATCAGAATATCTCGCAGCGGAAAATAAAATACCATAGTAGTTCATGAAGCTACTATCACAAAGTATTAAAACCAAATACATAATATCAGTCTGAAAACATATACAACATAAAATCCCAAATATAAAGAAGTCCACTAGTACAAACCTGACAACATAACAACAGAACTGAAATATAGATAACTAGATAAGCTGATAATCTCCAGCAATTCCAGACCTCAAGAGAGTGGAAATCCAAATCTGTGAATAACTCAGGCTGAACCAAGCGTAAATAAAACACAAACACTCGAGTCAGGACATACATACTTATCCAATGTAAACTAACTCAAGTGAACTGTAGTAAATGTACAAGTAACTTAGAAGATGCTTGAGACCGCCCATCCTCTAAGGATCCGTTAAACTATTTAATATGTAGTAATATTGCGCTATTATAATAGTGTCTAACCGTAAAATAAACTTACTTTAAAATAGCATTAAGGAGTGACCCAATATTCTCCTTAACACAAATAATGCCAATAGTCTATACAGTACCTGCATATTTCCTGATCGGGAGACTATGAGAAGATACTGCATAGGTACGACACAAATAGAAACTCGTAGTAAAGGCTCGATATGGTAGGTGACATGGTACATAAGGCAATGCCAGGGTAGATATACCAATTACGATACCCGGGCTGGTGGTAACGCAGCAGCCACATACGCCCACCTCAAAACACATTCCCAAATCGGAGGGTGGCCACCAAACAATCACAAGTAATAGAATGGTATCGAAGAAATGCGTCCGACCAGAGGAGCTATCCATTTTGGCCCGAGACCGCTCCTGTTTCTGCCACCTTATGCCAACTCACGGGAGTTGGGTCCACGTAACATACCACAAGGACGTCGCCACCATCCTACTTCATTTTGGAATCTTCACCGCGTACACGGTTGTCAAAGTGGTTTCGGTATCGACAGAGAATATGTCCATATCCGATCCCGGTCTCCTTGCCAACCAATCGTTATTATAACGCGTGGTTATAACTTCTAAAACATATTTTATACTTCAAATTAAAATATCATTTCAAATCCAAATCTTTATCAAAATAAAGATCAAATCATTTCCAAATCATTTCAATATTCCAAACTATCATATCTTCAAAACTTCCTTTTTCAAATCAATATTTGAATTCAAATACAATATCAAATTTAATACCTTTTAAAATTCAAAGATAACATACATTTATTTCAATTTAAATCATCTTTTAAAATGATTCATTTTCCAATTAAATTCATTCATTTAAATCATTAAAAGTGAAGTTATTATTCTTTCAAGTTAAGTATTCAAATTCCAAAGTTTCAAACCATTCTGAGCTCGTTTACTAAGTCAAAAACCATAAACATTTAAAATTTCAGCCTTCCGTGGCATTTAGAAAATACTGTTATAAGTTATACTAGAAAACATTTCAATTCAGCAAAGACAGCACTTAAAAACTGCTGTAAAACTCAGTTTTAGTTGAAATTTAGTTTAAAACAGCAAAGACGGCATTTGCAGAAATGTTGTAATAGCTCAGGTTTCAAAAGAAGGGTTTTTATTCATTTCTGCAAAGACAGCAGACCACTACATCATTTACAGAAATGCTATAATAGACCTGAGTTAAGTTTTTAGCCTATTAGTTCAACTACAACAACTACAGCACTTCAGATCTGTTGTAATCGCCTCCTTTATTCAGTTTTTAGTTCATTTACAGAAACCGTAGCATTTCTGAATGTTACTAAAAATGATTTCCAGATTTTAGTGTATTTCCAGCAATTAATAAACCTCATTTTAAACCCTTTAAACATTGTCGAAAATCATATTTTAAGATTAAAAATGTTCATTAACATATCATTTAACATATTATTTTTATAAAATAAATTTGTTATAGTTAAATCCAATTTCAACAAATTACTTAATAAATTCAAGTGTAAAAGTTTCCAATTCTTCACATTTTTAAATAAGCAACCTAACACTTAAATTTTCTCCATTTTTTTCAAATAAAATTTAATTTCCTTTTTATTCATATAACTAAATTTTTATTTAACAAAATTGCAAATTTCCACTTAAGTTATATTTTCAAAAATTCAATGTAACTATTCATTTTTCCAATATTTTTAACTTATAGAAAATTTCAAATTTCTATGTTTAATATTTAGAAATCCAATTTAAATCAAATTTTCATATATATACAATTTTAAAATTACTTAGAAATTCCAGAAAATTTTATAAAAATAACCACGGGCCTATATATAGTGTTCTAACTTAGGTCAAGTGATACAGATATACCATTTCAATCCGCAGTTTACAAATAAAAATCCGGGTTCTATCATTTCAAACCCACAGTCCCAAGTCAAAATAAATAATTAAAAACCGTTCAGGCCTATCATTTCATCCCGTAATGATTTTTTCCTATTCTAAAGTCCGTTTGGGTATGTATCATTTCAACCCATAGTGATTTCTAATCTAACAGGGAACTTGCAGTATGATAAACAGATATAAATGAACAGTTTAACAATATACAATAGTAGCAGGTGATATGACATGTGATTTAACAGGTTTAACATCATATATAAATAATCACAGGCAGTTATAGCATCATTTATAATTATACACATTTAAATGTTGTCGCTTCACAATTGCATAAGTATATAGTGTTATGTGAGATTTACTCACATCTAAATGCTGGAGATTGCAATACAACTGACACAACGGAATCAAGCACAGTGACAAGACTACGGATTTGAGTGGAGGCGATATCCAATGCTACAGATCTTGTGTTACAACCCAAAACAAAAATCAAAACAATTTATAAATGCAATACACTATGAAATTGATATAACTTTTAAATGAAAAGAGATTTGAATGTCAAATCTTTTGCCTTGCTTCCTCTATTTTTTTTCATGGCCAAGGGTTGTGTTTGGCTCTGGTTTGAATAGGAAATGGCTCGGGTTTGGTCATGTAAATGCACGGCCAAGGTAGTGGGAACATGGAGAGGAGGTTATAACTTGAGAAGGTGAAGGGGTTATGCAATATAATGATTTTTGCCAAAACAAAGGCTCAGCCATGGAGGATTGGGCTCGTCCTGGGATGCACCATGCCTGGTCAGTGGCTGGAGGGGTATGTGGTGGTCAGGTCAGAGATGGTGGAGGCGGCCTAGGTGGTGGTTAGAGTGGTGGTTGAAATGGATGAGTCTAAAGTGGTCAAACTAGCATGGTTTTTGGCTTTAGGTTGCATTTTTGAGGGGTTTGATCACCATGGTGGGCTCGGCCATGATCAAGACCAGAGGAGTAGCTGGTGATGATGGCAGGGAAGAGGTGTAGGAGGCAGAGGCCGTGGCTATGGAGGAGAGGCCAATCCAATTACATGAGAAAACAAGGAAAAAATGTTTGAAAATAAGAAGAAAAAGCATAAAAAGATGATGCCATTGCCAATATTTTTCTCTAGCCGTGAATGAAAGATGAGGATGATATTTTTTTGCGTGAAAGATAAATGAAACTCACAGCTAAACACAAAAATTTACATGGACAAAAGAAAATTAAATGAAGAGTTATGAAATTGAAAAGTCTAGAAAGTGAAAAGTCAAAAGAAAAGGAAGAGTGTTTGCCTCTTCAATTTTCCATTTCTTTTAAAACAAATAAAAGAAAATATAATTCAGAAAATACTTTTAAAAACCGAAAAAAAGTGAAATAATATGGAAATAAATAATAAAATTTAAAGAAGATAGAAAAAGAATAAAAGAAATTGCTTAAAAATCCAAAACAGTGTTCAAAAAATACAAATAAATCATCACTAGCCTTGGAAAAATATCAAATTCATTTTAAAAATATTATAAAGCAAAAATTTGAAATAAAATAATTTATTTATCATTTCTAAAATGAAATAAATAATTAAATTGGAGAAAAATAGAAAAAGAACTAAAGAAATTGCTTAAAAATTGAAAACAATGCATGAAAATTACAAAAAATACCATTAACTCTAGAAAAATTTCTACTTCACTTTAAAAATATTTTAAAATAAAATTTTAAATAAAATAATTTCTAAAACGTTTTCAAAGTAAAGTAAATTTAATTAAAATTAATTTCAAAAATATTGGGTTGTTACACTTACCATGAGGGATACAAAAAAAATAGCCCCTCATATAATCATATTATAAATTGACCAATATAACCCTTTAATTTTTTAACCCCAGTTTCTTTTAATCTACTATGACCATTCTTGTTCTCTAATCTATAAATCAAATCAACTATCTATGGAAAAATTATCTGCAAATGAAATTCCAAACGAGGAAGAAACAAGATTAATTGTTACCCAAGAAAATATTTATAACATAGATTTTGTTCAACAAAAAGAACAGGTAATTTATTTTGAAATTGTATGTTTTACACGTCAATTTTATGTAACTTTTGTTAATCAACAGTGAATGTCGAATCATGTTCAGACCCCTCTTCACCAATATTTTCAATACAACGCGGCGGGGGATTGTCATTTTATAAATCTTAATTCGGTTGGGGTATGTCGAAATTTTCAATTTAGTTCAGCGTAGCCCATCTGAAATTATAGTTTTTTTTTAGTTTAAATTTAGTTGGATTGAATTTAGAATTTCCTTAGATATCTAACAATGAATGTGAGAAAGAATGAAATGAAAAGGAGAATGTCAATGAATTCGAAAACGACGACGCTAACGACGATCAAAATATGGAAGTCGACATGTCTGCTTTGGTTTACCCTGATTTAACTTCTCTTTGCACTGATGATATGCTCAATGCTCACAATTTTATATGCATAGTTGATTTGTTTTAATCTATTTTGTCGAAATATGTTGCAAGTTTTTAACTCAAATGAAAACTTCGAGAGTGATGCATTGATTGCGGACTCCATGTAAATTGTATTGTTGTGACGAAAAGAACTAGAACGAGAAATTTACAAGCTAATAGAAAAGGATCATGGATGCTTCTTGTATGTGAAAGAAGCGGAGAGTATATTGATCATAAGTCGAAGAATTATGTTTCAAAAACCCAACAAAAACGTAGGCGAACGAGAAGTAGAAAATGTGGTTGTCCATTTGAGTTAAGTGCACACGGTGTAAAAATGACGGGATTTGGATACTAAATGTAAAGAATGAATGCCAATAATCAGATACTTCCTAATGGACTAACTGGACATCCGTATACAACAAGACTTAAAGATAAGTCAAGACAGTTGAAATAATCACCAACAGTGGAGCTAGGCCTTGGAATATTTTAACAGTTATTAAAGTTGATAACCCGGAGAACCATTCAACCATAAGAAATATTTACAATGTCAAAGTGAGATCTAAACTACATCACAAGGAAGGCAGACTGTTTATGCAACAATTTATGAAACTGGCTTCTGTCATTATTCCATGCAACATAGACTCGATGGTACAAACAATCAAATTTCTGATCTATTCTTTAGCTTTCCTACGTGTGTTGTTCTTGCGCAGTGTTTTCATCGAATATTGTTCTTGGATTGCACATTCAAGACAAATTGTTACAAGTTACCATATTTTCATATGGCATCGCAAACATCCACCAAGGAATCATTTACTGTTGCACTAGCTTTTATAAGTCGGGAGACTAAGAATCATACGTGTGGGTTCTTGAATGTATAAGAAAATTGTATAGAGATAAAGAAATTCGACATGTTATTATAACGGGTGTTGAAATTGCTCTTAAAAATGCAGTAGCAACTGTTTTTCGAATGACACGTCATATTCTTTGTGTGTGTGGCATTTTTCGAAGAATGTTCAAGCGAATTTCAAACCTAATTTTATTAAAAAGAAACAAGTTTTGATAAACGATAAAGAAGTACTGTTGGAGGATGAGGAAGGGAAAATTGAATACAAATTTTTTAGGCATGATTAGTTTAATGTGATTAACTCCTTATCAGAAGAAGAGTGTCACCGAAATTTAAACACGTTTCGTGATGTTTGTATGGGTTCTGAATGAAAAAAAACCATTCGCGTATGTGTTGAAAAATTGGTTGACAAAATATAAGGAAATAGTTGAACTTCACTTTCGATATCTTGACTTGATGATTATGTCATCAACTTCTTGCCTTTGTTTTTTCTCTTCAACGTTTCAATCTTCATATCAGTCTCCACTTTAATTTGTTCGGATGGTTGGTCCTTCCCTGCAATCTCCTCTTTTGACCACCTTTCTCATGTCGACTACCTTCCTTCTTACTTGCAGTAGTACTATTTTCATTATTATTGCTTGCATCATATTCGCTACTCTCTTCAATGCGTTTTTTCAGTCTTTCCAACTCTAATGTCTTATGATTCGAAGCGATTTAGGGGATGCGAATGGTTGGTGATGAAGTCGATATTTTTTTGCTGCAACAGATGAATGAATTCGTTTATGTAGTAGGAAGAATGCAATATGAACCAAAGTATAATCTTAATTAGCGGTCGTAAAAGTCGACAACACGCCATCATCTTTTATCACCTAACTCGACACGAGTATGTTGACTTATATTATAAAACACGAAACAATGCTGTCGAACTAAATTAATGACTACGACAATCAAGCGCCGAACCAAAATATTTTTCATTTGCTTATATTATTTTTCATCGACCAACTCGACAATCATGCCGCTGAACTAAATTAATAAACACGACAATCAAGCGCTGAACCAAAATATTTTTCATTTGCTTGTATTATTTTCCATCGACGAACTTGACAATTATGTTGCTAAACTAAAATTAACAAATACGACAAACACGGTACCATCGACTTATATTATTTTCCATAACTGTTCGTTGAACCAAAAAATCACTTTCAAATTGAAAATGTTGAATCGTGTTTTGAAACCCTAATATCAAATCGCGTGGAATACTTTCGAATTTAAGAAAAATAAAATATACCGCAATGAAAATTACTTACCTTGCCTTGGCTTTCTCGACTATCTTCGAGTCAGGATGCAAAGATCGGAAAGTCTTTTTCATTCTCACCATTGCCTTACTAAAACCTAATTTAAACTTTAATATTAAATTAAGAAGTACGTGAGGAAGAGAAACTGGTGAAAAGTAAATGAGGGGTGAAATAGAAAAAAAAATCTATATTACTTGTATAGCAAGAATGCCCCTCCTAGCAAATTTTAAATTTAGTTGAGTACAAATAAATAATGACCCACTTGAAAATATGAAAAGGAGTACCGGTATCAATAATGCATTGATGCAAAAAGTTGAATGACAATATCTGGTGATTTTTAGGTACCGTTCTTTTTGCAAAATGGACAGTCAACGTTGCGTTTGCGTCTGACGCGTCAAGCGTGAGACCCACGCTGCTACCCAGTTCAAACGAATCGATGGAAACGAACCTTTCGCATCAGACGCGTCCGACGCGTCGTCTGACACGAACGGTTCGTCCCCCAACCGCCATATACCCCTTCACTCACTATACATACCATTTGGTTTCTCAACCAAATCACCAATAAAAAAACCAAAAAATCTGAAAATTCAACAATTTCTAAAAGATCCGTAGTCGATTTTTTCAGGTAAATTTTTTTTATTTGCGTTTTTCGTATCATCATATATTTTTTAGATTTTTTTGAATTATTTTTCAAATTACATTTTTCAGAATGTCTAGCCGCTTTGCTTCTTCTTCTACCAGAACCATCGTCGATTGGAATACCGATAGGACAAACGCGTTCATCGATGTTTGTTTCGAAAACATTGATACACGTGCCCACCGTGTTGCACAGTGGTATGAAGATATCACAGTCTTGTTCAACATAAAAACTGTTCTGGATTACAACGCTGAGCAAATGAAAAACAAGTTTGATAATCTAAAACGTGAGTGTAGCTCATGGAACAAGCTGCTACAGATTCTAGGTGGCTAACAGTATACGGTCGGTGGATCCGATGAATGGTGAGATGCAGCTGTAGCAAGGTACCGCAAATACAAACATACCTCGCCCGCTCGTTTTAGGCAGTTAGACGTGATTTTTGATGGCTGCATCCGAACTGACAAATGTCAGTTCATAATTCCACCAGATCCACTTGTTCAACTATAGTTCGACGCACAACTTTATGGCTACTATCTTAGAGGTGATGTTGCGGAGATCTCCAATCGCAGAGCCCCTAAACAGCAATGACCCACTGATGGTTCTTCTAGGTCTTTTGACAGTTCTTCGCATGATTTGACTTTTGTTAGGTGTATGGAAGCGAAACAGGAGGATGAAGACGATTATGAAGAACGAGAGGTCGCGATTTGTTTGGCTGAGCATGATAGTAGTTGTTTCAATCCTTTGTATGCCCTGCCGGACAACCCCGAGCAGCGTAGGAATGCTGTTATTTATCCTGTTGTCCAGTTGAGAAAGAGAATGTAGTTTGTTTTATCTATATTTTATCTTCTGCATTTTTATTCGGTACTTTATTTCTGCATTTGTATTGTGAATTCTGAATTATAAATTTTTATTTTTACATTTGTATTATGCATTTAAAAATAATTGAAGTAAATAAAATAATAACAAAAACAAATAATAAAATAATAAATTTGACCTTTGTTTGCCCGTCTGATTTGCCCTTTCTGTTCAAAAAATATCGCACCCAGGTAGCAAAATAGATGGGCTGTAAAACTGATCTTTTTGCTCGTTTGCACAGTTTAATAGACTATAGCAAGTTCAACTAAAGATTTCTCTTCCGCTGATCGGTTTTAACAGTAATTGAGGATGCAAGATCAATCAGACATTCGAAATCTCCCAATCGATATCGCCTATGCTCGTCTTGGCGGTAATTTTATCTACCTTTAGTCATTTCGTAAATCCCTAACCTCAAAATTGGTATTGTTTATGGTGAAATTTTAAAGACTAATAAAACTTATTTCAATGAAGAATGGCTAGTTGATCGGAAGAAGATTCCTAGCGATTACAGGAAGAGATTGAGTGCCATTCGATCAAAGATATCTTCTGCTTTTTCTTCTCTTCCAAAAGGCGTCGACCCATTTTTTCAAACCCTAGATCTAGAAGGTATATATATTTTTTTTTTTTTTGGGTTGTGGGGTGGTTTGAGGGGGGGGGGGGGTGTTGTGTTAGGGGGTTTGGGCGGTGTTGTTTGATTTTATGCATTTTGCATGAAAAGATATGTGTATGTTCTTGCATGCAGTTTACCTGTGCATATGCATGGAGGTTACTCAAATTTCAGGTTCTTAGGCCTTTTTTGTTACTTGTAAGTTGCAACATTGATGGTGTTTAGTCCGTCTTATAATCACGTTTTTTCCTCTTTTGAAAGATAGTAAACCGAATTTCAGTAGAAGCTTTTCTTGTTTATTTGCAAGCAGATGTAGTTAGCAAACAAAGTCTTAGAATTTTGGGTAGTAAAGAAAGATGACAAAATCCATGTTAGTTTTGTAGATTAACCTCCAAACACAATAATAGTTTCTCAATATGATTATCTTATACTGATGTGTTGGTTCTTTTGCATTAAGTTTCACAATGAAATGCGTAGTAAAACAAAAATAACAATGTTTGATGGTATGTGGGTAAACTAGCAGTGCCGATATTTTAGCATTATTGAAACTTAGTCAACAAGCGTTCTAAATTTGATTGCTTAGTAGGGAAGTTATATATTATGATAAAATGATGCCCTACCTCTAGTTTGAATGTAGTTGTTCCTCTACCAATGTATTATGACTATGATATCACTGGTTCAACTGGGAGAATTTCAGTTTGTAATATTGTCTCTTGCGGGTTATTTTTTCTTAGTAATTACCATTGCAACCTGCAGAATATTATATTTGGAATATATGATACGGCGGTGTCTTGTATGTAAAGCTATAATGAATAGGAAGTTCATGAAGAATAATAAGAGAATGCAAGTGTCAAGGTCTTGCAACTTGAGCATCTCGCTCGAGAATTCTGCTGAGATCTTGTTTTGAAAGGTTCAAGAGATGAAAATGAAAGTACCAAAGAATAATTTTCATTTAATATAAACCGTGATTGAAATTTTGGAATTGAATTCCCATCAACATCTAGTTAAAAGATGAAATAGCTTGAACCATGAAAGATAGTTGTTGTAGTTTATGCTTATTACTTTATTAGTTCACATTATATGGATTTGTAGCATGGTTCATATGTAAGAAGTCCAAAACTCTAGGAGGTCGATGCCGTTGATATCTCGATTTGGTGGTTCATGGAACTTGAATCATGAGAACATATTTCAATGTATATGGAAACATTTGCTGAATTAGACAACATGTTTTCTGGTGACAAGTTGTAAGTTGAAGTAAAAATTAAAAGAAAAGAAGTGATCATATAATTTTTGCTTTGAGATAAAAAAAGTTTGTAATATAATTTTTGAATGAATGCCATTCATTCAGTATATGTTTCAACATTTAAGCAAACAAACTACTAACATGATAAATTTGACAAATATTAGAACATTTACAAACTTTCATGGAAGTGCAAAGGATCTTTAATATGGCTAACTTATGAAGATGTCTATATAATTATAATCAAGCTAAATAATAATAACAATAAAGTAGAGTAAAAACGATCACACTGAGATTTTATACTGGTTCGGACCACCCGTCCTACGTCCAGTCCTGAAGCTTCATGTCTGATTTTCTCAAATCAATCACCTCCACCTAACCTGGAGGAATATGTGTTACAAGAGTTTGCTGAGTTGACAATGTTGTGTTCTACCAATACGGATTTTGACTTCTGTTACAAACTTCTTATAATCTCCTTTATTGATTCAATGATGCATGCAATGTGATTAAGAAAGTGCAGACTGATTTTTGAGTGAATGAACAATGTTGAATTTTAGAAAGCAAATAGTCACGAGAAGGTTTAGAAATCAAGATAGCAAGTTAATTACCAAATTTCTTATCTTAGGCTCTATTTATAGTAATCAATAGTCATTCTGAAAAGTTGTACATATTCAGAAAGTCACACTGCTTTGAAGAAGTACCATTGAAGAGTCATATCTATTCAAAGTGTTGTTTTAGAAAATATAGCCGTTACCGTTCATTCAGTCGACTGAAAATGATGACAATTTGACTGACTATTTGTAGAAAACAATGCAGAGAAGATGACCAAAATCAGAAGACTAAATAGGTTGGTTAGTTGACTGGCTCGGTCAACTGGATTTCAATTCAGTCGACAACCTCAGTCGATTGGACTTTAATTTGATTGACTAATACTTTATATTTTTGTTTTTATTAAAGCTTTGTAAATATAAGTACTTTTGGACATTGTGTTGAAATTCTCGTGCACCAGTGATTTGTGTGTATGCATATGAATCATATATGAGATTTTACAAATAATTTCTAAAGACGAGACATAACTTTTTTATTTGTAAACGACTACTTCTTCCTTCCGCTTCTTTGTCTCTCGAATCATTGATGCCTTCAAAATTCTGCATAAAAGATGCTACAAGTGATGTTTATATATATAGTTGTCATCATTAAAATAATAATACAAACATGGTTTTAACATTCTTTTCCTTTTGCTGATGACAACTATATGTATGATTACTATCCAGCTTCATGATCAAGCCATATTTGACCAAGTCGGATGGTTTAAATTGAAGGACGATCAAGCGCAAGTTCAGAATGATAACTTCGAAACACAAATACCAAGCAAGGTCAACAGACCAAGTCACCAACTTGCCAAAGACCTTCTCATCTGCCTACATGTTAAGTCAACCCAAGTATCCAATGCCAATGATCAAAGATTCATGATAAAGTTATGGTTCGGTACCGATCCATAGCCATGAATCGGTACATATCCATAATACTGGCTCCAGTCCGCCAATGATTCATGCTGCATAAAGTTAAGAGTGCTTATAAGTCAGTACATGTTATATGAGATGGTTCGCTAGCTATCCACAACCCAAGCGATCGATAGATAAATTAAGCACTTTTATCCAACTCCAAACCAAATAATTCATTCAAGTTCAAGCCCATATTGATATACTCAGATGTCAAAAACAAAGATACAAGTTAACCAAGCATCCTCGAGAGATTGAAAAGGATTCGATCCATGAGCATCGTTCAGTATCGATCCTTCAACTTTACTGAGTTGGCCACGATCTTTTCAGTTCAACTTCCTTTGGATGTGGGAAACGCAAGGATGAAAGTGGTGGAGATAAATCCATTGACCTTCAGCTATAAATATAGAGTGATAAGCGTTATTCTGGGATCTTTTGGCTTACATTCTAAATTTATGTACTTCTATTGCGGGTTAATACTGATCCATAAGATCATCCTTGTAGAAACTTTGTAGAATCATAAACAAAGTTCAAGTGGACGAAGGCCAGCGATTAATCGAACCACTATAATTGGCTAGTGATTAGTCGAACCACTATAATTATTGTGTGTACTTTTCTCTCGTTTTTCATTTTTTTATTTATTTTATTCTCTTCTATAATCTTTTGAGTTTTTGTGTCAAATTTTGATGCAAATATTTTGATGCTTTCATTGAGAGCGTATTATTCTCTTGCTATTTGGATCTATTTTCTACTTTTGGATTGCCTTAGTACACGAAGTAGATCCATTAGTTTCGTCTTTAAAATCCACGGCTATTTAAATTTTTGTAAAATCTATCGTAGGATTAACTGAAGTAACGCTCCACGAAATACTAGAGAAAAATTTGCTGCCTCCAGACCTGTTAACAATGTTGAGAAAGCTGGTTCTCAACATGTTGAAGAAGTTGCTCTACCCAACACTGTCGAAGTTCAGAGCCCCTCAAACATGATAATCGGGTAGAGATGGATAAGATGATGGAGTTGAATGACAAGCTGAGTGAAAGCCATGACAAAATAAGGGGACAGATGAAGGAAAGCCTGGTTACTGAACCAATTATCCCATAGTCATAGAAGGAACATGAAGGAGTTATCGCCTTTCGATTCAAAAGAGGACAATTTTTCATCATCTAGTGGAAACCACAGAGAAGGGAAGCGGAAAATGAAGGGAAAGGAAACTGGATCCACGAGAAGGAAGTTGGACAATGCTCGAAATACAAGAGCATGGATCGGTACCGAACCCTGTCACCGTGATATAGATGCAGGAGGTGATGTTAGCTTAGATGATGATGTTGGTAGTGGAGATGGTCATGTTGCCGACGACCAGAATTTTGAGATTCAAACGGCCGCCGTTGATCGTCGTGTAGGAATCATAGGAACATATCAGTTGGACGAACGGTTCTCCCAAAGACCGGGGGGCCATATATCATAGAACTAGCTGAAACCGTTTGCAGAGCAAATACTAAGGGCAGGACATGATTATCGTCCTCTTGTAGATCAAATAGAATTAGAATTCTTGGCAGATATGGTCAAGAAGTTCGTAAGTGAAAACGGGCATAGGAACGACGATGAATGAGATTCTTCTTCCAGTAGGAATCCATTCACCGAAGAGATATTGCTTGAGGAATATCCTAGAAGGTTTACTATGCCTACAACGCCGTCCTACAGCGGAACGACGGATCCAAGACATCACTTGTTGAAATATGAATGACATATGGACACAAAAAGGGCAACGATGCTGTGAGATATCGATGCTTTTCAATATTTTTGGAGGGTGTTGCTATGATGTGGTTCACTCGGCTCGCATCGAGATCCATATCTTCGTTTGACTAGTTGGCTAGGAAATTTGTTAAGCAGCTTAGGCTGCACGCAACCCGTTCGAAAGACGTGATGTCGTTATTAAACCTCATTCAGAATTCTGAAGAATCGTTAAAGGAATTTTTGAGTAGATTTAACACGGTTGTAACGGAGGTGAGCAATGCCAATGAGGACTTTGTTTTGATGGCTTTGATCAGAGAATACATCCCGACACAGATTTCGGTAAATGACTGAAAGATTAAACCACCGCCAACAACGAAGGATTTTTACAGAAAGACGATCCAATTCTTGCGCTTGAGAGAGGCAAGTACGGCTGCGGGAAAAGCCAATGGTGGACAATCGGTTGAAGTGATTCAAGACCAAAGTTCGAGAACTCGGTTTCGGTCATTTAAAATTTTATTAGTTTTGATCAATTTCGAAAATTTCAGTTTTTGTTTCGGTTTCGGCACTGATACCAGATTTCTGTATTTTTAATGAGAAAGTAATGATAAACATTGCAAATATACATATAAATATAGTCTACAAAGAGATGATAGTATAACATACTACAATAATTCAATGCAATTGCAAATCAAATACAAGTTCAATTTTCAATGCTACGTCCAAGTCCAACAAGTTTAATGTTCAATGCAAAGTCAAGTCCAATAATCCAAATACAAATCAAGTCCATTTAAAATTATCCAGCTCACCTAATTAGTTAACCCTAATTCTTTTCTTCTACCGCCTCATTCATATGAAACAAAGAAAAAGGCAACAGATCAAACGAAACAAAAGGCTAAAGGAAAAAAAACTGCGAATGTTTTAATTTGGTCGAAGCTCCTCTGCAACGAATTTGGTTGAAGCTCATCTACTTGAATTTGGTCGAAGCTTGACGATGCTCGAATTTCTTCTCCTCTGTGTGCGAATTTGATCGAAGCTTCTCTATCGTCGAACCTCCTCTGCTTGAATTGCTCGAATTTGGTCGAAGCTCCTCAAGATGCTTGAATTTGCTCAACCAACGCTCAAATTTGAAAACGATTCACTGAAGTTGGATGCGGTAAGTTATGCTTCTGGTTTATGCTTTTGCAGACAATTTTTTGATGCTTGAATTGCTCGTTTTTTTATTTTTTCTAACAGAGGGACGAGATTTTGATCTAATCCCGTCCTGTCTCCGGTCGGAACTGATCCGAGATGGTCAGAATCTCATGGTTCCGGCCGGAACCTTACACCATGTTCAAGACAATGTGGTCGTAAAGTAATCCGACAATGGTTCTAGGAATATCGTTGTTAATGTGGGAAACAAAGGCAATAACTACAAAAATGTATTCAAGGTGATGGAGGTAGAAAGTTAGATTTTAAGAAACGTCCAAGACTTCCAAGCACAATCCACAACTGTACAATTTAATTGAGAATATATGCCTTGTGACGCAAGCTACCGAGAAATATAAAAAACCGACTCTGAGGGAGTTGATCGAGAGAGAGAAAAGGTTCGGAAAGTATTGCCGCTTTCACGAGACCCATGGCTATAATATAAATGCATGTAGACATTTGCTAGATGATTAAAAATCTAATTCAAAAAAAGAACCTTCAACAGTATGTGAAAGCCCAGCAAGATGACAGACATGGAAGTGCTTAACCCCAGGGACAGTTGCCCCAATGGGGCCAAACTGGGCCTAGTGATGATGAATCTAGACAGCTTGAGAAAAGACTTGTTATTAACACAATAACCGGTGGACCTCATCTTGCTGAGAAGAGTTGGAATGAGATGGAAATGTATACGAATACTTTCAGATATGTTGTACAAGAAAGTTGCTTAACCGTCGAAGACGAAGCTCCGACAAAGCAACTAAATACCATGACTAATGACATAGTATTCATAAATCGAGATGTGGATGAGATTGAAGCACCCACGCTTGGTGATATCAGTCATAATTGGGCCGACGATTGTGAGAAAAGTTCTTGTCGACTATGGGAGTTTTGTTAATATTTTGTTTTAAAAAGCCTACGACCAAATGATGATAGACGATCAAGATCTAAAGCCTTGTGAATCCCGGATTCAGGGATTTACCGAAGGAGCTGCAGTGCATGTGGGATGTATGGATTTACAGGTGGTTTTAAGTGAAGCCGACCGTAATCGTTGTGATGGATATTTTTTCTGTGTATAACGCTTTCGTGGACTGACCGGCCCTTGCTAGCCTTTAAGTGGTCCTGACCCCATGGTGCTTGACAATGAAATTCCCCAAGGAAAGTTGGGTACGGTCCATCCAGGATGACCATAATGTTGGAAGTGAATGCTATGTCGCAAAGCTGAGGGAGACAAAACGATATGAGAAGGAAAAAAGCGTAAAGACGACTCTCTGCATCAAATCAATTGACGCATAACAACCACTGGCAGGTTTCACAAAGCTATGAATTTGAGGAACAAGCCCGAAAATACGAGGGCGACTCCTACCGAGTTGACGATCAACATAAAGATGAAAAAGGAACTGACAAGGTTTCTTCGGACGAACCTGGATGTCACACATCGAATGTGAACCCCAGATGTCTTCCTGTGAAGCAGAATCGACATAGCTTGGGTCCGAAGCGATCCGCTGCGCTAAAAGAGGAGATGGATAAACTAAAAGCTCACGGCTTCATCCTCGATGCTCTATACCTCGAATGGGTATCAAGTCCGGTCCTAGTCAAGAAATCCAACGGGAAGTGGAAGACATACATCGACTATTTAAACTTGAATAAGACATGTCCAAAGGGCAGTTTTCTACTGTCAAAGATCGACCAACCAGTGGATTCGACCATCGGCTACGAATTGCCATCATTCATGGACACTTATTCTAGCTATAATCAGATTCAAATGCACATCCCGGATCAGGAACATACCAGCTTCATAATCGATCTGAGACTGTACTGTTACCTTGTCATGCCATTCGATTTAAAAAACGTC
The DNA here is from genome assembly GCA_030765085.1 of Allium cepa. Taxonomy (NCBI): domain Eukaryota; kingdom Viridiplantae; phylum Streptophyta; class Magnoliopsida; order Asparagales; family Amaryllidaceae; genus Allium; species Allium cepa. The sequence continues at coordinate 323,592,512 of CM060940.1, read as the reverse complement.
GAAGCCACCTACCAAAGACTGGTAAATTCCATGTTCAGAGACTAAATCGAACGTTCAATGGAAGTCTACATGACAATATGCTTATAAAGTCACGGCGATCGACGAACTATTTGGATGGCTTGTCAAAAATGTTTGGCGTGCTTCAGGGATATGAAATGAAGCTCAACCCGCTGACATGCTCGTTCGAAGTTGCCTCAGGGAAGTTCTTGGGTTTTATTGTAAACGCGAGAGGAATTGAGATCAATCCAGAGAAAAATGAATCCCTAAAGAAACGTTGAAGCTCCAAAGACGATAAATGAGGTACAGAGTCTGAACAGGAAAGTGGTCGGGCTAAGCCGATTTATCTTAAAGACTACAGACAAATGTACGTCGTTCTTCGATGTCCTCAAAGTGGGGAAGAGAAATTTTGCTTGGACGCAAGAATGTAAGGATGCTTTTCAAGTCTTGGTTGATCATCTGGAAAGACCACTTGTCTTATTAAAGCCTTTGGAGGGAGAAGATTTGCTTCTTTATTTGGCAGTGTTTGTTCATGCTTCGAGTGCTGCCCTTGCGCGTGAGGAAACCAAAATCCAAAGGCTGGTATATTACATCAACAAATGATTAATAGGAGTAGAAAGAAATTATCCAAAGTTGGAGAAGCTGGCGTATTACTTCTTGACCGCATCGAGGAAACTCTGTCCCTACTTCCAAGCTTATCCGATTAAGGTGCTGACTGATCAACCTATAAGATAGGTCCTACAACGATAAGAGACTTCCGAGAGATTGTTAAAGTGGAACATCAAATTGAATCAATACTATATATCGTATCATCTCAGTAGTGCAATCCAAGGCCAAGCATTGGTCGATTTCATCACCAAGTTCACTACTCGGGATGATGAAAGAGATGAAGTTTTAGAGCGGAGTGCTCAGTGGAAGTTATGCACAGACGGAACATCCAACGAACGTTGCTTGGGGGCAGAAGTGGTTTTGGTAACCCCCAGGAACGACCGGTTTGCCATGCCCTAAAACTTGAGTTCCCTGCAACGAACAATGAAGCCGAATATGATGCGCTGATAGCGGGACTTAAGATAGCGAAAGAATTGAGAGTTAAAGGTTTGCACATATACAGTGACTCAATTGGTGGTCTGCTAGGTTGGGAAAGAATTCCAGGCTAAGGGAGCAAGATTGACCCCCCATCCAACGAAATCTTTGAAACTACTTAATGACTTTGAGTGCTACATGATAACGCACATCTCAAAGGAAGAGAATGCGAGTGCCGATTCACTAGTCAAGCTAGCTAGTTTCGGGATGCATAACTCATGAGTTTAGTTCCAATGGAGGTATTATTAGCTCCGAGTATCAACCAGATGGATATCGATTGGATCTCGGAGGTTATATTTGAGAAAGAATCATGGATGACTCCAATTAAGGAGCATCTATTGAAAGGAACCATTTTAGATAAAAGAAATGAAAGATGAAAACTCTTGCCCAAGCTCCATGATTCATTGTTCAGGAAGGAGTGCTATATAGAAGGTGGTTCTCTGTTTCTTTGCTACGGTGTGTCGCCAACGAGGAGGCTAAGAAGGCCTTAAATATTTTCACGAAGGAGCATGTGACGATTACATTGAGGAGCAAATGCTAGCGACGAAGATTCTCCGCTACGGATATTTCTAACCGACGGTCAACAAAGATGCATCCGATTAAACTGGAAGGTGTGATTGATGTCAAAGGTTTGTAAAAATTTCTAAAGCCCCGTCAATGGAAATTACACAAACGTCCTTTTCATGGTTGTTTGCGGTATGAGGAATCGATTATATTGGTGCGCTATCTATATTGCAGGACGGAGTGAAAAACACCATTGTTGCAGTTGATTATTTTACGAAGTGGGCTAAAGCGGAACCGCTCGTCACGATTACCACAAAGAAGGTGAACAACTTCGTTGTTAGAAGCATTATCTGTCGATTTGGGATTCCACAACCAAGCATCTCCACAACAGGGTCCAATTTGACAACGCGGAATTTAAGAACTTCTGCTGCAAATATCAGGTAGAAAAAAGATTTTCTACAGTAGCGCATCCGTAGACGAATGGATAGGTGGAAGCAGCGAACAAAGCCATCAAGTCCATTCTAAAAAGTGATTGACAAAGGCCAAAGGCAAGTGAGTCGATGAACTGACTTTGACACTTTGGGCTTATCAAACGACCCATAAACCCACGATTGGTCATACACCGTTCGCTTTAGTTTACGGATGGGATGCCATGATTCCAATTGAATTGGAAGTGTAATCTCATCGAAAGATTCGTTACGATCCCAAAAAGAATGAAGAGTTCCTGCTTGAGTCTCGATATGATCGATGCGAGACACAACGAAGCTGATTTGAGAGCCACTACTCATCGAGTAGCTCGACATTACAAAACAAAGGTCAGGAACCGGGCCTTTGAGATCGGTGATCTCGTTTTTAAACGAATCCTGCCTGGTCCAGTGAACATAGACCCGACTTAGGAAGGTCCGTATGCTATCGAACATAAATTTGGAGATGTAACATTCAAACTAGTAACTGTTGATGGAATTTCGCTTCTAAGGGCGTGGAATATCAAGCACTTATGAAGCTATATCGTTTAAAACTATCTTTATACATACTTTGTTGATTTCATTATAACAAGGCATGATCTGTTGATTTCGATGTAACAAGGCATAGTCTGTCGTTGTTGTGGATATAAAATGAATTGGCTTTAGGATCGGTGAATTTATGTTCTTATTACCTAAATCTTGTGTTGTAAAAAACGACAAAGTTGAACAGCTTACACTTACATTATATATATATATATATATATATATATATATCCGGAGGAAGGTTTCAATTGGACTTGGTGGTTCGTGATTGGGCCAAAGGAATATGACTCTTTCAGGGCATCTGGAGTTAGATGCCAATTAACCCCTCTAACCCACAACTTGGGCATTGGAGTATAAACACATAAGAGCTGAACGAGACAGTTTGCTCTTAGAACTTTGCCCAGAGATGGGCAAAGCATCGAACTGTTGCCCGGAGATCGACAAGCCTAACGGTCTACGACCGAAGTAAGGCGAGATCTTATCTAAACATCCAAAGGTAGAAGCTGCGACACCTTGAGATGTGCGTCTTACTTAGCCCCGCAAGTTGGGCATGAATGATCAATGCCCGGAGTTAGGCAGGATCTAACACAAACGTCCAGAGATAGACGTTGCAACGTTTAGAAGATGGTTAGCCCAACAAATAGCGCATCTACGATCAACGTCCAGAGCTAGACGAGGTCGAGTAAAACGTCTAAGAAATAGACGTCCAAAACTCCGCTCAAGATGATCAACCTCGGTCGATGCCCGAAGATTGACGAGACCAAACATGGATGTCCAGAGATGGGTATCCAAACTATAACTTTCTTAGCGCGAAGAGTGGTATAAACTACACTGCTATCACTAGTCAAATGAAGCTCGGCTGAAGATAAGTAAAGCAAACTACTAAGTTAGTTAAATGAAAACATTTATCTATACATAAACAGATAGACACAAAATTTAAAGGGAAACAAATCCCTTCTTTATTAACAAACTTCCTAAACAAAAAGGCAGGGATGCACCCATACGATATCAACCTATCTACACATGTTAGAAGCTAATATAAAAAGCAATATAAAAATAAGGAAAAACTGCAACTAAGTCTTCCTCCTATTCTTCTCATTTCTTCCCTGGAGGAATGTGCACCAGATTTGTTGGGCTTTCTTTTGCTTGTTTCCTTTCCTTTATTATCCTTCGAAAAGTAGCCCTTCGGGTCCGTCTCCCAATTATAGTCGCTACCCTGCGACTCGAGAGTCGCGCCTTGAACACCTCCAGAAGTGAGAATCATAACAAGAGCGAAAATAGATTTTGTGGACAACGAGAAAGACAAAAGAGGAATATTGTCAAATTTCTCCTTTTTAATCCCCTTGGTCAGCACGTCCTGGGATCATTGCATCTCTTGCATAGTAGGCTCCGACGAATGCTCAGCGACTCTAATAATAATATAATTTTCAAAGTGTTGTTTCATATCTCTTCAATGTGCACCAGAAAATATTCCGTGGGCATCCGAAAGTCACACCCCTTTGAAGAAGAACCATTTAGAGTCATATCTCTTCAAAGTGCTGTTTAGAAAATATAGCCATTAGTGTTCATTCAGTGAATGAAAATGTGACAATTTGACCGACTATTTGTCGAAAACAATCCAGAAAAGAAGATCAAAATCAAAAGACTAAATAGGTTGGTTAGTTGGCTAGCTCAGTCGGTTGAATTTCAATTCAATCGACAACCTCAGTCGATTGAATTTTAATTCAGTCGACTAATACTTAATATTTTTGTTTTTATTAAAGCTTTGTAAATATAAATACTTTTGGACATTGTCTTGAAATGCTTGTGCACCAGTGATATGTATATATGCATATGAATCATCTAGGAGATTTTACAAATAGATTTTAAAGATAAGAGACATATTTTTGATTAGTAAACGACCACTTCTTCCTTTCGCTTTTTTGTCTCTCGAATCATCAAGATGCCTTTAAAATCCTGTATAAAAGATGCTACAAGTGATATTTATGCATATACAGCTGTCATCATTAAAATAACCATACAAACAGGCTTCTAACATTTCATGGCAATGTTAATATGTTTTAGTCGCAGCACATTATCATCTCATTTTCAAATATGCATTTTTAAATAATCTTGTTTTTTATTTATTTTCATGCCTTTTTCCGTAACCATATTTGGATCATAGCGTTTGGATAATTTTTTCAGTTACAAACGTCTACTTCTAGCAACTGCTTATCACCATTAAATATCATTGCTTTTAAAGGCACACATCAAATTCTTGGAGGCTAACGCCTTGGGACTTATTATGAAAGGCTGTTGCATCTAAGGCTTATGTCTTAACAACCTGGAACATGCAAGACACACATTTTACAAAATGTATGCCTCACACATGTTAAGCTGCAGAGGCGTACACCTTATGACAAATTTCTGGCCTTCAACCGTAACGAAGACAATGTCTAACACGAGTTACAAAACCCCAACCATTTCATAGCAATAAATAAACAAGATGTAGAAAACACACCTAGTAATATTTTACGTTCTAGTTAAATTTCGTTTAAATTTCTAGGTTGAAATCGGTTTTTAATTTCGATTGAACTTCTTTTTAAAGCGTGAGAGAATCGGAGAGGAAAAAGAAAAATATTAAAACTATAACTTAAATGCTTTTCCACTACTTGTAATAGTGTATTTAATTTTTGTTTTTTGATTATATTTTAATTCGATGCTACTTGGAATGGTCTGTTTAACTTGAATTTGAATGGTGTTTTTGTTGTTGCCTGTAATAGTTTGCTTCTAATTAGAACCGTGTCTACTTTTTTTTTTCCAACAACAAAAAAAAGTAAATTAAGGTTCTGTTTATATACTGATAAATTACGTGTAATACAGAAAGTTTACATGAAACGTTTTATACGTAATGTAATCGGTTATATTTTGTTTGAATCAATATGAATGTATAATGTTTCTTATTTTAATATTTGACATTTATCATTCTATGTATTTGTCTATTCAATGTGCATGTCAATGTGTATGATGCTTACACGGAAAGCTATCAATTCAACACTTTTTGACTTGCGTCTCGCCTTGGGAGCACAAATATATCCTGTGTGCGCCTTTGCTTTTTAAAACATTTTTAAATATACACTTTCACACATGTTTCACCTATTCACTAAATATACACTCACTGGGCACTATCTTATATTGTTTTTGTTATTGTTGTATAATCCAAATACGTGATTGAGTTCATCAATACTTCTTTTTGGTCATACAACCTTAGTGCATACGAAAATAGGAACACTTTAGTTTCAAATCTAAAGCCTAGAAATTTTGCACAAAAAGTAAAGTATTCTGGCAGTTCTATCCATTATCATGTTTTCACTAATGCTACCAGCATAAATTCACAATGCGAAAAGATTAAAATAGAAAGAAAGCTTAATCATTAAGGTTGAAAAATGCTATAAATTAATTACCGACAAACAAATTGTATTTCTTACCAGATTAGATGAAGAAAGAGAACCCGAAATAATTATAAGTCAAAAGCAGTAGAACCATGCTTTAAAAAACAAAAAGATAAGGAAATTTTGCTATAAATCAAAAGCCTAGAAATTTTGCACAAAAACTTATGTATGATATACCGATTGTTATTTCCATTATCATGTATTCACAAATGCTACCATCTTTAACTTCACAATGCGTAAAGATTAAAACAGAAAGAAAGCTTAATCACTAAGGTTGAAAAATGCTATAAATTAGTCACTAACAAAAAAAATGTATTTCATAGTAGATTAGACGAAGAAAGAAATCCTAAATAAGTATAAGTCAAAGTAGTAGAAGCATGATTGAAAAACAAGAAGATATGGTCCAATAGTAAGTTTAAGTTAATTATTGGGTAAAGTTGTATCAATGTTACCGATAAGTTTCATAAGTTATAATAAATTTTAACAAGTAATCTTTCATTGCATTTATTTATTTTTTAGTTTACTTTAATGTAATTTCTATAATTAGGGCGATTGTTAGGATACAAAATAAAACACAAAACAGGGACACAATGGATGTTAATCGTTGAATCTCATTGGGGTTAAATTCATGGAAAATCCAATGTTTGATATCTCTTGTGTTACCATTTGAGTCATTTATTTGTGTCCAAATTGACTTTTCCATAACGGAAATGCTAAAGCAACCAGGTTTACAGCCGGTGAAAACATCCGATTAAGAGAGAAAGAACGGGGACCCCCTGAATTGCTTCTATTTTTCAGTTCGTATTTTGCCCCCATATTTTCTCCCCAGTCGGTTATTGTAGCAGTTCCCTTTCCATAATTAAAATAATGCTTTATAGATAAAAGTAAATAAAATCAATTAGTTTTTACAATTTGTTGTTTAATAATGTCATTGACAATTTTTAAATAATAAATGCATGTCATTTTTAAGTTAGATAATATATTTTATTTAATAATGGAAAAAAAACACAATATTAAAAGATACCATACATGAGTTAACCAATGGATAAAGAGTTGCATTGTTTTAAATTATAACAACTTTTAACAACAAAAACGTTTCTGGCTTCATTTTTTTACTATTTGATTTATTGTACAACTTTTTGTTGCTAACTTAAGAAAAATATATTTTCCAAATAAACTTGGAATCAATTTCACATAAATAATTTATTATATTTTTAATTTAACAAAATTTTCCTATGATTAATAATTATCAACTTTGTCGTTAATTTCAAAAGATAAAACCAAATATTTGGCAACTTTATAATAATTTTTGTCATTGTTTTTTTACGCACGGTACAAAACCTTTCGAAAGTCTGTGCACATGATATAAAATGGTGTGCAGCCTTTTAAACTACTATGCAACTTGTAACATCCATCATTTTGAATAAACTTGTGGTCTAAACCTTGCTTCAAACCCTAAATAAACTTCTCGTTTTTCTTCATTGGGATTTTAATCGGTTCTCGGTCATGCTTCGCAACGCATTGAAATTCTGAATACTCTACCACAAAAGGTCTTCTTATGTTAGATCAATGAACTCCCTTAACAATGCACTTCTTTGAGACTGGAAAATAAACGAAATATCGAACCTTTCTTTAAACTGCACCAAAGTGATCTCTTCTTTAGGGGTCTCGACAATCACCGTCTTAAACCAATCTTTGCTTTTTTACATCATCCAGGTTTAGGTCTCCAAAGATGCGCTCACATACTTTCAAACAGTTTAACACTTTCACCGTCGGCTCTTTCTCGGTGAACATCTTGCCTCCTAGGTTCTAATAATCATGGTTCACACTTTTAGAAATCCTCCCTTGCCATTGGCATTGGTTCTACAACCTCAACTGTATTTTCCTTCATCTTCTGTACCATGAACTGCTGGTACAAAGCGTTTACATCCATTCTCACAACAGTCGGACAACTTCATTCTTGGCTACCTGCGACATTTCCCTTCCATTTTCTCCATCGGTCTGTCTGTGTACTCACGGTCTTTCTCCTGGCATTAGCTTCTCCTATGGTAATTCTTGCACTCCTCATTTCCTTCTTTGTTTTCTTGTTAAGAAAGTTTTCATTAAAATCAGAAGGAAAGAGAGTGGATCAATGATGGAAAGATATATATATATATATATATATATATATATATATATATATAGCAGAACACAAGTACGACATATAGTAACGTATACCTTTCCCAAGGTGTTACCATCTAATTCTCTACCTATAACTTTGCTTAGCTCTATTTTACTCAAGTGTCCTATAATTTAAGGTATGATGTCAATTGTGAACCTCATTGTGCTGCAGTCATCTTGGATTATCTTTCAGCGACATAGATTTTATTAGTTGTATATGTCAATTTAAGTAAACATTATAACAAATTAACAACATAAAATGTATTCATCATTATAGTTCCAAATTAGATCCCATATTTGTGTCCACGTAGGGGTCAACAATATAATACATTCATAGTTATAGTATCATGTTTAACATATGAAGATGCTGACATGAACACTTAATACAACGGAAATAAAACAATATTTATATCATTTAAGTTTTCTACTTCGTCTTCGGAACTCCTCGTTCATTTTCCTTAAGCAACATGCATAGACCAATAAATTCAGCCTACTCGAATGAGTATGCTTGAGTTTATGAGGAAAACAATGGTAAAAACACCGATAAGACATATAGTTTGAAATGAGCAATATTATATTAGCCTAAATATAGAACATAATGAGACCACACTGTTAAAGCACAAAATGGTTTTCCCTTCACTATATCATAACATTCATTTTGCCAATTTGAAAATAAGCTTAGAACATTATTTTATTCCTAAAGGTCTCACACATGTTACGATATTTTAATTAAAATCAATAATCATTTCACTCGATATTCCCTTCATCATCATTTTTTTTCTTCAAAACCTAAAACATACTACCTTCAGCTGCCACCGAAGTCTTACGCCTTCTTTTTAAAATGACGCCTTCTTAAAATAAAGTATATGGATTTAGCTTACACTGCCACTAAGGCCTTATGCCTTCACTACTTCCTTAGTTCTAATTATTTATGTTAATGGTTTCGGTTGTCACTTAGGTCTTACGCGTTCGCTTTCGCGTTTTGGTTGTCACGAAGGTCATACATGTACGCTTTCGCGTTTTGGTTGCCACTAAGGTCTTACACCTACGCTTTCGGTTATTAGCTGCCACAACAGGCTTTATGTCGTCTACCAAATACTGCTTTGGTTGCCACATCGGGCCTGATACTAATTACTTGTTTCAGATGCTACCTCACGCTTGCTCCAATACTTTTGGCTGCGGTTGCCGCTCAAGACATCACACCAATGCTTCCGATTTTGGTGCAACTAAGGCCTTACACCTACGCTTTCATGTTTTGGTTATCACTTAGGCCTTACAACATTTCTTTCGGTTCTTGAATGTCACATTAGACCTTACACTATCTACCAAATACTCTACATAATTATTCATTTATTAGCATTAAACTGTCATACACCCGAACTATTTTTGGTTAGATCCACTACTTATTACATTATCATAATGTTCTAAGTACTAATTTCGGTCAAGCCTTAGTATAAATCTCTCATCGGGAAGTCAATTAATCTCGATATTAGCATAATATCGAGAGCTAATCAGTTCTTGGCAATTACTACTCTCAGTCCATCTAGGAAATTTAGTTTCGTTTCATTAACATACATAATCTCAATTTTAGGTTTGGAAATCACCTCCTCTATAAATAATTCCTCTATCACCCTCATATATTCCTACCTAGTCCCCTCGGCTATTACTTCGGTTGAACAACCTAGGCTTAGACTTAGCATTTTTTGTTCATTATACTTAGATCTTTCACAGTATTTTCTCTATTTTTTCCAGTTCAACCATCCATCCCTCGACACCGTCTCTCGGTACACGTTAAAAGCCTGCCTATTGCGCATATGGCGCCACGTTTACATATATTAACTTTCGATTCGTTTTGACTTCGTCCTTTTATTGTAATTTTTGTATCGTTCTGACTTAATCAGCATATAAAGTGTATTTTGTCTCTTGATCGTTATTTAAATTCTTTACTCATTTAAATTATCTTCCACCCCATATATCTGCCTTTTGGCATCCATAAACCTTTTTTCGGCTGAGTGTAATTTCGTTCAGAAATATATACATCTATTTCTTTTCATAAATTTTTCCAAACTTTTTATTTTTGGCAAGCACTATGATACACAAAGATAATTTATAACTAATTATTTATTTACAGAAAATTCTACAAGTTAAAACCATCTCTAATAACTTGTTCATAACATTGTATCAAATTTTCAAATCATTTGAATCATAATGAGCATAATAAATAATCTTAGTTAATTTAGGCAATATTGAATTACGAAGGAAAGCGGGTATTAAAGGATATATTACTCTCACTTAGACCTTTTAGTTGAATGATATTTCTAGTTCCCATAGCTTCGATTCTTTCCTTTTTCTCTCTTGTATTTTAGGCTACTACCACCATTAGAATGCTTCAAAGACTTTATTTTAATTTAAATGTAGAATGAAAAGAGAAGAGAGTGATGAAGCAATTTGAAAATGCATGTAATATTATTCTTTCTATGGGCCACCGGCCCACCATTTTTCTTCCTCATTTGATTCATTTTACTTAGTTTAATTAAATAACTACTTTAATAAGTAAAACATAAATCCAAATACTTATACATCATATTATTATCTTTACTCCTTAATTGAATTATTTATATCTTTATGCTTGCTTCATTTATTTACTATTTAATTTATTATGTTAACCTATTGTAGCTGACTTAAGAAAAAGATATTTTCAAGTAAACATGGAATGAATATGATAAACAATTTGTTATATTTTAATTTAGAAAAAAAGAAATTCCCATGATAAATAATTATCAACTTTGCTGTTTATTATCAACTTTGCCGTTCATTTCAAAAGATAATCCTTAAATATAACCGAATATTTATGAAGTTGTAACAACTTTTGTCATTTCTTTATGACGCATGGTACAAAACCTTTACGAAGCCCGTGCACACTATGTAAAATGGTGTACGACCTTTTGAAATACTATGCATCTGCTATAATACTTTCTATCATACATTACAAATCAATGAAATAAGAGCAACACAAATTATGTTGTGTTATTTTGGGGCGTTTATTTTGTTATCCGTGTTATATTTATTTTTTGCAATTATTTGATATATTTATCAAATTATAAGAAACTGTAATTTTAATCATATGACAATTTGTTTAGAGATACATATTTAAAGGCAAAATTGATGTATCATCATACGAATAATAATATAAATTAATTCAAAACTTGAATATATCTATGTATGTTTTTCATTCAAATAACATTTATGAGCATAATTGTTAGTTTGTAAACAACTCTTCTTGGTTTATTTGGACCTCATAGTATATGTTAAACCGATTTCTGGTCGAACATCCAACATATTTCTAAAAGCTACTACATTTTGGAAAATACCATTTATGCCCTTAATTGAAGAAATATTGATACACTCAATCAAGTAACGAACAAAATATCAAATATTTTTCTTTTATTGATTGGATCTTATGACAAAAGCACATAACATCTTATTTCTTATTGGCCATTAAAATAGTTCTCAAGCTCTCATGTGAATTTGGAAATTTCAAATTAGATTGAGCTAGATTGAGATAATGAGGAGAAGAGTCACTTCTTATGTAGGGGTACTTCTTATGCAGGGGTATGTTCCTATTTATAGTAGTTGGCCAGTGACGTGACTTGGTTGTATTGGTCGACTAAAGTTGATGCAAATTGATGACTTGGCAAGATGGATGGTCTTGATGAAGGCATATGCATGATTCTAGAGTTTGAGTGGTTTACGCGGATCAATAGCATGACCATCTTTATATATATGGAATTGACAAAGGTGGTATGGTTGCATAGGGGATGCTTTGAACCACTAGTTAGTTGTGAACTTTTCATATCATTGCACTTGCTCCACTTGCTCTACATACAACTAATTTCTCTTTATCCCTTTATGTTGAATATCCTCTGTACCTCCTTTCCTCATATATACTTGAATTAATTTGATTTATAAACATATTTTAATGAATATATCTCATCACAACATCCTCAATGACATCACATTTTTAATAGCTTCTATCAATTGATAGCATCTCATTCTACATGTTCTATAGCATCTCCTTCTACAAACTCGATAGCATCTCCTTCTACAAATTTGCTAGCTCTTCATCTACAAGTTCGATAGCACATCAATTACAAGTTTGATAGCACTTCATCTGCAAGTTCGATAGCTCTTCAACTACCAGTTCGTTAGCACTTTCTCTACAAGTTCGTTAGCTCATCTACAAGATCGATTACTCTTCAACTACACGTTTGATGGCTCTTCATCGACAAGTTCGATAATGTCCCAATGCGATGACTTCACAAACACTATAACCCCACTAATCATCCTTCATCATTACACTTTGTAACTTTTGCTTCACATCCATCTTTCTGTTCCTCGAGAAATTGGGTATAACAATATATGAAATGGTAATAAATCGCTTAAGATTACATTATTACATGATAAAATAATAAAGTACATAGATTTATTTTGAGAATATTACATAAAAATAATATAGCTTTTCAAAATCAATTACGACATGCATTACTGTTTGAGTGTAAATAATTTGGTAATAAACTAATTTTTCTTCTACAACATGCATAAATAAATGTAAAATAATTTGAAAACATTATTATATATAATAATAATAATTATCATTAATTATTATTTTTATGCTTTATGAATCATGGAATTTTTTTTTTTGGAAAGAAATAGTTAAAATTAAAAATGATGCACATATTTTTGCATTGTTCTCCATGTGCACCATTTGATATACGACTTTCATGCGTGTTGTGCCACATGAACAAGAGACACCCATATCATACTAGACCACATTAGACGCCTCGATGCGTCTTTCACATGTATGCTTTTTATGATGTTTTAACTTAATTTAATCAAATGGTTATGATATGCTACTCGTGGGTACAGTTAAATATGATCAGATAATTTTTTTTAGTTCTATTAAAATAAAAATAATAAATGCCCGAAGTCAATGAGTTTCTCTCAGTACTTTTCTTGCACATTAAGGGGTTAGAGGAGAGTGACATTTCTTACTAGGTTAAGACAAATTTTATCAAATTTTATTTTTATTTAAATTAAATAAAATGATAACCGAATTTAGATTCAAAGACTTACTTTTATCTTATTTTTTTAAATCTTTGTACAAGTTAAAATAACTCTTGCAAGTCATCTAAATCATCCTAGATTACATAGTTAAATAAAAATTACCTTGAATATTTCACTCATCTTGAATATATCTACGTTAATTATCTTTGTTAAATAATATTTTGATAGAAATAAATGTGCAACAATTACTAATTTTCATGATGTATGATTTTTGAAATTTATCTTGTTAAAAGACATTATATGGTGTCGTGGTTACAGCATAAAGTCTAAAATGGAATGGTAATCAAAATTTCCAAAATTGATTGAAACTTCAAAATCTCAAATGGTTGAAACAAAAATCAAAATCTTGGACCTTGCTCGTAACTAATACATAAATTAGGAGATCATACTTAGAAAACCATAACAATATTCTTGAGATGCAATCAACAATTCAAGGTTCTTGTCACATCAAATTTCATCCAAGCATTGAAAGCACTCGAGCACCTTCAGAACACTATCAAGGAAATACCTGGGGAAATCAAATCAACAAGAAACAATCAGTTAGATAAGCAGACAAGTACCAGATCGTTAAAAAAATATATGTTAGGTAAAATGTCATAAAACCAAATGAAAGACAACCGAGCATGAACAAAGCACAGTGTCAAAGTCCCCTTACCTAAGGAATAAGATGATATTTTTACCAACTGTTATATTCCGACCAAGTTCTTCGAGTAGGAGTCGTATGCGCACTTGTCTTATTGAATAATTCTCTCCATATTTGAATGTTGGTTCATGCATCCCATGCTCTTAAGCCCTTTTTTTTTTTTTGGGAAATTGGCACTTAATTAGGCTATATAGTACATGATAGTATTACAAGCCTTAGGGTAGTATGTAAGACACTATATGTCAACATATATTCAGTTATTCGTATCACGTTTCACATGAATCCGTGACCTCACAAACCAAAGCCGGAGCGTCTAACCACTGGACATGGGTGCTTCACTGCTCTTAAGCTTAATAATGATCACTTAATTCAAAGCTCGTTAACTTAACCTTAAGCACATAACTGAGTCTCCCGGCCCAACATCAAGCACTTCCTTGGACTCTTCCATACCAAACAAACTATATTAGAGCTCTGCAACTCAACTTGACAATTTTTCTGAGAAATCCTTAGAGCTCGACCAAATTATGCTCTCCATCAGTTTTCTTGATCAAATTCTACAATGCTTTTGCATAAACTATTCAACTCTTCAATACATCTTAAAGTTTAAAATTATCACATGTTTGTTCTAAACACATAATTGAGTTTTCTAATCTAGTTCCAAGCACTTCGGTCGACTCTTCAATATCAGATAGCAGCAATATAGCCTTTTAGCTTGATTCTACGGTGCTCACTTATGAACTTTTCAGCTTAATCAAACCATGATCCCCACTATACTTCGTAGCTCAATCTACTGAGTTCATCTACCGATATCCTACTGCATATGCTCTTCATCCTTCCCACATGCTCGCTCTCATTAGAACCCCTGAACGTGCTCGCTCTACTCAATGCTCCATCACAAGTGCTTTCTTTAAAGGCTTCTTATATGTTTGGTCTTTTCAAAGCTCCCTCGAATGCTCTTCCCAGATCCCAATTTCCAGTCTTTGCAGTGCTCCTTTATGCTTCCTTTGGAGTTCATTCTCGATTGATTTCCTTAGGGTGCGTTAGCACCGAGGGTATTTGAGCAAAGCATTTTAGCGGGGTATTTCAACAAAATATTTTGATGAGTGGAGGATGCTTTTGTGTTAAGAATGAGGCATTTAAGTGGTCTATTTAAAAAAAAGGAAAATGAATTATAATTATTATCTATTATTATTTTATATATATTTACTTAATTGTAAAAATGAAAATGAAATCGAAAAATCATTAAAAATTAGTAAGAAATTCAAAATATGTTAAATTAAGAAAAACATGTAAAAATAAAATAAAACACTACTTACTGCATCACATGCGTCATAATTTCTACAATTCAGAAGTAATAATATTTACTAACTTCTTTATCAATCAAATTGTTTACAAGATCCAAATTCGACGATTTTTGTAGAAAAGATCCAAATTCGACTTGGTGCAAAAGTAATAATATTACTAACTTCTTTATGAGTCAATTCAAAAGTAATAACACACCTCTTCACTACTTTTGAGGAACATTTCATAGCCGTAAAATATCATGTGGTATCGGGCTGTCTGGATCTTTGGATTTGGATGACTCACCATGGTCGTCTATTCTTCTCCATTTTTGAAGGTGAGATACTGGAGTGGACATCAACTCATCCTCCCAATCAATAACCTAGTTCACGTTGTACTATTTATCAACATTTCTAATAGTGTACAGGTGGATTACAAGATAAAAGATATTTGCAGTTTCTTTTTACTACGCATCATTCAAACACTTTATCCTTTTACTACGCATCATTCAAACGCTTTATCGAGTTATCTGAACTTCACTGAAGATTTAAGTCTAAATCATTTGTATTTCTTAACGGACGAATTCCACCAATTGTCTTCAACATCAACATTGTCCTTCTGAACATTCCGAAATTCTCCTTCACTTTGTAGCAAAGCATCCCAATCTACCCCAAGTCCGTTTCATATTATCGTACTTATCGTTTGCAAATCATTGTAATAGAGGTTCAATTGCTCGTTAGAAGTTATTGCAATTAGCTGGTACAATGGACCAACATTTCTATGGTGCAATGGCAACAATTTCATGCAAATGCCAATGAAAGCTTCAACTCTTTCCAAGGTCTGATTGGCCATTGGTTCCGACAATTCTGGGTGCGACGTTTTGAAAAATCGAAACTAAAAAAAATCACCAAACAATTCTTAAGAAAATATATCTAATGTATCGGAAAAAAAAAATCAAAACTGAATACGTAAAACATCCCTAAAAATCAGATTGGTTGGAGTGCAAAATCTTCATGAACTATTGAATTGGATGTGATATTGATAATGAAGGTTGGGTTGACGGAGTTATAAAGAGGGAAGGTGAGCCTGTTGGAATTCAAAAAATAAATAAAAATACATCGATGTTTTATGTGTTCGATGCATCTAATCATCTAATGCCAACATGCCAATTCTGACGACTTTCTCAAACAAGTCAAATTGGCACCTTCATCCGTTCCGCCATTGAATGTGTGTGACCCCGTGGGAACGAAAATGAAGAAAAATTATACTACGAATGCTATCTTAGAGTCCTCCAAGTGCTCACTCTCTTTAGACCTCTTGATATGCTCTTCTTAGAAACTACTACCTAAATCACTACTACGGTTAAATTTTCAGCGATCATCATACAACTACCTAACTCACCAAAGCAATCCATTTCTACAGTAACAAACTATTACCAGATTATCGGCATGTGCCAACTATCCCTAATAGTTTTGCAACATAAGCAATCTATTTTTTTGCCACATCATCAATTTAGTTGAGATCGTTCCCCATCAACAGATACCAGCTAGGTGGCAACCATCTATGTTGTCCACATCAATCATAAACAAAAGCATCTCGTTATCCGTGTCATGTTCAATTAAATAATTAACGAAATCTTGATCCATGTGTTATGTACATGTATCAGTTGGCAGAGAAACACATGAATGTTCCAAACATCAATAAGCACACAGTTGCTATGTCATTGATTAGTGTTATGTACATGTATCAGCTGGCAGAGAAACACGTGAATGATCCAAACATCAATAAGCACACAGTTGCTATGTCATTGATTAGTGGGGGTCATAGTACATCTATACATACAAATCCCTCCATCACCCCCTCTGCCCTCCCACACTGAGAAATGAACTTTTTTCTCCGAAATTTAACAAACAATATGCTAAAATCAAACTATTACTATATTACGTTGAAATTTTTTTGAACACTGTACCATGACAGCTGCACTTCAACTTTCTGTAACTATTCTTCAAGTAGAAAATTCCCCGTGGACGTGGGAGTCTTATTTCTGAGCCATGTGAATATATTTTATCATTTACTGCTTATATTATTTTCCCTATTTGCCTTTACGCACTTTCTAGATAATTACTTCTCGGAACATTTTAGTTTCAAGTGATTTTTTTAGTAAGTACAGAATTATATTCCGTATTCTATGCTCCTGTGTAAATTTTAACAAATTAGTATGGACACATACTTCATTAGAAGTACTCTTCTCATCATTTGAACTTTCAAAGTGTTTGGTTTCCTCAAAAATTGTTTTTTGCTAGTGATTATTGTCACGTCAAATGTTGTCTTAAGAAAAATGATACAAAAGGTTTTTTTGTTTGTCTAGCGGTAAAAAAAAGTATCACGATGATATAGATGTCATGTTGCTCTCACGTCGTGATGATTTAGTAAGAGTTTTGTAGCATTTTCATTATATTATATATATACCATAATATTTTTCAAGATGCAGAATATTATAGTTTGCGATAATTAGGTTGATATAATATGCATTCTTGGGATTTTTGCTGTACTAAAATTATGTTAAAAGTTTTGATGCTTAAGATTAAATAGTTTTTCTATGATATTTGGCTAAGAAAACCTATAAGCTGCTAAAATTTATTCAAAATTGAAAATTGAGATATATAGTAGAGTTATAATCTATTTCATTCAAGAAACCGATACAGTATGAGATACCACATGTGATAAATTCTAATCAGGATCAAAATTGGAACCCGATTTTGAATTTTGTTTGCACCTAGAAACCATACACAAGTCAAAATAATTTATACTGTACAGGTCTCCATGAATGGAGAAAAGTAACGAGACGTTCGTATGAGTACGATGTAAGTCCATAACTTGTCTTAACTCATCTTCTGACTGAAAATGCACGTCCAATGTTTCAGATAAGTCAATTAAGATAATGACCTTACTTATGGGTGCATCCAAGAATTTGACCAATGTTCGATAAAAGTAATATAAATCACACTGTTAAGAACTATGCAAGTTGCAGTTTACGAGCTGAAAATTATTAGTATGATTTTAACATTACCTTCTGCTTGATATGTTCATTCATTAGATGATGTGGTCCTAAATTTAAAAATTGTCTACTGTTAATTAATTTTATGAAGGATAGTTGCGACCCTTCAAAGTTGCAAGTGCTATATTTTCTCAATCAAGTTCATCTTATGATTGTTGCTCTGCCTTAATCCTAGTCCTGGATAGTTCTTTATTACTCAGTTTTATCATCCTTTTCTGTTGTATTATAATTGTCAACTTATATTTGAATACAAGAGAAGTGTAAGAAACTAATAAAATATTTGATCTCTCTACAAAGCACATGTTGTTTTTAAAAGCATGTCATCAAATATTTGGTGTTCATAAATAAGTATTACAGCATAACCAACTTCGGAAAAGTATCATTAAAATACATATTAAGTCTTCTTGTCTGATGAAAAGATTAAATCTATGTGTGCTTTTATAAAATTCAACCAAATATGAAATTGAAAGGGAAAGTAAATATTTTTAAGATGGGTTTCTTAACTCACTGAACTGTGCTTCAGTTTGAAGTTGGAGAGTAAAAGAAGATTTGAGATGAGGTGTCAATGATGAAAGTTGAAAACACAAAGTTTTAGATTTAAGACTTTAGGAGAAAGAAACTCGAGTTCTGGTGAGAGAACAATGGCTATGTAGATTTATAAGTGGACTGAATATATGCATAATGGCATTGTTGTAGTTTGTAAAAAAAAAGCCTTATACATGGACTATGTCGGGAAAGCTCACATCATTAGCTACTTGGCTTATATTTGTTCAATTGAGCGGACCACTTTTCAACTTTCACTAGGCTGAATCTGGTTTGATTGACGAGACTATTGTTTTCTAAGAGCAAGTAGTTGATTTAAGACCAGGCATTCTAGTTCATCTGCATTTCACTACATGGTTTAACAAATTGGCCATGCTTATATACATCTTTGTCGCTGGTTTCATGTGTTGATAAGTATATCATTTAATTTTAGTTTGATGAACTTGTAGAAAAATTATCACTTCAGTCATAAAATATTTTCCTACATATAACTTTACCTATTTTTAGAGCAAAACCGCGCATTTTAACATGTTAATTTTATTAGCTTCTTATTTTTCTCAGTAATTGGTTACATAGAGGCAAAGCAAATATACAACATTCTCTTGAATTCAACTACTGAAAGTCGTAATATATTTGGACGCTTATCTGGAAATGCTGTAAGTTTCAATCATCCCTTTTGACCATCTAATTAGTTATTGTTGAATGGTGTGTGAAATTGCCTATTTTCAGGGTGAATGGGAGTCTATTGTGCGATCTTATGAGAAAGACCATATATTTCTTGGAGAGGCTGCTCAAATACTGGTCCAAAATGTTAATTATGAAATGTAAGTTGGGTTTTAACAGAAGAATTCTTTTTATCGCATGTAAATGTTTGATGCCAGCTCTATTAATGTTACATATTGTTGTTCTGGTCAAGTCCACACCAAAAAAAGCAGCTGACTAAGGTGCAACAACAATTGGCAGAATTAGAGCGTAGGGAGACTGATATCAAAAGAAATGCCTCTTTATCTGCAACAAGATATATGGAAGCTTGTCAGGAGCTTGGTTTACAGGTTAATTTTATTATTTTAATACAACTCCCAGTAAGTTGTCTTCTATTTCTTTGATTATCAGGTGTTGTATCTAAGCATTTGGGCATATTTTAATACTGCAGTCCAGAGCCTAGAGCTTTCTCACTTCATTTTTAAAACCATATTATAGGGAAAAGATGTGAGGTCAGAACTTCTGGAAACTGCAAAATCTCTCCCATCCACTTTCTCGAAAATTTTGCAAGTGTTGAACAGTGATTTAACATTAAAAACAATGGAGTACTATACTGATTTTGTTAGGGATGCCCATACAGATAAAGAGGTAAGCTAATAACTTTGTCCCCAAGTATTGTTTTGTTTTATGTACACACTCAAATCACAGTATGTTAATCAAATAACAATTTAACATAAGGATCATGCTGGATTTGCACCTTTGCTCATATTTATTCTTGGTTATTGTTTCCTGGGAGCTGAGCACAATGACTTAACAACTGTAGGTGCGACTGCTGATCTTTGCTGATATATACTTTTTATAATGAAACATTTGCAGACCAGTCCAAGGGCTGTGCTTCAAAATTTGAGGATGCTTCATGAATGTCCTCCTCCTCTTAACGTCTCTGTTTCATCAGAGGTGCAAAATTTGCTAAAGGATTTGCCAAATAGGGAACAGCCTTATATACCAGATGCTGACGCTTCTATTGATGGAATCGACTGGAATATTACTACCGATGATACTCAAATTGATTGGGATATTGGTGAGGTTGAGCAAACTGAAGAGTTCGGTGATGGATTTGGTTCTTATGAAATTGTTGATGCAAAGATAGATTTGCAAGACTCAGATAACGGCAACGGTGTCTTATCTGGAACTTCGGATTCAGACATATGTTGGGATGTTAGTATTGAAAATCCTCAAGTTGATTTGAGCAAAGTTGTTTCTGGAACCGATTTATCAAAATCAACAGAAATAGCGGACAGTCAAGTCTTGGACCAAGAGCGAAGCCAGTTACTGGAGACAGAGTACAGGAATCGAATTCTTGATGATCTACTTGAGGTACTAAAAAAGAACCTATTTGTACATTTTATACTGCCAGCCTTTGTCTTACATATTTTTTATATATCAGATTAAGTCATTTTTAAATCAACGTCTAGTGGAGATGAGCAGTGAAGAAACATCCTCACTGCAGCATCAAGTTCAAGCAGTAGCTCCTTCTGTCTTGCAACAACATGCTTCTGATGCAGTTCAAGAGATGCTAAAGGAGGTCTCACTAGCCATTTCTTTGCTTACCGACAAGAAGACACGTGACCTGATAATGATACTAAACTCCAAAAGGTCACACTGTTTTATCTTATTTTTCCATGAATCAGTATTTTTACTCCAAACACGAGTCCATTATCCATAAAGCTAGCCTTTTTAAGTACTTAAATAAGCATGACATAACAATCAACAAATCATTAGCATAAGAAGTTAGCTGAGGGGTTTTTACTTGGTTTTATGTCACCAACTTTTATAGAAGTGCTTGAACTGTATCCATTTGTCATCAACAACTGTAGTTGTTTAGCTGTTCATGCTTTAAAACCAGTGATGTTACCATCTGTGCTATATGCATAAACCAAAGGCAAATAAGGATATGTATACTTTTGTATCTCAAACATATACTGGTCTTAGGTTTAGTGAGAACAATAGTTATGTCTTGTAAAAGTTTCATGTAGCAGAGATAATGAGTTCTGTTTTCAGCAAAAAGATTCTTTCTTATTTTGTTTTTATTTTTTTATTTTTTATTTTTATTTTTTTGATGTTCAAGAAAACAATCTAGGTATTCTTGTTTGTATGATATAAACAAAACAAAATAAAAACTTTGCATCTCTTTTCAATTCATAATGCTTTTGGTTTTCATGTCAAAACAGGGGTAGGGGTTGGTGTCATAATATTTTGGTGTAACGTGCACGAAAAATAATATGCATCTAACATTAAAAAAAACAAAAAAAACAAAATTAAATTAGGTGAAATAGATGAAAATGAAATCCGATTCTGCTTAAATAATGTATAATTTCTTCATTTGCTCGATAAATGATTGTTTGCGAACAAGGGATTTGCAATCATGGATGTAAATGCACATTCCATTTGTAGGAATGGAAGAAGTGTTTGTGGACTAGGATTGGAGAGAAAGTTGAAAGCTTTTTTCAAAAATCATTCTGGACAAGGATTGGAGGATAACAAAATTTGGATTTTATGTAACTCGAAATAAAAGTATTTTTGTCTCATTTCTTGAAAATCTTCCAAAAAAAATTACTTTTCTGCAAAACTGAAGCAAATCTAAATACTTTCTTGCATATCTCTTCTAAAAATATCTTTTGAAACATACTAGATTGATCATGTATCGATGTTGTTTAAAACATATTTAACTGAAGCAAATCTAAATACTTTCTATTTTGTAAGTTTTGTCATTCGTTTGTTTGAAAATTAGAATGTATCATTTTAAAAACAAATAGCTTTTTAATCAACTTATGAACACAAATTTATTTTACTAATGATTGATGAGCCAATGTAAGCAATATATCGCGTCAAAATTAACACCTCAAGAGGTTGAGAAGCACCAACGATTTTGAATGTAACTGTCGATATAGTTTATAACATTGGATTGATCTTATGATTTTATGGGTTTGAAGGTGCAATTCAATGATGGAGACAACACAAACATATAGATTATCAAATAAAATAGCAAGAATAATAAAGCAAAAAAGGAAGACAAGACAATCACAAATCAAATTTTTATGGTGGTTTGATCTTAACTGATCTACATCCACTTTTCCTTTTATTACCGATTTAAAATTGTTTACAACAAGATTTACAACTTTGATTCTCGAAATTATCAGAGAAGTGAAGAATTCTTGATATTTCGACAGAATCTTCACTTAAGGCTTAAAAATTTTCGATCCCAAGTGAAGTGATGCTCTTGGGTATTTATAGAAGATTTCCATCAGTCGAAATCTGAAATATCCGAAGAACTATCTAGAAATATCAACATCTAATCTTTTGAACTTGAGATTATCACAGATCCACTCAATTACGAGTGAGAATAAGGCTTTGATTGACCTGTTCGTAAGCAACTGCAAGGTGGTTTGGCAATCAAGTAGGTCGGTAAAGGTTGGCCCGACAAAGATTGGATAGGTTGGAGTAACATAGACAATAAGGGATAAAACAAAAGAGACGATGGGGTTTGGATCGGTTTACATTGCTCATCAAACTTTGTTTACTTTGGGGATCGATAAGGGTGGATCGATTACTGATCCAACCATATCAGCTCCCTTTCGTTAGCATTTTCTCATTCATTTCTTTGCGGTTTCTTCTCCAATCTCTTTGTCACATCATTCCCAAACATACATACAACCATTTAACACCTATAGCACATAGTTATATCATAACAAATAGAATCATTGTTGGATAGATAAGACGACCCAACATTCAACTGATGATATCTTCTTTGTCTTGACTCGGAGATTTCGACCATCATTCATAGTATAGAATCTCGTATCTTCTACAACATCTTATCTTCAAATAATCTATCTTGGTGGTTTTGCGTGTAACAATCATGTAGATTTTTTTTCAACAATTAAATAAAGTAGTAGTAAATTAGGAATAAAATGCTTTAATTTAATTAGAGGACATTTAAAGATGAATATTTGCTATAAGGGCTTTAGATTTTTTTTATTTAAATTATATATGCACGCGCGTGCGTATGTGTGTGTATAATTAAGATATGTACATGATTGTGTGTGTGCATACGAAAATAATAATTAAAATACTATTGTGTTGAAAGCTATATACATAAATACAGTGTATGAATAGATAACTATTTTAACAGGTTGTAGAAACAAATAAGTGGGCATGCCAATTAAAATTCGCTTTTTCTTCTTCCATGTATTATCTTGCAAAAATTATCAGTGCTCCTTGACATACTGGGTTTTAACTTCACTATTTTATATTGATTCAAGGATCAATTTTACTATGGAATGTTTATTGCATTCGGCCTTATGTATTGCATTTAGGTCATAAACCATTAAACATTGGAAGTCTAGCTTTCCATATTCAATATAATCTACACTGTACTTTCAGATATCTTGATCGACTGGTGTCATCTTTGGAGGAGAAAAAGCATCATGAAGTAAAGTTAAGGGAGAGCCTGAATGACTTATCTGTTAGACGCATGGAATTGCAAAATTCTCTTGCATCCTACTGGCCTAAGCAAGTAAGCGATGGCCTTTTAGCCAAAACCTTTTAGATAATTATGTGGACGATTCTGACTGCAGAACAAAGTGGCTTTTAAAAATAAGCTAGTTTATCCAGAAACCACTTGACTTAACCGTGAGTTAAACATATAATAGATTAATTTTAGTCATTTTGTTGTGTTATTTTAGTCACTGCAATCACCTAAAACTCACAACATATGGACCTTTAAGGGTCCATTTGGAAATCATTTAGAAAGCAACTTACATTCTTTGTGTATTTGTTTATTTTTTTTGAAAGCAAAATTCAGAAAGTTAACTTTGATGCAAGCCCCTAAAAAAAAGGGGAAAGGAAGACATCTATATATTGAATTTCAACTTTGTTTGAAAAGTACTTTTGCTTTGATTGCAAAAAACAATATAGGGCATCATATTTCTATTTTGCAATCTCATACTTACACATGGGACTTTTCTTCCAGTAGAATTATTGTATTTTATTATCTTACATCTGAAACCGAGAGTTTTTGTTTATTTTATTATTTTATTTTGCAATATCATGGATGAAGTAGTACACTTTCCTGAAGATTTATTCCTTCAGTTTCGTTCTTGTTCCTGATGAGTTTTTATTTATTTTCTTAATTTCTTTTTTCAATTGTCAGGAAACAGCTATTGCAAAAACGAGGGAGCTGAAGAAGCTTTGCGAAGAGACATTATCATCCATGTTTGATGGCAGACCTGTTAATATAATCGGAGAGATAAATGCCATGTAAAGCACCAGTGTCAGCGCATAAGGGCACCCATATTCAGCATAACTGATCAAATACTAAACAAAAGTTTTATTCCCAAATTTTCTCTAGCCGACGTTTAGATTTTCTACCTCATCTTTGATGTTGGTAGGAGTCTGAGTGATATACTTGAGCCTTAATGATCAATGCTTATAGAATCAACTTGCAAATAGCCATTTCTTTCTTTTTAATCATGCTTCTTTTTATAGGTAATAAACTTAGTCCTTTTCTAAAACGTTTTTTTAGCATATGTGTGTCCCATTACATTGAAGATGCATATTATACTTATTGTTGCATCTGGAAGCATTCATTCTCAAAAGTATAGATGATATCTAGTTTATTTTTTGTTCATCATATGATGTAGCTATGACTGCGTTTTGCCTATGATTATATCTTAGTTTTGAATGATCTTGAAACACTTTGATAACACGAATCCATCAACGCTTAAAGAGTAAACAAATTCACCTTTTTGTTGCTTAAGGCTCAGTTAGTTGTTGGGCAAAACTCAGGTGGGTGAAACAACGTTCAATGGTAATCACAACGTAGTCGTAGTTACCTTGAACAACGGTGGAGAGGTTGTTTGCCTGCTCAAAATTATCTGTTTTTCAAAATCTTTTTCCAAACGAGGAGTCATTAATGCTGAAATCTCTGCTATTTACTAATTGATATACATGGGTTGACAACCACTTCATGTATAAAAATCCATGAATTGATAGGAATGTTTATACACACAATTACTCATGCATGGTATGTTGTATAGAATGGTTGATGAAAATTTCAATCAAGTTTACAATAACATAAACTTTTGTCTTCATAAACTCTCATGTAGTGTCCTATTCATGACCAAAAATATTATTAAATCGGCAGATTTCAATGCTGTTTCTAATGAATTAGATACGATGTAGGTTAATTCTCTTTATTTTAAAATGATGCTGGAGCTATAAACTAAACACACTTGCGAAGGTTAGAAAATATCACCTAGGAACATTTTCTAGTAGAAAGAAATCTCAAATGCAAAATATATGGTGGCTTTTAATTTTAATTTTACATTTAGTTTTGTAGTTGTTGGTTGAAACCTGGCCCGGCCCAGAGCAGAGTCGAGAGAGACTGTGGACTAGGGCAACGTGCAAAAGGGGAAACAAAAAATCAAAAAAAAAAAACGCATTTCTCAAAAACGCGATTACCCTCTCAGACTTCCAGTTCTCATCGTCGTCCGCGCTTGCATCTCATATCCCATCGTCGTCCGCGCTTGCATCCCAGATCCCATTGTCGTCCATCGTCTCTTATCTCTCTCGAATGCTCCTCGGCCGAGTCGGCTCCTTCGATTGATTTGCAGACTGCACTACCTCAAATTGAAACCCTAATTTCAGTTTCAACTAATAGCCCCAAATCAGAACTTGGAAAGCCCCAAACTCAACCAATGTGAGTAATAGTAAATGATAATTATTGGTTGATTTGTTATTTTTTTGTACGATTAACAATCCAGTCAGTTCTATCACCAAGTTATACTTGTCATTTTATCACCAATTAGAGTTAACTTGTCATTTTATCACCAATTAGAGTCATTTTGGAACGAAGTTATACTTGTCATTTCATCACCAATTAGAGCAAAAGATAATTATTGGAACGAAGTTATACTTGTCATTTTATCACCAATTAGAGTTAACTTATAAAAGATAACATGGGATATGTTATCTTTTATACTTGACAAGCACCATTGTCCAAGTGGTTAATTGATTCGGCTTGGTGTAAGAAGTCACAAGTTCGAAACTTGCTTTCGTTCGTTTATTGACATGGGATATGTTGTCCCAATGATTTGTTGTATATAAAGTACCATTTCAAAAAAAAAAAAAAAAAACTTATAAAAGATAACTGTAACTTGCAGCTAACTTTTCTTCAACCTTTAATTAGTCTAAAGATTTCTGTTTTTTAGATTCTTCATGTATAAAATAACATAGTATTTATTAATGGACATTAATTTTACGTTGTATCTTAAATTGAAGTAGGTTGGAAACATAATTCGGGATATCAAAATAGAATGAAAAAACAACGTAGATGTGACGAAGCAAAATCAATGATTGGTTCAATTTCAAATTTATTTCAAGCCAGAAATAAAAAATCTCAAAGTTTAAATTCAAGTCAAATTGATGAAACAGATTTGAAGGAAAATATTGATCCTAGCATTGATATCCATGAGGAGCCTATAAATGAAATTGTTGAAGTAGAAATTGATGACCATGTAGAAGTCATTGAGGGGCATGATGAAGATGTTGGCAATGTAACTACTATTGATCTTGAAAAGGATGTTGATGTTAATTATGATCCGGGATTGTGGGGAAGAATTACTAGTATCAAAAGAATAATGTTAGTGCAACGCGGTCTAATAAAAATATTGAACGATAATGATGCGTTTCAAAAAAATAAGATTGACGGTAGATACTTTTCTTTTAGACATTACATTGACGGTTATCCACGTGGAGAAGAACATGAAAGAAAATGGCTTGTTTATTCAGATGAACGTGATAAAGTTTTTTGTTTCTGTTGTAAGTTATTTGACCATAGCCAAAGACCATCCCAATTGGCCGAAAAAGTAATCAACGATTGGCATAATTTACCTACGAAGCTAAGAGAACACGAAAGTAATCCATTACACAACGCAAATGTTATTAAATGGGTTGATTTGCATATAGGACTTCAATAAAAGGCAACAATTGATAAAGCAATGAAATCTCAAATTGACCAAGAGAAACAACGTTGGAAAAAATTACTTGCGCGTATAATTGGTGTTGTCAAGATACTTGCGCGGAATAATCTACCATTTCGTGGATCAAATGAGAAGATATATGAAAAAAATATTGGACTTTTTTGTCAAATTATTGAATTTGTTGTCGAGTTTGATCCAATTATGGAAGATCATCTAAGACGTGCTTTAAATAATGAAATCAATAATCATTATCTTAGCCATAAAATTCAAAATGAGTTGATAGGTTTGTTGGCTAACAAGATCAAAATTACAATGCTTACACAAATAACGAAAGCAAAGTACTTCTCAATTATTCTAGATTGTACTCCGGATTTGAGTCACAAGAAGCAAATGTCCATTATAATAAGGTGTTTGAATGTTCATGATGCAAGTGATATGAAAGTAGAAGAGTATTTCCTTGGATTCATAACGGTTGATGATACATCCGGACTTGGTCTTTTTAAGGAGCTTGAAAATATTTTAATTGATCTTAAACTTGATATCAATGATGTGAGAGGACAAAGATATGATAATGGTTCAAACATGAAAGGTAAACACCAAGGTGTACAAAAAAGGCTACTTAATGTAAATCCTAGAGCTTTCTACATTTCATGTGGATGTCATAGTTTAAACCTTGCTTTATGTGATATGGCAAAATCATGTATGAAAGTTAGAATTTTTTTTGCATTTGTGCAAAAAGTTTATACTTTATTTTCCGGCTCAACTCATCGATGAGAAAAACTTCGAAGTTATGTGAAGGGTTTGACTCCAAAACCATTATCGGCAACTCGGTGGGAAAGTCACATTGAAAGTGTTAAAGCAATAAGAACTCAAACATCGGAATTAAGAGATGCTTTGATTGATATTGCAAATAATTCTAAAGATGATGTTGTGATGATGGAGGCCAAAGGATTATGTCAAAATGCTTTGGAAAATTTTGAGTTCTTAATTGGTTTGTGTATTTGGTACATAATATTGGATTATATTAATCAAGTAAGTAAAATATTTCAACGGGAGGATATGGATATCGAAGATGCAATTACAAAAATTAAAGATCTTCTCGCATTTTTTGAAATATTCAGAGAAGATGGATTTGAAAACATGATGGAGGAGGCTAAAATGCTTGCAAATGATGTTGATATCGATCCAAAATTTATTGAAAAGAGAGTTGTACGAAGAAAAAAACAGTTTGACGAAGAAATTATGGAGGATAATGATAAGTGATCTGCAGAGACTACTTTTAAAGTTACTTGTTTTCTTCTAATAGTTGATCAAGCTTTAACTTCACTTGGAGATCGATTTGACCAATTTAAACCTTGTGAAGAAACTTTTGGATTTTTGTTGAGTCTAAAATTTAAAAACATTGACAATGATGAATTGAAGGATAAGTGCATGAATCTAGAAGGCTTTTTGAAGCACAATGAAGAGCAAGATATTTGTGGTAAAGAGTTATTTTTTGAACTTCGACAACTAACAGGAATTTTATCATCAAAAGTAACTTCATCAATTGATATACTTAATTTCTTGAGATCTTATAGGGATGTAAGTGGATTTCTAAATGTTTGGGTTGCTTATCGAATTCTATTGACTATTCCGGTTACGGTTGCTTCGGCGGAAAGAAATTTTTTAAAATTGAAATTGATTAAAACATATCTCCGGACTACTATGTCGCAAGAGAGACTAAGTGAGCTAGCAATGATTTCAATTGAAAATGAGTATTTAGACAAACTTACATATGAAGATGTAATAGAGGAGTTTGCTTCAAAAAATGCAAGAAGAAGCTGTTTTCGTTAATATGTATTAATGTGTCATGATATTATGTTTACATTTTGATTTTTGGGTATGTAATCAAAATGACTTGTATGATCAATATTTTGTGATGGATGTTAAATTTTATAAAGAATTTACAATTTGTTTTGTGCATTTTTACATTTTGTTATATGCATTTTTTTGATTGAGTTAAGGGGGAACAAAACAAATAAAAATGCTTTTTCGACTAGGGCATTGAATACCCTTGGGCCGACACTGTTGAAACCATCCTACACTCTTCATCTGATAAATATTTTCCTGTACGTCTAGGGTACAAGATTAGAAATGGTATTTGTCACCTTATTGTCATGAATGCTATATGTTCCATTGTTTCAGCAAACTCAAAATGTTCCAAAATAACATAATGAAAATTTTCAACTATTAGAACTCAAGTTTGAGTATGGCTATGGAAAGGACATTTGGTATTTGAAAAAGAATTCAACATTTTGCAAGACATTGCCAACATGTTGTTTTGAAAAGCAAGTGGCTTTTGTTATTGCAACTCGAGCGATTCATAATTTTTATCATAAAATACAATAGTCAAAATCCCGATTATGGAGAAACTATCAATGTACACATTCCAACAGAGTTGTGTGAAAAATTGGGATGAACAAAGCCAACGGATGCATGTTGGTACAAGTTCAACAAATGGGCAATTGATCGTTGCAACACTTAGATTAAAAGCTTTGGTTGTTGCAAGATGATGTTGATATATGTATTTGAATTTTTTAGTTCTTACATTTCAATTAAATATCTGTATATTGTTATATTTGAACTAAGTATATCTTCTGTCATAAAAGTTGAAATAGTTATAATTATTAATTATTTAACCAACAATAACTAATAAACTAACAAAATATACAAAAAATCTTATTGGATCGGATGATTTGAACAGTGGGTTTGATCAAAATTCAAAAAAAATTTCCTTTATAGATTATTTGCCCTAGATTTAAGCTAAGGTTATCATGAATGATTTGATTGTACTGAATCATATTAAAGTTAATTTGATATAACGTGAGATGATGTGAATTAAAATTTATTTTTATTAATGTTAGTTTTGATTAATAACGTGTCATATTTGATAATAAACCTCGTGTGTCCACATGTGTGTGTGTGTTTGTGTGTGGACGTACATACATGTATATATGTGTGTATGCGTATATATAATATAAAATAATATAATACTAATGTTATCCAGACCACATCCTAATAGTAAGGCGCTCAAACATAGATTTTATGCTCTTGAATTTGAATCTTGCGTAGCATGGCTCGAAATTTAGACATATTTAGGCTTATGGTATGTTTATACCACCTAAGACATGCGGTTCCAGTGGGTTACCGCCCTTTATTAAGTACCAAGTTTAAGAAAAATATAACAATAATGTCTAGAGGGAATCTAAATGTTTAATAATCTAGTTTTTAGAAATACCATTACATATGTAAGTATTAATAGGGTGTAACGATCAACCCTTTCACCCTCAAAGGTCGACACTAATACATCCATGTTATTCGTGTGCCGAGCATCCAAGTGGCAAAAGGACGAATTGCTAAAATAAAAAGAAAAGAAAATAGAATAAGAAAGAAGGAACACAATATCAGAACCTTACAATGGAACGATAACATATAATATCAAAAGAACAGTACAAAGAAATTACTCCGATACCGAAATATTGGAGCTGTAAAACCTAAGTACTATCATCAGTCTGGACAGTTATAACAACATGTCCTCATAAATGCTGATACATTAAATAGTGTTGCAGCGGAAATAAGAATACTATGGTAGGTTAAACATCCAGCTCGTCTTCTCGAGCTCGAATGAACATCAACGAAAAACCTGCCTTTCTTAAACTACTTGAAAGAGCATGTGAGAAATTTAGGGAAAAACAAAAAACAAGCATCATACATAAGTCTGGTGTGAGAAACTTAAGAAATATGCAACCAACATATAACAGTACTTTTGAGACTACATGGAATGCCGTAATAGTTATCCCCTCAAAAGAACCACCATTTAATATGTACATAAGATGATATAATAGAGAATGTCTATAACGTAGAATATAATATTATAATATAGCTGGAATGGTTACATTGGTTATATTCAACAGCATTTTAGGGTACAATCAAATTCGATAAGGAACGTTCGCATAATGGATTTTCCATAGAGATCTCTTTTGTGGAGCCGAATCCGAACTCCATGCACAAGGATCAGAAATTACATTTTGAGCGTTGTATATTTCTAAATAAAATATACCATAAGGTAACACAAAAGGCCCAGCGTATGAACATAAACATGAGCAACACGAACCAAATAATACTAACTCCCGCCGGCCAATAATCGATAAGTATATCTAGAAATGGAGTTGATAACATCTTGATATGGGTAGATACCCTAGGTTGTGCATCCTAATATGTCTTTAGCCATTTTCGATGTCGAGGTTATGTTCGACATCTTTCACACGAGTCTTCATCACTTGAACAGAACAAGAATCCCAAATTGGATACCCAAATCTCAAACAGACCACGAAACCACACATGGATTCACATATCTCAACAGATCTTGAAATCACACATGCATCCCCACATTCTGAATAGATCAAAAACAATTACATGTGTTCGAGCATCTTAAACAGATCTCGAATCTCTACATAGATCCCTACATCTAGAAATAATTCACTTGTAAGAGATAGAACATGCATCTTAGCCATGAAGTGGTTTTCGGTAAGTAAAACACTTACCCATCCCAGTCTCTCCAAGACTGAATCGAAAAATTTGATCATTCAACGATAATAAGAACGATAACATATGAAAACAAGTCTTGTATACTTATCACGTTTTCGTTATTTTCTGTTCACACTATCCCTCGATCAAGAGCGAAGCCGGTAGGTTAGGGCTCTATTGTTCATATCCTACACGAACATTAGTCTTAATTCATATGGATAGACAAGCCTACTTCATCGGCTTTTAGTGCTAAGTATACGACTAAACGTTTTCCATAAATGGGGAAACAAACAAAGTACAATCAAGTCACCCAAAGCATGATCAAGTCACATAAGTTACTTCTAATCCCCTTTTTAATTAATATTTTATTAATTAAAACATCTTTTACTAGTAAAACTTCTTTTATCTAAATAAACATCATTTATGGATTTCTACTATTCATTTGTACTTTTCAATACTTTAAAAAGTATTCATATACTTATCTCAAATGGTATAAGTATATTCACAAATCATCAACAAGATTTCTTACTTATAAACTTTTACTTTTTCTATACTTCAAAAAGTATTTATATATTTATCTCAAATGGTAAAAGCATGTACAAGAGTCATGAATAAGTTTTCTTACTAATAAACATTTGCTTTTTTCTATACGTCAAAACGTTTTCATATACTTATCTCAAATGGTATAAGCATATTCACAAGTTATTAAAAAGATTTCTTACTTATAAGCCTTTGCTTTTTCTATCTTTTACAAAAATTTACTTTACTTCAAAATATCCATTTTAAGGATCTAGGTACTTACACAAATCCATTCAAAAAGGTTTAAGACTAACGTTTTTAAACATTGTCACTACAAACCCAAAACCATTTCACTTATGCTTATCTTTAAAACATTCTTTTAAAGATCTAGTTACATTCTTAAGTATAATTGAAAAGGGTTAAAGACGAATGCGATTAACGCATTCTCACAACAAATCCAAATCATTTCACTTATGCTTATCTTTAAAACATTCTTTTCAATATCTATTTATAACCCTAAGTATAATCGAAAAGGTTTAAAGATGAATGCGATTAACACATTGTCACAACAAACCCAAATCATTTTCCTACTTATTTGTTTTAAAAATCTAAGTTCATATTCAGTTAAGTCCGATAATCGACTAATCGATTATCTAATGAAAAACCATTGCTTATACAATGTTCACATACTTAACTCGTTTTCGACATTTTCGACGTAACTATTCCTCATTCAAGAGGAAAGCCCGGTAGGTTATAGCTTATTGCTCTGTCCCTACTCGACATCAATCTTAACTCCTAGAAATAGAGAATCTACTTCGTCGGCTTTTAGTGTTAAGTGGAATGTTAATTATTTCCATAAACAAGTAACAAATAAACTTGTTAACCCATTTCCGACATTCACAACTTAATTATTCCTCTTTTAAGAGGGATTCTCGATAGGTTAGAGCTCTATTGCTCCGTCCCCACTCGACATCAATCTTTAACTCTTAGAAATAAATAAGCCTACTTCATTGGCTATTAGCGTTAAGCAAAGTAAAGTATTTTTTTAAACAAGCTAGTATACAACTAGATTAACACACTTCTGACATTTCAACTTATACATTTTCTCATTCAAGAGTGAAGCTAGGTAAGTTTAGGCATTGGTTGCTCCAAGCCTTGCCTAGATGCCTCATTCTTGAATCTCACAAAAAGACAAGTTTACTCGTCGACTTTTAGTGTTAAGCCTAGTCAATCACCTTTATCAAAACTTATATATATATATAATAATACTTTAGAAGTACTTATAACTAGGTTTTAGATATCCTGTAAAATATTACTTGAAAATAACTAATTTAGAAGTTTGATTAAAAATATGTTTTATATTTTGCTGCACTTTACTTACAAAATTCGTAAATAATCATTAAAAATATATTTAGACTTCTATTATTTTTTTCATACTCAAATACATTTTATAAGAACTTCCATAGGAATATTTTATAAAGAAAAGAAATTAGAAACCATTTAAATCATGAAAAACCAGCCACCTCGCATTTTAAACACTTAAAACAATAAGCAACTTACTACAGCATTTATAAGTGCCGTTAAAAGTAATTGTTAAAATAATACTGAAAAACATAATCTTTACGACTAGTTTTAACCACTTAAACAAATGATTTTAGACTTGAAATTTTTATAGTAAGTACTATCATTAGGTACTTAAAAATCATAGAAAGAAATCCCTAATAAATCTTTCCATTTATTTATATAAATTCCCGAAAACAAGGGATTCAATAGTACATTTATAATGACCATTCTCACTTCAAACACTTTCAAACTTTCTTCAATTTAACACACAAGTTAAACAACCATTTAAACATCAAGTCAAGGCCACACCACATGTTTAAGAGGGTAGTAGAAGTGATGTTATACAATATAAAAGTTATCCTTTTTAAAAAAAATTAAGAATGGTACCAAGTTTATAACTTTACTTTGTTAATGTCACTTTAACTTTATAATTCAAACACAACATATATGTACACAATATATACTATAACCATGCCTAATCCAAGCATAAAGCCACAAAATCAAAGAACCACCTCCTTCCATCCACAAAAGCCTAAAGGTCCAACCTTTAGCATTTCCAATCCAAAGCCAACATCTTCTTCTTCTTCCTCCTCCTCCTCCATGCTCACGGCCCATCCAAGCTCCCCCTCTTCCTCTCACCTTCTCCCGTTTCTTACTTTCTAATCATGCTTCCCATGATGTCTTAGTCCCAAAGCCAAAGTTTGGACGAGATTTTAGAAGATTTGGTTAACTTTTGAAATTTTTTGAGAGTAATTAGTGGATTAGTGCTTAAGCACTTCCACTAATTTCAACCCTCCTACTTCATCTCAAGTATTTTTGATTTTGTGAGATTATTTCCTAAGGTTTGCCTTTCCTTATATAGACTTAGGAATGTGATGCGAAAAGACCAATAACCCCTCTAAACCCTTGCAACATTAATTACAAACATCACTTCTCCTTTATCATTTACTTAACTTTTAAGACTTTCCATTTATGCACATTTCCTAAGCATTTTCCCCTGCCTCATGCATAACATCATCCATAAAGTTTATTCCATAAATGGAAAAATATTTTATTTCATTTTTAATTCTTAATAAAATAAGTGTATGTAAAAAAGGTCTGAACAACTTCTGACGGTTAAAAAGTTGTTTATCAATAAAACGATTTTCGGTCACATTATCGATATTTTTTCAAAGTATTAGTTTTTGTAAAACATTTTTCAAAAATAAGTATACCATCATTAGTTATGATTTAAAAGTAGGTTAAAAAGCTTATTAAATCATTTTAATAACATATAATCCAAGATTTAAATTTTTAAATAATTTAGATATTTAAACACGTGTTCGAAATTGCTGGTAGTTACATTCTCCCCCACTTAGAATATTTCATCCTCGAAATTACGACATAGTCAACAAAAGAAACAATCACATAGCAACACTTAATAGTATTCAAAATCACTTAGCAAACAAAACTCATGGTTTGTCCAAGTTCAAAATCCACTCATCGCACAAGGATGATAAACAACCTACTAAGCGTACCGTACGGTCAACAACCTTGGGTAATTACTTATTATGCAATTCATGCTACCTCATAACAAATCGATGTGTTATCACCTAAACTCTCCATAAGCCAATCAAAACATAGTATGCAAATATACTAAATCCCCTACGATATACATGTATCATCCATACGCAATATCAAATCTGATTACTTGCTCGGTCACATAAATTTCACTTTCCAACTAGTATAGATTACTTGACCTCTCTAGTACGGACTCCGATCATGTTCCTTGATTAGAAACCTCTATTCTCCTTGCATAGCCATATACTGTGATAGAAAACTTTTGGATCTTATCATGAATCCGTATCAAGTGTTTTCCATCAAGAATCTAGTGAAAAATTCTTGTTCGGACCAGTGTAAACTACTTCGAAATCATGTACTCGAATATGGGATCAGAAACAGTCATGCGAATAGAAAAATCTACATACAACTTATATATTTATCCTATTGGTTTCTTAATCATACCAATATCCTTTACCACATTCTTTTATCCTAATAGTATCTCATAATACTAAAATCATTTATGCAACATTTCATAAAGCATAAATTTAAGTTTATAAACATTATACAACTTAAGTCCATATTCGTATAATACCCTACAACATTCTAAGTGTACATAAAAAACATCAAATTCAATTTGACTTAACAAACATGTTCAAATTATTCAAAACAAACCTACTATCTTATCAATTCAAGCGTTATACAAATTCAACTATTATATTTTCACAAAACACTTAGCTTCAAGATATATACGATTTAGAAGTTTTCGATTGTCAAAAAATTGTCAAAAATCCTATTTCATTTTAATAAATGAAAATTACCAAACAATATGTCATAATATGATGCACATATCATAAAATCCTAATGCACTCGCTACATGTGCCCATAAAATAACGTAACCAATTACAATAATTTATTAAACACACTTTCAATAACGTAACAAATTTCAATAATTTACCCAAAAAGGGAAAACATGAAAAGTTCCAATATTTATTCCACGCTAAGTCACTATCACTCGGACATCCTACATGGTATACATATTAAACTATTATACACTAAAAAGTTCAGATCAATTTCTTTTCAAAGAAAACTTTAGAACTAAACACTCGGATTTTATTTCAAATTATTTTGGAATATTATAATATATATGCTACACCTTTTATATAACAAATCAAACTTTCAAAATTAAGTCG
Organism: Allium cepa; assembly: GCA_030765085.1. Lineage (NCBI taxonomy): Eukaryota > Viridiplantae > Streptophyta > Magnoliopsida > Asparagales > Amaryllidaceae > Allium > Allium cepa. Next base: position 323,555,560 of record CM060940.1, on the reverse strand, counting down.
AAATTTGTTTTTCTAAAACAACTCTGTAGCATCTCCTGCTTAGAAACCCAAAAATGAACGCCGATGATGTTGACGTCATCACTAGAATTATTTTCAAGCGATATGAATGTGTTCATTGCATCCAATTCATGTCTTTCGGACTTAACCGAAATCATTTCAAAGAGGTATCAAACACTTCAAAAATATTACTAAGTACCATGATTTCAATTTCATATATTAATTTTCCATATTTACTTTCAAATACTACTACCGTTATTTTCTCGAAATTTTGAAAAATATTTTCAAAGACACTGGGATTTAAGTTTCAAAATATTAGTTAAATCCTTCTTGTTTATAAATCGTGTTATACTTATATAAAATCTTTTCTTATATAAAATCCTTTCACAAATATTTATTTACTAAATGTCTTATCTTACACAAATTAAAATAAACATCTTTTACTAAATTAAACTTTTAACATAGCATTATCACCGAACACCTATAGTCAAATTGTGAAACTTAATTTACAAGGTATTCGTTTCAATGCACCTAAAACATTATTTACCTAACCGTGCAGTAAAAAGGTAATAGTGCCCATAAGCTTGTTGAGCACAAATCAATAATCAACAAATGATAGTTAATGCCCATAAACTAGCCGAGCATAACTAAATTAATTAACTAGGGATAGTAGACAAACATCATTAACCCTTACAATAATTAAACTATATACTTTGACAATTCACTTATATAAGTACCTTATATAAGATCTTTATTTTTCACAGTTATAGTTTACACTAAGTATATGTTATAAAAATTACAAATACACTCTCATATGTATAATACACTCGACTCATGCTAGGGCATTCCATTACCCTATCTCGTAATGAGTCATACCCACTAAAGCCAAGGTTCATGCTTAACCTTCAGATCTGATACCAAGTATAATGATCGCCGTTTTGACCCTTGAATGTTGATATTTAGATATTCATGGTCTTCCTGTGCAGAGCATCTAAGTTTCGGAAGGACAGATTATTAGGGTAAAATAAAAAGAAATATAATAAGGATGAAGGAACATAATATTAGAATCTCATAATGGAACGATAACATATGATATGAAAAGAACAGTACAAAGGGGCTACTCCGATAAAGAAATTTTGAAGTTATAAAACCTAAATACTATCATCAACCTGGACAGTTATAATAACATGTCCTCACAAATGCTGATACATAAAATAGTTATATAGCGGAAATAAGAATACTACGATAGGTGAAACATCTAGCTCATCTTCTCAAGCTTCAATGAACATCAAGGAAAAACCTGTCTTTCTCAGACTACTCGAAAAAGCATGCGAGGAATTTAAGGAAAAACAAAAACCAAACGTCAGACATAAGTCTGGTATGAGAAACTCAAAAAATATGGTGCCAACATGTAACAGTACTTTTGAGACTGCATGGAATTCCAAAACAGTTACCCCTTAAAAAAACCACCATCTAATAGGTATGTTAGGTGGTATAATAGATAATGTCGAGAGTGCAGAATATAAATATTATAACATAGCTAGAAAGGCTACATCAGTTACATTCAAATCATATTAGGAGTACAATCAAATTTGATAAGGAACGTTCACATAATGGATTTTCCGCAGAGATTTCCTTGGTGGAGCCGTATCCGAGCTCAATGCACAAGGATTACAAACTACCTTTTGACGTCATATATTTCTAGATAAAATATACCAAAAGGTAAGAATAAGAGGCCCAACTTCCAAATATAAACATGAACAACGAGAACCAAATAATACCAACTCCCATCGACCAATAATCGATAAGTATCTCTAGAAATGAAGTTGATAACATCCTAACATGGGTCGCTAACCCTAGTCTGTGCATCCTACTCTATATTTAGCCATTTTCGATGTCGAGGTTGCGTTGGGCAACTTTCAACGAATCTTCATCACTCGAACAAAACACGAATGCCAAATTGGATCCCCACATCTCGAACAAATCACGAAACCACACATGGATTCCCATATCTCAACAGATCGCGGAATCACATATGGATCCCCACATCCTACATGGATCTCGAACAACTACATGTGTTCGAGCATTTTAAATAGATCTCGAATCTCCACGTAGATCCCTACATCTAGAACCAATCTACTTCCAAGAGATAGAACACGTATCTCAGCCATGAAGAGGTTTTTGGTAAGTAAAACACTTATCAATCCTGGTCTTTCAAAGACTGAATTGACGTATTTGGTTATTCAATGATAATGAGAATGATCGCATGTGGGAACCAAGACTTGTATACTATCACATCTCCGATATTTTCCTCTCACACTATCCCTCGATCAAGAGTTAAGCCGGTAGGTTAGAGTTTTGTTGCTCGTATCCCTATATGAACATTAGTCTTAGTTCCCACCAGTAGACACGCCTACTTCATTGGCTTTTAGTGCTAAGTATATGACTAAATGTTTTCCATAAACGAGGAAACAAACAACATGATCAAGTCATACAAAACATGATCAAGTCACATAAGTGACTTCGAATTCCTTTTTTAAAATTAATATTTTATTAATCAAAATATCTTTTATTAGTAAAACTTCTTTTATCTAAATAACATTATTTATGAATTTCTACTATTCATTGTACTTTTTCAGTACTTCAAAAAGTTTTCACATACTTATCTCAAATGGTCTAAGTATATTCACAAATCATTAACAAGATTTATTACTTGTAAACCTTTACTTTTTCTATACTTCAAAAAGCATTCATATACTTATATCAAATGGTTCAAGTATATTCACAAATCATTAACAATATTTCTTACTCATAAATTTTCACTTTTTCTATATTTCAAAAAGTATTCATATACTTATTTCAAATGGTATAAACATATTCATATTATAAACCTTTGCTTTTTTCTATACTTTAAAAAGTATTCATATACTTATGTCAAATGTTATAAGCATATTCATAAGTCATTAACAAGATTTCTTACTTATAAACCTTAGTTTTTTCTGTACTTCAAAAAGTATTCATATACTTATTTCAAATGGTATAAGCATATTCCGAAATCAGTAACATGATTTCTAACTTATAAACCTTTTCTTTTACTATCTTTTTCAAAAAGATTCCTTGCGTATAGTTTCCTTTAAAATATCAATTTTAAGGTTCTAAGTACTTTCACAAATCCATTCAAAAAGGTTTACGACTAATGTTATTTAAACATTATCACTACAAACCCAAAACCATTTCACTTATATTTATCATTTAAACATTCTTTTAAAGATCTATTTACATCCCTAAGTATAATCAAAAAGGTTAAAGACAAATGAGATTAACACATTATCACAACAAACCCAAATCATTTCGCTTATGCTTATCTTTAAAACATTCTTTTAAAGATCTATTTACATCTCTACGTATAATCGAAAAGGGTTAAAGACAAATGATATTAACACATTGTAGCAACAAACCCAAATCATTTTGCTTAGCTTATGTTTAAAACATTCTTTTAAATATCTATTTACATCCCTAAGTATAATCGAAATAGGTTAAAGACAAATGAGATTAACACATTGTCATAAAAACCAAAATCATTTCGCTTATGCATATTTTTAAAACATTCTTTTAAAGATCCATTTACATTTCTAAGTATAATTAGAAAGGGCTAAAGACGAATGCGGCTAAAACATTGTCACAACAAACCCAAACCATTTTCCAACTTATTACTATCTTTACAAATATTTGTTTTAAAGATTTAAGTTTGTATTCGGCTAAGACTGATAATCGACTAATCGATTATCTAGTCAAAAACCATTGCTTACAAATCAATATTTGCATACTCAACTCGTTTCTGACATTCTCGACTTAACTATTCCTCGTTCAAGAGGAAAAACGGTAGGTTAGAGCTCTATTGCTCTGTCCCTACTCGACATCAATCTTAACTACTAGAAATAGAGAAGCCTACTTCATCGGCTTTTAGTGTTAAGTGGAATATTAATGATTTCCATAAACAAGTAACAAAAAACCTTGTTAACCCATTTCCGAAATTCTCAACTTAACCATTCCTCGTGTAAGAGGGAATCCTGGTAGGTTAGAGCTCTATTGCTCCATCCTTACTCGACATTAATTTCTAACTCTTAGAAATAGTTAAGCTACTTCGTTGGCTTTTAGCATTAAGAAAAATTAATTATCTTTTTAAACAAGTAAGTAAACAACAAGATTAACACATTTTCGAAATTTCAACCTACAATGTTCCTATTTAAAGAGTGAAGCTATGTAAGTTTGGGCACTGGTTGCTCCAAACCTTGCCTAGACACATCATTCTTGAATCTCACAAACATACAAGTTTACTCGTCGGCTTTTAGTGTTAAGCCTAGTCAATTACCTTTGTCAAAACTTATATATATAAAATAATACTTTAGAAGTACATATAAATAGGTTTTAGATATCTATGTAAAATATTACTTGAAAATAATTAATTTAGAAGTTTGATTTAAATACATGTTTTACATTTTGCAGCACTTTACTTTCAAAATTCGTAAATAATCATTAAAACTATATTTAAACTTCTAATTTTTTTGATACTCAAATACATTTTATAAGAACTTTCATAGAAAGATTTTATAAAAAAAGAAATTAGAAACCATTTATATCACGAAAAACTAGCCGAAACGTCGCATTTTAAACATTTAAAACAATAAGCGACTTACTATGGCATTTATAAGTGCTGTTAAAAGTCCTTGTTAAAACAACATTGAAAAGCACAACCTTTTCGAATAGTTTTAACCACTTAAACAAAAGATTTAAGACTTGAAATTTTTGTAGTAAGTACTACAATCAGGGTACTTAAATACCGCACAAAGAAATCCCTTAGAGTATCTTTCCATTTAAGTATAAAAATTTCCGAAAACAAGGGATTAAGAAGTACACTTATAACGACTATTCTCGCTTCAAACACTTTTAAACTTTCTTCAATTTAACGCACAAGTTAAAAAACCACACATGTTTAAGAGGGCAGTAGAAGTGAGTTATACAATATAAAGTTATCAGTTGCTTTTAAAAGCAAGAAGGGTCTCAAGTTTATAACTTTACTTAGTGTAACTTTAACTTTATCATTCAAACACAACATATATATACACAACATATATTTATAAGATAGCGATATAAATCACTTAGATCCATGCCTACTCCAAGCACAAAGCCATAAGAACAAAAGAACCACATCCTTCCATCCACACAAGCCTAAAGGTCCGACCTTTAGCATTTCCAAACCAAAGCTAGCACCTTCCTCCTCCTCCTCCATGCTCACGCCCCATCCAAGCTCCCCCTCTTCCTCTTACCTCCTACGACTTCTTACTTAATAATCATGCTTCACATGATGCCTTAGGCTCAAAGCCAAAGTTTAGAAGAGATATGAGAAGATTTGGTCAACTTTTGAAAAAGTTAGAGAGTAATTAACAGATTAGTGCTTAAGCACTTCCACCATTTTTAACTCTCCCGCTTCATCTCAAGCTTATTTGATTTTGTGTGGTTATTTCCTAAGGGTATGCTCCTTCTTATATAGGTTTAGGAATGTGATGGGAAAAGATAAAAAACCACACAAAACCCTTAAAACATTAATTACAAACATCACTTCTTCTTTATCATTTACTTAACTTTTAAGACTTCCAATTTATGTACATTTCCTAAGCATGTTTCCTTACCTCATGCCTGACATCATCCATAAAATTTATCTCCATAAATGGAAAAATATTTTTATTTCATTTTATTTAGTTCCTAAACAAATAAGTATAGGTAAAAAAATCCAAACAACTTCTGACGGTTAAAAAGCTATTTATCGATAAAACGATTTTCAATCACATTATCGATATATTTTTCAAAGCATTTATTTTTGTAAACATTTTTCCAATTTTTTTACCATTATTACTTATGACTGATTAAAAAGCTTATTAAATCATTTTAGTAACATTTAATCCAAGATTCACATATTTAAATAATTCAAATATTTAAATACGAAGTGTCCGAAATTCTAGGTCGTTACATAAGTTATGTGATGCGCTACCCTGATAGTGTGCAGTACGGATCTTAAGGCTAATGTAATAATAGAGGGAGGTGAATAGTATTTCTAAATTTGTATATAAATTTACTTTGCGATTATCAAATTTAACAATATAGAACTAGAATCAAAAGCAGTAATATAATAAATCAAGTAAATAAAAGCAATAAAATAAAGAGAAGGCACAAAGATTTTATATTGGTTCAGATTTACAATCCTATATTCAGTCATGTATCCCATATACAATTTTACTATTACTAACTTGCACTTTCATGGATGGAAGCAAAAAATTACAACTTGGTTTTGAACCAAGTAGCAAGTAACACATAACGTGACTTTTCCATGAGTGGCATGACTCAACTAACCTATTGTTAACCCAAAAATGGACCAACACTCTGGTTTGAGTATGAAAGCACCAGCCCAATTTATCAAGGTAAATAAAATAGAAAAAGTAATAGTAAATAGTAGAAAAGGCAAAGAGACAAGAGATTTTTATAGTGGTTCTGCTGTTAATGAAGCCTACATCCACTTTATAGATTCTTTTGTTGATTAACTACCATTACAAAGGAGTTTAGATTACAATATAATTCTCCTTTCTTAGATTAGATCAAGCCAGCATTGTTAGAGACAAAAGAAGGATCTCAAATGTCCATTCATGGCTGTTATATAGGAGAAGAAGAGTGAAGAAATAATGTCAGAGCTTTAGCAGAGATCAGATCCCCTCTACTATTACAGATTGGATTTTATTTGTGGGGGTTAGGGAGCATTTGGTCCAGAGCCATTTTACCAAAAGCCTATAGTCATCATGCAGCAGTCGCTCAAGAAGTTTGGGGGTGTTTGGAGCTAACTTTTCGGATCGGTACCGATTCGATTGGATCAGATAGGTACCAATCCAAAAAGTTATGCAATTTTTGAGTCTACTCAATTTGGTGATCTTTCTATCTTATAGTTGAGTGCCTTATCTGAATATCAAGCTGTTTGGAGACAGTTTAATCATCCATCTTCATAGATCATCCAATCCATCCCCTAATAGAAGATCCATCTATAACTCACTCAATACTTACCAAATGATATGAAATTCCATACATGTAATGTACATGAGTAGGAGAGCCTCCAAATCGAATCTCATGAGGATCCAAGCTAAGTATTTGGATTGGCGATGATCCAATTGAGTCGGATTGGCGACGATCCAAACCCTTAGCTTATTTTTGAATCTTCTTCTGGATCATAAGAGATCCAGCCATAACTCAGTCAATACTTAACCAAATGACATAAAACTTCATATATGTAATGTACATGAGCAGGAGAGCCTCCAAATCCGATCTCATGAGGTGGGGCACATTCGTGGGACGGATTTAATCTGTCAAACTAGCTTAATATGGAGGAGATCACAACATGCTCAATACTTATGGGAATTAAATGAAACTTTGTAGGTAGCTTCTAGAGGATGTATGGGACATACACGATGGATCACATGTGGTAGGGCACACTCTAAATGGATCAAATGACCCTATAAGTTTGGATTAGTGCCGATCCGAATTGTTTGGCCAAATGACTTTAATTTTGACGTGTGCCTTCTTCTATGTCTTCTAAATGTTCCCTTTAAAATTTAAAGTCAATTCGAGTCCGTATAAGTTCTGTAGGTTCATTTTAAGTTGCTCCGGTGCAAAAGCGGGTAGGTATTTGAACAAGTCTTCACTTCTTGAACTAGATTACTTGGAATATTACCAAACTTGATAGATGAGCTTAGTACAGGCATAGAAGGGCAATGCAAGTTGTTAGAAGGAGCCAAGAGCCAACATTTCAGATCGGTACCGATCTGATTGGATCAGATCTGGATTGGATCAGTATCGATCCAAAGAGTTAGCGTGATATTAGGCCAAACTTCTTATGTTTCTTTGTCATGTACTTTTAGGCCTTCGGGTCATGTTTTGGGTTGTTCTGAATTAATCAGAAATTTCTAACTCCTTTTGAATTCTGTTGGGTTAAAAACCCAGTTAACACCTATTGGCCAGGTGGCAAGAATACCTGTCTTGACTTTCTTTGGGTGGCAGGACACACCTATACAACCCTGATTTTCTATCGATCGTAGGATGCACCTTTACAAATAAATAGTAGGGTAACATCTACAAGAAATCAAGTCTTTCGATCACTGTTTCAGGCAATCATCAATATAACTTCTTATAGGCCTCTAATATCAATATACCTTTGAATTTTTTAAGGAATTGGATTAGAATAGAGAGTAAATGATAGAGAATTGAGTGCAGACTATTTTACTTTTTCGTAGTTTGCAAATCCATGAAGAAATAGAGAGAAAGAGAGTGGATTCACAAAATTTAAGTATATCTAAGCAAGACGACTTTTCTTTAAAATGTGGGAGAGAGGAGAGAGAAATGATAAAGAATTTTGTTAAAAAATGTTTCCCCTTGTCTTTGTATAGAAGATGAAGCAAAGTGACTTTTCATGAAAGATGTAAGGAAGTTACTGTTTGTTTAAAATGGGAAGTTGCATCTAATTACTAAAATGTTGACATACTCATAATGCATATGTTGTCATATCCTAGTTAAAAATTTCAATTTCTTTACAAAAATTATTTTAACACTTTTAACTTTTAAAACCAACATTTAACATTTATCAAACGACTTTGGAGAATAATATAAAGAGTTTTTAAAGAGAGAATTCAAAGAATTATTGTAGGATCTCTAACAATTATTATTATGACTTGACATACTATAAAACTAAGCGACCGATGTCATGAACTCTTCCCGTCTTTGTTTATTTTGTCTCCTATGTTCTCCTAGCATTTCCTTTGAATCTTCTTTGTTCCTCTTGATATCCTTAATTTGCTAGATTCCTCTTGATTTCCTTGTTTCCTCTTTCTTCTACCTTGTCATGTACTAGAGTTCTTTTATTGATCTGCCATGATTAGTGTACCATATCCCTGCTTGATTATCCCGTAATATATCTTGATAGATTCATGTTTTTCTACACAATATTATACACAATCTTCAAAAACATCGATACCAATATTTATCTAGTTTCTATCATCAAAACCAATACCTATAGTTCTAAAAATCTCCCTCCTTTTGATTATGGCAACATCTAAATATTCTTTAGTAAAATATGAAACAAATATAAATTTAACTCCCACTAAATCCACTAACTCCCCTTATATTTTTAATATTGTAGTTTATACATTTTCTCTCTCCCTTTATCGTCAATAAAAAAGGTGTTAAAACAGCGTAGCTATTGTCATTAGAGAGCATTTATAGAGTAATGAGGTGTATAGAAGATTCTTGGTTAAGTCCTAATTATATGAATTTGTTTCATCGTAATAAAATTTAAGTTTTAAATAGAATAAGTAAATGTGGACTAAGATAACATTAATATACTAATGGAGTGAGTATGAATATCATAGCAAGTATAGGCTTATATACTGAACAAACGTGAATAATTATAATTTAAAATATTCAAAATATAAGGCAATTACAACAAAAAACTAATTTATACACAAAGCACTTAAAATTATGTATGAACAAAAAAATATACACAAAAATAAACCTAAACAGAAATAATTTTTGGAAATTAATTTTTAAAAATTAGCGGGAGGATTTTCAACCATCCTTTGTTAAGGCCAAAGACGTGATTGATTGAGATCACTTCCCAGTCTTGAAGAAGTTCTTTATCAACATCCATGTCTTCATATACTATTTCTTCATATCCAATGTTCTTAGGAATATATACATTATTTTCATTGAGAAAATAAGCGGCATAGCAGCAAAGAGATGTGAATTGCCTTTCTTATTCATATATCATTTATTTTTGATTCATTTCCAGATGTTTTTGGTTGCTCAAGATGGCAAGAAATACTTTATCGAAATTTTACAAAATTTTCTCTAAGTTTTACTTATATTTTTATTGCAATTCTCCTTTTCTTAATTAGTTTTTGAATGGTTATTTAAGAAATAAATGTGTTTATTTGGAAAAGAGGATAAAATATTTTCTTATCTAAAATAATGTTTTTATAGTGTTAAATAAAATTAATAGTTGTTCCTACTAAAATGATTAACTAACCTGTTTAATTTTGAATTATAAAAACTATTTTGATCATTGTATGTCGATATATCATTTGGTCTATGTCAACGTGTAGACATTTGTTACTTGTATGCATGTGGTTTTCTGTATGTCGACATATACAATATTTTTAGCCTTTTTAATCTCTCCTTTATTTTCTGTTTTTTGTATATTTAATTTTTTATTTATTTTTATTTTTATTTTATATATTTCCAGGGAATATAATTTGTTTAATTATCAATATTCAACAATTCAAATGATTGCATTAATTAGAACAAAGTACATCAGCAAAAAGAAAAGAAAATATATCATACTATTAGAAAGAAACTAAAATACAAGTCTAGAAAGAAGTATATACATGAATAAAATATTCTAATTAACCTATTTATATATTTTCTTATAATCAAAATCCTAATTATTTTCATTTATCTTTTATGTATATACATAAATAAAATATTATATATATATATATATATATCATTTTCTACTTGAAATTTCTGTACATTTTTAATTTTGTTACTTAATTCATAATAACTTTAAGTATGCAAATATGTGTAATCCAAATTATCAAAAAAAGGAAAATAAAAGTAAGGTTTAGAGTTATCAAATTATTCATAGCTTTGTTCCTCATCTGTCATAAAGCATAAATATGCATTTTCTGAATTTGAACTTGTGTTGCTTGATGTGGTGTCGAAATTGTCCCAAGTTATTGTGAACTCTCTTTTCCTCTTTTTGAATAAATCTTTGGTTGGAGAGTCCTTTGATTGCTTTAGTGTTGGGCAGTCTCTTTTCTAATGTCTAGTCTTATCGAATTCAAAACACTTTACAGAACTTCTAGAGTTGTTGTTGTCCATCCATCTGAACTTGTCCATCCATCTGAACTTGTCCCTCTTTCTATACTTTAAAAATCTTATGAAATTCCATGCCATAAATTCTATTCATCGTCATTATTTAATCTTTGTTCATCAGTTGTAGTGTTGAAAGCGAGCGACTTCTTTTCATTTTTCTTGGCTTTCCTTTCTTCCCTGTAACTAAACTTTATATGATATAAATTACCTATTAACTCTTCTACTTCATAACACTTCTATTGCTGAAGTCTTTTGCCTAGTGAAATTAAAGCATGCAATATATCATGAAATCTAGAATACATATAAAAATTGGACCCATTGGGTTTCATTTTAAATAACTAAAACATGTTAGTTAACATAGAGATTTTGGTTTGTTTGACATTATTGCACATTTACAAAGAGGTACTCTATTGAATTCATTTTTATCTACGACATAGAATAAAATATTCACTTCCTTTGAATTTTTGAGTGTTTATGCCTTTTGATCATTAGACCATTGTGCATAATTAGTTTGGGGCTCGGTGTATTCATTTGTTTTATATTCCACATATCTAAATCATTAGATTAGAAATAAATTTTCATCATACATAACCAATAAGCATAATTACGACCATTACAAAGTGGTTGTCTAGCAATAGATTGTCCTTCTACAAAAGTGTTAAACAAGGCATTTGCTTATTGATCGTTTAAATTTTTCAAAGCTCATATTACAAATTTTTAAAAACCAAAATGCTCAGATACTGAATGTGGGGTACGTGGTATGCTATTTTGATACTGTATGGAATGTATCTTAAGGATAATATAACACAAGAGTGGGGGATGAATAATATACTCAAACTTATTATCAATCTACCTACGTTGTGATTATCCAATTTAGCAGTAGAATATTAAAATCATATGATGTAATATAAAAAATGCAGCGAATGTAACGACCCGCACCTTCGGACGTACCAATCCAAAGTCCAGAAATGACATTTGAACTCGCATCGTGTCAAGTAGTATAAATCGTTAGGTTTTTAAGGTTTGCATGATACAGAGGTAGTTACAATTATAATGTATTATACACTCTCAGACCTCATAGCAAAAGAAAATAAAATATAAATACTGAAAATAATCCAAAATAACACGGTCTCACAAGAACCATCGTCCGCACGAGTGCTAATAAAATAGAGTCCAAATTGTTGACAAGAAAACTTGTCAACACCACAAATTGAAATTCAGAGAATGAGTGATGCTTTTGAATCCCCCTTTCGAACGAAAGAAGGCTGCCAACACGTTTCAGGTTGATAAAGATGGTTAAAGACATGCCTTTGGCACATTTCGACGTAGTCAAAAGGTGGATTCTTCTATGGAAAATGTTTTCGAATTGGTTGGATAATAACCCAGTCGAAGCAACCTTTTGACACAGTCAAGTGGACTTAGGTTAGGAACTTAAAAATTTCTGGAAATGGTGGAGCAAGAAGGGTTTTGACTTAGTAGAAAGAGGTAATAGTTTCTATCTTGTAGATTTGAGCAAAGGCTTCTAGGAAATATAAGTTCTAGGGGTTTGGACCCAGTCGAAGGAAGTCTTTTCGATTAATTTGGCTGCCGGTTGACATATTCATTTAGAATAAGAGATTTAGAGTTGCTATGAAATCAAGATTATGTCAAGACCACTTTTTATTGAACTCAATTGCACCAATTAACCAATTCCCCAATTTGATTTGGGAATTAGTGTTTTCAGGCTCTTTTTTTATACAAGTGAAGGGTGAAAGAAATCAGATCCCATCCAACTGACCTCTAGGGTCAATTTTCAGGTGCGGGTTTGGACCTTTCAACCCTAATCTTTCGACAAGGTCGAAATATCAAACTCTTTGCTTTCCTATGCATCCAATGAGTCCTACGTTTTGACCTAATCGAAAGGGTTTCAGTCAATTTCCCTCTACCACTGGAGGTTGGGCTTCTCTTGCCTTGTTTCCTTTTGACTTTTTCGAAAGGTGCTGCTTGATAGCTTCCAGCCTCGTCGAAAGCTCTATTGATGTGCTTTTGACTTGAATGTTAATGTACCGAATATATTGACCTAGGCGCTAGCCTTCGATGCTATCGAAACATGCCTTCTTTTGGCTTTGATTGAGTCGATATACCTAAAAGGCTTTGTTGTAAATGGTTTCCTTCGAAAGCTTCTGCTCTAACTAATTTGGAACCTTATAACTTTGTGGTAATGGACGTACAGTTCTTCTTTCATAGGTGAGAGTGGCCCTAACCATTTCGAAAGGCTATATATGCTTTCGAAAGGGCTGATTTGGTTGAACATATCTCTGGCGGAAGTGAATGAAGGCGAAACCAAGATGTTTCGAATGGTTTGGCACAAAATGTAGAGAGCTTGCTATCTATTGCCCTCGATTGGTGTCTTTTGAGCACTTTGGATGTAGTTAACATGTTTGCCATTGCTTTAAAGGAAGCCTTCGATCTCATCGAAAGCTTTATGCTTTCTCTTTTGTGACGTCCTCTTGATCTCTCCGAAAGGTGCTGTCGGACTCTCATTTTCTTGTCGAAATCTATATTTAAATATATTGTCCAATGCTTAATGATTTTGTCTATGTTTTTTCCTCTTCTTTCATACCTTTTATCTTGTGAATATTTTATGGATAACATTCAGCCATCTAGTATGAAAGAAGCATTTTTTATTTAGAACAAAAGCTCCAAGGAACTTATATCTCTATTTTCTACAAAGTAGATAATACCTTTGATTAGAATTGTAACCTTATTATGAGAACCTAAAGAGTAATTTTGAACTTATGAAGTCAATCTTCAAGATGTCATTTGGTAATATTTTCAGATAAAATACTCTAAAAAATTCATGATTAAACTTCTTTTATTAAGAATGTGGAATAATATCACTTGATTTGCAGACTTTGACTCAAGTAAACGAACCTTTGGAGAAAGTTTACTTTGTACTCTTGATATTCCTTTCTTGAATAACGTTTCTTCTAACCTATAGAAAATAATATCCGTGCTTTGGTGACCTTATCTCATCCCTTTGTTATAATTCCATTCTTATTCCTGCTGTGATGCCCCACCTCATACCCACGCTAGCCAAGGACACTACGGGGTAATGCCATCGACTAACGCGGAGAATAAGGCTGTTTAGGAGCGACCATCTATAGCCTTGATCTAACTATCTATTGAATACATCGACAATTGTCATACAAGAATATCGACATATCCAATGAATACTTAAAACAAAACCATAGGTGGCTGGAGGATCTATCAGAACAGAATATAACAACTCAAATGTAATATACGTCACAGAACAGTAAATCATCATATACGCATATACAGATACATAACAGAGTGTACAAACTGATACATGTCAAGTGGTATATCAAACCACAATATACAGACGCGTCAAAAAAATACATATCAGAGTTACAACAAAAAGGACTACACAAAAAGCTTTAACAAAAAGGAGCAAGCAGGATAGTCCATGCGGAAGCAAAATAGGCCAAGTCCAAATGCACCTAACCTAAAACATCTCGGTCTGACCCGAGTATAAATACACGGGTCAGTCTAGCTAAACAAATCAGTTAGAAATCTGAACAACAATAAACCTGTAAGGTCATAAAGTATAACAAATATCTCTAAAAGAGATACAACAATCATCTAACAAAAGATGAATCATAACAAGATAAGCCTTATATCATCGGCAATACAAATGAACAAAGGATATGAATATCCCAAAACAAGCCAAAAAGGCAATAACAAATACTAATGAAGGTAACACAAGTTCCACAAGGTAATTGCTATATTGTGCGGCTCGAAAAGACCAACACCAAAGGGCGATACCTAGGGAATATACATATCAATGAAACATCAGAAAATTGCACATGCTCCGTACTGTATAAACAAGGATCTATGAGCCCGAAGACTCCAAACCCAATATCACTCGAGCGGTGACGAATGACCAACTCCAAAAGCGATACAATAGGGCAACAAACCTGAAGGTACAAACCCAAAGGCAACATACCCGAAGGCAACAAACCTGAAGGAGACAGTCCGAAGACACTATCCCAAAGGCAACAAACCGTAGTGGTGAAGGTCTGGAGGCCCAGTACTGGACACCACTAACTGGCAGAATGTGCCATAACTCTCAAAAAGGAATCCAAAAAGTGGTAACGTGAGTCCCATAACCACCCATTCGCACTAAACGGTTTACTATCCGTTAGTCAATTTCACACTCAAAGCAGTACAAAGTTTACCTCATCTCATCGGTAAACCAGACCAAAGGCCAAAACAATCAATCGAATAGGGCGGGGATTAATCGGAAAGATAAATGCGCGGATTCATGGTCCGTGTTTTACCTAACCATTTAATCACCTTTCCACTTCGTTCGAAGTGCAGAAGAGTGTATACTTTACTTAGCAACTAGTTGGAGAAAGTGGATTTTTAATCGTTTGAAAACACTATAAGAAATAGCCTTTGAAACTCTCCTATTATGGAGTAATTAATTTAATATTTAAAATAATACTAAGTAATAATTTCAAAAGCTAATTTGATGGAAAATCACTTTAAAATGATTTATAAAATCCGTGCACAAAATCTAAAAAGAAGCCATCAAAGTCAATCGTGAAAGATAACAGCAGACCAAGTCGACAAAAGTCGATAAACAATGGAACATCAATCAAAAACTAGGCAATCAGGCAAAACAGGGGGATCCCAGACGTCTGAGGGGTCCATTCAGACGTCTGGTTTTGGCCTCTGGAATTTTTCCAGAAAACCCAACCAGACGTCTGGTCATGCAAACCAGACTTCCGAAACCATTCAGACGTCTGAACTTTGGGATCAGACGTCTAAGACTGGTTTCTGACTTTTCTTCATTCGGCCGTATGCTTATATTTCCACTCTAGGTTCAAACCCAGACGTCTGAGCTTGGTTACCAGACGTCTGGTCACTTGGTCTGGGCAACAATTTTCCTAGGCCAAAGTGGCCAAAACATACCGGAACGAATCGATCCAAATCCAAAGCAATAGACATGAACAAAGGTTAGAAATCCATATCCAACCACATAAAAACAATAGACTTAGATGTGAGTTCCAAAAAATCACCTTTTTAACTCGAAAACAAAGATGAGAAGACCAATTGCAAGGAAACAACCAACCACTCTCCACTTCAACTCTACAAGATTCAATCTAAGATCAAAACGAGTATTTTCCTAAGTTAGGTTTAGGAAACCTTCTGAAATTGAAGGAAGAAAGAGTTGGAGAAGATGAAGAGAGGCTCACCAATAGCTTCACCTTGATTTTGGAGCAAGAATTCAAGTTTGCAAGAAGAACTAGGGCTTGAATTTCTAATTCCTCTTCCTTTCCCCCATTTTCAGTTTTAGCTTGAGTTTAGAAGTGAAAATGAGTGAATGGAAGGAGAGGGGACTGAGCTAGGTTATTAAGCTAGCAAGTGGGCTGAACCCAAACCCAAAACCCAATAGAAAAAGTAGCAAAATTCAACTTACTCCAAACATATCAAAGTTTATACACAAAATGATCGCAAATTCCATTTTGGACTCAATGGAAATAGTATCGAGCCCCAATTCGACCGTTTGCAAAAAGTAGCTTTTTGGACCCAAAAATTCGACTAACGACGCTTTATTTAAATAAAACATTTAAATATATAATCATTAAATATGCGGGTTGTTACACCTGCACTATTGGTTATTGGCTTCTATTCAGTGAAAACTAGTATAGAATTTAGATTCAAATCATCAAGAAAATTCAACGAGGGAATTCAAGAATTAGTAAACTAGAAGTTCAATAAGGATTTATCACAAAAATCTATATGGGAAACTAGGAACGTGAAATTTGAAAATCACCATGAAAATTTACAAACACCCCTAGAATTCAAAAGTTCGACATTGAATCATCATAAACCAAAGTAATGAAATCAGGAATTTGAAATTCATAACTCATCATCGAAGTCTACAAGGAAATGTAGGGTCCACCAAATCGAAAAATCGATAAGGAATCATCAAAATTCTAAAAAGGAAATGAGGAACACAAAATTCATGAATAATTTTAAATCTAGAAACTCAAAATTCATTATATCAAAAATTCAGTAAGATATTCGATAAGAGATCAATAAGAGATCATCAAAGATCCATTGTGGAAATTAGGAATAAAAAATTCACCAATCATCGTAAAAATTCAAAACAAAATTAGGAATTCACTAAATTAGAAATCTCGTAAGGGATTACCAAACATTCAATAAGGAAATTGGAAATTCACAACTCTTTACGAAGATCAACAGAGAATTTTAGAATTCACCAAACCGAGAATTTAATAAAGATCATCACAAATCTAAGTAAGGAAATCAGGAATGTGAAATTCATCAATCACCACAAAAATAAACAAGGAAATTTAGGTTTCATTAAAATGGAAGTTCATTAGAAACCGTAAAACTCAAGAATTCAGGAATATAATCACAAACCTATTAGGATTGCATCTATCAAACAATCTACTAAATATTCATTCTAATTCAAAGTTTGAAAATCAATGGATAATTCATGAATTATCATGGAAACCCAATAAGAGAGTTAAGAAATCATGAATTCATAAAAATAAAAATCAATAGGAAACAAATGAGGAAACTTAATGTAAAAAGTCCTTAAATCATCACAAAAGTCAATGAGGGAATTGAGAATTCATCAAACCAGGAATTCAGTAAGAAATCACAATAGAAATTCACTAGTAAATCATCACAAAGGTCAATAAAGGAGTTTGGGATTGACAAAACCCCAAAATGAAATCATAATGAAAAGAAACTAAAGTTTATGTAATTAGGAATTATACCAAAATTTCGTCAGGATCCTATCTAACGAACAGATTATTAAAAATTCATCCAATATAAGCACAACATTATAAATTTGCCCATTAAAGGTAAATTTAATAAGTTTAAGAAAATGATTCCTAGACCTATAAGTTAGTAGTGAGTAGTTCAGTAAAGTTATGTAATCATTTGGAATAGTGGTTCCATACATAACATCTAAACTCCTCTATTCCAAGGGGCTACCTTACTTATGGGAATTCAGGAGTGGCTTATTCAATTTAGTCTTCGAGTGAAGTCTTTTTATCATTAGTGATGTGACGACCGCCCATGACTCCTGCACTAAACAAGGAAATAGTGCGCTGAAAGGTGTGCCCGGCAACCATAGACGATCATCAAGGTAAGGTAAACACAGAATAGTCTATCGTATTACTCACAGCGCATGGATAAAATACAATAGAAAAGTATACATAGTGAAGCTCCATCGAACAGAATCTCATCATATAAACTCATAATAGTTTGGTACAACAATCTAAAAAGTCAATACAGCAAGCCTCACTACATATCACTCAGAGAATCATACAAACAGCGGAACATCCAGTACATATAGTAAGAAAAACAATATGCAAAAGCCTCCAGCTCGTCTTCGTCATCAGCATCGTTGGTCACTAAGAACAGCACCTGTCACCTGCTACCTAGTCTACCCATCCCAAAACGGATGAACAGCCCAAGGTAATAAGAGTTGAACATAAAACCTTGAGTCAGACAAAAGTCCTAGTGAGCAGTAAATCAACTATCAAACATACCAAAAGAGCATAAAGGGTAAAAAGGAATAGGAACCCAACCATCCCACTCCACCTCTTTCTACAGTGATAGCCCCCAGACCCACTAAGCAGAAATAAACATAGCAAAGCAGACATTTAAAGTAAAACAATTATCACTCGAGTCAAGGCCGATGTTTTCCAAGCACAAACCCCCAAGGCCTAAACCAAGATCAGATAAGCACCCACAAAACATCGCTCTTGAGACCGAGTGACGATACAGCCATAGCATCCAAACATCCATGACTCTGGCTATCACTGTTATCATTGCTTTGATATCACCGTTAATTGAATGACCGGCTCATTATTTCATCCGTCCGTCAAGGGCTAATGGTAACCCCGGTTCTAGACATAACTCCGCACGTCATCGTGACCCGTGCCTAGGACTATCGAATCTGCCCAGAGTACTAGACCATTAACTATTAGTCTTGGGACTATCAAATCTGCCCAGCGTACTCTTGCTTTGAGCATGCTAGAACCTTCAACAACGATGAGATCTCAGCCTTCTAGTCATCCTCCTCGACGACTATTTCCATACTAGCTCAAGCACCTCTCAAGCCAACCATTATCCACAAACTCGAACCATATCACCGAGTTATCAACATGCTTGGGATGATCCCGTCTGGATTAAACCAAGGCTTTCTCATATCATGCTTTGCTTCATCGCATCATAGCAAAGTCCCATCTCAACATCATGCTTTGCCTCATTGCATCATAGCAAAGTCCCATCTCAACATCATCATCAAATCTATCCATATGAGCTTTTTCATCCGCTTCATATGCCACGGGCAGCTTTCCTTATTCAAGAGCCTTTTCACTTAGCTTTTGAATCATCTTCGACCAACTTTTCCAAATCAAATCATCAATCAACTAATTTATAACAATCAATCAAATCAATCATTAATCCAAGTAATCAATCATTCAAACAAGATCTAAATAAACAGTTATAACAATAATGGAAATTTCGTAAATAAAGAGTCCAAATCTAACAAGCATGAATTCTAAGTAATATCTTGTGAATGAACTAGCATAGGTTAAAATGTAGTAAAGTGGATATCAAAACTTTATGAACAATGGATCTACATGCAGACTTAAGGAAAATGCATGAAATCACTATTTTTAACACACAAACAAGCCACCGATCCAATATACTCCTTTGGGTCCGTGTGAGAGATAACCACCACTCACCGAATCACCTAAACACCTCAGATGCAACAAACTCCAGATTTGGACAGCAAAGGATCTAGCTCGATCCGCCAAAACTCCGCTTCAAACGATGAAATCTCTCTTCAATGGATGTAGATCTTCAATCTAAGCTCTTGGATCTTCGATTTGATCTTCAATTTGGATGGAAGGAAGCACAAGATTAAAGTGGAGAAAAGAAGTGAAGAAGTATTGTAGTCGAGCCCTCAAAATAGCAGCACTTCGTCGCTTCAAAATCCGGATCCCAAAAAGTGAGATAAGGCCGTGTATTTATAGGCCAAACCTATGAGTCGTTCGCCCCCTTAAGTCGGTCACGACTTAACAAGGCCTCACGACCTACCGACTCATCAATCCCACGGCCTACCGACTCATGCCTCTACGCGGCCTAACACAAACACGGCTCAACACACACGCGACCTAACATGCAAGTCGCGTTCCTTCCTAAGTTGTCTGGACGACTTAACAACCTACCGACTCACGACTCATGCGACTTACGACCTAACTACACACACGACTTAGCGACCCATCGACCTAACACCCTTGCCTTCATGCGACCTACGACCTACGACCTAAGCCTTATCTCGTCCATGACTTAACTACAAACACAGGCTCTCACGACCTAAGCCATCTTCCTTAAGCCGTCCAACCAACCTATCTCCCTCTTAAGTCGCTTAACCCCTTAAGCCGCTAATCACTAGGTCTCTTACTAACTTAAGCCGTTAACTCCTAAGTTGTTAGTTCCCTTAGGTCGCTCCATCCCCTAAGTCGGTCACTCCTATAGGTCGCTCCAACTCCTAAGTCGCTCCATCGACTTATGCTACGACACGACCTAACCCTGGACGACTCATCTCTGGACGACTTAAGCTCCGAATGACTTAAATTCTGAACGACTTAACAACACTAACAACCTAATGACAACAATTCTACGATCCTTCGATCCGTAAAAATACGGGTCGTTACATTCTCTCCCTCTTAGGAATTTCGCCCCCGAAATTCCAAACAAACAAGAGCAACCAAAACTACTCTGCATGCCTACCATCCATAACAATCAACAAACCATGCATCCAATTACTAGCCTAGCATGCAGAATTCTAAGACTAGAACAAGTTACAAATTCATGAGATGTCACGACACCTTAGGACCATACCTCGAAGAGTTCAGGATGATTTGCCTTCATCCTCTCTTCCTCCTCCCATGTACATTCGTTAACATCATCACTCCATTGTACCTTGAGCAACCTGACTACCTTCCTCCTAAGCTGTTTCGTGTCAGTTTCCACAACACGAAGCGGCTTACGAGGTCTCTTATCAACTGAATCAACCTCAAAATCTTCACAGCTATCAACAGAAACCACTGCATTCGAGTCGTGCACATACTTCCGTAAATACGATACGTGAAAAACATTGTGCACACCCGACATCCTTTCTGGTAAATCCAATTTATAAGCGAGCTTTCCAATTCGCCCGACGATCGGGAATGGTCCAACAAATCTCGGAGTCAATTTTCCTTTCTTCCCGAATCGAATAACATTCTTCAGTGGAGAAATCTTCACAAAAACCATATCACCTACGCCGAATTCAAAATCCTTACGACGCTTATCGGCATAACTTTTCTGACGGTCATGGGCTGCCTTCATTCGTCGCCGAATGATCTCTATACAATCAGAAGTCTGTCGAATCATTTCTGGCCCAAGTATTAACTTTTCTCCTGTTTCCAACCAACATGTCGGAGAGTTACACGGTCTTCCATACAATGCTTCATACGGTGCCATACCAATGCTTGACTGGTAACTGTTATTATACGAGAATTCCACCAAATGAAGATACTCTTCCCATGATCCTCCGAAGTCCAAAACACATGCTCTGAGGAGATCTTCCAAAACTTGGTTGACTCTCTCGGTCTGACCATCTGTTTGGGGGTGATAAGCTGTACTCAAACACAACTCGGTTCCCAAAACTTCCTGGAAGCTCTTCCAAAATCTACTAGTGAACAATGGGTCTCGATCGCTCACTATACTCTTCGGAATACCATGGAATCGAACTATCCACTTAACATACAACTCAGCCAATTTCGATGCAGTCCTAGTTGATCGAACATGAATGAATCTTGCACTCTTAGTCAATCGATCTACGATGACCCAAATCCCTTCATTTCCTGCTCTGGTTCTAGGTAGCCCATCGATAAAATCCATCGATATTTGCTCCCACTTCCATGTAGGAACTTCTAATGGCTGAAGTAATCCACTGGGCTTCTTCTGCTCGGCTTTTACCAACTGGAAGTTCATGCATTTGGAAATAAAATTTCCAACATCCTTCTTCATACCTTCCCAGTAATAGGTTCTCTTCATATCTTGATACATCTTATTTCCACCTGGACGAATTGTCAACTTCGAGTGACGACTCTCCCTTAAAACTTCATCTCTCAATTCATCTATATCGGGAACAACTAGTCGTCCTTGTTTCCGAAGCCAACCCTCTCGATCGACCTCGAATCCTTTATCCTTCTCTGGATCCAATCCAGATTCCAAATCACGGATAATCTTGACAAGCTTATCGTCTCGCTTTTGGCTCTCACTAATTCTTTCCACAAGAGTAGGTCTTATCGATAAGTTTGCCAACATCTCAGGTTCCAATTCACATCTAGGCCTGAAGTCAAATCCAGCCAAAAACTCGAGACTCTTCCATTCAGAAAACATGGCTCCCAATCCTGCACGTCTTCGACTTAACGCATCTGCCACTGCGTTACCTTTTCCCGGAGTATAGGCTATACCAAAATCATATGATGCTAAAAACTCTAGCCATCGTTGCTGTCGGAGATTCAAATCCTTTTGGGAGAAAAGATACTTCAATGACTTATGATCTGTAAACAACTCGAATCGAACTCCCAATAGGTAATGTCTCCACATCTTCAGAGCAAATACAATTGCCGCTAACTCCAAATCATGAGTCGGATAATTCCTTTCATGCATCTTCAGTTGTCGACTTGCATATGCAACAACTTTATCCTTCTGCATTAGCACTGCCCCAAGTCCAGTACCACATGCATCGGTGTAAACCACCATCTCACCATTTCCACTTGGAATAGTCAAAACAGGAGCGCTTGCTAGTCGCTCTTTTAGGATTCCGAAAGCTTGCTCACACTTAGCACCCCATCTGAATACTTGGTTCTTTTTCGTCAATCCTGTTAATGGTGTAGCTATCTTGGAAAAGTCTTTGATAAATCGACGATAGTATCCTGCTAATCCAAGAAAACTTCTCACATCAGATGCATTCTTAGGTCTAACCCAATCCTGGATTGCTGCCACCTTGGCGGGATCAACCGCTATTCCACTTCCAGAGATAACATGGCCTAAGAACCTCACTTCGCTCTTCCAGAAGTGACACTTCGAAAACTTAGCCCCCGGCTGTTGTTTCCGCAAGATTTCCAAAACAATCCTCAAGTGCGTCTTGTGCTCTTCTTCAGTTCTGGAATAAATCAAAATATCATCTACGAACACAAGTACGAACTTGTTCAACTGATTCCTGAACACTCTATTCATAAGATCCACAAAATATGCTGGTGCATTGGTCAATCCAAACGGCATTACCAGCCACTCAAAGAAACCAGATGGTGTCCTAAAAGCAGTCTTCGGCACACTATCCTTTGCCACTCTCAACTGGTGAAATCCCGTTGCCAAATCCATCTGAGAAAACACCTTAGCTTCGTGAAGCTGATCAAACAAGTCATCTATTCTCGGCAATGGATACTTGTTCTTCTTAGTCACTTTATTCAGCTCACGATAATCCACACACAACCTCAACGATCCATCTGCTTTGGTTGCAAACACAACTGGTGCACCCCATTCGGACACACTACGCCGAATGAATCCTTTCTATAAAAGATCATCAACTTGCACCTTTAACTCTTGCTGTTCCCTAGGCGCCATCCGCCTAAGAGGCATCACAACAGGTCTGGCTCTTTCAACTATATCGATACGAAACTCGATCTCTCTATGCGGCGGTAACCCTTTGACCTCATCAAATACATCCTCAAATCCATTTACGACTGGCACCGATGACAGTCCATCCCGTGAAACAACCGGCGAATACATGAAGCTCATGAAGACGCCTTCTTCATGCTTACATCGTATCACAACCCTTCGCCCCTCCACATTCTCGACTGTCACCTCCATCCTCTTACAATCAACCCTTGCCGCATACTTCCTAAGCCACTCCATACCCAAAATAATCCCAAACCCCACAAAGTTCAGAACAAAACAATCACAAACAAAAGAGCAATCATGACTCGATACAACCAGACCACGACATACCATACACAAACAAGACGAACCCCCAACTGGATTAGTCACAACCAATGGTCTATCAACAATATCCGGTTCCAAACCCAACCGGCCTACAAGTTCGTTACAAACAAAAGAATGCGACGCCCCAGTATCGAACAACACTCTAACTGGAACACCACAAATGGAAAGAGTACCTTGTACCACCACACTCTTTCCTTTCTCTTCCGCCATAGGAGCTTTTGAAGATGATGGCACAGCCCCCAAAGCATAAGCTTGCACAATCTGCTTGTCCTTCCTCGGTTCCGGACAATTCTTCCTGATATGTCCCAGCTTGTCACAGTTGTGGCACTTCACCGGCACTCTCGGATTCTTACAATCTCTGGAGAGATGACCCTTCTGCTGACAGTTGTAGCAGGTTACTTCACCCTTCGGCTTCTTCTGGCCATCCTTACCCTTCTGCTGCTGCTGCTTTCTCTTCTTGTTTCCACCCTGCTGTGGTTTAGATTCCTCCTTAGTCACAGCAACATCAGATCCTTCCTTAGGAAACAGATTCTCGTGCCTGAGAGCCTTCTCCACAAGCTTCTCAAACGGATCGTCCAAATGATCCACCAACTGTCTCCCAAGATAAGTGTCCAAACCTGTCACAAACTTCTCATTCTTCTGATAAGGAGATTCAATATACGACCGAGCATACTTGGACAAGGCTTCAAACTCAGAAACATACTCAAAAACTGGTCTTCCACCTTGCTTGAGCCCCACAAACTTCTTGAACTGAACAGATTTCTGAGCTGTAGAAATGAACTTAGCCTCAAATCTAGTTTGGAATTGCTCCTAAGTAATTTCTTCCTCTGGAGTATCAATGTTGATAGAGTTCCACCAATCAGAAGCTCTTCCTTGAAGCTGTCTTGATGCAAGCTTCCTCTTAGTTGCATCCTCAATTCCCAAGTCACCAAAGATCCTTCTACAAGCATCTATCCATCTCTGGACTTCAATGGTTGATTCTGTTCCCAAGAAAACCTTTCCTCCAAGAGCAGTATAGTCTTTACACAGCTTAGCAAAATCCACCTGTTTTGGAGTTTGAACTTGAACTCCAACATCTACTGATGGCCCTGGAGCTGGTATTCTTCTCATGATCGAAGTCATCATAGCCTCGAACATAGAAGCATAATCAGCAGCCCCCTCAACAGCACGGCCTTCCCTAGCAGCTTGGCTCTCTCTTCAACTCATTCCTAATATCTATAAGAAAATGATTAATACACCTTAAGAAACAACTGCATAAGAGGTTCAAATCCTTCTAAGCTACTATATTATATATATAGTAATCACCCATCAAAATACAATTACGTCTCTCATACGTGGTTACGTCAGCGAGCGTTGGCTAAAATCGATTAACCAAAGCTCTGATACCAAATGTGACGACCGCCCATGACTCCTGCATTAAACAAGGAAATAGTGCGCTGAAAGGCGTGCCCGACAGCCATGGACGATCATCAAGGTAAGGTAAACACAGAATAGTCTATCGTATTACTCACAGCGCATGGATAAAATACAATAGAAAAGTATACATAGTGAAGCTCCATCGAACAAAATCTCAACATATAAACTCATAATAGTTTGGTACAACAATCTAAAAAGTCAATACAGCAAGCCTCACTAAATATCACTCAGAGAATCATACAAACAGCAGAACATCCAGTACATATAGTAAGAAAAACAATATGCAAAAGCCTCCAGCTCGTCTTTGTCATCAGCATCGTTGGTCACTAAGAACAGCACCTGTCACCTGCTACCTAGTCTGCCATCCCCAAACGGATGAACAGCCCAAGGTAATAAGAGTTGAACATAAAACCTTGAGTCAGACAAAAGTCCTAGTGAGCAGTAAATCAACTATCAAACATACCAAAAGAGCATAAAGGGTAAAAAGGAATAGGAATCCAACCATCCCACTCCACCTCTTTCTACAGTGATAGCCCCCAGACCCACTAAGCAGAAATAAACATAGCAAAGCAGACATTTAAAGTAAAACAATTATCACTCGAGTCAAGGCCGATGTTTTCCAAGCACAAACCCCCAAGGCCTAAACCAAGATCAGATAAGCACCCACAAAACATCGCTCTTGAGACCGAGTGACGATACAGCCATAGCATCCAAACATCCATGACTCTGGCTATCACTGTTATCATTGCTTTGATATCACCGTTAATTGAATGACCGGCTCATTATTTCATCCGTCCGTCAAGGGCTAATGGTAACCCCAGTTCTAGACATAACTCCGCACGTCATCGTGACCCGTGCCTAGGACTATCGAATCTGCCCAGAGTACTAGACCATTAACTATTAGTCTTGGGACTATCAAATCTGCCCAGCGTACTCTTGCTTTGAGCATGCTAGAACCTTCAACAACGATGAGATCTCAGCCTTCTAGTCATCCTCCTCGACGACTATTTCCATACTAGCTCAAGCACCTCTCAAGCCAACCATTATCCACAAACTCGAACCATATCACCGAGTTATCAACATGCTTGGGATGATCCCGTCTGGATTAAACCAAGGCTTTCTCATATCATGCTTTGCTTCATCGCATCATAGCAAAGTCCCATCTCAACATCATGCTTTGCCTCATTGCATCATAGCAAAGTCCCATCTCAACATCATCATCAAATCTATCCATATGAGCTTTTTCATCCGCTTCATATGCCACGGGCAGCTTTCCTTATTCAAGAGCCTTTCCACTTAGCTTTTGAATCATCTTCGACCAACTTTTCCAAATCAAATCATCAATCAACTAATTTATAACAATCAATCAAATCAATCATTAATCTAAGTAATCAATCATTCAAACAAGATCTAAATAAACAGTTATAACAATAATGGAAATTTCGTAAATAAAGAGTCCAAATCTAACAAGCATGAATTCTAAGTAATATCTTGATGAATGAACTAGCATAGGTTAACATGTAGTAAAGTGGATATCAAAAATTTATGAACGATGGACCTACATGCAGACTTAAGGAAAATGCATGAAATCACTATCTTTAACACACAAACAAGCCACCGATCCAATATACTCCTTTGGGTCCGTGTGAGAGATAAACACCACTCACCGAATCACCTAAACACCTCAGAAGTAACAAACTCCAGATCTGGACAGCAAAGGATCTAGCTCGATCCGCCAAAACTCCGCTTCAAACGATGAAATCTCTCTTCAATGGATGGAGATCTTCAATCTAAGCTCTTGGATCTTCGATTTGATCTTCAATTTGGATGGAACGAAGCACAAGATTAAAGTGGAGAAAATAAGTGAGGAAGTGTTGTAGTCGAGCCCTCAAAATAGCAGCACTTCGTCGCTTCAAAATCCGGATCCCAAAAAGTGAGATAAGGCCGTGTATTTATAGGCCAAACCTATGAGTCGTTCGCCCCCTTAAGTCGGTCACGACTTAACAAGGCCTCACGACCTACCGACTCATCAATCCCACGGCCTACCGACTCATGCCTCTACGTGGCCTAACACAAACACGGCTCAACACACACGCGACCTAACATGCAAGCCGCGTTCCTTCCTAAGTCGTCTGGATGACTTAACAACCTACCGACTCACGACTCAACGACTCATGCGACTTACGACCTAACTACACACACGACTTAGCGACCCAGCGACCTAACACCCTTGCCTTCATGCGACCTACGACCTAAGCCTTATCTCATCCACGACTTAACTACAAACACAGGGTCTCATGACCTAAACTTCAACGACCTAAGCCATCTTCCTTAAGCCGTCCAACCAACCTATCTCCCTCTTAGGTCGCTTAACCCCTTAAGCCGCTAATCACTAGTTCGCTTACTAACTTAAGCCGTTAACTCCTAGGTCGTTAGTTCCCTTAGGTCACTCCTTCCCCTAAGTCGGTCACTCCTATAGGTCGTTCCAACTCCTAAGTCGCTCCACCGACTTATGCTACGACACAACCTAACCCTGGACGACTCATCTCTGGACGACTTAAGCTCCGAACGACTTAAATTCTGAACGACTTAACAACACTAACAACCTAATGACAACAATTCTACGATCCTTCGATCCGTAAAAATACGGGTCGTTACAAGTGATAATTTGTTGTCAATTCCATTCTTCTGGTTTTTGTATAGATCTTTAACTTTTTTACATCATTATGGATTCCTTTTTCCAAATTCTGGTCTCGTGTTTCATTTTAGGATGCACGTTTCTTAATCCTTTGATATGGAAATTATTTCTCAAGCATTGGAATTTTAAGATTTATTAGCCTATATTTTGTCTTTTCTGGTTATGATCTTAGATTCTTTGTCGTTTCAGGTTTTGGCGTTGAACACCTTTATCTTTTTGCCTTTGTGAGTATCCCCTTCTAGGATTTCAATGTCCTAATTGATGGATGGGTTTCTTTTTTTGACCTTTTATCCTTTTGGGTTTTGACCTTTGTTTTGAATTGTAGATATCTTTGTCCTTCTTCATTCGTATGATGACTCCTTTGGGCTTCATCTTTATCTTAGATGGTGGATAAATTTCTTTCTTTAACCCTTTATTCTCTTGGGTTTCGACTTTCATTCTGAGTTGTAGACATCTCTGTCTTTCTTTATATGTTTGGTTCCTCTTCTTAGCTTCCCTTGGTTCTAACGGTTTAGTGTATGCTAGGTTGACCTACCTCCATAAGGTTGCTGATAAGTGATTTACCTGACCCTCCCCTAAGAGGTGATATAAACGTTAGGGGTTTTCTAACTTTATGGGTGCATATCCTGACCCTCCCCTAAGTGGTGATTGGGATGTTAGGTGTTTTCTGATTTTGTGGGTGCTTATCCCGACACTCCCCTAAGAGGTGATGTGGACGTTGGGTTTTTTTAAGAGTTTTTATCCCTCCCTCTATGAGGTGCCTTTGGTAAGGGCTTAAGAGGATTTGACCCTTCCTCCTAGAGGTGCCTTTGCCAAGGGCTTTTTTAGAGGTTTTGACTCTCCCTCTAGGAGGTCTCTTTGGTAAGGGCTAAAAATTGTTTTCTCATAATGGAAATACGAATCCCAAATAAAAGACTAAGAGGTCATGATTCATGAACCTGCAATTTTTTAAGAGAGTATAGGATTCCTTTGTTTTAGTTTTTATCAATGATCTTTTGACAACTTTAAAACTTTTCATGAAAAGGTATGAATAGGCTTCCTCTGGCTAATGCTTTTTAGAAAACTTTGGGATATCAAGACTACTTGCTTAAAAATATTTTGTGTGCATTCACTAATGCTATATAATATCTTTCAAAGTTTAGTTTTTGAAATATAGATATTTGTCCTCTAGTCATGGGGTAATTGGAAATAGTTTTCTTGTGATTATATGTTTGAGAAATTCCTTTTAATTTTTTTTTTCAAAAATAGAGTTGGGATACATAGTTTTTTCCTTTGAGTATATTATCATGTCCTAGTAGGCACTGCTTGGTAATGGAGTAATTTATCTGGAAGCCTTCCTCAAATACTGACTAAGAACTATCAGCGGTAGGTTTCATGAAAGCAGGCCTCTAAATTGTTGATTGAAACATTCATAGTCATCTTGCTTTAGACATTCAAGCTGCCTTTCCCAAGTAGCTAGAAATTTATTGTGCTTCAAGAATGTGTTGAATGCTATGGATTGATTTTGTTTTACCTGTCATAGCACTCGAATTTTAAATATGTACATGTTTAATTTTCAATACAAATCTAAGTATGAATCAAAGTACAAATCAAGTTAAAAAGTTAAAGAAGAAGAGAATTCATAGTTGAACTAATGCTGTAAAGCTTCATAATTTGGTAGGAATCCATATTTTGAAGTTGCTAAGCTGTTTTATTCAGGAGTTTTCTTTATGCTTCTTTAATTAACTCCTTTAAAGTTCCTTTCATGACCATATTTTGAATTATTCCACCTAAAGTGCGACACTCATCGGTCTTATGTCCGTTTTCTTTGTGATAATCACAATAATTTTCCTCTTTTCTGGATTCTAACCGGCTTATCATTTTATGAGTAGTTTAGAAACTTCCTTCATCCTTTATCGAGGCATAAATATGAGAAAGAGGTTGCCGTAAGGCTATATAGTTGGATTTTGGAATTCTCTTCCAAATTCTTCCTCTGTTATCTGAACCTCGGTCGGAATACTAGTAGATCTTTCTCCTTCTATTTCTTGTCTCGATCTTTTCTTATCATGGCTTATTTCTTGTAAATAGACAAATTTGCCTTCTTGGAGATAGAAATATTTTAGATCTTTGCATCCATTGATATAAAGGTCTTTCCAGAATGGTTTTTTCAATCAACCCCGACCGAATCTCCATAAGCTTTTCCTTGTTATACTTCTTGACTTTAATGCCTTTGTATTAAATCTTTTTGAATATTCATCAAGTGATTCTCCTAGTGTTTGTCAGACAGTGGCTAAAAAGCTAAAGTCCATGTTGGATCTTTGAATGCATAAAACTGTGTCACCAATTCATAAGAAAATTGTTTCGAAGAATGCATAAATTTTACTTGGTAATTCTTGTACCATTTGATAGCCGCTCCTTGAAAAGTGGTCGGAAAGAGCTTGCAGCGAATCAACCCTGGAGCATTACGTAAGTCCATTCGTATTTCAAAAGCTGCTAAATGATCTTCTGGGTCGGAAGTTCCATCATACTTCAATTAGTGGATTTAAATGTAAGAAGGGACGCTAATTGCCATTATCTCTTCTGAGAATTGAGTTTTTTGTAGGATAGCATACTTCTCTGGGCTAGAGATTTCCTTTCCCTTTAGTATATCCATCATTATTTGGTGTAGGAGGTCTTCTTGGTCGGTTCCATTTTTATGGCAACTTTCGCTGTTTCTTTGGATTAGGCTATTTGATTTCCTGAAAGACCTTTTTGCTTCACTTTCTTGGTAACTCTTGGACTTTTATCTCATTTGGAGGTTGCGCTTCATCCTCTTCTTCCACAATCTTTAGTGAGTCTTGAGATGGAGCTCTTTTGAAAAGTTTTTGCATCGCCATCATTTGTTATTGTAGATTTTGGACTTCAATCTCATTGTTTTCTAATCTTATTAAGGTTGATGGTTGCCCAAATTCCATATTCTTTAAGTTGAAGTTTGGGACTATATTATTTTCCAAAGTTGACTGTGGCATAGCTCCTTCATTTTAGATATCAATATTATTCATGGCTCCTTCCATCTTCTTATTATGGGACAGAGTGCCCTTATGCAATTAACCTGTGATGAAAGTTATCGAGGACCGAATGTTTACGCCCTCCCTCTAGTGCCAAAAATGTTGACAAGGAAACTTTTCAACACCACAAATTGAACTTCAGAGAATGAGTGATGCTTTCGAAACCTCCTTTCGAACGAATAAAGGTTGGTAACACATTTTAGGCTGATAAAGATGGTCAAAGACTCGCCTTTAGCACCTTCGACACAGTCCAAAGGTGGATTCTTCTATGGAAAATCTTTCCGAATTGGTTGGATAATGACCCAGTCGAATTGCAACATCCTGTATCTAGAGGCCAAAAGCTAAGATCTACAAAAGCTGCAGTTATCCATAATATTAACTTCTGGTGACAAAACGGTAAAGCTAATGTATCATAATATCAGAAGCATTTGAATATGAACAAAATCGTAGATTTTCGAAAAAAACATTTTACTGATTATATTTCAAAACAAATTCATATCCAAATTACATAATTCCATAATCATTTTCCAAGTAAAGGTAAAATATAATCATTACAAAAATACAGCAAAAGCGACATATGACGATGCCCCATTGGTTGATTAGAGCCAATATAGTAATATCTTACTTAATATACATAGCGGAATCAAAACAAGGTAAAATATATCTCCTAATTAGCTATCCGCCAGCCACCTGCTCGTCTCCGAAAGCTTTATTTGCCAAAATTTCTAAAACCCGAAACTCTTAACCCTCAGCCTACTCAAATCCAATTTTGAGCACTCGAGGGTTTAATGGGAAACAAAATCTTTGAGTTAGACATAAATCCTGGTGTGAATAATACTTTTACATCCTAGTTTACTGATATTAATTGAGACCACGCCCTTAGCGAAACGGGTTTCCTCTTACTAATATCCTCTTTAAAACATATATTTTGCAAAAAATTTCCCGCAACCAAACCAGTTAATCAAACTGATATAATGATGACAACAATAGCTAAGTCCGTTAAGCTATAATCAGGTAGCTAATGAACTATCTGTCCATAAGTAGTAAATGAACCATCTGTCCGAAAACTAGGCCGACCGCCTACAAACTGGATTAACTATCTACAAACTGGACTAACTGTTCGAATCAAAATGGACTATCTGTTCAAATCATTTTCTTAGGGTTAACTACACTTTATCTTTTTCCTTGAAAACCTTTTCAAAATGATTTAACCTTTTAAATCATACTTATACAGGGAAAATATATTCTTAGCTTTATTCTAAGCTACTTTGCCATGTTATATATACTTTACTCAAAATAATGTTGATGAATTTTAATAAGGACTAACCATCCTTCCAAAACAAGTTAAAACCCTTTTTTAACTTGAAAACACTAAGGCTATATTGCATAGTTAATATATTCGAAACCTTTGTTTAAAACCTTTAAACAACCCCTTCGAAACCCTTGAAAGTAACCTTTTCGAAACCAAGTAAAACCATTTACTTAACCCAGCCCGAAATGCCAAATCTTTGCTTTCGAAATAATTCAAATTCTTCCCTTTGAAAGCATAAAAACCTTCCCTTTGAAAGCCTTTAAAATCCTAGACATCCTTCTTTTAAAACCTTTAAATGTTGCGTTTCAAAAATATAGGAAAAACCTCTCCTTTCAACCCTTTCGAAACTGTGGGGAACCACACCCTCAAAACCATTCATTAAAACCTTTCGAAGGTGTCAAAACCTACCTTTGGAAAGAACTTGGGTTTAATTTGAAATATGCAGAAACCTTTTGAAATGTGACACCCCACACCTCTAGGCACCCTGGAAATTGGACATGACTAGAAGCATGGGTGGTTAGGTGAAATAAAAGTCCATAACATAGCATAGAGACTATGGTAACAGCATAAAATGATTAAAATATTACAGCAGAAAAAACTTTCACTAATTATAAATTAATAGAAAAACAGCTTCATTAAAAACAACACTATCCCAAATTTATTTCTAAAACCAAAAGTACCAAGTACTCTCCACCAAAACATAAAATATAACAAAGTTCACAATATAGGTCCCCATATATAGAATAAAGTACAGAAAAGAGAAACAAAGTACATGAAACAAAAGAAACAAAAGCTGAAGATAACAACTGCTCCAATGACCCTCCAAGCTGCAAAGAACTGCAATTTAGACCTGCCCTCTTGTGATTTGGTAAAATAGGAAAAATAGGAATAGGTTAGACATAAAGTCTGGTGAATGAGAAATAAAATGAAGCAGAAAGAATAAAATAGTTTAATTCTAGGTCTTCCTAGGATATCATAGAGGGTGAATAATATAATGAAGTGAATCATTCTTACATACTGTTCCTAAGAAGCCAAAGTCCATGGTCACTCTAGGGAAGTCAACCATGCAGTAATACTAAACGTCAATCGGCCTGTCGGACCTGCTGTCCTTACCTATCCACGTGCTACAACGTGAAAGTCATGCTCTTCACTCATGTACTGTGACTAAATGCCTCCTACTTCTGACCGGCGCCGACTCAAACAACCTCGCAGGACCTCGAAGTTGCGCTCAGGATCCGCCAAACTGGACCCCTATCCTCCTGTCTCCTCGATCACCAATGTGGACTTGCCCCTATCTAATGTGTTGGACCTCCAAAAGAGCATCCACAGCTAGGTTGGCTTCACAAAATCCTCCAATGATCTACCTAAAGAACCCTACGTCGGAGAACACTTGTCCCGTTCCGTCCACGTCGATCTGCCTGAAGAAGCCTACGAGTGCGGATGCTATCTATCCTACGTACTAGCAACCTATAAAAGGTAACAAACATCCTTGCGAACCAACTTGCCTGCTCCTAGTTCGTACAATCAAAACTATATTTTTGGTCTTAACTGCATGAAACACCTATCCAAACCTTTATAAGGTCTGCCTAGCTTCCATATTAATTAATTTTACCGTTACAGTTTACATACTATTTATATCTATTAATCTGCTTTAGGCCATTTTTACATCTGATTCGGTTATTTCATTTTTTCCTATTTTCTTTCATAAATAGTATTTCAATTTCACGTCCGCTCGGTCCGTATATTTTGTTTGTAATCTTTATGCCATTTTATTATAGATTTACACTAGCCTTTAGGGTCCATTGAAGTTACATTTTTTTCCACCTTAATTTACGTTCTTTTTTTTTAGATATTTAATCAGTATAATTTTTTTATCCAATAGCCACAGAACCATTTGATTACATCAAATTCCACTTTTA
Source organism: Allium cepa (assembly GCA_030765085.1). Classification (NCBI taxonomy): domain Eukaryota; kingdom Viridiplantae; phylum Streptophyta; class Magnoliopsida; order Asparagales; family Amaryllidaceae; genus Allium; species Allium cepa. Next base: position 323,521,108 of record CM060940.1, on the reverse strand, counting down.
CATTTTTAGGCCACATATGAAACAAACAATTATGCCAATTAGAATTCCTAATTTTGTTCCAAGACCATATTAAAAAGTATGTAATTATATTAATCAAAACCCTAATTTTATTCAAGTAACATATTCTGATTTATTCAACTAACATGTTCTACCGTTAGAAATTGAATAACAATTCTAATTCAATTTAACTAAACCAATTGTATTTATGCCATGAAACGTGAATAACAATTTGTTTGTTCCAAACTTCAATCCAAACATGAATTATAATTGAGAAGTGGATGAAGTAGAAGATACAATAATTTACATAAATTTCAATCTTATTTGTGCCATAAAACGTGAATATCAAATTATATGTCCCGTATTTTTAAACCAAACATGATTAGATTTGTGAAGTGGAAGAAGAAGAAGTTGCAATAATTTACATCTATTCTCAATTAATAAAATAAATTAATTCATATTAACGTGCCAGAAAAGAAGTGAAATTGAACTACTTTATTTTCTATTTCATATTAGTTCCCACTCACTTGGCACTTGAGCTTGTATAAATTTGAAAAAGCTTTGCTTTAATCTTTTGCCCTTTGATTTTTCTAAATTCTCCAAATTGCTTGAATATATATAGATAATTTAATTTGGTAGAGATTTTTTTTATTTAGTAGAGAAAAGTTGGAAGAATAATACATACTAATTTTACTATAGAATTATGGTGACGGCTGAATAAGAGATTAGGTTTAGGTTAGATGGTTTATTTATAGATTGTTTGAGTGAATACAGTCCATTAGATTATTTTAGATTAAATCTGGTTCTTTCATACACTTAATGATTATCCATTCTTGCCTGTAAACATCACTCAACTAATAAAATTTAGCCATCCAATCCTATTACATCACTGGAGTGAGTGGGAAGCCGTCACATGTCAGAAACAGCGCTGAAAAACGTAGGAAAATCATTAGAAACGAACCAGTTAAAAAAACATCGCTCCAGATTTTAGGCAACAACGAGATTTGATCCCTGGTCACTAACGAAGTCAACATGCGCCTTTACCACTATACCAAATGCACTTTTAATTTCTTTTTAATTATATTTCCCATAAAATATCGATGTGTTACATTCTTCCCCCTTAAAGGATTTCGTCCCGAAATTCCTAAAGATGGAAAAACATAATTAATAACTAGCATCTAAGAACAACATCCATCTACTCAACCATCATCCATTTCTACCATTGTCCTTATTTTTAACTAATGAAATATATGATTTATGCAAAGTGAAATGCATATGAACTTACCTAATGCGAAAAGGTAGTCGGTCTGCTGATTCAGTTGACCTCCTGTAATGCAAGTATGCATATGCCATGCAACCAAATGTATGCAATCACCCTTGTATAATTGATAATTCTATATGTATGTTTCAACCATTCACCCAAATGCACCATCCATTTGCAACATCCATTTACACACACACACATACACAAACACACAACCATGTGCAAATGCAATAGTTAACAGGCACGCATATGCAGGTGTGTGTATCTAGTTGGCCGATTATCCTAATAAATATCTATCTACCGCATGCAATGCATCAATTTTAAAACATTAGCATCCACTTGCAATCATTTTCATCCACTTGCAATCATTTTATCCATCAAAATAACATGCCCTAATGACATGTTTACAACCAAGCTACCATCCATAGGATTCCCCTAAAGATTATCGAAAAGACCCTAACTAAGGAAAGATCAAAGATAGGATATTTGAAGTGTACCTTCAAATAGAAAAGGATAAGAAGTTCAAATTCTCTCCTCAGATTCCTATGTGCATTCCTTGGGGTCATCTCCCCACTGAACCTTCACTAGACGATCTTCCTTGTTGTGTAATCTCCTGACGCCGTGTTCCAATATACGGGTGGGTGTATGACGCACAAGTGATTCACGCTGTACCTCTACTTCCCTTAGCTGATCGGGTTCTACTACTACCGCGAAATCATGTAGATACTTCCACAGATGCGAAACATGAAAAACATCGTGAACTCTTGCTAGCTTATCTTGAAGATCAACTCTGTATGCCACTTTTCCAATCCGTGTGGTAATAGGGAAGGGTCCTACAAATCTCGGTGCCAACTTACCCATTGAGCCAAATCTTATAACATTTCTCAGAGGAGAAATCTTGACAAAAACCATATCTCCAATCTTAAGCTCTAAATCTGAACATCTTCTGTCGGCATATGACTTTTTTCTATCTTGTGCAATCTTCAACCTCTTGTGAATCAAATCCACCTTCTCGGAAGTTTCCCTCACTAAGTCTGGTCCAAGCAAGATCTTGTGGTGGTATCGCATAAATAGGCGGGCGATCTACATGGTCTGCCATAGAGGGTCTCGAACGGTGCCATTCCAATGCTTGCTTGATAACTATTATTATACACAAACTCCATAAAAGGTAGGCGGTCTTCCCAAGAGCCTCCAAAGTCAACGATGCACAATCTAAGAAAATCTTCCAAAACCCTATTTACCCGCTTAGTCTATCCATCCGTCTAAGGGTGATATGCCGTGGTCAGATTCAATTCCATTCCCAAGGCTTGCTGAAGACTCGTCCAAAACTCAAGGGTGAATAATGGATCTCTGTCGCTCACAATGCTGACCGGAACTTCATGAAGTCTACTTATCTCCCTTATATAAAGTGTCGCCGAAGAAGCTGCCATCCTATTTCTCTTAATGGGTATGAGATAAGCACTCTTCGTTAGTTTACCCACACTGACCCAAATGCTCGTGTTCTCTCTCCGTGACCTTGGTAATCCATCCACGAAGTCCATAGAGACGCTCTCCCATTTCCATAATGGAATATCTAATGGCCGCAACAGTTCTCTGGACTTCTTCTAATCCGCCTTTACCCTTTGGCAAGTGATGCACTTCGAAACATACTCTACCGCCCTTTTATTCATTCTAAGCCAATAGAATACCCTCTTTATATCCCGGTACATCTTATCACCACCGGGGTGCACTGTTATCCTAGAATGATGTGGCTCGACCAACACCGCATCTACTAAATCCTCACTATGGGAAACACAAAGTCTACCATCCCTTCTAAGCCATCCCCTAGTGTCCATGGTATAGTGCCTAATATGTGGTGATGACTCTCCTCTACCAAGCATATCTAAAATGTCCTTTATCCCTTCGTCCTTACCTTGCCTTTCTCCAATATGCTCCATCAAGTAGGCTGGACGTCGAGGGCTGCTAACAATTTTGGAGCTAAATTCGATGGAGGTCTAAAATCAAAGGTAGAAGTTTAATTCAAATGCTTCCTCCAAAAACAGAGGACTTAAAATCACTTTGCGTATACTCAACGCATCTACCACTACATTACCCTTGCTAGGGGTATAGGAAATCTCAAAGTCATAAGAGGCTAAAAACTCCATCCATCTTTGCTGTCTCAAATTCAAGACTTTCTGAGAGAATAAATACTTCAAAGACTTATGATCCGTTAAAAGCTTAAATCTTTCTCCTAAGAGATAGCGCCTCCAAGACTTGAGAGCAAAAACTATAGCTGCCAACTCAAGATCATGCGTCGGGTTGTTCTTCTCATGCGTCTTCAACTATTTACTTGCATAACACACTACCCTACCCTCTTGCATCAGTACCACCCCTAGCCCCATACCCCAAGCATCCGTATAAACTGAGAAAGGCTTGGTTCCATCCATTAATACCAATATGGGTGCTGTAGTCAAAGCTTCCTTCAATGAACCAAAGGCTTCCTCACACTTGGTATCCCAAAAAAAAGCTGAGTTATTCTTGGTAAGGCGGGTAAGTGGAGCTGGTATCCTAGCGAAGTCCTTAAAGAACTTCCTATAGTAGCCCGCAAGACCAAGGCAACTCCTTATGTATGTGGCATTCTTAGGGGTCTGCCAATCCAGTACTGCTGCCACTTTTGCCGGATTTACTGCAAGTCCATCCTTTGAAATGATGTGTCCTAAAAAGGTACCTTATCCCTCTAAAAGTGTCACTTGAAGAACTTCGCCTTCAACTTATGTGCTAGTAGGGTACTAAGCACTTCTTCCAAGTGAACAATATGATCCTCCTTACTTCGCGAATAAACCAAAATGTTATCGATGAACCATTACAAACTTGTTCAAAAATTCGTGAAATACTCGACTTATCAGGTCTACAAAATATGTCGAATCATTGGTTAGCCTAAATGGCATGACTAAGCACTCAAATAACCCATCCGGAGACCTAAACACAGCCTTCTCGATGCTATCCTCCACCACATGCAACTCATGAAATCCCATGGCCAAATCAAGCTACAAAAATACCTTGGCTCCTACTAGCTGGTCGAAGAGATCATCTATACAGGGAAGAGGATAACGATTCTTCTTCGTTAGCTTATTAAGCTCCCTATAATCCACACAAAGTCTGAGAGAGCCATCCGTCTTAGTTTCAAAGATGATGGATGCGCCCCACTCAGAAATGCTCCTACGAATGAAGCCCTTCTCCCAAAGCTCTTCAATCTACTTGTTTAACTCACGACGTTCCTTAGGAGCCAAATGCCTTACCGATAAAGCAACCGGTTTGGCAATATCGACAAGATAAATCTTGAACTCGATCTCTCTTCAAGGTGGAAGGTAAGAAACCTCCTTGGACACATATGAAAAGTCTCTAACAATGGGTATCAAACTCAAACTATCGAAAGTCAAGAGAATAAAGTTAGGTCAACATAACCGATCCCCTACGATCACAAGATACTTCTAAGGCATGTCCACTACAAGTGCCTAACCTCACTACCCTCTTATCTCAATCAAGAACAACACCATACATGGATATCCAATCCATACCAAGAATCAACCCAAACTCGAAAAAGCCCTATACAAAAGCACTATAGTCAAACTCAACCCTTAAAATAAACAATTTCGAATCCCGACATAACATGGAAAAATAGGCAGATCCTCCTATACTACTACCGGGCTGGTCACTAACAAACATCAAGACCAAGACCATCTACCAGAGTACTAGATTTAAAAGAGTGCGAAGCTCTAGAATCAAGTAGGGTACGAACAGGAAAATCAGAGATAGATAACACACCTTCGATGATCACCTTCTTTCCTTTGTCCACAACCGAACAAGTAGTAGAGGAAGGAACTGCCTTTAAAGCATAAGACAAAGCAGGCTGTGAAGGTGTCCGTGAACAGTCCTTGGGCTTCGACGGACAGTCCTTCTTCATATGCCCCACTTGATCTCAAAGATAGCACCTCAGTCTAGATCGCTCTCCTACCCCTCTACAATCCTTAGCAGGATGACCTGGTTTCCCACAAGTTTGGCACTTCCAGTCCTTCCTTGGAACTTTCACCTGACCCGCCTCCTCATCTCCTTTTTCCTTTCCACTGCTTCTTCCCATCACTCTTCTGTGCCATATCTCCTTTCTTCTCAGTATCAGCAAGTAAAGCCATCTCTACCAATCCCTAGAAAGTGGCTTCCATCAGAATCTGGCTCATTGCCAAACTCTGCAGTAGCTGACTCAAACCCTAAGCGAACTTCAGCACCTTCTTGTAAGGAGTATTGATTAGGTATAGTCCAAATCCAGCAAGCTCATTAAATTGATTAACATATTCCTTAATTGTCATATCCCCTTGCTTGAGATGTACAAATTTCTTTAGCTACATTCCCTCTTTAGCCTGCGATACGAATTTCCTCTCGAACCTAGTACGAAAATCCACGCAAGTCAAATATCAGCTTCAGCCTTTAAAATCTCCCACTAATAAAGAGCTTCTCCCTACAACTACCATGAAGCCAACTACCTCCAAGCCAAGTCCTCCAATACCATAAGTCCAAATATTCGCTCAAACTACGGATCCAAGCTCTCGCCTAAGTATATGACTTGGTATCAAGAAATGGCTTGCCTCCTAAGCTGGTGTAGTCCTTGCATAACTTGGGAAAATCGAGAATGCCTGGAGAATGGGCTGGAGACCCATTCTCCGAAGAAGCATCCCTAAATGGTGGCTCTGCTTATGCAGTAGCCTGTAAATAACGTCTGAACCAAGCAGGCATATTAAGGCCCGAAACTTCGGGGTTATCTTGCGGTCTAGACATTTCTATCTATAGATATTAAAAAGATGGGATTAGCTACTCTACAAATAGTTCAATAGATAGGGACGAAGAGATATGAGGGACCCATTTCTTCTTTTCTTTCCAAAATGTATGCATATACTTTTAAAAGTATTATTTGAAATACCCTTTAAAAATTATTCGAAAACCTTTATATTTTTAATTTTTTTAGGATTATAAAAACCTTTGCTCTGATACCAACTATGACACCCTACACCTCTAGGCACCCCGAAAATTGAACATGACTAGAAGCAAGGATAGTCGTGCAAAATAAAAATCCGTAATATAGCACAAAGACTAAGGCAACAACATAAAATGATTAAAATATTACAGCGAAGAAAATTTTCCCTAATTATAAATTAATATAAAAACATCTTCATTAAAAACAACATTATCCCAAATTTATTTCTGAAACCAAAAGTATCTAGTAGTCTCCACCAAAACATAAAACATAACAAAGTATACAATATATGTCCCCATATATAGAGTAAAGTACGAAAAAGAGAAACAAAGTACATGAAACAAAAGAAACAAAAGCTGAAGATAACAACTGCTCCAATAACCCTCCAAGCTACAAAGAACTACAACGTAGACCTGCCCTCTTGTGATTTGGGAAAAATAGGAAAAATAGGAACGGGTTAGACATAAAGTCTGGTGAATGAGAAATAAAATGAAACAAAAAGAATAAAATAGTTTAATTTTAGGTCTTCCCCGGATATCGCAGAGGGTGAATAATATAATGTAGCGAATCCTTCTTAGATATAATTCCTAAGGAGCCAAAGTCCATGGTTAATCTAGGAAAGTCAACCACGCAGTAATACTAAATGTCAATCGGCCTATCGGACCTGCTGTCCTTACCTATCCACAAGCTACTACGTGAAAGTCATGCTCTTCACCCGTGCACCATGACTAAATGCCTCTTATGTCTGACCGGCGCCGACTCAAACAACCTCGCAGGACCTCCAAGTTGCACTCAGGTTCCGCAAAATTGGACTCCTACCCTCCTGTCTCCTCGATCACCAATGTGGACTTGCCCCTATCCAAAGTGTCAGTCCTCCGAAAGAGTGCCCGCAACTGTGAAAATTCTTGCAACAATCTGCCTAAAAGACCTACGTCGGAGCACACTTGTACTGTTCCGTCCGTGTCGATCTGCCTGAAGAAGCCTACGATTGCGAATACTATATATCCTACGTACTAGCAACCTATGAAAGGTAACGAACATCTTTCTAAACCTACTTGCTCGCTCCTAGTACGTACATCCAAAACTATATTTTTGGTCTTAACTTCGTGAAACACCCGTCCATACCTTTACAAGGTCTGCCTATTAAATCGCTTTCAGATTAATTAATTTTACCGTTATAGTTTACTTACTGTTTGTTTCCATTAATCTACTTTAGGCCATTTTTACATCCGATTTGCATATTTCACAATTTTCCTTTTTCTTACATAAATGGTATTTCAATTTCACGTCCGCTCAGTCCGTAGGGTTTGTCTGTAATTTTTATGCCATTCTGCTACAGATTTACACTAGCCTTTAGGGTCTATTTAATTTTCATTTTTTCCACCCTAATTTATGTTCTCTGTTTAGAGATTTAATCTGTACAAAATTTTTATCCAATAGCCATAAACCATTTAATGACATAAAATTCTACTTTTACATTTTTAGGGCACATATGAAATAAACAATTATGCCAATTAGACTTTCAATTTTGTTCCAAAACCATATTAAAAATTATGTAATTATATCAATCAAAACTATAATTTTATTCAAGTAACATATTCTGAATTTATTCAACTCACCTATTCTACCATTAGAAATTGAATAACAATTTTAATTCAATTTAGTTAAATCAATCTTATTTATGCCATGAAGCATAAATAACAATTTGTTTGTTCCAAATTTCAACCCAAATACGAATTAGAATTGAGAAGTGGAAGAAGAAGATACAATAATTTACATAAATTTCAATCTTATTTATGCCACAAAACATTAATAACAATTAATATGTCCCATATTTAAAAAAACATGAATATATTTGAGAAGTGGAAGAAGAAGAAGAAGTTGCAATAATTTACATCCATTCTCAAATAATGACAACAATTAATTCATGTTAACGTGCCAGAAAAGAACTGAAATTGAACTACTTTATTTTTCTATTTCATATTAATTCCCACTCTCCTGGAACTTGAGTTTGTATAAATTTGAAAAAGCTTTGCTTTAATCTTTCTTCCTTTGATTCTTTATAATTCCCCAAATTGCTTGAATATATATAGATAATTTAATTTGGTAGAGATTTGTTTATTTAGTAGAGAAAAGGAGGAAGAATAATACATATTAATTTTACTGTAGAATTATGGCGACGGTTGAATAAGAGATTTGGTTCAGGTTAGATGGTTTATTTATTGATTGTTTGAGTGAATATATCCACTAGATTATTTTAGATTAAATTTGGTTCTTTCATACACTTAATGGTTATCCACTTTAGCCCATACAGATCACTCAACCAATAAAATTTAGCCAACTCATCCTACTAAAACACTGGAGTGAATGAGAAGCCGCCACATGTCAGAAAAAACGCTGAAATACGTAGGAAAATTCCTTGAAACGATCCAACAAAAAAACATCACTCTAGATTTTAGGCGATAACGGGACTTGATCCCTGGTCACTAAGGAAGTCAACATGCACCTTTACCAATGTACCCAATGCGCTTTTAATTTCTTTTTAATTATATTTCTCGTAAAATATCGTTGTGTTACAAGAAATCATTCAAAAATTTAATCCTTCGAAACCTTTGAAAATCGTCTTAGTCAAAACCATTTTTATCATGCCTTCTAATAGAGCAAAAGAATTAGAAAACCATTAAAGTCGAAAGCACTTCTTTCGAAGTCATTAAAACTGTCTCTTTCAAAACCATTTGGATTATACTTCAATCGTATAAAAAGGGTGTTTAAAACATTTAAGTCAAAAGCATCTGTTTCGAAACCATTTCCTAAGTAAAGAAGCGATGGTGTCGAAACCATCCCTTCAAAAGCATTGGATAAGTGGCCATATTTTAAAAACAAAGAAACCCCTTCGAAACCATCTCGGTCGAAAGCGGCAGCAAAATGGTTTCGACTTAGTCGAAAGCAATCATTTAAAATAAAGCGCAACCCAATCAAAACCATTTCTTTAAATCCATTAAACCCAGTCAAAAGTTAACCGAGTCAAAAGCCATTTAGTTGAGAGCAAGTAGGCACATTTTTAATTTAAAAGCAAAGTGGTGCTTTGATCTCTTCGAAACCCATCGTTTTGACCTTATGCCTTTCGCCTTCTATTCAATTTGCTATGTACCAATATAATGATACCATGAACACTGGTTTCGATGGTGTTTTAGGCAGAGGGACTTGGTCGAAAGCCAACCAAGGCAGAAGCATGTGCTGAAAGCAAAAAATAGTAAAAATCATGTAGCGAATAGTTCTTTTCTCCTAACGTGCTTTAAGTGTCAAATTTTGATTGGTTGCATCTTTTCTTTACCACTAAAAAGTGCTGCAATTTTCCGAACTAACTATTTGAATTCGTTGTAAAAAGTCCCCTTTCCTTTTATAACCATATAAAACATTTAAGTCCCAAACCTTAAATAATTTTATATATTCCTCAAAATACTTCAGAAAATTCTACAAAACTTATAGAAAATCTCTTTTAATATGTTTTCCAACATATAAAAATTTCAGATCTAAACCTTTTGTTATTTAACCATAAACAATTTATAATCCGAATTAACATTTTCTTTACTAGAATATTCATATAACTTCTACAAAAATTCTAAAAAATTTGACAATTGTAACCCATCTCCTAAATAATATTTCTGGCCTATATAAAAATTCGCAAGGCATTTGGATGTCATTTAATAAGGGTTTCATAACAAAACATATCATAAAATCTATATGAACAACCATAAATCATCAACAAATTATATAATCATTCCACATTCACAAACATGGCAAATCAATGCAAAATATTTAGGATTTCATCTTAAAATCGAAACGTTAGGTGAAAACATGATTTTTAGTGAATAAATCAAGATTTTTAAGTTGTTAGATTGAGAGAGATTTTGGTTTGATCGATTTTCATTTTTAAAAAAAAAATTCCGGCAAGGTGGTCGTCAAGGAGAGATACGTCCTGGCTTGGGAAGAGCGTGGGGGTGTGGTGGAGAGTTTCACCATGGCGAAATTATGAAATTTGCTTTGTTTTTGAGTAGGCGTGGCATTTTAGGGTTTAAGGTGAGTTTGGTTCGGGGCTCTGCTTTATGGTAACGGCGACGACAAGAGGAAAATATAGGGTTGCGGTCCAGGGGGAAAGGAAGAGGGGGACATAGTGGAGCTCTGGATAAAGTTTGTGAAGCGCGGGTGAAAGGTGATTGCATGATGAGGCGATATGGTGAGCTCGGTTATTGTTCTTGGGCTTTGCAGCAGTTCAAAATATTGACCTAGGGTCGAGCTTGTTTTCTAGTGGATGTCTAGTGGCAAGAGAGCCGTGGGTGATCAGAGGGGTGGGTCGGTGGCAAGCAGCGGCGGCCGGGGTGTGCCTGCACATATACGTGCATGGTGTGTGTTGTATGAGAGGGAATGAGGATTACTACAACAGAGAAGAAAGCAAGAAGAAGGAAGGATCGGGTCCTTTTCTTTGTAGGCAAGTATGGGCATCGACCCAGGTGTTTTTTTTATAAAAAAGAAGGTGAATTTTGGGCTTCGGCCTATATATTTTTAATAAAAAAAGGGAGGGAAGTTTCAAACAGGTTAAAATGTTAAGGGATAGTGGTCATGGGCTTTGGCCCAGGGAAGGAATGAATAAGTTTTTGTCCTAGATATTTAAGTGTTAAATTATATATTTATTTGGAAAATTTAAAACAACATAACCAATGCATCCAGAATCAAATTAACGCGAGACTAATCGCGTTGGATTCGTATCGAAGAATACCACATGAACATGTAAATGTGGTCAAATTGAATAAGTGCAAATTTAAGGTATTTTAAATGGATAGAAATTTAACCACCCAATTTTAAACAAATGACGTCGTTTAAATTTATACGAGTTTTCATTCAATTTATTTGCCCAGATAAAAATGACGATAAGTTAAATTAAGTTAATTACAGTATTTTGACATTTTTTTTAGTGAAATAAAACACCATTCCGCTAATTGCATTTAATTGAACCCCTGTTGGCAGAATAAATCACCGTTCTACCATTATTACTGAATATATCTATTTTTGAACGTTTACCAGCAGAAATATAATCATGTTCTACTATTATATTTGTATGGACATTTTTTTATTATATTGATAATTACATTGAGCAATATGATGTTGGATTGATTGTTAAAAAAGATTGATATGAATATCTGCATATGTTATTCTGGGTTGTTATGGAACGAATGGTAACTCGATTAAGTAACTTTGAAATTAAGAACCCTTTTCCAAATTTGGAAGTTGAGTTTAGAACCAAAATTGCTTTAAGGACAATTAACATTCATTAATAATATTTTAAAGACAATTAGTAAATATTTTGATAATGGTTTAAAGTTAATTATTTTATTATTCTTAAAAGTTGTTTAAAAAGTATTTAATTATTGTTTCAAAGATATTAATTTTTTAAGTTGTTTAAAGTATATTTAGTCATTAATTAAAGTTATTTTATAGTGATTGTTTAAGATTAATTATTACTTAAGGGTTAAATAATATTAAAGTATCTTACTTCAAGATAATTTGTTTAAATAGTAATTATGATTTAAAAATAATATATTATATAGTGAACTTTTATAAAAGATTAATTTTCTTAAATTAAACTTGGGAAATTTATGTTGAAACTTATAAGTATTATTTTGAGATAATGAGTAAATAATATTTTTGGGAAGTAAAGGGGTATACTTTCGTGGCATAATCGGAGGCAGAGATTGCCTACAAAAAAGTTTAGATTTCTCTAGGATAGAGATGTAATCATTGAGCTGCGAATCCATGATTGATACCGTAGAGTACTTTCCATATTTATTTATAAAAAATTTCAAATATTATTAAAGAAAATGGTTTATGAATATACTTATTCCGGTGGGATAAGCATATACCTTTTGATAAAGAGATTTAATTTAATTTTAAATTAAATAAGTCTTAGTGATTTTAGTGGGAAATGGACCTTTGATTGAATGATTGTATATTTGATAGTTAAATAACGGAGTATCAAATCTGGACCAAAACGTAACTTTGGAAATATGTAGAAGAAACATGAGAATTGTATGGTACAGTTACCGTTTGATGTGCTATATTGTATGTATAAACTCATTTCGTTCTTCTAGGAGGATGATAAGGAAATCTGTCTGCTAGTAGTTAGGGTATAATCTCTGATCTTATATTCGTTTGTCTATTTTCTAAAGAACCGGGGTTGAGTTTACCGAAAATATCGAACGTTTTTTCGAATAGACCGGGATCAGATAAGTTATCCGAACACTACTTCGATCCAACGAATACGTTTTCGAAAATGAAGACAAGAGCATAGAATCAAAGATGGAGCATTAAAGGGGCTAATTGCTACTAATCATGAGGATGATTCCCAAATGGATGTAGTGCAAATAGTGCCTTCGGTTTCGTTTAGACCCAGAATGGACTTGTATGGATGAGTGCTATCAGTACATTGTCATTGGAGGACAATGAGCATTCCAAGTATAAATTCCTTTAAAAGGTAATCATAGCCTCAAGTTTTATCAACCGAAAATGATTGAAAATCAAGAGAAATGCAGCAAGGCTAAGTAGGTCGCACCCAATTAGTGTATGTTTATCACCTTTCTAGATACCCTCAGATATTATTACTATAGTGCGAAAAGACTCGGTATGGGTGGGAACCCGTGGTGATAGCATATTCGATCTATCCAAGTTAGGGGTAGTCTAGTCTTGTGTTGCAGTGGATCCCGGCGAGGCCCTTTGTACATTTTTCTAGACGTGTACTGTGATAGGTGGTACCTCAGTGCCTAGTCATTGTATGGAATCCATTTTCCAATAAGCGCAGTACGGTTTTGATTATGCCCAACTATGTTGAAATGTGAGATGCAAACATTTCTGCTATTTCTATATTTTACTTTGACCTCTAGACACTATTATAATATCTTTGGATTTTTGATAAATTGGTTGTCGTAAGGGAAAAACCCAGCGCGTTTATGTGTGGCATGGTCTTACAAGATACTCTTGATTTTAAAAGGATTTTGAAAGTTAAAATAAATAAAATTCCTTGTGATTTAAATTCTCACGCTGGTTTTAACAGACTGAACTAGGCATGGTTTTTCCTATATGCTCGGGTTAGACCGTGCATATTTCTAAGTTTAGTTGAAAGGATTGGAGCTTCAGCAAAGGAGATGGACGCTAGAGATGTAGCCACGTAGATGATTATTTTGCCATTGCATTATAGTTATGTTTACCAGCATATGTGAGGACAGGGATTTATAACTGTCCATGCTGAATAGGTTAGTATACTTTGATTGATGTCTGTATATGTATAGGTTACAGTTTTGTTTTATGAAAAGATTTGTTCTCTATCATAGATTATTCATTTCCGCTGTGAGATTCCGTGTTGGTCTATTTTCTATCTATCTTCTTTCTCTCTTCTTTCTACTTTCTTTTTCTTACTATCTGCCTTTCCTTTCAATTCGGACTGGATAAGTGTGGTTAAGTGTCAGTTCGAACTATACCGAAAAGTGGGCCATGACAATATGTATGCTCGTGGTGTATGTATCACAATTAACTCTCTAGTTTGTACGTTTGGGGTTTTTTTCTATTTTTTCGTAAGTAGGTTTTTGCTATCTGCCAGGCTTGTTGGCGGCACATCTTTTAGTGTGAAATTAAATTAGATGAATGCTATCCTACTTGAAAGGGTCACTTATTTTACACAAAAAAATATGTAGTTGTAGATTTGTAGACTTAAATGACTTATGTAAATAAAATGTAAATTAGAGATATCACAATAAAGATCGTAAGGATTTAAGTAGTATCTTAATTCAATGGAACGTAGGTGGTTGCAATGTAAATCTCTATAGAATATCAAGTTTCATAAATAGAAGTGCATCACTTGAAATGACATGGAATAAGCCTAAAAGAAAGAGATGTATAAAATAGGGATAAAAACCATATTTAATAACTATGAAAAATATAATTTCTTTTAATTTCGAACGTAACACAAATTATCCTTTTGGATAAGAAATAGAAATTTATAGTGTTTACCTTTCCTTTAGGAAGAGATCTAATTCCAACGTATTAAAATGCAGAAATCACTAAGGATTAATTAACGAACTGTAAATACGGTAATGATAACGAACTAAGAGAAGAATTACTATGTGCTTGTGTACACACACACATATACATATATATTAAGTTTCCTCTTAGAACATTATTATTATTATCATATTTACAGTTCTTTATATATATATATATATATATATATATATATGCAATATAAGCAGGACAAAAATCAAATATTAATGATGAAAATGTAGGAAACTATTAATTTAAATATAAAAAGAGTATGGAAAGTTCATTCAACAAGGAAGGATAGTAGATTTTAGAAGGTATAGAAGGAAAATTTCAATAAAAAGAAATGGAAGTAAATGAGAAAAGATATTTAACTCTTTTAAAAGAAAGTAGTAAATGACCCTAAATTGAATAAGAAGTAACCATATTAAAAAAGTAAAGAAATGTTATTAACTGTTGAACATTAGAGGTGTAAGAATCAAACAGGTATGAATGAATATATGTACATATATATGAATAATGTGTGTTTATGGCCTTAAGTATGTGTTCATGATGGGTACAAATTATTAAATTTAGTAAATAACTTTGGTGGACAAGAATATAGTCATTAGAATGAGTTGGAATGTGAGGTTAGTAGTGTTAAATAATAGAAATCTGCCCACTGTAAAGGCTACCAACAATTATGTATTCATTATGCTGATGTGGGACATATCGAACTATATGAGCCTTGGAATTATATATGTTTGTGTATAGGGAAACGAATACCCCAGGGGGTCTGCTTCAATCATAGGATGGGTATTGTCTTGATTGCATAAGGCAATCCAAATGGGATGGTTAGCAAGGCTCAATGCTATATTAGTTTGTTTCGTACCATATTAGGGAGTTGTACATAGGTCGAAAATATCATCGGTCCTGAGTGGTCAAGAAAAATACGAGAGTTACACCTAAGCAGGCTATGCCTCCTACTAGAGTAGGTCAAGTTTAGGTCATGCACCGCCATAATTGATTATTAATTTTCGTGTTAGGAGGCAAGGTTATATAACCCTTAAGAGAGGTCATTCAAACGAGCGGGGTAGTCTGAGGAGTTGAGTCATCAATGGCTGAAGGAGCTAAGTCCCCAATAATCCATGGAGTTGCATCCAAAATAGGAAGCAGATAAGCAGTAAATTTCCAAGGCGAGAAAGGATATGTAATGACCCGATTTTTCGACGTCCGAAAGTCGACATCGATACGTCCACTGTATCAAATGCCGCACAATCGAATGCCGGAGAACCGAACCGTTAGGGTTAAAGAAGAAGAAGATAGAAGAAGAACATAAACAATAATAGAATCTCACATTTCGCAGCGGAACAAATATAATAGATAAATGAATAATCTTTAAAACAAAGAATCATCTTAGTTAATATAATACAATATCAGAGTATACAACGACATCATACATCACCGACATTTATTATAACTTGACTATATGAAAACTAATTTGCACTAACCATACGCAACAGACACTACATAGTAAAGATACGTCTCGCCATCCAGCTTCAACTCCTGATCTCCACAACAACTCTTTTCTAACTTCGCTCCCGAATAACTGATAACCTGATTCTAGGCTACCCGTGTGGAAAATTATGGGCACCCAGAGTTTAGAAAGAGAACAATAAACTCTAGGTCAGTCGTGGGACTGATGTGAGATCTTAAAAACAATTATTCTTTAACAAAAGGAAAACAAAGGAATTTAAAAGAATCCGCAATGCTTTTTGGAAAATGAAACTACCATAAGGCCTCCCGCCACACACACAATGCAAACGCAGAATTGGGGGAGATTTCTCCTTATGATAGTCAAACATGCTTGATACGCAAAATCCTTTAATATTATTATTATTAGTGCATAGTGTAGAAAACATTTCGAAAGTATAATATTAATCTTAGCCAGCATAGACATTCTGAACTATGCCTACTATAGCTACCATCTAAACAGTGGGGTGCCACAATAAGTAGATGGCAGGTTATAGAACTAAAACCGTACAAGGTGCATATTGGAGTTTGAATTTCCAACAAATGGTCAGGCTAAGGAACTTCCTATTGCCACATGGGTACGCCTCTGGATGGACGCCCCGAGAACCTAACCAAATCTCTGCCACCACAAGACCGGGTTACCTCTGCAAAAATAGGTAACTACTGACACGAGTATGCCATCCCCCGGTTGTAAACAACCTTTATCCAAGGATCCTCAACAAAAATAATCACAAAGTACTATATATTTGCGATATCCATATAAGTTAAGTACCTGGGCTCCATACCATGATACCACTTCTATCCAGAAGGAAATGCACATACCCTAAGGGGCGTTACCCCCTATAACCCTGCTGCATTCTTCCTGTTTCGACCATTCCGGGGTGTGAGGTTCGACAAAGTCTCATCCACAAAACTACGCTTTTCACAAAAGCCATGCTTTGATCAACAAATGATCAGCAGCACTTCGTATGCCACATTACCAAATTGGGAATATATCACTAGTAACCATCAACTACATAACTCTGAGCTCGTACGTCTCAGAGAAGGGTGTTAAGCTAAGAGAATAAATTCTCCGCCACCAAACAGAAATGTATTTGATAGAAACCGGCTTTACATCTCAAAGTGTAACGTCAGAGACACATCCATACAAGTCCGTTCCGGGATCGAACAGAACCGAAGGCACTTCCAAAAAAGCCCTTGCAAATCCGGATATTCACTAATCATGTCCGGAATCCCCATCACAAAGGGTGATAAAATCTCTATACCGGAGCAACCTGGTGCAAAGACATTCGACAGGTAATCCTTTCGCTTTCGAAAATACCCAGTCTTCAATAACATCTTCAAATGCAACCCCATTTTGTCATATCGTTATTCGGAATGGGTTTTATGACACAAGGTTCTCTCCCGGCTAATTCGAATAATGAGCGCTTATTTTTAAAAATAAGTGTTCATTCAGATTCAAACAAATCACAACAAATTCCACTTTGATCTTTTAAACAAAAGACCCATCACAATAGCAAAGGCTCGATGTGGGTTTCAAATATCCATTTGGAATTCAACTCCCGGTCGCATCGAAATTCAATTGCCAATTAAAGGCCAATATTGATAGTAGGTTATTTAACTATCAATCATCATTCACAACAATCGCTGGATTTCAAATAATTTTCCCCCAATTATTATTATTTTCAATATATCTTTGCAAGATAAAATTTCACTTTTCAACACTTTGAAAACAAATTCAAATCAAATTTTCACACTTCAATACTTTGAAAATAAATTTCAAATCAATTTTCCCCTTACGCGGAAAACATTTCCAATATTTATTCATTTCCACTGAAAATCTGCCGATTTCAAATATCTTAAAATAATATAAAATACTTATTTAAAATATACTTGGAAACATTTAAAATAAACTATTTTAGAATATTTGCTTAAATATTAGATATGAAAAATATTATACTAATATCTCATATAAAAATTCAAGTCCAAAACTAATTTTAAAATAAAATTAGTAGATAGAGTATAAATATTTAAATAACTATTTTCTAAATAAAATATCAATTTAATCTTTAAAATAACCCCTTCTATACTTATTTAAATAAATCTTTACTTTTAAGATTTAAAACAATTTCCAAAAATAATTTCTCCAAAAATAATCTTTTGAAACCAATCTAGAACTTTTAATTTTATTTCAAAAGCTATTTTAAAATATATTCGGCTTTCCAGGGAAAGTACTCCCTCCATCCAAAATGGTTCATTCAAATCAATTTATAAATCTTTCTGGATTTATTTTAATTTTACGTCCCAAATCTGTAAATCCCTTTCCAATTTTTTTTTAAATAAAAAAATATTTATTTTTAGATCAAATTTATCTTTCTTTTATAAAATTCCCATTATGGATTTTAATTTTCAAATATCCATAGATATACAATTTTCAAATTGTTTTCTAAATATTCACTTTCAACACCAAATCAATTCTCAAATTGATTTCCAAATTTATTTCAATTACCAAGTCCAATTCCGAATTGATTTCTAAATTTATCTCAAACAACAAATAAATTTTCATTTCAATTTCCCAAATGTTAATTTTTTACACCAAATTAATTTCAAATCGATTGCCCAATTTATTTCCAAAACACCAAACCAAATTTCCTAATCGATTACTAAGATTTATTTTAACTCCAAATAAATTCCCAAATCTATTTCTAAAATTAATTTCAACTCCAAATTAAATTCCAAATTAAATTTCTAAATTTATTTCCTTTTGAGATAAATTCCTTTATCTATTTCAAATATTTAAAATACATATCTTAAATAAATTCTTCAACTATTAAACAACATTACTCGAAATTCCTTTATTAAAATATTTCCCATATTTTTGGAATTTATTCAATAAGTTTTCAAAGATAAAACTTTATCTATTTAAACTTCCTTCTTTTAAAATTCACCTGATTCCTTTGAATGAATTTATTATAAATTTTCTACCCAAATTTCAAAATTAAATTTTTATTTATTTCTGGTATCCTACGATACCAAAATTATATACGGCTAAATTACAGCCTTCAACGGTTTCAGTCACCAATAATCATACACAGATTATAATTAATCATAACACAACATACGAAACAAATTAAATATTTGAGGAATCCAGTTGGATCCCTCCAACATGTTTCCCTGCATCCACAGACGTTAGAACAACAATTAAATACCAATTCCACTTCAAGGTGGAATATCGCGATATATGAGTTTAATATAATAACCTCCGCTATTATGCGGCGCATAGGGTCTAAACTAATATAACTAATAATAAATCAATCATCCAAGCACAATCAATTTTAAATCTAACTATTCAAAATTTAAATCAAAAATATATTTGATTGAGTGAGAAGATCTCACCTTTGCTCCTTTATTTTGCAATCCATTTCCAATTTGACTTGTTTCTCGATTTTAGACCTTATATAACAATCATATAATTTTATTAATACTCGAATAAATCGAACAGTTACACTTCTATTGGATAAATTTAATTAACCAATGATTTTAATGTCAAAATTAAAATATGATTCTAAGCTAATTTCCTTTTTAACAAAATATTTCCTTTTCTTTTGAAACCCATATACTAAAAATAATTTAATTAACCAATGGTTTTAACTTAAACTAATAATTTGGTTCTAAACTAATAAATTTTTTTCCTTCTGAAGCTACATATATATATATATACTTGTGAAATAATATATAAATTTTAAAAATCATATTTTTATAAAAATCCACACATTTATATCCCTATATTTTTTTCCCGAAGAAATCTTACATAAATATCCTACTGTTTCAAGCTTTTATACATATTCAAGTAGATATTTTTTTTAACTTTAAAATTATCTGGAATAAATTTTCTATTTTTTTCTTCCTGAATAAATATATACATATTGTTCGTCGACGGAAATTCTACCGGTTTAGAAAACCGTCGAACGAATTTAAATTAAAAATAACCGCAAGCGCACGGTGTACGAGTGTAGCACGCGGTGAATACAGGTCGATCCACAGGGAATTGTTGATTTAAATTTCCTACTCAATCAAATTATACCAAAGTCGAGAGTGTGTTTAAGCTAGAAAATGAGAAAATAAACTAACTAACGAAAAGAAAAGAAATGCAAATATGAGAGTTAAATGACAATTTAGGGAATAAATCCACTCTCTAGATCATGTAGTTCAACACATGAAATCATGATCTCTCTTTTATGGTCATTAGTGTTTTAATTGATGTGTTTATCATAAGTATGACATATTTAAGCTATTGATTAGCCAACATAAGCCATCAAACTATAACACACCCCTTAAAACACTTACTAACTTTCATGAAACTTGACAAAGAAAATGAAAATGAAATCTATTTTAAGTATGACCTATTAACTATTGATTAGAAACATAGACCATCAAATTTTAATTTCAAATCACTTTCTTATGCCATAATCATATATTGATGAAGAGACATTTGTGTTAGTGATTGTTTAAGCATAGCCTATTTGGTGTCAACAATATAGACTACCAAATTCAAAGCAAAAACAACAAATAAAACCACTTCTATCATCATCATTAAGCACAAAAAGAGAGCATGAATTAACAAAATGTTGAAGCTACATTAATTAGAGAGCTTCATTACCCCTAAATTGAAGGGGTTTAGCCTCTCATATTTGTCATCATATGGACAAATGTAGCAAGCAACATTGAATAAAAAGAAGAGAAAAAAGAGAGCAAAATGAAAGGAAAAATTATTCTACTTGCATAAAAGAGAAGAGATCTACACTACAACATGAAAGTAAATGAACATAAAAAGGAAAGAGCATATATTAAATTGCATAAAATAAAAAGATTACATAAAATAAAAATGGCTAAGTAGCCAGGAAAAGAGAAAGAGGAGCTTTCATTTTATTTTTGATCTAAACTAAACTAAAGAGAAGAGGGCCTAAGAGAGACTAAGGGAGAGATTTTTACATGAAACATATGGGTATTTATACATGTATGAAACCCTAATTCATATTTTTGGGGAATGCCCAAAATGCCCCTTAGGAAGTGTAGAGGCCAAGTAATCATTAACATGTCTTAATCCCCCATTAAGTGTACATGAAACCATTAACTCCAAAAGCATGTGCATTAGCCTTTAATTTGTACATTAAGGTAGGTGGGTAGGTGGGGTCCTCCATGATCTTCACTTTGAATTATTTCCATCTTCATTCCTTTATATTCTTTGTGCATGCATATTTCTTCATGAAACCACTCCTATTTGAGACCAAATTCCTACAAAAATATATAAAAAAATTTCAATTAATTTTTCTCAAAGAAATATATCAACACAAATGACCTTTTTTCCCCTATATGAAGATGGATATGTGATAATTTGGAATTAATATGAATTTTGGTTAAAACAAGTTAAAATACCCAATATGATCATTTATTTAATTTAAATAGAATAAATATGGTGGTAAAAATATGCACATTAACGTGCACGTCAAATACCCCCACACTTATCTTTTTATTCGTCCTCGAATAAAGAAAAACTAAGATAAATCCGTTTTCGTAGGGAGCACGATTGCATTGAGCGTATGCAACAAGACGTTAAACCTCTGGGTGTCCCCAGTAGGACGAGTGTTGTCTCGTGAGGGTTTTCAGCGGATACCACCCACAAAATCCAAATGCAGGATGAAAATATTTACAAAATGCAAGATTTATTTACAAAGAGATGAATGCGAGTTTTTGAAAATATTTGCAAATGAAGGATTTATTTTTAAACTGACACGAATAAGTTAAATATAAGTTTTGGTCATTATCTTGAAATTTAAGTTATTTACTCGTCAATATTTCCAATAAAAACGAAGTTATCATAATAAATAAACTATAGTTTAACTCGTTGTTTTGGTTGATAACACAGTGTAGCTATGAAATGGATCCTTAGTTGATTATCTAAGTTTATCAAAGTGGTATTTTCATTTCTTTTCAATAACAAATCAAATCAAATAAGTAAAAATAGTGCTAGGATTTCAATTGCTTGCTCTCTCATTATTTGCAAGAAAAATTACATACCTAGCTCAGGTAAACTGAGGCCAGATATACTACCTATGCACTGCCTTTCGGGCTTATGTGAGGGGAGTACAGAGCATGGCGAGTGCACACACTTTCGTGCATACACCTATCGACCGTAGGTGGTTTTTATTAAGTCTATTCATTTTTTTACATGTATTCCATACATGCATAACCTTGAGGACTTTTAAATGAGTATGAAAGCACATATCAAAGATTCCAAGTAATTCGCCCATGCATAACCGTGAGGACTTTTAAATGAGAGTGAATACTTTGGATGTTATTATTTTTTTATTTTTTTTAAGAGAGAGAGTTTTGCAAAATCATCTTAGCACCATTTAACTTAGAAGACAAAAAAAGTGTTATTTCCTTTACTTTAAATTCACCACTTTTTAAAACAAAGATTTTCAATTAGGATGTATTTCATAATTAACACGTATGAATCTTCCTATATACTAGTTAAACCATTGTTATTTATAATCAAACTTCATTTTTATTTTTGTTAAGACAAATAAATTTTCAAAATATCAATTTAATAAACCAAAACCATATATTTATCCTATAGTGTTTCTTTAAAAATAAATCAAAAACGCTAAAAAAAATTCTTCTTTTGTTTTAGAATTTTTTTCTTCGGTTTTTGAAATAAAAATGAAAAATTAATCCTGAAAAATCAAAAAAAAAGATGAGTCTCCCCCCACACTTGATTTTGACTGTGTCCCCACAGTCAACCCAAGTCAAAAGGAACGTTTATTATTATTTATATGAAAATGAAATGTATTTACACGACATCAGAAAGTATATTGCCAAAAAGTAAATGAAACGGTCTTCCAAAGACCAATTCATTTGTCTCGTCAAGTATACGAGACAAAGCTTAGGCTCGAAAAACCAAACCGTAAAAGATTTTGAAGTCGAACGTGGCTTTGGAAAAACGAATGTCGTTTTATTAAAAATCTTATGAGTTGTTTTATTTTCGATGATTTTGGGGGTAGATATAACGATTGATTGAAATTCACATTTATTTTCACCAAATTGAAATTCAAGTTTGTCATTGAAAAATTCTTCAAAATTATTGATTTCAAAATGGTGATGTGAATCGTCCCCTTTGGAGTCTAACAACCCATCTTCAAAAAGTCCAAAGAAATCGTGTTCGTTAAATTCGTCTTCCTTTGTTGGATTATCAACAACTTCATTGCGTATCTCAAGTTCAAAATCCAAAGCATTTGTATTCAAATTTTCGAACTTGAGAAAAGGAAGATTGAATTTTAAATTTGGTTCCACACCCTCAAAAGAATTGAAATCCAACTCAATTACCGTATTTTCAACAACTTCATTAAGATCATCAGTTTCAGTTTCAAAAGTTGTTATTTGAAAATCGTCAATTGTGGTAAAAAATGGATTATTATTTGACTCGTCACACGTTGGGATTTGATTTTGTTTTTCACGTTGTATCATATATGTTTCAAACAACAAATCCGTGTGATCATCGTAAATTTCGTTCATTTGTTCAACAAAATCCAATTTGTAGTTATTAACTTGAGAATTTTCGATTTGGATTTGTTGAGGACAAATTTTTTCAATCGCATCGTAGTCGAGATTATTCCTATTGCCAAGATTATTTGAAAAGTGGATCTCATTATCATTTTGATTTTGAAATTCATTTTGAAGCTCGAAATAGAATTGACATGGATTACACTCGAAATCATTTGAATTTTGAAGTGAATTCAAATTTTGATTATTTTGAAAACTTTGATTCGAGTTATAGCACAAACGTGAATTGCACAACTCATTTATCTCTTGATTTTGTTGCGTAGAGAGTTCAAGTAACGACGAAATGCAATTTTTAAGAGTTGAGGGTTGACCATTACTTTGGAAATTTTGTGGTTCAAAATTCGAATCGGTTAAACAATAGTTGTTGTTGAAATATCCATAAGAATTTGAAGTGAAATTATATGGATTATATTGATTTTCACAATTATTGTAAAATTCACGTAAGTGAGGAAACTCGGACATTTTCAAGAATTTTTTTTTGGCTTTTTTTTATATAGGAAAAGTATTTACAAATAAAATTTATTTTTCAAAAGGGAAATTGATTTATTTTTTTGCAATTTTTTTTTGGTTTTTGAAAAGATTTTTTTTTGTTTTTTGAATTTCTAAATTTTTTTTGGATTTTAGAAATTCCAAAGGAAAATGATTTAAAAATTGCCAAGGAAAAGAAATATTTACAGTTTTTTTAGTTTTGGATTTTGATTTTTTTTAAATATGCATGAACTAATGCAACTAAATGAATGCAAGGGTTAATTACAAATGATTTATCCTAAGTTAACCCAAAATTGTATAATCACAAATTGTCTTAAATCAACAAGATAGTTCTCAGCCAGGTAACGGGCAGGAGTTATCGGTGCACCACGAATCACCGTAACAATGCAGCCGAAGGTTTAAGTACCTTCAGAGAAACAATTCAGTACAATATTTACGAATCACCGTAATACTTATAACTGATTATTGCTCTGCTGTAGCCTAGACATCGAGAAATTAAATTGTTCAAAGAAGACAAATTGTCAATATACAATTAAGAGCTATCAATTTCTAATCGTTATTATTAATCAAAATCTAAGATGAAATGCAAAACTGAAATTAAACGTGTATTAATAGTGCAACTACGAATGATTTTTTTTGAATTTTTTTTTGTAAAATGCAAATGCAAGCAACCAACAATGCAATTCAAATAAAACTAAAGATGAAAGCAGCAAATTTTATTTTTAAGCAAGCAAGTAGAGCAATTTATTTTGGCAAGCGGTTTTCTCCTTTGTATTTCGTGCTTCTGCAATCCGGAAAATAAAGCAAGATATATATACAGAAGATTTTTCTTTAAATAGGTACAGATGGAACTTAAAACAATTTAAAACAAAACCACACAAAATAGATATTTTTTTATTTTGAAGGAGTGAGTTAAAAGCAAATTAAACAAAACACTTTAAAACCAAACACAAGAAATAAACAAAAAAATGAAAAATAAAAGGCCCACACTCACAAGAAATACAACCCGTCCCAATTTTTTTTCTTTTCAACCCAGCTAAAAATTAAAACACACGGTCGAAAATTTTCAAAACGCAATGAAATTTTCCCAAAGCAACTCGATATTTTTTTTGTTTTCAAAGCAAATCGATTTCTTCCAAATTGCAGAATTTCTCGCTCCCAAAAACAGGTTAAGGTGATTGCGACTATGCGAAGTTAGGTATGAGGCAATTGCAAATTTGGGGATTGATGAAGATTTCTGGTGATGTCGAGGTATGCCGCGGATTGTGGTGGAGGAATAAAGGCGATTGAACTTGCGGCAATTGGTTGTTTTGGTGGTCTCGGTTTGGTGATGGGGGTTTGTGAAGATGATTTTGGGTTTGATGTATTTGCGATTCGTGGGTATTGGTCATTCGATTGGTGAGTTGTAGGAGGTGGCGCGCGAGTTGTTTGCGAAAGGCGATTGGGAATCGGGTTGGAGGAGTTGATGTCGGGGTGCTGGCTGTTGATACGCGAAGATTTTGATCAATGGAATGTGCTTTTACAAACAAGGAAGAAATATATGCAAATGCTAAAGGAAGATAGATGAAGACCAAACAAGCTTAAAGTATGTTTTTACATGTGTCTTAGTCTAGATGTATTGTTAAAATCTATCCTCAAGAAGCTTGCACGAGCACTAGAAAAATTTGTTAAACTTCATTTTTTTAATTTAGTTTTAACTATGCAGGTTTTATAATTTCCGTCGACTGAACAGGAACGGTCAGTCGACTGAAACTGGAACAAATTTATACACATGCACAGTTTCAGTCGACTGAATTTCCTGCACAGTCAACTGAAATTGGTCCCGAAAATTTTACTTCATATTTTCAGTTGACTGAATTCCCTGCTCAGTCGACTGAATTTGAACCTGCGAATTTTCTCTGAAAAGACACTTCTTCCTCCCAAGAGTTGCAACCTTTCATCAATGGAAATGGAAGCATCTCTTGTTTGCAACCTTTGACAACATATGCATCTCTTCTACAAGTATATATACATGATTCTAACATCATTTAATTCACCGAATTCTCTTGTTTTAATCTAACTATTCTCTTGTTCATACTTTCTAGATATTCTCAAAGCATTCACTAATCTATTGCTTGAATCATTATTTTTGTTTATAACATTCTTTTGATTCATAGCAATTCACATTTCCTAAATCTTCACAAACACATTGCATATTCTCGAGGATAAGATTATAGGAATATTGTACTACATTAGACTCATTAGTGTTGACAAGAACACAACAAGTCGAATATTGTATTTTAGTAATTGAGTTGAAGTCCTCTTCGGTAGTTGAGGCAAGAATTCCCGTTCGGTTGTTCGGGTAAGTTGTAAACCTATTCCTTCGGGTGAAGTGAGGGTGTTAGTTAGTGAAATTCCTAAGTGAAGCTTAGGGACTGGACGTAGGACGAGAGGTCCGAATCAGTATAAAGTCTTGGTGTCTCCTTGCATTTACCTACTTTATCTATATAGACTATTTCATTATTCCATATTACACGATCCTACCATATAGCCTCTTTCAATTGGTATCAGAGCAAGGTCGTCCTATAACCATAACACCGTTATTAGACATATTGATAATATGGAAAATAACGCAAGTACAAGCACAACATTTGCCTATAGTTCTACATTTGCGGAAGGACAATCTACCCAAAGACCTCCTCTATTTAATGGACTAAACTATAGCTATTGGGCTACAAAGATGAGGATTTATATGCAAGCAACAAGTTTCGAAGCCTGGAATGTTACTCAAGCAGAGTTCGTTGTACCCACAACCGATTATCCTACATGGACATAAATTCAAAAGAATGAAGCTAGTGCAAATGCCAAAGCTATGAATATGCTATTTTGCGCCCTGGATAGAAATGAATTCAACCATGTTAGCATATGTACTACTGCATATCAGATATGGGAAACACTTAAAGTCATACATGAAGGCACAAACAAAGTTAAACAAACAAAGATATCCATGCTGAAGAATCAATTCCAAAATTTTAGAATGCGACAAAATGAATCCATCAATGACATGCACTCTAGATTTCAAGATATTCATCATGCTCTAATTGGACTAGGAGAAAGATACATGGACTTTGACATTGTGTCTAAAGTTCTAAATTCACTCACTGATGAATAGGAGAGAAAAGTACTAGCAATCGAGGAAGCAAATGATCTATCTACAATGAAACCAGAAGAACTGATTGGAAATCTTATGTCGTATGAAGTAAATATGCAAGCTAAGAAAGATCAAGCTCAAGAAAGAAAGAATGTTGCTTTTCATGCGGAAAAGGAAGAATCAGAGTCTGAAGATCTAGCATTTATAGCCAAAAACTTCAAGAAATTCTTAAAGTATAGAAAAGGAAACAAAAACGGATTCAAAAAGAATTTCTTGAAAAAACCTTCATTTTCAAATATAGAATGCTTCAATTGTCACAAGAAAGGACACAAGCAAAAAGATTGTCAAGAACAAATGAAGGAAAATCAGAAAAACTTCAACAACAAAAACAAGAAGGATAAATTCAAAAAGAAGGCATTTTCTGTAACATGGGACGATTCAGATTCATCTTCATCCGAAAATGATAGTGATAGCGACAATGAACATGCAAATGTATGCTTCATGGCTCAAGAATCTGAGGTAAATAATTTAACTTTCGACGATTTGATTGAAGTAAACACTGAAATTTTAAGCACAATAAAAACTCTTAAAAAGAAACTCAAAGAAACTCATGAAAATCAAAACAAAGCTGAATTTGAAAGGGATATGTTAAAAGATGAAAAGAAAATCTTAGAAGAAGAACTTGAAAAAGTTCAAGAATCTCATTCAAATTCGGAAACTCAATTATCACTCTTAAGTCAAGAAATTGAAACTCAAAATACAAAGAATGATATAATTGTTTCTGAAAATCATGAGTTAAAAACTAAGATTAGACAAGTTGAGTTGGAAAATAATAGTCTTCAAGCTAGATTAGATGACATCACTAAAAATATTTCTAACTTTAACAAAGGAAAAGAAAATTTATCTAAGATTTTAGAAAATTCTCAATTCTCTTCAAGTAAACATGGATTAGGATATAAAAAGGAGTCAAAAATTCCTAGAAAGAAAAATACAAATTTTAAGAGGAATATGGATTCAAAACAACAAATATTGCTAAAGAAACCTATTAAAACAAAAGTAGAAAACAAGGTAGTTAAAATTTGGATACCAAAGACTAACAATGTATTAATAAGAAATAAATACATTAAAACATTTATGGATAATGTTCATCATAATGAAAACTATATTTATAAAAAGGATACTAAACCAAATTGGGTTTGGTTTCCTAAACTCTAACTTTTTAGGACCCTATTAAAAGGTGGGTACCAATAATTTCATATTTATTTTCAGGTCCCACTCAAAAAGAAGAAATGGATATTAGACAGTGGTTGTTCAAAACACATGACCGGAGACAAAGATATGCTTACAAACATCACATACTTTGATGGTGGCTCGGTTACCTTCGGAGACAATTCAGAAGGGTATATCATTGGCAAAGGAGATGTGAACAATTACGGTACATCAAATTTACCTTTTATAACAAATGTTTCATTAGTTGAAAATTTAAAACATAATCTACTTAGCATAAGTCAATTGTGCGATAAAGGTTTTAAAATAACTTTCTCGAATAATAAATGTAGTATTTTTGATCAAAACCAAAATCTTATTTTTGAAGGAAATAGAGATAGAAATATTTATGTTTTAAATAAGAATATTAATCATAATTCAAGTATGTGTTTACTTGCCAAAGATAACGATCCTTGGTTATGGAACAAAAGATTTTGTCATATAAATTTTAAAACCATTAGAAAACTTTCTAAAAATGAACTAGTAAGAGGTTTACCTAAAATAAACTTTAAAATAAAAAATCTTTGTGATGATTGTAAAAAAGGAAAATTAACGAAATCATCTTTCAAATCTAAGAAAAATATTTCAACTTTACAACCATTAGAATTACTACATATGGATTTATTCGGACCAACACAAGTTCAATCCATTATTCATAATCGATACGTATTTGTAATAGTTGATGATTTTTCAAGATACACATGGACTATTTTTATGAAAAATAAAAGTAACACTTTTGAGCATTTTAAAACATTTGTAAAAAGTATTCAAAACACTAAAGATTTGAAAATTAAAAATATTCGAAGCGATCATGGAGGCGAATTCAAAAATGAAGTTTTTGAAATTTTTTGTAAAAAGAAAGGAATAAATCAAAAAATTTCTTTTCCTAGAACTCCTCAACAAAATGGAGTTGTAGAAAGAAAGAATAGAACATTACAAGAGTGCGCAAGAACATTATTAAATGGATGTTCTCTACCAAAGCATTTTTGGGCAGAAGTCGTTGCTACTGCATGTTATGTATTAAATAGAATATCAATTAGACCATTAACTAAAAATACTTCTTATGAACTATTTAATAATAAAAAGCCGAATATATCTTATTTTAAAATATTTGGATCAAAATGTTTCATTTTAAATACAAAAGATCAATTAGGAAAATTCGATTCAAAAGCTGACGAAGGAATTTTCGTAGGATACTCGGAACGAAGTAAAGCATATCGAGTTTTTAATAAATGAACAAACTTAATTGAAGAAACTTTGCATATATCTTTTGATGAAAATTTTAATAAAAATTTTAATATAAAAGATGATGAAGAATTGATAAATATAGAAGAAACAAACCTTGAAAATAATAATAATGAACTAAGATCTCCTCCTAGAATATTACGAGATTATCCAACTCAAAATATAATAGGAGAAATAAATTCTCAAGTTAGAACAAGAAATCAACTAAATCAAATGGGTCATGTAGCTTTCATTTCATCAATAGAAACTAAAAATCCAAAAGAAGCATCAACAGATGATTATTGGATTATCGCAATGCAAGAAGAATTAAATCAATTTGAACGTAACAATGTTTGGGAATTAGTTCCCCGTCCTAATAATCAATCAGTAATTGGAACAAAAATGCATGTTTCAGTCGACTGAATGCCCCTGCTTAGTCGACTGAAAATATGACAGAAAACAATATTTACATAGTTCAGTCGACTGGAAGCATCTGCACAGTCGAATAAAAATTCAACAGAAAATTTCAGCAAACAAAATTCAGTCGACTAAATGTACTGCTCAGTCGACTGAATCTATCACAGAACACTTCGGCCTTTGATTCAGTCGAATGAACAGTATATTCAGTCGACTGAACGCTGCTTCCCAAGCAAAATTTCCCCTTTTAACCACCAGATTTTACCCTACCAATTCACTTTTACCTCCTACAAACCTTCTTCCCCAAATTAATTTCGAAACCCTAGCTCCTAAATTCCTCAAAATCAAATCAATTCTCACCCAAATGGCACCAAAAAGAGCAAGAGCTTCATCTTCTTCATCCTCCGAGCGAATTGATGCTCAAATAGCACAATGGCTTCACGATGGAACCGCTGTCACTCGATGGAACAAGATGAAGAATTCTCGAATTTTCGAGCATTCTTTCGTTGATTTTCAAAGCTTTCAAGCCTACAACATTCAAGCATTCACAGATCCGGCAGCTTTAACTTCACTTTTAGATTTGAAAAGAAATGACCATGCCATTAATCATGTAATGGTAAAATTATTTTATGCTAATCTTAATCTTGGACACCAAACTCCAAGAAATACAAACAATAGTGTTTGGAGTATGGTGTGTGGAAAGAAAGTTTGGTTTTCATTGGATAGAATAGCACATATTTTAGAGTCTCCAAATGTCGGGAGAAAGTTAGAGGAAATAGAATTCAATCCACACATTCGTGACAACATCAACCATCGATTCATGGATGATAATATCAACTTTAGGGATTTTAAGTCCACCTCTCTTCGACCTATGGCGAGAATCCTCCATAAAGCCCTAATGAGAACGATTACTCCTCGTACGGGCTCGTACGAAATTGTCTACCCAAATAACTATCGAACTCTATATGCTATTTTTGGCAATATACAATTTAATTGGGTACAGCTTATTCTTGATGAGTTTCTCACTTTCAACAATGGCAAAATGCGCACTATTTACTTTGGAGAGTACATCATGCGACTTCTCCTAAATGTCGATACGCCATTACCTGAATCAGAGAATACAATGGTCCATCAAATTAACCATCGGATCATAAGCCTAATGCAACTCCCATCTCGACCTCCTCGCATAATATCACTCGCCGAATGGGAAGCAAGGCATCAAGAACAACAACAACAACCTCCTCAACCTCTCCACGAAGAACATCTCGAACAAGATGATGAAATTCGTCTTTTGACCCAAGCTTCACCACCAACCAATCCTTGGGGATATTGTCAAGAAATCAACAAATTCTTGACACTCGTCTTAAAAAGGTAGATCATAAGCTTGATAAAATCAAAGGATTCTTCAACAAGCTTTGGGATGCAATCTCTTGCTCAAGCACCACTACTACTTCGACATCTCGCGGCAAACGTCCAACACCAACGTTTACATGGACGATATCCGAAGAGCATACAAGTAGCAGCGCAAGCGGAGCTAGTTATGGCCAAGGAGGAAGAGCGCACAGACCACCAACAGGAGGACCCGTCATACGTGAACCAACAGGAAGAGAAGGTTCATATGATTGGGATAAGGATGAGTAATTTTGTTGTTTTGATGTGTATTTTTAACTTTCTAATGGCTTGTATAAATAGCCATTTTATGCTTGTCTGTCACAACATTTTTATTTCTCTTAATTCATGATTATATTCTATATGATTCAATGATTGTTTTGATATATTATTACTGCTGTTAGTTCTTCCTTTTTGTCGATGACAAAGGGGGAGAAAATCTATGGTACTAACTTTGTTTTGTAGGAAATATAGTGCATACATTCAGGGGGAGAAAGTAAGTAAAACATCTCTAGAATAAATCAGTATTGTCATCAATCAAAAAGGAGGAGAATGTTGATACGCGAAGATTTTGATCAATGACAATGTGCTTTTACAAACAAGGAAGAAATATATGCAAATGCTAAAGTAAGATAGATGAAGACCAAACAAGCTTAAAGTATGTTTTTACATGTGTCTTAGTCTAGATGTATTGTTAAAATCTATCCTCAAGAAGCTTGCACGAGCACTAGAAAATTTTGTTAAACTTCATTTTTTTAATTTAGTTTTAACTATGCAGGTTTTATAAGTTCAGTCGACTGAACAGGAACAGTCAATCGACTGAAACTGGAACAAATTTATATACATGCACAGTTTCAGTCGACCGAATTTCCTGCACAGTCGACTGAATTTTGGTCCCGAAAATTTTACTTCATATTTTCAGTTGATTGAATTCCCTGCTCAGTCGACTGAATTTGAACCTGCGAATCTTCTCTGAAAAGACACCTTCTTCCTCCCAAGAGTTGCAACCTTTCATCAATGGAAATGGAAGCATCTCTTGTTTGCAACCTTTGACAACATATGCATCTCTTCTACAAGTATATATACATGATTCTAACATCATTTAATTCATCGAATTCTCTTGTTTTAATCTAACTATTCTCTTGTTCATACTTTCTAGATATTCTCAAAGCATTCACTAATCTATTGCTTGAATCATTGTTTTTGTTTATAACATTCTTTTGATTCATAGCAATTCACATTTCCTAAATCTTCACAAACACATTGCATATTCTTGAGGATAAGATTATAGGAATATTGTACTACATTAGACTCATTAGTGTTGACAAAAACACAACAAGTCGAATATTGTATTTTAGTAATTGATTTGAAGTCCTCTTCGGTAGTTGAGGCAGGAAATCCCGTTCGACTGTTTGGGTAAGTTGTAAACCTATTCCTCCGGGTGAAGTGAGGGTGTTAGTTAGTGAAATTCCTAAGTGAAGCTTAGGGACTGGACGTAGGACGAGAGGTCCGAACCAGTATAAAGTCTTGGTGTCTCCTTGCATTTACCTACTTTATCTACCTAGAATATTTCATTATTCCATATTACACGATCCTACCATATAGCCTCTTTCACTGGCTTGTTCGAAGTTGAGGAGACAGTCTTGTGGGAATCGGTTGGAGTGGTGAAGGAGACGGGATAATGAAGTGGTGTGTACTGCTTTGAGGTTGTTTGTAGAAAAGTGCACTATTGTAGTTGAAGATGCAGGTCAGAGATAGTGACAGGGATGATTATGTTTGCAGTGTTGTTAGGAGGAGCAACAGTTAGAAGGAAGTGGTTGAGTGGAATGCAGAGGTTTGTTTGTTGTAGGCAATGGTGATGGTCGGTGGAGTTCGATGTACGGGATGAGGAAGGAGGATGATGGTAGTATGGTGTAGCTGCTGTAGTCGTGGATATGTATGCAGGCAAGGATTGTTTGAGGGAAGTTTGTGAATGTTGTTGTGTATGCAGTGGGGGGAGGACTGTTGGTAGTGGGTAGGACTGTCGCGGGCAGGGGAAGTGTTGTAGGGTTTGTAAATGGAAGTTGATCGATCAGTTGTTGCTGGTGGACTGGAAATGAAGTATGTTGGGGAGATGCACTGATAGGCTGATGGTTGCAAGGAGTAGCGGTTCTGTTGTGTGGAAGTGATGATATGAAGTAAATGACAGTGATATGAAGGCAATTGGATGTTGTACAGGGTGGGGGTGTAACAGGGAGATGTCAGAGGCAATTCAAGGGGGCAGTGAGAAGGCTGTAGTGGATGCACAGTTGCTGGTGGATGTTAGATGATGTGAATTTGGTTGAAGGCAGGAGGTGGAAGTTGAAGTGAAACTTTGTTAGCAGTTCAAAACTGAAGAGAAGTTGAAGAAAGTGAGAAGCAGAAATGAATAGAGAAACTTTGAACAGAGAAGTAGAAATGAACTACAATTGAACAGAAAAAGAAATGCACAGAGAGAAAATGCACAGAGTGGAACTATTTGCAAATGTAAAAGCTAAATTTGTGAAATCAGAGCAAAAATTACAGATGTAAATGAAATATTTTTTTTTGTTTTTGTTTTTTGTATTTTTTTTCTTTCTAAATATGAAATGCAAATGAACAATTCACTAGAAAACAACAACAAACACACAAACAAAATGCAAACAAAATCAAACAACAAACACAACACAATTTTTTTTAATGCAAACAAACACACAAAATAAACACACAAAACCAAACAAAAATAATTTGAAGAACAGAAAATTAAAATCAAAACAAATCCCCAGCAACGGCGCCAAAAACTTGTTCGTCGACGGAAATTCTATCGGTTTAGAAAACCGCCGAACGAATTTAAATTAAAAATAACCACAAGCGCACGGTGTACGAATGTAGCACGCGGCGAATACGGGTCGATCCACAGAGAATTGTTGATTTTAATTTCCTACTCAATCAAATTATACCAAAGTCGAGAGTGTGTTTAAGCTTGAAAATGAGAAAATGAACTAACTAACAAAAAGAAAAGAAATGCAAATATGAGAGTTAAATGACAATTTAGAGAATAAATCCACTCTCTAGATCATGTAGTTCAACACATGAAATCATGATCTCTCTTTTATGGTCATTAGTGTTTTATTTGATGTGTTTATCATAAGTATGACATATTTAAGCTATTGATTAGCCAACATAAGCCATCAAACTATAACACACTCCTTAAAACACTTACTAACTTTCATGAAACTTGACAAAGAAAATGAAAATGAAATCTATTTTAAGTATGGCCTATTAACTATTGATTAGAAACATAGACCATCAAATTTTAATTTCAAATCACTTTCTTATGCCATAATCATATATTGATGAAGAGACATTTGTGTTAGTGATTGTTTAAGCATAGCCTATTTGGTGCCAACAATATAGACTATCAAATTCAAAGCAAAAACAACAAATAAAACCACTTCTATCATCATCATTAAGCACAAAAAAGAGCATGAATTAACAAAATGTTGAAGCTACATTAATTAGAGAGCTTCATTACCCCTAAATTGAAGGGGTTTAGCCTCTCATATTTGTCATCATATGAACAAATGAAGCAAGCAACATTGAATAAAAAGAAGAGAAAAAAGAGAGCAAAATGAAAGGAAAAATTATTCTACTTTCATAAAAGAGAAGAGATCTACACTACAACATGAAAGTAAATGAACATAAAAAGGAAAAAGCATATATTAAATTGCATAAAATAAAAAAGATTACATAAAATAAAAATGGCTAAGTAGCCATGAAAGGAGAAAGAGGAGCTTTCATTTTATTTTTGATCTAAACTAAACTAAAGAGAAGAGGGCCTAAGAGAGACTAAGGGAGAGATTTTTACATGAAACATATGGGTATTTATACATGTGTGAAACCCTAATTCATATTTTTGGAGAATGCCCAAAATGCCCCTTAGGAAGTGTGGAGGCCAAGTAATCATTAACATGTCTTAATCCCCCATTAAGTGTACATGAAACCATTAACTCCAAAAGCATGTGCATTAGCCTTTAATTTGTACATTAAGGTAGGTGGGTAGGTGGGGTCCTCCATGATCTTCACTTTGAATTATTTCCATCTTCATTCCTTTATATTCTTTGTGCATGCATATTTCTTCATGAAACCACTCCTATTTGAGACCAAATTCCTACAAAAATATATAAAAAGATTTCAATTAATTTTTCTCAAAGAAATATGTGCACACAAATGACCTTTTTGCCCCTATATGAAGATAGATATGTGATAATTTGGAATTAATATGAATTTTGGTTAAAACAAGTTAAAATACCCAATATGATCATTTATTTAATTTAAATAGAATAAATATGGTGGTAAAAATATGCACATTTACGTGCACATCACATATATTAAAACTGAAATATCAATTACCTTACTGCTCTCACCACTCGTGTTCCCTACGATTACCGAGCCCTTCATAAATTTTGCAATCCATTACCCCCTTTGCAAACGCCAACATCAATGCGGTCTCTAACCCTCGAGCCCTTCATCATTGGTCGGCCTCGCAATATCCAAAGGTCACGATGCTTTTTTCGCCAATCACCACTCTTCTCGCGCTTGGCCTCATCATCGAGCTCGAGTTAGAGCTTGCGCGTGAAACCCTAAAATCCCCCATAAACGAAAGCACCTGCTATCCAGACCTAACGCACGCGAGCGCCATAGTGAACTTGAACGCGATGCTTCTGACCCACTGACGAGCATTTGAGATCGCGACTCGACGTGATAGATTTCGATAATTGCCAACGAGCTCGATTTAGAATTGAGCAACGAATTCTTTCGAACCAGAACCGATCCAATGGGTTTGTGCCGAAGGAAAGAAAAAAAAACAAAAGAAGATCGGCCATGAAAATTTGATTTTCAAATCGAACTTGATTTTTTTTTTCATTTGAGATGCTCGGCCGTTATTGATCTGAAGAGGATCGATCTTCTTTTTGGGTTTCGAATTGTTTTGTTGATTTTTTTTCTTCTCCTTTTGAACGAGACATTTTTTTTATTTTATTTTTTCTCAAAAGAAAGGTAACGCGTGTTAAATAAATGAACACGTGTTTTGAAATTTCAGTACGTGTCTGATTCTACAATGTTTTGATATATATATATATATATATTATTTATATTCAAATTTAAATTTAAATTTAAATTGTCTCGATTATCGCAACTTAAAATCTCGATCTCCAATCGAGACATGCCGCCAGGCGTTTATAAGGTTATACCCCTATTTCGAACGCACTGGAAAAGGTTTCGAGGCCAAATTAGATCGTATGGAGAAGATAACTTTTTGGACCAGTTAAAATATCGAATTTTCGATTTAGATTTCAGCGCGTTTATTGACCGTACGACCAAACGATCACTCCAAATACCACGAAAATTGAAATCCGATAATAATACAATATTACGGATCCAATGAAACTAGTTTCGTCGAATTGCAAGACTGTGCCTCGGAATGCTATTTTTAAATATCGATTTAAACGATAAATTTTCAAAACTGATCAAATCAGTTTCAAATTCAATTTTAAAAATTCTACTATCTCCAGTATCATTAATATAAATTTTCTAAGCCTTAAAATATTTTTAAACAGCTTAAAACTGAAGATTCCAATTTTTACCCAATCTCAATAAATTAAATTTAACAATTAAATTACCAAATTCATAGTTAAAATTGAAACTCAAGCTTAAATCAACAATTCAGATATTTGAAATCAATTGAATATTTCAATTTCAAACATTGAAAATTCTGGGTCATCACATCCTTTCCTCCTTAAAAGAATTTCGTCCCGAAATTACAAGTTAAGAAGAACGATCCCTAACCTATTTGCTATCTTTCCAAAACTAAACGGTTTTATCAACTTAACAAACAAATCCTTTTTATTAACAACCCATTATCGCTTCGACTAACTTTCCAAAATTAATCATAGATTCCAAATAACACTGTTTTCTGAACAATTCAAATTTAAATTTTAAATTTTTCTCAAAATTTTTCCAACTCTCTAAATTTTCGAAAAATTTCGCCAGCGTCTCCTTTGCGCGGCTTGCTCGGTACGACTACAAAAATGGCACCATGGCCCGGAGATTTCAAAAAGAAAAGAAAAAGGCCAAGCGGCTAGACAGGAAGATCATCAAATTTCATACTGAAATTCAAATACATACCTTTTTGTCGAGCAATTCAATTTTATCTTCGAAATCAAAATCCGAATTCCAATTTTTCTTTTATACACCTGTATATCCTGCTAGTCATAATATCCAATTACAACATTCAAATATCATTTTGCACATTCCTTTACAAAATCTTCAATATATACTTCTTATACCATTTTTACTTTACAATTGAAGTTATATATCCATTTTCATTCAATCTTACATTTTTAATTTCTTTTGAATTCAATTTACACTTTAATTCTATTTGGATTAAATTTTTACTTCCGAATATCGAATTTATCAATTATCTTTCATTCACAATTGAATAACATCACTTTTTTAAATTAGTTTCATTTGCAAATTCATTACAAATTCCAATTCATGTAATCTCAAACCATTTTTTCCACCTTTATTATCTTTAGTTCACTTCAAACTAATTTTACAACTTCATTTTATTTCAAACAATTCAAATTGGTTTTCAATATTTAATTTCAATTCCAGTTTTTTATTCCTTTGTTCATTCCCAAACATTTATTTTCAATTTACCACTTTGGTTTACAATCACTTATATTTAAACTGGATTTCAAATTCCATATGAATTCAATTCGTTTCAATCCATATCTAAGTTTATCATTCCTTCTATTAGTTTCAGTTACTAATTTTATTTCAATACTCTGCTTTACAAATCAAATTCAATTCCAGTTCTATTTGCTTACAAATTCGAAATGAATTTCAATATTCAATTCACTTTTATTTACTTGCAATTGTAAATTCATTCATTCATTCAAAATTTTATTTTCCATTTAATAAATTTTATTCCAATCATTTAGTCTATATGACTTCTCAAATTCACATTCATACAAATTAACTCAAATCTTCAATTTCAATTTCATTTTGAATCCATATCGTCATTTTGTTTGACTTAAATTTTCAATCTCAATTCTTTTATTAAATTTTCATTTTTAATTCCACTTGATTTAAATTTTTCCTTCCAACTTACATTTACTTTTATCTATCTTCTCTTTTAAGTTAGATTTTATTTTAACAACTTCAAACTTTACAAGTTATCAAACTTAATGATATTCCATAAATATTTTATATAACATTCCAGAGTCTTTTCAACTTTTCAAAATCATTTTTGAAATCAATTCAAATTATCTTTTGAATTTCCAAAACCAAACCCAGTTTTCCAAACAACCTCAAATTTTAAACAATTTGGCAGCAATTCCTCTTTTGGAAACCCGAAAATGAACACCTATGATGTCGCGATCATCATCGGAATAATTTTCCAGCGACCGAAAAGAGTTTAGAGCTTTTATCTCTTCAAAACTCTTTTCCAAAACCTTTGAAAATTCATTTTCAAACTCAATGGAATTTAATTTCCATAATTTTCAATTTCAAATCTTTTCAAAGCTTTTCTCTGGAATTCCATTTCAAATTAAAAATCACATTTACAATTATATTTACAAATCCTATTTGTATATGAATTTTATTTCTCAGCTTTAAGTTATGATTTCAATTTCTTATTCAATAACCAATGATAATAATTTAATATTATCACATCCTAACAAACAATCAACCATATACTATAATAATTTATGGAAATCATTTCCTTTTATATACAAAAATAATTTGGGTAAAATTATTTCATTTACCCTATTTTAAAACAATATCGTGTCGAATTGTTTTGTACGAGTGTTTAGAGATCCCTATCGATAGAGTTGTACGGACTATACCGACCAAAATCATATACCACTCAACAAACCAATTATCACAATATAAAACAATTTTATATTCACTAACAAATACGCACTCATATCTATTATTATACTCAAACTCATTCTAGAGTACTGCTGACTCTATCTCTAATGAGTAACACCCAACAGAGCCAAGATTGTCGCTTAACCAAATGCTCTGATACCAAATTTGTAACGACTCGATTTTTCGACGCCCGAAAGTCGACATCGATACGTCCACTGTATCAAATGCCACACAATCGAATGCCGGAGAGCCGAACCGTTAGGGTTAAAGAAGAAGAAGATAGAAGAAGAACAGAAACAATAACAGAATCTCACATTTCGCAGCAGAACAAATATAACAGATAAATGAATAATCTTTAAAACAAAGAATCATCTCAGTTAATACAATACAACATCAGAGTTTACAACGACATCATACATCACTGACAGTTATTTTAACTTGACTGTATGAAAACTAATTTTCATTAACCATACGCAACGGACACTACATAGTAATGATACGTCTCGCCATCCAGCTTCAACTCCTGATCTCCACATCAACTCTTTTCTAACTTCACTCCCGAATAACTGATAACCTGACTCTAGGCTGCCCTTGTGGAAAATTATGGGCACGCAGAGATTAGAAAGAGAACAATAAACTCCAGGTCAGTCGTGGGACTGGGGCGAGATCTTAAAAACAGTTATTCTTTAACAAAAGGAAAACAAAAGAATTTAAAAGAATCCGCAATGCTTTTTGGAAAATGAAACTATCATAAGGCCTCCCGCCACACACACAATGCAAACGCAGAATTGGAGGAGATTTCTCCTTATGATAGTCAAACATGCTTGATACGCAAAATCCTTTAATATTATTATTATTAGTGCATAGTGTAGAAAACATTTCGAAAGTATAATATTAATCTTAGCTAGCATAGACATTCCATACTATGCCTATTATAGTTACCACCTAAACAATGGGGCACCACCATAAGTAGATGGTAGGTTATACAACTAAAACCGTACAAGGCGCATATTGGAGTTCAAATTTTCAACAAATGGTAAGGCTAAGGAACTTCCAATTGCCACATGGGTACGCCTCAGGATGGACGCCCCGAGAACCTAACCGGATCTCTGCCAACACAAGGCCGGGTTACCTCTGCAAAAATAGGTAACTACTGTCACGAGTATGCCATCCCCTGGTTGTAAAAAACCTTTATCCGAGGATCCTCACAAAGTAATATATATTTGCGATATCCACATAAGTTAAGTATCTGGGCTCCATACCATGATACCGCTTCTATCCAGAAGGAAATGCACATACCCTAAGGGGCGCTACCCCCATAACCTTGCTGCATTCTTCCTGTTTCGACCATTCCGGGGTGTGAGGTTCGACGAAGTCTCGTCCACAAAGCTACGCTTTTCACAAAAGCCATGCTTTGATCAACAA
The DNA here is from genome assembly GCA_030765085.1 of Allium cepa. Lineage (NCBI taxonomy): Eukaryota > Viridiplantae > Streptophyta > Magnoliopsida > Asparagales > Amaryllidaceae > Allium > Allium cepa. The sequence goes on along the minus strand of CM060940.1, from coordinate 323,480,350 downwards.
ATGATCAGCAGCACTTCGTATGCCACATTACCAAATTGGGAATGTATCACATGTAACCATCAACTACATAACCTCTGAGCTCGTACGTCTCAGAGAAGGGTGTTAAGCTAAGAGAATAAATTCTTCGCCACCAAACAGAAATGTATTTGATAGAAACCGGCTTTACATCTCAAAGTGTAACGTCAGACACACATCCATACAAGTCCATTCCAGGGTCGAACTGAACCGAAGGCACTTCCAAAGAAGCCCTTGCAAATCCGGATATTCACTAATCACGTCCGGAATCCTGGGTGATGGAATCTCTATACCGGAGCAACCCGGTGCAGAGACATTCGCCAGGTAATCCTCTTGCTTTTGAAAATACCCGGTCTTCAATACCATCTTCAAATGCAATCCCATTTCATTGTATCGTTATTCGGAATGGGTTTTATGACACAAGGTCTTCTCCCGGCTAATCCGAATAACGAGCGCTTATTTTTAAAAACAAGTGTTCATTCAGATTCAAACAAATCACAACAAATTCCACTTTGATCTTTTAAAAAAAAGACCCATCACAATTACAAAGGTTCGATGTGGGTTTCGAATATCCATTTGGAATTCGACTCCCGGTAGCATCGAAATTCAATTGCCGATTAAAGGCCAATATTGATAGTAGGTTATTTAACTATCAATCATCATTCACAACAATCGCTGGATTTCAATCAATTTTCCCCCAATTATTAATATTTTCAATATATCTTCGCAAGATAAAATTTCACTTTTCAACACTTTGAAAACAAATTAAAATCAATTTATCACACTTCAATCCTTTGAAAATAAATTTCAAATCAATTTTCCCCTTACGTGGAAAACATTTCCAATATTTAATCATTTCCACTGAAAATCTGCCGATTTCAAATATCTAAAAATAATATAAAATACTTATTCAAAATATACTTGGAAATATTTAAAATAAATTATTTTAGAATATTTGCTTAAATATTAGTTATGAAACATATTATACTAATATCTCATATAAAAATTCAAGTCCAAAACTAATTTTAAAATAAAATTAGTTGATAGAGTATAAATATTTAAATTACTATTTTCTAAATCAAATATCAATTTAATCTTTAAAACAATCCCTTTTATACTTATTTAAATAAATCTTTACTTTAAAGACTTAAAACAATTCCTAAAAATAATTTCTCCAATAATATTCTTTTGAAACCAATCTAGAACTTTTAATTTTATTTCAAAAGCTATTTTAAAAATATATTCGGCTTTCCAGGGAAAGTACTCCCTCCATTCTAAAATGGTTCATTCAATCAATTTATAAATCTTTCTGGATTTATTTTAAATTTACGTCCCAAATATGTAAATCCCTTTCCAATTTTTTTTTATTTTTTTGAAATAAAACAATATTTATTTTTAGAACAAATTTACCTTTCTTTTATAATATTCCCATTGTGGATTTTAATTTTCAAATATCCATAGATATACAATTTTCAAATTGTTTTCTAAATATTCACTTTCAACACCAAATCAATTCTCAAATTGATTTCCAAATTTATTTCAATTACCAAGTCCAATTCCGAATTGATTTCTAAATTTATTTCAAACAACAAATAAATTTTCATATCAATTTCCCAAAGGTTAATTTTTTTACACCAAATTAATTTCAAATCGATTTCCCAATTTATTTCCAAAACACCAAACCAAATTTCCTAATCGATTCCTAAGACTTATTTTAACTCCAAATTAATTCCCAAATTTATTTCTAAAATTAATTTCAACTCCAAATTAAATTCCAAATTAAATTTCCAAATTTATTTCCTTTTAAGATAAATTCCTTTATCTCTTTCAAATATTTAAAATACATATCTTAAATAAATTCTTCAACTATTAAACAACATTATTCGAAATTCCTTTATTAAAATATTTCCCATATTTTTGGAATTTATTCAATAAGTTTTCAAGGATAAAACTTTATCTATTTAAACTTCCTTCTTTTAAAATTCACCCGATTCCTTTGAATGAATTTATTATAAATTTTCTACCCAAATTTCAAAATTAATTTTTTATTTATTTCTGGTTTCCTACGATACACGGCTAAATTACAGCCTTCAATGGTTTCAATCACAAATAATCATACACAGATTATAATTAATCATAACACAACATATGAAACAAATTAAATATTTGAGGAATCCAGTTGGATCCCTCCAACCTGTTTCCCTGCAACCACAGACGTTAGAACAACAATTAAATACCAATTCCACTTCGAGGTGGAATATCGCGGTATATGAGATTTATAAAAATAGCATCCGCTATTATGCGGCGCAATAGGGTCTCATCCGCTATATGCGGGAAATCAACAACTCCAAATACATATATAATACCAATTCCACTACTAGGTGGAATATCGCGGTATATGGGTTTAATATAATAAACTCCACTATTATGCGACGCATAGGGTCTAAACTAATATAACTAATAATAAATCAATCATCCAAGAACAATCAATTTTAAATCAAACTATTCAAAATTTAAATCAAAAAAAATATTTGATCGAGTGAGAAGATCTCACCTTTGCTCCTTTATTTTGCAATCCATTTCCAATTTGACTTGTTTCTTGATTTTGGACCTTGTACAACAATCATATAAATTTATTAATACTCGAATAAATCGAACATGTAACAACCCAGAAATTTTCGAAGCCGAAAATTCCAGATAGTTATGAAAAAGAAGAAAGAGATAGAAGAAGAAGAATAGAAACACCAAACATCTCACATTCGCAGTGGATAAAATATAATAATAAATAATAACAGTTTACAAAAGAATACTAAATCTGTCGATTACATTTAACATACATCAGAGTTTCACATAATATACAGTCACTGAATATTTACAATTATCATGACTCAGATTAACAATAATATAAATACAGCGGATATACTCTATACAATATTGCCACCAGCTCGCCTCCTGAGTTCCAGAACGTCCTAACCTGAAAATCTGTAATACTCGGTCTGACCCGAGCATTACATCAAAGTAACACCCGGGTCAGGCTGAAAACCAGCGTGAGTAAACCCATTCAACTTGGAATACAAAGCATACAACTTAAATAAAACCCGGGGTAACTTATATCAATTTAACCAATTCACAATCTGCTATAGACAACACTTATTTCCCATATAATTTCTAAGTACCAAACTTAGATAAAATAATCCAATTCACTTAAATCGTTTTATTTCATCGTATTGATTTCACCAATCAATTTATAAAAATTCGAAGTGGTTTCGGGTATTTCATAATACCCGACCCCGGCCTCTTCAAGTCTCATGTTATCACATCCCACATTATTCAAATGAAATACACAACATTTCATATCAGAGATATCAACACATTCAAACATCCAATGCCATTCAATTATCCATAATAAAACTTAATCACATACAAATCAATTCAATTGATTCTAATTGAATTTCAAACCTCAATCACCTAGATTACTCATTTAACATTAATTAATTCCAAATCAATTAATTAGTCAACCCATCATTATTCATCTTGATTAATCACCCTGGATTATTTTCCCATTTAAATACAAGTGAATATCTTTAATTAATTTCACTACATTATTTATTCTTACCAAATTAATGAGTAATCTTTAATTATTTCACAAATTGATTAACCATAATCAATTACTCTAATTCTTAATTACTTATATTAATTCATTTCTCATGGTCACTTTGATTAATTCATCTTAATTAATCAAACCTTACTTACAACGTTGATTGTATAAATTAGTGATTTCTAATTATGTTTGATTTATTCTAGTCTAAATTAACTGCTTTAATTCAGTCCCAATATTAATCATTCTCGATTAAACTCAATCTGTAATTAACTATTCTTTTATTTACTTCATTAATAAATTAATTACTCCATAATTAATTATCTTAATTAATCTCTTGATAAATTTCATAAAGTAATTATATTTTTATTAATTACATTAAGTAATTATTTATCACACCATCAAAGAATTATTCTGAATTACTAATATTAAGTTAATTAACTTACAACTTAATTTATTATTTATTCAAACCTTTAATTACTGAATTAAATAACCCAAATCATTAATTAATTGGATTAATGAATTATCCATTTTTAATTACCTTACCAATTTAATAAATCACAATCATCAAGCCCTTATTAACTTTAAAACGAAACCATTTTCTTATTTATGATTTAAGTTTAACAATTTAAAAAAAACCCAAATACTTCGAGTCTAGCAACAATTACTCGAGAACCCACCACAGTCCAAAGTCACATCATTACCAGTGCACAACCAATCAATTTAACAATTCAATAAATTATTTAAACTCAACCATTTAAATTTAAATAATAAATCCAACAGAGTGAGATTTACTCACCTTTTCTTCACAATTGGAAATCCTCTTCATTCAATTAATTACATTCAGTGAATTATAAATTTATTACTTTCCCAAGAGATTTTAATCCATTACTCCCTAGCAATTAATTATTAACATGCATTGTTAATTTCTAAAACCTAATTCCTATTTGTAACTCACTAATTACAAATTACTCAATCAATAATTGCAAATCAATTAATTAATTAATCTTCAACTTATTTCATAAATTATCAAATCTGAATTATACTTAAGGTCAACATCTTCTTTGTTAAATGCTAAATCACAAAAACATTTAACGTTATTTCTAAACTAATTAAGTCTCAAATATCTTTATGTATTTAACCTACTTAGTTTAACAATAAATCAACTGTCTTGATTTAAGTTTGAAAGGCACTTAATTTAAAGGATTTATAAATGACTAAACAATTCCATCTTCCTTTATTTACCTTCTTTTTTTTCTTTCAGCCTAGGGTTTAAAACAACTAAGCTGAAATAATTAAAAATAAAGAAAATAGAATGTACTCACAGAACATGATCGTGGAGCACCCTAACCACTGCATACTTGCCCTGTGAACCCCTCCATTGCGCGAGCAATCGCCACGCTCGAATCCGAGCTCCAAACAATCAGAGTTGAACACATCGAGCTCCATCGCCATCATGTCTTCGCCCTCAACGTCACCCTTCCAACTTGACGACCCCCTTCGATTGTTGCGGCCTTCACTCGGCAATCGTGCTCGAGCTCGCGACCGCGTCGCCACCTCACACGTTCGAAAATCCCTAATCGACCTCGCCTCTATCGCGTGCGTACGCGAGATCCAATCGTGGCCTGCAATTTTTCCCCCCTCCAATCTCGCAACAACGCCCTACCCATCGTGTACGAGTCGCCCCCCTGTTCTCTCGTTTTTTTTAACAAAATGAATCGGTTTCACTCTGTTGAAATAAGAGAGATAGAGAGGGGAAATAAAACATCGATTTCAAGGATTAGCTTGTTGAGTACGCTGGGTTATTATAATTTTATATTGAAAATATCTCGTTGCCCTATGCGAAATTCCGGACCCCGAATCAGACATGTCGACAGACGTTTATAAGGTTTATCCGCATTTCGATTACAATGGAGCGTGTTTCGGAGGCTAATTTGATTATATGCACGAGTTACATAAGAAAACGATCAATTTTAATTTAAATCGATTAAAATAGTTTTACGCGCTTCGAGCTGTCAGGGTCAAATGACAACTCCGATGGCTACGAAAATTGAAATCCGATAATAACTAACTATTACGGATCCAATGAAACTGGTTTCATCGAATTCCGAGATTGTGCCTCGGAAGGCTATTTTTAAATTCCAATTTAAACGATATATTATTAAAATTGAACAAAACGCTACCAAACTCAATTTCAACACTTTGACTACCTTCAGTGCTAACAATATAAATTATATAAGCCTTCAAATTATTTTTAACAAGCTTAAAATTCCAGCTTCAACATTTTATCCAAATTTTCAGTTTATATAATTCAATAAATTAATTACCAAGTAAATATTAATATCTTGAATTCGAATTAAAATTAACTTTTAAATATTTATAATCAATTAATTATTCCAATTTAAATTGTTAGAAATTCCGGGTCGTCACATTCCTCCCCCCTTAAAAGAATTTCGTCCCCGAAATTACTAGTTAGGAAGAATGAACCAATACCCGTTTACCCTTCCCCCAAAACCAATAGTTTTATCAACATCCTACCAACTATCCTTTATTAAAACCCCTTACCACATCAACCAACTTCCCAAAACCTTCTATAGTTTCAAACAATACCCCTTTGCTCAATTATTTAAATTTCAATTTAAAACCAAATTTTAAATTATCAATATTTTCTCAAAAAATTTCTAACTCTCTAAATTTTTTGAAATTTTTTTTGCCAGCGTCTCCTTTGCGCGGCTAGCTCGGTACAACTACAAAAGGCCTCTACGGGCTCCCAAATACCAAAAAGAAAACAAAAGCCAAGTGGCTACATCAAAAACTCAATCCAATTTCATACAGAATTTTAAATACATACCTTTTTGTCGGGCAATTCAAATTTATCATTTGGAATCAAATCCAATTCCTTTTCCCCTTAATACCTGCATATCTTACTTAGCAACAATATTCAATCGTAACCTTTCAAATCATTTTATACATTTCCTTACAGAAGTTTCACTTCTACTTTCCCCGAAATCAATTAATTATGCAAATTAGTTTTTTTTCCGTTTTCATACGCATTCAATTTATTTCAATTTTGAATATTAAAGTTTTATTTTCCATTTATAACTGAGTCTTATTAGTTCCATTTATTAATCTATTTCAGTTTCATATTTAAATCGTTTAATTGCATAACAAAAAATTTCAAAAATTTTCTATCTCCCAAAATTTTCGGAAAATTTTGGCAGAGTCCCCTTTGTACGGAGGAGCTTTTGCAATTTGACAAGAGATATAAATATGTATACATCGACCCACACGGTTGGAAAAAGAAAAAACAGTTCATATTTCCTATTTTTATTGCGTAGGCGTACCTTATTTTGCATTTTAAGCAAGCAGCTTATTAATTTTAGCAAATAGCGCAATCCAAATCCAGCCAAATGGCCTCCCAGTACCTGTACTTACTCAGTTAAACTATGTAAGTGCCATATATGGAGAATTTATTAACATTCTACCTACTTTCAATAGCTAAACATATACATTACTAAACATCAAGCTCCAAACACTTCCCATGAACAATTTATATGCTTTAAAGCTAATTCAATTTCTTTTCAACCAATTCATATGTCGCTTCATTTAAGTTTTAATGGTTCACAACTCAATTTCTGACATTCCAATGATTTATAATCCAAACAAGCTCATATTCACTTCAAATGATGCAAAATCAATTTCATTAAATCTCTATCAACTCATAGTATTTTAATTACTTTGGTTTACGCCAAACAACAATTATTGTTATGCAATCTCGACGATATTCGGTTAATAAAGTATCTATTTTAGTTTATAACTATTTCAAATTAATTTCCAACTCATTCCGAATTTCATTTCATTTCTAATTTATTTATCAACCGTATATAGCATTTTATCTCATCCCCACATTGGATTCATTTAAAACAATTTATTAAGCTTGTCACATTCAATACTTATAAATTAGTAACCATTTCCCAAATTAATTCAACCCAAGTTTTTATTGAATGGACTTTCACCCTTATTCGAAGCCAAGCTTCCAAAAATTTTTAAACTTAAGTTAATTTACTTTAATTTATTCCAACATCAAAATTAAGTTTACTTTTATTTGATTCTCATTTAATCAACTTCCATTAATTTCAGTAAGCCTATCCATTTAAATTTTAATTTTAATTTATCTTCTCAATTTATCAAATAATATCCAACCACATACTGAACTCATTTATACTTCCAATTTATATACCACCAAATTTAAGTTCAGTCTGATAATCCAATTCCAATCACAGCTTTAATTTAGTTTTTATTCAATCAGACTTCATCTATTTATTATTTAACTCAATTAACCCGTTTTAAATTTTTAATTTACTTACTTAATTCGTTATCTAATTTATTTTATTAATACAAGGCCATTCTCAATTTATTTCTATTCACTTGGGTTTTGTTTTGCAACTCAAACCATTTCTATTATAATCACTTCTCTTATATCCAATTTACTTGCAAATTTTCATTAAATATTATTCAAATTACCTTTGAATTTTATTTGTAATTCAAACCATCACATTTTTCAATCCAATTCTACTTTATTTTTATTTTACAACATCTCCTCTTATTTAATTTATATCTAATCCAAGTCGAATTCTATCCACAATTCGAATTCATTACCAAACTCCATTATTAATTTACAATCCATGTTTTTACCCGAGTTAAATTTTATTAACGTACTCAATCAAACAATTATTTAACCAATTAGCTTATTTCCAACTTCTAAATCAAGATTCGATTTTAATTACAAAATCACTTCACTAAAATTCTAGTTTGGATTTCCTTTTTATTTCCCTAAAATTCCAACACTTTATTTAAATTTTTTAGAAATGCTTTTGAATTCACATCATACTAATAAAATAGCTCTTTATAAAAAAAATACTTTTTATAACTCGATGTCTCAACCAGTCCATCCTTGTTCTCACAGAAATTCAATCATACGTTGATCAGGCGTAGGACTGAAAATCTATAAGTACTTGGTAAACCCGTTTTCAACACCCAGTGAAAACATTTGAAAAAAATAATTTTATTGAAAATATAGGAATCAGGTTTGAAAATAGAGGAAACATCTTTGCCGAGGATGCTCTGGAAATCATCACCCCCATCCATGGTCGCAGTTAACCCGATGGTTACGTTGTGGTCCCGACAAAATCCACAGATAACTATAGGCCTCCGCGTCCCTCGATTACACCATGGAACCCACGACAGATCGCAGCTACAACTGGGGTTACGTAGCTATCACAGCAAAAACCCATATAACTGTAGGCATCAGCGCCATCGAATTTCGCTGCCAAAAATGAAACTTCTCCACTCCACTTGACCATAGATCGCAGTCTACCGATGTTGCGTTGCCTTCCCGGCAAAATCAAGTGTAGACCATTGACACTCATCCTCCACACGAATTTCGCTATGGTCCCCACAGTAGATCGCAGCGACATCGAGTTACACGGTCGTCACAGGATAACCTAAATGCCTCTGTAGGCATCAGCGCCCTCGACTTCGCTACCCAATAATCCTCAGGAACTAGTTTTGTCCGGACTCCTCACAGGATCAACTTTAGAAAACCCCCTGGGGCTCAAGGCAGCACCACCCGGTGGCACTCCTGAGAAGTTCATTTCAAGGTAGCGCCTTTTTCCCCAGAGCCATCATCAAAACATTTTATACTATACACATATAGTATCTTCAAATCATACACACTCCTTTATACAAAATCGATTATTCCAAAATCGATAATTCTCAAACTAGGCTTTCCAAATTTCAATATTGATTTTACCCAAAAATCAAAAGCCTTTCCAAATCCAAAGGTTCTCAAAACCTTTTCCAAAATCCTCATAAGGTCCTTTGTATATATATATATATACAGATATATATAATTTTTAAAACTTTAGATCATTTCAAAATTATATAAAATCCCTTTATACTTCAAAGATTTCAAAACATTTTTCTTCCAGAAATAAATTCAACAAGGGAAGATTTATCCTATACAACAAAGATATACAACTTTATTTATTCAAAACCAAATATCACAATTTGATTACTCTTTTCAATATCAATGTCATCTAAATCCGTACGATGTACATTTATCATCCGTACGCTATACCAATCTGATCGCTCACTCGATCACACAATTTCACTTCCGAACTAGTATCGTCCACCCGACTTCCTAGCGCGGACACAGATCTGGTTTCTTGATCAGAAACCGTCATTCTCCTCGCATAGCCATAACTATGATAGAGAATATCCAGAACCAATCAACAATCCATATCCAGGTTCATCGTCGAAAATCGAGTGAAAAATCCCAACTCGGATCGATAAACTATCTCGAAATTCTGTGCTCGAATCTGGATCAAATTGCTATGCGAATAGAATAATATACGTACATCCTACGTATTTATTTCCATTGATTTTCAGCCAAATCAATTTCCTTTCCGTTCACATTTCCTTTAATTCCCATTGAATTGTCACTTCAATTCTTACCTCAATTGGGTATTTAAACCAATTAACAGTTTGAACTCCGACCAGTTTTAGAAAATAGCTTGAAAATTGAAAAATAAATAAGTAGTTGAAAAATAATTATTAGTTTACAAAATAGCTATAAAATAGTTAACCAATCGTAAAATAGTTGGAAAATAGTTAAATAGTTCCATAAATTTTTAGGTAATTGAAAAATAGTAATTTATTTGTAAAACAGTTGAAAAATGTTTAAATAGCTCCAAAAATAATGGTAAAACAAATATATAATAAGTTAGTTTTAAAAAAGAAAGGTTGTACATATTTAATAGCTTAGAAAAATAAGTTTGTATTAAAACAATTTATTTAAAATAGTCAAGAGTCAAACTGTTCACTTCCCCAATAATTCAACTTACATTCCACTTAATTCAAACCAAATTCCATTTGTACTAATGGAATTTAAATTTCAACTTTAACTCACCTCGAATTATATAAATTCGAGTTAGATTTCTCAAAGGTTGGTTTAACTCTTTAAACCAAATTAACCTTTATTTAAAGTTCTTAAACAATTTAATTTTCTGAGTCCAATTCTCAAAATTTCATTTTATATTATCTTTACTTACGTATTTCAAGGTTCAAATATGAGTTCAATACTATTTTATTTTAAGAATTTAATTTATTACTCAATTTTATCTTCCAGCTTGAAGCCGGATCTTAAACAAGTTTAATTTTACAATTCAATTACTCAAATTTATTTTATTTATACAATACTATTCTCGATTTAAAGATTTTTATCATTCAATTTATTTTAAAACATTCATCCATTTTCAATTTTTAAAACTCAAACCCGTTTTAAGATCACACAAATTCCTAATTCCAATCAACCATTTAACTTTCTAAGTTAAATTCCAATTCATCTTAAAATCTTCAATCCAAGTTGTTCATTCAAACTTATTCAACTTCTCCCAAGTTAAATTCAATTTACTTAATCCAGTCAACCTCATTCTCACATTGAATTCCCACTTCAAACTTCAAATTCTTTCCCTTTTATAAGTTCAAAACTTATACCACTTTGGGTTTTTATATCACATTTCAGGGAAAAATCAAAACTCAACCTCATAGAGTTTATTTCAAATTATCTTTAATATCATGTATATCCATACATATATACATATTTATTTCTTGGCCCTCCCAGCCATGTTTAAAAATTTTAAACCACATTTGGTTTTAAATTCACATCAATTTCAAACAACCCAATGTTTCAACAAATCCCGGTTATCCAAATAATACTTATTTATTATTTTCATTACTTTCAACCAAATTTTCAAATTCTGGGATTAGATTTAGAATTCCATTTTAAATCACTTCAATTTTTATTTAGTTGTATTTTTGTTCCTACTTAATTTAATTCCAATTCTAAACTTCAGTTTTAGTTTGAATCCATTTCAAACTTATCTTTATTAAATTTCAGTTTGGTTGTATTATATTATTCCTTAATTTTAACTCCAATAATTAACAACCAATCACCTAATATTTATATGAAGGAAATATTGCTTTATATATCAATATATATTTTATATAAAATCATCTAAAATCGTTATATAAGAAAATAACAAGTACGCTCTCATATATATATATATATATATTCAACTCATTCTAGAGTACTACAGACTCTATTGAATGAGTAATCCCCACCAGAGCCAAGGTTCTCGCTTAACCTTTCAGCTCTGATACCAACTGTAACGACCCAGAAATTTTCGAAGCCGAAAATTTCAGATAGTTATGAAAAAGAAGAAAGAGATAGAAGAAGAAGAATAGAAACACCAAACATCTCACATTCGCAGCGGATAAAATATAATAATAAATAATAACAGTTTACAAAAGAATACTAAATCTGTCGATTACATTTAATATACATCAGAGTTTCACATAATATACAGTCACTGAATATTTACAATTATCATGACTCAGATTAACAATAATATAAATACAGCGGATATACTCTATACAATATTGCCACCAGCTCGCCTCCTGAGCTCCAGAACGTCCTAACCTAAAAATCTGTAATACTCGGTCTGACCCGAGCATTACATCAAAGTAACACCCGGGTCAGGCTGGAAACCGGCGTGAGTAAACCCATTCAACTTGGAATACAAAGCATACAACTTAAATAAAACCCGGGGTAACTTATATCAATTTAACCAATTCACAATCTGCTATAGACAACACTTATTTCCCATATAATTTCTAAGTACCAAACTTAGATAAAATAATCCAATTCACTTAAATCGTTTTATTTCATCGTATTGATTTCACCAATCAATTTATAAAAATTCGAAGTGGTTTCGGGTATTTCCTAATACCCGACCCCGGCCTCTTCGAGTCTCATGTTATCACATCCCACATTATTCAAATGAAATACACAACATTTCATATCAGAGATATCAACACATTCAAACATCCAATGCCATTCAATTATCCATAATAAAACTTAATCACATACAAATCAATTCAATTGATTCTAATTGAATTTCAAACCTCAATCACCTAGATTACTCATTTAACATTAATTAATTCCAAATCAATTAATTAGTCAACCCATCATTATTCATCTTGATTAATCACCCTGGATTATTTTCCCATTTAAATACAAGTGAATATCTTTAATTAATTTCACTACATTATTTATTCTTACCAAATTAATGAGTAATCTTTAATTATTTCACAAATTGATTAACCATAATCAATTACTCTAATTCTTAATTACTTATATTAATTCATTTCTCATGGTCACTTTGATTAATTCATCTTAATTAATCAAACCTTACTTACAACGTTGATTGTATAAATTAATGATTTCTAATTATGTTTGATTATTATTCTAGTCTAAATTAATTGCTTTAATTCAGTCCCAATATTAATCATTCTCGATTAAATTTAATCTGTAATTAACTATTCTTTTATTTACTTCATTAATAAATTAATTGCTCCATAATTAATTATCTTAATTAATCTCTTGATAAATTTCATAAAGTAATTATATTTTTATTAATTACATTAAGTAATTATTTATCACACCATCGAAGGATTATTCTGAATTACTAATATTAAGTTAATTAACTTACAACTTAATTTATTATTTATTCAAACCTTTAATTACTGAATTAAATAACCCAAATCATTAATTAATTGGATTAATGAATTATCCATTTTTAATTACCTTACCAATTTAATAAATCACAATCATCAAGCCCTTATTAACTTTAAAACGAAACCATTTTCTTATTTATGATTTAAGTTTAACAATTTAAAAAAAAACCCAAATACTTCGAGTCTAGCAACAATTACTCGAGAACCCACCACAATCCAAAGTCACATCATTACCAGTGCACAACCAATCAATTTAACAATTCAATAAATTATTTAAACTCAACCATTTAAATTTAAATAATAAATCCAACAGAGTGAGATTTACTCACCTTTTCTTCACAATTGGAAATCCTCTTCATTCAATTAATTACATTCAGTGAATTATAAATTTATTACTTTCCCAAGAGATTTTAATCCATTACTCCCTAGCAATTAATTATTAACATGCATTGTTAATTTCTAAAACCTAATTCCCATTTGTAACTCACTAATTACAAATTACTCAATCAATAATTGCAAATCAATTAATTAATTAATCTTCAACTTATTTCATAAATTATCAAATCTGAATTATACTTAAGGTCAACATCTTCTTTGTTAAATGCTAAATCACAAAAACATTTAACGTTATTTCTAAACTAATTAAGTCTCAAATATCTTTATGTATTTAACCTACTTAGTTTAACAATAAATCAACTGTCTTGATTTAAGTTTGAAAGGCACTTAATTTAAAGGATTTATAAATGACTAAACAATTCCATTTTCCTTTATTTACCTTCTTTTTTTTCTTTCAGCCTAGGGTTTAAAACAACTAAGCTGAAATAATTAAAAATAAAGAAAATAGAATGTACTCACAGAACATGATCGTGGAGCACCCTAACCACTGCATACTTGCCCTGTGAACCCCTCCATTGCGCGAGCAATCGCCACGCTCGAATCCGAGCTCCAAACAATCAGAGTTGAACACATCGAGCTCCATCGCCATCATGTCTTCGCCCTCAACGTCACCCTTCCAACTTGACGACCCCCTTCGATTGTTGCGGCCTTCACTCGGCAATCGTGCTCGAGCTCGCGACCGCGTCGCCACCTCACACGTTCGAAAATCCCTAATCGACCTCGCCTCTATCGCGTGCGTACGCGAGATCCAATCGTGGCCTGCAATTTTTCCCCCCTCCAATCTCGCAACAACGCCCTACCCATCGTGTACGAGTCGCCCCCTTGTTCTCTCGTTTTTTTTAACAAAATGAATCGGTTTCACTCTGTTGAAATAAGAGAGATAGAGAGGGGAAATAAAACATCGATTTCAAGGATTAGCTTGTTGAGTACGCTGGGTTATTATAATTTTATATTGAAAATATCTCGTTGCCCTATGCGAAATTCCGGACCCCGAATCAGACATGTCGACCGACGTTTATAAGGTTTTATCCACATTTCGATTACAATGGAGCGTGTTTCGGAGGCTAATTTGATTATATGCGCGAGTTACATAAGAAAACGATCAATTTTAATTTAAATCGATTAAAATAGTTTTACGCGCTTCGAGCTGTCAGGGTCAAATGACAACTCCGATGGCTACGAAAATTGAAATCCGATAATAACTAACTATTACGGATCCAATGAAACTGGTTTCATCGAATTCCGAGACTGTGCCTCGGAAGGCTATTTTTAAATTCCAATTTAAACGATATATTATTAAAATTGAACAAAACGCTACCAAACTCAATTTCAACACTTTGACTACCTTCAGTGCTAACAATATAAATTATATAAGCCTTCAAATTATTTTTAACAAGCTTAAAATTCCAGCTTCAACATTTTATCCAAATTTTCAGTTTATATAATTCAATAAATTAATTACCAAGTAAATATTAATATCTTGAATTCGAATTAAAATTAACTTTTAAATATTTATAATCAATTAATTATTCCAATTTAAATTGTTAGAAATTCCGGGTCGTCACATTCCTCCCCCCTTAAAAGAATTTCGTCCCCGAAATTACTAGTTAGGAAGAATGAACCAATACCCGTTTACCCTTCCCCCAAAACCAATAGTTTTATCAACATCCTACCAACTATCCTTTATTAAAACCCCTTACCACATCAACCAACTTCCCAAAACCTTCTATAGTTTCAAACAATACCCCTTTGCTCAATTATTTAAATTTCAATTTAAAACCAAATTTTAAATTATCAATATTTTCTCAAAAAATTTCTAACTCTCTAAATTTTTTGAAAATTTTTTTGCCAGCGTCTCCTTTGCGCGGCTAGCTCGGTACAACTACAAAAGGCCTCTACGGGCTCCCAAATACCAAAAAGAAAACAAAAGCCAAGTGGCTACATCAAAAACTCAATCCAATTTCATACAGAATTTTAAATACATACCTTTTTGTCGGGCAATTCAAATTTATCATTTGGAATCAAATCCAATTCCTTTTCCCCTTAATACCTGCATATCTTACTTAGCAACAATATTCAATCGTAACCTTTCAAATCATTTTATACATTTCCTTACAGAAGTTTCACTTCTACTTTCCCCGAAATCAATTAATTATGCAAATTAGTTTTTTTTCCGTTTTCATACGCATTCAATTTATTTCAATTTTGAATATTAAAGTTTTATTTTCCATTTATAACTGAGTCTTATTAGTTCCATTTATTAATCTATTTCAGTTTCATATTTAAATCGTTTAATTGCATAACAAAAAATTTCAAAAATTTTCTAACTCCCAAAATTTTCGGAAAATTTTGGCAGAGTCCCCTTTGTACGGAGGAGCTTTTGCAATTTGACAAGAGATATAAATATGTATACATCGACCCACACGGTTGGAAAAAGAAAAAACAGTTCATATTTCCTATTTTTATTGCGTAGGCGTACCTTATTTTGCATTTTAAGCAAGCAGCTTATTAATTTTAGCAAATAGCGCAATCCAAATCCAGCCAAATGGCCTCCCAGTACCTGTACTTACTCAGTTAAACTATGTAAGTGCCATATATGGAGAATTTATTAACATTCTACCTACTTTCAATAGCTAAACATATACATTACTAAACATCAAGCTCCAAACACTTCCCATGAACAATTTATATGCTTTAAAGCTAATTCAATTTCTTTTCAACCAATTCATATGTCGCTTCATTTAAGTTTTAATGGTTCACAACTCAATTTCTGACATTCCAATGATTTATAATCCAAACAAGCTCATATTCACTTCAAATGATGCAAAATCAATTTCATTAAATCTCTATCAACTCATAGTATTTTAATTACTTTGGTTTACGCCAAACAACAATTATTGTTATGCAATCTCGACGATAATCGGTTAATAAAGTATCTATTTTAGTTTATAACTATTTCAAATTAATTTCCAACTCATTCCGAATTTCATTTCATTTCTAATTTATTTATCAACCGTATATAGCATTTTATCTCATCCCCACATTGGATTCATCCAAAACAATTTATTAAGCTTGTCACATTCAATTAGTAACCATTTCCCAAATTAATTCAACCCAAGTTTTTATTGAATGGACTTTCACCCTTATTCGAAGCCAAGCTTCCAAAAATTTTTAAACTTAAGTTAATTTACTTTAATTTATTCCAACATCAAAATTAAGTTTACTTTTATTTGATTCTCATTTAATCAACTTCCATTAATTTCAGTAAGCCTATCCATTTAAATTTTAATTTTAATTTATCTTCTCAATTTATCAAATAATATCCAACCACATACTGAACTCATTTATACTTCCAATTTATATACCACCAAATTTAAGTTCAGTCTGATAATCCAATTCCAATCACAGCTTTAATTTAGTTTTTATTCAATCAGACTTCATCTATTTATTATTTAACTCAATTAACCCGTTTTAAATTTTTAATTTACTTACTTAATTCGTTATCTAATTTATTTTATTAATACAAGGCCATTCTCAATTTATTTCTATTCACTTGGGTTTTGTTTTGCAACTCAAACCATTTCTATTATAATCACTTCTCTTATATCCAATTTACTTGCAAATTTTCATTAAATATTATTCAAATTACCTTTGAATTTTATTTGTAATTCAAACCATCACATTTTTCAATCCAATTCTACTTTATTTTTATTTTACAACATCTCCTCTTATTTAATTTATATCTAATCCAAGTCGAATTCTATCCACAATTCGAATTCATTACCAAACTCCATTATTAATTTACAATCCATGTTTTTACCCGAGTTAAATTTTATTAACGTACTCAATCAAACAATTATTTAACCAATTAGCTTATTTCCAACTTCTAAATCAAGATTCGATTTTAATTACAAAATCACTTCACTAAAATTCTAGTTTGGATTTCCTTTTTATTTCCCTAAAATTCCAACACTTTATTTAAATTTTTTAGAAATGCTTTTGAATTCACATCATACTAATAAAATAGCTCTTTATAAAAAAAATACTTTTTATAACTCGATGTCTCAACCAGTCCATCCTTGTTCTCACAGAAATTCAATCATACGTTGATCAGGCGTAGGACTGAAAATCTATAAGTACTTGGTAAACCCGTTTTCAACACCCAGTGAAAACATTTGAAAAAAATAATTTTATTGAAAATATAGGAATCAGGTTTGAAAATAGAGGAAACATCTTTGCCGAGGATGCTCTGGAAATCATCACCCCCATCCATGGTCGCAGTTAACCCGATGGTTACGTTGTGGTCCCGACAAAATCCACAGATAACTGTAGGCCTCCGCGTCCCTCGATTACACCATGGAACCCACGACAGATCGCAGCTACAACTGGGGTTACGTAGCTATCACAGCAAAAACCCATATAACTGTAGGCATCAGCGCCATCGAATTTCGCTGCCAAAAATGAAACTTCTCCACTCCACTTGACCATAGATCGCAGTCTACCGATGTTGCGTTGCCTTCCCGGCAAAATCAAGTGTAGACCATTGACACTCATCCTCCACACGAATTTCGCTATGGTCCCCACAGTAGATCGCAGCGACATCGAGTTACACGGTCGTCATAGGATAACCTAAATGCCTCTGTAGGCATCAGCGCCCTCGACTTCGCTACCCAATAATCCTCAGGAACTAGTTTTGTCCGGACTCCTCACAGGATCAACTTTAGAAAACCCCCTGGGGCTCAAGGCAGCACCACCCGGTGGCACTCCTGAGAAGTTCATTTCAAGGTAGCGCCTTTTTCCCCAGAGCCATCATCAAAACATTTTATACTATACACATATAGTATCTTCAAATCATACACCTAGTATGATATAATACAAATCTCCTTTATACAAAATCGATTATTCCAAAATCGATAATTCTCAAACTAGGCTTTCCAAATTTCAATATTGATTTTACCCAAAAATCAAAAGCCTTTCCAAATCCAAAGGTTCTCAAAACCTTTTCCAAAATCCTCATAAGATCCTTTGTATATATATATATACAGATATATATAATTTTTAAAACTTTAGATCATTTCAAAATTATATAAAATCCCTTTATACTTCAAAGATTTCAAAACATTTTTCTTCCAGAAATAAATTCAACAAGGGAAGATTTATCCTATACAACAAAGATATACAACTTTATTTATTCAAAACCAAATATCACAATTTGATTACTCTTTTCAATATCAATGTCATCTAAATCCGTACGATGTACATTTATCATCCGTACGCTATACCAATCTGATCGCTCACTCGATCACACAATTTCACTTCCGAACTAGTATCGTCCACCCGACTTCCTAGCGCGGACACAGATCTGGTTTCTTGATCAGAAACCGTCATTCTCCTCGCATAGCCATAACTATGATAGAGAATATCCAGAACCAATCAACAATCCATATCCAGGTTCGTCGTCGAAAATCGAGTGAAAAATCCCAACTCGGATCGATAAACTATCTCGAAATTCTGTGCTCGAATCTGGATCAAATTGCTATGCGAATAGAATAATATACGTACATCCTACGTATTTATTTCCATTGATTTTCAGCCAAATCAATTTCCTTTCCGTTCACATTTCCTTTAATTCCCATTGAATTGTCACTTCAATTCTTACCTCAATTGGGTATTTAAACCAATTAACAGTTTGAACTCCGACCAGTTTTAGAAAATAGCTTGAAAATTGAAAAATAAATAAGTAGTTGAAAAATAATTATTAGTTTACAAAATAGCTATAAAATAGTTAACCAATCGTAAAATAGTTGGAAAATAGTTAAATAGTTCCATAAATTTTTAGGTAATTGAAAAATAGTAATTTATTTGTAAAACAGTTGAAAAATGTTTAAATAGCTCCAAAAATAATGGTAAAACAAATATATAATAAGTTAGTTTTAAAAAAGAAAGGTTGTACATATTTAATAGCTTAGAAAAATAAGTTTGTATTAAAACAATTTATTTAAAATAGTCAAGAGTCAAACTGTTCACTTCCCCAATAATTCAACTTACATTCCACTTAATTCAAACCAAATTCCATTTGTACTAATGGAATTTAAATTTCAACTTTAACTCACCTCGAATTATATAAATTCGAGTTAGATTTCTCAAAGGTTGGTTTAACTCTTTAAACCAAATTAACCTTTATTTAAAGTTCTTAAACAATTTAATTTTCTGAGTCCAATTCTCAAAATTTCATTTTATATTATCTTTACTTACGTATTTCAAGGTTCAAATATGAGTTCAATACTATTTTATTTTAAGAATTTAATTTATTACTCAATTTTATCTTCCAGCTTGAAGCCGGATCTTAAACAAGTTTAATTTTACAATTCAATTACTCAAATTTATTTTATTTATACAATACTATTCTCGATTTAAAGATTTTTATCATTCAATTTATTTTAAAACATTCATCCATTTTCAATTTTTAAAACTCAAACCCGTTTTAAGATCACACAAATTCCTAATTCCAATCAACCATTTAACTTTCTAAGTTAAATTCCAATTCATCTTAAAATCTTCAATCCAAGTTGTTCATTCAAACTTATTCAACTTCTCCCAAGTTAAATTCAATTTACTTAATCCAGTCAACCTCATTCTCACATTGAATTCCCACTTCAAACTTCAAATTCTTTCCCTTTTATAAGTTCAAAACTTATACCACTTTGGGTTTTTATATCACATTTCAGGGAAAAATCAAAACTCAACCTCATAGAGTTTATTTCAAATTATCTTTAATATCATGTATATCCATACATATATACATATTTATTTCTTGGCCCTCCCAGCCATGTTTAAAAATTTTAAACCACATTTGGTTTTAAATTCACATCAATTTCAAACAACCCAATGTTTCAACAAATCCCGGTTATCCAAATAATACTTATTTATTATTTTCATTACTTTCAACCAAATTTTCAAATTCTGGGATTAGATTTAGAATTCCATTTTAAATCACTTCAATTTTTATTTAGTTGTATTTTTGTTCCTACTTAATTTAATTCCAATTCTAAACTTCAGTTTTAGTTTGAATCCATTTCAAACTTATCTTTATTAAATTTCAGTTTGGTTGTATTATATTATTCCTTAATTTTAACTCCAATAATTAACAACCAATCACCTAATATTTATATGAAGGAAATATTGCTTTATATATCAATATATATTTTATATAAAATCATCTAAAATCGTTATATAAGAAAATAACAAGTACGCTCTCATATATATATATATATATATATTCAACTCATTCTAGAGTACTACAGACTCTATTGAATGAGTAATCCCCACCAGAGCCAAGGTTCTCGCTTAACCTTTCAGCTCTGATACCAACTGTAACGACCCAGAAATTTTCGAAGCCGAAAATTTCAGATAGTTATGAAAAAGAAGAAAGAGATAGAAGAAGAAGAATAGAAACACCAAACATCTCACATTCGCAGCGGATAAAATATAATAATAAATAATAACAGTTTACAAAAGAATACTAAATCTGTCGATTACATTTAATATACATCAGAGTTTCACATAATATACAGTCACTGAATATTTACAATTATCATGACTCAGATTAACAATAATATAAATACAGCGGATATACTCTATACAATATTGCCACCAGCTCGCCTCCTGAGCTCCAGAACGTCCTAACCTAAAAATCTGTAATACTCGGTCTGACCCGAGCATTACATCAAAGTAACACCCGGGTCAGGCTGGAAACCGGCGTGAGTAAACCCATTCAACTTGGAATACAAAGCATACAACTTAAATAAAACCCGGGGTAACTTATATCAATTTAACCAATTCACAATCTGCTATAGACAACACTTATTTCCCATATAATTTCTAAGTACCAAACTTAGATAAAATAATCCAATTCACTTAAATCGTTTTATTTCATCGTATTGATTTCACCAATCAATTTATAAAAATTCGAAGTGGTTTCGGGTATTTCCTAATACCCGACCCCGGCCTCTTCGAGTCTCATGTTATCACATCCCACATTATTCAAATGAAATACACAACATTTCATATCAGAGATATCAACACATTCAAACATCCAATGCCATTCAATTATCCATAATAAAACTTAATCACATACAAATCAATTCAATTGATTCTAATTGAATTTCAAACCTCAATCACCTAGATTACTCATTTAACATTAATTAATTCCAAATCAATTAATTAGTCAACCCATCATTATTCATCTTGATTAATCACCCTGGATTATTTTCCCATTTAAATACAAGTGAATATCTTTAATTAATTTCACTACATTATTTATTCTTACCAAATTAATGAGTAATCTTTAATTATTTCACAAATTGATTAACCATAATCAATTACTCTAATTCTTAATTACTTATATTAATTCATTTCTCATGGTCACTTTGATTAATTCATCTTAATTAATCAAACCTTACTTACAACGTTGATTGTATAAATTAATGATTTCTAATTATGTTTGATTATTATTCTAGTCTAAATTAATTGCTTTAATTCAGTCCCAATATTAATCATTCTCGATTAAACTTAATCTGTAATTAACTATTCTTTTATTTACTTCATTAATAAATTAATTGCTCCATAATTAATTATCTTAATTAATCTCTTGATAAATTTCATAAAGTAATTATATTTTTATTAATTACATTAAGTAATTATTTATCACACCATCGAAGGATTATTCTGAAT
Organism: Allium cepa; assembly: GCA_030765085.1. Taxonomy (NCBI): domain Eukaryota; kingdom Viridiplantae; phylum Streptophyta; class Magnoliopsida; order Asparagales; family Amaryllidaceae; genus Allium; species Allium cepa. The sequence continues at coordinate 323,457,969 of CM060940.1, read as the reverse complement.
TACTAATATTAAGTTAATTAACTTACAACTTAATTTATTATTTATTCAAACCTTTAATTACTGAATTAAATAACCCAAATCATTAATTAATTGGATTAATGAATTATCCATTTTTAATTACCTTACCAATTTAATAAATCACAATCATCAAGCCCTTATTAACTTTAAAACGAAACCATTTTCTTATTTATGATTTAAGTTTAACAATTTAAAAAAAACCCAAATACTTCGAGTCTAGCAACAATTACTCGAGAACCCACCACAATCCAAAGTCACATCATTACCAGTGCACAACCAATCAATTTAACAATTCAATAAATTATTTAAACTCAACCACTTAAATTTAAATAATAAATCCAACAGAGTGAGATTTACTCACCTTTTCTTCACAATTGGAAATCCTCTTCATTCAATTAATTACATTCAGTGAATTATAAATTTATTACTTTCCCAAGAGATTTTAATCCATTACTCCCTAGCAATTAATTATTAACATGCATTGTTAATTTCTAAAACCTAATTCCCATTTGTAACTCACTAATTACAAATTACTCAATCAATAATTGCAAATCAATTAATTAATTAATCTTCAACTTATTTCATAAATTATCAAATCTGAATTATACTTAAGGTCAACATCTTCTTTGTTAAATGCTAAATCACAAAAACATTTAACGTTATTTCTAAACTAATTAAGTCTCAAATATCTTTATGTATTTAACCTACTTAGTTTAACAATAAATCAACTGTCTTGATTTAAGTTTGAAAGGCACTTAATTTAAAGGATTTATAAATGACTAAACAATTCCATTTTCCTTTATTTACCTTCTTTTTTTTCTTTCAGCCTAGGGTTTAAAACAACTAAGCTGAAATAATTAAAAATAAAGAAAATAGAATGTACTCACAGAACATGATCGTGGAGCACCCTAACCACTGCATACTTGCCCTGTGAACCCCTCCATTGCGCGAGCAATCGCCACGCTCGAATCCGAGCTCCAAACAATCAGAGTTGAACACATCGAGCTCCATCGCCATCATGTCTTCGCCCTCAACGTCACCCTTCCAACTTGACGACCCCCTTCGATTGTTGCGGCCTTCACTCGGCAATCGTGCTCGAGCTCGCGACCGCGTCGCCACCTCACACGTTCGAAAATCCCTAATCGACCTCGCCTCTATCGCGTGCGTACGCGAGATCCAATCGTGGCCTGCAATTTTTCCCCCCTCCAATCTCGCAACAACGCCCTACCCATCGTGTACGAGTCGCCCCCCTGTTCTCTCGTTTTTTTTAACAAAATGAATCGGTTTCACTCTGTTGAAATAAGAGAGATAGAGAGGGGAAATAAAACATCGATTTCAAGGATTAGCTTGTTGAGTACGCTGGGTTATTATAATTTTATATTGAAAATATCTCGTTGCCCTATGCGAAATTCCGGACCCCGAATCAGACATGTCGACCGACGTTTATAAGGTTTTATCCGCATTTCGATTACAATGGAGCGTGTTTCGGAGGCTAATTTGATTATATGCGCGAGTTACATAAGAAAACGATCAATTTTAATTTAAATCGATTAAAATAGTTTTACGCGCTTCGAGCTGTCAGGGTCAAATGACAACTCCGATGGCTACGAAAATTGAAATCCGATAATAACTAACTATTACGGATCCAATGAAACTGGTTTCATCGAATTCCGAGACTGTGCCTCGGAAGGCTATTTTTAAATTCCAATTTAAACGATATATTATTAAAATTGAACAAAACGCTACCAAACTCAATTTCAACACTTTGACTACCTTCAGTGCTAACAATATAAATTATATAAGCCTTCAAATTATTTTTAACAAGCTTAAAATTCCAGCTTCAACATTTTATCCAAATTTTCAGTTTATATAATTCAATAAATTAATTACCAAGTAAATATTAATATCTTGAATTCGAATTAAAATTAACTTTTAAATATTTATAATCAATTAATTATTCCAATTTAAATTGTTAGAAATTCCGGGTCGTCACATTCCTCCCCCCTTAAAAGAATTTCGTCCCCGAAATTACTAGTTAGGAAGAATGAACCAATACCCGTTTACCCTTCCCCCAAAACCAATAGTTTTATCAACATCCTACCAACTATCCTTTATTAAAACCCCTTACCACATCAACCAACTTCCCAAAACCTTCTATAGTTTCAAACAATACCCCTTTGCTCAATTATTTAAATTTCAATTTAAAACCAAATTTTAAATTATCAATATTTTCTCAAAAAATTTCTAACTCTCTAAATTTTTTGAAAATTTTTTTGCCAGCGTCTCCTTTGCGCGGCTAGCTCGGTACAACTACAAAAGGCCTCTACGGGCTCCCAAATACCAAAAAGAAAACAAAAGCCAAGTGGCTACATCAAAAACTCAATCCAATTTCATACAGAATTTTAAATACATACCTTTTTGTCGGGCAATTCAAATTTATCATTTGGAATCAAATCCAATTCCTTTTCCCCTTAATACCTGCATATCTTACTTAGCAACAATATTCAATCGTAACCTTTCAAATCATTTTATACATTTCCTTACAGAAGTTTCACTTCTACTTTCCCCGAAATCAATTAATTATGCAAATTAGTTTTTTTTTTCCGTTTTCATACGCATTCAATTTATTTCAATTTTGAATATTAAAGTTTTATTTTCCATTTATAACTGAGTCTTATTAGTTCCATTTATTAATCTATTTCAGTTTCATATTTAAATCGTTTAATTGCATAACAAAAAATTTCAAAAATTTTCTAACTCCCAAAATTTTCGGAAAATTTTGGCAGAGTCCCCTTTGTACGGAGGAGCTTTTGCAATTTGACAAGAGATATAAATATGTATACATCGACCCACACGGTTGGAAAAAGAAAAAACAGTTCATATTTCCTATTTTTATTGCGTAGGCGTACCTTATTTTGCATTTTAAGCAAGCAGCTTATTAATTTTAGCAAATAGCGCAATCCAAATCCAGCCAAATGGCCTCCCAGTACCTGTACTTACTCAGTTAAACTATGTAAGTGCCATATATGGAGAATTTATTAACATTCTACCTACTTTCAATAGCTAAACATATACATTACTAAACATCAAGCTCCAAACACTTCCCATGAACAATTTATATGCTTTAAAGCTAATTCAATTTCTTTTCAACCAATTCATATGTCGCTTCATTTAAGTTTTAATGGTTCACAACTCAATTTCTGACATTCCAATGATTTATAATCCAAACAAGCTCATATTCACTTCAAATGATGCAAAATCAATTTCATTAAATCTCTATCAACTCATAGTATTTTAATTACTTTGATTTACGCCAAACAACAATTATTGTTATGCAATCTCGACGATAATCGGTTAATAAAGTATCTATTTTAGTTTATAACTATTTCAAATTAATTTCCAACTCATTCCGAATTTCATTTCATTTCTAATTTATTTATCAACCGTATATAGCATTTTATCTCATCCCCACATTGGATTCATTCAAAACAATTTATTAAGCTTGTCACATTCAATACTTATAAATTAGTAACCATTTCCCAAATTAATTCAACCCAAGTTTTTATTGAATGGACTTTCACCCTTATTCGAAGCCAAGCTTCCAAAAAATTTTAAACTTAAGTTAATTTACTTTAATTTATTCCAACATCAAAATTAAGTTTACTTTTATTTGATTCTCATTTAATCAACTTCCATTAATTTCAGTAAGCCTATCCATTTAAATTTTAATTTTAATTTATCTTCTCAATTTATCAAATAATATCCAACCACATACTGAACTCATTTATACTTCCAATTTATATACCACCAAATTTAAGTTCAGTCTGATAATCCAATTCCAATCACAGCTTTAATTTAGTTTTTATTCAATCAGACTTCATCTATTTATTATTTAACTCAATTAACCCGTTTTAAATTTTTAATTTACTTACTTAATTCGTTATCTAATTTATTTTATTAATACAAGGCTATTCTCAATTTATTTCTATTCACTTGGGTTTTGTTTTGCAACTCAAACCATTTCTATTATAATCACTTCTCTTATATCCAATTTACTTGCAAATTTTCATTAAATATTATTCAAATTACCTTTGAATTTTATTTGTAATTCAAACCATCACATTTTTCAATCCAATTCTACTTTATTTTTATTTTACAACATCTCCTCTTATTTAATTTATATCTAATCCAAGTCGAATTCTATCCACAATTCGAATTCATTACCAAACTCCATTATTAATTTACAATCCATGTTTTTACCCGAGTTAAATTTTATTAACGTACTCAATCAAACAATTATTTAACCAATTAGCTTATTTCCAACTTCTAAATCAAGATTCGATTTTAATTACAAAATCACTTCACTAAAATTCTAGTTTGGATTTCCTTTTTATTTCCCTAAAATTCCAACACTTTATTTAAATTTTTTAGAAATGCTTTTGAATTCACATCATACTAATAAAATAGCTCTTTATAAAAAAAATACTTTTTATAACTCGATGTCTCAACCAGTCCATCCTTGTTCTCACAGAAATTCAATCATACGTTGATCAGGCGTAGGACTGAAAATCTATAAGTACTTGGTAAACCCGTTTTCAACACCCAGTGAAAACATTTGAAAAAAATAATTTTATTGAAAATATAGGAATCATGTTTGAAAATAGAGGAAACATCTTTGCCGAGGATGCTCTGGAAATCATCACCCCCATCCATGGTCGCAGTTAACCCGATGGTTACGTTGCCCTCCCGACAAAATCCACAGATAACTGTAGGCCTCCGCGCCCCTCGATTACACCATGGAACCCACGACAGATCGCAGCTACAACTGGGGTTACGTAGCTATCACAGCAAAAACCCATATAACTGTAGGCATCAGCGCCATCGAATTTCGCTGCCAAAAATGAAACTTCTCCACTCCACTTGACCATAGATCGCAGTCTACCGATGTTGCGTTGCCTTCCCGGCAAAATCAAGTGTAGACCATTGACACTCATCCTCCACACGAATTTCGCTATGGTCCCCACAGTAGATCGCAGCGACATCGAGTTACACTGTCGTCACAGGATAACCTAAATGCCTCTGTAGGCATCAGCGCCCTCGACTTCGCTACCCAATAATCCTCAGGAACTAGTTTTGTCCGGACTCCTCACAGGATCAACTTTAGAAAACCCCCTGGGGCTCAAGGCAGCACCACCCGGTGGCACTCCTGAGAAGTTCATTTCAAGGTAGCGCCTTTTTCCCCAGAGCCATCATCAAAACATTTTATACTATACACATATAGTATCTTCAAATCATACACCTAGTATGATATCATACAAAGCTCCTTTATACAAAATCGATTATTCCAAAATCGATAATTCTCAAACTAGGCTTTCCAAATTTCAATATTGATTTTACCCAAAAATCAAAAGCCTTTCCAAATCCAAAGGTTCTCAAAACCTTTTCCAAAATCCTCATAAGATCCTTTGTATATATATATATACAGATATATATAATTTTTAAAACTTTAGATCATTTCAAAATTATATAAAATCCCTTTATACTTCAAAGATTTCAAAACATTTTTCTTCCAGAAATAAATTCAACAAGGGAAGATTTATCCTATACAACAAAGATATACAACTTTATTTATTCAAAACCAAATATCACAATTTGATTACTCTTTTCAATATCAATGTCATCTAAATCCGTACGATGTACATTTATCATCCGTACGCTATACCAATCTGATCGCTCACTCGATCACACAATTTCACTTCCGAACTAGTATCGTCCACCCGACTTCCTAGCGCGGACACAGATCTGGTTTCTTGATCAGAAACCGTCATTCTCCTCGCATAGCCATAACTATGATAGAGAATATCCAGAACCAATCAACAATCCATATCCAGGTTCGTCGTCGAAAATCGAGTGAAAAATCCCAACTCGGATCGATAAACTATCTCGAAATTCTGTGCTCGAATCTGGATCAAATTGCTATGCGAATAGAATAATATACGTACATCCTACGTATTTATTTCCATTGATTTTCAGCCAAATCAATTTCCTTTCCGTTCACATTTCCTTTAATTCCCATTGAATTGTCACTTCAATTCTTACCTCAATTGGGTATTTAAACCAATTAACAGTTTGAACTCCGACCAGTTTTAGAAAATAGCTTGAAAATTGAAAAATAAATAAGTAGTTGAAAAATAATTATTAGTTTACAAAATAGCTATAAAATAGTTAACCAATCGTAAAATAGTTGGAAAATAGTTAAATAGTTCCATAAATTTTTAGGTAATTGAAAAATAGTAATTTATTTGTAAAACAGTTGAAAAATGTTTAAATAGCTCCAAAAATAATGGTAAAACAAATATATAATAAGTTAGTTTTAAAAAAGAAAGGTTGTACATATTTAATAGCTTAGAAAAATAAGTTTGTATTAAAACAATTTATTTAAAATAGTCAAGAGTCAAACTGTTCACTTCCCCAATAATTCAACTTACATTCCACTTAATTCAAACCAAATTCCATTTGTACTAATGGAATTTAAATTTCAACTTTAACTCACCTCGAATTATATAAATTCGAGTTAGATTTCTCAAAGGTTGGTTTAACTCTTTAAACCAAATTAACCTTTATTTAAAGTTCTTAAACAATTTAATTTTCTGAGTCCAATTCTCAAAATTTCATTTTATATTATCTTTACTTACGTATTTCAAGGTTCAAATATGAGTTCAATACTATTTTATTTTAAGAATTTAATTTATTACTCAATTTTATCTTCCAGCTTGAAGCCGGATCTTAAACAAGTTTAATTTTACAATTCAATTACTCAAATTTATTTTATTTATACAATACTATTCTCGATTTAAAGATTTTTATCATTCAATTTATTTTAAAACATTCATCCATTTTCAATTTTTAAAACTCAAACCCGTTTTAAGATCACACAAATTCCTAATTCCAATCAACCATTTAACTTTCTAAGTTAAATTCCAATTCATCTTAAAATCTTCAATCCAAGTTGTTCATTCAAACTTATTCAACTTCTCCCAAGTTAAATTCAATTTACTTAATCCAGTCAACCTCATTCTCACATTGAATTCCCACTTCAAACTTCAAATTCTTTCCCTTTTATAAGTTCAAAACTTATACCACTTTGGGTTTTTATATCACATTTCAGGGAAAAATCAAAACTCAACCTCATAGAGTTTATTTCAAATTATCTTTAATATCATGTATATCCATACATATATACATATTTATTTCTTGGCCCTCCCAGCCATGTTTAAAAATTTTAAACCACATTTGGTTTTAAATTCACATCAATTTCAAACAACCCAATGTTTCAACAAATCCCGGTTATCCAAATAATACTTATTTATTATTTTCATTACTTTCAACCAAATTTTCAAATTCTGGGATTAGATTTAGAATTCCATTTTAAATCACTTCAATTTTTATTTAGTTGTATTTTTGTTCCTACTTAATTTAATTCCAATTCTAAACTTCAGTTTTAGTTTGAATCCATTTCAAACTTATCTTTATTAAATTTCAGTTTGGTTGTATTATATTATTCCTTAATTTTAACTCCAATAATTAACAACCAATCACCTAATATTTATATGAAGGAAATATTGCTTTATATATCAATATATATTTTATATAAAATCATCTAAAATCGTTATATAAGAAAATAACAAGTACGCTCTCATATATATATATATATATATATTCAACTCATTCTAGAGTACTACAGACTCTATTGAATGAGTAATCCCCACCAGAGCCAAGGTTCTCGCTTAACCTTTCAGCTCTGATACCAACTGTAACGACCCAGAAATTTTCGAAGCCGAAAATTTCAGATAGTTATGAAAAAGAAGAAAGAGATAGAAGAAGAAGAATAGAAACACCAAACATCTCACATTCGCAGCGGATAAAATATAATAATAAATAATAACAGTTTACAAAAGAATACTAAATCTGTCGATTACATTTAATATACATCAGAGTTTCACATAATATACAGTCACTGAATATTTACAATTATCATGACTCAGATTAACAATAATATAAATACAGCGGATATACTCTATACAATATTGCCACCAGCTCGCCTCCTGAGCTCCAGAACGTCCTAACCTAAAAATCTGTAATACTCGGTCTGACCCGAGCATTACATCAAAGTAACACCCGGGTCAGGCTGGAAACCAGCGTGAGTAAACCCATTCAACTTGGAATACAAAGCATACAACTTAAATAAAACCCGGGGTAACTTATATCAATTTAACCAATTCACAATCTGCTATAGACAACACTTATTTCCCATATAATTTCTAAGTACCAAACTTAGATAAAATAATCCAATTCACTTAAATCGTTTTATTTCATCGTATTGATTTCACCAATCAATTTATAAAAATTCGAAGTGGTTTCGGGTATTTCCTAATACCCGACCCCGGCCTCTTCGAGTCTCATGTTATCACATCCCACATTATTCAAATGAAATACACAATATTTCAAATCAAAGATATCAACACATTCAAACATCCAATGCCATTCAATTATCCATAATAAAACTTAATCACATACAAATCAATTCAATTGATTCTAATTGAATTTCAAACCTCAATCAGCTAGATTACTCATTTAACATTAATTAATTCCAAATCAATTAATTAGTCAACCCATCATTATTCATCTTGATTAATCACCCTGGATTATTTTCCCATTTAAATACAAGTGAATATCTTTAATTAATTTCACTACATTATTTATTCTTACCAAATTAATGAGTAATCTTTAATTATTTCACAAATTGATTAACCATAATCAATTACTCTAATTCTTAATTACTTATATTAATTCATTTCTCATGGTCACTTTGATTAATTCATCTTAATTAATCAAACCTTACTTACAACGTTGATTGTATAAATTAATGATTTCTAATTATGTTTGATTATTATTCTAGTCTAAATTAATTGCTTTAACTCAGTCCCAATATTAATCATTCTCGATTAAATTTAATCTGTAATTAACTATTCTTTTATTTACTTCATTAATAAATTAATTGCTCCATAATTAATTATCTTAATTAATCTCTTGATAAATTTCATAAAGTAATTATATTTTTATTAATTACATTAAGTAATTATTTATCACACCATCGAAGGATTATTCTGAATTACTAATATTAAGTTAATTAACTTACAACTTAATTTATTATTTATTCAAACCTTTAATTACTGAATTAAATAACCCAAATCGTTAATTAATTGGATTAGTTAATTATCCATTTTTAATTACCTTACCAATTTAATAAATCACAATCATCAAGCCCTTATTAACTTTAAAACGAAACCATTTTCTTATTTATGATTTAAGTTTAACAATTTAAAAAAAAACCCAAATACTTCGAGTCTAGCAACAATTACTCGAGAACCCACCACAATCCAAAGTCACATCATTACCAGTGCACAACCAATCAATTTAACAATTCAATAAATTATTTAAACTCAACCATTTAAATTTAAATAATAAATCCAACAGAGTGAGATTTACTCACCTTTGCTTCACAATTGGAAATCCTCTTCATTCAATTAGTTACATTCAGTGAATTATAAATTTATTACTTTCCCAAGAGATTTTAATCCATTAGTCCCTAGCAATTAATTATTAACCTGCATTGTTAATTTCTAAAACCTAATTCCCATTTGTAACTCACTAATTACAAATTACTCAATCAATAATTGCAAATCAATTAATTAATTAATCTTCAATTTATTTCATAAATTATCAAATCTGAATTATACTTAAGGTCAACATCTTCTTTGTTAAATGCTAAATCACAAAAACATTTAACGTTATTTGTAAACTAGTTAAGTCTCAAACATCTTTATGTATTTAACCTACTTAGTTTAACAATAAATCAACTGTCTTGATTTAAGTTTGAAAGGCACTTAATTTAAAGGATTTATAAATGACTAAACAATTCCATTTTCCTTTATTTACCTTCTTTTTTTTTCTTTCAGCCTAGGGTTTAAAACAACTAAGCCGAAATAATTAAAAATAAAGAAAATAGAATGTACTCACAGAACATGATCGTGGAGCACCCTAACCACTGCATACTTGCCCTTTGAACCCCCCCACTGCGCGAGCAATCGCCACGCTCGAATCCGAGCTCCAAACAATCGGAGTTGAACACATCGAGCTCCATCGCCATCCTGTCTTTGCCCTCAACGTCACCCTTCCAACTTGACGAACCCCTTCGATTGTTGCGGCCTTCACTCGGCAATCGTGCTCGAGCTCGCGACCGCGTCGCCACCTCACACGTTCGAAAATCCCTAATCGACCTCGCCTCTATCGCGCGCGTACGCGAGATCCAATCGCGGCCTGCAATTTTGCCCCCTCCAATCTCGCGACAACGCCCTACCCATCGTGTACGAGTCGCCCCCCTGTTCTCTCGTTTTTTTTAACAAAATGAATCGGTTTCACTCTGTTGAAATAAGAGAGAGAGAGAGGGGAAATAAAATATCGATTCCAAGGATTAGCTTGTTGAGTACGCTGGGTTATTATAATTTTATATTGAAAATATCTCGTTGCCCTATGCGAAATTCCGGACCCCGAATCAGACATGTCGACAGACGTTTATAAGGTTTTATCCGCATTTCGATCACGATGGAGCGTGTTTCGGAGGCTAATTTGATTGTCTGCGCGAGTTACATAAGAAAATGATCAATTTTAATTTAAATCGATTAAAATAGTTCTACGCGTTTCGAGCTGTCAAGGTCAAATGACAACTCCGATGGCTACGAAAATTGAAATCTGATAATAACTAACTATTACGGATCTAATGAAACTGGTTTCGTCGAATTCCGAGACTGTGCCTCGGAAGGCTATTTTTAAATTCCAATTTAAACGATATATTATTAAAATTGAACAAAACGCTACCAAATTCAATTTCAACACTTTCACTACCTTCAGTGCTAACAATATAAATTATATAAGCCTTCAAATTATTTTTAAAAGGCTTAAAATTCCAGCTTCAACATTTTATCCAAATTTTCAGTTTATATAGTTCAATAAATTAATTACCAAGTAAATATTAATATCTTGAATTCGAATTAAAATTAACTTTTAAATATTTATAATCAATTAATTATTGCAATTTAAATTGTTAGAAATTCCGGGTCGTCACAGAACAATTAAACTCCTATTGGATAAATTTAATTAACCAATGATTTTAATGTCAAAATTAAAATCTGATTTTAAGCTAATTTCATTTTTGACAAAATATTTCCTTTTCTTTTGAAACCCATATACTAAAAATAATTTAATTAACCAATGGTTTTAACTGAAACTAATAATTTGGTTTTAAAATAATAATTTTTTTCCTTCTAAAACTACCTATATATATACTTGTAAAATAATATATAAATTTTAAAAATCATATTTTTATATAAATCCACACATTTAAATCCCTATATTTTTTTCCCGAAGAAATCATACATAAATATCCTACTGTTTCAAGCTTTTATACATATTCAAGTAGATATTTTTTTAACTTTAAAATTATCTGGAATAAATTTTCTATTTTTTTTTCTTCCTGAATAAATATATACATATATTAAAACTGAAATATCAATTACCTTACTGCTCTCACCACTCATGCTCCCTACGATCACTGTGCCATAACCCCTTTGCGAACTCCAACATCAATGCGGTCTCTCACCCTCGAGCCTTCACTACTGGTCGGCCTCGCAATTTCCAAATGCCACGATGCTTTCCCTGCCAATCACCACTCTTCTCGTGCTTGGCCTCATCATCGAGCTCGAGTTAGAGCTTGCGCGAGAAACCCTAAAATCCCCCACAAATGAAAGCACCTGCTAACCAGACCTAACGCACGCGAGCGCCATAGTGAACTTGAACGCGATGCTTCTGACCCACTGACGAGCATTCGAGATCGCGACTCGACGTGATAGATTTCGATAATTGCCAACGAGCTTGATTTAGAATTGAGCAACGAATTCTTTCAAACGAGAACCGATCCAATGGGTTTGTGTCGAAGGAAAGAAAAAAACAAAAGAAGATCGACCATGAAAATTTGATTTTCAAATCGAACTTGATTTTTTTTTCATTTGAGATGCTCAACCGTTATTGATCTGAAGAGGATCGATCTTCTTTTTGGGTTTCAAATTGTTTTGTTGATTTTTTCTTCTTCTTCTTTTGAACGAGAAATTTTTTAATTTTATTTTTTCTAAAAAGAAAGGTAACGCGTGTTAAATAAATGAACACGTGTTTTGAAATTTCAGTACGTGTCTGATTTACAGTGTTTTGATATATATATTATTTATATTAAAATTTAAATTAAAATTTAAATTGTCTCGATTATCGCAACTTAAAATCTCGATCTCCAATTGGGACATGCCGCCAGGTGTTTACAAGGTTATACCCCTAGTTCGAACGCACTGGAAAAGGTTTTGAGGCCAAATTCGATCGTATGGAGAAGATAGCTTTTCAGACTAGTTAAAATATCAAATTTTCGATATAGATTTCAGCGCGTTTATTGACCGTACGGCCAAACGATCATTCCAAATACTACGAAAATTGAAATCCGATAATAATACAATATTATGGATCCAATGGAACTGGTTTCGTCGAATTCCGAGACTGTGCCTCGGAATGCTATTTTTAAATATCAATTTAAACGATAAATTTTCAAAACTTATCAAATCAGTTTCAAATTCAATTTTAAAAATTCTACTATCTCCAGTATCATCAATATAAATTTTCTAAGCCTTGAAAATATTTTTAAACGGCTTAAAACTGAAGATTCCAATTTTTACCCAATCTCAATAAATTAAATTTAACAATTAAATTACTAAATTCATAGTTAAAATTGAAACTCAATCTTAAATCAACAATTCAGATATTTGAAATCAATTAAATATTTCAATTTCAAACGTTGAAAATTCTTGGCCGTCACAAGATACAGCTAAACTATTATAATGCCATTATAAGGCACTGTTAGAGTTCCTTGGTGTGCATAATGACAAGGAAGTGGTACTGTATTGATGATGGATCCTAATTGGGGTGTTGGGTTAAGGATTCTAGCGGGGGTAATATCTTGGTCCAAAAGGGGACTGTGGTACTTATATATTTATGTATGTACGTATTTATTTATGGTCTATCTCGGGTAGACATGGCATATAGTATGTGTATATGGAGTCGTGACGACTAAGTAAAATAAAAGGACATAACTTGTGATGGTAGACAATTGGCATAAACTAGTGTTATATGTCAAATGTATATTTTACCTATCACCAAAACGCTGTTTTGACCCCTCGTCACTACAACCCACAGGAAAGCTTTAAAGGGACAGGTACTGGTGCAAGGCAGGAATGGTGTAAGGATAGGTTTTTTTATGCATGCTCGATGCTGATAAGGACATTAGGCATGGGAAGTGTCAATCTTCGTCAGTACTCTATGATTTAATATACTTTGATATTCCACTGTGAGTTATATTGATAGTGCTCTGATATGCATTTATTTATTTATTTATTTGTAGGATAACAAACCAATGGTCTATACTTCGGTGGACCTAGATTTTCGATTTAGTGAAAATTCAGGCCCACTGGGGTACGAGTTGTCACATGAGTTATCGAAGCTTAGGTTTAGTCGATCTTTATAGGAAACATTGAGTGAACGTATTTGTATTTTTCCTATAAATATAAATATACTATACGTTAAATCCTACGAATTTCGACTATATAGTAGTTGTAACTATACACCAAAAGGTAGATGAAGATGTACACCTACCCAATTAACCCATGGGGACTAGGCTATATGGAAAGATGTTGACTTAAGAAGAGCGTGAGTGCAGCATATGTAAGGTCCCTGAAGCAGATAGTGCAGAAATCCCTAATTGGGACCCTGATAGCCCAATGGGTATGGATCCCCATAGCATTACCGATTGATCATGTAAAATTGGTTGAGATTAAGGGAAGTAAGATTCTATATGTTGTACATATCTGGTACCAAGAATTAAATAAGTTCTTGAAGGAGATGTGTAGTAGTCACCCAAGCTAATATCCTGATTTTTATATCTTGGAAGAAGATAAGTCAAAAAGTATGTAGAAGAGAAGAAAGGTTCAAAAGAAGGAACAAATAAAAATCCACCCCGAGTCCGACCCCATATGAAGGGATTTAGTTTAAAAGTTGAAATGATTTTATAAAATTTTGAGAAATAATTTTCAAAGGAATTATTAAAAGGTAGAAAAACCTTAATTTGAAAAATAAGTAAATATTAAATATACAAAGACAATAAAGTATAGACATTTTATTTAAATAATAAGTTTTAGTATAAATTAAAATTAGTTGAATTGGAAGTTTCAATTAATGGGGTTTTAATAAAATGTTATTTCTTTTTACAAAATGTATACTGCGTATGTATAGCTTGTCGATTTTTCTAAAATAAAAAATTTTAAGTTGTAAAATTCTTTTTAGGGATGAACGATAGGAAGTGGTACTAGTTTTGAGTAGGTAAATTGAAGGGGAAGGAAGACAATTATTTAAGAGAAAAAGGTGTATAAGAGGAGAACGTTAAATAAAAGCAGTTTAGGTAGAAGATAGTTAAATAGTAGTAGCATTATGAAATACAAATAGGAACATTATTAGAAATTTATATAAATAATGTTAGTGATTAAAAATGACGTTAGGAGATTATATAAAATTATGCTAGTTATATAATTAGAAGTAACATAGAAAACTAAAAGCAAAACAAATAAAATTGATATTTTTATTGATGTACATGTCCACTTCACATGCTTTTTAAAAGTCCCCATCACATGCTATTAGAGAGACTCTGTCAAGGATTGGAGGCGGAGATAGAATAAGTAATTGGAAAATAATGCGATGGAAGTACCCTTGCCTACTCTAGTTTTAAATTATTTAAATAGTAAAAGATGTTTTGAAAACGTTGTAAAGTGTATTTATAAGGAAATGGTTTGGAATAAGAATTGAATTTAAAAAAAACTCAATAAATTGTTTAAGTTAAAATAATTCCAAAAATAAAAATCCCTATTATTGAAAAAGAGCTTAAAAGGAAAGGAACTTTTTATAATTAGATTAGTAACATTTCCTTTTGCACTAGATAAATAAAACTTAATTCAAAAATCCTAAACTATAGTTTTAGAATTAGGATAACAAGTTATTTTTGAATTTAATAAAAAGTTTCGAAGTTTGTACTTCTAAGGATAAATTTTTTAGGATCAAGTGCTTCGAAATTTTAAAGTTTTAATTTTTGAAAAAAAAGTGCTGAAAACCTAACCAAAATTTTAATGTAGAGTAGGTATGGATGACTGCCTACATAAAATGGAGTAAAAGATAAGGCTATGAAGAAAATAGTAGTGCTTGCATATAGATAGCAATTTTGGAATCCCCATAGAGTGTAAGGAATATTGGTGATAGCCTAGGAATGTTTTATTAGACATATGTACAAACCATAAGTAGAATCCATAAATGAATCATAAATGGCATCAAAGTACATTTCTACGAGTTCTAGAACAAGCTCTCGAGAAAGATCAAGGATAAGGAAAGTAAATACCAAAAATTTGAGAATACTATAAAGAGATTTGGATTAAGTGAAAATAGTAACAGAGTAATAAAAGGGCAAATAAACATGAAGGACGTTGGTATACTCAAGGTTATGGAAGGCAAGATAGATGGTGGAAAAATTATTCCACCAAGTCTATTTGCCATTGAGTTATTTTAAATATGCATAATTTATGTTTCTTACCCACTACATAAAGGGGATGCACAGTTTATCCTTTAATTGGCTGTGATAATGGAAGTAATGGATGGACCCTAATTATTGGAAGCCAAAAGAAAGTTAAGGTATGTGGGTTACAGTGGAATGGCATGTTAGGAAGGTCCATTTCATTTAAGTAGGGTGATGTGGCCATAACATCTTAAATGTTAGTTGATGTTAAATGGCAGCTTTCAACAGTTGTTTCTTTTATGTTTGGGTTGTAAGCATTAGTTATTTCTATTATATAAAATGCATATGATATCGTGAGAAATGTTCCTTTTGAAAATTGGGTTTCTGAATGGACCGTTATATTAATTTAAAAACCATATAAGTTTGGAAATCTCATGTAGACACTTAACTGATGAAAAATAAATAACTAAAGGGCTGCAACTTTATTAAATAAATTAAGGAATTTATTAAATTAGCTACTAAAAGAAAAGTAAAGTTATGTCCTAAAAGTAATAAAGGTTTGGGAAAATTTTTTGGCGAGCAAAGGGTAGAGAAAGGTTGTTGACAGTATTCATGTGCCTTAAAAGTTTAGATTTATAAATGAACTTGTGTCTCTTTGTTGTTTTAAAATAAATTAAAAACTGTTTGATAATGACATTTACCGTATGATAAAATACAATAGAGTCCATTACGGATGTTAAACTATTGGCTAAACCCAAACTGCGTAGGATGCAACATAAATTGTTTTGAAAGAACACACACACACACACTTTTAAAAGTTTTGTTCAAAATTCATGATGTTAGGAATTTTGGAAAAAAATTGTGATGAAATTTTAAATTCTTAAAATCTCTTCAAATATTTCAAAGTTCATTTAAAAATATTTGATCGGAAAAAAAGCAAAAAAAATTATTTGTGAAATTCCATATGCTTTGTAAGAGAAGAAGTCAACGGGTTAGGAAGTAGTGATTTTACTGTGCAGTAGAAGTGATATAAAAATAAGATATAATTGATGATAAGGTAAAAAGCTATTTAGTTATGGAATTTCTTTCTCCATACCCTGTCTATAGGCGAACCAAACTTGTTTTAGAAAATTTTGTTTTCAAATTTAAAAATTTTAAAAGTAAATTTATTATGCAGACTGTACTTGGAAAAGTTTGAAAGGATTTAGGGAAAAAGAGAAGTTCCAAGGTGCAGTGGAAAAGGATACAAGTTGAAGGATGGAAATACGAGACTCTCAATCTAAACCCTTTTCCAACATAAGGGTATAGGTTCAGAAAACTGAATGTTCAAAATTTTAGATGTTAGAAAATTATGCGCTAGGCATTGGATGGAAGAGATTGGATACAAAATTTGTTAAGTTATACTTCTACTCATAAGTGTGGAAAATATTCAATGCAAAAACAAAGATTTTGATTTTAAAAATTTACATACATTTAGAACTGCTTGTATATATAGTTGTTAGCACCATATTATTGAAGTTGTTTTAAAAGATGCATTCATATAGAGGACGTCAAATTAGAATTGTTCAATATGCATATCATATATATTGTGTACACAGTGCACTTGTACACGATTTGTTGTAAAATTGGTTGTACGCTAATTGGTTGAATAGTTTAGAAATGTTGCACATTATGTATTGTGATTCCGTTGTTAATTTCGAGCATGAAATTCTTTATCACCCCGTAATTTTATGATAATTAATTATAAATGTTAATTAATAAGTAATAACATTGAAAAATATAATTTTTACAAATATAAGAATTTTACTACGAAACTTTTAACATTGGGTTTGAGGCGATTTTCTGAACAATTTTCATATTTGAAGTTTTTCGATCAGAGTTCAAATGAAAAAGTTATTAACGTTTGAAGTTTATGAATCGAAAATAATTATATATGTAATTAAGATAATAAAAATAATTAACTAACTTTAATTACCATCAGTTAGAGTTAATGATAGTTAATGTTACTTAAATGTTAAGTAAGTTAACAGTGGAAACAAATGGTATCGATCGATTTAATGAGGAATAAATAAAACAAATTAAACGTCGCTAATTACTTATGTAATTACATACGACTGATCGACCCCTAACTTAAGTCGGTTGTTTACTAGCGGTCAATCTGTAGGGGAGCAGTGGCCAATCGGTTGAGACATCAATTGTGAAATTCTAACGTGGCCAAACGACCCGGGTTTGAAATAATTTAATCAAATGGATAGCATTGATTCGAACTCCTATAAATACGGACCTAACCGCTCACTTTCTTCTCATATTTTCGGGAGCGATGTCGGTGCTTTGCCATTTTCTCTTCTCCACGGAATTCTTAAAAATTAGTTATAATTTATATACATACATACAAGTGGAGAATAGTAGAGGATGATTGAGTAGAAGAATAAGGTCAAATCAAATCATCAAAGCAAGGAAAATTATAAATCCATATCTAAAATCAAAATAAATCCAAAACTCTTCTTTGATCTAGATTTCTAATAGGTATAAGTATGCTTGCGGTATATGTATTAAAATAGGGAGAGAAAAGAGGAAATTGAATAATGAGGATTAGATCTAGAGATTTGGAAAGCTAAATATATAAGTGGGAAATTATATACTTTTACATAATATTGGATTTATATCATTGTAGATCTATTCCTATATGCCTAAAATTTTGGGACAAAATTGTATACGTGTAATAGAATTATAAACCCTACCTACACATTCTATGATCGATAACTTGAATTATATATTGCATGTTTGTGAATTTGGAAATTATTCTGCAGTAACAGTCCTTAAATTTGTTAACTTGTGTGTAGATCCAAATTTATAAATTTAAATGACTTATGCAAGTAAAATACAAACTAGAGATATATCAATAATTTTTTAGGGATCTTAAGTAGTATCTTAATTCATTAGAACGTAGGTGGTCGCAATGTAAATCTTTATAGATTATCAAGTTTCATATTTAAAATTGCATCAGTTGAAATAACTAGGAATATGCCTAAAAGAAAGAGATTTATAAAATAAGGATAGTTATCATATTTTTTACTGTCTATTTCAATAACCATGAAAAAGATAACTCTTTGTAATTCCCAATGCAACAGAAACTCTCCTTTTGAATAAGACAGAAATTTGCAGTGTTAAAATTTTCTTTTGGAAGAAACGTAATACCAATGTATTAAAATGTTGAATCTCTAAGTATTTATTAAAGAAGTGTAAATGTGATGATAATAACATTCTAAGAGAAGAACTAATATATATGCATTAATCAAGATAGAAATCAAATGATAATGATGGAAAGGTAGGCAAGTAGTAATTTAAAAAAAAGAGTATGGAAAGTTCATTAAACAAGGGAGGGTAGTAAATGTTAAAAAGGAATAGAAGGAAAAATTAAATAAAATGAAATTGAAATAAATGGGAAAAGACATTTTGATCTTTTAAAAGGAAGCGGTAAATGACCTTAAATTGAATAAGATGTAAACATGTTAAAAAAGTAAAGTGATTTTATTAATAGTTGAACATTGGAGCTGTAAGAATCAAATAAGTATGAATCAACACACATACGTGTAGCCTCAAGTATGCATTTATGATGGGTGTGAATTATTAAAGTTAGTAAATTACTTAGATGGACAAGAATGACAGTCATCAGAATGGGTTGGAATGTGAGGTCGGTAGTGTTACACGATAGAAGTCCGCCCACCATTAGGAGCTACAGAAGTTGTGTATAATTACATTAATGTAGGACATATCGAACTATAGGACCCATGGAATTATATACACTTGCATATAGGTGAAGGAAGCTTCAATCTTAGGAGGGGTATTGCCTTGATTACCTTAGGAAATCTCGATGGAATGGTGAGTAAGGCTCGACGCTATGTCAATGTGTTTGGTACCATATTAAGGAGTAGGATCTGTATATAGGTTGAGAACGTCATCGCTCCTGAGCGATCAGCGGAAATATGAGGGTTACACATAAACGGGCTACACCTCCTACTAGTATAGGTCAAGTTTAGGTCATACACCACCATAGTTGTTTGCTAGTTTATTTGTTAGGAGGAAAGATTAGATAACCCTTAAGAGTGGTCTTTCAAACGAGTGGGTAGTCCGAAGAGCTGTGTCCTCAGTAGTCTGTGGAGCTCCAAAGAGATAAGTCCACGATAGGCAGAAGACATGTAGCAAATCCCCAAGGCGAGATAAAAATGACTAAACTATTGTAACACTGTTATTAGGCACTGCAGGAGTTCCTTTGCATGCACCACGATGAGGATGTGATATTTCTTTGATGATGGATCCGGACATGAAGCTAGGTTAGGGATACTTGTGTGGATAGCCTATGGGTCCAAAAGGGGACTGTGGTATTTATATATATATATATATATATATATATATATATATATATATATAATTACGTAGTTATGGTCCACCTTAGGTAGATGGGGCATATCGTACGCATATATGAATCAAAATGGCTAAGTAATATAAAAGGACATAACATATGATGGAAAACAATTGACATAAACCAATGTTATGTGTAAATGTATAATCTACTAGTCACCAAAACATTGTTCTGACCCCCTCCTTATTACAGTCCATATGATAGCTTTAGAGGAACATGTACTGATGCAAGGTAAGAACAGTGAAAGTTTAGTTTTCGTATGCATTCTTGATACTGACAAAAACACTAGACATTGGAAGCATCAATCTTGCTCAATACTATATGATTTATTATGCTTTACTATTCTGCTGTGAGTTATGTTGATAATGCTCCAATATTCATTCATTACTTTATCTGTAGGATACTAAAATAACGATCCGTACTTCAGTGGACTTGGGTTTTCGATCTAGTGAAAATTCAGGCCCATTGGGGTGCAGGATGACACATGAATTGTATATAAAGTGGATTATGTGATTCCATAGTGTTCAAATAAGCATTACAAGTGACTGAGATCCTTTGTTCACTAGTGGGTTTTAGAAGAGTTTAAAAGAGGCTTTGGCGATAGAGTTGCATCTGAGTACAACTTATCATCCACAGACCGATGGACAGATCGAGAGGGTGAATCGTGTCTTAGAGGATCTCTTGCAATTTGAATTATTGATTTCAATGGCTCATGGGACAATCATTTGCGTTTAGTAGATTTTGAATACATCAACTTTTGTCAGTCTAGTATCGATATGGCACTATTTGAGGTATCTTAGAGAATACATGCTTTGGAGTTCTCTGTTGGTGATATATTGTTCGTTCAGGTATCTATGTTGCTAAATGCAGTTCAATTAGGTACTTGAGGGAAGCAAGCACCGAGATTAGTAAGTCCTTTTTTCGATACTCTAGAGGATTGGGAACATTACTTATAGAGTCAACTTACCTCTGAAAATGGCGGTTGTGGATAATGTGTTTTGTGTTTTTCATTTGCAGAAGTTTGTGCAAGGCTCAACCATGATTGTTGAACCCGATCAATTGGAAGATATCAATACTGAACCAGAAGCTTCGAGACCTTCTAAACTTATTCGTATCGTTGGACATGATATGAAGCATCTTTAGAGGAAGATAGTCAAGTTGGTGAAGGTTAAGTGGGGTGAAAATGATGGTGATTGCACATGGGAGACTGAGAAAAGCAAGAGGACCTCTTAACCGAAGCTGTTCACTTGGTAAGATTTCCATTTAATCATTTTATTTCACTTATGATATCATACTGATAGTTTAGTACCTTGCATTCTTGGGTAGCAATATGTTTTGTATACTTGTTTGTGTGTGCATGTACGATGATTGCTTATGCTTGTTTTGGTTGTTAGGCATGAGGATAAACTTGTTGATTTTGTTTGGTTAATTTCAAGAGCGAAGTCCTAAAGAGAGAACAATGTAAAGACCTTGATTTTTTTATACTATATTCTCTAGCATTTTCGGTATTTATACGAATTTCATATATATACTTACATCGATAGGCACTCGAGAATTTGGACAAACGAGAAATGTCCCTAGGTTAAGAAAATTCATACGAGTTGCATAGACAAAGTATATTTCGAGATTGGACATTTTGGAAGACATTATGACTTAAGACGCTCAAAATAGCCTTTCGCATCACAGTTCAAATTCTGACGAAATTTAAACCATTGGAAAGAGAAAACTACGATGAGTTGCACCATTGGAGAACCATCCAATATGACATCAATAGTAGTCATAGGACAACAAAATGTGCATTGGAAATGTGGAAATAAAAGAAAATGATGGATTTTCAAGCCCCCAATCCAAGCCACAACCCTATAAATAATGGTATTTACTATAGCCGCATATTCATTCCCATATCCACATTATTTTCTTCTACTTCATGAAACTCATCTTCCTCTTTCATAAGCAAATGTTCACTATTTTGGCTAGAATTAAACTTCAGTCTCTCTTTTTTCCAAGAGCTACGCAATTACGATCTCTATTCTAACTAAATCTACCAGTGGTGGTTGAAAAATGCAAATCCAACAAAAGGAGTATTTATGGAGGCGAATCGATTTGGGTTTTAATGATATGGTTGTGTTCATAACGGAGAGAGGATCAAAATGGCACTGGAATGATCATTTTTATGCTATGGTGAAAGAGATATTGGAGTTAAATGGAAAGATCATCAATGGAAAACTTTTTGACAATCTAACCATATGGGAAATAGTTGATATATGTTTTCTTTCTCTTGAGGTATGGACTGAGGAAACGTAAGCAATTGACCATAGGTTAACGTAGTAGTGACTATAAGCTTAAGTATAGGGTAAAAATTGTTTCTTGCATATTTTTTTCAACTGATGTAGGTTGAAAATGTTGATCGCAGGGTTGGACGGAGTTGCTAACGGTAGCATTTAGTCGAGCGGCGATGTCAAGCAGTGGAGCGGGTGGAGGTCCAATGTGGGGGTGGGGGTGGGTTTCTAAGCTGATGTACATGCGTGATGAGGGTATGGTAAGCTACATGAGGAATTTTCTTGGAGAGGAAGGATAAATATGAAGGTAACTAATTGTTAAATTAATAATTAATTAAGTTAATTAATTATTTAGTTAATTAAATCGATATCTAATATCATCCGTATCTTTTGCATACGAGGTCCGATTCAGATGTGGTTTCTTGTATGGCACTGATATAGGGGTCCTCTATGACTCAACACCACATTGGGAAGCTTTTATTGAGCTAGATGGTTTTATCTTTCACAATACTACAATTGTTATAATAGTATGAAAATAATGTTTCATAATAATTGCCAACTTTAAAATATGTTTTTCAATAGATATAAACCCACACCTAATTTCATAAAAAAATTAAAGAGTTTAAATGTTTAATATCAGACTTTGCACATTTTTTTATGGATGTATCATTTCTAAAAATTGATATATTTTTGCTGTTTTTGATATGAATCTGAAATTGGTTGATATAGCTGTGCTGTATATGTTATATGTATGCTACGTTATTGTATATGCTTGTTTGCTTATTTCGGTTAAAAATGATGATGATAGGCGATATAATGTTAGTAAACATCCCATAAGATAAAATTTTGTATATACTAATGAATTGCAAACATGATGGGAAAAATGGATGGGATAAGTGTGTAGAAGAGTGCTAGAATGCAAACCGACCAATCTGAAGACAAAAGACAATAGACTAAAGTGTGTGTTTCGAGCTTTAGGTGGGACGTCGAAAGTTTTCACTTTATTTGTACTTAGCAATTTTTGATCAAGTACAAAAAAATGGTCAGGGGTGACCACTCTGGAGTGGTCGGTAGTATCACTATCGACGATGGTCGATTTGGCCAATTTTTGACATGGACGATGAAGAGACTTTGGGAGCTCAAAGCGAGGTTTTTAGACTGTTTGACACTTTGTGTAACACCGCTAAATTTAAATAACATTATTCATAAGATTTAATTAGATAAATTAGATAGAATAATGTAAATATTTGAGTGATGGGAATTGAGATTTGAAAACAAAATAGAGGTCGTACTTAATTAGATAAAAAATTAAAAGAATGGGTTCAAGGAAATGGTTTTATAAGTTAATTAATAAGACAATAAGGCAAGGGCATTATGGGAAATCCACCATAACCCTTAACCCCTATACTCTTATTTTCATTTTTCATAAGTTCCTTCTCCAAATCAAGGTGAATAATAATCAAAACCATCTCAATTTTGTTTTCATCAACATTTGATTTTAGGTTTTATATTTAAATCCTTTTTGATGATTTTAATGATGATATGCTTGAGTTATAGCCATGTTTGTTTAAACAAGAATGTTTGATAAAAGTTTGACTCGATTTTAAGGTTAAAATCGTATATATTGAGTTTCAAATGCCATGAGAGTTTAATATGTTATGTAAAACAATATTTTGGAGATGGGTTTAAATTTTCATAATTATCCAAGCTATGGATATTTATTATGAACTTTTGAAGAAAGAAATAAATAATTGGGTTTAAAAATTTATTTCGACTATTATATAAAGGATATTAAGTCAGAAATCTATATATGTTAGATAACATATTATAAGTGATTTTTTATGATTTTTGGGGATTTTTCCTGGGTGATTTCCTATGGAAATTAAATTAATTAAGTTGAAAGATTTAAATGTTTTAATTGTTTTGTTAAAGGAAATGGTTTCTTTGTTAATTATTTTAAATAACTGCATGAATTCGGTAGTCTTTTAGAAAAGGTTTTGGTAAAGTTTATGGCAACCAATTATATTTTTACAAATAGGCAAGTTAGTTGAAAAGCATTTACTTAAAAAGGCAACAAAATAGTTTTGCATAGATTTATTATTTCGCCACTTCCAGTAGCAACCTTTCAACCCCATGCCTTTGCCCCCAGCCAAGTCGAAACCAATGCACATGGTCTCAATGCTTTGGTACGTAGTGGATTGTAGAAAGGCAGAAGGTATAGAGTCGAAACTATGCTTTCAAAAAGGTCGAGGCCATTTTAAATAGCTTTCGAATGTCTTTGTTTTGCTTTCAAAAGAGATACCACTAGCCTATCTTTTAAGGATGCATTCGAAAGGATTGAATTACTTTTATTTAGCTTTCGAAGGGGTTGCCGCCTTCTTGCTTTGAAAGGATGGCTTTCAAATGAGTTGTTATGTTCTATGTTTTAAAGTGGAGCTTTTGAAAGGGTAGTTTGAACCAATTTAAAACCGTGCTACCGTCTTCAAACCTTTCGAATAGGTTGGAAGTTCTCAATGAGCTCGAAAGACAAGCTTTTGTTTTATAAAAATAGCAAGCCATTACCCAATGCTTTCGAAAGAGGTACAGTAGCCATACAAACTAAATGTTTCGAAGGCAATGGCTTCGAAAGGTGTTTTGAAGCTATCATTCTGATTGTTTTACTTAAAATATTAAAGCTTTCGAAAGGATGGTTCCGAATCCATCGGTTTTCCCCACACTCTTTTGCTTGAAGGTTAATGGTTTCAAAATGGGTACTTTTGCTTATATTCACTTTGACCCAAAGATTATATTTAAGATTAAACCCAATGGTGTCGAAAGAGGTACTTATAAATGGTTTTCCAAGCTATGCTTCTATAAGTTGGAAAATGATGCTTTAACATTTTCGAAAGGAACGTTTTGATAGTTTCAAAAGGAGATGTTTTAAAGTGTTTGAAAAGGCATATGCTTAGTGTTTAGAAAAGAAGATTTGAATGCCTTCAAAAGATATGCTCTAGGGGTTTCCAAAAGTAAAGGTACAAGGTTCCAAAAGCCTTAGTTTTCAATACAAAGAACCCAATCTCATTTTTAAAGGAAAACCAATAGCAATATAAAAGAGCTTTGAAATGGCTTTTAATTTTGGAGTTTTGAAGAAGCTATCCTTGATAAAAATAATGGGTTAAAAGGATTAATCATGTTTCATGTGGAAATGATTTCAAAGATATTAAACCATAGATATTGGTGTAGTTATGTTATTATATATGCTTGGTCTATAAACATATTCACCGTATAACGGACCCATTATTGTATTTTGGAGAGTAAGGGTAGAATAACCAGTTAGGTTTACCCAGTAGTGAATATAAATAAAGTTAACTCCTAAATGAATAGTGTTCATGCAGGAGGTTAGGTAGACTGGAACATAGGATGCCCAAAGACTAATCAATGAAGTTGGAAGATTAGACAGGTTAATAGTAAGCCCACGAAAACTGTGTTGGGAAAGATTTATTATCAAGGGCCAATAAGTTCGTAGTGATATAATGAAAACTATATTCGGATAAAGTTATTGACAGAGACCAATACGTTCAAGTCAACCCATGAAAACTATGATATAAGAGAAGTTATTGGAGATACCAATAGGCTTAGGGAGAACCCATGAAATAATTGAATGAAGTTATAGGCGGGGACCAATAGGTTCTTAGTAATCCCATGAAAACTACGAGATCAAACAGTTAGTCCATAAGTTTTAAACATGTTATTAGTCAGCCAATAAAAACTAATTGGTTAATAGTGACCTTAGAAACTATAACTAAGACGGATAGTCTTATGAATGGGGCACTACACCAAATAAGTGATTTTGCAACATTTTATATCTGTCAATTGCTAACACTTATAAATGTCACAGGCCGCTAACAGTAAAAAAGTGTTAGAATACCTAAAAAGTGTAAGTAAAGATAAATAGTCTTCTACATTATTTTTGCCAATGCATATAAGTGTTACAACAATCGGTAAAAATGTAAATAATTTAATAACAAAAAGAGTCTTTTGTAATTTGTAAATAGGATTCCTTTTCCCATGCTTGCCCAGATTTTGGCCCCCTAAAATTTAATTTAGGGTTCGCTCTTCCTCACAAAAAAACAACGACCTTCTTCTCCCTCAATAGCACTGAATTAAATCCAGACCCACCCAAACCTCGTCGCCTTCATCCACGACCTAGGAATTCTTCATCTTGTTAAAGAACTTTGCATAGCTTTAAATGATGAATTCAGAACTTATCTTCCAGCGATTCTTCCATGCTGTATACAAGTTCTGAGCGATGCTGAGCAGTGCAATGACTATAGCCATGTTCATGATATACTGCATACTCTTGAAGTGTTTGGTGGTTTGTGTTATTTGTCTTTTCATATACGACGATCTTATTTTTTTTGGGGGGTTGTAGTTCTACAAACAATTTTCCAGTAGGGTTAGAATTTGGGTGTCCTATTAGGGCAGATATTTGGTCAATATGTTATGACTCGTAAGGATTGTCAAATACTTGGACCAGGAATTGACTTTAAACTGGGACAACTGATAAGTCACTTATTGTTTTTAGATTCTAATACTTGTAAATCTTGCTAAATTGCATATAGAACTGCCAATAAGACCTATTTTTAGTAATTACATTACAAAAGTAATCTTATAGTTATTTCGATGCATATATTTATATCTCTGTGTGTGTATAAATCCAGTGGCTAAAAATAGAGGTGCTAAATGGAAGCTACGACGGATATCACTGAACCTTCCACACACATACATATGTGTGTGTGTGTTGTTTCACTCTCTTGCCACTTAATGTACCACTGTAGAATATAAAATACTGAACGACCATTTCATTGCTAAAAGCCAATCAGTTTTTTCAGAAATTAAATTGTTATTTTGTTCCCGTGAATCATGTGTAATAGAGATTGTTGTCCAAAGAACTTGCATTTTTTATACCCTTAACGATATTATTTTCATGAAAAAAGAAAACATGTGTTAAAATAAATTCAAATTGGAAACATCAAAGAGAAGATGTATGCAAGATATACAGTCGAAGTATGACATATCTCTCCAATTTTTATTTGGTTAGCATTATAATTTGCTTCTTGGACTCAAATATCCTTAATCTTGTTTCAGTTCCAGAACTCACTAAGATGAATAAACGAATTCCGTTAAATTCCGAACCAATGATAATTAGATTTTTCATTCCCAATTTAATAACATGAAGAAGAAAAAAAACAAAATTCCTACTTGGTACGAACTTCTTAAAACCGGCAACATGATTAGCATGATTAAAACGATGATGATTGAGGTTTTTTTGTTTTTTTGTTGTTGGAATGGTTGGAATTTTATGGACAGCCTTAGATATCGATGCATTGATGACATATTGTGACTAGGGTAGTGATGCTTCTAATTGTCATATAGGAACCTTGGATGAACACATGCATATGCTTTTTCCAACACTTATCCGCCTGTTAAAGTGGATACTTAGTAGATGTCAGAAGACGCACCATTAAAACTATTACCCATCTTATACCTTGCGTACAGGTAGGCAATATTAATTTTATCACCTCATTAAAAAAAAGCAATTCAGTTGTGTATTTATTTATAAGTAACTTGAATATCTGTCTCATGCCATTGGTCATGTGTCATCACTAGTGCATCATCTTATTTTGATCTTGGATGGGTAAGAGATCGTATCAACTTCAGTTAAATCTCTATTATCGATTAAACTGTGTTCACTGTTCCAAACTGTGTTTTTAATACTGCATTTGTGTATATAGAGTACGAGTTCATCATTCAATATATATACATATTAATTAATCTTAAGCAAGCACTAACACTTTCTTGATTGTCTTATCATCTAGATGTTAATTAAAGACACATTTTTGACATCTGGATGTCTTTATATGTCTTTATATGTATATATATATATGTGTGTGTGTGTGCGTGCGCACGCGCGCGCGTGTATCTTTGTTTATACATTTCTATTTTTAATACACTATCATCTAAATAAAACCTTTTGTCACGAATAGTATAAAAATGGTAACATCATTGCATATCATATATTTGGTAGATAAACTGTTTGTGCTTAGTGCAATATACAGCTGTGCGACCGCGTAACATATTCCATATAATTTTTGCTGGTTTAGTTAAATCATAAATTGGCAATATGCAGGAACAATGATGAACTAAAAAGGGATGCTGCTGATGCTCTTTGCTGTTTGGCTCGTACCCTTGGGGAGGATTTTGTAATCTTTATACCACTGATTCAAAAAGTATTATCAAAACATAATATATGGGTAATTTCCTTTTTGTAGCTTCTGATACCGATGCCTAATTGATGGATTTTTAAATCTTTGCTAACTTGCTTATAACCCACTTGTTTTAGCATAAAGAATTTAAGAAAGTAAAAAACTACCTACAAAGTTGTGAACCACTTATGCTGGAGAGTTTGTCTGATCGACTTTAGCCTGTTGACTCAATCATAAGTCCTATTAATGATATGGACGAAGAAGAAATGGAAATGCACAGAAAAAATAAAGGCCATCAGGTATACATTCTCTTCAAATATGTTTTCCTGTTAGTCTAGGCCAAACCTATTTGGGGTGTAAAATGTCACTCTTTCAATTGTTGAGTTTAAGTTACTTTTTTGCATTTATTCAGTAATTAGTCATTCAAAATATATTTATTGTATAATCAGAGAGGAGGTGTTTGATCACTTTAGCACACTCATTTTAGCGGAGATACATCAAATGGTGTGAATGCACCCTTAACATTGTGTAGTTTAGTAATCCGAAAATCATTTTTTCTAAAATACTTGCATGATTCTTTTTTTTTATGGGTAATCATGCACGCACGCACATCATACATATGTATCTTATAATTTTGTCAGCATTTCTTTTAACTTCTTATTGCAAATACTCAAAAATTAACACGTATAAGATCACTCGCCTTTCTGATTAAATTTATTAAAACAAACAACTAATTCATAGGCCTACCCTTATAGGTTAATGATGTTCGATTGAGGACAGCAGGTGAAGCTTCTCAACGGAGTACTAAGGAAGATTGGGCAGAATGGGTGAGACATTTTAGCATTGAACTGCTCAAGGAGTCTCCATCACCAGCATTGCGGACATGTGCAAGGCTTGCACATTTGTAGGTACAACAATTATTTGTAATTTCTGTTCCATGTTGTTGTCACTTGCATTAAATACCCTCAGATCTGGAAAAAACATTCTCTAAGATATGGTTTTCAAAATGGGGTCCGAATTGTAAACAGTAAAGTTTAATTTTTAAATCAAAAATGGATTTAAATCGTGTGTAGTATGCATATAAATTTATATGCTAGAAATTAGTTATCAAATGACATGTATCTAAAATGATGAAATTGGTTTTTATTTTATTTTTTCCGTGAAACAATAAAATTTGAAATTTAGGTATGAAGAAGTGATCTTGATATTTCTTATTTCCATATGGATTAAATGGTTTTTGTCTTAAATGGGTCTGAACTTTGAACTGAACCTTGAATCAGAATTTGAGGATCAAATTGGAATTAGTAGGAGTCGATTCAAACATTCCACCTTAAACTTTGGAAACACTACTCAATCTTGTAACTATTTAACGAACACATACCTTTTGTATACATTAAATTGGATTGTTTTACTAGAAGCCCTTTAATATACTGTAAATTCTCCAAATTTTTCGAGTAATGTAATATCTGCATTACCAGTAAGAGTTGCTAGATCAGACAATACAAATATTGAGGTGTAAGTTACAGGTATTGATAATTCTAGATAGGTCATTAAAGATTCTATGTCAGAAAATACGTTAACCACTGTTAATGTATCAATTTACTTTTACAATTTTTTTCTTAGTTACTGATAATAGCTGAGTTGATCAGGTACAGTTTATGGAACATGATGAAAAACCTCTTCCAATTGATACAAGGTTACTTGGTGCTCTTGCTGAAAAGGTTTTTTCTCGATATATTTTATGAGATTTCGTATTAACTTATGTTTTCTAATCAAATACATTGGATCATGCTTATTTTCCGTTTTCATCAGTGTCGAGCATTTGCCAAAGCACTGCACTACAAAGAAATGGAATTTGAAGTTGTACGATCTAGAAGAATGGGAACAAATCCTGTTACAGTGGTTGAACCCCTTATTCATATTAATAACCAACTGCACCAGCATGAGGTCAGTCTCTATGACTAGTATCTTGTAGCATATTGTTGTCACACTTGTTTTATCATTCTTAAGGTTAAGTAGGTTTTGGTTTTCGCTGTTGCTTATGACATCTCTATGTTTTACTTGTAGGCTACTGTTGGGATACTTACATACTCACAACAGCATCTAGGTGTCCAACTAAAAGACTCTTGGTATGTTTCTTTAGCAAGAGTACTGTGTAGCCATATAATTGGCTTTTATTGTGATGCTTCTCAATGATAACTTAAATTTACACGATCCACTTACTTTGCTTTAAATTGGTTGGATTTAGGTATGAAAAATTGCAAAATGGGAAGATGCACTCAAAGCATACACTGCAAAATCGTCTCAGTCTTTGAACCCACTTATGAATTTGGATGCTACATTTGTTAGTGATTGTTATGATTTGTTACCGTAAAGTATAGCAACTATCATTGTTTCTTTACAAAGCCACATTGTTGTTACACTACTTTATGTGTTATGCTAAAGATGGAACACGGATAATTTATCTGCACCCCCATTTATTCTTTTACTGATACACTTTCATTGCATAATTGTATTGTGTAAATATTTCATTTTACTTACTAGCTTCATTTGATGACCCATGGGATCATTTTCTTGCATCTTACAACTAGATTTCCACCTATATAAACACTGACATTAAAGTGCCTTTTATAGATAGTGCCACTTATAGATGCAACGCGAGTATTTTAAATTATCAAGGATTGATGACGACAACATATTGTTTGGCGTTGTCCTTTTTAGCCTGGGTAGGCACTCGTCATTAACATTTCCATGTTTCTATTCTTTTTCAATCGATAAATGATGATTAAAAGATGATGTACAGTTTAAAATGACGTTTGTTGCGTAGGAATTTGTGATGAGTTTTCTCCACTGTTTACTGATGTTGCTATGATATTCTCTTCTGTCATCAAAGTTCCCTAGCATGCGTTTATGTCATTAAAATATCGAATCATAGTATTTGTATTTTCTCTGTAAATGTTCTTTGGTAATGCCTTGTATTGATAATTTGGTATCATATATTTCATATGCTACTGCACATTAATATAGCACTTTTATTTTATGCAGCAAGTCCAATTGGCGTTTATTCTGAATTTTAATAACAGGAAATTTGTAACTGCAGTGGTTGACCGCTCGGTTTGCAAGATGATGGTGCAATGTATTTGGCATGAAATAGTGGCTCTAGCGATTTGAGAAGTTGGAGAAGTTGTGATATGTTATGACGATGAGAGGAGTGGTAAGTACGATGTTGAGCAATTATAGGTTACAGGAGTATGGAGATGCAAGAAGCACTGAGATGACAGGGGTATATGGTGATGGAAGAAGTTGTTAGATGGTGAATGTGTGGTCTGTCGTTGTTTCTGGTGTTGGAGATGTATGTTTTGACAGCTTTGTGCTGAAGAAGTGGGATGATGTGGTTTGTTGGAGGTGAATGTGTGCATAGTGATGGAGTTTTGTTTTGTAATGAATTGTGGAGGGTGAAGTGTGTATGAATTGTGGAAGGTGAATGTTTTGTAGCAGTGGTTGGATCGTTTGGAGGAGTGAGTCGAAGAAGCTTATGGTAGAGGTGAAGGACGGTGAGACGGTGCATAAGACATTTTTTGAAGCTTATGTTGTAATAATATCCGAATATATGACATTGCGGTATTTTAGATATGTAAATAATTGTTTATGATATATTATACTACATTTGCAGAGCGTTTAAACTTTGCATTGAATATGTATGGTGAATTATTTGTGATATGGAAACCATTATTTGCAGCGTGTTTATATTTAAACTTTGCGTTTAAGTTTTGGTATATATCTATATATGTGTTACTAAATAATCATTTTCCAATACTTATAAGCGTTACCGTGTATTTTTATACCAACACTTATAAGTGTTACCGTATATTTCGTTACCAACACTTATAAGCGTTACCGTATATTTCTGTACCAACACTTATAAGTGTTACTGTATATTTCGTTACCAACATTTATAAGCGTTACCGTATACTTCTGTACCAACACTTATAAGTGTTACCGTGTATTTCGTTACCAACACTTATAAGAGTTACCATATATTTAGGTACCAACACTTATAAGTGTTAGTAATACGTACGTTTGTAACACTTATAAGTGTTACAAATTTGGCCGCTCCATTCCTCACAGCCCATTAGCAACACTTAAAAAGTGTTACCGAAATTATTTGTAACACTTATAAATGTTAGAATTTGCCTGTTTTGGTGTAGTGGGGATGAGAAATCCAAGATATTTGGCTTGTTTGCATATCATCATGATGTTTTAAATTGATATGTTTTCAACCATTGTGTATTCAGGAGCATAGTATATGGTTATTATAAAATTTTAAGGCAAGATACTAGTGAGGGGAAAACCCATTCCACTAAGCAGCGTGATCTAACTTGATATCTAAATGGTTTGAGATGGAAGGTTAATATTCATACCCGGCTTTTCATTTGACTCGAAGTTTACGTTTCCCCCTTAAACTCTAGGTTGCTCAATTGAATTTGAGTAGTTTGAAAGTTTTAGGTTCTCCTTTAAAGGAATAGGCTTCTAGAGATGTGTAGGAGGCAAGCTTGCTAATAGGAGTTCTTTTCTTTTTGATGCCGATGTGCTTTGATGTATAGGCAATGTTGTTTAATTGCTTATGTTTAGACTCTGATCACTCAAAGGGGCATCTGCATTTGTCGCACTTGGTATAGTTTGTAATAATTATATTTTCTCTAAACGTGGTTCTTGAATTTGGGATTATGTAATGAATTTGAACTATGATTCAAATGGAATGAGAAATTTGCTTAATGATTTTTTTTCATATCAATATGTTTCTATTATATCAATGTATCTAACATTACCGTATTTGATCACCATGAATTAATAATTATGGATGACTGCAGCATCCGTAGCTATTAGTTTTGGACCTCCAAGTGGAGGATG
This sequence comes from Allium cepa, assembly GCA_030765085.1. Taxonomy (NCBI): domain Eukaryota; kingdom Viridiplantae; phylum Streptophyta; class Magnoliopsida; order Asparagales; family Amaryllidaceae; genus Allium; species Allium cepa. The sequence goes on along the minus strand of CM060940.1, from coordinate 323,424,387 downwards.
TTACAAGTTGGTATCAGAGCATAGGTTTATGAAATTTTAAAATCAAACTTAAAATGATTTCTCGAAACATAATCCAATGAATCAAAAAATAAAATCGGGGTTTGGGTAAACGCTGTAGTAGCATACTTGTATTTGATATATATATATATATATATATATATATATATATATATATAAGTACTTGTTACCCTATCTCTTAATACCGTTCTTTTGTATCTTACTAAGGCTCGTATGCCGATTTATGAGAAAGGAAGACATGGAGGCAAGAAACGGAAGAGGAAATCTTTGGCGGAGGAAGCACCATAATAAATGGAAATTCTTGAACGTTGACCCAAAAAATGGACCAACACCCTGGTTAGAGTTTGAAAGCACTAACTATGTTTTGAAAGAGCAATATCACAGATCATAGATATAAAGAAAAAATAGTAAAAGAAAGTAAACGAAGAATTTTTATAGTAGTTCAGGCTCTTAATGAAGTTGTAACAACCCTGAATTTTATGATTTATTTTAATTGTTTATTTTAATTATTTTATTTGAATTTATGATTTAAAAACTTTATTATATTTATTAAAATGGATAAATTTTGTTATTTTAAATATAAATTTGATTTTTATATGAATTATAATTTCAAACCTGAATAAATACAAATTTTCCAAAAAAGTGGAGTTTTGGTCAATCTGGTCAAACTTTGACTTTTAAATTTAAAATTTAAATATTTGAATTTGTGAATTTTATATTTTAATAAAATATATTAAATTTTAAGAATACTGTTTTCGTTTCGTTGAAATCCGTTTTATATTGTGAAAGTTATGTTTTTTACAATATTGTGTGTAAATTGATTTATTTAATAAAATTGTCTATTTTAATTTATATAAATAATATTTTTATTTGTCATATCATGTTCTAATATGTTTTATATGATATGTTAGGTATATTTTTATTTTTAAAATATTTTAAAGCGATGTTAAATTTTTTTCCAAAGCTTATTGTATTTGTTTACAAATTTTAAAACCTAGTTTCTATTTTTAAGCTATTTTCTTAATTAATTTATATTTTTCCAAAATTTATTTATTTATTTCTTTTCATACATTATTTTATTGTGTTTTTATTTTATTTATTTACATTTTTCATGTGTTTAAAATGAATAAAGGAAAAGGAAATATAAAGAGTTTTAAACTTTTCATATATTATTGACTTTTCATCTCCTTTTACCTTTTCATTTGCAAATCAACACTTGCATTCAATTTGGCTGACGATATCCTTTCTTGAGCCATTACCCTTCATTTTTCACGAAAAAAAGCTTCTTGTCCCAAAATTCTTGGCCTTCAACTCTGAAACAAAAATTGGTAATGTTTCTTTCACTTTCTTTTCAAAATTTTCCTTGTTTATGTATTATTTTGCCTTGCCTTCACATAGGTTGCTCGGCCCATAGCCTCCACCTTCAACACCACCTTCATCACCACCTTGTTTAGCTGCAAAACCCCTCCATCTCTACTGACCTACGTGGCCGTGGCCCCTTAGATGCAAGCTCCACACAAAAATTAGTAAACACTTCTTATTTATGCATAGCCGAGCCACCTATTGCTTTTACCACTTCACCACACCTCTTGGCCACCACTTGCACCACTTCCACCAGCCTCTACCTGACCTAAAGCCACTGCCACACCATCCCCTAGCATCCACAAGGCCTGGCCGAGCCATCCATGGCCATGGCCAAACCATATGGTTGCATAAAAATTCACCTTTGCCTTGACTTTATGTTTGTTCATGCCATAAATCACATAAGAAACTTCCATGCCTTCATTCCTAGCTAGGCTGACCCTATATGGATCCATACTTGACTCATTTACACAACCATGGTCGTGTATATTGACCATATAGGCCGAGCATAATATTTGTGAAAGCAAGTGCAAGTCGTTTGATTCTTTGTTGTGCATAAATTCTTGCTTGTTTTATGTCATATTTTGGGTTGTATATTCATGTTGCAATCTTGTTTTTGTTTGATATGAACAAGATAGTAGCTTTGGATCTCCCCTCACTTGAATACGTAGTCGTGCCCTTCGTGCTTTCTGGGTCTTTGTTTGTGTGTCTGAATCTGTTATCTCCAGCTTGTAGAGGTGAGTATTTCTCACCAGGCATTTGTACTTATATAAGTAGTAAATTGACATCCTGTGAATCTGTAAATTATATTATCATGTTATAACTGCCTATGCTATGATCATATAATGTTCATCCCTATTTATACACCTGTCATATCATCTGTTACTGTAAGATAATGCTATTCTGTTTATTTATATCAGTTTATCACACTGCAAGTTCCCTGTAGATTAGAATCACTATGGGTTGAAATGATACATACCCGAATGGACTTTAGAATAGGGAAAAATCGTTATGGGCTGAAATGATAGGCCTGAACGATTTTTATTTATTTTATTTTACTTGGGATTTTGCGTTTGAAATAATAGAACCCGGATTTTCCTTTGTAAATTATGGATTGAAATGATATATTATCCGTATCATTTGACTTAGGTTAGAAAATTATATACAGACCCATGGTTAATATATATTTTTCTAAATTTTTTAAAATAATATAAAAATGTAAATATTATGATATTTTGGTTTAAATTTAATTTAAATTTTTTTAAAATATTAGTGATTTTCTACAAGTTAAATAAGTGAAATAAATAAATGGTAGAGTAGAATTTGAAATATAAGTTAATTTTGGAATTTATGATTTTGTTTATAAATGAAGTTTAAGTTATGTAAGAAAATATGATAATTTGATTTAAATTTAAAATGATTTTATAAAGTGTTATTTAGTTTTCTATAAATTAAAAATAGTTAAAAAAAATAAATGTTTAAAATTGAAATTTGAAATATAACTTAACGTGGAAAATGTTAAATGTGTTTTAAATTTAAAAGTTAAGTTAAGAAAAATAAAATGGAATTTAAATTTAATTTATGAAATGGTATATTAAATTTAAATGTAAAGTAAATGAAATGTTATAAAATTGTACATTGATTTTGTATAAGTGAATTATTAAAATTTGATAATTATTTGTGAAATTGCACTTTATAAAATCATAAATTAAGGGGTATTTAAATGATTGTCTTTAAAGTGAGAAAATATTATTTTTATTAGTTAAAATGGATTTAAATTAAATTTTAATTGTTTATGAAATTATAGTGAAAGTTTGGAATTTAAATTGATAGCATTCCTGAAATGCAATCATTTCTGAAGTTAAAGATATTACAACATTTTGTAAATGCTGTAATTGATATAAATGAACTAAAAGACTAAATTGAACTAAGGGCTATCATAGCACTTTGTAAGTGTTGTAGTTGTTGAAACTAAACTAAAACCTATTATATTATTTCTGTAAATGCTATCTTTGTTAAAATGAATTGTTTCAAATGTAAATTTTTCGTAGCATTTTCTAAATGCTGCGAAATTTGAAATTTCACTGTTTTAATAAATTCCAGTGAATAAATGACTTCCAAAAATGGTAAATTTTTAAGAATTGAATATTTGATTTTTATATATAACAACTTCATTTTTAAATAATTTAAATGGAATATTTGATTTGAAATATAAAAACCATTTGAAATGTGATTTGAAATGGTATTTAAATTAAATAAAAATGAATGTGGTTTTGGAAAGATATGATATTTTGAAATGAATTTGTAGTGATATCGAATTTTTAAATGATATTTGATTTCGAAGTATAAAATACCATTTTGGAATTTTAACCACGGGATGTATTTAATTTATAGTTTAACGATCCTTAGAGGATGGGCGATCCCAAGCATCCTTTAAGTTGTTGTGCATTACTACTACAGTGCACTTGAGTTGGTTTACATTATATAAGTATGTATGTTCTGAATCGAGTGTTTTGTGTTTTACTTTACGCTCGGGTCAGTGTTCGTCGACGGAAATTCTATTGGTTTAGAAAACCGTCGAACGAATTTAGAATTAAAAAATAACCGCAAGCGCACGGTGTACGAATGTAGCACACGGCGAATACGGGTCGATCCACAGGGAATTGATGATTTTAAAAATTCTATTCAATCAAATTAACCGAAGTTGAAAGAGTGATTAACTAAAAAAAAGTAGAAAAATGAGAAAAGAAAATAGATGAAAATATGAGAGTGTTAAGACAATTTAGAGGCAATTTCCACTCTCTAGATCACATAAATCAACAAATTGAAGTTATGATCTCTCTTTTCTTGTCACTAGTGAATTAGTTGATGTGCTTATTATAAGTATGGTATATTTGTGCTATTAATTAGCTCAATATAAACCATCAAACTATAACACAACCACTAATACACATTTAACTCTCATGAAATATGACAACAAGTTGAAATAGAAATCTATTTTAAGCATAGCCTATTAACTATTGTTTAGAAATATAGGCTATCAAATTTCAATTTCAACATTCACTTCTTTGCCATAGTCATATTTAGATGAAGAGGCAATTTGTGTTATGTTTGTTTAAGCATAGCCTATTTGTTATGAACAACATAGACTATCAAATTCAAAGCTAAACAACATCATTAAACCACTTCAAATGTTTCCATTAAAGCACAAAAAGAGAGTATAAACATCAAAATGTTGCATCTACCTACTAGAGAGCTTCATTACCCCTAAATTATAGGGATTAAGCTCTCATATTTGTTATCAAATCAACAAATGTAAAAAGCAACATGAAAGCAAAAAGAAAGAAAAAGAGAGCAAAGCAAAGAAACAAAACTAATCTACTTGCATGAAATAAGAGAAACCTACACTACAACATGAAAGTAAATGAACATGAAAAGGAAAGAGCATGTATTAAATTGCATAAAATAAAAAAAGATTACAAGAAATAAAAATTGGCTAAGTAGCCATTAAAAGAGAAAGAGAGCTTTCTTTTATTTGATCTAAACTAAACTAAAGAGAAGGAGGCCTAAGAGAGACTAAGAGAAGAGATCATGTTACATGAAACATATGGGTATTTATACATGTATGAAACCCTAATTCACTTTTTTGGGGAATGTCCAAAATGCCCCTTAGGAAGTGTGGAGGCCAAGTAATCATTAACATGTCTTAATCCCCCATTAAGTGTACATGAAGCCATTAAGTCCAAAAGCATGTGCATTAGCCTTTAATTTGTACATTAAGGTAGGTGGGTAGGTGGGGTCCTCCATGATCTTCACTTTGAATTATTTCCATCTTCATTCCTTTATATTCTTTGTGCATGCATATTTCTTCATGAAACCACTCCTATTTGAGACCATTTTCCTACAAAAATATATATAAATTTCCAATCAATTTTTCGCAAAGAAATATATGCACTTAAATGACCGTTTTGCCCTTATATGAAGATGAATATGTGAAAATTTGGAATTAAAATGAATTTTGGTTAAAACAAGTTAAAATACCCAATATGATCATTTATTTAATTTAAATAGAATAAATATGGTGGTAAAAATATGCACATTTACGTGCACATCAAATACCCCCACACTTATCTTTTTATTCGTCCTCGAATAAACTAAAACTAAGATAAATCCGTTTTCGTAGGGAGCACGATTGCATTGAGCGTATGCAATAAGCCGTTAAACCTCTGGGTGTCCCCAGTAGGACGAGTGTTGTCTCGTGAGGGTTTTCAGCGGATACTACCCACAAAATCCAAATGCAGGATGAAAATATTTACAAATGCAAGATTTATTTACAAAGAGATGAATGCAAGTTTTTGAAAATATTTACAATGAAGGATTTATTTTTAAATTGACACGAATAAGTTAAATATAGGTTTTGGTTATTATCTTGAAAATTTATGTCATTTACTCGTCAAAATTTCCAACAAAAATCAAGTTATCATAACAAATAGACAATAGTTTAACTTGTTGTTTCGGTTGATAACAAAGTGTAATTATAAAATGGATCCTTAGTTGATTATCAAAGTTTATCAAAGTGGTATTTTCATTTCTTTTCAATAAAAAATCAAATCAAATAAGTAAAAATAGTGCTAGGATTTCAATTGCTTGCTCCCTCATTATTTTCAAGAAAAATTACACACCTAGCTCAGGTAAACTGAGGCCAGATATACCACCCATGCACTGCCTTTCGGACTTATGTGAGGGGGGTACAGAGCATGGCGAGTGCACACACTTTCGTGCATACACTTTCGTGCATACACCTATCGACCGTAGGTGGTTTTTATTATGTTTTTTTTTACATGTGTTCCATACATGCATAACCGTGAGGACTTTTAAATGAGTATGGAAGCACATAATTAAAGATTCCAAGTAATTCACCCATGCATAACCGTGAGGACTTTTAAATGAGAGTGAATACTTGGATGTTATTATTTTTTTATTTTTTTTATTATTTTTTTTAAGAGAGAGAGAGAGTTTTGCAAAATCATCTTAGCACCATTTAACTTAGAAGACAAAAAAATGTTATATCCTTTACTTTAGATCAACCACTTTTTAAAACAAAGATTTTCAATTAGGATGTACTTCATAATTAACACGTATGAATCTTCCTATATACTAGTTAAACCATTATTATTTGTAATCAAACTTCATTTTTATTTTTGTTAAGACCAATAAATTTTCAAAAATTTCAATTTATTAAACCAAAGCCATATATTTATCTTATAGCGTTTCTTTTAAAAATAAATCAAAAGAAAATTTGTTTTTGGGATTTTTTTAAAAAAAAATTTTGTTTTTTTTGTTTTTTTTGTTTTTGTGATTTTAAAACAAAAATAAACCATGAAAAAAAATGAAGGTGAGTCTCCCCCCCCCCCCCCCCCACACTTTATTTTGACTGTGTCCCCACAGTCAACCCAAGTGGAAGGAGAAAAATAAAATAAAAATCCTATATTTACATGAAAGATTATTATTTACAAGAGATGAGAAAGTACGCCGTTAGAAAGTAAATGAAACGGTCTTTCAAAAACCGATTCATTTGTCTCGCCAAGTATGCGAGACACAGCTGGAGCTTGGAAAACCAAACCATAAAAGATTTCAAAGTTGAATGTGGATTTGGAAAAACGCTTGCCGTTTTATTGAAAATCGTATGAGTTGTTTTGTTTTCGATGATTTTTAGGGTCAACAAAACAATTGATTGAAGTTCAAGTTTATTTTCACCAGTTTGAAATTCAAGCTTATCATTGAAAACATTTTCACAATTATTGATTTCAAAATCAAAATGGTGATATTCATCTTCCCCTTTGAAATTTAACAACTCGTCATCCAAAAGTCCAAAAAATTCATGTTCATTAAACTCGTCTTCCTTTATTGGATTATCAACAACTTTATTACATGTCTCAAGTTCAAAATTCAAAGTTGGTGTGTTCAAATTTTCAGAAAAAGGAAGATCGAAATTTAAATCGAGTTTCGCACCCTCAAAAGAATTGAAATCCAACTTAATTGCCGTATTTTCAACAACTTGATTAAGATCTTCATTATCAATTTCAAAAGTTGTTATTTGAAAATCATCGATTTGGGTAAAAGATGGATTATCGTTTGACTCGTCACACATTGAAATTTGATTTTGATTCTCACAAAAAATTTCCAATGTTTTAATCAACAAATTCATGTGATCGTCGTAGATTTCATTCATTTGCTCAACAAAGTCAAATTTGTAATTATTAACTTTAAAATTTTCGATTGGGACTTGTTGAGAACAAGAATTGTCAGTTTCGACAAACGGTAGATTATTATTTGATTCTTCGCAAGTTGAGATTTGATTATGATTTTCACGAAAAGTTTTGTATTTTTCAAGTAATAAATCCCCGTTATCTTTTTCCATTTGGTCAACAAAATCAAATTCGTGATTATTTATTTGAAAATTTTCATTCTGAATTTGTTGACAACCAAAGTTTTCAATTGTATCGTTATTGAAACAATTCCCATTGCCAAAATTATTTAAAAATTGGTTCACATTTTCATCTTGATTTTGAAATTCATTTTGAAGCTCGAAATTGAATTGGCATGGGTTACACTCGAAATCATTTGAATTTTGAAGTGAATTCAAATTTTGATCATTTTGAAAACCTTGATTCGAGTTAAAGCACAAATATGAATTGCACAACTCATTTGTCTCTTGATTTTGTTGCATAGAGAGTTCAAGTAACGACGAAACGCTATTTTCAAGAGTTGAGGTTTGACCATTATTTTGGAAATTTTGTGGTTCAAAATTCGAATTGCGTAAACAAAAGTTGTTGTTAAAATATCCATACGAATTTGGAGTGAACTCATATGGATTATATTGATTTTCACAACTAAATTCAAGTGAGTAAGAAAAAGGAAACTCGGACATTTTCAAGAATTTTTTTTTTAATAAAGAAAAATATTTACAAGTATAATTTATTTTTCAAAATGGAAAATTGATTTTTGTTTTGTTTTTGGATTTTCAAATTTTTTTGGCTTTTTTTTTTAAGAAACAGTTTTATATATTTTTTTTTTAGATTTTTTTTCTAAATTTTTTTTGGGTTTTTGAAATTTCAAACGAAAAGGATTTAAAAATTTCAAAGAAAAGTAAAAGGACTATTTACAATTTTTTAGTTTTGGGTTTTGAAAATTTTTTTGTTTTTTTTTTAAATATGCATGAACTAATGCAACTAAATGAATGCAGGGGTTAATTACAAATGATTTATCCTAAGTTAACCCAAAATTGTATATTCACAAATTGTCTTAGATAAACAAGATAGTTCTCAGCCAGGTAACGGGCAGGATTTATCGGTGCACCACGAATCACCGTAGCAATGCAGCCGAAGGTTTAAGTACCTTCAGAGGAACAACCACTATAATATTTACGAATCACCGTAATATTTATAAATGGTTATTATTCTGCCGTAGCCTAGACACCAAGAAATTAAATTGTTCAAAAAAAAACAAATTGTCGATATACAATTAAGTGTTATCGATGTCTAACCGTTATTATTAATCCAAATCTAAGATGAAATGCAGAACAGAAACTAAACGTGTATTAACAATGCAACTACGAATGAAATTTTTTTTATATATAAATTCAAATGCAAGCAATCAACAATGCAACTAATAAAAACAAGAGATATATACAATACAAGGCAAATAAAACAAAAAAAAACTATTAGCAAGCAGGCAATTTTTTTTGGCAGCAGTCTTCCTTCTGAAATTCTGCTTTGGCAACCTGAAATATAAAACAAGAATATGTACAATTTTTTTTTTGAAAGGAAACTTAAAAGTAGGGTTTTACTTAAAAAAAAAACTTTTTTTTATTATTATTATTAAAACAAAGTAAGCAAACCAAAACAAAATGAAATTTTTTATTTTTTTTTTGATAAAAAAAAATCAATTGGTGAAAACAATCTAAACAAAAGATTTTTTGTGTTTTTTTTAATAATCAAAGAAGATTTAAACTAAATCAAAAATAAGAAAGGCCCAACCCAATTAAAAGGCTCATCCCAATACCTTCATCTCATTATTACAGATAGAATAGCAAATCGACATCAAAGAAATTAAACTCCTATTGATTTCCTCGTTTCAGGACTGAAAAAAAAAAATTCAAAATCTCTCAAAATTGAAACTCGGCCCCTAAAATCGTTCAAAGCAAAATCAAAAGCACAAGTGGTTTGTAGGAGGTTGGTTTCTGGGGGCGGCTGTTTGATTTAATTCGTTCGACTTGGCGAATTGGATGTGGCTTCGAGCTTCAAGTGCAGGACGAAGTGGATTTGGAAGGCGATTGGGTCGCGTTGCAGTGTCGATTCTTTGCTCGCAGATGGTAAAGGCTAAATGTGGCACTGCGATTTTTGGGTTTGAAGCAGATTGAGATAGTTGAGTGGGTTTGATGTTGATTTGAGCGATTGGCTTCAGGCGGCAGTTTCAGGCAATCAGGTAAGTGTCGGCTGAGCGAAGTTGTCTTGTGTCTTTGTTTGAAGGAGTTTTTTTGTGTGGGTTAGTGAATGGTATGGATTGTGATGTATACGAAGAGGGTGTATGTGGTGGAAGAAGTATATGCAGTAGAGGCTGTTGTATGTTGCAGTGGTTATTGAAGGGGAAGGTTTGTATGGTAATTGTTGGATGTGCACACTGCAGTATTGGCGATGAACTGGAAGGAATATGGTTGCTGAATGTATAGAAGTATGATTTGGAGTTGTAAATGGTTGTTCGCGAGTTGGTGAAGCAGTTGTAACTGTGGAAGGAAGGCGAGGTTAAGGGGAGTAATAGTAGGCAGAGGGTGATGAAGCAGTGAAGATGACAGGAAGAAGAAATGGTGGTTGATCAGATTGATCAGAGGAGATTGATCAGATTGATTAGAGGAGGTTAAGGTGGAGTGATATACGAAGTGGTGCAGTTTGGATGAGTGACACTGTGCAGTGTGGTATGGTAGTATGGTATGTTTGTGGTGCTCTGGGTATTCAAGTCGAATTGGTCGATGAATTCAAGGCAATTGGGTTTCGGTGGGAGGTTGATGTAAGTTGCGGTGAGGTGGAGGAGTAGTGATTGTTGAGCAGTAGTATTGTTGAGAAGTTGATGAGTAGGGAGTGTTGAATGCTGCAGATGTCAGTGAGAAGTGCTGAGGTGGTTGTTGGTTGATGGGTTGTGTTGATGTAAGGAGATGGTAGTGTAGTTGGTTGCGGAGGAAGTGAGTAAGGTGATGTAGCAGAAGTTGATGGGCAGGGGAGTTTGATAATGGTCAGGTATGAAACTGAAAGTGTGTGCAGTTTGGCAGAGCAGAAATGCTTGAAGGGGGAGTTATGATGGTGGTTATGGCAGCTTTGAAGTGGAGAGTATGGAAGTAATATGTATATGGGAGTTTTGATCAGAGAATATGTGGTGAAGGCTGCTGTAGTTTTCAGGTGGAGATGAGCTGCTTGGTGGTCAGTTATGACTGAGGTGGATGGTGAAACTGTATGCTGGATTTTGGGGCAGTACAAGTGTGTTAGTGAATGCGGCTATGGTTGATTGTGTTATGGCCAGAGGAGAGATTTGAAGTGGGATGGTTAGCAAGTGTTTGATATGTAATGGGCAGTTTTGTGGAGTTGTATCAGTGGGAAGTGTCAGAAGTGTAGCAACAGAGGAGATAGATGAAAAAGAAGTGGTTTTGGGGTGATGGAGGACAGTAAGGATGTGCTGTGATTTTTTTTCTTCTGGTGAATGTGGATGGTGATCTGATGTGGTTGAAGGGTGGTTGTGCACTGGAAGTTGGAATGGAACTGGTTGAAGAAGTAATGTGGTGTCTGGACAGGGACAGGGATGAGGGTGGCTTTAGTCAGGCATGGGGTTAGTGCACAGCAATGCACAGAAGATTTTTTTTTTTTTGAATGTAAATGGGAAAAAGGAAAATGCAATAGTAAAATAAAAATAAAATGTAAATGCAGCTGTAAATCTGTAAATGCAATTTGAAATGTTTTTTTCTTTTTTGAATTGTATTTGATTTTTTTTTTAGAAATGCAATGCAAAATGAAAATAAACAACAACAAGCACACACACAAGCAAATGAAAGCAAAACAAACACACAACAATAATTCTTTTTTTTCTTTTTCAATGCACTCCACACACAAAACAATCACACAATGAAATCAAACAAAAAGTAATTCGAAGAATAGAAAATCAAAATCAATGCAATTCCCCGGCAACGGCGCCAAAAACTTGTTTGTCGACGGAAATTCTATTGGTTTAGAAAACCGTCGAACGAATTTAGAATTAAAAAATAACCGCAAGCGCACGGTGTACGAATGTAGCACACGGCGAATACAGGTCGATCCACAGGGAATTGATGATTTTAAAAATTCTATTCAATCAAATTAACCGAAGTTGAAAGAGTGATTAACTAAAAAAATGTAGAAAAATGAGAAAAGAAAATAGATAAAAATATGAGAGTGTTAAGACAATTTAGAGGCAATTTCCACTCTCTAGATCACATAAATCAACAAATTGAAGTTATGATCTCTCTTTTCTTGTCATTAGTGAATTAGTTGATGTGCTTATTATAAGTATGGTATATTTGTGCTATTAATTAGCTCAATATAAACCATCAAACTATAACGCAACCACTAATACACATTTAACTCTCATGAAATATGACAACAAGTTGAAATAGAAATCTATTTTAAGCATAGCCTATTAACTATTGTTTAGAAATATAGGCTATCAAATTTCAATTTCAACATTCACTTCTTTGCCATAGTCATATTTAGATGAAGAGGCAATTTGTGTTATGTTTGTTTAAGCATAGCCTATTTGTTATGAACAACATAGACTATCAAATTCAAAGCTAAACAACATCATTAAACCACTTCAAATGTTTCCATTAAAGCACAAAAAGAGAGTATAAACATCAAAATGTTGCATCTACATACTAGAGAGCTTCATTACCCCTAAATTGTAGGGATTAAGCTCTCATATTTGTTATCAAATCAAAAAATGTAGAAAGCAACATGAAAGCAAAAAGAAAGAAAAAGGAGAGCAAAGCAAAGAAACAAAACTAATCTACTTGCATGAAATAAGAGAAACCTACACTACAACATGAAAGTAAATGAACATGAAAAGGAAAGAGCATGTATTAAATTGCATAAAATAAAAAAAGATTACAAGAAATAAAAATTGGCTAAGTAGCAATTAAAAGAGAAAGAGAGCTTTCTTTTATTTGATCTAAACTAAACTAAAGAGAAGGAGGCCTAAGAGAGACTAAGAGAAGAGATCATGTTACATGAAACATATGGGTATTTATACATGTATGAAACCCTAATTCACTTTTTTGGGGAATGCCCAAAATGCCCCTTAGGAAGTGTGGAGGCCAAGTAATCATTAACATGTCTTAATCCCCCATTAAGTGTACATGAAGCCATTAAGTCCAAAAGCATGTGCATTAGCCTTTAATTTGTACATTAAGGTAGGTGGGTAGGTGGGGTCCTCCATGATCTTCACTTTGAATTATTTCCATCTTCATTCCTTTATATTCTTTGTGCATGCATATTTCTTCATGAAACCACTCCTATTTGAGACCGTTTTCCTACAAAATATATATAAATTTCCAATCAATTTTTCTCAAAGAAATATATGCACTTAAATGACCGTTTTGCCCTTATATGAAGATGAATATGTGAAAATTTGGAATTAAAATGAATTTTGGTTAAAACAAGTTAAAATACCCAATATGATCATTTATTTAATTTAAATAGAATAAATATGGTGGTAAAAATATGCACATTTACGTGCACATCAGTCAGCCTGAGTATTTACAGCTTAGCTTTGGATTTCTTTTCTGGAGCTAGGAATCGCTGAAGATTCTGCTTGTCTAGTTATCTATTCCCTTTTAGTTTCAATTGTTCTATTTCAGCTCTGGTATTTATAAACTTCTATGTATTTGAGATATCTATTGTATATGTTTTTCAAACTGATATTATGTATTATGTTTTGAGAGTTTGTTATAGTAGCTTCATGAACTATTATGGTATTTTAATTTCCGCTGTGAGTTATTCTGATATTTCTGTGATTGTATTTCATTTGCTCCAAATTTTATTACAATGCGGTATTTTGAGCAATTCAAGTCCGACATGTGTGTCTGCCATTGCACTTGGAGGGTACAACATGATAGGGGGTTCTCGCTTCCTGGTTTGGTAGCGAACGGTTGAATCGTACTCCTACATGTCCCCGCGAGGGTTGGTGGTGCAGTCGAGAGGCTGGCCGTAAAGGCAGAACACAGGTACCAATGTATGCTACGGTGGGCGTTACCCCACTGGCGCAGCCCGTTATATTTGGTATCAGAGCTTTCGTTTTAGGCAAACCTTAGCCTGCGGAGCAAAAACTCATTAGAGATAGAGTAGAAATACCCTAGAGTGAGTGAAATCAATCTCAGAATCCTTTCTTTGTGAGAGAACGTATTTCGAAGTATAAAATGATTTTTAAAGGATTTTCAAAGATTATTTTGGTATAAAATTTTCCTTATTTTTAGACCAAGATTTTCTAAACTTTATTCCTTCTGTATCCACCTTGTTAGTAATCTCTAAGTTAGAATTCTAATCGATTAGGATTCCTTGAAGTTTGGAATGCTCCCACTTGTTCTGAAATCCAGTCTTGTCTTCCCTATTTTATCCTTTTGATTTTGGAGAATTCCATAACTCCACTTTGAATGACCTCTATAAAGATCGGTGGTTCTGTAAATCTTTGAATGATTTGTAAAGGGGTGAAACTCCTTTACAATTGGCATTGATTCATTGGAGATTTCTATATCCTCGGTTTACGATGCTATCTATCTCCTGCTCTACCCGGATTCTATCTCTGGCGATCGAATGTCGATTTGCCTTAAATTTCCACATTGGTTATATTCTCGAAGTCACGGTTTACCGGTTAAGGTCAAATTGCGATTTATATAGGCTTATCATCTTCTATTTGGTAATAAGATTATCTTATCTTCGTTCGAGCTAATCTTCGAACCAGAATTCTATTTTATAAGAATTCCTCTAAATTTGAATCTCTATTTGTTTGAATACTAACCTTGAATCATTCTTTGGAAATTTGTGTTTGATTGTATTTTTAATTTGTGCATACATCGAAATTATTATAAGGATGACCACCTTTTTATATAAAAGTGAAATGTTTTCGATAAGGATTATATATTTTCCTTTCTTTAAAAATTTGAAATTTCGAAAGGATTTGAAATTTTGAAAATTTTATAAGAATTTGACTTATATAAAATGATTTATAACTAAAGGGTTTTGAATTTGAATTTTGAGGAATCGAACTCCGGTGTTTTGAAATCGATTTTAAAATTTTAGAAAATATATAATAATAATATGATTTAAAGATATTTTATGAATAAGAAATGTTTCAAATGTATTCGAATGAAGCCCAATGATTTTGAAGAATTTCAAAGAAGTTTCAATAAAAATAAAAGTCCAGAACCCATTTATGTCGCTGGAAAATAATATTGGTGATGAATGCATGAATCATCGACATTGATTTTTGAGTTTCTAAGTGGGGGAGAGGCCACTCTAGTAGCTTTGCTATGCAATTGATTTTGTGAAATCAAATTTTGATTTCAGATTTTGAAGTATGGTGTGATATTCGAAATATATATATATATTTGAAATGATTTAAAGTAAGCCGGTGTTCAGTTCTCGAATTTCAGATTGTTTTGGTACAACCTTATCTATTGGAATTGATTTACTGATTTGTTGGTGATTTCTAACTTTTGGATTTTTAAATATGATTTCTTTGACAATTTTAATGTTCGGAAAATTCCAAATCAAGGTTTAATTTTCAAAGCTAAGTAATCCTGGAAAAATATAAATCAATCGATTAGGTAAATGAGTTGAAACTATTTTGTTAAGTAAATGAATAAGACTATTTTGAATTATACTGATATGAAATTTAGTTTTGGAATGTTTTGAATAAATTTAGTTTTAAATAGTTTGAAAAAGGGAAATTGATCTTTTGAATAGAAATAAATAGTTTAAAGGTTTTAATGGGATTAAACTTGGAAATCATTTTGGGTATAATTGATTTTGAGAAAGATATTTGGTTTTGAAGATAGGTTGGATAGTAAAACCCAGTATTTATATGATGGTTTTGGAAATGAATTTGTTTGACCTAAATTTTGTTGATTTGGAAACCAGGATTATTTCCTAAATTTGTTGTTTTAAGAAACTTTGAAACTTAATATATGTAATTTGGAAGAAATGATTTAGCGAAATCATATACATTTTGAAACTGAATTGATATTGAAATAGTTTGAAATTGAGAATCTTATTTTGTTAAATACATGATTTGGGGGTTACCGAACTTATATAAAACGGATTTGTATAAGTATGAAGTTGATTTGAAACTATTGATTTGGAAAGGGTACTCAATTTGTAAAGTGAAATCTTATATAATCGAAGTCTATATAAGTATGATTTGATATGCTATTGATTTTGAAAAGTATTCGATTTGAAATGAAATCTTATATATAATGGACTTTATATAAGTATGATATTTGAAAGTGATTTTGAAAGGTACTATATGATACATATTTTTCGAAGTAAAGATATGGAAAGTGCCTTCTGCTTGATATCCGCTTTGTGGCCACACTGTGGATTCATTCTATCGATATTATTCTCTCTGATTTGGGTTTTCCGGATATGATACTCGAGTATCCATCGAATTCCATGGCGATCTCCATGGTCTTATGACCGCGACTGCATAGCGTAATTCACCTGACTGACATGGCCTAGGGGTATGGATGTTTCCTGGAGGATTCAGGCATAATCATTGTGTATCCTGCGATCTATGTAGGTCGTATTAGTAGCGAAATCCGCTGGCTGAGACAGCTTAAGGTATGAATTTTTCCTGGGGGATCCATGCGTAACCATTGTGTATCTTCCGCCTACTAGTCATCATGGCGTAATTCGTAGGCTGAGATAACTTATAGGTACAGATGTTTCCTGGGGGATCCAGGTGTAACCATTGTGTATCTGCGATCCATGGTTGGACAAATGTTTTGGTTTGGTTGTTTTGTTTGGATTGCACTTTCCATATCTGTTTTTAAAAGGTTTTCCGGTATTTTCACTGGGTGTTGAAACAATTCTACCAAGTACCTGGAGAATTCTAGCTTTGCGCCTGATCAACGCACGGCCAGAGTCTGCAGGAACGAAAGTAAACTTGTTAAGATATCGAGTTATAAAAATATTTAGATAAAGTATTATATATAGAGGATATTTTGATCATTTATTTTACTTGTCTAAATAATTTAAAATGTTTTAAATATTGTTTGCTTCGAACGATCAAATTTGAATCAAATGACTATTCATCATATTATAAAATGTTTAAAATGTTATAAATATATATAATGGTTTTTTTTAAATAATAGTTCATCCTTGTCTTCACCCTATTTTCCCTTCTAGCCATTCCTACCTTTTTCCTCTTCGAGGGTCCTCTTCGCATTGTGGAAAGAGTTGGCTTTTTGGCTTATCATCTGGATTTGCCCGAGAAGCTTTCTGGAGTACATGATCTATTCCACGTCTCACATTTTCTCTGGTATCTTCTTGACCCACCTCTTTTTAGTTCAGCCTTCTGCTCTTGATAGTTGGATATTTAGCCTAATCTGACTGTCGAGAGGAAGCCACTTCGTATTGTCGATAGAGGTACGAAGCAGCTAAGAAGGAAATCTGTCAATGTGGCCAGGGTACTGTGAAGTACTGATGATCGAGATTGTACCTAGGAGATGGAGGAAAGCATTCGTGTTTCGAATCTGTAACTGTTTTTTTAGGTACTATCTGCTTTTTCTATCTTTCTTTTTCTTATTTTTCCTTGTTCGTTCTTTTCGAGGACGAAAAGATTTGAGTGGGGGAGAGTGTAACAACCCTGAATTTTGTGATTTATTTTTAATTGTTTATTTTAATTATTTTATTTGAATTTCCTATTTAAAAAATTTATTATATTTATTAAAATGGATAAATTTTGTTATTTTAAATATAAATTTGATTTTTATGTGAATTATAATTTCAAACCTGAATAAATAGAATATTTTCCAAAAAAGTGGATTTTTGGTCAATCTGGTCAAACTTTGACTTTAAAATTTAAAATTTAAATATTTTAATTTTTTAATTTTATCTTTTGTTATGAAAATAGATTAAATTTTAAGAATACTGCTTTTCGTTTCGTTGAAATCCGTTTTATATTGCGAAAGTTATGCTTTTTACAATATTGTATGTGAATTGATTTATTTAATAAAATTGGCTATTTTAATTTATATAAATAATATTTTTATTTGTCATATCATGTTCTCATATTTTTTATATGACATGTTAGGTATATTTTTATTTTTAAAATATTTTAAAGTGATGTTAAAATTTTTCCAAAGCTTATTGTATTTGTTTACAAATTTTAAAACCTAGTTTCTATTTGTAAGCTATTTTCTTAATTAATTTATATTTTCCAAAATTTATTTATTTATTTCTTTTCATACATTATTTTTTTATTTTTTTATTTTATTTTTTTTATTTTTTTGTGTTTAAAATGAATAAAGAAAAAGGAAATATAAAGAGTTTTAAACTTTTCATATACCGTTGACTTTTCATCTCCTTTTACCTTTGCATTTGCAAATCAACACTTGTATTCAATTTGGTAGACCATATCCATTCTTCAGCCATTACCCTTCATTTTTCACGAAAAAAATGCTTCTCATCTCAAAATTCTCGGCCTACAACTTTGAAACAAAAATTGGTAATGTTTCTTTCACTTTCTTTTCAAATTTTTCCTTGTTTATGTATTAGTTTGCCTTGCCTTCACTTAGGTTGCTCGGCCCATAGCCTCCACCTTCACCACCACCTTCATCACCACCTTGTTTAGGTGCAAAACCCCTCCATCTCTACTGACCTACCTGGCCGTGGCCCCTTAGATGCAAGCTCCACATAAAAATTAGCAAACACTTCTAATTTATGCATAGCCGAGCCCACCTATTGCCTTCACCACACCTCTTGGCCACCACATGCACCACTTCCACCAGCCCCTACCTGATCTTAAGCCCCTACCACACCATTCCCTAGCATCCACCAGGCCTGGCCGAGCCATCCATGACCATGGTCGAACCATATGGTTGCATAAAAATTCACCTTTGCCTTGGCTTTATGTTTGTTCATGCCATAAATCACATAAGCAACTTCCATGCCTTCATTCCTTGCTAGGCTGACCCTATATGGATCCATACTTGACTCTTTTACACAACCATGGCCGTGTATTTTGACCATATAGGCCGAGCATAGTATTTTTAAAGCAAGTGTGTTACGACCCGCCATCCGTCTCCATAGAATGACGCATCATTAATAAGAAAGAAAGGGGTAGAAAAGAGAAAGAAGAGAAGAAAGAAGAAACAACACATCAGAATCTACACAGCGGAACGAATAAATTTTATTAATAACATAAAATATTACATAGTTTACGACAACTATCAGAGTACACAGATAATACAACACATGCTAGACAGTTATAAACACCTATCTAGTTATTACAACACAATACAACTAAACAGATAACACAGAGATACCAAACACAGCGGAAAACTATATATCTAACGTAGAAGCCTCCTGCTCCATTGCTCCTCCATAGTTCGTCAAAAGCTAACCTGAATTCATTGGCTACTCGTAAAAATTTGAGTACCCAAGAGTTTATGAAAAACAAAATAAACTCTGGGTCAGACATGGGTCTGGTGTGAGTAAAAGGTTAAAGTTGCTTAATTTTAAAACCTTTTGAAAAGAAAAGGTATCACGTAAGACTTCCCACACATAAACATGGAAAAGTTTTTACCTTACGCTAACCAAAACTTTTGATAGGAAATCCAGTGATACTATAATAGGTCTAGGGTTTTCAAGTAAATATGAAATAGCCGAAATTGTTACATTCATTAAATTCCAACTACTAGCCACAAAAGTGGGTAATACAATCAAAACCGTTGGCACTTATTGGATTTTGGATTCCATACAATGGCAGGGCTACTGGGGTACCGCCCGTCACAGTACGTGGCTTAGATCAACGTACCGAGGAGTACGCCCGCTCCCCTGCAACACAAAGCCGGAACCATTCCTTACGAACAGTTTCGAACAAGACAACCACGCAGTTGGTGCGCATATCCAACCGCCCACTAAGCCGAATAAAAAGGGACCTCTAGACAGGGGAAAATCTCGTCCTACTAGGGCATGACCCACTTAGCCTTGCTGCACCTCCCCTGTTTTAGCCATTCTCGGTTGATGAGGCTTGAGGCTACGACTAGCTTTAGAGAACACATCTCTTAGAATGCTCATCGTCCACCTGACGATGTTCTGAAAGCATTCAATCCATACAAGTTCGTTCCGGGTTCGAACGAAACCGAAGGCATTATCTCGTTACACTCATTTTGGAATCACCCTCAGAGTCAACGACGATAACCCTTGCACTCTGAATCATCATCTCTAGCCTGTAAGTACTATTTTCTGTCAAACTCATCACGGAATCACCCCAGAGTTATACTGACGGATAGTCCTTACACCTCGAGTCTTCACTCTTCACATAAGATTCACGACCTATCGTCAATTCGGATCGATGTGGTTTTCGGATATCCAAATATGGAAACCCGATCCCGGACTCATCGAAATCCAAAGCGTGTCTTTTAGGTCCAAGTTGTTTTAGAGTTTAAAACAATGCAATTACATTATCTATATACACACAGATAGATAATTAACAGATTCACAACAGATAATTATCATTATCATAACCACAAATAATCCATATTATCATTATCAAAAGATAATCCATATCATCATCACAATGCAACCAACGCATCCATATCACTCAACATTACTAATCTCATAGCTGAGATTTCAAACCATTCAAGGCAACCAATATCATCCACACATAAGCAATGATCTATAATCACACTATCTATAATTAATTTAAAATGAATTAAATTAATTACATTATCTTTAATTAATTTAATATGAATTAAATTAATTACTTATCTCAATATGAATCCTGCTTACATCACCATTAATTAATTAAAAATTATCTAATTAATTAACCTCTAGTTAATCAACTTAATTAATCACCTTTGATTAATTATTCTTTAATTAATTTCACAAAATTAATTACTCTAAACCAAATACAGTAATTAACCTTTAATTACTTCATTAATTAATCAACTATAATTAATTACATTTAACCTTAATTAATTACAATTAATTAATTACCCTTAATCATTGATTATAGATTAATTTAATCTTGATTTATCAATCTTAATTTCATCATTAATTATATTAATTAATGATCCTTAATTATATTTAATTAATTATTCAATTCAATTAATTACTTTCAGTAATTAATCTCACTTAAACCATAATTATTAATCACCTTTGATTAATCTCATTCTGTAATTAACTACCCTTAATTACTTATCAAATTAATTACTCCTTAATTAATTAATTTCTTAAATTAATCCCTTGGTTAATTACACAAAATAATTTAATCCAAATTACTTTCACAATCCCCATATCATCCACTAATTACATCCAGTAATTATCTTTAATTACTTAACTGAGTAATTACATTCCATTAATTACATTAAGTAATTATTATCAAATCCATTGTTTAAAATTAATTAAACTTAATTAATTAATTTAAACCAATCTATATAAACTCCATTAATTACATTAATTAATTAATGTCTTAATTATTTTCATTTAGTAATTAAATAAATTTCACAATTGATTATCATTAATTAATAAATCTAATTAATTATTAAAAATTAATCTTATTAATTAATTACTAAATAATCCTTAGTTAATGATCATCATTAAATATTTAACATTCTTTAATTACTTTTCTTAATTATAAACTAATCTAAATTATTAATTTATACATTAAATAAATAAGACATTCCTTACTTATCTTATTCATATGATCATTTTAATACTTCAATAATTTCTAAAAAAAATCCATTTCTTATCAATGATTTTATAAATATTAAAGTGTACTAGATCATTGCATTTTAAAATTTAAATTCAAATTCCATTTTGAATCTCAAATTCAAAATGATATTTATTTAAGCATTAACCAATTTAAATTCCATTTATACTCCTTTCAAAATAAATGTAAATAACATTTATTACTTTCATTTAAAACTTATACAAGATAAGCCTTAACTAACTTAATTTAATTAAAAATTAAGTTTTAAGTACATCACTATTTAAATTACAAATTCAAGTTAACAAATCATTTAACTTTCTTTTATAAACCTTTTATAAATGACTTCATTCAAAAAGGAATCATGTTTTAAATATTTGTTTGAAAACAAATTTACCTCTAACAAGCAATTTAAATTTAAACTTGTTTGAAAACATTCAAATTTTTAAACTTATTCAAATATCCAGATTTTAAAACTCTTTATTTAAAATCCAAATTCCATTTTTAAAAACCTGAAAATTCAAAGGTCTTAAGAAAACTGAACTTAAAATTTAAATTCAAACTGCTGTTTTAAATTAGATTTCAGATTTTCAGAATGAAATTCAATTTCCAGAACTGTCAGGTTTTCTTTTTTCAGAAAAAAAAATTGAAAAACCCTTTAAAAATTTAAGAACCTATAAAACCATTTGAAACTATAATACATACTTGTTTTAAACTTGTTTAAATCTTATCATTACAAATTGAAATTCATTTAAATTTTGATTTAAATTCAAAACTTCAGACAATTTTACAGAAAAACTGTAATACTACAAATACCCGAGCTAACCTAAAAATACTTCGAGTCATCAGACCCATTCCTTCGAGCAAAGCACAACAAACACTCGAGTAATACTCGAGTTCAAAAACACTGCAATACCCAGAGTTATCAGAACTCAAAAATTGCACGGTGCACGTGCACCGTGCCTCCAGTCATCATCATCCACCTCTGGTGGCTTCCCAACAACGACAACCAACCCCACGACCAACCACCACCATCAGATCCTCCTTCCAAAACACGAAATCGAATTCGAGTTTCATTCCAAAACTTGGAACAGAAGCAAACAGGTTTCGCCCCAAACCTGGAACATGCCTCATCCTCCACCTTCTGACCACCGGAATGGCAGCGACTCCGGCCACATGTTCATCAACCATCATACTAACATCCCCCAAAATCTCATTCAACTCGATCACTTCAACAAGCCATGCCGACCAAAACAAGTGACCTAGTTAAAACTAGGGCTACAGAAAGTAAACCATCACCGCCGCTTCCAAGTTGATTAGCATCACCATTACATATTTTTCCCGGCATCAATGACTACTCCTCCACCTACCAGATGAACCCCGATACTTCAAATTGCCTAGATCGCCCAAAAACCAAAATTCCCCTTTTAAGTTCAACATAGAACTGCATGTTAAATCTAGTTTTAAAAACTGTGAATTTAGTTTTAAAAATCAGAATTTTGAATAATGTTTTTGATCTTAATCCTGAAACAGTGAATCAATATGTTTGATATTTCACTTATATACAAATTTGCCTAGTTATCATATGTTTCAGAGACAATTCAAATTTTTTTTTTACTAACAGTATATATATTTTTATAGAAACAGGATTTATTTATTTATTAGATTAAAACAAGATCTATTAACAATATATACATATTCTATATACATTATAAATAGAAAACAATTATTAGATTTAAAAAGATAAAATCTATCAATTAACTATTTATTTTATTGGATTATTAAATTAATTCAAATCTTATCAAATCAATTTAATTTTTAATTCAGATTATTAATTTGATATTGTTTCAAAATTCCGGGCAATCACATTCCTCCCCCCTTAAAAGAATTTCGTCCCCGAAATTTAAAACAAAGGTAATTTAATAATCTATTAAACGATTTAATTTTGAAACACAAGCATATACCAATGATATGCTAACAATCATAGCAACTAATTCACCCAATCAAACAAATCTAATTATCCAGAAAAATTCTGGATAGAACTTCCACGAGTTTCTCCGGTATAAATATCGGAATACTCGTTCTATAGATTCCAAACAATTAATACGACTAAGCTACAGAGCTCCTACTCATCTAGATCTACAGAACTAGACAGCATATCGGACTACAGACGAGTCTGACTCAACAACCAACCTCTATAACTGCTGGTTCTAAAACCAGAGATAGACCACATACGTACTCCCTCAGAGATACGTGAAACTCATCGAATCCCAGTTATCCAGTTATTCAAACTGGTAATTCAATCCTGAAAACCAAATACCAATCCAACCAAAACATAGATGAGATCCAAAACATCTCGGAGTTAGCTTCCCAGACTTACTAAAACTTATAGCTCCTGAATCAGAGAAAACTCCAACAACAACGAAGTCTCCAACTTCGAATTTCAAATTCCTCCGTCCCTTATCCACAAAAGTCTTCGGACAATCCTGGGCTGTCATCATCCAAATTGATCAGCTCAACCCTTGTTGATTCCTCTAGAAACAATCAGAACCAAAAACAACCCAACACAATGATCTCCTCAAGATCAATCAAAACCGAAAACACAACTCTACTCCATAACCAGCAGAAGACTACAAACTCCTCCTAATCCGGAAAAATACAATCATAAACACTTCCAAATTACTTCCGCTGCACAACTCTGATCCGAAGTAGATAAGAAAATGCTGATGAAAAACACGAGCACAAACTGGACATCACTTCCCAGAAATATGGTTCAACAGATCCATAAAAGAAAAACTCAGAAATTCCTTCGAAACCTGAGTTGCTTCATCAAATTCTATTTCTACGAATCATTCTCCAACTAAACAGAACCACCGGTTTCCCTCCTGGAATACTAGTTGATAAGAAAACTCAATTTCCAGATGTGAACAAATCTCTGTCTTCCCAGAAGACATCTAGAAAATCTCCAACAATCCAAGAAAACACTCAAAAAAATCGCAAGTCACTTTTGCAATCATCCCTGATAAATTTCCAAAGAAAACTGTTCTCTCTTTACCAAACAGAACATCTTACACTGGCCAAGCCAATCCATTTAAGAAACGAATTCACTCTGCTGCTTCTGAATTCCACCTCCAGAAAAACTACTCAGCTAAGACCTCCCTGTCGGCTCACAGAACACTCCGAGCTGCATTGCTGACACCAATGCCAAACTCCCTAATCCAAGGCCTTCGAGAAACTCGGACTCCAAAGTAGACAGAAACACCACAACATCCTGCTGAATCCAGCCACAATACCGAAGCAGAATACTTCCAAAACTTGTTCCAAAGAAATATCTTTGGACACAACCATAGTCACTGCATCTCATCACGCAGTTACAACTTCCTGAGGTATCAAAATACCATCACTTGCTCTAGCCCAATTGAACAGATCAAACTCTACTCACCAAACTCTGCACTTCACAGATGACTCCAAACCTTAACAGGTTTCCTTCAGAGATCAATGAAATCTTTATCACAACAAAGCTTACTCGAGACGGTATTAGGTCTACAGTCTCGACAGATATACTTCCAACCTCAAACATCAGACTCCAACCAATGGTAATAATCGTGTTACACACACCACTACCTTATCTACATTTATAACCTATATTGGAAAACCTGAACAGGTAACCCAACAGATAGATAGAAATATGTCAATATTTATAAATATTTAAAATTACAAATACGCTCTCTCAAGATAGATACCACTCCAGAGCCTAGGTATTCACTCAACCTAATGCTCTAATACCACTGTAACGACCCGCCATCCGTCTCCACAGAATGACGCATCATTAATAAGAAAGAAAGGGGTATAAAAGAGAAAGAAGAGAAGAAAGAAGAAACAACACATCAGAATCTACACAGCGGAACGAATAAATTTTATTAATAACATAAAATATTACATAATTTACGACAACTATCAGAGTACACAGATAATACAACACATACTAGACAGTTATAAACACCTGTCTAGTTATTACAACACAATACAACTAAACAGATAACACAGAGATACCAAACACAGCGGAAAACTATATATCTAACGTAGAAGCCTCCTGCTCCATTGCTCCTCCATAGTTCGTCAAAAGCTAACCTGAATTCATTGGCTACTCGTAAAAATTTGAGTACCCAAGAGTTTATGAAAAACAAAATAAACTCTGGGTCAGACATGGGTCTGGTGTGAGTAACAGGTTAAAGTTGCTTAATTTTAAAACCTTTTGAAAAGAAAAGGTATCACGTAAGACTTCCCACACATAAACATGGAAAAGTTTTTACCTTACGCTAACCAAAACATTTGATAGAAAATCCAGTGATATTATAATAGGTCTAGGGTTTTCAAGTAAATATGAAATAGCCGAAATTGTTACATTCATTAAATTCCAGCTACTAGCCACAAAAGTGGGTAATACAATCAAAACCGTTGGCACTTATTGGATTTTGGATTCCATACAATGGTAGGGCTACTGGGGTACCGCCCGTCACAGTACGTGGCCTAGATCAACGTACCGAGGAGTATGCCCGCTCCCCTGCAATACAAAGCCGGAACCATTCCTTACTGAACAGTTCCGAACAAGACAACCCCATAGTTGGTGCGCATATCCAACCGCCCACTAAGCCGAATAAAAAGGGACCTCTAGACAGGGGAAAATCTCGTCCTACTTGGGCATGACCCACTTAGCCTTACTGCACCTCCCCTGTTTTAGCCATTCCCGGTTGATGAGGCTTGAGGCTAGGACTACCTTTAGAGAACACATCTCTTAGAATGCTCATCGTCCACCTGACGTGTTCTGAAAGCATTCAATCCATACAAGTTCGTTCCGGGTTCGAACGAATCCGAAGGCATTATCTCGTTACACTCATTTTGGAATCACCCTCAGAGTCAACGACGATAACCCTTGCACTCTGAATCATCATCTCTAGCCTGTAAGTACTATTTTCCGTCAAACTCATCACGGAATCACCCCAGAGTTATACTGACGGATAGTCCTTACACCTCGAGTCTTCACTCTTCACATAAGATTCACGACCTATCGTCAATTCGGATCGATGTGGTTTTCGGATATCCAAATATGGAAACCCGATCCCGGACTCATCGAAATCCAAAGCGTGTCTTTTAGGTCCAAGTTGTTTTAGAGTTTAAAACAATGCAATTACATTATCTATATACACACAGATAGATAATTAACAGATTCACAACAGATAATTATCATTATCATAACCACAAATAATCCATATTATCATTATCAAAAGATAATCCATATCATCATCACAATGCAACCAACGCATCCGTATCACTCAACATTACTAATCTCATAGCTGAGATTTCAAACCATTCAAGGCAACCAATATCATCCACACATAAGCAATGATCTATAATCACACTATCTATAATTAATTTAAAATGAATTAAATTAATTACATTATCTTTAATTAATTTAATATAAATTAAATTAATTACTTATCTCAATATGAATCCTGCTTACATCACCATTAATTAATTACAAATTATCTAATTAATTAACCTCTAGTTAATCAACTTAATTAATCACCTTTGATTAATTATTCTTTAATTAATTTCACAAAATTAATTACTCTAAACCAAATACAGTAATTAACCTTTAATTACTTCATTAATTAATCAACTATAATTAATTACATTTAACCTTAATTAATTACAATTAATTAATTACCCTTAATCATTGATTATAGATTAATTTAATCTTGATTTATCAATCTTAATTTCACCATTAATTATATTAATTAATGATCCTTAATTATATTTAATTAATTATTCAATTCAATTAATTACTTTCAGTAATTAATCTCACTTAAACCATAATTATTAATCACCTTTGATTAATCTCATTCTGTAATTAACTACCCTTAATTACTTATCAAATTAATTACTCCTTAATTAATTAATTTCTTAAATTAATCCCTTGGTTAATTACACAAAATAATTTAATCCAAATTACTTTCACAATCCCCATATCATCCACTAATTACATCCAGTAATTATCTTTAATTACTTAACTGAGTAATTACATTCCATTAATTACATTAAGTAATTATTATCAAATCCATTGTTTAAAATTAATTAAACTTAATTAATTAATTTAAACCAATCTAAATAAACTCCATTAATTACATTAAGTAATTAATGTCTTAATTATTTTCATTTAGTAATTAAATAAATTTCACAATTGATTATCATTAATTAATAAATCTAATTAATTATTAAAAATTAATCTTATTAATTAATTACTAAATAATCCTTAGTTAATGATCATCATTAACTATTTAACATTCTTTAATTACTTTTCTTAATTATAAACTAATCTAAATTATTAATTTATACATTAAATAAATAAGACATTCCTTACTTATCTTATTCATATGATCATTTTAATACTTCAATAATTTCTAAAAAAAATCCATTTCTTATCAATGATTTTATAAATATTAAAGTGTACTAGATCATTGCATTTTAAAATTTAAATTTAAATTCCATTTTGAATCTCAAATTCAAAATGATATTTATTTAAGCATTAACCAATTTAAATTCCATTTATACTCCTTTCAAAATAAATGTAAATAACATTTATTACTTTCATTTAAAACTTATACAAGATAAGCCTTAATTTACTTAATTTAATTAAAAATTAAGTTTTAAGTACATTACTATTTAAATTACAAATTCAAGTTAACAAATCATTTAACTTTCTTTTATAAACCTTTTATAAATGACTTCATTCAAAAAGGAATCATGTTTTAAATATTTGTTTGAAAACAAATTTACCTTTAACAAGCAATTTAAATTTAAACTTGTTTGAAAACATTCAAATTTTTAAACTTATTCAAATATCCAGATTTTAAATTCAAGATACTAGAACCCATGTTAAATCATTTGATTTAAACTTGAACTGAACTTTTAATTCAAACCTTGATTTTAAAACTCTTTATTTAAAATCCAAATTCCATTTTTAAAAACCTGAAGACTCAAAGGTCTTAAGAAAACTGAACTTAAAATTTAAATTCAAACTGCTGTTTTAAATTAGGTTTCAGATTTTCAAAATGAAATTCAAGTTCCAAAACTGTCAGGTTTTCTTTTTTTAAAAAAAAAAACTGAAAAACCTTTTCAAAATTTAAGAACCTATAAAACCATTTGAAACTATGATACATACTAGTTTTTAACTTGTTTAAATCTTATCATTACAACTTGAAATTCATTTAAATTTTGATTTAAATTCAAAACTTCAGACAGTTTTACAGAAAAACTGTAATACTACAAATACCCGAGCTAACCTAAAAATACTTCGAGTCATCAGACCCATTCCTTCGAGCAAAGCACAGCAAACACTCGAGTAATACTCGAGTTCAAAAACACTGCAATACCCAGAGTTATCAGAACTCAAAAATTGCACGGTGCACGTGCACCGTGCCTCCAGTCATCATCATCCACCTCTGGTGGCTTCCCAACAACGACAACCAACCCCACGACCAACTACCACCATTAGATCCTCCTTCCAAAACACGAAATTGAATTCGAGTTGCATTCCAAAACCTAGAACAGAAGAAAACAGGTTTCACCCCAAACCTGGAACATGCCTCATCCTCCACCTTCTGACCACCGGAATGGCAGTGACTCCGGCCACATGTTCATCAACCATCATACTAACATCCCCCAAAATCTCATTCAACTCGATCACTTCAACAAGCTATGCCGACCAAAACAAATGACCTAGTTAAAACTAGGGCTATAGAAAGTAAACCATCACCGTCGCTTCCAAGTTGATTAGCATCACCATTACATATTTTTCCCAACATCAATGACTACTCCTCCACCTACCAGATGAACCCCGACACTTCAAATTGCCTAGATCGCCCAAAAACCCAAAATTCCCCTTTTAAGTTCAACATAGAACTGCATGTTAAATCTAGTTTTAAAAACTATGAATTTAGTTTTAAAAATCAGAATTTTGAATAATGTTTTTGATCTTAATCCTGAAACATTGAATCAATGTGTTTGATATTTCACTTATATAAAAATTGCCCAGTTATCCTAAGTCTTAGAGACAATTCAATTTTTTTTTAACTAAAGATATATATATTTTTATAGAAATAGGATTTATTTATTTATTAGATTAAAACAAGATCTATTAACAATATATACATATTCTATATACATTATAAATAGAAAACAATTATTAGATTTAAAAAGATAAAAATTAATCAATTAACTATTTATTTTATTGGATTATTAAATTAATTCAAATCTTATCAAATCAATTTAATTTTCAATTCAGATTATTATTTTGATATTGTTTCAAAATTCTGGGTCATCACAAAGTGCATGTCGTTTGATTCTTTGTTGTGCATAAATTCTAGCTTGTTTTATGTCATATTTTGGGTTGCATATTCATGTTGCATTCTTGTTTTTGTTTGATATGAACAAGATAGTAGCTTTGGCTCTCCCCTCACTTGAATACGTAGTTGTCCCTTCGTGCTTTTCGAGTCTTTGTTTGTGTGTCTGAATCTCTTATCTCCAGCTTGTAGAGGTGAGTATTTCTCACCAGACATTGTACATATATAATTAGTAAACTGACATCCTGTGAATTTGTAAATTACATTATCATGTTATAACTGCCTATGCTATGATCATATGATGTTCACCCCTGTTTATACACCTATCATATCATCTGTTACTGTTATATAATGCTATTCTGGTTATTTATATCAATTTATCACACTGCAAGTTCCCTGTATATTAGAATCACTATGGGCTGAAATGATACATACCCGAACAGACTTTAGAATAGGGAAAAATCATTATGGGCTGAAATGAAAGGCCTGAACGATTTTTATTTATTTTATTTTACTTGGGATTTTGGGTTTGAAATAATAGAACCCGGATTTCCCTTTGTAAATTACGGATTAAAATGATATATTATCCGTATCATTTGACTTAGGTTAGAAAATTATATACAGATCCGTGGTTAATATATATTTTTCTAAAATTTTCAAAATATTATAAAAATGTAAATATTATGATATTTTGATTTAAATTTAATTTAAAAATGATTTTTTAAAATATTAGTGATTTTCTACAAGTTAAATAAGTGAAATAAATAAATGGTAGAGTAGAATTTGAAATATAAGTTAATTTTGGAATTTATGATTTTGTTTATAAATGAAGTTTAAGTTAAGTAAGAAAATATGATAATTTGATTTAAATTTAAATTTAAAATGATTTTATAAAGTGTTACAGAATTTTCTATAAATTAAAAATAGTTAAATGTTTAAAATTGAAATTTGAAATATAACTTAACTTAGAAAATGTCAAATGTGTTTTAAATTTAAAAGTTAAGTTAAGAAAAATAAAATGGAATTTAAATTTAATTTATGAAATGGTAAATTAAATTTAAATGTAAAGTAAATGAAATGTTTTAAACTGTACATTGATTTTTTATAAGTGATTATTAAAATTTGATAATTATTTGAGAAATTGCACTTTATAAAATCATAAATTAAGGGGTATTTAAATAATTGTTTTTAAAGTGAGAAAATATGATTTTTATAAGTTAAAATGGATTTAAATTAAATTTTAATTGTTTATGAAATTGTAGTGAAAGTTTGGAATTTAAATTGACAGCATTCCTAAAATGCTATCATTTCTAAAGTTAAAGATATTATAGCATTTTGTAAATGTTGTAATTGATATAAATGAACTAAAAGACTAAATTGAACTAAGGGCTATTATAGCACTTTGTAAGTGCTTTAGTTGTTGAAACTAAACTAAAACCTATTATAGTATTTTTGTAAATGCTATCTTTGTTAAAATGAATTGTTTGAAATGTAAATTTTTCGTAGCATTTACTAAATGCTGCGAAAACTGAAATTTCACTGTTTTAATAAATTGATGTGAATAAATGAATTCCTAAAATGGTAAATTTTTGAGAATTGAATATTTGATTTTTAAATATAATAACTTCGTTTTTTAAATAAATTTAAATGGAATATTTGATTTGAAATATAAAACCATTTGAAATGTGATTTGAAATGGTATTTAAATTAAATAAAAATGAATGTGGTTTTGGAAAGATATGATATTTTGAAATGAATTTGAAGTGATATTGAATTTTTAAATGATATTTGATTTAGAAGTATAAAATACCATTTTGGAATTTTAATCACGGGATGTATTTTATTTATAGTTTAACTGATCCTTAAAGTATGGGCAATCCCAAGCATCCTTTAAGTTGTTGTGCATTAGTACCATAGTTCACTTGAGTTGGTTTACATTATATAAGTATGTATGTCCTGACTCGAGTGTTTTGTATTTAACTTTACGCTCTGGTCAGCCTGAGTATTTACAGCTTAGCTTTTCATTTCTTTTTTGGAGCTAGGAATCGCTAGAGATTCTACTTGTCTAGTTATCTAGTCCCTTTCAGTTTCAGTTGTTCTATTTTAGCTCTGGTATTTATAAACTTATATGTATTTGAGATTTCTATTGTATATGTTTTTCAAACTGATATTATGTATTATGTTTTGAGAGTCTGTTATAGTAGCTTCATGAACTACTATGGTATTTTAAATTCCACTATGAGTTATTCTGATATTTATGTGTCTGATTCTGTGATTGTATTTCATTTGCTCCAAATTTTATTACAATGCGGTATTTTGAGCAATTCAAGTCCGCCATGTGTGGATGTGAATGGCTGAAAATATCGAGTTGTTACAAAATCCTACGTCCATTTTATAGTTTTATTATAGACTGATTGCTGTTACAATAGATGTTTGATTATAAGGCTTTGATTGTTTTTTAGCTAGATTGAATCTCCAGAATTGGAATCCACCAGAGAATCACAGTGTATTCCTTTAGAGATTGTTGTGAGGGAGGTAGAGAGTGAAGAATAATTCTTGCAGAGCTTCAACAACCAGTCCGGAGAATATCACCTTTGTGTTAAAGGTAGGATGATATTTATAGAGGTCGGAGAGCTTCTAGGCCAAGCGTGTCTTCATCAGCTCGCAGGTACGTTACAGGTGACCAGAGGGACTTTAGCTCACAAAACGAGTCAAAACATGGTCGCTGGCTACCCATGGCCTATGTGTTGCTGGCGACCCGTAGACTTGGTTCGTTTTGCAACCAATGTCTTGCCTCTTTTTTGTAGTGCGTTCCATACCTAGTTCGTTTGTAGGTTTGAGGAGATGCATGGGTCTTTGATGATCTAAGCACCTAGGATTTTTCTAGAGCCTGGGATTGGAAATGTTTCCATAGCCCTTTATCGTTATTGTTACGTTTTGATGGCACGTCACTAGCTGTTTACATTCAGTCGCCGACTGGACAAAAGGAAGGCTGATCTATCGGCTTCATCGATCCCAGTCGTTGTATTAGCATTTTGTTTTCTATTGGTTTCTGCGGGATTAAAAACCGATAACATTGACCCAATAAGGGAAACCAGGTCGACAAGAAAATGTCATTCAAAGTGTAAACGCCAACATAGGTGCTTGAAATCCGCCAGTGGATATAGGGATGACGTACCAGTTCTTTGTCAATCTGGGACAAGCTGGAGCTGCAGCAGGAGTAGCTGGGGGTAATGCTAAGAATTTTTGAGTAGGTAATCATGTGGCCCAATTGGCAACAACTATGCTAAGTTGAGCAAGGATTATACTAGTCTTGATGTGAAGCCGTTTTTGGGAACATAAGATGCTATAGAAGTTAAGAATTGACTTTTGCATTGTGAGAGAATCTTCATTGACTTGGGGTTGAATGATGAGAGAAAGAGGAGATTAGCCTCTAGGCAGTTGCAGGGAGCAGCGCTTCATTGGTGGAATAGTGTTACTGCTGGATTTCCTAAGGAAGAGTTGAATTGGGTAGAATTTTGAAGGAGATTCAAAGAGAGATTTCAGTCAGAAGTTGCTAAGTCGGTATTGTTAAGGAAGTTCATGGATTTAATGCAAGACTTGATGTCGGTGATTGAGTATGCTACAAAGTTTGATGAGCTATTTAGATATAGATATGCCGTGACACCAAGAAATTAACTGGAAATCAAAGACAGTTCATCCTAGAAAACAATTATACACAGATTAACTATGGATACCGGTAAATTTTGCCCGAGTCCGTATCAAGCTACAATTGATATGACACGACATCACGAAAGCCAACATTCCAAATTTCAAGTCGATCCGAGTTCATATGCTCAAGATATGATCGAT
The DNA here is from genome assembly GCA_030765085.1 of Allium cepa. Lineage (NCBI taxonomy): Eukaryota > Viridiplantae > Streptophyta > Magnoliopsida > Asparagales > Amaryllidaceae > Allium > Allium cepa. The sequence goes on along the minus strand of CM060940.1, from coordinate 323,390,746 downwards.
GCAAGCCAAGAAAATAAACTCCTTCGTATCCATCGATCAATCCTATACGCATCGGTTTCGTTCGAATCCATCAATAGCGGCTGCCTTCATATCCATTGGAATCGATCCACTTCATATCCATTCACAACCATCCATTTCGTATCCATCAGCAGTGGCATAATAGTCCATTTTGTATGGATCCAGTTTCAAGCATGCTTCGTATTGATCGGCCACAGATCGGTACGAAATCAACTCCTCCCATCGATACGAAACCAAATACTCGACGATCGATACGAAGTGGAGCACAGGGCATCGACATGAAGTGGAGCACAAGACACCGTTACTAAGTGGAATGCAACAGAAGTGATACGAAGTGAAATGCACAAGATCGATATGAAGAAAACACAATCGAGTGGAAGACTCGGTCACTCGGCATAAAAAGTGGATCGATCCTAAAGGTTAGCGCCCCATCAACTAACATCATGTTATACAAACAGTATCGATATGAAGGCAATAGTGTTTTGCATATCCAAATTTGCATCGATCATAACTCAAAATCTATAAGTCCAAATGCCACCAAATTTTTACAGAAGCTTGCATACACCTTCAGGAATGTTCATGATCGATCCCGACTCGATTGGACTAAATTCTGACTGATACGAATTGCATTCGTATCGATCATGGATTGACTCTAAATGGTCAGGGATCGATCGCGTGGGCCCACCCACATGAGAGAAGGGGTCTTCCGAGATCTGAGCGGGATATTTATAGCCTACGCCTATAAATAGCAGCCCAAGACCTACTGAAAAAGGACTTTTGTCTCTTCTACGTCCAGACTCTACCAAAAATCACCGTTGTTCTCGAATTCTACTGTTATAACTTGTAATCAGCAAGCAAAAGTTAATAAAAGTCAACAATTTCATCGTGGATGTAGGCCATATGCCGAATCACTCTAAATCTGCGTGTTTCTGCGCGTTTACTTGTTTATTAATTGGTGTGTTTGTTAGATCTTCCTCCTTTTCCATTTAAATTCTTAATTTTATCACTTCAAACACATCCAAAGAGTGTTGTGCCCAATTTTGGTACAAATACTTTGGTGCTTTCACTGAGAAAACCAAGTTTTTCTCATACTCGTTGGATCTACTACCGATATCGGATTGCGTAAATCTAATAAGAAGATCCAGATTTCAAATTAAAGTTTTTCCATCCTATTCAGATTTCAATCAAGCCTGGGAAAGAGCTTCGCTATCCATCATGGTTAACACTAGGACTATTTCAACAGCCGCAGATCCAAAAGGGCGGGACAGACAGAATTCTGTACAACTACCTCCGACCGATCAGAATACTGCAGGACCATTAGATCCGCAAGGCCCTATCACCAGGGAAGAATTTCAATTGATAATGCAAGAACTGACGCAAAGCCGCCATAAGCTTACTTAGCAACTCTGTGCTAATGTAGAATTGACCAGCCAACTGAATCGTCAAAGATGAAGGAGATCTAGAAGGGATCAGGCTTCCTATTTATCCACCGAGAGTTCAGCCTCTTCTGATTACCACCATAGATCCACATGCCTACGGCTGGACTGAAGCTATACACAAGCTACTAAATAGCAGTGCACCATGAGTCTTAGGTAACCAAGGGTTAGCCCATCAACTAGCTATCAGACTGGACCCTCCTCTCGGGAGGTACTATTCCTTATCACATTACTGACGCCTGCACTGCCACCGCCATCGTTGATTTGGGAGCAGATGCCCGAAATTGAACAGATCCGAACCATCGCCAACATGAATATACTCTAGAACCTTATGTCCCAGAAGGCCTAGAACCAAGGTGGCAAGACATGGACCATTAATCACGACCATCCCATCCTCGCATTGTGGAACCAGACCACACCTTGGCCCAACAGGCTCAAATTGTCTAGATGCCGAATATCCCAACGATGATCCGTCAGATGATCCGTGAAAGTCAGGGTCTCACCAACGACGACTGGGGAATCTTCTGGAGTCATACCCCTTTCACTAATGATATACTCTACGCTGAACCACCTCGGCGATTCAAGATGCCAACTCTACCCGTCTATGAAGGGAGCTTTGATCCTAATCGGCATATCTTAAAGTACGAATGGTTGATGAATGATGCACGAGCCGATGATGCAGTCAAGTGCCGAAGCTTCCTGATTTCTTTATGGGGCTAGCGGCTATGTGGTTTACTCATTTACCACCTAGATCCATCTTGTGCTTTGATCGTTTGGCAGCAAAGTTTGTTGAATAGTTTCGCATGCATGTCACAAGGCCGAAAGACGTTAATACCTTGTCTAGTGTCAGTCAAGCTCCTGAAGAGACACATAGACGCTATCTGTAGAGGTTTCACGCTACATGCGCCGAGATTAGTAATCCCAATGATAAATTCTGATGGCATTGACTAAGGGGATCGATCCTGATTCTGAATTCGAAAACTTGTTGGCAGGAAAACCTTCAACGTCATTGGAACGTTTCTATTTCAAGGCGTCCCATTTCTTGAGAAGGGAGGATGCGAAACAGTCTAGGAAAAAGGATGACACAGGGCCAAGTGTGGAAGGAATCCAGAGCAATGTAGCTGTTAAACAAATCATGGAGAGTTCTAGAAAGGTACAACTGAACATACAGAATAAATAGAATCAACAGAAATGCAATGGAAATCAAAACACGAAACTGGATCAGAATCGTAGGCCGCTACGTAGAGCTCCTATGTTTGACAATTATGCTCCTTTAAATATGTCGCTGGAAAATGTGTATTTACAGACCTAGAATACTATTCAGTATAAGAAGCTTACTCTGAAACAATCATCGGAAAAACAGATTCAAACGGGGATATTTTTGTAGATTCCACGACGGCTATGGCCATAATATGAACAAGCGCCATCATTTGTAGGATATCATTGAAAAGTTGATACGTGAGAGAAAGTTGGAGCAGTTTGTGCAGGCACTGCAGTCAGGAGGTGCGGGCCTATCGAATCAGAACCATTACCAAATCCAGCAAAACAGGAGGAACTCACTCGTACCTGTAGGAGGTTGGTGATAAATAATGTTAGTGGTGGTCCTCGTCCAGCAGACCGAAGCTGGAAGGAAATGGAGTCGTATGGCAGTTCCATTAGGCATGCGAGCTTCAAATGTTATAGTAGTTCGAAAGACGAGGTCCCACCAAGCAACAGAAGGCGATGACAGATGACATCATATTTCGAGACAGGGATGCCGACTGAGTCGAAGCCCCAACTATTGGTCCACTTGTCATTTCAGCTCAGGTAGGTCCTACTTGGATGAAGAGGATCTTGGTAGACAGTGGAAGTTCTGTGAACATACTGTTCAAGCGAGCCTATGATCAGATGAAGATGGAAACAAAAGACTTAAAGCCTTGTCAGTCTCGTATTCATGGCTTCAATGGGAGCACAATTATACCCACTGGAGTAGTGGCACTATAAGTGGAGTTAGGAATCGGAGAACGCCGAAGAGTCCGGATATTGCAGTTTGTTGTGTTGGATATTGACTCGCCATACAATGCTTTCTTGGGCCAGCCAGCCCTAGTTGAATTTAGGGCTTCCATTGCCCCCTGATGTCTGACTTTAAAATTCCCTATCGACAATGGAGTCGGAGTTGTTTAGGGAGACCAGGCCGCTGGACGAGCCTGTTATGTTGCTGAGCTGCAAGAGGCGCAGTGAAAAGAGAAAGAAAAGGGCGTAGAGGAATCTCTCGGCATCCTCTTTGTTAAGAATTGACAGCAAACGCCGAGGCCTAGGCCTGAGCACCCCTACCAATTCCTAAAGGACCTTAACCCGAGATATACCGAAAGTGAAGACAAAAGTAAAGACAGATAAGCTTCCTCGGCTGAGATGATGATCGATGTTTCGATCGATGATAATGATGATTCTAAAATGATAAAGATTGGATCTCAGCTAGGCCAACAAATGCAAGAGGAATTGGTTGAATTTTTCCGGGAAAACCTCGACATGTTTGCCTGGACACATTCTGACATGTGTGGAATCTCCTCGGACATCGTGAGCCATACAATGAATATTGACTCACGGCACGTCCCGACCAAATAGAAAAGGCATGGTATGGATCCAGAGAGATCCGCCGCCCTTAAAGAAGAGGTAAATAAGCTTAAATCGAACGGATTTATTCCAGATGCATTATACCCGGAATGGGTGTCCAATCCTGTAGTTGTCCGAAAGCCAAACAGGAAATGGAAAACATGTGTTGACTACTCAGATTTGAATAAAGATTGCCCTAAGGACTGTTTTCCACTTCCTTTAATCGATCAGCTCATGGATTCAACGGCTGGACATGAACTCTTATGCTTTATGGATGTGTATTCTAGCTACAACCAGATACCCATGCACTTACCTGACCAGGATCATACCAGCTTCATAATCGATCTGGGACTTTACTGCTACAATGTTATGCCTTTCGGACTCAACAAGGCTGGGGCAACTTACCAACGGTTAGTTAATCGAATGTTCGCTAACCAGATCGAAAAAACCATGGAGGTATATGTGGATGACATGTTAGTGAAGTCACAATTGTCCACTGATCATATCAAAACCTGGAATCAATGTTTAACATCCTCCGAGAATATAGAATGAAGCTCAACCCATTGAAATGTCACTTTGCGGTCACATTTGGAAAATTCCTTGGGTTTATCGTCAATGCTCAAGGAATCGAAGCCAATCCCAAAAAATTTTGGGCAATCAAAAATCTTGTGACCCCAGGAACTATAAAGCAAGTCCAAAGCCACAATGAGAAATTAGCTACACATAGCAGGTTCATTTCAAAATCCACTGACAAATGCATTCCATTCTTCGATCTGATCAGAAAAGGAAATCGAAACTTTGAATAGACTACAGAATGTGAGGGTGCATTCCGGGCACTGGTTCAACATCTCTCCACACCACCCATTCTGTCGAAGCCCATTGATCACGAGAGATTACACATTTACTTGGCTATGTCAGAGAACACAATCAGTGCTGCCCTAATTCGGGAAGAAGACCGAATACAATGGCCAATCTATTATATTAGTAAACGACTAATAGGAACAGAGAGAAACTATCTGAAGCTGAAGAAGCTGGCTTATTGTCTTACCATTGCCTCAAAGAAGCTCCGTCCATATTTCCAGGCTCATCCTATCACCGTTTACAACGATGACCGTTACGACAAGTCCTTGCGCGACCCGAGATGTCTGGTAGGTTGCTTAAGTGGAATATCGAGCTAAGTTAGTTTGACATTACTTACACCCCAAGGCGAGCTATCCAAGGACAAGTCCAAGCAGACTTCATCGCTGAATTCACTATCCCGGAGAACTTGCTCAAAACCAGTGAATCTCGCAAGTATATCTGGAAGTTGCATACTGATGGTGCATCAAATGACCGTTGCTCAGGTGTCGGGGTTGTACTTGAAACTCCTGAAGGTCGATCTATTTGCTATGCTTTAAAGTTCGATTTTCGTGTGACTAACAATGAAGCCGAATATGAAGCTCTATTCGCTGGATTGATACTTGTCAGAGATTTAAGAATTACTGCTCTAGAGATTTGTTGTTATTCGTAGTTGGTCATGTGTCAGGTTCGGGAAGAGCATTGGGCCAAAGACCAAAGGCTGGCTGCTTACCTTGCTTGGATTCAGGAGATATCGAATCAGTTCAATTATTATGCCATCTATTGCTTACCCCGAGAGCGCAATTAGAAAGCCGATTTGTTAGAAAAGTTAGCCAGTACAGGAGAGGCACAAAAAATGGGAATCGTTCACATGGAAACATTATCTTCCTCGAGCATCGATTAGATGGAAATGGATTGGGTACTTGAGATCATTCCCGATAAGCAGTCATGGATGACTCTGTTCAGAAACTACCTCGAGCATGGGACCCTACCGGAGCGCAGGTGTGAAGAGAGAAGAGTTCTTCGAAAAGCTTCGCGGTTCACTATTTAGAGTGGAGTCATGTATATAAGAGGGTACTCTGTTCCTTTACTCCAGTGTATCGCTCATGATGAAATCAAACGAGTATTGCATGATATGCACGAAGGAGAATGTGGCGATCACACCGGGAGGCAAGCTCTTGCCAAGAAAGTGCTCTGATACAGATACTATTGGCCGACTGTAAATTGCGACGCATTGAACTACGCCAGAAAATGTGACAGATGTCAAAAGCATGCTCGGATTCCTAGAGCCCCACCTACTAAAATAACTCAGATGGTCAGTCCAAGGTCGTTTGCAGTATGGGGCATTGACACTATTGGTTCTCTACCTCTAAGCAAAGGTGGTGCGATATGCCATCGTCGCAGTTGATTACTTTACCAAGTGGGCGGAAGCTGAACCCCTTGCTACAATCATGACAAAGAAAGTGATCAACTTTGTAGTGCGCAACATTATCCGTCGATTAAGTCTCCCACATACCATCGTCACAGACAACGGAGTCCAATTCGACAGTGTTGAATTTAAGAATTTCAATCAACGGTTCCACATCCAAAAGAAGTATTTCGCACTTACACACCCTCAAGCAAATGGACAGGCCGAAGCAGTTAATAAAGTTATAAATTCTATTTTGAAGAAACGACTGGAAAAGGCCAGAGGCAAATGGGTCGATGTACTCCCTATGGCTTTATGGGCTTATCGGACAACCCATAAATCTATGACCGACCACACTCCATTCTCTCTTTCCTACGGTTTAGAAGCCGTTATTTCAGTCGAGATGGAAGTAGCTTCTCATCATGTGACATAGTATGTGCAGGATCGATTTCACCCTAGAGGGGGGGTGAATAGGGTGATGTTGTTAATTATAAAAATTGATTGCGGAAGCTTATAAAATAATTCAACATAGATCACAGAATAATAGCAGCATAGATAATAGCAGAATATTAAATGCAGAAATAGAACGACACAGAATTTACCCAGCTTCGGCAAAACCCTGCCTACGTGCTGCCCCCAAGGTTTCTACTAGAAATTAAGTAGTCACACGCTTACACACGTAAACTCGCGACACCCGCTACCGACTAACCTAACTCTACGCTCAAAACCCTGCCACAACTCAGCCACTGAGTTGCGAATTCTCAAACTACGCCATGTAGTTTGTCCCCTAGTCACACGACTAGAATTTACAACGGTTTAAAATTGAAAATACTATTAAAACACAATTAAAAAACAAAATAAACCCTAATTATAATTAAGAGCCTTGTATAATTTTAAAACCCCAAAACTAATATATCGGCCGACCCAATAATTATTCTTTCTCTATAACTTTTATCAGCCCATTCCTTTGTTTGTGATGGCGGCTCTTGTTTCTTCGTTCGTTCTTCTTCCTTTAAAAATTAGGGCTTTTCGAAAATTCGAAGGATGCCGACTTGAAAAATTCGATTGAATATATGATTCAGCGTTCCCTTTTGTCAATCGATGGTCTCTTGGATTTGCTTCGACTGCTTCGAATTTGATCGAGTTCGAGATGGCTTCGGTATGTAATTTATTCCTTTTTTCTTTTCTGTTAAGCTTGATTGAACTCGATGATTAATTGCCGATGATGATTGTGGGTTTTATATGCGTTCGATCTCCTTTATTTGCGTTCGTATATATTTGTTGGAATTTGTCAATTGATTTGCTCGGCCGTTCGATTTCGTTTAGATGTTGAAGATTTCTTTGACTTTATCAAATTCGTATACTTGGTTGACACGGTTTCAATTTTAAGCTGTTCAATATCCTTGGCCATCACGGTTTGATTTTCATTTGACTTCGGTCTTAATTTTGTGTATGCGAATCCACGACTTCGTTCAGTAACACACGGTTTTGACTTTGCACTGCAGTTGTCTTCGACTGTAACTTGATTTTGTGATGTAAAAAATAAATATTGGTCTTGTTCGACTTTTTCCATGCTATCCACTGTCTCCGGTATCATTTTTGGTTTGCATTGTTTTGTTACTTCGAGTTGTATTATTGAAAACTGTAACTTGATGGTTTTGTGGCACTTCTTACTGTCATACTTCCATGGTATTGTTGCAGACCACTTTTGAACCTTCCTCTGAGCTTCATTGATATTAGAGTTATTCTTCTTCATATTGTTGTTAATTGATGTTATGATCATTCTGAAGTATATTTTGATAGAGCCATTGCATGACATTGTGGTCTGGTTCCTTGTTGTTCCATTTTTACTGCTGTATCACCATATATGTATATTCATGTTTTGAGACTGCTATCATCTCTAGCTGTTCACTGGTCTGGTCTGTAGCTCTGTTCATCATTGTTGTAGCATTGTGCACATGTGTGTACATTGATGTTATATGCATTTATGGAATTGTTTCACTGATGCATCACTTATTGACATTCACTTGAAATTGCTCTGTGCCTTGGTTATATTGAACTAGTCGAGTCTGCATTGTCATCTTGCATTCTGCTTTCTACTATGTTTGAGTCTTCTGTGCACTGTGCACTGCACTGCTTCGAGTCAGGTTGCATACTCTCTGATCAGTTGCATTGTTCATGTCATGTAGTTCATGTGCAGTTTGCAGTTTACATTCACTTATGTACATTTGTTTGAGTGCGATCGAGTCTTGTGCTTGAATTTAATATCATTGTTGCACTGATATTGCTATTGCACTATGCAGTAGCCTTGCTTATGTATTTTGATGTTGTTGAGCCACCGTGCTTCGAGTATGTGTACTCTAGTGTGACCTGTGCATTTTTGCCATGCTGTAGCTTGATTCATGTATACACAGTTGGTAGCTGGACTTGGTCTTGTTTCATGTTGGCTTGAGTCTGGGCATGTGTACTATCTATGATATGTTGCTCCCGACCATGTTATTGCATTTGGATTGGTTTTCGAATTGCACCTAAGTTGAATCCAGCTTGTAGCTCGGATTTGACCTTGTGCTGAAAGTTATGACATTATTTTATTGCACTTGAGTTGAATCCGATAATTTGGGTTTGACCTGTGCTCGCCTGTCCCTATAAATTTATCAAGTGTATATATATCGGTGTGCACGGCCTTGTGGCATATACAGTGATACACCGTGTATGTCACAAGCTGTTCGTGTATGATGAATTGAAAATTAAATGATGACGAACAACCTAAATAACTGAGGCGAATATTATTTTCAAAATTCACATATTGTTTTATTCTGCAAAAATAATTCCTTTTCAATTTTACTGCTTTAATATTTATTTTTGCAGATTGCTCAGATGCTGGATTCAATCTGGAATGAAGTTGAAGATAAATTATGAGTGAATGAGCGATATGTAGCGAGGACATTTGTAAATGAAAGATTATGATGTAATTGAATTTATATTGTAATCAAAATTGTGTATGTATAGTAAGAGCTCGAATTTGTACTATTCAAAATTGTAATAAATATTTGTTTGAATAAAAAATTCTGTTTGAATTCAAATTCTGTGTTATTTATTTTTATTCAGCAAATATTTATTTAATCTATGAAAAATAAAATAGTACATTAACAAATACATTTACACGAATATATATATATATATATATATGTTTATTATCATCAAACAAAAATCATATAATCGCATATTCAATAATCTCCCCCTTTTGATGATAACAAACATATATTTAAGATTTTGAATATGTTAAATGTATTTGATCATTGATATGCTTTAATTGCCACCCCTATTTAAATGCTTCCTCTCTACACAAAGCTCCCCCTACAAATATGCATACAATTAAAAAATATGCAAATGAGCCTAGATGCAAATGGAAAATATTTGACCTTTGCTTGATTTTATTTGACAAAATCTTAACTTTTCTCTCCCCTTTTTGTTATCAGCAAAAGAGTAATAGTGTTAGAGAAAATAGAGATAAAGTGATCGATATTAATTCAACATTAAAACTCAATTGAATGTAAATATTAAATTTCAATAAAAAATCAAAAAAAATCATAAATACTTTGTCAGGCGCATATTCCACTTTTAGAATGATGGGAATGATATCATAATATAAAACCATACAGTTGTGTCTATTTGTGGTATATTTATATCAGAAATTTGAATATCTACTAACTATGCATAACCTTTAGGACTTTTAAATGAGATTAGTAGTATTCCAATTTTATTTTTAAAAAAATGAATTCAAGTATCTTCTAGCAATGCATAACCGTAAGGACTTTTAAATGGGATTAGAATCAACTTGTTTATTTTTAAAATCAATTTTGATATGCGTTCCATACATGCATAACCGTGAGGACTTTTAAATGAGCATAGAAGCACATAACAAATTCCAAGTAATTCACCCATGCATAACCGTGAGGACTTTAAATGAGAGTGAATACTTTGGTATTTATTTTTATTTTTTTTTATTTTAAAAAAGAAATATAAAATGAACAACGAATGATTCCTGTTTAAAGTACCACATATTTACAAACTATATAGAATTTTGATGAGTGATGGTTGTTAGAAATATGATAGACATAGAGATGGTCATGGAATTTTTACCAACAAAATTTTTTATAACTCTTGTTTAAATTTCTAAAGAAATTTACTAATTATACCGTCTCGAGTCATAATATATGATAAATATCAACACTCATCACTTTTTCAATCACTATTTATCTTTTCAATAATTATTAGGGAGTCAGATTAGTCAAAATAATCATTTAAAATCAAATTCAAAAATAATTATAAAATCAATTTTTAAAAATGACTAATCTGAAAACATGGTCAAAAATGATTTTCTAGAAGGGGTTATATGAGAAAATTTTCTGCTATTTGAAAATTATTTGAATTGAAAAATATGCAGATATTTTCTTTGAAAAACGATGCACTTACTAAATGTCTCAACAAAAAATCACGTTCAACTAATAATTTTTTTATCAACTAGATTACCAGTGTAATCTGCATCTGAATTTCTCTTTCACTCAAAAGTATGCAACAAAATATCTCAAAATCATTTTAAAAGCCTTTTAAAAGACATTTTCTTGAATTTGAATTGAAGCCGTGTAAATAATCAAAAACCGTGAATATAGAGTTAGTCGTATTATAACCAAATGTATTATCATCCAACAAAACACTATTATTAATCCAAACTAATATATATGAAGTAATTCAAAGAATATAGAGATTTTTATAGTGTTTTTGGCATAAGAATATAATTGGCCAACAATTTTGTATAAGTCAGAATCAAAATCATAATCTTTTCATCATCTCATTATTGGCTGATTTTACTTAGTTTATGGTGCATATTATCACATTTAATATATCGTTCAAATAAATATACCATTACCTGTTTTACCTTTACGATATTTTTTGTTGTTGTCCATTGTGATTCTGTCACCTTTATACTAGGCTAAGGAACTTTGCTTTGTCTCTCGTTGTGTTCTTGGAACAGCCAGAATTCAAGTAACACTATTGTTGTTCCTTAGCCTGCCACCACACCTACACGATGATAGATTTTTGTGACCTATTTGTTTTTATGGGTCCATGATTGTTAGTGGCAGAATATATTGAAAAATAATTTTGTGGAGACCCAAAACTATTTATATATGTTCCTTTCGGCACTCAAATTTGTTTAACTTTGAGAGATTTCATATTTGTGCCTTTAGGAACCCAAATTGGTATAGTTTTCACAAGTTTGGGTCTACACAACAATTATTTTGATTGTGTCCAAATTTTTCTACAAATTGTGCACATAGAATTGACTTGATTAATATTGCTTTCAACAATTTTAGATTGATTATATCCAAGTCCTTGTCTAACCGTATTAACAGTTTGCTTTCCTAATAGCATATTCAACGATTTTTCGCTTTTTGAAAATTTATCTAAAGTCATTGACAATTGTTGGACTTGTGTTTTGAGAGATTCATTTTCGTTTAACAATTATATGCACTTTTTAATAGAATTCTCTCTCCTAGTATTTTCACTTTCTTTTAAAATCAGAATTTCATTTTCAAGTGATTTTATATTGATTTCTGATTTTTTAATTTCTTCTTCGAATGTTGGACACTTATCACACTTAGAGATTCTACTTTGATAGTTTTTAACTAATTGGTCAAGATGTTCGCTTAATTCTATCAAAGTATCTTTTTGTGATTCAAGTTTGGCATACTTCTCCCTAAGTCGTTCAAAACAGCCATTTACTTCGTGGAAATAAATAAGTAATTCAGAGTGAGTGAGTTTTGATACCTCGCTTGGCTCATCATTATCGCTATCGGTTATATTATCTCGAAGGCACATATCTGCTTTCTCACTCTTACTGCTAGTACTTTGATTATCCTCATCACTTGTATTCCACATGGCTGTAGCATTTCTCCTTTTTGATTTCTTTTCAAAATCGCGTCGATTTTGAGGACAATTGGGCTTGATATCACCGGGTTGTTGCAAATGATCCCGTGTTCTTCTGAGCTGTCTAGTGCCTTAATTATTCTGCTTTTCAATTGTTGATTTAGAGCTGGATTTCCATATTTATGGTTCGACTTTTTGAATTTCTTCATTAGTAATGCCAACTCAGCTGCTCCACCATCATCATCCTCATCACAACTGCTTTTTTCAAATCCTGTCAAGCACATTTCTTTAACTGAGTCGGCTGTGGAGGATTTCTCATTGCTGTTGACTTTTGCACCATATATTGCATCGAAAGTATTGTAGATTTCCTGTGCATTTTCACAATGAGAGATGAAATTAAAATTATCTTGATTAATATGAGAGTATAATATATATGCATAGCAAGAGCGTTAATCGAGATAATTTTCTTGTCGGTTATATCACACCCATTTTCGATAATACTCCAACATTTAATATTAACAGATTTCAAATAAAATTCCATTTTTAGTTTCCAATTCAAAAAATTTGTTCCATCAAAAATAGGAATAATATTGGAACGACCCTCAACAAAAGTTGCCATTTTAAAAATTCAAAATTTTTTTAAAAACAAAAATTGATTTTTGAAAAATCAAAATTTTAAAACAAAAATGGCTTTTGTTCCCAGCTCTGATACCACTAGTAGGAATGATTTCACCCTAGAGGGGGGTGAATAGGATGATGCTGTTAATTATAAAAATTAATTGCGGAAGCTTATAAAATAATTTCAACACAAATCACAGAATAATAGCAGCACAGATAATAGCAGAATATTAAATGCAGAAATAGAACGACACAGAATTTACCCAGCTTCGGCAAAACCCTGCCTACGTGTTGCCCCCAAGGTTTCTACTAGAAATTAAGTAGTCACACGCTTACACATGTAAACTCGCGACACCCGCTACCGACTATCCTAACTCTACGCTCAAAACCCTGCCACAACTCAGCCACTGAGTTGCCAATTCTCAAACTACGTCACGAAGTTTGTCCAATAGTCACACGACTAGAATTTACAACGGTTTAAAATTGAAAATACAATCAAAACACAATTAAAAAACAAAATAAACCCTAATTGTAATTAAGAGCCTTATATAATTTTAAAACCCCAAAACTAATATATCGGCCAGCCCAATAATTATTCTTTCTCTATATCTTTTATCGGCCCGTTGCTTTCTTTGTGATGGCGGCTCTTGTTTCTTCGTTCGTTCTTCTTCCTTTAAAAATTAGGGCTTTTCGAAAATTCGAAGGATGCCGACTTGAAATATTCTATTGAATATATGATTCAGCGTTCCCTTTTGTCAATCGATGGTCTCTTGGATTTGCTTCGACTGCTTCGAATTTGATCGAGTTCGAGATGGCTTCGGTATGTAATTTATTCCTTTTTGCTTTTCTGTTATGCTTGATTGAACTCGATGATTAATTGCCGATGATGATTGTGGGTTTTATATGCATTCGATCTCCTTTATTTGCGTTCGTATATATTTGTTTGAATTTGTCAATTGATTTGCTCGGCCGTTCGATTTCGTTTAGATGTTGATGATTTCTTTGACTTAATCAAATTCGTATACTTGGTTGACATGGTTTCAATTTTGAGCTGTTCAATATCCTTGGCCATCACGGTTTGATTTTCATTTGACTTCGGTCTTGATTTTGTGTATGTGAATCCACGACTTCGTTCAGTAACACACGGTTTTGACTTTGCACTGCAGTTGTCTTCGACTGTAAACTTGATTTTTTGATGTAAAAAATAAATATTGGTCTTGTTTGACTTTTGCCATGCTATTCACTGTCTCCAGTATCATTTTTGGTTTGCATTGTTTTGTTACTTCGATTTGTATTATTGGAAACTGTAACTTGATGGTTTTGTGGAACTACTTACTGTCATACTCCCATGGTATTATTGCAGACCACTTTTGAACCTTCCTCTGAGCTTTAATGATATTAGAGTTATTCTTCTTCATATTGTTGTTAATTGATGTTATGATCATTCTGAAGTATATTTTGATAGAGCCATTGCATGACATTGTGGTCTGGTTCCTTGTTGTTCCATTTTTACTGCTGTATCACCATATATGTATATTCATGTTTTGAGACTGCTATCATCTCTAGCTGTTCACTGGTCTGGTCTGTAGCTCTATTCATCATTGTTGTAGCATTGTGTACATGTGTGCACATTGATGTATATGCATTTATGGAATTGTTTCACTGATGCATCACTTGTTGCCATTCACTTGAAATTGCTCTATGCCTTGGTTATATTGAACTGGTCGAGTCTGCATTGTCATGTTGCATTCTGCTTTCTGCTGTGTTTGAGTCTTCTGTGCACTATGCACTGCACTGCTTCGAGTCAGGTTGCATACTCTCTGATCAGTTGCATTGTTCATGTCATGTAGTTCATGTGCAATTGCAGTTTACATTCACTTATGTACATTTGTTTGAGTGCGATCGAGTCTGGTGCTTGAATTTAATATCATTGTTGCACTGATATTGCTGCTACACTATGCAGTAGCCTTGCTTGTGCATTTTGATGTTGTTGAGCCACTGTGCTTCGAGTATGTGTACTCGAGTGTGATCTGCGCATTTTTGCCATGATGTAGCTTGATTCATGTATACACAGTTGGTAGCTGGACTTGGTCTTGTTTCATGTTGGCTTGAGTCTGGGCATGTGTACTGTCTATGATATGTTGCTCCCGACCATTTTATTGCATTTGGATTGGTTTTCGAATTGCACCTGAGTTGAATCCATCTTGTAGCTCGGATTTGACCTTGTGCTGAAAGTTGTGACATTATTTTATTGCACTTGAGTTGAATCCGATAATTTGGGTTTGACCTGTGCTCACCTGTCCCTGTAAATTTATCAAGTGTATATATATCGGTGTGCACGACCTTGTGGCATATACAGTGATACACTGTTTATGTCACAAGCTGTTCGTGTATGACGAATTGAAAATTAAATGATGATGAACAACCCAAATAACTGAGGCAAATATTATTTTCAAAATTCACATATTGTTTTATACTGCAAAAATATTTCCTTTTCAATTTTACTGCTTCAATATTTATTTTTGCAGATTGCTCAGATGCTGGATTCAATCTGGAATGAAGTTGAAGATAAATTATGAGTGAACGAGAGATATGTAGTGAGGACATTTGTAAATGAAAGATTGTGATGTAATTGAATTTATATTGTAATCAAAATTGTGTATGTATAGTAAGAACTCGAATTTGTACTATTCAAAATTGTAATAAATATTTGTTTGAATAAAAAATTCTGTTTGAATTCAAATTCTGTGTTATTTATTTTTATTCAGCAAATATTTATTTAATCTATGAAAAATAAAATAGTACATTAACAAATACATTTACACAAATATATATGTTTAGTAACATCAAACAAAAATCATATAATCGCATATTCAACATTATGATCTGAAGGTAAATGCTATATTACTTGCCGAATCTCTGGATTTATTGGATGAGAAGCGTGAAGAGGCAGATTGAGGGTAGTCGCATACCGAAGTCGAGTCACCTGATTATATAATGCCAAGGTCCGACCCCGAACCTTTGAACTCGACGATCTCTTCCTTAAGAGAATTTACCTGGTTCCTTCACATATGAAACCAATGTGGGAAGGGCCATATGTCATTGGACGAAAGCTCGGAGATGGCACATCCAAATTATCGATCTTTGACCGTCTCATTCTTCCAAGAGCCTGGAACAACGAAAGTCTACGTCGCTACTACACATAGCAGGCTCTGTTTATTTATTCAATTTATTTTTCATTTGTAATTTTTTATGCATTTTGAAATTTGAATTTGTAATAAGGCAGCTGACTTTTCCGTATTTTCTTATTTCAGCAATATGCAATCTCTTCGAGCCAGAGCTGTGATTTTTTGAAATGCTTCATACGAACATCACTTTGTATGGAAAGCTAAGTTCCACCATACAGTGGGATTTACTCAAATAGGGATTCGCGAAGTGAAACCCGAGCTCGGGAACAAGCCATCACACTGAAGCCAAAAAAGGATTGATACACAACAATCCTTTAAGTAACTCCAAATTCCCAGAGTATGAACTGGAGTATAAACCTATAAATGCGGTTTCGAAGAGGGTGGATCCGTCCACCTAACGACTTCGCCCATATCCAAACCAAGTTCAAGGAGGATGGACCCGTCCATCTAATGACCTCACTTGTTAATTCAGGATGGATGTGAGTCGACCGTTCACGATCCTAATAGATCCATCGTTCTCAGAGTGGGAACGAAATCTTAAAGCCTAAACAGATGTGACTGACCATCTATCGGCCAAATTTAGATTCTTGGATTGTGAACTGGAGTATAAAAATGAATACCAAATGGGTGAGATTGACCACCCATCAACTAACTCCGGATTCCCCGAGTGTGAATCGGAGTATAAACATTAAATAACTCCGAACTCCCAAAGTGATAACGGGAGTATAAATGTCGACTAACTCTAAACCCCCAGATTGCGGATTGGAGAATAAACGCAAGCCTAGTGTGACAGACCACCGATCTACAAGTGCAATCCCCAAAGTGTGGATACGATCGCCAATAGATGAGCAAGTGTGATGTGACCTCCTGAACTAGTCTTGTTTCAATTTTTCTTCAACAAAGTTAAGCTCGATGTATTAAAGTCAATCAATGATTGTTAACCAATCTTTTCAACTTATCCCTAGAACTAGGGTTAGAACTTAAGTGCCAGCCATTGATTGAGACAGTACAAAACTATATCAAAAGTCCCACTAGTAGGAGTCGAACCCGCATCTATATGTAGAAAGAAAGAAAAAATAGATTCCTATCTATCTACCAAAAATGAGCCAGAAAAACATGTCTATTCTATCTTTCTTCTCGGCTTCTTCTTCGGCATTGACCTGTTGGATTCACCGCTTGGCTTCCTCTTCGAGCACCTACCTTTTGGCGGCTGATCTCCAATCGGGGGCATTATGTTAACTTCCTCCTTCAAACTCACGTGGATATGAATGCTTCCTGAAGGCAGAGTCAGAGGGATATAATTAGTGTTAACATGCGGAGGAGGCACACTTGTATCAACGACCGTTCCTCCCGAGGAGATCATCTACAAAGGAGCTGGGCCAGGACCCACCATTCCACCTCTAAAGCTACTGGCCCGCCCAGCTGCTTCCATCCGGCGTTAATTTCGACTATTATATCTTCCTCATGAATTGTTTGAGCCTCGTCGGGAATGCTAATAGTTGGGCCCGAAGAGCTAGTCATAGGTGCCCCTCCACTCATTACAAACGGCAGATCCGTAAGGAGGTCACTGTGATGACCGAGAAGTTCCTCCATTATCTGTTCATCAAAATTAAGTGTGCTCCCTTATACCCCATCCGTAGGTTCAACATCCATTGTCATGGTCGCTTCTGTTATGATAGCCTCCTGCTTGTGATGTAACTCTTGGGTTGCAGGAGGCGTGGCAGATGAAGCTCTTATCACTGAATAGGGACAAATAAAAAGAGTTAGCGATTAATTCAATCAACATTTCCAGCTTTAGGTGAGCACAAGAAATGCTTAGAATACCTTCCTTAGTTTAGCTCGCATGTAACAGAACAGCTTCAGAGACATGCTCGCAAACTGGAGATAACCGTGGTTGATCAGGATTATAAGCAGGAATGGACCAAGGATCAACCACGGAAGTAGTTTCAGGCTGAGTTGGCATAATAGTTTCAAAACTTACATCATGGTGCTCAACACTAGAATATTCTTCAACCTTCGGGTGTTGAGTGCTATTTTTTCCTTTTCATATGCAATCATGATGTCGTGGAGAACTTTTCTTTCGTCTTCGCTCAGCACCCGGTTTTCAAGCTCGAACTCATCGACTGATTCCACTTGTCGTTCAGCCTTCTCATCTTCCATTAATAGTCCCCAAGAATTATACATGTGTGTTGGATAATCATCAAGCCAGGTTAGATTTCTATGCTTCAGAACATTAGCATTTTATGTGATCAGAAGGTCTTCAATATCGGCCTCTAATCTAGTCTCTTCCATCTTAACTTCATCCTCAACCCTGGCCTCAGCCTTCCGAATTTAAGTGTTGTCATGTCCCTTTCACCCCAAAGTTAGCTTGTTCACACACCTCCTAGGTTGCTTTGTTTTCATCGTCCTTTTCTCTGATGATTTCAGAGAGTTTGGCTTTAAGCTCATTAAGTTCCTTCAGCGCAGCATCCCTTTCAGCTGTAACAGTGATGTTTCGATGGCCCATCTCCTCAACCAAAGAAAAATGCGTCTGCCGCATCCTTTCCACGGACTGATTTTCCTCATCAACTTTCTTAGTGGCCTCTATTTCCGACTTCCTAGAGGATTCGACCTCATTGTTAAGCACTTGAATTATACGGTCCTTTTGAGCGATATCGGTTTCTGACTTCTCGACTATTTTTGCCTACTCAAAGGCCACCGTTGAGACTTTATCTGCAGTCTTCATCCACTTTCGATATTGGCTATATACATTATAGATGTAATCATGCATAGTTTTATCTGCCTCGATTGGGAATCTCTTTAAATGCGGAGGGAAGACGAAGCTGTCAAAACAAATATTTAGGAAGTCTTTTTTCAACTGGGCGATTTTGATTGTTTATTCCCCAGTGGGCTCGGTAATGGCTTGTTCAATGACAGTGGGAGTCTCGGCCTCGGTTCTACGGCGTTGTAAATCGAGCTTGGGAGCTTGATAAGACAGTTTTTGACGTGGAGGCTCTAATGGTTGTTTTCCATGACCGAAGGGTTGTGTTGGAACTCGAGGAGGTGGAGAACATGATCAGGATCGATGTCTGTATTCTCTATCTCTACCCCTCTCCCTTTCATAACGTTCTTGACTAGAATAACCGCGATCGCGGTCTCTATCAGTTTCCCTCCTATGGGACTCATAGTATGAACTGGATGACTGGCATGCGGAGTGAAGGCTTCCTAACATAGATTCTCGCCTAGTCATCGTATCTATAAAATAGAAATAAAAACAGAGCTAGTAATCTCCAAAAGTGAATAACTTATGATTGGAGATCGTGTAGTGCCGTGAATGTATGTATGCGTGCGTTAACCCCCCCGACCAAACGGATATGTCAACCACACTTATAGGAAGTGGCTCGCTTAAATCTAAGACACTTTGAAGCCCTTCCAATCCGGTGTCATGTTGGAGCGACACATAGTTCGGAATTGGAATGTTGGCAAGCCCTTCAAAAGGATTTACCATTTGCAAGGCAGGAGCCTCCGAAATTCTAACATCGGAGACTGGCAGGGACACAACCACAAATTTCCATCTCAAAGATTTATGACGCTTATGTGTTGCTGCCTTGCCTTTCCTCCTTCCTTCTAAATCCTCAAAACTATCGGGAGGCACAACTACGGGTTCATCGTCAGTAGGCATATTTTCTTCATCTCCCTCCTCAGCTATTATGATCCTAGGCATTCCATGTTTTTCCCATTTTGCCAGGGCTGCCCTAAGCGATCCCTCAAGTCTTATTCTTTGATTTCAATCGATTAGCCCAAAAATCCTCAAGTTTCTATCTGTGAGCACTGAGTCCATTTCTTTCATCTCGCCCAACACTTCCTAAAGAATCCGTACTATCACTTTAAAGCGAGCGCCTTCGGGTCATAGAATTGTAGCTGCAAAGGAAAGAAGATATTAATTTCAATGTCAATTACGACCATCTCGTTAGCTACTAGAAAAATTGCAGCACTTACGCCTGACTAACCATCGACTAGCAAACCATGGAGGACATCGGATATAGAACAACTCGAACTTAAAGTAACTAAGCCTTGTCCAAGATCCCATCACCACTTGGAAATTTCTAGCTGCCTCTAGAAACGTGAATGAAGGGTTGTCTCCCTGACTCTTGACATTAAAAAAGTATCCGACTACTTCCAGATTCGGGGGTCGAAAGAGATGTTCCATGAAAATTATGAATAGACTGTTCAACACGCATATCCATTTGGATGTAATTGCGACGGAGCGATTCTAAAGAAAGCTAGCACTTCTCGAATATACTAGTTGAATAGAGGAAGTATTCCCACTATGCATGAATGGCAATTAACGGCTGTGAATCCTTCTGGGGGAGCGTGTGGCCTATCATTTGGGGCGGCCAGCAGAACGTCATCTAATGGTAAATCATGTCTTAAGCATATTCGCCCCAGCATATCTTCAAAAATATTGGATGGCATAGAATCTTGAGGATTCGCGATAAAAGTTACTCTAGGTACCTCGTCTAGAGTTGGACTTATTACTTCGGCTACAATGGCCGGCATCTCTATTATCGGAGAAGACGAACTTTGAGGCTCCTATTCCTGTGAACTTGTAGATTCCATAACTAATCAACTCATCAAAAACAATCATTAGATGATAATAAGCCCATGTGTTACACGGTGTGAAGTGCATGAATGTGTTGTGCAGTTTAGTGCCATATAATACTTAAAAGATTCTACAGAATTTAAGAAATGTTAAAACGAAAACGCTTTGGAATTCAGGTGGAGTGACCGTCATCGCTGACCGTCACAACCGTGCCATCCAGACTTTATAGACCGATCCGAGTTAAAGTTTGTTAAATTCAATCGAGTTATAGTTCCATCGACGAGCTTTGAAAGGCAGTCAAATGTGCAGTGAAACGGTTAAGTTCAATTATGCAAGGCTAAAGCTCAATGGAGTTAAGAGCTTAATTATTCAAAAAATTTGTATCCATCAAGATCAAGACTTGGATCGATCACCAAAGACTCCATTCATATCGATCATGAAAACAACAATTCATATCGATCATAGTATGCCCCTTCGTATCAATCACCCAAAAGTTATTTCGTATCGATGCAATATTCTCCCTTTCGTATCGATTGGCCACGGCATTTTCGTATCAATCGCCAATCCATAAATACATATCGATCACTCTGGATCGATACGAGTATCGATCGTCAATCGATTGATGCGAGTACTCACTTTCCATCGATATGAAGCATCTCAATCAACCGATATGAAGTCGTGTTACATTTGGATTGATACAAACTCGTCCTACATCCATCATCGATACGATAACTCCCAGACTTCTTCTTCTCTAATCGACCCAAATTCCATCTCCTTCTTCCTCGACCTTGCTCTATCCCACCTCCGGGCTCCTCACAACCAGAATCAACCACGAGTACTGGAGGAATGGCACACGAACTCGAGTCTCATCATTTTAGAGTGGTTTTGATTAGTTGATTACCTAGCATAAGCGGTCGGTTCGAGGAATTAATGAGTTTTTTCAATTTGGAGACGAACGGTTCTTTTTCTCGGTCTCTATATCGATACGAAGGCTGAAGGAAGAATGAGCAAGTAAAAATTTTCTAAATGTAAAATCACGTATATATATGGAGGGTAGATGTTGATTCATCTCCCAGTACGACTAGACAGAATGAAGAGGTGTACACTGTAACCAATACGAAGTGACCTGTTCGTCTGCATTGGCCATCGGCTTGGTAACTACCATCGTATCCATTCATAGCCGATATGAGATGACGCAATTTGAATCCATATAACAAGCAACAAAGATAGAGTTAATGTGAACTATTCGAACCCATGAAGGTGCGTCGATACAAAAGGAGCAGCAAGGTTGCACTGGAACTACATGACTCCATCGATACGAAACATTCATTTCATATCCATTAGTGCGAATTCCATCGATACGAAACACATAAAAGAGTCTCATTTACGCTGCTCAACTCCCTTGATACGAAGTGTCATTTTCACATCCACCTGTTCAAGGAACATAAAAGCTTCGTATCCATTGACGCGAAGCATCCTAAAGAAACCATCATGTTCGTATTAGTAGCCATCGATATGAAGCATGCATTCAAACATTTAAACTCGATCCAGGAGAGTATCGATGCGAAGAGAAACTCCAAAACAACTGTCAAGCATTGTTACAATTCGAATTTCACATTGGTTCGGTAGAGGATCGATACAAAATTCGATGCAAGAAAACTGAGAATGACTTACAGACGTGCGAACGTTAGTGAGAGTCAGACTAACATACATACATGTATGACGGACTAACATTCAATTTTTAAAATTCACAAGAAGTGAATGCTCATCAGGTGATAATAACATCAGCAAACAACATTTTTCTATCGTTTAATACTCAGTTACAACAGTGCGCAATACAACAATTGGCAGCAAAAAATTCATTATTTATGTTACTGAAGGTCAGTCAAAGGTTATACCTTTCGACGTAAAGACAACAACCGTTCAACAAGTCAAATAGAACTTTTCAGAATGAAGATTACGGCTTTTCAAAGCATGTCGTGCCTTCATAAGACATACTTTACAAGGAAAATGTTATCTCGCCTTTTGGGAAGGCTATGACACCAAGAAATTAACTGGAAATCAAAGACAGTTCATCCCGAAAAATGGTTATACATAGGTTCTCTATGGATACCGGTAAATTTTACCAAAGTCCGGATCAAGCTACAATTGATATGACATGACAAGCAAAATCATGAAAGCCAACGTTCCATATTTCAAGTCAATCTGAGTTTATATGCTCAAGATATGATCGATGCAAGCTAAGAAAATAAACTCGATCGTATCCATCGGTCAAATCTATTCGCATCAGCTTCGTTTGAATCCATTAACTGCGACTTCCTTCGTATCCTTCAAAATTGACCCACTTCATATCCTTCACAACTACCCATTTCGTATCCATCAGAAGTGGCACGGTAGTCCATTTCATATCGATCCACTTTCAAGCATGCTTCATATCGATTGGCCATGGATCGATACGAAATCAAAACCTCTCATCGATAGGAAACCAAATACTGGACGATCGATACAAAGTGGAGCACAGGGCATCAATACGTAGTGGAGCATAGGACATCAATACGAAGTGGAGTGTAATAGAAGTGATACGAAGAAAGCACATTCAAGTAGAAGACTCGGTCACTCGACATAAAAAGAGGATCGATCCTAAAGGTTTGTGCCACGTCAACTAACATCACGTGCAAAACCATCTATATGAAGCAATCAATGCGAATAGTATCGATAAGAAGGCAGTAGTGTTTTGCAAATCCAAACTTGCATCGATCATAACTCAAAATCTTCAAGTCCAAATACCACCAAATTTTCACAGGAGCTTGCGTATACCTTCAAGAACGTTCATGATCGATCCCGGCTCGATTGGACTAAATCCTGATCGATATGAATTACGTTCATATCGATCACGGATCATCTCCAAACGGTTAGGGATCGATCGCGTGGGCCCCTCACATGAGAGAAGAGGTCATCCGAGATCTGAGCAGGATATTTACAGCCTATGCCTATAAATATCAACCTAAGACCTACTGAAAAAGGACTTTTAGCTCTTCTACGTCCAGACTCTGCTGAAATCATTGTTATATTCGAATTCTACTATAGTAACTCGTTGTAATCGACAAGAAAAAGTTAATAAAAGTCAACCATTTCATAGTGGACGTAGGCCGTATGTCGAACCACTCTAAATCTGCGTGTTTCTGTGCATTTACTTGTTTATTAATTGGTGTATTTGTTAAGATCTTCCTCCTTTTCCATTTAAATGCTTCATTTTATCTCTTTAAACACATCCGAAGAGTGTAGTGCCTAATTTTGGTACAAATAGCTACCATAGACATCGTCATGAAGAGGAATGAGAAATTTATTCGAAGATTGAGACCCGAGATTGCTAGGGCGACCCTTCCACATTTTGTGATCCTTGTAATGTTGTTGTGGAATTGGCAATCCGACATGTGGAAAAGCTTGCTACTTAGGGAAAGGAGAAATAGGTAGAAACCCAGAGTTCTCTTGGCAAGAAGAGGAAGTTCCTCGAAAAGAAGGGAACCCAGAAGGGAGAAGCTGCCAAGAAGGCAAACGCTAGTCTAGTTTGCTATAACTACAATAGAAAGGGTCATTATGCACAAGAATGATTAAGTAGCAAGGGGAAGAAGGCCGTAGACAAGAAGAGTGTGAAGTGCTTTAACTGCGACTAGGTTGGGCATTATAAGAATCAATGTCTAGAAACAGTCAGGGCGGACAGGGGAAAAATCTTTGCTGTTGGACCATCGTCTGCTAGGCCAATTAAGAAAGGAAAGGTTATGATGGAATGTATGCTTTCGATCCGATGTACACCTCTTAGGGTACTATTTAATACCGGTGCATCAAATTCATTTATATATCAGTGTCTGGTTGATAGGTTATGTTTAGAACTAACATATCTTGTTACTTCCTTAAGGGTTGCGAACATGATAGGAGGGTATGCTACTCTGGGAATGAGATGTGACCGGTTAGAACTTGATTTATTAAGTCATAAGTTTGCATTTAGTTTGTATTTTTTTGATTTCGTAGACTTAGGAATCATTTTGGGTATGGATTGGTTGGGTGAATATGAAGATAGGATATTTTGCCAAGATAGGAAAATATCGCTAAAACACCCTGATAGTCATAACCTAATTATATTCTCAGTAAAGGATTCTGACCGGAGTGCTTGTGCTTTGTTAAGTGCAATGGAAATAGAAGAAGAGTTAAGTCAGGTTCGAGTAGCAAGAGAATTTGCAGATGTTTTTGAGCCGGTTATGGGATTACCACTGAAACGAGCCATTGAGTTTCAGATAGATCTTGTGCCAGGAGCCAAACCTTTAAGTAGACCACCTAGTAGGATGAAGCCTACCGAGATGAAGAAATTGAAGGTGCAACTAGTGGATCTAGAAGGGAGAAATTTTATTAAACCAAGCATTTCGCCTTGGGTTAAGGCTGCGGTGTTTGTAACGAAACCAGATGGGTTGTTAAGAATGTGTATCGAATATCGTAAGTTGAATGAAAAGACGATTAAGAATATGTATCCTTTGCTGAGAATTGGTGATCTATTTGATCAGTTTTATGGAGCAAGAATATTTTTCCAATTGGATTTGGCTACGGGTTTTCATCAGTTAAGAGTGGCAGAGGACAATATTATGTTGACAGCGTTTCAGACTAGGTATGGTTCATACGAGTGGACAGTAATGCCATTTGGGTTAACGAATGCGCTAGCTTTCTTCATGGATTTGATGAACCGAGTGTTCCAAGAGTACTTGGATAGGTTATATTGGTATTTATAGACGATAATTTATTGTACTCTAAGGATGAAAGAGAGCATGAAGATCATCTTAGAGTAGTGCTTGAGATGCTAGGGTAGCATAAGTTGAAGGCAAAGCATTTAAAGTGTCATTTTTGGAAGAAAGAGATTAAGTTTCTTGGTCACATGGTTTCAGAAAGGGTTTATTAGTCGATCCAGGTAAGATTAAGAGAGCAGACATGGTGACTGAGTTCTTGGACTTGCTGGCTATTAAAGGAGATTCATTAAGGATTTCTTGTGGATAGCAGCGCCTTTGACTGAGTTAACTAGGAAGGACGTGAAGTTTACTTGGTCTAACAAATGTGAGGAAGCATTCCTTAAGTTCAATCAATTGTTGACCAAGCGCCTATGTTAGCGGTTCCTGATGGAAACCAAGAGTTGGTGTTGTATACCGATGCATGTGGAACTGGATTAGGGGCTGTGTTGATATAGAAAGGTAAATTCATTGCCTACGCTTGACAATAGCTTAGACCGTATGAGGTGAGATAACCTACTCATGATTTAGAGTTGGCAACGGTGATCTTCGCATTGAATATATGGAGATATTATCTCTTAGGGGAGAGATTTGAGTTGTATAAAGGTCATAAGTCCCAAAGATATTTATTCTCTTAGAAGGAGTTGAATATGAGACAATAGAGGTGGTAGAATTTTTAGCAGCTTATGATTTTGGTATGGAGTATACCCTTGGGAAAGGAAATAAAGTTGCAGATGCTCTTAGCAGAAAACATTAGAATACGGTGTTAGCCATGTTGGCAGAATGGAATGATTTAGAAGCTTTGACTACTTGTAGTGTGAAGTTAATATCGACTACTAGTTCTAGTCAGAGCACTGCCATATTGTCCTGTTTAGAAGTTCGAATGTGTTGGTCGAAAGGACTGCTTTTAAGTAGAAAGAGGATCTATTATTAGCCGAGAATATTAGAAGGCTTGAGATCAGATTAGAGATTGATGATCTAAAGGATTCTAGTCTTGACCAAAAGGGATGGTTGAGAAAGAAGGGACGGTTGTGTTTCGAATGTTGAGGACTTAAGGAAAGAAGTTCTTAGGGAATGTCATCGATCCAAATTTATGATTCATCTCGAAGGAACCAAGATGTATCAAGATATGAAGAGGAGCTTCTACTAGGAAAGTATGAAGAAGGATGTTGGCATGTGGGTTACGTAGTGTGCGAACTGTCAACAAGTGATGGCCGAACATCAAAAGTCGAGTGGATTGCTTCAACCTTTGAAAATACCGATTTGGAATTGGGATTCGATATCCGTGGATTTTATAGGCGGATTGCCAGTCGAATAGGAAAATGAAAGTATATGGACCATAATGGACAGGTTGACCAAGAGTGTCCATTTCATTCCAGTTAAGTCAGCTAGGACGGCACCTGTTTTAGCGAACTTGTTCAGAAAGAACATAGTTGGAGTGCATGGAATTCCTAGTAGTATAGTTAGTGATAGAGATGCTATGTTTACTAGTGAATTCTAGAAAAGTCTACAAGAGCTTTTAGGTACCAAGCTCAAGATGAGTACTATGTATCACACTTAGATGGATGGGCAGACTGATTTAGTCAATAAGGTACTCGAGGATATGTTAAGAGCTTGTGTATTTAACTTTGGTGGATCTTGGGAATATCACCTACACTTGGTTAAGTTTTCCTATAATAATAGTTATCATACTAGTATAAGGATGACACTTTTTGAAGAATTATATGTAAGGCCATGCAAATAACCAGCATGTTGGTTGGAGACTGGAGACAATTTAGTCTTGGGTCCAGATCTTGTTAGAGAGGCAATATAGAAGATTGAGTCGATCTGAGAAAGGATAAAGGAAGCGTAGTATAGACAGAAGAATTATGCAGATAAAAGGCATAAATATCTAGAGTTCTCGGTTGGAGATAGAATGTTCATTAAGGTATCACCGATAAAGAGTGTGGTAAAATTCGGAAAGTCAGGAAACTGGCACCAAGATAAGTTGCTCCATTTCTAATTATAGAGAGAATCAGAAAGCTTGCATACAGAGTAGAGTTGCCGAGCAATATGGCAAGTGCCCATAATGTGTTTCATATATCTTATCTTTATAAGAATGTGCATGATCCAAAGACAACTATTCCTCCGATAGAGTTGAAAGATTTGATAGTAGAACAGAATTTGACTTTTATCAGACAACCGGTTCGAGTTGTAGCGAGAGACGAGAAGAGGTTAAGAAACAAGACAGTCAAGTTGGTGAAAGTTTAGTGGAGCGACAATGGGAAGGACTGTACTTGGGAGACAAAAGACAGAATTAAAGATATTTATTTTAATCTGCTATGAGGGTATGTTCAAAGTTTGCTTTATATAGACTATTACTAACCAGGCATGCTAGTATGGTAGTTAGGAATTTTTACAGATGATTGATATGCTTAGTACTTAGTCCTTGTTGAATTTTGAGGACGAAATTCTTTAAGGAGGGGAGCCCGTAACACCCTTAATTTTAAATGACATTATTCAGGAAATTTAATAAGATAAATTAAATAGAATGATGCAAAAGTTAGAGTGATAATGGGTTTGAGATTTGAAAACTAAATAGAGGTCGTGCTTAGTTAAATAAAAAATTAAAAGAATGAGTTTATGGAAATGGTTTTATAAGTTAATTAATAAGACAATAGGGCAATGACATTGTGGGAAATCCATTGCAACCCTTAATGCCTAAACGCTTATTCCCATTTTCATTTTTACAAGTTCCTTATCCAAAGCAAGGTGAATGATAATGAAAACCATCTCGGTTTTTTCATGAACATTTGATTTTGGTTTTATATCTAAATCTGTTTTGATGATATTAATGATGATATGCTTGGGTTATATGCCATTTTTATTTTAAACAAGAATGTTTGATAAATGTTTGATTTGATTTTAAGGTTAAAATCGTATATATTGGGTTTCAAATGCCATGAGGATTTAATATGTTATGTAAAACATTATTTTGGAGATGAGTTTAAATTTTTATAATTATCTAAGCCATGGATAATTTATTATGAATTTTTGAAGGAAGAAATAAATAATTGGGTTTAAAAATTTATTTCAGCTATTATATAATGGATTTTGTGTCTGAAATCTATATATGTTACATAACATATTAAAAGTTAATTTTGAAGATTTTTAGTGATTTTTTGAAAGTGATTTACTGTGGAAATTAAATTAATTAAGTTGGAGGACTTAAATGTTTTAATTGTTTTGTCAATGGGAAGGGCTTCTTTGTTAACTATTTTAAATAAATTCTAGATGAATTTGGCAGTTTTTTAGAAAAGATTTTGATAAAGTTTGTGGCAACCAATTTTATTTTTACAAATAGGCAAATTATGTGAATAGCATTTACTTAATAAGGCAACAAAATAGTTTTCCATAGATTTATTGTTTTGCCACTTCCAATAGCAAACTTTCGACCCCATACCTTTGCCCGAACCAAGTCAAAACCAATATACAAGATATCAATGCTTTGGTACGTAGTGGATTGGAGAAAGGCGGAAGGTATAGAGTCAAAACCATGCTTTCGAAGGGGTCGAGGCCATTTTAAATAGCTTTCGAAGGCCTTTTTTTTGCATTCAAAAGAGATGCCACTTACCTATCTTTTAAGGGATGCTTATGAAAGGATTGAATAACTTTTATATAGCTTTTGAAAGGGTTGCCGCCTTCTTGTTTTGAAAGGATAGCTTTCGAATGAGTTGTTGCGTTCTATGTTTTAAAATGGAGCGTTTGAAAGGGTAGTTTGAACCTTGTCGAAATCATGATGTGTCTTCATACCTTTCAAATATATTGAAAGTTTTCAATGAGTTCGAAAGGCGAGCTTTTGTTTTATGAAAATAGCAGGACACTTTTGAAAGTTTTCAAAAGGGCTCTAGTAGCCATATAAACTAAAGGTTTCGAAGGCAATGACTTCAAAAGGTGTTTCAAAGCTATCCTTCTAATTATTTTACTTAAAAGATTAAAGCTTTCGAAAGGATGGTTCTGAACCCATCATTTTTCCCCAAACTCCTTTACTTGAAAGCTAATGGTTTCGAAAGGGGTACTTTCGCTTATGTTCACTTTGACCTAGAGGTTATGTTTAGGATTAAACCTAATGGTTTTAAAAGAGGTACTTTCAAATGGTTTCGAAGCTATGCTTCTATAAGTTGGAAAATGATGCTTTAATATTTTCGAAAGGAATTTTTTGATGGTTTC
The DNA here is from genome assembly GCA_030765085.1 of Allium cepa. Lineage (NCBI taxonomy): Eukaryota > Viridiplantae > Streptophyta > Magnoliopsida > Asparagales > Amaryllidaceae > Allium > Allium cepa. The sequence goes on along the minus strand of CM060940.1, from coordinate 323,361,161 downwards.
GAAAGGAGATGTGACGACCCGCCGTTCATTCCACAGACGTATCATCAATAAGAAAGAAATAGGTAGAAATAGAATAGATAGAAGAAAGAAACAACAACATCAGAATCTCACAGCGGATACGGAATAAAATATAATATTTCACATATCTATTACATAGTCTTTGCATATCAGAGTTACACAGTTATAACAACACCATCACATTAGATAGTTATAAGACCTTTCTATCCATTACATTTCAAAATACAAAAGTCAAAAAGGTTTCAACACAACAGAAATAGATATAGATAGATACATCTGGACTCCTGCTCTAAGCTTCTCTAAAATTCATCTAGCCAAACCTGCTCACACTTAGCTACTCATTAAAATTTGAGTACCCAAGAGTTTAATGAAAACAGAAATAAACTCCGGGTCAGACATGGGTCTGGTGTGAGTAAACGGTTAAGTTATTTAACTTGAAAAACCTTTTGAAATAAAAAGGTATCTCGTAGGACTCTCCGCCAATAAATACGGACAATTTTTTTCCTTATGATAACCAAAAAATTTAATAGGAAATCTGGTTATATTATAATAGCGTCTAGGGTTTTCAAATGAATATTCACATAGCCGAAATTGTTACATTCATTAAATTCCAGCATAAGAGATCACTTATTGGAGACTGGATTCCATACTGGGTATCACCCATCATAGTACGTAGCCTAGATCACCGTACCAAGGATCCCTCCCGATCTACTACAACACAAAGTCGTAGCTACCCCTTACTGGATAGTCCGAATAAGACAACCCCACGGTTGGAGTCAGCAATCGTCCACATAGCCGAATAAAGGGACTACAGACAGGGGGAAATCTTATCCTACTTGGGTGCTACCCACTTAGCCTTGCGTGCACCTCCTCTGTTTTAGCATTCCCGGTTGATGAGGCTTGAGGATAGGATTACCTTTAAAGAACACATCTTGGAATGCTCATCGTCCTCCATTGACGATGGTCTGATAGCATTCATCCATATAAGTTCATTCCGGGTTTGAAAGAAACTGAAGGCATTATCTCGTTATACTCGTATAGGAATCACCATCAAAGTTAACGACAATAACCCTTGCACTTTGAAACTCCATCTCGATCTTCACTTGAGATTCCACAACCTATCGTTTAACTTGGATCGATGTGGTTTTCAGATATTCAAACTTGATATTCGATCCCGGTCTCAATGAAATCCAAACGTGTCTTAAAGGCCAAGTTCTTTAAGGCTTAAACAATTTAATTCAATTTAATATATTGAATTCACACAGCATTCGTCGTAGATAAATCATATACAATTATCATCAACTATATCCAGTCATATCACATCACAGAATATCACAGATTATCAAACTATATATATCAATCAATCGAGACATTCTACTCAAACAATTATCCATAAACAAGATTCATTAATCCATATTGTATCGACCCACAAATCCGTACCCCTTAAGTCAACATTATTTTCCAATATAACAACTCAAGGTGAACGGAAATATGAACCGTTAGGGTTAAAGAAGAAGAGGTAGAAAAAGAAAATAGAAAACAACATCAAAATCTAACCATCGCAGTGGAATAAAATATAATAGATAATAAATGATCTTTACACAAAAACAAATCTGTTTATATATTACATCATCAGGGTATACATCACACACAGCTGGACAGTAATCATAATTTGTCCTCGCAAAACTGAATGCACAGCTAATCAACACAGCGGAATATTTAAAACAAGTACGGAAGTACGTATCGCCATCAGCTCGTCTCCTGAGCTCCATAGCATCCTTTCATGTATCCTATACTACTCGGTCTGACTCGAGCATTATAGTTAAATAACACCCGAGTCAGTCTGGAATACCAGCGTGAGAAATCACACCCAATTGGATTATTAAAGTTTCAAAATCCTTTGAAAATCAAAAGCATCTCATAAGACCACGCCACAAATAAACATTTCGGGTTTTTACCTTACGATAGCTAAAACATTTCTTATCAAAATCCTCTGATATTATAATAGTGTCTATATACAAATACTTATTCAAATAGCTGAAATTGTTACATGATTAAATTCCAGCATACTAACCACAAAGTGGGTTATACAAACAAAAACCATAAAAGGCGCGTAGGGAGAATGGATTTCCAACTAATGACTAGGCACTGGGGTACCACTTGTCACAGTACGTGGCGTAGATTACCGTACCATGGATTACACCCAATCCCCTACAACACAAGACCTGGACTACCCCTTATCAGATAATCCTGAGTAAGATCACCCCACGGTTAGGATCAGCAACCGCACCAGTAAGCCAAATAAGAGGGACATCTAGACAGGGATGACCTGGCCCTAATGGGTGCTACCCACTTAGCCTTGCTGCAAAACCTCTGATTTTCAGTCATTCCCGGTTGATGAGGCTTGAGTCTAAGTGTTACCTTTTTAGAACGTTTCACTTAGAATGCCCATCGTCCACCTGACGATGTTCTGAAAGCATTCATCCATACAAGTCCGTCTCGGGTTCGAACGGAACCGAAGGCATTACTCCTACTACATCCATTTTGGAATCACCTCAGGATTAGTAGCGACTAGCCCTTGCACTTCACTGCTCCATCTTCGACTCCGAACTTGTTTTTCCAGGAAAATGTACAAACCGGATCTAAGTGGTTTTCGAGAACTTAATCCCAATCCCGGTCTCTTCGAAACTATCAGCGCATTGGCCAATATTGATAGTCCGTTATTTAACTATCAATTAACATTCACAAACAACCATCCAACATAAATAATTTCACCAAATTATTTATTAATCTCAAAATATCTTCACAAGATATATTTTCACGTTTCAACCCTTTGAAAACAGTTTTCAAACCACACTCTTCTCATGGAATGAATTCCCAAATATTTATTTCCACTGAAAACACCAAGTATAAAAACTTTAGATTTTTAAAATAATTTTAAAACTCTTTATTATAAAATATCCTTTAAGACATCTAAGTTAAAACTATTTTAATACTTATTCAAAAATATATACTTTAAGAATATTTAAAATAAAGCCGCTTTATAAAATATAAAACTATCTTTTCTCTATCTTTAACAAAATACCAAGTCGCCTTTATATAATTACTACTATAATAAATTTGAAAAATACTTACTTCAAAATTTGAACATTTAAAAATAAGAAATTTTTTAAAACATACCTTTAAATCAACTTTAAAACTTTTACTTATACTTAAAATTTTGCTATGAAAACGCACTTGGCTTTCCAGGGAAATATGCTTCCCTTTCACACCTTTTAAAAATAAATTACCATTTATTTTTAAGCAAATTCACCCATTCCTTTAATAAATTCCCACCGTGAATTTATTCTTCCAAAAATCCACTGATATATTGCTTTACTTTTATAAACCCAGTTTATAAGTTTCATAGACTCAACTTCCCTTTAAAATTCCGATTCCAAACACGTAGATCAATTTCCAAATTGATTCCCAATTTACTCCATTTTGAAATAAATTTCTTTACTTACTCAATTTATTTCAAAATCCATTTATTTAGATTTTATTCTTTAATTATGATTTAAAATCTTTTTAACTGAAAATACCAATTTCATATTTTCCAAATTTCTTCTTTATCCTTGCAAATAAATTCAAACCTTGAATTTTAAAATAAATTCTTTATTTCTTGATATAACATCACTTAAGTTTAAAATTCATTATTTCTCTGTTTACTCAAAATCCCTTTTTCATACCCGGAATTTATTAGGATTTAAAAATCACGTTCATTCCTTTCCAATTCATTTTTATTTTTATTCAAATTCTCTATAATTATTTCACTTAAAAATTTACTCTTATATTTCTCTCAAAAATCCAATTCTAAATATTTTGATGACTCAGTGTACCGAAATATATTAAATCCAACTATGGTATCCAATATTCCAATTATCAATATAATTCATCACAGCATATCAAATAATCATAACACAGAATTATTAGAACAATCTAAATAATTTTGAGGAATCCAGTTGGATCACTCCATCCTGTTTTCCTGCATCCACAGATGTTAGCACAATATAAAATACCAATTCCACTTCGAGGTGGAATATCGCGGTATATGGGTTTATACAGTATCATCCGCTATTATGCGGCGCATAGGGTCTCATCTTCTATATAATGCGGGAAATCAATCACTCCAAATACACATACACACACACACACACACACATATATATATACTATATAATATACCACATCCAATCAATTCAATGATTCAATCAAATATTTAAATTTAAATAGCAATCTAGAAGAGTGAGATTAACTCACCTTTGCTTTTTAATTTTCCATCCTATCCATCTCGATTTGTTTCTTCACAATTTTAGACCTTGTATAAACATTATACGATTTCATTAATATTTGAAACAGTCAAATAGTTAATTACCATTAAATTAATTAATTAATAATTTATTTTAACAAATTTTATTTTTGTAAATTATTTTCTAGTGGCCAAAAGATTAGATAAGTTAAATCTCCACACTATATTATTATTTTAAAAACAAACCAGCAAATGCAAATAGGTCTACCTATATTTATTCACTTTTGAACTATATGCATAAAAATAAATTTATAGATTTTAAAAATCAAATTTTATATAAACCTCCCATTTTAAATTTTCTATATCTCCAAATCTTAATTATATACATTTTTGATTTATCTAGAGACATATATATACATTAGATTCTAAAATAAAATCCCTATGTTACCCAAATCTTGTGTATATATATTTATATTAACTTTTCTCTTGAACAAGTATACAAAAGAAATTTTAAATTGAGAAAACAGATCACAGCTATACCTTACTCCCTCGGAACGAACTCGTCGTCGAACAATCCCCGACTTCCAGTTAACCATGCGTCGGCCTTCCCACCTAGAGTCGACCGCACTTTCGAAAACATCCTCGAGAAGCTAAACTCCACCTAGGTCCACCTTCGCTGAAAGCTAATCACTCGATGCAAGAGAAGTCGTCCCCATCTCAACGTTGAATGCTGCGCTTCCATCAGGGCATCCACGACAAAACCCTAGCTCGAACTCGAGTGCCCCAAAACTCGCGACACTCTCTTAAATCGCGAGATTCCCCTAAGACCTACGAGCTCGACTTGCTTGAATTCGGGTTAGGTTTCGATTCATTTAGTTAGAAATATTTTTGGGAAGAGGGAAATTCGATTCTCGTATTCCACTTGTTCTACCATTTTTTCTTTTCTGTTTTGACTTTTTGAATTTAGAGAAAAGGTGCTCAGCTGATATTTTAAAGAAGAAAATGCCTTGCGTGATAAAGAGAAAATTAGGGGAGAAAAGAGAAGACGTTCACGTGCTCAAATCGATCAGCTACAGTGATTCGAAATGAAAGAAGGCAGCTGATATGAGGATAAAGGTCAAGCAATGTATATAATTATATATTTATTTTAAATTAAAAACGTCTCGATTAACGTAGCTTAAAATCTTGACATCATATCGAGGCGTGCCGCTAGGCGTTTATAATGTTATATGCCTATTCCGAACGAATTGGAAAAGGTTTCGAGTCCTGATTCGATCGTATGGAGAAGATAGCTTTTGGACCTAGTTATTAAATTGATTTTCGATATAGATTTCAACGCGTTTACTTATCGTTCGCCCTTACGATAATTCCAAATACTACGAAAATTGAAATCCAATAATAATACAATATTACGGATCCAATGGAGCTGGTTCGTCAAAATCCGAGACTATGCCTCGGAAGGCTATTTATAAATATCAATTTAAACGATATATTATCAAAACTTAACAAAACATTCCCAAATTCAATTTCAACACTTTTATTATCTTCAGTACTATCGATATAAATTTTACAAACCCTTAAATCATTTTTAACAGGCTTAAAATTCCAGATTCAACATTTTACTCAATTTCCAATAATTAAATTTCCAAATAATGGTGATATTTGAAATTTAAGTTACAAACTAACTTTTAAATATTAAAATCAATTAAATATCCCAATTTAAATTGTCCAAAATTCCGGGTCGTCACACATATTATAATTAATTTAATTAACTTAAATTAAATTAATTACTTAAGAATTAATCGCCTAACCCTGCTTAATCAATCATTAATCAATTACAAACCACTTAATTAATTAATCATTCCTTTATAAATCAATTAATTAATCTTTAATTAACTTATTAATTATTCCTTAATTATTAATTAATAAACCTTAATTATTAAATTATAAAACTTAATTACAAATTAATTAATCCTTAATTACCAGTTAATCAATCCTTAATTACCAATTGATTAATCTCTAATTACTTAATTAATTAATTCTTACTTACAACTTAATTACTCTTTAATTACTTAATTAATTAACCTCTAATTATAAATTAATTAATCATTATTACTTAATTTATTCTTAGCTATCAATTTATTAATCTTTAATTAATTAATTATAACCTTTAATTATTAAATTAATTAATTCTTAATCACCAATTAATTTAAATTAATTAATTACTCTTAAACTACTTATTAACTTAATTAATCTCAAATCATTAAAACCTTAATTAATTTTTAAGGAAAATCATTATCTTTATAATTACCTAATTATTATTGTCATATATATTTTAAACATTTATCTTTAATTAACTTACTTAATTAAATCATTTAATTTAAGTTTTAAAAATAAAATAAACATTTATCTTAACAAATTAAAATTAACAAATTTTATAACTTCCAAACAAATGTTAATAAAACATTTATTTTATATAAAGAAATTTATTTAAGAAAAAGTTTTAAACTAAATTTATTTTAAATTTCAAAACTTTGTTTTATTTTACAACTTTTGAAAACTATTTTAAAACCTGCTTCGAGTCCAACCCGAATCCCACCCAAGACATACCCAAGTTTCTTCTTATTCTTTTTTAAAAAAATTAATTAGTTTAAATTTGAAACCTGGAAACACGATTTCACTCCTGCAAACACACTGGAGACCACCCCGAGACAACCCATTCTTTCCCTCAAGACCTACCCAAAGAAAAATTCCTTCGTTCCTAAACATAACTCTGGTGCACAAAATCATCGCGCGCACATGCACCGTCCATCGACGTTACTCCAGCCTCCACGACCACTGTCGTCAAGTCACCTACAATCTCCCCTAGCCATCAGAACCCACTGGAACCAAACTCAACGACCAAATATCGCCTCGACATGCCGATTCCGGCCATCTGGAGCTTCGCTACCTCGCCCACGGCGTCACCGAACATCCAAGCACCGTTTCTTCCACGACCTACCAGCCTCGATGCACTGATGAAGGCGCGATCATCTTATTTCCACCCTCGACCAAAACTACGACAAAACCCTAGATCTCCGATTTGCTGACGCCATAGTGGTTATTAAAACCACTCACCAATTTTGCCAACATCTTCGATCACCAAGCCCGCTTCAGAAAATGCCCCGACTACTAAAGACTCGACGATCACCAGAAAAAGCTCAAAACTTACTTTATGATCAAACCCGAAATGCTCACTCAAACCAAATCTAAAAATTACGATTATACTCTTAAAATTCATGAATCTTGATGACGATCAAGATTATATAGGTGAAACAAGGAATTTTGATGCTTGAATTTTAACAGGTTTTAATTTTCTACTGTATTTCCTTGATTTGCGGAAGTATATAAACTTATGATGCTTACACATATTTTTACATCTTAATTTATGTTCAAACAAACATATTTTGTTTGAAATCCAAGGCCTAACAGTGATTAGATAAGGAGATTTTGAATTTTGATCAAAATTTATGCTCTGAAACTAAGAACAGAGTTGACACAGATACATCAGGCATGCACACTTCTACACATTCATATATACATAGAAAATTCACTTATATATATATACACACAAAGCATACTTTATTCCAGTAATTTGCATGCAATCAGATTTCCATTTACTTAAGCTTTTAAAGAATGTTTACTCACCAATTTGATGAACAGAGAAGGTTGAAATAGCTTTGAAACTTTGAAAACTTGAATGTTGGAGAAAATGCTTCTTTGATTTTAAAAACTAAATGTTATGACCTTTGAAAGCTTGTTGTTTGAACTGGAAATGAAGTTGCTTTTGATGATCTTCGCTACAGGTTTGATGATTTGAAAAAGATTGATTCTTTGTTTTGATTTCAGGTTGAAAGAGTGGAAGCTTGATTTGATTTCTGGTTTGAAAATAGTTTTACAGGTTTTGATTTTGAGTTTTCTTTGTTTTTGAATTGAAGAAGATAGAAAAAGAAATGAAGAGAAGAAATATATGTTTATATAGACTAAATTGTGATTTATTTAAAAATTAAAGAAAATAAAATAAATGGTTGACACTTGTTAAATTACTTAACATTTGTCATTCACCTATTTTAATCACATTACACTTGTTAAATTTTATTTATTAAACTTACATGTGTAAGTATGCATGTTTTAATTATTTTAAAAATGATTTAAAAGCTTTTATAATTAAATTTCCTAATTAAATAAATACCTTTCTTAATTTATATAAATAAGATTCTTTAAAGAAAATAAAATAAAAACTAATTATATTCTAAATAAAATCACATATAATATATTTTAAAATCTAAAATATATTTAAGATATATATCTTTTAAATTTCAAATTTAAATCCAAATTCAAATTCAAATTCAAATCCAATTTAAAATCAACACAAATATATATATATATATAAACAAAAAAAATTAATTTGAAAAAAATAATTCTATTAAAAATTTATTTATATCTTTTATAACAACACATTGTTATTATTGTTTGAAAATAACAATTTTGCCAATTTAAATAATTAATAAAGGGGATTATCACATTTTAAATTGCTTGAAATTCCTGGTTATCACATTCCTCCCCCTTAAAAGAATTTTGTCCTCGAAATTTAAAGAAAAAGATAATCCAAAAGCCTTTTATTTTATTTCAACAATCCAAGCATACATATCATTTATACACTAATAACCAAACAAACAATTTCATCCAAACAAACAATATTAGCTATCCGGACACAGATCCGGATAAGCTTTCCTAACACTATCCAGAGTTTCCCAGGTACAGTCTCTGGGATCCTCACTCCACTGCACCTTAACTAGCTTCACCACTTTGGCACATTGTAACAGTCTAGGTTTTCAAGTAAAATACAGAAATAGCTGGAATGCTTACATCCCACATTCCAACATAGTTGGGCATAATCAAAATGTACGACACTTATTAGAGATTGGATTCCATACAATGGCAAGGCTATTGAGGTACCGCCCGTCAAGTTCCATTTTATTTCTTTTAAAAGCTAGTTAATATATTTTAAAAACAAGATTAACTTCTGCTTTGAAATCATATTCATTTAAAATACACCTTAAAAAAAACTTAGTAACATTTCTTTCGAAAACTAAGTCATTTTAAAACTTTAAAACTGTTTATGTTTCACTTCCTTTAAACTCTGGTAACCTAAACACTAAAACCCAAGAAAATCAAAAACCCGAGCCAGCTATACAATCACCCGAGCTAAACCCTCAAATCCCCGAGCAAAGATACGAAATCTCTTATGTTTTATATTAATATATTTATGTCTTTAAATTATATATACAAATCATTTTTATGCATGTGTATTCTTAAAGAAAGAATATTAACCCTTTTATTTAAATCTTTTCTTCTGTTTTATATAATCTTATGTATTATGTTTTTAAATATTTATAAATAAACAAATTGCATTTATTCATGTTATATTTAAAAAGAAAGGATATTAAATCAATTTGTGTTTGTTTAAATATATATTTATGTTGATTTTAAATAGGATTTTAAATTGAATTTGAATTTGAAAATAATAATTCTATTAAAAATCTATTTATATCAATATATATATATATATAAGCGACACATTATTAATTATGTTTGAAAGCAACAATTTTGCCAATTTAAATAATTAATAAAGGGGATTATCACATTTTAAATTGCTTGAAATTCCGAGATATCAATGAGATGTTTTAAAATGTTTCAAAAGGCATATGTTTAGTGTTTTGAAAAAAGATTTGAATGCTTTCGAAAGATATGCTCTAATGGTTTCAAAAGTAAAGGTCTATAGTTCCGAAAGTCTTATTTTTTGAAACAAAGAACCCAATCTCATTTTAAAGGAAAACCCATGGCAATATAAAAGAGCTTTGAAATGGCTTTTAATTTTGGAGTTTTAAAGAAGCTTTCCTTGATAAAAATAATGAGTTAAATGGATTAACCATGTTTCATGTGGAAAAGATTTCAAGGATATTAAACCATAGATATTGGTATTGTTATGTCATTGTATATGCTTCTTCTATAAGCACATTCACTGTATAATGGACCCATTACTGTATTTTCGAGAGTATGGGTAGAATAACTAGTTAGGTTGACCCAGTAGTGAATATAAATTGAGCTAACTCCTAAATGAATATAGTACATCAAGGAGCTTAGTTAGACCAGAACATAGGATGCTCAAAGACCGATCAAAGAAGTTGTCAGATTAGACAGGTTCATAGTAAACCCATGGGAACTATATTATGATAAAGTTATTGACAGAGGTTAATGAGTTCGTAGTCAACCTATGAAAACTATGATATAATAGAAGTTTTTGGAGATACCAATAGGTTCAGTGAAAACCCACGAAATAATTGAATGAAGTTATAGGCAGGGCCCAATAGGTTCTTAATAATCCCATGAAAACTATGAAACTAGACAGATAGTCCATAAGTTTTAAACAGGTTATTAGTCAGCCTATAAAAACTAATTGTTTAATAGTGACCCTAGAAACTATAACTGAAACAGATAGCCAAATGAATGGGGATGGGAAATCTAGGATATTTTTCTTGTTTGCATCTCAACACGATGTTTTATATTTCTATGTTTTCAACCATTGTGGATGCAGGAGCATAGTATATGGTTAGTAAAAAAAATTTGGGCAAGATACTAGTGAGGGGAAAATCCGTTCCGCTAAGCAGCGTGGTCTCAGTAGATATCTAAATTGTTTGAGATGGAAGGTTATTATTCATAATAGGCTTTTCATCTTACTCAAGTTTATGTTTTCTCCTTAAACTCTCGGGTGCTCAATTGATTATGCGTAGTTTAAGGGTTGAGGTTTTGAGGTTCTCCTTTAGATGAATAAGCTTTCGGAGACGTGCAGGAGGGAAGCTAGCTAATAGGAGTTCTTTTATTTTTGATGCCGCTGTGTTTTGATGTAAAGGCAAAGTTGTTTAACTACCTATGTTTAGACTCTGATCATCCAAGGGACATCTACATATGTCGCTCTTGGCTTAGTTTGTTATAATTATATTTTCTCTGAACGTGGTTCTCGAATTTGGGATTATGTAATGAATTTGAAATATGATTGAAATGGAATGAGAAATTTGTTTAATGGTTTAAAAAAAAATTCATATCCATGTATTTTTGCTATATCAATGAATCTAATAGTACCACATTTGGTCACCGAGAAATAATAAATATGGATGGCTGCAGCATCCGTAGTCATTAGTTTTGGGCCTTCAAGTGGGGATGTTACACTTTTTTTGATGATGCAACTCTACGATGAGCATTTTTCCATGTGAGAAGTGTATTAGGCTTGCTGGCTTCGAGATGTGCTTAGAGAATCTAGGGGATAGCCTTGGGACTTACCTAGGGGTTTTATGGTGACTTCAAGACATGGTGAGATGACTCTATAACTTAGAATGGGTGCCTAGAGGTGTTCCAATGATGAAGACTCGATAATGAGAGTTGTGATAAAGAGCCACAAGGAGAAGTTCAATGATGGGAACTTATGTGTTGAACGGTGATGTATTCTAATGTAGGAACGAATGGAATGGAGCAATGATGTGTCTGACTATGGAGATATATGCAAAGGGATCTTGATACTAGGATGTTTCAAAGTGTGCTTGTAAAGGGTGCTGTGTGGCGATACCCCCTGGATTATCACCATGTCTAGATCTTATGATTGTAGATTAATCTGGACTCTTATAATGGCGAGTCTAGTTCTTGGCCAGGTGAGGTGGCATGAATTTGATTATTGAGAAAACGAGATTTTTTTTCACTAGTCTTTGGTGGAGAATTCACCATACGAGTTATCATATATCCAATAAACCCAAGTGATGTGAGGACTGTTTGATGGATGCTATGATTGCTAGATTTATTTTATCACTCTTGGAAGGTCACAGGACGTAGATATTGTTAACGTAGATACAGGGATATACACACTATACTTTGACCTATAGTACATCCTTATGACGATGATGAAGTAGTTTAGCCTATATTGATGTTATGTGCGAACTCTTTGGGTGAAGGAACGGGTCAGGTATGATTCCCTATAGCCTATGTCCCATATACTATATCGACTCGTATAGCATTTTGAGATTGTTTATCGCTCACCAAAGACTATTGTTTGACTCGAGTCTTTATGCTTCACTTCTTATTATCTCACATGCTCTTAAATGAGTAGAGTATATAGCAGGTATAGGATAGTGCATGTCGTTGTGCATATGGATTAGTCGGAGATTACACTTTCACATTTACTTTTAGGTTTATTATTGCTCTATTCTACCTTGCGACACTGTGGATCTTTGATAGTGTTTGACTTTTATTAGAGACAGTTTATCACTTGAGTTATTATTTGATATATAAATTCTATGATCTATTTTGCATAACTGTATTGAACCTGTGCTTTGATCTATATTAGTTTATATAGTTATTTTTTTGTCTTGCCAATTTATATCTGGGTTGCTATTAAATTTTGTTCGATGCACTATGAGATGTACAATAGGGTCTATGATTATTTTAATTACTCTACCACTTAACAATCATCTTACATTGGTCGAGCACCATTACAACGCATTATACATGTATTTGGGTGTTGAAAGTGTAAGCTAGTCATTATAGTTTGTCTACCTATTGGTGGCTCATCACGAAGTTATGGGTTGCTATGCTTTTATTTATTAGCTTTGCTTGTCCAGCTTGGTTTATTCTTATTTTTGTGGTTGGATGATATAACTTCTTTGGTTATACACATATCCATGGACTACTCCAATCTTTGTAGTTCATTGGATGATATAGCTCCTTTGCTTACATCTCTAGCATTTTGATTTATATGGATTTTTGGTTCTAGAGGGTTCTATGCTTTATCTTTATTGTACAGGGACTTTTTGCTACCCACCAGGCCTGTTGGCAACTCCTTACTTAAGTATGGAGTAAAATTATATTAATGATATCCTTCAACGGAGGACCGCTTATTTTTCTCAAAATAAATATCATAATATTATTTAAATTAAAATATATTACATATTTTTTTACCATATACATGCATACATATATAAATTCAAAATATACTCTATATATATATATATATACATATATATATATGGGTGTGTACTAATTATGTATATATTGGACAATTTTAAATTTTGAAATTTAAAACAAACTGCTTTTCCAAAATTAAAAATTATATTTTTTTATAAATTATAATCTATGCATGTTTATATATATAAGTTAAATTGAAATTTAAAAAGTTAAATTTTATTTCTAAAATCAGGAATAAGAAATTTGTTACTTGTTATAAATTTAAAAACCATGTGAAATAATTTAAAATGATTTAATATTTAAAGCATATATATATCATGTAATTACAGGGTCCACTACATAACAGGTGAAATTATTAAATTTTAAATTTTCCATATTTGAGTCTTAATAGGCTTATAAAGTCTATAAACTAGCATTAGATCCAATATATATATAGACACACACAGATATATATATATATAATATTAGATGGAAGAACATGGCATGGAGGGAATGGTTACAATGAAAGGAATTCCACCGAAGCCAATGGATCCTGGCTCGTTCTCGACGATGGTTGGCTTTGCTATAGGTCACCAATCTAGGTAGAACAACGGAACGGAAACGGTTGTAAGGTAGAAACTGCACGTCGGCTTTAGATTATAATAAGAGATAGTGAAGGAATTTATAGTAAAATAGGAGGAGGAAATGACGTACCTCAAATTCTATACACCATATTGGAAAGAGGATAAGATAAGGGGGAAAATACCTAGCTCGGTTATTACCACTATTGAAGATAAGTGGAGAAACTCTTGTAGTCTACATACCTTAGAAGAAGACCTCTATATAACAATTTTAAAGGATTTATTGATAAAATTGGCAACCTGTTAGAGATTATGATATGTATTCTAAGAGGAATGGTTTCATATTTGTTAAATTCTACAACTCCGAAGATTGCACTAAAATTATCAAATTATGCCCATATACTATTAGTTTAAGGATCTTGATTATTAAAAAATGGAAACCAGGTATGACTACCGTAAAGGAACTTTTTTCCACTATTCTAATATGGGTATGATATAATGATCTGAATCTTGAATATTGGAATAATGAAGCTATAACCAGAATTGCTAATGTACTTGGGTTCCCTATAAAACTGTATACAACTATTGCAAAGGAGATCAGACTTAAATATGTGCGAGTATTAATTGAAGTGGATGCAAACTTCTCTTATCCTGTAGAAATAGAAAAGGAACTACATCCAGGGGAAGTCGAATTGATACAGATAAAGTACAAGCAAAAGTTTAAACTTGTTATCCACATATTTTCTGACTACCATTATGGAAGAAGAGTTATCAAGGAAATGAAGAACAAATAAGTCTATATTTAATCGAAGAATAAGAATCATATTGAATCGAATTAAATCTCTAAAGTGAGCCTCGAATCTCAAACAACCCAACAAGCCTGAATACAAGTCAAGAATAAACTATAAAATACAAGGTCTATTCAAAATATCGATCATTAAGGTAAAATTTGCTTATTAATTTACATGCAAAAAGTTGTGAATATCCAGAAAGGCTATTTAAGTCCTTTTAAAGGGGTGGTTGAGGGAGTGGATAATGTTAGTGTACTTTTTCTTTCCCTTTCCCCTCAACCTCAAGAAGACATGAATGACTCCCACTTGAAGAAGGGGCATCTCTAGGCAAAAAAATGGGAGCTTCCAATATTCTTATGATGGTTAGCACACCCATATAAAAGGAGTGCTGATAATGCCTGTATCCCACCTCTATTTCTCTGCCTAATCTTTGGTTCAATTTTAGACTGAAGAAGGAATAGTCAATTTCCAAGTCAAAAGCTATTGTTATTTCAATCAAATAATCTATAACGGAATCCAATCGAGAATCTCAACCATCATCGCTTCAGTTGTTTTCAATCGAGACTTAAGGTCTTGTACCTTCCTCTCCAAGGTTTCAGTGGAAGAGAAAAGTACGGTAATATGACGAATTGTTAAATCAAAATGTTCTTTAATTTACCTCTTCTTTTTCCGGATGATATTCATATTATCAATAGAGCCAATTTGAATCTTTAAAGCATGTTCAATGTTTTATTAGCCCCTCGAAATGTTTTGATCTTGTTCTCTAATTCTTTAACTTTTGCCCAGGAGCGTATTTCTCACACCCCAATTTCCTGACCTAACTTTGGTAATTGTCGAGATATTTCAAAACTCGTTCATCCCACTTTCCTTTTAGATACTAGGAGCATTCGTATCTATATTCATGATACCATCTAGCATTTTCTCCATCATCCAATTCCAAAGGAGTTATTTTCAAGGAGGAAAATTTCTCTTTACTGGTAGAAGATTGGGAGATAGTTGTCCTTTTAGGAGTAGGAATGGGAAGGCAAGATTTGCCTTCGCTACTGGGAGCTCTAAAGGATGGCATAATACTTGACCTTTCATAAGGTCAACTTCGAGGTTCTTAATTTTCCGATACAGGAAAGAAATTTCAACATCAACCTCAATTCCTTTGTCTAGGGGACTGGATCGGCCAACTGTCCCCATATTCTCTCTTGGTTCTTTTATTTCTTTGTCCTTCTTTTTATTTTTGTCTTCTAAACTCAAGGCCATTTCATCCATGCTACTTAATGTTGATCACAATCTATAGTTTTTGTTATACCATTTACTTGCTTTTATGTTATCGGGAAATGTTACAACTAAAGTATCTTGAGAAGAGTGCTTTCCAATGTCTAACATCAATCTAGCTTTAAGTTTATCTAGTCGAGAGAGGAAGTCAGGACCGCTGATTGCATGTGTTATTTTTTTCCTAGTAAAAATAAATGAAAGAATAATCAACAAATGAGAAAAACATATTCTTTCATTAACAATAACGAAGTATTACAAGTATAAATAAGTTCAAATTACATCAACAACTCGAGTTCTATAATTCAATCCTTAATTTTAGAAGTAACCGTCTTAGCTTTTTTGAGTGAATCTATAGACATAGGAAAAGTAGAGTCAAAGGGAACACTAAATCCATGAGGGGTATCCACTGGGGAAAACTAGAGATAATCCAATCTTTTGGTAGGAGGGCTAGTTTCCTCACATAAGATTTTAGCATAATCAGACTAGATTTCTTTAATTAAATTGCCTTTCTCGTCACCTAGGAAGTTAAAATATAGGTGGTGAAGTTGTTTGGAACGTCTTGAAGGTCCCTAAGAAAGTGGATTTTTCTTGTTAAGAGGTTTTGAGAGCTAATGTTTTCTCCTTAAAATCCCTTTTTAGCTTGACAAATTTACTTAAGACTTCTTTTGAAACAGAAGTGCTCAATGGTTCCTTAACCTGTGCATTTAAAAAAAAACCAGGCAGCAAAAACAGGAACATTGAAATTTATAAAGATTGTTTGAATTACATAATATGACAACAAAATTACTTAACTTCATACAATATGGATCCTTTGTAAAATTTAGAAATAAATTTCTCTTTGTTGAACTTGACCTTCTCAAGAGGAAGAGTGCAAGAGGAAAGTGGAACGGTCTCAATCCAAGGAATATTCCAGCATTCGCTAGGATGAGATCATTCTCTAACCATTCAAATGCCTATTATGAAAATACCCAATTAAACTCCCTCTCAATTTCCCCAGGAAGAAAAAGTGTGTAAAAAAATTCCTATTATTGATTTTGTAAAGAAATTCCACTAATGTGTCCCAATCTTCGATAAGCATCCACCAAAGTATGATCAACTCCTTGTTCTGCTTTAGGACTCTTTCCTGATGAAGGAAGGATCTTTTCAACAGCAGGGCTACCTATTTCTCTATAAAATCTAATAACTGTTTCTCATAGATGAGTAGACTCTTATACTTTTTGGAAAATTATTGCGATCTTTGATCAATTCCTTAATTTCACTATTCAATCATAGCACATCCCTTTTACTCTTTCCATGCAAAATCTCAAAATGGTACTTGTTCCTTTTCTTTAGCTAAAATAATAGATTTATTAACTCAAAATAATAAATAGCTGCAAGTGTCTAAGAATGATAAGCTTATATCAGTGAAGCAGGAGCATGTGAGGTAGGAGCTTGAGTTTTAACTTTGCTTAATTATTTTCTATGTTGGTCAATGTTATGGACGTCCTTTGATGTAGTGTCTACTTGAGGAGCATTTTGAGGCTCGGGAAGTTTAGGAAAATCTACATCATGAGCAAACGACTCTAAGCCATGACCACCTAATCAGTTGCCACTGCTTCTTAGTCCATCAACATCCTTGTTACCATTTTTCCTATCCATCCTACAATCCTCATCATCTCCATCACCATCTTCATCTTCATCACCATCATTGTCATCATTCTTTCATCACCATTTTCCCCATTATTCCTATCTTCATCAAGCAAGGGATCATCAAAAGTGCAACATCCCCTATCTAGAGGCCCAAAACTAAGCTATATATATGATACAATCATCTATAATATTAACTTCCGATGACAAAATACGGCTATGTTAATGGTATTTACAATATCGAAGCATTTGAATATGAAACAAAACACAGATTTCAAATCAACTTTTCTTCATTACGTTTAAAGCAGATGTTCCATATTCATTTCACATAATCCCAAATATGTTCCCAGACACAGATCAAATATATTTATGAAAAAATACACCCAAGGGCAGTATATGAAGATGCCCTGTTGGACGATCAAAGCTATATAGTCATAATTGAATTAATAAAATCACAACGGAAATTCAAAAGACATAAAACAAGATCTGCAACCCCTAAATAGCTATCTTTTTGCATCATGCATGCCTCCGGTAGCCTTATTCGTCATCCTACTAAAACCTGAAAAGACCTTAATCCCTCAGCCTACTCAAAACAATTTTGAGCACCCGGAAGTTTAAAGTGAAAACATAAACTTCGGGTTAGACATAAAGCCTAGTGTGAATAATACTATACATCCCAATTTAATATGTTAAGAAGACCATGCTACTTAGCGGAACGAGTTTCTCCTTACTAGCATCCTTTTAAAACATATCGTTGAAAAACCTTTTTCCTACAACCAAAACTGATTAAACACTGTAAATCATCATTATGTAAACATACATAAATATCAGGTAATAATGAACTATCTGGTCAAACATATAAGTTTTGTTTGGCTAACTTTTAACCTTTGGCTGACTAGGGCCCATCAGACAATATAAATAAAATTTACCTAATAGTTGTTAGACACTCCTCTTCTGGATGGTCTGTCCCTAACTATCTGTTAAATACTTTTCACTTCTGAACAGTCTATCCCTAACTTAATCATCTCCGAAGTCTTCCTGATCCTAATGGTTTCTGGGCTCACCAATAACCTATCTATATACAAACATATATTACGTTCGGTGTGTAATCATAATTTTAATCTACCTGTGACCAAGCCCTTAACACTGGAATTTTGGACAATTAGTCGAGGCTAATAGCTAATGTATAGGGAGTGACCCTATACCAGTCCCATCTGGTATTCTAACATCTGATTCATTTTCACTTAGAGATCCCCTCCCATAATGTTCCTTGAAAAAAATTTCCAATTGGTTTAAAACCTTTAAATCAAACTTATACAAGGAAAATATAAAATCTTTATGCTTTATTCAAAATCACATTGCCATGTTATATATATTCTTTACTCAAACCTTAGTTGATAAGAACATTTAAATATTTGAAAATACCCGTTTCTAAACTTTTGAAAGCATCTTTATTGAACCCAAGTAAAACCCTTCAATTATTTAGGCCAAGAGGCATAAAACCTTACCTTCCGAACCATACTTCAAACCTTTTGAAACCATACTTCAAATCATTTGAAACCATACTTCAAACCTTTCGAGACCATACTGCAAACATTTCAAAACCATTGAAATCATTCCTTTCGGAAGCAATAAAATTTTGGACATCCTACTTTAAAAATACTTTAAAACATTAACTTAGAAAAACCTTGGAAAACCTGCCATTTAAAACCTTTCGAAACCAATCAGAAAATAGATCCTTTCGACCTTATTGGAAGCAACCTTTCGACTCTTTCGAAATCATTCAAAAATTAAAACCCTTTAGATGCATTCAACCTTCTAAAATATAAAAATTTCAAAAACTCTTTGGTTCAATGTAAAACAAGTGGAAAATCTTCTTTCAAAAACCTTTTGACTTCATTGGAAGCAACCTTTTGACTTTGCCGAAAGCTCTGCTTCGAAGGCTTTAAAAAATAATATTTAAAACAATGGGCCTTTGCCTTTAAAACAACTCCTTCAAAATCTTTGAGTTATACTTCAATTATAAAAAACAAAGGTAAATCATCTAAATCTAAAGCTTTCTTTCGAAAGCATGGAGAAGCGGCTGATTTTAAAATAAGCAAACCTTTCGTCTTTGTCGGAAGCAATGACTTCGAAAGGTTGAGAAAGCAGCAGTAACCTTTCAACCATGTCGAAAGTTTTGAAACCTTTATTTTAAGTATTTGACCTGGTCGAAAGCAACCAAGTCGAAAGCTCTTATTTGAAAGCAAAGCAGGTGATTCTTTTGGTATATAAAACAAACATACTCCAACCTCTTGGGCAACTAACCTTTCGACTAAGTACCCTTCGATCTTGTCCAATTCATTACGTACCAAGCAACTTGATACCATATGCATTGGTTTGACCTTGTCGCAAGCTTTGATACTCTTCGACCTTGTCCGAAGGTCTGGGTCAGAAGGTTTGATGCCAAAATGGCTGAAACATTCTAAAAGCATGATTTTCTTGTTTTTAACTTAAAAGAGATAATTTTTCAACTAACCTGCCTTTGTTTGTCAAGCTCTTATTGGTTAGTAAAATACTTTTCAAAAAAAATGCCGCCACTAATTTAAAAACTAAATAATGATTTTTTTTATAAAGTGCCCCTTCTACTTAATTAAATATATGAAACATTTAAGTCCCATACCTTAAATAATTTTATATATTCATCAAAACACTTAGGAAAAATTCCAGAAAATCTATTTTAACATGTTTTCCAACATATAAAATTACAAATCCAAATAATTATTTATTTAGCCGTAAATAATTTATAACCTATTAAATCATTTTCTTCACTGGAAAATTAATATAAAATCCATATTAATTCATAAAATTATGAAAATTGGAATCCATCTCTAAAACATCATTTTTGACCTATATTTAAATTTTCAAGGCATTTGGATGTCATCTAATAGGGTTTTCATATAAAACACATCATAAAAACTAACATGAAATATATAATCCATCTAAAAGCATATATATAACTTTAATTATAAAAAAGGGCATATATTTGCAATATCATTTCGGATCTAATCTTAAAACCAAAAACCATAAGAAAACGAGATGTAGTAGTTATTTACCTTAGCTTTGAGATTAAAAGATGTGAGACTTGATGTTGAATTAGTTGATTAACTTCTTTCTCTTGAATCCTAGCTTTAATCTTTCCTTGAGAATGAAAATGGTGGCCGACCTTAGTTGTTTTTAGTTTGCTAAAATGAAATGAACGCAAGTTCCATTTCCTAAGGAAATATAAACAACTCATATTTCCCATATTGCCCTTACTCATTTCCTAACACAATAGTTTATGTTATCTTATTTAAATTGCACATTAACATGGGATGGCTACCCTTAGTTTAATTAAATCTCAACATATTAATATTCACATTACTTTATTTAATTTAACCAATTGAAATTCCTAAATAATGTTACAAAAATATGGTGTGTTGTAGACTCCTCACCTCAAATAATTTCATCCTCAAAATTACTATAAGGCATACACAACAAAATAATCAAAGGTAAAACATATCATCAAACAATTCAGGATAAGTGTCTCTAATCCTACTTTCTATCTCCCAAGTACAGTTTCTGGCATCATGACTCTATTGGACCTTTACTAATTTAACTGCCTTGTTCCTTAACTTCTTTTCATCTCTAGCCACAATCTTAATTGGTTTTCTAACTATAGTCAAGTCTGGCTCTACTACTAAATCTTTTAACACTGTAGGTGCTATAGTGGTTTCTGGGTCTCTAACACACTTTCTAAGATGAGAAATATGGAAGTCGTTATGGACTTCTGCCAAACTATTCGCTAACTCCATTCTATAAGCGAGTTTCCCAATCCTCTCAATAACACGGAAGGGTCCAACGAATCTAGGTGCTAACTTTCCTGACTTTTCAAATCAAATCCACTTTTCATCGGTGAAACCTTAATAAACACAAAGTCTCCAACAAAGAATTCCAAGTCTTTCCTCCTTCTACCTGCATAACTTTTCTGCCTAGACTGAGCTCTCTTATCCTAGCTCGGATCAACTCAATCTTCTTTGCGGCTTCGTTCACCAAATCCGGACCAAGAACCAGTCTATCCCCGATCTCGAACCAACATACGGGAGATTTGCATGGCCTCCTATACAAAGCTTCAAACGGTGCCATCCTGATACTAGTCTGATAACTATTGTTATATGAGAACTCGACTAAGTAGAGATGGTCTTCCCATGATCCCATGAAATTCAATACAAAAGCTCTTAACAAATCTTCCAAGACTTTGTTAACTCTTTCTGTTTGCCTATTAGTCTATGGATGGTAAGCGGAACTCATGATGAGCTTGGTTCCTAATGCTTTCTGTAGACTCTTCTAGAACTCGTTAGTAAACAAAGAGTCTTTATCACTGACAACACTAATAGGAACTCCATGTTGTGCAGTTAATGCGCTCGGTAGATTCAAAGCAGTGGAGGTGCAAAAAATCATAGCGGGGATACAGCAAGGATATAACGGGATATAGCGGATGGCTCTAAAATAGCATATAAAACTCGTACTTAATGTTTTTACAAATATATAAATGGTAATTAAATGAAAAATTATCATTCAATTGAATTATAAATAATACATAAATAATTTTAAATAAAAACATGTGCGAATATACTTTAAATAAACGAAAAACTGTTATATAACATAATTGAATTTGTAGAATATTAGAGTATTTTCATTTATGAAAATATATTAAAAATTAAATCAAATAAATTAGTTTCATAATTTTATAATGTATAAATGCATTTTTTAAATTCATTTAATTAAAAAAGATATAGTGGGAATTGCGGAATATAGCGGAAATAACGGGATATAGCGGAAATAGCGGGGATTAAAGCGGAAAGGCTATATTTTGGGGTTATATGGAAAAATCGTAGCGGTAGAAATCTGCTATGAGATATAGTGGGGTTGTAGCGGGGTAATAGCAGGGCATTAACTAAAAAGACTCCACGAAGTCAACCACATTCTTCATAAACAACTTCGCCAGACTAGGTGTTGTCCTATTTGACCCAACGGGAATGAGATGGGCACTATTGGTAAATCTATCCACTATGACGGATATACTTTCATTCTCTCTTTTTGATCTTGGCAACCCATTAATAAAATCCGTAGAGATCGAATCCCTCTTCCACGATGGAACATCCAATGGCTGAAGCAATCCGCTTGGCTTCCAGTGTTCGGCCTTTTCCTATTGGCAATTCAAGCACTACTTAACACATAAACCAATGTCCTACTTCATACCTTCCCAAAAGAAACTTTTCTTCATATCCTTATATATCTTCTTTCCACATGGATGGATAGTGAACTTTGAATGATGACATTCACCCAAAACTTCCTTCCTCATGTTTCCTATATTTGGAACACACAATCTTCCTTTCTTTCTCAACCACCCCTTCTAGTCAAGACTGAAATCCTTTAAGTCATTACTCTCTGTTCCTTCCTTTAACATAAGGGTCTGTGCAGCCAAAACTGGATCCGCCTCCTATTTAGAAGCTATCTTCTCAATCCTTACTTGTTGAACTTCTAAACAAGAGCACTTCCTACACTAGAACCTACCTCGAATCTAAACCGCACTCTACAAGCTGACAATACTTCAAATATTTTCATTCAGCAATCATAGCAAATACTGCATTTTGATGTTTCCTGCTAAGTGCATCTTCTACCTTATTCCCTTTCCTGGGTGTGTACTTAATTCCAAAATCGTAGGTAACAATAAACTCCAACCATCTCTGTTGTCTCATGTTCAACTCCTTCTGAGAGAAAAAGTACTTCAACGACTTTTGCTCCATATAAATCTCAATTCGCTCTCCCAAAAGGTAATGCCCCCACAACTTCAAAGTAAATATAATGGCAGCTAACTCCAAATCATGCGTAGGATACATAACTTCATGTGGTCTGAGCTGTCTAGAAGCATAAGCAATCACTTTAACGCTTTGCATCAACACAGCTCCCAATCCATTTCCACACGCATCAGTATAAACAACCAAATCTTGATTCCCCTTCGGAACCACCAACACCGGTGCATGGGTTAATAAGTGTTTCAATCTTCAGAATGCTTCCTCACACTTATCAATCCATACAAACTTCACATCTTTTGACGTAAGCTTAATCATCGGTGTAGCTATCCACGAAAAATCCTTTATAAATCTTCGATAATATCCAGCTAATCGAAGAAAGCTCTTTATCTCGATCTTCGTCTCGGGTCTCTTCCAATTATTCACTTCCACAATCTTAGTCGGATCTATAGACCACTCTTTCTCTGAGACTACATGACTAAGAAACTTCAAATCTTCTTCCAAAAATGGCACTTCGAAAACTTAGCCTTCAATTGATTCTCCCTCAACGTCTCGAGCACATCTCTAAGATGAATTTCATGCTCCTTCTCATTCTTAGAGTATATCAAAATATCATCTATGAAGACCAACACAAATCTATCCAAGTGCTTTCGGAAAATTTGGTTCATCAGATCTACAAAGAATGTCGACGCATTATTTAGTCCGAACGACATAACAAACCATTCGTATAATCCATACATTGTCCTGAATGTCGTCAAAGGAATACTATCCTCTGCCACTCTATGCTGATAAAATCCAGTCGCTAAATCCAACTGAGAGAATACCTTGGTTCCACTTAACTGATCGAAAAAATTGTCGATTCTCGACAATGGATATCGGTTCTTTATCGTCTTCTCATTCAACTTACAATAATCGATACATAGCCTCAATGATTCGCCCGGCTTCTTAGCAAACACTACGGGAGCTCCCTAAGGCAAAATATTCAGTCGAATAAAATTCTTGCCTTCCAAGTCTATCAACTGCACCTTTGACTCGCTCATCTCAGTGGGGGTCAGCCTGCTTGGTGGCCTACTCACTGATTCTGCTCCAGCTACTAAATTAATTCGAAACTCAATGGCTCATTTCGGTGGCAATCCAACCACCGGCTCGAACACATCATAAAATTTACTAACCATATCTACTCAATGCAACTCATCCTCCAACTCTATGATACCCAATAAAGCACTCACCTCACAACTAGGGTTCTCTACAGTATAAACTATTTGATCACTACAATTTGGGTGACTAAGTGATATTTTCCTATCGTGACAAAATATCCTAGCATCATATTTACTTAACCAATCCTTCCCAAGGATAATCCAAAACCCCACAAAATCAAACACATGCCAACAACAACCAAAAGTATGACCTAGCAACTCGAACTCTAAAAGGTCGCACCTCATCCCAAGTGTCATATACCCTCATATCGGATTTGCAACCCTTAAGGAAGTAACTATATGAGGGTTCTAGGTTAAGCTTATCTACCAAACGTCGAGAAATAAGAGAATGTGATGCACCGGTATCAGACAGAAAATAGACATACCGTGAATCAGTATTGAGCCTCCTAGAACAACCTTCCTTTTCTCCTGCACAACAGGCCTTGAAGTTGTGGGCTCCAATTCATACATTTGTCCCTTTCCATCTCTAGCAGGCTCTTTGCATTGGCTCTCATGATGGCCGATTTGATTATAATTAAAGCATCAGATGTTCTTCTTCCCAATCACCTCCATTCCTTTCTCATTTCCTTTTCCAGTACGAAACTTATCAGCATGTCCTTTCTTATCACATTTATAACAAACCACCTCATCTTTTCCCTTCTTCTGTGCTCCTCCCTTTTGAGCATTCTTCTTCTATAAAAACTTACTTTTCTGGCCTTGTCCCATCTGGACCTCCTTCATTCTCTTCCTCAAACAAGCTAACGCCTCTTCCTTCCTTAACGCCATTTCTACCACCAGATCACTTGGATCTCTTAGGTACGGCAAGGTGGCACTTATCAATTCTGGCTTCATGCCTCTTATAAACTTCTCATTCCTCTTGATTACCGTAACAACCTAGGCATACCCGTACCAGGCCAACTCTTGAAATCTTCTTGCATACTCTAAAAAAGACAACTCCCCTTGTTTTAATTCAGCAATCTTCCTAACCAATGCCGACCGTGCCATTACCAACATAAACCTTTCTTGAAACCTTCTCTTAAACTCCGCCTAAGTCATGGTTTCCTCATCAACACCAACCACAATAGTATTCCACCAAAACAGAGCAGCTCCCTGAAGCTATTTTGAAGCTAATCTTCTTTTCTGCTTGTCATTCAACCTTAAGTCAGCAAAAATCCTCTCGCAATGCAACATCCTATTTTCCACCTCGATCGCATCTTCAGTTCCAGTGAACGACTTCCCTCCAAGCCTGGTATAGTCTCTGCTCAAATTATCATAATGGTTGAATATTGGAGCTTCCTAAACTCCCACTCCAGCAGCATTCCCTTCGATAACTCCAGCTACAATTCCAGCATGCATCATGTTTACGAAAAACTAGTCAATGGCTCCCATATCCACTTGGGGAACCCCAACACCAACATTTTCAACTTGAGCCTGACCTTGACCTTTTATAGAATTTGGTCAGGCATCTATATTAGTGGTGGTGCTCTCTCCTCCAAGATTACCTCTGCCTCTTCTTCCTTCCATATCTATATTCAGGTCTCGTGAGATAAAGATGAATAGCCTAACTAAGATAGGAGTCCAGAGATATAGCGTATACTTATATATAACAATTTCAAGTACGTTACTATAGCGTTATCCCATAACCCGATCTTACCTCTAATTACTAAGGATTATGTTTTTCAAAAACCATTTTTAGTTAAAGCGTTTCATAAACCATGCTTAGTTACCAAGCTGTAATATCCCCTATCTCGAGGCCCAAAACTAAGCACTACAGATACTGCAGTCATCTATAGTGTTACCTTCCGGCAAATAAATATGGTTATGTTAATGGTATCTATAATATCAGAAGCATCTGAATATGAAACAAAACATAGATTTCAAAACAAATTTTCTTCATTACACTTAAAACAGATGTTCCATATTCATTTCTTATAATCCCAAATACGTTCCTAGGCACAAATCAAATATATTTATTACAACAAAGGCCAAGAGCTGTATATGAAAATACCCCTTGGATGATCAGAGTCATATAGTCATAATTGAATTAATATAATCACAACGGAATTCAACAAAACATAAAACGAGAACTACAACCCTAAAATAGCTATCTGTTTTATTCCCGCATGCCTCCGGTAGCCTTATTCGTCATCCTACTAAAACATGAAAAGAAATTAATCCCTCGTCCTACTCAAATCAATTTTGAGCACCCAGGAGTTTAAGGGGAAAACATAAACTTTGAGTTAGACATAAAGCCTAGTGTGAATAATACTATACATCCCAGTTTAATATGTTAAGTGGGACCATACCGCTTAGCAGAATGAGTTTTTCCTCACTAACATCCTTTTAAAAAATGTCTTTGCAAAACCTTTTTCCTATAGTCAAAATTGATTAAACACTGTAAAACATCATTACGTAAACATATATAAATATTAGGTAATAATGAACTATCTGCTCAAACACATAAATTTTGTTTGGCTAACTTTTAACCTTTGGCTGACTCGGGACTACCAGACAATATAAATAAATTTTACCTAATACCTGTTTGACACACCTCTTCTGGACGGTCTTTCCTTAACTATCTGTTAAATAATTTGCTTTTGGACGGTCTTTCCCTAACTATCTGTTAAATACTTTACTTCTGGACTGTCTATCCATAACTTAATCATCTCCCAGGTCTTCCTGATCCTAATGGTTTTTCGAGCTCACTAATAACCTATCTGTATACAAACATATATTCCCATCGATGTGTAATCATAATTTTAGTCTACCAAGGACCAAGCCCTACACACTGAAATTTTGAACAATAATTAGCTAGGTCTAATAGCTAATGTATAGGGAGTAAACCGATACTAGTCTCTTCTGGTATTATAATATCTGAGTCATTATCAATTAGAATTTCCCTCTCATAATGTTCCTTGAAAACAATTTCAAAATAATTTAAAACCTTTAAATTAAACTTATACAAGGAAAATATAAAACATTATGCTTTAGTCAAAATCACATTGCCATGTTATATATATTCTTTACTGAAACCGTAGTTGATGAAAACATTTAATCATTTGAAAATACCCCTTTCTAAACCTTTGAAAGCACCTTTATTGAACCCAAGTAAAACCCTTCAATTATCTAGGCCAAGAGTCCCAAAACCTTACCTTTCGAAACCATACTTTGAACCTTTCGATACCATACTTCACACCTTTCGAAATCATAATTCAAAACTTTCGAAACTATACTTCAAACCTTTGAAAACCATTTCAAAAGCAATAAATCTTTAGACATCCTACTTTAAAAACACTTTAAGACGTTACCTTAGGAAAACCTTCCATTTAAAACCTTTCAAAAGCATTCAACTTCTTAAAACATAAACCTTTCAAAAACTCTTTGGGTTCAATTTAAAACAAGTGAAAAATCTTCTTTCAAAAACCTTTCGACTTCATTGGAAGCAACCTTTCAACTTTGTCGAAAGCTCTACTTCGAAAGCATTAAAACATAATATTTAAAACAATGGGCCTCTACCTTTAAAACAACTCCTTCAAACGCTTTGGGTTATACTTCAATTAGAAACAACATGGGTAAATCACCTAAGACGAAAGCTTTCTTTCCAAAGCATGTAGAAGCGGCTTTAAAACAAGAAAACCTTTCACCTTTGTCGAAAGTAATGACTTCGAAAGGTTGAGAAAGCGGTAGTAACCTTTCAACAATGTCGAAAGGTTTAAAAACTTTATTTTAATTATTTGACCTAGTCGAAAGCTACCAAGTAGAAAGCTCTTATTTGAAAGAAAAGCAGGCGATTCTTTTGGTTTAAAAACAAACATACTCCAACCCCTTCAGCAACTAATCTTTCTACTAAGTACCCTTCGATCTTGTCCAATTCATTACGCACCCAGAAACTTGATACCATATGCATTAGTTTGACCTTGTTGCAAGCTTTGATACCCTTCGACCTTATAAGAAGGTCTGGGTTAGAAGGTTTGATGCCAAAATCGCTGAAACATTCTAAAAGCATGATTTTCTGGTTTTTAACTTAAAAGAGAAAATTTTCCAAATAACCTGTCTTTGTTTGTCAAATTCTTATTGGTTAGTAAAATACTTTTCAGAAAAGTGCTCCCACTAGTTTCAAAACTAAATAATAGTTTTTTATAATGTGCCCCTTCTCCTTAATTTAATATATAAAACATTTATGTCCCATACCTTAAATAATTTTATATATTCATCAAAGCACTTAGAAAAATCTAGGAAAAATTCCAAAAAATCTATTTTAACGTGCCTTCCAACATATAAAAATTTCAAATCCAAATAATTATTTATTTAGCCGTAAATAATTTGTAACCCATTAAATCATTTTCTTTACTTGAAAATTAATATAAAAACCACATCGATTCAGAAAATTATGAAAATTGGAACCCATATCTATATTATCATTTCTAACCTATATTTAAATTTTCAAGGCATTTGGATGTCATCTAGTAGGGTTTTCATATTAAACATATCAAAAAAATAACATGAACATATATAATCCATCAATAAGTATATAACTTTAATTTTCAAAAACATGGCATATACTTGCAAAATCATTTTAGATCTAATCTTAAAACCGAAAATATAATAATTCGGGATGTAGTAATTATTCACCTTAGTTTTGAGATTAAAAGATGTGAGACTTGATGTTGAATTAGTTGATTAACATCCTTCTCTTGAATCTTAGCTTTAATCTTTCCTTGAGAATGAAAATGGTGGCCGACCTTAGATGTTTTTAGTTTGCTAAAATGAAATGAACGTAAGTTCCATTTCCTAAGGGTTTAGGGTATAAGCCTTTCCTATTTCCCATATTGCCCTTACTCATTTCCTAACACAATAGTTCATGTTATCTAATTTTAATTTGCCCATCAACATGGGACGGCTACCCTTAGTTTAGTCAAATCTCAACATATTAATCTTCACATTATTTTATTTAGTTTAACCAATTGAATATCCTAAATAATGTTATATAAATATGGGGTGTAACAGACTCCCCACCTTAAAGAATATCGTCCTCGAAATTACTATAAGGCGCACGCGAAAAAACAATCAAAGGTAAAACATACCATCAAACAATTTGGGATAAGAGTCTCTAATCCTACTCTCTACCTCCCAAATATAGTCTCTGGCATCATCACTCCACTGAACCTTTACAAATTTGATTGTCTTGTTCCTTAACCTCTTTTCATCTATGGCCACAATCTAGTCAGTTTTCTAATTATAGTCTAGTCCGTCTCTACGACTAAATCTTCTAACACTGTAGGTGCTATAGTGGTTTCAAGTTCTCTAACACACTTTCTAAGATGAGAAATATGGAAAACACCATGGACTCCTGCCCAACTATTTGCTAACTCCATTCTATAAGCGAGTTTCCTGATCCTCTCATCAACACGGAAGGGTCCAAGGACTCTAGGTGCTGACTTTCCTGACATTACAAATCTAATCACACCTTTCATCGGTGAAACCTTAACAAACACGTAGTCTCCAACAAAGAATTCCAAGTCTTTCATCCTTCCATCTGCATAAAATTTTTGCCTAAGCTGAGCTACCTTTATCCTAGCTCAGATCAACTCAATCATCTGTGCGGCTTCTTTCACCAAATCCAGACCAAGAACCAGTCCATCCTCGGTCTCTAACCAACATACGGGAGATTTTCATGGCCTCCTATACAAAACTTCAAATGGTGCCATCTCAATACTAGGATGGTAACTATTTTTATACAAGAACTCGACTAAGTGGAGATGGTCTTCTGATGATCCCTTGAAATCCAATACACAAGCTCTTAACCAATCCTTCAAGACTTCGTTAACTCTTTCCGTTTGCACATCAGTACTCATGTTGAGCTTGGTTCCTAATGCTTCCTATAGACTCTTTTAGAATTCACTAGTAAACAAAGAATCTTTATCACTGACAACACTACTAGGAATTTCATGCAGTCAACCACATTCTTGATAAACAACTTCGCCAGAATTGGTGCCATCCTATTTGACCTGACAGGAATGAAATGGGTGCCCTTGGTCAATCTATTCACTATGACCCATATACTTTCATTTCCTCTATTTGATCTTGGCAACCCATCAATAAAATCCATAGAGTAGAATACCACTTTCGAAACGGAACTTCCAATGGTTGAAGAAATCCACTTGGCTTTCGGTGTTCATCCTTTGCCTGTTGGCAATTCAAGCACTGCTTAACACATAAACCAATGTCCCGCTTCATACCTTCCCAAAAGAAACTTCTCCTCCTATCCTGATACATCTTCGTTCCTCCTGGATGGATAATGAACTTTGAACTATGGGTTTCATCCAAATCTTCTTTCCTCGTGTCTCCTATATTTGAAACACATAACCTTTCTTTCTTTCTCAACCACCCCTTCTAGTCAAGACTGAAATCCTTTAAGTCATCGCTCTCTGTTCCTTCCTTTAACTTAAGGATCCACTCAGCCAAAATTAGATCCTCCTCCTGTTTAGAAGCTATCTTCTCAATCATCACTTGTCGAACTTCTAAACAAGACAATATCGCACTTCCTACACTAGAACCTACCTCGGATCTAAACTGCACCCTACAAGCTGACAATGCTCCCAAATCTTTCTACTCAACAATCATAGCCAATACTGCATTTTGATGTTTCCTGCTAAGTTCATCTGCTACCTTATTCCCTTTTTCGAGTGTGTACTCAATTCCAAAATCGTAGGTAGCAAAAAATTCCAACCATCTCTGCTGCCCCATGTTCATCTCCTTCTGAGAGAACAAGTAATTCAACGACTTATGATCAATATAAAGTTCAGATTGCTCTCCCAAAAGGTAATGCCTCAACACCTTCAAAGCAAATATACCGGCAGCTAACTCCAAATCATTCGTAGGATACCTAAATTCATGTGGTCTGAGCTGTCTAGAAGCATAGGCAATCACTTTACCTCTTTGCATCAACACAGCTCCTAATTCATTTCAACATGCATCAGTATACCACCAAATCTTAATTCCCCTTTGGAACTATCAACACCGATGTATAGGTTAATAAGTGTTTCAAGCTCTAGAATGCTTCCTCACACTTATCAGTCCATAAAAACTTCACATCTTTTCACGTAAGCTTAATTATCGGTGCAGCTATCCATGAAAAATCCTTTATAAACCTTCAATAATATCCGGCCAATCCAAAAATGCACTTTATCTCGGTCAACGCCTCTGGTCTCTTCCAATTATTCACCGCCTCAATCTTAGTTGGATCTATAGACAACCCTTTCTCTGAGGCTACATGACCAAGGAACTTCACTTCCTTCTTCCAAAAATGATACTTCGAAAACTTAGCCTAAAACTGATGCTCCCTCAACGTCTCGAGTACAACTTTAAGTTGAACTTCATGCTCCTTCTTATCCTTAGAGTATATCAAAATATCATCTATGAAGACCAACACAAATCTATCCATGTGCTTTTGAAAAATTCAGTTGATCAGATCTACAAAGAATGCCGACGCATTAGTTAGTTCGAACGACATAACTAACTATTCGTACGATCCATACCTTGTCCTGAATGTCGTCAAAGGAATACTATCCTCTGCCACTCTAAGCTGATGAAATCTAGTCGCTATATCCAGTTGAGAGAATACCTTGGATCCACTTAATTAATCGAACAAAGCGTCAATTCTTGGCAATGGATATCGGTTCTTTATCATCTTATCGTTCAACTTACGATAATCGATACATAGCTTCAATGATCCGTTCGGCTTCTTAGCAAACACTACAGCAGCTCCCTAAGGCAAACTACTCGGTCGAATAACATTCTTGCCTTCCAACTCTACCAACTGCACATTTAACTCACTCATCTCAGTGGGTGTCACCCTGCTTGGTAGGCTACTCACCGGTTCTACTCCAGGTACTAAATCAATCCGAAACTCAATGGATTATTTCGGTGGCAATCCAACTACCGTCTTAAACACATCAGCAAATTCTCTAACCACAAAGACTTGATGCAACTCATCATCCAACTCCATGATACCCAATAAAGAATTCACCTCACAACTAAGGTTCTCTACGGTATAAACTATCTGATCACTACAATTTGGGTGACTAAGTGATATTTTCCTATCGTGGCATCATAGCATCATATTTACCAATCCATTCCAAGGATAATCTCAAACCCTACAAAATCAAACATATGCAAACAGCAACCAAAAGTATGACCTAGCAAGTCGAACTCTAAATGGTCACACCTCATCCCAAGTGTCGCATATCTTCATATCGAATTTGCAACCCTTAAGAAAGTAACTAAATATGTGGGTTCTAGGTTAAGCTTATCTACGAAACATCAAGAAATAAAAGAATGTGATGCACAAATATCAAACAGAACGCTAACAGACATACCATAAATCTGTAGTGAGCCTCCCCAAACAGTCTTCCCTTTCTCCTGCACAACTGGCCTTGAAGTTGTGGGCTCCAATGCATCATCTGTCCCTTTCCATCTCTAGCAGGCTCTTTGCATTGGTTCTTATGATGCCGATCTGATCACAATTAAAGCACCAGATGTTCTTCTTCGCAATCACCTCCTTTCCTTTCTCTTTTCCTTTTCCAGTACGACACCCAACATCATAGTGTCCTTTCTTCTCACATTTATAACAAACCACCTCAATCTTTTCCCTTCTTTTGTATTTCTCCCTTCTGAACATTCTTCTTTTGGAAAAACTTTCTTTTCTGGCCTTTTTCCATCTAAACCTCCTACTTCTCTTCCTCAAACAAGCTAATGCCTTTTTCTGCCCCAGCTCTATTTCTACCACTACATCACTTGGATCTCTTAGGTGTGGCAAGGTCGCTCTTATCAACTCTGGCTTCAAGCCTCTTGTAAACTTCTTATTCTTCTTGATTACCGTATCATCCAAGGCATACTCATACTGGGCCAACTCTTCAAATCTTCTTGCATACTCTAAAACAGACATCTCCCTTGTTCTAGTTTAGCAAACTTCCTAACCAATGCCGACTGTGCCATCACCTACATAAAACTTTCTTGGAACCTTCTCTTAAACTCCGTCCAGGTCATGGTTTTCTCATCAGCACCAGCTACAATAGTATTCCACCAAAACAGAGCAGCTTCCTGAAGCTATCTTTAAGCTAATCTCCTTTTCTGCTCATCATTCAACCTTAAGTCAACAAAAATCCTTCCGCAATGCAACAACCAGTTTTCCACCTCGATCGCATCTTCAGTTCCAATGAACGGCTTCCCTCTAAGCTTGGTATAGTCTCTGCTCAAATTATCATAATGGTTGACCATTGGAGCTTCCTGAACTCCTATTCCAACACCATTCCCTTCGATAACTCCAGATGCAATTCCATCTTGCATTATGTTTACAAAAAACTGATCCATGGCTCCCATATCCACTTAGGGAACCCCAACACCAACATTTTCAGCTTGAGCCTACCCTGGACCTCTTCTAGCATTTGGTCGGGTATTTCAATTAGTGGTGGTGCTCTCTCCTCCAAGATTACCTCTGCCTCTTCTTCCTTCCATATCTGTATTCAAGTCTCATGAGATATAAATGAATAGCCTAACTAAGATAGGAGTCTAGAGACATAGCATATACTTTTATATAATAATTACAAGTATGTTACTATAGCATTATCCCATACCTCGATCTTACCTCTAATTACTAAGGATCGTGTTCTTCAAAAACCATTTTTTATTAAAGTATTTCATAAACCATGCTCTAATACCAAGCTATAACATTCTCTATCTAGAGGCCCAAAACTAAGCGCTACAGATGCTACAGCAAACTATAGTATTAGCTTCCGGCAACTAAATATGGCTATGTTAATGGTATCTATAATATCAGAAGCATCTGAATATGAAACAACACATAAATTTCAAATCAACTTTTCTACATTTCTTTTAAAATAGATATTCCATATTCATTTCACATAATCCCAAATACGTTCCCAAGCACAGATCAAATATATTTATTACAAAATACACCAAGAGCGGTATATGAAGATACCCCTTGGATGATCAAAGTCATATAGTCATAATTGACTTAATACAATTAGAACGGAAATTCAAAAAAAACGTAAAACAAGAACTGCAATCCCTAAATGCTGTCTGTTTTCCTCCTGCATGCCTCTGGTAGCCTTATTCGCCAGCCTACTAGAACCTAAAAAGACTTTAATTACTTAGCCTACTCAAATCAATTTTGAGCACTTGGTAGTTTAAGAAAAAAACATAAACTTCGAGTCAGACATAAAGCCTGGTGTGAATAATACTATACATCTCGGTTTAATATGTTAAGTGAGACCACGCCGCTTAGTCGAATATGTTTCCCTTCACTAACATATATTTAAAACATATCTTTACAAAACCATTTTCCGGCAACCAAAACTGGTTAAACACTGTAAAGCATCATTATGTAGACATACATAAATATTAGGTAATAATGAACTACCTCCTCAAACATATAAGTTTTATTTGGCTAACTTTTAACTTTGGCTGGCTCGGGCCTACCAGACAATATAGAAAGAAATTACCTAACACTTATTAGACACTCCTCTTCTGGATGGTTTGTTCTTAACTATCTGTTAAATACTTTGCTTCTGGACAGTCTGCCCTTAACTATCTATTAAATAATTCATTTCTGGACGATCTGTCCTTAAATTAATCATCTCCTAGGTCTTCTTGATCCTAATGGTTTTTTAGGCTCCCCAATAACCTCTCTGTATACAAACATATATTCCCTTCGGTATGTAATCATAATTTTAGTCTACCAGTGACGAAGCACTACACATAGAAAATTTGGACAATAGTTAGCTGGGGCTAATAGCTAATGTATAGGGTGTGATGCTATATCAGTCCCACTTGGTATTCTAATATCTGAGTCATTTTCACTTAGAGCTACCCTCCCATAATTTTCCTTGAAAACATTTTCAAAATGGTTTAAAACCTTTAAATCAAACTTATACAAGAAAAATATAAAATCTTTATGCTTTACTCAAAATCATATTGTCATATCATATATGTCCTTTACTCAAACCTTAGTTGATGAAATATTTAAACATTTGAAAATACCCCTTTCTAAACCTTTGAAAGAACCTAAGTAAAACTCTTCAATTATCTAGGCCAAGAGGCCCAAAACCTTACCTTTCGAAACAACATTTCAAACCTTTCAAAACGATACTTCAAACCTTTCAAAACCATACTTCAAACCTTTCAAAACTATACTTCAAACCTTTTGAAACTATACTTCAAACCTTTCAAAACCATACTTCAGACCTTTCGAAACCATTAAAACCATTCCTTTTGGAAGCAATAAAACTTTAGACATCCTACTTTAAAAACACTTTGAAACATTGCCATAGAAAAACCTTGGAAAACCTTCCATTAAAAACCTTTCAAAACCAATCAAAAAATAGAACCTTTCGTCCTTGCTGGAAGCTACCTTTCGACTATTTTGAAATCATTCAAAGATTAAAACCTTTAGAAAGCATTCGACTTCTTAAAATATAAAACTTTCGAAAACTCTTTGGGTTCAATATAAAACAAGTGGAAAAATTTCTTTCAAAAATCTTTCAATTTCATTGGAAGCAGCCTTTCGACTTTGTCGAAAGCTCTGCTTCGAAAGCTTTAAAACATAACATTTAAAAAAATGGGCCTCTGCCTTTAAAACAACTCCTTCAAAAGCTTCTGGTTATACTTCAATTAGAAAAAACAAGGGTAAATTATCCAAATGGAAAGCTTTCTTTTGAAAGCATGGAGAAGCGGCTGATTTTAAAACAAGTAAACCTTTTGTCTTTGTCGGAAGCAATGACTTCGAAAAGTTGAGAAAGTGGCAATAACCTTTCGACCTTGTTGGAAGATTTAAAACCTTTATTTTAATTATTTGACCTGGCCAAAAGAAACCAAGTCGAAAGCTCTTATTTAAAAGCAAAGTAGGAGATTCTTTTGGTTTATGAAACAAACATACTCCAACCTTTTTGGCAACTAACCTTTCGACTAAGTACCCTTCGACCTTGTCCAATTCATTACGTACCCAGCAACTTGATATCATATGCATTGGTTTGACCTTGTCGCAAGCTTTGATACCCTACGACTGTTATAAGGTCTTGGTCGGAAGGTTTGATGCCAAAATGGCTTAAACATGCTAAAAGCATGATTTTCTTGTTTTTAACTTAAAAGAGATAATTTTTTCAACTAACCTGCATTTGTTTGTCGAATTCTTATTGGTTAGTAAGATACTTTTTAGAAAAGTGCTTCCACTAATTTAAAAATTAAATAATGATTTTATTTTATAAGGTGCCCCTTCTCCTTATTTTATTTTATAAACCTTAAATAATTTTATATATTCATCAAACACGTAGGAAAAATCTTGAAAAATTTCCAAAAAATCTATTTAACATGTTTTCCAACATATACAATTTTCAAATCCAAATAATTAGTTATTTAGTAGTAAATAATTTATAACCAATTAAATCATTTTCTTCACTTAGAAAATTAATATAAAATCCACATTAACTCAGAAAATTATGAAAATTGAAACCCATTTCTAAAATATCATTTCTGACCTATATTTAAATTTTCAAGGCATTTGGATGTCATCTATTGGGGTTTTAATATCAAACATATCATTAAAACTAACATGAACATATATAATCCATCAACAAGCATATATATATATAACTTTAATTATAAAAAACATGGCATATACTTGCAAAATCATTTCGGATCTAATCTTAACCATAAGATAATGGGATGCAGTAATTATTCACATTAGCTTGGAGATCAAAAGATGTAAGATGTTGAATTAGTTGATTAACTTCCTTCTCTTGAATCCTAGCTTTAATCTTTCCTTGAGAATGAAAATGGTGGCCAGCCTTAGATGTTTTCAGTTTGCTAAAAACGAAATGAATGTAAGTTCCATTTCCTAAAGGTTTAGGGTATAAGCCTCTTCTATTTTCCATATTGCCCTTATCCATTTCCTAACACATTAGTTTATGTTATCTAATTTTAATTTGCACATTAACATGACACGACTACCCTTAGTTTAATCAAATCTTAACCTATTAATCTTCACATTATTTTATTTAATTCAACCAATTGAATATCCTAAATAATATTATAAAAATATGGGGTGTTACAAAAAGACAATAGTTTCTTAGGATAAATGGTTTCCTCTTATAGGAATGCATCTTTTAGTGACCTAGAAACTCTCTCCAATTTTTGGTCAAACTTCCTCTTGAACTTTCTTTCAGTTTTGGTAGTGAAAGGAAGTCCAACTTTGGATAATTTCAATATCATCAATGTATGCAATGAAGAGGACCTGCTTATAACATTGTTCTTTTATTTGAGGGAGGGCTTTTTCTATAAAGAGGAGACTTTCCTTTTAGCATCCTTAATGAAGTCATTCGTGTAGGCAAGTGCAGCCTCCTTACTTTCCAATTTATCCTTTAAGGTTGTAACTTATGCAGCCACTTAAATTCTGGCCTACTCAAGTTCCTTTCCCAAGGATTTTACCTTTTCTTCAACTATTAGTTTTATTTTTCTTTCTTCATCCAAATTAGGGACAAGTTTATCCCTTTCACTAATAACCTCATTCCTCTTTGTTGTAACTTCAAGGATTTGGCCCTCAAATGACCTGACTTTATCTATCAATAATGAAATCTATTCTTTAAAATCTAGGACTACACTAACAGATTCCTGAGAGGCTTGTTGGAGGAAGAACATGTGCTTAGCGACATAAAAAATGAAAAAGAATGGTGAAAAATGATGAATAAAATCCAAAGCTT
This sequence comes from Allium cepa, assembly GCA_030765085.1. Classification (NCBI taxonomy): domain Eukaryota; kingdom Viridiplantae; phylum Streptophyta; class Magnoliopsida; order Asparagales; family Amaryllidaceae; genus Allium; species Allium cepa. Next base: position 323,322,756 of record CM060940.1, on the reverse strand, counting down.
ATATTTATTTTAAAGATATAAAATCTGAATATGCAAAGACATGTATCATAAAAAGTTGTTGGAAATAAATATGGACACGATCTCCGTAAAAGATGAAAAGCTGCAGTGGTATTAAAGAAGCCAAAGACAGAGACTGGACAATCGAACAAACAAAGTTATCAAAATTTATGGGGATAGATTGGGTCAAAACTTCACAGGGAAGGGATTCAACAGGAGGAGGAGACATGCCCAACCATTGATACCAACATTGGAAAGTAGTTGTAGATAAGGGACCCATACTATTTATAGAAGGACTCAGGGTGTTAATAACTTCTGTCTGGTTCGTACCTTTATTTTGAAGATTTTGGTCTTGCAAACTTAAATCAATGGCACTAGAATCTTGGTTATAGTGGCTACATCATTAAACTTTTTAACAATAACATTAAGCATTGGACCTTTTCCAAGCTTGGCCTTTTACTTGGAGAAGGAATTGAAGCATCAAACAGATTGTCAAAATCATTCTTCTGTTTACAACTTTTAATAGCATTAAGGGCATCAGCAATAGAGTCAGCAATAGGTACAGTTTTGGTGGTCACGACCGAGGAGGAGGTTGGAGCTTTTGCGTCCTTTATCTTAGTGACTTGAACGGTAAGATTTGAGCCTATTTTCAAGAAAGAATCATAGGATGTTGATATAAGAAATTCTAGTGGAATCATGCTAAGAAATTACTAAAAGAATCACAATGACTGAGAGAAGTTGGAAGAAAGACATTTTGATTTCCAATAACCAAAGCTTGGTTCCCATAAGCATCCTTCTTAATCACTGGGGTCTCCCCAAGAACTTTGTAAATTTTCAAAATCAAGGAGTATTTTCGAAGATTGACTTTTGTCAAAAGTTTAACCCTGTCCCCTAAAGTATGAGATGCCAAGCTCAAAGCATTGATTGTCTTAGCAATGGAAGAACTCATCTCCTTAGAAACAGACTTTGAAAGAGATTAACAATTATAAATGAACAATAATATTATAGTAGAAATAATAGAGGAAGAGCAACAAGTCTTACTAGAGGTAAAGAAGGACCTCTTGATCCTAGGGTATGACTCTTGATATAAAAGAACTGGGTTTCTTAGTCTTAGTTCTATCAAACAGATTGGTGATTAAGCTCTTAGGATAAGGAAAAGAAAGCGATACAGAGTACCTGTAGGCTATCTTCCAACTTTATCAAGAGTTAGCGGTGAATGGAGAGCTTCAACATCAAGTGTGCGGAGGTCAGCATCCCTGGCAAGTATTTCAGGGCAGCTCAGATAGGAATAAGAATCAGGTGGAAATTGTATCGAACGATTCCAATTTGACCCAAGAGTTGAATAAAGAATTCTGAAAGGGGAAGGTATCTAAGAGTGCCAAATGTGGATTAGAGTAAAAGCAAAGAATCCTTCTGAAGGATTCTTTTCGAATGGGCCAACCACTTTAGCATCTACATTGATAATACAAAACCATTGAAGGATGTATCTACTTTATTTTGAGTAGTTATAGAAGACTAAATGAGTCTGTAATCTCCTTTCTCTAAAGCAGGAGATTTTAGGCGTGCCTGAGGAGAAAAGGTTTTAGAACATTTTTTCTATCCATTTATCTATTAGATAATATCATACAAAAAAATCGGGGAGGTATCATATATTTTATGGAAGTCTAAAGTACTTAAGAAAACATTAAAGAAAAATTGATTCCTTAAATATAGATATAGAAGAATGGATAACTAAATATCGAACTCATAAATAATTGTCAAGTTCATAAGTATTTGATAATTCTTTAAATAGTTGTTGATTTCGTAACTAATTGATGATTATTTAAATAGTTATCAAGTTCGTAACTAGTCGTCGAGTCTTTAACTAGCTGGCGAGCCTATAACTACTTAGCAAATCCTTAGGTAATTATCGAGCCTCTAACTAGTTGGCGAGCCAATAACTAAATGGCAAGTCCCTAGCTAGATGTCAAGTTTCTAATAACTACCGAGCCTCTAAATCGATGGAAAATCTCTAACTATTAGAAATAATGGCCAAGTGTGCATTGAAGTACCAATTTATTAGAGATATGTATTGCAAGCGACACTTGGACTCAAAAACAAAATTCCTAAATCATAAAAGTGTTTAGGTCCAAATCGCAAATCAAGCCCAAGCTATTCATGACTACACAATTCATAAAACCTTAATTCTAAAATTAGAAAACCTTTTCATCCTTAAATCGATCCACAAAGAAAAATAAAAAATCGTACGTAGAATTGAATTTGAATATAGTAGGAATTAAAGCTTCCTTTTGAAAGTTGCGAGAATGAAGAAGAAATTATAATTGTAATTTTGATTTTGTGTCACAGATGAAGTTTTTGGGAAAAGAAAGAGCAAGTAGATATAGAGGAAAAGGGAAACGGCAAGAAGCGTCGATCCTTATTTGAATGAACGAATGAGATTGGAAGCTCCAGAATACCAATAGGCAGTAATATGAAAAGTAGGACTATACTAAAGTATAATGTGCTTCTTCCATGCAAGAGTGGCAAATTTTACTATATAATACAAGTGTCGAGAATCTAAAGGAAACATGTTGAGGTTGAAACTGATAAGAGTTGTAGAGCTCGAAGATAAAAGAGTCATCAAGCATTTAACCAGTAAAAAGAAGTATTGAGTTGATAGTTTTAACAGTATTAAGCCTCTGATACAAAGATAATTACAGAGCTTCTACTCAAGAGTTGAATAGCTTAAGGGATCCAGTAAATGATTAGAGTTATCGAGCTACAACATTTGTCAAGCTTGAAGACGGTAAGGTTGTCAAGCCTTTAGAACCATAGGAGGTGGTATCGAACCCATACAATCATAGGGGTTGTTGAGCATCTAACAGCAAAGGGTTATCGAGCCTCTACAATCATAGGGGTAATTGAGAATCTAACAGCAAAGGGACATCGAGCTTCTACAAGTGTAAGTATTATCAAGCATCTACGCACAACTAATGATGTCAAATTTCTACAAGAAGTGTTGCCAAGTTTCCACAAGCAGAAGAGGTAGCAGACGTCTAAGGTATTACGAGCTTATACATTAGTAATGGATGTTGAACTTTTACAAGCAGCAAAAGATGCCGAACCTCTAAAGACAAGAGTTTGTACAAGGAAGACGTTATTGTTGATCCTCTACAAATTAGTGATGTTGAGTCTCTACAAAGGAAGAATTACCAAGATTGGGCTAATAGAGCTCTCAAATTCCAAGCCAGGACACGTATCAATCATCTTGCATGATTGACACCGATGTGACTCTTCTAATTTTAGATAACATTATTCAGGAGATTTATTTAGATAAATTAAATAGAATAATGTAGAGATTAGAGCAATAAGAGAATTGAGATTTGAAAACTAATTAGGGTCGTGCCTTAACTAATGAACTTATAAGTGTAATTTATAAATTAGAAACTTAAGAGAATAAGGAAAGGGAAAATGGGAATAGCCATACACCGTAACCCTTAAACCCCTTAACTCATTCTCATTCAAATTTTTATAAACCAAAAGCATGGCCAAAGATAGTTGAAGGCCGGCTATAACCCTAAGAAGAAGAGGGGCACAAAATCCATTTAGAGGTTAAGATTCAAGCTAGGATGATTAAAGCAAGAACAAATCTCAAGTTCTTTATCCAAACAAGGTGATCACCTAAACCATCTCATATAAGTCATCTTGAATCTTTTAATTTGGGTTTGAGGTTTAAAACCATATGATTGGATGAATGATGATATGTTTTGATAGATTAAATGGATATATTTGCTTGTTGATGATTTATATAATTTAATATGAAATTTTATGATAGACTTTAGATTAGAAAACTTATCAAATGACATCCAAAAGTATTACGTTTTTGATATATGGTTAAAAATGTTATTTGAAAAGTGGGTTTCAAGTTTCATAATTTTCAAATTAATTGTGGATTTATTATAAATTTATAAGAGAAACAGTAGTTAATTTCGAATTTAAATTATTAAAGGTAACAAAATAATGTTTTAGGGTCTGAAATTTATATATGTTAAAAAACATATTTAATATGAATTATGGTGATTTTGGGGTTTTTGCTAATTGAGTTACTAAATTATTTAGGTTAGAGGACATAAATATTTTATTAAGCAGAAGGGCTTAAGTGTTAAGTTATTTCAAATCCAAATTTAATTTTAGCAGCAAATTCTAAAAAAGGAAATTGATAAAGTTTTCTAAACCAATAAGGTTGAGACAAATATTGATGGTAGGCGAAAAGTATTTTCTTCAGTAAGCAAAAATGCTATTTTTATCCAAATTACATCTTCGCAACTTAACCCTACTGGCTTCGAATTCATACACACCTGCCTATAACCCTTCCAGATCCATTCGGTGCTAATATACATGGTAACATGCTAGTGGTACAAAGTATATTGGACATATGCAAAAGGTAGCAATTGTGTCGAAAGTATGCACGTGTAAGGAGTGAAGTTGTATTTCCAGGAGACTATAAATCTACCATTGATTTAATATCTACGAAAGGGTTTTTCCTTTTGAAAGCCTTCCATGCCCTAGCTGCCACATTAACACTTTTCGCCTTTGTAAGAGGCTGCTTTTATAACTCTTTGAATTAATGAGTTCGAAGGGTGGAGTTTCGAATCGATACACTTCTGCAACTATTGAAGCCGCTTTTCTTTTAACTTATACATGTGAAAGGTTGGGTACCGCTCCATAACTTTCGACATGGTTGAAGTCTCTTATTTAAACCCAAGTACACATGTGGAAGCATGTTGCTATCACCATAAATCTTTTGAAGTGATAGCTTTTGAATGTGTCCCCTTTTATATGCTTTGTAGTTTGTTTTGTTTTCAAACTATGGTTAATTTCGAAAGAGACACTTTTAATTGATTTTAAAGCTATGCCTCCATAACTTTTTACTTGAACCTAATGCTTTCGAAAGGTATTTTTTAAATGTTTTGAAGGGTATATTTTTAAGTGTTTCTAAAGGTATGTTTTAAGTGTTTCAAAAGGCATGTTTTTAAGTGTTTTGAAAGGAATGCTTCCAAGTGTTTGAAAGATATATTTTATGTTTTTCAAAAGGAAGCTCTTCTTCGTAAATAGGTAGGTTAAGAGTATCACCACCTTTAATTAGAAAAATTAATATATGTAAATAAAATATGGATGATACATGGTGTGTATCTTTTGATCAGTTGTCATGAATTTTGTGTTATCATATTCACTTTATAACCCATATGAGCATTTTGGAATGTTAAGGGCCGAATAACAGGCTAGGTTGATTCAATAGTGGATATACATTGAATTATCTCCTATGCGAGTAGAATTGCATCCACGAGGTCACAGACTAGAATATAGGATGCCCAAGACTGATCAAAAGATTATTGGTTTGAACAGGTTCTTAGTAAGCCTATAAAAACTATGATATGAAATTTTTTATTGGTAAGGGCCAACAGGTTCTTAGTGATCCCATGAAAACTTTGTCCGAAACAGGTTGTTGATCGAGATCAATAGGTTCATAGTCAGTCCATGAAAACTATGATATGAGAGATATTATTTTAAAAGTCAATAGGTTCATAGTGACCACATGAAATTTATAATTGGAAAATGTTATTGGTACACACCAATATGTTCTTAGTGATCCCATAAAAATAGTGAAACTGAACAGATAGTCTGTAAGCTAGGAACTAGTTATTAGTCAACCCATGAAAACTAATAGGTTAATGATGACCCTAGAAGCTATAGCATGAGACAAATAGTTAGGTGAATGGGGATGGAAAATCCAGAGCATATTGCATGTTTGCATAACATCATGATATATTTTATTATGTTATGTCTTAACCATTGTGGGTGCAGATGCAGAGTACATGGTTACTATAAATTAGATTAGGATGCTATGAGGGAAAAACTCATTTCGCTAATTGGCATGCTCTCGCTAGATATCTATATGGTTCGAGATGGTAGATTATTATTCACACCAGACAGTTTGTTTGACTCCAAGTTTATGTTTTTCCCCTAACCTCTTAGATGCTCAATTGATTTTGAGCAGTTTGGAAGTTAAGGTTTTCAGGTTCTCCTTTAGATGAATAAGCTTCCGGAGATATGCAGGAAGCAAGTTACCAACAAGGAGTTCTTTCTATTTGATTCTGATGTGTAATTGGATGCAATAGCAAAGTTGTTTAGTCCCCATACTTAGACTCTAATCAACTAAGTGAGCATCTTCATATGTTGCTCTTGACGTATATTGTAATAAATTGTAATTTTCTGAGCATGGCTTACGTATGGGATTATCTAATTAATCTGAACTGCTATTTGTAATGAAATGAAAATTTTTGTTTTAAATTGAGTTCAGAAAATTTTCATATTCATGTGTTTCTGATATATCAATGTATCTAACATTACAATATTCGATCATCGAGAATTAATAACCATGGATAACTGCAGCATCCGTAGCGGTCAGTTTTGAACCTCCGAATGAAGGATGTTACAACCGATATAAATAGGACTCTCTACCATTCAGAGGAGGCGAATCACTTTCTTTCTCTGCTTTTCATTTACAAGTTGTAAACCCTAAATTAATTTGGGGATTTCTAGAGCCGACAGTAATTCTCGGACTTTTCAAAAATAAGGACATTAAACTTTGCATAGCATATTTCCCTTGTACATGCATAACTGACTATTGTTGGACAACAGACATGCATATGACAATGACCTTGAACTTGGTGAACACAAATGGACTTAGATTTACATATATTATGCTTGCATAAGGCTACTTCAGCACTTATTCAAATTAGCCTTAGCCTATCTTGCATATTAAGTTAGTAAAGAAATTTGCTAACAGAACTGTATTCTACATAAAGTATTTGGTCATAATGATGCATCTTGTAATAAGTCGGTTACAAAAGCATGGCAACTAAAGAGATAAAGTAAGCAGAAGACACAAGTTTATCACTGTCCCGTAAGGAGGCCGCCTCTCCTTTTATACATGCGGACTTACAGCACAATCAAGAAGATAATACTAATACAAATAATGAGCAATCTAATACGGGTGAAACTGGCAGTAAATGAAACTTTGTTCAACCTTCCATTTCCCCCAGTATTGTACTTAAAATACTTTCTCCGTGTTGGAGACCGCTGAAGAGGATCAACCATCAAATAAAATGCAGCCTGAATCAAAGGAGTCCTAACTTGGAAAACATTCATCTGAAAAAGGTGAGACTATGTTAGTACATCCTAAAGAGGTCCAACCATCAACGACACAAGAATTTGTTTTAGTAAAAGATCTGAGATTCAGAAAGCAGTGATCATTCAAGAAATCAAATTGCAACAAAAATTCAAGAAATTGGAAGTTCAATCAACGTATAAAAAGAATGCTTCCCCCATGCTTTCGGCAAACCCTGACTACAAATAAAGCATGATACCATGACAAAACTCAAAATTTCTATTGCCGCTCCTCCTAAAAGAGCTACAAGGAGCACTACAACTCGTAATGAATGCTATGACTTGGAACATTAGAGGTATGAATGTCGATGCTAAAAGCAATCAAGCATTCACGCTTCTAACATCTCACAGGCTAAAATGTTAAGCTTCGTTAAGAATAAATTAAGTACACATAGTATTCATAACTTGAAGATAAGATTTCCAAACTGGAGAGTATTACATACAATGGAACTGGTAGTAAAGGCAAGATATTGGTTCTCATGACATTTGGCATTCTTACTTTGCCTGAACAACATATTACGCAGCTCACGACTAACAAAGGTGGCTTTCAAATTAAATGTACTTTTGTATATGTAAGCAACTCCTTTCCAAAGCGATAGAGATTATAGGATCTACTGTGTCTTGATGCTTCAACGATTAAGTTGTCATGGATCACAATAGGGGATTTTTAATAATGCTCATAACCCGAAGGATAAAAAGCAAGGTTTGCCTATCTCTTTTACCTGTTTAATTAGTTTTTAAAAATTGCCTCCTTAAATGGGTTTGGTTGAATTTTATATGCAGTAGTGTAAATACACCTAGAGACAAAGGGGTATTGCAACAAACATAGACAAAGTGCTGGTGAATTATGAGTTTATGTTCCTACAATTCATCACTATAGCGATTCCTTCGACACTTAGCGACCACATCTCATAAGATTCAGAAAAGGGTGCCATTTAGATATGCAAACAATTGGTATCATATGCAAGGATACAATTAGTGCATTATGGAAGGATTTAATATAGAAGCTTGGGGAAAGCATTATTACAAATTCATATACAAATTAAATACAGTAAAGAATAAATTAAAGGCATGTAATATGTTAAGAGAAAAAGAAAATCGAATCAACAAATTGTAGGAAGAATTCAATAATGTATTCTACTAATGTGATCAGGGTCCAGAAAATGAAAAAAATCTTTGAACACATGTATCAAACAAGTCTAAAATTAAATGACTAAACTCAAAAGCAGCAAGATCTTCTTAGGAAGCAGAGTAAAGTGATGTGGCTACAAAAAGGTGACACAAATTCAATGTTTTTTATGAAAAAATATTTATGCACGGACATAGAAACAAAATTCATGCTTTACTAGATGCACAAGGAAACTATATTTATAATGGGGATAAAATCAAAGAAGACACAATTTCTATTATGAATGCCTCTTTAATGGAGATCAAAACTTTGTTTTCCTCACTGTTCATACAAGAAGGAAAGTAAATAATAGTGGAAAAGAGTACTTATTTTTAGTAATTTTTCTAGAAGAGGCCAAATTAGCATTATTTTCTATTGATGATTCCAAGAGCCCAGGAGCTAATAGTTTTTCTTCAAATTTTATAAGCTACATTAGGACCTGCTGCAGCAAGGAATTATGGAGGTGGTATCAGAAATATTTCAAATGTAAAAACTAGCAAAGGACCTAAATCACAACTTCATAACTTTAGTCCACAAAAAAGAGAAGCCCCAACTTATTTTGGATTATAGACCAGTTTCATGTGCTAATGTTTTGGACAAAACTGTTGCCAAAATTTTGTATCACAGGATTAAAGATTGCTTGCCTTTTTTAATTGTAGAAAATCAACCCTCCTTCATACCATAAAGAAATATTTGGGAGAATATCTTATTGGCTCATGAGCAAGTTAGGCATTTCACTAAAAAGGTGAAGACAAAATGTTCATCAAAATTGATCTACAAAAAGCTTATGATATAGTGAACCGTAAATTTGTATGTCACATGTTATACTCTATGGGGTTTCCATAAATCAATTATTGAACTTATCTATGACTGTTTTTCAACACCCACTTTCTATATAATGGTTGAGGGCAGGCCATAAGTTTTAACTGAGTTTAATAGGGGTTTAAGGTAGGGTGATCCTTTATCTCCCGATTTATTTTGTATAGCGAATGGAATATTTATCGTTATTTATGGAGGAGGTCGTCATGGAAGGTAAATTACAGCCTATGTCTAATTTAAAGCCTATCATAACACACCTTTTATATGCCGTTGATGTTATGATATTTCTTTCTGCCACAATCGAAAATGCTACATGAACGACATTTTCAACAAGGTAGAACAAAATCATGGGACTAAAAATCAGTTAAACAAAATCAAGGGTGTTCTAGAGTAATGGTGCAGGCCAAAAAGAAGAAATATCTAATATTTTACAAATTACAGAGGAGCAATTACCTGTAAAGTATCTTGGTGTCCTATTGACATCAGATTACATACATATAGCACATTATGTACCCCTGATTAATAGGATTGGTAACAAGTTAGAAGGGTGGAACGTCAACTTGCTATCAATAGTAGCGAGAGCAGTCAAAGCACAGTTACACCAATTATCATTTATTAACCGTTGATATATCACAGTCTAGTTTTGATAATCAAAAAAGTTGATAAAAAGTGTGCAATTTTTTTGGAGTGGTAAATTGCATAAAATTTCATGGGATGAACTATCTAGACCAAAATTAGGTGACTGGGATCAAGGAAATTTTCGTATCTCAAAAATACAACTAGGATTAAGTAGTTCGGAAATTTCATTACTAGAGAATGTTTACGGTCAAGATGGATGAAGGCAAAATACTTAAAAACTTAAAATTTTGGGTGATGCGGATCAGCAATAATACTAGGGTAGGATGAAACATATTTTAAGGCAGAGAGAAACTTTTTGCGAACAGATGAATAGAGTGCTTGTAAATTGGGAAAATATGTCATTATGGTTGATCCATGGATTAATCACAAATCATTAGTAGATTTGATAGGATGGAGTAGCATATACATAGGCAACTGTGCAGAGCATTCAATGATTTACATTAGTCAAAATCATTGCTACATCCTGAACTCCTACCAAAAACTAGCTATTAATCAAGTCAAAATTGCTTCAGACGGACCAAAAGATTATTGGTAGATAATGCACAATGATAAATTTATATTTTCCAAAGTCTAGAATACAGTAAGGTAACATGCAAAGGAAAAACATGAAATCAAATTAGTATGGCACAAAACTACTGCAAAGAAAATCTCCAACATGGCATATAAAGCATGCTTGGAACAACTAGCTACTGTGGATCGATTGACAATTTGGGATTTACAACATAATATGAACGGTAAGTTATGCAATAACCATACCAAAAATCATGAATATCTCTTTTAAAAAAATTTATGCAGCACTTATCTTTGGGACTCGATCATTAAAAAGTTGCAACTTCGACCAATAAATGATGTGAATTTGCAGCAGAGAATTGTTGGATTATTGACCAATTTCCAATGCCTTTCGTCTCATATGATAAGGCACTTAAAGCAACTTCAACAACAATCGACCATATTTGGAAGGAGAAGAATCGACATAAATTCGAACAGAAATGTTGCTCAATAGATCAATGACTCAAAATAATAGAGATCGATGTCAGACTGCAAATTAAGCAAGATGGATTGTATAATTGAAGCACAAAAGAAGAACGAGAATTGTTGAGGAAATGGGGTGTTCAGCTGAATGATGCTGATAATACGACGTAGGGATTTAGGTTATAATGTTTTAGGTCGAGCAGATAGCTTTGTCAAAGCAGTGAAGTTATTGAGTTACGGCCGATTGAGGTATGATGTATTTTCTGATTTGTATTCGGGATGTATTGTATATGGGTTGTACAAAACAGAGATGGTCGTGCTCTTTATCCTTATTACACTAATAAGGTTTTGTAAGGAGATGAATTCTATATTGGTTTCTATGCATTATTAAAATGAATTTGTATTAACAAATGCTATTTGTAATATTTTTTGGATTTTACAAAATGGCTAACATGTACATAATGTTGCATTTTTTTATGTGTGTACATGCAAAAATCAATCGTTTATGAAAATGTGAATGAGTCTAAGTTAGTAAAATTTGTAAATTTGTGTTATGCTCATGTAAGAAGGAACAATTTGAATAGATGCTTTTGTTTCGTGGAGTACGCGATAATACTTTTTAGAAGCACATAGTTAAGGCAATGTAAATAATACATATCATCTAAAAGTATAATGTATCAAACTTAGTACAAATGGCCAAAAGTATTCAATATCAAATCAATGTAAAATAGGCGCACACATATATAAGCATAGTATTAAACCATAAAAAATACTCAACTTTGGTACACGTGCAGGTGAAGAGCAGGAATAATAAAGTGACATGCTTAAACTCATTAATAACCAAATATCTCTTAGCACATGCTTCTCCATGAAAACATTGTATTGGAATGGAAACTAAAATGACAGGGGAAAACTGATGTACTCAACTCATAGGCACCGCCTTATTAAAGTGGATGGTAAATGTCATTAGTATAAGATTGTTAAATTTAATATTTAGTGAAATGAAATCATATAAAGCATAAAAAAAACTGATTACAAAAAAACACCTTGTTCTTTAAATATTAACTGTCAATCACTTCCAAATTTAGCGATATGAACACTCACTTTTAAAATGGATGAAATTTAACTGAATTGTAAGGGTGCTTCTCCTTAGGTAATATTATAAAGTCAAAGAAAATACCATCAAAGTCACACATAATTGAAAGTACAATTATAACCAAAACCAAAACTTTTTAATGCAAAAAAATGAATATGCAAATCAATATTACCTAATTCAACTAAGAATATAATGACCTCTGCATTTAGTTTCTATTAAATAATTCTTTTAGCAGTAATGAATAGTAAAGTTTAAGAAAGAAAGAAGCAAATCTCAAAGATGTGTTTTCATCCTGTTGTTACAATAAAAAACCAATTTTTCTAATAAAAATTGCGTGCTCACATCATGCTAAGAACTTATCCATATTAGCATATGAAAGGTGAAAATGGATTAATTTTTATTGCTTTCAGTAACATTACAAAGAGCTGCACAAAATACAGTCCAAGCAATAATAGGCCGTACGTATCTAAAAAATAGTAAACTACAACTATGTACAACAAATTTCCAAGCTGCTTGAAACCACACCTAACGACGTAATATCCTACCATCGCCAAATATCCTCAAAAAAAGCCCATTACATCACTTTTTTTCCATGCTTGTGAGATGATAAACATTTTGTAGAGGCTACTATAATATTACGTTTCTAGTAACTGCTCCTATCGTCACTCTTCCACTGACATTTGCTGTCGCAACCCATTCACTATATCTAAACATTGTCGTCGATGATTTCACCGGGACACTTCGTAATAATTTACCGTACTTCTAGAAACTCTGTTGAAGCAAAATGAGATAACAAACTGATTTGAAATGAAAAATTATTTGCTGAAACTATAGAGGAAACTCAACCTTGAATAGGCCAAAAAAATAGTATTCGACAGAACTTATTCTAGTGAGAAAGGATCATATCAATATACGATTTGGAGCTGACAAATGATTTAACTGTGAATTGATTACGTAGAAATCATACTCGATTTATAAGAAAGAGAATTGACAGCGATCAGAGTTTCTTCTTACTTCTTTTGTATTGACTTAATTCAATGACCAGGGTATTTTTATCCGAAACCTCTTGGAAGATAACGAAAAAATCATTTCGCAAACCATAAAAAGAATCAAGCATGAGCTAAGCATATAAAACCTCTCGTGAAAAAAAAAAATGTACATATGTTCTAAAGTTGATGACATGAAATATCATAGTTCTACGGCAAGTTTGTACTATGCATTTGCCTTTGCTGTCCTCTTAATTTGCAAAGTTTTGTTTGCAACTCAAGTAAGATGGAAAGTGTCGACCCGATGGAACAGAAAGATATTAACCTTATTATTTATTACATAGCATATCTATAGTTAAATGGAAAATTATAAACATTGAATGAACTTTTTGCCTTGATAGGATAATGACATAGTTAAGGTAGACTACTTAGATATCCAGTTTGCACATAATAAAATCCATTCATTAAGCAAGCATCACATTGCCATCCATTTAAACCATATATACAATCTGCTTCATAAAAACTATAATATAATACTTATGTTTATATAAACTTCATGGCTTCATCATCATCTATCTATGGGTGCATAAAGCTTGCATTTAAGTGAGTTTTCGGCGGTGCAAGTTATATGTAGTTTTACCTTAAAAAGACTGATGATGATACTTGGTTTATAACCAAGCGTCCAAAAAACCAAATTCAATGACAAATTCGAAGACAGTAGGACTATGTAATCAAACTGAACTTTGCATATATACCAATGGACAATGTTATGGAGTCCGTAAATGTGAATCAAACACTATATGTAAACTTAAACTTCTGAGGAAAGATGTATTGAAATAATGCTATGTATTTTTCAGTGTTCGAAGTAAATTATAATACTTTTTAAGCTTAAATATCGTATAGATCTTCAAACCAAATGACAAACCAATGCTAAATAATTTTTTTGAGTACTTTTTATATGTTGATTGAATATTGAAGCTTTATTTATACGTTTATTAATGAAGCCTACCATGCCAAACAGACATTCTATGTAACAAACAAAACAAAAACAGGAAAACATACTTGGAATCGGAGGGTAAAATCATATCGATCCTGTCAGAAGCATCAGGAAGCAGAAGATACTAATGGCCGTAACATTTGCTTCATTGGGCAAAGGTGAAGTACCTCTAATAAACAGTAATATTAATGGATTGTTGCATAATTAGACAGTCGAATTAATCATCCGAAAAGTAAATTCAAATTTAAATCGACAATTTTTTTTGATTTAGAACAAAATTAAACCTATAAAACAGTAGCATGCGGTTTACTCATGTCGTTATCAGCATTATCAACCTTATTTCAATTTCCTCAATCGAATCCCCAAAATCATCTGAAAAGAATAAATTAAAACAGTTGAACTAAAAAGAACAAATCTTAACCAATAATTCAAAATATTACTGACGTGAAGGAAGAAGAGAGGGGAAGCCAACCTACTGCACTTTCGAGGTCCGGTCCTTGCCAGTTCAAAGCCGGTTGTCTCACGTATTGAAGATTTGGAAGGTGGATCGAATGAGTTTTGTGAAGTGAGCAGACAAAATAGGGGAAAAGACAAATTTGTTGGAAGGGAGCAAAACACACGCGCAATTGAACAGATCAAAAATGTGCGTATGAATATTGCCTTTTTTCCATTATTTTCCGCCATTAAATTCATCCTGCGGTTATTGCACGTAGGAGGGAAAGCAACGCACGTTATGGATGAGAACGTCAAAGCATATCGTGTCCACTACCCAGTTTTTGGAATTTACGCTGATATCCAACGGCACCTATTATATAAAATAATTACAACACAGATATAGCATAGTAAAGGCAGTACAGATAATACAGGATAATAAAAACAGAAAATATAACACACAGATTTATCCAGGTTCGACAAAGCCCTGCCTACGTGCTGCCCTCAATATTTCTACTAGAAATTAAGTAGTCCGACGGTTACACACGTAAACTTGCGACACCCGCTATCGACTAACCTTAATTCTACGCTCAAAAGCCTACCACAACTCAGCCACTGAGTTGCAAATTCTCGAACTACATCACCATAGTTCGTACACTAGTCACACGACTAGAAAGTACAATGTTTAAAATAGAAAAATAAAAATTAAAGACAAATTAAAATCAAAAATCCTAATTTTAAATTATATTAAAGTCTTTATTAAAAAACAAGGCAGACCCTTTTATTTCTTTTATTTCGTTCCTCTACTTTGCTCTGTAAAATGTCGGCCTTGTTCCTTTTGTTTGTGAAAGAATGTCGGCTTCCTGATTGTTCGTCCCTCTTCAAAAAAAATTAGGGCTTTTGGAAAAATTGAAGTTGTCGTCTTCAATTGCTCGATCGAATGATGATTTACATGCTTCCTTTGTCGATCGATGCTCTCTTCTCTTAGCACATGGCTTCTCTAATTTGGATCTAGTTCGTCTTCAGTGGTATGTGAATTATTCTTTTTGCTTTACTGGTTGATATGCTTGAACTCGATCCTGATTCGAGTCGAATGATTATTCATTTTTCGCTTGTACTCGAATGAATTATTGCGCCGATGATGTTATGGTTTATATAGGGTTCGAACCCCTTGATTTTCGTTCGTTCTGATAATTCCTTGGCCGTATGATTTTGATTGAATGTTGACGATGATTTCTGACTTTGTCAATTTTGTATATTTGTTTACTTGATAATCACGGCGTTGATCTCTTTTGTGGCCACCACGGCTTCGATTTCTGACTTGTTCAATTCGTATATATTTTTCTTTCTTGGTACTCACGGCTCTAACTTGATTTTGAACCGTGGCTTGACATTTGACTCTGCAAAGAAATGTTCGACATTACATTGTCCACAGTTTTATATGTTGGTGACTTCGGTTATGCTTTGACCTGTAGTTGTCTTCGACTGCAAACTTGTGATAACCCGGAATTCTAGACATCTGTAATTGATAAAATAATTGGGTTAATTAATAGAATACTGAATTGTAGATTTAACAGATGAATCTAATCAAGGAAATAATTATATTTGTAATTGTATTGTGTATATATACATAGATTTTAAATAGAATTATTATATACAAGTTGAAATTGTATTTGTTTAAATATACGTATATATAAAACTGATCTAAAATTTGATTTGAATTTGGATATTTAAATTTAAATTAAAAGGATAGATATCTATATCTTAAATCATACCTTAGTTTTTAAAATGTATCTTTATTTTTATTAAGAACATAAGTTATTTGTATTATTTTCTTCCTAAAGATATTTATTTATATAAATTAGAATATGTATGTATAAATTAGAAAATTAATTACAAAAGCTTTATAAATAGATAAATTATACATAATTACAAATGTAAGTATAGGAATGTATCTAATTATAAGTGTAAATGAATTATAAATTGTAATTGAAAAATATTAACTAAAATCTAAAAGCTTAAATTTATAGAAAGATAAATACATTATATACATGTAAATATTACATAAATACATAAATATGGCTTAAATAAATTAATGGAAGCCAAGTATAACACTTGTAAGTATATTAAAAGGGGTTAAAGACATTTGTAAAGGTAAATGCATATGTGTAAGCTAATTAACAACTAAAAAGGACAAATGTCAACATTTCTTTTTGATGATTAAAATTAAAAAAAATGATGAAAGAAGGAATTTGCTTCCACTTTCAGCTGAATTCTTTTCTCCACTTCAACCAAAATCTAAATTGGAATCAAAAGAAGAAGTGAAATCTGAAATCAAAGCTCAAAGAAATAAGACCTGAAAACTAAATCTGAGACAAGAGATTTCAAAATCAAAACCTGTCATTTAAGCCTGCAACAATATGTATTTTCAAGTGCAACCTGAAGTAAATCAAAACTCACAAAAGTTTCCAGTTCAAAGAGGACCTGGTTTCGAATTTTTTCAAAGCACCCAGTTTAAAAGAATGAAAGCAAATTCAGCTTCAAGTTTCCAGTTTTTTTTTCAAGCTCTGTTCAACTGCTTTAGCTTCCCTGCCACCATATCAGTGAGTAAACTTTCACCCTTTGTCTAGATCTACCTATTTAAACAATGCATGTGGTGAATACTTGTATTATTGATGGTGAAGTGTTCGTAGGAATGATTGAATAATACTTATATATGTTAAGATGAGTACTGTGTGTAAACCAACTTTCTAAAGCCCAAATCTGGTGGTATAATTCAATTGCAAGTTATGGATCTTTATAGAAGTTAGGTAATAAAGTTAGTATGAGTATATAGATGTGAATGTTTTAATAGTAAGTAGAATTTTGCTTGTGCATAGCTGTGAATCTGCACATATATATAAGCCTCTGTTCATATTCACAGACTCAAACTCACTGGGAAAAAAATTAATATTTTCCTATTCAATCGAATTCAAGTTATGACCTCTAAAGAAGATATGTTTGTATCATTGCAGTATCATTTAAAAAAAAAATTCAGGTGTGTTCATTGAATAAATATTTCGAAAATTTAATATTACAGTAGAATCTCTTTGTATAACAAGAAAATTAATAAGCACTATTTCAAGTTTGGATTTTAAAAACTGAATCACTTGAGTAAATAATGAATTATGATACATGAATCAGGATTTATAGTGTTGAGTATGTCGAGATTCATCAGGTTGAATGAATTTGGGCAAAATGGCAAATTCTTGAGGCTGGGTTGATTTGAAGGCGAGATACTTGACGCGGAGAAGGAGTGGGGCATGAAGAACTCGAGAAAAATATCGCTGGAATTTCTAAGTGCTCATGGACGAAGGGCGATCGGATATTAGGGTTTAAGGGATCTTCGATTGGCCTTGGGTTTCGATTCGAATTGCGAAGCAAGGGGAAAAAGAGGAATCTGCGCGTGTGGGGGAAATGATGCAGAAGAAGGAGGCAGGCCTTCTGACGAAGTTTGAAGGTGTACGGAGGTAAGAATGGTCGGAGCTAGGTGATTGGAGTGTATCTGTGCATTTCCAGTAGGGGCCGAAGCTTGTTTTTTTAAAAAAGGGCTGTTCATCGAGGTTTGAGTTGTTGGATGGGGTGAGATGATCATGCGTGATTAGCGGTGATTATCGGCGGCCTGGCGGGGAGTTTGGGTTGAGCGTGCACGGATATATGTGCATGCACGAATGTATGGTTTCCAGGTGGTTGAAGAAAAGAAGATAAGGGAGTGGGAGAAGAAAGTAGAGGAAGAAAGATTTTGTCTTGGGCCTGAGAAATGGGTCGAACTAAAAGAAAAGTAGAATTTGTTGATGCAAGTTTAAAATCGGGATCACGAAGGCGTAACAAACGAGTTTGCCAAGTAGAATTCTTTAACCAATTCTTTGATGTTGAATGTTCTCCTAAGTGTCATATGGTTAGGGTAATAAGTAAATAAATTATGTTCAACAAGTGTGGATTAATTAAGTTATATATCATTATTTAATTTAGTTCTTGAATCTGTTTAGATTAAATTGATGATGTAATTTGGTCAATGTTAAGATAAATGTTTTAAACTTTTAAGTAATTAAGTCTTAAGTAATTATAATGATAATAAATTTATTTCAACGATTAATTTAAAATAAATAAATAAAAGGGGGATGGAATTAGGTAAAAATAATTAATCAGGATTAAGCGATTATTTTGTTTGTGTGAATTAAATTTATTAAAAATTGGTGTGACTAGCATATCTATCTTATAGATTAATTACTGGTTGTCATTTAATAAAGGATTGATTAATTTAAGAAATTAACGAGAGTTAGTTAATTTATGAGTATGATTAATTGAGGAATAATTAATCAATATAAGTGCTTATTAGGTAATTAATTAAATAATTATTTAAGAATCATTGTGAAAGATGTGATGGATAGAGGTTGATTAATTTATGTAATTAATTGAGAGTTAATTACTTATTGTGATTAATGTAGATGGAAATTAATTAAGGCTTAGTTAATTAATTTGTGTTATTAATTAAAGGGAATTACTTAATGTATTAAAGAATGATTAATCAAGGGTGATTAAACGAGATGAATAACTAAAGGATTAATTAATTAAGGGGTTAATTAATGTTAATAATTGAGAATAATTAATAAATGTGAATAATCAAGGTTGATTAACGAATGTGTCAAATTAATTAAAGGCTGAATACTGAATGTTATTAGAAAGGATAATTAAGGAATGATTAATTAATGGTTTTTAATTAATTATTGTTAGGTAAGCAAGATTAAAAATGATTTAAGGAATAAAATTTGATTTAATTAGTAATGGTGACTAATTAATCTTGCTTATGAATGATTGACTGATATTTCGGACATGAAATGTTGTGATATAATACGTTTGTCTTGAATAGCGATTATGTGATTAACGGTCGCTGATGAATTGCAGTGTAATAAGTGACATTTTGTATTTTAAAGGTTTAATTGTGTTTTTGAATAACATGGGGTCAGATGATTTTGAATTCGAAGAGACCGAGGTCGGGTATTAGTTAATACCCGAAACCACTTCGATTCTTATAGATTGATATGTGAAATAAATTGGTTGATATGGAATGATTTAAGTAAATTCGACCTTTTAATCTAGGTGGGGAACTTAGAAATTGATGTGTGATGTAAGTAATGTCTATAGCAGCTTGTGAAGTTGAAATTTGATATAAGTTAACCCCGGGTTATATATATGTATTATATGTTCTTGTAATTCATGCTAGATGGGTTTACTCACGCTGGTTTCCAGCCTGACCCGGGTGTTACTTTGATGTAATGTGTGACGCCCCACCTCTATACCCACGCTAGACAAGAACACTACGATGTAATGCTGTCAACCAGCACAGAGAATAAGGCTATTGAGGAGCGACCATCCGTGTAATTGCTTTGCGTGAGCATCGATATGTCAGATAGTATAACATGCATTTCTTTACCAAGAGGGAAATCCGACATACCGACACAAACTCAAAGCTACTACACAGTGGCTATAATATCTTCAGAAACAAATATAGAAATAAACACAAACATAAATCAGTCACAGACAATTCATATCACAAAGGCGGAAATAGATATGAATATTACACTAGGAAGTGTACATCAGAGTAGTGGTCTAAAAAGATCCACAATATCACAAAAGAATAGTTACACGAACTACACAAAAGAATAAGTATACATTATGGAGTCTATATCTCAAGTGTATACAACAAAATAAACTACTAATCTAAGTAGTTAGGCAAAAGTCAAGGAGGTAATTCCGGATGTAAAGTCAACCAGAAGCACCTGTAACATCTCGGTCTGACCCGAGTATTATTTAATAAGAAAATAATAAACGGATCAGTCTAACTATAAATATCAGATGAAACGATATAGAGTAAGAGATATGACTAAACACATAATAATCACAATGCCAAGCTGTGATATATATAAGTAATTGAAAATCAACAAGAGATTAATCAATATCACTAAATCTACACAAGAATCAAAGAAATGTCATACTCCTTATTTCGTTCATCAAACCACAAATATTGACGATTATATCAATGTCAATCACAAAAGTCAATGACACACAAATTCACCAATGCACAAATATTGATAGAACTTATCAATAGAAATCACGAAAATTGGTGAAACACAAATTCTAGAAATCATCTCAAGAAATCCAAAAATCACAAAAAGGGGGAAGGCCTATCACAAACGGGAGCATAAATCTCACCAACACGTGTATCACAAACGGAACGCTAATTCCATGGTTGCTAACCATCACAAATTGAGCCGAAGCTCCACAAACGGCCCGAAGACCATGGGTTGCTACCCCACCAATTTGAGTCGAAACTCCACAAAACGGGGTTTAGTCTCCCTCGCAAACAAAGAGACATCGCACATTACTAGTCTAAATCACAAAGATGATCGTCATGATCAACGAGAAGTGTCAATCACACTAAGTTAGTAAATATATGAGTTTAGCTTCATGTCCCATAACCACTTGCTTAACTTAAATATTTACGAACCAATTGTAGATCTCCACTAGAAAATTGTCACAAGAGATTCAATCGAACAAGTCCAAGAATTAACCGACGAAGTAAACGCAAGCGTTTCATACCACTTGTTTTACTAAGTCGTTTAATTAGATTTCTCATACGAGTGAGGTAAAGGTTTGTATATACTAATAGATTGGAAATCGGTTTGAGAAAACGAGCTTTGTTATAAAATAGTGTAGAAATCATTTGAAGAAAGAGTTTTGACATTTACTACTAGTATAGAAAACCTTTATATTTTTAAAGTGACAAATCACAAAGAAGATTGTAGGAACAATCAATCACTAAAATTCACATTTGAAGGCGTGAATAGAATCCAAAGAAATCGATACCGAATCCATCGAAATGGATATTCCAAGAATTGCCGAAGAAAATAAGTCATCAAGGTCAATAACAAATGATAACAACAAATAGGGAAATAACACAAATCGATTAAAGTTGGAAATTCAGACAACTAGGCAAAATAGGCATAGTTGGCAAATAGCAGCTGGTCGGTCAACCGGGCTACCTGAGTCGGCTGACCGAACAGGGTTTGGAAGTGCTCGGGGCACCAGGTCGGTCGACCGGCCCAGGGGCTCGGTCGGCCGAAGCCTGTGACCGGCACTTCCAAACAGAGGCAGGAAGTGCCTGGGTAGCAGGTCGGTCGACCGGACCCTGAGCTCGGTCGGCCGAACCTGTTGCCAGCACTCCCCTGCCCTATTTTGGATGAGGTGCAAATCTCGATCAAATTGCATTCGCTCGAGCAACGGCGCTAAGGGTTTATGCCAATCGACTACCCGGCCCTATAAGCTCTTCGATGCACAATCAAAAACACATTCAAACATCAAAGCTATGATTTTTAAAGAATTGAACCCAAAACACCAAAAATTGGAATATTCACAAAAGCAATCCAAATCAAAATCAAATGCACATGAATAAGTGTTAGGAATTCATACCTAACAATCGAAGATAATTATAAGCATAGATGTGAGATAAAAATCTCACCTTTGAACCCAAACGATTGAAAAAGAAGCTTAGAAACAAAGGAGAATCAACCACTCTTCAAATCCAACTTAAGAAGCTTGATTCTAAGCTAAAAAGAGAAACATTTCCTAAATTAGGTTTAGGAATTTTCTGAAATCAAAGAGAGAATGAGTTGGGGAAGAAGAAGAGAAGGCTTACCAATGGGTTCACTTGAGTTTGGAGCAAGAAGATGGATTTGCTAATGGAAAATAGGGCTTAGGATTTCCTAATTCTTTTTCTCTTCCTCCATTTTTGATGAAGCTTGAATGTATTAGGAAATTATGAAGTAATGAAGAGGAGAGGGGGTTGGAACTGAGCTAGTAAGTGGGGTTATTGGGCTCAGCCCAAACCAAAGCCCTAAGTGAAAAGTGGCAAAAATCAACTTTCTCCAAACATATCGAAGCTTACACTTAAAAAGGTCGCAAACGGCATTTTGAACTCAATGGAAGGGGTCCCGAGTCCTAATTCGACTGTTTGCAAAAAGTAGCTTTTCGGATCAAAATCCGACGAACGATAATATATTTAAATAAAATATTTAAATATAAAAATCGATAAATTTGCGGGTTGTTACAGACTCCCCTCCTTAAAGAAATTGCGTCCTCGCAATAATTAAGAAGAAAATAAAGAGTAACAACCATAAAAGCATATCAACACAAGAGAAAATTTGAATCAAGAAGTCCACCATAAAGAGCACGAAGGAGTAAATCCGAAAGTTTTCGTTCGATGAATTCTCAAGATTTCTCAAGAGCAATCCTTAGGATTTGAGAACCATTGAACTCTCACAAGAAGAACATCTTTATTCCGAAGGCGCTCAACCTCCGAAGCAATGATGCGAATGGAATGTTGCTCATAAATCAAATCTGGTGAAACTTCAATTTCCTCAATAACACCGGGATCAAGAATAAAAACCGGAATCCCTAAGGCATTTCCGTAGTTAAAAGATGCAGAAACGTCAAGAATAGCAGAAAATTGAGCCAGTGCAACGGCGTAGTACAGAAACGGTACGCCCGAGAAACTAGAAACTCAAATAATTTGGGACATCAGCGTAGTACAAAAACGGTACGCCAAATGAACCAAAGCCCGAATAATTTCGGAACACCGACGTAGTACAAAAACGGTACGTCCAATGAACCAATAAACCGGAACAACGATGTAGTATAATAATGGTACACCCATTGATCCAGATAAGATGGAACATCGATGTAGTATAATAACAATACATCCGATGAACCGAACACCATAAAAGAACATCGGACGCTAGTCCATAAAAGAGATGAGATGAATCTCAATAAAACGAAGTACATCAAAACGCCCGATGAACTTGGTAAGAAGGTAATTCCATTCAGACATCGTCAAAGAATCAACACCTTGTTGCCTACGACAAAACATATTGGCAACATGATTTCCCCTTCGGGAATAGAAAGAATATCAAGATCATAAGATGTCAGGAACTCGAGTCAACATGAAGTTCCTTATGAGAAAATAAATATTCCAAAGATTTATGATCAAGGTGGAGAACAAATTTCTTCCCCAAAAATGGTGATACCAAATTTTAAAAGTAAAAACAATAGCCGCGAGCACTAGATCATGAGTGACATATCTAGTCTCGATAAGCTATAATGATTTAGAAGCACAAGTGATAGCACGTTCTCCTTTGCAAGAGAATGACATCCAAACCAATACGACTAGTATCGGTACAAATAGCAAAGTCTTGGTTCCCCTTCAGGAATCACAAGAATAAGAGTATCGAGGGGAAGAGTTCTTTTAAATAATCCTCTTTCCCGAAAAGTTAAAACTTTCAAAATTACATTTTTATTTTTATGTAATAATCTTTCTACAAAAATTTACATTTTTACAAGTCAATATATCGTGTCTGACTGTCTCATCAAAGCGTTTAGGAGATTCCTATCGATAACGTTGATCAAGCGCATCGACCAGAATTCTTAAAACACTAAATGGGCAATACAATCACAAAATCATATTCTATAGGATAAGTAAGTTTCTCAAAAACTTCTAAGAATATTCTTTGTTCGTTTTAAGAACAAAGAAATCCAGTTATACCTGTAAATAAATCTTATGAAAAAGATTTTGCAAAATTTTAGATTGCTATTTTCATCCAAAAATCAATAAACACAAGTCTCATCGAAATATTCATAGAATATTCGATTTATAAAATGGATGAAATAAGCTGGACAAACTGAATGACATAATAATTCATTCATAGGAATCATAACAAGTACGGAATGCGGTAAGTGGAATGCTAACTTCCGCAACTCGTAGCAAATGAAAACTGGTGGTAAGGTCAAACTGAAAAGACCTTAGCACCACACAAAAGATTACTTAGGTGATAATCCTAAGACAAGCTCAAAGATTCCGGAAAATTCACAACTACCCAAATGAGAGAAATAACGCTCTACTCAACATGTGAGCTTAAAGAATAAAATGATGCCATCAATTTTTAATTCAAAATCATAAAGATAAAACAGAAATCTGCTTAACAGATTGAAAATGTCAAAGACGAATAATCCACTCGAGAAAATAGGATATAGGCTTCATTATGATTAAGCCAATCCTATCGCACAAATCAATTCCGGAGCCTAAGTAAAAGAATATCGGCTCGGAAAGAAAAATCACATAAAATAATTTCGACATCAATAGAAAGCAAATTGAGTGTTGCGGATCTACCATCCGGATTCGCAATTCTCATGGAAGACATCAAGCCCAAAATTGTTTAAAGGGAAAGAATCAACAAGTTCTTTTGATATAAAATAGTGAGGTGGAACCCATATCAAAAAGAACACGAACAAGATAATCACAAAGCAAATGTCATCAAGGATTGAATGAGAAATACTTTGACCATGAGAAGAGTTGTTAGGGGCTTGCAGCTCTCCTTCTCTCTTGCTTGGAAGCTTAGGACATGAAGATAAAAGATGACCCAAACCTTTGCAATAACGACAAAAGAGGGGTTTCGGGCACTCCCTTGCATAGTGGTCTGTGAAACCACAATTATAGCATCGTCCATGACTAGAGGTAGGTGCTTTTGCTACCGGGGTTTCTTGCCTCCCTTTCTTGTTGGGAATGGGGCCTTTGAATTTAATAGGCCTCTTCATGTTGTTGTTGAAGTTTTGTTGGGCACGCACAACTTCAACATCACCTTCTCTATCGGCCTCTTCAAGACGAAGAGCGATATCAATAAGCCGATCAAATGAAACCTCAAGTTTCAGGAGTAATGGCATCTTAAGATTCTTATTCAAGCCATAGACAAATCTCTGATTTTTCTTCAATGGGG
Organism: Allium cepa; assembly: GCA_030765085.1. Lineage (NCBI taxonomy): Eukaryota > Viridiplantae > Streptophyta > Magnoliopsida > Asparagales > Amaryllidaceae > Allium > Allium cepa. Next base: position 323,297,576 of record CM060940.1, on the reverse strand, counting down.
TGTTGATGTATTCAACCCCGTATTTGGACAGAAATTCGAAAGATGCGACATAGTCTGTCACAGAAGATTCTCCTTGAACAAGGTCGATAAAACGCCGGGCCAAAGTTACTTTTTCATCCTCCGGCACAAATTTCAATTCGAATCTTCCTCGGAATTGCTCCCAAGTAAGATCCGCTTCAATGATTTCGAAAACCAAGAGCTCATACCAATCTAATGCTCTTTCTTGGAGCATGCTAGAAGCCACTTGGACTCGATGTAGATCAATAAGATTCATGTGAGAAAAGATGCGATCGCATGATTTGAGCCAAGCTTGAATTTCAATAACACTCTCGGATCCCCTGAATGGCCTTCCACCTAAATCGGTGTAGTCTCTGCACAAGCGTGCAAAACCGGATCTAGGATGAGTAGGCTCTGGATTGGGACCGGCTGCTTGAGCGTTCTTTACTAGATCAAGAAGCTGCTGGGCCGACATAAATACTCCATCCTGGGGAGTAGCACTAGATTGACCGGCGCTGGGACGGCCTGGTCTAACCATTTCTCTTCTTTAAGAAAGAAAGAAAGAAAGAAGAGGAAAAAGTTATTCTCAAAATAAATATCAAGCAATCTTGATAGACAAAACAAGGAATCATAAGGAAAATAGGATGAATCGGTACGAAGACTCGAATTAAATCCTAAAGCACGACTCCTAAGATGGACTTAGGACGATGATCCTTGTTAAATTATTCTACATTGTTCCGAAGTTTGGCTCTGATACCAAGCTGTGACGCCCCACCTCTATACCCACGCTAGACAAGAACACTACGATGTAATGCTGTCAACTAGCACGGAGAATAAGGCTGTTGAGGAGCGACCATCCGTGTAATTGCTTTGCGCGAGCATCGATATGTCAGATAGTATAACATGCATTTCTTTACCAAGAGGGAAATCCGACATACCGACACAAACTCAAAGCTACTACACAGTGGCTATAATATCTTCAGAAACAAATATAGAAATAAACATAAACATAAATCAGTCACAGACAATTCATATCACAAAGGCGGAAATAGATATGAATATTACACTAGGAAGTGTACATCAGAGTAGTGGTCTAAAAAGATCCACAATATCACAAAAGAATAGTTACACGAACTACACAAAAGAATAAGTATACATTATGGAGTCTATATCTCAAGTGTATACAACAAAATAAACTACTAATCTAAGTAGTTAGCCAAAAGTCAAGGAGGTAATTCCGGATGTAAAGTCAACCAGAAGCACCTGTAACATCTCGGTCTGACCCGAGTATTATTTAATAAGAAAATAATAAACGGATCAGTCTAACTATAAATATCAGATGAAACGATATAGAGTAAGAGATATGACTAAACACATAAAAATCACAATGCCAAGCTGTGATATATATAAGTAATTGAAAATCAACAATAGATTAATCAATATCACAAAATCTACACAAGAATCAAAGAAATGTCATACTCCTTATTTCGTTCATCAAACCACAAATATTGACTATTATATCAATGTCAATCACAAAAGTCAATGACACACAAATTCACCAATGCACAAATATTGATAGAACTTATCAATAGAAATCACGAAAATTGGTGAAATACAAATTCTAGAAATCATCTCAAGAAATCCAAAAATCACAAAAGGGGGGAAGGCCTATCACGAACGGGAGCATAAAGCTCACCAACACGTGTATCACAAACGGAACGCTAATTCCATGGTTGCTAACCATCACAAATTGAGCCGAAGCTCCACAAACGGCCCGAAGACCATGGGTTGCTACCCCACCAATTTGAGTCGAAACTCCACAAAACGGGGTTTAGTCTCCCTCGCAAACAAAGAGACATCGCACATTGCTAGTCTAAATCACAAAGATGATCGTCATGATCAACGAGAAGTGTCAATCACACTAAGTTAGTAAATATATGAGTTTAGCTTCATGTCCCATAACCACTTGCTTAACTTAAATATTTACGAACCAATTGTAGATCTCCACTAGAAAATTGTCACAAGAGATTCAATCGAACAAGTCCAAGAATTAACCGACGAAGTAAACGCAAGCGTTTCATACCACTTGTTTTACTAAGTCGTTTAATTAGATTTCTCATACGAGTGAGGTAAAGGTTTGTATATACTAATAGATTGGAAATCGGTTTGAGAAAACGAGCTTTGTTATAAAATAGTGTAGAAATCATTTGAAGAAAGAGTTTTGACATTTACTACTAGTATAGAAAACCTTTATATTTTTAAAGTGACAAATCACAAAGAAGATTGTAGGAACAATCAATCACTAAAATTCACATTTGAAGGCGTGAATAGAATCCAAAGAAATCGATACCGAATCCATCGAAATGGATATTCCAAGAATTGCCGAAGAAAATAAGTCATCAAGGTCAATAACAAATGATAACAACAAATAGGGAAATAACACAAATCGATTAAAGTTGGAAATTCAGACAACTAGGCAAAATAGGCATAGTTGGCAAATAGCAGCAGGTCGGTCAACCGGGCTACTTGAGTCGGCTGACCGAACAGGGTTTGGAAGTGCTCGGGGCACCAGGTCGGTCGACCGGCCCAGGGGCTCGGTCGGCCGAAGCCTGTAACCGGCACTTCCAAACAGAGGCAGGAAGTGCCTGGGTAGCAGGTCGGTCGACCGGACCCTGAGCTCGGTCGGCCGAACCTGTTGCCAGCACTCCCTTGCCCTATTTTGGATGAGGTGCAAATCTCGATCAAATTGCATTCGCTCGAGCAACGACGCTAAGGGTTTATGCCAATCGACTACCCGGCCCTATAAGCTCTTCGATGCACAATCAAAAACACATTCAAACATCAAAGCTATGATTTTTAAAGAATTGAACCCAAAACACCAAAAATTGGAATATTCACAAAAGCAATCCAAATCAAAATCAAATGCACATGAATAAGTGTTAGGAATTCATACCTAACAATCGAAGATAATTATAAGCATAGATGTGAGATAAAAATCTCACCTTTGAACCCAAACGATTGAAAAAGAAGCTTAGAAACAAAGGAGAATCAACCACTCTTCAAATCCAACTCAAGAAGCTTGATTCTAAACTAAAAAGAGAAACATTTCCTAAATTAGGTTTAGTAATTTTCTGAAATCAAAGAGAGAATGAGTTGGGGAAGAAGAAGAGAAGGCTTACCAATGGGTTCACTTGAGTTTGGAGCAAGAAGATGGATTTGCTAATGGAAAATAGGGCTTAGGATTTCCTAATTCCTTTTCTCTTCCCCCATTTTTGATGAAGCTTGAATGTATTAGGAAATTATGAAGTAATGAAGAGGAGAGGGGGTTGGAACTGAGCTAGTAAGTGGGGTTATTGGGCTCAGCCCAAACCAAAGCCCTAAGTGAAAAGTGGCAAAAATCAACTTTCTCCAAACATATCGAAGCTTACACTTAAAAAGGTCGCAAACGGCATTTTGAACTCAATGGAAGGGGTCCCGAGTCCTAATTCGACTGTTTGCAAAAAGTAGCTTTTCGGACCAAAATCCGACGAACGATAAAATATTTAAATATATAATTCGATAAATATGCGGGTTGTTACATAATGCTCGGGTCAGACCGAGTATTATAGATTTCAAGGTAAGGACGTTCTGGAGCTCAGGAGGCGAGCTGGAAGGAAGGAATGTATGGAGCATACCCACTAAATATTATTGTTGCATATCTAGGACATGTTGATTCATATGTGACCAGTGTTGTATATGTTGTAACTCTGATATATATTAATGTGTAATTTGACAAGTACAGTTTTCTTTGTATAACTATTATTTATGTGATATTATATTTTGATCCGCTGCGAATGTGAGGTTTCTATGTCTTGTTTCTGTTTTCTTCTTCTTTCTTTTCTCTTCTTTTCACTAACTATCTGGAATTTTCGGGATCGAAATTTCCGGGTCGTGACATTTGGTATCAGAGCCGAAGGTTAAGCGAGAACCTTGGCTCTGGTGGGATTACTCATTAAAGATAGGGTAAGTGGTACCCTATAATGAGTTGAGTGTATAAATATGAGAGTGCGTACTTGTTATTTTCTTATATAAAGGTTTTTAAAATGATTTCAAAAGTAAATGAATCTTATATAAGAAATAGATTATCTATTATATTAAGAAAATTGGTTGTAGTATTAATTTAACTAAAAGTAATAGTAAGAATTAAGTGGTAATAGAATTACAACCAAATTGAAATTAAATTAAAGACAAGTTTGAAATGGATTCAAACTGAAATTAAATTTCGAAGTTAGGGAAAATTTCAAAATAAGATGATTGTTTTTTAATAAAAAAATAGAATGCTTTAAGGAAGTAACCATTTAAAGAGAGAAACTTGTAAATTTGTAAGGATGTAAATTAAAGTGGGTTTCCAACTGTGAATTTCTAAATTTTAAATCTGAACGTTTGAAATTGTTTTCAAAGTGTTAAAGGAAATAATATTATTTAATACATTTGTATGAAATGGTCCTATTTCAAACAAGAGTTGTTTGAAAAGAAATTTGTTTTGAATTAAAAACCAAAGGTGGTTTAAAATTTTAAAGTATAACTTGGTATGTAAAGAAAATTAATATGTATATATGTGGATATACATAATATCAAAGTTGGTTAAATAAACTCTGAATATTGAGTTTTGAATTTGGAATAAGATGTGATACCCAAGTGATAAGTTTTGAACTTATAAGTGAAAAAAAAATATTAATGTGAAGTTTAGAATTTTGAAATTTGAAATGGAGAATTCAAGTTTGAGTAAGGTTAAACGGGATTGATTGAATTTAACTCGGAGGAAGTTAAATAAGTTTGAATGAACAATCTGATTTGGAAATTTCAAGATGAAATTGAGATTTAATTTGGGGAGTTAAATGGTTAATCTGAATTGGGAGTTTGTGTGATCTCAAAATGGGTTTGAGATCTGGAAATTGTAAATTGATGGATGTTTTAAGATGAATTAGATGATATCATCCTATTGTTGTTAAAAATCTTTAAGTTGTGAATTAGATTTGTTTAAATAATGAGAAATGGAGTATGGTAATCCATTGTTGGGATAAAAAGGTAAATTGATTTAAAGAAATTAAATCAACATTTGAAGTATTAACTCGAATTTATATAATTCGAGATGATTTAAATTTGAAATTTGAAATTAGTTCAAATTGAATTTGATTTGAATTGATATAAATTGTGATTGTATATGTATGAGTATAAAATTCAAATGGAAATTTGAATTGGATTAATTTGAAACAATTTGGAATTGAAGTGGATTCAATTTGAAATTAGTCCGAATTGATTTGAATAATTCAGAATTGTAATTAAAGTTGAATAAGTTTTAAATTCAAATGGAATTTGAATTGAATTTGAGAAGAAATCAAGAATAATTCAACTTGATTTGGAAAAGGAGTTTGAAATTGAGATTAGTTCAAACTGGAGTTGAAATGAATTAAAGCTGGAACTAATTCAATTGAAATTTATTTGAATTTGTAGAATTTGAGATCAAGGTTGAATAAAGTTAAATTTGAAAAGAAACTTAGATTAATTCAACTTCAATTGGGGTTGAATCAATTTCAATAGAAATTGAAGTTATTTAAATTGGAGTTAAGTCAATTTAAATGAAAGTGGAATTTAAATTGAATTGATTGGGAATTGAACAGTTTTGACTCTGGACTATTTTTAATATAAATTGTTTTAATATAAACTTATTTTCCAAGCTATTCATTATAGAAACAACCTTTCTTTTAAAAGCCAAACTATCTTATATTTGGTTTACAATTATTTTTGAAACTGTTTAACAATTTTCCAACTGTTTTATAAACTAATTATTATCTTACTATTATTTGCAATTATCTAAAAATTTCTATAATTATTTTAACTATTTTCTAATTATTTTACACCTATTTTACAAACTAGTAATTATTTTCCAACTACTTATCTATTTTTAAAATTTTCAAGCTATTTTCTTAATAAAATGGTCGGAGTTCAAACTGTTATTGGTTAAATTCCCAATCGATATAAGAATAGAGGTGATAATCCAAATAGATTGAAGCAATTGTGAGTAAGTGAATGAAAATCAAAGTGAATGTGAATAGAAATGGAATTAATTTGGCTAATAACCAATAAAGATAAATACGTAGGGTGTACGTATGTTATTCTGTTCGCATAGTAATGTGATCCAGATTCGAGCACAGAATCTCGAGATAATTTTATCGATCCGAGTGGGATTTTTCACTCGATTTTTGACGGCGAACCTGGATATGGATTGTTGATTGGTTCTGGATATTCTCTATCATAGTTAGGCTATGAAAGGAGAATGACGGTTTCTGATCAAGAAACCAGATCTGTGTCCGCAACAGAAAGTCGGGTGGACGATACTAGTTCGGAACTGAAATTGTGTGATCGAGTGGGCGATCAGATTGGTATAGCGTACGGATGATATGTGTACATCATACGAATTTGAATGAAATTGATATTGAAAAGAGTAATCAAATTTGAATATTTGATTTTGAATAAACAAAGTTATACATCTTTGTTATATAAGATAAAAATCCCCTTGATGAATCTTTTACCGGAAAAAAATGGTTTTTGGAGGTGTTTGAAGTATAAAGGAGTTTATACAAGTTTGAAATGATCCAAAGTTTTAAAAAAATTATATATTTATATCTGTATATATATATGTGTGTAAAGGATCATATGAGGATTTTGGAAAAAGGTTTTGGGAACCTATGGATTTGGAAAGGCTTTTGATTTTTGGGTAAAATCAATATTATATTTGGAAAGCCTAGTTTGAGAATTATCGATTTTGGGATAATCGATTTTGTATAAAGGAGCTTTGAATGAGATCATACTAGGTGTATGATTTAAAGATACTATATATATAGTAGAAAATGTTTTGATGATGGCTCTGGGGAAAAAGGCGCTCCCTTGAAATGGACTTCTCAGGAGTACCACCGGGTGGTGCTGCCTTGAACCCCAAGATGGGGTTCTAAAGTTGATCCTGTGAGGAGTCCGGACAAAACTAGTTCCTGAGGATTATTGGGTAGCGAAAGTCGAGGGCGCTGATGCCTACAGGGGCATTTGGGTTATGCTGTGACGACAGTGTAACTCGATGTCACTGCGATCTATTGTGGGGACCATAGCGAAAATCGTGTAGAGGATGAGTGTCAACGGTCTACACTTGATTTTGTCGGGAACGCAATGCAACATCGGTAGACTGCGATCTATGGTCAAGTGGAGTGGAGAAGTTTCATTCTTTTGGCAGCGAAATTCAAGCGCGTTGATGCCTACAGTTATATGGGTTTTTGCTGTGATAGCTACGCAACCCCAGTTGTAGCTGCGATCTGTAGCGGGTTCCATGGTGTAATCGAGGGGCGCGGAGGCCTACAGTTATCTGTGGATTTTGTCGGGATGGCAACGTAACCATCGGGTTAACTGCGAACATGGATGGGGGTGATGATTTCCATAGCATTCTCACCAAAGATATTTCCTCGATTTCAAAATGCTTTCAATATTTTCAATAAAATTATTTTTCAAGTATTTTCACTAAGTGTTGAAAACGGGTCTGCTAAGTACTTATAGATTTTCAGTTGTACGCCTGATCAACGTATGGCCGAATTTCTGTAAGAACACGGATGGACTTATTGAAACATCGAGTTATAAAAATTATTTTTGTAAAACTATTTGGCAGTATTACAGATTTTAAAAGTGTTTTAAAAATGATCAAAGAATATTTTAACTGGTTTTAAAATATTTAATAAATTCTGGCTTCATTCCTTTTCGAGGACGAAAAGATTTAAAAGGGGGGAGGAATGTGATAACCCGGAATTCTAGTCATCTGTAATTGATAAAATAATTGGGTTAATTAATAGAATACTGAATTGTAGATTTAACAGATGAATCTAATCAAGGAAATAATTATATTTGTAATTGTATTGTGTATATATACATAGATTTTAAATAGAATTATTATATACAAGTTGAAATTGTATTTGTTTAAATATATGTATATATAAAACTGATCTAAAATTTGATTTGAATTTGGATATTTAAATTTAAATTAAAAGGATAGATATCTATATCTTAAATCATACCTTAGTTTTTAAAATGTATCTTTATTTTTATTAAGAACATAAGTTATTTGTATTATTTTCTTCCTAAAGAAATTTATTTATATAAATTAGAATATGTATGTATAAATTAGAAAATTAATTACAAAAGCTTTATAAATAAATAATTATACATAATTACAAATGTAAGTATAGGAATGTATCTAATTATAAGTGTAAATGAATTATAAATTGTAATTGACAAATATTAACTAAAATCTAAAAGCTTAAATTTATAGAAAGATAAATACATTATATACATGTAAATATTACATAAATACATAAATATGGCTTAAATAAATTAATGGAAGGCAAGTATAACACTTGCAAGTATATAAAAAGGGGTTAAAGACATTTGTAAAGGTAAATGCATATGTGTAAGCTAATTAACAACTATAAAGGACAAATGTCAACATTTCTTTTTGATGATTAAAATAAAAAAAATGATGAAAGAAGGAATTTGCTTCCACTTTCAGCTGAATTCTTTTCTCCACTTCAACCAAAATCTTAATTGGAATCAAAAGAAGAAGTGAAATCTGAAATCAAAGCTCAAAGAAATAAGACCTGAAAACTAAATCTGAGACAAGAGATTTCAAAATCAAAACCTGTCATTTAAGCCTGCAACAATATGTATTTTCAAGTGCAACCTGAAGTAAATCAAGACTCACAAAAGTTTCCAGTTCAAAGAGGACCTGGTTTCGAATTTTTTCAAAGCACCCAGTTTAAAAGAATGAAAGCAAATTCAGCTTCGAGTTTCCAGTTTTTTTTTCAAGCTCTGTTCAACTGCTTTAGCTTCCCTGCCACCATATCAGTGAGTAAACTTTCACCCTTTGTCTAGATCTACCTATTTAAACAATGCATGTGGTGAATACTTGTATTATTGATGGTGAAGTGTTCGTAGGAATGATTGAATATTACTTATATATGTTAAGATGAGTACTATGTGTAAACCAACTTTCTAAAGCCCAAATCTGGTGGTATAATTCAATTGCAAGTTATGGATCTTTATAAAAGTTAGGTAATAAAGTTAGTATGAGTATATAGATGTGAATGTTTTAATAGTAAGTAAAATTTTGCTTGTGCATAGTTGTGAATCTGCACATATATGTAAGCCTCTGTTCATATTCACAGACTCAAACTCACTGGGAAATTTTTTTAATATTTTCCTATTCAATCGAATTCAAGTTATGACCTCTAAAGAAGATATGTTTGTATCATTGCGGTATCATTTAAAAAAAAATAATAGATTTAGGTGTGTTCATTGAATAAATATTTCGAAAATTTAATATTACAGTAGAATCTCTTTGTATAACAAGAAAATTAATAAGCACCATTTCAAGTTTGGATTTTAAAAACTGAATCACTTGAGTAAATAATGAATTATGATACATGAATCAGGATTTATAGTGTTGGGTATGTCGAGATTCATCAGGTTGAATGAATTTGGGCAAAATGGCAAATTCTTGAGGCTGGGTTGATTTGAAGGCGAGATACTTGACGCAGAGAAGGAGTGGGGAATGAAGAACTCGAGAAAAATATCGCTGGAATTTCTAAGTGCTCATGGACGAAGGGCGGTCGGATATTAGGGTTTAAGGGATCTTCGATTGGCCTTGGGTTTCGAGTCGAATTGCGAAGCAAGGGGAAAAAGAGGAATCTGCGCGTGTGGGGGAAATGATGCAGAAGAAGGAGGCAGGCCTTCTGACGAAGTTTGAAGGTGTACGGAGTTAAGAATGGTCGGAGCTAGGTGATTGGAGTGTATCTGTGCATTTTCAGTAGGCGTCGAAGCTTGTTTTTTTAAAAAGGGCTGTTCATCGAGGTTTGAGTTGTTGGATGGGGTGAGATGATCATACGTGATTAGTGGTGATTATCGGCGGCCTGGCAGGGAGTTTGGGTTGAGCGTGCACGGATATATGTGCATGCACGAATGTATGGTTTCCAGGTGGTTGAAGAAAAGAAGATAAGGGAGTGGGAGAAGAAAGTAGAGGAAGGAAGATTTTGTCTTGGGCCTGAGAAATGGGCCGAACTAAAAGAAAAGTAGAATTTGTTGATGCAAGTTTAAAATCGAGATCACGAAGGCGTAACAAACGAGTTTGTCAAGTAGAATTCTTTAACCAATTCTTTGATATTGAATGTTCTCCTAAGTGTCATATGGTTAGGGTAATAAGTAAATAAATTATGTTCAACAAGTGTGGATTAATTAAGTTATATATCATTATTTAATTTAGTTCTTGAATCTGTTTAGATTAAATTGATGATGTAATTTGGTCAATGTTAAGATAAATGTTTTAAACTTTTAAGTAATTAAGTCTTAAGTAATTATAATGATAATATATTAATTTCAACGATTAATTTAAAATAAATAAATAAAAGGGGGATGGAATTAGGTAAAAATAATTAACCAGGATTAAGCGATTATTTTGTTTGTGTGAATTAAATTTATTAAAAATTGGTGTGACTAGCATATCTATCTTATAGATTAATTACTGGTTGTCATTTAATAAAGGATTGATTAATTTAAGAAATTAATGAGAGTTAGTTAATTTATGAGTATGATTAATTGAGGAATAATTAATCAATATAAGTGCTTATAAGGTAATTAATTAAATAATTATTTAAGAATCATTGTGAAAGATGTGATGGATAGAGGTTAATTAATTTATGTAATTAATTGAGAGTTAATTACTTATTGTGATTAATGTAGATGGAAATTAATAAAGGATTAGTTAATTAATTTGTGTTATTAATTAAAGGGAATTACTTAATGTATTAAAGAATGATTAATCAAGGGCGATTAATCGAGATGAATAACTAAAGGATTAATTGATTAATTAAGGGGTTAATTAATGTTAATAATTGAGAATAATTACTAAATGTGAATAATCAAGGTTGATTAATGAATGTGTCAAATTAATTAAAGGCTAAATACTGAATGTTATTAGAAAGGATAATTAAGGAATGATTAATTAATGGTTTGTAATTAATTATTGTTAGGTAAGCAAGATTAAAAATGATTTAAGGAATAAAATTTGATTTAATTAGTAATGGTGACTAATTAATCTTGCTTATGAATGATTGACTGATATTTCAGACATGAAATGTTGTGATATAATACGTTTGTCTTGAACAGCGATTATGTGATTAACGGTCGCTTGAGGAATTGCAGTGTAATAAGTGACATTTTGTATTTTAAAGGTTTTATTGTGTTTTTGAATAACATGGGGTCATATGATTTTGAATTCGAAGAGACCGAGGTCGGGTATTAGTTAATACCCGAAACCACTTCGATTCTTATAGATTGATATGTGAAATAAATTGGTTGATATGGAATGATTTAAGTAAATTCGACCTTTTAATCTAGGTAGGGAACTTAGAAATTGATGTGTGATGTAAGTAATGTCTATAGCAACTTGTGAAGTTGAAATTTGATATAAGTTAACCCCGGGTTATATATATATATTATATGTTCTTGTAATTCATGCTAGATGGGTTTACTCACGCTGGTTTCCAGCCTGACCCGGGTGTTACTTTGATGTAATGCTCGGGTCAGACCGGGTATTACAGATTTCCAGGTAAGGACGTTCTGAAGCTCAGGAGGCGAGCTGGAAGGCGGGAACGTATGGAGCATACCCGCTGAGTATTATTGTTGCATATCTAGGACATGTTGATTCATATGTGACCAGTGTTGTATATGTTGTAACTCTGATATATATTAAAGTGTAATTTGACAAGTACAGTTTCTTTTGTATAACTATTATTTATGTGATATTATATTTTGATCCGCTGCGAATGTGAGGTTTCTATGTCTTGTTTCTGTTTTCTTCTTCTTTCTTTTCTCTTCTTTTCACTAACTATCTAGAATTTTCGGGATCGAAATTTCCGGGTCGTGACAAAACTTGATTTTGTGAAAACTATTTTGAGATTAGAACTTTACTTTCATTTTTATGATGACTTCGGCCTTGACACTGCTTCTACATCGGTTTTTGATATCACTAACTTTGGTCATTTTTGAAAATTCTTTCTTGATTTTGTCTCGGCCTGTACTTGTGCATTGCATACATGTGTGTTCATCCCTGTAGCTTAACCCGATGCTTGAATGCATTGTTCACCTGTATTACTCTGGGTTAATGCTGTTGACTTTGGTTTTGATTTGCTATTACCTGACTTTGATTCTCTGACATTTTTTTGAAAATTGACTTTGGTTATTTGAATTGATTTCTGGAATTTGGCATGTCTATTCATTGAACTGTGTTTTCATTGTTGCCATATATGTGAACATCCACTTATGTACTTGCATATGTATGTATGATGTGTTATTCACGTTGTTGCTTCATTGTTGCTTTGCACTTGTAGTCATGTCTGCTGTAACGACCCGTATTTTACGTGTCGACAAAATCATAAAATAGTTGCTTTAAGTCGTATTGTTGATAAGTTGTTCAGAGTAAGTTATTGGGTACTTAAGTCGTGTAGGAATTGGCTTGAGTAAAGCTTAGGTCGGTGGGTAAATGAGTCGTTCATACAACTTAGGGATGTTGCCGACTTAAGGAAGGTAAGTGTTGAATTAGGGAGTCAGAGTTTTGAGTCGTGACCGACTTATAGAGGACCGACTCATAGGTGTTGCCAAGTTAGTGGGTTAGCGAGTCAAGAGAGGCAACGGTTTACAATTTTGGACGAGTCATGGAGTAGCCGACTCATAGTAGGACCGACTCAGAGATTTGTGGAAGTAACGACCTAAGGGTTGCCGAGTTATAGCTTAAGTCGTAGGCGAGTTAACAGTTTAAGGGGAAGTGACCGACTCAAGGGGAGAGCAACGACCTATAGAAGGACCGACTTAAAGCTTAGCAGTGTGTTTGTGTGTATAGTTGAGTCGTCATACGACTTAGGACTTGGGAGTGTTAGCAGCTGTGTGTTAAGTCGTTGGTCATAGGTCGGTTAGAGCTTAGGTCGGCCATAAGAGTGAGTGGTTGAGTCGGCAGGAAGGGATAAGTCGTTAGGCCGTATTGGTTGGATTGTTGAGTCGGCTATTGTTAGGTCGTTAGGGGTGTTGAGTCGTGTCTGGGGTGAGTCGCGTACAGGTTAGACGTGAGGCCCTGAGTTTTGTTGAGTCGGCATGATGATGAGTCGGGGACGACTCAAGGGGTGGGTCGGCAACGACCTAAGGGGCGACGACTCATAGTGGTTTCAGCCTATAAATAGAGGGGTTTGGCTCACTTTTTGGCACCGGTTTTTGAAGCGACGAAGTGCTGCCATTTTGGGAACTCGACTACAACATTTCTTCATCTTCTTTTCTCTATTCCAATCTAATTCTAACATCCATCCAAGATCGAAGATTGAGATTGAAGATCCAAGAGACAAAGTTGAAGATCTTCATCCAACGAAGCTAGATTTCATCGTTTTAAGCGAGATTTCGCTGGATCAAGCCTTGATCTTCGCTGTCCAGATCTGAAGTGTTTAGTTTTTGAGGTGTTTAGGTGATTTGGTGAGTGGTAGTTATCTCTCACGCGGACCCAAAGGAGTATATTGGATTGGTGGTTTGTTGGAGTGTTGTAGATAGTGATTTTGTGCATTTTCCTTAGATCCAAGTATAGATCCATTGTTGCGAAGATGTTTATCTATGCAAGTTCATTTATTAAGTTATAGAAACAAAACCCATGTTTTATATTTGATAGATCTATGCTTAAAACTATGATTTCATGTATGTTAGACTTATGCTCATTTATTTACGAAATTGCCACTATAGTTAATATTGCTTATTAGATCTTGTTTGAATGCTTGAATGTTTGGATGTATGATTGATTAGATTGTTTCAAGTTAGCAAATGGTTGATTTGGAACAAGATGGTTGGAGATGATTCAAAAGCTAAGTGGAAAGGCTCTTGAATGGTGAAAGCTGCCGGTGACATATGAAGCGGATGTGGAAGCTCATATGGATGGATTCGATGATGATGGTCTTTGCTATGATGTGATGAGACAAGGCATGAGATCGTGATGGAACTTTGCTATGATGCGATGAAGCAAAGTGTGATGTTGAGATGGGACGGGTCATGATGACGTTCCAAGCACGTGCTGCGACGACGTGTAAAGTTATGTTGATAACTCGGTGATGCGATCCGGGTTGGTGATAATGGTTAGCTTGAGAGGTGCTTGAGCTATTATGGAAATAGTCGTCAAGGAGGATGACTAGGAGGCTGAGATCTTATCGTTGTTGAAGGTTCTAGCATGCTCAAAGCAAGAGTACGTTGGAACGGGCTGCGACGACGTTCCAAGCACGGGCTACGACGACGTGCTAGTACTCTGGGTAGTTGCGAAAATTCCTAGGCACAGGCTGCGACGACGTGCGGAGTTATGTCTAGAACCAGGGTTACCATTAGCCCTTGACAGGTGGTCATTCAATTAACTGTGAAATCATGGCAACGATAACAGTGATAGCCAGAGTCATGGATGTTTGGTTGTATTATCATTCGGTCTCAAGAGCGGTATTTTTCTGGGTGCTTATCTGATCTTGGTTTAGGCCTTGGGGGTTTGTATTTGGAAAGCATCGCCCTTGACTCGAGTGATTATTGCTCTACTTTAATTATCTGCTATATTATGCTTGCTTTTCCTTAGTGTGTGTCTGGGGGCTATCACTGTAGAAAGAGGTGGAGTGGGATGGTTTGGTTCCTATTCCTTTTATTCCTTATGCTCTTTTGGTATGTTTGATAGTTGATTTACTACTCACTAAGACTTTGTCTGACTCAATGTTTTATGTCTCCTCTTATTACCTTGGGCTGTTCATCCATGTTGGGATGGGCAGACTAGGTAGCAGGTGACAGGTGCTGTTCTTAGAGATCTACGCTGAGGATGACGAAGACGAGCAGGAGGCTTTGCATATTAGTTTTTCTTACTATATGTACTGGGTGTTCCGCTGTTGTATCTGATTGAGTGTTATGTAGTGAGGCTTGGATGTATGGATGATTCATACGTTTGTATAAAACTACTATGATGCTTATATGATGATTTTCTGCTATGGAGCTTCACTATATATTTCTCTATTGTATTTTATCCATGCGCTGTGAGATGTACGATAAAGTTTGCTGTTTTATTTTATCCTGACTACTGTCCATGGCTACCTGGCACGCCCTTCAGCGCTCTTTTCTCTTGTTTTGGTGCGGGAGTCATGGGCGGTCGTCACATTTTGGTATCAGAGCTTTGGTTAATCGATTTTAGCCAACGCTCGCTGACGTAGTACGTATGAGAGACGTAATTGTATTTTGATGGGTGATAACTATATATAATATAGTAGTTTAGTAGGATTTGAACTCCTTATGCAGTTGTTTCTTAAGGTGTTCTAATCATTCTTATTACAGATATTAAGGATGAGTCGAAGAGGGAGACCAGCTGCAAGGGAAGGCCGTGCTACTGAAGGGGCTGTTGATTATGGAACTATGTTCGAAGCGATGATGACTTCGATCATGAGAAGGATACCAGCTCCAGGGCCATCTGTAGATGTTGGAGTTCAAGTCCAAGCTCCAAGACCGGTGGATTTTGCTAAGCTTTGTAAGGATTATACTTCTCTTGGAGGAAAAGCTTTCTTGGGGACGGAGTCGACTATTGAGGTGCAGAGATGGATTGATGCATGTCGAAGGATCTTTGGTGACTTAGGGATTGAGGATGCAACCAAGAGAAAGCTCGCATCAAGGCAACTTCAAGGGAGAGCTTCAGATTGGTGGAATTCTATCACCATTGATACTCCGGAGGAGGAGATTACTTGGGAGCAATTCCAAGCTAGATTTGAAGCTAAGTTCATCTCTACAGCTCAGAAATCTGTTTTGTTCAAGAAGTTTGTAGAGCTCAAGCAAGGTGGGAGATCGGTCCTTGAGTATGTTTCTGAGTTTGAAGCTTTGTCCAAGTATGCCAGATCGTATATTGATTCTCCCTATCAGAAGAATGAGAAGTTTGTGACTGGTCTGGATGCTTATCTTGGGAGGCAGTTGGTGGATCACTTGGATGATCCGTTTGAGAAGCTTGTGGAGAAAGCTCTCAGGCATGAGAGTTTGTTTCCTAAGGAAAGTTCTGTTGTTGCTGTAACCAGGGAAGGATCTAAACCACAGCGGAGTGAAAATAGGAAGAGGAAGCAGCAGCAACAGAAGGGTAGGGATGGCCAGAAGAAGCCGAAGGGCGAAGTGACTTGTTATAATTGCCAGCAGAAGGGCCATCTCTCCAAGGATTGTAGGAATCCAAAGGCGCCGGCGAAATGCCACAACTGTGATAAACCAGGGCATTTCAGGAAGGACTGTCCAGAACCGAGGAAGGACAGGCAGGTTGTGCAAGCTTATGCTTTGGGAGCTGTGCCGTCATCTTCAAAAGCTCCTACTGCTGAAGAGAAGGGGAAGAGTGTGGTGGTTCAAGGTACTCTTTCTATCTGTGGTGTTCCAGTTAGAGTGTTGTTTGATACTGGAGCATCGCATTCTTTTGTTTGTAATGATTTGGTAGACCGGTTAGGTTTGAGACCGGATATTGTTGATAGGCCATTGGTTGTGACTAATCCAGTTGGGGGTTCGTCATGTTTGTGTATGATATGCCGTGGTCTAGTTGTGTCGAGTCATGATTGCTCGTTTGTTTGTGATTGCTTTGTTCTGAACTTTGCGGGGTTCAGAATTATTTTGGGTATGGACTGGCTTAGGAAATATGCGGCAAGGATTGATTGTGAAAGGCTTGAGGTGACAGTCGGGAATGTGGAAGGGCGAAAGGTTGTGATACGATGTAAGCATGAGGAAGACGTCTTCATGAGCTTCATGTATTCGCTGGTTGTTCCACGGGATGGACTGTCATCGGTGCCTATTGTGAATGGATTTGAGGATGTCTTTGACGAAGTCAAAGGGTTGCCGCCGCATAGGGAGATCGAGTTTCGTATCGATCTAGTTGAGGGAGCCAGACCTTTTACGGAAGGGATTCATTCGGCGTAGTGTGTCCGAATGGGGTGCACCAGTTGTGTTCGCAACCAAAGTGGATGGATCGTTGAGGTTGTGTGTGGATTATCGTGAGCTGAATAAGTTGACTAGGAAGAACAAGTATCCATTGCCGAGAATAGATGACTTGTTTGATCAGCTTCACGAGGCTAAGGTGTTTTCTCAGATGGATTTGGCAACGGGATTTCACCAGTTGAGAGTGGCGAAGGATAGTGTGCCGAAGACTGCTTTCAGGACACCATCCGGATTTTATGAGTGGCTGGTAATGCCGTTTGGATTGACTAACGCGCCAGCATATTTTGTGGATCTTATGAATAGAGTGTTCAGAGATCAGTTGAATAAGTTCGTGCTTGTGTTCGTGGATGATATTTTGGTTTACTCCAGGACTGAGGAAGAGCACAAGACGCACTTGAGAATTGTTTTGGAAATCTTGCGGAAACATCAGCTGAAGGCTAAGTTTTCGAAGTGTCACTTCTGGAAGAGTGAAGTGAGGTTCTTAGGCCATGTTATCTCTGGAAATGGAATAGCGGTTGATCCCGCTAAGGTGGCAGCAATCCAAGATTGGGTTAGACCTAAGAATGCATCTGATGTAAGAAGTTTTCTTGGATTAGCAGGATATTATCGTCGGTTTATTAAAGACTTTTCCAAGATAGCTGCACCGTTGACAGGATTGACGAAAAAGAACCAAGTGTTCAGATGGGATGATAAGTGTGAGCAAGCTTTCGTAATCCTGAAAGAGCGACTGACGAGTGCTCCTGTTTTGACTATTCCTAGTGGGAATGATGAGATGGTGGTTTACACCGACGCATGTGGCACTGGACTTGGAGCAGTGCTAATGCAAAAGAATAAAGTTGTTGCGTATGCTAGTCGACAACTGAAGCCGCATGAAAGAAATTATCCGACTCATGATTTAGAGTTAGCAGCGATTGTGTTTGCTTTGAAGATATGGAGACATTACCTATTGGGAGTTCGATTTGAGTTGTTTACGGATCATAAGTCGTTGAAGTATCTGTTCTCCCAAAAGGATTTGAATCTTCGACAGCAAAGATGGCTAGAGTTCCTAGCATCATATGATTTTGGTATAGCCTATACTCCGGGAAAAGGAAACGCAGTGGCAGATGAGTTAAGTCGAAGACATGCAGGATTGGGAGCCATGTTTTCGGAGTGGAAGAGTCTCGAGTATTTGGCTGAGTTTGACTTCAGGCCTAGATGTGAATTGGAACCTGAGATGTTGGCAAACTTATCGATAAGACCTACTCTTGTGGAAAGGATTGGCGGGAGCCAAAAGCAAGACGATAAGCTTGTCAGGATTATCCGTGGTTTGGAATCTGGATTGGAACCAGGGAAGGATAAAGGATTCGAGATCGATCGAGAGGGTCGACTTCGAAAGCAAGGACGACTGGTTGTTCCCGATATAGATGGATTGAGAGATGAAGTTCTAAGGGAAAGTCATCACTCGAAGTTGACGATTCATCCAGGTGGAAATAAGATGTATCGGGATATGAAGAGAACTTACTACTGGGAAGGCATGAAGAAGGATGTTGGAAGTTTTATTTCCAAGTGTATGAACTGCCAGTTGGTGAAAGCTGAGCAGAAGAAGCCCAGTGGATTGCTTCAGCCATTAGAGGTTCCTACATGGAAGTGGGAGCAAGTGTCGATGGATTTTATCGATGGTCTACCTAGGACAAGGGCGGGAAATGAAGGGATTTGGGTCATAGTAGATCGTTTGACCAAGAGTGCAAGGTTCATTCCTGTTCGATCAACTAGGACTGCATCGAAGTTGGCTGAGTTGTATGTTAAGTGGATAGTTCGATTCCATGGTGTTCCGAAGTGTATAGTGAGCGATCGAGACCCATTGTTCACTAGTGAATTTTGGAAGAGCTTCCAGGAAGTTTTGGGAACCAAGTTGTGTTTGAGTACAGCTTATCACCCTCAAACAGATGGTCAAACTGAGAGAGTTAACCGAGTTTTGGAAGATCTTCTCAGAGCTTGTGTTTTGGACTTCGGAGGATCATGGAAAGATCATCTTCATTTGGTGGAGTTTGCATATAATAACAGTTATCAGTCGAGTATTGGTATGGCACCATATGAGGCATTATATGGAAGACCGTGTAACTCTCCGACATGTTGGTTGGAAACTGGAGAAAAGCTGATACTTGGGCCAGAGATGATTCGACAGACTTCGGATTGTATAGAGATCATTCGGCAACGAATGAAAGCAGCCCAAGATCGTCAGAAAAGTTATGCCGATAATCGTCGTAAGGATTTGGAATTCGACGTAGGTGAGATGGTTTTTGTGAAGATTTCTCCATTAAAGAGTGCTATTAGATTCGGAAAGAAAGGAAAGTTAACTCCGAGATTTGTTGGACCATTCCCGATTATAGAGCGAATTGGAAAGCTCGCTTATAGATTAAAGTTACCGGAAAAGATGGCGGGTGTGCACAATGTTTTTCATGTATCTTATCTACGGAAGTTTGTGCATGATCCAACTACAGTGGTTTCTGCTGATAGCTGTGAAGATTTGGAGGTTGATCCAGTGGTTACGAAACCTCGTAAGCCGCTTCGTATTGTTGAAACCGATACGAAACAGCTTAGGAGGAAGATGATTACGTTGCTCAAGGTACAATGGAGTGATGATGTTAACGACTGTACGTGGGAGGAGGAAGAGAGGATGAAGGCAGCTCATCCCGAACTCTTCGAGGTATGGCCCTAAAGTGTCGTGACATCTCATGAATTTGTAGCTTGTTCTAAGTCTTAGAATTCTGCATGCTAGGTTAGAAACTGGATGCATGGTTTGTTGATTGCTATGGATGGTAGGCATGCAGAATAATTTTGTTCGCTCTTGATTGTTTGGAATTTCGGGGGCGAAATTCCTTAGGGGGAGAGAATGTAACGACCCGTATTTTACGTGTCGACAAAATCATAAAATAGTTGCTTTAAGTCGTATTGTTGATAAGTTGTTCAGAGTAAGTTATTGGGTACTTAAGTCGTGTAGGAATTGGCTTGAGTAAAGCTTAGGTCGGTGGGTAAATGAGTCGTTCATACAACTTAGGATGTTGCCGACTTAAGGAAGGTAAGTGTTGAATTAGGGAGTCAGAGTTTTGAGTCGTGACCGACTTATAGAGGACCGACTCATAGGTGTTGCCAAGTTAGTGGGTTAGCGAGTCAAGAGAGGCAACGGTTTACAATTTTGGACGAGTCATGGAGTAGCCGACTCATAGTAGGACCGACTCAGAGATTTGTGGAAGTAACGACCTAAGGGTTGCCGAGTTATAGCTTAAGTCGTAGGCGAGTTAACAGTTTAAGGGGAAGTGACCGACTCAAGGGGAGAGCAACGACCTATAGAAGGACCGACTTAAAGCTTAGCAGTGTGTTTGTGTGTATAGTTGAGTCGTCATACGACTTAGGACTTGGGAGTGTTAGCAGCTGTGTGTTAAGTCGTTGGTCATAGGTCGGTTAGAGCTTAGGTCGGCCATAAGAGTGAGTGGTTGAGTCGGCAGGAAGGGATAAGTCGTTAGGCCGTATTGGTTGGATTGTTGAGTCGGCTATTGTTAGGTCGTTAGGGGTGTTGAGTCGTGTCTGGGGTGAGTCGCGTACAGGTTAGACGTGAGGCCCTGAGTTTTGTTGAGTCGGCATGATGATGAGTCGGGGACGACTCAAGGGGTGGGTCGGCAACGACCTAAGGGGCGACGACTCATAGTGGTTTCAGCCTATAAATAGAGGGGTTTGGCTCACTTTTTGGCACCGGTTTTTGAAGCGACGAAGTGCTGCCATTTTGGGAACTCGACTACAACATTTCTTCATCTTCTTTTCTCTATTCCAATCTAATTCTAACATCCATCCAAGATCGAAGATTGAGATTGAAGATCCAAGAGACAAAGTTGAAGATCTTCATCCAACGAAGCTAGATTTCATCGTTTTAAGCGAGATTTCGCTGGATCAAGCCTTGATCTTCGCTGTCCAGATCTGAAGTGTTTAGTTTTTGAGGTGTTTAGGTGATTTGGTGAGTGGTAGTTATCTCTCACGCGGACCCAAAGGAGTATATTGGATTGGTGGTTTGTTGGAGTGTTGTAGATAGTGATTTTGTGCATTTTCCTTAGATCCAAGTATAGATCCATTGTTGTGAAGATGTTTATCTATGCAAGTTCATTTATTAAGTTATAGAAACAAAACCCATGTTTTATATTTGATAGATCTATGCTTAAAACTATGATTTCATGTATGTTAGACTTATGCTCATTTATTTACGAAATTGCCACTATAGTTAATATTGCTTATTAGATCTTGTTTGAATGCTTGAATGTTTGGATGTATGATTGATTAGATTGTTTCAAGTTAGCAAATGGTTGATTTGGAACAAGATGGTTGGAGATGATTCAAAAGCTAAGTGGAAAGGCTCTTGAATGGTGAAAGCTGCCGGTGACATATGAAGCGGATGTGGAAGCTCATATGGATGGATTCGATGATGATGGTCTTTGCTATGATGTGATGAGACAAGGCATGAGATCGTGATGGAACTTTGCTATGATGCGATGAAGCAAAGTGTGATGTTGAGATGGGACGGGTCATGATGACGTTCCAAGCACGTGCTGCGACGACGTGCAAAGTTATGTTGATAACTCGGTGATGCGATCTGGGTTGGTGATAATGGTTAGCTTGAGAGGTGCTTGAGCTATTATGGAAATAGTCGTCAAGGAGGATGACTAGGAGGCTGCGATCTTATCGTTGTTGAAGGTTCTAGCATGCTCAAAGCAAGAGTACGTTGGAACGGGCTGCGACGACGGTCCAAGCACGGACTACGACGACGTGCTAGTACTCTGGGTAGTTGCGAAAATTCCTAGGCACGGGCTGCGACGACGTGCGGAGTTATGTCTAGAACCAGGGTTACCATTAGCCCTTGACAGGTGGTCATTCAATTAACGGTGAAATCATGGCAACGATAACAGTGATAGCCAGAGTCATGGATGTTTGGTTGTATTATCATTCGGTCTCAAGAGCGGTATTTTTCTGGGTGCTTATCTGATCTTGGTTTAGGCCTTGGGGGTTTGTATTTGGAAAGCATCGCCCTTGACTCGAGTGATTATTGCTCTACTTTAATTATCTGCTATATTATGCTTGCTTTTCCTTAGTGTGTGTCTGGGGGCTATCACTGTAGAAAGAGGTGGAGTGGGATGGTTTGGTTCCTATTCCTTTTATTCCTTATGCTCTTTTGGTATGTTTGATAGTTGATTTACTACTCACTAAGACTTTGTCTGACTCAAGGTTTTATGTCTCCTCTTATTACCTTGGGCTGTTCATCCATGTTGGGATGGGCAGACTAGGTAGCAGGTGACAGGTGCTGTTCTTAGAGATCTACGCTGAGGATGACGAAGACGAGAAGGAGGCTTTGCATATTAGTTTTTCTTACTATATGTACTGGGTGTTCCGCTGTTGTATCTGATTGAGTGTTATGTAGTGAGGCTTGGATGTATGGATGATTCATACGTTTGTATAAAACTACTATGATGCTTATATGATGATTTTCTGCTATGGAGCTTCACTATATATTTCTCTATTGTATTTTATCCATGCGCTGTGAGATGTACGATAGAGTTTGCTGTTTTATTTTATCCTGACTACTGTCCATGGCTACCTGGCACGCCCTTCAGCGCTCTTTTCTCTTGTTTTGGTGCGGGAGTCATGGGCGGTCGTCACATCTGCATTGCTGTCACTGTTATCTTGAAGTCGCCTCTGATGTCATGGCATTCATACTTTACTATCGTGTAAACTTGTTGTCTTCGCTTGTTCCACATGAATCCATTTGCATTGTGTTGTCTGGTATGTCCTGTGTACATGTCTTCACTGTGTAGTCTGCAAATATTGATTCAGTTGAGCTTGCAGTTGTGCCATTTTGTTTTCACTTGAATTTGTACCTGGTTTTGATACATGTGCACGACTTGGTCTTATTCATAACTGTATTTGAAAGTCTGATCACATGTGTTTGCAGTCTTGTATATAAGTGCTCGTGCATGCTTTGAGTCTGATCATTGTTGTACTGTATAACTGCATATGTGTACAGTTGTTTGTGTGATATTAATTTACTGGTGGTCTTTCGATTCATGCTAGCCATGTTGTCACTGGTTCAATATATGATCTGGTTCTAACTGTGCACATTGTTCATTGTGTCTTCATTTTGACTGTGTTGTAACTGCTGTGAGTTGCTTTCCTCTTGATCAGTTGGCATTGTTCTTTTGTTCACTTGTATCTAATGTTGGTCTGTCTCGACTGTTTTGTTGCCAGATCATTTGAGCTCATGTGCACCGATCAGTTCATATTTGTGGTCTTTGTTACATATATGTGTCAGTGTTGCATTCTGTTGTGTCTGTTCTTCGTTTCACTGGTGCATGTGCTTTTGCCTTCATTTTCGGTTAACTTTGAACTTATATTTTGATTGCACCTGCGTTGAATCCAGCTTATAGCTCGGGCTTGACCTTGTGCTCGTGTCATGACTTTATTTGTATTGCACTTGAGTGAACCCGGCTTTTCATTTGGGTTTGACCGATGCTCACCTGTCCCTGTAATTTTGTAAAGTGTATATCTCGGTGTGCATGGCCTTATGGCATGTAAAGTGATACACTGTGCATCTCACAAACTGTTCGTGTTTGATGAATTCAAAATTAAATGATGATGAACAACCCAAATAACTGAGGCAATAAATATTTTCAAAATCACTTTTTATTTTATACTGCAAAAATATTTTATTTTCAATTTAACTGCGTCAGTGTATATTTTTGCAGATTGCTCAGATAATGGATTCAATCTGGAATGATGTTGAAGATAAATTATGAGTGAGCGAGCGATACGTAGTGAGGTGCATATGTAAATGATAATCATAATGTGATTGAAATTGTATTGTAATTGAAATTGTATATATATAGTGAGAGCTTAAATTTGTACTATTCAAAATTGTAATAAATATCTGTTTGAATAAAATATCCGTTTGAATTTAAACTCTTTGTTATTTATTTTATTCAGCAAATATTTATTTAATCTTTGAAAATAAAATAGTACATTAACAAATACATTTAAATGAATATATATATATATATATGTTTATTATCATCAAACAAAAATCATATACTCACATATTCAACATGAAAGAACGAAGATGGCTATTTTGGGAAGTCTTAAAAAAAAAGGCTTCACTTTGACTAATTTGACCAAGATTTTGCTTTATAGTATAAGATATATATATATATATATATATATATATATATATAAAAAGGAAATCATTTTTCATTTAAAATATTTTATGGCGACCGTAGGATTTGACCCTTAGCGCATCAGAAAGCAACACCACGCACTAACTATTTTGCTAAAAGGTCTTTTTTAATTTTTAGTAGAGGATATTACAAACTACCGCCAAAAGACACTAACATCCTCATTCGTTTATCATTACACACCATCTACGAATCGTGTCTGTAACTCGCATTAGTACAACATGGACTAACATCCATAACATTACAACACATAATTCCAACAGAGTGCTAGCTCTGATATCAAATGTGATGATCTTAGGGTTTGAACCTCCATCGCTTTGGAGAGAAACATCATGCACTAACTACTGTGCTAAAAGACAAAAGTGGCACCCCACTATTTTTAACGTCGAAAATAAATTTCAAACGCCACATAATAAGCTTTCAACTAATTTCGGATATTAAAAACAGTGGATCGTTTTTTTATAATTCAAAATTTTAAAGACTACAAAAGTTAAAGGAAAGCCTCATAACAGTATCAAATATCAATATAGAAACCACCAAGATGCTCTTGGATGCATGAGAACTCGTATGACCATCACCATAGTCGACGACACATCACTTCGCTGCGAGATTTGATGTTCATTTATGTACCATTAACAAGGTAATACCATAACCAAGGCAGGCTAGACCATCACCAAGGTCCAGGGTACACAAGTGAACATCCTCACATACCCTTGCACCATAAAACATACATCACAATCAAGAGTTATCAACAATCTCTTCGTCACATAACTTGGTTTAGAACACATCACATCCCGTCACATCGCTTCACCTTATCAAATATGCCTCCTTGAACATCAATAAGTCCATATACACTTTTTCCTCCTTCGACACCATGAAGGCTACATACACTTCCCACCCGAAGTTCTTAACCTAAAATGATTCATGCCATTGAAACTTCAAAGTTTTGAACACCTAAATTGGCTCCTAGGATCTCCTTGCACTTGATCCAAAGAAAACCACCATTTCCCTAGTCATAGCTCGAAGCCAATTAGTGATAACTCCATATCATCTACTTCTGATCCAGACATGTCCCTTATCAACTCATCATTTTTTTATTAATTAGAAATAACTTAATAAGCAAAAAATTAATATAAGTAATTTACCCAAAGCAAGCCAATGCAAGAAAAGATCACTGCCCACACATCAAAATATGCAATCGATACATCATATCCCAGCTCTCTCCACAGAAGGGAATAATTAGATATCTATACAACTCCTTAGGGAAAGTCACATGTAACGAGCGTAACATTATTATAATGGTTGTTAGGCAAACTCAAACTCATCTTGCCCTATCATCTCCCACCCTATGTTATGCAGTCAAGTCAAATAGTCGAATAGGGTTTTCCAAATATAATATCTTTTTAAAATACTTTTCAACAAACAACTCCAAAGTTTGTTATTCAATTTTTTTTTACTTTTTCGAAATTCCCTTTTGAATTAAATTATTTCCATTCTTGCAAAATATTATTCCAAAATAATTTTAAAACTAGATATCTTACAGCACGTTCTTTTCCAAAAATTAAAATATTTTCACATATATTCTCAATAAAACATTCTTTTTCAAAATTGGGTACTTCCCGAACCAAAACCCTATATCCACAAAAAAAAAAAATCTTCTAAACATCATTAATTAAAGTAAATATTCTTACATAAAAATAATTACAACTAAAATTAGCTTCCATATAAAAGCTATTCAAATTTCAAGGATGTTCTTTTGAATAAAATACTTTTCTTTAAATATAAAGAAATGTTCCTCTCTTACTTTACTCTAAATGATATTTCTCAAAACATTTCTAACAAAAATACATCCAAGTGTTTTCTCCAATAAAAATAACTTCTCAAAAGTATCTTTCTACTCCAATAGGTTTTTTTCTACAAAACACACTAGAAACAAATGTTCCTTACGTTGAATATTTTATTTTCATCCTTTTAAATTTTAGTAAATCACTTTAAGTTTAAAAACATACATTTTCCCTTCTTATGTAAAATACCTTCTAAAATCCAAAATTTATTTTTTTAATATAACATTTAAAGCCAAAATTCCATAAAAATAGGCCTATCTATTTAGGCCTCGGTCATAATTCAATGTCATATGTGTGTCACTTGGGTTATAACCAGCATTTAATCCATCCTATAAGTGCTCATCCTACCTTGTTCTTATAATATTTATTCCTCATTCAAAGATCACTATAAATACCAAACATCTTAGGGTGAGGTAATGGTGATTATACACACAACCCATACATACAAAACATGCAACCACTGTAAGGACGTTCTCTCACTCTATATTTTTATCCTAACCAAAGGTGTAAATTTAACCCACATAAATGGTTAAGTTGAGTTAAGGCTCAGTGAACCGCTAAACCTAAGCTCTAATACTAGGAGTGACACACTATTTTAAAATCTGAAATCAGTTATAAACACCACAAAATATGATTGTAACTAATTTCTAGTCCTAAAAACAATGGATCATTTATTTTATAATTTAAAATTTCAAAAACTAAAAATGTAAAAGGAAAGACGTACAATGGAATCAAACATTAATATAAATGTATATTAATCCAATAATACAATTATTTTACAAGATAATAAAATCAATCCATGTTTCAATACATTAATTATCATTAACTCATAAATTATATGGCTATAGTCCAAAAAATATACAAAATTAGCTACCCATAGTATAACCAACATCCACAATTCTATTTTCTCCTTTGCTTGTACCTACAACTACACGATTGTACATATATGTATAAAATAAAATGATAAAGGGTATCAAGTATGTTTGGACTACATCTAACCCTGCACACTTTGGCTAAGGCTCAAGAGAAATTGTATTGGACAAGACTGCTTATCCTTTTTGGGGGATCATGTCCATATAGTTCTGTTTCTTTCTCTTCTCCCATATCCAAATACTTATTAGCACATAACTGCCATAGTGTCCATACAATCAACGCAAGTAGAAAACTGAACTCCTACTAAACTATCACTATCAACCATCGTAGATATGGGGTAACAACAATAATAGCGCATTTTGCTATTAAACATCACATATATTTGTCAGCACTCGAATTCAACCCTAAAAGTCAAATAAACTAATCACCACATATATACTCATGCATATATCAATTATCCACTATTAGTAATGCACCATCAATGTAAGTATAAATCTATCAAATGTGTATTTATCTACTATACTAGTAACACGAACATCAAATTTCCAAATGTGTACTACTAATGAGATTTTTTTCTGATAAACACCCAAGTATTTTTATTGACGTAACCACGATGCTGACTGCTTTCGTGGTTAGGAATCATAAAAATTAAGTGGTATTAAAGTTTCCTTTAAAAGAAGTAATTATGTTGCTTTAATACTTATGTACGGGGAAAAATATTCAAAATTCTATGGGTGGTCTCCATCAATTCGTTAAAGCAATCCATTTCAATTCAAATACTGAAGACAAAATATAGTAAAGTAATGTACTGAAAGAAATTAAGAATATAGAGAATTTATGTGGTTCAGATGTTAATCAATCCTATGGGAAAAATGTCTTTATCTTCTTCTTTGATTTTTAGTTCAAACAAAAATGGAAGAGAGTGCACAATTTTTGATTTCAGTGTTCAAAAAGAGTAAAGTTAAAAATCCCCCATCTTTGCTACAGTGCCATATTCATTTATAGTGTACAGATATTCACACAGATCGCACACATCTATATTCCATCCTTTTGATTTATACCTTTGGATTATGCCATGTATCAATCGTCCATCTTGCTTATTTGCTGTACATGGATTGCAGACGTGCTCTTCGTTGGGAACCTTTGATTTGGGTCAATGGATTTTGAGTGTAGGTAGGAATCTTAAAATTGTTTTGGGAAATCTAAATTTAAATAATTCATGACCTAGTATAGGTTTATTATCTATCTAAGACTATTGGGATTGAGCAGTATCGACTTTTCTTCATTAAGCTTTGTTCCCATGAGGGAGAAGTCATGGTCTGGATTATTGCTAGAACAACTTAGTTTGGGTTTTGGCCATGTGGCTAGGCTTCAAAATGGCAATGTTATTTTGTTTACTGAGTTGTATAGTTTGACTTTAGTTACTCTTGTCATTGTGCTTTGTTGTTATTTAGGATGGAGCAATGCATTACGACTTAGGAAGTGTTATCCCAATCCGAAAGATGTAAGACGCTACTCTCTAATATGATTTTGAAGACATAGCTTTCAATGATTCACTTTTGATGGTTGAGTTTTGGAGTGCTTACAACCATGCAATCCTTTTAAATTCAGGTCGGAATATGGTTTTTTCTATGGACATGGGTGGATTTTGACTATGTTTTTGTCCTTGAATCTTTGCACTTTTAGGTGGTTTTTCTTTAGAATTGCACACTGTTCTGTCACATCAATGTCAAATCAGAATGGTGGCATTTCCTTATTGCTTAGATGTTAATATTAAATTGCAGCGCAGCCCTGCCACTTTAATGTTAGTTTAAAGTTGAGGCGCATACCTATTGTGTATAGTTGCACTAAAGATTCTATCACTGTTCTATATCATTGGTATTGCTTTTGAAGCCATAACACAATCTCTGTACTTGGTTGCTATTTAAAGATTGTGCCACAGGCCCAACTTATCAATGCTTACCTTTTGGAACCATGGCATGGTCTTCATATTTGGTACTTGAAGGTTGTGCCATAGTCCTTCCCATTGAAGCGAGTGTTAGGATTGACTCTGTGGATCTCAAATTTCCGGCGTAGTGTTATAGTGTCAAAGCTATACATGATATAAAGGCATAGTCCTTATGATTTGCCACCATCTGAGGACTTTGGCGTAGTACTATTTGGATTTTGCTCTTACTTTCTTTCCATAATCCGACCCCTAATAAGGGGCAGCTATTTTGGCTTGATAATGTTTGAAAATTATGGGTGTAACATTTGCCCCAAGGCTGCGGCAATAGTAGATTAGTGTGAACTTGTCTCTACTTCCATATTTTTTTATGACGCTTCTTCTTGTTTTTTGTTTATTCTTTCTAGAAAGGAGAAAGTCTTTATTTCTATCTGGCATTTAATTCTTAAGTATAAGTGTTGATTTTCTATTGGCTGATTTTATAAAAAGTTGTTTCTTTAGTCTTTTCGTTGCCTAAGAAAATCTATATGGGTTCTTGCATTAATCTTCCTTATCATTAATCAATCGACACTTTGGGGTTTTTTCATCATTTCAATTTTATGGCCGAGATTCAAATCAAAGTGAGTATATGTTCTTTTCCTTCTTTATTTCTTTATGTGTTCTCGAGCACCTTTTTACAAATCTTTTTTTCGATAAACGATTTCTCTTTCAAATAAAAGAAAGGGTATTATTATTCTTGTTGTTTCTTTCTCTATATCTTAGTGGTAGTCGGTAACCAATCTAGTATTTTCATTACAGAATCTACTTTTGTCGAGGGAACCACTTCTCCCTTATCCCTGTATTCTAGAATAATTGAATTAGGGAAAATAGAGGATATTCTAGGTCATTTTGGGTTCGAAGGTTACATTGTACATACCTGAATCTCATGAACCTATCTATACTCCTATAAATGGCTTTATTTATATTACTTCCAAGCATATTCAACATGGACTTTACCTTCCTCCCAATCAAATTCTTTGTAAATGGCTATCTTCCATCGGTATTGCCGCCTTTCAACTTGCTCCCATTTCTTATTCCATTTTGATCGCCACTTTCAAACATTATGCTGAGAACCACTCTCCTCCTTCCGACGAGGGAATTTAAATTCCTATTTCACATTCATACAAGTCCTTCTGGGGTAAATTTTGGTTTTATCATGCCCAGGCAAAGAAGTCGGTTCTAATGTCTCTTCCTCGAAAGATCCAGAAGTTTGAATGATTAATATTTTTCATTCTGAATTTAGATAATTTTCCTTCTTCTTTCTAACCATATCCTAAACATCCTATCTTTACTGATGAGGCCACTAGGTTATACGTATATCGTAGGAAAGACATCCATGTTTTGGGTAAAGACGAGAGGAAAACAAAGTCATTTTTTTTCCAAGTGTTACTACACAAGTATGATTATCTAACTACTAACAACAACTTCTACCACTCTATCTTTGAATTCTACCTAGTTACGAATGAATCTAGGTTTACAATTCGATATGATGGATGATGAAATTATATATTTTATAGAGGTAATTACTATTCCTAATTCCTTTACATACGTAAGTTGGCTAGTGGTCTTTCTGATGCGTTTCTTGATGATTCTCTATCAAAGAAATTGGAGACGTCAAAGAAGAAGACGAAGAGAGGAGGAGAAAGAGTAGCCCTGAATCCATAGATCGACCTCTCAAGAAACCTCATACGCCTCCTCCTCCTTCTCTTCTTTCCTCAGAAGTACTTACCATCTCACCTCTCTAGTCCTTCTAAGACCCAAGCATTTCTTTGCCCTTACCTGAGGGTACCATCACCGATCTTGTTGAGAGGGTAGGATATATTTCTTTGGATGGTTTATCCCATATTGCTTTTGCCTCCATCATCTTATCTCATTGCTCTACCATGTACTCTCCTTCCCCTAGCTCGCTACTGAGATTGAAAGGTCTTGAGCCTATGTAAGTGCCTTCTTTTCCTTCCTTATTTAATAATGATTTGTTTTGTAGATTCTCATCTCGTTTATTTTTTCTTTACAACAAATGGGGGCTTTTCCATGATAGGCTTGAAAGAGGGATGTTAATGAATAGGTCTTATCTACAACTCGAATCATTAAGCTTGAGGTGGCCTTCACTATGGCACCTTTTGAGAAAACTAGAGTAGATAAAGAGTTTAAGGCTCAATGAGAGAAAGTAGTAAACGTAAAGGGAGTGATGAAGGCCATGGAGAAGGCTTTGAAGTTGAAGGGTCAGGAGTTGGAAGGAAGGGATAAAACATTGAGGGAGAAGGAGAAGGAGCTAGAGGAGTCTACATACAGGCTCGACGGGATTACTTATCGGGTGCATTTCAAGATGTATGCCGCGATTAAGCATTAATTTTTTTTCGATCGCTTGGGTGGTACTACTGTTGAGGTTGATCCTAGCTTCTTGAGAGACTCCTTAAGAATCAAGGATGACCTTGCCTATTGTAGGGCTGAGTAGGATAAGGAGATGGCCAATGATAATGCTTCTGCCTTACAAGAAACCTCGCTATATAAAAATAATGATAAAACACTATCTTAGGGGGCTGAGGTCACCTCTTCTACCCAAGCCTATGTAATTACTTGAACCTTTGTAAATAATTTTACTATTC
Source organism: Allium cepa (assembly GCA_030765085.1). Classification (NCBI taxonomy): domain Eukaryota; kingdom Viridiplantae; phylum Streptophyta; class Magnoliopsida; order Asparagales; family Amaryllidaceae; genus Allium; species Allium cepa. The sequence continues at coordinate 323,265,961 of CM060940.1, read as the reverse complement.
TTCTTGGTTGTTTGAATCTTTTGGTGTGTAATTAACAAAATTTCTTTTTCCCTTTTTGTCATGTCCAATTTCCTTGATTGTCATACTATTTTGCTATTGCACTACGGATGATTGTGTTGTTTCTTTGTTCTTTTTAGTCTTTTGAGGAAGTAATTTTACTGAACTCCTGAAAGAAAGAATGGAAAACCCTCAAAATCAAACCGCAGATCGCCTTGGTCCTTATGTGGCATCGATTTGTAATTAGGAGAAAGAGTTAGTTAAGGCATTTATTCAACTTTAACAAGAAACCCAGGGGTTTCTTTCAAAAATCGACTAAGTAGTTAAAGAAAAAGAATCACCTAGAGATTTGGTGTTGCAATGTTGGCGCTATACCCTAAAGAGTGGTTCATTCCTTTTGATAGCTGTCATTTAAGCTTAGGAATTTAGATAGGAAGTGAATCCAGTATGTTGTGTACTTTTTGTGAATTTATTACACTCTTCGTATAAAACTCATCGTATACATTTCATTTTTCCAAATTTTACTTTACATAATTTGAGTTCCATTGAAACTAGTTTCGATGATTATTAATTCGGTCGCTTCCATTCCTTCTTTTGGGCATCCCTCTGAAGCTAACATAGTCTCTTAATTCAGTGTACCTTCGATCCCTATTATCTATAGCCCATATGACTCAAGCATGCTAGAATTTGAGGTTGAGGCCACAACTTCTAATGCAACCCTAGATGAAGTGAACCTCCACCTGACACTCATAAACAACAAAACTAAAAGAGATTTAAGGAATGCTCTTTCTGATTTCAGGAAAGCCAAAGATGCACATAAGCGCCAGTGTCTATATAATATCACATTACGCACTAAGCTTGGTACTGCAAATTCAAAGTTGGTGGAACTACAACAAACGCTGAAGAAAATATAGCACTTTATGGATTTGTCTATAAAGATAAGATCAAAGAATTAATAAAAACCATAGAAAGGTTGTCTCTTTAACCTGTTAACAATATAAAAAGGGGACGCCGAAGAAGGAGAGTGGTCAAAAGGCTCGGTGTTGATGTAGCCTCGGCTCCTCTTGTAGGAATGGACGTCGTATTTGTAGATGAGTGGAAAAAGAAATTAGAACTGCATTATCAAGGCTGGCTTAGAGAACTGGAGGACCATTACAATAAGTAGTTGGAGTGATAGGAATGGAGATCCCTCGCACATAAAGGAAGGGGTGAAAAGCAGACGCTTTCAAATATTTTAGTGGTTTTTCTAAGGACTCAAAAAAGAAAATGGCTGAATAAATAAAGACTTTAGGATAGATGAGAGAGACCAATGTACTTAATGTTTAATATGCAAGTATATGATTTTTGTTTGATGATAATAAACATATATATATATATATATATAAATGTACTTGTTAATGTACTATTTTATTTTCACATAATGAAATAAATATTCGCTGAATAAAATGAATAACAAAGAATTTAAATTCAAACGAATATTTTATTCAAACAAATATTTATTACAATTTTTGAATGGTACAAATTTGAGCTCTCACTATATATATACGATTTGCAATTACAAACCATTTCAATTTACATAACTGTCCACACTACATATCACTCGTTCACTCATATTTATCTTCAAATCCATTCTAGATTAAATCCAGCATCGGAGCAATCTGCAAAAATAAATACTGACGCAGTAAAATTGAAAAGAAAATATTTTTGCAGTGTAAAATAAAATGTATTTTGAAAATGTTATTTGCCTCAGTTATTTGGGTTGTTCGTCATCAATTAATTTTGAATTCATCATACACGAACAGCTTGTGACAAGCATAGTGTATCACTGTACATGCCATAAGGCCGTGCACACCGATATATACACTTGATAAAATTACAGGGACAGGTGAGCACAAGGTCAAACCCAAATCAAAAGCCGGGTTCAACTCAAGTGCAATAAAAATAAAGTCATGATATCAACACCAGGTCAAACCCGAGCTGTGAGCTGGATTCAACATAGGTGCAAATTCAAATGAAATGGCTAAGACACAAAAATCAAGCCTCGACAAAAGTTCAAGTCGTACGCATGAAAACAGAGGCTATAACTCAAAAGCAATCAAACCAGATCAAGTGAGAAAAGAAGCTCAACAACGTCAATATTTACAAGTTGATATGCAGACGGCATAAGTACAGGATTGAATACAATGTCGAAGACCATACAACACAATACAACATAGCAGTGTGGAAGTGCAGACCACACATCAAACATAAAGTGACAATGTGGTTGCAGTGAAGATTAAAGTAGAAAGCATGCACCGGTTCAATATGCAATGTAACTAGAACCCAAAGGAAATATATATGCAGCCAAACAAAATATAGAAAAACGTACACAGTGAAGACACGAACAAGCCTCAAAAGCATATATGTACAACAATGAACACAACCAAATGAGATGCAACAGTCAACGATGAAGCAACTCGACTATAACAACTCAACTAATATCAAACTGCAACAGGCCTCAACATCAAATAAACTATAACACAGACATATGGATATGCATCTACAAAGTGCATTATGCAATCAAATGAAATAAGACCAGACATTGAACCAGTAAACCAGACTACAAGACCACAGTGAAACAAAAGGAATATACAATGTGCATAACAACCAGCACATATATATACAGTATGAACTAAAAAAAATGACGACTCAATGCATTGACTCGAAGAACAATGGACAATAGCAAATTCGAACAAGTGAACAGTGCATAAGCAAGTGACAATGAACAAATCAGAGTCAAGCCAGAAATTCACATAGCAATATCAAATGGCCGAAGTCAACAAGCACAAAGAAAAGAGGTGACCAAGGCTAAAAGAACGAACTACGTCAAAAATCAAACTATGCTGAAGTCATTAGAAATTCACAAAACCAAAACTTCCAGAAAACTAGAATACCATGGTGGCCATGAAAAAAAATCAAGCAGTGAGAAACAAGAAATCAAAATATATACAAAATGACAAAGTCAGAAATTATCGTCAACATCCAAGCAACATCGAACGGCCGAGCAAAAGTGTTGACGAATTCCAATGAATTTAACGAAAATATAGGAATTCAAATCCTATATAAATGATTAACATCATCGAAAATCACCCATTCGAGTTCGAGCAAAATAGATACCAATAATCAAATCAACAACTCGAATCTGATTGAGTTTGAGCAAGCTAAACCGTAAAACAGAAAAGCATAAATTTCATACCAGATTGTTCGAATCGAACTCGATCAAAGAAGCAGCCGAAACTAAGCTACGAAGAGACGGTTGATCGACAGAGCAAAGAAAGAGAAATCGCATATTCGATTGATCAAATTGAAGTCGGTGCTTCTTCAATTGCAATGCCCTAGTTTTCGCACAGAAGAAAGAATAAGCAAGAAGCCATTTTCACAAACAAAGAAGAGAATGGGGCGACATAAATAAAAGAAAAGGGGATTTTTTTATCACCTACTTATTTTTTTGGGCCGGCAATCTTTGGGCTTCTATATTTTAAAAAATTAGGGTTTTATTTTATAATTGTTTTTACTTTTGTATTTTCCTTTTTAAACTTTTGTAATTTCTACGGGACGAACTACGATGGTGTAGTTTGAGAATTTGCAACTTAGCGGCTGAGTTGTGACAAGGTTTAGAGCGTAGAGTTAAGGTTAGTCGATAGCGGGTGTCGTGAGTTTACGTGTGTAAATGTTTGACTGCTTAATTTCTAGTAGAAACCTTGGGGGTAGCACGTAGGCAGGGTTTTGCCAAGGCTGGGTAAATCTGTATGTACTGTTTTATTCTGCTATTATCTATGCTGCTATTATTCTGCTATATCTGTATCAAAATTATTTTATATAAACTTCCATATTAATTTTTATAATTAACAGTATCACCCTATTCACCCCCTTCTAGGGTGAAATCGATCTTACAAGTGGTATCAGAGCTAGGAACAAAATCCATTTTTGTTTTAAAATTTTTATTTTTCAACGACCAATTTTTGCTTTACAAATTTGAATTTTTTTTAAAAAGGCTTATTTTAATGAGGGTCGGTTCAATATTATTCCTTCTGTTTTTTAAGGAGCGGATTTTTTAAATTGGAAATTAAAAATGGAATTTTATTTAAAATCTATTAATTTAATATGTTGGGATATTATTGAAAATGGGTGTGATAGAATAAATGAGAAAAATACTTCGATTAATGCTCTTGCTATGCATATAATATATTCTCATATTAATCAAGATATTATTAACTTTATCTCTCATTGTGAAAGTGCATAGTAAATCTGGAATTCCTTTAATGCAATATATGGTGCAAAAGTCAACAGCAATGAGAAATCCTCCACAATCGAATCAGTTAAAGAAACGTGCTTAATAGGATTGGTAAAAGGCAATAGTGATGAGGATGACGAGGATGATGATGATGGAGCAGCTGAGCTGGCGCTACTAATGAAGAGATTCAAAAAGTGGAACCACAAATACAGAAATCCAGCTCTAAATCAACAATTGAAAAGCAAAATAATCAAAGTAGTAGACAAACCAGAAGGGCGAGAGATCATCTGTCACAAGTGCAATAATCATGGCCACATCAAGCCCAATTGTCCCCGAAATCGACTCGGCATAGGAAAGAAATAAAAAGGGAGAAGCTTTGCAGCTACATGGAATAAAAGCAATGATGATTATAAAAGCACTAGTAGTGAAAGTGAAAAAATAGATCTGTGCCTTCGAGGTGATACAATTGATAGCGACGATGACGAGCCGAGCGAGGTATCAAAACTTTCTCACTCAGAACTACTTATATATTTCCATGAGTAAATGGCTGTTTTGAAAGACTTAGGAAAAAATATGCCAAAATTAAATCACAAAGAGATAGTTTGATAGAATCAAATAAACAGCTTAATCAATTGGTTAGAAACTGTCAAACTAAGATCCCTAACTATGATAAGTGTCCAACATTCAAAGAAGAAATTAAAAAATCAAAAATTAAATCACTTGAAAATGAAATTTTGATTTTGAAAGAAATAGAAAATACAAGGAGAGAAAATTCCATTAAAAAGTGCACAAAATTATTAAATAAAAACGAATCTCTCAAAACACAAGTCCAACAACTGTCAACGACTTTAGCAAAATTTTCCAAAGGAGAAAGATCGTTGAATATGCTATTAGGGGAACAAACTTTTAATACAGTTAGACAAGGACTTGGATATAATCAATCTAAACCTGTTAAAAGAAAAATTAATCAAGTCCATTCGAAGTGCACAATATATGTAAAAACTGGACACAATCAAATATTTCTTGGTATAGACCCAAACACGTGAAAACAATTCCAATTTGGGTTCCAAGGGGCATGAATATAAAATCCATCAAAGTTAAACAAATCTGGGTGCCAAAATGAACATATATAAATAGTTTTGGGTCTCCACATATTTTTTTTCAAAATTATTTCTACTAACAACCATGGACCTATAAAAATAAATAGGTCACAAAAGTATTCTCTCATGTAGGTGGTGGCAGGCTAAGGAACTACAACAGTGTTATCTAGATTTTAGCTATTCCAGACACACAATGGGCGATAAATCAAAGTTCCTTAGCCTTGTATAAAGGAGGCAGAATCACAATGAGCAACAACGTAATATTATCGGTAATGGTAAAACAGGTATCGGTATATTCATCTTGAATGATCTATTAAATGTGATAATCTGCACCATAATTTAATTTAATTTAGCCAGTTACTGATAAAGAAATGAATGCTGATTTTGATTCCGACTTATTCAAAATTGTTGGCCAATCATATTCTTATGCCAAGAACACTATAAAAAACTCTAGAGTCTTTGAAACTACTTCATATAGATTAGTTTGGATTAATGATAATGTTTTATTGGTTGATGATAATACATTTGGTTATTTTACAGCTGACTCTATATTCACAGTTTTTGTTTATGGGCACGGCTTCAATTAAAATTGAAAATAATTTCATTTAAAAAGGTCTTTAAGAATTTTTTTGCAACATCACGATCTGGTCTATGACGTCAAAGTAATGGTAATCTCGAGTGAAAGAAAAATTCAGATGTAGACTACACGATCATCTATTTGATAGAAAAACTACTAGTGCAATGTGTTTTATGTAGGAACATTCGTTAGCTGCATCATTTTTTCAAAGAAAATATCTGCATATTTTTCACTTGAAATAATTTTCAAATATCAGACATTTTTCTTATAAAACCCCTTCAAGAAAATGATTTTTTTCCACCTTGTTTCAGATTAGTCATTTTAGAAAATTTAATTTGATAATTATTTTTGGATTTGAATTTAAATGACTACATTAAGTAATCTGACTCCCTCTAATTATCGAAAAGATAAAAAGTGATTGAAAAAATGATGAGTGTTGATATTAAGCATATATTATAACTTGAGACGGTATAATTAGTAATTTCTTTATAAATTTAAACAAGAGTTATAAAACTTTTTGTTGGTAAACATTCCATGACCGTCTTTATTTCTATCATATTTCTAACGACCACCACTCATCAAAATCCAATATAGTTTGTCAATATGTGGCATTTTAAATAGGAAATTATGCGCTTTCATTTTATTATATTTTTAGCAATAAAAAACATCCAAAGTGTTCGCTATCATTTAAAAGTCCTCACGGTTATGCATGGGTGAATTACTTAGGATTTTTGATTATGCGCTTCCATGCTCATTTAAAAGTCCTCACGGTTATGCATGTATGGAAAATTGATTGATTTAATAGACAAGTTGATTCTAATCCCATTTAAAAGTCCTCATGATTATGCGTGGTTAGAAGATACTTGAATTCATTTTTCAATAAAAATTTGAAACACTACTAATCTAATTTAAAAGTCCTACCGATTATCCATGGTTTTATATGATGACATCACCCCTATCATTCTAAAGTGGAATATGCGCCTAACAGAGTATTTATGATTTTTGTTTGATTTTTTATTGAAATTTAATATTTGTACTCGATTGGATATTGATATGTATTAATGTCTATCACTTAATATTTATTTTTCTAACACTGTTACTCTTTTGCTGATAACAAAATGGGGAGAGAAAAGTTAAGATTTTGATAGATAAAGGTCAAATATTTTCTATATGCGTGAAAGTTCGTTTTCATATTTTTATTTATTCTCCTGCATATATAAAGGGGGAGCATTGTGTAGAGAGGGAGCATTCAAATAAGGGGAGCAAATTGAATGATCAAACACATTTAGCAAACTCAAAATCTTAAATATATGTTTGTTATCATCAAAAGGGGGAGATTGTTGAATATGCAAGTATATGATTTTTGTTTGATGATAATAAACATATATATATATATATATTCATTTAAATGTACTTGTTAATGTACTATATTTTCACATAATTAAATAAATATTTGCTGAATAAAATGAATAACACAGAATTTAAATTCAAACGAATATTTTATTCAAACAAATATTTATTACAATTTTTGAATAGTACAAATTTGTGCTCTCACTATATATACGATTTGCAACTACAATACATTTCAATTTACATAACTGTCCTCACTACATATCACTCGTTCACTCGTATTTATTTTCGACTCCATTCTAGATTGCATCCATCATATAAGCAATCTGCAAAAATAAATACTGGCGTATTAAAATTGAAAATAATTTTTTTTGCTGTGTAAAATGAAATGTATTTTGAAAATATTATTTGCCTCGGTTATTTGGGTTGTTCGTCATCATTTAATTTTGAATTCTTCAAACACAAACAACTTGTGACATGCACAGTGTATCACTATACATGCCATAAAGCCGTGTACACCGATATATACACTTGTTAAAATTACAAGGATAGGTGAGCACAAGGTCAAACCCAAATCAAATGCCGGGTTCAACTCAAGTGTAATAAAAATAAAGTCACGATATCATCATAAGGTCAAACCCGAACTTTAAGCTGGATTCAATATAGGTGCAAATTCAAATGAAATGGTCAAGGCACAAAAATCAAGCCTCGACCAAAGTTCAAGTCATACAGATGAAAACAGAGGCTATAAGTCAAAAGCAATCAAACCATATCAAGTGAGAAAAGAAGCTCAACAACTTCAATATTCACAAGTTGATATGCAGACAGCAGAAGTACAGGATTGAATAAAATATCGAAGACCAAACAACACAGTACAACATAGCAATGTGGAAGTGCAGACCATACATCAAACAAAAAGTGACAATGTGGTTGCAGTGATGACTAAAGTACAAAGCATGCACCATTTCAATATGCAATGCAACCAGAACCCAAGGGAAATATATATGCAGTCAAACAAAGTACAGACAAACGTCACAGTGAAGACATGAACAAGACTCAAAAGCATATATTTACAATAATGAACACAACCAAATAAGATGCAACAGTCAATGGTGAAGCAACTCGACTACAACAACTCAACTAATATCAAACTGCAACAGGCCTCAACATCAAATAACAAACTATAACATAGACATATGGATATGCATCTACAAAGTGCACTGTGTAGTCAAATGAAATAAGACCAGGCATTGAACTAGTGAAGCAGACTACAAGACCACAGTGAAAAAAAAGGAATATACAATGTGCAGAGCAACCACCACATATATATACAGTATGAACTAAAGGAAATGAGGACTCAATGCACTGACTCGAAGAACAATGGACAATAGCAAATTCGAACAAGTTAACAGTGCATAAGCAAGTGACAATGAACAAGTTAGAGTCAAGCCAGAAATTCACATAGCAGTATCAACTAGCCGAAGTCAACAAGGACAAAGAAAAGAGTTGACGAAGGCAAAAAGAACGAACTAAGTCAAAAATTAAACAATGCCAAAGTCATCAAAAATTCACAAACCAAAACTTCCAGAAAATCAAAATACCATGGTGGCCATAAAAAAATCAAGCCGTGAGAAACAAGAAATCAAAATATGTATAAAGTGACAAAGTCAGAAATCATCATCAACATCCAAGCAACATCGAACGGCCGAGCAAAAGTGTTGACAATTCAAATGAATTTATACGAACGAAAATATAGGAATTCGAATCCTATATAAATAATTAACATCATCGACAATCACCCATTCGAGTTCGAGCAAAACAGATACTGATAATGAAATCAACAACTCGAATATGATCGAGTTCGAGCAAGCAAAACAGTAAAACCGAAAAGCATAAATTTCATACCAGATTGTTCGGATCGAACTCGATCAAAGAAGCAGCCGAAATTAAGCTACGAAGAGACGGTTGATCAACAGAGCAAAGAAAGCGAAATTACATATTCAATTGATCAAATTGAAGTCGGAGCTTCTTCAATTGCAAAGCCCTAGTTTTCGCACAGAAGAAAGAACAAGCAAGAAGCCATTTTCACACAAACGAAGAAGAGAACGGGGCGACATAAATAAAAGGAAAAAGGGATTTTTTTTAATCACCTACTTATTTTTTTGGGCTGGCAATCTTTGGGCTTCTATATTTTAAAAATTTAGGGTTTTGTTTTATAATTGTTTTTACTTTTGTATTTTCCTTTTTAAACTTTTGTAATTTCTAGTCGTGTGACTAGGGGACGAACTACAGTGGTGTAGTTCGAGAATTCGCAACTAAATGGCTGAGTTATGGTAGGGTTTTGAGCATAAAGTTAAGGTTAGTCGATAGCGGGTGTCGCGAGTTTACGTGTGTAAGCGTCTGACTGCTTAATTTCTAGTAGAAATCTTGGAGGCAGCACATATGCAGGGTTTTGCAGAAGCTGGGTAAATCTGCGTGTTCTGAATTTATTCTACTATTATCTGTTCTGCTATATCTATGTTGAAATTATTTTATATAAACATCCGCGTTAATTTTTATAATAATAATATCACCCTATCCACCCTCCTCTAGGGTGAAATCGATCCTACACTTAATATTTATGAACTTGAAGATCTTCTGCAAGAAGCTTAGGCTACCTCCAACATCACCTGTTAATTCACTCGAGCAGGATTAAATTGTGAATCTCGAAGAGAAACTTAGAATGGAGAATGTCATATGCAAGTGGAGAAGATTTCTTTGCAATGAGCCATAAATGTTTTTTATTATATTTACCCTATGCTTGATGTGAATTTTCACTATAATAAAGAAGGCTCTGTAGTGACTATCGAGGATCTAATAGACCCACATATAGGTGCCAACTATGACCCTAGGAAGACTTTTCGTATCAGAATGGATTGACCTTTGGCCAGCATCCCTTAGATGTATAAATTGAATTTTCTTGTAAATGGGTACAACTACATTGTGGGCTTCTGTTTGTTTGCATTTTTTTAATTTTGTTACTATGGATTTTCTTCATTGTCAGTTTTGCATCACTAAGCAATGTTCGTAGATAATTAACTTGGAGGAAAAGCTTATGTCTTCTCTGGCTTGAATTACTACACTAGAGAGATTATTGAAAGATGCTAAAGATTTATGTAGGGTTTTATATGAAGATGAGATCAAGGTATTGAATGGAAAAGTTAAAGAGTTGCCTTTACAAGTTACTAAGAAAATTAATGCAAAAATCATCTTATTGTATTCTTGGCCCCCAGAGTAGTATCGAGGCCTGGTGCTGTTCCCATACCTCCACCAAAGGTAAATCCTGATGTTTTCTAGTAGAAGGTGAATTTGAAGAACTATTATGAGGCTAAATTTCATGAGTTGAAAAATTACCATAAAAAGGAATCGTGGACCGTTGGGGTAGCTGTTTACAAGTTATATCCACCGCAATGAGCTTTTTTGCTCCTATTTTAGAGCAACTAAGTGGAACACATATCACTTTTGGACGAGATTGAATGGTTTAGAAGGGTGACTATGGAGCATGTGAATGCCTTTGAAAAATATATCTACTTTAGAGTCTCAATACAATTCAAAGCCCGTGGATGAGTTCCCACTACGTTATCATTCAAGATTTCTACTATTGGTTTAGAAAGTTTGGATAAGGCTTCTTTAATGGGCAAGTTCATTAAGAGAGGATCAAAAGGGTCATGGCAGATATCATTGCAAAGAGTGCAATTGATGTTTTTACTCACTTCCATCTTGAACTCGACTTAACCTTTTTATATAATCAAGAGGATTTTTTTTCCAGCCTGGAGGACCTTAGAAATGTTTGGGCTAGTGCGAGTTATGATCTTAGAGTCACTTTTAGTGGTGTCTCCCCTTGTCGCTCATTGGTAGTTATTACTGAATTAAACAACCCATCCTCGGCTCCTCAGGTAAGGAGTGGTTGTATTCAACGTCCTACATTGGGTAACCGTGAATCACGTTATCATGAAAGAATCATAATTCATGATTCTTTTAAGGTTAGTCAGAATCATGACGTAGTTTGTTTTACTATAACACGTAGTTTTTAGCTTAATTTTTGATGTAATTTGGCGTGATGATCGTTTAACTTTTCACTTGTGATGTATGTACATATTCAAGGAATATGAAAATATGAGTATATTTTAGTAAATATTAGTATATTTCTGTTTTTAGTATTTACCTGGCAAGTTTTATGTAGTTTACAAAATTGTAGCTAATTTTTAGGTTGTACTACATTCAATGCATTTTCTTTTCTTGCCACTTTTGATTGATTCCTCATGTAGTTCATGCTTCCTGAACTTTGTCTTTGGCATTCATGCTTTATCATGTGCTTGGCATAGTCTGCCCTACTATTTTGGGGGTAGATTTTTTTTTTGACTATGAAGTTGGGTTATGTATTTACAACCATTTAATTTTTACATATGGTTTTCCTGTACTAGTTCATTCCGTCTAATATTTTTATATCAGTGTAATTGTTTAGCTGAAAAGCCAAGTGTGTGAGTTATAACTCAATGTTGTTAGCTATGTTAGTAAAATTAATACATAAATATTTTTACGCTGCGTTGATGCCAAAAGTGGCACAACACACAAATTTGACCTTTTGTATGATTAGATCTAGTAGAAACAGTAGAAAAGAGAAAAAAAGTAAAGAAAAGTAGAGAGACATAAGCTTTTGATAGTGTTTTGGTGATTTCTTGCCAATGTTCACTTTATACTTTTATTGATTATTGATATGATAGAGGTTTAGAGAGAGATTAGAGTCAATAGTACAAAGAGATTACGGGTTCTTAAGCCTAGAACTAGCAAAAGTATCTGCCTAGGTACCTATTGTGTAAACAGCTAGGAGATGAGAAAGAGACAGAGTTCAAGATCTTTTTTGGTTGCTGTAGATTTGATATTTATCGAGAACAACACTACAAATCTATAGGGTCGTGTTTAACGAGGTCCGGATGCAAGCTCACAGGTGGAAGAAAGAGCTCACCGGCTCGCTCACCAAGAAAGGCCTCTCGGTACTAAGAGGTTCCTCTTGGTGGCGAGAGGTTTTTTTGTTGCAAACTTCTTATGCTCACTCGCTTTGCTCTCCTATCTTCGATTCGATGTATTCTAAACTCTTTTCCATAGAGGTTGAGTCAATCCCAATGATTCCTTTGATAAAACCTATACTATCCTGCTTTCTTTTCTTTCTTCCCATCGGTCCTTGGTATTACTCATCTATTCTTTAGGAAAAGACTCGAAGACGATTGCTTGAAGTAGTATGTTGATCATAAGGAGATTGTAGGGCCTTAAGAGTTGTAAAAAGCTCTCGGTACCGAGAGATCTCCAATAGATCTATAACTTTCGGAGTTCCTTTTCATGCCTTTCTAAGCGTGTTTCCAGAATCTTGAGTTATTTTTTCTTCATTTTAACGTTCTAGCTTCTGGTCAAAATTTTCTTGATTAAAAATCCAGTTATCACCTATCCCTCAAAGAATGCTTTCGTTGTAAACAAAGCATACTCTAGGTCAAGACTAGTTTTGACTTTCTATCTGGTGATTTCAGTTGATCATTTAGGTTTTTCTTTGAAACGCTGCTTTGGTGGATTTTCCTTTAACTACTTTGTATAGACATAATTCTGTTCTTTGTGCTAAGGACAAGATCTATGCTTCGAAGATCGTTTGATGCTTTAAATGGTAAACACTTTCCTTTGCATAGCTTCATGCAAATTTCTAATTTTAAAAAACCTCTCAGTACCGACTGCTTTCTCTTGGTACAGAGAGCTTTTGTTCCCACATAAGCTTATATAAACAGATACTTAGAAATTTTGGACTTCACTTTTCACCTTGCATCTATCTCGTGCCAAGTCCTCCCTTTACTAAGCTAATTCCATTGATCTTTGACTTCTCATGGTCAAACTTGCCACCTCGAACCACTAATGCACTTAAGATCACCGAAGTTCTATTCTCTGACACCACCAAACCCTAAATCACACCCTCGTATCAAGTCGATCCTAGTATCTTTTGGCCTTGATTTCCTTTCAAGGATTTTCTGTCGTTCTAGACTTAACTAAGATTGTGATTTGGAGATTGGTGATTGGCTCGGTGATGGTGATGACGGTTGTGGTGTGGTTGATTACTCTTGAGTGGAGATCAGAGTTTGAGTTGTACTCGATCTATGGTGAACTCAAGTTTTCCCTAGGTTGTGTGCACACCATTCTAGATATGAATCCGGTTCTTCGACTTCGGCTAACTCTTATAAAAATCTGGCTGATCTCATATCGTTATTTGAATTTTCATAAGACGATTCTTGCTCGAGAACGGTCGTATTAGATGATTCCATCACCATGCTTTTCCTACTGTTGCACTTCCCATTTTCTTGTAAAAAAAGCTTCCATGCTGCTCTAGACGGCGGTTCCGTTATTGATTATTCATCGATAATGAGTAAGCATTGATACATAGTTTCATCATACCACATGGCATGTTTTTCTAGCATGAGCGAACTATCTATAAATGATGGTACATTCATTGTATATAGGATACTGGACTCATACTTCATAGATTCATAGTTTTCACTTGCCTCAGCCAATGATCAATTACGATTGGTCAACATAAGTCGACATCCTTTGGATTCTGATCGATGGTTGTACGAGCTCGCTGTTTAAAATGAAATATACCTAACTGTGTTGGATGCCAACTTTTATTACTTAGAATGGCTCATTGATCACTGTGCTTCAAGTCCAGTGAGGGTATATCTACTCCTCCTGAAGTTGGTCCCCCATAGCTCAGAGTTAAACTTCTATCCCTATTAGACCCAAATATTCAATTACTATTGAGTTACAAGGCATAGTTATTCTAGCAGTTCCACTAAAAAATCAACCTCCTCCCTTGAATGCATATATCAGACTAAGGGTCTTGAACGATCTTCTTGATCAGATGCCATCTATTATTTCCATGAAAACGCTTCAGAATATCTATCGTCTGCATGGAATTCCCAAGGGTGACATACAACTTTCTACTCAAGGCGAATGAGCACATATCCCTCTGTAAGGATTCACAGCTTGCAATAGGTATATTTATCTCAGTGGTGTTGTGCCTCCCTTTAATCCATTACATTGCATGGTTTTACATGAGCTTGGGTTATCTTTGGCTCAAGTCCATCAGAATGGTTATGCTCTCCTGAAATCCTTGTACGTTCTCTTCATGGATCACTTCAATCGGGATCCCACTTTCCAAGATCTTACCAACTTACCTCCTGCACTTCAAGAAAAGGTAGGAGTCTCCTTGTTATATGATCATAAAGGCTGGGTGTAGGTGTGAATTCATCGAGTCTCTTCATAACAAGCACTCATATTTCAAAAATGGTCACTTCTTTGTTCGATGCCCCTACGAATTTAATGGGTAGTTGTTTGGAAGTAAGTTTCTTTCCTTTAATCCTTCTCGTTCCCATGCTTGCTCCACCCAAGCGTTTAACTTGCTACCAATTTCTTTATAAACATTCCTACTCGAGACATCCATGATGAGCACATTAATACTTTGGAAGGTTTACAAAAGGTCATATTCCAGCACCACACCACTTCCTATCTCATAACTAACGAGAATCTCCAATGGTGCAGTTTGTTACCCCTAGGCTGGATTGCTATTCCTGATCCGACTCCTTTGAGCAGCTTTAGAGCACCTGCCAAAACTACCAGTCGTACCCCCAACTCTAACAAGAATTTATAAGGGGAGATTGAAGGTCCATTAGGTGCAATACATATGGAGGATCATGCTAAGGGAGGATCTGAGGAGCCCGCTGTTGGTGATACCCCAAGAGGAGGGGATAAGGAATCAAAATGCTGTCAACCCAAGAAGAGAGTGATAGAGAGTAGAAAGCACCAATGGTCGAAAAGGAAGATGAAGGCATCAGCGATAGCGATAATGACTATGATGCTAATGCAGAGGAGGGTGAATCATTCGATGAGACGCCTTTCAAAAGCACTAAACTCCCGTGTTCATCCCGTTAGGAGCGTGTTTTCGTTGAAACTTCTAAAAGGGGAGGATAATAACTACATTGCCCTTGAAACAGATAACACCTCAATTCCACTCTTTTGGTGACATATTTGCAAGTTTGAGTGACTTTGACATCTCCATTAGCACTCTTCTAGATGAAGATGTTCCAACTTTAGCTTCCCATTAGGGGGTTTACGAATGAAGGTGGTGAAATCCCATCTTTAATTACTTGCTGATACAGTTTGTAGAGCATTTAGGGGGTCATTGACACCACGCACATCATTAGGATCACGAACATGCATTCTTGCATTTATTCATGTTCTAAAATTCCAACGCCTATACCATTTTTCTTCTTGTTTTAGATTCCATGGGCCGTGATTGGTATCAAAATGTCTCGTGCAAGACTAGCGATTTTAGGGGCCAGACTGCCCGCTTCGCTCCAGTTACAAGAGTCGCCATGAGACAGAGGAGGAATGGCGCAAGAGAAAAAAATTAAGAAGTGGCAGATGACCGATGGGCCAAAAGAGAAAGAGAGAGGTAGAGAGGAAGGAAGAAAAGAGATGCTGAAGAAGAGCTATTGTTTGACCCATCCAAGCGGTGAAGAGAATTCCACGATCGTCGCAACTCTTCTTCTGGCACCATTCCACTAAAGAATGGACTATTAATCTCCTCTCAGTAGCATGTTCTTGCTTCCTAATCTTTTATTGCCATAGCTTTTACTCATTCTAGAGGTCTTTGCTTCTATCGCTCCTCTTCCTTCTGGCTCACCATGCCTACAAGCTGCATTTCTTGAAATTTTTTTTTGCACTGTATTATGTTTGATCAGGTTATTGAGAATGTCCCAAAAAAAGTAGCAGACAAAGATGCCTAGAGTGTCTAAAAGCATATCGACTGGTGGCATGAGTGGAAATGATTGTCCTATGCCCTCGTTAGAGTTAATGAAATTAACTATACCGACATCTATTCCTTGAATTCTGAGAAGGAGACATTTCGATGGGTCACCAAGGAATATAAGGAAGACTTGGTGAAGGTTATGGGAGAGAGAGGTACAACCCTAAACACTCAAGCCTGCACTGATAGTTTGAGGGAAGAAATGAAGTTGGCTCACAAATGTGATGATATCGTGATGTAGAATATGTTGAGTCACAAGTTTATGAAAGTTTTGATTTCTGACAAATAAGGCGATCGACAAAACAAGGTCATTAGAGCTACATATGTTACTATAGATTATAGGTTGATTATTTGATATTGTAATAGTGATAAAATTGTTAAAATCTATCCTCAAATAATCATGCACCTCAATATAATCGATATATGTACGTTTTAATAGCATTGCACATTCATTGTGCAAATTAACAGGGACCGGTCGACCGGTTAATAATCATACGGTCGACTGTTTCTGTGTAAAATGCACAATGAACGTGCACACATGCACATAACGTATATATATTTTTTAAATTCCTGTCTACTGGTCACTTTTTAACCTGTCGACCGTTTTTGAACAGAAAGCAATTTTTCCAAAAGACACTTCTCTTCTCCAAAGGTTGCATCTCTTACCTTTCACCAAAGATCATATCTCTTAATGGCAAAGAGTTACAACCATTCTTTTCTATATAAACTCATCCAATTCGTTGATTAAAATATAACAATTTCACATATTCTTTTTAATCTAATCTCTGATCTTACTTTATACTCCTGCATTCTAAAAAGCTCTCGATTATTTATTGAATCATTGAAACTATTTCATATCTTTTGATTCAATAAGTAATATACTTTCCTTAATCTTTTCAAAACATCATTCGCATACTTTGAGGATAAGATTATAGGAAGGGTGTACTGCTAGTGACAAATCCGTGTTTTCAAGAGCACAAGTTGTCAACAATAATTGTATTTGTTCTTTTGTTGAAGTCCTCTGTGTTGTAAGAGGCAAGTGTTGAAGTCCTCAGTGTATTAGAGGCGTGAAATCCCGTTCGGGTGTTGTAAACCTGTTCCTCCGGGTGAAGCGAGGAAGTTAATAGTGAAAATCCAGATAGAAGTCTGGGACTGGACGTAGGACGGTGCTCCGAACCAGTATAAAAATCTCTGGTGTGATTTTTCTATTTTTTTATTTACTATGCTATTATCATCTATTTCCGCATTTGTATTGTAATCCATATTACACGATCCGTGTATACTATATTAGCACATATAATTGTATACACACCGTACTTTCATTTGGTATCAGAGCTCGGTCATCATATAACCGTAACACAGTTATTTGATATATTATAGTAATATGGCAAATAACGTAAGTACTAGCACTCAAAACACTACTTACACGGAGGGTCAATCGACACAAAGACCTCCATTTTTCAATGGTCTTAACTATAGTTATTGGGCAACACGTATGTCATTCTTTATGCAATCAAATAGCTATGATGCTTGGAATGCCACTCAAAGAGAAATAGTGAATCCAACAACTGATTATTCAGAATGGACTGCAGCTGAGAAAACGGCAGCAGCCGTAAATGCAAGAGCAATAAATATGTTGTTCTGTGCATTAGACCAAAATGAATATAATCGTGTTAGTATCTGCACTACTGCATATCAAATTTGGCAAACACTAAAAATCACTCATGAAGGTACTAACAAGGTCAAACAAGCCAAAATAGCCATGCTGAAAAGTCAATTTCAAAATTTCAAAATGAAACCAAACGAGACAATCAATGACATGTATTCACGGTTTCAAACTATTCACCATGCACTTATTGGCTTAGGACAAAAGTATTCTGATTTCGATGTTGTTTCAACAGTCCTACACTCTCTGACTAGTGAATGGGAAGGAAAAGTATTAGCAATTGAAGAAGCTAATGACCTTTCCGTCATGAAGCCAGATGAATTGATAGGAAATTTAATGTCATATGAAGCAAATCTGCAGGCTAGAAAAGAACAGAAAGAAGAAAAGAAAAATGTAGCATTTCATGTTGAGAAAGATGAAAATGAATCAGATTCTGAAGACGAAGATTTGGCATTCATTGCGAAAGGATTCAAAAAATTCTTAAAATATCGAAAAGCCAGTCGTTACAATAAAAGGAAACCTGGATCAAATAAACCATCTTCATCTGCTATAGAATGTTTCAACTGTCACAAAAAGGGACACATGCAGAAAGATTGTCCAGAACAAAAGAAGAAGTCAGAAAATGACAAATTCAAATATAAGAAGGACAAATCTAAGAAACGAGCCTTCTCAGTAACATGGGATGATTCAGAATCATCTTCATCAGAAAGTGAAAGTGATTCAGAGAATGAACAAGCTAATGTTTGTTTTATGGCAACATAAGATGAGGTACAAATTACTACATTTGATGAATTACTTGATATTAACGCTGAATTGATAGTCAAATATAAAGACATAAAACGTCAATTAAAAGTAGTCAAAGCAGATTTAAGTAGAGCAGAGCTTGAGCGAGATATGTTAAAAGATGAGAAGAAAATATTAGAAGAGGAACTTGAAAATATTCAAGAATCATCATCTAATGTTGATTCTCAAATATCTCTTTTGAGTCAAGAAATAGAAACTCAAAAAGAGAAAAATAATGCTCTCACTACTGAAAATCATGAGCTTAAAGCAAAAGTCAAATTTCTAGACCTAGAAAAAGCTAGCTTACAAACAAAGTTTGATGACATTACTCAAAATGTTTCTAACTTTAACAAAGGTCGAGAAAATTTGACAAAAATCATTGAAAGTTCACAATCTATTTCAGACAAACAAGGATTGGGATATAACAAACAAGAAACCAAGAAACATCTTGGAAATAAAAGGAAAAAGAAAGTACAAAAAACTGAAGCTAAGAAAAATCTTAGTTTATTATATTCCAAACCAAAACCAGTTGTGAAATTTCAAAAGAAAAATGTCAAGACTATCAAAATATGGGTTCCCAAAACAAATAACTATTTGATTAGGAACAAATACATTCAGCAATTCATGAATACTGTGCATTTTAATAACAATTATATATATAAAGGGGATACCGGACCCAAATGGGTTTGGACTCCTAAGACCTAACTCTTAGGACCCTATAAAAAGTGGGTACCATGGACTTAATTCTATTTTTTGCAGGTCCCACTTAAGAAAAGAGGAAAGTGGATATTGGACAGTGGTTGCTCAAAGCACATGACGGGAGACAAGAGTTTATTAACAAATATTACATATTCAGATGGTGGCTCCGTCACTTTTGGAGACAATTCAAAAGGCTATATCATCGGCAAAGGCGATGTAAGCAATTGCGGTACATCTAACTTACCTCTTATTACTAATGTCATGCTAGTTAGAAATTTGAAACACAATTTACTAAGTATTAGTCAGTTATGTGACAAAGGTTTTATAATTTCATTTTCAAATAATAAGTGTAGTATTTTAGATAAAGACCATAATTTGGTTTTCGAAGGTTATAGAGACAGAAATATATATATTCTGAATATGAATATTAATCATAATTCAGATATGTGTCTTGTGGCTAATGACAATGATCCATGGCTATGGCACAAACGCTTCTGTCATATAAACTTCAGAACTATTGACAAGCTAGCCAAAAACAATCTAGTAAGAGGACTACCCAAAATGAGTTTTAAAGTTAACAACATTTGTGATGCATGTCAATTAGGAAAATTGACCAAATCATCTTTTAAATCCAAGAAAGTCATATCAACATTACAACCACTTGACTTACTACACATGGATTTATTTGGACCTACTAGAGTTCAATCAATAAATCACAGTCAATATGTGCTTGTAATTGTTGATGATTTCTCTCGTTATACATGGACAATTTTCTTAAAAAATAAAAGTGATACTTTCGATCATTTCAAATCTTTCGTCAAAAGAATTCAAAAATCAAAAGGGATTAAAGTTAAAAATATAAGAAGTGATCATGGCGGAGAATTTGAAAATAATGAATTTGAACATTTTTGTACAAAGAAAGGTATATATCATAATTTTTCGTTTCCCAGAACTCCACAGCAGAACGGAGTTGTAGAACGGAAAAACCGAACTTTACAAGAATGTGCAAGAACATTATTGAATGGAACCACCTTACCAAAACATTTTTGGGCGGAAGCTGTGGCAACTGCCTGTTATGTTTTAAATCGTGTATCCATAAGACCTCTTACCAAGAATACTCCTTATGAATTATTTAACAAAAGGAAGCCTAAAATCTCATACTTCAAAGTTTTTGGTTCCAAGTGCTTTATTTTAAATACGAAAGACCAGCTTGGCAAATTCGATCCAAAGGCCGATGAAGGAATATTTGTCGGTTATTCCGAACGAAGTAAGGCCTATCGGATATTTAATAAACGAACCAAAACTATTGAAGAATCACTTCATGTCTCTTTTGATGAAATCTATCAGCACCCTCACACTATATCAGATGATGACAAATCAATAGTCACTGACAATCAAATCATCACAAATATTGATTCTGACTCGGAAATAATTATTGAGAATATTCCTCAAATATGTGAGTTACAATCACCACCAAGAATATTAAGAGACCATCCGCCTCAAAATATAATCGGTGAAATAACATCACATGTCAGAACAAGGAGTCAACTCAATCAAATGGGTCATGTCGCTTTTCTCTCAAATATCGAACCGAAGAATCCAAAAGAAGCTGCTACAGATGATTACTGGATCATTGCCATGCAGGAAGAACTAAATTAGTTTGAGCGCAATGATGTTTGGGAACTTGTTCCAAGACCAACTGATCAGTCAGTAATTGGTACTAAATGGGTCTATAAAAATAAGGCTGACGAACAAGGAAATATCACCAAAAATAAAGCAAGATTAGTAGCACAAGGATATAATCAGGAAGAAGGTATCGATTATGAAGAAACTTTTGCACCAGTTGCTCGACTAGAAGCTATTAGAATCCTATTATCTTTTGCTTGTCACCATAATTTCAAACTTTATCAGATGGATGTCAAAAGTGCTTTTCTCAATGGATTTATCAAAGAGAATGTCTATGTCGAACAACCTCCTCTGTTCGTACATGAAAAATATCCTGACCATGTGTTCAAACTTAAGAAAGCTCTGTATGGTTTAAAACAAGCACCTCGTGCTTGGTATGAACGACTACGTAGCTATCTTATTAGCTCAGGATTTCAAATAGGCAAAGTCAATCAAACCTTGTTTATTAAACATTCTCGAAAAGATATTCTAGTTATCCAGATATATGTAGACGATATCATCTTTGGTTCAACAAACGATAAACTTTGCAAAGAATTTGCAAGTATTATGACCAAAGAATTCGAAATGTCTCATATGGGAGAACTATCTTATTTTCTTGGACTTCAAATAAAGCAACTTCCAAACGGCATTTTTATTAATCAAGAAAAATACTGTGAAAACCTTATCAAACGCTTCGGATTAGAAAATACATCTGGTAAACCAACTCCTATGAGTACAACTACACATCTTGACAAAGATGAAAGTGGTAAGAATGTTGACCAGAAATTGTATCGAAGCATGATTGGTTCTCTTCTTTATCTTACAGCTAGTCGTCCAGATATAATAATGAGTGTTTGTTTATGTGCTCGTTTTCAAGCCGATCCAAAGGAATCACATCTACGAGCAGTGAAACGTATAATTCGTTATCTTAATAATACCAAAGATTTCGGTCTTTTTTATCCAAAAGAATGTCCATTTGAATTAGTATCATATAGTGATGCTGATTTCGGTGGTTCACGAACGGATAGAAAAAGTACAAGTGGTACGTGCCATTTTATTGGAAAATCACTTGTTTCTTGGTTCAGTAAGAAACAGAATTGTGTTTCACTATCAACATGCGAAGCTGAATATATATCAGCAGCTCTCGCATGTACTCAAGTACTATATATGCAACAAACACTTCAAGATTTTGATATTCATTTATCAAATTCTACTATATACTATGATAACACTAGTGCTATAAATCTCTCTAAAAATCCAGTAAATCATTCTAGAACCAAACACATTGATATCCGTCATCATTTCCTTCGAGATAATATTGACAAAGGAAATATATGTCTTGAATATGGTCATACTGACAATCAATTAGCAGACATTTTTACTAAGCCTCTGCTCGAATCTAATTTTATTAGATTACGAAGAGAGCTTGGTTTAATTTCAAGAAAAAATCTTGACTAAGTAATTTCTAAAGAACGTCTTCTTGTTAGTTATCCTTTAGTTATTCTTTCTAGTTATCCTTTAACTTTAACTATTGCATAAACTATATTTTTCTTACATTAAATATAAGCCACTGCTTTATTTAATGGTTAAATTCTCTTTACTCATTTTATAAATTCAGTTTTAAAAAGAAAGCTATTTTTAGATTTACAATAAAATTTCTGCTTATGTTTTCTTGGTTAACATTTATCATTAACTCACATCCATAAGTTTATACACAAAAAACTTGTATATAAGCTTGCAAAAATTTTATATTTTGTTCATCTTTTCTTTTTTACCTAACCATAATATTCTATACAACATACACTATGGCTCACATTTGTGATAAATGTGCTCAAGAATCATACATTTCAATTACGAGTTCTGAGTCGGAGGAATTTTATTCTCCTACAACTCCAAAACAAAAATCAAGTTGTCATCATCAATGCTCTTGTATGTCTGATAAAACTCCAAATTCAAAACGAGTGAAGAGGACATTATTCTATTCTCCTCGTACCAAAGCTCAAATCGATGAGATACACCACTACCAGAAACATCAGATAGACCTTCAGAGACAACTCCATTACGGGTAAAGTCAACTTTATCACGAGCAACAACGGACGTCGGCACGATTGTCCGTTTAAGAAAAGTTGGCCACATTTTTCTGCGGTTCCAACAAGCATGACGTGCATGAACCAATGCCGTCTAGGCCATCAACATCTAAAAGTCCTAACTCATGGGATCGGAACTATGAAAAGAATGAAGGAGCTCAGAAACATTGGAGTCCATGGTCGAAACGTATTGAAGGAAACAACGATAATTCTAATGACGAATTCTCTCATTAGATTTATATATAGTATTATATCTTTATCTATCTCTTGTGTAATGATGGTTATATTTTGTATTACGTATAAAATATAATATATATATATATATATATATGTTGATATATGATAAAAACTTGAAAAATAAACTTAAATTTCACAGCAGACCAAAACCGGTCGACCGCCCCTGTTTTAGCCGGTCGACCGTTTGCTCTCTGGTTGAAAACGGTCGACCGGCCAAAATTAGTAGGTCGACCGGTTGACGTATTTTCAGTTTTTTATATAAACCTATGCGTCATTCTTCCCTCTCCCCTCTTTCATTTTTTACTCAAGCTGTTCCTTTACACAAAATCACAAACCCTAATTTCCAATTTTCAATTCCCAAATCTCAAATCCTCCAACAATGGCTCCTCCTCAAAAGAAATCCAAGAAAGGAGCAACCTCTGAAACTTCATCTCCTACCACCTCCGTCAAAAAATGGCTTCAAACTCCAATTGCTGTAACAAGATGGAATCAGATGACAAATTACAAGTTTCATCCAGGCTCTTTCATCAAATTTGATGATTTCACGGCTTATGGAGTTCGGAGGTTAGCCAATAATGCCAACATTACTCCATTAATAGATTTTTCTGAAAATAGTGTGGAGATAAATCATTTGATGATCAAATTGTTTTACGCCAACATGAATCTTGATGAATATCAACCTGATAATCCAAACGGCGTCATCTGGTCTGTGGTATGTGGTAAGCAAATTTTTCTTACTCATGCTAGAATTACCTCTATACTTGGTATACCAAATCGAGGCGAAGAGTTTTCATCTAACTTCTGCGAAGTCTTCACTCGAAATAATACCAGTCATCAGTTCATAGAAGACGATAGTGATGGCACTAAGTCTATTGGACTTCGACCGACAGCCAGACTACTTCATCGGGTTTTGATGCATTCTCTTTTTCCTAGACTTGGAAATTATGATGCAGTGTACAAAGAAAACTTCAAGGCACTCTATGCTATTTATGGTGAAATCCAAATCAATTGGGTTCACATGCTTTTTGATGAAATTCTCAAGGTAAATAACTCAACACGGCCTCATTTCTTCTATAATGAATATATCATGAGACTTTTGTTAGCTTGTGGGGTCAATCCTCCTGATTCTGCAACCTCAAAACCAAAATGCATTGATTCCATCACCATCAAGCGGATGAAGCTTCCTCCACCTTATCTTGAGATTATGCCTTTTGAAGAATGGCAACAAAGAGGACCAAGGAAACAACGAGCAACTTCCTCTCGTCCTCGTTCCGATGAAGTAAAACTATTAAAATCAAAGTCATCAACAAAAGAATCACTTGAAACAATCGCGCGTAACCAATTTTTGCTTGAATCACGTCTCAAGCGCATGGACTCTAAGATCGATAAGCGCTTCAATAAGGTCAAGTCATTCTTTGGTATGCTATGGGATGCTATATCATGTTCCACATCCACCTC
Source organism: Allium cepa (assembly GCA_030765085.1). NCBI lineage: Eukaryota > Viridiplantae > Streptophyta > Magnoliopsida > Asparagales > Amaryllidaceae > Allium > Allium cepa. The sequence continues at coordinate 323,241,191 of CM060940.1, read as the reverse complement.
TGTTCAAGCACAAGACCCAGGAAAACGTCCTGCTGCTCCAGTTTTCACCTGGACATCATCTGACGAGTCTACAGGAATGAGTGGTCATAGACATGGAGAATCGTCTAGAGGGCACAATGATGAGGAAGAAGAAGATGATGATGATGACGACGATGATGATGATGAAGAGGAGATACGATCTGCTTCATCCTAGATTCTATTATGGTTTAGTTCTTTAAAAACATTCATCGACACTTGTACTAAATAGTGTCGTTATTTGTGTTTTTCATTTGACATTATGTTCTGTAGTAAACTCTGTTATGTTTTTGATGTGTTAATGATTTATTTTTCTATGCATATCATATTCATTCTACTATTCTAGTATCTGTTACTCCTTTTTGTCGATGAAAAAGGGGGAGAAAGGGCTAACAATTGCTTGCAGGAACATACATTTATAAGAATTCAAAGAGAAAGAGATCACATACTCAGGGGGAGATTCAGATTTGCAGATATATATTGTCATCAATCAAAAAGGGGGAGAATGTTGAGTCACAAGTTTATGAAAGTTTTGATTTCTGACAAATAAGGCGATCGACAAAACAAGGTCATTAGAGCTACATATGTTACTATAGATTATAGGTTGATTATTTGATATTGTAATAGTGATAAAATTGTTAAAATCTATCCTCAAATAATCATGCACCTCAATATAATCGATATATATACGTTTTAATAGCATTGCACATTCATTGTGCAAATTAACAGGGACCGGTCGACCGGTTAATAATCATACGGTCGACCGTTTCTGTGTAAAATGCACAATGAACGTGCACACATTCACATAACGTATATATATTTTTTAAATTCCTGTCTACTGGTCACTTTTTAACCTGTCGACCGTTTTTGAACAGAAAGCAATTTTTCCAAAAGACACTTCTCTTCTCCAAAGGTTGCATCTCTTACCTTTCACCAAAGATCATATCTCTTAATGGCAAAGAGTTACAACCATTCTTTTCTATATAAACTCATCCAATTCGTTGATTAAAATATAACAATTTCACATATTCTTTTTAATCTAATCTCTGATCTTACTTTATACTCCTGCATTCTAAAAAGCTCTCGATTATTTATTGAATCATTGAAACTATTTCATATCTTTTGATTCAATAAGTAATATACTTTCCTTAATCTTTTCAAAACATCATTCGCATACTTTGAGGATAAGATTATAGGAAGGGTGTACTGCTAGTGACAAATCTGTGTTTTCAAGAGCACAAGTTGTCAACAATAATTGTATTTGTTCTTTTGTTGAAGTCCTCTGTGTTGTAAGAGGCAAGTGTTGAAGTCCTCAGTGTATTAGAGGCGTGAAATCCCGTTCGGCTGTTCGGGTGTTGTAAACCTGTTCCTCCGGGTGAAGCGAGGAAGTTAATAGTGAAAATCCAGATAGAAGTCTGGGACTGGACGTAGGACGGTGCTCCGAACCAGTATAAAAATCTCTGGTGTGATTTTTCTATTTTTTTATTTACTATGCTATTATCATCTATTTCCGCATTTGTATTGTAATCCATATTACACGATCCGTGTATACTATATTAGCACATATAATTGTATACACACCGTACTTTCAGAATAGTCTAAAAATTGCATACGAAGAAGGTGTTGAGCTAAATAGGCAGGTTACCAAGAAGAGCCTAGCCCTTGCTGAAAAGGATAAGACTATCAACGAGCTAGCTGTTGAACTTCAAAGGCTCCGGAAGAGAACTGAAAGTTTTTTATGGGCTTTGAAAAGTTTTTAAAGGAAAATCTTAATTTCGACGGTGAACTTACAGTCACTCGAGGAGATGCTAAGGAGCTTTTAGAGGAGATGGCTTAGGAGAGAGAAAATCTAAACATGAACCTCCAATACTTCTACACCAACGTCGTTATGTACAAGAATTTGAAGTGATGGGAAACGCTTATCCCGAAACTCTCATTGATGCCTACGAGGAGGTGTTACGATGACATGCGAAGTTCAGGCACAACTGCTTGATCTCATGACCAGTACCTCAATGCAGAGGACATACAAAAACTTGCAGAGGGAAAGTCCATCCTTGTTGGTGAGGATGTTGCAGCTACTACTGCCGCGTAGGCTCTCGCTGACCCAAGTTTGTTGGATCAACACGAATCATTCATTCCAAAGTCTGGAGAACCCATAGTGACTATTCCCATGTCCACAAGGATTAGTTCTAAAGCTGCCCATGTGACTCCAACTTCTGCAGTAATTATTTCTTATAAGCCCTACATTCTTCCTCCATGGGTCAAATGGAGAAGCATGCGACTGAAGAAGGGGAATTCAAATTTCTTTTGGGGATTGAAGCCTAAGCTCAAGAATATCTCTTATTTCACCGGTCATTGAGAAGCTTTGGTTCTCTCATGATTTCGTCATTAAACTTTATCATTCTGTTTGCCAACTTGTAGGTCAACCGCATCTTCCTCCCCCACCGCCACCTAATCATGGCCAGGGAGCCTAAGTAATCTTCACTGGATCAACTTCCATTTCTATTGGACTTGCCGCTCTGGTCTCGCCTTCTAGTTCCACGCCTATTTTTGGTCCCTAGAAGATTGGGACCTTGGAAGAGCAAAGGACATTTCTATGTCCAAAGAAGAAGATATCATTATAGTCAGTGCTTCAGACATAACTGACCATATCACCATGGCAGAGAAGTTAATGGCTGATTTTGAAAAAAATCAACAAAAAGATTGAGCCTGGTACCATGAATCCCACATCTTCAACTCCTACAAGCCTTACATCCAAGATCCCCCGAATCAAGATCAAACCCCCCTCCCCCAAGACCAAGCCTGCTAAAGCTCCTAGCAGCAAATTTGATGACCCCTATACTGGGACGAGTGGTGTGACCATCCATTCTGAGGTGAGACCCACAAGGAGGTGTGATTAGAGATGAGAAGAGGAGAAGACATCGTCTTGGTGGTAAAAAAGGGAAGAAGTAGATGATGCGTGGAGGCTGTTGGTGTGGTAGCTTGTTTTTGTTTTGGTATAGTAGAGTCTATACTTTTGTTCTTTTTTCATGATGAACAGGCCGAGTTTGTGCGGGAGGGGCCTCCACTATGTTTGTACATAAAGTATAAAGTAATGAAAAGGATTTTCTTTTGGCTTATAATCCCTATTCTTCTTTACTTTTTCGCACCCTTATGTACTTGTGTACTGTTTATGTATAACTGCCTTTGCATATGATATAACTGCTTGTACTGCAACTATATATGATATGCAGTGTGCTTTTTTACTACAGCTCTGTGCATATAATTAATATTCATGTAATTTCTTAGATTGTTTTCTTCTCTTAGCCCGGTTTATAACTACCATAGTATTCCATTTGACAAAACAGAACCATTACTTAACTAACTCTATGGCTACTTTTGGTTGAGTTTCTTCTAATTAGTTGTTTATAGTGAGTAATCCTGGATCCATGCTGCTCTTGACTACCATGGAGTAGTAATCGAAATATTGTTCTTCTTTTCATTTGACTTCGCTGTGTGTTTCTCGCTATTTATGGGATTTATCATCCTAAATGCGAGATTCCGGGAATTGATGGGATAGAGATACCGTGGTGCTAATTATCTGATTGCCCCCAGTCCAATTGTGCTTTTCCTATCCTAATCCTGGATTGGGAAAGGCCGATAATGCTTGCTTCCATTTTTTCTCGAATATCCTTTCTTATCTTCGACTGAGCGTGTCCCATACGATTGCTAGCACTATTGTCAAAATCCTCTCGGATGCTAGTTTCAATCTCTGGCTACTAGTGTACAAGCCCCTCAATTTCGAGTTTCCTTTCTTAAAGCTTCCTATTCCCGGGCAACAATCAAACTGTTGACGGTTACAATCGAAAGTCCAGCCGCGCGCTACTTTCTATCTTTGGAAACTAGTACGTTGATGTTCTGATCCTAAGGTTTTCTCCATGATAATCCCTGTCTTCGAGCAATGGCAAACCTCTGCAAATCGAGATCGAACCATCCGATCGATCCCTTACCTATTTCCTAGCGAGCTAGGCCGAATTACCTGATCGGTCCTAAAATAGCCATCCTTTATAACGTCGCCAATCTTCACGTAGCGCAAGGTTATAAAAGGTTATAGATCTTCAAACCTTCTTATTTTTTCCTATCTTCAAGCAACGATGAATTCCCAAAGGTTGTGCTTTTCCTTCTTAGTGTCGCTTATCTCCAGGCAGCACATGAAGGATGGGGGTTTCACCTTCCTAACACTGCATATCTTCGGGTAACTCCATATTCTTGAAGGTTAAGGTTTATGAACCTTCTCGTTGTTGCCTACCTATAGAAAACAATGAAGTCCTGAAGGTTAGAGTGAATGGGTAATCCTTCTCGTCATTGCTTATCTCTGGGCAATGGCGATTCCTTGAAGGTTAAGGTGAATGGGAAAAACTTATCCTTATTGCCTATCTTTGGACAATGATGAATTCCTAAAGGTCAACCTGAATTATCTTATCTGCCCTTAGGAACATAATCCCCGTTCATTATCCAATGCGAAAGGAGTACATCCCTGATTGTACTACAAATCGTGTAGCACGAGGATTTTTCTTTTGAGAACATGGTTCCATTGGTTCAAGAAGCGAACTTTAGTTGCAAATGAAAGAAGTAGCAAGTCCTGCCATATTACATTGCCTTCGGTATCCATAAATGCTTATTTATAAAAATAAATAAAGAGGAACTAAGTGTAGTAATGCCGGAGCAGATCATTGTTCCATGCATGTAGGATAGGGATCCCATCAACATTTGCCAGCTTGAATATTCTATCCCAAGCTTCCGATCGATCGCGTAGGTTTCTTCCCAGTTTGGGGCAAGTGCCCCCTTACTTGGGAGAAAACTGGATCCTCTACCAAATAAAGAGATTCAAGCAGGAGCTCCTCATTCACCTTCAGGTCAAAATGTATTTTATGATGAGAAGGCCTTTTAATTCTATCGGAATAATTGTTTTTGAGCTATATGCCAAAGTGAAAGTCTAGTGTCTAGTTGCGGACTTAAATGTCATCCTATAAGCCTATAGTGCTAATGGATGCTCATTAACCCATTTTCCATTATATCAAGTTAATCAGTTTTTCAAGATGGATTTTATGATCTTGTTTGCTACTTTCACTTGCTTGTTTGCTTGTTGACGTGCCACAATGGAGAACTTCTTCTCGATTCTATACTACTTTAGAAATCCTCAAATTTGGCGCTCTTGAATTAGGTTCAATTGTCCGTGATGATCTTCTGAAGTAGTCCAAACCTGCAAATAATATTCTTCGTTATGAAGTTAATTACCGTCTTCATTGTAAGTGTGGCAAGCAGTTCCACTTCAGCCCATTTCGTAAAATAATCCACTACAATGATAGCATATTAGGCTCCACCCTTTGCTATCGGTAACACACTAATGATGTTGATTCCCTAAATCACAAATAGCTATTGACTTACCACTTGCATAAGTTCTATCAACGGGGCTGTTGGAATCTTCATAAATCTATGGCACTGGTTACACCGTTTAGTGTAGTCAGCAGCATCCCAGTTTTTCATCGGCTAGAAATATCCCTAGTGGGGTATCTTCTTTGCTAGAGTCTGCCCCACGATGTGATAACCAAAACCACCCTCATGGACTTCCATAAGGATCTTCTTAGCCTCATCCTTGGCTATACATGGTAGCAGTAATTGAGAACCCTCTTCTGTATAGTACTCCGTCTTGCATCATAAATTGCGGCTCTTTTCAAAGGAGTTTTTTCCATCTGTTTCTGTCTCTCGGGAGAGTTCCACCGTTTAGACAGTTTTTGATTGGGGTCATCCATGATTCTTCATCTTCTATGGTGTGTAGAATCCAGTCAACATCCATTTGATCGATGCTCGAAGTTGTCACAACTTCCACTAGAACCAATCCCATTAGCTACACTTCCTTAGAGCTAGCTAGCTAGCTTAGTTAATGAATCAGCATTCACATTTTCCTCTATAGGGATGTGCATTATTGTATAATGCTCTATCGTCAAGCAGTTCCTGCACTTTTGACAAGTAAAGGGCTAGTCTTGCACCCTTGGCCTAATATTCCATGATTTGGCAAACTACCATCTAGGAATCGCTAAATACGTACAATGTTTTTATCCCGGGTTCTTTTGCTATCTTTAATCTCATATTAACGCCTTGTACTTGGCTTCGTTATTAGTTGCAGAAAACTTTAGCTTTAACTCATAACATATTAATCGTCCTTGTAGCATTTCAAATACTACACCTGCCCCCAAGCTATATCCATTTGAAGCACCGTCGAGGAATAGATTCCAATGAGGGACTGCGATTATAGTATCCTCTTCCTCTTCACCATCGTGAATGGTAAACTTAAGGATCAAGTCTACCAATGTCGGCCTGTTATCGCTTCCCTTAGATGGTAAGTAATATCATAATGGCTCAACTCGATGTTCCATTTCATTAATCTCCCCGAAGTCTTGGGTTAGTACAATACTTATTTTAATGGTCCGTCTGTTAGTATCTTGATCAGGTGAGTTGAAAATACGGTTGTGACTTCCTAGACGTGATTGGTAAGTAGTATGCAAGTTTCTCCAACTTCGGTAATTATTTTTTGCTCTAGTAAACTGCTTATTGATGTAGTAAACTGCTCTTTGAATCCTTGCCTTCTCACATACCAATGCTGCGCTCAGTGCATGAGCTTACACCGCCAAGTAGACAAATAAATTCACCCCGTCCAACAGTTTGGATAAGACCAGTGGCATTTCCTTGTGCCATAATAATTCCCTGAAGGCATTCTGGCAGTCTTAATTCCATTTAATGTTTTTCTTCCCCTACTTGATGGCGTTAAAGAAGGCTATACACCTATATGTCATCCTCAAGATGAACCAACTCAAAGGAGAAATCTTTCCATTCCAGCTCTGATGTTGCTTCTTTGTGTTCGAGGCAATTACATTTCTTAAGGCATTAATCTATTTTGGATTAGCCTCGATTCCCCATGCATTGACGATGAATCCCAGACAATTTCCCGATGCTATGCCAAAAGAACATTTTAACAGATTTAGATTTATTTCTTATTTTTGTAAGACTACAAACATTTTTGAAAGGTCATCTATATGGTTCCATGACACTCATAATTTCACAAGCATGTTGTCTATGTATACTTCCATTGTCCACCCGATTTGATTCTTGGACATAGAATTTACCAACCTCTAGTATGTAACCTCAGCGTTCTTCAAATCGAATGGCATTACTCTATAGCAGTATAATCCCAAATCCATAAAAAAGCTAGTATTCCCCTGATCCGGTATATGCATCGGAATTTGGTTATAGCCTAAATAGGCATCCATAAAGGAGAGCAACTCATGTCCTGCATTTTCGTCCACTAGTTTGTCAATCTTGGGCAAAGGAAAGCAGTCCTTCGAGCATACCTTATTCAAATCCGAGTAATCAATACATGTTCTCTATTTTCCATTTGACTTGATTAACACAGGGTTAGATACCCAATCAGGGTATAAAGCTTCGTACATAAATCCTTTCATCAACAGCTTATCTACTTCTTCTTTCAATGTAGTAGATCGCTTAGGACCCAGACTACGCCTTTTTGTTTTACTAATGTCAACTTTGGAACAATATTTTGTGCATGACATGCTATCCCCGATGACATCCCCACACATATGTGAATGTCTCCAGGCAAATACATCCAAGTCCTTAGAGGAAATTTACCAATTCCTTTCTTAAGCTAGCGTTGAGAAAAGATTCAATTTTCAAGACTCGAGTAGGACCATTCATGTCGATTGGAACATTCACCGTCAGCTTAACCGGTTCTAGTTGCTCTTTCCCTAAATGCTTCCTAAGATCCATAGCCTTGTTAAATTGGCTATGGTTCCATGGCCAAGGTCTAAGCTTAGTTGTTATGCATGCGAATCCTTAATGCGGAGAGTTCTCTCCATATTCTTACCTTTCTTATGTCACTTCGCTTCTCTCAGTTCCGCAATGTAGCATTCTCTTCCAGCACTCTGGTCACCTTTCACTGCTCCTACCCCATTTTCCATTGTGAATTTCATCACCAAACACCAAGGCACTATGGTATCCTAATATCAGCCAGAAGCGATCAGCCTAGTAAGGCATTGTACGTCGAGTACTCATCCACGATAATAAACTTCTTAATTTAGGCTACCCTGCAATCTCCTTCGCCTAGTTCCATAGTCAAATCAATTGTTTTGATCGGCTGTTTTTATTTTCCTGCAAAGCCTTGAACCTTAGTTTTATAGGCCGTTACCCCCTTCATGTTGATCTTAATCTAATCAAATGTTCCTCTAAACAGTATGTTTATCGAACTCCTAGTGTCTATCATGACTCGATGTACATTTGCTAGTCCACCTCCAACCGTTACCATCATAGGGTCCATAGTAAGTACTTCGACTCCATCCGCATCTCTATTTCTGAATATGATATCATTCGTAATCATCCTCTGCTGCTTGGCAAAAGCTTCGTCTTCTATAGTAAAGCATCCCTTCTGCAACACGTGCTTCAACGTGCTCGCATTCTATTCCATTTCCCTCAAGCTTTTCTTAGCTGGATTGGGTCCTCCAGTTATTGTTTTCGGATTAACTTCCCATATTTTTTCCTAGGCCTCTCTCCTCTTAGGCCAGATTGACTCTCTTAGGTAGGTGACCCTAGGGGTCTTGGTGCTTGGTCGCCTTCCTACAATTTTTTGACATACTTTTGGAGCTTTTTTTCTTATCAGCCTTCGATGTGGTCCCTGAAATGTCGACACTCGTTCATGTTGTGTCCATGTGTTTCATGGAAATGATAGAACATTCTAAAGCGCCTTTATTGTTCGGTTTCCTTCCGCCTAAGCAGATTCTTATATTGTTCTGTTCCTTGAATGGTTAGGTATATGTTTTCTAATGTATCATTCAGAGGAGTATAATATTTCGGCCTCAAATTCCTTGCAAGATTCTTATTGTCGTTGCGGCATCTGTCGTGTCCTTGATTCCACTTCTTCTAGTTACAAGAGCTATTAGCATTAGTAACCGCCACGTTGCTCTGGATAACCTCCTTTAACTGTTCGTCATTCTTATTCCCTGAAGCTAAACTAGGTTCCTCCAAACGTCGAAACTGATTAGCCTTCCAATGGAACTCTTCCATAGTTATAGGTTACTTCATCTTCATCCATCTTCCAAATCCACGTCTAGGTGGATGCCCCAGACCAAAGTGTTGAATACCAGATCTTCATTCTGATTACTTATTTCAGTAACGGTTACATTGAACTGATTCAAGAACCCTTTATTTGATTTTAGGCCCTTGAGATAAGCCTGATAAGATATCACAACCTTGGGTTATATAGCATGCAGTTAGATTGCTATAAAAATTTCCTAGAAAATTCATCGAAAATCAATAAGGATCGCAACATGAGTCTAGTGAACTATATCAAAGTAAATCCTTCTAAGAAGATAGGAAAGCATCTACATCGAATGGCATCCATTGCCCTAGCACCATCCAATTGTCATTCATATTTGACCAAATGTTGTCGAGGATCAGTAGTTCTATTATATGATAGCATAGTCTGCATTGGTATACTCTTCTCTCATAATGTTCTTTGGGAAGTGAGTTCTGCTTAGTGCAGAACCTCGGTCTTCATTCTTCCTAACTTTATTTCCTTCAACCAACTGCTTAACCATTTCAAATATATATTCCTCACTGACATGGTACTCCGAAGGTCGACTATCAGAGGCTACACCGAGTGTTTGACTCTAAAAACAATCTTAGTTTGCCTACTAATGCCTAGATCCTCCAGACTCTTGGAGAACAACTCCTTCGGTATTCCATAGGCATGTGGTTGGTTCAACTGCGGCTGCTTGAACTCCATCTTCATTTGCCTTAACATCAAAATCATCATTGTCTAGCTGCATGCCATCTTCAGAGTCTGAAACTTCCATAGGATCAAATCCATGTCCCTATGATCTCCTAAATTCCTTTTGGTACTGAGAGAAACCCTCTCGATATCGGGCGATCTCCTTGAGGAGGAGCACCTCTTCTTCCACCTGCAAGTCCTTCAACAAACGCAACAACTCCTTCGTTCTCCTTTTTCTTTTCATTCTTTCCATATTTTCCAAAAACAGAGGATTTTTCAAGTTCTAATCCTGATGAGATTTCTCGTCCAATTATCCCAGTCCTTAGTGATTATAGGATTAGTAGAGCATCCATCATGTCCATCAAGATTTTTGACTATCCACCATGTTCTGGTTTAATTCCTATAGTATCTTACCAAGATCTCCTCTAGTAACCACTTTTTATTGAGCAGATGATCCCAGTAACACCTACTGGTTACTAATTTCAACTTGGTTAGCATTTCCATCATCACCACCAGCCACTACTCCTGTGGATTTATTGGATCTTCTAGGCACCATAGACTTCAAATAGCACCAAATGTTGGATTTCTTAATGAAAGCACCAAATGTTGATGCCAAAAGTGGCATGACGCCCAAATTTGACTTATTATAGGAGTAGATCTAGTAGAAACAGTAAAAAAAGTGCAATAAAGCTATGAAAGTATAGAGAGACAAGATTTTTATAGTGGTTCGGCAATCTCTAGCCTACATCCACTTTAAATTTCTATTAATTATGGATTTGATAGAAGATTAGGGAGAGATTAGGGTCACTAGCACAAAGTGTTGATAGGTTCTTAAGCCAATAATTGCCAAAAGAATCTACCTATGTGACTATAGTGTAGACAGATAGGAGATAAAGAAGAGCCAGAGTCTAAGATCCTTTTTTGGTTGCTATAAGGCTTATATTTATGGAGAAACTTCTTTGTAAGTCTACAAGGTTGAGTTGAATGTGGTCCAAATGCAAGCCCATAGATGGAGGAAAGGGCTCACTGACCCATTCCCCAAGAAAGACCTCTTAGTTAGGGTGAGTGTTCAATTGGTTTGGTTTATTCGATGATGAAAATTATTAAACCGAATTAAAATCAACAAAACCAAAAACCAAACCAATCGAATTAAATTGGATTAGTTTGGTTTGTTGTCTGACTTAACCGGACTAAAAATGATTCATATTTTATGTTTGGAACATTTGTCGTAACTTGAAATAAAAGTTAAATATATGATTAAAGTATTCTTATTTAGCATTCTTATGATTTATAATTGTAATATTAACATGTATATGGTATAAAAAATTATTTGTATCACTAAACTAATCAAATATATATATATTGTATCATTGAAAATATAATGAAAGTTTGGTTAATTTGGTTAAAACCAAGGACCAAACTAAACTTTTTTACAAGCTGATTATAAACTAATCCAGTTTCAAAATCAAGCCAAAATAAATTGTTTGGTTGGTTTATTTGGTTTAACCAAAAGTTTTTCATCCCTACTCTCGATATTTAGAAGTTCCTCGTGGTGCCGAAAGGATTGTTCTATTGCAAACCTCTTCTTCTCACTTGCTTTTCTCTCCTGTCTTTGATTTGATATATTCCAAACTCTATTCCATAGGGGTTGAGTCGATCCCGATAATTGTTTTGATAACCCTTGTGTTATCCCGCTTTCTTTGCTTTCTTCTCTTCAATCCTTGGTATTGTTCATTTATTCTTTGGGAAAGGCACTTGACAACATTGCTTGAAGTAGTATGTTGATCATAATGGGATTGTAGGGTCCAAGGGCTATAAAAAGATCTCCATACCAAGACATCTCTTTAACTTCAATAGACTTGTAACTTTTGGAGTTCCTTCTTCCGGCCCTTCTAAGTATATTTCCAGATTGTTGAGTCATTTTATCTTTGTTTGACATTCTAACTTCCAGTTGAAATCTCCTTGATCAATAACCCAGTTAACATACTAGTTCAGATCGTCTAACATCCCTACCTTTAGTCCATTATACTATTTTTCATAATAATTACCATGCTTGTTATTGTGCTATACTAATAACATTATTTATACAAAGTAAGTCCCGAGATGGTTGAAATTCTAAGTTCTCGAAATTAGAATTCCATCAAATCTTGAGAATTGGTATGCCCCATTAGCTAAGGCTTCTACTACAATGAAAGAACCTTCCAAATTTAGACCCAAAAATCCATCATGTGGGTCCTTGGTGATAGCCACTACTCTTTGCAGTACTAGGTCTCCCTTATAGAAGTCACTTTCCTTAAGCCTAAAACTGTAATTCTTTGTCATTGTTTATCGTTATGCGGTGGACCGGACTGCCACTTTGTTTGTTCTCTCTTAAATAAGATCGAGATAGCCTCTTTTAACTTATTGTTTTGTTCTACCACATATGATATTCTTATGTGTAATGGAACCTTTATTTCAACTGGGAGCATCACTTCATAGCCATAGGTTAAGGAGAATGGTGTGTGGCTAGTTAGTGATCTAGATGAGGTTTTATAAGCCATGGTGCTAAAGATAACTCCTCTACCCATTTTCCTTTAACCTATATTAGTGTTTTCTTAAGCACCTTCTTGATGGTGTTGTTTGGTTCTTCAACTTGCCTGTTTTCCTATGGATGTGCAACAGAGGAGAAACTTTTTATTATTCCATTCCTTTCATAAAGCTCCATGAACTCCTTACTTTCAAATTAGGTTCCATTATCAGAATTTATATTATAGGGGATCCTAAACCTAGTAATTATGTTCCTTACAATAAAAGTGACTGTCTTCTTTGCACCGATTACAGCTAAAGGTTATGCTTTTACCCACTTGGTAAATTAGTCTATTGCCACCACGTTGCCCCTCCTTTTGACATGGGAAGTGGTCCTATCAAATCTATGCCTCATATGATGAACAATCATGAGCTGTCTAACATGATGAGCTCATAGGAAGGCAGTCTTAGGATATTGGCAGATCCTTGACATCTATCGCATTTTCTTACATAAACCTGCACATCTTGAAGTGTGGTAGGCCAGTAGTAACAATGTATTAGTATCTTCTTTGATAATTGGCTCCTCTATAGTGATCTCCACATTTTCCTTCATGCACTATGCTCAAGACTTGTATACCTTCTTCTTTGGAAATGCATCTAAGATAAGGGGTAAGTACCGTCTCTTTTATAATATGCCATCAAAGAAGGAAAAATACGGAGCCTGATATGTGATTTTATTGGCTTTATTTTTGCTTGGAGGTAGAACACTTCTTATCAAGAATTATTTGATAGGGGTCATCCATGAGCCTTCCTCTTTAAATGTTAAGGGGTAGGCATAGTTGGAATCTGCACCTGATTTTTAGCTGTTTCTTAATTCTGAGTTTCTTAGACCATATCTTGTTATGCTCTAGTCAATGACCAGTACTTGGTTGGCCTCGGTGACGCTTAGTTAGGCTTGATGTCATATTAGGATAGCTTTCATTTCCTAAGCTCCTTTAGTGCTAGTAAGTTCGGATAACGATTCCACGAAAGAGTTGTTCTTGTTTAGGATTTTCTCTATATCAAATTGATCTAACTATCCTAGCAACATTTTGGATAGTTCTACATATTTTGCTAAGGTTGGACATTTCATTTGGTAATTCCCCTAAACTTGATTTACAACCAATTGGGAATCACTGTGAATTTTAATATAGGTTACTTTCATTGATTGAGCCATTCTTAAGTCCGTGAGGAGAGATTCATATTTTTCCATGTTGTAGGTAGCTTTGAACCCAAGCGACACTGCCTTTCTTGTAAAATATATAGGCCTCTTGGTTCCTTCATCTTCCCAAACCACTACAACACTAATGGCTTTATTAATTACATCTAAATATATGTATAATTCCTCACCTATTACTATTTTTGAGAGAATAGGAGTATCGTTAATATGATCCTTTATATTTTGAAATGTGATTTTGCACTCCTCGATTCATTCGAGATTCCATCCTTTTTCACATGATCGAAGAACGATATACATTTATCGGTTGATTTGGGCTGGAATTTTCTTAGATCTACCACTCTACCATTTAGCCCTATGATATATTTTGGCTTCTCTGGAATTTCCATCATACTTATGGCCTCAGCTTGCTTCGAGGTTGCTTCAATGCCACAAGCGCTTACTATGTATCCCAAGAACTTTCATGACTAAATGGAAAAGGTACACTTTAAGGGATTTAATTTCATGTTATTTTTCCTTGGGACCGCAAAAGTTTGCTTCAAATCTTGCGCATGACTCAAAGTTGCTTTGACTTCACAAACATGTCTCTACATAAACTTTGATGTTTTAACTAATTTCAACTGAGAACATCATATTAACTAACCTTTAGTAGGTTGCTCCAGCGTTCTTAAGTCTGAACGGCATGACCTTGTAGCGGTATAAGCCTTTGTCAGTCACAAAATTGGTAAGCTCCTTATTTAGCTCAAACATATCTATTTGATTATTACTCAAGTATGCAACCATGAATGAAAGTAGCTCATGTCCACTAGTTGCTAATTAATCAATTCTAGATAGAGGAAAGAAATCCTTTAGATAGATATTGTTGATGTTGTATAGTCTACGCGGTTTCTCCATTTCGCAATGGGTGTCATCACAAGAATAGGGTTAGCAATCCACTTTGGATGATACACTTTCCTGATGAATCCATTTGCTTTCAGCTTCTTAACTTCTTCATGCAGAGCATTTTTTCCAGATCTAGAGTCCTAAGCTTTTGCCTAACTAGAGAGCATAAGGATCGATGTTGAGTGCATGGCAGATGATAGCTAGGTCTATCCCTATCATGTCTGGGGGTACCCAAGTGAACACATATGTTGATCTCTTGAGGAAGTCTATCAATTCTGTCCTGGACTTCTACGCTGATGTTCCTATATTGAGAACCTTCAAAGGATAATTAGGACCTATCTGTATATCTTTAAGATCATCCAATGGCTTCAACTCTTCTTTGTTCTCCTAATCTCAGATCTATTTCACTTTCGTTTGGGGCTGGGAAATGGTAGAGAAATCCTATTTCTAAGCTTCTTCAGAAAAATACTATGCATAGACCGAATTATACTCATCAGTGCTGATCATGTGCATATATTGCTTTTTTATCCTTGCTGATGTTGTGGTTGTAGAATGTCCTGTTTCAACATCGGTCGTGGTATTTTATACCATTACAGTTCATGGAAATGGCTTGATTTCTTTTCATTATCAACATCACAATTATTAGGAAAGACAAAAGAATAGTTTTGAATAATTTTATTACTAGAATTGGGATTTACATTGTACAACTTTCTAGCTAACAATTTCCCCCCCTAATTTATCCTATTCCAATAGGAGTATGGAACTTCATAAGCAAATTATTCATATAAATTACTGCCCACATGTCAACTAGTGCAGGCCTTCCTAAAAGGCATTGTATGGAAATAGTTGATTAATGATCGGGAAGCTTGCATAGAATGATTTGTGAAGAGGAACAGTCCTAGCGATGACGAGAAGACATGCTAATCCAATAAGGATAGCCACAATATTATTAAGGCCTTAAATTGATTCGGAGCATGGCTTAAGTATTTCTACTAGAAGCTTCATCTTGTCCAAGCAGATTTAAAAATGATGTTCACAAAGCTCCTAGAGTCAACAAAGTTTATCGTCATGGTGAAGTTTGAGATCTACACGTAAGTACAAGTGGATCTTGATGTGTAGAAACCACTCCAGTAGCATTAGTAGCAGTAAAGATTATGTCATGAGCAGGCTTTTTCTTTATATGAAATATGGATCTCTATTCTACTTTAGCCTCTTGTACATACCGCTCCTGTACTTCTTTCTTTTTTGCAGAAAAGTTTAGTCCTTAAGGATCAAGGCTATGAGATTGGAGGGTCTTATACTAGTTCTTCATTTGAATCTAAAGAGAGTTTCCAGGGCTTCTCCCCATTTTTTAATATTTGATAGTTTCCTAAGTAGCCCTTTTGAATCACTCTGTTGATTTCATTCCTTAATTGTCGGTAGTTATCAATATGGTGACCATTAGCACTGTGGATATGGCAATATACTCCCCGCTAATCTGCTCCGACTTCTTTCCATTGATTGGGACGTTGTAGGCCAGTTTAGTTCTAGTCATATCATATATCTGACCAGGTGTATGGGTAAGGGAGTCTTGGCTACGAAGTTAAATTCTTTATGCTGCTTCCCAGGTGGATGGTATCCTTTTGTCCCCTTTTTCTTTCATTGTGGGTAGCAAAAGTTTTCTCAGATGAAGGAATTCTACGGCTCCGGCTTCTTCCATTCTGATGTACCCACCGATCCTTCCATAGAAAGCTTCATGCTATGACATGGCTTTCTGCTGTTCTTACCCCATATAACGATGTATCTTTTAATCTCAACATGCGCTACCATCAGTAATGCTTCCTCATAGGTCACTTCAATCTAAAGAACTTCAAATTTGAAGCATTTTACAAAGTTGTGTAAGCACTCATTTTCGACATGCTTCACGCATGATATGGTATTCACATCTAGGGAAGCCTCTCTCCCAGAATTGAATTATTTTAAGAAATTTACAGCTTACTATAGCCAAGAACGAACCTTTTCTGGTCCATACCTCTTAAGCCATCTATGAGCTGCCCCTGCCAAATATATTGGGAAGATTTTGCACTTGTCCATCCTCCATACTTTTTGATTGTCCACATAGTACACAAAAATGTAAATATGGTCATCTAGTTTAGTACTCTCATCAAATTTATCGATTGATGGGGCTTTGAAGTTGTCAGGGAGGTCTGCCTATGTAACAATTTTGCTAAATGGGGAAGAGACATCTTTCCTTGCTTCCTCTCTTTTGTTTTGTCGGCAAAGTCATGCCAACTACACTATGCGAGAATTTAGTTAATGAATCTCATCCTCCTTGGGATCTGCTTGAGATGAACCACTTTTACAAAGTGAAGGGACATCATTATCACCGGGTATAATCCATGTTTACTTTTCAACAGTAATGGGTTGATATTTGTAGGCTTCTATTAATCTAGAGATTGTTTTGAATTTTTCTTTTGAGATTGTATCTCTTCGTTTTAGACCAGCTCCACCGTTCTCATCTTCGAGATTGTCATTGTCGTTCACATGCGACATAGTCAATCCAGTCCATGAATGGTGGTGGTGAGCTATGGAAGGCTGGGAGGAGATTGGTCTAAGGACAGGATATTGGCCATGGATCACCCAAGTCCATCCATATGTTGGTTTTTTTGGTTTGTGAAGGCTTGAAGCATAGCCAAAATATAATCTTAGGTGGGCTCCACAGAGGCAGTGCCTCAGTTTGTGTAATGGAGTGAGGAGTTGCATTTTTGGTATTTTTGAGGTTAGTTGAAGTTTTTCATGATTAGGAGGAGTGTTGGAATCGGTGGATTTATGGTGTTTTAGTGGTATATAAGGGAAATGTGAGTGAATTTTTACTGGAGTGGGAAATTGGCCTTCCTTCTAGCGCATAATATGTTACTGAGATATTTCATCCCAAAAGCACCCATGTATTTTGTAATAACCCGCACCTTAATGGGCTCGAATTTTGACTAAATTGAAAGCTAACTCCATTAGAGTACGGATCGTTTGCTTGATACCTACAATAAGCTTGTGCATATCAAAGACTGATCAAATTAAACTCATAGCGAAATGGAAAAATACAGTAGGATATAAATACAGACTGCGGCTACTGCTTTGGAGTCAATAGCATCCCTTGTACAATGATTTGACTTGTCAGTACCGAGCATGAGAAAGAAGAAGCTTCACCATCAATGATTAGATCTTGCTCTAACGACCTATAAATCTATCATGTGGATTGTAATAAGGAGGGGGTTAGAACAACATTCTAGTGACTAGAAAATCTATACATTGTCCATAACATAAATTTATACCGATCGATTTCCATTTATTTGTTTTGTCTATTATTTGTGGTTAATCTATTATGTTTAATATGCACGTATGATATGTCTACCTAACATGGTATATTTATCTAACCTTCTCCAACGTACAAAATACTTACATATGCCTATCGGTTACTTAATACTTCTGAATGATGAAACGGGCCTCTTGCATAGCCAACGTTGGTCTATTTGTCTTAGCTACGGAGACTTATGACCATTATATATGGCTTTGTATTAAATAATTACCATAGTACTAACACATCTACCATCAATAATATCCTAGCCATATGAGAGATGGTACCCAAGCCACTTAATACCTTATTCATAAGGACTAGTTGGACTTCTGACTATTGAATACCTATATTTTAGGTAGGTCCCCATCAACGAATACCTATCCCAAGGCAGATTACTCACTGGTACTATCTAGATGACTTTGCACGAAATCACTTAAAGCCACTTAATACTTGGAAGGTGGACCCTACAACCAATTGATACCTTATCCCGAAGTGGATTCTTTCCGAGACACCACCTACCACTCTTAACCACTGACTCAGACCATTTAATACTTCTTAAATAAGGAAAAGAGGCAGCCCTCAGACAACACACTTAATAATTCCATACCTCGAAGTAGGTCTTACATTTTCATATACTTAGTATCCATGGGTCTTATGATTGGAGATGTCTCATCAGTAGTAAGTGTACAAACTGCTAGTAGCCTCTGAGTGAAGGCGGACTTCTATTGTGTAATTCTGATGACCTTGCATCCCAACCAACTAAGTCCAATTAATTATTTTATGTTTTATTATCCTAAGTCGAATATTGGACTTAGCCCACTAATCACCTCTTATTTATTTAAGGCTACATAATTTACCTTAGATGTTCAATTGTTACCTAATTCATTTATTCCTTTTTCCATAAATGTTAATTTGTCCATAATAGATGACTATCATCCTAATGGACATTTCCTAAGACATTTATTTAATTACTAAAATTCCATTTTGTAATCTTCCTCTATTTATTTAGAGCTACAATCTTTCTAACTTTCTAACTTTCTATCCTAATTCTTTTATCCACTATTTGATTTATTCTGATGTTTAATTATATTTAAAGCAAATATTATGAGTAAACAACGTATTAGCTAAGTTTCATTTTATTTGGCTAGCGTCGTTAATGGATATAAATATTTATTTCCCTTTATGGTATTCTAATTATAAATCTTTAACTAGAACATTATTTTCCATACTTAACTATTGAATTATATATAGAAAAAGAATCTCCATTATAATTTTCGTAAATTGGCTTAGATCTCAAGGGTTAAATTAAAAATCAAAAGATGTGCCTGGTTTGAAATTATAAGGAATGGTTCTTTCTCTTTTTATTGAAATAGAATGTGTAAACTTTGGAAAGTAAATTCGTACTTTATATATCTCTTTCTTTTATTTATGTATGTTCCTTATCAAATCAAAAATAAGAAAATCAAATCAATTTATAAAAATTAAATGGGTATCCTTCCTAGTAATTAAAGTGTAGAAAATTCACATTCCAAAAAAGTTAACATATGAATCAAAGTCATACTGCTATTATTTTAACTCTATTATAGATTTGGAATAAATTATACAACTAATCAACCTTCAAAATTTATAATTTTAGGACTGATTTCCAGATCTAGGATTAAATAACAACTCCCATCAAATTTCTCAGATTATAGAATACAAATATGTAGGCAATGTTTTATACGTTAACTTTAGTCTATAATACGCATATATTTATTTTTTCAAGCATAATATAAGCCAACGAAATAAATTCAATATTATAAATAACTTATAAAAATTTTCACTCACCTTTTAAAGTTTTCCAAATCTCCATATCTAATTAAATTCTTTGATTCAACTCTATCTTCTTTTTAACCCAAGAAATATGTTTAAAAATGGAATATAAATATATTAGAATTTCATATTTGAAAGAGATTTGGTCACCCATAAAAAGCCTCAAATGGTGTCATTCCTATGCTCGCTTGGTAACTGTTATTATATGAAAACTCAACCAATAAAGATGCTTATTCTAAGTTCCTCCAAAGTCCAAAAAGCACATCCGTAGCAAATCCTCAAGCACTCTATTCACTCTCTCTGTTTGGCCATCCTTCGGAGGGTGATTGGTCATACTCAATCTAAGTTGCGCCCCTAGCGCCTCCCATAAGCTCCTCCTAAACTCACTAGTAAAAATGGGATCTCTATCACTCACTATACTAGAAGGGAATCCATGAAGTCGAACTATCTATCGAACATAAAGGGATGCCAAATATGATGTTGTACACTTGCTCTTAATTGGGATGATGTGGGCACTTTTGGTCAACCAATCAACAATCATCCAAATGCTAATGTTCCTTTTCCTAGAATGGGGCAAACCATCTATAAAATCCATAGAAATGTTATCCTACTTCCACTTTGGCACATCTAAGGGCTGAAGTAGCCCACCGGGCTTCTGCTGCTCTGCCTTTACCCTTTGGCATATGAGACACTTAGCGGCGAACTCTGCCACGTCCTTCTTATTGCCATTCCAATAGAACATCCTCTTCATATCCCGATACATTTTGTCACCACCCGGATGAACAATCATACGAGAATGGGGGGCTTACTCCACAAATCTCTAGTGCGTAGAACACAAAGCCTCCCATCTCTCCTAAGCCACCCTTTGCTATCGATTGAATAAGATGTCTAGAGATCTCTCCTTGGCTAATCCTATCCATAATGTCCATGAGTTCCTAATCTCCTTGCTGCCTCGAGCCAGATTGATCCGTAAGGGTATGCCTTACCTCTAATGTCGCCAACAATCCAGGAGTAATGTCCGTAGAGGGCTTAAAATTAAAAGTAGAAATAAACTCCATTCTCCTCCACTCTACGTACAATGGACTAAAGGTTACTTTCTTTCTACTCAATGCATCCGCAACCACATTACCCTTGCCAGGGGTATAAGCAATCTCAAAATCGTACGAGACTAAAAAATCCATCCATCTCTGTTGCCTCAAGTTCAAGTCCTTCTACGAGAGTAGGTACCTCAATGACTTGTGGTCGGTGAAAAGCTCGAACCTCTCTCTAAGCAAATAGTGCCTTCAAGACTTGAGTGCGAAAATTATGGCGGCTAACTCCAACTCGTGGGTAAGGTAGTTCTTCTCATGCGTCCTCAACTGCCTACTACCATAAGATATCACCCTACCTTCTTGCATCAACACCGCTCCTAGACCCATCCCACATACATTAGTGTATACAGTAAAAGGCTTAGCTCCATCAGGTAGTACTAACACTGGTGCACTAGTAATGGCTCTCTTAAGCTTTGTGAAGGAATTCTCACAATCCACATCCCACACGAAAGTTTTTTTTCATAGTAAGGCGCATGAGTGGTGCCAAAATCTTGGCAAAGTCCTTAATGAACTTCCTATAGTAGCCAGCCAATCCTAGGAAGCTCCTAACTTCAGTGACGTTCTTGGAGGCCTTCCAATCTTCTACAGCTATCACCTTAGCGGGGTCAACAGCCAAACCTTCCTTCGAGACCACATGCCCCAAGAAACATACCTCCTCTCTCCAAAAGTGACACTTCGAGAACATAGCTCTCAAATGATGACTTCGAAGTGTGCAAAGAACCTATTCTAAATGAACAACATGCTCCTCCATATTCTTGGAAAGTACCAAGATGTCATCCACGAATACCACCACGAACTTATTTTGGACTTCTCTAAAGACACGGCTCATCAAGTCAACAAAGTAGGCTAGGGCATTGGTTAGCCCAAGAGGCATAACCAGCCACTCATAAAGTCAGTTTGGAGTCCTAAACGTGGTCTTATCTATACTGTCATTAGCGACCCTAAGCTGATGGAATCCCGTGGCTAAATCAAGCTGAGAGAAAATCGAAGAGCCAACTAACTGATCAAAAAGTCATCAATCCTAGGGTGTGGATATCGATTCTTCTTGGTGAGCTTATTTAATTCTCTATAATCAACACAAAGTCGAAGAGAACCATCCGCCTTAGTAGCGAACACTACTACAAAACAGGCCATTTGCATCGGTTGTTTACCCCTATTTTTTATCAGTTCAACATCCGATGCATATGCAACCGATGCAACAGGCTTAACAGTTTTGTATCAGTTCTAAAACTGATGCAAAATGGTCCTTTTTGCATCGGTTGTTACTAACAACTGATGCAAAATACGGTTGGTTGGTTGGACACAGCCCTCATGTTGCATCGGTTGTAATGAAAACCGATGCAACAAAGGAACTTGTTGCATAGGTTGTTGTTGGAAACCGATGCAACATAAGAGTCTTTGGGTTTAAAAGGCTTCTTTGTTGCATCGGTTTTTTATAACAACCGATGCAAACTAATCCCTCTATTGCATCAGCTAGTTATACCTGATGCAAAAAAAGTCATTCTCAGAAATCATTATTACAGTACTCAAATAGACAATGTATATATTATTGATTATAACAAACAATTATTACATGCAATATTACAATCATTCAAAATTAAATTTGATGGAAAATAAAAACTAAATAACATAATACCAAAATAAACATATATCAATTATAGTGTTAATAATCTATACAAAATAATGGTTCATACATTCATTTTAGCAGCATAATTCAGATCTTTAGTACAATCATTAAGTGGTATATTTTTAATTCAAATCTTTAAGTAGTACATTAAGAAATAGTATAGTGAAAACCTTAAAAACTTCATGGAATCTTGAAAACCCAAACTTTTAAGCTTCAGCTCAAAACCATATGCTGCATTAATTCCATGTTTCTAATGTCAACTTGAACCTGGAAAAACAAGAAATAAACACGTTTTGACAATTTGGTTAATATATAATACCTTGCATTCCATTCTACGCAATTACTAGCCAGCACATCAAACAGAATGTGTATGACGGTAAACGATATTGATCAGAATTACATAAAATACACATAATCTATATATGACCATTTACTTGCGAAGAAATACAAAAATTAGTTAATAATTATTTGGAAAAAATAAAATTCTAGGAAATACATTGGTTGTACCCCTTAGATGCATGTGTTCTGCAATTCCTAATTGTAGGTTATTGCATTCAACCTCGTAAGATTCAAAGTTTGGAGGACCGGTTCTGGAATGCTTCATGTGTTCTATCTTATTAATAATCCTTTTCAGTAAGGAAATAGGAAAATCCTACAACAAAGAAAATCATATTAGAGAGTAATAAATAGATTAACATAGATAAAAATATTATCCTCCCAAACAAAATGTATATGTGATTCCCTTACACTGTAATAATTCCATGATCATAGGGATGGGCATTCTTCGTTGTTTAATAATTTATTAAGTTTTTAGATCTAGTTAAGTTTCTATCAAATAAGTAAATCACATTTTTTTTGAACATGATAAACTAAGGAATTATTAAGATACACGGTATTGGAAATATCTAAATTATCTCATAACACGAAAATATTGATTAGCCATAAATAAATTCAATTACCAATTTTAGAACCTTTTACATACATCTGGTGCTGCAAGGATCGCCGGCTGAAAGAAAAAGTGACATAAGAGATTTATCATTGAAAAATCAAAAAACAAAAGGTTTTAGCATAAACTGCAACCTGTAATAGATTAATTGGCCGTAAAACTTTGAACTTTCCTGTTCCCTTTAACAGTAGAAAATTTTCAGAGTTTATAGCAAATTTTACTATAATAAACATCATTAACTTCATTCATTTGTTCATTTGACTGGTGCAATCATTGTTCTACTATTCTAACAATTTTTAACAATTTGATTTATATCTATTGTCACTGAATATTGATAGGTAAATGGGTAAAACATTGTTTGACTACCACTTATTAGTTATTTATTCAAAAAAGCAGGCATATTTGTAGACCTATTTAATAAGATCATGTGTCATTTGTCAACTTCATAATACATTCACACACACAAATGTGAGTAAATATTATTTGGAGGTAATTATACACGGTATGTAAATTGATTGCCTGTTTGTGCACTAAGTTGAGATGATGCCAATTTGTGTTAGTACTGTCCCATGTTTAAATATGCACATACTACATACCATGCTTAAATTGGCTCCTGATAATGATAGTCACCTATAGTTGAGATTAAATATAAATTTCAAAATTTTCACGTTAACAGGGAGGATTTTGAGAAAAATGGACTAAGAAAATTAGTAACAATAACCGGTAGAGATGTTTAAGGCGAAGGATTTCCCAATGAATTTACCAATGCGGCAGATACGGTGTTTCTAGATCTCCCTCAGCCCTGGTTAGCACTGCCTTCTGTTGCAAAAATGTTGAAACCAGATGGCGTGGTCTGCTCATTTTCTTCGTGCACTGAACAAGTTCAGCATTCATGTGAAACTCTTCGATCCAATTTTACAGGTGCTCTATCTCTCTCTCTATATAGCACACACACAATGCATAAATTATAAGACAAACCTTTAAAATTGTACCTAGTATAGATTATCGAATCCATTGATAGGTAGTTTGGTCTTGTTGAAAAATGGAACTATCTGAAGCCAATTGTAAAAGACATATCGATGTAAAAACTTCAATTAGCAGCTATTTTTCAGGTTTTTATTCTGGTCAGTTTCTTCTCTTTTACTATTTTTCAGTCAACTGGTTTCGAATGTTTCAAGATTTCAGATATGACTTTTTTTCAAGAACAAATTTTAAGAAAGGCCATTGATTGATTTCCAACCTTGCATTGCGGTGTTAGTTTAAATGTATCAAAACATTACTTTTCATTTTGTTTGATTCTAGTTTATTTTCTTCATTTTACCGTGTTTCAGTCGCTCATTCATTCCTCAACAGATTTCAAATATTCAGAAATTCCAAACATGTTTTTTTTTTTTTAATTTTTAATTTTATTTTTGAGCATGGTTCATGAATGCCTACAAGTGACGATCTCGATGATTGAATTCATGACCTTTTAATCTCGGTACTATGAACTATGAACTACAAACAGACTATGCCAAACATGTTGATAAATATATTTTTTCCCTTTCAAAATCAAATATAGAAAGAGAATACTGATTGGTTTCACCCTGCTAGGTCAAATAAAAATACTCGAGAAATTCATGTTTTGTGCTTTTTACAGATATAAGGACGTTTGAGATTTTACTCAGAACATATGACACTAAAGAGGAAAAAAGAAAGATAGATGAAAAAGATGAAGGCTGTAATGTTGGCCCACTTCCTAGGAAGAGGAGGCAAAATTCATTAGGTCATGAAATCAATATATGTAAAGAACAGATTTCATTTCACACAAACAACATATCCTTTCATATTATTATCCGAAAAACTCAAAATTATTTCGTTTAACACATAAAGAAAAAACTCCTGTAGTCATTGAATGGTCACTTCACACAATGACTTCATTCCATTTTCTTCTTTACTATAAACTATCTAAGGAAATGAGTATTTATGTAATAAGATTTTAATTTTCCTTATTCATGTTTCGAATTTGGAACTATATTTTACATATAATGAAGATGGAAATTAAATGCTTACTCTATAAAAGCATCAATAAGAAAAGATGCACCAACCGAAATGTTGTTTCCGGTAAATAGAGTTGAGACTTAAGAGGATGCCACCACCAAATCTTGGTATAAGATATATTACAGCAGCTCGAACTGCAATACAACATTATAGATTGATAAGTGTATTGTACATATGCATATAAGCCCCAAAATAAATTAATATAATTCTCGCATGTATCCATATAAGGATAAAGTCTAAAAAAACATATTGTTCCTCTCTTCCCCATATAGCAATCCAAATGCTAATATGTAGTTATCTAACACAGTAACACCAATGTTGAAACACATTTTAACCAAACGATGGTCGATGTAAAAATTTCAGCTAACTAAATTAGAGATTATACAACTTTATTATGCTAATGGAAACACATTTTAATATGTAGTTATCCATATAGAGATGATACAACTTTATTATGCTGATAGAATTAAAATTTCAGCTAACTAAATAGAAAAATGAAGGGTGACATTTGAAGAAATTCTATGTTCAAATTGTAAAAACGCCACAAAGGAAACAGAGATAGAGTACACGGAAGATATAGATTAGAGACAGATTCAAACAGACATAAATCAACTTCTTTCACGAGGTTTTAAATACATGTTTAATACACACAGAATAATTAACGGCAAAAATGATGCATAGGTAAAATAAAGAAAAAAATCATGGCACGTAATAGTTCTTCAATAACAACTATGAAGTATAATTAATATAAAAGAAAACTACCAGAAATGCTTTATGCAAGACAATTTTTGGGACATTGCAATACCAAAATCAATTTCCAAATTATACTGAATAAATATGAACTGTCAATTTCTAGTTTGGTCTTAAGACAAAATAGATATAATAAGAAGTATCAGTTGAGTTAGTTATTACTCTATTAGTTTTAATATGTAACTAAATTGATTAACTGAATACTAGTTGGTAAAATGTATATATCTCTCGAGAAGTATTTTTTAACTTATTTGTACTCCTTACTACACTTCAAATCAGAAGTAACTTATAGCAATTATGTTACTACTCTTAACCTTCTATCGAACACAAGTTACTGAAAATTTTGAAATAAAATGACCACTTACAGGAATGCTTTTAAGAGAAACACTGTCACCATCTTCACCAAAAATAGATTCACCAGACTGTGTAGCCTTTGCATCGTCATCACTACTCAATCCAAAAGACTTGGAAAATCGAGTACCATATCCAAAGCAAAGCAAGCATGTGCTCCTTTAGGATTAAAAAACAAACCAAAGCACAAATATAAAAGACCTACACAAAGCACTGCTCCTATAATCCACAGTACATAGTTCTTCTTCTAATTTCCCCTCATCTTACACAACTCAAATTCTATTCTTGTATATTTCACGCTAGTATCTCATTCGAAAATATGGTACAAAAAATCCTGGAAATAAGGATTGAATATGAAATTAGCACATCTCATTCACATATCTATATCAAAACATCAAATGCAACGGAATGAGAAATCTAATGAGCTGAAAAAATGAAATTTAAACGAACCTATGAATGAAACCTTACTTTTTTACTTTAAACGCTGTTGAATCCGATCTGGATTGGATCGAATGGTAATCAACGAAAATAATGACCTCAAAAGAAATATATAAATAAAAACGAGGAAAGGAATCGAGGAAGAATAAGGATTGGACAGTGGACAGAAGAGCATATCGAAGATTCTAGGAGCCTTTTATAATGATGATGACGACGATGAAAATAAAAAGAAAAATAAAAGATTCGGTTGTGATAGTGAAATGTAATAATCCAAATGTGACAGAAACTCACATTTCAACCAATCACAATTCTCAGCCTTCTTTTCAAGGACATCCAAAACGGAATAAAACAACTCCGCTCCTTTGGTATATGACCTTCTACTAAGTCATTAACGGCTTTGCTTTGCCAAATATGAAGTTATCGGGTCCAAAGATCTGTCCATGACTATATCTCTCTTATCTTCATTGGGTTTTTTCTTCTAATTAGGAAATTAGGGCTTGAGATGAGAGAGAGAAGAAGAGGTGAAGGAGAAAATGGGAGAGGAATTCGATTGACTAAATCATGAATTTGGTTAAGGTTTAGGGTTTTTTTTTGAAGCAGGCGAAATACTGTAAACGAATGGGAAAATAAGCGGCGCCAGAAAAAAATGGGATGGCGGGAATCAACGAAAGTGTGTAACGAAAGGGATGCAAATTAATGTAGTTGGATCGGTTGACTTTAAAACCGATGCAACTAAAACTGTTTACATCGATGTATTTTCTTCGGTTGTCGGTGATAACTGATGCAAATTTGATTTTTTTATTACCTATTGCTTTTCACGTACCAACTGCATCGATTATTAAGATAGAACTGATGCAAATAGTTTTATTTGCATCAGTTTTTAGTTCAACCGATTCAAATGAGGCGAAACAATATTCACTTTTTGTACTAGTGTTCGAAGATGACTGGTGCTCCTATTCCGATATGCTCCTTCTTATAAAACCCTTCTCCAAAAGCTCATTGACTTGTTTACTCAACTCTTTCCTCTCCCTAGGTTCCATGTGGCTCACAGGTAATGCCACTGGCTTAGCATTCTTGGTCAAATAAATTCCGAAGTCAATTTCTCTCTTAAGGGGCAGTCCCCTAACCTCCTCAAAGACATTGGGAAATTTTCTGACGATAGGAACCGAATCAAACTCTGTTGAAGATGAATCGAGGGAATAGAGAAAGCTCAACATGATTGACCCTTGTGGGTCACAAGATACCTCAATAGTCCTACCACCACAAGTCTCTAATCTAACGACTCTCCTCTCGCAGTCTAAAATAGCTCCGTATGTGGATAGCCAATCAATACCCAAGCTCATCCCATACCCCGAGAATCCCAAAACATGGGCATCGCAGTCAAATTCTACGCCTAGGATATAAATTTTCAAACCCCTACAAACCATAGACATGTTTGCTGATCCACCTATGGGGTTAGAAACAACGACAAGGGTCCACTGCTAAAGAAATGTTTAGATGCAAAAAATCCACAAGTGAACTAGAAATAAAAGAGTGTGATGATCCATAATCGAATAAAGTCTGAATGGAAAATCAGATATAGAAATCAAACCTTCAACTGTGACTTTCCTACCTCTATCCAAAATGATACTATAAGGTGGCGCGTCTAATGCCTGAATCTGTGCGACTGGTGCACTCGCTCCTTGACCTGCTCTTTGGGAACAACTCCTACTCATATGACCGGGTTTCCCACAATTGAGGCACTTTCCCTTCATCTTTTCCCTTTTGCAATCCTTGGTGACATGTCCCATAATTCCACAGCTATTGCAACACAATCCTTTCTTAATCTTCTTCTGATGGCCATCACCTTTCTTCTTCTCTTTGTTGTTCCTCCACCATTTCTTCTTTTGACCTTCTAACTTAACAACTTTCTTAGACTCTCCTTCCTTAACTACATCAGACATAGGTGCCATCTCTACCAAAGACTCATAAGTATCTCCCATTGGTACGTGAGTCAACAACAATCTCTAAAGGGGTTGATTCGATCCCTTCACAAACTTCATAGCTTTCTTGTGACGTATTCACCACCTCCACTCTGAACTAAGACAATTCATTAAATTGATTGATGTACTCCTTCACCGACAAACTTCCTTGCTTCAAATTAATAAACCGCTCTAACTGAACACTTTCCTTTGCTAGAGACAAAAACTTCCTATCAAACCACTCTCAGAATCCATTCCAAGTCACCTCCCTTCCTTCTAACTCTATGACCTCCCACCAATACGAAGCCTCCTCTTTCAGCTGCCAAGATGCTGGCTGAACCGGTTGCTGGTCCTCTAATCCTAATAAGCCAAATATACTCTTGGTGTCCCTAAGCCAAGCTCCCGCCTCCACAAAAGTCTCCTTGCCAGAAAAAGTCTTTCCGCCCAAACTCACAAAATCCTTACAATGCTTAGAGAAATTGATGGCGGCAGGTGGGTTGATGGGGTTCCCACCCGCTGGTGTAGGATTGGGTGTTGGCCCATGCGCCTCTGGAGTCGTAGCTTGTAAGTACCTAAGAAACCGGGTTGGTACTGGAATGCCCTCGAAAAGGTTTGGGGCATCAGCCATTCTATAAAAAGAAAGAGATATTTTAGGAAAGAGTCAAAGGGAGATTGAATTGGACTTATGAGGGGATTTTTATAATAACTCTTTTATTCTTAAAAACATTTCTAAGAGTTCATTTCTAAACAGTACTTTTTACAACAAGTTATTTCGAAAAATACTTTATTTTTGAAATAAATTTTTAGGAATCCTGTAACCTTAGGCTCTAATACCAAGTGAAACACCCCACACCACTTAATATACCCAAAAGTACACATTAAAAGGCGTGGTGCGTTGTAGCTATAACCGAAACTAACAAAAACTAAGATTTACAAGAAAAAAATAGGCAAAAACAGCGGAAACTAAAATAATAACTTATTCAAAACAAAAAAACTTCATAATTGCTTCATAAACCAACTAAGTCAAATACCAAATACAACATACATGTCCCAAAGCCCAATATGTCTCATAAAATAAAAACTCGTAGTCTCAATAAAAATCAGAGTATAAATATCGTTCACAAGTACCAGTACGAAGAAAGAAAAAACAGAAATAAAAGTAGGGAAATATATAGCAAAATCTTCTCCAAGAATCCTTCGAGCAACTTCAATCTACTGCCCTCTCCCTTGATTGCCTATGAAAAAGGAAAAAATAGAGGAGTTGATTAGGTCTGATGAGTGATAGTAACTACTAGAATCTTTAAGCAAAGTAAAAGTAATAGACCCTTTAATAGTTCTAGTATGTACAAAAGACAATATAGGAAATAGGAAAGAGATAATCTGGAAAATACGATTAAACTATTACAATTGATAAGATAGGTCAACTTTGATTGTTTGCACTTGACTTTGATAATTGCTTGATTAGGATGAATTCCTAATCCAATAATTAGGCTGAAATCCTAATTATACCCTTTGATCGGCCTGCTACTCCATAGACCTTACTATGGACTAGTCGCTATATAAGTCCCTACAATGCAGCCAATGGTAACTACGAAAGATACACAAAGCACCCACTGTGGACTAGAAGATACATAACTCCCTACATAGAAGGCAATGGTGTCTATGAAAGGCACACATACTAAGCGCTTGGAACTCATAGCGATTATTGACCACCGAAATGGAAGTCGCAAGTGTAACTTCCACCATGCCCATGCTACCTATTGCTCCACCTATTGAGTCATATTATTACCTCGACTAAACATAAGAGTGCCCCTCGTCTCACTTCAGGATTATGTGAAACACCTTATCCATAAAAAATATAGGGGAATGTTGCCGTTACTGGCCTATCATCCAAACAATATATAATTGCACCCTTGTCCAAATCCCCCGCAATTTGGACATTTCTGTATTGACCAATTACTACCACTACTAGCATAAGCGTGCCCCTCATCTCACTTCAGAATTATGTGAAACACCGTGTCCATAGAAAATATAGGGGAATGCTATTTGGTACGGGTCCTACTTTAATTCTTTTCTTATTAACTTAGGTAAATTATTTAAATAAGTCTTTACTCTTGTTCTTACTATCTATGCTTATTAATTTATCCTAAGTCTTAAAACAACCCTTATTCTGTTCTAATTCTTATTATAACCAATGTTATAATCATGCTTATTACTTAACCCAAGGTTTAAGTGTGCAAATAAGCTACTTTCTTCTTTTGTTATTTTTAATTATAATTCTAAGTTGTAACTTAGCCAATCTTCTTAATTCAGTCCAATTAATATCATAATTATGCATAATTTCAGTCAAATTCCAATTGTATTACAGTCTTTGTGATTTACGTCTCATATTCCTATTTCAGATTTCCTATAATTTAATCCAATTTCTTGTTAATTCTATTCTAATCCATACGCGAAGAAGAAGAAGGAGAAATAGAAAAAATTGAAAATAGAAGGAAATCCAAGGCGTAGGAAGAAGATGTAAATAACGCATAAATAACCGTAAATAAATTAAAATACTATAAATAAACTAAAATTAAATAGGAAAAGATATAATTAACATAAATAAACTAAAATTAACTGAAAAGAATAGCTTGAAGGAATAGATTGAAGATAATTCTATAACTGTAAATAATTACTAAAAAGGTTACCCCAAAAATCGTAGTTAAACTACAACTATTGGAAATCCTATTATTTTAAATTAATTAAAAAAAATTAAAATAATTACAATCACTCACCTCTGATCCTTAGCTCTTCCCTTTGGTCCTTCATAGATCCACTTGGGGTTGTTAAATATTTTTATTTAAACGATTTACTCCTTGAAAAATTATTCCGCTTAGGGTCCTTCCTAAATAGGTGAACCAACTGGAGAAAATCTTAGAATAAGAAAAAGTGTTAGGCCTAGGGTTCTATTTATAGGGGTAGAAGAGGATCTCAAACCGATAGATATGGGGATTGAATAGGATGCAACCATGTCATAGGCTGAATAGGGGCCATCGGATGTAGAAACGGATGGACCAAATAGAGTTGAAGAATGCAAAATACATCACTAATGTTCGAACGAACGTTCTTCTCTAAAAAAACATGGCGGGTCGACCAGGTGGTCAACCACCCTTGTTCCCAGGCCGACCGGCCAGTCGACCAGGCCTATATATATATATATATTGTTTTGTTTTTTCGCTTATTTTATTTAATTCATATCTCGTTCATTTTAGCTTGGATTTTCATGTTCTATATATGGAAATTGACCAAAAAAAATCCACGGAAACAATGGTGTAACTCGCATGGCTCAATTCTGATAATTTCACAAATTTATTTATACTTTAATTAATTAATGAATTAATTATCATGGGTTAAAATTTTGAGTTGTTACATGACACGAAGCAACTCATGAATCAAGGGTTGTTTATATTCATTGAAAAGTGGCGACCGTTAAGAAACTAGTCGTTATGAATATTCAGTCGACTGCGGAAAGAAATTCAGTCTTTTGAATATTTTAAATTTTCGAATTTGAAATTTTATATTGTAAAGACACTTGGTTCATTCGACTGAATAGGGTAGTTACGTCGACTGAACATTCAAATGCACTCGTGTATGTGTGCATGTTTCAGTCAACTGCATAGACCTATTCAGTCGACTGATTTAGATGTTTTCTGACGATTTTACTTCTTTTTTAATGATTTTTGTTTATAATTTTAATATAAACAAATTCTATTATGTGTACGATTTTGTGTATTATTTAAACCATGTGTGCATGCATATACCACTTCGTAGAGATTTTAACATTGATTAACTATTAACTACACATAAGCAAACCATTTATAAAAATTTGAAACATTCTCCTTGAAATCTTGGTCTTTGATCTATTGTCAAGTAGAATAGTATATCTTCTGCAAATTTGGTTAGTTCATATAATATATACTTATATAGTTGTCATCATCAAAACATCAAAATACAAGGTTTTGACATTATCCCCATTTTTGATGATGACAACCATGTAAGTTTATAAATTTATTTATAAAAAGCAATTAAAAATCCCTCTAAATAAATGCTCTTCCTAAACTTCTCATACTTCTTCCCCTTTGACATCGACAAAAAGGCATAACAATTGTATAACCATGAAAATATGAATATTACTTAACAATGATAACATGGTAAACAAGGAAAATAGATAATATGGATAACATGCATTAAACCAACAATTAATAAAATAGAACAATATTTTACTTAACAAACACTAAGAAAACAACATTGATTCAACATTAAAATAAACAACAATATTTGTGCATGAATACAACATAAAAAACGAAAAAAGTACAAAAAAATGGAGTAAACTTCCCCGCTTTCGGATTCTTCCTCTTCTGCCTCCTTGGATGTTGTCCAAGGGAAAGGAGTAGAGGGATTTTCAGCAATACTTGTGAAAGTAGAGCCGGTGCAAGAATTTTTTTCCTAAATTTTATTTAAGAAGCCCATGATGGAGTTGAGCTTCTTACTGGTCTTGACGAAGATTTTCTCTATGCTGACCAAACGAAAATTTAGCTTACTTTGATTCCTATAGAGAATGGTTAGTCCTGCTTTGGAGGAAAATCACCGTGAAGCTCTTGGATCTCGTCGCCTTTTTCTTGTTCCTAGATTTGGCGGAAAGTGTCGGAGGAGGAGGAGCCGATGTGTGTCTCATGTGGTTGCGAAATCCCTTGTGTGTGATTAGCCACCCATTGTTGGAAGCTAATGATTTGTTGAGGCGGGGGCCATTTTGGAAAGCCCATAAGACTAAACATCTTAGTGTTTAGCTCAGAATGGTAATGAAATCGACATCGGGGATGGTGACACTGAAGTTCATGAGAATCGGCATAATGTAGGCTTTGTAGAAGATGGTTTTGTAGCTCCTCTTGTGGTTGACAATAAGAAATTCATCAAGAATAACTTTTGCCTAATTGACGTGTTGAGAGGAGTAAATGGCATAAAGGGCTTGAAAGTCGTGTTTGTAGTCTTTCTCATAGCTTTCGGGACAAGGTTGGATGGAGTGGATGAGAGTACGATGAAAGATCCTGCCTTTGGTCGCAAGGCGATGGATTAGAGAGCGGTCATATCATTAGTGAGGAATTGATGAGAGACCTTATCATAGTTCCCCATGTGACTTCAGTGTCGGAAGGACAATGGAGAATATGACCCATACGTTGGGGAGGAAGGCATTTCGAACGCCGCAAACTAGTGTCCAAATGCAAGCGCCCTTGTTTCTTGGATTTTGGTGATCTAAGTTCATATTGGCGAAGAAGAGTTTAATGAGGAGGGGGTAGCTTTCGACGTTGTTGGCCGCAAAACTAATCAAGCTATAAAGACCGCTTGCTTCCGTCGTTTCTCTAATGGTGCAAGCATTGAAGTCTAGATAATTGACGAAGGAGCCATCGAAGATTCATGAGCTTCTCATGGCATTGAAACGGGTGACGGTAGCTTCATCGTAAATCCATGACCTAGTTTGGCTCTCAGATGGTTCACGGGATGATTGTCAGGTTCTTTTTGTTTAGGGTGCCATTTGTTTTGAGTTGAACTAAGGGGGAAAAATTGGATTGAAAATAATGGAGGCTAGGTTTTGCTTGCAGAAATGAGGTAGGGTATGGGAATGAAGGAGATGAATATATTGGGTTGGTGAAAAGGTGGATTGGAAATTATGCAGATTTATTTAAAAAACCAAAAAATAATCATCCAGTCGACCGAAAAACATCGGGTAGTCAACTGAAATACATAGGTTTTCAACCCGAAAGTTTTAGCCTAGAAATTGCTATATTCAAGAGACTGGATATAGAACCAGTCTGTAACAACCCGCATATTTTACGATTCGAATATTTAAATATTTTATTTAAATATTTCATCGTTAGTCGGATTATAGTCTGAAAAGCTACTTTTTGCAAACAGTCGAATTGGGACTCGAGACCCCTCCCATTGAGTTCAAAATGTCGTTTGTAACCTTTTTGAGTATAAGCTTCGATATGTTTGGAGTAACTCGAATTTTGCTACTTTTCACTTAGGGCTTTGGGTTGGATTTCAGCCCGTTAACCCCACTTACACTCTAGCTCAGTCCTCTCCTCTCCATTCACTCATTCCCACTCCTCAAACTCAAGCTCCAACTGAAAATGGTGGAAAGGAAAGGGAATTAGAAACTCCAAGCCCTAGTTCCTCTTGCTAGCTCAAATTCTTGCTCCAAAATCAAAGAGAAGCTATTAGTAAGCCTTCTCTTCATCTTCTCCAACTCCTTCTCTCTTGAATTTCAGAAATTCCTAAACCTAATTTGGGAAATGTTTCTCTTTTAAGCTTAGATTCAAGCTTCTTGTGTTGAGATTGAAGTGTGGTTGATCTTCCCTTGTCTTCAAGCTTCTCATTCATTGTTTTTTGGGTTCAAAGGTGAGATTTTTATCTCACATCTTAGTCTATAACTATCTTTGATTGTTAGGTATGAATTCCTAACACTTATTCTTGTGCAATTGCTTTTGGTTTGGATTGATTTGGTGAATATTCCAATTTTTAGTGTTTTAAGTTCAATTCTTTAAAAATCCTAACTTTAATGTTTTGATCATGTTTTTGGTGATGAATCGAAGAGCTTGTATGGCCGGGTAGTCGATAGGCGTAAACCCTTAGTGCCGTTGCTCGACCGATTGCAATTCGGAAGGGATTGGCATTCATTAGATAGGCATGGGAGTGCTGGTAACAGGCTCTGGTCGACCGAACTCAGGGTCCGGTCGACCGAACTCAGGGTCCGGTCGACCGACCTGCTACCCGAGCATTTCCGTGCCTCCGGTTTGGAAGTGCTGGTAACAGGCTCCGGTCGGCCGAACTCAGGGTCCGGTCGACCGACCTGCTACCTGAGCACTTCTGCCTCTGGTCCGATCAACCGAATTCAGTGAGCCGATTGACCGACCTGCTCCTATTTGCCAATTATGCCTATATTGTCTATTTGTTTGAATTTCCAACTTTAATCGATTTGTGTTGTTTCCCTTTTGTTGTTATCATTTATTATCGACTTTGATGACATTTTCTTCGGGAATTTTTGGAAATGTCCATTTTGATGGATCTGATATCGATTTTTTTGGATTTTGTTCACGTCTTCGTATGTGAATTTTTATGATTGATTGTTTCTACAATCACTTCTATGATTTGTCACTTTAAAATATAAAGGTTTTCTATACTAGTAGTAAATATCAAAACCCTTTCATTAAAACGATTTCAACACCATTTTATTACAAAGCTCCTTTCTTAAACCGTTTTCCAAATCTATTAGTATATACAAACCTTTTCCTCACTCGTATGAGAAATCTAATTAAACGGCTTAGTAAAACGAGTGGTATGAAACGCTTGCGTTTACCTCGTTGGTTAATTCTTCGACTTGTTCGATCGAATCTCTTGTGACAATTTTCTAGTGGAGATCTACAATTTGTTTGTAAATATTTAAGTTAAGCTAGTGGTTATGGGACATGAAGCTAAGATCATATATTTACTAGCTTACTATAATTGACACTTCTTGATGATCGATGACGATCATTTTTGTGATTTAGACTAGCAATGTGCGACGTCTCTTTGTCTGCGATGGAGACTAAACCCCGTTTTGTGGAGTTTCGACTCAAATTGGTGGGGTAGCAACCCATGGTCTTCGGGCCGTTTGTGAAGCTTCGGCTCAATTTGTGATGGTTAGCAATCATGGAATTAGCGTTCCGTTTGTGATACACGTGTTGGTGAGTTTTCATGCTCCCGTTTTGTGATAGGCCTTCCCCCTTTTTCGTGATTTCTGGATTTCCATTGATGATTTCTAGAATTTGTGTTTCACCAATTTTCGTGATTTTCATTGATATGAGTTATCATTATTTATGCATTGGTGAATTTGTGTGTCATTTACTTTTAGTTAATGAAGATATTGAGTATGACATTCCTTTTGATCTTTGAGTAGATTCTGGTGATATTGATTAATCTCTTGTTGATTTTCAATTTCATACTTATCACAGTATGACTTTATGGTTATCATATGTTATGTCATATCTCTTATTCTATATCATTTTATCTGATATTTATAGCTAGACTGATCCGTTTATTATTTTGTTATAAATAATACTCGGGTCAGACCGAGATGTTACAGATGCTTCTGCTTGACTTCACTTCTGGGATTATCATCCTGACTTTTGGCTAACTACATAGATTAGTAGTTTTTGTTGTATACCTTTGAGATATAGACTCCTACATGTGTACATGTTCTTTTGTCTAGCACTTGTAGCCATTCTTTTGTGTTATTGTGGATTTTGTTTGACCACCACTCTGATGAACACTTTCATGTGTTATATTCATATCTTTTTCCGCCTTTGTGATATGGATGTCTGTGACTGATTTGTGTTATGTTTATTTCTATATTCGTTTCCGAAGACATTATAGCCACTGTGTAGTAGCTTTGAGTTTGTGTCGGTATGTCGGATTTCCTCTTGAAAAGAATGCAAGCTATATTTTATCTGGACACAAAGCAATTATACAGAGGGTCGCTCCTCAACGGCCTTATTCTCCATGCTAGTTGACGGCATTACACCGTAATGTTCTTGGCTAGCGTGGGTATAGAGGTGGGGCGTCACAGCTTGGTATCAGAGCCAAACTTCGGAACAATGTAGAATAATTTAACAAGGATCATCGTCCTAAGTCCTTCTTAGGAGTCGTGCCTTAGGATTTAATTCATGTCTTCGTAACGTTCTATCCTATTTTCTTTTATGATTCCTTGTTTTATTTATCAAGATTGCTTGATATTCATTTGGTGAATAACCTTTTTCTTCTTCTTTCTTTCTTTCTAAAGGAAGAGAAATGGTTAGACCTGGCCGTCCCAGCGCCGGTCAATCTAGTGATACTCTCCAAGATGGAGTTTTTATGTCTGCCCAACAGCTTCTTGATCTAGTAAAGAATACTCAAGCAGTCGGTCTAATCCGAAACCTACTCACCCTAAGTCGGGATTTGCACGCTTGTGCAATGATTATACCAACTTGGGTGGGAAGCCATTCAAAGGTTCTAAAACTATTATCGAAGTCCAGGCTTGGCTAAGAGCATGCGATCGAATCTTTTCTCGCATGAATCTTATTGATCTTCACCGAGTTCAGGTGGCTTCTAGTATGCTCCAAGAAAGGGCATTAGACTGGTACGAGCTTCTGATTTCTGAAATTATTGAAGCGGATCTTACTTGGGAGAAATTCCGAGAGCGCTTCGAGTTAAAATTCGTACCAGAAGAAGAGAAGGTGACTTTGGCTCGCCGTTTTATTGACCTTGTTCAAGGTGAATCTTCTGTGACAGACTATGTCGCATCTTTCGAATCTCTTTCCAAATACGGGGTTGAATACATTAACACCCCATTGAAGAAAAATCAGAGATTTGTTTATGGCTTGAACAAGAGCCTCAAGAAGCCATTACTTCTAAAATTAGAAGTTTTTTTGATCAACTGATTGATATCGCTCTTCGTCTTGAAGAGGGGGATAAGGAAAGCGATGTTGAAATTGTGGGTGCCAAACCAAACTTTAACAACAACAAGAAAAGGCCTAACAAATTCAAAGGTCCTTATCCCAATAAGAAAGGGAAGCAAGCAACCCTTGTGGCAAAGACTTCTTCCTTTGGTCGTGGGGAATGCTATAATTGTGGTTCGAAGGACCATTATGCGAACAAGTGTCCAAAGTCCCTCTCTTGTCGCTACTGCAAAAGTCCCGTCCATGTTATATCTTCATGCCCCAAGCTTCAGGGCAAGAGGGAGGGAAAGCTGAATGTGGCTCAAGCCCCTGGCAACACATCTCGTAATCAAGGTATGTCTCATTATATCCTTGATGGCATTATTATATTTCGTGATCAACCTATTCGAGTTCTTTTTGATACGGGTGCATCCCATTCTTTTATATCAAAGGAACTTGTTGATACTTTTTTCTTTAAGTGTTGTTGCTTTAATGACTTCTTTGAGAATTGCGAATCCGGTTGGTGGATCCGCAACGATTAGTTTGCTTTGTAAAGATGTCGAGATTATTTTGTGTGATTTTTCTTTCCAAGTCGATTTGCATGTCATGCGTTACTTAGGCTTTGGAATGATTTTGGGAATGGATTGGCTTAACCGTTATGAAGCTCATATGCTATGTCCTAAGCGGACTATTCATCTTCGACATCCTCAATCTGTTAAGCAGATTTCTATTATTCTCAAAGATTTGGATTCCACTTTATCTGCATCTTTATATTCTTTAAATCCTCGTGATGATGAGATGATGAGGAAGACGTCATTTCTCTTATTCACGTTGTTCGTGAATTTTCCGACATATTTGAGCCCGTTTTAGGATTACCACCTAAGCGAGCAATTGAGTTCAGAATTAATCTTACCCCTGGAGCTCAACCTATTACTCGTCCTCCTTATCGTTTTTCCAATAAAGAAAATGAGGAGATACGCATACAATTATCCGATTTGGAAACGAAGCAATTTATTCGCTCTAATTCCTCGCCTTGGGGAGCTTCGGCTATTTTTGTGAAGAAACCGATGGCATACTTAGGCTTTGCGTTGACTACCGCAAGCTTAATGATCTTACTATCAAGAATAAATATCCTTTACCTCGGATTGATGATCTATTCGATCAACTTAGTGGTGCTAAAGGCTTTTCACAATTGGACTTGGCTACCGGATTTCATCAGCTACGTATTGCAGAGGATAGCATTCCTTTGACATCGTTCCGTACTCGATATGGATCTTATGAATGGCTTGTTATGCCATTTGGGTTAACGAATGCCCCGGCTTATTTCGTTGACCTAATGAATCGAGTTTTCAAAGACTTCCTCGATCGGTTTGTTCTCATCTTTATTGATGATATTCTTGTGTATTCTAAAACCGAGGAGGAGCATGAAGAGCATCTTAGGATTGTGTTGGAAACTCTTAGGAGCAATCAATTGAAAGCTAAATTTTCTAAATGCCACTTTTGGCAATCTCGTGTGAAGTTTCTCGGTCATAATATTTCCGAATCTGGAATTTTCGTGGATCCTTCAAAGATTGAAGCGAATCATGCTTGGAAGAGACCGGAGGGTGTGACGGAGATTCGTAGTTTTCTTGGATTGGCGGATTATTACCGTCGATTTATCAAGGATTTTTCTAAGATTGCCGTGCCTCTCACTAGCTTAACGAAGAAAGGTGTTAAATACATTTGGTCGGACAAATGTGAAACTTCTTTTCAGAAAATAAAAGAACTCCTTTGTGATGCTCCTATTCTTATTATTCCCGAGGGGAATCAAGATTTCGTTGTTTATACTGATGCTAGTCGCGTTGGTTTGGGTGTCGTTCTTATGCAAAGAGAACGTGTTATTGCTTATGCTTCTAGGAAATTGAAGCCTGTTGAGACTAGATATGTCACTCATGATTTAGAGCTCGCGGCTATTGTTTTCGCCCTTCGTATTTGGCGTCATTATCTTTTAGGAGAAAAATTTGTTCTTTATACCAATCATAAGTCCTTGAAGTATTTATTCTCTCAAAAGGAACTTAATTTGCGTCAACAACGTTGGCTCGAATTTCTTGCACCATATGATCTTGATATCCTTTATACTCCCGGAAAGGGAAACCGAGTTGCCAATGCACTTAGTCGCAAGAAACAAGCGGTTTTTTCCATGATGATATCCGAATGGAATGATGTCAAGGTTTTGTCCACTTGTGAAATTCGAGGTCGTGTTTCCGACTTGTGTTCATATCTTGTTTTATGTAGTCTTGAGGCTCATCCTTCTCTTTTAGACCGCATTCTTGAAGCTCAAAAGCTAGATCCCGAATTGGCTCTTCTTGGCCAAAATTTTAGGGATAAAATTAATATTGAAAGTATGAAAGACTTTGACATTGATTCTCATGGCGGCATTCAAAAATTTGGTAGACTTGTCGTGCCAAATATTAGTAATCTTCGTAAATACATTTTAGGAGATTCTCATCGTTCTAGATTTACCATTCGTCCCGGTAGTAGTAAAATGTACGCGGATATGAAGCGACTTTATTATTGGGAGGGAATGAAATCTGATATTGCTAACTTCGTTAAGTGTTGCATGACTTGCCAACTTGTCAAGGCCGAACATCAAAGGCCCGGTGGGTTATTGCAACCTTTAGACATTCCAATTTGGAAGTGGGACCAAATTCCTAGGGATTTTATTGATGGTCTCCCCCGCTCTCGTTCGGGTCATGATAGCTTATGGGTTATAGTTGATAGACTTACTAAATTCGCCCATTTTGGTCCCGTTCAGTCCAGTCGAACCGTTCCTCTCTTGGCCAAACTTTTTATCAAAGAAATTGTTAAATTGCAGGGAGTTCCTACTTCTAATGTTAGTGATCGTGATCCATTGTTTACTAGTTGATTTTGGAAGAGTCTTCAAAAAGCTTTGGGAACGAAGCTTAATTTTAGCACCGCTTATCATCCTCAGTCCGATGGACAAACCGAGCGTGTGAATCAAACTCTTGAAGATCTTCTTCGTGTATGTGTACTTGATTTTGGTGGAAGTTGGGAAGATCATATTTCACTTGTTGAATTTTCCTATAATAATAGCTTCCAATCTAGTATTGGTATGTCACCTTTTGAGGCACTCTATGGAAGGCCATGCCGATCTCCTTCTTGTTGGCTTGAGGCCGGTGAAAAGCTGGTTTTAGGTCCAGACTTTATTCGTGATTCCACAGAAAAGATAGAACTTGTTCGTTATAGGATGAAAGAAGCCCAGAGCAGACAAAAATCCTATGCCGATAATCGAAGAAGGAAATTAGAATTTTCTCTTGGAGATCTTGTATTTATTCGTGTTTCACCAATGAAGGGTGTTGTACGTTTCAGTCGATCGGGAAAATTAGCGCCTCGATATATTGGGCCATTTCCTATCACCGAACGTATTGGTACCATGACTTATCACCTTTTATTACCGGCTCAGTTTTCTGCTATTCATGACGTGTTTCACGTTTCTCAATTACGAAAGTGCCTTCGAGATTCCGATTCTATTCTTGAGCCCGGTGTTGTGGAAGAAATTGAAGTTTTACCAAATTTAACTTACGTGCAACATCTTATTCGTATTATCGCTTCGGAGGTCAAGCGCCTTCAAAATAAAGATGTTCCGCTTGTTAAAGTTCAATGGTCCTTAAATCCTAAGGATTGCTCTTGGGAATCTAGAGAATTCATCGAGCGAACGCATCCAGACTTACTTTCTCATGCTCTTTGAGGTGAACTTCTTACTTCAAAATTCTTTTGTGTTAATATGCTTTTATGGTTGTTACTTTTTATTTCCGTCTTATATATTGCGAGGACGCAATTTCTTTAAGGAGGGGAGTCTGTAACAACCCGCATATTTTACGATTCGAATATTTAAATATTTTATTTAAATATTTCATCGTTGGTCGGATTATAGTCCGAAAAGCTACTTTTTGCAAATAGTCGAATTGGGACTCGAGACCCCTCCCATTGAGTTCAAAATGTCGTTTGCAACCTTTTTGAGTATAAGCTTCGATATGTTTGGAGTAACTCGAATTTTGCTACTTTTCACTTAGGGCTTTGGGTTGGGTTTCAGCCCATTAACCCCACTTATACTCTAGCTCAGCCCTCTCCTCTCCATTCACTCATTCTCACTCCTCAAACTCAAGCTCCAACTGAAAATGGTGGAAAGGAAAGGGAATTAGAAACTCCAAGCCCTAGTTCCTCTTGCTAGCTCAAATTCTTGCTCCAAAATCAAAAAGAAGCTATTGGTAAGCCTTCTCTTCATCTTCTCCAACTCCTTCTCTCTTGAATTTCAGAAATTCCTAAACCTGATTTGGGAAATGTTTCTCTTTTAAGCTTAGATTCAAGCTTCTTGTGTTGAGATTGAAGTGTGGTTGATCTTCCCTTGTCTTCAAGCTTCTCATTCATTGTTTTTTGGGTTCAAATGTGAGATTTTTATCTCACATCTTAGTCTATAACTATCTTCGATTGTTAGGTATGAATTCCTAACACTTATTCTTGTGCAATTGCTTTTGGTTTGGATTGATTTGGTGAATATTCCAATTTTTAGTGTTTTGAGTTCAATTCTTTAGAAATCCTAACTTTGATGTTTTGATCATGTTTTTGGTGATGAATCTAAGAGCTTATATGGCCGGGTAGTCAATGGGCGTAAACCCTTAGTGCCGTTGCTCGACCGATTGCAATTCGGAAGGGATTGACATTCATTAGATAGGCGTGGGAGTGCTGGTAACAGGCTCCGGTCGACCAAACTCAGGGTCCGGTCGACCGACCTGCTACCCGAGCATTTCCCTGCCTCTGGTTTGGAATTGCTGGTAACAGGCTCCGGTGGCCGAACTCAGGGTCCAGTCGACCGACCTGCTACCCGAGCACTTCTGCCTTTGGTCCGGTCAACCGAACTCAGTGAGCCGGTTGACCGACCTGCTCTTATTTGCCAATTATGCCTATATTGTCTATTTGTTTGAATTTCCAACTTTAATCGATTCGTGTTGTTTCCCTTTTGTTGTTATCATTTATTATCGACTTTGATGACATTTTCTTCGGGAATTTTTGGAAATGTCCATTTTGATGGATTTGATATCGATTTCTTTGGATTTTATTCACGTCTTCATATATGAATTTTTATGATTGATTGTTTCTACAATCACTTCTATGATTTGTCACTTTAAAATATAAAGGTTTTCTATACTAGTAGTAAATATCAAAACCCTTTCATTAAAACGATTTCAACACCATTTTATTACAAAGCTCCTTTCTTGAACCGTTTCCAAATCTATTAGTATATATAAACCTTTTCCTCACTCGTATGAGAAATCTAATTAAACAGCTTAGTAAAACGAGTGGTATGAAACGCTTGCGTTTACTTCGTTGGTTAATTCTTGGACTTGTTCGATTGAATCTCTTGTGACAATTTTCTAGTGGAGATCTACAATTTGTTCGTAAATATTTAAGTTAAGCTAGTGGTTATGGGACAAGAAGCTACGCTCATATATTTACTAGCTTACTGTAATTGACACTTCTTGATGATCGATGACGATCATTTTTGTGATTTAGACTAGCAATGTGCGACGTCTCTTTGTCTGCGAGGGAGACTAAACCCCGTTTTGTGGAGTTTCGACTCAAATTGGTGGGGTAGCAACCCATGGTCTTCGGGCCGTTTGTGGAGCTTCGGCTCAATTTGTGAT
Organism: Allium cepa; assembly: GCA_030765085.1. Lineage (NCBI taxonomy): Eukaryota > Viridiplantae > Streptophyta > Magnoliopsida > Asparagales > Amaryllidaceae > Allium > Allium cepa. The sequence continues at coordinate 323,197,216 of CM060940.1, read as the reverse complement.
GGTTAGCAACCATGGAATTAGCGTTCCGTTTGTGATACACATGTTGGTGAGTTTTCATGCTCCCGTTTTGTGATAGGCCTTCCCCTCTTTTTGTGATTTCTGGATTTCCATTGATGATTTCTAGAATTTGTGTTTCACCAATTTTCGTGATTTTCATTGATACGAGTTATCATTATTTATGCATTGGTGAATTTGTGTGTCATTTACTTTTAGTGAATGAAGATATTGAGTATGACATTCCTTTTGATCTTTGAGTAGATTCTGGTGATATTGATTAATCTCTTGTTGATTTTCAATTTCATACTTATCACAGTATGGCTGTATGATTATCATATGTTATGTCATATCTCTTATTCTATATCATTTTATCTGATATTTATAGCTAGACTGATCCGTTTATTATTTTCTTATAAATAATACTCTGGTCAGACTGAGATGTTACAGGTGCTTCTGCTTGACTTTACTTTTGGGATTGTCATCTTGACTTTTGGCTAACTACATAGATTAGTAGTTTTTGTTGTATACCTTTGAGATATAGACTCCTAGATGTATACATGTTCTTTTGTCTAGCACTTGTAGCCATTCTTTTGTGTTATTGTGGATCTTGTTTGACCACCACTCTGATGAACACTTTCATGTGTTATATTCATATCTTTTTCCACCTTTGTGATATGGATGTCTGTGACTGATTTGTGTTATGTTTATTTCTATATTCGTTTCGAAGACATTATAGCCACTGTGTAGTAGCTTTGAGTTTGTGTCGGTATGTCGGATTTCCTCTTGAAAAGAATGCAAGCTATATTTTATCTGGCATATCGGTACTCGCACAAAGCAATTATACAGAGGGTCGCTCCTCAACGGCCTTATTCTCCGTGCTAGTTGACGGCATTACACCGTAATGTTCTTGGCTAGCGTGGGTATAGAGGTGGGGCGTCACATAGTCGACTGAATTTTTGAAATTTGCAAGTAAGCATGAATGTTTAGTCGACTGAAATTAAGGTTAAATCGACTGAAATTAAGGTTCAGTCGACTATTATGCAGGAATATTTTTACCACATTAAATAGCCTAAAAAAGTGCCATTTCAATTGATTGAATGGTCTATGGCAATCGGCTAAATTATATTATATAAAAATTTTGGGTAGAATTTTCTGTCGATTGGACTAATCTTTTAAGTCGACTGAATCTGTTTTGGCTATTTGACTCATGTATTTGAAGATTTTCGTTTAAAAACAAAGTAATATCAATTTTTATATAATTTTTATGTATTAGAAAACTTTATTTTAAAATATATAAAAAGTAAACAGTAAAGTAATTGACACTAGCGATTTTTATGCTGGTTCGAACTCCTGTTCTACGTCCAATCCCAGACACCTTCTAGAATTCTACCATCAACCCTCATTTAACCCGAACGAACAGGTAGTACACCGCCCGAGCAACCAAACAAGACTTTTACCTCCTGAGAAATTGAATAGGACTTCCACCTCCTAAGCAACTGAGCAGGACTTCAATAATACAAAAAGTTTTCTAGACTGATTGTGCACTTTAAATAGCAAGGATAAGTCTTTAGAGTACACCCTTCCTATAATCTTATCCTTTGTGGTATGTAGTGTAGTTTATGAAGAGTGGAAGTAATTTTAATCGCAAATAAATTTGTGCTTGAAAGTGCAAGTGATTTGAAATAGATTTTAAAGCAAATGGCAGAGGTTTAGATAGCAAGAATATTATACTAGAATCAAAGAATCAAGTTTTAGAAAACAACTGAATATAAGGCTATATACAGAGTTTAAAAGAAGTAACTGTTCGTGAAAATTTTCGGCCAAAAGATAAGGAAACAACTCTTGAATCAAGGGTTGTTTCTGTAACATCCCACCTTTTTATACGCTTTAAATTGACGATAAACCACACATGTCAGACTTAAACCATACAGAAGGTCAGATTGTTATAGGGTAAATAAGAAAAAGCAGAGAAAGAAAAGAACAAAATAGAATCTTGCAGCGGAACGATAAAATATAATAATCAAATATACAGTTCATGAAGCTGTTTTATAAAATATTCGATTATACTTATAGAATATATATCAGAGTTACATATACCAAAGAACAATAAATAATGCAGCGGAACAGTATGAATGTAGTGGAATACTATAATAAATAATAATAAATCTCCGTCTTCGTCCTTCAGAATACGGTCTTCCAAATCTTGAAATGCTCAGGTTGACCCGAGCGAATTGAAAAGACAAAACACTCGAGTCAGAACTAAAAGATCTTATGTAAGTTAAATAAACGGTAAATAATACGAGTGGAACGGCGTTAGAGATGTTTACGGGATTTGACATCTCCTATCTAGTGTCTAACGTGAGTGCAATAATTTAAGAGATGCTCGGGATTCACATCTCCTAAGGATCCGTTGAACTATTTACTATGTAGTAATATTTCACTATTATAATAATGTCTATAGTAAAATAAACTTACTTTTTAATAGCATTAAGGGGTTACCCATATAGCCCTTAACACGTAATAGTCCAAATAGTCCATCCAGTATCAGCGCATCTCCAGATTGGAAGACTACCCTAAATACTCCACGGGCTACGGGAGAAAACCAAACTCGTACAAGGTGCGCTAGGGTAGGTGACACGGCACACAAGGCAATGCCAGGGTAGATATACCAATTACGCATCCGGGCTGGTGGTAACGCGTAGCGCGCAGCTACTGCCCACCTCGACCCACACCCCCAAATCAAAAAAATCAAAAGTGGCCACCAAATAAATCTCAAAGTCAGAATATAATATCAAAGGAGTGTGTACGATCAGAGGAATGACCTCACTGGCCCGAGAATCGCTCCTGTTTTAGCCACCTTATGCCAACTCATGGGAGTTGGGTCCACGTATATACCTCAAAGGAAACGCTGCCACCATCCTACTTCATTCTGGAATCTCCACCCCGTACACGGTTGTTAAAGTAGTTTTCGGAGTTGGCAGAGAGTATGACAACTTCCCATCCCGGTCTGTTTAACAACCAAACGTTATTATAACACCGCAGTCATTTCAAAATAATTATACTTCGAAACAAAAATATACTATCCATTTCAAAACCATATAAATACGATATCCTTTCCATTTCAAAAACCAAATCATTATGATATCATTTTTATAAAAACCCAAATCTACATAATATCATTTTTATTTCAAATATATCTCTTTTCTAAAATCATAGCACTTTCAAAATTATAATAAAACCAAACGCTTGAAATATAACCTTTCAAAACATAATACTTCGAATTTTATAGCTTCAAAACCATAACTTCCAAAGCTTAAATAGTTTGGATATTCAAACAGTATACAAAATAAAATAGTTTGAATATAAAATTACTTTATAAAGTAAAATAATTTCCTCGACTTTACAATTTTATTCACTTTAAATTAAATCTCAATTCATAAATTTTCAACTCTCTTTCAGTTTCAATAATCCACTTCAATTTCAATATATTTCAAACTTTTGAGTATTAAACAATTTCAAAACTATGGTTGGAAATTACGATTCAACAATTCAATGTCCTATTATTTAGTTTTGAAATATTTTCATAATAAATCCATTATCATTAAATAAAACTCAAATTACCAATAAATAAATATTTCCTTCAATTTATTTGTACTAGAAATATTCATTTAATTCATCTTGAATAAAAATCCAGTTATAAATATCATATCTTTTAAAATTTCAAGTTTAATAAATTTTACATCAACTATGGAGTTTAATTCTTAAATAAGCTCAATTTCGAATAAATTTCCAATTTACCTTCCAATCTTAATTTATTTAAATCATTATAACCTCTATATCAAAGTATGATTTAAACACTTAACCATATTTTATTTTAATAAAATCAAACTCCGTTATTAAACTTATTGTTATTAAACAAATTTATACATAGCTTAAATACATGAATTTAACTATATATAAAATATTTTTATATAATATCAAAAAGAATCAATATTTATTAAACCGTATAATTCTATCCAAAACCATATAAATCATTTTCAAAATATTTATATATATATATACACCGACGGTGTCTGTATACAATTTTCTATCCTATGGTCAAGTGATACGGGTATTTATCATTTCAATCCGTAATTTAAAATAAAAATACGGCTATATATCATTTCAAACCACAATCCCGAATAAAATAAAGTGCATAACAATTTGCAGTTTATAACAATATAAAATATAACATCCATTCATCCAATATCAACCATCAACCATTTTTCACAATCATCATCCAATTCAAACAGTAACATCCATATAGAACAGATAATAAATACAGGTATTTACTGGCAGTTTATATTCAATAATAAATTAAATAAAAATTTAACTGGCAGTTTGTATGCAACAATAAATTATATAACAATTTAATTCAATAAATTTAATTTAACTAGAATGATGATAAAAATATACCAAACAACCATAAATAAATTTCTAATCACAACTTAAATCAATTTAACAAACATAAGAAATTTAAGAAGTTGTGAGTGGTTTAAAACACTCGCCTTTTGAATTTAAATTGAATTTAAAACTAATTTAAACCCAAAATTTGAATAGTCTTCGAATTCGTCCAAACTAGCGTCAAAATGTCCAGAATTTTATTACGATCCCAGCAGAGAAAACCGCGCATGAAACGGACCACATATGTAAAAGTTATGTAATTTAGAACATTCAAAAATTGAAAATAAAACAAAACAAATGATTATACTCAAAAGAAATGACCACGTCACCATCTGCTTTTTCTCACGTGCAAAAAAGATGCTCGACCAACCCTAAAACAGCTGCCAAAACCCACGAACGAAGCTTCGTCCTAACGCCACCTCATGCGCCTCTCACGCCGCCAGTAGAGGTACCATCCTCCACGCCATCAGCTGCGCCGTGACCCCCCCCTCTCCCCCCCACGGCCGACATTGCCAACACGAGCAAGCCTCGCTGCATCTTGCTCGAAAACGAGCAGCTGCCAACGGCTTATTGCAAGCCCTAAATGAATTTTGCAGCACGATCCAACCACTGATTCGACGAACGAACAACGCTGCTGCACTTCCCTCGATCCACTCTACCCGACCGTGCCTTAAATTCCTCGATTGGACGAAGTTCATCAACACGTGATGAATGGCCGTGAACAATCCCTCGAATTCCGAGCACTTAGAAACTCAAAACGAATCACGGATTTGACTTGCGCTCGTCGAGAGCTTTCTGACGATATAAAATATGATATAGTTTGTGGAGTTTGAAATTTTGATTTGATTTTGAATTACAATTGGATCTAGAATTTTATTGTCTGCCAATTTGAGGAGGAGAGACAACTGAATTGGAATTGTACGTACAGAATAATGACATAAGAAGTAGGTTAGGGTTTATAACAAGGTATATATAGGCAAGCTGAAATAGAAAGAACGGACCAGATCAACTGAACGATATACGACCCGAAAAGCCCGTTTCGACTCCAGAACGAAATTGGGTCAACCCATATATCAAAATAGATGTTTTAAAATATTTTAAAATCAATGGAATAGGTTTTAGGTCCAAATTCCATCGTATGAAGAAGTTATGCTAAAATCAAGTTATTTCAAATTGATTTTAATTTAATTTAATTGATGTCAAGACGTTTCAAGCCTGTACGATCTAACGACAAGTCCGATCGTTACGAAACTTGAAATCCTACAATAATTCACCATTACATATCCGATGAAACTGGTTTCGTCGAAATTCGAGTCAGTGGCCAAATGGCTATTTTGCATTAATAAAATAAATTTATAATTAATTAATTAAATCAAATCTTAAATTTCAATTCTATAATTGACAAATTTTACCCCTTTCAATTTTCTTAATCATTTACACTAATTTAAACAAATTTATATGTCAATTTAGAGTTGATAAATCTATCAATTTCAGTGTTAACTTTCAATTTTATTATATTCAGAAATTATAAATTATATTTTCAATAATTCCAATTAATTTACTTCTCAGTCTATTATTCCTTTCTATAAACATAGTTAATATTTTTTACATTCATTACATTAGTCCTCCCATTCCATCCTTTATTTATTGACTATCATATTTCCATTTACTATATTTTGGTCAATTCACACATTATTTGTAATTAAAGTCTCAATTAATTTATTTATCTTGATTCCATTCCATTATTACATCACTTATTACTTTACAAATAAGCTAACATTTCAATTCATCCTATTACCTTCATATCTTGTAATTATTGTCTTAAACTCATAAATGTAATACTAAGTTTCATTTTAATTTCAATTAACGTAATATTTAGATATTTAATTTCATTTATTGCAATTGGTTTCAATTAATGGGATTGCACTAAATTAGTTATTTATCAACTGGCATTAACATTACTACCTTTATTAATAATTCACAAATTTTTATTTTCTTCAATATTGAATTTCAAAAATCTCATTAAATTAACAATTTTAATTATCGAAAATTTATGGGTCGTTACAGTTTCTGTTTGTTAAAAAGTGGTGACCGTTCAAAAAAATAGCCGTTATGAATATTCAATCGACCGAGGAAAGAAATTCACTTCTGAATATTTTAAAAATTCAAATTTGAAATTTTATTTTGAAATTACACTTGGTTTAGTCAACTGAATAGAGTATTTCAGTCTATTGAACGTTCAAATGCACTTATGCATGTGTGCATGTTTCAGTCGACTGCATACACCTATTCAGTCGACTGAATTAGGTGTTTTCTGCCAATTTTACTTCTATTTCAAAGCCTTTTGTTTATAATTTTCTATAAACAAATCCTATTATGTGTATATGATTTTGTGTATAATTTAAACCATGTGTGCATGCATATACCACTTCGGAGAGATTTTAACATTGATTAACTACTAACTAGACTATAAAAAACCATTTATAAAAATTTGAAACATTCTCCTCGAAATCTTGGTCTTCGATCAATCGTCGAGTAGAATAGTATATTCTCCTGCAAATTTGGTTAGTTTATACAATATATACTTATGTAGTTATAATGATCAAAACATCAAAATACAAGGTTCTAACACTCCCACTACTAAGGTGAGCTAGACCATCACTAAGTTTTTACATCACCACTAAGATGCTCATGAGTATATGACAATTCAAATGACCATCACCAAGGTCTCTCATTATCATAGCCAAAGACTTCTCCACTACCCAGGCTTTGTATCACCACCAAGACGCTCTTGGATACTTGATAACTCGTACGACCATCACCAGGGTGGCAACACACCATGTCGCTATTAGACCGGTGTTCATTCGCATACCATTTCCAAGGCACTACTATCACTAAGGCAAGCCAGACCATCACTAAGATCCAGGGTACACAGGCAAGCATCGTCACATACTCTTTGCACATGAACACAATGTTTGCTCCTTTTCTATTGAATTAGAGAAGTGCAATTTGTAATAAATACTACAAGCGCACATGTGTGCAGTATGCAAGTCAAATGCAGGGACTTAGTTTGAGATCATTAAAATCTTAAATTAAAAATCTTAGGCATGTTACAAAAATATTTGGAGATTGATGAAAAATAGAAATTGATAAACAAAGGTATTAAAAACAGATTTTAAAATGTACTTTGAAAAAAACCTAATTAAATCAATCAATTAAAAATCAAATATCAGTTCAATGAAGATAATTCAAATTTATAATCTTTATGAAACTATCAAAAAAGATTGTTGCGGTTTAAATGAAATTATTTTTTCCAAACAAAAGATTTAATCAAATTTATTTTAGCTAATTAGAAAATGAAAGTAAATTAACAGTAAAACAAAAGTACAGGAATTATAGAATATAAGAATAGAAGAATGGAATTGAATAAGTGCAAAGTAAAATAAAAATAAAAATTAGGATTAACACCAAATATAATAGTATCGTTAATCACTAATAAGAAAATGAAAATAAAATATTAATTATGTTCTACCAAATCTAATTAACAAGATAATACAATTGATTACAAAAGATAATTGCGAAAGAAAAATGAAGGAAAGAAGAACATAACTTTTATTAAAGAAGATATCAAAATTCAAGCATGCATTTTACAATAAACACATTGAGTATTTATAGTGTATAAGGTCTTCTCTGTATATGCATATATTTCTCTAGTCAAATTCTTTTGTATATTTAGTTTAAAAAAAAGAAATATCTTCTCTTTATTGGTGGATTTGGGAGTTCGAGCTAAGATTCTTGGCTTCTGATCTTTGACATGTGGAAGCATCAACGGTAGAGAGTAAAAGGCGATACGCTAATTTATATGAATCTAATTTGTAATCAAGAAATAAATTTTCTTTCCATCAGAATATCTTGTCAAATCTTCAAGTTTATGGAAGATGAGATGATGAATCATTTGTAGATGTAGACTATTCCAATTTTTTCAAAAAGAAATCAGCATATGCATATATTCCAATTATCTTCATTTTTGTGTGTATACATACACATCTATTTATATATGTATGTATAGTGTATATACACACGCCCGCATATATTTGACATTTCATAGGCGACAATTCCATAATATTTGATCTTACACGTTTCATTAAAATACTGCACTTCTAGGGTTGAATTCATCACACTTTTATAAACTACCACGCCTTTACCAATGAGCTACAACTTCCTTTGAGTAAGAACCTCTTGAGCGTGAGTCTTCATCAGTGTTGACATGTGAAAACGACATTTTCCTCTATAATCGTTCTTTTACTATAGTGAAAAAGACTTTGATTCTACTATCTGAAGAAACGGTAAAAATACCAAGTGTAACATTTATTTACAAAAAATGAAGATAAAATATGAGCATGAAAATAAACACTTTTGTTTGTTTATCAAATACCCCCTTTCTTATCTTTTACTCATCCTCGAATAAATAAATATGAAAACTAAATTAGATAAGTCACCTTTCGTAGGAAACATGGTTGCATTAAGCATATGTAACAAGTCGTTAAACCTCTAGATGTCCCTAGTAAAAGGGTGCTGTCTCGTGAGATTTTTTAATGGATACACCCACAAAATCCAAATGCAAATGTTATGGGCTAATGTAATAAAATGAAATCACTAAAAAATGTGTGTCCATAGCTTCTTAAGTCGACAAGGATTTATCTTATTATGATTTCCACTTGTTAAGAAAACTGTTTTCAACATAATTTTAATGCAAGAATGAACAAAAAAATTCTAGCTAGAATATAATTCCCTAATAATTGTAATCACCAAATGTCATACAATCATGCATTTTTCCAAACAAATTCCATGATCATCAAGGATGGAAGCCCAAAGAGATGATTATTAGGCTCAGAGATCAAGCATAGACAATTGTATGAAGCAACGATCAAGCGAGACCAAGGGATAGATTCTTCAGAATATTCTAAGTATGGATTATGCCTCCCTTATATAGTGGATCGGTACTTATCCCTTCCCCTAGGGGATTGGCACCTATCATCAATTTTTGTCCTAAACTGGGTAAGATCGTTATGGAGTGACAAGGAATGCCCCATGAGGCTACATTTAAAATTTCAAGCCTTTTGGAGTTCGTATACTTAAGTTATGGGCAAATGACTTCCCCTAGGCAAGGGATCAGATTACAATTTCTTAACCTATGAAAGGAATCGGATCGTATCGACTGAAGAATTCAACTCAACAATAATCTGTTAATATCTCACAAACGTGAAGTCAATTATGCATGAAACTTTAGAAATATGAAGTGGAGATGTAGGGGTCCCACATAAAGGATCGTTGGGCCCTGCCATGCATGGAAGAAGGATCGACCCCTATGCCTTTTAGGGGTATGCGATCGATCCAATATTTTTTGGGTCAGGCCGTTTGATACTGGATATTCCCAATCGAAAATTTAAGCAAGATATTTGCACTTCATCGCCTATAATTATAGGTTTCATTGTTCATTTTAAGGGGATCTTCTTTCTAACTCTCTTCACCTTCTACCTACGCTATGCTCCGTCATTTTTACTCTTGAGTTTCAGGGATTGTAACCATAAATAGCAGTATAAATCAATAAAAGGAATTTTTTTTGGAGTGGGCGTAGGCCGAAGTCAGTCGAACCACTATAAATCCTCTTGTTCATTTACTTTCTTATTTTTTTTAATTTGATTTCTTCATATTTATTTCTCCACTATATTCTACTTGTAATTGGATATTAGATCTTTGGTGCTTTCACATACTGTTTGGGTGTTGGTGGCTATTTTTTCGGCCAACATTTTGGTGCTTTCACTGAAAATACTTGCACTTGCTGATTTCGAAAAGGTTTGGAGTTTGGATTTGGAAAAATTCTTCAAAGAAAGAAATGGTAGAAAGGAGTCACCATGGAGGAAGTCAGGAGGCACCCTCAAGAGTTGGACAAAATCAAACATCCGCCTACATCACTAGGGAGGAGATGGAAACAATAGTGAACATTATGTAGGAATGGATGATGAAGAGGAAAGAGGAAATGATGCTGAATTTTCTCAGGCAGGTTGGATAGTCTAGAGTAGTAGGAATTGCAGCAGTGCAAAGCCATGGATTTGGAGTTAACTGAAATTTGCATCAAAGAGTTGGAGTAGCAGGAGCTGTAGGAAATCATAACTGGGATCATGGAAATGGAGAAAATAGTCAGTAGAAAGGCTGGGAGCAACCAGGGGTAGTCCACGACTAACAAGGTTCGTCATTGATCCCTCCAAAAGGGTCGACAATGATCACTCTAAATGGGTCGGCACCGATCCCCAAGGGCTCAAGGGCATGCCCCAGGTTTTGGTTGATCAGGATGTTGGCAGGCCTATTGTCAGTCCTGTGGAGTTTGGTTCGAACTGGAATTTGGATGCTCATTTGGAGGAGTATAATCTAGGATACCCTCACGGAAACGAGGTGTAGGCTGGAGTAGATGTTGGAACGGTTGGAGATTGGAATCTGGGGCTTTGAGCGGAAACTAGCAAGCTTAGACATGGATTGGAGCGACCAAGGGCAAACCCCGGCTAAGGAAGATGAACCGGCACCGACCACTTAGTAGGATCGGTATCGCTCCCCAAGGAACTAGGGGCACGACTTTGGTTGGCTTTAGAAGGAATCGGGCACATGTGATGGAATAGGAGCAACCATCATCCACTATGAATTGGAGCGAGTTCGGCTTAAGGGCACAGGTCATCATCTCTTGATCAAGATGGCATGAAATAAAATAATAAACTCAATAATAAAATAGTTAAGTCACTTACATATGTATGGGATCGAGGTCGGTCCCTATGCATGCTCAGAGATGGCGATGAACTACTATAATAAATAGATCTTAATACACTTAAATTTGTGTTAATGCGATGAACAAAACATATCATGGTTGTTGTCCCGATCTAAGAGACAGGGCAATAACTGCAAGGTGTGAGCACCTTCGTCGAAGAGTAAGAGGATGGACTCGTACATGGATAAGCCCTCGACCGAAGAGTCGATGCCAGAGAAAGGAAGTTAGTACAGAATTGATCGCTTTATGTCCCAAGCCGAAGAGTAAGGTATCAAAGTGCAAGAAGTGAGTCGCTTTACCGGAGAGCGACAGGATCGACTCACTTATCGTTGTTCCTCCTTTCACCAGAGAGCAACTGGATGGGGTCAAACAAGAGCTCGGAGAGGCTATGATTGGCTAGGGCATCGCTTAATGTTCAAGGACACTGAACCAGAGTGCAGGAAGTAAAACCACTTCACCAGAGAGCAATAGGATCGGCTTACTTGTCTTTGTTCCCCCTTCATGGATAGTGACAGGTTGGGGTTTAGCAAGAGCTCGAAAAGGTTATGATCGGTCTAGGATGATCATGACATCACTATATGCCCCAAAAGTGTCGGAGTGCTTAGATAAATTTCTTCGCCAGAGAGCAACAGGATTGGCTACTGGTTGTTAAGTTTGGATTAAGCTTAGCAAGGGTCCGGAGAGGCCATGAATCGATTTGAAGAACTATGAACTCGAACAATCCAGAGATACCGAGGACTGGCTTACTGACTTCCAAGATTTGAATAGTTATGGATTTGGACAATGACCCAGAGAGGTCGTGAACTTAGATATTGACCCGAACATGTCACGGACTTAGATATCAACCCGAAGAGGCCACAGGTTCGACTAACAATCCAGAGAGATTGGGGACTTAGGATGATGATCCAACGAGATCAAGGCTTTGAACATGGCGAACAATCCTGTGATGCCCCACCTCTATACTCACGCTAGCCAAGGACACTACGGAGTAATGCCGTCAACTAGTGCGAAGAATAAGGCTGTTTAGGAGCAACCATCTGTGTAATTACTTTATGCGAGCACCGATATGTCAGATAGAATAACATACATTTCATTTCAAGAGGAAATCCGACATACCGATACAAACTCAAAGTTACTACACATTGGCTATATAATCTTCGAAAACAAATATAGAAATAAGCATAACATAAATCAGTCACAGATATCCATATCACAAAGGCAGATATAGATATGAATATAACACATAGAAGTATATATCAGAGTAGTGGTCAAAAAAGATCCACAATATAACAAAAGAATAGATATAAGTGCTAGACAAAAGAATATGTATACATCAAGAAGTCTCTATCTCGAATGTATAAAACAAAAACTACTAATCTAAAGTAATTAGCCAAAAGTCAGATAATAACCCCCAGATGAGGAGTCAAGCAGAAGCACCTGTAACATCTCGGTCTAACACGGGTATTATTTAATAAGACAATAATAAACGAATCAGTCTAGCTATAATTATCAGATGAAAATGAGATAGAATAAGAGATATGACAAATACGTATGATAACAATAATGCCATACTGTGATAAGTATGCAATTGAAAATCAAACAGAGATTAATCAATATCACAAGAATCTTCTCATAGATTCAAAAAGAATATCATAATCTTTATTTTAGTCACCAAACCAAATATATTAACATCATATTGATGCCAATCATAAAACTGGCGAAACACAAATTCTAGAAATCATCAATTAGAAATCCAAAAATCATAAAAATGGGAGATCTATCACAAAAAGGGAGCATGATAACTCACCAACACATGTATCATAAACGGGACGCTATCCCATGGTCGCTAACCATAGTGCCGGTGCAATGACCTAGTACAATATCGGTACGCCCGAGGAAAAACTCAAATATTTTGGAACAACGGCGTAGTACAAAGGTACGCCCGATGATCCTGATAAGTCGGGACAACAACGTAGTACAAAGGTATGTCCGATGAACCGAACTCCATAAAGAGACATGGGTCGCTAGCCCATAAGAATTGATTCGAAACTCCAAAGAACTATTAGGTCGTTAGCCTATAAAAGAAATGAGATGAAACTCAATAAAACAAGGTACTGTTCCCTACGTGGACAAAGAGATATAGCATATCGCTAGTCTAAATCACAAAAATGATCATCAATGATCAATGAAAAGCGTGAATTGCACTAAGCTAGTAAATAAATGAGTTTAGCTTCATGTCCCATAACCACTGGCTTAACTCAAGCATTTACGAACAAATTGTAGTTTTCCACTCGAAAAATTGTCACCAGAGTTTCAATCGAACGAGTCAAAGAATTAACTGACGAAGTGAACGCAAGTGATTCATACCACTTGTTTTACTAAGCCGTTTAATTAGATTTCTCAAACAAATGAGGTAAAGGTTTGGGTATACTAATAGATTGGAAAACGGTTTTATAAACTAGCTTTGTATTGAAAATAGGGTTGATCATTTTAAATGAAAGAGTTTTGGTAGTTACTACTAGTATATAAACCTTTATATTTTAAAGTGACAAATCACAAAATTGATTGTAGAAACAATCAATCACCAAAAGCTTCACGTTCAAAGACATGAATTAAATCCAAGAAATCGATTCCAAATCCATCAAAATGGATATACCCAAAAATTCCAAAATAGAAGTCATCAAAGTCGATAATAAATGATAACAACAAATCGGAAAACCATGAATCGATAAAAATTAGAATTTCAAGCAAAATAGGCTAAATAGGCAAAGTAGACTGAATACAAGCAGGTCAGTCGACTGTCACTCTGAGAATAGTCGACTGGCCAATGCCTGGAAAAACTCTTGGGTTCCAGGTCAGTCGACTGGACTCAGAGGGTAAGTCGACTGGTGCCTGTTTTTTAGTATTTCCAGCCTATACAAATGAAGAGCAAACTCAACCAATTCGCGACTGGACAAGCAATGGCGCCAAGGGTTTATGCCAATCGACAACCCGACCTTATAAGCTCTTCAATGCATCACCAAAAACATGTTCAAACATCAAAATAGGTTTTCAAGGATTTGACTTCAAAACACCAAAAATTGAAATATTCACCAAATCAATCCAAACCAAAAGCACATGAATAAGTGTTAGGAATTCATACCCAACAATCTAAGATAGTTATAGACATAGATGTGAGATAAAAATCTCACCTTTTGCACAAAACAAGGAAGAAGAAGCTATAGAGCATGGCAAGAACAATCACTCTTTAATTCCAACCCAAGAAGCTTGAATCTAAGCTTAAAAGAAAAAACATTTCCTATGTTAGGGTTTAGGAATTTCTGAAATTGAAGGTAGAATGAGTTGGAGAAGAAGAAGAGGATGCTTACCAATGGCTTCTCTTTGAATTTGGAGTTAGAGTTTGGATTTGCAATGGAACTAGAGCTTAGGAATTCTAATTCTTTTTCACTTCCCCCATTTTTATCTAAAGCTTGAATGTATTAGGAAATGAAAGTGAAGAGAAGTGAGGGTGTGGAGCTAGAGTTAATAGTTTAGGCTAACCCAAACCCAAAGTCCAAAGTGCAAAGGTCAAATTTTTAGCTAGCTCCAAACATATCGAAGTTTATACTCAAAAAGGTTGCAAACACCATTTTGAACTCAAAGGAAGTGGTCCCGAGTCCTAATTCGATCATTTGCAAAAAGTAGCATTTTAGACTAAAATCCAACCAACGATGCTATATTTAAATATACAATCGTAAAATATGCGGGTTGTTACAGACTCCTCTCCTTAAAGAAATTGCATCCTCGCAATATTTAAGAAGAAAATAAAAAGTAACAACCATAAAAGCATATCAACGCAAAAGAAATTTGAAATAAGAAGCTTATTTCAAGGAGCTCAAGAGAGTAAGTCCGGATGCATTCGCTCGATGAATTCTTTGGATTTCCAAGAACAATCCTTAGGATTTGAAGACCATTGAACCTTCACAAGAGGAACATCTTTATTTCGAAGGCGTTTAACCTCCGAAGCAATGATTCGAATAGGATGTTGCTCATAAGTCAAATTAGGTGAACCTTCAATTTCTTCCACAACACCAGGCTCAAGAATAGAATAGGAATCTCGAAGGCATTTCTGTAATTGAGAAACGTGAAACACGTCATGAATAGTAGAAAACTAAGCCGGTAATAAAAGGCGATAAGCCACAGAACCAATACGTTCGGTGATGGGAAATGGACCAATATATCGGGATGCTAATTTTCCAAATCGACTGAAACACACAACACCCTTAATAGGTGAAACACGAATAAACACAAAATCTCCCAAAGAAAATTCTAATTTCCTTCTTCGGTTATCGGCATAGGATTTTTTCCTACTTTGAGCTTCTTTCATCCCATGGCAGATAAGGTCAATCTTTTCTGTGGAATCACGAATAAAGTCTGGACCTAAAACCAGCTTCTCACCGGCCTCAAGCAAACAAGAAGGAGATCGACATGGCCTTCCATAGAGTGCCTCAAAAGGTGTCATACCAATACTAGATTGGAAGCTATTATTATAGGAAAACTCAACAAGAGAAATATTATCTTCCCAACTTCCACCAAAATCAAGAACACATGCACGAAGAAGATCTTCAAGAGTTTGATTCACACGCTCGATTTGTCCATCGGATTGTGGATGATAAGCGGTGCTAAAATTAAGGTTCGTTTCCAAAGCTTTTTGAAGACTCTTCCAAAATCCACGAGTAAACAATGGATCACGATCGCTAACAATAGAAGTAGGGACTCCATGCAATTTAATAATTTCTTTAATAAAGAGTTTGTCCGAAAGAGGCATGGTCCGATTAGACCGAACGAGAATAAAATGGGCGGATTTTGTAAGTCTATCAACTATCACCCAAAGACTATCATGACCCGAACGAGAATGGGGAAGTCTGTCAATAAAATCCATAAAAATTTGGTCCCACTTCCAAATTGGAATGTCCAAAGGTTGCAATAACCCACCAGGCCTTTGATGCTCCGCCTTAACAAGTTGGCAAGTCATGCAATGCTTAACAAAGTTAGCAATATTAGATTTCATTCCATCCCAATAATAAAGCCGCTTCATATCCACGTACATTTTGCCACTACCGGGATGAATGGTAAATTTAGAACGATGTGAATCTTCTAAAATATCTTTACGAAGATTATGAATATTTGGCACGATAAGTCTATCAAATTTTCGAATGCCGCCACGAACATCAATATCAAAGTCTTTCAAACCTTTATTATCAATTTTATCCCTATAGTGTTGGCTAAGAAGAGCCAATTCGAAGCTTCAAGAATGCGGTCTAAAAGAGATGGATGAGCCTCAAGGCTACATAAAACAAGAGAGGAACATAAATTGGATTCACGATCTTGAATCTCACAAGTGGACAAAGTCTCCAGATTATTCCATTCGGATATCATCATAGAAACAACCGCTTGTTGCTTACGACTAAGTGCATCGACAACACGATTTCCCTTTCTGGAAGTATAAAGAATATCAAGATCATAAGATGCAAGTAACTCGAGCCAACGTTGTTGACGCAAATTAAGTTCCTTTTGGGAAAATAAATACTTCAAAGATTTATGATCAGTGTAGAGAATAAATTTTTCTCCCAAAAGATAATGACGCCAAATTCTAAGGGCGAAAACAATAGCCGCGAGCTCTAAATCATGAGTGGCATATCTAGTCTCGGCAGGCTTTAATTTCCTAGAAGCATAAGCAATAACGCATTCTCTTTGCATAAGAACGGCTCCCAAACCAACACGACTAGCATTGGTATAAACAATAAAATCTTGGTTCCCCTCGGGAATAACAAGAATAGGAGCATCGGAAAGGAGTTCTTTTAATTTCTGAAAAGAAGCTTCATATTTGTCCGACCAAATGTATTTAACTCCCTTCTTTGTCAAGCTAGTAAGCGGCACAACAATTTTAGAAAAGTCCTTTATAAACCGGCGGTAATAACCAGCAAATCCAAGAAAGCTATGAATTTCCATCACACTTACCGGTCTCTTCCAACTTACAATCGCTTTGATCTTTGAAGGATCCACGGAAATTCCGAATTCGGAAATAATATGACCGAGAAATTTCACATGAGATTGCCAAAAATGGCATTTAAATTTTTTTTCTTTCAATTGATTTCTCCAAAGAGTTTCCAACACAACCCGAAGATGCATTTCATGCTGCTCCTCGGTTTTAGAATACACAAGAATATCATCTATAAAGATGAGAACAAATTGATCGATAAAGTCTTTGAAAACTCAATTCATAAGGTCAACGAAATAAGATGGAGCATTCGTGAAACCAAATGGCATAACAAGCCATTCATACCATCCATAACGAGTATGGAATGATGTCAAAGGAATGTTATCCTTTGCAATACGAAGCTGATGAAAACCGGTTGCTAAGTCTAACTATGAAAAGACTCTAGTACCACTAAGTTGATCGAATAAATCATCAATCTGAGGTAAGGGATATTTATTCTTGATGGTGAGATCATTAAGCTCATGGTAGTCAATGCAAAGCCTAAGTGTACCACCGGATTTCTTCACAAAAATAGCAGAAGCTCCCCTAGGAGAGGAACTAAAATGAATAAATTGCTTCTCTTCCAATTCGGATAATTGTTTGCGCATCTTCTCATTTTCTTTAGTAGACATGCGATAAGGAGGACGAGTAATAGGTAAAGCTCCAGGAATTAGATTAATTCTAAACTCGATTGCTCGCTTAGGTGGTAACCCTAACATGGGCTCAAATATGTCGGAAAATTCACGAACAACGTGAATAAGAGAAATGACATCTTCCTCATCATCATTATCGTCATCATGAGGATTTAAAGAAAATAAAGATGCTGCCAAATTGGAATTCGAATCTTTAAGAACAATAGAAATCTGCTTAATAGAATGAGGATGTCGAAGATGAATAGTCCGCTCAGGACATAGGATTTGAGCTTCATAACGGTTAAGCCAATCCATTCCCAAAATCATTCCAAAGCCCAAGTAACGCATGACATGCAAATCGGCTCGGAAAGAAAAATCACATAAAATAATCTCGACATCTTTTCAAAACAAACTAAGTATTACGGATCCACCAACCGGATTCGCAATTCTCAAAGTCATTAAAGCCATAACACTTAAAGAAAAAGTATCAACAAGCTCTTTTGATATAAAAGAATGGGATGCACCCGTATCAAAAAGAACTCGAATAGGTTGATCACGAAACATAATAATGCCATCAATGATAGAATGAGAAATACCTTAACCACGAGAAGTGTTACTAGGGGCTTGCATAACATTTAGCTTTCCCTCCTTATTGCCTTAAAGTTTGGGGCATGAAGATAGAAGATGACTCGAACTTTTGCAATAACGACAAAAGAGAGGTTTCGATCATCTATTGGCATAATGGTCCTTAGACCACAATTGTAGCATTGCCCACTACTAGGGGTAGGAGTCTTTGCTACTGAAGCTGCTTGCTTCCCCTTCTTGTTGGGATTTGGGCCTTTAAACTTAATAGGCCTTTTCTTGTTGTTGTTGAAGTTTGGTTTGGCACCCACAAATTCAACATCACTTTCCTTATCTGCCTCTTCGAGTCGAAGAGCGATATCAATAAGCTAATCGAAAGCAACTTCCAATTTTAGAAGTAATGGCTTTTTGAGATTTTTATTCAAGCCATAGACAAATCTATGATTCTTCTTCAATGGGGTATTAATGTACTCAACCACGTATTTAGAAAGAGATTCGAAAGATGCGACATATTCCATCACAGAAGATTCACCTTGAACAAGGTCAATAAAACGACGGGCCAAAGTCACTTTTTCAGCTTCCGGCACAAACTTTGATTCGAATCTTTCCCGTATTGCTCCCAAATAAGATCCGCTTCAATAATTTCAGAAATAAGAAGCTCGTACCAATCTAATGCTCTTTCTTGGAGCATGCTAGAAGCCACTTGGACACGATGAAGCTCAATGAGATTCATGCGAGAAAAGATGCGATCGTAGGATCTAAGCCAAGCTTGGACTTCGATAACGCCCTCGGAACCCCTGAACGGCCTTCCACCCAAAATGGTATAGTCACTGCACAAGCGTGCAAACCCATATTTAGGGTGAGTAGGCCCGTGAACGGGTCTGACAGCTTGAGCATTCTTTACAAGATCGAGAAGCTGTTGGGCAGACATAAATACTCCATCCTGGGGAGTAGCACTGGATTGACCGGCGCTGGGACGACCTGGTCTAACCATTTTCCTTCTTTTAGAAAGAAAGAAAGAAGAAGAAAAGGTTATTCTCAAAATGAATATCAAACAATAATGATTGATAAAACAAGGCATCGTAAAGAAAATAGGATAAAATGGTACGAAGAATCGAATTAAATCCTAAGGCACGACTCCTAAGATGGACTTAGGACGATGATCATTGTTAAATTATTCTACATTGTTTCGAAGTTTGGCTCTGATACCAAGATGTGACGCCCCACCTCTATACTCATGCTAGCCAAGTACACTACGGAATAATGCCGTCAACTAACGCGAAGAATAAGGCTATTTAGGAGCAACCATCCATGTAATTACTTTGTGCGAGCACCGATATGTCAGATAGAATAACATGCATTTCATTTCAAGAGGAAATCCGACATACCGATACAAACTCAAAGTTACTACACATTGGCTATATAATCTTCGAAAAAAAATATAAAAATAGGCATAACATAAATCAGTCACAGATATCCATATCACAAAGGCGGAAATAGATATGAATATAACACATAGAAGTGTATATTAGAGTGGTGGTCAAACAAGATCCACAATATAACAAAAGAATAGATACAAGTGCTAGACAAAAGAATATGTATACATCAAGGAGTCTCTATCTCCTATGTATACTAATCTAAAATAGTTAGCCAAAAGTCAGATAATGACACCCAGATGAGGAGTCAAGCAGAAGCACCTGTAACATCTCGGTCTGACCCGAGTATTATTTAATAAGAAAATAATAAACGGATCAGTCTAGCTATAATTATCAGATGAAAATGAGATAGAATAAGAGATATGACAAATACGTATGATAATAATAATGTCATACTGTGATAAGTATGCAATTGAAAATCAACCAGAGATTAATCAATATCACAAGAATCTTCTCATAGATTCAAAACACTACACCATATAAGCAATTTCGCAACACCATAGTGCGGAAAATTCACAACGGACTTAGGCCGTTGCAATGTAGCAACGGCTTTGAGCCGTTGCGAATTCTTTGGCAACGGCTTTGAGCCGTTGTTATATTAGAACAGGTTAGGACTTCATCCATGCGCTCTCCGAATAATAGCACGCCCTCGAAACAACGCCCCGTACCCTTCAAATTTTTTTGCTCCCGCACCTCCTTCCTATTTTCTCCTGCCAACCGGGCGATTTCCCCAAATCCACGAAACCCTAGCTCCACGTTCTTCTCTTCATCGCTACCTTCCTCCTCCCCAATTCTAAACCCTAGTGCTGGAATAAATTCGCGTCTGTTGCCTTGTGGAACCACATCTTACGAAGCTAATAAATTTTAGGTAATCATCTCAATTCCATTTACATCTCAACAGCATCTTGTATCTCAGCTTTACAGTAGATTAAAATGAGGTTAGCTCAAGCGAAGTATCTTGTACTGCGATTAACACGATTCGCGGAACTTGTTGCAGATAAATTTAGTTACTTGCCTTCCATAATTGTTGCCGGTGATTTTAATTCAACTCCTGGTGACAAGGTTCGTTATTTTAACTGCTTTTGAATGCTTGTCAGTGCTTTTGAATGAATTTCATCAAAATGATCCGTAGGGATGTTTTATTGAACATGATACAAAATAAAATTGGTGGGCTAAAACTTTTCTGTATTTTTTGTTTTCAGTTAATTCTTAGGTAATAATACCTAATTATAAAATGGATAAAACCCAAAAGCCAGAACATATATAAATGCTTCAAATGCAAATTAATCTTAGCCAGTTAAATTTGAAACTCCATAGATCCAAGTTATCACATTTGATACAGTAACAAATTAATAGTTCATTAGTTCAAAGTTCAAACAGACCAAAATGAGGTTTTCTTTACTACAAAGAGCCAAATATAACTTTGCAGACTGAAGGTTTTTTTTATACTATCCATCTTACCACTATGTTATCTCACACACACATTTTAAAATGATTAATAATCTCGATCCACATGGCACACATATGTTATTATATGCCCACAGACTACAAACAACTGTAGTTATTTATTAAATAGTAATTATATGATAAATGCTTTCAAAACTCTCATATGAACTCGAGCATTAAAAAAATCATTAGTTTTAAATAAAAATGTTATTTTGATGCTTAAGTTTTTTCCAAAAAGTTCGGAAGTTGAGTCCCTTTTTTTTCTCAATCTGGTTAAAATATATTTAAAAAATTGCAAAATATATTTAAAATATTTTTAAGTTCTGAAGTTTCCTTGCGTGAGATTGTAATATAATTTTGAGGACTGGATGATTGTTGAAATAAGAGAATTGAAGTCCTGCAGTTAAGTGAAGTTATGCAGGTGGTAGATGTGCAAAGGAGGTTGGTTGAAATGATTTGTGTATTGATGCACAATAGTTTCTACTACAATAGATGTCCAACAAATAGGAGAGTTTATGCATTATGTGTCCTTGAGCAGTTAAAACTATAAATAGTGGAATGAATAACACTTTTGCAGTGTTTCTTTACATTTGATGAAAGATTAATTTTGAGAATACACTAAAACAGATGGCAGTGGCATTTTACAATGCCGGCAAAGAGGCACAAGTCTATGTGGTATAGTTATCTTCCACCACACCACACCTAAATTTGCTTTTGACTTTGTCGATTGTTTGCAGCTGTTTGTATATGAGTTGTAATTGATCCCTCTTTAAACAACAACGTGTTTCATTCCATCTTTAGTTCTTTTCCTTTAAAACTCAATGCAAAACGTGCACTAATAGATCCCAAAAATATGTTTATATACAAGCCATCTTCACAAAGAACAGAATAAAATCATTGCTCAAAGCAGTTTCATTTCCAAATTCAACATCATCTTCTATCAGTGCCTTTTGTAATTCATTTGATCATCATGTCTCAACTCAAGAAATCCAACTTCTCAGCTACATGCAATCGGTTGAGGCAATACATAAAAGAGAAGAAATCCTTTCCTGAAAATATTGGAAGACTCAACATCAATACTGTCTTATCTCAACAGCCAACTCAAGGTATTTTAATTGATCATTACCTTATTTTGTTTTTCTCTATTTCCTTTATCTTTACTTTAGTAATGTACTGAAGATTGTTGTTTTAATTCACAGATTCAAAGCTGGAGTTGTTTCCTGGAATATACTTGAATTATTAACTTTGTTCATACGCTACGCAAGGTATTGTTCCATCTATCTTTGCAAATATACTTGAATTATTAACTTCAAGAATTGAACCTATATCTTTAACAACCTTAACTCTGTCAACAACCTTAACTCTGTCAATCTGGAACCTATAGTTTTCAAGAACTGGTCGTTACACAATTTATAACTCTATTGAAAACTCTATTAAACAGAGTTTTTATTATTGAACAGAGTTATGTCCTTTTATAACTGCGATGTTATGAAAGGACATAACTCTGTTTAATAGAGTTAAGGACATAACTCTGTTTATTATTGAAAAATGGCAAAGGTGATGCCTCTGTTGGGAAATAGGCAATGATTATAAACAAACCGTTTATACTATTTTTTTTTCTTTTTTTTGAAAACAACGAATTCGTTGCATCATTCTTGAATAACGTCTCCATTTTGAATATTTCGGGCCTTGATTTTCAGTTTTAGTTTCGATCTATTAAAACCCGTTTCAAAAACAAAATGTAAATTGCATCCTTGTTTATTATTTCAGTAAAACTGAAATATATTTTTTGGAAATTAAATCCCATTATTATTATATGTATGTATGATCTATTTTTTTACTTTTTTTATTTTTTGAAAATTCAAATATTTACAGCACAGAAACCTTTAATATTCCTTGATTTCTCTACAAATAATCATAAAGTTTTCTGCAAACATGGTGGACTAAAAAACATTGGTTTTTTTAAACCTGTTTTTAACAGGTACGACTATATGTTTCGAAACTTAAAAAGAGTTTTTACGGAGGTCCCTTTACAATTTATAACTCTATTATTAAAATAATAAAAAACTATAGGTCATCATTCCAGGTCGTTACACAATTTATAACCCTATTGTTGGTCGTATTTGGTTGTGAACTGGCGGAGCAGTGTCGAATTGAATTGGTTCATGGGTCGCGTTGCAGCCTGAGGAAGACTGGTGGAGCAGCTTCGAGTTAAGGAAGTGCAGTAGACGTTGCAGTGTAGTTGATGTATAGGATGTGTAGTGTGATGAAGTCAGAGTTGCTCAGTTTTAGTGGAGATGCTGCAGTTGGTTGGCGGGGGTTTTGCGATAACTGTTACTGAAGTTGATGCTAGATGATGGAGCAGGCTATTGTGATATGAAGTCACTAATCGTTTCTGTCTGTGGTGAATTGCTGTTGCAGAGAGATTGTGATGGTAGGGGTGGTTTGTAGTTGGATTGTTCGGGATGTTGGGTAATGAAGCAGTTGTATTGTAGAGAATGGGTTCAGGATGTTGGCGTTCAAAGGTGAGGTACAGGCAGGCAGTGGAAAGGTGGTGATCGGAGCAGTAGTTCTGGTGAGAAGGCAGTTAGGAATGACAGAGGCAAGGTTGAGAATGGTAGGTGGTAGTTTTGTAGCACGGAAGTGGTTAGGCAGTTTTGGGGCAATTGACAAAGTTTGCAGAGGCAAGGGTAGGTGCAGTTTTCAAGTAAAGGCAGTAGATCACGAGATGGTGCAAATTTTGTGGAAATAATGGAGTCAGAAGTGGTGGTGGGTATTGTATGGTATTATGGCAATAGTATTGGCAGTCGAGTGGAAGAAGGAGTATGCAGGAATGTTGCTGTTTTGGCTCTAGTAGTGGTTGCTCCGATGTAGTAGAGACAGTTGTAGATGTGTAGGTAGTTGAAAAATAAAACTAGAAAACAAGAAATGCACACAATCACAATGCAAAAAAAAAAAATCAAATAACAAGCGCACACACAACTTTTTAATGTAAACAAGAAGATTGCACTGTGGGCAATGGAGAAGGAAGAAAGGAGGAGCAAGGAGCAACCAGTGAATTTTGTTGGCATTGCAAAATTTACCCTTAACTAGTAAAATATGTTGGTTGTATAGAAAGTTTACCTATTTTTAATACTCCACCTTAATAAGCCTATGCGTAATAATAATCGTTGATTGCAAAGCTATATGATTTTCAGCATAGAATGAGTTTTAACAAGTAATATGTTGCTTTGCATTTATGTATTTAGAAAAACTGTTTCTACAGTGCACTTTAATAAAGAAAGTCAATAGAAGTTTATTTAATTCGGCTATTACTGATTGTCACTACAAATTTCACTAAGATGCTACTGGCAAACATTTTTTCCTTTAACTTAAATGATACACTGAGAAATTATTGAAGAAAAGATGATAAAGTCATTAATTTTGTTTCAAAATTGAAGTAAAATAAATATCATGTTTATAAATTATCTCAATTTTAACAATGTGATAGAGATCAAAATTGGATGAAATGTTGAATTTAAAGGGTGAAGAATGATTTAGAAATGAATTTTTGAAAATATATTATAGACTTTTCTCCAATATCAGTATGTCAGTAGTACTTTATCTGTCAAGACTATTACTTGCATACAATATGTTGCCAGGAGCACTGCCACCACTAAATAAAATGCTGACCTGTCCTTTGTCCGAATGTTTAAAGGCAATACCTCTTTGCTCAGATTAATTATCGGTTTAAAGAGATCTGAAAGGGGGAAAGTTTTTCTAGGTGAGCATGATGTTTTGCCAAATTATTTTGAGCACAATCAGTTATTATTTGTTTCCATGGACACAGATAGTGCATGCACGAAAAGTAGCTGTGTTTATACTGTATGAACTACTTTATTGAAATCTTTCTAGTAAAGCTTTGAAATGTCATAAGCATGGAAATATTTATGTGAAATATTCTAGAAGGGATTTATCCAGTGTTTAGGTTTTGCCAGGAGTAACTCTTCCACAATGTTTCAGTATAATTTTGTAAATATTATCATCTTTGTTGTGAAAAGCTTGATTAAAGTAATAATAGCAGTACTTCCCCTCTTTCCTGATTTCTTTTCCACAGGTTCGAAAATGTTGTTTTCGTTTAATATTTTTTGATTTGTCAGTTCTCAAATTTTATATGACGATCAGTTTTTATTTTTTCCCTTTATGTTAAGAAGGTGTTGTCTTCGGCTATTTTTAGACATCAGTAGGGATGCATTAGTCCATAGCAATCATAATCGTTTTGGATTTGTGTCGTTCTTGCATTTATTTTTGCATTAAAATGCTTTATGGTGCTAGAGTGGCATATGAATAATAGATGTCTTTTTTTAATTTTATTTTGTCCCTTTCTAAAAGGTTCAAGTTCTGTTTTTTTTTTTGGAGCAACTTTTTCTTCACAGAACTTGGTAGTAGTAGTAGTTATCGATATACTTAATTTTTTTTCCCAAAAAGCAAAAATAATGGTATTTACTTTTCTTCTGCTTATAATTCAGCTGTACCAAGGAATTACCAAAAATTATGGGTGTTATGGTTGGATCGTAGGTCGCTTAATTGTACTCACTGTTCATACAGTTAAATATTTTAACCTGGTAAACCATACTGCCCAGACATGATCTTTATAGCCGTATATTACAATAAACTACAATGTACTAATATATTTGTGTTGAAGCAAGGGAAAAAGAGCTGACAAACATGTTCATTTTGTTCCCCCAAATTTGTATATAAAGGTGAACGAAAAAGAGGAAAAAGAACTTAGCCATTATACTATTTGTTCTTCTTCCCTTCCTTTTGTTAACCCCAGATTAAAAATGGTTGCATCTTCTTATATCAACACAATTAAAATCAGATGAAAACAAAAACTGTTCCTCTCTTCACCTTTGTGCTATATCCAAGAAAGGAATGAAACCGCATCTTTATAAAATCAAATTTAGTTCTCTTAAAATCAAGTTAGTTATAAAAATAGGCCCTTTGAATTCGTGAAGTTTGGTCTTCATACTAGCAATCTTGGGTCATGACTAAAAGCTAGGGTTAGTTGTCATACAGGGGTTGGAGGTAATGCGGTGAAACTCGTTGGAGGGGTCTGATGTGATATTAGATGGCCGGAGATGGGGTTTACGTGCAGTGTGAACCGTGTATACGTGATAGCAGGTCTCGGTTGGGCTTTCTAATGATTTGGATGCGTTGAATATTGAGTTAGTAGCCGTAGTGTGTTGGAACGGAAGTGTACAGTTTTAAAGAATGGGTGGAGTTACCCATAAATAGATGGTTGTTGGATGGTTACAGGTTGTGATTTGTTATTGTGCATAAAAGGTGCTCGTGCAAATGTTGAAGTGAGGAGAATGAGTGGTTCTGAGCCAAGGCAGCATCACATTTTGCTGAGGAGGACCGGGGTGGATGTGGTGATGAGGAGTGGGGAGAGAGTTCAAAAAAACATTGGTTGGTGTTGCTGGTTGGCCGCCAACTGATTGGAGTTAGGAAGAAGAAACTGCCGAATCAGTTTCATTTCTAAATATTTAACACATTGTGAGTCAATGTTTAATCCCCAATTTGTCAATCTATCTATTGTAGCTAGTTGTTGTAGATAAGCCATGTACGTCGTGAACGAAAATTTGCAAGATGTCTGGCTATGCCATATCAGTTTAAAATTATCATCGACTTCTTTATGCTGTTGGATTTCATTCCAAATTGTAGAAAAACAAAATTTAAAGGGTGAACAAAATGAATATGTTCATATAGTTAAATATCTAATGCTTGGTTTTGTACTTCCTTTAATTATGAGGTTGCATTGAAAAATGCTCACGCATCAAGACTTTTTGCCTAGATTTCATACGTTCTAATACATTATTTGATTTTGTGTTTGCAGGATATACTGCTGCTAGATATACCGGTGTTTGCAGGATATTCTAAATAAGTATTTTATGTCAATATTCCAGTCTCCAATAAACGTTAGACGATTGGAGGAAGACGTTATGTACCGTATGTTGTAGTATTATGTAATGATGTCGTTGTTGTACTATGTATGTTATGTATACTTGTTGAACTATATTGTGGTATGTGTTGATGTTGAACATTATAATTCAAACGTTTGTTACGTTTGGTTTTGTGTTTAATCTATGAAAAATATTTGGTTTAATAATCTTTCTTCTATGATACTGTTAAATTTGCAATTTGTTGTATTAATTATGATAATGAAATGACTGTCGCTGGTGAACAGAAAAATTTCGAATATGTTTATAAAAAAATAAAATATCAATTAGCAACGGATTAAAGCCGTTGCTAGTATTCTATATATAGCAACGGCTTTAAGCCGTTGCAAAATAAAATCCGGAACGGCTACAAGCCGTTGCTAAAGTAGATTTTGCAACGGCCCTTAGCCGTTGCAAAATGTATATTTCGCAACGGATTTGAGCCGTTGCGAAAATTTTACCACTGCCCATTTCGCAACGGCTCAAAGCCGTTGCGAAATGATTTTGCAACGGCTGAAAGCCGTTGTGAAATGAGGATCTGGTGTAGTGAAAAGAATATCATATTCTTTATTTTATTCACCAAACCAAATATATTGACATCATATCGATGCCAATCATAAAACTGGCGAAACACAAATTCTAGAAATCATCAATTAGAAATCCAGAAATCACAAAAAGGGGGAGGTATATCACAAAACGGGAGCATGATAACTCACCAACACGTGTATCACAAATGGGACGCTATCCCATGGTCGCTAACCATAGAGCCGGTGCAACTACGCAGTACAATATCGGTACGCCCGAGGAACCAGAAACTCAAATATTTCGGAACAACGACGTAGTACAATGGTATGCCCGATGATCCTGATAAGTTGGTACAACAACGTAGTACAAAGGTATGTCCGATGAACCGAACTCCATAAAGAGACATGGGTCGCTACCCCATAAGAATTGAGTCGAAACTCCAAAGAACTTTTAGGTCGTTAGCCTATAAAAGAAATGAGACGAAACTCAATAAAACAAGGTACCGTCCCCTACGTGGAGAAAGAGATATAGCATATTGCTAGTCTAAATCACAAAAATGATCATCAATGATCAATGAAAAGTGTGAATTGCACTAATCTAGGAAATAAATGAGTTTAGCTTCATGTCCCACAACCACTGGCTTAACTTAAGCATTTACGAACAAATTGTAGATTTCCACTTGAAAAATTATCACAAGAGTTTCAATCGAACAAGTCAAAGAATTAACCGACGAAGTGAACGCAAGCGTTTCATACCACTTGTTTTACTAAGCCGTTTAATTAGATTTCTCAAACGAATAAGGTAAAGGTTTGGGTATACTAATAGATTGGAAAACAGTTTTATAAACGAGCTTTGTATTGAAAATAGAGTTGATCGTTTTAAATGAAAGAGTTTTGGTATTTACTACTAGTATATAAACCTTTATATTTTAAAGTGACAAATCACAAAATTGATTGTAGAAACAATCAATCACCAAAAACTTCACGTTCAAAGACATGAATTAATTCCAAGAAATCGATTCCAAATCCATCAAAATGAATATACCCAAAAATTCCAAAATAGAAGTCATCAAAGTCAATAATAAATGATAACAACAAATCGAAAACCATGAATCGATAAAAATTGGAATTTCAAGAAAAATAGGCTAAATAGGCAAAGTAGACTGAATACAAGCAGGTCAGTCGACTGACACTCTGAGAACAGTCGACTGGCCAATGCCTGGAAAAACTCTCGGGTTCTAGGTCAGTCGACTGGACTCAGAGGGTAAGTCGACTAGTGCCTGTTTTCCAGTATTTCCAGCGTACACAAATGAAGAGCAAACTTAACCAATTCGCAACCGGTCGAGCAATGGCGCTAGGGGTTTATGCCAATCGACAACCCGACCTTATAGGCTCTTCAATGCATCACCAAAAACATGTTCAAACATCAAAGTTAGGATTTTCAAGGATTTGACTTCAAAACACCAAAAATTGAAATATTCACCAAATCAATCCAAACCAAAAGCACATGAATAAGTGTTAGGAATTCATACCCAACAATCAAAGATAGTTATAGACATAGATGTGAGATAAAAATCTCACCTTTTGCACAAAAACAAGGAAGAAGAAGCTATAGAGCAAGGCAAGAATAATCACTCTTCAATTCCAACCCAAGAAGCTTGAATATAAGCTTAAAAGAAAAAACATTTCCTATGTTAGGGTTTAGGAATTTCTGAAATTGAAGGTAGAATGAGTTGGAGAAGAAGAAGAGGATGCTAACCAATAGCTTCTCTTTGAATTTGCTGTTAGAGCTTGGATTTGCAATGGAACTAGGGCTTAGGAATTCTAATTCTTTTTCTCTTCCCCTATTTTTATCTAAAGCTTGAAGGTATTAGGAAATGAAAGTGAAGAGAAGTGGGGGTGTGGTGCTAGAGTTAATAGTTTAGGCTAAACCAAACACAAAATCCAAAGTGCAAAGGTCAAATTTTTAGCTAGCTCCAAACATATCGAAGTTTATACTCAAAAAGGTTGCAAACACCATTTTGAACTCAATGGAAGTGGTCCCGAGTCTTAATTTGATCGTTTGCAAAAAGTAGCATTTTGGACTAAAATCCGACTAACGATGCTATATTTAAATATACAATCGTAAAATATGCGGGTTGTTACAAATCCAGTGAGGTTATGGATTTAGTTAATGGTTTAGGAGGATGCAAATTCGGTTAAGGATTTGGAATGGATTCAAGATTGGCTATTAACTCCGAACAGTCACCGATTTCATTAACGAAGTCCAGGGCAGACATAGGATAGCTCACGGCGATTTGCCTTGGCAATGGATCAAATTCTAGATTGGAAAATATGGCTATCAATGGATTCTCAACTTCGGAGTTATGGTGATTCAAAACACGACTTCCTACCGCAAGGCTAGTTTTAGAAGGCAAATGTTATATCGCCTTTTAGCCACAGCAGTATATTATGGATTTGGCCAAACGGATTTCATGATCATCAAAGGAGGAAGCCTAGAGAGATGATTATTAGGCTCACAAATCAAGCATAGAAAATAGTGTAAAGCAACAGTCGGGCTTGACTAAGAGATAAACTCTTCAAAATATTCGAAGTATGGATTAGTGCCTCCACTAGTCAAGGGACCGGTGCCTCTCCTTTCCCTTAGACGATCGGTACGTATCCTCAATTTTTGTACCCAACTGGTGAGGTCGATATGGAGTAACAAGGAAAGCCCCATGAGTGTACATTCTTCATTCAAGTCGCTTGGAGTTCGTGTGCTCAAGTTATAGGAAAATTACTTTCCCTAGGAAAGGGATCAGATTGTAATTCCCTCAGCTAGGAAGGGATCGGATCGCATCAAAGTATCAGATAAAATCAGCCCAACAATTCAACTCAACGATGATTAGTCAATAACAGAGAAATGCGAAGTCAATTTTTCATGAAACTTTGGAAACATAAAGTGGAGAAGTAGGGGTCCCACACAAAGAATTGCTAGGCCCCACAATACATGGAAGGGTGTTGGCCTCCATCCCTCTTACGGGTGTGTAAACGGTCCAATATATTTTGAGTCGGGTGATCTGGTTCTAGAGATTCCAGATCTAAATCTTGAGCAAAATATTTGAATGTCGTCACTTATAAATACATAGTTCATTATTCATTTTAAAGGGGCCTTCTTTCTGACTCTCTTCATCTTCTACTTAGGTTATACTCCGCCATTTTCACCCTTGATTTTCATGGATTAACAGCAGTATAAATTAATAAAAGGAAAATTTTTGGAGTGGACCATTTAACGGCTAATTTTCTATCGGTTAGAAAATCTCCGAAAAATATTGTAAGAAAAATAACAACAAGAGCACTGTGTACAATTTTAATTGACGAGTACGGGTCGATCTGTAGGGAATTGAATTGATTTTTAATCCTACTCAATCAAATTAACCAAGAGTTTGAAGTTATTTAAGCTAAAAAATATTTAAAAAACTATAAAAGAAAGTGAATAAAAATATGAGAATAGAAGGAAATTTAGAGGTAAATCCCTTCTCATGATCGCATAAATCAACACAATGATATTATCTTCTCTTTTCTGGTCATTAGTTAATTTAGTTGATGGGTTTATCATAAATATGGCCTATTTGTGCTATTAAATAGCCCAATATAAACCATCAAACTATAACACACGCACCAAACCACTTTTCAACTCTCATGAAAATGATAATGAAGTTAAAAATAAAATCTATTCTAAACATGATCTATTTACTATTGATTAGTAATATGGACCATCATATTTTGATTATAAAATCCAGTTCATTACCAACATCAGATGTAGATGAAGTGGTAATTTTTATTTATGTTTTTTTAAGCATAGCTTATTTGGTGTCAACAAAATAGGCTATTAAATTCAAATTTAAGTAACAAAATTTTTACCACATCAAACATTCCATTAAGCACAAAAAGAGATCATAAATTAACAAGTATTTTTGAATTTACATGATTAAGAGAGCTTCATTGCCCTTAAATTGAAGGGGTTTAGCTTCTCATATTTGTTATCATTTCAACAAATGTAGATTACAACATAGAAAAAAAAGAAAAAAGACAGCTAATGAATTTGCATGTAAATAAATCTACTCTACTTGCAAGAAATAAAACTAGACTAATTGTATAAAGTAAAGAACAAAAATTAAAAGGGCATGAAATTAAATTACATAAAAAATTACATGAGAGAAAAATGCTAGGAAGCCGTGAAAGAGAGAAGAGACTTTATATTTACAATTTGTGCTTACAACTAAACTAACTAAAGAGGAGGTGCTATGAGCTCATTACATGAAACATAAGGGGTATCTATACATGCCTAAAACTTTAATGCATATTTTAAGGGACTACCCAAATTGCCCTTGAGGAAGTGTGGTCACTTAATTATCATAAGCTTCTAATTAATCCTCCATTAAGTGTACATGTAACTTTAATCCCCACTAATATGTGCATTAACTCCTAATTGTAGATCATGGTAAGTGGGTAGGTAGGGTCCTTCATGTTGCATGAGTTGATTTATTTCTTCATTCTTTTGTTCTCTTCTCTTGTGCATGCATATTTTCATGAAGCCTCTTCCTTTTTGTCATCCAATTTCCTACAAATAAAAATAAAATGTACAAATAAATATTCTCAAAATTAATATATGCACAAAATTATTATTTTAACCCCAAATTGATGCATGAATGATGATTGAAAGCATTTTTTAAATTTTGACTTAAACATGTAAAATGCCCTCTATGCTTATTTATTTAATCAAAAGAAGATTAAATATGGAAGTAAAAATATGCACTTTTACGTGCACATCAAATACCCCCCCCCCCCAACTTATCCTTTTATTCGTCCTCAAATAAACTAAAACTGAGATAAATCCATTTTCGTAGGAAACACGATTGCATTGAGCGTATGCAACAAGCAGTTAAGACTTTAGGTTTCCCTAGTAGGACGAGTGTTGCCTCGTGAGGGTTTTCAGCGGATACTTCCCACAAAATCCAAATGCAACATGAAAAATTCCTAAATGCAAGATTTATTTACAAAGAGAAGAATGCAATTTTTTGAAAATATTTATAAATGAAGAATTTACTTTCAAATTGACATGAATAAGTTAAATATACGTTCTGTTCATTATCAAGAAATTTAAGTCCTTTTACTCATCGAAACTTCCAACAGAAATTAAGTTATCATCACAATTAGACTCTAGTTTGGCTAGTTGTTTCAGTTGATAGCATAATGCAACTATGTAATGGATGCTTAGTTGATTATCAAAGTTTTTCAAAGTATTATTTTCATGTCTTTTGAATAACAAGTAAAATCATATAAGTGAAAATAGTGCTTGGATTTCAGTTTCTTACTCTCTCTTGTTTGAAAATTTTATTGATATTACCAATATTTACCTATACCTAATTCAGAAAACTGAGGCCAGATATATCACTCATGCATTACCTTGCGGGCTTACGTAAGGGGAATACAGAGCATAGAGAGTGTACACACAAGTATGTACACCTACCGACTGTAGGCATTATTAATGAAAGAATTTTTATATACGTACACCTAACTCAGATAAATCGGGCCAGATATGTCGATCATGCACTGCCTTTCGGTCTTACATGAGAAGGGTATAGAGAATGGCGAGTTGCATGTGTACACATGACTTTAGGTGTTAATAAAATATATACATATACCCAAAAACTTTTTTTTATCAAGAGAGAGTATTAAAATATCTTCTTAGAACCACCTAACTTAAAAGATAAAAAATGTTATAGTTTTTACTTTAAATCAACCACTCTTTTAAACAAAGATTACAATCAGGATATACTTCATAATTAACACCCTTGAACCTTCCTATATACTAGTTAAACCATCGTTACTTGTAATCAAACTTTATTTTTATTTTTGTTAAAATAAACAAATTTTCAAATATTTCAATTTAATAACCAAAACCATATACTTATCCTATAGTATTTCTTTAAAAGTAAATCAATATGCTAAAGAAAATTTGTTGTGGAATTTTTATTTTTTGTTTTTTTAAAGTTTTGGAAAGACAATGCAAAAAACAAACCATGAAAAATCAAAAATAAACCATGAGACTCCCCCATAAACTTAATTTTGACTGTGCCCTCACAGTCAACCCAACTGAAGGGAGAAAAATAAAATAAAAATATGACCTATATTTACATGAAAATGAAAAGATTATTATTTACATAACATCAGAAAATATACCATTAAGGAGTAAATGAAACGGTCTTTCAAAGACAAATTCAATTGTCTCGTCAAGTATGAGAGACATTGCTTAAGCACAGAAAACCAAACTGTAAAGATTTCAAAGTTGAATGTTGATTTGGAAAAATGAACGTCGTTTTATTAAAAATAGTGTGAGTTGTTTTATTTTCGATGATTTTTGAGGTTGATAGAACAATTGGTTTCAAACTCATCATCGACAAATTCTTCAAAATTATTGATTTCGAAAACAAAATGGTAGTTTAAATCTACCTCTTCAGAATCTAACAACTCATCTTTGAAAAAGTCCAAAAATTTTGTGTTCATAAAATTCGTCTTCCTTTGTTGAATTACTCGCAACTTCATTGCATATATCATGTTCAAAATCAAAAGCTGTTGTGTTACATTTTTCAAAATCAAAAAAAGGAAGATCGAATTTTAAATTTGGTTCCACACTCTCAAAAGAATTGAAATCCAACTCAATTAATGCATTTTCAACAACTTCGTTAGGATTTTCATTTTCAATTTTAAAAGTTGTTATTTGAAAATCATCAATTTTGATAGAAGGTGGATTATTATTTGAATTATCACACGTTGGCTGTGCAATTAATGCATCGCTATTACCCCATTATAACTCTGATATATCTCATAGCGGATTTCTACCACTATGATTTTTCCATATAGCCCCAAATATAGTCATTCGCTTTAAGCCCCGCTATTTCCGCTATATCCCGTTATTCCCGCTATATTCCGTTATTTCTGTTATATCTTCGTTAAAAGAAATGAATTGAAAAATGACATTTATACGTTATAAAAATTATAAAATTAATTTATTTAATTGAATTTTTTATATATTTTTAGAAATGAAAATGCTATAATATTCTACTAAATTAATTATGTTACAGAACATTTTTATGTTTATTTACAGTATATCTGCACATATTTTTATTTAAAATTATTTATGTATTAATTATAATTCAATTTAATGTTAATTTTTCATTTAATTACCATTTTTGTAAAAACATTAAGTACGAGTTTAATATGTTATTTAGGGTCATCTGCTATATCTCTTTATATCCTCACTGTATCCCCGCTATGACTTTTGCACCTCCATCGCATTGAATTTGCCAAGCGCTTTAACTATACAGTACGTTGGGAGTTGATTTTGTTTCTCACGTTGTTTCATGTTTGTTTCAAACAACAAATTCGTGTGATCTTTTTTGAATTTTTTCCAATTTCTCAACAAAATCAAATATATAATTACTAACTTGAGCATTTTCAATTTGAGATCGTTGAGAACAAAAATTGTCCATTGCACCATATTTGAAATTATTCTCACTGCCAAAATTATTTAAAAAGTGGTTCACGTTTGCATTTTGCCTTTGAAATTTATTTTGGAATTCGAAGTTATATTGGCATGAGTTATAATCGAAATCATTTAATTTGAAGTGAATTCAAAGTTTGATTATTTTGAAATTCTTGACTTGAGTTATTGCACAAATTACTCAAATTATCTATCATTTGATTCCATTGTTCAAGTAAAGACCAAAACATTTCAATAACATTTTCAAGAGTTGCGGGTTGCTCATCATTTTGAAAACTTTGTGGTTCAACTTTAAAATTATTTGTACAATAGTTGTCATTAAAATATCGAATTTGGTGTGAAATTATAGGATCATATTGACTTTCACAACTATTATAAAATTCAGGCGAGTAAGAAAATTCGGTTTCAAAAATGTTTTTCTTTTTAAAAAGGAAAAGTATTTACCAAGGAGAATTTATTTTTCAAAAGGGAGATTTCATTTTTTTTTGGATTTCCAAAAGAAAATTCTTTATTTTTATCTGTTTTTTTGAAAGGATTATACTTTTTTGGATTTTTGTTTTTCTAAAAAAAGAAAACTAACTTAATAATTTTTTTTGGATTTTGATTTTAGTTGAAAATTTTCAAAAGAAAATATTTAAAAACTAAGACCCCGTTTGTTTTCGTTTTGAGTTTTGTGTTTTATGTTTTCAACATACACTATAAAATACAAGAAATTGTGGAATTTTTTACAATTCTTAACCATTGCGACGATGGACGAGAAATGGAGAAGATGAATTGTTTTTCATCCTTTTATTATGTCTCAAAACACGAAAAATCAAATGAACTTGTTTTCTATTTTTTATGTTATTTTCATTTTTCAAAATTGTGCGTTTTTCAATCATACATAATAAATGCGAATTTTTGTTTAAACGAAAACACAAAACTAAAAATAGTAAACCAAACAGGGTCTAAGTTAAGTAAAATGATTTTTTTGTTTTGGATTTTGTTGTTTTTTCTAAATTTACATGAACTAATGCAACTAAATGATTGCAATGACTTAATTATAATTCTTAGTAACTTCCAATCCAAAATTGTATAATCACACTTTGTCTTAATCCAATAAGATAGTTCTTAGCCAGGTAATGGACATGATTTATCGGTGCACCACGAATCACGGCATTAATGCAACTGACGGTTTAAGTACCTTTAGAAAAACAATCAGTATATTATTTACGAATCACCGTAATATTTATAACTCAATATTACTCTACCATAGCCTAGACACCAAGAAGATAAATTGTTCAAAGAAGGCAATCTGTCAAGATGCAATTAAGCCCTAGGTGAGCCCATGACACCCTTAAGTCAAGTGTATAACCGTTATTATTAGCAAATTCTAAGATGCAATGCAATTTGTGGGCCAAAGAAGAAGTGATGAAATCTCCCACCTTATGTGAACTGGGATGCTGCCCTTACATAGAAAATAATATGAGATGAATGCAAAACTAAAAATAAACGTAAATTTAACAATGCAACTACGTGAAACTGAATTATTATTTATTTATTTTTGAAATTTTAAAAAAAAAAACTCAAGCAACCAATAATGCCAAGCAATTAAAAATAAGAGATGAGAGCAAGATAATAGAGGGTGCAGAATTATTAGCAATTTGTTTTAAAGCCGCTATTTTTTTATACAAGCAAACAAAATAGTTTTTTTAGCAAGCTAGTCTTCTCCTTATCTGCTTGGGTAACCTGACAAAGAAGTTGAACAAGATATATACACTACTTTTTTATATATTTTTTTTAAAAAAGGGACTAAAGAAAATAAAAAACAAAATAAATGAAACTAAAACAAATGGAAACAACATGTTGTTTATTTTTATTTTAGGAAAAGAAAAAAAACTTAAAACTTGAACTAAATATAAAATAAAAAACTTAAAAAAAGAAGAAAACAAATCTCCACTGACCCGGCCCAATATAAACTTAAGACCCATTTTAATTCCTCAAGCCATACTCAATTACAGCTAAATTCTCAAATTGCTCAATTACACCTGGAAATGCAGATTCGAAGAAACTCGAATTCCTCAAATTGCTGGTTCATGAATTTGTGTAGGGATTATACTGTGGTTACTCGTTTGGCAAGCTTGGTGGTAGTTGAAGTCATTTTATTGTTTGGGGTTAAGGCAATTGCGATTTGGATTGGCGTTGTTGTCTGGTGATCGTGATTTGGTTTTGATTAGAATAATAGTATGTATGCAGCGCAAAAGTTAATTACAGTGGGTATTGGTGACAGTGAATAGGCTTTGGGTTGCTGAGGAGTTTGGGGGTTGTATGTGAATTGTTGTGTGTTGTGACATGAGGTATGAAGATGGATGGCAGCAGCAAATGAATTTGGTTAGTTGATGGTGATTGTTAGGGGATGAGTGAGGAACTGCTGTGGCAAGGAGGGAATGGAGTGTAGTTTTTTGTGAAGTATGGTTTACAGGGGCAGTGTGGCTGTATAGTGTTAGTTGATGTGGGGGATGATTGCGGTGACAGTGTGATGATTGAAGTGGTGGTTTGAGGAATGTAGTGCCTGCTTGGGTGGTTTGGAGAAAAAATGCAGGTTGCTGATGTAGGTTGCAGTGCAAGTGTGGGGTGGCCAATGGCAATGGTTGATGGTAGAAGCTGCAGTTGGCAGTGGCAATGGCAATGGCCAGTTGCAGTTGGCAATGCAGAGGTGTTTTTGTTATGTTTACAGTTTTGTTGATGATGGGGTAGTGCAGCAGTAAGGTGTGTATTGTTGAGTGAAGTGGTGATGGTAGGGGTTGGAGGGGATGCAGGTAGAGGAGCAGTGATTAGTAAATGATGTACGAGCTGATGGTTTGTATGGAAAAAGCAGCAGCAGTGCATGTAGGGAGGTGGCAGTAGTGGATGTAGGGAGGTGGCAGTAGTCTTGTGTGGTGGTTGAGATGAAGTGGGCAATGTATGGCAGTAAGTTGAATTGTAGATGGTGTGGTTTGTTTGAGGTGAATGGTATGGCAGTAGCTCGTATGTGATGTGCACTAAAATATGGGTGTGCAGTTAGGTAGTTGTATGTGTGCATAGAGTCTTGGGGTGCACAGTTTTGTATATGTTTTGTATGGGGGTAATGGATGTATATGTGAAGGCGCAGTATTGGCAATAGTGTTTAGGTGATTCAAGCTAGCAGGAAGTAATTAAGTGTTCAAGTGATTGATGAGCTGGAAGGATGAGTTGGTGACTAATGTGTGGAGAAGAGCAAGGTGGTTTGGATGTAGATGTCAGTGTGTAGTTGTAGTGATGTTATAGATGTGATTGTGCAGAGATTTGTGAAGATATGTTGGGCAGAGAGGAAATGCAGTGAGATATGGTTGAGCACTATTAGAAGAACAGGCAATGGAGAAGTGGGATTTGTAATGCAATGAAAAATGAAATGTAATGAAAATAAAATGAAAATGAAATGTAACTGCAAAAATAATTGAAAATGAAATGGAATAAAAAAAACTCTTTTTCAAATGATTTTGTGTATTTTTTAATAGAAATGCAAATGCAAAAGCAACAAGCACAAAATCAAAATGATAAAAAAAAATTATACAATACACACAATAATAATTTTTTTTAATTGCAACTCAAACAAAAATAATTCGAAGAATAGAAATAAAACTAAATTAATTCCACGGCAATGGTGTCAAAAACTTGTTTAACGGCTAATTTTCTATCGGTTAGAAACCGTCGAAAAAAAATTATAATAAAAATAATCGCAAACGCATGGCGTACGATTTTAGTACGGATCGATCCGCAGGGAGTTGAATTGATTTTTAATCCTACTCAATCAAATTAATCAAGAGTTTGAAGTTGTTTAAGCTAAAAAATGTAAAAAAACTAACAAAAGAAAGTGAACAAAAATATGAGAGTAGAAGGCAATTTAGAGGCAAATCCCTTCTCATGATCGCATAAATCAACATAATGAAATCATGATCTCTCTTTTTGGTCATTAGCGAATTTAGTTGATGAGTTTATTATAAGTATGTCATACTTGTGTTATTAATTAGCCCAACATAAACCATCAAACTATAACACATCCACCAAACCACTTGTCAACTCTCATGAAAGTGATAATGAAGTTAAAAATAAAATCTATTCTAACCACGATCTATTTACTATTGGTTAGTAATATAGACCATCAAATTTTGATTCTAAAATCCACTTCATTACCAACGTAATAAGTATTGTGTTTATGTTCGTTTAAGCATAGCCTATTTGGTATCAACAACATAGGCTATCAAATTCAAAGTTAAGCAACAAATTTTTTACCACATCAAACATTCCATTAAGCACCCAAAAAGATCATAAATTAACAAACATTTTTGAATCTACATGATTAAGAGAGCTTCATTACCTCTAAATTGAAGGGGTCTAGCTTCTCATATTTTTTTATCATTTCAACAGATGTAGATTTCAACATAAAAACAAAAGAAAAAAGACAGCTAACTAATTTGCATGTAAATAAATCCACTCTACTTGAAAGAAATAAAACTAGACTAATTGCATAAAGTAAAGTACAAAAATAAAAGTGCATGAAATTAAATTGCATAAAAAATGACATAAGAGAAAAAGGTTAAGAAGCCATGAAAGGGAGAATGAGAGTTTATATTTACAATTTGTGCATACAACTAAACTACCTAAAGAGGAAGTGCTAAGATCATTACATGAAACATAAAGGGTATTTATACATGCCTAAAACCCTAATGTATATTTTAGGGGACTATCCAAATTGCCCTTGAGGAAGTGTGGCCACCAAGTTATCATATGCTTCTAATTAATTCTCCATTAAGTTACATGTAACTTTAATCTCCACTAACATGTGCATTAGCTCCTAATTGTAGATCATGATAAGTTGATAGGTGGGGTCCTCCATGTTGCATGAGTTGATTTTTTTTCCTCGTTCTTTTGTTTCCTTCTCTTGTGTATGCATATTTTCATGAAGCCTCTTTCTTTTTATCATCCAACGCCAAAATAGCACAAAATTACTATATGCACAAAATTGCTATTTTACTCCTAACTGATGCATTAATGATGACTTGAAAGCATTTTTGAAATTTTGACTTAAACATTTAATATATCATCCATGCACATTTATTTAATTAAAAGAAGATTAAATATGGAAGTTAAAAGTTGCACTTTTCGTGCACATCATGGACGTAGGTCGGAGTAAGCCAAACTACTATAAATCCTCTTGTTCATTTACTTTCTCGCTGTTTTAATTTTATTTCTTCATATTTATTTCTGTACTGTATTCTGTTTGTAATTGGATATCGGATCTTTGGTGCTTTCACAGGCTATTTTGGCGTTGGTGGCCATTTTTACCATCAACACTAGAAGGTTAGGTATTCGGTATCAACTAAACTTTACAATTAAGAAATATGCAGCTAACCTTTTTTTCTTCTTTTTGATGAAGATGCACAAATGTGTAATGTTTAATTAGAAAAATGAGTTTATGCATAGGTAAAGGAAATTTTCCAGTGATACAATGTATAGATGAGATGGCAAGTGTAAATATCGGAACATTGAAAAATAAGATATAAAAGTTACCGAGGCATTATTCTAATTGTTGCTTTCCATTCATCCTCTTCGTAAGACAACACTTCAAGGTATGGTGAGTGGTAAGTGGATTGATCTTAGAACATGATTTAATTTCTTTACTTTTTTCATTGATTTTTCTTTTCATTTCTTTTTTCATCTTTTTGCATCAATTTTACCTGCATTTCAATTTTTTCCTGAGAAAATTAAAATGGAATGAGAATGGAATGATGGTGGTATGTGGAACTTCCTCTCCTTGGTGAATCGCAGTAAAAAGTTCATGCAAGTAATTCCCTATTTGTGCTTAGTACTTTTACTCTTTTAGTTCCATAATCCAACATTTCACAAGTTTAGAATTGCATAATTAAAAAGATGAATAGAAAGTTAGGAAATTTTTATAAAATAAATAACTCATACGATAAGAATGTGTATGTGGTTATTTATTTAAAGCTGGGTATAGAAATGGGAATTGTAATATTAGTACTTTTCACAAATTGCATAACCTTGAAAATCATCTGTTAACTAACAAGGTTATATAGATATAAAAATATAAGTTTGGTTTCATTGAAAAATGGAAAAAATCGATTTCACTTGGATCGGATTAATAGCAGTAAATTGAAGAAGAAAGCTACTTGAAACATTTCTCCTTTTAGGCCAAATGGATTTAGAACCTGATGTCGCCAAAAGAAAATAATATGCATACTAGCAACTCATTACAGAATTTTCCAACATGTGCATGTGCATTTCGAAATTCTTTTATTATTACTATTTTTACTTACACATCAAAAAATGTTTTAACATGATTGACATTTAGCTTCTAACATCAATCTTATGAAAATACAGCTAGCTTTTCATCGGCCTTGAGCTAGCATCTTCAGAGACACATTATACTTCAAAGAATAGTTTAAGTTCATTCCCATCACTCAATATTTGATATATATTCAAATGTATTAACTAATGATTCATGATTATTAACTTATCCTTGTTTCGGTAATTAACTATGGCACAAAAAAATAATATGAAATTTTGTGTTTTTGGAAAAAATGCAAGTTACTTAGGTTTAAAATGCATGAGGTTCTTATTTAAAGTTCATGAAAAATGAAAGAAAAATGTATGAACGAAAAAAATAGAACGCAATGCAGAATCGCCCCTTCTCCTCCCACTAGATTGAGACAGTGCTTGCACTATAAAGACGTTTCCTAAACGTAAATGAGAGTTCCCAAAGATGAATGAGATGTAATATGATTTGAAAAATGGAATGCAATTTCATAACTATATGAGAACGTGGATCATATAAAAAATGAGATTTATGTAGGTGATGGATGAATTATGAAGAATGGTATTCCCTTTTACCCCAACACTTATTTCTAGCCAAAATGATGCATGGTGAGTTCTTTTCTCTAGATTTGTGAGGTACAAAAGGAATGTCCATGAATTCCCTAATTAAAATCCTCCCTATGAAGAATTTATCATAATGGTGATTTATACTATTCAGATAACGATTATTGTAATCCCATAAATTTGAGTGTCTAAGCATAATTTCTTTTGTTGATATGGAATTAAGATTATCTTCAAGGCATCTCCATGATCCATTATCATTGTTTAGAAAATTAAGTTCATCTTCAAATAGTTATTTAAAAGATATAGTATATACGTCTACTGAAGTAAGGGAAGTTTTCTAAGCAAGTTGTTCTCACGTATCACTAATTGTATCTTCTACGACTATTTGGATCATCTCGACTTCTTCTATCTTAAAATCCCTCGGTTGTTTGTTGAGATCAGAAATATTTAATTCAATGGTTAGGTGCTTAAAAGAAAGCCAAAGTTGACCATTCCTACAGTTATCGAAGTTGCTAAGAGAGGGTATTATCAAGGGAATTGTCCATTTGGATTTAAAACAGGTTCAGTCTCTAGGACTATAAAATTAATAGGGTTGTTCGATTTGAATTAAAATATC
Organism: Allium cepa; assembly: GCA_030765085.1. Taxonomy (NCBI): domain Eukaryota; kingdom Viridiplantae; phylum Streptophyta; class Magnoliopsida; order Asparagales; family Amaryllidaceae; genus Allium; species Allium cepa. The sequence goes on along the minus strand of CM060940.1, from coordinate 323,154,280 downwards.
TTTAACTATGCCCAATGGCTTTTTAACAAATTGATTGGCTAGTTGAATTTTGATGTTTGGCATGACTAATGTGGGTGTTGCCTATTTTACAAACTATTGTAGGGTAATTAGGGTCCTTATACTTGATTGTGGTAGGATTTTAAAGAATGAAGCTAGTACTCACACTAAAAATGTGGTTTTAGGAACCTTAGTTGCATGTTTTCGAGTAAATAGCTCCTTGAGGCATTTGGTATAATGAATGATTTGTTCAGTGATGTCAAATAGTGGAATATTGTCACGGATTTGTTTTAAAATTTCAAGAATTTTTTCAAAATTTGTGTCTCTCTGTTAGTCTATAAAGAAATGGGGCTACTGATTTATAGACTCTTTCATTAGTATTAACATTCATCAAATAAGAAGATGTTGCACTTGGAAAATAATGAAATGTGGGTAAAGGAGGTTGAACGTTGGTAGTGCCAGCATTGGATGGTAAAGATGTCTCAGGATTGCTGATGTTAGAAATAGATACGTTGGGATTGCAAATATTGAAGAAGGTGAAGATTTGGAAGAATCGATATTGGTAGTCATTGGAAAAGCATCAAAATTTTGAATTGATGTTGATTTGAAGGGTTGTCAAGATTGCCAACATTGTTGTCAACCTTCTTTCCAATCCTAAGAGTGCTACCAGTGTTGACCCAATTATAGTTTTCATCCTCACAAGAATTCACACCTCAAGAATTATATTTTGGATTTGCTTCAGGTTGACTAGGCAATTTTCCTTTCTCATCACTTTTCATTAGTTCCTTTATAATATTTATCATTTATTCAATATTATCATCTTTAATGTTTATTTATTTTTCTAATCGAATAATTTCTTGTGAAGGATGAGAAGATTGATAAGGCTTAATTGATGAATGGAAATTAAAATGCTTGTATGATTGGTTTGAAGATTTGGAATTAGGTACAACTTGAAAAAATTAGGCTGTATAAAATGGAGCTTGATAATTCAGATTCATTGTCATGGGTTGCATGTTAGATGGATTCACTAAATTATTATGATTTACCCAAGAATAATTTGGATGATTCTTCCAATTAGTGTTGTAAGTGGATGAATAAGGACTATTTTGAGCTATGGCATTGATTTGTGCTTGAGTGTAATAATAGGGTAGTCCGCCTATTGGAGGGGCTTGAGTTTCCAAAGGAAGATGAATTGGATTTATGACATACACTCTTCTAGTAGAAGCATGGATGAAGACACAAATTTATTCCCATTGCATGTCTATTTCAGAATAGTCCTCTAATAACACCCAAGCTTCATTGTTTGTATACACATAAACTCTCCTCTACACATTGATTCAAGTTGGGTTCTTGTTTGACAGTTTAGTTATTTATATGCAATCTGGTGTAGACCATGCTTAGGGATTGCATGATGAGGATAACTATATAATAATTGATTGAATCTCTCAAAATATTTTGAAAATATTCCCTCTTCATTTTGAGAGAACTGATTTATTTCAGTTCAAATTTTTGTAGTTTTATGAAAAGAGAATAACTTATTAAAAATATATTTGACAAAATCATTCAAACTTCTTATCAAATATTTTAGAAGAGAATTTAGCCATCTTTTTGCACTATTTAGAAGTGAAAATGGAATTAGCCTTAGCTTGATTGTTCATAGATAATTGTTGAATTTTAGTTATAGCTATACAATTCAAATTCGCTTAGAAATTCATAAGCGTCTTAAGAACCAGTAAACTTTGGTACCGCTTGAATAAAAGAATTTTTCAGCGCAAAATTATTTCCTTTGGTTGCTAGAAATATTGTAACTAAAGGATGAGCGATCCTAGTTGAATAGCATCCATCCCTAAGAGATAAGGGTCTATTTAGATATGCAAAAGTCTAAGGAAAACTGTTAACAATGGTTAGGAACACTTGATCTAATTCTCAAAACGCAGAAGGAAACAAGAATGCTTGCATCCAGCACGAAGGCCCAAGCAATCTACTAGTGGATGTGAATGCTGACAATCTAGTTTATGTTCAAAATTCGGCCAATTCCATCACCAGGGCCGATTTCCAAAATCTGATTAGAGAGCTAGTGGAAAGTCGCTGATAGTTGAACCAGAAGATTCAAGCCAATATGATCTAATGAATCAACTCAGGGGATATCAGCATAGGAAAACTAGGAGAGAGCCAACCCCTTATTCTATATCGGAGTGTTCTAGTTCATCAGATGACTATCACTGGCACAGGCATCGTAGAACTGACGGATACCATGTAGAAACTTCTAGACATCAACGGACAACCATAGCTGGGTTGTAAGGACCGATCAGGCCTAGTCCCTCTATAAGGATCGGTGCTGATCCCTCCTCCAGAGGAGGAAATATCCCTTCTCTTGGTAGAGCATGAGCTTGAGTCGCCATGGTTGATTTGCATCTAGAGGATGTTGAATTAAGAAAGAATGTAATAGCCTGTAGACATCGACCAAATCATTCACGTAAGGTAGAGCACGACTACGGCTTGGGTTCAACTATCCGAACAATTGACTTTTCAGCTATGGTTAAACAACTAGTAAGGGAGAGCCAAGGCTTGACTAATGATGATTAGAGGATCTCGAGAAGCCATTCCCTATTCACTGAAAATATCCTACATGCGGACTATCCAAGGAGGTTCAGCATGCCGTTGATGCCTGCCTACGAGGGAAAAACCGACCCAGGAAACACATTATGAGAGGAATAGCTAATGGATTTCACATAAGCTAATGATGCAACAAAATACAAATTTTTTCCTATTATCCTCTCTAGCATAGCAAAGATGTGGTGTATGTGATTACCCTTACGGTCAATCTCTAGATTTTACGGTTTGGCAATAAAATCCGTAGAGCAACTCGCCACAAAGATGTAACTTTCATATCCAACATGATCCAGGCTTCAAGAGAATCGTTGAAAGGTTATTTGAATAGATTTCATACGGGAGTCATAGAATTCGCTAAACTGATGGACCATTCAATATTGATGGCGGTAACAAGAGGGATTGACCTAGAATCTAACTTTGGCGATTAGTTTGAGTAAAGAGGAAGCTAGAAGCTATAGGAAGAAGAATATGTGGGACTAAGTGGAAAGGGAGTGTAGAGTAAGATTACAGTGAAACAATCCGGGGATAGTTCTAGAGAAGTTCAAAAAACCTCCAAAATAAACTAAATCAGCAAAAGAAAGGCGGTGATCGGAACCATGAACGAAAGAGGGATTCTGGAAGAGGAAAGCATAGGATTTGAATGCATGATACCTACCACCACCGAATACATCTCTATAGAACGTCTACTTGTCTACATGCAGTGCCATGCAGTATAGGAAGCCATAGCCAAAAGAATCGACAGAGAAGAAGAAACAAACTAGAAAATATTGTTGGTTCCACGATTGTTGTGGTCGTAACATGAATGAATGTAGGCATCTCCAAAACGTTATTGAGAAACTGATTCGAGAAAAAAGTTACAACAGTTTGTTAAAGCCCCACAAGACAACGGACATGGGACATCTGACCGTAACCAAGGATAAGTGCTGCACAGGGCTGAGGAGGCTCTACAGACTACTAGAAGATCAGTGATCAATACAATAGTCAGAGGACCACGTCCAGTTGATAAGAGCTGGCATGAGATGAAGCATTATGCCAGCGCAATCAAATATATAAATTTTGAGTGTTGTTTGAGTGCAAAAGATAGGGCTCCGACAACACAGCTGAGTACAATGACAGAAAATATTGTATTCAGAAAAAGAGATGTAGACAAGGTGGAGGTATCGACGTTCCATCCAATAGTCATTTCGGCCATAATCGACACCGCCTTAGTGAGGAGGATCTTATTTGATTGTGGAAGTTTCATACATATAATTTTTAAAAACGCTTACGATCAGATGAGGATGGAAGCCAAGGACTTGAAACCGTCTAAAGTCCAAATTCATGGCTTCAATGGTACTACGATCAAAGCTGTCGATTACGTCAAATTGCCCATGGAATTAGGAGAGGGTGACCATAGAGGAGTGCGGATGTTACCATTTGTTGTTTTGGATGTTGACTCTCCACACAATGCTTTTTTGGGCCGACCAGCACTAGCTGAATTATGGGCAGCTCTTGCCCCATGGTGTTTGAATTTAAAGTTCCTAACTGATAACAGTGCTAGAGCTGTGCATGGCGACCACGTAACTGAACGTGCCTCCTATGTAGATTGAGAGACGCTCTGCATCCAAACCACCGAAGATTGACATCCAACGCCCAGGCCTTGGCTCGGGTGCCACGATCAGTTCTATAAAGACATAGATCTGAGGGATGACAAGAAGGAGCCTAAAAAGACCAAGGCTACACCAATTGAGCTAACAATTGACATCACAGTCAGCCATGATGACCCATCATGGATGCTAAAGATTGGATCACAGCTCAACATCTCAATGATGAAAGACTTGCTAGTTTTCTCTAAGATAACCTTGACCTGTTCACCTGGACTTACTCTGATATGTATGGGACTTAGCCTGTCGTTGCATGCCATGCATTAAATATCGACCCGAGGCATGTCCTCATGAAATAGAAAAGCCATGGCACTGATCTAGAGAGATCGTCTACTCTTAAAGAGAAGTGGATAGGCTTAAAAGCAATAGGTTTATTCACGATGCCCTCTACCTTAAATGGGTATCTAGTCCTGTACTTATGAGAAAGGTGGATGGAAAATGGTGGACGTGTGTTAATTACTCGAACTTGAATAAGGTATATCTAAAAGACAGTTTTTCGCTTCCAAGTATCAACCAAGTTATAATACGCTTAGCCTACAAATTTCATGCTAGTTAGGTTAGTAGAACTTGAGTTATTGCTCGATCATTGTTGCAACATGTTATGCATCCTGATTCCGACCGGCACCTATTGTGTTGCTCTTGTTTGGATGAAATAGGACGATCCCTATTATTGAGAGGGATTATAGGTATAACATATCTCTTTATTTCATTCGACCACGGTTTCATATTACCATCTGTACTTGACTTGGAGATCCCACAATCATCGCTTTAGACTTACTATCCTTGACGACAATCGAGTCTAACTTGTCCAACCAGTTCGGATATAGCCGAGTCAAAATGGCAGATAACACTTGCCCCCTAGAGTATGTCTTGTACTGAACATGACATGCTTTGAATCGAAGACAGTTAGAGTTGTCAATGAAAAGTCCATCCAGTTTTTAGAATAGTTGCTATGCTTTCATCGAATTATTTTCCCAAAGTATCGTATCTCTCTTTGATCATCATAACGCTTGGTCGATTACCAATAGTATATATTCAGGACTATATTCCATCAGTTGATATATATGTCCCGTTCTACGAGACTAGTAAGCTTGGACTATCTAATCAAGGCTGGACCTTGAAATCTTTAGGTTTGAATTCAGTTTCTGTCGATTTCAAAAATTGAACTTTGAGAATATCAACGTGCAGGTTCAAGTACAAGTTCTTGTCGTTGGCTCCCAGATGCATTTTCCCATTCATGTTCATTGCTAATTTTATTTGAATTAGATGTAATTCCATTGCATTTATATTTACTTAGTTTATATAGTTTTAAGTACATGTCCGCATGCATATAGGGCTCGTAACTGATCCCTTCTTTCTCTCTCTTTCTTTTATATTTATAGGGATCGACATTCCTCTAGTTGATCCCACCTGTTTCTTTTTTTTTTACAATAGGGATTAAAATTATCCCTTAATCGGTCCCTTTCTCTCCCAACTTCTCTCTTTTCCTCTCTTTTCTTTTTATAGTACGTTGATAAGGATCGGATGGATCCCCCTTGGGTATGGGTCATTCCAGATCCCTCCCAACATTTGGAACTTCATATTTTCGGCTTCATGGCAAAGCTAAGGCAGATCGATCCCTCTAGCCTCATATATAAACTAATGTTTCCTTCTCTATCCTTTACTTTATTTCTCTTTATTTCCCATTTCTTTCGAGCTTGCCTCCGACTCCTCCCTTTCCAACTTGGACCCCGATCCCTTCCCATCAAATCAAATATCACCTCCATACTTAGACTCGACATCCTCTCTAGCTCTATAGCAACTCTCTATCCTCAATTTGAATCGAAATCCAGCATCTCTCCTTGAGCAACTTGTATTCTCTACCCTTAGGTAAGTTTTCTTGCATTTAATCTTTAATTTGTGAGGAGATGATAGGCTCGGTTGAGTTTTCTATTTTGAGCATGGGTTGAATTGAATTAAGTGAAGAGGAGGATAATGGTGCGACGTTATGTTCAGTGAGGTGGTTGAAGAGGAAATGGTAAAGAGTAAGGAAATTCGTGTAAACAAAGCATGGAAGTTTGTTAAGTGGAGGGATCAAGAACATTCGAGTTGAGAGGGATCAGTCATGTTAGGTATGGAGAGGACTCAGTTTTAATAAATGGGATGGAGGTTTATGAAAACCGTGAAGTAAAATGATTGGTATTGAAGTTTGAGGAGGAAGTGGTCGGTTGCATTGGTAGGTGGAGAGATCGGTTGTTTGTGGAGCATGGAGGGACCGATCGCGCTGGAGTATGGAAGAGAGGGATCGGAATAAAGATTTGAATGAAACGTAGAAAAGGAAAAGGTATAGAAATCGAAGGTGGAGTGTATGAGCAAGGATAGGTGATAAAGGGTTCGGCTAAGGGATCAGTTGTATTAGTTTTGGCATAGGGATTGGTGATGTTAGAGAATAGATGGATCGATCATAGGCTTTTCGAGCGGGATTGGTTGTATTGTTAAGTGAAGGGATCAGGTATGGGAATTTAGCTGATACTAAGCCATTTGAGTTAAACTTGAACATTTGAGCAAACCAATCCACATTTACTTGCAAAAACAATCAGAACAAACCCTATCTTAATGAACTTGAACATATAACGATAATGAACAGCATGACTTGCTTATCCAATTTTGAATTTGAAATTGAATAACTAAACTATAGGGACTTGAATTTGAATTAAAACCTAACATATAGACTTCAATAATGGACTTCACACTTCGATGTGTCTGGTCGATTCCAAGCTTACCCAACTGATCAATCTAAACGTCAGTTGAGATGGTGCGTGATAATGGTCACTCTAATCGTAATCAAAGTCCCATTGCCTACTTTTTTCTTTTAATTTTGAACTGTTTATCTCTACACTACACAACATTGCACCATATTAGTTTACGCTTAGCATTGGGGGATAAGTAAAAAAAATTTCTAATCTCCGTCATCTACTGAGTTTAGTTGATATGGGCTCCAGAAGTACAGAGTGTTTAGCTACAATGCCTTCTAGACAACCTTTATAACACAACAATCTTGGAGTCGAGTCAAGTTTTAAGACCGTATTCAGTATAATTTCCCTTAAACATCAAACTGAGCAACTGGAGATTTTTGGCCCATTGGTCGATCTTTTCACTAATGTTCTCATCCTTTCTATGGAGGAGATAAACCTTGCCCCTAACACTGTAGAGGGTGTTGTATTTCTATATAAGCCAAGGGATTCCTAGGCCTTTAAAGTTGATGAGGCCTCTCTCCATAGACTATGCTCGAAACATGGGATTCTATTTGGAGACGTTCTAGTCCTCTTAGTGAATGACTTGGCTCATTTTTCTCACGGAGGGGTATACAACATAAATTTGTATGCTAGGCCAAATGTGTGCCGCCTTTTAATTCTTTTATCCGAGAGATGCTAAATTATCTGGGAATCGCTCCAGCTCAGCTGCATCCGAACAACTATACTTTTCTTCGTGGCACTTTCTTGCTACATATAAATGTTTTATTCTGCCCGCCATCTCTTGAAGACATCGAGTTTATCTACAATTTCAAATGACGGACAGGGAGCCTTTCTTATAGTTTCCTCGAGCCTTCTCCCAACCATTAATTTCTAACTGGTGCTTGGAACAAGCTCAGCATCTTTAAACATGAATGGTTCTGCGCTGGTTATTTGCCTGCCTTCGTGAGGCGATGGTTGGGTGGACGTAAGATTTGCCTTGACTTTATCCCCAAATTCTTTAGCACGAGTCATATTCTGAACTAACTAATAGTTTGAATTTTCAGGTGTTATTCCATGGCACGAAGGTGATAGTTATTCAAGGGCGATTTCTGCAATTTGCACTACCCCAATTAAGGAAAGTGACATCAAATCCCTAGTAATCGGTAAGCGGTTACCTCTTTTTGAGCTGCTAGAAGAAGGCCGCAGTATCGGGTTTCCAAGAAGCATTAAACTATCAAAAAATGCTATGGAATAAGAAGGTGGCACTAATAGCCCTGTCGTGCCCTCAGTCGAGGGAGCTCAGGACGACACTAAAAAGGATGAAATTAGAGGTGATGTTAGCCAACAAACCTGGAGATGCTAATGCAGGTCCGGGAAAAGTGTCTATGGTCGAACCATCACAAGGCATGCAATCTCATGTGCCAACAAGAAAAGGAAAATAACTCGCTTATAAACTCCGTAGGTGAAAAAGCGCCAAATTATAAGAGCTTATCATCATCTCTATTGAAGAAGAGTCTTCCTTTCAACATTTAGAAAGTTTGATGGAAGGGTTCTCGAATCTTCCGATCCCAGATGATATCATGACCTATGACTTCCCCAACATCAGTATTAGGTGGCTCAACTCTCCCACCAGGACTGGTGACGACGTTTCTTCCACTAGTAAAGGAGAAAACACTCCTATGAGCAAGGCTACAATAACTAGTCCATCGGAGGGACACTAGGACACTTACAATCACGCGTACTTCACTGCATGATTTTCATCTATCTTTAATCTGAAGGTCACTTATATGCTCTTGTTTGATTCGTAGGTGCTATGTCTTATTCTTTTGCCTTTGATCGCTTAAGGGGCTCCTTAACACAATATGGATCCAGTCGCAGTACAGACTCGAGTAGGCATCGAGAAAGAGATGTAGTCTGGAAAGAAGTCATCGCTCGAGGGAGTCTTCATCCTCTAAACACAAGTCCCAATATCAGTCATCTCATCCGGAAGTTCAGCCAAACTTTCCTGTACATAGCGGCGATCGGACCACTTCCCATGCTCTCTATGTTTCCATGCCACCCGAGCATTATTCTGGTTCATTGGGTTCTCGACAGCCTCGCGATCGTGGGTCGATCAAGTGCTCAATTTCTACTTCTGTTCCATCTTTGGCTACTATGGATCCTGAGGCCTCTACGATGGAAAATTGGCTAAACTTAAGGTGAATTTCCCAAAAATCTGCTTTGATGGGCTGAAATTTCTTCCGTCTATCCATAAAATTCTAGGGAGTGCTAAAGCAAATTCACTTGCATGTGTCAATGATGTTTTTGTGCAGCATGAAGCATTCCTGCATTTAGCCAAGAAAATATATGAGGTGTCTATTGGGAGACAACATTAAATCGATCACCTCAAGCTAGAGGCAATCCATGATAAAGACATAATTAAACATCAAGATGATGAGATCCCAGAGTTGATAGCAAAGATAGTCGCGGTAGAGAAGAGTGCCAAAGAAACATCCGAGGCGGTTAGTCGTCTGGAAATGGCTCACAAAAAAGAGCTAGATGCTGTCCTCAACCGCAGCAGTGTGCCTGCCCTAGAAAATGACACATTGCAAAAAGAGAAAAACACTCTAGCAAGCCGCATTGAGGAACTCGAAGAACTCCTTAAGAAAGAGAAGGAAGAAAAACTCGAAACTCGGGAGAAATCTCAAAGGTATTGTGAAGAGGGCGTCTGAGCCCCAAAAAAACAGAAAATTAAACTTGATGAGAAACTCACTCAAATTGAAGTCCTTAAGGAAGAAGCAAAGGAAGAGGGTCACAATAAAGTAAGAGAATAAATTAAGTCCCAATTAGAGGATGCTAAAGAGGCTGTCTAGAATGAGATTAAGGGCATGCTCGATCCTTTGATTGTTTAATATAATGCTACAGTCCTAATCCATCATGATTTGAGTTTTCTTGGACAGGGCTACCTCGAATCGCTTGCCGAGGCTTGGGAATATATTGTTGAAATGAAGAAGAAACCCTAGTTGATATTGATGAGAAGAAACTGGTACGGGAGAGTTTTTATAGGGATGAACCTTTAGATCTTGCCACGTCAAGGCTTCGATACTTTGATATTTTAGCACCCTCCGCCAAAGGGGAAAACACCACCGAAGCTTCGGAGAATGGTCCCAAAGGTTCCCCTTCACTTTAGACAGCCGAAGCATCAGCCCTCACTTGGCCTGGGACAGGATCTGAGCTATGAACCAGACAAACCCAGTTATTAATCAAAGGTTTTGACTTCTATTCAAGAGGGAAGCACTTCGGCGATAACTGAAAGTCAACTAAACATGGGTACCTAAGTTTACTCTCCATTATTCAAGAGATTTCGTTCCTAATGCCTAATAGTTATGGGCTTATTTTCTTGTTTTCGCGAATTTGCAGATCTTCTAGGTCTAGCCAAACTCCAAGAAGCGGTGCTACTATGGAGCAACAACCGAATTTACTGAAATTCTGGCGGCTATTGACATTCCAGGGCCCGATGCTCAAGTTATTGGAGAAATTGATGATGAAAATGCCAACGACCACCCACTGCAAGATAAATCAGATGACGTTGTGATCTTTGGCGCCTCTGAATATACTTATGAGCTTACTTTGAAGGAGCGCCTTGAGAGAGAGAGGAGTCATTAAAGATAAAAGCTAAATCTAAACCTGCTTATACGGATGTCGATGATCCAAATCTCATTCCACTACAAGTCATTCGACCCGGTGGGTCGATTCTTGAAGAACTCCCTTCAATCTCCAAAAGCATTCCTACCGAGGGTGGTAAAGGATCAAAGAGAAAGACAGGCAAAGGCTTGCCACTCCCAAGAAATCCAAAAGAGAGAAGGGACAAAGGAAATAGCCGCCACTTCAGCTTAGTTGTATATAGCTTGTATAGCTATTTTTCCTTTGTTGGTTGTGATTGTATAGTTACGGCCCTAGCTTTTGGATAAATTTATACTATGATTTTCAAGTTTAATGTGAAAATAAAAGTTAATTATTTTCTATCGAACTCTTGTATGAATTTTTTTAAGTAGTTGACCTTTTACTTTTCCATTCAATGTACTTATAATTCATTACCCGTTAATGCAGATAATCATTCACCAATTTTCAATTTTCACTCAAGGCCTCTATGTGGTCATGACCTAAAGTTGTGTCAAACAATGGACTTGAACCCTAGTGTTGCGCCATTGGATTTAGCATTTTGAGTGATTATACTCCTGCCCTCTGTCTTGGGTTAGCGGAGTTAGATAATAGATGGTCGAACTCCATCCTTAACGAGTTTATACTCCTTCTGTCGGTTTCAGGTCGAAGTTTATGGTGTAATGAGTGGTCGAACTACACTCATCTATTTGTTTATACTCATATCTACACTCTGTGGATAAGAGTTTGTTGGTCGGCGATTGGATCGCACCCAATTTGTGTTTATGCTCTTGTCCACACTTTAGGGACTTAGTTTTATTTTCGAAAAATAGTCGGATTGTACTTTCCTTAATTCGTCGATATGGTCCCAAGTCTGGGGTTTAATTTAGCGAGCGATCGATCATTTCACGACCATTTTTGATTTATGTATGTCCCATCACTCGGTAAGATTAATTTGGCTATTGGATGGTCAAGTCACATCCATTCCTTTTTGGTGTTCTGTCCATCCAGTTGTGAGCAAGAATCATCAAATGAACGGTCAAACCATGCTCATTTTGCTTAGTTCAATCGAGGACTTATGTAATCGACTAGCTTAAACTCTATAAACCTTGTCAGACATGTCAATATTAGTTAGTCGGATATCGTAACTAATATTTAATGCTACAGCAATCATAGATATGAAGGAAATTGCAAGCTTTATTTTCCATATGGAAAGGAATGGCATAATTTTTCTTATTACATATCTAGAAAATCAAATGCTAAAGTAAATTCGAAAATTGAATACAACTAAAAGAAAAGGAATAAACTAAGTGAAACAGCACCATAATTTCTCGCTCTTCCATGTCCTTGGAAGTATGACGCCATCAATAGTCACTTGCTTGAAAGTCCCCTTTCCAAGCCTCTATTAAATGACATATGGTCCTTCTCAAGCAGGATTCATATGTGATAAGGTAGGAAAAACCTGTTTTAAGATGATTCATCGATTTCAAAGGTTCAAGGTCGGACTTTAGTGTTATAGCATCGAGCGACTTGGTGTCGATGTGCACTGCCCACAAATCAGCTTTTTCACACTCCTCGTCTACAAAATCGAGAGATTCTAAGAGGAGATCTCTATTCGTTCTAGAATCATAGTAGGTAACTCAATGAGAAGGGACTTCGAGTTCGTCAGAAATGATGGCTTTTGAGCCATAAGCAGAGGCGAATGAGTGTGGCCAGTCGCAGACTTACGAATGGTTCTGTAAAGCCATAATGCCGTTGGGAGTTCATCCACTCACTTGCCTCTAGCCTTTTTCAAATGCTTGGAATTTTCTATTTTTTCACAGCTTTATGTTGTCCATTAGCTTGAGGGTGTGAATTCCCGCAAATCCCTTCCCAATATGATGCTGACGACAGAAGGCTTTGAATTCAGCAGTGTTGAATTAGGTTCTGTTATAAGAAACAATGGTTTGTGGATGGGCAAAATGACAGATGATGTTCTGGAAAATCTAATTGATTATTTTCTTTGTTGTGATTATGGCTAAAGGTTCTGGTTCGGCCCATTTGTTGAAGTAATCAACTGCGATGATGACGTACTTCACACCACATTTAGAGACCGGTAAGAAACTGATAATATATATGTCTTGTATAGCAAACGGCCATGGACTGACTATTTTTGTGATTTCCTTCGATGGAGCTCTCGGGACTTTTGCATACATTTGGAACTTTTCACATGGCTTAGTGTAATCAGCTGCATTTCGGTTGATAATCGACCAATAACACCCATAAGGATTATTTTCTTTGCTAAGGTCTGCTCCCCAATATGATCGCCACATTCCCCTTCATGAACTTCCTTCAGGACTTGTGTTATTTCATCATAACTAATACACTAGAGCATGGGAATCGAAAAACCCTTTCTATACATGACTCCTTCATAAATGATATACCATGAAGCTTTGCAGTGGACTTGTTGCCTTTCATTCCTCCATTTAGGAAGGACTCTCTGTAGAAAATGGTCTTTAATCTAAGTCATCCACGACTCCTTCTCAGGCTCCATCTCTAGCACCCTAACGATTTCCATATGGTTTATGCTCAAAGTGTTTAGTGCTTCGATTGGAACCAAGCCCATTTGTTGCACATCTCCGGTGCTAGCGAACTTTTCTAATGAGTTGGGCTCTTTGTTTTGATCTCGAAGGATGTGCGTGATGTCATAATACTCAAAGTCGGTCAACGGCTCTAGGACTCAGACAAGGTACGGAGCGAGTCGATGTCCTTTAGCCTGGTAATCTCCCCTGACTTGATATACTATCAACTGGGAATCACAAAAGATTTTAAGAGATTTTATCCCCATTTTTGTGGCAAGTTTGAATCCAGCAGTCAGAGCTTCATACTCAGCTTCCCTCTTTATTGTAGGGAAGTCAAGCTTCAAAGCACGGAAAATTAAATGACCCTTTGGAGTTACTAGCATAATTCTGGCTCCAGAACAACGATCATTGGATGCTCCATCCGTATACATTTTCCACCAAATGGTAGGGGCTCCACTCTCTCTGGGAGATCATCATGTGCAGTGAATCCTGCTATTAAGTCCTCTAGTGCCCATCCTTGAATGGCTCTTCAAGGTTAATAAGTAATGTCCAATTGGATCAATTTAATGTTCCACTTGTGTAACCTTCCAGACGTCTCTGGTTGCTATAGGACCTATCGTAACGACTGATTAGTGTAAACATTGATGGGATGAGCCTGAACATAGGGGCCAAGCTTTCGCGATGCAACCAAGAAGTACGCCAATTTCTCTATCTTTGGATAGTTTCTTTTAGCTCCTATTATTGCTAGCTAATATAATAGACCGGTCTCTAGACTCGATTTTCCTCATGAACTAGTGCGACACTTATAGCGTGTACCAATATGGCCAAGTAGATATACAAGTCTTCATGATCCACTGGCTTTGACAAGATGGGAGTTCTCTCTAAGTGGTTTACCAAAGCTTGGAATGCGTCTTCACGATTCTATATCCATTCAAAGTTCCTTTTCCCTCTTCTAATCAAGTCAAAGAAAGGAATGCATTTATCAGTAGCTCTAGAAATAAATCAACTTAGAGCAGCAACATTCCTATTTAGACTCTGTACTTCCTTGACGGTCTTCGGCACTTGGATGTTGCAAATTGCTCGAATCTTCTTAGAATAAGCTTCGATTCCATGACCAATGATGATGAAACCCAAGAACTATCTGAATGCAACACCAAAAGAACATTTCAAAGAATTAATCTTCATTTTGTAATATCGAAGGATATCGAACATTTTTGCTAAGTCTCTAATGTGGTCGCTTGATCATCGTGACTTCACAAGAATATCATCCACATATACCTACATCATTTATCCAATCTGATCTTTAAACATTCTATTAAATAGGAGTTGATAGGTTGCTACAACATTCTTCGGTTCAAATGGCATTACCACATAGTAGTACAATCCTACGTCGGCATAAAGCTGGTGTGCTCCTGGTCCAGGATGTGCATTGAAATCTTTTTATATACAAAGCACACATCCATTAAAGGTAGCAACTCGTGTCCTGTGGTTGAATTTTCTAGCTCCTCGATCCTTGGAAGGGGAAAACTGCCTTTTGGACACGCCTTGTTCAAGTTAAAGTAATCAATGCATGTCTGCTATTTTCCATTCACCTTTCTCATAAGTACAGGATTAGACACCTATTTAGGGTTGAGAGCATCGTGAATAAACCCATTGGTTTTGTGCCTATCTACCTCGTCTTTAAGAGTAGGGGATCTTTCCGGATCCATGCCATGCCTTTTCTGTTTCGCTGTGACATACCTTGGGTCGCTATTTAATGCATGGCTCGCAACGGTAGGCGAAATCCCATAGAGTGAGTCCAAGGGAACATGTCAGGATTCGCTTAGAGAAAACCAACTGGTTCTTTCATCATCAGGGGGTTGAGCAGTGATCCAATCTTTAGGTACCATGACGTGTCATCGTGGATAACTGTGATGTCAATCGTCGTCTCAATTGGTGTAGCCTTTTTTCTTTAGGCTCCTCCTCGTCGTCCCTTGAATTTATGTCTTTAAAGAATTGACTGTAGCGCTCGAGCCAAGGTCTAGGCTCTGGTTGTCATTCTTTGGTGGTTTGGATGAGGAGAGACTTATCCACACCCTTACCTTTCTCCTTCCATTGAGCATCTCTCAATTCAGCCACGTAGCAGGAATATCTGATCACCTAATCATCATGCACAACTCCAACACCGTTATCATTTGGAAACTTCAAAGTCAAACACCACGAGGCAAGAGAAATCAGGAATTGAGTTAGGGCTGGTCGGCCTAGGAAAGCATTGTATGGAGAGTCAACATCCAAACAACAAATGGCAACATCCATACTCTCTTATGGTCACCTTCTCCCAATTCCATAGATAATTTGACATTACTGATAGCTTCAGTCGCAGAACCATTGAATCCATGAATGGCGGCTTTAGACATTTTCAAGTCTTTGCTTCCATCCTCATCTAATCATAAGCCTTTTTGAAAATTATATGTATAAAACTTCCACAATCAACCAAGATCCTCCTCACTAAGGCAGGGCCAATCATGACCGAAATGACCGTTGGGTCGTTCATTGATGCCTCCACCTTGTCTACATCTATGTTTCTAAGTACAATGTCATCTGACATTGTACACTGCTATTTTGTCAGATCCCTATCTTGTATAGTTGAACAACGCTGAATATTCATATGCCTGATGGCGATAGCATAACACTCCATCTCGTGCCATCTCTTATTGGCTTGATGCGGTCCTCCAACTATTGTGTTGATCACTAATCTTCCACCTGTCCACCTGTCCACCTCAGACCTATACGATGCTTATCTTCGGTTGGGTCGAATGTCCCCTGGCCGCCGTCTTGCGTGGCTTTAACAAACTATTGTAATTTTCTTTCAAAATTAGTTTCTCAATAATGTCCTGGAGATGCTTACATTCATTCGTGTTATGATCATAGCATTCATGGAACCGACAATACTAACCAGTTTGTTTCTGCTTCTCCGTCGATTCTTTCGGAGGTGGCTCCCTAAACTACATGGTATTGCATGTAGACAAGTAGACGTTCTCTAAAGATGTATTCAGTGGTGTGTAGGTATCATACATTGGAATCCTTGGCTTTCCTCTTCCAGAATCTCTCTTTTGTTCACTGTTCTTATCCCTGCCTTTCTTTTGATGATTCGGTTTATTTTGGACATTTACTTGAACTTTTCCAGAACTATCCTAGATTGTTTCACTGTAATGTTACTATGCACTCCTTCTCCACTTAGTCCTACAACATTCTTCTTCTTAAAGCATCTAGCTTCCTCTTTCCTCAAATATTGAGCTGCCTTTGCATAGAATCGCTCCAATGTTGCATGTAGTTTGCCAGCTAATTAATCATCAAAGTCAAATTCTAGGTCAATTCCCCTTCTTACTACCATCAATATTGAAGGTCATTCGGATTACTGACTTCTATGACGGCCACATGAAATCTCTCCAAATAATATTTCAGTGATTCTCCTGGCGCCTTGATCATGCTACATAGGGATATTACATCTTTGGGGTGATTTGTATGCATATGGATTTGTTCCATAAATTTTGTTGCTAAATCATCAAATCTAAGGAATGGCCATGGAGGTAATCTAATAAACCACATCGTTGCTATGTCGGAGAGAGTAGTAGGAAAACATCTGCATTTTGTTGCATCATCATCTCATGCGGAATTCATCAGCCATTCATATATCATGATGTGTTTCCTAGAGTTAGTTTTTCCCTCATAAGTAGGCATCAACGGCATACTGAACCTCTTTGGATATTACGCATGTAGGATATTATCGGTGAATAGGGTATGGCTTATTGAGATCCCCAATCATCGTTGGTCAAGCCTTCGCTCTCCCTTACTAGTTGTACTCTAACCATGGATGACAAGTCCGGTGTTTGGATAGTTGGAGCCAAGTGGTAGTCATGCTCCACCTCACACGAATGGTCCAGTTGATATCTACGGGCTTTCCACGCTTTCTTGGCTCAACATCCTCTTGATGCATATCACGTGGTTCACTTCATCATCATTCCGATGAGGTAACTTATTTGGATTCACCTGAACCCCAGCATCCAAATTAACCACGTCGACTCCAACTCATGTTCTACCTAGAAAAGGGGTATTTCCTCCTCTAGAGGAGGGATCGACACTAATCCTATAGAGGTATCAGGCCTGGTCAGTCCTGGCGACCTAGGTAGGGTAGATTGTTGATGTCCAGAAGTTTTTGCATGATATCCATCAGTTCTACGATGCTTGCGTCTGTGATAATCATCTGACGAACTAGAATTCTCCGATATATAATAAGGGGTTGGCACTCTCCTAGTTTTCCCACGCTGATGCTCCCTATGTTGATTCATTAGATCGATACTAGCTTGAATCTGCTGGTTCAACTGTCAGAAGCTATCCACTAGTTCTCTCATCAGATTCTGGAAATCAACTCTTGTGATAGAATCAATCGGATTCTGGATATCAACTGGTTGACATCATTCACATCTACAGGTAGATTTCTCGGGCCTCCTTGTTGGATGCTAGCATTCTCCTTTTCTTGTACGTTTTAAGAGGTAGATATGGTATTCCTAACCATTATTGATAGTTTTCCTTATACTTTTGCAAATCTGAATAGGATGGATAAACTGCATGAAGGTAATTTTTAAAACTAAACACTTTTTCGTTTACATCAAACCTAGAGTTATCAATGATCTCTTAAGCACATGACCTGATTCAAAACACACCACATCCCATCACATCGATTCACCTTGTCGAACGTTCCTCCTTGAATAACATGAAATCCATATACACTTTTTCCTCCTTAGACACCACCAGGTCCACATACACTTCTCATTCGAAGTGCTCAACCCAAACGACTCACGCTATTGATAAGTCAAAGTTCGAAACACCTTACTTGATTTATTGGATTTCCTTATGCTTGATACAAAGAAAACCACCATTTTCCTTAGACATGGCTAAAAATCATTAGAGAAAACCCCATATCATCCACTTTCGATCCAAATATGTCCATTGTCAACTCACAAGTTTTCTCTAATAAACATTTCTCAGAAATTCAACATTGGTTAACTACTTCATCGTAAAATTATTAATAATAATTTATCCTAACAGATGGTATAAACAATCATAATATCTCAAACAAAAAAAGCAATTAATGACAGAATGCAAGAAAAAGAAATCAATTCAACAAGCATGGCATAAATGAATAAACAAAGATAAGTGAACAAGTAGTAGAAATAACTTGATAAGCAACAAATTAATATAGGAACTTCAGCCAAACCATGCCAATACAATCAAAAGGTTACTACATGCATATTGAAATGGGCAGTCAATACATCATACCAAACTTTCTTCATCAAAGGGAATAAGTAGACATCCCTACAACTCCTTAGGGAAAGTCACACGTAATAGTCACAAAGTTAACATCGTCATTATGGGTATTGGGAAAACTAAACTTGCCCTCATCATCGCCCACCCTATATTACACAGCCAAGTGTTACAGTCTTCAAATTGAGTATAATAAATAAAATATCTTTTCAAAATATCTTTCAACGAACACCTCCAAGTTTGTTATTCAAACCAAATATTCTACCTTTTCAAAATTCACTTTTGAATCAAATTATATCCATCCTTGTAAAATATTTTTATAAAGTATTTTTAAAACTAGATATCTTACCATACATCTTTTTCCATAAAGAAAATTATTTTCACACATATTCTTAAAAAAACATTCTTTTACAAAATTGGGTACTTCCTCGATCAAAACCCTTTATCAATATAAATGTTTTCCTTCCAAACATTATTTTCAAAATAAATATTCTTTACATAAAATACTTACAACTGAAATTAGCTTCCACACAAAAGCTTATCTCGAGCATGTTCTTTTAAATAATTTTTTTTTCCTCAAATACAAAGAAAATGTTCCTCTCACTCTTTACTCAGAAAGATATTTTTCAAAACAATTTTAATAAAAATAAATCCAAGTATTTTTTCAATACACTCCAATATCATTTTACGGAAATAGGTTTTTCTCACAAAACACCCTAAAAAAGTTCCATAAGTCAATTTTTTTTTTCAACCTTATTAAAATTTCAGTAAATCAATTTTAAGTCCAAAAGCATACATTTTCCCTTCTTAAGTAAAATACCTTCTAAATTCCAAAATACATATTTTAATATAACTCTTTAAATAGAAAATCGTAAAAATTAGCTCATATGTTAGTTTAGGTATCGATCACAGTTTAATGTCACATGTGTGTCACTTGGGTTATAACTAGCACTTAACCCATCCTTTGAGAGCTCATCCTACCCTATTCTTATAATATTCATTCCTTACTTAAAGATCACAACAAATAACTAACATCTTAGGGAATGGAAATGGTGATTATGTACGCAATTCACACATACAAAACGTGCAACCATATATAAGGATGCTATCTCGCAAAGGTGCAAATATAACCCACCTAAATGGTTAAGTCTTCCAAGGCTCAAAGAATCACTAAACCTAAGCTCGGATACCAGGTGCGACGCTACTATTTTTAAAACCAAATACAAACATCAAAAAATATGCTTGCAACTAATTTCCTCTATTAAAAATAGTGGATAGTTTATTTTATAATTTAAAAAATAAAAAACTATGAAATAAAAAGGAAAGTCCACATCGGAATCAAACGCCAATATAAAGGTACATTAACTCAATAATACAATCATTTTACAAGATAATCATGTAAATACATATTACATTAATTATCATTAACTCATAAGTTGAATAACTATAGTATAAAATAATATACGAAATCAGCTATCCGCGGTATAGCTTACATCCATATTTCTATTCTCTTATAACAACCCGCTAATTTTGAACATATTTTAAATGAAAATTAATTCGAAATTTTGAATATAATTATTTTAAAATTGATAAATTTGGAAATTTAATGTATAATTTTGAGTTTTTATGTGAAATGTTCTTCCAAACTTAATAAAATAAAGATTTTTCTTAAAATGCAAATTTTGGTCAACTTGGGTCAAAGTTTGGCTTTCTGTGAAAATTTAAAATTTGAATTTTTAACTTTTAATTTTTTTATGAAGATGAATTTAAATTCTAACATTTTCTTAGTTTTGTGTTTTGTTAAAATTTGATCTCTACTTCTCAAATTTGCAACTTTTGGCGTATTACATGTAGTTATTTTCCATATAACTTCTATCTTATTTACATGTTGATTTGTTTGGGATTGTACTAATGGACTAGAAACCTCTTTAGTAGATGAGAAGCCACCTGTTGATGAGCCTATATAATATCTTAGGGTTTTAGTTAGCCTCCTCATCCTTCATTGGCACCTCCATACAAAAATGTAACCTCCTTCTCCTTCGTCTTCCTTCTCAAAACCCTAGACCTTTTTCATTTTTTCCTCTACAATTTTTCCTCTTCCTTCTTCTTCACAATTTTCAGCCTCTACCTCCTCTCCTCCAATAAAACACCATGGCCAAACTTCCTCAACCCCTTCCCTAGCCTTGCCTTGGCCGTGACCACCTCCTCCATCACCTAATCCTTAGGTCGAGCCCTCCACAATCAAACCCACCCTTGGACGAACCCTAGCCTAGCCTAAACCCCTATGGCCAAACCCAAACCCAAAAAAAACTAGCCTATGACCGAGCCTATGCACCCCAAGTCAAGCCCTCTTCACATGTTTACAATTATATAATTTTTCAATTTTATATTTTTATATGAATTATTTGTTTATGTATGGAATTTATTTATTTTTCAAAGCATCGAATTTGGATTCTCCTCTCACTCAAGCTTGTCCGTAATTTTTCGATTGTTGTGTTGCGCTTTAAATCGCTTTTCTAACCAAAGAAAGGTGAGTATTCACTCTTGACAACATACTTATAATTTTGGTGAATTGATGACCATTGAATTGTAAGGATATGCATATGCAAGTTTGATATTTCACCTATGATTATATCATATTATTTGATATGTTTATATCATGATATTTCATATGTTTATATCATGTTATTTCGTATGTTTATATCATGTTATTTCATATGTTTATATTATGTCATTTATACGATTTTATTATGTAATTTCATATCATATTATAACTGTTTTGATCATATGCCATGATACGTTGAATATTGTTATGACATTTAATATTCTCACACTGCAAGTTCCTTCACTATAGGTTGAAATAATAGATACCCGAACGATTTTTAGATTAAGAAAATTGTTATGGGCTGAAATGATAGGCCTGAGCAATTTTATTTGGCTTGGGATTGCGGGTTTGAAATGATATAAAACTCGAAAAATTATTTAATTGTGGATCGAACTGATATATGTCCGTATTTACTTGACCCTAGGGTGGAAAATTTTATACAGACTCTATGGTTGATTTAAAATGATTTTTCTAAAAATTATTAAGTATTTTGGATTTTTATATATGAATCTCAACTAAAATTTAATGCAACGATTTCTGTAAATTTGTTTATATGGGTTAAGATTTTATAAGAAATAAAGAGTTGAAAATGTAAAATTTGGAATATAAATTACAGCCTGAAGGTTAATTGAAAATTAATAATCCGATTTGACTTAATAATGGTATTTTATTCTAACCAATGAATTGTAAGTTTTAATTCATGTAATAGTGATTAAAATGATAAACGTTTTGTGGAAAAAAATTGTAGGTTAAAACGTACATTTGATATGTAAGTCTTAACCAAGGTAAATGGAATAACTTGGGTGATAAAAGAATAAAATGTTATTTACTGAAAGAAATAAAGTGTAAGTTAATATAATTTTAACTTAGCGTATGGATTTCGGCTTGGAAATTTGGTATTTTAGAAACAAAGTTATTTAACTAAAAGTGTGGTTTCTTTAATGACCAAATATCTAAATTTGAGTAATATAATAGGGATGATAGAATGACTATGATAAAACTGTAAATATATATTATATTTGATTGCATAAACTACGGTAGTAGGAAGTATTACAGTAACGATTCAAAACTGCTGCGGTTTCTTATGTTAACAATTCAAAACTGCTGCGATTTCTTACTGTAACAATTCTGCACTATTACGATTTCCTTACTGTAACAATTCTACACTGCTGCAGATTCTTACAGTAACAGTTCTACACTGCTGCGAGTTCTTACAGTGGCACTTTTGCACTGCTGCGAATTCCTACCGTAACAGTTCTGCACTGTTGCGAATCCTTACAATAGCACTTCTGTTCAGCTGCATTTTCTTAAAGGTGACATTTTCAGAATGGTACAATTTTATAAAGAGTTATATGTTATGATTAATGGTTACATTTTAAAGTGTTATGACCTATAAGCTTTTATGTCTCGAGTGGTTATAATTAAATGAATTTGGAAGTGTTACGAATTTTGAAAAATGAATATTATTTTAAAAGAATAATGATATGGAATTTATATGGTTTTGATAGGAATATGTTTGATTTGAAATATAAACCATTTGAAATTTATATAACCATGGGTTATAATAACGATTGGTTGTTAAAGAGACCGCGATCGGATATGGGCATACTTTCTGTCGATACCGTAAACCACTTTGACAACTGCGTACGTAGTGGAAATCCCAGAATGAAGAAGGATGGAGGCGACGATCCTAAAGGTATATGTACGTGGACCCGACTCCCGTGAGTTGGCATAAGGTGGCTAAAACAAGAGTGATTCTCGAGCCAAATGAGGTAGCACCTCCGTTTGGACACACTTCATCGTTAGCCATTCTATCACTTTGCGATTGATTTAGTGCGCACCTTTGATTCGAGAGTGTAGATTGAGTTGGGCGGTAGTTGTGGCTAACATTACCAACAGTCCAGATGCGTAATTGGTATATCTACCCTGGCATTGTCTAGCTTTGCCGTGTCACCTACCCTTGCGCGCCTTCTACGAGTTTATTTTGTACCATACCTATGGAGTGTCCTCTAAAGGCACTCAGTACGGGTGGGATTACAGTACTGTATAGACTATGGGAATATATACATAGTGTTAAGGGGGATATGGGTAACGCCTTAGCGCTATTTCAGTAGTTTACTTTAATTTAGACATTACTATAATAGTGTATATTACTACATAGTAGATAGTTTAATGGATCCTTAAACGATGGGGGATCCCGGGCATCCTTTAAGTTACTGATGCATTTCTTTTGGAGTTCATTTGAGTTGATTTACATTTTATAAGTATGTATGTCCTGACTCGAGTGTTTTGTATTTTGCTTTACGCTCGGGTCAGCCTGAGTTTTAGAGCTTTGGTTTCATCCTCTTTTGGAGCTAGAGATCCACTGGAGATTTAGAAATCTACTTGATATTTTATTTCAGTTATTTTTTTTCAACTTTTGCTTTTGTAGTAGGGGACTTATGTATCTAAGTTTCCAAGTGTATTTGTTTCCAGACTTGGTACTATGTATTAGTTTTGAGACTCTGTATCTAGGAGCTTCATGAACTCCTATGTTTAATTTATTCCGCTGCGAAGTTATTCTGGTATTCTGTGTCTGTGAATCTGTGATTAATTTTATTTGCCCCAAATTTTATTAACAATCTGTTGTTTTGAATTATTCAAGTCTGACATGCATGGTCTTATTGTCGATTTGAATGGTCCAAAATGGTGGGATGTTACAGTTGGTATTAGAGCCTAGGTTTTAGGGGAAAAAACTCATTAGAGATAGGGTAGAAATGCCCTAGAAAAAGTAAAAATCAATCTTAGAATCATTCCTTATGAGTAAACGTATTTTTAAGTATAAAATGATTTTAAAAATGATTTTAAAAGATTATTTTTGGATATAAAATTTTCTTGTTTAAAGTCAAATTTTCCTTCTTTTCGAATCCATCTTATTTTGTAAAATCCTTTGATTAGGATTTCTAGTCTAGTTGGGTTTTCTTCTATCTTATCCTTTATCGTTGTCCTAAAAAAATTCGTTCTTAAATTTCCAGGATGAATCGTAGGAATGCCAGAGGTCGTTGTGTTGCCCCAGTTCCTGCACCAATTGCACCTGCTAGGTTTACCACCCTATGTAGGGAGTTCACCCAGCTAGGTGGTACTAAGTTTGCGGGATCAAAGACCATCATTGAGGCTCAGTAGTGGCTGAGAGGCTTGGAAAGGATTTTCGCTGGTTTGGAGATCACCGATGCCTAGAAGCTCCAGTTAGCAGCATGGCAATTGAAGGAGGCAGCACTGGATTGGTGGAGTCTATTGTAGCCAACACTATTGAGGTAGATATTTCTTGGGAGCAGTTTAGGTATTGTCATTAGTTAGTCCTTTTGAATTTGTAGGTTATCCCTTTGGAATTTTCTTAAGTTTGGATATCTTGTTTAAGGAGGCTTTTGTGACAAAGTGGATGCCATAAGTTGGGAAGTCTCGGCTATACAGGGAGTTTATGGATCTTAAGCAAGGGGATATGTCATTTGCTGAGTATAAGACGAGTTTGACGAACTTTCAAAATTTGGATCTAGCTTGATAGATACCCCTCTTAAGAAGAATGAGAAATTTATACCTGGAGCTCGCCTAGAGTATTATGATCGTCTAATTTCTCATGTGCATATCCTTTTACTATATTGATGGATATAGCCATTAGATATGAGAACCCCACTTCTAAGGAATCAGCTGTTACTCATGCACCTTCATCTCAGCCTTCTTCTAGCAACTCTAAGAAGAGAAAGTCTGATTTCCAGTGTCAGAAGCAGAATTTTCTTAAGAATCCAGGTTTAGGATCTTCTTCTTCCCAGAAGCAGCCTATTGATCTTTCTTCCATCACTTGCTTCAGGTGTGACCAGAAGGGGCACTATGCTAATAGTTGTCCTACTTTAGCCGGAACTGCTATTCCTCCAGCTCAGAGGACTAGGCGTGATCTTTTCCATATTCACTTGTAGCTTGGCCGCTTCAAGCAGGATTGTCCTACTCAGAAGAAAGGCAAGCCATTGGGTGTCTTTGCAGTTACTTCATCTACTCTACCCGCTCCTAGTGATACCCAAGGTACTCTCCAGAGCACCTTTACCTTGTTTAATCTTCCTATTCATGTTTGATTTGACACTGGAGCTTCGCATAGTTTCACTTCTATGGATCTTTGTGATAAGTTTGAGCATATCCTTTCACCTAAGTTTGCATCTGAACCTTTGTGTGTTACTATTCCTATTGGTAGTTCCGCAAAACCTTAATAGGATTAGTAACCAGGTGAAACTCCTCTATTTTGATCATCGCTTTAGTGGTGACTTCTATGTTCTTGGTTTCGATGCTTTTGATCTGCTGCTTGGAGGTGATTAGCTGAAGATGCAAGAAGTTGTTATCTCTTGCAAGATCCAGACTATTTCTCTTGTTGATGATTTTGGAAACCCTTTGGTGATTCAGTGTCGTATGCCTCAGGAGTATGCAGGCAGTTTTATCTATTCTCTTGATTCTTCCCCTAGTGATCCTGATTCTACACCTGTGGCCAACTCTATCCCGATGTGTTTGGTGAATTCACTTTTTTACCTCCTAAATGGGAAATTGAATTCTGTATTGATCTCATTCCTGATGCTCGACCTGTAGTTCTTCCTCCCAGACGAATGGCACCCCGTGAGGAGGTTGAGTTGAGGAAGCAAATCGAAGACTTGTTCCTAAGGGTTTGATCAGACCCAGTCATTCCGAATGGGGAGCAGCAGTAGTTTTTGTCACTAATTCTAATGGTTCCTTGAGGGTGTGTGTTGATTATAGGGAGATGAACAAGCTCACTATGAAAAACAGATATCCAATGCCTCGCATTAATGATATGTTCGATCAGCTGTATGGCACTACTGTATTCCCTCAGCTTGATCTTGCCACCGGTTTCCACCAGCTCAGAATCGCCGAGGAAAGTATTCCTAAAACTGCTTTTCATTCGGAGGTTGGTTTCTTTGAATGGCGAGTTATGCCTTTTGGTTTGACTAATGCTCCAGCTTTCTTTATCGACCTTATGAACCGGGTTTTCCGTGATGTTCTTAATGAGTTTGCTCTAGTCTTCATCGACGATATCCTTGTTTTCTCTAAGTCAGAGAAGGAGCATGAATCTCATTTGAGCTTTGTTTTGGAGACTCGTAGAAGTCACCGATTGAAAGCCAAATTCTCGAAATGCCATTTCTGGAAAGATGAAGTCCGATTTCTTAGACATATTGTTTCTGGTAATGGAGTTTCTGTTGATCCAGTTAAGATTACTGCGATCAATGTAAGTCTATCTTCTTTTCTTTTCTTTGCACATTAGTTTTTCTATCTCTTTATCGGTTTTTAATTTTTCCCTATACTATTTTAGAATTGAGTAACCCCTAGGACTCCAGCTGATATACGTAGTTTTCTGGGTCTTGCCAGTTATTATTGGAGATTCATTGAGAATTTTGCTCGGATTTTTGCACCTCTTACCGCTCTAACTCGTAAGAATACTAAGTTTAGATGGAATGATAAGTGTGAGGCTGCATTCAATGAGTTGAAGTGCAAGCTTACTTCCGCACTAGTTCTTACCGTTCCAAATGGAAATGAAGGATTAACGGTATATGCTTATGCCAGTCGTGAAGGTTTGGGAGCCGTTCTGATGCAGGATGGAAAGGTTATGGCTTATGCCAAGCCAATTATGCAGTCCATGATTTGGAATTACTTGTCATAGTTTTTTCTTTGAAACTTCGGAGACGTCATCTATTGAGAGCTAAGTTTGAGCTCTTTACGGATCATAAGTCTTTGAAAGATATTTTCACCCAAAAGGACTTGAATTTGAGGCAAGTTAGGTGGCTCGAGTTTCTTTCTTCTTATGACCTCGACATAAACTATACCCCAGAAAAGCTAATATTGTAGCTAATGCTTCGAGTAGGAAGAAGGCGATGTTAAGTCAGCTCGTTATTTCTTCTCCTTTTATGGATCGTAATATTGCTAAGCAAGATGAGGATGAGATGCTTAGGCTTATTAAGGAGAATGTTCGTAGTAGAGTTGGTGGTGGTAGCCAAGATGGAAGTGGAGCTCAGATTGATGATAAAAGGATTTAAGGATTAATAATTGGATTTGTGCCCCGAATTTCGATGGATTGAGACAAGAGTTACTTTGGGAAAATCATCGGTCTAGATTTTCCATTCATCCAGGTGTGATGAAGATTTACCATGATATGAAGAAGCTGTATTGGTGGAGTGGTATGAAGCATGATATCACCCTTTTTGTTAGTAGATGTGCGACTTGTCAGCAAGTTAAGGCTGATCATCAAAAAACTGCTGGATTATTGCAGCTCCTTCAGATTCCCAGTTGGAAATGGGAACAAGTTTCTATGGATTTTATTGATGTATTACTGAGGACTAGGAGTGGTAACGAGAGTATTTGGGTTATTGTGGATAGATTGACCAAGTCAACTCATTTCATTCATTAGATCTCACCGTTCTACTTCGAATTTAGCTGAGATTTATATGAGAGAGATTGTTCATCTTCATGGTTTTTTGGTCAGTATTGTTTGTGATAGGGACCCCATCTTTACCAGTCAGTTTTGAAAAGCTTTTCAGGAATATTAGGTACTCGTCAGAATCTAACCACCGCTTACCATCCGCAGACCGATGGTCAAATGAAAGAGTGAACCAGGCTTTGGAAGTCTTCTTTGTGCCTGTGTCCTTGATTATAGAGGATCTTGGAAAGATCATCTCCATCTCATTGAATTCACTTATAACAATAGTTATCAGGTATAGTCTCGAATATCTATTTAAGGTTGCCTTAAACATTTATCTATCTTATTCCATCTTTTGAATTCTAGCAAGTATAGAAATGTCTCGATTTGCTGCTCTTTATGGACGTCCTTGCAAATCTCCATCTTGCTGGATTGAATCCTATAATCGTTTGGTTCTTGGTCCGGATATGATTCGAGAAGCATCTAAGATGGTTGAGGAGATTAGGAGAAAGATGAGGATTACTCAGGATAGACAGAAGAAGTATGTTGATAGGCGTAGGAGGTGTCTGGAGTTTTCTATTTGTGTTCACGTTTTCCTTAAGGTCTCTCCATTAAGAAATGTGATTCGATTTGGTCGGAGAGGAAGCTCACTCCTAGATTTATTGGTCCTTTTCGCATCTTAGAGAGAATTGGTTCCTTAGCTTATCGCTTGGATTTGCCTCAGAAACTTTCTGGAGTGCATAATGTGTCCCATGTTTCGCATCTTGTTCAATATCTTCATGATCCATCTTTGATTGCCCAGCCTTCTGCCCTCGAGAGTTTGGATATTAAGCCAAATCTTACTGTCGAGAGGAAGCCACTTCGTATTATCGATAGAGGTACGAAGCAACTTCAAAGAAAATCTATCAACCAAGTCAAAGTGCAATGGAGCACTGATGATCGGGATTGTACTTGGGAAACGGAAGAGGGAATCCGTGCTTTGAATCCGGAATTGTTTATTCCAGGTACTATTCATTATCCTACCTTTGTCTTCTTTTTTCTGTATCTCGTTCATTTTCGAGGACGAAATGTTTTGAGTGGGGAAGAGTGTAAAAACCCGCTAAATTTGAGCATATTTTAAATGACAAATCATTTGAAATTTTTAATATAATTATTTTAAATCGATAAATTTGGAAATTTAATGTACAATTTTGAGTTTTGATGTGAAATGTTCTTCCAAATTTAATAAAATAAAGATTTTTCTCGAAATGCAAATTTTGGTCAACTTGGGTTAATGTTTGACTTTCTATGAAAATTTAAAATTTGAATTTTTAGCTTTTACTTTTTTTATGAAGATGAATTTAAATTCTAACATTTTCCCAGTTTTCATTTTGTTAAAATTTGATTTCTACTTCTCAAATCTTGCAACTTTTGGCATATACACGTAGTTATTTTCTCTATAACTTCTATCTTATTTACATGTTGATTTGTTTGGGCTTGTACAAATGGGCTAGAAACTTCTTTAGTAGATGAGAAGCCACCTGTTGATGAGCCTATATAATATCCTAGGGTTTTAGTTTGTCACTTCATCCTTCATTTGTGCATCCACACAAAAATGTAAGTCTCCTTCTCCTTCGTTTTCCTTCTCAAAACCATAGACCTTTTTCCTTTTTTCCTCTATAATTTTTCCTCTACCTCCAACCATGAACCCTAGCCAAAACCACTTCTCCTCTTTCCTTTTTCCCTTCTTCTTCTTCACAATTTTCAGCCTCTACCTCCTCTCCTTCAACCAAAACACCATGGCCGAACTTCCTCAACCCCTTCCCCTAGCCTAGCCTTGGTCGTGACCACCTCCTCCATCACCTAATCCCTAGGTCGAGCCCTCCACAATCTAAACCCTATCCCTTGGCCAAACCCCCTTCACCAAAACCCTAGCCTAACCTAGTCAAAACCCTATAGTCGAACCCTAGCCTAGCCCAAACCCTATGGCCAAACCCAAACCCAAACAAAACTAGCCTATGACCGAGCCTATGCACCCCTAGTCAAGCCCTCTTCAAATGTTTACAATTATATAATTTTTCTATTTTATTTTTTTATGTGAATTATTTGTTTATGCATGGAATTTATTTATTTTTCAAAGTGTCAGATTTGGATTCTCCTCTCATTCATGCTTGTCCATAATTTGTCGATTGTTGTGTTGCACTTTGAATCACCTTTCTAGCCAAAGAAAGGTGAATATTCTTGACAACATACTTATAATTTTGGTGAATTGATAAAAATTGAATTGTGAGGATTTGTATATACCATGTTATTTCATATGTTTATATCATGTTATTTCATATGTTTATATCATGTCATTTATATGATTTTATTATGTTATTTCATATCATATTATAATTGTTTTGATCATATCCATGATATGTTGAATATTGTTATGTCATTTAATATTCTCACACTGCAAGTTCCTTCATTATGGGTTGAAATGATACATACCCGAACGATTTTTAGATTAAGGAAAATTGTTATGGGCTGAAATGATAGGCCCGAGCAATTTTATTTAACTTGCGATTGCAGGCTTGAAATGATATAAAACCCATAAAATTATTAAATTATGGATTAAAATGATATATGTCCGTATTTACTTGACCCTAGGGTAGAAAATTTTATACAGACTCCATGGTTGATTTAAAATTATTTTTCTAAAAATTATTAAGTATTTTGGATTTTTATACATGAATCTAAACTAAAATTTAAATTAATGGTTTTTGTAAATTTGTTTATACGGGTTAAGATTATATAAGAAATAAAGAGTTGAAAATGTAAAATTTGGAATATAAATTACAACCTGAAGGTTAATTGAAATTCAATAATCCGTTTTGACTTAATAATGGTATTTTATTCTAACCTATAAATTGTAAATTTTAGTTCATGTAATAGTGATTAAAATGATAAATGTTTTGTAGAAAAAATTGAAGTTAAAACGTACATTTGACATGTAAGTCTTCACCAAGGTAAATGGAATAACTTGGGTAATAAAAGAAAAAAATGTTATTTGCTGAAAGAAATAAAGTGTAAGTTAAAATACTTTTAACTTAGCGTAAGGATTTCAGCATGGAAATTTGGTATTTTAGAAACAAAGTTATTTAACTAAAAATATGGTTTTTTTAATGACCAAATATCTAAATTTGAGTAATATAATAGGAATTATAGAACGACCATGATAAAAACTGTAAATATATATATACTATTTGATTACATAAACTATGGTAGTAGGGAGTATTACAGTAATGATCCAAAACTACTGTGATTTCTTATGGTAATAATTCAAAACTACTGCGATTTCCTACTATATCAATTCTGCACTGCTACGATTTCCTTACTGTAATAATTCTACACTGCTGCGGATTCTTATAGTAATAGTTCTACACTGCTGTGAATTCTTATAGCAGCACTTCTGCACTGCTGCAAATTCCTACTGTAACCGATCTGCATTGTTGTGAATCCTTACAGCAGCACTTTTGTTCTGCTGTGTTTTCTTAAAGGTGACATTTTCAGAATGCTACAATTTTCTAAAGGGTATATGTTATGATTAAAGGTTACATTTTTAAAGTGTTATGACCTCTAAACTTTTATGTTTCAAGGGGTTATAATTAAATGAATTTGGAAGTGTTACGACTTTTGAAAAATGAATATTATTTTAAAAGAATAATGATATGGAATTTATATGGTTTTGAAAGGAATATGTTTTATTTGCAATATAAACCATTTGAAAATTTATATAACCACGGGTTATAATAACGATTGGGGGGTAAAGAGACCGGGATCAGATATGGGCATACTCTTTATCAATACCAAAAACCGCTTAGACAACTGTGTACGCAGTGGAAATCCAAAAATGAAGTAGGATGGTGGCGACGATCCTAAAGGTATATGTACATGGACCCGACTCCCGTGAGTTGGCATAAGGTGGCTAAAACAAGAGCGATTCTCGGGCCAAGTGAGGTAGCACCTTCGATCGGATACTCTTCATCATTAGCTATTCTATTACTTTGTGATTGATTTGGTGCGCACCTTTTTTTCAGGAGTGTGGATCGAGTAGGGCGATAGTTGCAGCTATGCGTTACCAACAATCCAGATGCATAACCGGTATATCTACTTTGGCATTGCCTAGTTGTGTCGTGTCACCTACACTAGAGCGCCTTCTGCGAGTCTGTTTTGTACCATACCTATGGAGTGCCCTCTGACGACACCCAGTACATGTGGGATTACGGTACTGTATAGACTATAGGAATACATAAAATGTGTTAAGGGGGATATGGGTAACGCCTTAATGCTATTTTAATAGTTTACTTTATTTTAGACATTATTATAATAGCGTATATTACTACATAGTAGATAGTTTAACGGATCCTTAAAGGATGGACGATCCCAGGCATCCTTTAAGTTACTGATGCATTTCTTTTGCAGTTCACTTGAGTTGATTTACATATTATAAGTATATATGTCCTGACTTGAGTGTTTTGTGTTTCGCTGTACGCTTGGGTCAGCCTGAGTTTCACAGCTTTGGTTTCATCCTCTTTTGTAGCTAGAGATCCACCGGAGATTTAGCAGTCTACTTGATATTTTATTCCATTATTTCCACTTAGCTTTTTCTTTTGTAGTAAAGGACTTATGAATCTAAATTTCCAAGTGTATTTGTTTCCAGACTTGGTACTATGTATTAGTTTTGAGACTCTGTATCCAGGAGCTTCATGAACTCCTCTGTTTATTTTATTCTGCTGCGAAGATATTCTGATATTCTTTGTCTGCGATTCTATGATTGATTTTATTTTCCCCAAATTTTATTAACAATCTATTGTTTTGAATTATTAAAGTCCGACATGCGTGGTTTTATTGTTGATTTGAATGGTCCAAAATGGCAATATGTTACAGTTGGTATAAGAGAAAGGGTATCAACTGTGTTTGGACTACGTCTTACCATATTCACTCCGACCAAGGCTTGATAAATATTGCATAAGAAAAGACTACAAACATACCCCTTTTGGGCGCTCAAGCCCATGTAGTACCGTTTTCTACTCTTCCTCTGCATCCAAATAATAGTTAGCATATAATAACCATAATATCCATACAATCAATGCAGGAAGAAAACATCACTCCTACTATACCATAACTATTAACCATCGTAAATATAGGGTAAAAATAGCAATAGCACACTTAGCCATTAAACATCACACACATTCAACAACACTCAATATCAATCTTAAACATCAAATAAACTAATCACAACATATATACTTAGATATATACTAATTATCCACTATTAATAATACACCATCAATGTAAGTATAAGTCGATCAAATGTGTACTAACCCAATATATTAATAACACAAACGCCAAATTGCCAATGTCTACCAACCCACTATATTAGTAACAAAACACCAAATCACCAAATGTTTTCTAATCCACTATATTAGTAACATAACACCAAATCACCAAATATGTACTAAACCACTATATTAGCAATAGAAACATCAACACCATAAAACCATAGTTAAGCGCACATAACATAGTGATAGTGCAAAATATCGCACATACATCCAAATGGGATTTCATCGTCATAAAACAACATATTTGATAATTCTAATAAATAATTACTCATATATTACATCCATCCAAAACATCATATTTGCAAACATTGTTTTCCCTAAAGAATAAAATCATTTTATTATTGTTTATTAAAGAGGCACCTTTATTTATCTCAAAATAATAATAATTATCCCAAAATGATAATATAGTTCAAAATCCTTTATTATACTTGTATTACTTCACATCCACTAGAAATGTAGTATTATCCATAAAAAGTAGTAATTTACATCAAATTACTTTTTAAAACAATAATATTATCATTTTATGTCAAAATAATAATATTTATTAAATCTCCTTAATATTTTTCAAAACTAATTTATTCTAACTTGTTTAAAAAATTTACTTTTAGAACCCAAGCTCCATTTTATTTATATTCTCCTCAAAGTGGTAATAATTTAACCAAAAACAATTTTGAAAAACATTTCTTAACTATCATTATTACAATTCAAAAACTATCGTTTTATTTTATTGTTTAAACCATGATGATGATAATAATAGCACCCTATAAAACCGCAAAATCAGTTATATTATTATTTACTTAAAGCAATAAAATTCTTACAAAAATCATATTATTGTTTGTAAAATCTCACTTTATTTCGTAAATAATAAAAAAATCTCTCAAAACTTAATCTAAAATAGCTTTTTGTTATTATTTACAAATTTCTTTTGAAATTCATAAATAATACCCTTATGAAATTCCTTACTTTAATCCTAATTTAATTTATTAAATCGATGTTATTTACATAAAATATATAAACAACCTTATATATCATTTTTTTATCTAATTTTCACGTTTTTAATCAAATTCTTCCATTTTATTTCAATTACTTACATTCAAATTTTTGAACCCACAATTGATTCAGTTAAACACCTAATAATACAGACTACTCATTTTGTCGAAGCGGTAGGAATCCAATTCATTAACCTAGCCTGAGTGAATAATGACTTCCATCCGTATCCTCGGCAGCTGCCATTGGTTCATACTATTCACTGGGCAAAAATGCAGAATCATAGGCTAGGCGCCTAATATACCAAGTCCCAAACTATTGTACGTGATTTTTATGTCAAATTTGCACTAGGTTTATTCTATCTCCTAGTTAGATTGGTTTTTCGTGAAATTCCGCAGAAGCAAAAAACACGAAGTAATTGCAATTTCATTGCAATTGATTCCACTCAACAATCAATAATAAACAATCAACAAGGCACTACATATGCAAAATATTCACAATACTCAAAAGTCTTCAATATAACAGAAGATATATTAGTAATTATAAAGTTTCTGTCAATGGATATGAATTTAAAATTTTATACCTTAATTAATTAAAATACATAAGACAAGCACCTTTGTCCAAGTGGTTAATTGATCGGCTTTGGTGCAGGATGTCACAAGTTCGAAACTTGTTTTCGAACGTTTATTTGACATGGGATATGTTGTCCCATTGATTTGTTGTATATAAAGTACCAGTTCAAAAAAAAATACATAAACAAGCTATACTAACTTGCTTTTGCAAACAACCTCGAATTTAGCAAGACCAGTGCAAAATTGTCTAAAATTCCGCCATGAGCCCAATGGATGAAACTACATGTGAATTAGAGTTCATTTGCAAAAGTTATTAATGTTATAAGATCTCAATGGAAAAATTATAAATAAATAAAATTGTCCACATTTAAATAATAATAAAAATAAAAATTATTAATGCACATTTCTCCTTCGCCCATTCTCGCATATGCACCCACCAATCCATCTTTACAACTACAGTTTCTGTAATGACCTGGTATTTTTAACCATTCGCGTCCACACGTATCGGATTTGAATTGCACAAAATATCAGATTGTTAATTTATGTTTAGCAAAAATCAGCATATACAGTAAATAAATAAATCACAGAATCACAAACACGGTGTAATATAACAATAAGCAGCGGAA
The DNA here is from genome assembly GCA_030765085.1 of Allium cepa. Taxonomy (NCBI): domain Eukaryota; kingdom Viridiplantae; phylum Streptophyta; class Magnoliopsida; order Asparagales; family Amaryllidaceae; genus Allium; species Allium cepa. Next base: position 323,119,211 of record CM060940.1, on the reverse strand, counting down.
TAGACAAATAATAGAGTTAAAACAAGATACAACAGAAGTCTCGAATACAATAGTCAAATAACAAAATCTAAATACACCATTGGAATCAACTGAATGGCTGAAAGCTAAATCGATAGTTGGATCTCTAAGGGATGCTCCAAACTTCAAAAGGTGAGTCTCAAATGCTGTATCACTCAGTCTGACCCGAGCATAAAGCAAAACAAAACACACACGAGTTAGGATTAACATTCTTATATCAATAAATCCAACTCAAGTGAAATATCAACTGAAATACAAGTAACTTAAAGGATGTTTGGGATACCCATCCTCTAAGGATCCGTGAAACTATCTACTATATAGTAATATACGCTATTATAATAATGTCTATAGTGAACTAAAAAGTATTAAAATAGCGTTAAGACGTTACCCATACCCCCCTTAACATATTTCATATATTCCCATAGTCTTACAATGTCGTACGCTCCTCCGTAAACTAGAGGTTTACCCAAAGGACATCATATAGGCACGGTACAAAACAAACTCGTAGAAGGCGCGATAGGGCATGTGACATGGCACTTGATGCAATGCCATAGTAGATATACCATTTGCACTCCTAGACTGGTGGTAACGCATAGCAGCTAAAACTGCCCACCTCATAAAACACTCCCAAATCAAAGGGTGCACCCAATCACATCACAAAAGCAATAGAATGGAATCGAAGAAATGTGTCTGAATGAGGAATGGTCTCACTTGGCATGGTATAGCTCTTGTTTTAGCCCCATCAAGCTGACTCACGGGAGTCAGGGCTACGTAAATACCATATAGAATCGTCACCAAACTATCCTACTTCACTCTGGAATCTCCACAATGTACATTATTGTCAAGGTGGTTTTCGGTATTGGCAAAGAATATGACAATATCCGATTCCAGTCTCTTTAACAACCAATTGTTATTATAACACCAAGGTCAATTCAAAATAGTTTACACTTCAAAACCAAAATATATCATTTTCCATTTCAAAACCATATCAATACAATATCATTTCCATTTCAAATATACCTATTTCCAAAAATCATATAACTTTCAAGGTTATAACACTTCCAAAACCAAAACACTTGAATTATAACACTTTGGAATCATAACACTTTGGAATCATAATACTTTGGAAACCATAACTTTGAATCATAATTTCCACCATTTAAATAGTTTAGATATAAATAATAATAATAATATATAATAAAACAATTTATAAAATAGGTTTACATAAAAATGGTTTATATTAAAAATGTTTTATGTTAAATAGTTTATATTAAAATAATTTAGAAGTAAAATATAATTTAAAAATACTTTATATAATAAAGTAGTTTCCTCAAATTTCACAAATCGATTCAAATCAACTCGAATTCAAAAATTCAAATTTAATTCAATCTCAATTCTTCACTTCGATTCAATTTAGTTTCTCAATAAATCATTTCAAATTATATCGATTTCAAATACAGATTTGAACCACAAAATATACCATTTAAAATTTAAATATATTTCAAAGCTTAAATATTCAAACATTTCAAAACTAGATTTGATAATTTTATATATATCAAAATTTAACTTCGTTATTATTTAGTTTTGAAATGTTTACTTAAATAATCCAATATCATTTAAATAAAACCCCAAATTACAAATAAACTAAATATTTTCTTCAATTTATCTAAACTTGAAATATCCATTTAATTACCTTAAAACAAAAATTAAGTTATGAAATCATATACTTTAAAATCTCAATTTCAATAAGTTTCAAAATGATTTAATTAAATAAAATTCTTAATTAAATACAGTTTCGAATAAATTCAAATTTATTTCCCCAACCTTATTTATAAAAATCATTATAAATATATCTTGAATTATAATTTCATAAATAACTTATAGCCTTTAAATTTTCAAACATATAAATTTAAAAATCAAAATTTTAAACCTTTATAAAATAACATATACATATAATATCTTAAAATCAATATTTATGAAAACCAAAATATTCATTTCCAAACCTTGGAAATTATTTTTAAAATATCTATATATAGACCAACGGTGTCTGTATATAATTTCCTATCCTATGGTCAAGTAGTACAGATATTTATCATTTTAATCCGCAATTTAAATTATATATGGGTATATATCATTTCAATCTGTAATCCCAAATTCAATTTCAGTGAAAATCGCTTGGGTTTATCATTTCAACCCATAACGATTTTCTCCTATTTTATAGATCGTTCGAGTATGTATCATTTCAACCCGTAGGGAATTATATAGTAATAGGGAACTTGCAGAGTGATCACAAATATGAGAATAATATAACAGACATATATCATCCATATAAATAACAGGTAACGGTGTCAGATGTCGCAGGTGAACAGAAGCAGATAATAGCATATAAATAGCAATGTAAATAACTAACAGCAGCATATTTCAATTTTCGTTTCAATTGAAATCAAATTTAATAAATATAGGAACGTTAATCATGAGTGATTTCTCACCTTTCGAAGCTAGAGAGATTTGACACCGAATGAGTTACGAATCCAAGCACGAATTTCAAAGCAAATCAAGATTGGCACGAATTTGACGATCAAAGTTGATAAAGAGGAATCGATGAACCAAACTAAATCAGTTTGATATAACAGAACAGAATGTGTATTATATTATTATTAATATTTTATTAAAGTCAATATTTAATCTAAATCATTATTAATAAAATAAATATAAATATATAAATATTGTTTCAAATCCTTTCATTTTAAACACATTTTATATTTAAACCTTAATTTATCTATAAACACCAAACTCTTGTATATTTATATATATAGGCAAATCTATGGACTAACATATATACTTACATACATACTATAAATAAAATAAAAATATTTACATATATGGACTCAAACAGATTTCATAAACTGCTATGAACTTATATATACAACACTCAAACAAGTTAAAATTATACTTCACGTCTGTTATTGTTTTCATGACAAATATTAAAATAATATATATCGAAATAAGCATTTACGAGTATACAATATACAGATTATATATACATGTAATTGCCTAGTAAGTTTAGTCAAAATACAAAAAGTGACAGGTTTTTAAGCTACAGAAGGCATATAGACCATATATACATTATATTTTATAACAATATATATATATATATATATATATATATATATATATATATATCATAAAAGTCAATGCAACATACTTCATTAACTATATTTATACGTATAATTCAAGTCAATTATATAAACTGTCACAATGTATAACTAATATAACTACAATTTTTTTTCTTTTAAAATCCAAGCATGTATATATGAATTTAGTTTATATATATGTAAGCAAGAAAAATTTATACATACAAACTTTATTAACCCTTTCGAAATTTTAACATAGATTCAAACATACTTGTTATAACATATAACTTGTATATCATCTCGACAGAACCAGTTTATATATTTATATAAACTTTCATATGTGAACAACAGTTATATCACTTACAAAATTTTATATAAATGGCAACAGATTGTATATATGTACATAACTCGAAAAAATCTATATAACTTATGTATACTTATATACAACTTATAGATCAAATATAAATATATATGAGCATATACATATAACTTATATATAACATACATTATAACTATATATTATACTGCTTTATATGCTATAACAAATAGCTTAAACCAGTAAACGACATAAAATGTAATATTATTTTTAAAGAAAACAACAATATATATACACACAGAATATATGCATGTGTATAACTACACACACACACACACACACACACACAGATATATATATATATATAAATATATTTGACACAACTGATATATATACACTTTCCAAAAATGTTAATATAAACGGGAATATAACAATATATATATTATAATAACTAATATATATTCAACAACATGCGAAACCACTTTTATAACAATATATATAACAGTCACATTATTATATACTATAATTATCAAAACAGATCAAGACATATCACATTATAAGACCAAACACGTATGTATATTAAATAAATATAACCTTTACTGTAATAAAACATACCACAGGAAAAACTACACTGGACAGAGCAAGGCAATGCACGGCGAGCACAGGCGGGAGGTTAGCGATAAAAGGAGGCAACGGTGGTTCCTAGCTTGAGTTAGAGGGTGGTTCGACGTAGTCTGTAACGATCCTGATTTTTAGTCAAATTTAAATTGATAATTTATATAAATTTTTAGATTAAATTATGGATTAAATTTGAATTTGTCAAATTTAATAAGATATATACTTGTTTATTTATGTAAATAAATTTGAAATTTGAAATTTGAACTTGAATACTCAGAAATAAATTGGATTTAAAATTTTATTTTTAAGTTAATAAGAATTTGTTTCCTAATTATATTAAATATGCATTTTGATTTGAAAATGGTATTTTGAATTTGATATAATAAAATTTTCAAAGGCAAATTAAGATTTAAATTCTAATATATTTATTCATGTATAATTAAATTTTAAAACCATTAACTTTAAAAGATTTTATTAATGATTAATAAAGAAAATGTATTTGTTTAAATAGGAAATATAATATAAAGTTATATTTAAAATATTATTTAAAATGTTTAAAATATAAACATAAGTGCTTAATTCAAACAAGGGTTTAAAAACATAAAACATGATTTATAAATAAGAATGAAGTAGGGGTTAAAATACAATTTGTAATTAATTAAAATTAAGGGTTTGGACACAAATTAATCCTATATGTACAATCGTAATCCATGAAACAAGAAAATTTACAAGTGTAATAGTTTTGTTAACATAATTTAACAAGTGTCATGCTTGTTTTTATTTTTGAGGAAATTAAATAAAAATATGAAACAAGAATATATAAACACAACATATCCCTTTTTCTCACATCTTTGTGAAAATTCAAAGCAAAGCAAAAATCTGAAAACAAAGCAAACCAGATTAAAAAAAATTAAATCAAAACATAGATCTGATCATCTCAGATCAAACAGTCAAGCAAAATTTCAAAGCAATCAAAACATGGAAAACAGGATGAAAAGCAGAAAAAAATCTGGAAACCCAAAGCAAAGGTAGGAATGAAAGTCAAAAGCAATTAAATGCTTCAAGCAATAGAGTTGGAATCAAAAGCAATCATCTTCAGATTCAAAGATTAATAATGAAATGCAGATTTAATCAATAACATATCTTTTTCCCAATTTCAAATTCCAGCTTCTCTGCTTTTCAAAATAGATAGGTGAGCAAACTAACTTCTAAACACCTCAAATCTGTTTAAATCTTGGTTTGCATATGATAAGTCTTTGATGTAAGTTGTGAAATGTTCTTGCATGCTTGTATATATATATGGATGACTGTGTGCATGATTGTGTACAAGCAACATGCCTCTGTTTCAGGCTTTAAAACCTATTTGAAAATTTAAATTATCCCAACAAAAAACATTTTAGGCTTTGATTGCTGAATGAATAATGTCCATATGAGTATAACATTATTTATAAAAATATAAATAAGTATAATTAACAAATAGGTTACTGGAAAATAAAATTTATAGTAATGATCTTTTAATGATAAAAAATCAAATGATCTAATTCGTTGTTTTGATCATGCAATCTGATTAGTGCTTGTAAATATTGAATTTTAACAATAAAATTGTGTTTTTTAGTTTTGAATTGAAGTAGTATTGTGGTTTTGAACGGAAAACACAAAATGGTCAAATTTCAGCGATTAACATCGAACTGGATGTCGTGATCAATGTTGAAGGAGGCTGATGTGTTGGTGGTTGTCAGAAAAATGGTGAGTGATTTTATAATACGACGTGGTGGTGTAGCGACGATAAACTAGGGTTTAAATGTTAGTTTTGGTCGGGATGGTGGTCATAGTAACTGCATCAATGTGGGCGAATTTGAAGCGATCGCATATGGGGGGATCAGAGTATGGAGGCGTGAGGCATCTGTCGGCTGGTTAGCGTGGGTTCTGATTGACGAGTTCGTCGGAGCGAGGCCATTTTAGGTTGATGGGTTTGGTTCCAAGAAAAATCGATTCGCTTGATTTTAAATTCGGGAAGAGATCGCTGATTTGGGTGGTCAAATTGGTTGTCGTGGCCATAGGCAACTCGCCGTGGGTCGCAACGTCGATCGAAACCGATCGGAGCTCATGTACACGTACACGAGTATCATCGGTGTCAGGCGATTATTGAAGCTAGGGGAAGATGAGGTTGGCTCAGGGTCAGGCTCGTGAAAGATGGTGAGTGTCTCGAAGCAAAAGAAGAAAGCGAGATACTCGAGATTTGGCTCGGGAAAATTAGGGTATGGTTGGTGTTTTACTCGAGCATTTTAAGTTTGAACCTGGGTTTATATTAAAATTTATTAATCAGCTTTTAAGTTAAAAAGAAAAGCATTGTCAAGTTTTGAGGTTATTAGAGTAACTAAATTTTAAAGGGAACATTTCCAGGTTTCAAAATAAGTATTAATAAGTTTAAAGCAAGTTTCAAAGTTTCTAAAATATTTTTAAATTATTTGTTTAAATCTAATTATATAATAAGTAAATTTCTAAATGTTTTTCAAGGGTGATTTAATGATTAATTACTTAATGCATTGAGGAATATTTAATTAAATGGTAATTAATTAGGGTAATTGAGGATAATTAATTAAAGAATAATGAAATAATTAAAGGTTAATTATTTAATGATTAAAGATTGTTTGATTTATTAATTAAGATTAATTAACAAAAGTAATTAAAGATAATTAATTACTTAAAGATAGTTACTTAATTAAGTAACTAATTAATGATTAAAAGTAGATAAATCAAGTGATTAAAATTAATCTGAGATTTATTAATATGAGTGATTATGGATAATCACTTATTATAATTAATTAAGGACAATTAGTTCAATTGTAACTAATTAAGAGTTAATTAATTAGTGTGATTTATAAAGGATAATTAAATAATTAAGGGTTAATTAATAAATGATTCAAGGATAATTAATTATATGGTTTGTAATTGATTAATGTTTACTAACCAGGATTATTAATTTATTAATCTGGTTTAAGTTAAGTTACAATCAGGATTGGATAATTGATTCATAAAGGAATTAATTTAATTGGAAATTCAATTGAATTAGTTAAGGATTAAATAATTAATTAATCCTGCTTATAAATGATTATTGAATGCTGGATTGCTTATGAAGGTTTATATTGTATGGAATGCCTTGAATTGATTTTTTTCTCTAGACTGTAATATTTTGTAATGTGAATTGGGCTGTGTAATTTATTCATTTATCTATGATACGTTTAAATATTATCTGCGAATCTGTTAATGAAAGGATAAGCGTTATAGATTATACCGCTTATCAAATGTTGCTGTGTTGAATCTGTGATGATTAATGATATTGCACTATTGTGTAAAACCCCTGGACAACACCTTACATGCACAAATATGGATTGCACAAGGAAATCGGTTAATTCATAGATTTTTAAAATAGTTTTAAAGTTGAATTTTGAATTCAAATGGTTTTGGAAATGGAATTGGGTTAAAATATGAAAAGCTTTTCGAAAGGAATTTTAAAGATAAAAGTTATTTGAATAACTTGATAAAGTTTTGAAATTTAAATAATTTGGTTTGATTCTGAATTCAAGAATTGAAATTGAATTCTATATTTGGAAATTATGATTTAAAAAGGTTATGCAAGTTATAAATGTGTTTATATGAGTTTTTAAATCATTTTAAAAGTATTGTTTTGGGAATTTGAATTTAAACCAAGTTTTATACTTGAGGGGCTTTAACTCGTGCAAATGTAATCGGAATTTTCGAAACGAAAACTATTCGTTTTCAAATAATAATAACTTTCATATAATGAAAGGATTTTCAATTTGTGTTGAAAGATTTCAAGTTTGAAATGGAATTGTAATAGTTTTGAAAGTTATGAATAAATCTTTGGAAATGGTTTTGAAGGCTATGAATTAAGTCTTTGATTTAATGATTGGTTGAGTTAATCCAATTTGAAATGGAAATTGTTTTGAAAGTTGTGAATGAATCTTTGTGAAAGATTGGTTAACTTTGTGAAGTGAATCTTTTTGTTTAAAAGATTTGTAAATGGTAATTTGTTTAAAACATTTGAAGAAAGGTTTTGGGATTTAAGTTGTGACTTAACTAAGATCCAAATATCCATATGTTTTTAAATATTGCGCTCATTACTCGGTTAAGCCGGGAGAAGACTTTGTGTCATATAACCCATTCCGAATAATGATACGACGATATGGATCGCATTTGCTACAAGTTTAGCATGATAGGTGGTTCTTGCTTTGCGTTTGGTGGCGAATGGGAGACTCTTACCCCTACATGACCCCGGGTAGGGGTTGGCTTACCAGTTAGGGGGTCGAGAGGCCGATCATAAAAGCAACTGCGAGGTACCAGTGTCTGTCATGGCGGGGCTGGGATGGTTGAAAAGCCTACCAGTCGAGAGTCGCCGCTATCGATGGCTGAAAAGCCTAGACCGTCACATTTCGTATCAGAGCTAAAGGTTGAACTTTAGCTTTTGGAGTATAACACATTTGGTAACTCATTAGAGATAGGATGAAGTATACCCTAGAATGAGTATCCCTAAGATATCCGTCTGTATGCCTCAGTAAATTCTCTTACTATCCACTGATAGTGAGTATGAGTGCAAGAAGAGGACGAGATAGAGGATAAGGGAGTACGACTACAAATGGTCAATACCCTGTAACAACAACGGAAACAACTTTTCTATCGATCTCCTTTGATCCAGTTTCAATTCTTTGATGGCATCGTGGTAGCTACAAGGAGAAGCGTCGGTGTTGTGCTGGCGCTGCGAATCGTGTAGATAAGATCTTAAGTCGTATTCTCTTCATCGATTTGCTATCAGCTTTTCATTTTTAACTTTAATGAATTTGAAATTTTAAATTAAAATAAATTGGTAAACAAAAATATAAAGCTGAATTGGGTTGCATCGATTTCGATTAAAGCCAAATTTGAAATTCTATTGCAATCCCTTGTGTGGATCAAAGTCCGAAGAGCGACAAGTTGATGTATACTTTGGGGCATTCTGACCTGAGTTTGAAATTCATAACTAGTGTTTGAAAATTATGGAAGATTAAATCAATTTATCTATTGTATGGGTCTCGATATATTCTACGAACGGTTAGTTATTCCTTCAAACTAACCAGTGCCCTACTTATTTCGTGGATTTGGTGACCCGAGTATCTTGTGAAATGTGGAATGAGTTTGTTCTCATATCTATTGTTGATGTCCTGATTTGGTAAGCCAAATGCAGAATAAATATTCAGTTTGATCTAGTGAACCATTCCTCTATGTGTTCATCAATTCTTTGTTGTCTCCATGTCTAGCAAATTTCGAGGACGAAATTTCCTTAAAGGGGAATCTGTAACGATCTCGATTTTTGAGTCAAATTAAATGGATAATTTATATAAATTTTTGGATTAAACTATAGATTAAATTTGAATTTTTCAAATTTAATAAGATATATACTTGTTTATTTATACAAATAAATTTGAAATTTGAAATTTGAATTTCAATACTCAAAAATAAATATACTGGAAATAAATTGGATTTAAAATTTTATTTTTAAGTTATTAAGAATTTGTTTCCTAATTATATTAAATATGCATTTTGATTTGAAAATCGTGTTTTGAATTTGAAATGATAAGTTTTTCAAAGGCTAATTAAGAATTAAATTCTAATATATTTATTCATGTATAATTAAATTTTAAAACCATTTTCTTTAAAAGATTTTATTAATGATTAATAAAGAAAATGTATTTATTTAAATAAATATAATATAAAGTTATATTTAAAATATTAGTTAAAATGTTTAAAATATAAACATAAGTACTTAATTGAAACAAGGGTTTAAAAACATAAAACATGATTTACAAATAAGAATAAAGTAGGGGTTAAAATATAATTTGTAAATTAATTAAAAATAAGGGTTTAGACACAAATTAATCCTATATGTACATTTGTAATCCATGAAAGAAGAAAATTTACAAGTGTAACAGTTTTGTTAATATAATTTAACAAGTGTCATGCTTGTTTTTATTTTTGAGGAAATTAAATAAAAATATGAAACAAAAATATATAAACACAACATCTCCCTTTTTCTCACTTCTTTGTGAAAATTCAAAGCAAAGCAAAAATTTGAAAACAAAGCAAATCGGTTAAAAAATTAAATCAAAATATAGACCCGATCATCTCAGATCAAACAGTCAAGTAAAATTTCAAAGCAATCAAAACCTGGAAAATAGGATGACAAACAGAAGAAAAAAAATCTGGAAACCCAAAGCAAAGGTAGGAATGAAAGTCAAAAGCAATTAAAAGCTTCAAGCAATAGAATTGGAATCAAAAGAAATCAGCTTCAGATTCAAAGATTAATAATCAAAGGCAGATTTAATCAATAGCAGATCTTCTTCCCAATTTCAAATTCCAGCTTCTCTGCTTTTCAAAACAGACAGGTGAGCAAACTAACTTCTAAACACCTCAAATCTGTTTAAATCTTGGTTTGCAAGTGATAAGTCTTTGATGTAGTTGTGAAATGTGCTTGCATACTTGTATATATGTATGGATGACTATGTGCATGATTGTGTACAGGCAACATGCCTCTGTTCCAAGTTTTAAAACCTATTTTAAATTTTAAATTATCCCCACACAAAACATTTTAGGCTTTGATTGCTGAATGAATAATGCTCATATGAGTATAATATTATTTATAAAAATATAATAAGTATAATTAACAAATAGGTTATTGGAAATTAAATTTTTACGGTAATGATCTTTTAAGATAAAAAATCAAATGATTTAATTCCTTATTTTGATCATGCAATCTGATTAGTGTTCGTAAATGTTGAATTTTAATAATAAAATTGTGATTTTTAGTTTTGAATTGAAGTAGGATTGTGGTTTTGAATGGAAAACAAAAAATGGTCAAATTTCGGTGATTAGCATCGAACTGAACGTCGTGATCAATGTAGAAGGAGGCTGATGTGTTGGTGGTTGTCCGAAAAATGGTGAGTGATTTTATAATACGGCGTGGTGGTGTAACGATGAAAAATTAGGGTTTAAATGTCAATTTTGGTCGAGATGGTAGTCGTAGTAACTGCATCAACGTGGGCGAGTTTGAGGCGATCGCATATGGGCGGATTGGAGTATGGAGGCGTGAGGCATCTGTAGGCTGGTCAGCGTGGGTTCCAATTAACGAGTTAGTCGGAGCGAGGCCATTTAGGTTAATGGGTTGGGTTCCAAGAAAAATCGATTCGCTCGATTTTAAATTCGGGAAGAGATCGCTTATTTGGGTGGTCAGATTGGTTGCCGTGCTCATAGGTAACTCGCTGTGGGTCGCAACGTCGATCGAAACCGATCGGAGCTCATGTACACGTACACGAGTATCATCGGTGTTAGGCGATTGTTGAAGCTTGGGGAAGATGAGGTTGGCTCGGGGTCAGGCTCGTGAAAGATGGTGGGTGTCTCGAAGCAAAGGAAGAAAGCAAGATATTCGAGATTTGGCTGGGGAAAATTAGGGTATGGTTGGGTTTTTAGTCGAGCATTTTAAGTTTGAACCTAGGTTAAAATTTAATTAATCAGTTTTTAAGTTAAAAACAAAAGCATTATCAAGTTTTAAGGTTATTAAAGTAAATAAATTTTAAAGGGAACATTTCCAAGTTTCAAAGTAAGTATTAATAAGTTTAAAGCAAGTTTTCAAAGTTTCTAAAATATCTTGAAATTATTTGTTTAAATCTAATTATATAATAAGTAATTTCTAAATGTTTTTCAAGGGTGATTTAAAATTTAATTACTTAATGCATTGAGGAATGATTAATTAAATGGTAATTAATTAAGGTAATTAAGGGTAATTAATTAAAGAATAATTAAATAATTAAAGGTTAATTTTTTAATGATTAAAGATTGATAGATTTATTAATTAAGATTAATTAACGAAAGTAATTAAAGATAATTAATTACTTAAAGATAGCTACTTAATTAAGTAATTAATTATGATTAAAAGTTGATAAATCAAGTGATTAAAATTAATCAGAGATTTATTAATATAAGTGATTATGGATAATCACTTATTGTAATTAATTAAGGATAATTAATTCAATGGTAATTAATTAAGAGTTAATTAATTAGTGCGATTTCTTACGGATAATTAAATAATAATGGTTAATTAATAAATGATTCAAGGATAATTAATTATATGGTTTGTAATTAATTAATGTTAACTAACAAGGATTATTAATTTATTAATCTGGTTTAAGTTAAGTTTTAATCAGGATTGGATAATTGATTCACAAAGGAATTAATTTAATTGAAAATTCAATTGAATTAATTAAGGATTAAATAATTAATTAATCCTTCTTATAAGTGATTATTGAATGATGGATTGCTTATGAAGGTTTGCATTGTATGAAATGCCTTGAATTGATTATTTTCTCTGGACCGTAATATTTGTAATGTGAATTGGGCTGTGTAATTTATTCGTTTATCTGTGATAATTTTAAATATTACCTGTGAATCTGTGAATGAAAGGATAAGCATTACAGATTATACTGCTTATCAAATGCTGCTGCGTTGAATCTGTGATGATTGATGATATTGCACTATTGTGTAAAACCCTGGACTATACCTTACACACACAAATATGGATTGCATGAGGAAATTGGTTAAGTCATAGATTTTTAAAATGGTTTTATAGTTGAATATTGAATTCAAATGGTTTTGGAAATGGAATTGGATTAAAATATGAAAAGCATATGGAAAGGAATTTTAAAGATAAAAGTTATTTTGAATAACTTGATAATGTTTTGAAATTTAAATAATTTGATTTGAATTTGAATTCAAGAATCGAAACTGAATTCTATATTTGGAAATTATGATTTAAAAAGGTTATGCAAGTTATAAATGTGTTTATATGGGTTTTTAAATCATTTTAAAAGTATTGTTTTGGGAATTTGAATTTAACCCAAGTTTTATACTTGAAGGGCATTAACTCGTGCAAATGTAATCAGATTTTTTCGAAAAAAAATTATTTGTATTCAAATAATAATAGATTTCTTATAAAGAAAGGATTTTCAATTTGTGTTCAAAGATTTCAAGTTTGAAATGGAATTGAAATAGTTTTGAAAGTTATGAATAAATCTTTGGAAATTGTTTTGAAGGCTATGAATTAAGTCTTTGATTTAATGATTGGATGAGTTAATCCAATTTGAAAAGGAAATTGTTTTGAAAGTTGTGAATGAATCTTTGTGAAAGATTGGTGAACTTTGTGAACTAAATCTTTTTGTTTAAAAGATTTGTAAATGGTAATTTGTTTAAAACATTTGAAGAAAGGTTTTGGGTTTTAAGTTGTGACTTAACTAAGATCCTAATATCCATATGTTTTTAAATATCGCGCTCATTATTCGGTTAAGCCGGGAGAAGACTTTGTGTCATATAACCTATTCCGAATAATGATATGACGATATGGATAGCATTTGAAGACCGGTGGTGAAGACCAGATATTTTCGAAAGCGAAAGGATAACTCATCGAATGTCTCTACACCGGCTGATCCTCGGTATAGAGATTTGATCACCCTTTATGATAGGGATTCCGGACGTGATTAGGGATTATCCGAATGTGCAAGGGAATCTTTGGGAGTGCCTTCGGTTCTGTTCGAACGCGGGACAGATTTGTATGGATGTGTGTCTGACATTACACTTTAAGATGTAAAGATGGTTTCTGTCAAATGCATTTCTGTTTGGTGGCAGAGATTTATTCTCTTAGCTTAACACCCTTCTTTGAGACGTACGAGCTCAGAGGTTATGTAGTTGATGGTTACTAGTGATACATTCCCAATTTGTTAATGTGGCATACGAAGTGCTGTTGATCAGGTTTTGATCGAAGCATGGCTTTTGCGAAAAGCGTAGCTTTGTGGAGAGACTTCGTTGAGCCTCACACCCCGGAAATGGTCGAAAGTGATATCATGGTATGGAGCCCAGATATTTACTTATGTTGACTTTGAAAGTGGTATCATGGTATGGAGCCAAAATACTTTACTTATGTGGTTGTTGGTTATTGGGGCCCCGGATAAAGCTCGGTAATGACCGGGGATGGTTTACTTCTAGGTGTTACTTCCGGGCAGGGGTAACGCGACCTTGTGTTGGTAGGGAACCGTTTTGGTTCTCGGGGCTGTCCCTCCAGAGGCGTTCCATTCGGTAAGGAAGTTCCTTAGCCTAACCATTTGTTGGAAATCCAAAGAAACAATAAACGTCCTGTACGGTTTTAGCTGTATAACCTGCCATGGAAACTTGCTATTGAACATGGTAGCTACAGTAGGCATACGACAAAATGTGGTATGCTGGCTAAGATTAATATTATACTTGCAAATGTTTTCTACTATGCACTAATAATAATATCAAAATGGTTTTAGCATATCAAGCATGTTTGACTATCATGAGGAGAAATCTCCTCCAATTGTGCGCTTGCATTGTGTGTTTGGCGGAAGGCCTTATCGTAGTTTCATTTTCTAAAAAGCATTGCGGATTTCTTTTAAACTCTTTTGTTTGCTTTTAAAGATAAACTGTTTTTGTTTGCTCATACCAGTCCCATGACTGGCCTGGAGTTTATTATTCCATTCCTAAACTCTAGGTGCCCACAATTTTCCACATGGGCAGTCTAAAGTTGGTTTTTCAGATGATCAAATAGTAGGCGTAGATTCGGTAACCTCCAATCTTTGGAAATCTTCTTCAGTCTTGTATGACTGACCTTGCTTAGTACAACTCGATTGGGAGTTCGAGCTATTTTTGGATTGGTACTTTGGAGATGGAGATTGCTGATATTGGAGTTCCTTCTTTGGAGTTCAAGTTTTTGTTATTGTTTCGCTGCTGGTATTGTGTATCTTCCGCTGTGATTTGTAGTATCATATCTCTGATATATGTTTGGTGGTTGTATCATAGTTGTATATCATTGGATATTGTATTCATTGGAGTTATTTGATATATTCATTTTTCTTCCGTTATGTGTTGTACTTAATGTGTTATAAGCTCCGACGAGTCGGATTTGAATGATTGAATCTGCGGCATTCGAATATGAGTGAAGTATGAATGTCAATTTTCGAATGCGAAAATCCGGGTCGTCACATGGTCTGACATGGTGGTCGGAAGCGGGCAGGAGTTTGACGTGATCGAGTGAGAGGAAGGGGAGGCTATGGGTAGAGGCCGAGGGGAGTGGTGGAATGACGTGGTGATTGGTTGTGGAGCTGCGTAGGTTGGGGTATGAAGGTGAGGCTTTGGTTAGTTGAGCTAAAGGGAGGAGGATGTAGTGGGAAGGTGCAAGGGAGGGTTGAGCAACTCTTCAAGAAAAAATATTTGCTTTTGAATGAAATATAGTATATTATCTTTCCAAAAGAACAAAATCAAAAGGAGAGGAGAGAAAAGGAAGAGGGGTTTTCGGCCATGAAATAGATCTGGGAAGAAGTATGCATAAGCTTGATTATTTATATATACTCTATTTATATTTGATAACGTAAGTACAGAAGAAGAAGAAGAAGGGAAAAGGCAAAGCAATACGAACCAGAAATATGTATTGGGACCAGTGGAAAAGCAAAATTCACATCTGCTGAATTCAAGCATATTAATTACAAACGGCTAATTGATGAATACGGTGGAAAGTGAATGGTCATTGCAAACCAAAAGATGTACCGGTGTGGTTAACCGTTTTACGGGTTTCGCCACATACCAGACACCAGAACACAGAATTGAATATACAGTAGAGATCAGCATGACGAGACGATCAAAATGGTATACAGATATCAGTGGTACGATCATCTTATCGAAAGCCGATAATCGGTACGAAAATGTTATCAAAACGTCTGAATTAAGGTTGACGGAGCAACAACTGTTCAAATTTGAAGAAACGAAATATGACAACTCACTTAGAATATGATTTACAAATTTATTGTATAAAAATTATTCGGGTTTAAATTTTTTTTGTTATCATCAAATATTAACTGATTTAAATTTAAATAAAATTACACAAATAAAATAAAATTCCATATTATCAATTGGAAAGTTACTATTTGCTATGTTTGAATAGATGTATTCCAAATGCCAAATTTTTATTCCCAAATCCAATTATTTATATTTTCACAAAAATTTCAGTTAATTATGCTATAAAAACTATTAAAAAAATTCGGTTGTTACACTCTCCCCCACTCAAAACTTTTCACCCTGAAAGGGAAGGATGTAGAAGAATAGAAATAACCATAAAGAAAAATTGATTGAAATACCAAATACAACAATTAATTTAAAACCATATAGACTTCATTTATTTGAAAATCGGTTTATCGCCAATTAATTGATTCCAACTCATTTTATTTAATAAATCAACTTTATTGTGTTCACATTTGATTGATTTCATTTTCATATATTTTCATTCAATTGATTTGTTTCAAATTTACTAACATTTATTGCATAATTTTCACAACAAAATTTGTTTTATTTTACTCATTTATTAAATTCATTAGATCAACCATGGCTAATTCCACTCAACATTTAACTCCAACAATTCAAAGCCATATAGATTTCAATTTTAGACTAATATCCAATAATTTGGTTCAATCCATTTTATTCAATTAATAAATAGTCATTCAATTTAAAATCGATTTTCTTTCATTTTATCAACATTTCTTTCAACAACTCATTTTTAAATTAACTCATTTATTTTATCCCTTTATCTTCGGCTAAGTTGGTTTCACAGAATTCACTTTCAAGTATTCTTAAGTCTATATTTGTTCTCTTAACTAGCATTCTCCTTTATTTATTAAATTTATTTCACTTAACATATTTTTCCACATATATTGAGTGTAATAAGCGTACTATTACCATTTATTATTCAACCCATTAATTCTCTTTTTAAATGGTCAACTCATGGTTCAATTTATTATTTACACATTCCCTTAACAAAATATCATTCTTTTGATATCCTATTGTTCATATCATAGTGTATACTATCCAATTACATTCCACTTACCTTTAAACTTTCTAGGTAAGTTATATAAATGTTTCTGAATGCAATTAAATACTATACAAATTTTCCATTTTAAATTTCAACATTTAGATCAAGCCAAATTTCAGTTTGAACTAATCTATTACTTAAGTTTCTTCTTCTTATACAATCCTTTATTGTATCCTAACATTTTAACCTTTTGAATATTTTAGGCAAGTTACATATATTAGAATGAAATTTAGTGTTATACAAATAAGTTTGTTCAAATTCATTATTTCAGATTGGTTTAATTCCATTTATCATTTTAGATATTCCAATTATTCAAACATCTCACTTTATTTCAATAATTGAAACTATTTCTTAATATAAAACTTAAGATTCAAATTTTCGGTTTCACTCCAAACTATTTTGAACTAATTATATACATATATATTATATAAATCAAATCATATTCAAGAATTTCAAATCAAATCCATTTTCTAAACAAAAGTGTAACAAAACTACTAAGTGGACTCTCCACTCTAAAACTCGAAAATGAATGTCGATGATGTGGCCGTCATCACCGAATTATATTCCAGTGATAAAAGAAAAGAGCACTGATTTTAAAACCTTTAAAATTCTTTGGAAATAAATTTTATTCGAAACTACTTTCAAATACTATATTCCAAAACTTTAAGAACCAAATTTTTTTCTTTAAAACACCGGAAATTGAATTCTCAAATTCTTAATTTCATTTCATTTCAATTTTCAAATCAAATTATAAACCATGTTTTATAAGTTCATTTATTCATTTATAACATGTGACAATTGCCAATGGTTTACAAAACAACAAATGAAATCAAATATTATCATTTCCAACAATCGATTCATTTAACTATTTTATTTTAGGAAATTATACCTTTATATATATAATATAATCATACACAAAAAAAATTCCTCTACAAATTTAAAAAAATAATATTGTGTCAGTTTGCTCTGTTCAAGTGTTTTGAAATTCTTATCGATAGAGTTAGCTTGACGAATCGATTGAAACCCAAAAATCAAACTTAACAACTCATATAACATAATATAAAAAATATTTATATAAATTACAAATGCACTCCCTCATTCGATGTTTCCAGATTGGATTTTAAACAAGGATAGAAATCCAAATTAAAGGGACCCTAATCAAAAGAATTCTAACTAGAAGATAGGCTCGAAAGGGGAATAAGATAATTAAATAGCAAAAGAGAAGGGATTGTAGACTTACATAAATCACGGACGACTTTAACCGGGTCAACCGTGACTTCACGAATAAGATGGAGGTAGAAATCTGACGCAAATCGACATTCGATTGTAAGAGATAGAATTCGGGCATAGCAGAGATAGCAGCATCTAAATCGAGGATACTGAAATCTCCGGTGATTCAATTCTTATTGTAAAGGAGTTTCACCCCTTTACAAATAATTCTAAGAGTGGCGGGACGGCCGATTCTTTATAGAAATCAACAGGAGTAGAGTTTTGGGATACTCCAGAATTAAGAAGAATACGAACAAGGAGAGACTAGAATGGATTTCAGAACAAAGGTAGGGTTCCAAAGTTTGAAAGACATCCGAATCAAAGAGGGAGAAATTCAAGCTTGAATGAAGGTGATTCCGTAATTAAATTTACTACATATGCTATGTTTTGCCTAAAACCAGAGCTCTGATACCAACTGTAACGACCTGGTATTTTCAACCATTCACATCCGCACATGTCGGATTTGAATTGCTCAAAATATTGGATTGTTAATTTATATTTGGCAAAACTCAGCACATACAGTAAATAAGTAAATCACAGAATCACAGACACAGAGTAATATAACAATAAGCAGCGGAATAGATAAATAACAGAGTTAAAACAAAACACAACAGAAGTCTCGAATACAATAGTCAAATAACAAAATCTGAATACACCACTGGAATCAACTGAATGGCTGAAAGTTGAATGGATGGTTGGATCTCCAAGCGAAGCTCCAAACTCCAAAAGGCGAGTCTCAAATGTTGTATCACTCAGTCTGACCCGAGCGTAAAGCAAAACACAAAACACTTGAGTCATGATTAACATTCTTATATCAATAAATCCAACTCAAGTAAAATATCAACTGAAATACAAGTAACTTAAAGGATGTTTGGGATACTCATCCTCTAAGGATCCGTGAAACTATCTACTATGTAGTAATATACGCTATTATAATAATGTCTATAGTCAGGTAAAAAGTATTAAAATAACGTTAAGGCGTTAACCATATCCCCCTTAACACATTTTATATATTCCCGTAGTCTATACAATGCCGTATGCTCCTCCTTAAACTGGAGGTTTACCCAGAGGACATCACATAGGTACGGTACAAAACAAACTCGTAGAAGGCGCGATAGGGCATGTGACACGGCACTCGAGGCAATGCCAGGGTAGATATACCATTTGCACTCCCGGACTGGTGGTAACACATAGCAGCTGCTACCGCCCACCTCATGACACACTCTCAAATCAAAGGATGCACCCAATCACATCACAAAAGCAATAAAATGGTATCGAAGAAATGTGTCCTATAGGAGGAATGACCTCACTTAGCCCGGTGTAGCTCCTGTTTTAGCCACATTAAGCTGACTCACGGGAGTCAGGGATACGTAAATACCATATAGAATCATCACCAAAACCATCCTACTTCATTCTGGAATCTCCACCACATACATAGTTTCCAAAGTGGTTTTCGGTATTGGCAGAGAGTATGACAATATCTGATCCTGGTCTCTTTAACAACCAATCGTTATTATAACACCATGGTCAAATCAAAATAGTTTATACTTCAAAACCAAAATATCATTTTCCATTTCAAACCATATCAATACAATATCATTTCCATTTCAAATATATCTATTTCTAAAATTCATATCACTTTCAAGGTTATAACACTTTCGAAACCAAAACACTTGAAATTATTACAATTTGGAATCATAACACTTTGAAATCATAATATTTTGGAAAACCATTACTTTGAAATCATAACTTCCACCACTTAAATAGTTTGGATATAAATAATAATGTATAATAAAATAGTTTATATAAAAATAGTTTATACTAAAAATGGTTTATATTAAATAGTTTATACTAAAATAATTTATAAAGTAAAATATAATTTAAAAATACTTTATATAATAAAGTAGTTTCCTCAAATTTCACAAACCGATTCAACTCGAATTCCAAAATTCAAATTTAATTCAATCTCTATTCTTCACTTCGATTCAATTCAGTTTCTCAATAAATCATTTCAAACTATATCGATTTCAAATACAGATTTGAACCCCAAAATAAACTATTTAAATTTTCAATATATTTCAAAGCTTAAATATTCCAACGTTTCAAAGTTAGATTTGATAATTTCATATATATCAAAATTTAACTTCCTTATTATTTAGTTTTGAAATATTTACTTAATAAATCCAATATCATTTAAATAAAACCCCAGATTACAAATAAGCTAAATATTTCCTTCAATTTATCTAAACTTGAAACATCCATTTAATTGCCTTTAAACAAAAATCAAGTTATGAAATCCTATCTTTCAAAATCTCAATTTCAATAAGTTTCAATCGATTTAATTAAATAAAATTCTTAATTAAATATAGTTTCGAATAAATTTGAATTTATCTTCCCAACCTTATTTATAAAAATCATTATAAATATACCTTGAATTATAATTTCAAAACAAACTTATAACCTATAAAATTTCAAACATATAAATTTAAAAATCTAAGTTTTAAACCCTTATAAAATAAAATATACATATAATATCTTAAAATCAATATCTATTAAAACCAAAATATTTATTTCAAAACCTTGGAAATCATTTTTAAAATATCTATATATAGTCCAATGTTGTCTATATATAATTTTCTATCCTATGGTCTAGTGATATGGATATTTATCATTTCAATCCGCAATTTAAACTATATAAGGGTATATATCATTTCAACCCACAATCCCAAATTCCATGTCAATGAAAATCGCTTGGGTTTATCATTTCAACCCATAATGATTTTCTCCTATTCTACAGATCGTTCGGCTATGTATCATTATATCCCATAGGGAATTCTATACTAACAGGGAACTTGCAGAGTGATCACAGATATGATAATAATATAACAAGCATATATCATCTATATAAATAACAGGTAATGGTGTCGGATGTCATAGGTGAACAAATACAAATAATATCATATAAATAGCAATGTAAATAACTAACAGCAGCATATTTCAATTGTCGTTTCAGTTGAAATCAAATTTAATAAATATAAGAACGTTAATCGTAAGTGATTTCTCACCTTTCGAGGCCAAGGAGATTTGACACCGAATGAGTTACGAATCCAAGCATGAATTTCAAAGCAAATCAAAATTGGCACGAATTTGACGATCAAAGTGATAAAGAGAAATCGATGAACCAAGCCAAATTAGTTTGATATAACAGAACAAAATGGATGTTATAATATTATTAATATTTTATTAAAGTCAATATTTAATTTAAACCACTATTAATAAAATAAATATAAATGTATAAAT
Organism: Allium cepa; assembly: GCA_030765085.1. Lineage (NCBI taxonomy): Eukaryota > Viridiplantae > Streptophyta > Magnoliopsida > Asparagales > Amaryllidaceae > Allium > Allium cepa. Next base: position 323,097,580 of record CM060940.1, on the reverse strand, counting down.
ATTGTTTCAAATCCTTTCATTTTAAACACATTTTATATTTAAACTTTAATTTATGTATGAACACCAAATTATTATATAAATATAGGAAAATCTATGGACTAGCATATATACTTACATATATACTATTAAAAAAATCAAAATATTTCATATTGGACTCAAACATATTTCATAAACTGCTATGAACTTATATATACAACACTCAAACAAGTTAAAATTATACTTCATGTCTTTTATTGTTTTCATGACATCAATAATTAAAAACAAATACTAAAATAATATATATATCAAAATAAGCACTGACGAGTATACAATATACAGATTATATAGACATGTAATAGCCTAGTAAGTTTAGTCAAAATACAAAAGTACAATGACAGGTTTTTAGGCTATAAAAGGCATATAGACCATATATACAATATATTTTAAAACAATATATATATATATATATATATATATATCATAAATGTCAATGCAACATACTTCATTAACTATATTTATACATATAATTCAAGTCAATTATATAAACTGTCACAATGTATAACTCATATAACTACATTTTTTTTAAATCCAGGCATGTATATATGAATTTACTTTATATATATGTAGGCAGGAAAAATTTATACATACAGAACGTACTAACCCCTTCAAAATTTTAACATTTATTCAAACATACTTGTTATAACATATAACTTGTATATCATCTCGACTGAACCAGTTTATATATTTATATAAACTTTCATATGTGAATAACAGCTATATTACTTATAAAATTTTATATAAATGGCAACAGATTATATATATGTACATAACCCAGATAAATCTATATAACTTATGTATACGTATATAAAATCTATAGATCAAATATAAATTTATATGAGCATATACATATAACTTATATATAACATACATTATATACTATAACTACATATATAATACTGCTTTATATGTTATAACAAATAGCTTAAACCACATAAACGGCATACACTATAATATTATTTTTATAGCAAACAACTACATATATATACAGAATATATGCATGTATATAACTATATATATATATATATATATATATATTTGACACAACTGACATATATACACTTTCCAAAAATGTTAATATAAACGTGAATATAACAATATATATTACAGTAACTAATATATATTCAGCAACATGCGAAACAACTTTTATAACAACATATATAACAATCACGTTATTATATATTATAGTTATCAAAACAGATCAAGACATATCATATTATAAGACCAAACAAGTATGTATGTTAAACATATATATACTGTAACAACGGCATATATAAAACATACCACAAGAAAAATTACACTGGCGAGAGCAAGGCAATGCATGGCGAGCACGGGTGGGAGGTCAGCGACAAAGGGAGGCAACGGTGGTTCCCGGCCTATTTTAGAGGGTGGTTTGGTGTGGTCTGACATGGTGGTAGGGAGCGGGCAAGAGTTTGACGTGGTTGAGTGAGAGGAAGGGGAGGTGTACGAATGGAGGCCGAGGGGAGTGGTGGAATGACGTGGTGATTGGTTGCAGAGCTGCGTCGGTTGAGGGACGAAGGTGAGGCTTCGGTTAGGTGAGGTTGAGGGTGGAGGATCTAGTGGGGAGGCACAAGGGAGGGTTGAGCAACTCTTTGAGAACAAACAATGCTTTTGAATGAAATATAGTATATTATCTTTCCAGAAGAACAAAATCAAAGAGGAGAGGAGAGAAAAGGAAGAGGGGTTTTCGACCATGAAATAGATCTGGGAAGAAGTATGCATAAGCTTGATTATTTATATATACTCTATTTATATTTGATAATGTAAGCGCAGAAGAAGAAGGGAAAAGGCAGAGCAATACGAACCAGAAATATGTATTGGGACCATTGGAAAGCAAAGTCACATCTGTTGAATTCAAACCTATTAATGACAAACTGCTAATTAATGAATACGGTGGAAAGTGAATGGTCATTGCAAACCAAAAGACGTACCGGTGTGTTTAATCGTTTTACGGGTTTTGCCACGTAAGACACCAAAACACAGAATTGAATATACCACAGAGATCAGCACGACGAGATGATCAAAACGGTATACAGATATCAATGATACGATCATCCTATCGAAAGTCGATAGTAAGTGCCAAAAATATTGTTAAAACGTCAGAATTAAGGTAGACGGAGCAATAGCAGTCCAAATTTGAAGAAACGAAATATGACGTATCACTCAGAAGATGATTTACAAATTTTGTTGTATAAAAATATTCAAGTTTGAAAAACATTTTGTTACCATCAAATATTAACTAATTCAAATTTAAAAAAAATTACACAAATAAAATAAACTTCTATATTATCAATTGAAAATTTACAATTTGCTGTGTTTAAATAGACGTATTCTGAATATCAATTTTTATTCCCAAATCCAATTATTTATATTTTCACAAAAATTTTAGATAATTACGTTATAAAAACTATTAAAATTTTCAGCGTTGTTGCAGCTTCCTATTCCTACCACCATTGGTCAATCCAACTTCGCCACCATGTTCCACCAACTCTAATGATGTCGGCCTCTACCACGGCCACCGCCGCCTACTAGGGTTTTACATGTTTTAACTTTTTTTGCCATCTTTGGTCAATCTGAGACGATTGGCCACCATAGATGTGTTCCATCTGTCATCTTGGACAAAATATTAAATTTTGATCGTTGATTGGTCTTCGTTTCACTATTGAATCAAAAATCCTAAAGCAAATGGCTAAGAACTGTTTTCCAATTTCTAGTTGATTTAAGTAATTTTTCGGCAAACATACAACTCTTCTATTCATCAAGAGCTTGGAAATAGTATATAATTTGACAGGCTTTGATTATTTAAAAATTTTAATCACATTTTAATTAATTTGTTAATCACCATTAGAGAGTACATAGATGTTTGTGAGATTAAAGAGGAGAGACTAATGTGACAACTCCTCTCTAGGTTTCCAAACATCATTTATATAGGCAACAAGGTCGGTTTCGTTATATGCAACCGTTTAGCCCAAAAGTGGCTGTGTACTCTATTTAAACATTTTAATGTCTCCATTTCACAAACTGTAAACTCAAATTCATCACAATTATATGCTAAATTGATGTGCTTGGAAAGAACTTCACAGCGATTACGAACAAGATAACCAATTTACCTTTTAATTAAAGATCCATTTTTAATTAATTTGATATTAATAATGTCAATTTATAGGTCATTTTCTATTTTATACTTATTTGATTAATCATATTAACTAAATTTATTTTGGTGATTATGTTGAATGTATCATATACATTTACATATATATGTATCTCTCTGTGTGTGTATTCATTGATGGAACTGGGCTAGTCGAAAGAGAGTGAAATAAGTTAATTTCAAAAAATTCCTATTTTTGTATTTATTGGGTTTATAAAATTGAAAGGGTTTAGTAGATCCAATTTAATATTGTTCTAAATAAAATCTCATTTTATTTATGTTGTTTAAAAGGAGTTTCATAAATTTGATGTTTATATATAATAGATTATATCAAAATATACTCTTGTGTGTATTTGTGTGTAACAATTACTTGTTTTTTAATCATATCTCTAAGTGAAGAGTTAAATTATTAATCTATGGGAAACTATTGAACATGTCATAAATGAGAAATTAATTAGGATTTACATCTACGTTCGATTTGACCAAATTCGTATTTGGCATGTTTATGATTATACCTAAATATACTCATGTATGTGTAGTGCAAGTGGGACTTTTCATATTTTGTACATAATTAATGTGTACATCTATATATGTTGGGGTTTATAATGTAACATGCACTTCGACCTTTATATATGCATCGGTTTTACAAAACCTAATTTGCAAGTATTGGAGTGTGTTTACACATACATACATATATACATACATACATACATATATATATGTGTGTGTGTGTTTCAGAATTAATAATATATATATATATATATCCTCTTTTGCCAATAACATGATCTTCCATGTTCCCTTTTCAATTGATATGTTTTAACTAAGAAAATTTTCAACTGGAATTAAAACATCAACATAAAAAAATGATTCACAAATATCGAAACCGCTCGAAATGGAAAGAAGATGTCATTCAACAAGTTTGAAGCAAAATGGGGCTAGGTATACCTATTGATACTAAGAGGAATTTATTCCACTTGGCACCCCTAGATCCTTTTGAACTTCAAGTATGATTATATTTGAAATAGTTTTTCTATCGATTAGAAAACCATCGAATTATATCATTATAAAATACCACAAATGCATGGTACCTATGCAAGTACAGTTCGATCCACAGGGAAAGCAAAAATTTTAACCTGATCAACCAAACTGTCCCAAAAGTTTTAAAAATATTTTGAACTAAAAAAATAGAAAACTAGAGTGAAATTAGAATAAAAGCAATGAGATTAAAATGCAATTTAGAGGTAAATCCACTCTTATATTCAAAAATATCAACATATAAAAATTTATAATCTCTCTTTTTAACCAAGTAGAATTAGTAGATGTATTTATTTTAAGTATGGAATATTTGTGATATTAAATAAAATAACTTAACTCGCCAAATTATAATCCATTAACCAAACCCATTTATCACGTCTAATGAAAATGATTATGAACTTAGAAATAAAATCTACTTTAAGCATGCTCTATTTAACATCTTAGACCAAGTAACATAAAACATCAAATTTTAATTCTACTTTTAACTTCATTATCAAATTCAAACAACTAGATGAAGATGGAACTTGAGTCTACATTTAATTAAGTATAGCCTATTTACATTAACAACATAGGCTACCAAATTCATTTATAAACATCAAACATTCATCTACATCTAATGTTTTCATTAAGCACAAAGTAAGGGATCATAAATGAAACCATTCCATTGAATTTACATGATTTATGTGAGCTTCATTACCTCTAAATTGAAGAGGTTTAGCCTCTCATCCTTGAATTCATTTCAATAGAAGAGGATTTCAACATTAACAAAAAGAAAAAGAAAAGCTAACTAAAAAAAAGAGAGCTAACTAATTGCTAAAATTAATTTTACACTAATTTTCATAAAGTAAATCTAATCAACTTGCATGAAATAAATGAAAGCATAAAAAAAGAGATGCATAAAGTAAAAGCAAGAAATAAAACAACATAAAAAGAGAAGCTAAGAAGCCATTAAACTAAAGAAAAGAAAGGCTTTTATATATAATTTTATGGCAAAAATTACATATATCATTACATGAAACATAAGAGGATATTTATACAAGTTTAAACCTAAATATATTTTAAGGTGCTACCAAAACTGCCCTTCACTTTGTGTGGCATCCAAGTAACCAATAATGACAAATTAATCCCCACTAACATGTGCTTTTGCTTTTAATTGTGGTCTTCTTGCAAATAGGTAAGTGGATTCCTCCATGAAGTGTTAATATTTTCTTTTCTTTTGGGCTTCCAAAATGCGTGCATGCATAAATCCATGACGCCTCTTCCAATTTATACTCAATATCCTACAAAATCAAATTAAAATGTGCAAACAAATTTTCTCAGGATTAATCCATACACAAAATCGGCATTTTGCTCAAATGCAGATGAGAAAATGATGATTTGAAAACACTTTTATAAATTGGTCAAAACATGTAAAAATACCCTTATATGTCCTTTATTTAATAGAAGAAGATTAAGTATGAGAGTAAAAATTTACATTTTTACGTGCATATAAAATACCCCTACACTTATCTTTTTATTCGCCCCCATATAAATTAAAACTGTGATAATTCCACTTTCGTAGGGAACATGATTGCATTTCAAGCCATTAAACCTCAAGGTGTTCCTAGTAGGACGAGTGTTAACTCATGAGGAATTTCGGCAGATACTACCCGCAAAATCCAAATGCAAGATGCAAAGTTCCTAATGCTAAAGATATGAATGCAAGTTATATTTGCAAACTGAAGAATTTACTTTTAGATTGACATGAGACAGTAATATACAGTTTCAGTCATTATCAAGAAATTTTAGTTCTTTACTAATCAAAACTTCGAATAATAATTAAATTATCATTACAGTTGGACTTTAGCTTAGCAAGTTGTTTTGGTTGATAACATAGTGCAATTATGAAACAAATCATTAGATTGATTGTCGGAGTTTGCTAAGTGGTATCTTCATTTCTATTTGTAAAACAAGTCAAATCGATAAAGTCAAGACAATGCTTGGGTTTCAATTGCTTACTCTCTTTATATTTGTAAAATAATTTGTTTAATATTTACATTACTATTATTTACATACACCTAACTCATAATACCGAGGTTGGATATATCGTTCATGCACTACCTTACGGGCTCATGTGAGAAGAGTACAAAGTGTGGTAAGTGTTAGCACCAAGGTGTGTACACTTGACTCTACATGTTTATTATTATTTTTATATATATATAATATATATATATACACACACACACATACACCTAACTTAAAATACTAAGGCCTGATATACAATTCATGCACTGCCTTATAGGCTTAGTGAAAGGAGTACATGTGTGGCGAGTATACACACTTATGTGTGCACTCCTGACTCTAGGTGTTTGTTTTATTTTTTGGAGTGAGTGTTATGAAAAATCATCTTAGCACCACTTAACTTTAAAGATACAAAATGTAAACGCATGTATTTTAAATTAACCACTCTTTAAACAAGGGCTACAATTTAGAATATACTTCATAACCATCACCTAAGAATCACCTTATATACTAGTTACACTATAGTTTCTTATAATTTAAACATTTCTTTTTATAAATCGCTGATACAAGTAATTTTCCAAAAATTTCAATGTAATGATCAAAACTGTATGCTTACTCTATCGTTCCTATTTAAAAATAATTATGCAATTTAATTTGTAATTTTTTTAAAGAAAGGGAAAAAATGCAAAAATCAAACCATGTAAAATCAGAATAAACATGCTAACTCCCCCCATACTTGTTTTTGGTTGTGTCCCTATAGTCAATGCATGGTATAATGAGCGTAAATGAGAAGATTATATACATATTTATAAGAGTGGTTGAAATTCCTAATTAGAGGTAGTGTGGCTCATGAAGAATCATGAGATCCTCCTCAAGTCACTTGCCAATTCCAAGTAAGGTTTTAAAAGACGACTATTGACCTTAAAAATTGATTCATCCTAGAGATTTCTATTTCTACGGCATTATGTGGAATAACAGTTCGTAACACCATGTATGGTCCTGTCCATCTCGATTTCAGTTTCCTAAGGAATAAATGAAATCTAGATTCATACAAAATAACTTTTTGATTTTACGAAGATATTTTTCTTGGGATTGACTTGTTATGAAAAGCTTTTGTTTTTTCTCTGTAAATTTTCTCATTTTCATACGCATCGTTCCTAATCTCTTCTAATTGATTGGGTTTAAATTTTATGTTTTTGTCGGCCTTTTCAAGATCAAAGTTTATGTTCTTTATAACCTATAATGCTTTATTTTTAACCTCAGCTGGTAAGTAACAGGCTTTAACAAATAATAATTTACAAGGGGACATCCTAAGATTAGTTTTAAAAGCAATCTAGTAAGACCAAAGCGCATTTGTCAATTTTTGAGACCAATCTTTCTGATTTTTATTAACATATTTCTCCAAAATTTGTTTGATTTGTCAATTTAAAACTTCAACTTGACCGCGGGTTTGAGGATAATAAGGAGTGGATAACTTATGGGTTATCAAGTATTTCCACATTATAGCTTTGAAAGGTTGATTACAAAAATGGGTTCCGTTATCACTTATTATTGTGCGAGGTGTGCCAAACCTAGAATAGAGGTTTTCTTTTATGAATTTCACAACAAATTTATGGTCATTTGTTTTACACGGAATGCATTTAATCCATTTAGAAACGTAATAGGTGGTAATGAGAATATAAAGATTTTCTAAAGGGTTGGGAAATGGTCTCATAAAGTCAATTACCCATACATCAAAGATTTCAATTGTTAGGATTGGCATCAATAACATCATGTTTCTTTTAGTGATTTTTCCTAACATTTGACAACAATCACATGTTTACAAATCTCGAATGCATTTTTGAAAAGTGTAGGCTAATAAAAGCCACATTGGAGCACATTTTCCATGGTTTTCTTAGGATCAAAATATCCACCACAAGCTTGGTCAAGACAAAACGAAAGATCACTCTTGATTTCGCTATCCGTGACACATCGTCAAATAATTTGGTCAGAACAATACATAAACAAGTATGGATAATCCCGATAGAAATATTTCTTTGGGATAGAAGTATCTTATTTGGACCAAAATGGGTGTGTTTCCTTAGTGAGTAAATAGTTTACTATATTGGCAAACCACCAATCGATGGAAACTAAAAAGAATTGTTTGTTAGGTAAGTTATCATTAATGGGCAAAGAAGATAGTGTGTTTGGAAGGCAAGACAAATGAGTGCCTATGACATTATTAGATTATTTTCTATCTTTGATTATAAGATTAAATTCTTAAAGTAGCAGGATCCAACGATCAAACGATACTTAGCGTCCTTTTTAGCTAAAAGGAACCTAAGAGCTAAATGGTTAGTGTAAACCATGATGTGTGAGCCTATCAAATAAGGTCTAAACTTTTCTACTGCAGAAACTATGAGTAGAAACTCATTTTTGGTAGTTATGCAGTTGAGGTGAGCGTCGTTCAAAGTCATACTGGCATAGTAGATGGCATGAAGGATTTTGTTGATGCGTTGTCTTAGGGTAGCACCAAACACAACGTTAGATGCATCACACATAATCTCGATGGGAAGATCCTAATTGGAGGAGCAAATGATTGGAGAAGAAATGAGTTCATTTTAAGACGTTCAAAAGATGAGACACAATCAAAATTTAAATCAAAAGGTAGTCTTTTCCTAAGAGTATTGTCAAAGGTTGAGCAATTTCGCTAAAGTCATTTACAAAACGTCGATAAAAACTAACATGCCCTAAGAATGATCAAATGTCCTAAATGGATTTGGGAATGGGTAGATTTGAAATAACATCAACTTTTGCTTTATCTACCTCAATTCCCTGATTTGAAATGACTTATCCGAGGACTATCCCATGTTTGACCATAAAGTGGCACTTTTCCCATTTTAAAGTTAAATGTTTCTGTTTGCATCGATTTAGAACCAACTCAAGATGATGTAAGCATTCGGAAAAAGAATCTCCAAAGATAGAGAAATCATCCATAAACACTTCTAAAAAGCATTTGATCATGCAGAAAAGATGCTAACCATGCAACTTAGGAAAGTCGCGGCGGCATTACAAATTTCAAATGGCATATGCCGATAAGCAAAGGTGTTGAAAGGACACATGAAAGTTGTTTAATCTTCGAGAGTGATTATAATTTGGTTATAACCAAAATAACCACTAAGAAAACAATAGAAATCGTTGTCGGCTAATCATTCAAGCATTTGGTTAATGAAAGGTAGAGGGAAGTGATCTTTGTATGTTGCAGCATTTAATTTTCGATAATCATTGTAAACATTTCGACCTGTTTGAGTATGGGTTGGAATGAGTTTGTTACCATCATTCATGGTAACGGTGAGCCTAGATATTTTTGGTATGATGTGAATTAGACTGGTCCAAGGTTGTCGGATATAGGATATATGATACCATTATCAAGGAGCTTAAGAATTTCTTTTCAAACCATGTCTTTCATTTTAAGGTTAAGCCTTCATTGCGCATCACGAGTAGGCATGGTTTCATCGATTAAGTAATTGTGATGTTGAACAATTGCAGGGCAAATTCCCTTAATATCGGTAATGGACCACCTAATTGATTCTTTGTTTTTTGAAAGAATTGAAAGAAGAGATGCTACTTGGTTAAGAGAAAGATCGGTAGAAATAATGATGGGAAAATTTATGTCATCACTTAGTTATGTGTACTTAATGTGACAAGGAAGAGGTTTGAGCTTTAATCTAGGAGGTTGCTTAATCAAGACATTGGTTGAATTTTGCTCAACCATGAGAAGTTCGAATGGAAATGTATCTTCAATCTCGTCTGGCATGTCTTGAAACAATTGTCTGTACTTTGTCTCGTGTTTTTCATTAAGGTAATTGTTTCATTTTCAATGTTTTCATGAATAGTGCTAACTTCCAAAGTGTGGTCAAATGGTTCATTTGTTTGATTTTCTAAATTGAAAATATTAAGATCTATGGTCATGTTACTAAAGGAAATTTTCATTGAACCATTTCGATAGTTGATCAAGTCATTCGAGGTGACTAAGAAGGGTCGTCCTAAAATCATAAGAATTTGTCTCATAAGATTGTTTATAAATTGTGTTTCAAGGACGATGAAATCGACTAGAAATATAAACTGTCATATTTTTATCTACACATACTTAATCTCACATATTGGCTCCTTTACAGAACGATCGGCCAATTGAAGGGTGACTTTTGTTGGTTTAAGCTCACCTAGACCAAGTTACTAGTAAACTGAATATGGGAGCAAGTTTAAGCTACCACTTAGGTTTAATAGACATTTATTGGTTTTCTTGTCTCCTATTGTACACGAGATTGTAGGATAACCAAATCTTTGTATTTCACAAGAATAGATTGAGACAAGGCTTCACTTAAAAAGGCCGCTAAGAAGGCTTTTTAAGGTACTTGAGTGTGTCGTTTTTGTGTGCACAAGTCCTTTAAAAATTTGCCATAGGTTGGAACTTGTTGGATGATAAGTAAGAAAGCAATGTTCACTTTGACTTGTTTGAAAATCTCTAAAATCTTTTCCATTTGATTGGAATGTTTCTTAGGTCAAAGTCAATATGGAAAAGGAATTCAAAACTCAGTAGGTCAATCTACTTGGGTTGGAAAAGAATTAGACTAGGTATTTGGTTTGAGGTTCGAGTTGATGTTTTGATTATAATCGTTTGTACTTTTCGAAGTGTCAAGAGAAACTTCCAGTAAGTCGTTTATATAGACAGTTTGGTTATCAATGTTTTTACCATATCGTAAGGTGGTGATAGCGTTCATTTCATTCACATTGCTATCTTGAATGACATGAGCTGGGTTTGAACTTGTGTCTTGATTAACATACCTCTTTCTTGTTTACTCATAGTGGTGCCAGATTGACTTATTTGCCTTTTGAGTTTGCGACTGTTTGACTTGTATTTTGCATATATGAGGTTAACAAATTTTGCAAAATTTTGTTGGATTGATGATTTTGAATGGTCGCTTTAGCCAAAGTTTCCAATCTTTTTTCAAGTGTTGACTTGCATTTGCATCTTTATTAATGCAAGATTATTGCACTTGGTTTTAAGAAGGTGGTGTAAATTTTTATTGAAATTGATTTGGTTGAAAAAGAGGATTTGAAGCATTATTTCGAAATGCTTGAAAAGATGGTCGTACCAAATTCGTCCTCGAATAGTTTTGGTTCCACGCGAAGTTAGGATGATTTCTCTAACCGGGATTGTATGTTGAAGAGAACGGATCATTTCTAGTTTTGTTAAAAGTGTTGATTTCTTCTAACGAGTGACGACATTGATCGACTATGTGGTTTGAATCGTTAAATGTATAACACAAGACTTGATAAGCTTGGTTCATTTGATTAGATGAAAGAACATCATCAAATTTATCTATCTTGCATCGATTTTTTCTTCTAAGACTAACGATGATTTCTCAATCAGGATTGTATATTGGAGTGAATGGATCATTCCTAATTTTGTTAAACATATTTATTTGTTCTAACGAGTGAGGACATTGATCGGTGATGGGGTTTGGATCATTACGTTTATAACACAAGACTTGAAAAGCTTGGTTCATTTGATTAGATGAAAAAAGATTATCAAATTTATTTACCATCGCATTGATTTTTGCTTCTAAAGCTAATAATGATCCTATCGAATATGCGCTTGATCTTGAATATCTCATTAAATCATTCCCAATGAGTTGATTTTTCAGCTAAGTTTTCGAGAAATTGCCAAGCGGTATCATAATGTTGTGATAAAAATCTTTCCTTGACACATTGATTTAAGCATTATTCAAGAACTATTTTCAAGCCGATTATATAAAATTTGTCAAATAGTCCATTTTTCAAAATTGTGATGTGGACATTTTATTAAAAGTTCTTTGTATCTTTCAAAATATTTTCCAAACGATTCACCCCTAAATTAATGAAAACTTACAACTTCATTTTGGATTTGGGTTGTTTTTTCAAAGGGACAGATTTTCTTTAAGAAAATTTTTACAAATTCATCACAAGTTTTAATCAAATTTAAAGGCAAGCTATGCAACCATTTTTCGATGTAGTCGGTAGGTGCGAATGGAATTAACCCAAGTTTTATTCCATCGTCGCATAATTGTTGAAGTGTTATAATTGCAAAACCTTGTTCAAATTTTGTCCAAAGATATATGGATCATTATTTTCATAATTGACAAACTTTGGAAGTGTGTTAACTTGACTTGAATGAATTTCAAAATGATTACCCATTTGTGCGGGTAAGGTAATGCAAGAAGGGACATAAAATCGATTAGAGAAAATTTTGTCCATGTGGGTATGAGGAGGGTTTTTGTTTGTCATTGTCGAAGAATTGTTTGCTCGAATTAAACGGTTCATAGAAATGTCACGAGTCCAAACACTCATGTACAAGGGAGAAGATTAAAGAAAGTGAGAAAAAGAAAATAAGAATGAGACTAAGATGGAAGTGAGTTTGTTGTATTTTAAAAGAGAAAAGGTAAGAAAATGTTTTTTCTTCGCTTACACACACACATACACATATGAAATTAATGCAACTAAATGAATGCAAGTATTTAATCAGAAATCTTCTATCCTTAATAGCTCCTAACTCAAAATTGTATCATGGCACTTGACTTAATTCAACAAAACAATTCTTACCAAGTAACAAACAAGATTTATCAATGCACCACGAATCATCGTAGCAATGCAGCTGAAGGTTTAAATACCTTCAAAGAAACAATCAATATAATATATTACGAATCACCATAATAATTATAAATGATTGTGACTTTATCATTACATTAGACACCAAGAGAAAGTTTGTTAAAAGAAATCAACTTGTTAGGGTATAAATTTGCTCTAGATGAGCCTGTGACACTCTTAAGTCAAAACGTCTAACCTTCATTATTTAATTCAATGTTCTAAAATAAAATGCAATTTGTGGGTCAAGAAAAGGGTGATGGAATCTCACCTCATATGAAATTGGGTGTTGCTCTTAAAAAATAAAACAAGTATGAAATGATGCAAAACATAAATTAAACGTGCGTTAATAATGTAACTACAAATGAACTTTTTATTCTATTTTTTAACTACAGACAACCAATAATGCAAGAAAAAGAAATCACAGGTGTTAAGAAAACGATACTAAAGCGTGTATAATTATTTATTTAACAGCAGCGAATTTTTTTAACAAGCAGAGCAAACAAGCAGTTTTTCTCTTTATCACTTTTCTTCTATTCACAACCTGAAAAAGTATTGAACAAGATTATTTTTCTTTTTAAAGGATAAAATAAAAGCTAATAAATTTACAATTAAAAAAATTAAGAAGGAAGATTAAAAAAATTGGAAACAGCCCAGTAAGTCTGATTACTTAAACTCAGCTCAAAAAGATTTTATAAACAAATTTGTTCCAGTTTTTTTTTTTTCCTTTTCTTTTTAATTTTCTGAGAAATGAGTTTCCTTAAAAAAAAAAGACAAAAATTGCAGCCTATTACAAAATAAAACAAGCCTACTAATAAACAAGCGAAGCCCACTATGATTAAATCAATTTTCCCCAATCCTTCTCTTTGTTTTAAACCGAATAAACAAACACGAATTGGAAGAGGGGAAAAGAAATCGCTAAATTAAGAGAAAGGAAAAAAAAAACAAAAATTAACGTTGATTTGAGAATCGCGATTTAGGATTATGGGTTGTTGGTCGGTGTCGCAGTTGCGATGTTGGTGGATTGTTGAGCTGCGGAAGGTGTAGTTTGAAGGTTGTGGTTTGGGTCTCTGGTTGTGGTTTTAGGTTTTTGAATTGATTCAGAGGAAGTGCGTGGTTGGTGATGCTGTGAAGCACTTGCAGTAGGTGGCAGTGTTTGGTGATTGGAAGGTTCGGTTATGATGGTTGATGTATAGGAGGCAGGAGTACGGTGAACGTAGTGGAGTAATGACGGGGTATTGAAAAGGTAATGAAGAGGTGCAATTCGGTTTGATACTGTTCAGGTTTGGGTCGAAGGAATGAAGGAGTCTGTGTTAATGTTCAGGTTTGGATGCAATTGTATGCACTGGATGTAGAGTGTATAGGCAGAGATTGATGAGGTTGTGGTTGTGATTTTGGTTGAGTGGTTGTATAGTTGTGGTGGAGGTGGAGCAAAATGTAATAAAATAAAATGCACACAAGAACAACAGAGAATAACTGAAATGAATTGCCACAGATATGTGAAAAGCAGAGAATAGGTATGTGAACAAATATTTAAACAACATAGTATGAAATGAAATGCACACAGTAACAAACAAATACTAAGCAGGGGGTGGTTGTAACAAAGAACAAATGAACTGAACAAAAATGAAATGCACAAATGTAGGGTAAACAAGCGAACAACAGAGAACATACGCCAACAGAATGAATAGTGAACAGCTTAAAAAACTTAGAGTTCTTTTTTCATATTTGTTTTGAAAATTAACACAAAATAAAACAAATAAAAAATTAGTTTGAAGATTGAACTAAAATTAAATCTCCTTCCTCGGCAATGATGCCAAAAACCTGATTGGATTCAAAATGATCTTTCTATCGATTAGAAAACCATTGAATTATATCATTATAAAATAACGCAACTGCATGACATACAATTATAGTACGTATGCACGAACGGGTTGATCCACAGAGAAAACAAAATTTTAAACTTACTCAATCAAACCATCTCAAAAGTTTTGAAAATACTTTGAACTAAAAATTGTAGAAAAACCAAAATGAAATTAGAATAAAAGCAATGAGAATAAAAGACAATTTAGAGATAAATCCACTCTCATATTCAAAATCAAGATATAACAAATTTGTAATCTCTTTTTTTAACCAAGTAGAATTGGTTGATGTATTTATTTTAAGTATGAAATAATTTTGATATTAAATAAAACAACGTGATGTTAAATAAAACAACATAAACCATCAAATTTTAATCCATCAAACAAATCCACTTATCAAATCTAATGAAAATGGTCAAGAAGTCAAAAAATAAAATCTATTTTAAGCATGTTCTATCTACCATCTTAGGTTAAGTAATATTGAACACCAAATTTTAATTCAACTTTTAACTTCATTATCAAATTCAAATAATAAGATGAAGATGGAACTTGAGCTTGGATTTGATTAAGTACTGCCTATTTATGAATAACAACAATGGCTATCAAATTCATTTATAAACATCAAACTTCCATCTACATCTAACATTTTCATTAATTACAAAAATAAGAGATCATAAATGAAACCATTTTGTTGAAGTTATCTGATTTGTAGGAACTTCATTACCCCTGAATTGGATAGTTTTAGGCTCTCATTTTAAATTCATTTCAACAAAAGTGGATTTCAACATTAATAAAAAGAAAAGAAAAGCTAACTGAAAATAAAGAGTGCTAACTAATTACATAAATGTAAATCTACACTAACTTACAGAAAGTAAATCCAATCTACTTGAATGAAATAAAACAAAGAATGAAGTAAAAGAGGAGTACAAAGTAAAAGCATTAAATAAACCAACATAAAAATTGAAGGCTAAGAAGCCATTAAACTAAAGAAGAGCAGGTTTTTTATTTATAATTTTGTGACTATAACTACATATATCATTACACGGAACATGAGAGGGTATTTACATAAGTCTAAACCTCTAATATATTTTAGCGTGCTACCAAAACTGCCCTTCCCTGTGTATGGTCCCCGAGTAATCATTAATGATAAATTAATCTCCACTAACAAGTTCCTTTTCTTTTAGTTGTGGATCATTTACAAGTGAGTAAGTGGGCTCCTCCATTAAGTGCTAATGCTTTCTCTTCTTCATTCTTTGGGCTTCCAAAATGTGTGTTTGCATAAATCCATGAAGCCTCTTCCAATTTGCAATTAATTTCCTAAAAATCAAATTAAAATTTGCAAATAAATTTTCTCAAAATTAATGCATATCCAAAATTATTGTTTTGCCCAAACGCAGACGAATGAATGATGATTTGAAAACACTTTTATAAATTGGTCAAAACATGTAAAAGTACCCTAATATGTCCTCTATTTTAATAGAAGAAGATTAAGTATGAGAGTAAAAATACACATTTTTATATGCACATCATAATACTACCTAAAGCAATCGTCGTGAGGTACTTTTCTCAGAGAATAGACGAGCAACTATAGGGATTAATGAGAAAAAAATCGAAGAAAGCAAAATAAGAGAAATATCAGAAAGAACTCGATCTTCATAGAAAAGAGTTTGGAATGCATCAAATCAGAGAAAGGAGGCAAAACAAAGGAAAAGGATGTTCACTTAACAATACCACTTGGTACTGAGTGATCTTTTTTGTATTTGGGTCGATGTTCTCTCTTCTGCACGTTTAAGCTTGCATTTTGACTTTACACAACATGAGCCCTTGGATCTACAGAGAGGTTTCTCTACAAATACCAACCCTATAGCAACTACGGACTGACTTTTAGCACTTCTCCTTCTTTATCATCTATCACTCTTCACAATAGTCACCAAGGGTGTTGGTAGTTCAAGGCTTAAGAACATGCCAATTTTTTATAACCATGATTTCAATCTCTCTTAAATCTCTAATAAACGAAATATAAAGTGGGCGCAAGTCGGAGATTAATGAACCGCAATAGAATTCTTGGTGTTCTTACTACTTTACATTTATTTTCTGCTAGATCTTAATATTTTTGCAGGTTTTTGAGCGTTATGCCATTTTTGGTGTCAATATTTGGGTGCTTTCATCGAGAAAGAGGAATTAGGCATGGATCTAGTTGTCTATCGTGGATTGGAAGAGTCCAAAGGTTAGATCCAGATAGTTTTCATTCAGATCTAGAGGAATTTCTCTAGAAATTAAAGTACGGAGAAGGTTAAGAGGCCTACACCAGATCTATGATTGGAGGGAATCAACCAGAGCATAAAAGCGACTAGGAGGTGTCCAAAATTTCAATCAATCCATCTATTAACCAAAGAGAAGACGGAGAGAGTGAAGAAAGAGATGTAAGATGGAATAATGGCTCGATAATAGGAGATGCTAGATAGGCTATTCAGAAGGATGGAATAACAAGGAACAAGTGGAGCAGCTGGAATTAAGAATCCAAGGCAAAAAACTAATGCATAAGTATTTGGACTTGGAGTAGAGTAAACTGTTGTAATGCCTCCATGAGCAGAACTAGTCGGTACTAACCTTAATTGAGTTGGTACTGAAAGGAATTAACTCAGGGCATGATTTTTATCTATGATGAGCTCTAATACCTAGAATGGGCGATGCTGGAGCAAGAGAGGAAAATTGAAATACAAATGCATAACAACAAAACTGGAACAGACACTTACCATAGGAAACGGGGCAAAACGAAGTTATGGATCAGGGACTAACAATGGGTGATACCCTATAATCGAGATGGATTGGAGTCAGGTTCGATTCCATTGCCTTTTTTCAGTTTTAAATAAACGATGAATATTACTATCAGACCACTTATACATGTACGTGGTCCTGATGGATCCCTACACGTGCTTTGAGTTGATGCTTTGAGTTGGAAGTCTAAAGGTGATCCTTGATAGTATTAGAGGTTCGATGTTTACTGGATTCCCTAACTTAGGCTTTATGAGCGATGGCCAAAATCGGTTAGGAAACATCAACAGAGATTGATAACTGATGCAGCGGATAACTTCAAGTTGTGATCAAATGATGCACAACGAACAAAAAACGATGGAATGATGCAAATATGGATTAAAGATACCAAGACTAAATGCTCAAATCCGTTGATCTCACGAGATACCAGATTCTAGCTATCTTTAACACGTTGATTGCGTACGATACCCTGTTAGAAGATCTAGGATTCTTCTACGTTGATCTAGCGTTCGAGATTCTGTGAATCGGATTCAAATCCGTTGATTCGAGTGCACTCGAATAACCGAAAATGGAGAAAGGAGATAACACTCAACTTTCAATTTTAAAAGAGGCACAAAGCACTCAAACAAAAGTTTATTCAAAATCAACCAACCCAAATGTTACAACTCACCCGCTATTTATAGGATTTTCACAACAGCACACTGATGCGACTTAACTTTCATGCGACCTAACATGTGGCCGACCTACGAGCTAATGTACAAGACTTAACAGATACAAGTTACCAACTCACGCGACTTACAGCAAACGACCTATGACTTAACGATCTAAGCATTTACAACATCACGTTACAACAAAAAATGACTTACGACATAACGACATAAGAAAAAATACAACACAACATCATATGCGACTCAAGAAAATAAACATCTTGCGACGTTACACAGCCACGCGACTTAATGACGCGACCTACGAGATAGTATAAGGTGAGTGACCTAAGAGCTCTGGCAACACATGAGCGACTTAAGACTTCCGCATACTTGAACGACTTAAAGTAGGGATTCGCGACTTAAGATAGGTCGCGGAGCGACTTAAATTGTCTTGGTAATGTTAGGTCGCGGTAATGTTAGGTCGTGACCTACTTAGGTCGGAACGCGTTAGGTCGTAACGACCTAAGGAAATGCGCGCCGAGTGAGTTAACTTGTTAGGTCGATCAATACGACTTGTTAGGTCGTTGGGTTTACTTCCTTGAATCGTTAACTCGCTCGAGCTAGGTCGCAACTCAAAACCAATCTCGTCGTGCACTGCATCATCCTCCCCCGGTTGAAAAAAATTCGACCTCGAATTCACACTTTCCTCTTCTTCAAGACGCTTATCTTCATGATACGGAATCAAGTGTCTGACGTTAAAAATATCAGAAGTATGAACCTCTTCCGGCAACCTTAACCGATAAGCATTATTATTGATCTTCTTCAAGATTTCTACTGGACCAATCTTTCGAGCTTTCAATTTGTTGTAAGTTCCAACTGGAAAACGATCTTTCGTCAAAACTGCATAAACAAGATCACCCTCTTTGAAGTCCATACTCCTTCGCTTCTTATCTTCCAGTTGCTTATACTTCTTATTTGACTTAGGCAATCGTTCAGGAACAATCCTGTGACATTCCTGCAGCTCATTCACGAAATCACAAGCTCGTTTAACAACCCCTTTCTGAAATGGAACTATCGACAAATCCAACGGTCCTATCGGAATTGCTGAATATACTACTTGAAATGGACTGAATCCAGTACTTCGATTAACAGCATGATTATGTGCAAATTCTGCCTGACACAATTTCACATCCCAGCTCTTCAAATTATCCTTCACAAGACATCTCAACAAGTTTCCCAAAGATCTGTTCACCACTTCCGTTTGCCCATCCGTCTGTGTATGATAGGCGCTACTAAAATTCAACTTAGTCCCAACCATCTTCCATAGACTCAACCAAAAATGACTTAAAAATCGAGTATCCCGGTCAGAAACAATGGTCTCAGGTAGCCCATGTAGTCGATAAACCTTTTTAAAGAACAATTGAGCAACACGGACTGCATCGGCGGTCTTTTTACAAGCTATGAAATGTGCCATTTTCGAAAATCTATCCACCACAACATATATAGAATTATTCCCTCGTTGAGTTCTTGGCAAACCCAAAACAAAGTCCATGCTAATATCAACCCATGGTCTAGTAGGCACGGGTAATGGCATATACAATCCTGCATTCGTAGCTGTCCCTTTGGAAACTTGACATATATGACATCTCTGCACAAATCTTTCAACTTCTTTCCTCATGGAAAGCCAAAAATATGATTGAGAAATCAACTGCAAGGTATGATCTCTTCCCATATGACCTTCTTCATGCAATTTCTTCACAATCTTCATTCGCAAACTGCACTCTGGTAGACACAACTGATTTTCTTTGAATAGAAAACCATCTACCAACACATACTCATCCGTCTTCCCTTTCTCGACTTCATCTACAATCTTAGCAAAGTAAGGATCCTCAACAAACAATTCCGGAAGTACATCAAATCCTGTCATTTCAACTCTCATCGTAGTTAACAAATGATTTCTTCTACTCAATGCGTCTGCCACACGATTTGTAACTCCCGATTTATGCTTTACGACAAATGTAAACTGTTGCAAGTATGCGATCCACGAAGCATGCCTGACTGCAATCTTGTCCTGTCTCTGCAAATGCTTCAATGCTTCATGATCAGTATACAACACAAACTCCTTATAAAACAAATAGTGTCTCCAGTGCTTTATGGCTTGGACAATAGCATAGAACTCCAAGTCATAGGTACTGTATCTTGCCTTGGCTCCAGAAAGTTTCTCGCTAAAATAAGCAATTGGTCGACCCTTCCGACTTAATACTCCACCAATTCCAACCTTAGACGCATCAGTATCTAACTCAAAAAGCAACTGAAAATCCAGCAAAACTAGAATTGGTGTTGTCGTTAAAAGTTCCTTGATTTGCTCAAAAGCAAATCCTGCTTCTTTCGACCATGAAAACTGCTTGCCCTTCATACAATCAGTAACAGGTGCCATCACGCTACTGAAATATGGAATAAACCTTCGGTAGAATGATGCTAAACCATGAAAGCTTCTAACTTCTGTTATCGTCCTGGGTTGTGGCCATTCCTTGATTGCTTCAACTTTATTCTGATCCACCTGTATTCCTCCTTCAGATACAACATATCCTAGAAATAAAACACTTCGAGTCATGAACACACACTTCTTTGTTGCCGCGTAAAATTGCTCCTGACGAAGTATCATCAACACTTCCCGCAAGTGTTGTAGGTGTTCTTCTGTGCTTCCACTGTATATCAATATATCATCAAAATATACCACCATGAACTTTCCAATAAACGGTCGAAAGATCTGATTCATCACTCGCATAAAAGTACTAGGTGCATTCGAAAGACCAAACGGCATGACCAGCCACTCATATAACCCTTCCCGTTTCTTGAATGCGGTCTTCCATTCATCCCCTGGTCGAGTTCGAATCTGATGATATCCACTCTTCAGATCAATCTTTGAAAAGATAGCAGCTCCGCTCAACTGATCTAACAAATCATCCAATCTTGGCATCGGAAATCTGTACCTCACTGTAATCTTGTTTAGTGCTCGACTATCTGTACACATTCTCCAAGTTCCATCCTTCTTTGGCACTAACAAAGCTGGTACTACACAAGGACTTAAACTTTCTTGTACGCGCCCTTGTTTAAGTAACTCCTCCACTTGTCTTCTCAACTCTTCGTGTTCCTTTGGACTCATTCTATAGTGTGGTCTATGCAGTAACACAGCTCCCAGAACAAGATCAATCTGATGTTGTACGTCTCTCAACGGTGGTAACTCTTTCGGTAATTCATCAAGAAATACATCTTCAAATTCCTTCAATACTGTCTTAACTTCTTCAGGAATTTCAACCGCTTCACTACTTTCACGTCCAATTAACAGAAATACTTCAGGCTCATCCTCCACTTCTTTGACAAACTCCTTCAAAGACAACAGAGTCTTTAGTTCTTCAATCTCCTTCAACTTGCTTTCACTCTGTTGTCACTTTTTAGGAACCAAAGTGATTTTAGTGCCATTGAACATGAAACTGTAGCAGTTGGTCCTTCCATCGTGTTGCACAGCTCTATCGTATTGCCACGGTCTCCCCAAAAACAAATGACATACATCCATATCTACCACGTCAGACCAAATCTCATCTTTATACTTCTTTCCAATGGAAAAAGTTACACAAGCTCTTCGACTAACCTTCACTTCCCCACCTTTCCTCAACTAAGCTAACCTGTAGGGTTTGGGATGCTTCTCTGTCTTTAACGCCAACTTCTTTACAGCTTCTGTAGAGATGATGTTATCGCAACTTCCTGCATCGATAACAAACTTACAAACCCTTCCCAAGATAGTTCATGTTGACTGAAAGATGTTACTTCTCAACCAGCTAGTCTCCTCTTCCTGCTTTGGTGTCAAGCAAGATCTCCTCATCATTAAAGAATATCCCTCGTCTCCCGCCAATAATTCTTCTTCCTCCTCAACTTGTGGTGAATTGGAACATTCTATTTCTGCATCCTCATCCTCAACCTCAACAACCATCGCTCGCTTCTTAGGCTTCGTACATTCATTGCTTTTATGACCAAACTCTTGACAGTTATAACACTTGAAATTATTGTTGACCTTGGTCTTAGCAACTTCATTGACAACCGGTTTCCCAACAGCCTTGGAAACATTCGTATTGCTACTAGCCACTTTCACTTGATTGTTGGAATTTGTAAAAACACCACCTCCTCTTCTACCTTGCCTCTTCCAAGCTAGAGCCTTCTGGTGTGCTTTAGCAACGGATCTTGGATCAAACATATTCACCATATCCTAAATTTTCATTCTCAATCCTCCAACAAATCTAGTTGTCAACTGTTCCTCCGTCTCCATGACATCATTTCTAGCAATCAGTTGATAAAACTCATATGCATAATCATTTACCGACTTTGTCCCTTGTCTCAAATTCTGTAAGCGCTGATACATAAGAGACTGATAATTATAAGGCAAAAAAGTAGCCTTCATCAACTTCTTCATCTTCTCCCATGAAACAATTTTCGACTTTTCCGTTCTCTCTCGTGTAAGTTTAGTTTGTTGCCACCATGTCATAGCTCTTCCCCTTAATCGCGTAGCAACCAACTTAACTCTACGATGCTTAGGTACTTCCTTGAAGTCAAAAATTTCTTCAATATTTGATAACCAATCCAAAAACTCTTCCGCTATCATTCCTCCTTTAAATTCTGGAATCTCTGTTTTCATCCCCGACTCCCATTTACGATCATCTTCTACATCCTGATATTGATATCGTACTTGGTCTCGATCTCGATAATGAACACTACCTCTATCACCATCTTCATCATAATCAAATGTACTTTGATATCCATCTCGACCATCAACATCTCCACGATCACGCATTTCTCTTCTACTATGTCTTTCAGCATCACGATATGGCTCATCTCCAAACTCACGTGGAGTTCTTCTCTCTTCATTTCTGTACTCATGGTATTCTCTTCTCATTGAAACTGATGATTCTCTTCTTTCTCTACAAGATTGCGGTGACACCCTCCTCGCTTTCGAAACCGATGGCGAAACCCTGTTTCCTCCATGGTTCGAGATTGGTGACCTTCTCTTTTGACTTTGATTCAAGTCATTCATCAATTTCTCTAACTTTCCAATACCTTCATCAAACTTTTCATTGATACGTTGTTCCATTTGCTCAGCTTCTTGTCTTCGATACACATCTTCAACATTTTGAAATCGATTAGCACGTCTCGGAGGCATGTTGATACACAATCTCTAACTGATACAAAGTAATGCACGGCTCCTTCACTGAACATTCTCTCGGTTCTGAATCAAACTTTAACTCTCGGCCTTGATCAAACTTCTATACTCGGCTCAAACTCCAAAACTTCAATTCGGCTCCCAATAGGCTCGGCTTAGCTATGATTGGCTAAGTCTAGCTTTGATACCAAATTTGACGCGGCGGATAACTTCAAGTTGTGATCAAATGATTCACAACGAACAAAACAACAATGGAATGATGCAAATATGGATTGATGAATTAAAGATACCAAGAATAAATGCTCAAATCCGTTGATCTCACGAGATACCGGATTCTAGCTATCTTTAACATGTTGATCGCGCACGATACCGTGTTAGAAGATCTACGATTCTTCTACGTTGATCTCGCGTACGAGATTCCATGAATCGGATTCAAATCCGTTGATTCAAGCGCACTCGAATAACCGAAAATGGAGAAAGGAGATAACACTCAACTTTCAATTTTAAAAGAGGCACAAAGCACTTAAACAAAAGTTTATTCAAAATCAACCAACCCAGATGTTACAACTCACCCGCTATTTATAGGATTTTCACAACACCCCACTGATGCGACTTAACTTTCATGCGACCTAACATGTGGCCGACCTACGAGCTAATGTACAAGACTTAACAGATACAAGTTACCAACTCACGCGACTTACAACAAACGATCTATGACTTAACGATCTAAGCATTTACAACATCAAGTTACAACAACAAACGACCTACGACATAAGAAAAAATACAACACAACATCATATGCGACTCAAGAAAATAAACATCTTGCGACATTACACAGCCACGCGACTTAATGACGCGACCTACGAGATAGTATAAGGTGAGCGACCTAAGAGCTCTGGCAACACATGAGCGACTTAAGGCTTCAGCATACTTGAACGACTTAAAGTAGGGATTCACGACTTAAGATAGGTCGCGGAGCGACTTAAAGTGTCTTGGTAATGTTAGGTCGCGGTAATGTTAGGTCGTGACCTACTTAGGTCGGAACGCGTTAGGTTGTAACGACCTAAGGAAATGCACGCCCAGTGAGTTAACTTGTTAGGTCGATCAATACGACTTGTTGGGTTTACTTCCTTGAATCGTTAACTCACTCGAGCTAGGTTGTAACTCAAAACCAATCTCGTCTTGCGCTGCATCAATAACCCTCTGCAAATGATTAGGATTTTATAAACCAGCTAAATGTAATGACTGAAATTGACCGTGGTAGTCTCGTTCCTGGGGCAATAACTGCAAGAACTAAGTCCCTTCATTGGACAATGAGTGGATGGACTTGCTTAGAAGTTGGACCCTTCATTGGAGAGCAAGCAAATTGGGCTCAACAAGGATCCTAAGAGATCAAATATAAGTCCCCTCACCGAAGAGTGAGTGGATGGACTTGCTTAGACATTGAGTCCCCTTGCCGAAGAGCAAGCGGATTGGACTCAGCAAAGATCTTGAGAGAGCAAACCCTACACTGGATGATAGACGATTCAGAGATATTGAGCCACAGATTGGATGTTAGGTGACCAGGAGAAATCGAACCCTAGATTAGATAATAAATGATCCAGCTAGACCAAAAATAGAATAGACATTGATTCGATATTAGGATTTGAATTCCTTGTAATTAGAGTAAGTTAGATAAACCCAATATGAACATGACATGATTTTGATATACAATATGATAAATCTGGATGAAAATGGGCTGATTATGATTCATGACCAATATATAAGCAAGGATTAGAGTCCTTAACTATGATGGTATGGAATGACTGTGGATTTGTAGGAGAATCCAAAGGAACTGGAAGATCCACCAAGTTCGGGATTGATGGATGGCCGAAGGGCTTAACCACCAAAGAAAGACTAATGTTGAAACTTATTCTTGAGCAAAGCATACATTACATTCATGAGGTGTACTTTGGAGGGTATGTGTTAACCGGTTTTTTGACCAAGCGAATTTTCAACTGGAATTAGAATGTGAAGATGAAGACAAAATGATTCATGAACTTGGAAACACGCTCGAAAGGGCAAGAAGATGCCATTCGACAATTTTGAAGAGAAATAAGGCTAATTAGACCTCTCGATACCAAGAGGAATTTCTTCCATTTGGCACCCCCAAGCCTTTTTTACTTCAAGCATTTGTTGTGGAGTACTTTTCTCGAAGAATAGACAAGCATCTCTAAGGATTATTTAAAAGAAAGCAAAGAAAGAAGAATAAGAGAGGCGATATCAGAAGGTACTTGATTTTTCATAGAAAAGAATTTGGAATGAATCAAATCGAAGACAGGATATAAAACAAAGGAGAAAGATGGATTTTCATCCAACAAAACCTCTTGATACAGAGAGCAACCTCTCAGTACCGGTAGGTCCTTTTGGTATTTAGGCCGACATGCTCTCTTCTACACCTTTGGGCTTGCATTTGGACCTTATACAACATGAGCCTCTGGATCTGCAAAGTTGTTTCTCTATAATTACATACCTTATAGCAACTAAGGAAGGACTTTTGGCACTTCTCCCTTTTCATCTCCTATCTCTTTTCGGAATAGTCACTAAGGTAGACATTGTTGGCAGTTCTAGACTTAAGAACCTGTCAATTTCTTGTACTTGTGATTTCAATCTCTCTTAAACCTCTAATGAATAGAATATAAAGTGGACGTAGGCTAAAGATTGCTGAATCACTATAAAAATATTGATGTTTTTACTGTTTTGCATTTATTTTATGCTAGATCTCAATATTTCTACAGGTTTTTAGGTGTTATGCCATTTCTACTATCAACTGCAACAAATATCATTATTATTACTATATATTTTTTCATAGGCAAGCGATGGTTTATATGGTCCCCTACCAGATATGTTATTGAAAACAAGAAGGACCGAAGGGTTACAAAGAAAAGCACATATCCGGATAACCAAAAAAAAACATCAAGCACCTAATGCACCTGCTAAATATAACGAGTGAAATTGGGGATTTTGAGTTCCCACATATGCATTCCTTTCTTAATTTCACTTATAGTTTCGTTAATTAGGTCATTGACAGTTCTCTTGAGCGAGCTAAAAATGCGTGCATTTTACTTAGCTTCCAAATAATTTTTAGGAATAGTGTAATTGAGAATAAGAGCATACATGTTGTTGGAAATTATTTTGAGAGTGATTTATTAAAAAAATTGACCAAGTGTGTAAGTTGTCTCCTATATGTGAATAGTCCCACATTGTAGGATTATGTGCAAGAATCAAGTATTTATACTTGATTCTTAGAAGCTAAGTTGGGCCCTTTGGGCACCCAATGATGCTCTTTTGTGAGGAGGAAGATCTTGCTTGACCACCACACACGCGCGCCGATCGACCGACTCGACTCGACCCGACCCGGGCCGGGCTCAGGCTCGGGTTCGGGTTCGGGCTTGTAGTGGTGTAACACTTATATTTTTGCTACAAATTTATTAACCGTTTTGACCGGGCTGGAACGGTAAAGTCTATTCAAGCCCGTATTGAAGAATGTTTATTATTTTGACCCGGTATTACTCAGATATGTTTTTCTAGACCACGTTCCCCCCAACTAGTAACATTCTTTTCACTACTCTGTCTTCGTAACTGATAGAGAGACAAAAACAAAAAAGCGAACAACATTTTTCAATTTTTCGTTCAAGCAAAAAAAAGCAACGATTTTTCAGTGCAAACAGAATCGCTTCGTCCGTGCAACAAATCGATACCATAAATCTCTGAGAGGCTGTTTTATCCTAGAGACGGCTGTGATTGATACGAACTGCTTGCACCATAGAGCAGATCGCCGAAACGTCTTCAAGAAAGTGACGTAGTCCACGACTCAGCCGAAGACAACCATTATTTACAACAAATTGAAGAGGTCGCCACCGACTATGACTTCTGATGCAGATCTCGATGCCACTGCTCCGGCTACCCTCTTCCAAGTCCCAATGGTCTCTGCTGCGCCTTTCAGATTCAAGGGCCTCCATTTCAAATGCTGGAAACAAAAGATGGAATTCTTCCTGACCATGAGAAAGGTCGTGGCTGTGCTAACAACCGACAAACCACAACTGCCGGCCAGACCAGACGAAGCAGACGCAGATCAGTTGCGACCCTAGACAGAAAAATCAAAGAAGGTGCAGAACTGGACAGAGCAGGATTACCTGTGCCGGAACTTCATACTCAACGGCCTCAGTGATGACCTCTACGACTACTACAACTCTGATAAGTCAGCCAAAGAAATCTGGAAAGCGCTGCAAAAGAAGTATGACGCTGAAGAGGCTGGAGCGAAGAAATATGCAGTCAGCCGCTACCTGAAATACCAGATGACAGATGACAGGTCAGTAAAGATGCAATCTCATGAGCTACAGAAAATTGCCCATGAGATCATCTCCGAAGTTATGAGTTTGGATGAACGGTTTTAGATTGCTGTTATTATTGGTAAATTGCCCCCAGGTTGGAAAGACTTTAAGAATGTGCTTAGGCACAAGACTAAGGAATTCTCCTTAGAGAGCTTGATCACTCGCCTCCGTATTGAGGAAGAGGCTCGTAAGCAGGAGCAGAAAGAGGAAGTGCTTGTTGTTGCAAACAACAACACTAAAAAGTCCAAGCCCGCAATTCTGAAACCGAAAAACTTTAAGAATCAGAACCGCAACCGCAACAAACAGAATTGGAACCCGCAAGGGAACCAAAAAGGACAGCAGAAACCGACCCAAAAGAATGACTCTGGACAGTTGTTTCTGTGTTACAACTGTGGAAAACTAGGTCATATGGCACGCAAGTGTAGGAACAGACAAGGCCCTGCACCGCAGGCTAATCTGGCCGAGGAGCCTCTTACGGCTATGATTTCTGAGATTCACCTTGTTGGTGGATCATAGGGTTGGTGGGTAGATACTGGCGCAACCCACCATGTCTGCTATGATCGTGCTATGTTCAGTACATACACGGCTGCTGATGATCAGAAAGTGCTACTGGGAGATTCTCACACCACTATAGTTGCTGGCATTGAAAATGTGGAAATAAAGTTTACCTCTGGAAAGGCAGTTCTTTTGAAAGTTGTGATGCATACTCCAGAGACGAGAAAGAATTTGGTTTCTGGTTTTCTCCTTAATAAGGCTGGTTTTACTCAAGTTATAGGGGCTGATTTGTAAACTTTGACTTATAAGGGGATGTTTGTAGGGAAGGGTTATGCTTGTGAGGGCATGTTTAAACTTAATGTTGAATCTAATAAAGTAATCAGTTCTGCTTATATGTTGTGCGACTTTAATATTTGGCACTCTAGATTATGTCATGTAAATAAGCGTATAATTCATAACATGATCACATTAGATTTGATTCCTAAAATGTTACAAACTGATTTTGATAAATGCAAATTCTATAGTCAAGCAAAAATCACTAAGAAACCCCATAAATCAGTTGATAGATTTTCTGAACCCTTAGACTTGATTCATTCTGACATATGTGAGCTAGATGGTACTTGGACTAGACATGGACACCGTTATTTATCACTTTCATAGATGATACCTCTGATTTCACTTATGTATATCTTATGAGAAATAAAAGTGATGCATTTGATATGTTTAAATTATTTAAAACTGAAATCGAGAATCAATCTAATAAGAAAATTAAGAGACTTCGTAGTGATAGAGGAACATAATATGAATCTAGTCCATTTCTTGATTTCTATAAATTGAATGGTATAATTCATGAGAGAACTGCACCTTATTCACCTGAAATGAACGGTAAAGATGAAAGAAAGAATAGGACCTTTACTGAATTAGTTGTAGCTATTTTGTTAAATTCGTGGGGGGATATTTTGTTGACTGTATGCTATGTATTGAATAGAATCCCTAAATCAAAAAGTAAGATTTCACCCTTTGAAATTTTAAGAAATTATAAACCAAATGTATCTTACTTTAAAACTTGGGATGTTTGGCATATGTTCATATACCCGACCCTAAGAGAATAAAATTAGCAAGTAGAACATACGAATGTGTATTTATTGGCTATGCTATTAATAGCAAAGCATATAGATTTTATGACCTGAATACACATAATATAGTAGAATCTATTGATGCTGATTTTTATGAAAGTAAATTTCCTTTTAAATTGAGGAATAGTGGGGGCACGTCAAATAACACCGTGCCTATTAGAACAGAACTTAATGAATTTTCTGAAGCTGAACCTAGAAGAAGTAAAAGAGCAAGAGTTGATAAAGATTTTGGCTCGGATTTTTGCACTTTTACTATAGAGGAGGTTCCAACAAACCTCCAAGAAGCCTTATCTTCTTTAGATGCCGATTTTTGGCAAGAGGCTATAAATGATGAGATGGATTCCTTGGAATCCAATAAGACTTGGCACTTAGTAGATTTACCACCTGGTTGTAAGTCTATAGGTTGTAAATGGGTACTTAAAAAGAAATTAAAACCTGATGGAACAGTTGAAAAATATAAAGCCCGTTTGGTAGCTAAAGGTTTTAGGCAAAGAGAAAATATAGACTTTTTTGATACTTTTTCACCTGTAACTAGAATCACATCCATTCGAGTACTAATTTCATTAGCATCTATTTATAATTTAATTATACACCAAATGGATGTTAAAACCGCCTTTTTAAATGGTGAATTAGAAGAGTAAATTTATATGGACCAACCTGAAGGCTTTGTTATTCCTGGTCAAGAACATAAAGTTTGCAAATTAGATAAATCATTATATGGTTTAAAACAAGCACCTAAACAATGGCATGAAAAATTTGATAATTTAATAATCTCAAATGGTTTCAAAGTTAATGAAAGTGACAAATGTATTTATTATAAATCTGAAAATGACATTTGCACTATAGTATTTTTGTATGTGGATGATCTACTTATTTTTGGATCAAACATTCATGCCATAAACACTGTTAAATCTTTGTTAAGTGCCAATTTTGATATGAAAGATCTAGGTGAAGCAAGTGTAATCCTTGGTATTAAGATTACTAGGTCCGAAAAGGGACTTTCTTTGGATCAATCTCATTATATTGAGAAGATCTTAAAGAAATACAATTACTTTGATTGTAAACCTGCATGTCCACCATATGATCCTAATGTAAAACTTTTTAAGAACACTGGTGAAGGTGTAAGACAGTCTGATTATGCCAGCATTATTGGCAGCCTTCGGTATGCCACTGATTGTACTAGACCCGACATTGCCTATGTCGTGGGATTATTATGCAGGTTTACTAGTAGACCTGGTATATAGAATTGGCACGCTATTGAAAGGGTCATGAGATACCTAAAATGAACCATGAACCTTGGATTACATTATGAAAAGTTTCCAGCTGTTCTTGAAGGTTACACCGATGCAGACTGGAATACTTTATCTGATGACTCAAAGGCAACCAGTGGCTATATCTTTAGCATTGCTAGAGGAGCTATTTCTTGGAAATCCAAGAAACAGTGGCTCAATCTACTATGGAGTCTGAGATGATAGCACTAGCCATGGCTAGTGAGGAAGCAGAGTACTTAAGAAATCTGCTAGCTGAGATTCCTTTATGTGAAAAACCAATACCAGCTGTGTTGATCCATTGCGATAGTACCACGGCTATTACAAAAGTACAGAACCGTTATTATAACGGTTAGAGACGACAGATACGTCGTCAGCACAACACTGTTAGAGAGCTACTCTCTTCAGGAGCTGTTAGAGTGGATCACATACGCAGTGACGAGAATTTGGCAGATCCTTTGACGAAAGGACTGGCCAGAGAGAAAGTCCTTATGATTTCTAGAAAAATGGGACTATTGCCCTTAGATTGTTGAGTCACGCACAATGGTAACCTGACCTAATGATTGGAGATCCCAAGAACTAGGTTCAATGGGTAAGAAAAGTTGTGAAGTGATATGAGTAGAACATGCTATTTTTTCATCCATATAGAAGCATGTATTCCTGAAGTGATTAGAGGATGAGTTAATAGAAACTCTTAATGAGATCTATACTCCATTTGGAGTGGAGTACCTACCTTCAGGAGTACTTTTGATAGACTCGCCTGTGTGAATGTGGAAATTTGGCCGTTTCCTATGGAGTTTTGGGCAAAACTCCTAGAGCATTCACTAAACTGGGATAGACGTGCATGGCCATAAATGCACGGGCTTATTTGATTGCACTCTAGAAAGATTGTGTGTGGTCTGATGTCAGGAATAGAGTTCAAGACCACGTGTCACTCTAGTAAAAACTGAATCTTATTCACTATGCAAAGGTTCAAGTCAAAACGACACCTTTGTTTATGCACAATCTTATGTTTTTAGAAATTGCTCGAAAATATTTTTAAAAATTCAAGTGGGGGATTGTTGGAAATTATTTTGAGAGTGAATTATTAAAAAAAATTGACTAAGTGTGTAAGTTGTCTCCTATATGTGAATAGTCCCACATTGTAGGATTATGTGCAAGAATCAAGTATTTATACTTGATTCTTAGAAGCTAAGTTGGACCCTTTGGGCATCCAATGATGCTCTTTTGTGAGGAGGGAGATCTTGCTTGACCACCACACACGCGTGCCGACCGAATCGACTCGACCCGACCCGGGCCGGGTTCGGGCTTGTACTGGTGTAACACTTATATTTTTGCTACAAATTTATTAACCGTTTTTGACCGGGCTGGAACGGTAAAGTCTATTCAAGCCCGTATTGAAGAACGTTACACAACGTTTATTATTTTGACCCGGTATTACTCGGATCCAACCAGTAATGTTCTTTTCACTACTCCGTCTTCTTAACTGATAGAGAGACGAAAACAAAAAAAAGAACAACATTTTCCAATTTTTCGTTCAAGCAAAAAAAACGAGCAACGATTTTTCAGTGCAAACAGAATCACTTCGTCCGTGCAACGAATCGATACCATAAATCTCTGAGAGGCTGTTTTATCCTAGAGGCGGCGGTGATCGATACGAACTGCTTGCACCATAGAGCAGATCGCCGAAACGCCTTCAAGAAAGTGACGTAGTCCACGACTCAGCCGAAGACAACCATTGTTTACAACACTTTGCTATTCTTCCCTTTAGTATTCCTGGGGATTCTTTTCCATTCCATATCATGATTTGTGCTGGGTGGTTGAAGATGGAGTTGTAGAAGAACTAAACTCCAAGCATTGTAAATGCAAAAACAGCCAAAGAAGAGATGCTCAATGGATTCATCAGCAACATTACAGAAGACATAGGATGCATCGTGGTTGAGACCTAAATGGATCAATCTATCCTTGGTTAAAACATCCTTGTTGAGAACTTTCCATATCATGAAGTTATCTCGCTGAGTGTCATCATTGCACCAGACATGTTTAGACCAACGAAAAGGCATAAGCTTGTTTGGCTGAGACATGGAATTGTATATATCCCTTATAGAATGTGTCTTTTTTTAGTCCAGACAATAAAATTATTATCAGCTTTATTTTTCTATTTCATGATTTTATTCCAAATTTCATGGATTTACTATTGGAGTTAGAAAGAATGAGAGTATCATTATGATAGAAAGGCCAGACTTTAGAAGTATCAGGGACTCTAGTCATGACTTTTTGATTATAGGACATCCTCTCATTAAGAATTATTCCAAAATCCCCTATTGGTCATGCCAAAAGGAGCATTTAGAAAAGGCGATGGGTTGTATTTTAATTGGGGTAGTGCACTATGTCTTTGATACGATAGATTTTTTGAAAAACCAGCTGTAGTTATAGGGGATGTTCATAGCCCAGAAATGTTTGGAATTTGTGTAGTATTTATGATGTAGCCATAAGGTTAGGAGGTTGTGCATGTGGGAGATAAGTTCATTAATGCATTTGGTGGATGCTGCAATGTTCCAAGTCCTAAGAGCAGGGATGCCTAATCCCCAAACTTCTTTTGTTTACATATTTTACTAAAAGAAATAGAGATTATGTTTCAAAGAATAATAATCTCCATGCCAAAGAAAGTGATTTAAAGCTGACGCAGCTTAGGAAGTGAATTCGACGATGCAAATCGAATCCGTCCAGGATCTCACACGATTAGCGGAAATAATCGGTGAATCGATGATAAATCGATGAATTTAAGAATACCGAAATGCCCAAATCCGTTGATCACGAAGATACCGGACTTTAGCAATCTTCGACACGTTGATCGCGCACGATACCGTGAGAGAAGATCTTCAATTCTTCAAACGTTGATCAAGCGCACTTGATTCCGTGAATTGGCTTCAACAATCGTTGATTCGAGCGCACTCGAATGCCGAAGATGGAGATAGGAGTTAACATTCAACTACCAATTTCAATGGAGGCATAAAGCACAAAACCAAATTTTATTCAAAATTCAACCACCTTTACAAGTAACGTCGTACCCCTATTTATAGAAGATTACAACTCACACAACTATACACAACATATCATCACGACCTAACGTAAGTCGTTAACGACCTAAACACAACATAGTCATGACTTAAACAAAGCGACATAAGAATCGCGATCTAGGACTCAACATAGTTCAATAACGACCTAACACATATGCGACCTAACCAAGCTTTGCGACCTAAAATCTTCAGCGTCCTAGTAATGTCGTTCGCGACCTATTGGAGGCGGCACGCGACATAAGGAAAAGTTGCCGCGACTTTAGGAAGAGAAGCGACCTTGGTGGAGCGATCTAGGGAATTCACCGCGATCTTGGGCGGAGCGACCTACGCTCGCTGCGACCTAGGGAAGGTCGTTCATGACCTAGGGCTTGCTCGCTGCATTGGCTGGAAGAGCTCGTTTCTTCTTCTTCGCGACCTAGGGTTTCACGACTTCGCAATGTCATTTGCGAGCGCGAGGTATGCGCTGCATCATCCTCCCCTGGTTGGAAAGAATTCGTCCTCGAATTCATGCTTTCCTCTTCTTCGACAAGCTTCTCCTCATGATACGGAATTAAGTGTTTGACATTGAAAACATCAGAAGTATGAACATTATCTGGCAATCTCAACTGATACGCATTCTCATTGATCTTCTTTACGATTTCTAAATGACCAATCTTTCTAGTGGCTAGCTTGTTGTAGGTTCAAACAGGAAATTGATCTTTGGTCAGTACTGCATACACAAAATCACCTTCTCTGAAGTTCACACTCCTTTGCTTTTTATCTACAAGTTGTTTATACTTTTCATTTGATGTAAGCAATCATTCTTGAACAGTTCTGTGGCACTCCTGCAACTCATTCACGAAATCCCCAGCTCGTTTAATAACTCCTTTCTGAATTGGCACTGTTGATAATTCCAACGGTCCTTTTGGAATTACTGAATAAACAACTTGAAACGGACTGAAACCAGTACTTCGATTAACAGCATGATTATGTGCAAATTCTGCTTGACATAACTTCATATCCCAGCTCTTCAAATTATCTTTTACAAGACATCTCAGTAAGTTTTCCAATGATCTATTCACTACCTCTGTTTGATCATCCGTTTGTGGATGATAGGCGCCACTAAAATTCAGCTTCGTTCCAACCATCTTCCACAAACTCAACCAAAAGTGGCTTAGAAATCGAGTGTCCCTATCAAAAACAATGGTCTCAGGTAACCTATGCAATCAATAAATCTCTTTAAAGAATAACTGAGCAACCCGGACTGCATCAGCGGTCTTCTTACAGGCTATGAAATGTGCCATTTTCGAAAATCTATCTACCACCACATATATGGAATCATTTCCTCGCTGAGTTCTTGCAAACCCAAAACGAAATCCATGCTGATATCAACCCATGGTCTGGTCAGCACGGGTAATGACATATATAATCTCGCATTCGTAGTTGTCCCTTTCGAAACTTGACAAACATGACATCTCTAAACAAACCTTTCAACTTCTTTTCTCATTGATGGCCAAAAATAAGACCTTGAGATCAACTGCAAAGTACGATCCCGACCAACATGTCCTTCTTCATGCAATTCTTTTACAATTTTCAGTCTCAAGCTGCAATCTGGTACGCATAATCTATTCCCTTTGAATAAGAATCCATCCACCAATACAAACTCATCAGTACTCCCATCCTTGACTTTCTCAACAATCTTCGTAAAGTAAGGATCTTCTTTAAAAAACTCGGGCAATAGTTCAAATCCTGTCACTTCAACTTTCATCGTTGTCAACAAATGATTCCTCCTGCTCAAGGCATCAGCTACACGATTCGTCACCCCTGATTTGTGTTTTACAACAAAAGTAAACTGTTGCAGATACGCGACCTATGAAGCGTGTCTAGCTGAAATTTTATCCTGCCCTTGCAAATGCTTCAAAGCTTCATGATTCGTATAGAGAACAAACTCCTTCTGAAACAGATAATGTCTCCAGTGCTTCACAGCTTGAACAATCGCGTAAAATTCCACGTCATAAGTGCTATATCTCAGCTTGGCTCCAGACAACTTCTCACTGAAATAAGCAACTGGTCTTCCACTCTGACTCAATACTCCACCAATCCCAACCTTCGACGCATCAGTATGTAATTCAAACAACAACTGAAAATCCGGCAAAAATAGAATTGGTGCTGATGTTAAAAGTGTCTTAATCTTTTCAAAAGCTAACTCTGCTTTCTCTGTCCACACGAACTTCTTTCCCTTCATGCAATCGGTTACAGGTGCCATCACACTGCTCAAACGTGGAATGAATCTTCGATAGAAAGATACCAACCCATGAAAACTCCTCACTTCAGTAATTGTCTTGGGTTGTGGCCAACTCCTGACAGCTTCCACTTTGCTTTCATCCACTTGAATACCTTCCTTCGATAGAACATATCCCAGAAATAAAACACTGTGCGTCATAAACACACACTTCTTCGTTGCTGCATAGAATTGCTCCCGTCGTAGAATTAATAGTACTTCTCGCAAATGTTGGACATGCTCTTCCATACTCCCACTATAGATCAAAATATCATCAAAGTAAACTACTACGAATTTCCCAATGAATGGTCTGAAAATCTGGTTCATCACCCTCATGAAAGTACTCAGAGCATTTGACAAGCCAAACGGCATAACCAGCCATTCGTATAGACCTTCCCTGGTTTTAAAAGCAGTCTTCCACTCATCACCCGGTCTAATACGAATCTGATGATATCCACTCTTTAAGTCAATCTTTGAGAACACAACAGCCCCACTCAACTGACCAATCAAATCATCGAACCTTGGCATAGGAAATCTGTATCTCACAGTGATCTTGTTTAGAGCCCGACTGTCCGTACACATCCTCCACGAACCATCCTTCTTCGGCACCAATAAAGCTGGTACTGCACAAGGACTCAAGCTCTCTTGAACACGCCCTTGTTCTAACAACTCCTCCACCTGCCTTCTCAGTTCCTCATGCTCCTTAGAACTCATCCTGTAATGTGGCCTGTGTGGTAATACTGCCCCTGGCACAAGATCAATCTGATGCTGAATATCTCTCAACGGTGGTAACTCCGTTGACAACTCTTCAGGAAACACATCTCTGAATTCTTCCAGCACTGGCTTTACTTCCACAGGAACTTCCACCACTTCACTACTCTAATGTCCAATCAACAAAAACACTTCAGGTTCCTCCTCCACTTCTTTAACAAACTCCTTCAAAGTCAACAGAGTCTTTAATTCTTCAATATCCTTCAACTTGTTTTCTACTTGTTGTCGTTTCTTAGGAACTAAAGTGATTTTTTTGCCTTCAAACATGAAACTGTAGCTATTGGTACGACCGTCATGTTGCACAGCCCTATCATACTGCCACGGTCTCCCAACAACAGATGACATACATCCATATCCACAACATCGCACCAAATCTCATCTTTATATCTCTTCCCAATCGAAAAATTCACACAAGCTCTTCTACCAACCTTCACTTCCCCACCTTTCCTCAACCAGGCTAACTTGTAAGGTTTGTGATGCTTCTCTGTTTTCAATACCAACTTCTTCACAGCCTCTGTAGAAATAATGTTATCACAGCTTCCCGCATCGATGACAAATTTGCAAACCTTCCCCAGAATAGTGCACGTCGATTGAAAAATATTACTCCTCAACCAACTTGAATCATCCTCTTGCTTTGGTGTCAAACATGATCTCCTCAACATTAGATTACATTCTTCATCTCCCGACGCGATATCCTGTTCATCCTCTTCAACTGGACTAGAATGACCTTCATCAACATCCTCATCTTCAATCTCAGCAATCATTGCCCGCTTCTTCGGCTTTAGACATTCATTGCTCTTGTGGTGAAACTCTTGACAATTAAAGCATTTGATACTACTATTGACCTTTGCCTTCGCAACCTCATTCACAACTGGTTTACTGACAGCCTTGGAAACGTTAGCATTGCTACTAGCTCACTTCACTTGATTGTTGGTATTTGTAAACACACCACCTCCTCGTCTTCCCTGCTTCTCCCAAGCCAACGCTTTCTGGTGCACTTCAGCCACAGATCAAGGGTCAAACATATTTACCATATCCTGGATCTGGATCCTCAACCCTCCAACAATCTAGCGGTCAACTGTTCTTCCGTCTCCATGATATCATTCCTAGCAATGAGTTGGTAAAATTCATCCGCATAATCATTAACTGACTTTGTCCCCTGCCTCAGGTTCTGCAAACGTTGGTACATTAGAGACTGATAATTGTAAGGTAAGAAAGTAGCTTTCATTAGCTTTTTCATCTTCTCCCATGTAATAATCTTTGACTTCTCCATTCTCTCCCGTGTAAGTTTAGTCTGCTGCCACCATGCCATAGCTCTTCCTCTCAATCTTGTAGCAACCAACTTCACTCTACGATTCTCGGGAACTTCTTTGAAGTCAAAAATTTCCTCAACATTTGAAACCCAATCCAAAAATTCCTCCGCAACCATACCACACTTGAATTCCGGAATTTCGATTTTCAGTCCCGATTCCCATCTACGGTCATTTTCATATTCTCTAGCTCGACTCCACACTTGACCTCGATCTCGGTAATGAATACTTCCTCTATCACCATCAAACTCCTCATCAAAATCTGACGCATATCATTGTCGATCATGAC
Organism: Allium cepa; assembly: GCA_030765085.1. Classification (NCBI taxonomy): domain Eukaryota; kingdom Viridiplantae; phylum Streptophyta; class Magnoliopsida; order Asparagales; family Amaryllidaceae; genus Allium; species Allium cepa. The sequence continues at coordinate 323,059,198 of CM060940.1, read as the reverse complement.
CACTAATATCTCTACCACCACCATTTCTTCGATCTACATTCCTCTGATCATGATAATCCATATCTTCCAATTTCGTTCATCAACATTCCTATCACGATCGTCAACATTCCTACGATCATGATCTCCTCTTCTCTTCCGATCTGACTATGGTGAAACTCTGTTTCCCCCATGACTCGATTCAGGTGAAACCCTTCTTCTACTTTGATTCATTTCAAGCATCATTCTCTCTAATCGACCAACCCCCTCATTCAACTTCTCAGTGAAACTCTCGTTGATTCGTTGCTCCATTTCATCGGCCTCTTCTCTTCCATACAAAGCATTAATATTGCGATGACGTTAAGCTCGTCTCGGTGGCATGATTGAACTTCAAAAAAATTCAAAAAAATTCAAACACTTTCCGATCTTTGATCCAAATGATATGGATCGAAACTCCCAACTTGTTGCACTTCACGATGAACACGATGAACACCAAACTTCTCAACAATTTCAAATCTGATCTCCAAACTACAAATTCTCGAAACCCAATTCTTCAAATGATGCAAACTTCTTGCAATCAAGCTCTGATACCAAACTGACGCAGCATAGGAAGCGAATTCGACGATGTAAATCGAATCCGTCCAGGATCTCATACGATTAGCGGAAATAATCGGTGAATCGATGATAAATCGATGGATTTAAGAATACCCAAATGCCCAAATCCGTTGATCGCGAAGATACCGAATTCTAGCAATTTTTGACACGTTGATCGCGCACGATACCGTGAAAGAAGATCTACAATTCTTCGAACATTGATCAAGCGCACTTGATTCCGTGAATTGGCTTCAACAATCGTTGATTCGAGCGCACTCGAATACCGAAAGTGAAGATAGGAGATAACACTCAACTACCAATTTAAATGGAACCAAGCACAAACCAAATTTTATTCAAAATTCAACAACCTTTACAAGTAACATCGTACCCCTATTTATAGAAGATTACAACTCACGCAACTTTACACAACATATCGTCACGACCTAACGTAAGTCGTTAACGACCTAAACACAACACAGTCATGACTTAAACAAAGCGACATAAGAATCGCGACCTACGACTCAACATAGTTCAATAACGACCTAACACATATGCGACCTAACCAAGCTTTGCGACCTAAAAATCTTCAGCGTCCCAGTAATGTCGTTCGCGACCTATTGGAGGCGGCACGCGACATAAGGAAAAGTTGCCGTGACTTTAGGAAGAGAAGCGACCTTGGTGGAGCGATCTAGGGAAGTCGTTGCGATCTTGGGCGGAGCGACCTACGCTCGCCGCGACCTACGCTCGCCGCGACCTAGGGAAGGTCGTTCACGACCTAGGGCTTGCTCGCTGCATTGGCTGGAAGAGCTCGTTTCTTCTTCTTCGCGACCTAGGGTTTCACGACTTAGCAATGTCGTTTGCGAGCGCGAGGTATGCGCTGCATCAAAAGCTCTATCGATCATTGAGATAAGTTTTTTGGGAGAATGAGCATATGAGACCAGTAGTTTGTCATGGAAAAAGTAATAGAGATGACTACAGTCGAGACTCCCAGCTTGGGAGAGGAGGGAAAATGGCCAGGTGGATAGTTTGGACATGATGGCTTCATACATGGGCATGCGTTGAACAGTTGAAATCCTGGAGGTGGTGATAGGAAAGCCCAAATATGTAGCAATATATGGCATAGGAATGCTAACAATAAGAATAGTGGATTTATGTTTATTAATATGAAGACCAGTTATAGAGTGGAAGGCATGAAGACATTGAAGGATGTTATGAATGGAAGTAGGGTTAGGTTTGGTGAACATGACAAGATCATCAACAAACATAAGAGTAGTAATTTGTGGATTCCTGCATTTGGGGTGGAAGGAGTAGAGTTTGTTCTACACTTGTTGATTGATCAGGCAGGTGAAACATTCCTTGATAATAATGAAAAGGTAAGCAGAGATTGGATCTGCTTGTCCATTCCCTTTGGTGGAGGTGAAGTAGCCACTAACTGACCTATTGACAATGATGGAGAATTTGGCTGTTGAAAACTTGAAATACATGAAACAATCCATGCAATGCACGTTTCTGGAATCTTCATTTTACACCTAATAGCAGTCAGAGACAACCAAGAAATAGAATCAAAGGCTTTTTGAATGTCTAATTTAACCATGCATGTAAGATAGATGTTAGAAGTATTGTAGCCTCTTAAAAGTTCATGTGCCAACAAGATGTTGTCTAAAATATTCCGGGAGCTGAGAAATGCAGTTTGATTGTGTTTGATGATTCTAGACAAAGCAGTCTTCGGTCTATTAGCACTAATTTTGGTGATGCATATATAAACTATAGAACGAAATGCAACGTGTCTAAATTGTTCTACAGAAGTTGGGTTATGAACTTTGGGGATCATGGCTAGATTGGTGGATTTGAAGCCATCAATAAGTATTTTAGATTTGAAGAAGTGAGCAATGGCTTTACAAAAGTAATTGAATTATGGGACCAGGTGTCTTAAAGAAGATTGAAACCATCAGGTCCACCAAGGCTCGTGGCATTGAGACTGAAAATAGCAGTTTTGATTTCATCAGAAGTAATTGGGAGATCATCTATATAGCTTCATCACAGATGGAGGGGAGTTCAATTCCTCTAATAAGGGAAATGTCAATGTGTTGTTCATAGTTATTGAGAGTATGATGAAATTAATCAACAATGGCATTTTCAATAATGCTTTGCTTGTTATCAACAGTCATTCCCCTCCTATTAGAGATGGAAGTAATAGTAGATTTAGTGTGTTTAGTCTTGAGTATAGTATGAAAAAAGGCACTATTCTTATCACTATCAAATTGGTAGTCTTTGCCTTATTGTTTTATCATGTAAAGTTCTTCTTGTAAGGCATTGTAAGCTGCTGGTCTAAAGAATGTTCCAGAGAGGAAAGTGAGATGTTGTCAGGGTTAGAATACACGGATTTTTGTACACTTTCTGATCCAATTCGGATATCAGCACTAATTTTAGAGCCCCGGCCAAAGGTAATGCAAGCTCACTTCCTTAGTGTTTTCCTAGTATTTTTGAGTTTTTCATGTAGATTGCACATTGGGTTCCCATATATTTCAGTGCTCCATCCCTGCAAAAAGTTTGTTCTAATCGTATATGTTTAGTCCGTGTTAAAAAAATTAAAAGGAGGGAAACTTTTCTATGTCCCATTCCCCCAAGCGGCAAGCAGTGGACTATGGTTAAATATACCAGGGCTAAGGAAATGGAAAGCCAGGGTTGGACATGTGAAAAGAGACGCGTGGTTGAAGACGCAGTGGTTTAGGGTGCAGAAGGTCCTAGGACCATCATGTTTTTTGTTATTCCAAGTGAAAGTGGCACCACAGGTGGGGACAGGTAAGATAGAGGAGGAAATTGTGTAGTTAAGAGGATCAAGTTCACGATGGGTAAAAGGGTTACCACCATGCTTCTGATGGGAAAGATACATAGAGTTGAAATCACCCATGAGCATCCATGGATCATATATAGGATTCAGTGCATGAAGTTAGTGAAGCATGGTGGATCTACATACAAAATCATTGGAGGCATATATTAAGTAATGAAATAGGAGGAAGAGGTGGAAATATGGGAAATAGAGAGGCGGATCACCTGAGGGGTCTAGGAAACTGAGGTGGCAGTAAATAATTTAGGATTCCATAGAATCAAAATTCGACCATATGGTGCTTTAGATAATTTGTTGATGTGGTGACATTCCTTATTGATGTTGGAGCACGCTTTGATGACCTTCTCATTATCTAGCTTAGTTTCAAGCACAGAATCATGCTTATATTGTATTCAATGATGATATTTTTAATCACTTTTTGTTTAATAATCAAGTGAGCTCCCTTGATAATCCATGTGCATATTTTGTCTAACATATTGAAAGTTCGTTATTTTCCCATTGAGGCTAGATCTAGTCAGTCTATTGGAGTAGGAAATGCTTTGATGCGTTTCTTCCTTATCAGACTCAGTTGAAAGTCCATGATTTGTCTCATTATCAGCAATTTTTCTTCCGCTGTCTTGTGCATGCCTTGTTTTGTTTTTCCTTTTTTTACCTTTCTTGTGTTTGAGTGGTTTGGGTGAGGGGATCAGCTTCATCAAAAAGGAAAGATTATAGGGATTTAGAGGAGAAGTTGATGGGGGAAGAGAGGTGGTGAAGGGGAAGAAGGTAAGTTAGAAGTTAAATGATTGGATAAGCTGTCTAGTTGGTCTTGGAAGGTGGTAGGCTTGATGATGTTGTGGTTCTGAAGTATAGAAAGGATGTTTGGTGAGAGATGAATGTTTGAGTAAGGAAGAGAAGTGGTAGTGTTTGGATCAGGAATGTGATGGGGATGGTTATGGTTAAATTTGTTAGCAACAGTTGGTGATGATGTTTTCAAAATTATAGGGTTAGTTTGGTTATTGGGAGAAGATGTAATATTGTTGATGATAGATGAGGTTTTGCATGCATTATCGGACATAGATGCATGCAGATTTGATCATAAAGTTATACTAGATGATAAGGAAGGAGGGGAAATGGGTTAGCAGAGAAAATGGGGGTTCGGTGATATGGATGAGTGATTACAACATGTAGTTCGGTAGTAACTTGTGTGGATTCATGAACATTTGTGAGAAAGTCAAATTTGTTTGAAGTGGAAATATGAGGGGTTTGATCAGACGATGTATTGATTTGGCCAAGTGTAGAATAAATTTGTGGTAGGATTTCAGGTTGAAATCGTGGATTGAGGGTTCGGCCGGAACCACGAGATTCCGGTCATCTCGTATCGGTTCCGGCCATCGCCGAGATGGGATTAGGTCAAAATCCCATCTCGGTCGAAGTGAGAAAAAAAAAATCAGCCGCGATGAAAAAATCAAGTGGGATAAAGAAAAGAAAAAAAATCAACTGCAACAATCCAAAGTCGAAAAAGCAAAAAGAAAAAAAAAATCCAAAGTCGAAAACATCTCGTGCTTCAACAGTAAAAAGCGAAAATAATTTGCTTATAAATAATCCACATTCGAGCAAATGTAAATTAGCTCATCTCAGTTTGACTAAAAAAAATCACCGATTCCCCCAATTCGCGGCTTCGACTTCAATTCGGGGCTTCGACTTCAATTCGCGGCACGGCAGGGCTTGGCTTCAAGTCGCGGCACTGTTCATCGAGTTTGCAGGAGGCGGTCGGCTTCAATTTTCCAGTCGTGGCACCATCGGACGAAGGTGAATTTTTATGCCCTAACTTTCATTCGTCTTTTTTTTTGAATGCGTCTGTGTTTGTTTTGGTCTTCGTTTTAAATTGCGTCTGCGATGGAAAGAAAATAAAAGGCTCTGTTTTATTTTTGTTGGGCCGACAGTGAATTATTATCATCGTTAAATTGTCCGTGTTTTTAATTACGTGCGTGTTTTCTTCTTCTCTTTTTTAAACATAAACGGTAAATATAGGCATTGTTTCTATTTTTATAAGCCTTGCCTTTTTCCTACTATATGTTATGCAAATGGCCTTGAATATGTGAACCGACTTAAATAAATCGACTGACCTGAATATGTTGTACTGACCTGAATATTGGACTTGAATATATTGAACCGACTTAAATAAGTCGACTGACCTAAATATGTTGTACTGACCTGAATATTGGACTTGAATATTCCGATTTGAATATGGACTTGAATGTTGAACATGAATATATTGGACTGGAATATTAGACTCGAACATTGGACTGGAATATTGGACTCGAAATGTTGAACTTGAACAATAAATTCTGACGACTGTTATTTATGCATTTGTATTTTATTTTTGATTTGATTTGAAATATTAAATTGCTTAGCATTGACTTTGGAATGTTGTATCGTTAATTTTTTTAAGCTTTGCTTTTTTTCCTACTGAAATATTAAATTGCTTAGCATTGACTTTGGAATGTTGTATCATTAATTTTTTTTAAGCTTTGCCTTTTTTCCTACTATATGTTAAATTGCTTAGCACTGACTTTGGAATATTGGACTTGAATATGATGATTTGAATATGGACTTGAATATGCTGATTTGAATATGGACTTGAATGTCGAACTTGAATACGTTGGACTGGAATATGGACTCGAACATTGGACTGTAATATTGGACTTGAAATGTTAAACTTGAACAATGAATTCTAACGACTTCGATGAATGTTATTTATGCATTTGTATTTTATTTTTGATTTGATTTGGAACATTGTATCGTTTATTTACAATCGCAGGTACGTTATGACAAATCGAAATGAAATTGGTTGGAATTATTGTTTGTTAATTATAATTTCAGGTACACTATAGCAAATCCGATTGAAATTGGTTGGAATTATGGTACTGCGATCGATGGCAATCTTCGAAAAACAAAATGTAACTTTTGCAATAAAATAATTAATGGCGGTGGTGTGACACGTTTAAAGGAACATCTAGCAGGAGTGGACGGCGACGTATCGGCATGTTTAATTGTCCCTAAAGAAGTTAAACAGCTTATACGATCACATATCATTCAAAAGAGAAATGAACAAAACAAAGGAAAGCTTGACAAACAACGCTTACAAGAGGAATTAATGAGCAGACCCCAACAACTATCGGACAATGAAAATGAAGATGATGAACAATTTCAACGTGTCATGCGACAAAGCAGAGATGAATTTAGAGACGAAGAGCTGCGTAGATCTCATACTGTAGGACGATCGGGTGGTGGTTCAAGTCAAACATTGCACAGATCTAATACCGCTGGACGATCGGGTGGTGGTGATTTCGACACTAATGTTGCTGGACGAATCGACTCATATATGCAAAAATGAGGAGGTAGAACTCAACCTTCTATCAAATCTGCAATGAAAGGTATTAAAGATGCCAAAAAACATATAGGTCGAGCAATTTCTAAGTTCTTTTTTTTCAACCATATTCCACATAATGTTGCTAATAGTACATACTATACAACAATGGTTGATACGATTGCAGAATGTGGTCGTGTAATTGATACACCAACTGCATATGAAATATCACACTCGTACCTTGAAATAGAAATAGAAGAAGTTGAACAATATATTAAAACATTGCACAATTTCTGGGATGAATATGGTTGTACATTAATGTGTGATGGTTGGAGTACACAGAATCGACGAAAAATAATAAATTTTCTCGTGTACTCTACCCATGGAACGGTATTTATCAAATCTGTGGATGCCACAAATGAATTCCACAGTGGAGAATATATTTGTGGACTAATGGATGATGTCATCGAAACAATCGGTGAAAATAGGATAGTGCAAGTTGTTACAGATAATGGAGCAAACTACAAAGCTGCCGGTCAATTATTGATGCAGAAAAGAAGGCATTTATATTGGACACCACGTGCAGCACACTTCATTGACTTGATTTTGGAAGATATTTCCAAAGAGCCAGAGGTAACAACTATTATCACAAATTGTCAATTAATAACGACGTTTATATACAATCATGGTTGGTTACTTTCTATCATGAGAAAAGAGACCAACAATAAAGAATTGATTAGACCGGCAGTAACACGGTTTGCAACACATTTCATCACACTGGACTCTATTCATAAACATAAAGATGATCTGAGACGGATGATTGCTTCAAGAGAGTGGACATCAAGAGTTCCTAGACTCAATACTAAAGACAAAAGAACAACAAATATTGTCTCTACACTGATTTACAACAATGCTTTTTGGACTGGTACTGCTTCCGTCATCCTTGTTTTTGAGCCATTGGTGAAAGTTTTACGAATGGTAGATAGTGATGACAAAGAAGATATGAGTTATCTTTATGAAGCAATAGATCGAGCAAAAGAATCGATCAGAAAAAATGTTGGTGGAAGGCAAAGCCAAAAATGGTGGGATATAATAGACAAAAGATGGGAAAGACAGTTACATCGACCTCTTCACGTCGCATGTAATTTGTTTTATCTTAGCGTCATACAAATAACGAAATATATAACATTTCAATAATATTTTAAATCTTTTCTATATAGGTTATTTTCTTAATCCCATCATTCAATATGGAGATGCAACAAACGATGGAGAAGTATTAAACGGATTTAACAACGTCGTTGAAAGAATGGTGCCAGACATTGTAAAACAGATTAAAATCGGAAAAGAGGTAAAACTAACATATATAATAGTTATGTTAAACATTAAACGTTTAAGACATATTAAATATTTAACTTCACATCACAGGTAGAAAAATATAGAATGAAAATTGGTGCATTTGGTTCTGCAAAAGCATATGCAGCAATAAAGACATGTTTTCCCGCTCAATGGTGGTCTATATTTGGAAGAGAGGATGCTCCAAATTTAACACGGTTAGCAATGCATATTTTAAGCCAAACAGTTTCATCTTCAAACTGCGAAAGAAACTGGACTACATTTTCAATGATTCATACAAAATTACGAAATAGAATAAAAATGAAAAATCTTGAAAAATTGGTATATGTACATTACAACATGAGACTAAGAGCAAAAAATTCAAGACGCCGCAACACTGAAAGTCAGTTGATCGATCTAGACTATATATTCCATGAAGATGATCCATTAGCAGAATGGACTACTGAAATTGAACCACCCTTGTTGGACAACGACCCTTGGATGACCAATACATTGAATGATGCAGTCGCTGCTGTCGATGGTATACCTACACAAGCAACAAAGAGTCAAAGCAATGAAAATAGTAGCAGCTCGTCAAATGATGCATGGTAATGCAGGTGGAAGTAACGTTGGTTTAACAAGTAATTATGGTATTGGTTCTAGTGATGGTGGTGAATTATATAGACCAACTAAAACATATTCAAGAAGAAGGGGTGCGAGCGGCAATCCTAACCGAAGAGATAGTAATTTAAATGTTGAATCCGGACATCAACATGATTATGAGCACCACAATCCATATACTTCAACTGATCCACCAACCTATAGGTATTCTACTTCTGACTATACAGGTAGTAACTCATATAGTGATATCTCGAGTGATCAAAATAATCAAGCTACATATACAACACAAAATGATGAACCATCGTCTTTTGATAATATGATGACGACATTTATGGGTCTAGGACAAATGCAATATGGTTATCCATCATATTATACAGCACAAGAAGATGAAGAAAATTATGAAAAAAATTCATATGTAGCTTCGAGAAATAGTTTTTGGATGTAGTAGTGTTGTATGTAACATTATTATTTTATTGTAAGCTATATTTCTATATGAATTTGAATTGTTTATCGTTACTTTTCATTAAAAATGCAAAAATCCAATATCAAGACCAAAACCGAAACAAGCGAAATGACCGAAACTGACCGAAACCAAAAAAAATTCAAATGACCAAAACCGAGTTCTCGAACCTTGGTTGAAATGAAATGGTAGGTGTAGTGGAGTGGGGTTTAGGAGCAGTGACATGAGCATGGGTGGGGTTGTTTGTGCTTGAAGCCTTTGCATATGCATGTTTTTTGTCATGCACACTTTTGAAAGTGTGCACAGCTGTTTTTTGGGAGGATGCATTAACATTACGCTATTTTTCTTTGTCATTAGGAGTAATATGTTTGTTTAGGAGCTTTCGGTTGATCATTGTTTCTGTAGGAAGCTGTAAATCCTTTTTCTAGTTGAGTTTGTCAGAATTCATAAGTGCAGTAATTGAATCATTTGAATAACCAAAGATTTTATAGTGTGTACATATGGGTAGGGACGTAACCAGGAATTTATTTTGCGGTGGGCGAATAATAGAAGAAAATTAAATAATAAAAAAACTAAACTGTTTTAATATAATTAATCCAATCGCATTCATGATAATCAAAATAATTAATTTCGATTGATTCCATTAACATAGAGAATTTTAATACAAATCCTTAAACAAAAAAAAAACATAAATTACTACTTATCCTACTTAAGTCGTGCTCTACGAACTTCACGAAAATCAAATTGATCTACAGTCGTCTCAAGATCAATTTGATGCTTCAACAAATAGTAAAATTCATTCACCAAAATTTACTGCCAGTATCTTCATTATTTGATTCACTAAAATTTACTGTCAGTAGATGGTCGCACAATTTAGTGCCAGTATATCAACAAAATAGCCTACTGTGCTACAAATACTTGCTGCTAGTATCAACAAAATAGTCTACCATGCTACAATTTACTGCACAATTTGAACAATTTATCGGTCAAGAACTTCATTGCTACAAATACAATGCTACTGCCACTGCGTCTTTATTTCTCTTCCTTTCTTACGCTGCTCACCGCCCACCCCATGTGCTAAATAGATCCGTCCCTGCCTGCAACACAATGACCAGTGTGCTTGAACTTCCACTTGAATCCCCTTTCCAATCCCGTCTTCGCACTCTGCAATTTCACATACAAAATTGGTACTTACTAAAAGATAGTTAAGTTATTAAAACATTTAACAATAGAATACAACACTAAGCTCTAGGTTATAATGAGTGTAAATGTTTAAGACACCATTGGAGATCGAGGGTGTTCTAAACATCGAATGCCAAGCTAAAAATAATAGGTTTTCTGACCAAGCTGACAAACTTAAATTTTAATACTAATTTTTTTATATTAATTTACAAATACTTTATAACATTCTTAACAACAACTTAAATTCCATTAGTTTCTATTCCAAGAGTTTGCAATCAATATTACAAGGTTTGGGATAGTTAGCACCCAGGTCCTCTCTCTCTCTCATTCTTTTTTTTTTCTTTTCGTTGTTTTTTTTTGTAGGGTGGGCAGCCGCCCACCCCAAACTCTAAATAGATCCGTCCCTGCATATGGGAGGCTTCCAATCATATGTAACTTCAATAGTTGAGGCGTTGTCACCTTCCCCAACCACAATAGAAGTGGGCAGTTCTTTCTTTGCATCCATCTCCATCATGCACTTTGCATATTCAAGATGTGACATTCTTTCAATTGCTTCATTGTAACAAATAAGGCCCCCAAGGTGACAATCAAGGCAGTCAATCTTGACAAAAGTCCACATTAGTAGCGGGATTTTATGGAAATGAACCCAAATGGGAACCTTCTTGGTTTGTGAGAATATATTACCAAAAGAGGGGATTTAGTTGGCGATAATAAACATTTTTCCACATATAAATATCGGGTCATTTTGAATAATTCTTTTTTATTTGCTTCTAACTCAAATTCAAAGTAGAAATGTAAATAATCACATTTCACAGTATATGTACCTTGTGTCTTCCTAGCCCTTTCTAAACGATTAACAACCACATTATACGGCAAGCATTCATTAAGAAAGAAACCAACGATATTGTTCTTCCAGAAGTTAAGCCCTTCAGATTTAACTTTACCTAAAAATGGCAGGGGTGATTCTTTGTATTCTAGTTTGTATTGTAGAGGAATATATTTACCAGCGTTGACTGGTTTGTCGCTAAAGAGAGAATACCATTTCTTGGGGTCAGCACATGATTGAGAGAGGATAGGGATGAAAAAAGACGTAGCAGTTGGAGGAGGAAAAGTATTTGTGGACGGTGGGATGGTAGGGGGAGGTGCTGGTGGTGTTGGTAGGGATGGGTTAGGTGGGCGAAGTGGGAGTGGAGAGACCTCAATGCGAGTGATATTGACATTTGATGGAGGAGGGATTGAAACAGCAGGGAAGTCGGGTACAAAATTATAATGTTGATACATTTGGATTTCTACATTAAGATAAATCTTTTTTAATATTTAGATGTGTGTGTATAACATGTATTTTTGGCATTCATTGTGAAATAGCTTTCATTTCATTTTAACACGTGCACACACATGTACACACACACACAAATATACAAATACGCGTCTTTGTGGTTGAAAGAGAAAACTAATTACGAGACAGTGAAATTACCTTTGACATTCAACTAAATAAATGAATATATATAAAATAATTAATTAATTATTAGATTTAGATCTAAAAAGATACCAACATCAATGATAAAAAAAATAAGAATTAACAATCAAAATCATTGTTATTAATTTCAAATCCAATTCAAAAAAATAAACTTAAAAACGTATACAAATTAAAGATGGATAACAGATGCGCATACAAATTCGTGAAAACAATAAATAACTAGACCTATAACATAATGGTTAAAAGACATATAAAGTAAAATAGATCATACTTAATAGATGTATCTCTTGGATCATCTTGATTGATAGACGCTCCAAGATCCAAAATTGAATTAGTCTCCTAGCATTGCAAGGGAAGGAGAAATAATTTTTTTGATTGATTTAATTAGATGCCATTAAAATAATTTTTTTGTATATATATTGCCTTCAATTTTTGTACATGAATCTTAGAAAACGAAGGTGGATACTAGGGTTTTGAAAGAGTGATTGAGAGTGGCAAGTGAATGAAAGGCAAGGTATTAATAGAGGTAACCTTCCTTAACCACCTGCCTTAATTTTCTAGATCCAACAATTTAATTTCATGCCTTATTTTTCTTCCTATAGTCCATAATGAATGAGGCTAGATGGGACTTTGAATTTATTTAGTAATACTTAGCAAATAATTACATTTAAATTAAATTAAATGCCTATCTATATCATATATTGATTTGTACATATACAGCTTTTATGTATATAGCTTTTGTATATATCCACCAAATTAAATACTAATGGCATCCCAAAAAATACTGATGGCATCTACTACATCGGATAAACAATAGATTAAATAATATTTTCAAAAAATATTAATAAATTTAATATATTCATAGCAATTTATAAATCTAATAAATCATGTGGTATTTTAAAGGAATCTATTAATGTGATTGTGCGACTCGTAGATTAAACTCAGTCGGCGACTAATATCGAACTATTTCGAACATTAACGTTCACTCATTATCTTAGCTAATGGAGTGACATTTTGGTAGAATATGCCGCTTACACATCTTTTTTGTAAAATCCAACTTTACTATTATATGCATTACCAGATAGTAACAATTATTTACACTAGTTCTCTTCGCCAGCACACAGTAAAACATATGGAATTTGGTTTTGGTAAAAATTCCAATATCTTTCACATTCAACTCAAATAGTCCAAACACAAAGTTCTTGGTTCAATAATAATTATAATCCATACCGCTCTGACCAAAGACTTTGACTTAATGTTGACTACCGTTGACTATGATACTAACCTTGTATAACCGAGAAGACAGATTCTCTATTGAATAGTGTTACACTTCCAATGCATCAACTCAGACCCAACTATAGTCATTCAATTAATGTCATGCCATGATTTAACTATAATCAAAGTGGAGTGTTCACGTTGAAGTTCCATAATATTCTCAAATCGAGGGAATAGTGTAATATTATCACCTCGAATTCTCTAATTGACCTTAGTTATATTGACCGATGAAAAACTCTCAAGTGATTCATTCCAAGTTATCCAATAACTATCGGTACGTAATCCCTTGGTGCCTTTAGGAGCCATGAGTAATACACCATCCAACATTTGGAGAGCGTTACACACTCAAGTTCCAAAGGATGTATCGATATCTGATGCAGCTCAGACCTGGGTCAACGGATTGCAAGTAAGTGGCATAAGTCATCTACGACTTAACGGAGCAGAGGAAAGGAAGTTACGACTTAGTGGGAGTTTAAGTCGTTCACGACTTAGCAGATCAGAAAGTGAAGGCATAAGTCGTATACGACCTAAGTTGTCACGAGATAAGGAACAAAGCTTTAAGTCGAATGGAAGAATTGAGTCGTCCACGACTCAACATGGAGGAATTGAGTCATACACGACTCAACTGGAGGCCAGAGGGGACACGGGGGAAGAGACCGAGCTAAAGAAGGAGATTTGAGTCGTATCCGAGTTAACAAGCCACAAGAGAGGAATGCGCATGGAGCTTAAGACGCGGCTCGCTTGAGTCGTGTGGGTCTTGAGTCGGTCCTTAGTTGAGTCGTGAGTCGTTCACGACATAGGTTGAGTCGTATATGTTGTGTTACGAGCTGGTATGTAAATACTGGGTTTGTTGAGTCGCATGTAACGACGAGTCGTATATTGTGACGTAATTGTTTTGAGTCGTTTGTTCTTTGAGTCGTAGGTCGTTAGGTCGCAGACGACCTAAGTGATGTGTTGAGGCGTTAAGTCCTTGAGTCGGTCATGTATGTAAAGGTGATGAGTCGTGTAAGTTGAGTCGTGGCCGACCTATGAATGGGTGTTGTCTTGTATTTTCTTAAGTCAGTTGTGTGTTAGGTCGTACGTGATTAAGTCGGCCATGTTTGAGTCGTTTGCATTGTGCTGTGTCGTAGAGGGGCTGAGTCGCTTATGTTAAGTCGGTGCCGACTTATGGTAAGTCGTAAGCCGTGTACGACTTAAGGGTCAGGGTTGTCAAAAATGCTATAAATAGGGAGTGAGTTGTACATTTCAAGTGGTTGATTTTTGAATAAAATTTCTTGTTGATTGCTGTGTGCTTTCTTCTAAAATTGGTAGTTGAGTGTAATCTCCTATCTCCTCTTTCGGTTAATCGAGTGCGCTCGATTCAACGATCGTAGAAGCCGATTCACGGTATCTAGTACGCTAGATCAACGTACGAAGAATCGTAGATCTTGGAACACGGTATAGTGCGCTATCAACGTGTTTGAGATAGCTAAAATTCGGTATCTTCGGATCAACGAATTTGGGCATTTTGGTATTCATCAATCCACCGATTGTTACTTTCACCGATTGAAGTTTATTTTGATTAGTCCGCTGCGTCAGTTTTTGGTATCAAAGCCATACTTAGCCAATCATAGCTAAGTTGATTCTTGGAGCCAAGTATTTGAAGTTTGAAGTTGGAGTTCATCGTGTTCATCTTGAAGTTGCAATGAGTTTGAAGATTTTGATCCATTTCATTTTGGATCTAGAGTTGAAAAGGTGTTTGAAGTATTGAGACCGAGTTAGTAGTTGGAGCCGTGCCTTGTTATTTGAATTGAAGGGTTGAAGTAGGTGGCCGAGACAAGTGCAGTTAAGCCGTGCTTTGTTGAGTTGAAGCCGACCTATTCTTGAGTCGTTGCTTGTTGCCGAGCTGAGTCAAGTGATAGTTGAGCCAAGTTGAATTGAGCCGTGATTTGTTTGACTTGTGTTGCTAGTTTGAAGTATTTATTGAAATATTTGAGAAGTTTTGAAGTGTTTGTGAAGAATTTTCCATCATGCCGCCAAGAAGAGCTAATCGTCATCAAAACGTTGAAGCGTTGTATAGAAGAGAAGAAGCCGAGCTTATGGAACGACGTATTAATGAGAAATTTGATGAAGGCATTGGAAAGTTAGAGAAGTTGATGAATGATTTGAATCAAACTCAAAGGAGGAGATCACCAAACTCGAACCATGGAGGAAACCGAGTTTCGCCATCGGTTACGGAAGCGAGGAGGGTATCACCGCGTTCTTTTAGAGATAGAAGAGAAACATCAATTTCATCAAGGAGAGATCATCATGACTATGGACATGAAGAGAGGAGAACTCCACGAGAGTTTGAAAACGAGCCATATAGAGATGAAGAGAGACAAAGTCAAAGAAGCATGCATGAACGAAGGGGTGTTGATGGTCGAGATCGATATAGACGTACATTTGATTTTGATGAAGAAGGTGATAAAGCAAGTATTCATTATCGAGATCGAGACCCAGTTCGAAATTCTTATCGGGATGTTGAAGATGATCGTCGATGGGAGTCGGGTATGAAGATGGAAATTCCGGAGTTTAAAGGAGGAATGGTAGCTGAAGAATTCTTAGATTGGTTGTCAAATGTTGAAGAGATCTTTGATTTCAAGGAGGTTCCTGAGCATAGAAGAGTGAAGTTGGTTGCTACTAGGTTGAGGGGGAGAGCTTTGGCATGGTGGAAGCAAACTAAACTTACAAGGGAGAGAATGGGAAAGTCAAAGATTGAATCATGGGAGAAGATGAAGAAGTTGATGAGAGCTACTTTCTTACCATACAACTATCAATCACTTATGTACTAGAGGTTGTAGAATCTGAGGCAAGGGACGAAGTCTGTTAGTGATTATGCTGATGAATTTTACCAACTCATTGCCAGGAATGATATTATGGAAACGGAAGAACGACTAACTGCTAGATTCATTGGGGGATTGAGAATGCAGATCCAGGATATGGTTAATATGTTTGATCCTAGATCAGTAGCGGAAGCACATCAGAAAGTGTTGGCTTGGGAGAAGCAGGGAAGGCGTGGAGGTGGTGTGTTTACTAATTCCAATAATCAAGTGAAGGGTGTTAGTGGGAGTTCTAATGTTCCTAAACCTGTCAGTAAGCCAGTTGTGAAGGAGGCTGAGAAGGCAAAGGTTAGCAGTGGTTTCAAATGTTACAATTGCCAGGAGTTGGGTTATAAAAGCAATGAATGTCCGAAGCCGAAGAAGAGAGCAATGGTTGCTGAGATTGAGGATGATGGTGAGGAGGCAGAATGTTCAAATGCACCTTATGTTGAGGAGGAAGAAGAATTGTCTGGAGATGAAGGTTGTAATCTTATGATGAGGAGGTCATGTTTTACACCAAAGCAAGAGGAAGATTCTAGTTGGTTGAGAAGCAATATTTTTCAGTCGACATGCACTATTTTGGGAAAAGTTTGCAAGTTCGTTATTGATGCCGGAAGTTGTGACAATATTATCTCTACAGAAGCAGTAAGGAAGTTGAACTTGAAAACTGAGAAGCATCCTAAACCGTATAAGCTAGCATGGTTAAGGAAGGGAGGTGAAGTGAAGGTGTGTCGAAGGGCTTGTGTGAATTTTTCTATTAGGAAGAAGTACAAAGATGAAATTTGGTGTGACGTTGTAGACATGGATGTGTGTCATCTGTTGTTGGGCAGATCATGGCAGTTTGATAGAGCAGTACAACATGATGGTCGTGCTAATAGCTACAGTTTCATGTTCGAGGGTACTAAAATCACTTTGGTTCCCAAGAAGCAACAACAGAAGGAGAGCAAGCTGGAGGAGATTGAGAAATTGAAAACTCTGTTGACTTTGAAGGAGTTTGTTAAGGAAGTTGAAGAGGAGCCTGAAGTCTATTTGTTGATTGGACGAGAGAGTCATGAAGAGGTTGAGATTCCAGAAGAAGCAAAGCCAGTTTTGAAAGAATTCGAAGATGTATTTCCAGAGGAGTTGCCTAAGGAGTTACCGCCACCGAGAGACATTCAACATCAAATCGATCTTGTTCCGGGAGCAGTGTTACCACATCGACCACATTACCGAATGAGTCCGAAGGAACATGAGGAGTTACGAAGGCAGGTGGAAGAGTTGTTAGAGCAGAGACGTGTTCAGGAAAGCTTGAGTCCTTGTGCAGTGCCAGCATTGTTGGTGCCGAAGAAGGATGGAACATGGAGAATGTGTACCGATAGTAGAGCCTTGAATAAGATTACTGTTCGCTACAGATTTCCTATGCCAAGGTTGGATGACTTGCTAGATCAGTTGAGTGGGGCTACTATCTTTTCGAAGATTGATTTGAAGAGTGGTTATCATCAGATTCGAATTAGACCGGGAGACGAATGGAAGACAACCTTCAAGACGAGAGAGGGGTTATACGAATGGTTGGTTATGCCATTTGGTTTATCAAATGCACCGAGTACATTCATGCGGGTGATGAATCAAATCTTTAGACCATTCATTGGGAAGTTCGTGGTGGTTTATTTCGATGATATTCTAATATATAGCAGAAGTACGGAGGAGCATGTAGAGCATTTGAGAAAGGTGTTAATTATTCTTCGTGAAGAACAATTTTATGCAGCTACGAAGAAATGTGTGTTCATGACGAGAAGTGTGTTATTTTTGGGATATGTTGTATCTGAGAAGGGAATCCAGGTGGACCAGAGTAAAGTTGAAGCTATTAGAAATTGGCCACAGCCGAGAACTATCACTGAAGTTAGAAGTTTTCATGGATTGGCATCATTCTACCGAAGGTTTATTCCACACTTCAGTAGCGTGATGGCACCGGTTACTGATTGTATGAAAGGGAAGCAGTTTTCTTGGTCGAAGGAAGCAGGGGTTGCTTTTGAACGAATCAAAGAATTTTTGACGACAGCGCCAATTCTTGTATTACCGGATTTTCAGTTGTTGTTTGAACTACACACCGATGCATCAAAAGTTGGGATTGGAGGAGTGTTGAGTCAGAGTGGGAGGCCAGTTGCTTATTTCAGTGAGAAGTTATCAGGGGCAAAGATGAGATATAGTACATACGATGTTGAGTTTTATGCAGTTGTGCAAGCCGTGAAGCACTGGAGACATTATCTTTTTCAGAAAGTGTTTGTTCTTTACACAGACCATGAAGCTTTGAAGCATTTACAGGGGCAGGATAAGATTTCGGCGAGACATGCATCGTGGATTGCATATTTACAGCAATTTACCTTTGTTGTTAAGCACAAATCTGGGGTGACGAATCGTGTGGCTGATGCTTTGAGTAGAAGGAACCATTTGTTGACTACAATGAAAGTTGAAGTGACAGGGTTTGAATTATTACCAGAATTGTTTGAGGAGGATACTTACTTTGCAAAGTTTGTTGAGAAAGTTAAGGATGGGAGTACTGATGAATTTGTGTTGGTTGATGGATTCTTGTTTAAAGGAAATCGATTATGTATTCCAGAGAGCAGTTTGAGATTGAAGATTATCAAAGAGTTGCACGAGGAAGGACATGTGGGCCGTGATCGTACGTTGCATTTGATTTCTCAATCTTAATTTTGGCCGTCGATAAGGAAAGAGATTGAAAGGTTTGTGGAAAGATGTCATATATGTCAGGTTTCGAAGGGAACTGCGACCAATGCAGGATTGTATATGCCGTTACCTGTACCATCTAAACCATGGGTTGATATCAGCATGGATTTCGTTTTGGGTTTGCCGAGAACTCAAAGGGGGAATGATTCTATATTTGTTGTGGTGGACAGATTTTCAAAGATGGCACATTTTATTGCCTGCATGAAGACAGCGGATGCAGTTCGAGTGGCACAATTATTCTTTAAGGAGGTGTATCGATTGCATGGGTTACCAGAATCTATTGTTTCTGATCGGGATACTAGATTTTTGAGCCATTTTTGGTTAAGTTTGTGGAAGATGGTGGGAACGAAGTTGAAATTTAGCAGCGCTTATCATCCGCAAACAGATGGACAGACAGAAGTTGTTAACAGATCGTTGGGAAATTTGTTACGATGTCTTGTACAGGACAATCTGAAGAGTTGGGACATGAAGTTATGCCAGGCAGAGTTTGCTCATAATCATGCAGTGAATCGTAGTACAGGATTCAGTCCATTTCAGATTGTATATTCAAATTTACCAAGGGGGCCGTTGGATTTAGCAGTAGTACCACAACCGAAGGGGACGGTTAAACGAGCTGCTGATTTTGTTGATGAGTTGACTGAATGTCATAAAATCATTCAGGAACGATTGGTGAAAGCAAATGAGAAGTATAAGCAAGCTGCAGATTTAAAGCGACGAAATATAGAATTTAACGAAGGTGATTTGGTGTATGCTGTGTTAACGAATGATCGTTTTCCAGTGGGCGCTTATAATAAGTTGAAAGCCAGAAAAATTGGTCCTGTAGAAGTTGTGAAACAGATCAATGAAAATGCTTATAAGTTGAAGCTACCAGAGGACGTATACACTTTTGACGTGTTCAATGTTAAGCATCTTGTACCATATTATGGGGATGAACAATCTGAGGCGGAAGAGTTTACAAATTCGAGGTCGAATTTTTCTCAACTAGGGGAGGATGATGCAGCTCAGACCTGGGTCAACGGATTGCAAGTAAGTGGAATAAGTCGTCTACGACTTAACAGAGCAGAGGAAAGGAAGTTACGACTTAGTGGGAGTTTAAGTCGTTCACGACTTAGCAGATCAGAAAGTGAAGGCATAAGTCGTATACGACCTAAGTTGTCACGAGATAAGGAACAAAGCTTTAAGTCGAATGGAAGAATTGAGTCGTCCACGACTCAACATGGAGGAATTGAGTCATACACGACTCAACTGGAGGCCAGAGGGGACAGGGGGGAAGAGACGCGAGCTAAAGAAGGAGATTTGAGTCGTATCCGAGTTAACAAGCCACAAAAGAGGAATGCGCATGGAGCTTAAGACGTGGCTCGCTTGAGTCGTGTGGGTCTTGAGTCGGTCCTTAGTTGAGTCGTGAGTCGTTCACGACATAGGTTGAGTCGTATATGTTGTGTTACGAGCTGGTATGTAAATACTGGGTTTGTTGAGTCGCATGTAACGATGAGTCGTATATTGTGACGTAATTGTTTTGAGTCGTTTGTTCTTTGAGTCGTAGGTCGTTAGGTCGCATACGACCTAAGTGATGTGTTAAGGCGTTAAGTCCTTGAGTCGGTCATGTATGTAAAGGTGATGAGTCGTGTAAGTTGAGTCGTGGCCGACCTAAGAATGGGTGTTGTGTTGTATTTTCTTAAGTCAGTTGTGTGTTAGGTCGTACGTGATTAAGTCGGCCATGTTTGAGTCGTTTGCATTGTGCTGTGTCGTAGAGGGGCTGAGTCGCTTGTGTTAAGTCGGTGCCGACTTATGGTAAGTCGTAAGCCGTGTATGACTTAAGGGTCAGGGTTGTCAAAAATGCTATAAATAGGGAGTGAGTTGTACATTTCAAGTGGTTGATTTTTGAATAAAATTTCTTGTTGATTGCTGTGTGCTTTCTTCTAAAATTGGTAGTTGAGTGTAATCTCCTATCTCCTCTTTCGGTTAATCGAGTGCGCTCGATTCAAGGATCGTAGAAGCCGATTCACGGTATCTAGTGCGCTAGATCAACGTACGAAGAATCGTAGATCTTGGAACACGGTATAGTGCGCTATCAACGTGTTTGAGATAGCTAGAATTCGGTATCTTCAGATCAACGAATTTGGGCATTTTGGTATTCATCAATCCACCGATTGTTATGTTACTTTCACCGATTGAAGTTTATTTTGATTAGTCCGCTGCGTCAATATCCTATCTCGAAACATCTTAACTAGGAATATATACAATAATATGTTATTTTTGTTTGCACCAAAATTGATCATAAACTCCAAATGTCGTGAAAGCACTAGTGTATAAACACAGATCAACAGCATATGATCACAGATCATAGATCTAGGTAATGTAGAGAATAAAAATGAAAAATAACAAACTTAAAACGAAAAAAATAGACAGAGACACGGAATTTACAGTGGTTCGGCTATCTCCGACCTACATTCACTTCAAATGATAATCTTATATTGATTTTCTTCGCTGGTTACAGGCGATTAAAGCAATAATTTTCGAGTACAATAGTGAAGCTTGAAGACAATGGTGCTTTTGGCAGAGTCTGGACGTCACGGAATCAAAAGTCACTTTTCCATTAGCTCTAGGATGCTATTTATAGGCATAGGCTGCAGATATCTCGCGCAGATCTCGGAAGACCTCTTCGGGCATGTGAGTGGGCCCACGCGATCTATCCCACGCGATTTCGACTAGATCCGTGATCGATATGAACCAATTTCGTACCGATTAAGATTTGATCCAATCAAGTTTAAATTTGGCATGAACATTCCTTAGGTCGTACGTAAGCTCCCGTGAAAATTTCATGGCATTTGGACTTGTAAATCGCAAGATATGGTTGATACGAATTGGGTTCTCCAACTTGGATACGAGTTCGTATCGATGCTTCCGCCTCCCTGTCCTTCGTGTCGATCAAAAGCACGCGCCTACCTGTCGACGTGGAGCGACAAACTGGGGTGGATCCGCATTTCCTGCCACATCGACCGAGACTTCATACTTTTTGAACTCCATTCAGATCCATCCATATCCTTTCATTCACATCCATCCACTTCGACCATTATTCGTATCGTTGGTCCGTGTCCATCGAAGTGATATGACCATTTTCGTATCGATGTTAGTGGCGTACTTCGTATCGATCTTATACGGTTGATCGATAGGAAGTAACCTTAGATGATGGGAGTGGTGTACTTCGATCGATCTTATGCGGCTGATCGATACAAAGTAACCTTAGACGATGGGAGTGGAGTGCATACAGGATCGATACGAAGAAGGTGTAAGTTGATGGATACGAAACAGGGTTTTTTCATGAATATGAACAAGACCGACATATGGGTACGAACGAAACCTTACTTTCGGTGGATACGAACAGTCGCTCGCTTCGATGTATACGATGCAACATGTATGATGGATACGAATGTCTTGTCCGTATCCATGGGCATCGATACGAACAACGTTCCCCTTGAGTATGCATCCATCAATAGCTCAAACAAACGAACTCCGTTTGACTTGAAATTTGAAACGTAGCCTTTCCTTGCCTTGATCGTCATTTTCTAGCAGTTTCCCTCGATGAGAGCTTGGCCAAACTTGGTCGACATCCATTATAACCTTGTTATCAATTGATCTCCAATCCTGATATCCATTCTTTCCAGCCAATTTGATGATATTCCGGTCTTAACCAAAAGGTGGGATAACATTTGTCCCCCAAAATATGCCTTGTGATAAGAAGGTGTATTTTGAATAGTTCCGAATATGATACCCGAAGTCCATATTCCATCCATAACCATCCCATTCGAGTGCCATAGCCATATCCTTATCTGCATTCTTGACTACACTGAATCGACGTCCGATTCCAAACCCACCAACAATTACTTAGCCAATTCCATATCCATTTGAACCCAACAACCAAGTCCTAACCCATCCTTATCCAGTAACCAAATCTAAGACCTCTCCATGTCAACATCCAAGTTCTTAGCTATTCACAACCGATATCTGAATTCATAACCTCTTCGGCTTCTTGTCGAGCGCAATCCATGCCCGACGGCCTATACTAAAAAATGCCTTGGTGTCCGTGATCTAGTGTCCCTGAATGCTGAGTAGTGCCATGGTTTAAGTCATAAGCCAAATCCTAGTCGCTTCGGACCCTTGCCGAGCATAGTCCATACTCGACGACCTGAAATAGTAACTGATACTATAGGGCCTAAGTCCTAGGCCGAATCCTGGTCGCTCTGGACCCTTGCCGAGCATAGTCCATATTCGACGACCTAAATAAGTCGATTCGTCACGCTCAGACAAAGCAACTTACCCCTTGCCAGGCATAATCCATACCCGACGAACATTTATAAAAAATTAGATAGAAATCCAATCAGAAACCAATCCGAAACCTAGATCAAATTAGAAAACCGAAAATCCGCATCAGAAATCCCAACCAATATCCAAACATGAAAACAATCGTCCAAACAAAAGTCCAAACCATAAATCAAACAAAATCAGGAGTTTAAACCAAACTCCAAAACCAAACCAGAAAAAGCGAGTGTCCGAACCAAAAAGAACAGATTTCACAATCCATATCATCGTGGTTTATCATCATCTCAGAGCATGCCTAGGGCCAATCTCTGTCCTTGTACATGTGTAAGTGACTTGGCCATTTGCCTAGAGTTTGCTACTTATTCCATATCATCCCTATCAGTTGATAACCAGTCGACCATTATTCCTGGGCCTCGTGCCATCATTGTTTGAGGTAGACGGTGGCTGCTCCTGATCCACCGCGACATTCCAGGCTCCGACATATTATCGCAACTGACCATTCCTTACATGCTCCTCAATTATATCCTTTAGATGCTTGCAGTTGTTGGTATCATGTCTGTCCAAATCATGAAAGAGACAGTGCCTTCCCGATGCCCTTTCACGTTCCGAAGGTTCTCTCCTTGCTGGCCTTTGGTAGGGAAGAAGATTCCAAGTCTCCATGAATATCCACTCCAATGTCTCATTCAATCCTGTGTAAGTGGAAAATTTTGGCTTTCTCCACCGCTTCCTAGATTTTCCTAATTCGTAATCCAACTTCCTATTTCCTTTTTCTTTATTTTTATTCGAGCTTCCACTGGATAGCCCTCCATCCTCAGCCACGTTCACCTCCTTTAATTTCGTATCTGAACATGCGTCCTCCTGTCGAAGAAATCTCTCAGCTTCATGAAAGAATTCTTCGAGATCCATTGGCGGGTCCCGTATCGATGACACTTTGAAATCCAAATTCTCTCTGATTCCTGACACTGCTGCCACTAAAACCATCGATAGATCCGACAGATCCACCGAAGCAACCGCTGCATTGAACCGAGTTAAAAAATCTTTGAGTGATTCCTCTGTCCTTTGCTCTACCGATGTCGGTGTCATTACGTTCTTTGGTCTTTTGATATGAAACCGAAACTGCTTCCGAAACCTGTCCTCCAATTCTATCCATGTCCTGATAGATCCCTCTTGCAACTATCTGAACCACATAGCAGCTATACCCGTCAAGTATAGAGGGAAGCATCGGTCCATCACTTCCCCCGATGCCCCCAGCACTTCCATATGTCTTGTATACCTCATCAAGTGATCGGTAAGATCAACCTTGCCATTGTATACCTCTAGCATAGGTAGCTTGAATTCTAGTGGATTCCGAGCCATTCTAATGTCACAAATAAATGGACTCCTATTTACTCCTTCCAAATCTCTGTTTGTCAAACCTCCGCGCATTGTCACCTGATAATCTCAGCCAATCCAGCATTGTCCGTCAAGGGTTGCCTCCTGAGTCCCCAAGGGAATTCTGGTACATACTCTTCGTCACACGCTTTTGCATTCCTGCCAGCATCTTGTTGTGTGGTGTCACCTAGAATTCCTCCATGAATTGGTCCATCGTTGCCAGGTGGTGTGCCCCGAGCCTGGATCCATCCAGATTAGCAGTTGTGTGCTGATTAGGAGCAGCTCCCTGTTGAGCCGCTCCGTTTGATTGCCTGTTGGGTCCTTCTATTCCAGTTTCGTGGATATGAACTCCAGCAACTCCAGCTGTTCCCGCTTGCCCAAATTGTCTGAGAATGTTCTGCATCATTTCCTCCTGTCTTTTCAGAAACTCCTCATGCATGGCTCCCATCATCATCTCCATCTCGTCTTTGGTGACGAAGGATGAAGTCTAATTAGCTCTTGAAGATGCTTCCTGGCTTCCTTCATGCTGACTTCTCTTTGCTTTTTGCCTTCTTGTTGATTGCTTTGTCATGGTTCCTTCTAGATCTGGTCCTTTAGGATTTCAAATTTGAACTCCAAATCTGGTAGCGGGTGTTAGTATTTCTCGGTGAACCAAAATTGGTCACAAACTTCAAATTTCTTGAAAGCACCAGTGTATAAACACAGATCAGCAGTATATGATCACAGATCAAAAATCTAGGTAATGTAGAGAAGAAAAATGAAGAATGACAAACTTAAAACGGAAAGAAACAGATAGAGGCATAGAATTTATAGTGATTCGGCTATCTCCGGCCTATATCCACTTCAAATGATAATCTTTTATTGACTTTCTTCGCTGGTTACAACAATAATTTTCGAGTACAACAGTGAAGCTTAAATACAATGGTGATTTTGGCAGAGTCTGAACATTGCAGAATCAAAAGTCCCTTTTCTGTTGGCTCTGGGATGCTATTTATAGGTGTAGGCTGTAGATATCTCGCTCAGATCTCGAGAGACCTCTTCTGGCACGTGAGTGGGCCCACGCGATCGATCCCAGGCGATTTCGACTAGATCCATGATCGATACAAACCAATTTC
Source organism: Allium cepa (assembly GCA_030765085.1). NCBI lineage: Eukaryota > Viridiplantae > Streptophyta > Magnoliopsida > Asparagales > Amaryllidaceae > Allium > Allium cepa. The sequence continues at coordinate 323,033,711 of CM060940.1, read as the reverse complement.
TTATCGATCAAGATTTGATCCAATCAAGTTGAAAATTGGCATGAACATTCCTTAGGTCGTACGTAAGCTTCCATGAAAATTTCATAGCATTTGGACTTGTAAATCGCAAGATACGATCGATATGAATTGGGTTCTCCAACTTGGATACGAGTTCGTATCGATTCATCTGCCTCCTTCTCCTTCGTGTCGATCAAAAGCACATACCTACATGTCGACGTGGAGCGACAAACTGGGGTGGATCCACATTTCCTGCCACGTCAACCGAGCCTTCATCCTTTTTGAACTCTGTGACAGTCCGCAAATCCATACCCTTTGAATCGACAATAAACCACACATGTCTGATCCAAAAAGCACAGACTGACGGAAAGTCAGTGTAACGATTCGAACAACTGAACGCCGGAAATCCGGACCGTTAGGGTTTAAGAAGAAGAAGATAGAAGAAGAAACAGAAACAATAAACAGAATCTCACATTTCGCAGCGGAACAATATACAATAGATAAATAAATATCTTTAAACAGAATTACTATATCAGTTATTACATTACATCACATTACATTATCAGAGTGTACAACAACAAACAGCGGAAAGAAATATTACATATATAAGTATACGCCTCGCCATCCAGTTCCAACTCCTGTTATCCACAACAACTTCTTGACTTTGCTCCTGAATAATGATAACCTGACTGTAGGCTGCCCGTATGGAAAATTGTGGGCACCCAGAGTTTAGAAAGGGAACAATAAACTCTAGGTCAGTCGTGGGACTGGTGTGAGATCTTAAAAACAGTTATTTTCACAAAGAAAATAAAAGGAAATCTGCTATGCTTTTTGGAACATGAAACTACCATAAGGCCTCCCGCCACACACATAATGCAAACGCAAAATTGGAGGAGATTTCTCCTTATGATAGTCAAACATGATTAATACGCAAAATCTTTTTAATATTATCATTAGTGCATAGTGCAGAAAATATTTCGAAAGTATAATATTAATCTTAGCCAGCATAGGCATTTCACATTTATGCCTACTATAGCTATCATGTTCAATAGCAGGTTACCGCCACATTCCATGGCAGGTTATACAACTAAAATCGTACAGGGCGCGTATTGTTTCTCTGAATTTCCAACAAATGGTCAGGCTAATGAACTTCCTACTGCCACATGGGTACGCCTCTGGAGGGACGCCCCGAGAACCTACCCGGATCTCTGCCAACACAAGGCCGGTTACCCCCTTCCCGGGAAGTAAAACCTAAGATATGCCACCCCCGGTCGTTTGCGACCTTTATACGAGGATCCTCTTTACCAACAACCACAAAGAAAAGTATTTGCAGTAACCACAAAGGTTAAATATCAGGGCTCCATACCCGACACCACCCTTTTCCAGAAGGAATGGACATACCCTAGGGGAGCTACCCCTGAAACCTTGCCGCATCTTTCATGTCTCGACCATTACCGGTTTGTGAGGCTCGATGAGGTTTCGTCAACAAATCTACATTTTTCACAAAGTTATGCTTTGATCAACAAATGATCAGCAACACTTCGTATGCCACATTACCAAATTGGGAATGTATCACTAGTAACCATCAACTACATAACCTTTGAGCTCGTACGTCTCAGAGAAGGGTGTTAAGCTAAGAGAATAAATTCTCCGTCACCAACAGAAATGTATTTGATAGAAACCAGCTTTACATCTCAAAGTGTAACGTCAGACACACATCCATACAAGTCCATTCCGGGATCGAATGGAACCGAAGGCACTTCAAAGAAGCCCTTGCAAATCCGGTATTTACTAATCACGTGCGGAATCCCCATCACAAAGGGTGATAAAATATCTATACCGGAGCAACTCCGTGCGGAGACATTCGACAGGTAATCCTTTCGTTTTCGAAAATACCCGGTTTTCAACACCGTCTTTAAATGCAATCCCATTTCGTCGTATCATTATTCGGAATGGGTTTTATGACACAAGGTCCTCTCCCGGCTAATCCGAATAACGAGCGCTTATTTAAAAATAAGTGTTACGTTCAGATTTCAACAAATCACAACAAATTTCCACTATGATCTTTTAAATAAAAGATCCATCACAATCACAAAGGTTCAATATGGGTTTCGAATATCCATTTGGAATCCGACTCCCGGTCGCATCGAAATTCAAATGCCATTTAAAGGCAAATATTGATAGTCGGTTATTTATCTATCAATCAACATTCACAAAAGTTACCAGATTTAACTAATTTTCCAATTATTATTTTCAAAATATCTTCGCAAGATATATATTTTTAACACTTCAACCATTTGGAAACAAATTTCAAATCACTTTTCACTCGCGGAATAAGATTCCCGATATTATTTATTTCCACTGAAAGTATGCCGAGTTCAAGTACTTTAAAATAATTTAAATTACTTATCCAAACATATATACTTGGAAATATTTAAAATAAAACTATTTTAAAACATTTATTTAAATATTAGTTATGAAAATATTATATAAATGTCTCATATAAAATTTCAAGTCCAAACTAACTTTAAATTAAAATTAGTAGATAGGGTATAACTATTTTAAATACCCATTTTCTAAAACAAATATCAATTTAATCATTAAATAATCACTTCTGTAATTAATTAAACAAATCTTTACTTTAAAGATTTTCAAAATAACTTAAGAAAATAATTTCTCCAAAATATTCTTTTTTTTAGAAACCATCTCTAGAACTTTTAATTTATATTCGAAAGCCACTTTGAAACCATACTCGGCTTTCTAGGGAAAGTACACCTTCCATTTTAAAATGGTTCATTCAAATCAATTTATAAATCTTTCTGGATTTATTTTAAATTTACATTCCATATTCGTAAATTCCTTTCCACACTTTTAAAAATAAATCGATATTTATTTTTAAAGCAAATTCCCCTTTCCTTTATAAATTCCCATTGTAAATTTAAATTTTCAAATATTCACTAATATAAGATTTTCAAATCGTTTTCCAAATATTCACTTTCCAATACCAAATCAATTTCAAATTTATTTCCAAATTTATTTCAAATACCAAATTTATTATCTTTGAAACAAATTCCTTTTTTTAAATTTATTCAATTTTCTAAAATTAATTTATTATAAATTTTCTACTAATTTTCAAAAATCCAATTTTATTTATTTCTGATATCCTACGATACCAAAAATATATTCGGCTAAATTATAGCCTTCAAGGGTTTCAATTACAAATAATCACACACAGATTATAAATAATCAACACGCAAATATATGAAACAAATTCAATATTTAAGGAATCCAATTGGATCCCTCCAACCTGTTTCCCTGCATCCACAGATGTTAGCACAACAATTAAGTACCAATTCCACTTCGAGATGGAATATCGCGGTATATGGGATTTGTATATAATATCATCCGCTATTATGCGGCGCATAGGGTCTCATCCGCTATATAATGCGGGAAATCTACAACTCCAATATATACTATATACTACTATATATATAATGTCATCCAGTGAATAATTATTATAAATCAATCATCCAAGCACACAGTTAATCAATTTTAAATCTAGCTATTCAAAATTAACTGGAGATTTTAATCGAGTAAGAAGATCTCACCTTTGCTCCTTTATTTTGCAATTCATTTCCAATTCCAACTTGTTTTCTCCACTTTAGACCTTGTATAACAATTTACGATTTCACTAATATTCGAAAAAAATTGAACAATTCAATTTCCCATTTTATAATCTAATTAACCCGTGATTTTATTTTAAACAAAGAATTAAATTTTAAACAACTTTTCCTTTTTATAATAATCCTTGAATAAACATTTATATGGTTTATTAATCTTTGAATTAATCAACAATTTATTTCTTTAATTTAACTAATAATTAGCTTTAAGCTAACTCCTTTTTAAATAAAATATTTTCTAATCACCGAAATAACTACATAAGTTATCTAAATAAATTAACCACAAAAAGGAATTAGTAAATTGTATTCTTATTTTCCATTCCTCCTTACTGTAAATTTTCCAATAATCTAATAAACAGTAAGTCAAATTAAACTTTTACTGTAAAGATTTTTATTTTCTGCAAATTAAAAAGTAATAAATATCACGGTAATCATTTTAAATAAAAATGCTTAAGGATTTAATAAAACAAATTATACCTTACTGTACGAAGACGAACTCATACCCACGGCCCCGATTCGCGACCCTACTGTCGCGCCACCGTGCTCGCGATGCTCTCCCAGCCTCGCGCGCGTGCGACCCTAGAATCGAGCTGCCCACAATCCACGAATGCCACCAAATCGCAACCATCCCCATTTCACCCTCGCGTACTATTTTGGCCAAACATCGCGGCCCCTAATCCTGTCGCGACGCCCATCCTCCCAGCAGTCGCCTACAGCCTCGCGTGAGACGACCTCCACCCTCGTGGCCAATCAAGCCTACGCGCCACCCCTTGCACGCCACCCTACCTCCTCTATTATGCGCGCGCCGTCCTCTCGACACAACTTCAATTTCCTTGGTCAAGTTCGAACAGGACGATGCGACAAAGTCGCGATTTTATTTTGAAGAAGGAGGAGATCATTCGTGATTTAACAATGAAGGCGAAGTCGGTTTTGCATCCTTGATTTTTAAATTGAAGGAGACTGCTCTGCTGCTTTTTTTTATTTGATTTTTTTTCGATCTGGTTTGATTTTGATCGAACGAAGAGAATGGTTTCGTTCGTTTTTTTAATTTTGATTGAAGGAGATAAGGCATCGACGTGATATAAAGTTGGGGAAGCGTGTTGGAGAAGGTTGGATTTGATTTCTAATTGATTTTTATAATTTTATATTCAAACTATCTCGTATAACCTAACTCGAACTCCTATCGGGGCATGCCGCCTAGCGTTTATAAGGTTTTATCTGTATTCCGATCACAATGGAACGTGTTTCGAAGGCTAATTCAATCTGTGCACGAGTTACGAAAGTAAACGATCAATTTTAAATTGAATCGATTAAAATAGTTTCTATGCGTTTTGAGCTGTCAGGGTTAAACGACAACTCCGATTGCTATGAAAATTGAAATCCGATGATAATTCAATATTACAGATCCAATGGAACCGGTTTCGTCGAATTCCAAGACTGTGCTTCGGAGGGCTATTTTTAAATATCAATTTAAACGATAAAATTTCAAAACTGAATAAATTATTTCCAAATTCAATTCTGAAGCTTCCATTATCTTCAGTATTATCAAATTATTTCTGATCAGCTTAAAAATAGAAAATTCAATATTTTATCCAACTTCAATAAATTAAATTGAATAATTAAAATGCCAAATTCATAGTTAATTTTGAAATTCAAGTTAAATTAACTTTCAAATATTTAAAATCAATTAAATATTTCAATTTCAAATGTTAAAAATTTTCGGGTCGTCACACCTTCCCCCCTTAAAAGAGTTTCGCCCCGAAATTACTAGTTAAGAAGAATGATCCTTAACCCGTTTAATATTTTCGCAAAACCGAACAGTTTTATCAATTTGTAAAAACAAATCTTTTTATTTAAGACCCATCATTTCTTCAAATAACTCTCCATATTCAATTATAAGTTTCCAAACAATATTGTTTACTTCACAATTCAAATTTAAATTTAAATTCAAATTTCAAACTTTCAAAATTTTCTCAAAATTTTTCTAACTCGCTACATTTTCGAAATTTTTTTCCAGCGTCTCCTTTGCACGGCTAGCTTGGTACGACTACAAAATGGCACCACAGGCCCTCAGATTCCAAAAGAAAACAAAACGCCAAGTGGCTGGACAAGAAAATCACCAAATTTCATACTGAAATTGAAATACATACCTCTTTGTCGAGCAATTCAAATTTATCTTCAGAAATCAAAACCAATTTTCCTTTCTCTTTATAATACCTGTATATCCTACTTAGCAATAATATCCATTCATAGCCTTCAAAAATCATTTTATACATTTTCTTACAGAAGTTTTCATATCTACTTCTATTCAATTAGTTTTCCCATTTCCATATGAATTCAATTTATCTTCAACTTTGAATATTGAATTTTACCTTCCATTTATAACTGATTCATATTATTATTTTAAATTAGTTTCATTCACTAATTTACTTCAATTTCAAATTTGAAATCGTTTGTCGCTAACAAAAAAAATTTCAAAAATTTTCTAACTCCCAAAATTTTCGGAAAATTTTGGCAGTGTAACGACCCGGAATTTTAGTCGCTAGATTTGAACATTTAATTCATTTTAAATGTTGAATATGGATTATAATTTTAATTTTGAAATAAAAATATTTTGGTTAAATTAATACAATTGGTTAAATTTCAAATACGGGAATTTAATTGAAATTTGAATAATAATAATTTAATATTAGAATTGGGATAATTGGTGATCTTGGGTGTACATAGATATAAAATTTGATTCTAAAATTTATTCTTATGTCTATTTGGATTTAAATTATAATATTGGACTGTTGGATAGAATTAAAAGTCGATGGGTTGAATTTGGAATTTTATATTAATTTAATATGAAATTTAATAATATAATAATGCAAATAATCAGATTTTGATTTAAACTGAATCAGAATGATTTCTAATGTGAATATAAATTTTATACGAGTTATAATAGAGTTAATAAAATTTTAAAGGTGAAATTTTAAGTGATTTCGACGATTTTGAAAATCGTTCGAATTTATTAACGAGTTAAAATAGCCCTTCCGGGGCACAGTCTCGGAATTCGATGAAACCAGTTCCATTGGATCCATAATAGTCAGTTATTATCGGATTTCAATTTTCATAGCAATCAGAGTTGTCGTTTGACCCTGGCAGCTCAAAACGCATAGAAACTATTTTAATCGATTTAATTTACAATCGATCGTTTATTTCCGTAACTCGCACATATGGCCAAATTAGCCTCCAAAACACATTCCATTATGTTCGGAACGTGGGTAAAACCTTATAATCGCCAGGCGGCACGTGTGTTTTGGAGTTCGTTTGTATAAGCTTGTTATTTGGAAATTTCATTAATAAAATAATATAAATAAACGTTTATATTCACGTTTATCAAAGGAAACCCTAGCATATGTTTCGACCGCCGCTTATTCCCTTTTAATGGCCGAAACACACCGATGTTCATCTCAAATTTTCAATCAATCCACGCGATAATTTCGAAAATTTTCAACTAGTAAATCGAAGAACATGACGTAGGCTTCACATCCGTACGGTAGGCCGACTCAAACCTCGATGGATTGGCGGCAGTTCGATATTGAAGTTGGGTCATTCGTATGCATTTTATGGGGGTGCCGAGTTCCACCATATCTGGGTCGAGCATGGGGGACGTTGTGGGCTACGTAGTGGTGTCCTTCGATCGAGGTGGATGGCTCCACGGTGGTCGTGATTTTGAACCCTAGGCTGCGATTTTGGATTCGGCTTTCTGCATCGTGCGTGTTCGACAGGGAAGAAGGTGCGACCGTGTTGAATTTTGGTAAAAAAAGGGAAAAAATTTTGTTTTAAATTTTATATTCAAACTTTGAAAATTCATATCTATTACATATGTTATCAGATTTCGACGAAACTGATGATGCCGGAACCGCAGAGACGAGTACTACGCAGTGGTGCAATTGCGGAATCATTCTGAGCAAGTAAAAATTTAGGTTAAATCGAACGCTGTTCGATTTAATTTAAATTTGAACGCTCGTCGCAAACCCAAGGTGAGTTATTCTCACTCACATCTGGATACCAGTAATTTAAATAACTAATATTTAAATGTTTGATTGGTTGTTTAGCTGAATATGATAATTATTATCAAATTAAATCGATATTTATTTGTTGTGCTAATATCTGTGGATGTAGGGAAATAGGTTGGAGGAATCCAACTAGATTCCACTCAAATAGAAATTTATATATATTCTATGATATATCTCATTTATATCCTGTGATAAATTGTTTTAGATCCTGTTATGTTGTGCTCTATTTATATACTGTGATAGTAATTTGAAAATTAATTATACTGTGCCATGATTGGGTGAATACAACCTGGGAATTTAAATATAAATAAATGAATTGGGTTTAAAGGAAATAAAAGAAATTCTTAAGTAAAGGAGTTAAAGGAATTAAATTCAAGAAATGGGTTGAAAATTTGAAGTGTTTGAAATTGTGATTTATAAAGGAAATGGGATTTGTTTTAAATTAATAGCGAGATTTATTTTTTTAAAGAGGATGGGATGTGTATGCTTTTCTGGAAACCAAGCTTGTTTTAAAGAAAAAATTTCGAAGTATAAACTGGAAAGTTTTGTAAGTTGTTTTTAAATACTTTAGAAAATTATTATTATTATTTTTAATTGTTAAAGTGTAAGTAAACATTTGATTAAGTAATTATGGTATTTAATTATTTTTAAAAGTAAGGTAGTATAAAGTTTTCAAAGGGAATTATAATATGAATATTTGATTTAATAACTTTATTTTTAAAGTTAAATTTGACTTAAGTTACTTGGGAAACCTCTATATATTTCCTTAAGTATTATTCTCAATGAAGAAATTTCTAGAAGCTTATTTTAAACATACATTTGAAAGTGATTTCCAAGAAATAGCAATGTGTTTAAAAATAAAAGGAGTTTAGTTTTAAAGTATGGAAAGGATTTTACGGGATGAACGTAAAATTGAATTGGGATAAATCGTGTAGGATTTATAGGAAGAATTCTTCGGGTTATCCTAAAGTGGAAGGATATTTCCCTGAAAAGCCAAGTACGCTTTTAAGATGAATTTTGAAAAGTTATAAGTTTGAAGTTATATTAAAGAATGGTTTCAAGAAAATCATTTAAGTGGTAAAATTTTTAAAAGTGAACATTTATCAAGGTAGTTATAGAAGTAATTATTTTAAAAAGGTAATTAGCATTATGTTTTAAAGAATATTATTAATATTTATACATTATAAAATGGTTTTAATTTAAAGATAATTAGTTAAAGTTTTATTTGAAACTTGTATAGTATTTCATAACTTTATTTAAAATTTAGTATGACTTAACTTTATTTTAAAGGTAATAGTTTATATTTTATAAAGCAGTTTTGTTCGAAATATTTTTAAAGGTATATATATATTTTTTAAATTAATTATATAAATGTTTTAATGTATTTTCAAGAATAAAGTATTTAAACTATTTTAAACCTTAAATATTGGTACTTGGATGTTTTCAGAGGAAGTAAAGATTTGGGAAGCTATTCCATAAGAAGAGTTGGGTTTGAAAGTGTTTTCAAAAGGGGTTTTGAAAATAAAAATATATCTTATAAAGATATTTTCGAGGAAAATAAATAATGTGGGAAATTATTTATTGTGTGATGGATGCTTATGGATGTTAATTGATAGTTACATCACCGACTACCAATATTGGACAAATGCATTGATCGTTTTGAAGAGACCGGGATCGGGATAATTTTCTCGAAAACCACTTCAATCCGGTTTGTACGTTTTCGTGGGAAAAACGAGTTCGGAGTCGAAGATAAAGTAGTGAAGTGCAAGGGCTAGTCGCTACTAATCCTGAGGATATTTCCATAATGGGTGTAGTAGGAGTAGTGCCTTCAGTTCCGTTCGAACCCGGGACAGACTTGTATGGATGAATGCTTTCGAAACATCGTCAGGTGGGCGATGGGCATTCTAAGAGAAACTTTATAAAAGGTAACGCTTAGCCTCAAGCCTCATTAACCGGGAATGACTGAAAATCAGGGGTTATGCAGCAAGGCTAGGTGGGTAGCACCCATTCAGAGTGAGGTCATCCCTGTCTAGATGTCCCTTTTTATTCGGCTTAGTGGTGCGGTTGCTGATCCCAACCGTGGGGTGATCTTACTCGGGATTATCCAGTAAGGGGTAGTCCCGGCCTTGTGTTGCAGGGGATCACGAGTGGTCCTCGGTACACTGATCTAGACCAGGTACTGTGACAGGTGGTACCCCAGCGCCTAGTCATTAGTTGGAAATCCATTCTCCCTATGCGCCTTTTACGATTTTTGTTTGTATTACCCACTTTATGGCTAGTAGCTGTAATTTAATAGATGTAACAATTTCGGCTATTTTATAAGCATTTGTATATAGACCCTATTATAATATCAGAGGATTTTTATAAAAAGTGTTTTAGCTATCGTAAGGTAAAAAACCGACATGTTTATTTGTGGCGTGGTCTTACGAGATGCTTTTGTTTTTAAAAGGATTTTTGAAACTTTAATAATCAATTTGGGTGCATTATTATCACCTGGTATTCCAGATTGACTCGGGTGTTATTTCATTATAATGCTCGGGTCAGACCGAGTATTATATGTTCAGGACATGATGCTATGGAGCAGGAGAGGAGCTAGAGTCCGAGACGTATTATCCGTACTTGTATATATCCGCTGCTGTGATTGTTTGAGATTGTCAGACTGGTAATTGTTGTTGTTTGTGATACTATGATGACATTTGTATAAAACAGATATAGTTTTCATTTTGTGTAAAGAGCTGATATTATATATTATATTTTATTCTGCTGCGACTGTGAGATTCTGATATTGTTTAGTTCCTTCTTTCTTCTACCTTCTTTCTTTTTGCTCAACAATCTATCTTTTTCGGCACTTGATCGTCGGCATATCATACTGTGGAGTATTTTGTGTCGATTTTCGAGGGTCGAGAAGAGCGGGTCGTCACACTTGGTATCAGATCTTAGGTTGGCGACAACCTAGGCTTTGGTGGGGAAATTACTCATTAAACAGAGTCAATAGTACTCTATAATGAGTTGAGTGTAATAATAGATATGAGAGCATACTTGTTAGTGAATATAAAATTGTTTTTATACTGTGTTGACTTATCGGTTGAGTGTTTATGAATTCTGGTCGGTGCGGGAAGTACAACCTATCGATAGGGGTTTCTAAACTCTTAAACAAGATAAACCGACATAGTATTGTTTTTAAAATGGGTAAATGAAATAATTTTACCCAAAATTATATTTTGATACAAAAGAAATAATTTTCTGAAATTATTATATGTATATTTGGATGTTTGGTTGTTAATATCTTAATCAAATAAGAATCTAAAATTTAATCTAAAATTTGAAATGGTTATGACCAAATAGAATTCTATGATTATGAATTATACAAAAGAAGAATAACTAAATTTGAATTAAACCAGAATATAAATCGCAGGGATTTTGAAAAGGATTTTAAATGTATTGAAACCAAAATTTGGAAATTTAAAATCTTGGGAATGTTTTCCAAAGTATTTGAAGGCAATATTGGAATATTATTTTGAGTAATATGTTTGAATGGAAACTGTTTTGAAATGAATTTGGGAAAGTAAGGAAGCACTGAACTCACTTCAGTCGCTGGCAAATAATCCTGGTGATGATGGCCACATCATTAGAATTCATTTTCGAGTTTCTAAAGTGATGGATTGCTTCCATAGTAATTGGGTATGATATCTGTTTAGACCTGTTTGATATACAAAGTGGTTTTAGAAATTTCGAAAGGGAAATTTGTTTTGGTATAAATAAGTTATTTGGAATCTGGAGTTTGATTTGATATACCAAGTGGGTATATATTGGATATTATTTCAAAATGATTTTGGAATAAAACCGGGCAATTGAATTCTGGAAAATTCTATTTAAATAATGTGTAAAGTTAAAATGAATCAACTATTTCGACTTATTGAGTGAAGTTGACCTTAATAAGAAGGAAATGAAAATTTTAATCCTGGAATTAAAATTTGATTGGTGTGAATGAGGTAAATAAAATATATTTGAATTTAACTCAGGATGAGTTAAATAAGATTGGAATTTGAAATTGATTTAAAACTGGATATAAAGTTGAAATGTAAAATGATTATATAAGTGTGGGTTATAAATGTAAAATGACTTTGCAATTGTGGGTCATTGTGTAATGAATTGTACCCATGAGCTATTAAGTGTTATACCTATAATATGAAATTGTGGATTTAAAATGTGCAAAGAATTGAATTGAAAGAAAATTTGTATCCTTAAGAATTCAGTGATACATATATATAAAATCTGGAATTGTGATTATAAGATGAAAATAACTCAAATGAGCAATATAAGCTTTTAAGTAAATAAGTTGGTGAACTTAAGAATAGAAAATCAGATTGTAACCCCAAGTAAAATGGAATTATAATCACAAATGAGAAATAGTTGAATGGTATGGTGAATTCAAACTTAATCTCAAATGAAATGTGAATTGAAATAAGGTGAAGAAAATACAGAAGATAAAGGGTGAATGGACCTAAGTTAGTAAATAAGTTTTGAACTTATATATAGAGAATTAAAATTGGATTGAATTGGATTTAACTTCGATTAAATGGAATTGAATTGAATTTGGATTGAATTAAAATCAAAATTCAGTTGTGTTACAGATAATTTTGAATATAATTAAATTCTTGTTTAAAATAGTAAAAGAAATGGAATGAATTCAAGTTGGCTAAATAAAACTTAGTTGGACTTGAATTAAATTTGGAAAAGAATTAAATTGAAAGGAAATTTTATTTAGATTAAGTAAGAATGATATTGTATGAATAAAATTTTAACTCAACTAAATTCAAAGGAATTGTTTGAGAATGAATTTAGCGTAAGCTAAATTAAATAAAGAGAAGCTTGAAGATGAATTTAGTGTAAGCTAAATTAAATGGAATTTGTATTGGGACTATAAAGCATTAGGGCAATTGGATATATAGTAGTGTTAAAGTTATCCATAAAATAATGGTTGATTTAATAAAAAGAATGGGAATCAAGGTTCATAAATTTAAATTTAATAAATTGGATTAGTTAAAATGAAATGAAATTTAATATTTAAGTATTACATAAATGGGAATTAAGATGAAATTGAGAAATATTAATGTACCAAGATATAAACCAATGTTAATTATATTCTTTTTGTAATAAAAGACTTGAATAACAAGGCTTAAAAATTTATAAATGGATTTTGTAATTTTAAATTCATAAATTTCTGAATATAATGAAATTTAAACTTAACGCTGAAATTGATAAATGAATCAACGTTAAATTCACATCTAAATTTGTTTAAATCATTGTAAATGATAAAAAATTCAAAAATGATGAAATTTGTCAATTATCGAATTGAAATTGAAAAATTGATTTAATTAATTAACTATTAATTTATTCAATTAATGTAAAAAATAGCCATTTTAGCCACTGACTCAGATTTCGACGAAACTAGTTTCATTGGATCCGTAATGGTGAATTATTATGGAATCTCAAGTTTCATAACGATCGGACTTGTCGTTTGATCGTACGGGCTCAAATGCCTAGAAATCAATTTAATCAAAATCAATTGAAATCAATTTGAAATAACTTGATTTTAGCATAACTTCTTCATACGATGAAATTTGGACCTAAAACCTGTTCAATTACATTTAAAATATTTAAAAACATCTATTTTGATATATACGTTGACCCAATTTCGTTCCAGAGTCGGAACGGGCTTTTTGGGCCATTTATCGTTTAACGGTGCAAACCAATCTTATCCGTTCCTCTATTTCTCAGCTCTACCTATATATATCATGTTATAAACCCTAGCACCATTTTTATTTCTCACTGCTATACGTACAGAATTTTACGTTGCTCCTCTTTCTCAATGGCAGACAAACCCTATATTTTACAATCCAATTTCAATTCAAAATCCTACCTCAAAATTCAAACTCTTCAAACATCATCAATTTATATATAAATCTGAAGCTCTCGACGAGCGCATCTCAGATTTGTAATTCAATTTTCGACCTGGGTTTCCATGTGCCTCGAATTCGACAATCAATCCTCTGCCGTCATGTGTGGGTGTTGTGATTCAACGGCAAGTCTTCGACGTGGGTTTGATCGGGTTGTATGGGGGTGTAGAGGAGGTCGAGGCATGACGATCCAATGGTTTGGTTCGTGTTGAAGCTCACCAGAATCGCCAGAAATTGGCCTTCTTCCTCTGGAAGGCGCACGCCCTATAGGCGAACGGAGCTCTCCAAATTTGTGGCAGAGGGGCGGCTCGGCGTGGTCGAGAAGGTGGCATGGTCTGATCACGTCAAAGATGAGCATGGTGGTCGGCGCTTTAGGTTGGGGGTGGCAGCTGAAACGGTGTAGAATGAAATGTGGGGTTCAATGCTTCAGTATGCGTACGTTTTCTCTGCGTGATGATGTGGCATCGGTGAGCTCGGTTCTGTCTTTATTTATTTTATTTAAAACAAAAAATAACTCGTTTGAACGATCATAACTTTCACATACGAGGTCCTTTTTGTATGTGATTTCTTGCGTTGGGATCGTATTGGAATTACGCACATTTTGACTCTGGTTTGGACCAATTCTGAGGCTGTTCAAATTTTGGGTTTAAATTGGATTTAAATTCAATTTAAATTCAAAAGGTGAGTGTTTTAACCCACTCACAACTTCTAAAATTTCTTATGTTTGTTAAATTGATTTATGATGTGATTAGAAATTTATTTATGACTGTTGGCATATTTTAATCATCATCTCAATTAAATTAAATTTATTGAATTAAATTGTTATTTAGTTTATTATTGCATATGAAGTGCTAGTTAAATTGTATTTAAAATATAAACTGCCAGTAAATACCTGTTGTTTATTATCGATTCTATATGGATGTTATTAATTGAATTGGATGATGATTGTGATAAATGTTTGATGATTGATATTAAATGAATGGATGTTGTATTTTACATTGTTATAAACTGCAAGTTGTTTTGGATTTTATTTCATTCGGGATTGCGGTTTGAAATGATATATAACCATATTTATATTTTAAATTGCGGATTGAAATGATATATAATCATATTTATATTTTAAATTGCGGATTGAAATGATAAATATCCATATCACTTGACCATAGGATAGAAAATTATATACAGACACTGTCGTCTATATATAAAAATATTTTGAAATGATTTATATGGTTTGTAAAGGAATATATGGTTTTATATAAATATTTATCTTAGAGATTTTATAAATGATAATTTATTCTTGATTTTAAGCTATGTATAAATTTGTTTTAATGTAGTATGAGTTGATCGTAAAGTTTGACTTTTATTAAATATAATATGGTTAAGTATTTATTTAAATTATATTTTAATATAGAGTTTATAATGATTTAAATAAATTAAGGTTGGAAGATAAATTGGAAATTTAATTGAAATTGAATTTATCTAACAAAAACTCAAAAAAAAATTGTTGTGGAATTTATTAAATTAAAATTTTAAAGGGTATGATTTTTATACTTGATTTTGGTTTAAGGTGAACTAAATGGATATTTCAAGTATACATAAATTGAGATAATATTTAGTTATTTGTAATTTGAGTTTTATTTAAATGGTAATGGATTTATTATGTAAAATATTTCAAAACTAAATAATGGAAAATTGAATTTTTCAATCATAATTTCCAAACTTAGTTTGAAGTTGTTGAATACTTAAAGGTTGAAATATATTGAATATGAAACGGTTTACTCTATGGATCAAATCTGTTTTAACATCGATAAATTTGGAATAGTTTTTGAAAACTGAACTGAATTGAAATTTATGATTTAGGATTTGGTTAAATATAAAAATGTAGAAACTCGAGTTGTGTTGGATTTGATTTGATAAATCGAAGGAGCTATTTTATTATATAAAGTAATTAAAATATTTAAACCATTTCAGTGGTGAAAGTTATGTTTCAAAGTTATGAGTTTCAAGGGATTAAAATTTGAAAGTGTTATGTTCAAGCATTTTGATTTTGAAATGTTATAACTTTGAAAGTGTAATGATTTTAGAAAAGGATGTATTTGAAATAAAATGGTATCGTATTGATTTGGTTTTTGAAAGGCAATGGTACTTGGTTTTAAAGCATAAACTATTTTGAAAATGACCGCGGTGTTATAATAACGTTTGGTTGTTAAAGAGATAGGGATCGGAAGTTGTCATACTCTCTGCCAACTCCGAAAACCACTTTAACAACTGTGTATGCGGTAGAGATTCCAGAATGAAGTAGGACGGTGGCGGCATTTCCTTTAAGGTATATACATGGACCCGACTCCCGTAAATTGGCATAAGGTGGCTAAAGTAGGAGCGATCGATGGACTAAGAAGGTAGCACCTTTTATCGGACACACTCCTTCGATACCGTTCTATTACTTTGTAATTGATTTGGGCCCTTTTGATTTTAGGGGTGTGGCTCTGGTGGACGGTAGTAGCTGCTACGCGTTACCACCGGTCCGTAAGCGTAATTGGTATATCTACCTTGGCATTGCCTAGTTGTTCCGTGTCACCTACCCTAGCGCGCCTTGTACGAGTTTGGTTTTCTCCCGTAGCTCATGTGGTATCCCTTGGTGGCTTCCCGATCAGGAGGAACCATGATACTGGATGGACTACTGAGACTATTATGTGGTAATGGCTATATGGGTAACCCCTTAACGCTATTTAAAATTAAGTTTATTTTACTATAAACATTATTATAATAGCGAAATATTACTACATAGTAAATAGTTTAACGGATCCTTAGGAGATGTGAATCCCGAGCATCTCTTAAGTTACTACACTCACGTTAGACACTGGATAGGAGATGTCAAACCCCATAAACATCTCTAAGGCCATTCTACTCATATTTATTTCTGTTGATTTAACTCATATAAGATCTTTTAGCTCTGACTCGAGTGTTTTGTCTTTTCAATTCGCTCGGGTCAGTCTGAGCATTTCAGGATTTGAAGACTTATTTCTGGAGGACGAAGACGAAGATTGTATTACTATTATTTATTATATTATTACACTACCTTCATATTTTTCCGCTGCATTATATATTATTCTCTGGTATGTGTAACTCTGATATATGTTGTATGAGTAAAATCAAATGATTTGTAAAACAGCTTCATGAACTGTTATTTGATTATTATATTTTGTCATTCCGTTGTAGATTCTATTTTGTTTTATTTCCTTCTCTGCTTTTCTTATTCACCCCAATAACAATTCGCCCTTTTGTATGGTTTGAGTCTGACGTTTGTGGTTTATCGTCGATTTAAAACACACAAAAAGGCGGGATGTTACATACCATTTATATTAATTCAAAAATCCCAATTTAAATTAACTTATTCTTTTAATAATTTACAAATCATTATTAAAAATTATATAACTCCAAAAATCATACTTAAGTATATTTCACAAAAAAATACTTTTTATAAAATAAAAATTATAACTTTTATTTATTCAAAATAAATCCATTCCTTTAACAATTCAAAAATTAATAAAACATCTATTCTCAAAATCTCTTGAAAATCCTTTTTAATTCGAAATCACCTCTTTAATATTTTTAAATTACAAAAAAATAGACTCAATGCTACAACAACAGTAAATACATTAGTCACGACACCCAAATCATCATATATCACATAATAATAGCATATTTCACAATATCTGTAAATAAAATCAACAATGGTGAGGAATCCAGTTAGATCCCTCCAACCCATCACCTGCAGCAAATATACATATTAGAAATATATGTACAATGTCCGTTTTGAGGAAGACGTTATACAAAGGGTCATTCGCTCATACACGGGAACGTATAGGGCCTCGTCTGCTCCGATAGGTAGGAATATATCCAAATACCAACAAATATATATATATATATATATATAATATATCATATGTTATCCAAACAGTCATCAATCATCATAAATAAATTTATTCCAACTTATATAAAAATATCAGTGAGTCAAAAAGGGTGAGTTGTACTCATAATGGAATATATATCGGGAGCCAATTCGATCGTATTTGGAAGATAGGTTTTCAAATCGACTTGTTTAAATTTAAAATTTCAATTAATCAAATTTCTACGTGTTTTAACTTGCCTCGAACAAACCGTAAATTCGATTGACACGAAATTTGAAATCCTACAATAATATAACATTACGGATCCTATGAAACTAGTTTCATCGAAATCCGAGACTGTTTAAAAAATGACTATTTTTACACATTAATTAAATATTAAAATATTCAATTTCTGCAATCTAACTTTTAGTTCAATTTTAAAAGTTTAGTAACATCATTCTAACTCAAATATAATTTATATCAACTTTACAAATCATTTTCATTACATTAATTCAAATTTCAATTGTTTCGGCAAATTCAAATATTAAATTAACAATTTAGTTATACAATTAAATCCTTATATTTCAAATATAAGTTATCCAGCTTACAAAATTAACTTGTGAATATTTAAAATCAACTAAATATACGAATTTCAAATGATTGAAATTCTGGGGCGTTACAATATTTCTGAATCATGTTTTAAACTTAAAAATGTTGTTTATGGTCTTAAACAAGCATCAAATGTTTGGTATGAAAGATTAAAAAAATTCTTTTAAATTCAAGTTTGAAAGTGGTAAATTTGATATAGCTTTGTTCATTAAAATGGATAATAATTTTCATTAGATATTGTTATACTGAAAATAAGATAGTGATTTTTTATAAAAGCACTTTGTGAAAATAATTTTCTAAAATTAAGAAAAGATCTAGAAATTTGTTTGTTAATAGAATGTAAATAAATTATTTTTATATAAACTTGTTTAAAGAAAATACAAAATGATATATCTCTAGAACAAAACATTTTACTAAAATAATGTATCATAAAAAAGTTAAAAGATGAATAGTATCTCTTAAAAATGCTTATCTTGGTTGTAAAAAATATATATACGAGGAAATAAGATAAAAACATTCATTAGTTTAAATATTATATAAACACGTATAATATGAAATAAAATTCATTTCTTTTTAAAATACTCAAAAATTTAATTTTTCTTTACAAAAATGATTAGATTTTCAACATCAACCGGGTTTTAGACCTGGGTGCGTCGAAATGAAGGATGTTTATACTAGTAGCTAAAGACATTAGCTCGCACTAGCAATCAAAAATGATGACTATATAAGTTATAAAATAACCTTATTTTATATAAAGGCAATTATATCCTACTAACTAGAAACTCATAATATGTACTTCAATATTTAGAAATATATAGATTTTAAATTAACAAACACAAATGGCAGTAAGACCTGTAATTTTAGCATCCACCGGTGCACTAGTTGAAAACATCAATGGATGACTAGCGAATGTGTTACCTATCTAGTGGCATATTTTTACCCATATCCTCTAAAACATTTTTTTTACTATAGTTGTGACTTTCATTCCTTCCTCTCTTTTAGTTTTTCCCGAGTTTCTTTAATTCCTAACCCCTCAAAAAAAAATCAAAGGCTTCCAAATAATAATAAATCTAAGTTAGTCAACTCAAAAATCGCTTTTTACTCCATAAATCAAAGATTAGTTGGGCAATGATAAGGATCTATTAGAGTCTTCAAAGACACCATTAACTATCAAAATCTTGTGGGGGCATCTGGTAACGTTTTCAGATTTTGATTCTTTTAATTTGGCATCTGTATTTGAACCTTCAGGATTAATTCACAATTTATTAGACGAAAATTTTAAGAAAAATACTTAACCAAAACGTAAGATAATATTTTATGCTAATTTGAAACTTTATACAGCTGATGATGAGCTCCTTGTCCAATCTAGTGTTAATGGAATAGTATTCATCTTGATGAGATAGCATTAGGAGAAATTTCACAAATCCATGCTAATGGATTATACGTAGATGACTTGAAATTATGAATGAAACTTTTTGTTAAAACAAAGGGCGGAGCAAAATGGAAAATTTAATACCTAAAGAATGACTAGTTCTTAGGATTTTCAACACAACATAATGCCAAAAACTCGTAGTTTTGACGAAACTTACCCTATACATCGTCAGTGCACTTATATGTTGAGCAATGTAGGGTAATATAAGACTAATCACTCCAAGGCACGAAATAATCGTTGTCTTTCAAGAATATTTTCCCTTTCTTTGTCACAGCGGGTTGTATGAAAACCTTCTTTCAGGATACAATGAAGATTTATCTATGCAAGTTGTGATTACTTGCCCAGATCAAAAGAAACACTCAGAAGTTAATAATGCCAGACGAGTTAGATATAGAAGAAAAGAGAAGTGTGTTCTGTGTTGATGGAATGCACTATTATATAGGGAGTGAGATGTCTATTCGTCTACAAGTGCCTAGTCGAACCCCGTAGCGGGGTCGTTGCCCCCGCACCCCCACCTTGGGGGGTTGCCACCCCTTGGACCCCCCTCCGTAGGGTGTCTTATTTGAAAAAACAATCAACATTATGTTATATTGAGAGGACTTGGAATGAATTGGGCTCATTTGATACTTACCAATATGGTTGGAAACCCCTTCAGAAAATCTAGGTCTTACAATCCCTATAAAAACTTAATTACTCTTATGTTAAAATTTTTGGAATGCATTTGGAAAAGAACAAATTAAAAAAAATGTTTTTGGAATGATCTTTAATGAAGAAGTTTTCAAAATAATAAAAATCTCGACTATCATTGAACCACATATTCCATACATTCCTGGATTCACTCATATTCCTACTGGACTAGATGGCATTGAGAGTTATAAGGATACATATGATGACTACATCTCACAATCCCCTAATTATGATGCTAATTTTTGGGGGAAAGTATTGGAATTCAAGAAGATATTTTAAGGAATCAAAAGGAGATGAAAGTGGAGGTGGAAAATCAAAAGAAGGAGTTAGGATATATCAAGAGGACCCTTCTGTAATTATGCAGTAGCATACATAAGTGGGAGAGCTCTAGCGAACATGATAGTTCTCTTGGCTTTATCTTTACAGAATCTCGAGCCTTCATTACATGATCCTACGCATAATAGAGAGTGAAGTGCATCTACTCTTCCTATTACTCATTCCCCTACTCATCCAAATGCTTCTACTAGACCATAAGTTCTAAAAGGACCTAAACCATGTGCATAGATTACTTCACAGACAAATCCTACCCCACCTTCAAGATGTCATAGAAGGACTCTTTCATTGTCAGGATGGTAAACATCATCATTACCATCTTTAGTTCGCATTCTACATTTTCATTTTTGCATTTTTCTTTCAGCATTATCATGTTCAATACATTGTATTTATACGTTAGAACAAGTTTTTGATTGACGTAGACATTTTATTATTTCTATACTATGGTTATGCATTGTGACATTATTTCTTGTCATTTTGTTATTGCATCATTTCTATTAGTTCTATGATGTTTTTCTATCTGTTCTGTTTTTTTGGTATCAATATCTTTTTGTTGATGACAAATGAGAAGAAATATCTCATATTTTTATGGGGAGTCTAATATTGGAAGGGTATTGTTTTTATCAACAATCATTTTTATAAGTAGTTGTCATCATCAAAAGTGGGAGATGTTAGAACCTGAGTTTTAATGATGCTAACGAAATATACCATACATAATCTATTGTTGCATATTAAGGCATAGATAACAACTTATAGAAAATACATCAGAATTAGATTAAGATAAGATGACTAATGCAAACAGTGTAATATGATGAAGTCATAGATATACTACAGAGATGAAGTCCATAGTCAAAAAGAGATAAGAGAACATTTTATAAATAGTCATTCTTTGAGAGTCATTAAATGTATCATTAAAACCACTTGGATGATCTATAAATGTTTTGCAACTTCATAACTATTTACGAAAAATAGTTTTATAGTTTTATATTTTTTTGGAATTTACCAAAGTAAAATAAATGAAGAAATGGACTAAAATGAAGAAAAAGACGACGCACAACGGCTATAACACAACCTAACACATGTTCATCGGTTCTCCCGTTGGTCTGGTGGAAAACACATTGGTGCACCAGTGTTAGGTTCTTACACAGCATTCTATGCGCATCTCTTTCTCCATTTCTTCGGGTCTCTTCGTCTTATCTTTTCAAGATCACTACAACCATTCCCAGCAACCTTTTGAAACATTGATGATCCTCATTACAACCCTCTAACAACTATATAACCATCTAGATCATAGCCAAAGAACTCAACTTTGCTTTCTAATCCTAATTTTTGCTATTCTTATTCACCGTGCTTTCAATTCTCTAGTATCAACTGCAAACTCAAACTTCAAAACCCTAGTCATTCAACTCTACATCATACCAAGGGTTATAGAAGATATTATCACAATCAAATTTTTACCAAAGTCAGCTTAGACCTGAGAGGTGCTTAGGCTATCGAATTATAAACATGTTCTTTCGAGTGAAGTGAATGTTTGACTAGTAAATTTCTAAGAGGTGTTTAGGGACTAGACATAGAGAGGTGTTGTGAACCAGTATAAAATCTCTGTTATGCTTTTTATTTACTTATTGCATTATCTATTATATTTTAATATTAGTTGGAAGTTAATTACTCTAATTATACTACTATATACGATTCACTAGAACTTTTGGAAGTTGGATATCTAACTCACGACTTCGAGTTGGCAGCGATCGTCTTTACATCAAAGATTTAAAGACATTACCTTTTAGGAGAGCGGTTCGATTTGTACAAAGACCATAAGTACCTTAAGTATTTATTCTCTCAAAATGAGTTGAATATGAAGCAACATAGGTGTTTAGAATTCTTGGCGGCATACGACATTGATATAGAGCAAATGATAGATAGGGGAACAAGGTTGAAAATTCTTTTAGTATAAAGCATCGGATGGAGTGTTAACTCTTGGAACTGGGCCAGCAGGGTAAACGGGTAAATTTCTATTTCTTTTACCATATAGATCTTTGTTGGGTTAATGAAGTCTGAATTTATTTTGATCTTATCTAATTAATTTTACATAACATCAAATTATTATTTAATTTATAAATAATGTTTATTTACTATTTGTTGGATGCGTTTCCACCACCACCGAACTGAAGAAAGAAGGCATCGCCGAACCAGAAGGAGGAAGGCCCTACCGAACCACTCACTACCGAACCAAGGCCCTGCCTCACCACTCTCCACCGAACCAAAACCTACCGGACCAAGTCCCACCGAACCACCCATCTCTCCACTCACCACCGGACAAAGTCCCACCAGACCAAAACCCATCTCTCCACTCACCACAACCGGACCAACCACTATCGAACCAAAGCCACATCAACCACTACCGGACCAAGGTGTACTGAACCAACTTGGCCAGGCCAGATCACATCAGCCTAGGCCCACCAACAGCTATATACATCCAAGACCCCTACTCCCAGCCTCACTCTATAAATAGAGGGGTAGGGGTACAATAATGGCAGACAAGTTTGGGAGCTCAAGCACGGATAGAACTTTCAAACAACTTTCATATACTTGTAATCAAAGCTTTGTACTTGTACTCTGAACAGTAAAGGAGAATAACATATAAAGTGGACGTAGGCACATTCTGGCCGAACCACTATAAATCTGTGTGTCTTTTACAGTTTAGTCCATGTTTTTTACATATTTGCATAAATCACCCAAATCGCTAAGAACAACATAAAATCGACTAAATTATACGACTTGGAGGTGTTTGCCCATTTTTTGTGCAAACATTTTTGGTGCTTTCATTGAGAGTTCGAGCTAGAAGCTTCAGCTTCTCGCACTTAACCTTCTTCCTAACAGCATCGCTCATTGCTTGGAAGACATGCCTCCCAGGCAGAAGAAAGATGTTAACAAAGGAAAGAACATCGCAAGTAGCAGTATTCCAGATCCAGTGGTCACAGATCAAGAGAATCATCCCGTTCCAACAGCAGTACCAAATGGAAATCAGGCAAATCTGACAGCCCCTGCCACGGAACAGCCGGCAGCAATTACTAGGGCAGATCTAGACAGGGTTGTGGATGAAGTGACTGACCGCTTCACATCCCAACAAGAAGCCTTGGTGAACCAACTCATGTCACGCTTAAGGGATGTTGAAGAATCCAACCGCAACACTGAATCATGGGATGGTCCCAGTCTAGAGGATCTCGGAGGCGACAAAGATCTTTCTTCTTCGAAGAAGCTAACAACAGAAACAACAATGGTAGGAGCCGAGCCCGAACTCAGCCCGAACTCCGACCTGAGGAAACACTTGGAACCGGACCCGACGGGGGAAGTACCAGGCAAGGGTCGGCAGTAGCTGAGCCGGTCATGATGCCTAACTGTGGAAACACCAATGAACGGGGCCGAGCTAGAGTCCAGCCCGAAGTTGGACCCGAGGAAGTTCTTGGAACAGAACCCAGCAAGGGAAGATCAAGGCAAGGGCCATCTGTAGCTGACCCTAGCATGCTCCCAGAAGACCAGAGACAGCCACCGGAAAATATTGGGAGTGATAGACGATACCATCCCTACAGGTCATCCGGACGGAATCAACCCCACATAGGAGAACCAAACTCATTTCTATCTGCTCCAAATTCTGATGAAAGGATGGCGCGATTGTTCAGAGAGTGCGTCCAACGGGATCAAAGAGATCGTGGGATAGGCGCTAGGGTAACCAGCCCTTTCACCCGCAATATCGAAATTTCCATCACCCCCCGAGAATGGAAAATGCCAACAATGGAACCTTACAGGGGGACCTCTGACCCCGTTGTACACTTGCAGAGATACACACAACATATGCTCGTGAGCGGAGCAACAGAAGGAGTACTGTGCAAATGCTTTCCACTATTCTTGGCAGATCTAGCTACCTCCTGGTTCTTCCATCTACCCCAAGGATCAATCAGCTCATGGGAAATGTTGAAAGAAAAGCTCATCAGCCAGTTCTGCATTCATGTGGAACAACCCAAGGACGCTTATTCGTTATCCAATATCAAACAGAAGCCTGGAGAGATAGTGCAACAATATCTAACCCGATTCAATGCCGCGGCGGCTGCAGTCCAAGATGTCGATGAGAAACTTATCTTAATGGCCCTCTGTAGTGGTGTGCATCCAGATACAAAATTTGCTAGAAGATTAACGAAAGAAAAACCAGCTACCTTACCTGATTTCTTCCATGAAGCCGGAAAGTATATGAGACTTAAAGACGCTGCCACTGAGAGGCAGACAGGGAAACAAACTAAGGCAGCTCATGGCAACACACCCGCTGTAGCAAAGGATGTTCGGAGAAATGACTCTAGAGACAATGTTGGGGGCAAGAAGGGAGAAAAGCGTTTATATCGGCCAGGACCAAGATTTGACACTTACACTCCTTTGAATGAAACAATCGAAAACATCTTCCTGGCCACCCAAGACGAAGTTAAATACAGACAGCCCCCGCACAAGAAGGAATCAGATAACGCAATTAAGTCTGGAAAATTCTACCGCTTCCACGAATCTCATGGGCATGATACCAATGAATGCCATCATCTTCGAGACCTAATTGAAGAACACATCAGAAGGAAGAGGCTGGAGCGCTAGGTAAAAGGTCAGAACAAGACTCCAACTCCTGCCAATAAGAACCCAGGGCTACCCCTCCTAGAAGAAGGCGGAGGAAATCGCAACACCAGCGGCTCCAGTCAAGAAAAGATAGTAGTCCATACCATATCGGGAGGGCCACACATCGCCGACAAAAGCTGGGCAGAGATGGAAAGATATGGAAAGTCGCTTAGAAACAATGAAGACTGCGTTAATTCTATTATAGAAGAACGCCACCCGAAGCGGAAAGAGAATGATGACATCACATTCAGTAGGCGTGACCTAGAAGGAAGGCAATACCCTCACATGGATCCTATGGTCATCTCTGCCTGGTTCGGCCCAGCCGAAGTTTTCCGAATTCTAGTAGACAGTGGAAGCTCAGTAAATATCATATTCAAGCATGCTTTCGACAGAATGAAGCTGTCAATGAAGGATGTGTCTCCCTGCAACAATCCACTACATGGTTTTACGGGAGATGCGAAGATGCCCCTTGGGCAACTGGACCTCTTTGTTGAAATAGGAAGTCATCCCCGCTCCGTTGTGCGGAAACAAAGATTTGTGCTAATAGAAAACCACTCGGCCTACAACACCTTTTTGGGAAGAACAGCCTTGTCCGACTTTCAAATTGTCCTGGCCCCATGGTGTCTGAAGATGAAATTTCCAACAGACAACGGAATAGGAGAAGTAGAAGGGGATCAAGACGCAGCTCGAGATTGCTATGTAACTGAACTTCGCAATAACCGCAGGAAGGATAGAGGGAAGAATGCAGAGACTACTCTCTGCACCAAAAACTTGGAAGCATAGCAACTAAAGAAAGCCCCTCCTCTTCGATATACCAGTGATCCTTTCAATTAATTAGACCCTAAGGACAGAGGAGGAGGCCACCGCCGAGCCGGCTGAGGCTATGGAGTTTGTGTCTGTAGACAAACACGACTCGAGCAGACTATTGAAAATCGGATCTCAGCTAAAAGCAGAATTGAAGGATCAACTCATTAATTTTCTCCGCCGCAACTTAGATGTATTTGCATGGACGCACGCTGACATGACTGGAATTTCCCCAGACATAGCATGCCACATACTGAACATCAATCCTACCAAGGTGCCAGTAAAGCAGAAAAAGAGAAGTATGGGGGCAGAACGATCAGCAGCCCTCGATGAAGAAATAAAGAACCTACTTGCCAATGACTTCATACGAGAAGCCATCTACCCAGAGTGGATCGCTAACCCGGTACTAGTAAAGAAGGCCAATGGGAAGTGGCGAACATGCATTGACTTCTCCAACTTAAATGACGCTTGCCCGAAGGATTGCTTCCCACTCCCCCGAATCGACCAGCTTGTGGACAGCACAGCCGGGTACGAACTCTTATCTTTTATTGACGCATACTCAGGATATAATCAAATTCCTACGCACGCTCCCGATCAAGACCACACTAGTTTCATCACTGACCGGGGGTTGTACTGCTACAAAGTAACGCCTTTTGGACTTAAGAACGCCGGAGCTACTTATCAGCGCCTCGTCAACAAGATGTTTGCGGAACTAATAGGGAAAACTATGGAAGTTTATGTGGATGACAATCTAGTAAAGTCAAGAAAAGCCAACGATCACGTAAGCCACCTGGACGAGATGTTTCAAGTACTTCGCCAATATGGGATGAAGCTGAATCCTCTAAAGTGCTCCTTCGGAGTATCATCAGGAAAGTTCTTGGGATTCATCGTCCATGCCAGAGGAATTGAAGCAAACCTCGAACAAGTCCAAGCTTTGAAAGATATCAGGATACCTTCCACTCGAAAAGAAATGCAGAGCCTAAATGGTAAAGTGGCCTCCCTAAGTAGATTCATCTCTAAAGCAACTGACAAGTGCGTCCCTTTCTTTGAAGCTCTAAAGAAAGACAAAGGAAAGTTCAAATTGACTGACGAATGCTTAACAGCCTTCCTTAACCTAATCGAACACCGCCAGAGACCACCAGTACTCTCAACTCCAAATGAGGGCAAAGAGCTATACCTATACCTTGCTGTATCGTCTCATGCTCTAAGCGTCGCTTTGGTAAGAGAAGACAACCGCGCGCAGCTGCCAGTATACTTTGTAAGCAAGAGGTTTATGGAGGCAGAGGCCAGATATGCCAAACTTGAGAAGCTATCATACTGTCTACTGATCACGTCACGGAAACTGCGACACTATTTCCAATCTCATCCCATCAGATTTCTAACCGATCAACCGCTGAGGCAGGTACTCCATCATCCCGACACTTCCGGGCGACTACTTAAATGGTGCATTGAACCGAGTCAATATGATATCACCTACCATCCTCGCACCGCCATCAAGGGACAAGCCATGGCCGATTTCATTGCCGAATTCACTACCAACGAAGGTGAGGAGCAATCTGAAATAGCAAGAGACATCAAGTGGAATCTCTTTGTGGATGGAGCATCAAACGAACAAGGCTCGGGGGCAGGTATTGTAATAATCACTCCCAGGGGAAGGAAGCTACACTATGCTCTGAGGTTGGAATTCACTGCCACCAACAACGATGCAGAATATGAAGCAGTAATAGCTGGTTTAGAACTTGCCTTAGAGATTGGAGTCAGTTCTTTATGTCTTCATAGTGATTCGCAACTTATTGTAAATCAAATACTAGGAGAATTTCAGACTCGAGGAGAACGACTCACAGCATATCTAAAGAAGACCAAGCTGCTACTCGATCAATTGGATTACTATTTAATCAAACACATTCCCTGAGAAGAGAACCAAGAGGCCAACGAATTGGCAAAGCAAGCTAGCATGAAAGACGACACCATTTCCAGAACAGTAGCCATCTCAAAGCAACTAACCCCGAGTTTCGAGCAAGCGAATCTGATAGCTGCAATCGAAGAAGAAACTTGGATGACTCCCATCCGAAAATTCTTACAAAATGGCACACTGCCCAACGAGCGTAACGAAATCAAGAAAGTTTTGAGGAAAGCTTCCTGCTACACAATACAAGAAGGCATCCTCTATCGGCGCGGCTTCTCTAACCCCTTATTAAGGTGCGTCGCTGGAAGGGAAGCTAAGGGAATCTTATCCAACATCCATCAAGGGAGCTGCGGAGATCACACTGGAGAGCAGACTCTAGCAAAGAAGATACTCCGATATGGATATTTCTGGCCCACCTTAAACAAAGATGCCTTGGACTTCGTCAAAAATGTGACAGATGTCAGAAGTTTGCCAAGATTCCTCGACTACCAACAAATGAGATCACTCAAATGACCAGCCCTTGGCCCTTTGCAGTATGGGGAATTGACTTGATTGGCGAACTGCCAATGGGCCGAGGCGGAGCCAAATATGCTATAGTGACAGTCGACTATTTCACCAAATGGGTTGAAGCGGAACCTCTAAACAAAATATCTTCGGCAAAAGTTATTAACTTCTTGATCAAAAATGTTCTGTGCAGGTACGGAGTTCCACTCAAAATCATATCGGACAATGGACTTCAGTTTGACAGCGAGGAATTCGCCGACTGGTGCCAAGAGCACGGAATTCACAAAAGCTTCTCGTCTGTAGCTTATCCCCAGGAAAACGGACAAGTCGAAGCTGTCAACAAAATTCTCAAAACTCTAATCAAGAAGAAACTTGAAAAATCAAAAGGCACTTGGGTGGATGAACTTCCTACGGCACTTTAGGCCTATCGCACATCTTTCAGAAAATCAACGGGGCATACTCCTTTCTGTTTGGCATACGGATCGGAGGCCATGCTCCCAGTCGAAACTGTAGTGCCTTCCCACCGTAGGATCCACTACGACCTAGAAGAGAACGAAGAACTCCTCCACATGTCTTTGGATCTAATTGAAGAGAGAAGAAACGATGCAGCACTCAAAGCAGCAGCTCACAGGCAAAAAGTGGCAGCACTATACAACTCCAAAGTCAAGCATCGCAACTTACAAGAAGGAGATCTTGTCCTTAGGCGAATCTTCCCACGCCCCGGAGCGCTAGATCCAATCTGGGACGGACCATATGTAATTCATCAAGACCTCCACAACGGAGCTATATTTTGTCAACAGTGGACGAAGAGGTGTTACAGAGGGCATGGAACATCCAACACCTTTGTCGATACTTTTCTTAACTTGTACTGCCCATATGAAGTGAATTAATAAAGAGAATCAGTGAACGTAGGCACTTTCGTGCCGAACCACTTTAAAAACCTTGTCTCTTTTTAACTTGTTCCTTTATATCTTGGTTGCTTGTTGAGCTTTATCCTTTTCTGTTGAACAAAATCCTGTGTAAACGACATTTCCATTCAAGGTACATCACAGCGCAACTCCACCTGGACAAGACCTAACAGGTACTATGCGAATCTATGCCCTCGCCAATGAGACACTTTTGCTCCAGCATCCTTCTGCTGCGGGTTAACTCATTGCTCGCGATCGACCCTTAAAGCCAACTGTAATGAGCCGATAATAAGCCACCGAGTAGGCCGAAAATAGCCTAGGCAGCTCATTACGGCGTTCGGCTCGCCGGCAACCGTGAACCTACTTTAAGCCCCAACATAAGGTGTGGCCAGCCAGGGGTAGTTCACGGTTGACGATCGACACCCACGCTAGCCGGCCACAGTGAATCGAATAATACCCACGATTACGGGCCATAATGGCCCGGGTAGTTACTGTGCGCGATGTCGGCTCTGATGTGTCTTAAGTGCGGCTGTGGTAAAAAAGAAAAACTCCCCACGGAGGCGTAAGATGGGTGACAAATGTCTCCAAGACCCACAGCTAGGGAAAGTGACTACAAAACCCGTATGCCACGAACTTAAGCACATCGCAGGCCTTCCGTGATTGGAAGTTTTACTATTTCTTATATTTCCATTTTATTTAAAAAACTTTCTTCCTATCCTCTATAACGATCCCTAAAGTACATGACACAAAATAGGAGGCACTCACTAATGGGAATAAGAACTCACGACTGGATGACAGGTCACTCAGCTGCATTCCATATTCGATCACACAAGGCATTCAAAGCTACCATCTTCAACTAAAACATGAAGAGCGGTACTTTCTTCTCTCGTACATAAATATGTAACTATAATTTATTTGCACATCAAACTAACATTGCAAGACGTGAAATTATATTTTAAGCAAGAGCTTAGCATCAAACACGATTGAATCATAGGCATATGCACAGCTATATTTCTTATGCAACACATCAAGATAACAAAAGCATTTAAATATAACAGAACCAGCTTAAGTTAAAAAAAAGTTACATGCTAAAAATAAAATTGTTTGTTGCAAATAATATAATTACAGCCTAAAAGTTACATTAATGTTTTGGGACTAACATAGACAGCAATGTCAAGTAAACCAAAAGATGTCCAGGTCAAGTCAAGGAGTCGGCTGCATCAGAGCTTCGCCTCTATCCTACTGGCCCTCCGAGATCTACTTAACTGCTGGATCGGAACTCTCAACGTGTTGACCAGAGGTAGTTGGTGCTCCAGAGCTCCCGCCTGTCCAATTCAGGAAAGAACCCATTAATAGTCATGAACAATAGGCAATCAAGTTACGAAAAGACTAAAAGGGAAGACTTACCGGCATCTGCTCCTTGATCATCGTCCTCTAACTGCACACCTACCTCCTCAGCAGTAAGCAGCCGCATACCCTCCTTCACCGCCACTTTCTCCTCCTTGGTGAATTGGGCCGTAACCACATCCATTCTGAAGGCCACGCCACCCTCCTTATCTGCATCAGCCTTAGCCTCCTCCAGAGCCCTGAGATAAATCCTGGCCATGACTCGGGGATAATCATCCATCTAGGATAAGTTGCCCTGTTTCCAAGTGCAAAAGTACATATCCTGAAGCATCTCATCCATTATTCCCTCGTTCTCCTCGAACTCCCTTATTCGATCCTCAGAAGCCAACATCTTTGCGAAGGCAGCATCCCTCTCCGATTGGTATCGCCAGCAGTCAGCCTGAAAGGATCTCCTCATCGCCTCCATCTCCTCCTTCAGCTGGGTTTGAGCAAGCTCCGTGGCTTCAAGCTTCCCGGATAACTCCTGTACCCACTCTAAATCCGCTTTCCGAACCTCATCCACCGTTGCAATGGCCATATCAATCCGTTCCTTACAAATAGCCTCCATTTTCCGCAACTCTGCCCTACTGGCCTCTTCCATGGTTCTCTTTAAATGCCTAGATGCGGCCTCATGTTTAGAGATCTGGATGGCCTGATCAACAAGTTGTTTGGCCTGGTCGGAAACCATTAACCATAGTCGAATGTTGGCGCTCCCGATTTCTTCCCCAGCCTGGCATGATGCCCCATCAGCTTCCTGGTCTCCTCAGCAACCCGGTCGATGTTTGCCTTGGCTTCGTCCCCCAAAGTTACAACCCGAGTGGTAAGCAAATTAAGGTCCAGGGACTTAGCTTCATCGAGTACCCTTACCATAGGATTATGAGGGAGAAGGTGCTCGCCGGTAGCCTCATCGAAGGTAACATCACGAGAACCCGGATCCAGATCCGGATGACCCGCAAACGGATTATGAACTGAACCGGGATGATCTATCTGGGTAACGGTAGGATTTTCAGACGGATGCGGAGAAGGTATAAACCCAGTACTCTCCTCCGTGGTATCCTGGGGAGGCTGAGTTGGAAGCTGAGGACCAGGTGAAGATTCAAGCAAGGAGCAACTCCTCTTCTTCCTTTGGATATCCTCTTCGATAACTCCAAGAAGAGGACGGTAGCCGACTACGTCTCCCGGGCGGTTAGTCGGAGGCTTTGGTTTAGTAGAAGCCTTGAGAAGTTTGTATTATTCAAGACGGTGCCGAACGTCTGATGTCTTGGCCACCTTACCTGCTTCTGTGATAAGAAACCAAGTGTTACAAACATACATTGAACTATAATTCAAGAAATATATCAAGTTGAGAAGAGTAAAGAGGTGCTTTGTTATACAGACCCTGGAGAGGAGTAGGATACTGCAATAAGTCATGGATCTCACTCCAGGACGGAAGCCAATCATAAAATATTCCTAAATCCCTATCATAAATAGAGTCTGCAGGAGTCAAAAATTCACCTCGAATCGCAGGAGTTGCCTTAGCTGAATTGCTCTTAGAAGATGAATCGGCACCCGTCCTGGCCTTGTCAGCTTTCTTTGGCTTCTCCACCAAGGCTGATCCTTCCTCCAACCCCTCAAAATCTAGGCGGAAAGCATCATCTGTCCACTCCTGGATCTCACCTGCCTGCCCAGAAGACAAAGCCCCGGTGCCATCACCGCTCTGTCCTTCGCCACCATCATCACCGCGACCATCACCATCGCCTTCTCCACCACTTCCACTCTCCGCCTCACCTCCTTCATCCTCGCCTCTTTCCTCCTCCAAATCTTCCTCCTCCGGAACATCTGGACATGTGCTGGGGGAGGGTCCATCGGACTTCTTAAGTTTCTTCCCCCCGACGACTGGATGTTTCGAGAAGGGTTTCCTTTTGCCACTCTTCGCCGTAGCCCCTCCTTTAGCTTTGGCGGCCCTCTCCTCAGCTGTGTCTCTTTGCTTGACCACAGACTGGCATGGCAGAATCAAGTTGTGCCCCAGAAGAGTAGCAATCCTGATCAAATAAGAAGCTTCCCTCTCTTTTTCCGGAATGGCTTCTATCTCCGCAGCCATCTGAACCAGGCGACCGCTCTCTACAACCGCAAAGCCACATGTCGCTAGCAAGAAATAAAGCACATAAGGAGGAGCATTGCAGTCAGAATAGAAATTATAAATGAGATTCGACTTACAGCCAGAGGTGAAGCGGTGGAAAGAAACAGAGTCATCCTTGACAAATAACCATTCCTTCTTGAACATGCTAAATTTCGAATACAGGTCCAGGACTGGCTTGAAAGACACGGCCGACTCTAAACTAATATATGGAGACCCCTTCTTGTAGCCTCTCAAGTTGTACAAGTACCTGATCTCCCAGTTGGAAGGGGGACGCCCGTATTTTCTTTGGAAGATAATAAACAGACTCACCAAGATGGCATAGGAGTTGGGCTGAAGCTGGAAAGGGGCCACCTTCAAGTATGTGATGAAGCTGACTATCCAAGCGTTGATCGGAGGAATAGCCCCACACATGCAATGATACCTACTATAAGCAAAATATCCTTCAGGGGGATTATACAGCATCACTCCTTCCTCTGGCAACATCATGTGCGCTCTGTCAATCCCGAAGGATCTAGATATAATGTTAAGCTGCTCTTCTTTGAGGGAGCTGGGAAAGCAGTCAGGCGATGAGTTCAAAAGCTCCTGAGGGCCGTACCCATCTACTAATGATCTCGGGGATGGTCCACGTCGTTCTGGCTCTGGCTGGACTGGGGGCACTACGGAGGACTCTCTCTTGTCCTTAGATATCTTCTTATCAGAACGGGTTTCTACTTTATGAGACATTATCTGCAACACGAGAAAAACATACTGTTAGAACAAGGAGTGTGGAGAAATAAACAAGCAAGTACACACGGCCTGGAATATCGTTCATAATTCAAAACATAAAAGCTCGATCGGTAATTCGAGACTAAAGTCCATTCGGCACTCGTACTTCCCAAATTCATTCGGCAGTTCGAGGGTAAGGGCCATTCGGCACTCGCACTCCCAAGTTCATTCGGTAGTGCGAGGCGAAGGTTCATTCGGCACTCACACTCCCAAGTTCATTCGGCAGTGCGAGGCGAAGGTTCATTCGGCACTCATGCCCCCGGACTCATTCGGTAGCTCTAGCATAAGGTTCATTCGGTAGAGGGGAACCTCACCTGGTTCATCCGTTGAGAATTTGGATCGGTACTTTCAAACAGTAAGGAATAACGAAGGCGTTGAGCCCATACATATAGGCAAATATAAACGACCGGACCAACGGGTTCGGCACTCGGGACCGAATGAGAGTGTCCAAGTTGAATGGCCTAAAACAAAGCACAACATATGTTGGCATATGCCCCACTTTGGGGGGCAAATGTTGGATGCTTTTCCACCACCACCGAACCGAAG
Organism: Allium cepa; assembly: GCA_030765085.1. Taxonomy (NCBI): domain Eukaryota; kingdom Viridiplantae; phylum Streptophyta; class Magnoliopsida; order Asparagales; family Amaryllidaceae; genus Allium; species Allium cepa. Next base: position 322,999,471 of record CM060940.1, on the reverse strand, counting down.
AAAGAAGGCATCGCCGAACCAGAAGGAGGAAGGCCCCACCGAACCACTCACTACCGAACCAAGGCCCTGCCTCACCACTCTCCACCGAACCAAAACCTACCGGACCAAGTCCCACCGAACCAACCCATCTCTCCACTCACCACCGGACCAAGTCCCACCGGACCAAAACCCATCTCTCCACTCACCACAACCGGACCAACCACTATCGAACCAAAGCCACATCAACCACTACCGGACCAAGGCGTACTGAACCAACTTGGCCAGGCCAGATCACATCTGCCCAGGCCCACCAACAGCTATATACATCCAAGACCCCTACCCCCAGCCTCACTTTATAAATAGAGGGGTAGGGGTACAACAATGGCAGACAAGTTTGAGAGCTCAAGCACGGATAGAACTTTCAAACAACTTTCATATACTTGTAATCAAAGCTTTGTACTTGTACTCTGAACAGTAAAGGAGAATAACATATAAAGTGGACGTAGGCACATTCTGGCCGAACCACTATAAATCTGTGTGTCTTTTACAGTTTAGTCCCTGCTTTTTACATATTTGCATCAAATCGCTAAGAACAACATAAAATCGACTAAATTATACGACTTGGAGGTGTTTGCCCATTTTTTCTACAAACACTATTAGAGATATGTTATTTTATATTATATATTTATCATATACACATATGCGTGTACGTGCAACATAAAAAGGTGTATATGGTTTGCCATGCCCATGAATAGATGTTGGGATTTGTACCATAATGTGCATGTTACCCCCTTTCTATACATGAGATCTGTCTATATATATATATATATATATATATATATATTGAATGATATATGTGTGTGTGTGTGTCAACATATATACAGACACACACACACACATATAATTTTATATGTTATAAATTAATAACTGTAACATGCAAAATTTATAATATATATGTATATATTAATATTATTATATAATAAATTAATTTAAATACTTATATATATTTGAAATAATTTCAAATTTAATACAATAAATTAATTTAAATATTTATGCAAATGCATGAAATATTATAAAACTATAAAGTGACATATATAAAGTAAAAATATTTTTTTAAATATTAAACAATGATTACATTCTTTTTATATAACTATATATAATATAAAACAAACAAATATATACAATTGAATATTAATAAAATATATCAATAAATATGTAAAAAATGTTTTCGCCATACAGGTTTTTTCGCTTTTAAATTTCCTTTTAGACTAATTCGCATACAAAAATAATTAAAAAATAAAAATAAAATTAAAAGAAATAAAAAAATAGTTTTAAAATGTTACACATCTTATTGTAGGTTTTGCACAATTATTATATAATTTTTTACGAATTTATTTTACAAAAAATTTAATTTAAATATAAATCAAAAGGTGTATATATATGGATTTTATTTACATAAAAAATTAATTTTTTTATTTGAATAAAAAATATATGTTTATAAAATTAATAAAATAAAATATGCACATTATATATGTAAATATAGTCATATTTTGTTTCCATGTAAAATAGTTTAATATATATTTACATATAATTCAAAAAATGAACAAAATTGTTTCCTATTTTTGGCTGCACGCATATAGTAGCGCATATATGTTAACCCAAAAAATGGATCAACATCCAGGATCAAGTGTGAAAGCACCAGTGCAGATAATCGAGAGCACAAATCTCAGATGAACAATAAATAAAAAACAGACGTAAAAAAAGAGACATAAATTTTTTATAGTGGTTCGGCTGACTCTGACCTACGTCCACTTTAATCAATCTTTATTATGATTATACTATTTGAATCTCTTGGTATATCAACTAATTTGTCCTTAGATCTAAGGTACAATGAGTTAGAATAAGTCCTAAGTACAAAGGTTGACTGGAGAATCACAGTAACCCTCTTGATGACAATTGTGAGGAAGAAGAAAGTTGAAGAAGTGAAGAAATTCCATTAGAGTAATGGTGGCTCTCTCCCCAGAAAAGATCCATCCCTAGTTGCAGGTAGGTGAGTACTTATAGGGAAATATAGTGCGTGTTTGGGTAGAAGTCCAAGTGCAGAATAGTCCAGTTCTTATGCCAAGTCATCACTGAAAATCTCAAATCAATCTGAGTCATTTCTATGGATCGCTAGCTATCCATAGGCGATGGATCACCAGCTATCCATCAACATAGCATATTTTTCTACCAGAAGCTTTTACTTAGTTCTACAAAGGAGCACCGAAAGTTTGAGGGCGATCCGACCTATCTTAATGGATTGCTAGCTATCCATAAGGGATGGATTGCTAGCTATCCATCCACTTAGCATATTTTTGAGTGATCTTTTTTTAGTGTCTTCCTATCTTCTATTTAAGTGAGGGAAATCCGACCTATCTTGATGGATCTCTAGTTCTCCATAGGGGATGGATCGCTAGCTATCCATGGGGGATGGATCGCTAGCTATCAATCCACTTAGTACATTTTTGAGTGATCTTTGCTTGGTGTCTTCCTATCTTCTATTTAAGTGCCTTGTCCAAATATCAAGTCGTTTGGAGTTAATTTGATCATCCGTCTTCATTGGTCATCTAGTCTTGAAGATTCATCCCTAACTTGCTCCAATCTTAACGAAATCAAATGAAACTTTGTAGGACACTCTAGAGGGTATCAAGGAACCACCATAAAATTTTAAGATGGTGGGGCCCACACTTAATGGGTCGCTAACGATCCATCTAGATTGATCGCTAGCAATCCATCAAATCAACTCCAAATGCACTCATTTTTTTAGCATTCTTCTAAGTCTTCTAAATGTTCTTTCAAAATTTCAAGTCAATCCGACTTTATATGAGCTCTGTAGGTCCATTTTAAGTTAGATGCTTTTGGTCAAAAAGCCTGAATCCGGTGAGTCTTCACAAGCTAGACTGTTTGACATGCTATGAATCTTGGCAAGCGTCTCTAGGGAACATATTAGATCATGATGCAAGAGGACTGGAGGATCCACGAGCAAGCTTTATGAATCGCTAGCTATTCATAGGCGATGGATCACTAGCGATCCATCGTCTTAGCTTATTTTGGCATTTTTCTTCTTTGGTCTTTCTCTTCTTTTCCTTCTGGTCTTTTTGGTCGATCCTTGAGATATTTTGACTTATTGTAGATATTCTAGTTCCCTTTGAATTCTATTGGGTTAAAAACCCAATTAACATTTGCCCCTCAAAGTACGTCTTTTGAGTGAAAGATGTGCTTTACTCCAGAACAAGTTCCAATAACAAGTCTTTGATTGTTGAGCTTTTCAGTGGCTTTAGACTTCGCAAAACATCTAGTTCTTTTGGATTCTTTGGTCAATTACAAGTTGCCCCATACCTGTTATATCCTAGAACTCTATTTCTGCTTAGGTGCAATCTATGCATCATAATTATTCCGATTTCATTCGAAGTTATTACATCACATATCTCTAATTAAATCACACGTTTCCAATTACATCACATATCTCCATTTACATCGCACGTCTCTAGTTGTCCCATGTTCATTCGGGATTTACATCACTGTCAATTTTTGCTTCTCATTCAAAGTTTTCACATCATATATCAAAATCACATTATATATAAAAATCACATTATATATCAAAATCACATCATATATCAGAATCACAACATATATCGAAATCATTCTGTAATCATTTGGGATTTATCAATTTTATTCTGTTTATAAGGCACTCAAATCCTTTTATTCAATCAAATCTATTTTAAGGCTCGATCTCTCCCGATCGTTTAATTTTAGTGCATGATCTCTCTGGATCGTTCAATGTTTAGTTTAAAGCGTGATCTTTTCGGGGCATTTAATATTTTATCTAATGTATGATCTTTCTAGATCATTTACAGTTTTAAATTAAGGAGACAATCTATCTGGATCGTTTGTTAGTTAAGTTAAAGGGGATGATCTCTCTAGATTATTTGCTTATTAAGTTAAAGGGGACTTTGCAAGCCCATCTGCTCACTCTATGGTAAGGGAACTTACTTATTACACTTCAGTCCCATCTCTTTCATTGGGACTCTATAGCGTCCGTTATCATATAAGTCCATCCACTTTCTCTTAGGCAATGGGTCTTGCACTTTGCACTTTGGTCTCGTCTCTTCGGTTGGGACTCTATGGCGTTCAAAATCAGTTATCACATTAAATATGTATTTTAAAAAATTCAAATTTCAAACCAGTGCAAACAAGCAAAAAATAAATAAGAGAAATCTTGACTGTCTGTCTGAAACATCCAGCTCAGAGCATGGCAAGGGACCAATCTAGGTTTTGTGGATGTCCAAGCGGACATAGATTATTATCGTAAGCAATTATATCGAATATCCGACTTAGAGCATGACTAGGAACCAATCTAGATTTAGCACACATCTAAGTGGTCCGGAACATTATTGTTTTTAACACTAATATTCAAAAAGAGAAGTGCAAAAAAGAAACCAAAGAAAAGAGTTACAGCTGGATCTAACTTCCCATCCATCCCGATTATGGGAATATCTATCTTGGCCCAGATCCTTAGGCATTCCTTGAAGCCTCTAGTGTTGGCGGTGGCTACTCTGGCTGTGCTATCGACATACTCGGATACCCCATGTCGACATGCCCCTTAGAATTTGATTTCAAAGTTTGAATTCAAACTTTTGAATTTCCCTCCACCTTTTCACCAACTTCAATGCTCTGGAAAGATGCCTCTTGACCAGAGAACATGTCTGTAGAATCTCTATTTAATTCACTCTCATTATCATCACTTTTTACTTTTATTTCAAATTTATCTTCATTATCTTCGAATCCTCTCAAACTTCTTCAATGGCCTCTTCAAGCACTCCTAACACCATTAGGCTTCCAAAAGCTATCAAAAACTTTCTTTTTAATGACCCAAAAGCTATCAAAGCTTACATCAATTATGTAAACTTTGGTAAAATTCGTATGGGTAAATTTTCTATTTTTGAAGATTTTACTTCTTATGAAATTGAAAATCTTTTTCAACAATGTTCTATTCTTAGTGTAGTAGATAACATACAAAATGATTTTGTATGTTATCCAAATCTTGTTAAGATGTTTTATGCAAATTTGAATCGTGGTTTTTGTGATGGGCAAGATGGACAAACTTGGAGTAGTGTTAAAGGAACACAAATAGTTTTGGATTGTGAAATTTTAGGAAATATTTTGGGATGCAAGTATATCGGAATGAATCTCTCAGAATTTCAAATAAATGGAAATGATCGAGAGACATTTCATCACATCTTTGAAGGGGATGACAATTTTGAATTCAAAAATCATTATTTTCGTCCAAAAGCAAGAATTATTAACCTTCTTATTCAACACACTCTTATACCAAGATCGGGAAACTACAACAATCCGACTTTTGAAGTTTGCAAAGCCCTTTTTGCAATTTTTGAAAATTATGATATTAATTGGGCTCAAGTTATTTTGGATGAGCTAAGGCACAAGAATTTTATTAAGGGTGAAAACACATTATATCATGGAATTTATCTCACTTGGATTTTTAACTACTTTGGAGTTGATTTCAAAAGCGAAGAATTTATAACTAGAAAAGTGTTCAACCATGGAAATATTTCCCTTATGCAAATTCCATTAGTTTTTCAACCATATGAAACACTTGAAGAAGAAAGGCTTTCTCACGAAGAGATGGAAGAAATGGAGGAAGAAGAAGAAGAGGAAGAGGAAGAGGAAGGAATGGAAATTGAAAAGGAGGAGAGGAAGATCAAGAAAATTCCTTAAAGAGTATTGAATATCCTACTAATTCCGCTAATCCATCCAATAAGACCATTCTGAATAATCAAAGAATTATAATGGAAGATTAAAAGACACTTAAAAGATCGATGAGTAAGAAAATAGATAAGATTTCCACTAAAATCGACAAGTTCTTCGGAAAGTTAGTAGAAAGCTTGGACTATCATCTTCTTCATCTTCATCTAATTAGTCTTAGTTCATGTTATCTTGTTTGTTTCAAGTTATATCCATGTATTTTCCTTTGTTTTAGTTAATATTATATTATTTATGTAATGTTGACTAGAATCATTAATGAAATCATTTATTTCTTCTTATTCAATTTCATTTGTCTTTGTAATTGCTTGTTTTATATTATACAAATTTTAGTTGCATAGATTTGTTCATAATATTCAAAACAAAGCAAATTGTAACTTTAGGCAGAGCCATGTCGACATCTACCCCATGTCGACATGCAAAGGGCAGAAAATAGTTGCACTTTCAAATTTTAATTTCATGTAACTAACTTGTGTCTATTCATTCTAATCGACTTTTTACCCCTATTTACACCTGTTTCTCCCAGAACAAATTATCAAACTTCATTTCTAATCACTCCCTTTCATATTTCTTCCTATTTTTTGAATTATGACTTCTCCGATTAAGAATCTAAGTGATAACCTTGAGGAAACTCTCACTTCCTTTAAAAATATCCTTACGTTCATACTTCGTAATCAGCGTCACTTAAAATTGAGTCAAATGAAGATGATCAAGGAGAAAGAGAGACATTTCGACACCATCCGTTGGACGATCTCAGCCCTTAACAAGGACGATCTCGAAGGAATTCCACCAGTCACTCTTGACAAAGATAAAGAAGAATGGGATGCCATCAAAGCAGACCCTATCTTTGGAGAAGATGAAGGGTGGAAGTACCAAGGAATATCTAGTCATTCTGTATATGTTTGATTTGATTGGAGTGTTTTAAACTTGATTGATTGACTTATTTAAAAACATTTAATGCGGTTTGTATATATGATTGGATTGAATAATTACTGTAAATATGATTGGATGATGATTGATTTACTTCTAATTACACTTATGATCACACTCACGATCACATTTCACATTTATGATCACATTTCATACTTATGATCACACTTAGCACTTATTACACTTATATATTATATTATGGTTGATTATCTTATATCAAGTTCAGGGGTTTATTAGTAAGAAGTTTTTATTGATGACAAAAGGGGCGAAGTTATAAAATAGTAGTTGGCTTGGAGTAAGGGGGAGTTATGGACTAAGGGAGAGTTATGATAAGAGTTATCGTGTGGTAAATATATTTTATAAATATAGGTTGTCATCATCAAAAAGGGGGAGATTGTTAGGAACTGAGATATTGGTTTTGATGACAACAACCTTTTTAACTTATCCTATTATAAAATATATACTAACAATATTGTATAAATAGATATGTATATGCAGGATATATAGACATATCTATATGCAGGTATTGATCACTGAAGACTGATCGGTATAAGACCCAAGCCTCAAGATTCAGAATGAAGATATCAAGATTGAAGACTCTAGAGTATCAAGATCAAGATTTCAAGATACGTATCTATTTTTTGTTAAAACTTCATAATAGCACAGAAATCTTCATTCTAAATTTCATTTAGGATGGAACCCATTTGTACCTTTTTAGTGGCTTATAAACCCATGACAAGTAGCTTACAAACCTACGACAAGTGGCTAACAAACCCACGAACATCCTGGTTTTTTACAAGTTCTCGAGTCCTGATGTCATGAGATATTCTGTAGGAAGAAGTTTGCAAAACTACTTCAAATGGTTTTTCAAAATGATTTTCAAAAAGATGTTTTAGCCTTAAAATAATAATTTTTTTGTTTTTAAAATAAACTCTTGTTTTCAACTTCATTTATTTTTATAAACCATCTTCTGATTTTTAAATATTCTTTATAATATATATACACACACACTTGAGATTTAAAATCAAATTTATATATACATTCTAAAAATATATTTTTCTATTCTTCTTTATTTTAAATCATAGGAAAATTAGTTTATTTTACTCCAGAGTCATTTTATCTTGTTTTCCTTTCAATACCATTTTCAAAACAAATTTTACATTGTTTTTTAACTAAGGATGTTGACATCATGGGATACCCCATGTCGACATGGTGGTCGTTGAATTCAAAAGTTTCAATTTTCAAAAGAAGTGTCTGTTCGTTTAAATCTCTTCACGAATGGTTATGACCGTTGTTGTTCTATAAATAGCCTTCACAAATGAATTTTTTTAACTAACTATTTTCTTATTTTCTTCACTCCTTCTCTACAAATCCATATTCTAAAATTTTCATATTGTTAAGATCGTGCCGAAATTCTACTGAATTCTCAAGTGAATCAAATTAGAATCTCATTCTTGTTTGATTCTCTGTCTTCTCTCTCGAAGATCAAAGTGCTATTCAGAGTTATAGGATCAATTTGTAATCAAAAGTTTATCGAGTCGGTCTATAAGGTGTGGTTGTGCCTAGAAATCAATTGGGTGATCTTGTGTCCCGTGAATCAACAGAGTTTGCCCCGGACTCGTGAAACATGAGGGTTCCTCAAGGCCTTTAGAAATTGGGGAATGTAATCTCGACATTGGTATAATAAAAATCTGTATGAGGTGTTTGCCTTGGTACAGGACCGTATTTAAGGTAACTCTGGACCAGTATAAAACCCGGCGTGTTCTTTCTTTTAATGCTTTTTATTTACTTTCTACATCTGTATTTGATTCTATGATTGTTCTGTAATTAATTTCTGCATTTGTTTATATCATATTTTTAAATTAGTTCATATAAATCTTAGAATCCATTAAACACTTTTAACCCCCATATAGTGTTAAATTAGCCTTAAGATCCTTAATCCACACTCCCTTTCATTTCCATCATACATTTCCAACGCAGGAAGCTTGAAATCAGGAGGATTTCTCGTGTTCTAGATATTAGCAGTAAACAGATTTCTATTCGCATCTTCCAAACCCTAATCTAATTGTCCTCCTCTAGCCAACCTTCTTACCAATTCAACGATTCGATTTTTCACCATCCAGTGCAGGTCTTCATCCGAAAGCAATGTTCCGCCCCTGTTTTGGCAAGGGAAATCCGATGCAGGCTCCATTGGTTGCAAACTAGTGTTCTATCCTACTCTTCTAGTCTCATTCTTTCCTCCGCTCCTCCAAGGTAGCCCTGTCACATATTCCTCCGTCGGTTGCACTCTAGTATTCAAATTAGCTCCCGTACCACCAGTTCTGGAGTTTCAACTGTCACTCCATTGTTGTCCCTTTCGGTGTCAGCTCCAATATTGATCCCATCATCAGGGTTGATTCTCGTGTTGCCCCCAAGTATCGGTTGCTCTGGGCATGGAGGCAACGTTCCAACTTGTTCTAATCCAACTCTTGCAGCTCTTGTATTGTTCCCTAGGGTCTAAATTCCTACATCTTCTACAATACCTTGTTGTCCCATTCTTCGAAAGAAACCTTCCATTATCAATTATTGCCTATCCAAGATTCCATCTTGCATCTTCTTCATCATCTTTTCCATTTCTTCTCTAGCTATATATTTGGATTGGTGAGAATTTGAGGGTTCTTTCTAACGGTCCCCAGGCTCTTGTTGACTTGTTCCAATTTTAGATCTATTGTTAGGCTTCTTCATTTCTCCCCAAGCACAAATTCAAGCTCAAGTTTTCAGACTACCTCTGTTCTCAGCGAAAGCACCAAAATGTTAACCCAAAAAAAGGACCAACACCGTCGATCAAGTGTGAAAGCACCAGTGTAGATAATCAACAGCACAAATCTAGGATAAACAACAAATAAAAAGCAGAAGTAAGAAAAGAGACACAATTTTTATAGTGGTTCGGCTAACTCTGGCCTACGTCCACTTTAATAAATCTTTATTATGATTATACTAGTTGAATTTCCCTGGATATCAACTAATTAGTCCTTAGATCTAAGTTACAATGAGTTAGAATAAGTCGTAAGTACAAGGATTGACTAGAGAATCATAGTAACCCCCTCGATGATTCTTATGAGGGAGAAGAAAGCTAAAGAGGTGAAGGAATTCCATTAGAGTAATGGCGGCTCTCTCTGGAAAAGATCCATCTCTAATTGCAGGTAGGTGAGTATTTATAGGGGAATTCAATGAGTGTTGGGCCAAAAGTACAAGTGTAGGAGAGTCCAGTTGCTATGCCAAGTCATCACCAAAAATCTTAAATCAATCTGAGCCATTTCTATGGATCGCTAGTTATCCATAGGCGATGGATCGCTAACTATCCATAAAGAATAGATCTCTAGCTATTTAGCAACTTAGCATATTTTTCTACGAAAAGCCTTTACTTAATACTATGAAGGAGCTCAGAAAGTTTGAGGGTGATCCGACTTATCTTGATGGATCGCCAGCTATCATAAGGGATGGATCATTAACTATCCATATCCATAGGGAATGGATCGCTAGCTATCCATCCACTTAGCATATTTTTGAGTGATCTTTATTTGGTTGTCTTCCTATCTTCTATTTAAGTGTCATATCCAAATATCAAGTCGTTTGGAGTTAGTTTGATCATCCGTCTTCATAGGTCATCAGGTCTCGAATAATCATCCATAACTCAATCAAATCTTAACAAAATCAAACGTAACTTTCCAGGAACACTCTAGAGGGTTTCATGGACCCACCAGAAAAATTTGAGATAGTGGGGACCACTCTAGATGGGTTGTTGGCGATCCATCTAGATGGATCGCTAACGATTCATCAAATCAACTCCAAGTGCTCTTTTTTTGTGAGCCTTCTTCTTTTTCTTCTAAATGTTCTCCCAAAATTTCAGTCAATCCGACTTCGTATGAGTTCTGTTGGTCTATTTTAAGTTGTCTCCTTTTGGTCAAATGGCTTGAATCAGGTGATTCTTCACTTCTTGAGCAAGATTTTTTGGCATGCTATGAAACTTGGCAAGCATCTCTAGGGAACATATTAGATAATGATGTGTTAACAAGAAATCTTGTCAACATCTCTAACGCTTTTGTAAGATAACTCTACTTGAACATGATTAATTTGTTGGAAGGATTCTCGCTTTCGAAAGCATATCTTTCGAAGGGAATGACTTGGTTGAAAAGATTTGAAGTGATAACTCTAGTTTTTGACCAAATTGACCTAGTTAAAAGGAATAATGAATTGTCAAACCCTTCGACCCCGTTGAAAGGAATAATGAAGCCTTCTCAACCTTTCGATTTGGCTGGTCTAATAGTAAATCCCAAACCTCTAGACCTTGTCGAAAGGGATGAAGAGGCTATCCCAACCTTTTGACCAGGTTGGAAAGGTCAGATTGCCTCTTGGAGATGATCGTAATATATAGCTTTTAAAATCACCGTTTTACTGAATCCCATCCTTCCAGGGGATTGAAAACAATCAATCATCAATATCTACTACCTCCTTTCGACCACGCCGAAAGGTGACATTTAAGACCTTTTGACTTTGTCGAAAGGGGATGGTTATTCTAATAGTTTGCCTCAATTGTTCTCAACCCCCTTGGTGTCAATATTTCCATCATTGGACCCTCCGAAAGGGTTCTGATGTCCAAATGAGTAGATTCCCTTTGAATGAATTTCATCATGATTGATTGTTAGGCTATGTAAATCAAGACTTCTTTTTGGAAGCACTCCTTCCGACTAGGTTTAAACTCGTTCCATCTTTCGAAGTCATCCCAGTTTAATAGTCTACAATCCTCTCCATTTTCCTCATATAGGATTGATTTAAGCATTCCCATAATTCATGCATTCAACATTGTCGACACCCCATCATCACTTTTATTTTTAGTATTGAGAATAGATTCTGATGATGATCTGTTTCGATTGGAAACGCTTAAGCTGATCTTACATATATCATAGATCGAAAGGGAATATGAGAATAGGTTAGAATCATGTGCAGTTGATCATTAGTCTAGCTAATGACCTTCCTTATGCCAATATCCATTACGAACAAGCTATCTCCATTTTTATTTATTATCTGAAATGAGTTACAAGAATTTGAGCTTTCTCCCCAATTTGATTTAGGGTTTCCTCTAAGAACAATTATTGCAAAGAGAGTAGATTAGAGAAAATGAACTAGAATTTGATCCCCAAAACTAGACCCCTTGGGTCTTATTTATAGATGCAGGTCGGTCCCCTTCTTTTTCTTTCGACTGGGTCGAAGGGTCCCCTTTTTATACACCGCCTCAAACCTTTCGACTTGATCGAAAGGTCATGAACCTTTCGACTTCATCGAAAGGTATTCTCTTATGCTTCTTGGTTTATCCTTTCTCTTATTTGCCTTCGACCGGGTCGAAAGGTCTTCACCTTATATGCTATTTTGAGCCTTTTGTGCTAGTAGAAAGCTATGCCACCTTCCAACATTGAAAACTATGTTTCCTTTGATGTTGTCGAAAGTTATGTTTCCTTTGATGTTTTCGAAAGCAATGTTTCCCTTCGGCGTTGTCTAGAGCTTTGTTTCATTTCAAAGTTGTCGAAGGCATTGCTTCATTTCGACGTTGTCGAAAGATGTGCTTGTTCTTCTTGTTATAGTCTAGCAGCTTCTTCATTCTCTCCTAACCTTTCGACCTGGTCAAAAGCCATGCCTCCTTTCAATGTTATCAAAAGGTCCTTTATTATTCTTCTGCCTTTGCTATTTTTTGAGTATTGTATTCTTCATAGCACCTTTCGACCTTATCGAAAGGTGTCCAAGATGGATCTTTGACCAGTTCCAAAGAGTTACCATACTTTCGAAAAGGTTACTATAGAGGCGAAGCCTTTGATCTCAGAAGGTTTAATGTGTATTTGGGATAGAGATATCGATTGCCTTCGAGAGAGATTCCGAATTCAACATTTCTTATTCATCTGTGTCGAAAGGTTGGTAGTGGTGGAAGAGCTTATCTATTTCCATTAGGGTCGAAGGCCTTTGCACTGTATAAGTAGTTGGTGCCTTGACTTCTTCGATACATGTTCAATGCCATCAAACATCCTTTTTATGTCCTTGATGATGATTTGGCCTGTTTCTTCATTAGACCTCAACCTTATTAACTTTCTTTCATACTTCTGCTATTAAGTAGATTTTATGGCTAACATGATGCAAGAGAACTAGAGTATCCATGAGCAATCTTTATGGATTGCTAGCGATCCATCGCTTTAGCATGTTTTAGCATTTTTCTTCTTTGGTCTTTTCTTCTTTTCCTTCTTGTCTTCTTGGTCGATCCTTGAGATATTTTGACTTGTTGTAGATTTTCTAGTTCCCTTTGAATTATATTGGGTGAAATACCCAATTAATAATATATATATATGTATGTATGTATGTATGTATGTATGTATGTATGTATGTAACGTTCTTATTTATTTTACATACAAATACATATAATCCATCTAATGGTGACATCACTTATATATGCAGATTTGTGATATTAAGCATATAAACAATGATAGCATAATTACATAACGAATAATGCATATATATATATGGTGTTAAATAGATTATTACTTTTCACCAATGCCTAAGTGATACACATAGAAACATTGAATCTATAACTCTTTAAATCGAATCATAAATCTAGAAATTGCTACCTTCTAAATGAAGCTACCATTGATGATTGGACTAATTTTTTTATGTTTAGAGTTTGAATATTTAAGGTATGAAGAGAGGGAGAGGTAGGCCTAATATGGCATAGAGGAGTAAAAGGGTAAAAATAATAATGTGAGGGTTAGAGTACCTTCAATGTAGGAGATAACAAGGATAAAAATGTGGATCTGGATCTGTATTTTTCACTTACATTTTCTCCTCTCTTTAATTCAAATCTCAGCCTCTTTATGGCCATCATATGGTCAGCCTTACCACACCTCTATAGCCACCTATAATCACCATCTTCATGTGCCTCAAAAAATGATTTAAGTCCAATCAATATTTAGCGCATCTAAATCCAATTTAAACTCGTATCGATATCATATATCAATTAGTGTATGTATAACTACTATACACACACATTTAATATAGATCAATAAACATCAAATAAAATTTTGTAATTATAATTTGTAGATATTAATTAATTTATAACAGTTATAATTTAATTAAATCGGGTGGTAATAGGAGTATTCCACGTTTCGTTATGTGACTCTTATTGTAAATTCGACTAGCAATTAATATCGAACAATTTAAATATTAACGTTTACACATCACTTAGAAGGTAGTTTGACATATTGACCAAATTGATCGCTTACTTAGTTTTGATATAATCCAATTTTATTACGCGTTACCCGGTGGCGACAATTATTTACACTAAATCAAAACTATATCACAATAGGACTTATGGAATTTGATAAAGATCAAAATTGTAATATAATCTAAATTCAACTCTATAGTCCAGATATAATGTAACGACCCGGAATTTTCGATCTCGAAATTTCCAAATAGTTAGGAAAAGAAGAAAAAAGATAGAAGAAAAAAATATAAAACAAGACACAAAATCTCAGATTCGCAGCGGATCAAAATATAATATCATAAAATAACATTTATACAAAGAAGCTATATCAGTTCAATTACATACAATACATCAGAGTTTTCAACATTTACACAAACACTAGACAGTTAAAATCGACATGTCCCAATTAACTACAATATCACAGCGGAATACACTCCATACGTTCCTGCCATCCAGCTCGCCTCCTGAACGTCCTTAGCTGAAAATCTATAATACTCGGTCTGACCCGAGAATTACAACAAAGTAACACCCGGATCAGGCTGGAAACCAGCGTGAGTAAACCCATCTAACATGAAAATACGAAAGCATAAAACTTATTTAAAACCCAAGATAACTCGTTTCAATTTACAATTTCATAATTTGTTATAGACATCACTAATTTCACACATCAATATCTAAGTACCAAAAATTAGATTAAATGGTCGCATTCACTTAAATTATTCCATTCCAGCCTATTGATTTCACATATCAAATCTATAAAGAATTATAGAATATTTCAAATCGTAGTGGTTTCGGGTATGTACTAATACCTGACCCCGGTCTGTTCGAATCCCATGTCATCTCAACCCAAGTTATTCAAATGAAATAAAATTCAAACTTTAAATATATGACATCGCTATTTTAACTCAAACATATTATATCACATAGCATCATACATCACATACCAGAGATATCAATTAATTCTAAGGCATATAATATCATTCAATCATTCAAAAGCAAGATTAATCAACCACACTATCTATAATTAATTTAATTAACCACGGATGAATTAAATTAATTACTTCAATTACTTTTAAATCCTGCTTATTAATTACTTACAAATCAATTAATTAATCATCCCATAATTATCCATCTTAATTAATCATCCTTGATTAATTATACTTTAATTACATTAAGTAATTAGCCTTAAATTAATTTTACAAATTAATTATCCTTAACCATTTACAGTAATTATCCTTAATTAATTACTCAAATTAATTATCTTATAATCACTTACATCGATTAATTATCCTTTAATTAATCACACTCATTAATTCACTAACCCTTAATTAATTTCCTTAATTAATCAATCCTTTAATTACTTACTTTGAGTAATTTATCCTTAATTACTTCATTAAGTAATTATTCTTTACTAAATCACATTTAGTAATTGTCCATTAACTATCCATCTTAATTAATTACATTAAGCAATTATTCCTTAATTACTTCCATTAAATAATTACCCTTAAATTACTTTCATCAAGTACTTAACCTATTGGTTAATTATCCATAATTAATTATCCTTTGTTTATTAATTAAATTAACCTTTAATTTTTATCAAATTAATTGTCCTTAAACAATTTAATCTTTTAATTACTTACATTAATTATCCTCAAACATTTAAGTTAATTAATTCTTTAATTACTTACATTAAGTAATTAGCCTTTAATTACTTAAGACCTTATTTAATTGCAGGTAAACCATTTATCACAATTTATTACTTGATTATACTTGTTAAATAATTTATTTTATAAACATATGCATTTAAACATATCCACTTAAAACAAACTTTTAAATTTATTAAACTTTTCTTTTAAAACTAAATTATTTAAACTTTAAAACTTTGCTCTTTAAAAATCTGCATTTTTCTTTAACATTTTGAAAACTGGTTACTATTCATTTAAAATTTAAAAATCCTGAACACTTGCCCAAAATCAACCCAAGTCAAAACCCTAGAAAACCCGAGTAAAACCAAGATTACCACCAAGAAAAACATAAGAATTCTCGTCCCTCAGTCGCTTCGGGTCGAACCCCTTACTACACGAGCTATATCACAAAATTCCCGAGCTAATCCAACGAAACCCTGAGAAAACGCCATCTTCTCAAACCAAAAGAAAACCCAGACACACGAATAGGTACACGTACACATGCACGTCCACTATGACCACCTCCGATCATCGTTGCGACCACCCTCCAATCGCCTACGACCTCACTGAATGATCTGACCACCCAGCTTTGTCTACCTCGCATGAATTCGAAAATTAGCTAATCGAACAAATACTGGAACTAACCCACAACGACAACCCATCTCGCTGACAACGACCTCGTTAACTGGAAACCAGGGCCCTTCCTCCAAAGCATCACCACGACACCACGCTGTAATCCCATCCTTCACGATAAGGCCCGATGCACAGTCGAACCCGCAACCACCTCAAATATATCAACGACCAAAAACTATTGTCAAACCCTAGATCATCTCTGGCTGATCGATATGATCATCAGAAAAATCTGCTTTTATTTTTCCAGCGATCCTCATCCCCTAGGCCATCTTCGACAACAACCCCTACCTCTAAATCATCATCGATCGCCGACAATTGGTCAAAACACCAAATCTGATCAACTCCAATTATCTTGATAATTTATTACTTAAAAATCAAGATTTCAATCCCTAAATTCATTATTTTCTAACACTATCCAGATTCCATAATCCAATTCTGAAATTAATGTGTAAGATTTTTATCCTATATTTAGATCATTACTGTATTTCTTTATTTTTGAAATATTTCCTAAATATAAAATTTTGCAACCATTTTAAAATTTTATATTATCATGTTTCAATCCTTTTTCCTTTAAAGATCTTAGTCTAACACTAATTCTTTAGGTAGATATAAATTTTATATGGATTTGGAAGTCTACTAAATAGAGATGATACATAGAGTAAATATACTTAGGAATATTCTATTCACCAACATGCATTTAAAATCATCATTCATGCAAACAATTTATACTACATTACTGCAAGATTTCATCATAAATGTCAAGGTTAAAAACCCGATTTAAACTTTTAAAAACAATTGTTTACTCACCTTTATAAGCAAATAGAGGACAGGCCTATACCTTGGGTCTGGAACTTGTTTTGTTAACTTGATTATTTTTATCTTTTATCCGCACTTAATTATCTGAGTTGAATTGGCTTTGCTTTGGCCTTTGATTTTTCTTAATTGAAAACTTAAATTCTTGCTCAGGCAAAAGCTTGAAGCAGTTTGATCTTCTCTCTGGTTTGGATTGCCTAGTTGACTTAAGGTAATAAATTGTTTGATATATTTTTCTGGTTTGCAAAATTTGATTACAGGCTTTGAGTTTTCTAGTTTGTATTTTGTTTTATATATTTTGTTTCCCTTTGCTTTTGAAAATTTGAGGATAGAAAAAGCAATGAAGAGAAAAGAAGGATGAACATATAGACTTAAATTATGATTTTCTTTCAAATGTAAAGGAAAATAAAATTATAAGCGATACTTGTTAAATTTGTTAGCATTTGGCATTATACTTATTAATCTACTCACATTTTTTATTTAGATGTTTTACAAGCCAACACTTGTCCTTATGCATTTTCTTTTTTTATTAAAGGTTAATAAAAAGCTTTTGTATGTATTATACTAATTACTAAATACTTTTTCTATATATATGAATAAAATTCTTTAAAGAAAAGAAAATAAAAAATAATTATATTCTAAATAAATCAATTATATAATATATTTTAAAATCCAAAATATATTTAAGACTTATATCTTTTAAGTTTCAAATTTAAATTCCGATTCAAATTCAAATTAAAAAATCAAATCTAAAATCAACTTAAATATATATATATATATATATATATATATATATATATATATAAACAAACACAAATTAAATTTGTAAATGATAATTCTATTTAAAATCTATTTATATCTATATATAAACAACACATTCTTATTATTGTTTTGAAAATATCAATTTTGCCAGTTGATCCAAAAATAATTATACTAGGAGGATTATCAATCCAATATTTATTTATATATATTTTTATTACCAGAATTGTTTATCTAACTTATAAATCAGTATTTTTTTACTAATTAAATCCAGTTAATTTATCAGTTATAGATATTCTAAAATTCGAGTTATCACATTCCTCCCCCTTTGAATCTTTTCATCCTCGAAAAGGAACGAAGCCAGAATTTATTTAACACTTAAATATCAGTTGAATTTTCTCTTTGAACATTTTTAAAACATTTTAAAATCTATATAATATTGCTAAAATATTTTTATAAAAATATCATTTTATAACTCGATGTTTCAACAAGTCCGTCCTCGTTCTCACAGAAATTCGGTCATACGTTGATCAGGCGTAGGACTGAAAATCTATAAGTACTTGGTAAACCCATTTCAACACCCAGTAAAAATACTTAGAAAATAATTTTATTAAAAATATAGAAAACATTTTTGAAAATAGGGGAAACATCTTTGGTGAGAATGCTCTAGAAATCATCACCCACATCCATGGTCGCAGTTAACCCGATGGTTACGTTGCTATCCCGACAAAATCCATAGATAACTGTAGGCATTCTACGCCCCTCGATTACGCTATGGAACCTGCTACAGATCACAGCTACAACCGGGGTTAAGTTGCTATCATAGTAAAAACCCATATAACTGTAGGCATCAGCGCCCTCGAATTTCGCTACCAAAAGAATGAAACTTCTCCACTCCACTTGGCCATAGCGCAGACTACCGATGTTTTGTTGCCTTCCCGGCAAAATCAAGCGTAGACCGTTGACACTCACCTCCACACGATTTCCACTATGGTCCACAGTAGATCGCAGCGACATCGAGTTACACTGTCATCACAGCATAACCCAAATGCCTCTGTAGGCATCAGCGCCCTCGACTTTCTCTACCCAATAATCCTCAGGAACTTCAGTTTGTCTGGACTTCCTCGTATGATCAACTTTAGAGCCTCCCCCCTTTGAGGCTCAAGGCAGTACCAACCTATAGTACTCCTGAGAAGTTCATTCAAGGGAGCTCCTTTTTTCCCCGAGCAATTTTGAAAACACTTTATACTATACACATATAGTATTTACCAAATCATACACCTAGTATGTATCACATATAAATCTCCCTTTCTCAAAATCGATTATCTCAAAATCGATAATTCTCAAGCTAGGCTTTTCAAATTTCCAATATTGATTTTACCCAAAAATCAAAAGCCTTTCCAAAATCCATAGGTTCCAAAACCTTTCCTCAAAATCATTCTCATAAGATCCTATATATATATAACTTTAAAAATCTTTGGATCACTTCAAACTTGTATAAATTTCCTTTTTACACTTCAAATACTTTCAAAAACCTTTTCTTCTGGCTATAGATTCAATAAGCGGAGTTTATCAATTATATATACATAACTTCGTTTATACCAAAACAATATTCAAGCTTGATTACTTTATAAAGTCACTTAACATATTAGTCCATAAAGTAAATTATTACCATAGAAATATTCAGTTTCCACTTTATTTCATCATATATTCCAAAAATATACTTTTCATTCAAACCCGTATGATGTACACATATCATCCGTACGCTGTACCAATCTGATAGCTCACTCGATCACACAATTTCACTTCCGAACTAGTATTGCCCACCCAACTTCCTAGTACGGACTTAGATCTGGTTTCTTGATCAGAAAACTCATTCTCCTTACTAGCCATAACTATGTTAGAGAATATCTAGAACCAATCAACAATCCATATTCATGTTCGCCGTCAAAAATCGAGTGAAAAATCCCAACTCGGACCGATATACTATCTCGAAATTCTGTGTTCGAATCTGGATCAAATCACTATGCGAATAGAAAAATATACAAACATTCTACGTATTTATCATCATTGATTTCTAGCTAAATCAATTCTCTTTTACCTTCACTTTAATTCTATTCACTTATTCACAATTATTTCAATTCCATTTGGATTATCACTTTAATCATTATCTCAATTGGTAATTAATCATAAACAGTTTGCACTCCGACCAACTTTTAAATTTAGAAAATAGCTTGAAAAGTTTAAAATAGATAAGTAGTTGAAAAATAATTATTATTTTGTAAAATAGCTGTAAAATAGTTAGATATTTGTAAAAATAATTGGAAAATAGTTGGAAAATAGTTATAGAAATTTTAAATAATTGCAAAATAGTTGTAAAATAGGAATTAGTTACAAATTAGTTGAAAAACAGTAATTAGTTTGTAAAACAGGTGTAAAATAGTTAAATATTTCCAAAAGTAGTTATAAATTAAGTATAAGATAGTTTGATTTTGAAAAGAAAGGTTGTATAGTAATAGCTTGGAAAAATAGGTTTATATTAAAACAATTTATTTTGAAAACAGTCCAGAGCCAAACTGTTTAACTTCCAAATCTTCATTCCATTCAAATTTCCACTTTCTCTTGAATTGACTCAATTTCAATTCAATTTAAATAACTCAAATTCCCATTCCAAATTTAAACTTTGTTCAACTTCGCTTTCAATCTCAATTAATTCAAATAAATTTCAAATTGAACCAATTTTCAATTTCAATTCATTTCAATCCCAGTTTTGAATTAATCTCAATTCCATTCTCCATTTCCAATCACTTTCCATCCCTAAATTTATTTAATCCCAATTCATGTTGAATTGACCTCGATTCTTTCCAAATTCAAATCAAATTCCATTTGAATTTAAAACTATTCAACTTTAATCACAAATCCAAATTATTTAAATAAAATTTCAATTTGAACTAATTTCAAATTCAGTCTCACTTTAAATCATCTCGAATTATATAAATTCGATTTTCAAATGTTGATTTAATTCCTTTAAATCAAATTAACCTTTACTTTCAAAGTTTTAAATACTTAACTCTGAGTCTAAATTTCACATATTCCAATTTAAATTACCTTTATTTCTTCATAAGCTTATTTCTAAGTTCAAATCAGAGTTCAAACCCTTTTTAAACAACTAAATCTTTGAAATTCAATTTATTACCAAATTTCAATTTTGAAACCAATCTTTAACAATTTAAATTTCCAAGTTCCTTTAAACATCCAAAACTTAAGTTCAAAGTGATTTCACTTTCACATGTTCACTTTTTATCTTCAAAAACCAAAATTACTTAAATAATTTGAATTTAAAGTTTTATTTCCATTTTAATTTGTCTTAATTTATTTCAAAGTTCAAATAAAAGTTCAAAGCAATTTTATCTTCAAAATTCAATTTATTACCCAATTTTATCTTCCAACTTTGAAACCGATTCTTAAACGATTTTAGTTTACAAATTAAATTCTTAACATTCAAATTTTAAATTCAAAGTAATTCCATATCCTTAATTTCGAATTAAAGTTTAATTTCCCTTTTATCTCAATGATGGATATATTACCATAATCCATTAAACAAATCCAATTCACAGTTTAAAGATTATTAATAACAACAGGATGATGTCATCCAAATTACTTAAAACATCCATCCATTTTCAATTTCCAGATCTCAAACCCATTTTGAGATCACACAAACCCCCCATTCAAATCAACCATTTAACTTCCCAAGTTAAATCTCAATTTCATCTTGAAATTTGCAATCAGATTATTCATTCAAACTTATTTAACTTCTTCTAAGTTAAATTCAATTTAATCCCATTAATCCCACTCAAAATTTGAATTTTCCATTTTAAATTTCTATCACTTAAAAGTTCAAAAACTTATTTTTCTTTTTTTACATCACACTTCAGGGAAAATCAAAACTCATCACTTTAGAGTTTATTTCAAATCATCTTTGAGATTATGTATGTCCACACATATATTCATATTTATTTCTTGGCCCACCAAGCCATATTTTTAAAATTTAAACCAGCTTTGGTTTTAATTCAAAACAGTTTTCTTTAAAGCTTTAAAACAACTCTTATTTTAAAATAAGATCACGTTCAAAAATATTCAGAATAATATTATTTATTATTTCTTTTAACATTCTGAAAACAATTTCAAATGTTTTCTAGACTTCAAAACTTCACAATTTAAACCTCACTTCAATTTACAAGTTATACTCATCTAAAAGTTTACTTCATTTTGCTTACTCATTAACAAATATTTCAATTTAGTTGTATCACTTGATTCTCATTATTTTATTTTATTCCAATAATCAACAACCAATTTCTTTAATATATTTAATTATTAGAAAGATCATTTCTTTATATATCAAAAGATAAACTTATATATATATACACACACACACACACACATATATATATATGTATAATCATTTTTAAAATCATTTTACAAGAAAATAACAAATATGCTCTCATATATACTACACCCAACTCATCCTAGGGTACCACTGACCCTATCCATAATGAGTACACCCAACTTATCTTTGTATAAAGGTTCTCGCTTAACCTTCAGCTCTGATACCAAATGTAACGACCCGAAATTTTTGATCCCAAAATTTTAAGATAGTTAGAAAAAGAAGAAAAGAGATAGAATAAGAAAATAGGAAACAAGACACAGAATCTCACATTCACAGCGGATCAAAAAATAATATCATAAAATAACATTTATACAAAGAAGCCGTATCAGTTAAATTACATACAATACATCAGAGTTTTCAACATTTCACAAACATTAGACAGTTAAAATCAACATGTCCCAATTAACTATAATATCACAGCGGAATACACTTCATATGTTCCTGCCATCTAGCTCGCCTCCTGAACGTCCTTACCTGAAAATCTGTAATACTCGGTGTTACCCGAGCATTACATCAAAGTAACACCCGGGTCAAGCTGGAAACCAGTATGAGTAAACCCATCTAACATGAAATACCAAAGCATAAAACTTATTTAAACCCCGGGGTAACTAGTATCAATTTACAATTTCACAATTTGTTGAAGACATCACTAATTTCACACATCAATATCTAAGTACCAAAACTTAGATTAAATGGTCCCATTCACTTAAATCATTCCATTCCAGCCTATTGATTTCACGTATCAAATCTATAAAGAATTATAGAAGATTTCAAATCGTAGTGGTTTCGGGTATGTACTAATACCCGACCCCGTTCTCTTCGAATCCCATGCCATCTTAACCCAAGTTATTCAAACGAAATAAAATTCAAACTTTAAACACAAGATATCGTTGTTTTAACTAATACATATTACATCACATAGCATCACACATCACATACCAGAGATATCAATTAATTCTAGGGCATAAAATATAATTCAATCATTCAAAAGCAAGATTAATCAACCACACTATCTCTAGTTAATTTAATTAACCACAGATCAATTAAATTAATTACTTCAATTACTTTTAAATCCTGCTTATTAAATAATTACAAATCAATTAATTAATCATCCCATAATTATCCATCTTAATTAATCATCCTTGATTAATTATAATTTAATTGCATTAAGTAATTAGCCTTAAATTAATTTTACAAATTAATTATCCTTAACCATTTATAGTAATTATCCTTAATTAGTTACCCAAATTAATTATCTTATAATTACTTACATCGATTAATTATCCTTTAATTAATCACACTCATTAATTCACTAACCCTTAATTAATTTCCTTAATTAATCAATTCTTTAATTACTTACTTTAAGTAATTTATCTTTAATTACTTCATTAAGTAATTATTCTTTACTTAATCACATTTAGTAATTGTCCATTAATTATCCATCTTAATTAGTGACATTAAATAATTATTCCTTAATTACTTCCATTAAATAATTACCCTTAAATTACTTTCATCAAGTAATTAACCTATTGGTTAATTATCCATAATTAATTATCCTTTGTTTATTAATTAAATTAACCTTTAATTATTATCAAATAAATTATCCTTAAACAATTTAATTTTTTAATTACTTACATTAATTATCCTCAAATCACTTAAGTTAATTAATAATCTTCAATTACTTACATTAAGTAATTAGCCTTTAATTACTTAAGATCTTATTTAATTGCAGATAAACCATTTATCTCAATTTATTACTTGATTATACTTGTTAAATAATTTATTTTATAAACATATCCATTTAAACATATCCACTTAAAACACACTTTTAAATTTATTAAACATTTCTTTTTAACTAAATTATTTAAACTTTAAAACTTTGCTCTTTAAAAATCTGCATTTTTCTTTAACATTCTGAAAATTGGTTACTATTCATTTAAAAATTTAAAAATCCAGAACACTTATTCAAAATCAACCCGAGTCAAAACCCTAGAAAACCCGAGCAAAACCAAGATTACCACCGAGAAAAACATAAGAATTATCGTCCCTCAATCGCTTCGAGTCGAACCCCTTTCTACCTGAGCTACATCACACAATTCCTGAGCTAATCCAATAAAACCCCGAGAAAACATCGTCTTCTCAAACCAAAAGAGAACCCAGGCATACGGATAGGTACACGTGCACGTGCACGTGCACGTGCACGTCCACTACGACCACCACCGATCATCGTTGCGACC
This sequence comes from Allium cepa, assembly GCA_030765085.1. Taxonomy (NCBI): domain Eukaryota; kingdom Viridiplantae; phylum Streptophyta; class Magnoliopsida; order Asparagales; family Amaryllidaceae; genus Allium; species Allium cepa. Next base: position 322,974,886 of record CM060940.1, on the reverse strand, counting down.
ACCCTCCAATCCCCAACGACCTTACCGAATGATTTGACCACCTAGCATCATCTACCTCGCCTGAATTCGATAATTAGCTAATCAATCAAATTCTGGAACCAACCCACAACGACAACCCATCTCGCCAACGACGACTTCGTCAAATGGAACCCATGGCCCTTCCCCTAGAGCATCATCACGACACCATGCCACGATTCCATCCTTCGCGATCGAGCCCAATGCACAGTCGAACCCACAACCACCTCAAATATCTCAACGACCAAAAACTGCTGTCAAACCCTAGATCATCTCTGATTGACCGATACGATCATCAGAAAAATCTCCTTCTATTTATCCAGTGATCCTCATCCCCTAGGCCATCTTCGACAATAACCCCTACCTCTAAATCATCATCGATCGCCGGCAATTGGTCAAAACACCAAATATGATCAACTCCAATTATCTCAACAATGTCTTACTTAAAAATCAGATTGCAATCCCTAAATTCATCATTTTCTAACACTATCCAGATTCCATAATCCAATTCTGAAATTAAGGTGTTTGATTTTTATCCTATATTTAGATCATTATTGTATTTGATTATTTTTGAAATATTTCCTAAATATAAAATTTTGGAACCATTTTAAAAATTTATATTATCATATTTCGATCCTTTTTCCTTTAAAGATCTTAGTCTAACACTAATTCGTTGGGTAGATATAAATTTTATATGGATTTGGAAGTTTGCTAAACAGAGATGATGCATAGAGTAAATATACTCAGGCATATTCTATTCACCAACATGCATTCAAAATCATCATTCATGCAAATAATTTATACTACATTACTGCAATATTTCATTATAAATGTCAAGGTTAAAAACCCAATTTAAACTTTTAAAAAAATTGTTTACTCACCTTTATAAGCAAACAAAGGACATGCCTATATCCTGGGTCTGGAACTTGTTTTGTTGACTTGATTATTTTTATCTTTTATCTGCACTTAATTGTCTGAGTTGATTTGGCTTTACTTTGGTCTTTGATTTTTCTTAATTGAAAACTTAAATTCTTGCTCAGGAAAAAGCTTGAAGCAGTTTGATCTTCTCTCTGGTCTAAATTGCCTAGTTGACTTGAGGTAATAAATTGTTTGATATATTTTCTGGTTTGCAAAATTTGATTACAGGCTTTGACTTTTCTAGTTTGTATTTAGTTTTACAGATTTTGTTTCCCTTTTCTTTCGAAAACTCGAGGATAGAAAAAGTAATGAAGAGAAAAGAAGGATGAACATATAGACTTAAATTATGATTTTCTTTCAAATGTAAACGAAAATAAAATTATAAGCGACACTTGTTAAATTTGTTAACATTTGGCATTATACTTATTAATCTACTCACATTTTTTATTTAAATGTTTTATAAGCTAACACTTGTCCTCATGCATTTTCTTTTTTATTAAAGGTTAATAAAATGATTTTGTATGTATTTTACTAATTACTCAATACTTTTTATATATATATAAATAAAATTCTTTAAAGAAAATAAAATAAAAAATAATTATATTCTAAATAAATCATATATATAACATATTTTAAAATCCTAAATGTATTTATGATATATATATATTTCAAATTTCAAATTTAAATTTAGATTCAAATTCAAATGAAAAAATCAAATCTAAAATCAACTCAAATATATATATATATATACATACACATAAACAAACACAAATTCAATTTGTAAATGATAATTCTATTTAAAATCTATTTATATCTATATATATAAGCAACACATTCTTATTATTGTTTTGAAAAAATAAATTTTGCCAATTTATCCAAAAAAAATTATACTAGAAGGATTATCAATCCTATACTTATTTATATATAGTTGTATTATTAGAATTGTTTATCTAACTTATAAATCAGTAATTTTTTACTAATTAAATGCAGTTAATTTATCAATTACAGATATTCTAAAATCCAGGTTATCACATATAAAGTCTTTGGTTCAATAATAATAATTATTATAAACCGAACTACTCTGACCGGAGACTTTGACTTAACTTTAGTTGACTGTGATATTAACCTCGTATAATTAAGGTGATGAATTCTCTCTTGAATAGTGTCTCACTTCCAATGCTTCCACTCAATCCAACTATAGTCATTCGATGGACTTTGTGTGATGATTTAACTATAATCAAAGTGGAGTTTCTACATTGAAGCTCAACAGTATTCCCAGGTCGAGGGAATTGTGTAATATTATCACATTGATATTTTTTGTTTGACCTTAGTTATATTAACCAACAAAAAACTATCGAGCGAGTTATTCCATGGTCATCTAATAACTATCAATACGTAACCCCTTAGTGCCCCCCAATAGCAATTAATAAAACATCGTCCAACATTTATAGAGCATTATGTACCCTAGTCTCAACGAATGTACCAATATCCAATCTAGGTACACCTTTAATAGGAATACTTAAAATGTTATGTTTATTTTATTATGATAAATAACTCATGGTTACAACACACTGCAACTACTATCACAAAAACATACCTTTTATGGATTTCTATTAAATATACTTTTAATTAAAATAATTAATTAATATAACATATTATATCAAGAATATAATAGAAAGAAAACACCTTTTCAACTCGAACGAGGTTGGTTATCGAGTCAGATATATGTAATAATTACATAGTTTCCCTTAGGGCATATCCCCAACTCCTTTATTATCCATAATAGAAGAATGGCAGATATTAGAGATATTGGCATTCTATGAGGTGTATTACGGAATGAATGCAAGATCAAGCCAAGATTCAGGAGTTTTAGCTAGTTTGGAAGTACATCCAACAATCATAAATAAAATAGCTACAAAACAAAGAAGGAATCCATTGTTAGTAAAGAGAATTAGGCATTTAGGAGATTGTGTGCATGTTAATGATTTAGGAGGATTCGAGATAAACTCAAATGGATGGCTTAGGAAGAAAAAAAACTACGTGTTACGAATGTATGAGACCTTCGAAAGGTGGTATTGGAAGAAAGTCTCAGTCCAAATTTATAATTCATCCCAGAGGCATAGATATATCATGATATGAAGCATGCACTCTTTAGGAATGGATGAAAATGTATATCAAAGAACGTGTGAGTGTTTCACATGTTAGCATGTAATGGCTGCGCATTAGAATCCAAATGATTTACTTCAACCAGAAGCACCAACTTTGAAATGAGATTCATTATCCATGGATTTTATAAATGGATTGCCAAGGTAAAGAAAGGGAAATGATATCGTTTGGGTAATATTCGAAAGATAGACTGTAACGACCCGTATTTTTTGATAATTAAAAATATCAAATTAGATAGGATTTTTGAAATTCAATATTGTGAGAATTTAAAATTTATGATTTCTTAATGAGAAAAATAATTGGAGTATGATTTAATAATGTTGTTTGAATGTTGTTGACAACTATTTTAATGTAATTTCAATCGATTGAAATAATTGCAAAGTTAGGTTGGTTATAATTGTAAATTAAGAATAAATTCAATGTTGTATTAAAAAGAGAAATTATATGTGATTAATCAAAATTTGTTTATATAGAATGAATCAATATTTGGTAAGTAATTTGTCGACCTTAGTTTGTAAAAAATAGGCTAATGAGGTGAATTATTAATGTATAACAATTGATTTATTATCATCTTGATATTTAATCTATTTGAAATTAATTGTAAATCAGTTGCAATTAATGTAATTAAATACTGCTGTTAATATGAGTTAAGATAATAATTAGAGAATAAGAATGTAATAAAATGTAAACTGGTGTCAAATAAATTCATACAGTATTGGATGACTGAATAATAAGAGAGTAAATCAAAATAAAACAAATTGATTGAAATTAAAATATAATTAACTGTGATTTTGTTACAGTTGTAATTGAACGCTGAAATTAGTGCAATATTTAATCTTGGATTTGATATTGAATTTATTATAAAAGATTATAAATTTCTACGTGCTCAAGAATGATAAATTATTAACTTTAAAAAAAATGAATTTGAAACTGATTAAATTAATTTAATAATTATTTACTTAGTCAACGTGAAAAGTTGCCATTTTGGCCACTGTCTCAGATTTCGACAAAATCAGTTTCATTGGATCTGTAATAGTGAATTATTATAGCATTTCAAGTTTCATAGCGATCGAACTTACCATTTGATTGTGCGAGTTCAAAACGCGTAGAAATCAATTAAAGGAATTTAAATTAATATAATCTGATTTTAAAGGCTAACTTCTTTATACAATAGAATTTGGATTTGAATTTAGTTCCATTGAATTTAAAAATATAGAAAACCAATATTTTGATATATTGGATGACCTATTTTTGTTTCGTGAACGAAAACAGGGCTTTTCAGGTCGTTGTTATCATTTCGACCCAAATTGATCTATCTATCCATTTCTATTTCAGCTCTGCCTATATATAGGCTATTATAAACCCTAGCAGCCTTTTATTTTCTATTGTCTGTACGTACATTTCCTTTTCATCTCCTTCTTCCCAATGGTGAAAAACCAAATCCTAATTCAAATTCCAAATCAAACTCCAGAAATCCAAACTATGCAAACCATAGCAAAATATATATTGTTGGAGAGCTCCTAATGAGCGTAATCTAGATTTGATGTTCATTTATGCAATTGAACCTCGGATTGGCCAGAAATCATTGATGAAGTTTCGGCCATACATAGGCCATGGTTTCGTTTAATGGTGGATCTTCATCCTTACGACGATCAGGAGGTACTGGTACGTAGAGGAGGATATATGGAGTCAATCTACTGCTTCGTTCATGTCAGATGTTGCCAAAAATGGCCAAAAATTGGCAAGAAGGTTGGCTATCTCTGGCGAGCTTAGCTACACCGAAGGTGGAGGTGATATGGATGAGGGGTCGCCTAGAGATGGGCGTCACACTCGTGGCCCCTGATCCTGGCGACGATCGGAGAGGCACGCCGTAGCGAATTTGAGGTGGTGGCTAATGGTCGAGGTAGATTCGTGCCTGTATCGATCAATTAGGGTTTGTATGTGAGTTTACCTTTTCACCCATGTATTTAATTTTAATTGAAATTTAAAATCAAAACTTCTAACTCGTATAACTTTTCCATACAAGTTTGGATTTGAATGCGGTTTTTCCCCCATTGCGATCAAATCGAAATTCCAGGCAATCTGAAACAGGTTTGGCTGAACTTTATGACTGTTGGATTATTGGGTTTTATTTGGATTTTAAATCGGCGATAGATTAAAGGTGAGTGATTTAACCCATTCACGAATACTAAATCATTTTATATTAGTTATATTAAATTTATGACGTGACTAGAAATTTATTGATTGTTGTTTGGTATTTTAAATTGTCATTTAAATTTAATTTGAATTTATACTAAATTAAAATTCCATTAAAATTTATATTAAATATTTAAATTTTTAGTTAAATACTTGATAATGATAACCAGTTAATTGTTGTGATATTGGTTCATTTCAATGTTGATTGTGATGGATGCTTAATTGTTGACATTTTGGATAATTTTATGTTTTATTTTATATGTTGTTATCACACTGCAAGTTCCTTTAGTTATTATTAGGAAATCACCATGGGTCGAAATGATACATACTCGAATGATCTTATAGATTAGGGAAAAAACATTATGGATTGAAATGATAAACCCGAGCGATTTTATAGATTTGGAAAATTATGATTTGGGATATGGGTTGAAATGATATATATATATCCTGAAATTTAAATTTATTACAGGTTGAAATGACGTATATCCGTATCATTTGACCATACGGTAGAAAATTATATACGGACACCGGATTGGTTAAATTAAATGATTTTAAATCCATAGTTTTTGAATCTAGTTAAATGATATTATTTTAAATGAAATAAAATTAGATTTATATGAACTGGATTATTTTCAAAATCCAAGCTTTTAAAATGTTGAAATTGAAATTTGTTTAAACGAATTGTTTAAAGAATTTAAATTGAAATTTAAAGTTGAATTTTAAATATAATTGAAATTTATCAAAATTGAGCTATTTTAAATGTTTGAATATTGATAATTTGAAATCTATTGAATTCGAAGAGGTTTAAATTTTTAGTTTAAATATGGATTTGAAATAGATATAAATTAAAATGGTTTTTAATAAGAATTTGAATTGAAAACTTTAGCCTTTTTAAATTGAAATCGTTGAACTGAGGTTGATTTAAATTGAATTTTGGAACTAAAGTTGATTTGAATTGATTTGTGAAATTGGAATAAACAATTCTAATTTGAAAATATGTTTAATGTGAACTCTTTTAATATACAAATTCTTTTAACATATAAACTATTTTTCTCATATAAACCATTTTAATATATTAATAATTTTTAATACACTGACTATTTTCAATATATAAACTATTTTAATCTATAACCTATTTTTAATATATAAACTATTTTAATATATATATTATTTTAAATTTATAAACAACTTTTAATATATAATTTTAATGTATAAACTATTTTTAATGTATAACTATTTCAATATATAAACTAATTTCAATATTCAAACTGTTTAAAGTTGGAACTGTTATGATTTAGATTCACTTGATTTAAATGCGAATATTTTGATATGATGGCTTAACATATTTTTGTGGTTATGATTTTGAAAAAAATATGTTTTAAAGTGAATATGATTTTGAAATGATTATGACTTGGAAGTGAATATGATTTTGAAGTAAATAATGATTTTGAAATGAATATGATATTTTGATATGAAGTATGAACTATTTGAAATGTAAAAGAACCATCCAGTGTGTGACTTGTTGTTAAAGAGACCGGGGTCGGATATTTTCATACCCTCTGCCAATAATGTAACCACTTTAACAACTATGCATGTGGTGGAGAATCCAAAACGAAGTAGGATGGTTTGGCAAATGCTTTCGGTATAAGGTATGAAACAACCCTAACCCCCATGGGTCAGCTTGAGATGACTAAAACAGGAGCAATTAACGGGCCATGTGAGGTCGCTCCTCTGATCGGACACACTTCTTCAATACTATATATGTTACTTTGTGATTGATTTGGTGGCCACCTTCGATTTGATTATAGGAGCATTGTTTTGAGGTGGGCGGTTGTAACGTCTCGCCTTTTTGTGCGATTTAAATCGACGATAAACCACACATGTCAGACTTAAACCATACAGAAGGGAGGATTGTTATGGGGTAAATAAGAAAAAGAAGGAAGAAGTAAACAAAACAGAATCTTGCAGCGGAACGATAAAATATAATAATCAAATATACAGTTCATGAAGCTGTTTTACAGAAACATTTGATTTACTTATATAATACATATCAGAGTTACCCATACCAGAGAATAATAATCAATGCAGCGGAAACAATATGAATGTGGTGGAATACTATAATTGATAACAGTAATAATAATTCTTCTTCTTCGTCCTCCAGAATAAAAATCTTCAAATCTTGAAATGCTCGGACTGACCCGAGCGAATTGAAAAGACAAAACACTCGAGTTAGAACTAAAATATCTTATGTAAGTTAAATCAATGGAAATAAATATGAGTGTAACGGCGTCAGAGATGTTTACCGGATTTGACATCTCCTATCCAATGTCAACCTGAGTGCAGTAACTCAAGAGATGCTCGGGATTTCACATCTCCTAAGGATCCGTTAAACTATTTACTATGTAGTAATATTTCGCTATTATTATAATGTCTAATAGTAAAATAAACTTACTTTTAAATAGCGTTAAGGAGTTACCCAACCTCCCCCTTAAACACAATAATAGTCCCAGTAGTCCATCCAATATCATAATCCCTCCTGATCGGGAAGCCACCAGAGGATACCACACGGGCTACGGGAGAAAACCAAACTCGTACAAGGCGCTCTAGGGTAGGTGACACGGCACAACTAAGCAATGACAGGGTAGATATACCAATTACGCTTCTGGGTCGGTGTAACGCGTAGCGCGCAGCTACCGCCCACCTCGAGCCACACCCCCAAATAAAAATCAAAAGTGGCCACCGAATCAATCCAAAAGTCAAAGTATAATATCGAAGGGATGTGTCAAATCAAACGTGCTACCTCATTAACCCGTCGATCGCTCCTGTTTTAGCCACTTTATGCCAACTCACGGGAGTAGGGTCCATGTATTTACCTCACAGGAAACGCTGCCGCCATCCTACTTCATTATGGAATCTCCACCGCATACACGGTTGTTAAAGTGGTTTTCGGAGTTGGCAGAGAGTTTGATAACTTCCAATCCCGGTCTCTTTAACAACCAAACGTTACTATAACACCGTGGTCATTTTAAAATAATTATACTTCAATAGAATATAGTATCCCTTTCAAAACATATAAATAAGATATCATTTCTGTTTTAAAAACCCAAATCAATATTATTTTTAAATATATCCTTTTCTGAAACCATAACATTTTCAAAGTTACAATATTTCGAAACCAAAACTTAAAATATAGCCATTCATAACATAAAACTTTGAATTTCATAACTTTGAAACATACTACACCACTTAAGTGGGTTAAATATTAAATTACTTTATATAGCTTCTTCATCTTCACAAATCAATTCCAAATATAGATTTAAATCCCCAAATAAACCAATATAATTTCTGTATATTTCAAAGCTTTAATTATTCCACCATTTCAAAACTTATTCTTTGATAATTTCATATATATTAGTTTCAACTACTATTACTTGGATTTGAAATGTTAACTTAATAAATCAAATATCATTTTAGTAAAACCTTTAGACTTCAAATAACTGGACATTCTTTCAATTTAATTAACTCGATAATATTCATTTAAATCAATTTGATATTCATTTAAATCCTCTAAACAAAATTCAAGTTATAAAATCATACCTATTAAATCTTGATTTATTTACATTTCAAATCAAATTTTTCGAGGATAATTCTTAAATACTTTAATTCAAATCAAATTCACATTATCTTCCAACCTTAATTTTATTTGAGTCATTATAAACTCTATATACAATAGAATTTAAATAGATACTTAACTATATTATGTAAAAGAAATCAAACTTTATTATTTAGCTTATTTTGTGGCTAAATCAATAATAAAATAGCATTTATATAACATCTGAAATCAATATCTGTATAGCCCATATATTTCTTTACAAAACCATAAAAATCATTTCAAAAATAATTTTATATATATACCGCGGTGCTTGTATATAATTTTCTATCCTATGGTTAAGTCATAGGATATTTATCATTTCAATCCACAATTAAAAATAAAAATGCGGTTGTATATCATTTCAAACCGCAATCCCGAATCAAAATAAATGCATAACAACTTGCAGATTATGATGATATAAATAAAACATCCATTCATCCATCATAAAAACATACATCCATCACAATCATCATACAAAACAATCAATCAATATCAATATATAACTGATAATATATAACAGGTAATTAACTGGCAGTTATATTCAATAATAAATTAAATAACGATTTAATTTCAATAAATGCAATTAATTGAGATGATGATTAAATACGAAACAACCATAAATAAATGCATAATCACAACATAAATTAATTTACCAAACATAAAGAAATTTTAGAAGTTGTGAGTGGGTTAAAACACTCACCTTTTGAATTTAAATTGAATTTAAATCCAATTTAAATCAAAAATTGTACAGTCTCAGAATTCGTCCAAACCAACACCAAAATCTTCGGAATTTAAAAGCGATCCTAACAAAAGAAACTGCACGTAAATTGGACAACGTATGAGGAAGTTATGATACTTAGAATGTTTAAATTTGAAATTTTATTAGAAAGAAAACCCGCGACCAATCGGAAGATGCCATGCCGACCTCCTTCCCAAAACTGTTCGAACCCTAATTTCACACGGTGCTCTGCAAACTTAGCAGCCACCAAACCGTATAACGAACGCGCCTCCTCTGCAGATCGCACCTCCTCAGCCGATCGCGTGTCAGCCCTCCACACGAAAGTCCACCCCTCAGACGCCTTGTCGTCGTTCGAGCATGAACGGTGGCAGCGGCCGCCACAAAATACGCGACCCAAATCGAATAGTTCGCGCCAAATCAAACCATTGAAACGTCAACCAAACCGTGCCGATGCAATCCCCTCAGTGCTCTCCATCATCCGGTATCAACGATTTGACCATCCAACGAAGTCCATCGTGACGTAACAAACGGTCGAGGATAAACCTCCAATTCTTGGCCACCCACAAACAAAGATCGAGAAACGGACTGCAGATCTGAGGTGCATACATCAAGAGCTTCGATATATAATTTTTCTGAATTTTTTTGAGGAGTTTGAAATTTCACTTTGATTTCGAATTGCAATTGATATTAGGTATTTGTCTGCCATTGAAATGAGAAGTGGAAGAAATTGTACGCGCAGACAAATGAGAGATAGAGGTAGGCTAGGGCTTATAACAGTGTATTTATGGACAAAGCTAAAATAGAATGGATCGGATAAGATAGATATATGCGCTAACGACAAAGTGGCCCAAAAAGCCCGTTTTGACTCCGGAACGAAGTTGGGTCAACCCATATATCAAAATAGATGTTTTAAAATATTTTAAATGCAATGGAAAAAGTTTCACATCCAAATTCCATCGTATGAAGAAGTTATGCTATAATCAATATTTTCCAAATTGGTTTCAATTAAATCGATTTCAAGGCGTTTCGCATTCGTACGATCAAATGACAGGTCTGATCGCTACGAAACTTGAAATCCTACAATAATTCACCGTTACGGATCCGGTGAAACTGGTTTCGTCGAAATCCGAGTCAGTGGCCAAAATGGCTATTTTTACATTAATTAAATAATTTAATAATTAATTAAATAAAATCCAATTTTAAATTTTAATTCTATAATTGACAATTTTATCACTTTTATATTTCTTAATCATCTACAATAATTTAAACGAGTTTAGATGTCAATTTAAAGTTGATTCATTCATCAATTTCAGCGTTAAATTCATTTTCATTACGTTCAGAAATTATAAATTTAATTTACAAAAATTCCAATTAATTTACTTTTCATTCTATTATTCAATTTATTATTATCAAACGGATGAAATTGACATTTTTTTATGGTTTGTTACATTATTATCCTCAAATTTCATCTTAATTTCAATAACGTAATATTTATAATATTTAACTCCACTTATCTGCAATTAATCTAATTATTTAACTTTAAATTCAAATGAACTAATAAATCCTGCCTTCCATTCTTATAATTCACTAATTAACATATTATGAAGAAAATTTACGTTAATCCCCATTATTACCTTAATTTATATTAATGTAACATTAAATTTGGATTTATTGCAATTGATTACCCGTTTTAATTCAATAGACTAAATCAATGGTTCACTTATAATAATTGTTACCATTTACGTTCAATTACACTTATAAGTTATCACTAGCAGACAAGTGTTGAAATTGATTACATACACCGTTCTCATCCTATTATCATAAATTTTACACTAATTCACCAATTAGTTCAATATCTACACTTGTTTCCTTGTAATCAATTAGCAGCTAAGTGTAACATCTACATTATTCCCAACTTACAAATTTTGATTTAATTACTATTTATTATTATTACTTCATTGATTAATTCAATATTTGCATTGGTTTTTCTTATATTAATTTTTTTACCAAATATTCCTATTTACAATCAATTAAAATCCTGCAATTATTTCAATCAAATGGGATTGCATTGAATTAATTATTTATCAACTTGCAATAACGTTATTACTTTAGTCTATATCCAGTTACAATTAATATCCTCAATAAAATTTATTTACATGGTATCATGCTTTCTATTACACCAATTACTATCCTATAATAAATTTTACGTTTCCATTTTTATTTACATTCACACCTTCTGTTATTATATTAATTATTGTTAAGTACATTTAATTTTCTTTATTTTTAATTGGCGAATTAACTGGTAACAACCATTTGTCACCATTATACCTTTTATAGTACTTTTATGTTCATTCTTCCCAACCAATTACCATATATTATATTACTACTGTACAAATTAAATAAATTCATTAATTGTTATTTCATTCAACCTATTAATTATTAACCTAAATTGGCACTGTTACGTTTTAATTTACTTATTAGCTTACATCAAGTGCTATCATTAGTTCATACACTAATTCATTCCACTTCCATTCCTTATACATTATTTTATTATTCAACCAACGTTTTAAATTATTAATCTACCTTTTATATCCTATTATAAACTAATGCACACATTAATTAGGATTTTAAATCAAATTAATCACTTCATCTTGGTAACATTCTTTTATTTCAATAAGAATATAATCAACATTTACATTGTTTCACTTATTGAAATTACATCCAAGTTATTAACAATTAACTTATATTTATACCGTTACATTCAAGTTATTAAAAATTAACTTACCAATCTTATCCAAGTTATTATTTCCATTAATAATTCACTAAATTTTTATTTCCTTCAATATTAAGTTACCAAAATCTTCTTAATTAAGAAATTAAATTGCCGAATTTTACGGGTCGTTACAGCGGTAGCTGTGACTATGCATTACCACCAGCCTAGAAGTGAAAATGGTAGAATCCTACTCTGGCATTGCCTCGTGGTGCCTTGTCATCTGTCCTATCGTGCCCACTACGATTTTGGTTTGTGTCGTACCTATAGAGTGCTTCCTGATAGCCCATCGATTGAGTGGAGTTTATAGTGTTGTATAGACTATAACATTTATAAAATGTGTTAAAGGGGGTATGGATAACGCCTTTACACTTTTTTAATATTTTATTTTAGTGGGAGACAATATTTATATAGTGTATTGTATTATATATGTAGATAGTTTAACGGATCCTTAGAAGATGGAATCCTGAACATCTCTCAAGTTATTACATGCACGTTATATACTGGATAGGAGATGTAAACTCATGTAAACATCTCTGAAGCCGTTACACTCATATTTATTTACCGTTGATTTAATTTACATAAGATCTTTTAGTTCCGACTCGAGTGTTTTGTATTTCCATTACACTCGGGTTAGCCTGAGCTTTTCAGTGTGGATGACCTTATTTCTGGAGGACAAAGATGGAGTTTAGTATCATATTATTATTTATCCTATTATATCATGTTGTTCCGCTGCATTATTTATTTATTCTTGATGTATGTATAACTCTGATATATTGTAAAAGTGTAATCAAATGTTCTTTGTAAAACAGCTTCATGAACTATTTATTTGATTATTATATTTTATCATTTCGGTGTGATATTCTGTATTTTGTTTTTCCTTCTTTCCTCTTATTTTCTTATTTACCCCATTAACAATCTCCCCTTTGAATGGTTTGAGTTGACGTGTGTGGTTTATTGTCAATTTAAATCATCCAAAAAGGTGGGTCGTTACATTGACGAAGGGTGTCCATATTATCCCAGCGAAGTCCATAAGGATAATAACTAGTTTAATGAAGTTATACATGAAGAATGTTTGTTAGATTATATGGATTTCGAGCAGCATTGTCAGTGATAGAGACCCATTGTTCAATAGTGAGCTCTAGAGAAGTTTGCATAATACATTGGACAGAATTAAACTTAATTATGGCTTAGCACCCATAGACTGATGGTCAAACAGAAAAGGTAAACCAAGTGTTAGACGATTTGGTTAGAGCATGTGTCCTAGATTTTGGAGATCTTTGGAAGATCGTTTTCACTTGATAGAGTTTTCCTACTATAATAGTTGCTGACCATGTATCAATATAACATCATTTGAGTTGTTTTATGGTAGACCATGTAAGTCATCTAATATTGGTTAGACATAGAAGATAGGCATGTACTAGGATCATATTTGGTAAGAGATGCTACTTAGAATATAGAATGGGCTCGTGCTAGAATAATTATGGCACGATCAAGATAAAAGAGTTATGCTTACAAATAGAGAAAAGAACTAGAATTCATAGTAGGTGATCATATGTTTGTGAAAGTTTCACTGGTGCGAGGTGTTATGCACTTTAGGAAGACGGTGAAATTAGCATCCAGATACGTAGGTTTGTTTCCCACCATTGAGAGGATTGGTAAACTCACATATCTGTCTAGTTACCAAGAAGTTTAATGGGTTGCATAATGTTTTTCACACTCAAATACGATAGTGGAACCAAGGGCGGTTGAGCTCTTGTATGTAGAACTATATGTGACTTATGTCAGGTGACCGAAAGGGATGGTAGGTCAGGATACAAGGAATTAAGGAACAAAGTGTTAAACTTGTTCGCATTCAATTGAGTGATGAAGTTGATTATTATACCTAGGAAGCAGAGGATTAGATTAGAAATACATATCTCGAGTTGTTTTAACATGTATGATTGGACATGTATATTTTGCTGTGTAAACTAATGGTGGCACTAGAATGATTTGGTGATATGATATTGTTACGTGTTTGTAGTGGCACTAATACATTATAATTGTTGATTTATGATTTACACCAGTAGAGAACTAGTGTAATTGCATGTACATTGAGTTGATGAAGATGGTCATTATCATGCCTTATTTGAATTTCGAAGACAAAATTCTTATAAGAAGTGGAGATTGTAACACTGCATATTTTGAAGAGGCATAATATAGGGAAGATAATTAATAATATAATTTGTTAAGAAATAATTAAAACAGTTTAACTAAAGAAATTATTGAAGGAGATTAGAACAAACAAATGTAGGACATTTAAATCTGGGTAATTTAAGGAAGTAAAAATAATTAGTACAATTATAATTGGCCAACGTAAGTATAAAGGAGTATAATTGAATATTGAACGAAGAGGATTTGTATTAAGAAAACTAAGAGTATATACACCCTTGACCATATTTTCCTCTTTCTCCATACTCATCTTTACCCACTCTGAATAAAACAAAAGGAAGAACATAAGATGACCACCATTTAAGGAGGAGGAAGAAAATCAACCAAAAGGTAGTTTTTTAATCTTGAAGAAGAAAACGAGGGTGTTCATCAATTTCTAATCAAACCTAGTCGAGTAAAAATTTCTCTAATCACTTTAAAATCCTTTTGAGTTTGGATTATATGTTTTATGATGCTAAATACGATGATGAATAAGTTTTAAGAATGATAGAATTATTTCATTCATATTTGGAATTAAAATGTAATAGTTTTAGCATGTTTTAGGGTAAAAAGTAGATCAAAGCTACTCTAATTCATTTGAATTTTAATATGATGTTAACATTGATTTGGAGATGAGTTTTTAATTTTATAATTTTCCAAAATTATAAGGATTTTATATAAATTTTATAAGTAGGGAAATGTTTGATTTTTGGCTTTTAATTAATTAAAATAGGAAAATTAATTATTTTGGCTTAACATTTTTATATATGTTAAAGGATAGGTAATTGGATTTTTGTAGAATTTTAGGGATTTTTCCATGCGTTTTTGAATTAACATGAATTATCTAGTAAGGAGAAAAGTTGATTACAAAGGGTAATTTAACTTATTTATTAAGGAAATGATTAGAAATTATGGTGCAAGGGAAATCAAATCTTTGGTTTTCCAAAAAGATAATTATAAAGATTCATGTTAACCACATTCAACACGGAATATGATTTGATGGAATGTAATACTCTTAATGCAAAAAAAAAAACATTTTTCAAAATAAATACAAAACTTCCAGTATGATATGTTATAGCTTATAAAAGCTCAACATTCGACGACCTTAAAAGATAACATGTGATAGCCTTTTGGGCTTAGCTTCTTATAGCTTTAAAATGATGACATGCGATAGCTACTAAAAGCTCAATCCTCTATAATTTGGAAGTAGACATGCAATATCTTTGCAATGCTATAGCCTTGACACATGATAGCTTCTATTTTTCAACCTTCAATAGCTTTAGATTACAACTGCAGTAGCTTTTAATGCTTAACTTCAAATAGCCTTACATTTCAAGTTACGATAACTTATCATGCGATAGGTTGGGATGTGATAGCCTAACCTTCGATAGCTTTGGACTATGATATGTTATATCCTAAATTAGAGACACTTGATATCTTCAAGGAAAATTAAACTTATGATAATTATGGCTGATAAATTTCCTTAACTAAAGAATAATAAGTTTGAATGTAGTAACTTATTTAAAAGTGGTAAACTGAAACTAAACTAAATAAAGTTAAGAGATGTAGTGACTTATTTAAAAGTGGAAACCGAGCTTTTAAACATGATGTAGTATTCGGTAATGTTTGTGTAAAGTCTTAGTGGAAACTATATGTTGAAACATAGCATTATATTCAGTAACGTTGATGGAAGGCCTTAGCAGTAACCATGTGCCTAAACACAACATCATATTTGATAACGTTGGTACAAGGCCTTAATGGCAACCATTTTTCTAAATATGACATTAAGTAAAGTTGGTGTAAGGCCTTAGTGGCAACCTAATTATCTGTTCATGATAAATACTGGAAAACTAGGATAAAAGTCTGAATGACAACATAAAATGTTCAACCTCGACAGTAAAAGTAGTAAGAATAAGGCATGTGTGGAAATCTAAGTAAATTGACTGTAGAACCTCAGGATATGATGCGAAAAGTAAAGGTAACACTTATGTTTGAACTAATGTTATGAGGTCATTCATGGTATGACGATTTATTACATAGTATGATATAACCAATGTTAATTGAATTAGTGAGGGGTAAACCCGTTCTGCGTATGGTCTCACTATATGATTTGGTTATTTAAGTTAAAGTATGACTCATACACACTATATATCTAATCTGTGTTTTTATTATTTATTATAAACTCACGGATGCTCATTCGAGTAAGGTGAGTTTATGGCTAAGATAAGTTGCTTTTGGAAAAGAGGGATAAACCACCAAAGACGAAGCATGAGGCTTATTTTCCAGTGAAAGCTATTTTAAATTTCCACTGTTGTAGAACCACATCGTATAACTGGTTAAGTACTCATGTTGGCATCTTCATATGTCGGACATGACACTACTATTTATGTTTTATTATATTTACCCCTACATGGGCACGAATTGGATTAATGAAAATGTAAGGACATCTGTGTAAGACAATTTTATGTACTGGAAGTATTTAGCTGCTCTATTTACTTAATATCGTTGGAAGAAAAAGCCGATCATATTTTATCGCTTAAAAATAATTCCAATGATTACGACAGCATCATAGGCGTTCATTTTTGGATCTCGAACTTGGGGAATGTGTAAAAAGTTACATAAGAATTCAAATTCGTACTTCGTGTTCATTAAATGAAAGTATTCCCAATTTAAATTAGATTTGACTAGTCAAAATTTCTAAGAATATATAAAAAATTCTAATTCTGCTTTTTACCTTTTGAATTTCTAAAATAATCAACATTTCAAATTAAAATTAAAATTTTCATAAGAACTCAATTTTTCATATTTTTGATTCTAAATTTTTAAATTTCAAATTCAAAGTAAAAATGTAAAATTTAAAACTTAATTTTCAAATATAATATAAAATTTTAAAAAACAAATTTTTTGAATTTAAATTTCCAAAATTCAAATTATTGTGGGTAAATTTCCACATCACTATATAGTAATTTATAGACGAATGAGTCGTTGAAGTGTTATGAGAATCAGAGTTTCGGTGTAGGGGACTTATTATGTTATCTCATACTATATACCTTATTAGCAGATCCCCCACGATTCCCTTCTTATTTTCATAGAATTTTAGAAATAAAATACCGCCTCTCCTTAATTTGATTCATTCTTCGCAATATAAACCTCCAGTAAAAATATTATTCTTATACTACCTATTCTACCTATTCTATTGAATGTCCTATATTATAAACCCTATTAGCAGATCTCCCATGATTTTCTTTCTATTTTCTTAGAATTTTAGACATAAAATACCGTGTCTCCTTAATTTGCCTCAATCTTCGCAATATATACCTCCAACAAAAATATTATTCTTATACTACCTATTCTATCTATTCTATTACATATCTATCTATTACATATCTTATTTTGTCTTATACTATACACCTTATTAGCATATCTTCCATGATTTCCTTTATATTTTCTTAGAACTTTAGAAATAAAATACCGCTTTCTCCTTAGTTTGCCTCATTCTTCGCAATATAGACCTCCAACAAAAAAATTATTCTTATACTACCCGTTCTATCTATTCTGTTACATATCTATTCTATATATTCTATATATTATATTACATATAAAAGATAATAAGTGACTATTTGAATTCTTGCTTCTCATTTACTCTCATTCAAAATCATCTTCTCCCCTTAATTTGAGGAATTTTTTTCACATACCCCTAATATTACATATAATTTTTTTATTCTTATACTACATGTTCTATCTATTCTATTACATATCAATATCTATTATGTATATTGTATACATTATATATAAAAAAGAGAATAAGTGACTATTTGAATTCTTTCTTATATTTACTCCCATTCAGAATTGTTTATACTTGAAAAACCATAACAGTGTGACTTTTATTTTCTATTTCATCTACTCATAAATACATTCCATCTTTATTTTCCAATTTTACTTTCATTTTCTTATCTTCTTTATTCAACTTCATCCGCTCAAATGTATTTTCCACTTTCATTTCTCCATTTTACTTTCATTTTCATCTCTTCTTCTCTTAGTTTGCCTCTTTCGTTAGTTGATTTTTCATCTAGCTTGGTTGTAATCATAGAATTACCTCCTCCATCATTAATGGTATGATGTTAGGTAAATAATATTTTGTTTTATTCTATATTAGTTTGGTTCAAGGGTTGGCTTCTTTAAAATTAATATGTAAAACAAAACATTACTTAGTTTCCAATAAGTCGTCAAGTTAAAAGATATCATTTTTTGAAAATTTATTATAGTTATCTTCTTTAGTTATAAGTAATTCGTTCGCTGATATGTCAAAGTAAAGAAATTGGAAGGGATTTTTCCTCAACATCCATGGTAATTTCAATGCGCATACTTTTGATTTATTTTTAAATTTACTATATTTTTTATCAATTCAATTGTGTTGTTATATCTATATTATTAACTTTTTGTCTTAATTCATTTCTCCTTTTTACTTTCATTTCCTCATCTTCTCCATTTAAAATAAATTTTAATCCTTAAATAATACATCCTAACTGTTTTACTTTTAAATCCAAATGGAAAGTTTGCTCCTTTGGTTGTTCTTGTTTTCTTCTACCTTTTATTGTAGTTATAGAATTCTGTCTTCCACTTTCGTTGCATGCATTATGATTTTAGGTATCTTATGTTTTATTTTGCTCTATATTAGTTTGGCTTCTAGGGATTAGTATGACTTCTTAAGATACAATGTAAAATAAATAAATTTAGTTCCCAGCAAGTGATTATTTTTATAGATCATTCTTCCAAAAAATTACGCGGTTACTTTTCTTTAGTTGAAGGTAATTTGTCCATTGAAATGTCAAAATAAAGAAATTGGGAGAGATTTTGATTCAGCCTCCATGCTGACTCCAGTACGCATGGTTTTAATACATTTCTAAATCAGTACATGCTCCAATTCTTATTTGTTATATTTTTGTATCTATTCAATTATTATGTAGTATCTACACTATTCAAATATGTGTGTTAATCATTTTCTTATTCAGTTCTTAAGTACCTATAATAGGTTTCGTGTTTCAGTATAATGTATTTGAAACTTTTCTTTATTTTGATTACTTTAGATATCCCTTTGTATTGATGATCGCTTGTAACGACCAAGATTTTTGACCATTAATTTTGGACATTTAATTCATTTTAAATGTTGAGTTTTGGAATGTGAATGGAATTCAATATGAAGTTTATCGATCAAAAATAGTGTAATAAAACTTAAGTCCAAATAAAGTGATAATAAATTTAATTATTGAATTAATAATTAAAAACCATTTAAATCATTGAATTGGAGTTGAATATGAATCAAAAATTATTTTTAATGTGGATATAAATTTTATTAGAATTAGAATTGAGTTAATAAGTTGTTAAAACTGTTTAAATTTTGAAAATCGTCGATTTAATCGACGAGTTAAAATAGCAATCTGGGGTAAAATCTTGGAATTCAATAAAGCTAGTTCCATTAGATCCATAAGAGTGTGTTATTATCGGATTCCAAATTTCGTAGCATTTGGAGTTACCGTTTGGTCGTACGGAATAGAAACCGTTGAAATTAATATCTAAAAAATAATATAATAATTGGCTCCAAAAGACTATCTTCTCCATACGATCTAATTAGGACTCGAAACCTTTTCCATTGCATTCAGAATAGGGGTATAACATTGTGGATGCGTAGCAGCATACCTGAATAGGAGGTCGAGATTTCACGGTATATGATTCGAGATATTTAAAAATAAAAGGTCAGATCAAAAGGAATAGTTGAGCCGCCTTCATCACGTCTCGTTCCCTTATTAAACATGCGACATTCCCCACTTTTCCCTCAATCAATTCAAAGACTATTCAAATAAACCGTGTCTCTTTTCTTCCCCTTTCAATTTTGAACGACAAGCCGAAAAAAAATGAGCAAATCGAAGGAATCGATTTGAACTGGAGGAGGGGGAAGGGAAAGGATTGATCGAATACGAAGCCGAATTCAAAACCAAATCTCGCGATTGACGATTTTGGGAGGAGTATAATACACGGCTACAGAGGACGAGTTTCTCTCATGCACTAGTGGTGGCATTGTCGGTGCAGTCAAGACGAAGGTTGGAGGGGTTTGTTATTGGAGTTTTGGGTCAATGTCAGGCAGGCGAGTTGATGATGGAAACGGAGCTCGAAGGGGAAGTTTAGATTGGGTCATGATGGGTTCAGGCGATGTGGCCGTTCGACCAGGGGAGCAAGGCCGTGAGGAGCGGCTACGATGTGAAGAAGCATGTGAGTGATGGTGGGCGCGGGTTGATTGTCTGACGCTAATTTGGGTGTGGTCGTGGTCGAGCTCGGTGGTAGTTTTGGGATGAAGACGATGGTCAGTGGTGGAAAGTTGGCAATGGTGAGTAGCGGCATTGGCAGTGGTGGAAGTCATGGTCGAACTAGAGCCTAAGATAGCGAGAATTAAGGGTAATCAATTTTTAAGGAGGTAATTAGAAGATTTAAATTGTGATTTGTGGCGATTCGGAATTTTGTATATTTGAAATTAGAATATTTACTCGATTTTAAATATTTAAAAGGTTAATTTTGACTTGAATTTCAATATCACTAATTATAGGATAATTAAATTATTAAATTTAATAATTTGGAAATTGGATAAAATACTGAATCTGGGGTTTCAGGCTGGTTAAAAATAATTTGAAGGCTTTTAAAATCTATATTGATCGTACTAAAGATATAAAAGTTTTAAAATTGAATTTAAGAGTGTTTTGTTTAGTTTTAAAATATATCGTTTAAATTAACGTTGGAAAATAGCCTTCCGAGGCACATTCTCAGAATTCGATGAAACCAGTTCCATGGATCTGTAATATTGTATTATTATCGAATTTCAAATTTCGTAGCATTCAGAGTTTTCATGTGGCCGTACGATATGTAAACGCGTTGAAATTCATATCAAAAATTCAATATAATAACTGGGTCGAAAAAGCTATCTTCTCCATACAATCAAATTAGGACTTCAAACCTTTTCCATTGTGTTCAAAATAGGGGTATAACATTATAAATGCCTAGCGGCATGCCTCGATAGGAGATCAAGATTTTGAGTTGTGAATTCAGGATGATTTAAATTTAAATATATATATTTTTCAACATTAAAATATGTATTCCCATCAGCCTACTTTCTATCTCCCATCAGCTGTTATTCTATCCTTTTTCAAATCACTATAGCCAGATTCTTCATGCAACCCATCATCTCGAGTTCAAATCTTGTCTCCCCCATTTCCCTTTTATAAATCTCGCGCAAAAAACATTTCAAAAAAAATGGCAGAACGAAGAAAATTTAAAAATCGATATTCGAGAGGAATACTTTGTGACTGAGCTAAATTATGGAATCGATCGAGTTATTCGCATCGAGCTATGGTCGATTTAAATTGGCATCAGAGTGTTTGGAGCAACGAGGAGGCGCGTGTACGTGGCAGGCCATTGGGAGAAGGACGATGTCATATGGGGGCGTGGCAGCACCGAGATGTGGGGTGGAATCGCGAGTTGATGTCGCGATTGAAGGAGGCTCGACTTGCTAGGTTGTGAGGTGGCGACTGATGGGACTGGGAGGGAACGGCAGCATTGATAGTTATTGGTGGTCGAAGTCAGGATTGAGGTTGGAGGCGCGGTGAGGCAGCAGGTGGTGGTTTTCGTGGTCTAAATAGTAGGAAGTCGAGCAATTGGGTTGTGGTATCTCTACAAACGGCGGGTCATGTTTGAGCAGAAGGTATATACCGATTCTTATTTTTTCAATTTAAAGTTAATAACATATATAAATTATAGAAAAGGAAAAGTATATAAATATTTTACAGTAAGCTTTATAAAACAATCCTGTTTCTAAATTAATATAAAAACTTGAAAGAAGTTTTATTAGAAAATAGTATATTAAGGAGATTAACTAGTGTAATTAACTTATATTAATTATTTTAGTTCCTAAAGGATTCTTATATGAAAAATTATTAGTTAAATTAAATTTTTGGTTAATTAAATTTATGGTAAAAATAATAATAAAATTTGTTCAACAAACTTGTTTAATTTATTATGGTTACAAAAAGACTTTTAAAAGGGACATTATTAGTTTAAATAAAATAATTAGTTAATTAAAATTTATTAGATGGTAATTGATCATTCGATTAGTTCAAGTATTAATAAATCATAAAATGTTTATACTAGGTCTGAAATCTTGAAGGAAACAAGCCGTTTTGGGTCGGATCTGCAAATTAAAAGTCAAATGTGAGTTCATCTCACTCATATCTGGATTATCAGTTAATTTAAATAATTAATATTAAATTATTGGTTAGTTGCCTGAATTGATGATTTATTATCAGTTTTGGATGTGATATTATATAGTGTGTATATATATATTAGGGTGATTGATATTCTCACATTATATAGCTGATGAGACCCTATGCGCCCCGCATAATAGTGGATGACCTTTTATACCGCGATGCCCCCCTCAAAGTGGGATTTGGTATTTTATTTGTTGACTAATATCTGTGGATGTAGGGAAACATGTTGGAGAGATCCAACTGGATTCCTCAAAATATTGAAATTTGTTTCATAGTCCGTTATATGATTGATTTATTACCTATGATAGATATTATTAGAAATTGGAATTATGGAATGCTATAGATTTTGTGGAACATATTTTGGGTATTTGAAAATATGAAAAACTATAAAAGATTTGATTTTGAAAAGATATATAAAGAGAGAAATATTAAGGAAAATAATTTTAGATAATTTAAAGAATGAATTTGGGAAAGAATAAAAGTTTGATTTTAAAATCTATTAAATGAATTCTGGGTATGGAAAAAAGGAGAATTTTAAATAAATGAAATTAAAAGAGTTTTAGATACTTAAGTGATATTGCTTAAGAATTAAAGGATTTTATTTTTAAAATTTAAGCAATAAAAAGAGAGAATTTTGAATAAAGAATGAAATGGATATTTCAGTTTAAAATAAGATTTTAAATCATAAATAAAGAAGTGAATATGGAATTCATGGGTTTTGGAAGGGTAGGTAAAAGAATTTATTTTAAAATGGAGTTAATTTTGGAAATCGATTTGAAAACCGACTAAGTGTTGAAACTGTGATTAAAGGAGAATGAGATTATGAAATTTATAAACGGGGTTTATAAATAAAGTGAAAAATTTCTCAGTGAATAATTTGGAAGCATAAATTCACGGTGGGAAATTAAAAGGAAAGGGTGATATGTTTTTAAAAATAAATAGTGGTTTAATTTTAAAAGTGTGGAAAATTAATTTACGGGTTTGGGACGTAAATTAAACTGGAAATAAATCGAGAAGAATTTGTAAATTATTCGATGGTTGTATTGGAATGGAAAGTGTATTTTCCTGAAAGGTTAAGTATATTTTCAAAAGAAGGTTTTTAAGTATAAATTGGAAGTTTTAAAAAGTTTTTTTAAAGAAGAATGTTATTAGAGAAATTTATTATTTAAATTGTTAAAAAAAAATTAAAGTAAACATTTATTAAATTAATTGTAGTAGTAGTTATTTTAAAGGTTAAATTAGTATTATGATTAAAAAGATAATTATTAAGTATTTATACTTTATACAATAGTTTTATTTAAAAACAGTTTTCACTAAAGTTTGTATTTGGAAAATTATTATAGAACTTTATAACTAATATTTTGAATAAAGCGATTTAAGTAGTTTTATTTCAAACGTTTTAAAGTATATTTTTGGGTAAAGGGATTTTAAATTATTAAAATCTAAATTATTAAGATTTTGTGCTTTTCTGTGGGAATAAATAATTGGTTGGATGATTGTTTAAATTTGATAGTTAAATAACCGACTATCAATATTGGCCAATGCGCTGATCGTTTCGAAGAGTCCAGGATCGGGTTTAATTACTCGAAAACCACTACCATCCGATTATTATGTAGCGGAAAAATACCGTGAAGATGATGAAGACAGTGATTCGGTTTGTCTAGACCAAGGGAAACTTGTATGGATGAATGCTATCAGACCATCGTCAGGAGGACGGTGAGCATTGCAAGTGAATGTATGCTAAAAAGGTAACGCATAGCCTCAAGCCTCATCAACAGGGAATGGCTAAAACAGGGGAGGTGCAGCAAGGCTAATTGGCCAGCAACTAATTAGGATAAGGTCATCCCTGTCTAGATGTCCCTTTTTATTTCGGCTGTGTGGGCGATTGCTGATCCCAACCGTGGGGTGATCTTATTCGGACTATCCAGTAAGAGGGTAGCTCTGGTCTTGTGTTGCAGGGGATCGAGAGGGGTCCTCGGTACGCTGATTTAGGCCAGGTACTGTGACGGGCGGTACCCCAGTAGCCTTGCCGTTATATGGAATCCAATCTCTAATAAGCGCCTGTACAGTTTCAATTGTGCCCAATTATACTAAAAAGTGAGATGCAAGCATTTCAGCTAGATTCTATTTTACTTTCTATAGACACTACTATAATATCAGAAGAATTTGATAGAAAATGTTTTGATTATCGTAAGGTAAAATCCCGGCATGTTTATTTGTGGCGTGGTCTTATGAGATACCTTTGATTCCAAAGGATTTTGAAAACTTTAATAATCCAATTCAGTGTATTTTCTCACTATGGTTTTCTAGACTGACTCGGGTGTTATTTCACTATAATGCTCGAGTCAAACCGAGTGTTATAGGATACAGGATAGGATGCTGTGGAGCTCAGGAGATGAGCTGGATGGCATGACGTATCACACATACTTGATATATATTCCGCTGTGCAGTATAAGCTGTATAGTCAGCTTTTGTGAGGACAAGTTAATATAAATGTCCAGTATTTTGCTATTGATTGTGTTGTATTCTGTTGATGTAATGTATTACACAGATATAGTTCTTTTTATATAAAGATCAGTAACTCAACTATTATATATCGTTCCGCTGCGTTTGTGGGATTCTGATGCTGTTTGTTTTCTCTTCTTCTACTTCCTTCTTTCCCTTACGGTCTGGTTTTCCGGCAATTGATTGTTCGGCATTTAATATAGTGGACGTATTGATGTCGATTTTCCAACGTCGAAAAATCAGGTCCTGACAGAGTTAGTATTATTAATTACAAAATTTGAATAGTTAATGCACAAACATTCACAAAATTTTCAGTGCGAGGTCAAAAAAAGGGCTGCTCGCGAGTGTGTGCGACCAATTTTTTTTAAATGATGCTAAGGTAAAATAATTTGTTTAAAAATAGTTTTGAATTTTAAGTTAACTTAATATAATTAATTTAATTATCTCGATGATTAATAAAATTCGTAATTTGCTAATGAGGTCCAAATCGTGGAAACAAGTCGAGATGGAAATGGTTTGCAAATAAAAATCAAAGGTGAGAAATTCTCACTCATTTGGAATTGCCAAGTTAAATTTTTAACAGTTACAATAAATTATTGGATGCTTGGATTAATTTATATAATTATTATCTGTTGAATGTTAAATATATATAGTAGTATATATATTAGTATTTTGAGTGATATTCCCGCACATTATGGCGGATGAGACCCTATGCACCCCACATAATAGCGGATGGCCCTATATACTGTGATATCCCCCTAGAAGTGGGATTGGTATTATTTTATGTTGTATTAACATCAATGGATGCAGGAAAAAAAGTTGGAGGGATCCAGGAGGATTCCTTAAATATGTTGTTTATTTTTCATATATAGTGATATATGGATTGTGTAGAATAATCTAGTATGGATTATTGTAGTGATTGAAATTATTGGATGCTTTTGCAGCACTGGCCTGAATTTTAATATTTTAAAATACCATATATATATTTTTAAAATTTAAGGAATTTAAGGGAATTTGTGATCAAAAATATTTATGTTGGAAATTGAATTGTTTTTAAGAAAATTGAACTAGGTTTATATATATTAATTTTGGATTGTACGTAACTATTCGTGAATGGGTTTAAATAGAGACTTTAAAATTAATTTTATAAAGGAGTTTGTAAATGGTATTCTAATAAATGAAAAGGACAATATTAAAAATAGATTGGAGGAATAAATGGATTTATAAGAAATGAATTTATACAATGGTATTTTATAAAATAGATTTGTTTAATAAAAAAGGTAAAACAAAAGGGGTTATAAAATTATAAACGGTGTTTGTATGTAACGTCCCGGTATTTCGAACCGTTCGCATTTGCACATGTCGGACATGAATTGCTCAAAACAACAGATTGTGGATTTTATATTTGGAAAAACTCAAGACATATAATAAATCAATCAATCACAGAATCACAGACACAGAGTAATATAACAATAAGCAGCGAAAAAGACAAATAGTACTTCATGAAGCTACTATAAAAATAACAGAGTTTGAAATAAAATATAACAGAGTATCTCAAATACAATGTAGTCTCGAATACAAACCGATGACAAGTCTGAACAAAACAACTGGAAAGCTGAATAGATGTAGATCTTCAAACAAAGCTCCAATCTCCAAAGGTGGGTCTCAAATGCTGTGACACTCAGTCTGACCCGAGTGTGAAGCAAAGCATAAAACACTCGAGTCAGGATTAACATTATTATTTAATAAATTCAACTCAAGTAAAATGTCAACTGAAATACAAGTAACTTAAAGGATTTTGGGATTTCCATCTTCTAAGGATCCGTGGAACTATCTACTATGTAGTAATATAAGCAATTATAATATGTCTATAGTAAAGTAAACTATTAAAATAGCGTTAAGGCGTTACCCATATCCCCCTTAACATATTTTTATATATTCCCATAGTCTATACAGTATCGTAATTCCTCCGTAAACTGGAGGGCTATTAGAGGGCACTCCATAGGTACGGTATAAACCAAACTCGTAGAAGGCCGAATGGGCATGCGATAAGGCACTCAAGGCAATGCTAGGGTAGATATACCATTTTCATATCCGAACTGGTGGTAACGCATAGCAGCTACTACCACCCACCTCGTAACACACTCCCAAATCAAAGGTGCACCCAATCAAATCACAAAAGCAATAGAATGGTATTGAAGAAATGTGTCCGAACGGAGGAACGACCTCTCTTGGCCCGACGTGGCTCCTGTTTTAGCTGCAACAAGCTAACTCACGGGAGTCAGGGCTACGTAAATACCATATAGAATCGTTCACCAAACCATCCTATTTCATTCTGGAATCTCTACCACATATACAGTTGTTAAAGTGGTTTTCGGTATTGACAGTATGACAATATCTGATCCCCGTCTCTTTAACAACCAAATGCTTATTTCACACCGTGGTCATTTTATTTCAAATAGTTCATACTTCATATCAAAATATCATATTCATTTCAGAACCATATCAATTCGAAATCATTCACTTTAAAAAATTCATTTCCAAAACCGTAACACTTTCAAATTTAGAACACTTTCGAAATCATAGCACTTTTGAAATCATAAAACTTTTGAGATCATCATACTTTTGAAACCATAACACTTTTGAAATCCTAACACTTTAAAAATCATAACAGTTTCCACCTAAACAATTTAGATATTGACAAAAGTATATATTAAAATAGTTATAAATTAAAATACTTTATTTGATTCCTTCAATTTCAAAAATTGATTCATTCAACTTAAATTCCAAAATTCATTTTAAATCAATTCTGGTTTATGCATTTCAAATTTAAAGTTCAAAGATTCAAGTTATATATTCACACATTTACAATATAAATTTCATTTATATTTCAAAATTTAATTTTAATTCATTTCAATTTGAAATAATATTCACTTAATCATTTTAATAACAATTTATTTGAATCCCAATTTATAAATCTATATCAATATTAAATATTCAATCTCCATTTTTATTTAATGTTGAGAATATTCATTTAACCCCCATTCGTTTTATCAAGTTATAAATCAAGTTATAATCATATCTTTTCAAAATTTCAAAACTAATAACTTTAAGTCAATTCTTTCTTAAATTCAATTATTAACCAATTTAAATTCCAAGTGAACATTAATTTTTCTTTCCAACCTTTATTATTAAAGTTATAAATCTATTTTAAAATATTAATATAAAATTTTAAACTAATATTTTAAACATATTATATACTATATAAATTAATAATATATTAATTGTAATTTATATTAAATATCATTTTATATATTTAAAAAAAAATAAAACTATAAGAAAATCTTAAAATTTATATTTTTCAAAACTAACTTATAAATTAAAATTTCCAAAACATATTATTTTAAAATTCTAGATTTAATACATGTATAAAAATAACACACACACACACACACATATATATATATATTATTTTAAAATCTATATTTATTTAAACCATATATTCCCTTTCAAACCTTTGGACATCATTTTTCAAAATATAGACCAACGGTGTCCGTATATAATTTTCTATCCTATGGTCAAGTGTACAGATACTTATCATTTCGATCCGCAATTTATATATCTATGTGTATATATTATTTCAACCAGTAGTCCCAAAAATTTAAATCAATGAAAAATCACTTGGGTTTATCATTTCAACCCATAAAGAATTTCCCCTATTCTACAAGATCGTTCAGGTATGTATCATTTCCACCCATAAGGAATTCTAAATTAACAAGGAAATTGGAGAGTGAGAACAGTTATGATAATAATATAACATATCAACAGCAAGCATATATCATCAGTGATAAATAAAATAAAATATAAATAACGAGATATGGTGTCATATCTCACATGTGAGCAATTACAGATAAAAGCATATCATATATAGCAATTATATAATTAACAGTTAAATCTAGCAGCATATTTCAATTGTCGTTTCAAGTGAAATCAAATTTAATAAATATAAGAATGTTAATCAAGAGTGATTGCTCACCATTCGAGGCTAGAAAAACAAGAAGATGACACGCATATGGATATGATTGGCAGAACAATGACAAGCTAGGAATTGTTGCGACAATTCTATATTGAATGGTAAATCGAGATGGGCTAGGGATCAATGAAATAAATATATGTTATATATACAGTATTTCTAAAATCAATTTAAAACATACATTAAAAATAATATATATATTATTTTTTACAAACTATACTCATGCAAATTTACACACACACACACACACACACATATGTATATATATATATTTGTAACGACCCGCCTTTCATTCCATAGAAAGATGTAGGATCTAGATTAACCCTAGAAGGGGGGGGGGTGAATAGGGTTATAGCAAATTTTCTCGAATTAAACACAGAAATAAACTGCAGAAATAAATATGCTGAAAAGTGAATCACACACAAAATTTACCCAGCTTCGGCAACCCCTGCCTACTGCTGCATTCTCAGATTTCTATTAGAATTAAACAGTATCCCTCTTACAAACACTCTACTAGACTCGCAAACCTTTTCTCCCGCTCACAAACACTCTACTAGACTCGCACACCCTGCTCCGCCTATAGAGTTTCGCTTACTCGCAAACTCTGCTCCGCCTATAGAGTTTTGCAAACTCGCACACCCTGCTCACTGTACTAATTCTAACTAGACAATCTGACACTACCTACAACCTAGGTGGTGATTTACAAATTCTTTGACTCGAAAAAAAAAACAGACTTCAAAAATAAAACCAGGAGCAAAAATTAAAATACGAACTTGAATGCGTAATTTTTGCTCAAATAAAAAATAAGAAACCCCCTTTTGATAAAACCCTAAATAAAACAATATCCCCTTTAATAAAACAGGCCGATTCAATTTGTTTTCTGCCCGATCTCTTTTCTCTGGTTTGTGAAGATGCGGCTTCGTTCTTCTTTCTCGAATTAGGGCTTCGGCTCTTGTGAGAATTAGGGCTTTCGGCTCTTGCTCGTCCTCGATTTCTGATGATCGATTGTTGCCCTTGCTTACTGCTTCGCTTATGATTGGTTCTGGTGGGCTTCGAGATTGCGAATTGTTTGCAGCCGCTTCTTTTGATCGAGTTCACTGTTGCGGTATGTAATCTCTTTGCTTGTTTGTGCTTTTGTGATTTCGAACTCAAACTCGATGCCGATGATGATAATTGGGTTTTGTATTTATATGAATTCGAGACACTTGTTTTCGTTCGTATCAATTTGATACTTTCCCAATTTGTTCTTTCCTGATATATTTACTACTTGATGCTCAAGGCTTTGATTTTCACGCGTTCGATTTTCTCTTGATTGTCACTGCAGAAACTTTCCTATTCTACTTTGCTTTGACTTTTTCAAAGATACGTATTTAATTTTCTGGACTTGGTCATCTCTAATCTTTTGTCAACTCTGACTTCGGTCACTTGACTTTGTTTATGCGATTGCATGTCCACGGCCATCACCGTTGCACTAATATTGTTTCTGGTTATTTCAATACTTCTCTGGTCTCCACTTGAACATTGCGTTGTTGTTTATTGTTTACATCTGATATCGCTGCATCCATTTTGTTGCACTTGCTCATTGCTCCATTCATTTTCCATACTGGATTGTTCATGCTTGTGACATTTAACCATACTGTTACTTGTGATATTCATGTTGTTTGCAACTGTGTCACTTGAGACTGCTGTATTGATCTTGTACTTGTGTACTTCATATTTGATCACTGATGCATACATGAACTTGTTGATGTTTGCCGAGATTGTTGATTCACTACTGAGTCTCATTTATATTCTGTAGTCATTTATGCATTGTACCATGCTGTTACCTCTCTTGTATCATTGGTATTTGTAGCTTGTAAGTGGACATGTTCGGTTTGGTTTCACTCGGGCTTGTAGTTGATGTGCATGTCACTGTTGTATTACAGTACACTGCATAGTAGTCTTCTCATTCATGTGTGTCTGTTGCATTTGAACTGGATTGATTTCATGTTCATGTGTGTCTTCCCATTCACTGTTGCCTGGTTTTAGTCTTGTTTCATGTTTGAGGCTGTGCTTGCATTGACATGTTGTGGCCTGTACTTGTATACTGCTGTTTGCATTTGGTCTTGATCATACTTGATGTCATGAATTTCCTGGTTTCACTTATGTACACTCTCGAGTTATACACTGCTGCTTGTACTTGTGTTCTGGTCATTGCACTGGCTGTTGCTGAGTTGATATACTTGTGGTGCTTTTGTAGTCGAGTTGTATTCATGTACACTATTGCCTTGAACTTGATTCACTTCATGTTTGCTGGACATTTGGGTTTGTTGTTGTAACTTGCTTGAGTCTGTGTCATCTGTTCTTTGTTCATTGGTCATGTTGTACTTCTGGTCTTTGCTTCCATACATTTGGTTGTTGCAGCCCTATGCAGTTGCTATGCCTTGTGTTCTTGTAGCTTTCAATGTGCACTTGTTTGTACTGTCATTTTGATGGAATAACTTCGACATTGTTTTGATGCATTTACATGTTGTTTCAGTCTTCACGTAGCCTTGTGTTGAACCCAGTTTTAAAAACTCGGGTTTGACCTTGTGCTCGTGTCATGATTTCATTTATATTGCACCTGAGTTGAACCTGTCTTTATATTTGGGTTTGACCTTGTGCTCACCTGTCCCTGTAACATTATCAAGTGTATATCGGTGTGCACGGCCTTGTGGCATGTATAGTGATACACTGTGCATGTCACATTGTTCGTGTATGATGAATTCAAGTGTGAATGATGACGAACAACCCAAATAACTGAGGCAAATCATATTTTCAAAAATCATATTTCATTTTATATTGTAGAGATATTTCTTTTTCAATTTTACTGCGTTAGTGAATATTTTTGCAAATTGCTCAAATGCTGGATTCAAACTGGAATGCGGTTGAAGATAAAATACGAGTGTGAGTGATATGAGTTGAATATGCGCTTATATATTTTTGTTTGATGATAATAAACATATATATTCATTTAAATGTATTTGGTAATGTACTATTTTGTTTTTCATAGATTAAATAAATATTTGTTGAATAAAATAAATCACACAGAATTTGAATTTGAATTCAAACAGAACAAGTTACACAGATTTTGAATTCAAACAGAAATTTTATTCAAACAAATATTTATTACAATCCTGAATAGTACAAATTCATGCTCTCACTATACATATACATTTCTGATTACATCACGATTACAGCACAAATATTTTTACATTGATAACCTCACTACACATCACTCACACTCGTATTTTGTCTTCAACTGCATTCCAGTTTGAATTCAGCATCTGAGAAATCTGCAAAAATATTCACTAACGCAGTAAAATTGAAAAAGAAATATTTTTGCAATATAAAATGAAATACGATTTTTGAAAAAATGGTTTGCCTCAGTTATTTGGGTTGTTCATCATCATTCACACTTGATTTCATCACAAAGTAGTGCACATAGATATTACAGGGACAGGTAGCCATAAGTGGCTGCAATACACACGTGTACATTCATACACGTGTGCACTGCCTCGCCAACTCGTGTGCGCAGCCAACAAGAGCAAGTGTACAACAGTGTCAAGTTGCAAACAGTTCAAAGCTTCGACAAATCACAACAGACCAATTCCAAATGACTCAGTGAAGTCAAAGTATGCAACTACGTGACATAAATGCAACTACAACGATGCAAGCGAAGAACCAAAGTCAGTGGCAAGCTTCAAACTGCATAAGTGACCATGCAAACTGACTCGAACCAATACAGTGACAATATGCAGCATACCAGAGGTCTCAACAAGAAAATCAAGTACAAGGCAACATGTACACCATGATATAATGTGCACCAGTTATGCAAACTATAGATACAAAGAACAAAGAACATGCTTGAAGAACCAGAATACAAGTACAGGAGGCAGTTCAATATAAACATGCTCAGGTCAGAGACAACACACAAACCCAAATGAATATCACAAGTATGATCAGTGGTACACATGCAAGCTCGAGCACAAATATGGAAACTGCACCAAGTACAAATCACCAAATGAAGACCACAAATATATCAACTCAACAAGAATAGTACAGTCATGAAGCATGCAAAGAGCTCGAGCATGAGACATGTGCAACACAGTGAAGGTAACAAGTGCAACATACAAACAAGCATGCAACAGCAAGCATGCAACAGAGACCAACAGCCAGTGCCAACAAAGCAAAGAGACAACATCAATAGACCAATATTGCAAGAGGCAACAAGAATGGTGAAGCAGTGCAAATGAGCAAGTGCAACAGTGAATCGAAACATGCACTTGCAAATGAGCAACTACAAGATGAACAACAACCAAGTATACAACTACAGGTCTCAATATTAAAGAAACAACTCAGCATTGAATTGAATACAAGTTCGACTAAAAGTGCAGACGACAGCTACTCAATGATACAGTAGCAAGCTACAACGGATGCAGCAATACCAAGTGAAACAAATGTAGAACTGACAAATGTATCAACTCAACTACAACCAGTACAGAAGTTCTGAATCAAAAATGAAGACTACCAAACACAAGTCAGTGGTGAAGCAACAACAATGAGTCAGAGCAGTAATATAGGGAATCACATGAACAAATAATTAGACAACATCATGCAGTGCTAAAGTAAAATTCAGGTAGCCAAAAATGCTAATTCGAAGATCATGTTAAACCAACCAGAAAAAGATGGCCAGAGACAAAGACATGATGACCACGAGATTCAACAGTGCAGAGATGGGGCCGAAGTCAGAATTCAATGAATATAAAATTCGTATCATTTTTTTGAAATGGTCAGAGATGTTAAAAAGAGGAAAGTTTCTGTCTTGTTATTGAAGAAGAATCGAACGTGTAAAAGTTAAAGCCGTGTGTATCAAGGTGTCACAAAAAATCAGGAAAGACGTGCGCAACAGGCATTAGAAAATTAGGAAAGTGATGAAGTCGTGAATTCATATAAATTCAACCCGAAGGTATCATCATCAGGGTGTGCTTCAATTCACAATCGAACTTTCAATCGCAATCCCAATTTACATCATCGTCTATTGAGTTAAAATTGAGATATAGAGTCAAGCAAATCATTAAACCAGCAACGAAAAGAAATAACATACCGAATCATCAATAACTCGATCATCAGAGAACGAACTGTCAACGCAAATCGATCATCAGAGAACGAGCTAGCAACAAGAATCAATTATCAGAGAACAAGCGACGCAAGCCATCGGTCACAAATCAGAGAATCGATCATCAGAACGAAGCCCTAATTCGAGAAAGAAGCCGAAGCCCTAATTCGACAAAGAGAGGCCGCATTTTTACTTCACAGTGGATCGGGTGAAAAATAACAAGGGCCGGCCTTGTTTAGTTTCAAAGGGGATTTAGTTATCTAGTTATTTAGGGTTTTAAATTAAAGGGGTTTTCTTATTTTATTTGAGCAAAAAATTATGCATTCAAGTTCGTATTTTAATTTTTGCTCCTGCGGTTATTTTTGAAGTTGTTTTTTCTTTTCGAGTCGAAGAATTTGTAAATCACCACCTAGGGATTAGGTAGTGTCAGATTGTCTATTTAGAATTAGTTCAGTGAGCAGGGTGTGCGAGTTTGCAAAGCTCTATAGGCGGGAGCAGTGTTTGCGAGTGAGCGAAACTCTATAGGCGGGAGCAGGGTATGCGAGTCTAGTAGAGTGTTTGTGAGCGGGAGCAAAAGGGTCTGCGAGTCTAGTAGAGTGTTTGTAAGCGTGATACTGTTTAATTCTTATAGAAATCTGTGAATGCAGCAGTAGGAAGGGGTTGCCGAAGCTGGGTAAATTTTGTGTGTGATTTACTTTACTGCATATTTATTTCTGAAGTTTATTTCTGTGTTTAAATCGAGAAAATTTGCTATAACCCTATTCACCCCCCCTCTAGGGTTAATCTAGATCCTACAAGTGGTATCAGAGCCTGGTATTTTTATTTAACTCTAGAGTCATGAATTCATCAAATAATGCTTTTTCTGAGGGGCAATCTATTGTTAGGCCACCCATGTTTAACGGGAATGATTATGCTTATTGGAAAGTTAGGATGAGTATTTATCTTAGTTCCGTTGATTATGATGTTTGGGATATTATTGAAACTGGCTATAAACCTCCCACTATAATCGTTGGTGATACTGAGATTCCTAAACCTAAGGATAGGTGGGATGCTAACGATAAGAGATTGAAAACGACAAATGCTAAAGCCATGAATGCTTTGATATGTGCTCTTGATAAAAATGAATTTAATAGAATTTCTCATTGTACAACAGCACAGGAAATTTGGCACACTTTGGAGGTGACACACGAAGGAACTTCTCAAGTCAAGGAGTCTCGTCTAGCCCTATTCAGCAATGAATACGAGAACTTTGTGATGGACAAAGGCGAGAGCATAAAGGACATGTTTGGACGCTTTTCAACTTTGGTGTACAACGCTAGAGCACTTGGGAAGGTGTTCACTGAGGTAGAGCTTGTGCGGAAGATACTACGAGTCTTACCAATGAACTTTGAGGCAAAAGTCATGGCAATCCAAGAATCGAAAGATCTGAGTAAGCTAAGCATGGAGGAGTTGATTGGAAACTTGATGACATATGAGCTTCAGCTAAAAGAAAAGGAAGAACGCAACAACTCCGAACCAAAGAAAAAGACGATTGCCTTAAAGAGCAAAGAAGAAAGCGATGAAGAAGGAGAAGATCCAATTGAAGAGCTTGCAATGGCTGTCAATAATCTTAGAAAATGGTCGAGATTCAAGCCACGCAAGAAGAAAACAAATCGTAATAGGCCAAAAGATTCTGACAATTCCGATAATGAACCGACGTGCTTCAACTGCAAGAAGCCCGGACACTTCATACAAAAATGCCCACTTCTCAAAAACAACAAAGGAAAGAAAAAGACGAAGAAGGTATTTGCAGCGACTTGGGATGATGAAGAAGGAGAAGAAGCTTCGGATAGCAGCTCAGAGGAGGCTAACTTGTGTCTTATGGCGAAATCAAATTCAGATTCTAGCTCAGAGGAATCTAGTGAGGAAGGTGAGTATTCCTATAGAGATCTTGTTTTTATGTGTTCTGATCTTACTAAAGTAGTTGATGCTCTTAAATCTAAAATTGAAAAACTGAAAACTGATAGGAGAGAACTTGCTCGTAAAAATTTTAGGTTAGAAACTGAACTTGAAAATATTCAAAACCTAGAATGTAAAAGATGTAAAGTTTTAGATTCAGAATTGACAAGACTTAAGAATAACTCTGAGAATCTTGAAAAAGAAAACTTGAATCTTAAGGAAACCATCGACACTAGGAAAAAGGATTTTATAAATCGATGCACCTCACTTGTCACTGAAAATACGACACTAAAAACCAAAGTCCAAAACCTTGAGAAATCTTTGAATAACTTTTCAAGAGGCGAAAAATCTTTCAACATGCTATTGGGAAATCAAATTTTTGCTAACAACAGAAAAGGACTTGGTTTTGGGAAAACACAAGCTGAGGATAATGCAAAAGGGAAAAGTGTCTTTAATAAATGTGAAATAATTGGACATCATGTTGAAAATTGTAGTCATAGGAACAAGAACACAAAATTTATACAAGTTTGGGTTCCTAAGAATTCTACAAACAAATTTCATGTCTATTGGAACAAGAATAAAAGGACTAAACAAGTTTGGGTTCCAAAGGGTTTGTTTATTCATAATGTTTCTGCCACTAACAATCATGGACCTAGAAATAGGTCACAAAAATCTTTCATCGTGTAGGTGTGGTGGCAGGCTAAGGAACAACAACGGTGCTCTCTGGATTTTGGCTGTTCCAGAAACACAACGAGCAACATAGCAAAGTTCCTTAGCCTAATATAAAGGTGACAGAATCACAATGGGCAATCACGAGAAATTATCGTAAAGGTAAAACAGGTGAAGGTATATTAAATGTGATAATCTGCACCATATTCTGAATTAAATCAGCCAAAATTGCGATAATGATGTGATGTCTTTAATTCTGACTTATTGATATGATTTTTCCTTTGACTTGTTCTTACTTTGATTTGTGCTTAAAAGTAGACCAACCATCCTTTCATCATTGAACTTAATCTGTTTGGTCAAATTATGATGTTGATTGATTACTGTCTACTCATGCTACACGTAGATATATTTTGACATTTTGATCACTGCTTGTAAATTTGCACGATTTCAAATTCATGTGAAAAAGGATTTTAAGAAATTGTTGAAACTTCAAGAAATTGTTTTTGAAATAATTATGATGTTGACTGACTGTTGATTACTCATGAATATAATTGTTTATCCTATGCTTTCTGAAATTAACACCATGATATTTGGTTGAGTGTGAACATGGCTTCAATTCAAAATCCAAAGAATGTCATTTAAATTGTTGCTAAAATTGAGTTTGAAATTTTTGATGCACACTTCATGTCTGGTTTACCAAATCCAGTTAGTGATATTTTGGATTGAAAAAGAAATTCAGATGCAGTTCATACTGGTAATCTAGTTGATAGAAAACATACGAGTTGAACGTGATTAATTTTTGAAACATTCATTTGCTGCATCGTTTTTCCAAGGAAAATATCTGCATATTTTTCACTTGAAATAATTTTTCCATTTAGAAGAATTTTTTTCTCATATAACCCCTTCGAGAAAATAATTGTTTGACCATATTTTCAGATTAGTCATTTTTATTTGATTTTAAATGACAAATTTTGACTGATCCGACTCCCTACTAATTATCAAAGAGATAAATAGTGATTGAAAAAGTGATGAGTGTTGATATTTAACATACATTACTCAAGAGAGTATATTTGGAAAATTTCTTTAGGAATTAAAACAAGAATTATAAAACTTTTTGTTGGGTAAAGATTCCATGACCATTTCTATATCTATCATTATTTCTATCGACCATGGTTTATCAAATATTCAATATAGTTTGTCGATATGTGGTACTATAATCAGGAATCATTTGTTTTTCATGTCATATTTTTTAAATAAATAAATAAATATCCAAAGTATTCACTCTCATTTAAAAATCCTCACGGTTATGCATGGGTGAATTACTTGGATTTTTTTATGTGCTTTCATGCTCATTTAAAAGTCCTTACGGTTATGCATGTATGGAACGCATATCAAAATTAAATTGCTTAAATAGACAAGTTGATTCTAATCCCATTTAAAAGTCCTCACGGTCATGCGTGGTTAGAAGATGCTTGATTTCATTTTTTAAAATTAAATTCGAATACTACTAATCTCATTTAAAAGTCCTAACGGTTATGCATGATTAGTAGATATTCAAATTCCTGATATAAATGTACCACAAGTTGATTCAACTGTATGATTTTATATGAACACCATATTCATCATTTCTAAAAGTGGAATATGCGCCTAACAAGGGTAGTTATGGTTTTTGTTTGATTCTTATTGAAGTTTAATATTTATATTCAATTTGAGTTTAATGTTGGTTTAATATCAATCACTTTATCTCTATTTTTCTCTCACACTATTATTCTTTTGCTGATAACAAAAGGGGGAGAGAAAAGTTAAGATTTTGTCAAATAGAATCAAGCAAAGGTCAAATAATTTTCCCATTTGCATCTAGGCTTATTTGAATATTTCTATTCGTATGCATATATGTAGGGGGAGCATCATGTAGAGAGGAAGCATTTAAATAGGGGGAGCAATTAGAGTATATCATTGATCAAATACATTTAACACATGTACAAAATCTTAAATATATGTTTGTTATCATCAAAAGGGGGAGATTGTTGAATATGCGCTTATATGTTTTTGTTTGATGATAATAAACATATATATTCATTTAAATGTATTTGGTAATGTACTATTTTGTTTTTCATAGATTAAATAAATATTTGTTGAATAAAATAAATCACACAGAATTTGAATTTGAATTCAAACAGAACAAGTTACACAGATTTTGAATTCAAACAGAAATTTTATTCAAACAAATATTTATTACAATCCTGAATAGTACAAATTCATGCTCTCACTGTACATATACATTTCTGATTACATCACGAATACATCACAAATATTTTTACATTGATAACCTCACTACACATCACTCACACTCGTATTTTGTCTTCAACTACATTTCAGTTTGAATCCAGCATCTGAGAAATCTGCAAAAATATTCACTAACGCAGTAAAATTGAAAAAGAAATATTTTTGCAATATAAAATGAAATACGATTTTAGAAAAAATGGTTTGCCTCAGTTATTTGGGTTGTTCGTCATCATTCACACTTGATTTCATCACAAAGTAGTGCACATAGATATTACAGGGACAGGTAGCCATAAGTGGCTGCAATACACACGTGTACATTCATACACGTGTGCACTGGCTCGCCAACTCGTGTGCGCAGCCAACAAGAGCAAGTGTACAACAGTGTCAAGTTGCAAACAGTTCAAAGCTTCGACAAATCACAACAGACCAATTCCAAATGACTCAGTGAAGTCAAAGTATGCAACTACGTGACATAAATGCAACTACAACGATGCAAGCGAAGAACCAAAGTCAGTGGCAAGCTTCAAACTGCATAAGTGACCATGCAAACTGACTCGAACCAATACA
Organism: Allium cepa; assembly: GCA_030765085.1. Classification (NCBI taxonomy): domain Eukaryota; kingdom Viridiplantae; phylum Streptophyta; class Magnoliopsida; order Asparagales; family Amaryllidaceae; genus Allium; species Allium cepa. Next base: position 322,934,796 of record CM060940.1, on the reverse strand, counting down.
GTGACAATATGCAGCATACCATAGGTCTCAACAAGAAAATCAAGTACAAGGCAACATGTACACCATGATATAATGTGCACCAGTAATGCAAACTATAGATACAAAGAACAAAGAACATGCTTGAAGAACCAGAATACAAGTACAGGAGGCAGTTCAATATAAACATGCTCAGGTCAGAGACAACACACAAACCCAAATGAATATCACAAGTATGATCAGTGGTACACATGCAAGCTCGAGCACAAATATGGAAACTGCACCAAGTACAAATCACCAAATGAAGACCACAAATATATCAACTCAACAAGAATAGTACAGTCATGAAGCATGCAAAGAGCTCGAGCATGAGACATGTGCAACACAGTGAAGGTAACAAGTGCAACATACAAACAAGCATGCAACAGCAAGCATGCAACAGAGACCAACAGCCAGTGCCAACAAAGCAAAGAGACAACATCAATAGACCAATATTGCAAGAGGCAACAAGAATGGTGAAGCAGTGCAAATGAGCAAGTGCAACAGTGAATCGAAACATGCACTTGCAAATGAGCAACTACAAGATGAACAACAACCAAGTATACAACTACAGGTCTCAATATTAAAGAAACAACTCAGCATTGAATTGAATACAAGTTCGACTAAAAGTGCAGACGACAGCTACTCAATGATACAGTAGCAAGCTACAACGGATGCAGCAATACCAAGTGAAACAAATGTAGAACTGACAAATGTATCAACTCAACTACAGCCAGTACAGAAGTTCTGAATCAAAAATGAAGACTACCTGTAACGATTGCGATTTTTCGTTGCCGAAAAACCGAATAGTTAGGGTTTAAGAAAAAAAGAGAGAGAGAAGAAGAGAGACAAAGATAGAAAATAGAACATAGGGAGAAAACAAAATAGAAAAAAAAATAGAAAATAGAACGGACAGAAAGGAAACAACAAAGAACATCAGAATCTCACAATTCGCAGCGGAACAACATATAATAGATAAATGAATAATCTTTAAACAAAGAACTATATCAATTATTACATTTTATACAATTCATTTCATTACATCATATCATCAGAGTGTACAACAACAACAACAAACAGTGCAGCGGAAAAAGAAATACTATATAGTAGTAATACGCCATGCCATCCATCTTTCCTCCAGCAACTCCAGAATATCCAGAATATCCTGATAAACCTTAACTCTTGACTGCCCGTGTGGAAATTGGTGGGCACCCAGAGTTTAGGAAGGAAAACAATAAACTCCGAGTCAGTCATGTGACTGGTGTGAGAACTCAAAACAGTTTATTTATCTTTAAAATCAAAATAGAAGAATATTTTTAAAGTCAATTCGCAATGCTTTTTAAAAATGAGACTACCATAAGGCCTCCCGCACACACACACAATGCAAACGCAGAATCGGAGGAGATTTCTCCTTATGATAGTCAAAGATGCTTGATACGTATTTAAAGAACGTTTTATATTATTACTAGTGCATAGTGTAGGAAAAATTCATTTCGAAAGTAGAATATAAATCTTAGCCAGCATAGACATTCCGAACTATGCCTACTATAGCTAACTATGTTCAATAGCAGGTTACCGCCACATTCCATAGCAGGTTATACAACTAAAACCGTACAAGTCTCGTATTGTTTCTTTGGATTTCCAACGAATGATCAGGCCAAGGAACTTCCCATTGCCACATGAGAATGCCTCTGGATGGACATCCCCGAGAACCAAACCGGATCTCTACCAACACAAGGCCGGGTTACCCCTAACTGAGTAACAACTGACCGAATATGCCATCCCCCGGTCCTTTGGGACCTTTCAACCGAGCGCTCGTAATCAATTCACACAATCATAACAAAGTGTTTTCAACATGAGTAAGTATCTGGGCTCCATACCATGATACCACCCTTTTCCAGAAGGAAATGCACATATCCTAAAGGGCGCTACCCCTCATAACCTTGCCGCATCTTTCCTGTTTTGACCATTCACGGGGTGTGAGGCTCGACGAAGTCACGTCCACAAAAACATACTTTATACAAAAGCCATGCTTTGGGTCAACAAATGATCATAGAAATGATCACCAGGATAGACGATCAAACAAACGATCCTATCACAAATAATCAACACAATGATCATTTACAACAACACTCAGCATGTCACATTACCAAATTGGGAATATATCGCTGATAACCTTCAACTACATAACCTCTGAGCTCGTACGTCTCAGAGAAGGGTGTTAAGCTAAAAGAATAAATTCTCCGCCACCAACAGAAATATATTTGAAAGAAATCGGCTTTATATCTCAATTTGTAATGTCAGACATACAATCCATACAAGTCTGTTCCGGGCTCGAACAAAACCGAAGGCACTTACAAAGAAGTCCTTGCAATCCGGATATTCACAATCCTGATCGGATTCACCATCACATATGGAGAACTCAATACCGGAGCAACTCGGTGCAGAGTCAATCGACAGGTCATCCTATCGCTCTCGCAAATACCGGGTCTTCAACACCGATCTTCAAATGCAATTCATAACGACGTATCACATATTCAGAATGGGTTATACGACCCCATGGTCCTTTCCCGGTTAACCCGAATAGTGAGCGCTTATTCAAAAATAAGTGTGGCATTCACATTCAAACAAATCACATCAAATACCCATTCAAAGGGAAATATTGATAGTCGGTTATTGAACTATCAATGGATATGCACACATCACCAGTTTCCAAATAATTTTCCAAATTATTTATTTTCCAAAATATCTTTACAAGATATATAATTTTCACACTTCAAAAATAAATCAATATTTATTTTTAAACAAATTCCCCTTTCTTTTATAAATTCCATAGTGAATTTATATTTCAAAATATCTATGAATATACGATTTCAATTATTCATTTCAATTTATCTTCAAAAAGATAAATTCTCAAAGTATTCACTTTATATTGGAAAACATTTCCATACTTATTTAATAAGTAATTCACAAATTTTATTTATTCTCAACACTTAGAAAATATTCAATATACTTAAATCGAGATTAAGTATATATTTCATTCTTTAAGGAAATCATTCTCTTAAACATATTTATTTGGGCCAAAACGAATGTTGCGTAAAACATCGTTACGACAACCCAAAATCACTAGTATAGGGATTCGAAATTAAAAATAGATATATAAATCCCAATACTATACAAAACATTTCCTTTCGGAAACCATTTACTATAACAACAGTGTTATAGTCCATCATTTCCTTTTATTTCTCGAAAACGTCTATTTCAACAATGAATGTTGAAATCTATGGTTTCGAATCTCAACACATTTTAAAACATCGTTAGATCGTTTTAATTCTATTTAAAACATCAAATCTAAACATTTCTTTTACATATTATTCACTATTCAAAAACGTGAATATACTACGTTAACAAATTTCATCCTTTCTATACATTTTATTTTAAAGGATTATTCACGGTCAAAAACGTGAATATAACTCCATTAATAGGTTTCAACAATTTTCTTATCAAAATAAGTCGTTTGCGAATTTATAAAACAACGTTTATAAACTCCATTTCTATTTATTTTATAACAACTTCCTTTTATAAATTCCTTTATTAATTTATTCGATTTGTAACTCAATTATCTACTAAAATTCATATTATAAGTTAAACACTTATAATTTATTTGTTTACAAGAAATCATTCTTTTGAACTTCATAATTATAAATCCTATAACTTATAAGCTTCAATTATTTATTCAAAACTATTCTTTTAATGACTTTATAAAATTTATAAATCTTACTATTTATAAATTTCATTTATAACTTCACCATTTTTAATTTTATGAATTCCATTCATTTACAAAATTCATTTTCACTTCATTCAAATACTTATAAAAACTCGTTTTATAATGTCAATATTTCAATTTATAAATATCCATTTTTAAATCTCTTAATATAAGTCAATTTATATTATTCTTTAAAACATATTTAATCTCCTTTATAATTTCACCATTTTGATTTATAAAATAATTAAATTTTATAAATCCTATATTTTCAACTTTTATAATCAATTCAAAAATCCTGATTTAATCATTTTATAAAATCATTAGCATCATATTCTCAAAAATCAGTTTTTAACTATATTTCTTAAAAATCATGATTTTTTATAACATTAAAAATTATACGTTTATTTATTTAAAATGGATCAATTCCAAAAATATTATATAAACGTTTTCTTTCAAAAATCACTTTAAAAATCATTTTAAAATTCCAAATTTGGTCCAATGATGCTACATACCAAATAGTCAATCACGACAACAACGACATCATATATCGATATGATAGTCCATCAAATATCAAAATATCTGAAATCTAATAACTACTGTTGAGGAATCCAGTTGGATCCCTCCAACCTGTTTTCCTGCATCCACAAACATTAGCACAATACCAATTTCGCTCCAGTATGAAATCATCGCGGTATATGGGATTTAAATATTATCCGCTTAATAACGGCGCAATAGGGTCTCATCCGCTAAAAAATGCGGGGAATCAACAACTCCAAAATATACATATGCCAATATATATATATTGCTATTATATATAATACCAATTTCACTGTTTATGAAATATTCGCGGTATATGTTTTTAATAAGTAACATCCGCTTACTAACGGCGCATAATGTCTATTTTAACAATCAATAGATAACAATCATCATTCAAACATGCATTCAAATATTTTAAATCTAACTATTTAAAATAAAATCGAAACTGATTCGATTGAGTGAGAAGTTCTCACCTTGATTTTAATTCTGTTTTCAGCTTTTATTTCGAATAAAATTAAACGCACGTTTAATTTTATCCAAAATTTTCACTGACTCCAATCGTCTCTAAATCAGTTGCATAGCGTAGAGCTCGTAAATATGAAGCCAACGCAAAAAATCTCGTCCGAAACAGACCTCGCATCACAAAGATATTGCATTTTTAAAGATTATACAATTTATTATAGAATTAAATTTACAATTTATATTTCACTTTAAACCTCAACGCAATCATGGCCATAGATCCAAGCCTCCACCATCAGATCCGTGCGTGCTTCTTTCTTCCTCCCTCTTCACGTACGCGCGTACGTTCCCACTTGAAGCCGAACCCATTATCAACACTTAGGGTTTAAATTTTCACCATTTATACTCGATGAAACTTCATCACGTCGCCACCACGTCGAAGCTCGTCACGAGCTCTATCTTCGGCCACCATCTCGATGAGCTCGGTCGTGTCTTTCTGCCTAGAAACGCGTGCGACTTCCAGGCATTCACGCTCGATTTTTGGAAAATCGAAGCCACTTCAACACGAATCCACCGTTGGATCTGTAGTTCTTGATGTGCTCTACGATTCTCTAGTTGAGGGTTTCTGTTAAAAGTGAATGGATTTGGAGATTTGAGGGGAAGATGATGGACCATTTTCAGCCATAAATAGCTTACTGGCGGCTGTGAAGTTGAATTAGGGTTTTCTCTTTTTTTTTCTAAAATTTGTGAAAAAAATGGTGTATTTATAGGAAATTTTTCAATCACTATTCATCCGGGAATTCCAAACTCCGATTCACGCGCCGTAACCAGCGTTTCTAGGGTTTACCCCGCGTTCCGGACACAATGGAATAGGTTTCGAAAGCTAATTCGGACATCTGTGCGAGTTATGGCAACAAACGTTCGATTTAAATTAAACCGATTTAAACGATTATCTAGGCGTTTTAATTTGCACCAGACAAACGGTAAATCCAATTGACACGAAATTTGAAACCTTACAATAATATCACATTACGGATCCGATGAAACTGGTTTCGTCGAAATCCGAGACTTTTTAAAAAATGGCTATTTTAACTCGCCAAATTAAAATAAAAAAATAATTTGATGCGTTTCGAGCCGCCACGATCAAACGATAGCTCCGATTGCCACGAAAATTGAAATCCGGTAATAACTAACTATTACGGATCCAATGGAACTAGTTTCGTTCAATTCTGAGACTGTTCAAAAATTGGCTATTTTCACTAGTCGATTTTAATATTAAAATATTCAATTTTCACAAATAAACTCTTAATTCAATTTTAAAAGTTCTAAAATATCATTCTAACTTCAATATGATAAAATAAAATTTTACAAATTATTTTCAATCATATTTTACTCAATTTTCGATTATTTCCATAATTTAACATATTAAATTATTGATTTAATTATTCAATTAAATCCAATAATTCAAATAAAAATTTATTTGACTTATAAATTTCACTTATTAACATTTAAAATTAATTAAATATCCAAATTTCAATTAATAAAAATTCTGGGTCGTTACACTACCAAACACAAGTCAGTGGTGAAGCAACAACAATGAGTCAGAGCAGTAATATAGGGAATCACATGAACAAATAATTAGACAACATCATGCAGTGCTAAAGTAAAATTCAGGTAGCCAAAAATGCTAATTCGAAGATCATGTTAAACCAACCAGAAAAAGATGGCCAGAGACAAAGACATGATGACCACGAGATTCAATAGTGCAGAGATGGGGTCGAAGTCAGAATTCAATGAATATAAAATTCGTATCATTTTTTTGAAATGGTCAGAGATGTTAAAAAGTGGAAAGTTTCTGTCTTGTTATTCAAGAAGAATCGAACGTGTAAAAGTTAAAGCCGTGTGTATCAAGGTGTCACAAAAAATCAGGAAAGACGTGCGCAACAGGCATTAGAAAATTAGGAAAGTGATGAAGTCGTGAATTCATATAAATTCAACACGAAGGTATCATCATCAGGGTGTGCTTCAATTCACAATCGAACTTTCAATCGCAATCCCAATTTACATCATCGGCTATTGAGTTAAAATCGAGATATAGAGTCAAGCAAATCATTAAAACCAGCAACGAAAAGAAATAACATACCGAATCATCAACAACTCGATCATCAGAGAACGAACTGTCAACGCAAATCGATCATCAGAGAACGAGCTAGCAACAAGAATCAATTATCAAAGAACAAGCGACGCAAGCCATCGGTCACAAATCAGAGAATCGATCATCAGAACGAAGCCCTAATTCGAGAAAGAAGCCGAAGCCCTAATTCGACAAAGAGAGGCCGCATTTTTACTTCACAGTGGATCGGGTGAAAAATAACAAGGGCCGGCCTTGTTTAGTTTCAAAGGGGATTTAGTTATCTAGTTATTTAGGGTTTTAAATTAAAGGGGTTTTCTTATTTTATTTGAGCAAAAAATTATGCATTCAAGTTCGTATTTTAATTTTTGCTCCTGCGGTTATTTTTGAAGTTGTTTTTTCTTTTCGAGTCGAAGAATTTGTAAATCACCACCTAGCGATTAGGTAGTGTCAGATTGTCTATTTAGAATTAGTTCAGTGAGCAGGGTGTGCAAGTTTGCAAAGCTCTATAGGCGGGAGCAGTGTTTGCGAGTGAGCGAAACTCTATAGGCGGGAGCAGGGTGTGCGAGTCTAGTAGAGTGTTTGTGAGCGGGAGCAAAAGGGTCTGCGAGTCTAGTAGAGTGTTTGTAAGCGTGGTACTGTTTAATTCTAATAGAAATCTGTGAATGCAGCAGTGGGCAGGGGTTGCCGAAGCTGGGTAAATTTTGTGTGTGATTTACTTTACTGCATATTTATTTCTGTGTTTAAATCGAGAAAATTTGCTATAACCCTATTCACCCCCCCTCTAGGGTTAATCTAGATCCTACAATATGTAGTGAGGTTATTAATGTAAATATGAAATGTGATGTATTCAAAAATGTATATGTATAGTGAGAGCTTGAATTTGTACTATTCAAGATTGTAATAAATATTTGTTTGAATAAAATTTCTGTTTGAATTCAAATTCTGTGTAACTTGTTCTGTTTGAATTCAAATTCTGTGTAATTTATTTTATTCAACAAATATTTATTTAATCTATGAAAAACAAAATAGTACATTACCAAATACATTTAAATGAATATATATGTTTATTATCATCAAACAAAAACATATAAGCGCATATTCATACAAAAGATGCATCATTAAGAAGAAAGAAAGGGATAGAAAAGAGAAAAGATAGAAAAGAAAGAAGCAAACAACATCAGAATCTCACAGCGGAACGAATAAATTATATTATATCACATAAGATATTACATAGTATCATATACATCAGAGTTATATGGCTAAAACAACACAAACTAGACAGTTATAAACACCTGTCTAGCAATTACAACTCATGTACAACACTGAAAACAGATACAATACTAGCACAGCAGAAACTCTATATATATCTACACGCTGAAGCCTCCTGCTCCATTTCTCCTCCAGAACTCGTCAAAGCAATCCTGAATCCCTTGACTACTCGTACATAATATGAGTACCCAAGAGTTTAATAAAACAGAAAATAAACACTTGGGTCAGACAGGGGTCTGGTGTGAGTAAACAGGTTTAAAGTTGCTAAACTTTGAAAATCCTTTGAAAACAAAAGGTATCACGTAAGACTCTCCACAAATAAATATGAAAAAGTTTTTACCTTACGCTAACCAAAACATTTGATAGGAAATCTAGCGATATTATAATAGTGTCTAGGGTTTTCAAGTAAATAGGAAATAGCCGAAATTGTTACATGATTAAATTCCAGCAACTGGCCACAAAAGTGGGTAATACAATCAAAACCGTAAAGGACACGTAGGAAGAATGAGTTTCCATCGATGGTAGCGCTATTGGGGTACCGCCCGTCATAGTACGGGGCCTAGATCACCGTACTGAGGATTACTCCCAATCCCCTGCAACACAAAGCCAGAACCATCCCTTACTGGATAGTCCCGAAACAAGACAACCCCGCAGGTGGCTGTCGCCAACTGCCCACACAGCCGAATAAGAAGGAACCTCTAGACAGGGGTAAATCTCGTCCTACTTGGGCATGACACACTTAGCTTTGCTGCACCTCCCCTGTTTTAGCCATTCCCGGTTGATGAGGCTTGAGGCTACGATTACCTTTATAGGACACACCAATCTTAGAATGCTTATCGTCCACCTGACAATGTTCTGAAAGCATTCAATCCATACAAGTTCGTTCCGGGTTCGAACGAAACTGAAGGCACTGTTTCGCTACACTCGTTTTGGAATCACCCTCAGAGTTAATGACAATAGCCCTTGCACCCTGAATCTTCATCTCGAACCTGAAAGTACTACCCCCGTTAAACTCGTATTGGAATCACCCTCAGAGTATTAACAACGAATAGTCCTTACACCTCGAGTCTTCACTCTTCACTTGAGATTCATGATCTAACGTTTAATTTGGATCGATGTGGTTTTCGGAATTCCAAATTTGGAAACCCGATCCCGGTCTCATCGAAATCCAAACGCCATCTTAATGTCCAAGTTGTTTTAAAGTTAAAACAATTCAATTCATCATTATTTATATACACACAGATAGATCATTCACATATCACAATAGATAATCACATTTTCATCATAAACAGATAATCATCACAAACAGATAATCCATATTATCATACTTTAACTAAGCATCCATATCATATAGATATTACTCATCTCATTACTGAGATCACAACCATTCAATGAAATATCAATATCGTCCATAAGCAATGATTTATTAACCACCATCTATAATTAATTTAAAATGAATTAAATTAATTACTTCTATCTCTAATTAATTTAAAGCAAATTAAATTAATTACTACATCTATAAATCCTACTTATATATCTATTAATTAATTATAATCTAGTTAATAAATCATTCTCTAAGTATTCATCTTGATTAACACCTTTGATTAATCATTCTCTAATTACAATTAATTTCACAAATTAATTAACCTTAATCATTTAGTAATTAACATTTAATTACTTCATTTATTAATTAACTATAATTAATTACATTTATCCTTAATTAATTACATTAATTAATCACTTTATTATTAATTATTCCTTAATTAAATAATTCCTAATTACATCATTACTTATATTAATTAATGATCTCTAATTTATATTTAAATTAATTACTTTATTTAAATTAATTACATTTAGTAATTAATCTAAAATTTAAAATACAATTATTAATAACCCTTGATTAATATCAATCCAGTAATTAACTACCCTTAATTACTCATTAACAAATTAATTATTCCATAATTAATTATTTTCATTAATTAATCCCATGATTAATTACAAAAGTAGTTACCCAAATTACTTCATTTTAAATCATCTTTCACTAATTACATTCCAGTAATTATCATTTATTACTTCCCTAAGTAATTATGCTCCATTAATTACATTAAGTATTTACTCTTATTAAATCATCAAATGATTTTCTTAAATTAATTAAACTAAATTAATTAGCTTAAACTAATCACATTATCATAATTAATTTCAATAAGTAATTAATCCCTTAATTTCTTTTATTATGTAATTATGCTTAACAATTTACAATTGATTATCTTCAATTAATTAATCTAATTAATTATCAAAATTAATCACATTAATTAATTACTTAATAATCCTTAGATAATTATCTTTATTAACTAATAACATTTTCTTTAATTACTTTCTTAAGAAATTTATCTTAGATTAATCATTATTAGTCATCTCTAATTATAAATTAATCTAAATCATTGATTTAAAATCAAATAAACAAGTCATTCCTTAATTCTCTTATAAATTAAATTCTTTTATTATCTTAATTATTTCTAAGATAATACATTTACTTTATTAATGACTTCATTAACATTCAAGTGTATTTAAAACATTACACTTCTAAATTTAAATTCAAATTCCACTTTGAATTTAAGATTCAAAATGTTTAACCATTTAAACATTTATCCAAATTTAAATAAATTTATAAACCTTAAAATAAATGTAAAGAACATTCATTACTTACATAAGATACTTATATAAGAAAAAGTTTAAACTAAATTACTTAATTTTATTAAAAGAAATCAAGCTTTAAAATAAATTGATTATTTAACTTCCAAATTTAAGTTAAACACTTCATAACTTTTCACTCAAATATTAAAGGAAACCTTTTATAAAGAATTTTATCAAGTTTAAACATTTATTTGAAAACAAATTCACTTTTAAAATCTACTTTAAAACATTTAAACTAGTTCAACATTTAAATTTACAAAACTGATTTAAATTCAAGATTTGGATTCATAGTAAACTTGAATCCATATTTAAACTTGATTTAAAACTTGATTTAAATCTTGCTTTAAATTTAAAAAATTTCATTTTAAAACTTTGGATTCAAAAGTTCATTTGAATCCAAACTTAAAATTTGAATTTAAAACCCCTATTTTAAATACTGCTATAAATTTAAACTTCATTTAAATTTTAAAAACTTAAGACCGTCAGGTTATAAAACCTGAAACCAACCATTGACCCGAGACCACATACTAATGCTTCGAGACAAAATCCTAAATGCTTCGAGTAAAATACTCGAACTACTCGAGTAAAACTCGAGTTCCATTCTCTGCTCAAACCCAAAAGTTCACCTGAACTATAAAATGCACAGTGCACATGCATCGTGGCTCTGGCAACCTCCAGCCATCATCACCACCTTCATCATGTCGTCGACCATCTCCAAACATGATCACGACCATCAGAATTCACACAGTCGCTCGAAATCAAAATCAAGTTAGCCAAAAAAACCTGGAACTCAACACTGCAAACAATGCCCAAACCTGTCAACACCTCGTCGATTCATCTCCGACCATCAGAGCACCAGCGACTCCGGCCAAACCTTCCCCTACATCCCCTCTTCCAATCCCAAAATCCCTGCAACACTTGATGCACCAGAGGAATCGAGAAGCATCAAAATTCCGACCGCCAAAAAATCTAGGTTTAGAAACGAAAATGAGCAACCACTGTCGCCACCTATCTCTAACTATCCACCTGCCATTTTTCCCTTGGTCCTCTACTCCTACGCCACCTCTGGTAGCAATTCCATCCCTCACGAACGCAACGATCATCAGAAAAGACATAGAAATCCTTTTCTGAGCAACTTCGAATACCCCCTCCAATACTAACTTAAAAATCATGGTTTAGCCTTTAAAATTCATAGTATTTGAAAGCAATTCAAACTATATTGGTGAGTTTAAGAATCATGGAGTTTGAATTTTCCCACTTTCTGGTTTATCACTGTAACTTTAAGCTTTACAAAGTATTAACTAAATACATTTACCTGAATCTATTTTTAAAAATAAGAATACAATGTTATTAACATTTTCTCTTTAGTAATCAAAGTCAAATTTTAATTATACAGTGAGATATGAATTTATTTGTGATAAAGATGGGTCTGTTATCGACAACAGAGCACAAAAATGTAATACACAGAAACAAGTATGCAAACAATATCATACTCATACACACACATTTATATTCAAACTCAAGCAATCATTAGAGGCTATATTATCACACATGCAATATGATTCATCCAGATTTAAAAAAAAAAAAACTGTTTTTAAAAACAAAGGTTTACTCACTTAACATTGAAGAAGCAGAGGACAAACTCTGTTGCATTTTCGATTTCCTGGAACTGTATTTGATCTGGTACTCTAAATCTGGAGTTTTGAATTTGCTTGTTGTTGAATTTCCTATTGTTGGAGTTTAATCCTGAAGTTGAATTACCTGCTGTTGATCCAGAGAGGTTACATAGATGTTGATTACATGCCTTGTTTTACAGATTTTTTTTTTTTGAATTCAGATTTGCAATTGAGTTTGTTTTGGAGATTTTTGAACTTGAGTTGTATTTGGTTTTGAATTTCTTCTTAAAATCTGATTTCAGTTTTTCTTTTGAAGAGAATGTTTGAACTAAAACGAGTTGCCAAGTTTTCTACTTAATCGATTTTTAATAAAACGTTTTCAAAAATAAATAAAACAAATGCCACTTTTTACATTAGGTTGTAGAGTGATTTACAAGTGTCTTTCTCATGGTATAATAACCTTACACATGTTATAACTTAATATTAAAATAATTCCTTAAATTTATAAATGTTTAAAAATTCTTCTAAATCAATTTATTATTTATTTTAACATGTTTTTAAATGTTTATTTCCATTTAGCCTTTAAATGTTTACATATAAATTTCCTTTATACAATTACATATTTTAATGTTTATTGGTATCTTTTTAAAATAATATTTTTTAAAGCTAAATTTTCAAGAGAGAAAATTTAAAAAGAAAAAGATATTGAGTTAAATCTTGTTTCAAAGTTCCAAACTAAAATATTGTACTCTAATGTATATGAACTAAGTCTATTTCAAAAAAACAATTTTTTAAAAGAAAACAAAATAAACTTTTATGATAATATACAATTTAAACTATTATATAATTTAAACAAAATAAATATTTACTTTAATTGCCTTTGAAAATATAAGATAGATTTTTAAAATAAGCTTTTAAAAAGTTTTTATATTAATTTCAATCAAATTTTCCAATTCACTAGTTATACACGTATATATTATAAATTTGAAAACATTTTATTAAATTTAAATTTACATTAAAATCAAACTCCCTATTTACAATGTATTCACATATATACATTATAAATAGAATATCTTTTAAATTAGCTTAGAAAGATAAATTTTATCATTTACATATTTTTAACTTTGGAAAGAATAAGATTCCCAAATATTAAATTATCATTATCATTATTATAAATTTTGAAAAGATAACATTTGTCAAACTAAATAATTATTAGTTTTCAAAAGATAATTTGAATTAGATTATTAAATCAACATTTCACATTTTAAATAATTATTAATGGAAATTATTAAATAAATATTTCCTAAATTTCTGGGACATCACATATATGCTAATATGAACTTATACAAATATATATTCTTCCATATATGTTACTACTATATGTATTTAAACTGATGTATATAAACTAACATATATAACCTTTATAAACAGGCAAATAGAAATCAAAAGCTATATATATCATATTTAAATCAATGTATATACTACATGAAATGTATATCGAATGTACAGTATAGGAAATCAGTTATTAAACCAAGCAGTATAATGTACAATTACTTCTTTATATAAACATAAACATATGTAATATTGTCATTAAAATATAAAATATGTGCTTATATAACATAGATTACACATAACTTACATAATAGTATCATATACAGTTAATAAAACTTACTTTATTATAAATTATATACCATACAACATATCAGATATAAGTTTATATAATAACAAATATATAACACTATTATAACTTATATATGATAACGACTATATATACACACCCGTTTTAAACATATTATATATAAAACTAACATATTATACTAATTAATATAATATGAAACTAACACAGATATATAAAGCTCTGAACTGAGCTGCGACCAGAGGTGTTGCACGCATAAAAAGATGGTCAACGAGGTGAATGTTTGGCACTAAGCTCGGCATGAGGTCAAGCAAGGCAGCGGCTATGTTAGAGGGTGATGGAGGCTCAGCCGACATATGTGAGCGGGATACGTTCGGCGAGGCTGCTACTAAGATGGCGGAAAGGCATAGCTAGGGAATAAGGCGGAGATGGCCTAAGTGATGTGGGAGGCTTGGTCTTAGAAGATGGGTTTGTAGAGGCTATTTTGGATGGGAGGATCGACAACGGAAGGCTAACGACAGTCAAGGCGGCGGCCTGCGCGGTGAAAGAGGAGTGGAAGAAGGAAAGGTTTTGGCTGTCGGGGTTTTGTGTTCGGTGAGGAAGGAGGGGGAAAGGCGGAGGCCGAGAGATTTGGGGAGTGGTGTGGGGTGTTGCTGCGGCTAGGGGATGGGCGAAATGTGGTGGAGTGAGGGAGAGAGAAGGTGGATGGTCAGAGAAGAAAGAAGGCGAGAAGTGCATTCCAAATATGAATATTTATATATAGCTTTCTTTATATAACTTATTTTTGTACAGAGCAAGGACACGAAGAGCACCCAAAATATGAATGAACCAATATATAAATTGAAATGGATGGGATAGCAAAAGTCAAACGAATGACAAAAGTCACCAGTCGGGTTGCAAATGGCTGTTTGATTTTGACAGGTAGGTAGATGAAAGGACGGATGGAAACTAAAAGGTTTTAAAATGGGTACCGATACAGTTAACGGTTACGTAGATTTCACTGCGTACCGGACTCCGGAATACACAAATGAATACACTACGGAGATCAGTATGACGAGACGAACAGAATGGTACACCGATGTTAGCAATACGATCATCTTATCAAAAGTCGATATTCACTACAAAATGCTGCTAAAACTCCGAAAATAAGATAACGGAGCTAGAGCAGTTCAAATTTGACGAAACGAAATATGATGTCTCATTCAGAAAACATTTTACAATTTTACTATATAAAAATATTCAGATTTCGAAAACATTTTGTTTACATTTGTTTAACTAATTTAAATTAAAATTGAAAATTACAACAAAAATAACTTTTATATTTTCAAATATAAATTTACCATTTGCTATGTTTAAATTGACTTATACCAAATATAAAATTCTTATTTCCAAATTCATTTATTTAATTTCGAGCAAAATTTTAGTTAATTACGTTATTAAAACCATTAAAAATTTACGGGTCATTACACTCTTCCCCACTCAAAACTTTTCATCCCCGAAAAGGAAGGAGGTAGGAGAATAGGAACAAGCAGAAAGAAAGACAGTTTGAAATACAAAATGAAACAATAAATTTAAAAACCATATAAATTTCATTAGCTTTTAAATTGATTAATATTCAACAAATTTGGTTCCAATCCATTTCATTCAATTAATAATATTCATTTATATTCATATTTTGTTGATTTTCAATTTAGGTTATTTTCATTCAATTTGTTTGCTCCTATTTATTAATATCTGTTACAAAATTTCTCTCCTCATTCATTTAAATCCTTTTGACCCTAATTAAGATGATTTCACTTAAAATTCAATTACAACTATTCTTCAGTTTATATTTATTTGCTTAACTAGCATTCTCCTTTATTTATTTAATTAATTTCACCCAATAAATTTTGCAACATATATTATGTGTATAAACATTTATTATCCCTATATTATTCAACAAATTAATTCTCTTTTTATTATTCAATTCATTATCTAATTTATTATTTAAAACTTCCCTTAACAAAACAATATTTTGGACATCTTATTTTATTATTATATATTATCCAATTACATTCAAACCCTTCCAGGTAAGTTTTATTAATGTCCTTGAATATAACTGAATACTATACAAATTTACCTTTATTTACAATACTATTATCAAGCAAAATTTAGTTTGGATAATTTATTACTTTAAGTTTTCTCTTATAACCTTCTAACAATCATATATTTTGGGATTATTTTATTGTATATTGTTATTTCTGTTAAATTGAATTTTCGAATTTAAAAACTTTATGTTATTTATTAAAAGAATAAATTTTTTTATTTAAATATAAATTTTTATTATTATGTGAATTATATTTCTAAACTTGAACAAATTGAATATTTTTCTAGAAATTGAATTTTTGGTCAGTATGGTCAAACTTTGACTTTTAAATTTAAATATTTAAATTTTTGAATTTTTGAATTTTATCCTTTATTATGAAAATAGATTAAATTTTAAGAATACTTCTTTTCATTTCGTTGAAATTGGTTTTATATTGTGAAAGATATGTTTTTTTTCAATATTGGGTGTAAATTGTTTTATTTAACAATATTGTTTATTTTAAACTATATAAATAATATTTTTATTTGTGATATCTTATTCTAATTTGTATTATATGTTATGTTACATATATTTTTGTCTTTTAAATATTTTTAAAGCGATGTTTGAATTTTTCCAAAGCTTGTTGAATTTATTTTCAAATTTTAAAGGCTAGTTTTTTCTGCTATTTTCTTCATTTAAATTATATTTAATTAAAATTTATTTATTTATTTTTGTGAATGCATTTTTATTTTGTGTTCTTATCTTTGTTTATAAATATTTTCCAAGTCCATAAAATTTTTCCAAAGTTTATTCCATTTATTTTCAAATTTTCTAGACTAGTTTACATTTTCTTTGTTATTTTCGTATTTTAATTATATATAATTAATATTATTTATTTATATTTTGTTTATTTACTAAATTTTCGTATTTTATCTGAATGTGTACATATTTTTTCAGTTATATAAAATTTAAAATGAAATTTGAAGATTTATTGAAACCTTTTATATCCCTTGACTTTTCACCTCCTCACCTTTTCACATCTCAACCAACATTTTCATTAAATTTTTGGCCGACTTTCTCATTGCTTCAGCTGTATCTTTCTCCTTCATTTTTCACATAAGAAAACACTTCTCAACTCTAAAATTTTTGGCCATTAACCTGAAGCATAGCTTGGTAAAAAAAATTTCTTCTTTTCTATGCAAATTCTTATTGTTTTGTATGTCCTATGCATTCGCTTCACCTATATGCTCAGCCCTTGCTCCTCCTTCACCATGGCCGCCTACTCCACCACCCGAACCACCAACCACCACCTCTTCTAGCTTCTGACTATCCCAAGCCATGCACCATAGTTGACCTACTCAACCTAAACTTGCAAACTCCATTTGAATTCATGCATTTCTAACCTCTTATGCTTCCATCACCTTCAACCACCCCCTTGGCCGCCACCTACTCCACCTCCACCACCCATAGCCGACCTAAAACCCATCGCCGCATCATCCTCTAGTCCACTACAGTGATGGTTGTGCCTGGTCATGCTGCGGTCGTGCCCAGTGTTGCATAGAATCCATGGTAGTTGCCTTGTAGTGTTAGTTCCATGCACACATACTTTTGCTCCATCACCATCCATGCTAGGCCGACCTCTTATGAACCCAAACCAGACCCTAAAACACACTTTAGCCGTGAAAACCTGACCAATGGCTGAAGCATATGTTGTAGAAGGCAAGTGCAAGTGGTTTGGAAATGATTTATGCGTTCATTTCTACCATTGTTTAATCGTATTTTTAGTTGAAAACTTATGTTGTTTGTATTGTCTTGTTTGAATGTGTTCAAGGCAATTAATCTTTGGCTCTCTCAAACCCGAATCTTTGTCTTGCCATCGTGCTTTTGAAGATCTCAGTTTGTGCATTTGATTGTCGTCTCCAGCTTATACCTGTGAGTTATTCTCACTAGACAGTTTATGCCTATATAAATAGTAAATCGATCATATGTGAATCTGTAAAATGCATCACCATATTATATCCGCCATATTATGATCATATGATGTTCACCCATTCTTAAACACCTGTTATATAATCAGTTACTGTTATATTATGCCGTTCTGTTAATTTTATCAGTTTATCACACTGCAAGTTTCCTTTAGATTAGAATCACTATGGGTTGAAATGATACATACCCGAACGGACTTTAGAATTGGGGAAAATCGTTAAGGGCTGAAATGATAGGCTTGAAAAATTATTTTCCTTTACTTGGGACTGCGGGTTTGAAATGATAAAATCCGGATTTTCTTTCTAATTTATGGGTTGAAATGATATATTACCCGTATCACTTTACCTAGGTTAGAAATTATATACAGACCCGTAGTTAAACTATATTTTTCTATAATTTTTAAAATATGTTTGAAATGTAAATATTATAATATTTTGATTTAAACTTAATTAAAAATGATTTTTGTAAAGTATTATTTATTTTCTGAAAATTATAAGCGAAATAAATTAAGGTTAAAGTTAGAAAATTTAAAATGTAAGTTATTTGGAAATTATAATTTGGTGATAATGGGATTTAAATTAAATATGAAAATATGATAAATTTATGATATTTTGAATTAAAATGAATTCAAAATGATATTTTTATAATATATTAATGATTTTAGAATAAACTTAAAATGTTAAATGAATGAATATTGAGTTGAATTTTAAAATGTAACTTAAATTGGAAATTTGTGAATTTTGTTTAAAAAGTAAAAATTTTAAGTTAAGTAAATAAAATGAAAATAAGTTATATTTGAAAATGTAAACTTAAGTGCTAAGTTAAAATTTAATTGAATGAATTTAAATTTGAATGTTGGAATTCAATAAGTGAATTATTATTAAATATTGATTTTTGAATGGAAATTTAACCTTATAAAATTATGAATTTAAGGAAACTTAAATGATGGTTATAAAAGTGGAAAATATATTATTTTATAAGTTTGAAATGGTTTAAATGAAAATTTAATGGTTTATGAAATAATGTTAAATATTGGAAATGTAATTAACAATATTTTGAAATGCTATTATTTCCAACGTAAATGATTTTACAGCGCTTTGTAAGTGTTGTGGTTGATACAAATGAACTACGTATAAATTATAACTAAGTGGTATTTGTTGAGTCACAAGTTTTATGAAGGTTTTGATTTCTGACAAATAACTAAAGGCGATCGACAAAACAAGGTCATTATGGCTATAAAGAGCTACATATGGTACTCTAGATTGTAGATTGATTATTTGATATTATATTAGTGATAAACTTGTTAAAATCTATCCTCAAATAATCATGCATTTTCAAGAAAATTAATATATATACGATTAGAATGTAGTTGCACATTCAGTGTGCAACTTTACAGGGACCGGTCGACCGGTCACAATATAGGCGGTCGACCGTTCCTGCATAATTTGCACATTGAACGTGCACACATGCACATAACGTATATATATTTAAATTCCTATCTACTGGTCACTTTTTAACCTGTCGACCGTTTTTAAACAGAAAGCAATTTTTCCAAAAGACACTTCTCTTCTCCAAAGGTTGCATCTCTTACCTTTCACCAAAGATCATATCTCTTAATGGCAACTGCTCACAAAGAGTTACAATCATTCTTATCTATATAAACTCATCTAATTCGTTGATTAACACAACATGATTTTATATGCTTTTTAATCTAATCTCTGATCTTACTTTCTACATACTCCTGCATTCTAAAAGCTCTCGATTATTTATTGAATCATTGAAACTATTTCATATCTTTTGATTCAATAAGTAATATACTTTCCTTAATCTTTTCAAAACATCATTCGCATACTTTGAGGATAAGATTATAGGAAGGGTGTACTACTAGTGACAAATCCGTGTTTTCAAGAACACAAGTTGTCAACAACAATTGTATTTGTTCTTGTGTTGAAGTCCTCTGTGTTGTAAGAGGCAAGTGTTGAAGTCCTCAGTGTATTAGAGGCGTGAAATCCCGTTCGGTTGTTCGGGTGTTGTAAACCTGTTCCTCCGGGTGAAGCGAGGTAGTTAATAGTGAAAATCCAGATAGAAGTCTGGGACTGGACGTAGGACGGTGCTCCGAACCAGTATAAAAATCTCTGGTGTGATTTTTCTATTTTTTATTTACTATGCTATTATCATCTATTTCCGCATTTATATTGTAGTCCATATTACACGATCCGTGTGTACTATATTAGCACATATAATTGTATACACACCGCACTTTCATTTGGTATCAGAGCACGGTCATCATATAACCGTAACACAGTTATTTGATATATTATAGTAATATGGCAAATAACATAAGTACTAGCACTCAAAACACTACTTACACGGAGGGTCAATCGACACAAAGACCTCCATTTTTCAATGGTCTTAACTATAGTTATTGGGCAACACGTATGTCATTCTTTATGCAATCAAATAGCTATGATGCTTGGAATGCCACTCAAAGAGAAATAGTGAATCCAACAACTGATTATTCAGAATGGACTGCAGCTGAGAAAACGGCAGCAGCCGTAAATGCAAGAGCAATAAATATGTTGTTCTGTGCATTAGACCAAAATGGATATAACCGTGTTAGTATCTGCACTACTGCATATCAAATTTGGCAAACACTAAAAATCACTCATGAAGGTACTAACAAGGTTAAACAAGCCAAAATAGCCATGCTGAAAAGTCAATTTCAGAATTTCAAAATGAAACCAAATGAGACAATAAATGACATGTATTCACGGTTTCAAACTATTCACCATGCACTTATTGGCTTAGGACAAAAGTATTCTGATTTCGATATTGTTTCAACAGTCCTACATTCTCTGACTAGTGAATGGGAAGGAAAAGTATTAGCAATTGAAGAAGCTAATGACCTTTCCGTCATGAAGCCAGATGAATTGATAGGAAATTTAATGTCCTATGAAGCAAATTTGCAGGCTAGAAAGGAACAGAAAGAAGAAAAGAAAAATGTAGCATTTCATGTTGAGAAAGATGAAAATGAATCAGATTCTGAAGACGAAGATTTGGCATTCATTGCGAAAGGATTTAAAAAATTCCTAAAATATCGAAAAGCCAGTCGTTACAATAAAAGGAAACCTGGATCAAACAAACCATCTTCATCTGCTATAGAATGTTTCAACTGTCACAAAAAGGGACACATGCAGAAAGATTGTCCAGAACAAAAGAAGAAGTCAAAAAATGACAAATTCAAATATAAGAAGGACAAATCTAAGAAACGAGCTTTCTCAGTAACATGGGATGATTCAGAGTCATCTTCATCAGAAAGTGAAAGTGATTCAGAGAATGAACAAGCTAATGTTTGTTTTATGGCAACAGAAGATGAGGTACAAATTCCTACATTTGATGAATTACTTGATATTAATGCTGAATTAATAGTCAAATATAAAGACATAAAACGTCAATTAAAAGTAGTCAAAGCAGATTTAAGTAGAGCAGAGTTTGAACGAGATATGTTAAAAGATGAGAAGAAAATATTAGAAGAGGAACTTGAAAATATTCAAGAATCATCATCTAATGTTGACTCTCAAATATCTCTTTTGAGTCAAGAAATAGAAGCTCAAAAAGAGAAAAATAATGCTCTCACTACTGAAAATCATGAGCTTAAAGCAAAAGTCAAAATTCTAGACCTAGAAAAAGCTAGCTTACAAACAAAGTTTGATGACATTACTCAAAATGTTTCTAACTTTAACAAAGGCCGAGAAAATTTGACAAAAATAATTGAAAGTTCACAATCTATTTCAGACAAACAAGGATTGGGATATAACAAACAAGAAACCAAGAAACATCTTGGAAATAAACGGAAGAAGAAAGTACAAAAAACTGAAGCTAAGAAAAATCTTAGTTTATTATATTCCAAACCAAAACCAGTTGTGAAATTTCAAAAGAAAAATGTCAAGACTATCAAAATATGGGTTCCTAAAATAAATAACAATTTGATTAGGAACAAATACATTCAGCAATTCATGAATACTGTGCATTTTAATAAAAATTATATATATAAAGGGGATACCAGACCCATATGGGTTTGGACTCCTAAGACCTAACTCTTAGGACCCTATAAAAAGTGGGTACCATGGACTTAATTCTATTTTTTGCAGGTCCCACTTAAGAAAAGAGGAAAGTGGATATTGGACAGTGGTTGCTCAAAGCACATGACAGGAGACAAGAGTCTATTAACAAATATTACATATTTAGATGGTGGCTCCGTCACTTTTGGAGACAATTCAAAAGGCTATATCATCGGCAAAGGCGATGTGAGCAATTGTGGTACATCTAACTTACCTCTTATTACTAATGTCATGCTAGTTAGAAATTTAAAACACAATTTGCTTAGTATTAGTCAGTTATGTGACAAGGAATTTATAATTTCATTTTCAAATAATAAGTGTAGTATTTTAGATAAAGACCATAATTTGGTTTTCGAAGGTTATAGAGACAGAAATATATATATTCTGAATATGAATATTAATCATAATTCAGATATGTGTCTTGTGGCTAATGACAATGATCCATGGCTATGGCACAAACGCTTCTGTCATATAAACTTCAGAACTATTGACAAGCTAGCCAAAAACAATCTAGTTAGAGGACTACCCAAAATGAGTTTTAAAGTTAACAACATTTGTGATGCATGTCAATTAGGAAAATTGACCAAATCATCTTTTAAATCCAAGAAAGTCATATCAACATTACAACCACTTGAGTTACTACACATGGATTTATTTGGACCTACTAGGGTTCAATCAATAAATCACAGTCAATATGTGCTTGTAATTGTTGATGATTTCTCTCGTTATACATGGACAATTTTCTTAAAAAATAAAAGTGACACTTTCGATCATTTCAAATCTTTCGTCAAAAGAATTCAAAAATCAAAAGGGATTAAAGTTAAAAATATAAGAAGTGATCATGGCGGAGAGTTTGAAAATAATGAATTTGAACATTTTTGTACAAAGAAAGGTATATATCATAATTTTTCATTTCCCAGAACTCCACAACAGAACGGAGTTGTAGAACGGAAGAACCGAACTTTACAAGAATGTGCAAGAACATTATTGAATGGAACCACCTTACCAAAACATTTTTGGGCGGAAGCTGTGGCAACTGCCTGTTATGTTTTAAATCGTGTATCCATAAGACCTCTTACCAAGAATACTCCTTATGAATTATTTAACAAAAGGAAGCCTAAAATCTCATACTTCAAAGTTTTTGGTTCCAAGTGCTTTATTTTAAATACGAAAGACCAGCTTGGCAAATTCGATCCAAAAGCCGATGAAGGAATATTTGTCGGTTATTCGGAACGAAGTAAGGCCTATCGGATATTTAATAAACGAACCAAAACTATTGAAGAATCACTTCATGTCTCTTTTGATGAAATCTATCAGCACCCTCAGACTATATCCGATGATGACGAATCAATAGTCACTGACAATCAAATCATCACAAATATTGATTCTGACTCGGAAATAATTATTGAGAATATTCCTCAAACATGTGAGTTACAATCACCACCAAGAATATTAAGAGACCATCCGGCTCAAAATATAATCGGTGAAATAACATCACATGTCAGAACAAGAAGTCAACTCAATCAAATGGGTCATGTCGCTTTTCTCTCAAATATCGAACCTAAGAATCCAAAAGAAGCTGCTACGGATGATTACTGGATCATTGCCATGCAGGAAGAACTAAATCAGTTTGAGCACAATGACGTCTGGGAACTTGTTCCACGACCAACTGATCAGTCAGTAATTGGTACTAAATGGGTCTATAAAAATAAGGCCGACGAACAAGGAAATATCACCAAAAATAAAGCAAGATTAGTAGCACAAGGATATAATCAGGAAGAAGGTATCGATTATGAAGAAACTTTTGCACCAGTTGCTCGACTAGAAGCTATTAGAATCCTATTATCTTTTGCTTGTCACCATAATTTCAAACTTTATCAGATGGATGTCAAAAGTGCTTTTCTCAATGGATTTATCAAAGAGAATGTCTATGTCGAACAACCTCCTTTGTTCGTACATGAAAAATATCATGACCATGTGTTCAAACTTAAGAAAGCTTTGTATGGTTTAAAACAAGCACCTCGTGCTTGGTATGAACGACTACGTAGCTATCTTATTAACTCAGGATTTCAAATAGGCAAAGTCGATCAAACTTTGTTTATTAAACATTCTCGAAAAGATATTCTAGTTATCCAGGTATATGTAGACGATATCATCTTCGGTTCAACAAACGATAAACTCTGCAAAGAATTTGCAAGTATTATGACCAAAGAATTCGAAATGTCTCATATGGGAGAACTATCTTATTTTCTTGGACTTCAAATAAAGCAACTTTCAAACGGTATTTTTATCAATCAAGAAAAATACTGTGAAAACCTTATCAAACGCTTCGGATTAGAAAATACATCTGGTAAACCAACTCCTATGAGTACAACTACACATCTTGAAAAAGATGAAAGTGGTAAGAATGTTGACCAGAAATTATATCGAAGCATGATTGGTTCTCTTCTTTATCTTACAGCTAGTTGTCCGGATATAATAATGAGTGTTTGTTTATGTGCTCGTTTTCAAGCCGATCCAAAGGAATCACATCTACGAGCAGTGAAACGTATAATTCGTTATCTTAATAATACCAAAGATTTCGGTCTTTTTTATCCAAAAGAATGTCCATTTGAATTAGTATCATATAGTGATGCTGATTTCGGTGGCTCACGAACGGATAGAAAAAGTACAAGTGGTACGTGCCATTTTATTGGAAAATCACTTGTCTCCTGGTTCAGTAAGAAACAGAATTGTGTTTCACTATCAACATGTGAAGCTGAATATATATCAGCTGCTCTCGCTTGTACTCAAGTACTATATATGCAACAAACACTTCAAGATTTTGATATTCATTTATCAAATTCTATTATATACTGTGATAACACCAGTGCTATAAATCTCTCTAAAAATCCAGTAAATCACTCTAGAACCAAACACATTGATATCCGTCATCATTTCCTTCGAGATAATATTGACAAAGGAAATATATGTCTTGAATATGTCCATACTGATAATCAATTAGCGGACATTTTTACTAAGCCTCTGCTCGAATCTAATTTTATTAGATTACGAAGAGAGCTTGGTTTAATTTCAAGGAAAAATCTTGACTGAGTAATTTCTAAAGAACGTCTTCTTTTTAGTTATTCTTTAACCATAACTTTTGCATAAACTTTTTTTTATTACATTAAATATAAGCCACTGCTTGATTTAATGGTTAATTCTCTTTACTCATTTTTTCATTCTTTTCTTTTAGTGATCGTCCTTTCCTTTCTTAATTTATAATTTCAGTTTTAAAAGGAAAGCTATTTTTAGAGTTAAAATAAAAATTTCTGCTTATGTTTTCTTGGTTAAAATTTTCCATTAACTTACATCCATAGGTTTATACATAAGAAACTTGTATATAAGCTTGCAAAAAATTTCATATTTTGTTCATTTTTTTTATCTAACCATAATATTCTATACAACATTCCCTATGGCTCACATTTATGATAAATGTGCTCAAGAATCATACATTTCTATTACGAGTTCTGAGTCGGAGGAATATTATTCTCCTACTACACCAAAACAAAAACCAAGTTGTCATCATCAATGCTCTTGTATGTCTGATAAAACTCCAAATTCAAAACGAGTGAAGAGGACACTGTTCTATTCTTCTCGTACCAAAGCACAAATCGATGAAATACACCACTACCAGAAACATAAGATAGACCTTCAGAGACAACTCCATTATGGGCAAAGTCAACTTTATCACGAGCAACAACGGACATCGGCACGATTATCCGTTTTAGAAAAGTTGGCAACATTTTTCTGCGGTTCCAACAAGCATGACGTGCATGAACCAATGCCGTCTAGGCCATCAACATCTAAAAGTCCTAACTCATGGGATCATAACTATGAGAAGAATGAAGGAGCTCAGAAACAATGGAGTCCATGGTCAAAACGTATTGAAGGAAACAACGATAATTCTAATGACGAATCTTCTCATTAGATTTATATATAGTTATTATATCTTTATCTATCACTTGTGTAATAACGGTTATATTTTGTATTAAGAGTGAAATATAATATATATAGGTTGATATATGATAAAAACTTGCAAAATAACATATTATTCTCAGCAGACCAGAACCGGTCGACCGCCGCATATATAGCCGGTCGACCGGCCATATTTCATAGTTCGACCGGTTGACGTATTTTCAGTTTTTATATATACCTATGCGTCATTTTTCCTTCTACCCTCTTTCTCTTTTGACTCAAGCTGTTCTTTTTCCCAAAATCACAAACCCTAGTTTCCTATTTTCAATTCCCAAATCTCAAATCTTCCAACAATGGCTCCTCCTCAAAAGAAATCTAAGAAAGGAACAACCTCTGAAACTTCATCTCTAAGCATCTCCGCCAAAAAGTGGCTTCAAAGTCCAATTGCTGTAACAAGATGGAATCAGATGACAAATTACAAGTTTCATCCAGGCTCTTTTATCAAATTTGATGATTTCACGGCTTATGGCGTTCGGAGGTTAGCCAATAATGCCAACATTACTCCATTGATAGATTTTTCAGAAAATAATGTGGAGATAAATCATTTGATGATTAAATTGTTTTACGCCAACATGAATCTCGATGAATATCAACCTGATAATCCAAACGGAGTAATCTGGTCTGTGGTCTGTGGTAAGCAAATTTTTCTTACTCATGCTAGAATTGCCTCTATACTTGGTATACCAAATCGAGGCGATGAGTTTTCATCTACCTTCTGCGAAGTCTTCACTCGAAATAGTACTAGTCATCAGTTCATAGAAGACAATAGTGATGGCACAAAGTCTATTGGACTTCGACCGACAGCTAGACTACTTCATCGTGTTTTGATGCATTCTCTTTTTCCTAGACTTGGAAATTATGATGCAGTATATAAAGAAAACTTCAAAGCACTCTATGCTATTTATGGTGAAATCCAAATCAATTGGGTACACATGTTTTTGATGAAATTCTCAAGGTAAATAACTCTACACGGCCTCATTTCTTCTATAATGAATATATCATGCGACTTTTGTTAGCTTGCGGAGTAAATCCTCCTGATTCTGCAACCTCAAAACCAAAATGCATTGATTCAATAACCATCAAACGAATGAAGCTTCCTCCACCTTATCTTGAGTTTATGTCTTTTGAAGAATGGCAACAAAGAGGACCAAGAAAACAAAGAGCAACTTCCTCTCGTCCTCGTTCTGATGAAGTGAAACTATTAAAATCAAAATCATCAACAAAAGAATCACTTGAAACAATTGCGCGTAACCAATTTTTGCTTGAATCACGTCTCAAGCGAATGGACTCTAAAATTGATAAGCGCTTCAATAAGGTCAAGTCATTCTTTGGTATGCTATGGGATGCTATATCATGTTCCACATCCACCTCTGTTCAAGCACAAGACCCAGGAAAACGTCCTGCTGCTCCTGTTTTCACCTGGACATCATCTGACGAGTCTACTGGTATGATGGTCATGGACATGGAGAATCATCTAGAGGGAACAATGATGAGGAAGAAGAATAAGATGATGATGATGACGACGACGACGATGATGATGAAGAGGAGATACGATCTGCTTCATCTTAGATTCTATTATGGTTTAGCACTTTAAAAACATTCATCGACACTTGTACTAAATAGTGTCGTTATTCTTATTTTTCGTTTGACATTATGATCTGTAGAATACTCTGTTATGTTTTGGCTGTTTTAATGATTTATTTTGCTATGCATATCATATTCCTTCTACTATTCTAGTTTCCGTTACTCCTTTTTGTCGATGACAAAGGGGGAGAAAGGGCTAACAATTGTTTGCAGGAATGTACATATATAAGAATTCAAAGAGACAGATCATATATTCAGGGGGAGATTCAGATTTGCAGATATATATTGTCATCAATCAAAAAGGGGGAGAATGTTGAGTCACAAGTTTTATGAAGGTTTTGATTTCTGACAAATAACTAAAGGCGATCGACAAAACAAGGTCATTATGGCTATAAAGAGCTACATATGGTACTCTAGATTGTAGATTGATTATTTGATATTATATTAGTGATAAACTTGTTAAAATCTATCCTCAAATAATCATGCATTTTCAAGAAAATTAATATATATACGATTAGAATGTAGTTGCACATTCAGTGTGCAACTTTACAGGGACCGGTCGACCGGTCACAATATAGGCGATCGACCGTTCCTTCATAATTTGCACACTGAACGTGCACACATGCACATAACGTATATATATTTAAATTTCTGTCTACTGGTACTTTTTAACCTGTTGACCGTTTTTAAACAGAAAGCAATTTTTCCAAAAGACACTTCTCTTCTCCAAAGGTTGCATCTCTTACCTTTCACCAAAGATCATATCTCTTAATGGCAACTGCTCACAAAGAGTTACAATCATTCTTATCTATATAAACTCATCTAATTCGTTGATTAACACAACATGATTTTATATGCTTTTTAATCTAATCTCTGATCTTACTTTCTACATACTCCTGCATTCTAAAAGCTCTCGATTATTTATTGAATCATCGAAACTATTTCATATCTTTTGATTCAATAAGTAATATACTTTCCTTAATCTTTTCAAAACATCATTCGCATACTTTGAGGATAAGATTATAGGAAGGGTGTACTACTAGTGACAAATCCGTGTTTTCAAGAACACAAGTTGTCAACAACAATTGTATTTGTTCTTGTATTGAAGTCCTCTGTGTTGTAAGAGGCAAGTGTTGAAGTCCTCAGTGTATTAGAGGTGTGAAATCCCGTTCGGTTGTTCGGGTGTTGTAAACCTGTTCCTCCGGGTGAAGCGAGGTAGTTAATAGTGAAAATCCAGATAGAAGTCTAGGACTGGACGTAGGACGGTGCTCCGAACCAGTATAAAAATCTCTGGTGTGATTTTTCTATTTTTTATTTACTATGCTATTATCATCTATTTCCGCATTTATATTGTAGTCCATATTACACGATCCGTGTGTACTATATTAGCACATATAATTGTATATACACCGCACTTTCAGTATTACAACACTTGGTAAGTGTTGTGATAGCAGGAGGATAATTAAAATCTGAAACTAAATAAAGGGCTACAGTGACACTTGGTAAGTGTTGCGGTAGGCTGAAATGAATGTTTGAGGTTTTGATTTAAATAAATGAGCTCAGAATTTGTCTAAAACTTCGTGAACTGAATATTTGATTTTAAATATAATGACTTCACTTTTAAATGGTTTAAACGAATTGTTTTGATTTAAATATCTACTATTTAAAAGGTGGTTTGAAATGATAGTAAATGAATGATATCTTTGAATTAAAAAGTATAATAAATGAATGATATCTTTGAATTAAAAAGGAAAATTAAATGTAGATATTTGGATTTGAATTCAAATAATGATTTGAAATGAATTTTGAAAGATATGATATTTTGATATATTGAAATGGTTTGGAAATGATTAGATCTTTATTTTGATTAATATTTGAATTTGAAATGATACTTTATTTTTGAAGTATAAACTATGATTTTTAAATTATAACTACGGGTTATAATAATGATTCGTTGTTAAAGAGACCAGGATCGGATATGGACATACTCTTTGTCGATACCGAAAACCAATTTAACAGCCGTGTACGCGGTGGAGATTCCAAAATGAAGTAGGATGGTGGCGACGTTCTTGAGGTATATTACGTGGACCCGACTCCCGTGAGTTGGCTTAAGGTGGCTAAAACAGGAGAGATCTCGGGCCAAAAAGGGTAGCTCCTCTAGTCGGACCCATTCCTTCGATACTATACTCTTACTTCGGATTGATTAAATGGCCATCCTTCGATTTTGATATGGGAGTGTGTTCCGTGGTGGGCGTATGTGGCTGCTGCCTTACCACCAGCCGTGTGCGTAATTGGTATATATACCCTGGCATTGCCTTGTGTGCCGTGTCACCTACCATACCGAGCCTTTACTACGAGTTTGTTTTTCTCCCGTAGCCCATGGAGTATTTAGGGTAGTCTCCCGATCTGGAGATATGCTGATACTGGATGGACTACTGGGACTATTATGTGTGAAGGGTGATATGGGTAGCCCGGAACGCTATTTAAAAGTAAGTTTATTTTACCGTAGACATTATTATAATATCGCAATATTACTATATAGTAAATAGTTTAACGGATCCTTAGAGGATGGGCAATCGCAGGCATACTTTAAGTTACTTGTACCTTATTACAGTTCACTTGAGTTGGTTTACATTATATAAGTATATATTGTCCTGGCTCGAGTGTTTTGTGTTCTGCTTTACGCTCGGGCCAGCCTAAGTATTCACAGCTTTGGATTCTCTTTCTGGAGCTGGTCTTTGCTGGAGTTTCTACCTGTCTACATTTATATCTATTTCTGTTGCAACTGTTCTAGTTTATCTCATGTATTAGAGAACTTCTATGTATTTGGGATTTCAATTATGTTGTTTCAGACTATTATTATGTATTCAGGTTGAGACTCTGTTATAGTAGCTTCATGAACTACTATGTTATTTTCATATTCCGCTGCGAGTTATTCTGATTGTTATGTTTCTGTGATTCTGTATATTTGATTTCATTTGCTCCAAAATTATTTACAATCTATTATTTTGCATCATTCAAGTCTGACATGTGTGGATTATTGTCGATTTGAATGGTATGAAATGGCGGGCCGTTACAAACCTTCAACTTAAAATTTCACCCTAACATTTTACTTTTTGAATATTTTAGGTAAGTTATATATATATATGTATGTATGTATGTATGTGTGTGTATATATATATATATATTAGAATGCAATTGATTATTATACAAATAAATTTTATCCTAGTCCAACCGTTTTAAGTTGTTTCAAATTCTAGTTTAAATTTCAAACACTTCGAATATTTCAAAATTTTGGTTTATTTCAACAATTGAAAACCCTAACTTAACACAGAATTTAGGAATTATATTTCCAATTTCACTTCCCACCATTTTGAAATAAATATATAGATATATATTTTTTATATATCAGATCATACTCAAGAAATTTCAAATCGAATTCTTTTTCCAAAACAAAAGTGTAGCAAAGCTACTAAGTGGCCTTTCCATTTTGAGACTCGAAAATTAATGTCTATGATGCTGCGGTCATTGTTGAAATAATTTTCCAACGACAAAAGAGGAGAGTACTGATTTAATTCTTTTAAAATTCTTTGGAAACGATCTCTATTAGAAATACTTTCAAATAAATAATATATTTTATTTTATAAAACTTTGAAACCTAAATTTGAAAAGCAGCTGAAACTAAATTTTCAAATCCCTAATTTAAATTCATTTCATTTCAAATCAAATTTATAACATGTTTTTTATAATTTCATTTATTTATATCATGTTGCAATATTAAATGGTTTACAAACAATAAATGATAATCAATATTATCATTTCTAACAACCAATTATTTAATTATCCAATTTCAGAAAATTATACTTATATATATATAATATATAGTCATACACAAAATTATTTCATTTATAAATTTTGAAAACAATATTGTGTTAGTTTTCTCTGTTCGTGTGTTTTTGGAATTCCTATCGATGGCGTTGAACAAACTAATTGATCGAAACCCAAAAATTCAAACTTAACAACTCATACAACATAACATAATTTTTTTATATTAATTACCAATACACTCCCTCACAGGATAATTCAAAAATAGATTTTAAAACAAGGATATCGATTCAAATTTAGAGAGTCCTTAATCAAAGAGAATTCTAACTAACGAGATAGACTCGAAAGGGAGATAAGATAACTAAATTATAGAAGAGGAAGATGGATAGACTTATATTGATCGCAGGTGGCCTTAACCGGGTCAACCGAGATTCCAGAAATAAGATCGATGTGGAAATTCAATTGCTCGCTTGAAGGGAAGAGAAGTGGCTTCACCCAATATCAGGATATCTCTGATTATTGGAGTGGATTAAAGATTACAAGGGAATTACTATGATCGTCTACTAGAGACGATTCGGGCTTTGTAAGAAATAGTAGCATCTACATTGAGGACATAAAAATCTTCGGTGGATCGACGATGTTGTAAGGAGCACCACTCTTTTCAAATCAGAATGGAATTGGAAGGACCTCCAATGCAATTTGACATATACGAGGACACAGTTGCCAATTAAGGTGGCGAGATGTTCTCAAATACATTATAGAGATCAACCGAAGTGGAGCTACGGGGTGCTCCACAGTCAAGAAAAACATGAACAGGAAAGGAGAAGAATGGATTTCAAAACAAGGTAGGGTTCCAAAGTTTGAAAAAAAATCTGAATCAAAGAGGAAGAAATTCAAGCACGAGCGAAGGTTATTCTGTAATTAAATTTACTCTATATGCTAAGTTTTGCCTAAACTAGAGCTCTGATACCAACTGTAATGGGATGGTATTTCGAACCATTCACATCCTCACATGTCAGACTTGAATTGTCAAAACAACAGATTGTAGATTTTATATTTGGCAAAACTCAACACATATAGTAAATAAATCAATCACAGAATCATAGACATGGAGTAATATAACAATAAGCATCGAAAAAGACAAATAGTAGTTCATGAAGCTACTATGTAAACAATAGAGTGTGAAATAAAATACAATAGAATATCTCAAATACAATGTAGTTTCGAATACAAACAGATGACAAGTCAGAACAAAACAACTGGATAGCTGAAAGCTGAATAGATATAGATCTTCAAACAAAGCTCCAATCTCCAAAGGTGAGTCTCAAATGCTGTGATACTCAGTCTGACCCGAGCGTAAAGCAAAACAAAAAACACTTGAGTCAGGATTAACATTCTTATATTAATAAATTCAACTCAAGTGAAATGTCAACTGAAATACAAGTAACTTAAAGGATGT
This sequence comes from Allium cepa, assembly GCA_030765085.1. Lineage (NCBI taxonomy): Eukaryota > Viridiplantae > Streptophyta > Magnoliopsida > Asparagales > Amaryllidaceae > Allium > Allium cepa. The sequence continues at coordinate 322,901,613 of CM060940.1, read as the reverse complement.
TTGGGATTTCCATCGTCTAAGGATCCGTGGAACCATCTACTATGTAGTAATACACGCTATTATAATATGTCTTTAGTAAAGTAAACTATTATAATAGCGTTAAGGCATTACCCATATCCCTTTTAACACATTTTTATATATTCCCATAGTCTATACAGTACCGTAATTCCTCCATAAAATGTAGGGCTATCAGAGGGCACTCTATAGGTATTGTACAAACCAAACTCGTAGAAGGCGCGATAGGGCATGTGACAAGGCACTCAAGGCAACGCTAGAGTAGATATACCATTTGCATATCCGAACTAGTGGTAACGCATAGCAGCTACTACCGCCCACCTTGTGACACACTCCCAAATCAAAGGTGCATCCAATCAAATTACAAAAGCATTAGAATGGTATCGAAGAAATGTGTCTGATTGGAGGAATGACCTCACTTGTCCCGATGTGCCACCTGTTTTAGCCGCATCAAGCTGACTCACGGGAGTCAGGGCTACGTAAATACCATATGGAGTCATCACAAAACCATCCTACTTCATTCTGGAATCTCCACCACATATACAATTATTAAAGTGGTTTTCGGTATTGACAGAGAGTATGACAATATCCGATCCTTGTCTCTCTAACAACCAAACGCTTGTTTCACACCGTGGTCATTTCATTTCAAATAGTTCATACTTCAGACCAAAATATCATATTCGTTTCAAAACCATATCAATTCGAAATCATTATCACTTTAAAAATATTCATTTCCAAAATCGTAACACTTTCCAATTTAGAACACTTTCGAAATCATAGCACTTTTGAAATCATAGAACTTTTGAAATCATCACACTTTTGAAACCATAACACTTTTGAAACCATAACGCTTTAAAAATCATAACAGTTTCCACCTAAAAGGTTAGATATTGACAAAAGTATATATATTAAAATAGTTAAAAACTAAAATACTCTATTTTTCCTCTAAATTCACAAATCGATTCAATTCAACTTGAATTATTTCAATTTAAATCAATTCTAGTTTAACCATTTCAAATTTTAAAGTTCAAAGATTCAAGTTTATATATTCACACATTTACAATATAAATTTCATTTATATTTCAACATTTAACTTTAATTCACTTCAATTTGGAAAAATATTCACTTAATCATTTTAATAACAATTTATTTAAATTCCAATTTAAATCAATTTTAGATATTCAATCTCCATTTTTACTTAAAATTGAGAATATTCATTTAATCACATTTTATCAAATCAAGTTATAAATCAATTTATAATCATATCTTTCCAAAATCTCAAAACTAATAAGTTTAAGTCAATTCTTTCTTAAATTCAATTATTAACTAATTTAAATTCCAAATCAACATTAATTTATCTTCCCAACCTTTACTATTAAAGTTATAAATTTATTTCAAAATATTAATATAAATTTTTAAACAAATATTTTAAAACATACTACATACTAATTAAATTAAAATTTATTAAAATAATCTTATTATTAATTGTATTTTGTAATAAATCTTATTTTATATATTCTAAAAAAAATAAAAATATAGGAAAATATTAAAATTTATATTTTTCAAAACTAACTTATAAATTAACATTTCCAAAACATATTATTTTAAAAATCTAGATTTTACACATATATAAAAATAACATATATATATATATGTATATATATATTATTTTAAAATCTATATTTATTAAAACCATATATTCCCTTTCAAACCTTAGAAAATCATTTTTCAAAATATAGAACAATGGTGTCCGTATATATTTTTATATCATATGGTCAAGAGATACGGATATTTACCACTTCAATCTGCAATTTAAATATCTACGGGTATATATTATTTTAACCCGCAATCCCAAAAATTTAAATCAATGAAAAATCACTTGGTTTTATCACTTCAACCCATAAAGATTTTCCCCTATTCCAGAAGATCGTTCAGGTATGTATCATTTCAACCCATAAGCAATTCTAAATTAACAAGGAACTTGGAGAGTGAGAATAGTTATGATAATAATATAACATATCAACAAGTATATATCATCAGTGATAAATTAAATAAAATATAAACAACAAGATATGGTGTCATATCTCAAAGGTAAACAATTACGGATAAAAGCATATCATATATAGCAATTATAAAATTAATAGTTAAATCTAGCGGCATACTTCAACCATCGTTTCAAGTGAAATCAAATTTAATGAACATAAGAATGTTAATCGTAAGTGATTGCTCGCCTTTCGAGGCTAGAGAAATAAGAAGATGACACGGATACACACAGATACGATAAGCGAAACAGCGACAAGCTAGGAATTGCCGCGACAATTCGATATTGAAAGGTAAGTCGAGATGGGCTAGGGATCAATGGAATAAATATATGTTATATATATATATATATATAATTTCTAAAATCAATTTAAAACATACATTAAAAATAAAAATATATATATTATTTTTGAAAAACCAAACTCATGCAAATTTATATATATATGCTAATATGAACTTATACAAATTTATATTCTTCCATATATATTACTACTATATATATTTAAACTGATGTATATAAACTAACATATATGTAAACAAGCAAATAGAAATCAAAAGCTTTATATATCATATTTAAATCAATATATATATATATATACACTACATGTAATGTATGCTAAATGTGCAGTACAGGAAATCAGTTCTTAAACCAAGCTGTATAATATACAATTACTTCTTTGTATAAACCTAAACATATATAGTACTGTCATTAAAATATATAATATGTGCTTATATAGCACATATTATACATAACTTACAAACACAATAGTATCATATACAGTTAATAGAACTTATTTTGTTATAAATCATATAGCATACAACATATTAGATATAAGTTTATATAATAACATATATATAACACTATTATAACTTATATATGATAACAACTATATATACAAACCTTTTATAAACATATTATATATATATAACTAACACAGATATATAAATCTCTGAATTGTATACTTTATATAATATATAATACTAACATGAACATATAAATAATTCAACAGATCAAAATGCCCAACACTATATTATAGTATATATAAACAAAAATGAAAGCGGGTATAATATGCAACCTTATTACACAGAACAAAAGATAGGGAAGCCAAGCGTTAGGGAACTGAGCTGCGGCTAGAGGTGTTGCAAGCGTGGAAAGATGGTTGGCGAGGTGAATGATTGGCACTGAGCTCAGCATGAGGTCAAGCAAGGCAGAGGCTATATTGGTGGGTGATGGAGGCTCGGCCAGCCTATGTGAGCGGGATTTGTTCGGCGAGGCTGCTGCAGAGATGGTGGAGAAGCATAGCTAGGGAATAAGGCGGAGATGGCCTAAGTGATAGGGGAGGCTTGGTACAGGCTGAAGGGTTTGTAGAGGCTGTTCTGGAAGGGGGGATCGACAATGAAAGGCTAACGGTGGTCAAGGCGGCGGCCTACATGGTGAAAGAGGAGTGGAAGAAGGAAAGGTTTTGGCTGTCGGGGGTTTGCGTTCGATGAGGAAGGAGGGAGAAAGGTGGAGGTCGAGTGGTTTGGGAAGTGGTGTGGGGTGTTGCTGCGGCCAAGGGATGGGCGAACTGTGGAGGAGCGAGGAAGAGAAAAGGTGGATGGTCGGAGAAGAAAGAAGGCGAGCAGTGCATTCCATATATATATATATATATATCTTTATTTATATAACTTATTTTTGTACGAAGAAGAATAGAGCAAGGATACGAAGAGCCCCCAAAATATGAACGAACCAATATATAAATTGAAATGGATGGGATAGCAAAAGCTAGAGAAATGACAAAAGTCAGCGATTGGGTTGCAAATGGCTATTTGATTTTGACAGGTAGGTAGATGAAAGGACGGATGGAAACCAAAAGGTTTTAAAATGGGTATCGATAAGGTTAACAGTTACGTAGATTTCGCTGCGTACCGAACTTTGAAATGCATAAATGAATACACTACAGAGATCAGCACGACGAGATGAACAGAACGGTACACCGATATCAGTGATACGATCATCCTATCAAAAGTCGATATTCGCTGCAAAATGCTGCTAAAACATCGAAAAGAAGATAAACTAAGCTAGAGCAGTCCAAATTTGATGAAACAAAATATGACGTCCCACTAAGAAAATAGTTTACAATTTTATTATATAAAATATTCAAATTTCGAAAACATTTTATTTACATCAGTTTAACTAATTTAAATTGAAACTGAAAATTACAACAGAACAAACTTTTATATTTTCAAATAAAAATTTACCATTTGCTATGTTTAAATAGACGCATACCAAGTATCAAATTTTTATTTCCAAATTCAATTATTTAATTTCGAGCAAAATTTCAGTTAATTACGTTATTAAAACCATTAAAAATTTATGGGTCGTTACATTATAAATAAAGGAATTCGATATCAAACGATAGATTGGAAATATAAATTTATAGAAGAATTTATATTAGAATATGGGAATAGAGTGAGAAAACAGTGGAACTATTTTTGAAAGTGAAATGGTTGAGGAGATCTGAATGGAAGTGATATATTGTGATTTGAGAGGGATTTACAAAATGAATTGGTTAGTGAGGTTTTAAAAATATATTTTCAATTCTAAGAAGTTAATTTTTCTTTTAAAGGAAACTTTATTTTATTTTTAAAAAAATTATGGAATTTTGAACTAGCTAGGATTGAAATACTTTGGTAAATAGATTTTTAAATATTAAGTAATTCAATTTTAAAAAAAATTAGCTTTAAAAATTTATTTGTTTAACTAAAAATGAGTTACTAATGCTACAAAGGTTTTCGATATTTTAAATAATTATTTGAACAAGTTTTGAAAATAAATTATTATCCTTTAAAATGCTTATTTTATATAAATAAAGTTTTGAAGTGATTGTAATTTTTTATTTATAAATTCTCTCGAGATGCGTAAATGGGGATTTTAAATGGTTATGTTTTTTTTGGGAAGGGATAAAGGATTTGGGGGAAATGAAAATTTCAAAATGTATGAGTATAGGAATTTTGAATGAGATCTAAATTTATAAAAGAAGTTATAAATTGTTGAATGGGGTTATAAATAAGTATACTGGGTTTGGAAATCAAAAAAGGAACTTTATTAGTGATTTCGGAGACTTATGGAATAAGTTACGAAAGTGTTGAGATGGTTTGAAAATATCATGTTATGGATTTAAGTATTTGAAATTGTTATCAAAAATTGGAATATGGAAAGAGATTTGAATATATATCTTAGTAAAGATATTTTGGAATAAATGCTCGAAAAAAGGTTATAATAAAGCCTAGTGACTGTTTATGGATGTTTTATTGATAGTTAAATAACCGACTATCACTAATTGGCCAATTTCGTTAATTGTTTCTAAGAGATCGGGATTAGATTTAATTATCCGAAACCCACTTCGATCTAGTTTGAACATTATGAATGAATACCGTGAAGATGATGAAGAAGGTGATTCGGTTTGTCCAGACCCATGGCAACTTGTATGGACGAATGCTATCAGAACATCATCATTGGAGGATGATGTGCATTCTAATAAGAGTTGTTTCTTCAAAGGTAACGCTTAGCCTCAAGCCTCATCAGCCGGAAATCACTAAAACAGGAGAGATGCAGCAAGGCCAAGTGGATACCCAATTAGGATATGTTATCGCTTTTCTAGATGTCCTCGAAAACCTATTTATTTTTGACATGGTTGTGCATGAAAGTAGGAGCGCTCGATAGTAAGGGTGGGAATACCCAGGATGATAACATATACGGCCTATCCAGGTAAGGGGTTGGCCGGTCTTGTGTCGCAGGGATCCCGGCGATGGCCTTCGATACATTGTTCTAGAGGTGTACTGTGATTGGCGGTACCCTAATAGCCCAGTCATTCGTATGGAATCCATTCTCCAATAAGCGCCGTATGATTTTGATTGTGCCCAACTATTCTGAAACGTGAGATGCAAGCATTTCAGCTATTTTCTATATACTTTTTATAGGCACTATTATAATATCGGAAGATTTTGATTAAAATGTTTTGGTTATCGTAAGGTAAAAACCCATCTGTTAATGTGTGACATGGTCTTACGAGATACATTTGTTTTCAAAGGATTTTGAGTAAACTTAATAGTTCAAATTGAGTGTGTTTTCTCACACTGGTTTTCCAGAATGACTCAGGTGTTAGTTTATTATAATGCCCGGGTCAGACCGAGTATTACAAATTTAGGTTAAAATGCTATGGAGCCTAGAAGACGAGCTGGATGATAGAGACGTATCTCCGTACTTGACTTATATTTCCACCGTATGAGGACAAGTTACTATAACTGTCCAGTTTGATCTATGCATTATTGTACTCCGATGATTATAAGAATATAAACCGTCACAAATTCTTTTGTATAAATTTTTTTGATTAAGAGATTCTTTGATGTTGTTTTCTATTTCTTCTTCTACTTTTTCTCCTTCGCCCCTAAAGATTCGTATTTCCGTTCTATTTGACTTGAACTAACGTGGATTATGGTCGACTGAAAGGGGTACGGATTTACAGGCCTTTACATCGCTATTCTATCATGTGAAGGATAATCTATGAGACGACATGCCTATCTTGAAGTGTGGTGGGTATAATTTGATTTCTATAATATATGTTCTACTGGTAGATAATTTAAGCATAAATCTACTTGTTCATTATTTATATGAATGATGTTGTTTTATGAAAGAATCTACACTATCATACAAATAGATAGAAGTTCAATCGTTGAAAATTTGTATTCCTTCTCTTTTATAATTTCAGGAACAAAATCCTAAATCACTTTTCCAGTTCTTAAGTCCATATAATAGTTTTCATGTTTCAACATATTGTAGTTGAAATTTCTATTCTTTATTTTGATTGCTTTAGATATCCTTTTGTATTGGTGATCGCTATTTTTTCATGTGAAGGTTACCCAATGAGACAATATGCTTATCTTGAGGTATGGTGGGTATAATTTGACATCTACAATATGTTCTATTGGTAGATAACTTATGCATAAATCTATTTGTTAATTATTGATATGATTGATGTTGCTTTATAAAAGAATTTATCCTATTATATAGATAGATGGAAGTTTGATCGTTGACCATCCGTATTCCTTTTCTTTTATAATTTCAGGAACAAAATCCTAATTTTTTGCCATTTAAATCTTTTTTACACTTGTTTCAAATTAAAAAATTATATATTTTCAGTCATCGCACTCTTTACCTCAATTATTTCTTTATAATCTAATAGCGTATTTTGTTTTGGTTTTCTATCCTTTCCATTTTTATGTTCATATTTATAACACAATTAAAAAACTATATTCTTATACACTATATCGAACTAAGAATTCATTCCAAATAACTTTTGATTGATCTTTAATAGAATTTAAGCTAATTATTCAGTAGTGCTTCACTTTTTTTATTATCCACAAATTTTGGTTGATTTTATCATTTCCAGTAGCTATGTTTCTAATTATTGTTTCTAAGGCTTGACTTTTATGTAAAAAAAAAGTAAAAGTAAAAAAATATTTGTTTGCTGGATCAATTCAGCACAATTTAGAAGTTTGATCTTCATTTTTTATATTTGTCTATTTATTTAAATTTAAGGTTAAATTTTTTGTTTTTCCTTCTAGATTTTAAAATTCAAGCATTTTCTTCAAGTTTTATGTTTGAAAAATTAATTTTGAAATATTTTTGTTTCGATTAATATGATAATGAATTTAGTTCCCTCATTTGTTTTATAGATAGGCATTAGATTATAAATATATGGATACAGAGAATCTTCGATTATTCTTTAAAATTTGTTAAAAGTAAGGTTGAGTCATTATTCCATTCTTAATTTTTTTGTCAAATTTTAATTTTATCTTATATTTATTCGATTTGTATGATCATGAATTTTGCTTCCTTCGTTATTTTGTAGGACATTATTAGATTATCATTATTTAGGTATCAAAGAACCCAAACTATTCCGAATGATTCATTAAAGTAAAAGTTGATCCATTTTCCTATTTTCAAACATAAGTATATAAAAAGTCAAGTTGGGTGAAAAAGATTCATTCAAACCACAACTTTTCGTATCATATTTTGAGAAAACATATAAATTTACGTGCAACACTTTTATACTACCTATAGTAATTAAGTTCAAAATTTGATTAAAAGTTTAGTTTTAAATATATGTTTGGCAAATTTATTTCTTCTTTAAACTTATATGTAGCATTAACCAACCTGAACTTATATTGTAAAATCTAATATTATCCATAGTAACCAAAATTGAGTTTATAATATTTTTTTAAGCTGCCATCAAATTCTTAGGCATCTTATAGAATAATTTGGTGATTATATGTGATTCTCATAAAACCTCTACTATTGTGCTATTTTCAAATTTAAGGGTTTGGAGATGTCAAGATATTATCATAAATAGAAAATATGGTTTTTTAAAAATGTTTATAAATATACTAACTTTCAAAATCAAGGATCATAACATTGAAACTAATAAAAGGAATTAATTATTATCAATTTAGTATAATTTAAACTGAATTTTATTAGAGGATTAACTGTAATAAATTATCTTTAATTTAAATTTAGATCAGTGAGAGAATCGATTTAAATAGTTGAGGAATTAATTTTAACATATTAATCTATATATCATCCATAAAAGTTCAAACGTGTTTTAAATTCTAAATATATATGGGAACATATAAAGTCCATTATTATGTACCTTTAACAAATCGGCCCATACTATAACTGGCTATAAGGTTGGAACTCGCTACCTATTACTATAAAAAAAATTATTTTCTTTAACAAACATAGCATGAGAACAAATAAATGAGAAAAATATGTGTTTGAAAATAACTAAATTTTTTTTCCAAAATATTTCTTAGATAACCATTAATTATGCTTTGATGCAACACACATTATATTTCAGACATTTCCTTATGCTTGAAAGGTAATGGCATATACTTATTAATTATAAAACCCAATTATAAAACCCAATTATCTCTTCTCCCGGCTAAACCGAATAATGAGCACTTATTTTTAAAATAAGTGTAGCATTCAAATTCAAGCAAATCACAGCAAATACCCAATTAAAGGTAAATATTGTTAGTCGGTTATTTAACTATCAAAGCAAACAAACAAATATTCAGCACCATAACAATCACTATGCCCTTTTATTAATCTTCCATAAATTAAATAACTTGCCAAATATTTACTTCAATTTATCTTTAAAAATATATATTCTCTAAACCATTTCAATTTCTACATTGGAAAACATTTCCAAATACTTATTTAACAATAAGTAATTCACAAATCTATTTATTTTCAATACTTACAAAATATTCAATATACTTAAAACACGATTAAGTATATTTTTTTTTTAAGGAAAACGTTCTCTTTAAACACATTTATTTGGGTCAAAATGAATGTTGCGTAAAACATCGTTACGACAACCCAAAATCAATAGCATAGGGATTCGAAAATACGATAGATATATAAATCCCAATACTATACAAAAACATTTCCTTTCGAAAATCATTTACTATAACAACAGTGTTATAGTCCATCTTTTCCTTATTTCTCGAAAACGTCTATTTCAACAATGAATGTTGAAATCTATGGTTTCGATCCTTAACACATTTTAAAAAAACTTCAAATAATTTTAATTCTATTTAAAAGATCACTTCCTAAAACATTTCTTTAATATATTATTCACTGTCCAAAATCGTGAATATAAATATGATAACAGAATATATCGCAAATACATCAACCACGGCATCCAAACATCATATATCAATATGATAATAGAATATATCGCAAATATCTGTAAATAAATCAATACTGTTGATGAATCCAGTTGGATCCCTCCAACCTGTTTCTCTGCATCCACAGATGTTAGCACAATACCAATCACGTTTCAAGACAGAATATCATGGTACATAGGTTTATATAGAATATTATCCGCTATTATGCGGCGCAATAGGGTCTCATCCGCTATATAATGCGGGAAATCAACTCCAAGTACATATATAATACCAATTCCACTTCAAGGTGGAATATCGCGGTAAATGTGTTTAATATAATAACCTCCGCTTAATATACGGCATATAGGGTCTATTTCAATACAATAGATAATAATTTATCATCCAAGCATATAATCAACACAATCAAGTAATTTTAAATCTAACTATTTAAAATTTAAATCGAAACAGATTCGATTGAGTGTGAAGTTCTCACCTTGCTTCCAATACCAGTTGCAGTGTTTTATTTCGAATAAAATTCAACGCGCGTTTAATTTTACTCAAAATTATCACTAGCTCCAATCAACTCCAATCTAGCTCCATCGCGTAGTATTCATCAATACGGTTCCAACGCAATTCGTTTCGTGCGAAACGGACCTCGTATGAAAAAGTTATACAGTTTTAAAGATTGAACGAATTTATAAATAAATTTGCTATTTTCTTTTTATAATTTTAAGCCTACTTTACATCCGGGCCATTAATTTCATCAACCTTAGATCTCGGCCGCAGATTGCTTTCTTCCTCCTTTCGTTCAAAACCATGTGCATCAAACTCATAGCCGCCCATCTATGTTGTATTTTCGCCACCACTACGAGCAAAATGAAGATGATCGACGACCATCACTTCGTTGCCCTCACGCATATGCACCATTGGCCAGAGCACCATGAAGCTCGGCTATGCACGTTCCTCGAAAACCGTGTGTAAACGTACGACCTTTGTACTCGATTTGCCGTTGATCGGCTCCACCATTTCCGATCACCACCGTTGAATGTATAGTTCTCTCGATGTTCTAAAAGATTGTAGTTGAAGCTTTCTGATAATTGTTAACGGATTGAAGAAAATAGAAGAGAAAGAGTTGAAATTTTCGGCCATTGATAGTGAAACTGGTGGCTGAAGCTTAGAACCAGGGTTTGGTGAAAAATGAAATGATAGGGGTGCTTTTATAGAAAATATCGAAACACTATTCATCCCGAAATTTTCCGAACTCCAAACGAAGCGTGCCGCCTGGCGTTTATAATGTTTTACCCCTATTCTGAACGCAATGGAATATATATCGGGAGCCAATTCGATCGTATTTAGAAGATAGGTTTTCAAATCGACTATTTAAATTCAAATTCACTTAAACCGATTTCAGTGCGTTTTAGCTTGCCCCGGACAAACCGTAAATCCGATTGACACGAAATTTGAATTCTTACAATAATATAACATTACGGATCCGATGAAACTAGTTTCGTCGAAACCCGAGACTGTTTGAAAAATGGCTATTTTTACCCGTCAATTAAATATTAAAATATTCAATTTCCACAAATTAACTTTTAATTCAATTTTAAAAGTTCTATAATGTCATTCTAACTCCAATAAGATTTAATACAACTTTACAAATCAATTTTAATCACATTAAACCCAATTTCCAATTATTTCTGTAATTTCAAATATTAAATTATCTATTTAATTATCCAATTAAATCTAGATATTCGAAATAAAATTTATTCGACTTACAAATTTTACTTGTTAATATTTAAAATCAATTAAATATACGAATTTCAAATGACAAAAATTCTAGGTCGTTACAAACTTTCCTTCTTAAAAGAATTTCGTCCTCGAAATTGCCCAGTAAGAAAAAGTCTTAAAATCCATAAACTTTTCAAAACCATTTGTTCAAATTAAATTTCAAATTCATTTAAACATTTTAATTTTTCCAAAATCCATAGTTAAACTTCTTACAATTACTTTACTAAGTTTTCAAATCATACTTAGTCATCTTTTCAAAACTAACTATATCGTTTAACTTTTCACCCCAAAATCAAAGTTATAGTTTTCAAAATTTTCCGATTTTCTCAAAAATGTTCTAACGCCTTAAATTTTCAGAAAATTTCGCCGTTACCTCCTTTGCGCGGCTCGATCCGAAAAAAATGGTAATATATATATATATCACAAATATACATCTCATCAAAGTAATGAGGCATCCCGTAGGGAAAAAAGTGTAAAAGTACGATATGTAATCCGAGATATGTACCTTATATATTATTAGCGAGCATATACGGCTAATATAGCGTGAAAGCGAGCTCCAAAAGCGAAGCAAGCGCAATCCACACCTACTAAACACTTAACAATAATGAGAAACATGCATATATGAAAGTAATATCAATATACAACATATACCAGTACAACAACTACATATGCTAATATAGAAAATGCAACAAAAGGCAACAAATCCAACCATTAAACAACTATCATCCAACAACAATTCCAACCATCAAATCAATATACATTCACTTCTCATTAATATTCAATGAATTGTTTTTTTCCCATTTAATCACATTTGATTCATTAACATTGGACTTTATTAACATTCATTTTCAATTAGTTTATATTCACTAATTTACATTCAAGTTAGTTCACTTCCACATTCAAATCAAATTTCATAGCTTCCAATTTTATCAATTCAACTTCATTAGTACTTAATAAATTATTTACAATCAACTAACAATCATATAATAACCAAATCATAACCAACATAAACAAATTATTAAATTTACATTCAATTTGGTTTAACACTTTTAATTCCAATTGGTTGATATTAAATTGACTTCCACTCAATTATTCAATTTCAAATTCACTAGTTTTTAATGAATTAACTTTTACATCCCTTATTCCATATCAATTCATTTACATTAGATTGATTAACATTCAATCCCTTTATTAATTCAATTGCTAATTCATTTAACAAATAAGGTTGAATTTCATTTATATAACTCAAGTCCACATCCATTTAATTCACTTTATTATTTTACTTCGATACAAAAATCAACTTCATTCAACATTACTTAAGTTATATTCCATTTCAAACATCATTTGTTTAACTTAACTTAAATTTCCCTTATAAATCCAATTCAGATTCCAATTCTATTTAACTTTTATCAAAGTCAAATTTCATCAGTTATTCAAATTCATATCTCGTTTTGCTTAACAAAATTGTTTAACCATTTTATCATTTGGTTTCACTTACATTTTCACACTTAACAAGTTATACAACTTATTTAAACTTCAAAGTTATTTTATATAATCACTTCGGTTAAATTTCCATTTCGATAGCTCATCTAATCCAAATCAATTTATTTAACCTTCGTTTAGTTAAATTTCAAATCATATGTTTTATTATGCCAACTCAAATTTATTTCAACTTTACCAAAGTAAAATCTTTATTATTTCATATTATAAGTCCAAAACTTGATTACTTATATTCAACAATTACCACTTGGATTTTAAATTTCAAATTTGTTTATCACAATAAAACTTCAATTTCCAATTTACTATGGTAGCAAATCCATCACACAGAAACTCGAAAATGATACCGATGATGCTGCAGTCATCACCCTTATTATTTCCCAGTGACAGTATTGAATTTAATGCTTAATATTCCTTCAAAATTTTCCTTTTATTCATAAATCACATTTATAAATCTTTTTCTTATATAATTTTACTATTTAACTTTTAATTTTGGAAAATAATTTCCTAAATAATCAGGATTCAACATTTTCAATTCATAGTTCAAATTCATTTTTATTTATAACTCATATTTATAAATATATTCATATAGTTTCACTTCTTATATATAAGATTATTTCACAATTGTAAATCACATTAATTATAATTCCATACTTGATAACATTTGCTTATAAATTATTCTTTTACAATTGTTGTTTTTATTTAGATTATTCAAACATCTTTTAATTAACTTATATATATATATATTCTTATTCTTACATTTTCAACAACCAAACAATCAATTTATATACACTTTAATAATCTCTTAAAAATTATTCCTTTATATGTAAAATGTAATCGAGGTAAAATTATTTCATTTACCCAATTTAAAATGATACTATGTCGACTTGCCTCGTTTAAGTGTTTAGAAATCCCTATCGATAATATGGCATCCCACATACCGACCAGAATTCACAAACAGCTCAACGGATAAGCAAACACAATGTAAAACAATTTCATATTCACTAACAAATACGCGCTCATATCTATTATTACACTCACACTCATTCTAGAGTACCACTGACTCTATCTCTAATGAGTAATTCCCAACAGAGCCAAGGTTGTCGCTTAACCAAATGCTTTGATACTAACTGTAAAGATCGAGATTTTTGACTTTCGAAAATCGATATTAATACGTCCACTTTATCAACTGCTGAACAATCGAATGCCGGAAAACCGAACCCTTAGGGTTTAAGTAGAAGAAAAAGGTAGAAGAAGAAGATAGAAGAGGAAAACAGAAACAATAACAGAATCTCACAATCGCAGTGGAACAACATATAATAAATAAATGAATAATCTTTAAATCAAAAGAACTGTACATTTTATACATTACATCATCAGAGTCAATATACAACATAACACAATAATGGACAGTTATATAAACCTGTCCTCACAACTTAATACACAGCGGAAAAGATAATATCATATACAAGTGATACGCTTCGCCATCCAGCTTGCTCCTGATCTCCACAGCATCTCCTGACTTCCAGAATGACCTAATAACCTGACCATAGACTGCCCGTGTGGAAAATGATGGGCACCCAGAGTTTAGGAAGGGAACAATAAACTCCAGGTTAGTCGTGGGACTGGCGTGAGAACTTAAAACGGTTATTCTTTAAAAACAAACAAAGAAATATTTTAAAATAGATCCACCATGCTTTGGGAAAATGAAACTACCATAAGGCCTCCCGCACGCACACACAATGCAGGCGCAGAATCAGAGGAGATTTCTCCTTATGATAGTCAAATATGCTTGATACGAAAATTTCTTTGATATTATTACTATAAGTGCAAAGTGTAGGAAAACATTTCGAAAGTACAATATAAATCTTAGCCAGCATAGGCATTTCGCACTATGTCTACTATAGCTACCACCTAAACAGTGGTGACCAACCATAAGTAAATGGCAGGTTCTACAACTAAAACCATACAAGGTGCATATTGGAGTTTGGATTTCCAACAAATGGTCAGGCCAAGGAACTTCCCATTGCCACATGGGCACACTTCTGGAAAGACGCCCCGAGAACCTAACCGAATCTCTGCCAACACAAGGCCGGGTTACCTCTAGCTAGGTAACTACTGACACGAGTATGCCATCCCCCGGTCGTAACCAACCTTTATCCCGGGATTCACTAACAACCACAAAGAAATAAATTTGCAGCAACCACATAGGTTAAGTATCTGGGCTCCATACCATAATATCACCTCTATCCACAAGGAAATGTACATACCCTATGGGGGCGCTATCCCCAAATAACCTTGCTGCATTCTTCCTGTTTTGACCATTTCCGGGGTGTGAGGTTCGACGAAGTCTCGTCCACAAAGCAACGCTTTTAACAAAAGCCATGCTTTGATCAACAAATGATCAGCAGCACTCAACATGCCACATTACCAAGTTGGGAGTATATCGCTGATAACCTTCAACTACATAACCTCTGAGCTCGTATGTCTCAGAGAAGGGTGTTAAGCTAAGAGAATAAATTCTACGCCACCAACAGAAATGTATTTGAAAGAAATCTGCTTTATATCCAAAATGAAATGTCAGACATACAATCCATACAAGTCTGTTCTAGGTTCGAACAGAATCGAAGGCACTTCCAAAGAAGCCCTTGCAAATCCGAGTATTCACTAATCATGTCCGGAATTCCCATCACAAAGGGTGATAAAATCTCTATATCGGGGATCAGCCGATGCAGAGACATTCGACGGTAATCCTTCCGTTTTCGAAAATATCCGGTCTTCAACACCGGTCTTCAAATGCTATCCATTACGACGTATCACTATTCGGAATGGGATTTATGACCTAAAGGTCCTCTCCCGGCTAAACCGAATTTAAAGGTAAATATTGATAGTCGGTTATTTAACTACCAAAGCAAACAAACAAATATTCAGCACCATAACAATCACTAGGCCCTTTTATTAATCTTCCATAAATTAAATAACTTGTCGAAAATTTACTTCAGTTTATCTTTAAAAATATATATTCTCTAAACCATTTCAATTTCTACATTGGAAAACATTTCCAAATACTTATTTAACAATAAGTAATTCACAAATCTATTTATTTTCAATACTTAGAAAATATTCAATATACTTAAAACACGATTAAGTATATATTTTATTTTTTTAAGGAAAACGTTCTCTTTAAACACATTTATTTGGGTCAAAACGAATGTTGCGTAAAACATCGTTACGACAACCCAAAATCAATAGCATAGGGATTCAAAAATACGACAGATATATAAATCCCAATACTATACAAAAACATTTCCTTTCGAAAATCATTTACTATAACAACAGTGTTATAGTCCATCTTTTCCTTATTTCTCGAAAATGTCTATTTTAACAATGAATGTTGAAATCTATGGTTTCGATCCTTAACACATTTTAAAACAACTTCAAATCATTTTAATTCTATTTAAAAGATCACTTCCAAAAACATTTCTTTAATATATTATTCACTGTCCAAAATCGTGAATATAAATCATTTACCAAATTCAACACTTCTACATATTTAATTAAAGGATTATCCACTGTCTAAAATCGTGGATATATCTCCCTTAATAAGCTTTCATATTTACTTATCAAATTCAATTGGTTTTGGATTTATAAAACAACATTTATAAATTCACATTTATATATATTTTATAAAAACATTAACTTATAAAATCCCTTAATTAACAAATTTTATTTATATCTCATTTAAGTGCCAAAATCCAATTTATAAGTTAATTACTTATAAATCTTTTATTTTACAAAATCTATTCATTTTTAACTTCACAATTTAAAAATCTATAAATTTCATTCACTTATGAAATCCATTTATACTTCATTTTAACACTTATAAAAACTCGTTTTATAATTACAATATTTTTAATTTATAAATATCAATTTAATAAATCATTTATAATAATTTAAAAATCCCAATTTAAACCATTTTACAAATTGATCAACTACTTATTTCAAAAATCACATTTCGGTTATATTTCACAAAAATCATAATTTTTATAACAAATTTTTTTTAACGTTTATTTATTTAAAATGAATCAATTCCAAAATTCAATAAAATGTATACTTTCAAAAAAAATCACTTGAAAATCCTTTTAAATTCGAAATCATTACTTTAACATTTTTAAAACTCCAAAAATAGGCCCAGTGCTGCAACAGCACCAATACATCAACCATGGCATCCAAACATCATATATATCAATATGATAACAGAATATATCGCAAATATCTGTAAATAAATCAATACTGTTGAGGAATCCAGTTGGATCCCTCCAACCTATTTCCCTGCATCCACAGATGTTAGCACGATACCAATCCCGTTTCAAGACGGAATATCTCGATACATGGGTTTATATAAAATATTATCGCTATTTTGCGGCGCAATTGGGTCTCATCCACTATATAATGCGGGAAATCAACTCCAAGTACATATATAAAACCGATTCCACTTCAAGGTGGAATATCGCGGTATATGTGTTTAATATAATAACCTCCGCTTAATATATGGTGTATAAGGTCTATTTCAAAACAATGGATAATAATTTATCATCCAAGCATACAATCAACACAATCAAGCAATTTTAAATCTAACTATTTAAAATTTAAATCGAAACAGATTCGATTGAGTGAGAAGTTCTCATCTTTCTTCCAATACCAGTTGCAGTGTTTTATTTCGAATAAAATTAAACACGCGTTTAGTTTTACCCAAAATTAGCACTAGCTCCAATCAACTCCAATCCAGCTCCATCGCATAATATTCATCAATACAGTTCCAACGCAACTCGTTTCGTGCGAAACGGACCTCGTATGAAAATGTTATACAGTTTTAAAGATTGAACGAATTTATAAATAAATTTACTATTTTCTTTTTATAATTTTAAACCTACTTTCAATCCAGGCCATTAATTTCATCAACCCTAGATCTCGGCCGCAGATTGCTTTCTTCCTCCTTTCGTTCAAAACCGCGTGCATCAAACCCATAGCCGCCCATCTATGTTGAATTTTCGCCACCAGTACGAGCAAAATGAAGATGATCGACGACCATCACTTCGTAGCCCTCACGCATATGCACCATCGGCCAGAGAACCATGAAGCTCGGCTATGCATGTGCCTCGAAAACCATGTGTAAACGTACGACCTTTGAACTCGATTTGCTGTTGATCGGCTCCACCATTTCCGATCACCACCGTTGAATGTATAGTTCTCTCGATGTTCTACAAGATTGTAGTTGAAGCTTTCTGATAATTGTTAACGGATTTGAAGAAAATAGAAGAGAAAGAGTTGAAATTTTCGGCCATTGATAGTGAAACTGGAGGCTGAAGCTTAGAACCAGGGTTTGGTGAAAAATGAAATGATAGAGGTGCTTTTATAGAAAATATCGAAACACCATTCATCCCGAAATTTTCCGAACTCCAAACGAAGAATGCCGCCTGGCGTTTATAATATTTTACCCCTATTCCAAATGCAATAGAATATATATCTGGAGCCAATTCGATCGTATTTGAAAGATAGGTTTTCAAATCGACTATTTAAATTTCAAATTCACTTAAACCGATTTAAGTGCGTTTTAGCTTGCCCCGGACAAACCGTAAATCCGATTAACACGAAATTTGAAATCTTACAATAATATAACATTACGGATCCGATGAAACTAGTTTCGTCGAAATCCGAGACTGTTTGAAAGTGGCTATTTTTACTCGTCAATTAAATATTATAATATTCAATTTCCACAAATTAACTTTTAATTCAATTTTAAAAGTTCTATAACATCATTCTAACTCTAATATGATTTAATACAACTTTACAAATCAAATTTATTCACATTAAACCCAATTTCCAATTATTTCTGTAATTTCAAATATTAAATTATCGATTTAATTATCCAATTAAATCTAGATATTCGACATAAAATTTATTTGACTTACAAATTTTACTTGTTAATATTTAAAATCAATTAAATATAGGAATTTCAAATGACAGAAATTCTGGGTCGTTACATGTCTTGGCCGTGACCTTATATTGCCTTGATTTGCTTGAAATCATGTGATGTTGTTTGTTTAGTGTTGTTTTACATCACCCACTTTTGCACGATCAACAAACCATGTCTGGCCGACCCATATCCACCCACAACCAGATCCAAACCCTTTCCTTAGACATAAATTCCACCTTATGGCCGAGCCTAAAGTATGTTGGAAGCAAGTGCAAAGCACTTCAGCTTTGCTTTATGCAGTAATTCCAGCATAGTTTTATCGTTTTTTGGTTTGAAAGCTTATAATTGTGATATTGTTTTGTTTGATTTGTATTCAAGGAAATTGACCACTGGCTCTCTCACTCAAATTTGTGTCGTGCTTTCGTGCCTTTGAAGATCGTTGTTGTGTATTAGTTTGCTGCCATCTCCATCTCAAATCAGTGAGTTATTCTCACCAGACAATTTGTACCTATATAATTAGTAAATTGACCACTTTTGAATCCCTAGAATGCATCACCATATTACATCTGCTAAGCTATGATTATATGATGTTCACCCATGCTTAACACCTGTTATATCATATGTTACTGTTATATTATGATGTTCTGTTGTTTATATCAGTTTATCACACTGCAAGTTCCTTTTAGATTAGAATCACTATTGGTTGAAATGATACATACCCGAACGGACTTTAGAATAGGGGAAAATCGTTATGGGCTGAAATGATAGGCCTGAGCGATTTTTCAAATTATTTCATTTACATGGGACTGCGGGTTTTAAATGATAAAACCCGGGTTTTCTTTGTAAATTATGGGTTGAAATGATATATTACCCATATCACTTTACCTAGTGTAGAAAATTATATACAGACCCGTAGTTAAAAAATGTTTTTCTAAAAAATTTAAAATATTTTAGAAATGTAAATATTATAATATTTTGATTTAAACTTGAATAAAAATGATTTTTGTAAAGTATTTTGATTTTTCTAAGAATTTATAAGTGAAATAAATTAATGATAAAGTGGAAATTCGAAATAAAAGTTATTTTGGAAATTTTGATTTAATTATAATTGGAATGTAAATTAAAAATGAAATTATGATAAATTTATGATATTTTGAATTTAAATGAATTTAAAATGATTTTTATATATATTAATGATTTTTGAATAAAGTTAAAATGTGAAATGAATGAATATTTAAGTTGAAATTTTGAAATATAACTAAAATTGGAAATTTGTGAATTTGGTTTAAAAGTGAAATTTTAAGTTAAGTAAATAAAATTAAGTTATATTTGAAAAGTTAAACTTAAGTGTTAAGTTAAAGGTTTAATTATATGAGTTGAAATTGAATGTTGGAATTTAATAAGTAAATTATTATTAAACATTGATTTTTGAATTGAAATTTAACTTTATAAAATCATGAATATATGGAAAATTGAATCTTGGTTTTAAAAGTGAAAAATATATGATTTTATAAGTTGAAATGATTTAAATAAAAATATAATTGTTTGTGAAATTATATTGAATATTTGAAGTTAATTAACTGTATTTTTGAAATGCTATTATTTCTAATGTAAAGGATATTACAGCGTTTGTAATGCTGTAGTTGATAACAATGAAACAAATGTCTAAATTTAACTAAAGGCTATTATAGCACTTTGTAAGTGCTATAATTATTGAATTTAACTAAGGTTTTATTTGAATTAGTGTAACCCTATTACAGCATTTTGAATGCTGTCTTTTGTTAAATTGATTTTTTTAAAAAGTAACTTTCCGTAGCATTTTTCTAAATGCTGCGAAAGTTGAATTTTCATTGTTTTAATAAATTCAAGTGAATAAATGAATTTTGAAGGATTAAAATTTTGGAAATTTAATAAATGAATTATAAATATAATAACGTCATTTTTATGATTTAAAATGATGTAATTTGTTTGAAATATAACTATTTGAAATGTGTGTTGAAATGGTATTTTAAATAAATGAATGTGGTTTGGAAGATACGATATTTGGATATTTTGAAATGGATTTTTGAATGATATTGAATTCTTGAAATGGTATTTTATTTCGAAGCATAAAATACCATTTTTAAATTTTAACCATGGGATGTATTTAATATATAGTTTAATTGATTCTTAAAGGATGAGTGATCCTAAGCATCCTTTAAGTTATTGTGCATTTCTACTACAGTTCATTTGAGTTGGTTTACATTATATAAGTATATATGTCCTGATTCGAGTGTTTTATGTTTTACTCTACGCTCGGGTCAGCCTGAGTATTTACAACTTAGCTTTGGATTTCTTTCCTGGAGCTAGGAATCGCTGGAGATTCTGCTTCTCTAGTATCATTTCCCTTTCAGTTTCAGTTTTTCTATTTCAGTTCTGGTATTTATAAACTGCTATGTATTTGGATTTCTATTGTATATGTTTCAGACTAATATTATGTATTATGTTTTTGAGAGTTTGTTATTGTAGATTCACGGACTACTACGGTATTTTAATTTCTGCTGCGAGTTATTCTGATATTTCTGTGTCTGTGCTTCTGTGATTGTATTTGTGACGCCCCACCTCTATACCCACGCTACCCAAGGACACTACGGGGTAATGCCGTCAACTAGCATGGAGGATAAGGCCGTTGAGGAGCGACCATCCGTGTAATTGCTTTGTGCGAGCACCAATATGTCAGATAGTACAACAAGCATCTGGCTTCAGGAGGAAATCCGACATACCGGTACAAACTCAAAGCTACTACCCGGTGGCTATATATATTCTTTGGAAACAAATATAGAAATAAACATAACACAAATCAGTCACAGACAACCATATCATAAAGGCGGAAATAGATATGAATATTTAACACATGAAAGTGTACATCAGAGTAGTGGTCAAATAAGATCCACAATATCACAAAAGAATAGCTACAAGTGCTAGACAAAAGAATATGGATACATCTATGAGTCTATATCTCAAATGTATACAACAAAAACTACTAATCTAAGTAGTTAGCCAAAAGTCAGGGTGACAATCCCAGATGTGAAGTCAAGCAGAAGCACCTGTAACATCTCGGTCTGACCCGAGTATTATTTAATAAGAAATAATAACGGATCAGTCTAGCTATAAATATCAGATAAAATGATATAGAATAAGAGATATGACATAAATATATGATAACGATAAAGCCATACTGTGATAAGTATGCAATTAAAAATCAACTAGGGATTAATCAATATCACAAGAATCTTCTCAAAGATCAAAAGGAATGTCATACTCTTTATTTATATTCACCAAATCAGAAATATGGTCAATAATATCAATGCCAATCACAAAAGTTAATGACACACAAATTCACCAATGCACAAATATTGATAAAACTTATCAATGTAAATCACGAAAATTGGTGAAAACACAAATTTCAGAAATCATCAATGGAAATCCAGAAATCACAAAAGGGGGAGGCCTATCACAAAACGGGAGCATGAAAACTCACCAACATGTGTATCACAAAATGGAACGCTATTCCATGGTTGCTAACGATTAATTTTGAGCTGAAACTCCACAAAACTGCCCAAAGACCATGGGTCGCTACCCCACCAAATTGAGCTGAAGCTTCACAGAAACGGGGTTTAGTCTCCCTCGTAGACAAAGAGACATCGCACATTTGCTAGTATAAATCACAAAAATGATCATCAGCGATCATCAAGAAGTGTCAATTACAGTAAGCTAGTAAATATATAAGCTTAGCCTCATGTCCCATAACCACTAGCTTAACTTAAATATTTGCGAACAAATTGTAGATCTCCACTCGAAAATTGTCACAAGAGATTCAATCGAACAAGTCCAAGAATTAACCGGCGAAGTAAATGCAAGCGTTTCATACCATTCGTTTTACTAAGCCGTTTAATTAGATTTTTCGTACGAGTGAGATGAAGTGACAAATCACAAAAATGATTATAGAAACAAGAAATCACAAAAATTCACATTCGAAGGCGTGAATAAAAATCCAAAGAATTCGATTCTAAATCCATCAAAGTGGAAACACCCTTGCGACTTAACATCCACGACTTACGACTTAACATAAGTCAACACAAGAAATCAGCGGCTCAAGAAATAGCATACGGCTTAAAGCAGGTGCGACTTATCATGGCCGAGCGACCTAAGGATGGAACGACCAAATAGCCGAGCACGCGACCTAACATGGCGCGACCTAAGTTGGTTGCGACCTAAGGAGCTAGCGGCATAACAGGCCGAGCGACCTAAGTGAGGCAACGATCTAAGTGAAGAGCAGGCCGACCTAAATGGTAGGACCGAGCGACCCATGTGCTGCGACCTAAGAGGTTGCGACCTAACTTGGTTGCGAGATAGCAGGTGCGACCTATCATGGCCGAGCGACCTAATGGATGGAACGACCTAATATGTCGCGACCTAAGTTGAGAAGAAGGCCGAACGACATAACTGGTATAGCGCGACCTAAGTGACGCGACCTAGCCGAGCGACCTAAGAAATACGGTTTAACATATGGCCGAGCGACCTAGGGACGAAACGACCTAAGGGGTAAAGAAGGCCGAGCGACCTAACGACCAAAAGGGTAAACAAGGCCGAGCGACCTAACGACCTAAGATGCAAGCGACCTATGGGTTGCGTGATATAACATGGCCGAGCAACAACCTAAGCATGGCGCGACCTATAGGGGAGCGACCTAAATGCAGGCCGACCTAATCTGCAGGCCGAGAATCCTATGTGCAGGCTGAACGACCTAAGCAACAAAAATGCCAAAACCCTCTCAATTTGCAACCAATCGAGCACGAACACTAGGGGATTACGCCTATCGGCTACCCGGTCCTATTGGCTCCTCGATGCATCACCAAAAATGTGTTCCAACATTAAAGATTGGATTTTTAAAGATTTGAACCCAAAACACTAAAAATTGGGATTTTCACAAATTCAATCCAAACCAAAAGCAAATGCACATGAATAAGTATTAGGAATTCATACCCAACAATCAAATATAGTTATAGACAAAGATGTGAGAAAAAAATCTCACCTTTACACAAAATCACTGAAGAAGAAGCTTGAGAGCAAAGGAAGAATCAATGGCTTCTCTTTGAATTTGGAGTTGGATGTTGGATTTGCAAATGAACTAACGCTTGGAGTTTTAATTTCCCATTCCTTCCTCCATTTTTGATGAAGCTTGAGTGTTAGGAAATGGAAGTAAAGTTATGTAGGGAAGGAGTTTGAGCTAGAGTTAATAGATTAGGCAAATAGGCTAAACCAAACCCAAAGCCCAAAGTGAAAAAGTGATAAAATTCCACTAACTCCAAACATATCAAAGTTTATACTCAAAAAGATCGCAAACGGTGTTTTGGATCCAATGTAAGTGGTTCCGAGTCCAAATTCGGCCGTATGCAAAAAGTAACTTTTCGGACTAAAATCCGACTAACGATAAAATATTAAAATAAAATGTTTAAATATTCAATCGTAAAATATGCGGGTTGTTACAAACTCCCCTCCTTAAAGAAATTGCGTCCACGCAATATTTAAGAAGAAGATATAAGGTAACAACCATGAAAGCATATCAACACAAAAGGTATTTGAAATAAGAAATTCACCTCATAGAGCATGGGAAAGTAAGTCCGGATGTGTTCGCTCGATGAACTCTCTAGATTCCTAAGAGCAATCCTTAGGATTTGAGGACCATTGAACTTTGACAAGCGGAACATCTTTATTTCGAAGGCGCTTGACCTCCGAAGCAATAATACGAGTAGGATGTTGCTTATAAGTTAAATTAGGCGAAACTTCAATTTCTTCCACAACATTGGGCTCAAGAATAGAATCGGAATCTCGAAGGCATTTCCGTAATTGAGAAACGTGAAATACGTCGTGAATAGTAGAAAACTGAGCAGGTAATAAAAGGCGATAAGCCACGGAACCAATACGTTCGGTGATAGTAAATGGCCCAATACATCGAGGCGCTAGCTTTCCCGATCGACTGAAACGTACAACACCCTTCATAGGTGAAACACGGATAAACACAAGATCTCCCATAGAAAATTCTAATTTCCTTCTCCGGTTATCGGCATAGGATTTTTGTCTACTCTGGGCTTCTTTCATCCTATGACGAATAAGGTCAATCTTCTCTGTGGAATCACGAATAAAATCTGGACCTAAAACCAGCCTCTCACCGGCCTCAAGCCAACAAGAAGGAGATCGACATGGTCTTTTATAGAGTGCCTCAAAAGGTGCCATACCAATACTAGATTGGAAGCTATTATTATAGGAAAACTCAACAAGAGAAGTATGATCTTCCCAACTTCCACCAAAATCAAGAACACACGCATGAAGAAGATCTTCAAGAGTTTGATTCACACGCTCGGTTTGTCCATCGGACTGGGGATGATAAGCGGTGCTAAAATTAAGCTTCGTTCCCAAAGCTTTTTGAAGACTCTTCCAAAATCCACTAGTAAACAATGGATCACGATCACTAACAATAGAAGTAGGAACTCCATGCAATTTAACAATTTCTTTGATAAAGAGTTTGGCCAAAAGAGGAACGGTTTGATTGGACCGAACGGGAATAAAATGGGCGGGTTTAGTAAGTCTATCGACTATCACCCATAAGCTATTATGACCCGAATAGAACGGGGAAGGCCGTCTATAAAATCCATGGAAATTTGGTCCCACTTCTTGTAGGATCGATTTCACCCTAGAGGGGGGGTGAATAGGGTGATGGTATAAATTATAAAAATTAATTGCGGTAGCTTATAAAATTATTTCAACACAGATCACAGATTAATAGCAGCACAGAAAGATAGCAGAATAATAAAATGCAGAAATAGAACGACACAGAATTTACCCAGCTTCGGCAAAACCCTGCCTACGTGCTGCCCCCAAGGTTTCTACTAGAAAATAGTTAGTCAGACGCTTACATACGTAAACTCGCGACACCCGCTATCGACTAAACCTAACTCTACGCTCAAAACCCTGCCACAACTCAGCCACTGAGTTGTGAATTCTCAAACCATGCCACGTAGTTTGTCCCCTAGTCACACAACTAGAATTTACAACGGTTTAGAAACAAAATTACAAATTAAAAACACTTTAAATTAAAAACACTTTAAATTAAAAACAACCCTAATTCAAAATAAAACCCTTTATAATATTATTAAAAGAAAAGCTCTTAAGAAAAGGCCGGCCCTTTTTATATTATAACCCGTTACTCCTTTTTTTGTTTCTTTGTGAAAGTGGCGGCTTCGTCCTTCGATCCAAATTAGGGCTTTCGTCCTTTGATCCAAATTAGGGTTTTTGAAGCGCCTGCTTTATGTTGACCGATCGCGTGGATAATTCGCGAGTAGCTTCGGTCGATCTTTTCTCGTTGCTCACTTTGGCTGCTTCGTTGATTGAGTTCTATCTTTGCTTCGGAATGTAATTTATGCTTTTGTGCTTTAATGTTTTTATACTTGAACTCGATGCATACTATGCCGATGATGATTGTTGCAATTTATAGGAGTCGATCTCCTTGAATTACGTTCGTCTGAATTGTTCATTATCATGCTTTCGGCCATTCGATTTTTGTTGAACGTTGATGATTTATTTGACTTTGTCAATTTCGTATAATTTCTAGTAGCTTGATTCACAAGGCTTCGAATCTGACTCGTTTGATTTCTTGGTCATCACGGTGTTGACTTTGATTTGAAACACGGCTTTGATTTCCTTTGACTTTGCCTAATTTTTGATTTCATGAATTTAATGCTTCTGCTGGCTTCGGTAGTACTTTCGACCTTATTTGATATTTCCCGTTGTTTCATGACTCCGGCCATTGATTTATTGATTGCCTCGCCCTGATGTTTTTTGATTTGGTACGAACTTGATACTGTCACATGGTTGTGCACTGACTTGAGCTTATGGCCTTGATGTCATGGTGTACATGTAAGTTGATATGTTGGTTTCTGACTTTGTGAAGTGTTTGCTGTACTTCATATGTGCACTGTGTTGATCTTGCTTGTTACATGGTCGACACTTGCAATTCACTGTGATGTCATATCTTTGTGCTACCTGAACTAGTCTGCGATGGTTGTACACTTGCGTTCTTCATATTCATGTGTGTTTATAGCTTCACTCTTGAACACTACATAGTTGTTTCTTGTCACTATATCATGTTCGATACAGTTTGCATTTGTTAGCTTGTAGTTCATGTGTTCACATTGGTTATGTGCACTGACTTTGTGGTCTTCATATATGTTTGCATCGACTTCTATCCACTGTACTTTTAGTCATGTTGAATTTGGTATCTTCACTTGAGTTGCTTGTATATGTATACAAGTGTTCACTGCTTGTAGTCTCTGTTCAACCTGATTTTGCTTTGTCTTTGGTCGCTGCTGTGCATGGCTTGAAGTCTGGTTGTTGCTTGATGAAGAGTTACATTTGGGGCCTGTGAAATTGTTGCTTGATTATTTTAAAACTGCTACTCGGCTTAGGCATTGCATATATCTTTACTTTGTACTTGTCCTGTCTACTACCCTTTTTCATATTGTCGGTTCATTGTAGTAGTTTGGTTATTTGATATGTTGTTTTGAACCATGTTCGCTGTGGCATTGCATTACTGTGCATTGAGCATTGTATCACTGAGTCATTTGCTTATGCTATTTGTTTGCACTGTGCATTGGTTTGGACTTGCATTTTGCTGACTTCATGTCGCCTTGACTTTGGTTGTTGCATTGAGTTGAGTCATGATTGCAGTGACTTGATCTTTGCATTTTGTTTATTTTTCGAAATTTCACCTGAGTTGAATCCAACTTGTAGCTCGGATTTGACCTTGTGTTGAAAATTGTGACATTGTTTTATTGCACTTGAGTTGAATCCGATAATTTGGGTTTGACCTGTGCTCACCTGTCCCTGTAAATTTATCAAGTGTATATCGGTGTGCACGGCCTTGTGGCATGTACAGTGATACACTGTGCATGTCACATTTTTCGCGTGTGATGAATTCAAATGTAAATGATGATGAACAACCCAAATAACTGAGGCAAATATTATTTTCAAAAATTCACATCTTATTTTATATTGCAAAAATATTTCTTTTTCAATTTTACTCCGTTAGTGAATATTTTTGCAGATTGCTCAGATGTTGGATTCTAACTGGAATGAAGGTGAAGATAAAATACGAATTGAGTGAATGAGTGATGTGTAGTGAGGTTAAATGTAAATATGAAATTGTGATGTATTTGTAATCAAAATTGTATATGTATAGTGAGAGCTTGAATTTGTACTATTCAAATTTGTAATGAATATTTGTTTGAATAAAATTTCTGTTTGAATTCAAATTCTGCGTATTTAATTTTATTCAGCAAATATTTATTTAATCTATGAGAAATAAAATAGTACATTAACAAATACATTTAAACGAATGTATATATGTTTATTATCATCAAACAAAAATCATATAAGCGCATATTCAACAATCTCCCCCTTTTGATGATAACAAACATATATTTAAGATTTTGAATATATTAAATGTATTTGATTATTGATATGCTCTAATTGCTCCCCTATTTAAATGCTTCCTCTCTACACAAAGCTCCCCCTACAAATATGCATACAATTAAATAATATGCAAATGAGCCTAGATGCAAATGGAAAATATTTGACCTTTGCTTGATTTTATTTGACAAAATCTTAACTTTTCTCTCCCCCTTTTGTTATCAGCAAAAGAGTAATAGTGTTAGAGAAAATAGAGATAAAGTGATCGATATTCATTCAAAATTAAAACTCAATTGAATATAAAATTTCAATAAAAAATTAAACAAAAATCATAAATATTTTGTTAGGCGCATATTCCACTTTTAGAATGATGGGAATGATGTCATCATATAAAACCATACAGTTGTGTCTATTTGTGGCATATTTATATCAGGAATTTGAATATCTACTAACCATGCATAACTGTTAGGACTTTTAAATGAGATTAGTAGTATTCCAATTTTATTTAAAAAAAATGAATTCAAGTATCTTCTAACCACGCATACCCTTGAGGACTTTTAAATGGGATTAGAATCAACTTGTTTATTTTAAAAATCAACTTTTGATATGCGTTCCATACATGCATAACCGTGAGCACTTTTAAATGAGCATGGAAGCACATAACAAATTCCAAGTAATTCACCCATGCATAACCGTGAGGACTTTTAAATGAGAGTGAATACTTTGGTATTTATTTATTATTAATTATTTTATATTATTTTAAAAAAATGTAAAATGAAAAAGGAATGATTCCTGTTTAAAGTACCACATATCGACAAACTAAATAGAATTTTGATGAGTGATGGTCGTTAGAAATATGATAGATATAGAGATGGTCATGGAATTTTTACCAACAAAAAGTTTTATAACTCTAGTTTAAATTTCTAAAGAAATTTACTAATTATACCGTCTCGAGTCATAATATATGATCAATATCAACACTCATCACTTTTTCAATCACTATTTATCTTTTCGATAATTATTAGGGAGTCAGATCAGTCAAAATAGTCATTTAAAATCAAATTCAAAATAATTATGAAATCAATTTTTCAAAATGACTAATCTGAAAATATGGTCAAAAAAGATTTTCTCGAGAGGGTTTTATAAGAAAATTTTCTACTATTTGAAAATTATTTGAAATGAAAAATATGCAGATATTTTCTTTGAAAAACGATGTAGTTACTAAATGTCTCAAAAATCACATTCAACTAGTAATTTTTCTATCAACTAGATTACCAGCGTAATCTACATCTGAATTTCTTTTTCACTCAAAATTATCATTAATTGAATTTGATTGACCAAACCATGAAGTGTGCACCAAAAATTTCAAACTCAATTTTAACAGCATTTTAAGTGACATTCTTTTGAATTTGAATTGAAGCCGTGTAAACAATCAATAACCGTGAATATAGAGTTAGCCGTATTATAAGTAATTATATTATCATCCAACAAAAAAACTATTATTAATCCAAATTAATATATATGAAGTAATTCAAAGAATCTAGAGAATTTTATAGTGTTTTGGCATAAGAATATAATTTGGCCAACTATGTTGAATAAGTCAGAATCATCATCTCATTATTGGCTGATTTAATTCAGAATACGGTGTAGATTATCACATTTGATATATCGTTCAAAACATACCATTACCCGTTTTACCTTTACGATATTTTTTCGTTGTTGTCTATTGTGATTCTGTCACCTTTGAACTAGGCTAAGGAACTTTGCTTTTTCGCCCGTTGTGTTTCTGGAACAGCCAAAATCCAGAGAACACTGTAGTTGTTCTTTAGCCTGCCACCACACCTAAACAGGAAAAGATTTATGTGACCTATTTGTTTTTATAGGTCCATGGTTGTTAGTGGCAGAAAATTTTGAAAAACAATTTTGTAAAGACCCAAAATTATTTATAATTGTTCCCTTCGGCACCCAAATTTGTTTAACTTTGAGAGATTTTATATTTGTTCCTTTTGGAACCCAAATCGGTATAGTTTTCACATGTTTGGGTCTATACCAACAATTATTGTGATTGTGTCCATATTTTCTACAAATAGTGCACATTGAATTTTCTTGATTAATATTGCATTCAACAATTTTCGATTTATTATATCCAAGTCCTTGTCTAACTGTATTAACAGCTTGCTTTCCTAATAGCATATTCAACGATTTTTCACTTTTTGAAAATTTATCTAAAGTCGTTGACAATTGTTGGACTTGTGTTTTGAGAGATTCATTTTCGTTCAATAATTGTGTGCACTTTTTAATAGAATTCTCTCTTCTAGTATTTTCACTTTCTTTCAAAATCAGAATTTCATTTTCAAGCGATTTCATTTTAATTTCTAATTTTTTAATTTCTTCTTCAAATGTTGGACACTTATCACACTTAGGGATCCTACTTTGATAGGTTTTAACTAATTGGTCAAGTTGTTCATTTAATTCTATCAAAGTAACCTTTTGTGATTCAAGTTTAGCATATTTCTCCCTAAGTCGTTCAAAACAGCCATTTACTTCGTGGAAATAAATAAGTAATTCAGAGTGAGTGAGTTTTGATACCTCGCTTGGCTCATCATCGTCGCTATCAGTCATATTTCCATGAAGGCACATATCTTCTTTCTCACTCTCACTGCTAGTACTTTGATTATCTTCATCTCTTGTATTCCACGTGGATGTAGCATTTCTCCGTTTTGATTTCTTTTAAAAATCGTGTTGAAATCGGGGATAATTGGGCTTGATATCACAGGGTTTGATGCAAATAATCCCGTGTTCTTCCGAGTTGTCTAGTGCCATGATTATTCTGCTTTTTAATTTTTGATTTAGAGCTGAATTTCCATATTTGTGGTTCCACCTTTTGAATTTCTTCATTATTAACGCCAACTCAGCTGCTCCATCATCATCATCCTCATCATAACTGCTTTTTACCAATCCGGTTAAGCACATTTCTTTAACTGAGTCAGTTGTGGAGGACTTCTCATTGCTATTGACTGTTGCACCATATATTGCAATTAAAGTATTCCAGATTTCCTGTGCATTTTCACAATGAGAGATGAAATTAAAATTATCTTGATTAATATAAGAATATAATATATGCATAGCAAGAGCATTAATCGAGATAATTTTCTCGTCATTTATATCACACCCATTTTCAATAATATTCCAACGTTTAATATTAACAGATTTTAAATAAAATTCCATTTTCAATTTCCAATTTCCAATTCAAAAAATCCGTTCCATCAAAAATAGGAGGAATAATATTGGAACGACCCTCAATAAAAGTAGCCATTTTAAAAATTCAAATTTTTAAAGAAAAAATTGGTTTTTGAAAAATCATAATTTTAAATCAATATTGGCTTTTAATCCTAGCTTTGATACCACTTGTAGGATCGATTTCACCCTAGAGGGGGGGGGGGGGGTGAATAGGGTGATGGTATAAATTATAAAAATTAATTGCGGTAGCTTATAAAATTATTTCAACACAGATCACAGATTAATAGCAGCACAGAAAAATAGCAGAATAATAAAATGCAAAAATAGAACGACACAGAATTTACCCAGCTTCGGCAAAACCCTGCCTACGTGCTGCCCCCAAGGTTTCTACTAGAAATTAGTTAGTCAGACGCTTACACACGTAACTCGCGACACCCGCTATCAACTAAACCTAACTCTACGCTCAAAACTCTGCCATAACTCAGCCACTGAGTTGCGAATTCTCAAACTACGCCACGTAGTTTGTCCCCTAGTCACACGACTAGAATTTACAACGGTTTAAAAACAAAATTACAAATTAAAAACACTTTAAATTAAAAACAACCCTAATTCAAAATAAAACCCTTTATAATATTATTAAAAGAAAAGCTCTTAAGAAAAGGTCGGCCCCTTTTATATTTTAACCCGTTCCTCCTTTATTTGTTTCTTTGTGAAAGTGGCGGCTTCATCCTTCGATCCAAATTAGGGCTTTCGTCCTTTGATCCAAATTAGGGTTTTTGAAGCGCTTGCTTTATGTTGATCGATCGCGTGGATAATTCGTGAGTAGCTTCGGTCGATCTTTTCTCGTTGCTCACTTTGGCTGCTTCGTTGATCGAGTTCTATCTTTGCTTCGGTATGTAATTTATGCTTTTGTGCTTTAATGTTTTCGTACTTGAACTCGATGCATACTATGCCGATGATGATTGTTACAATTTATAGGAGTCGATCTCCTTGAGTTACGTTCGTCTGAATTGTTCATTATCATGCTTTCGGCCATTCGATTTTTGTTGAACGTTGATGATTTATTTGACTTTGTCAATTTCGTATAATTTCTAGTAGCTTGATTCACACGGCTTCGAATCTGACTTGTTTGATTTCTTGGTCATCACGGTGTTGACTTTGATTTGAAACACGGCTTTGATTTCCTTTGACTATGCCCAATTTTTGATTTTGTGAATTTAATGCTTCTGCTGGCTTCGGTAGTACTTTCGACCTTATTTGAAATTTCCTGTTGTTTCATGACTTCGTCCATTGATTTATTGATTGCCTCGCCCTGATGTTTTTTGATTTGATACGAACTTGATACTGTCATATGGTTGTGCACTGACTTGAGCTTCTTTCCTTGATGTCATGGTGTACATGTAAGTTGATATGTTGGTTTCTGACTTTGTGAAGTGTTTGCTGTACTTCCTATTTGCACTGTGTTGATCTTGCTTGTTACATGGTCGACACTTGCAATTCACTGTGATGTCATATCTTTGTGCTACCTGAACTAGTCTGCAACGGTTGTACACTTGCGGTCTTCATATTCATGTGTGTTTGTAGCTTCACTCTTGAACACTTCATAGTTGTTTCTTGTCACTATATCATGTTCGATACAGTTTTCATTTGTTAGCTTGTAGTTCATGTGTTCACATTGATTATGTGCACTGACTTTGTGGTCTTCATATATGTTTGCATCGACTTCTATCCACTGTACTTTCAGTCATGTTGAATTTGGTATCTTCACTTGAGTTGCTTGTATATGTATACAAGTGTTCACTGCTTGTAGTCTCTGTTCAACCTGATTTTGCTTTGTCTTTGGTCGCTGCTGTGCATGGCTTGAAGTCTGGTTGTTGCTTGATGAAGAGTTACATTTGGGGCCTGTGAAATTGTTGCTTGATTATTTTAAAACTGCTACTCGGCTTAGGCATTGCATATATCTTTACTTTTACTTGTCATGTCTACTACCCTTTTTCATATTGTCGGTTCATTGTAGTAGTTTGGTTATTTGATATGTTGTTTTGAACCATGTTCGCTGTGGCATTGCATTACTGTGCATTGAGCATTGTATCACTGAGTCATTTGCTTATGCTATTTGTTTGCACTGTGCATTGGTTTGGACTTGCAGTTTGCTGACTTCATGTCGCCTTGACTTTGGTTGTTGCATTGAGTTGAGTCATGATTGCAGTGACTTGACCAGTGCATTTTTTTTATTTTTCGAAATTTCACCTGAGTTGAATCCAACTTGCAGCTCGGATTTGACCTTGTGTTGAAAATTGTGACATTGTTTTATTACACTTGAGTTGAATCCGATAATTTGGGTTTGACCTGTGCTCACCTGTCCCTGTAAATTTATCAAGTGTATATCGGTGTGCACGGCCTTGTGGCATGTACAGTGATACACTGTGCATGTCACATTGTTCGTGTGTGATGAATTCAAATGTAAATGATGACGAACAACCCAAATAACCGAGGCAAATATTATTTTCAAAAATTCACATCTTATTTTATATTGCAAAAATATTTCTTTTTCAATTTTACTGCGTTAGTGAATATTTTTACAGATTGCTCAGATGTTGGATTCTAACTGGAATGAAGGTGAAGATAAAATACGAATTGAGTGAATGAGTGATGTGTAGTGAGGTTAAATGTAAATATGAAATTGTGATGTATTTGTAATCAAAATTGTATATGTATAGTGAGAGCTTGAATTTGTACTATTCAAAATTGTTATGAATATTTGTTTGAATAAAATTTCTGTTTGAATTAAAATTCTGTGTATTTAATTTTATTCAATTAATATTTATTTAATCTATGAAAAATAAAATAGTACATTAACAAATACATCTAAACGAATGTATATATGTTTATTATCATCAAACAAAAATCATATAAGCGCATGTTCAACACTTCCAAATTGAAATTTCTAAAGGTTGCAATAACCCACCGGGCTTTTGATATTCGGCCTTAATGAGTTGGCAAGTCATGCAACACTTAACAAAGTTAGCAATATCAGATTTCATTCCCTCCCAATAATAAAGTCGCTTCATGTCCGCGTACATTTTACTACTACCGGGATGAATGGTAAATTTAGAACGATGAGAATCTTCTAAAATGTCTTTACGAAGATTACTAATATTTGGCATGATAAGTCTACCAAATTTTCAAATACCGCCACGAGAATCAATATCAAAGTCTTTCAAACCCTCAATATCAATTTTATCCCTAAAATTTTGGCCAAGAAGAGCCAATTCGGGATCTAGCTTTTGAGCTTCAAGAATGCGGTCTAAAAGAGAAGGACGAGCCTCAAGGCTACATAAAACAAGAGATGAACATAAATCGGAAACACGATCTCGAATCTCACAAGTGGATAGAATTCCGAGATCATTCCATTCGGATATCATCATAGAAACAACCGCTTGTTGCTTACGACTAAGTGCATCGGCAACACGATTTCCCTTTCCGAGAGTATAAAGAATATCAAGATCATAAGCTGCAAGAAATTCGAGCCAATTTTGTTGACGCAAATTAAGTTCCTTTTGAGAAAATAGATACTTCAAAGATTTATGATCGGTGTAAAGAATAAACTTTTCTCCCAAAAGATAATGACGCCAAATACGAAGGGGGAAAACAATAGTCGCGAGTTCTAAATCATGAGTGACATATCTAGTCTCAGCAGGCTTCAATTGCCAAGAAGCATAAGCAATAACACGTTCTCTTTGCATAAGAACAACACCGAAACCAACACGACTAGCATCGGTATAAACAATAAAATCTTGGTTTCCCTCGGGAATCACAAGAATAGGAACATCGGAAAGGAGTTCTTTTAATTTTTGAAAAGGTGCTTCACATTTGTCCGACCAAAAGTATTTAACTCCCTTCTTTGTCAAACTAGTAAGAGGCACGGAAATTTTTGAAAAGTCCTTTATGAAACGGCGGTAATAACCTACCAATCCAAGAAAACTACGAATCTCCGTCACACTCTCCGGTCTCTTCCAATTTTGAATTGCTTCAATCTTTGAAGGATCCACGGAAATTCTGGATTCGGAAATAATATGACCGAGAAACTTCACACGAGGTTGCCAAAAGTGGCATTTAGAAAATTTTGCTTTCAATTGATTGCTCCTAAGAGTTTCCAACACAATTCGAAGATGCTTTTCATGCTCCTCCTCGGTTTTTGAATACACAAGAATATCATCAATAAAGATAAGGACAAACCGATCGAGGAAGTCTTTGAAAACTCTATTCATAAGGTCAACGAAATAAGCCGGAGCATTCGTTAAAACAAATGGCATAACAAGCCATTCATAAGATCCATAGCGAGTACGGAACGATGTCAAAGGAATACTATCCTTTGCAATACGAAACT
Organism: Allium cepa; assembly: GCA_030765085.1. Taxonomy (NCBI): domain Eukaryota; kingdom Viridiplantae; phylum Streptophyta; class Magnoliopsida; order Asparagales; family Amaryllidaceae; genus Allium; species Allium cepa. Next base: position 322,865,446 of record CM060940.1, on the reverse strand, counting down.
GATGAAAACCGGTAGCTAAGTCTGTTTGCACAAAAAAGTGGATAAACACCTCCAAGTCTTATGAATTAGTTGTTTTTATGTTGTTTCTAGTGATTTGGGTGATTTATGCAGATATATAAAAAGCAGGGACTAAACTGTAAAAGACACACGGATTTATAGTGGTTCGGTCAGAACGTGCCTACGTCCACTTTATATGTTATTCTCCTTTTTCTTTCAGATTACAAGTACAAAGCTCTGCATACAAGTATATGAAAGTTGTTTGAAAGTTCCTTCCGTGCTTGAGCTCTCAAACTTGTCCGCCATTGTTGTACCCCTGCCCCTCTATTTATAGAGTGAGGCTGGGAGCAGGGGTCTTGGATGTATATAGCTGCTGGTGGTCCTGGGCTGAAGCAATCTGGCCTGGCACATCTGGTTCGGCGGAGCTTGGTTCGGCGAAGCTTGGTTCGGTCGTAGCTTGGTGGAGTTTGATTCGGTGGTGTGTAGAGGGTTGGTCCGGTCTTGGTTTGGTTCGGTAGTTGTGGTAGGGTTGGTCCGGTCTTGGCTTGGTTCGGCAGTTGTGGTGAGGGTTGGTCCGGTCTTGGTTGGTTCGGCAGTTGTTGGTGAGCGCTTTTGGTTCGGCAGGGTTGGTCTTAGGGCCGATTCGGCAAGTAGCGAGGCGAGGCCTAGTTCGGTGGGACCTTGGATCGGTGGTGAGGATTCGCCCAACATTTGCCGCCCAAAGTGGGGCACATGCCTGTATGTGTCGCGCTTTGTTTTAGCTAGGATGTTTCCATTCGGTCCCTGAGTGCCGATCCATTTGGTTCGGTATCCTATATCTGCCTATAAGTAGGGGCTACACCCCTTCATTATTCCTTACTGAATCGAGAGAACCGAACCAGATTTCTGCCGAATCAACTTATATTGCTGAAACCTTTTGACAACCGGACCAGTTAATTGCCGGATGATCCCTGTGTTTTTAAACTACCGAATGGTATTGGGAGTGTGAATGCCGAATGACCTTGGTGATGCTGATTACCGAATGAACCTAATACCGGATGGGTTAAGAGACGTTTAATGTCGAATGTGTAATGACGAATAAGCTCTGGGCTGTACTACCGAATGAGCTTGGGAATTCCGAGTGTTGAATGAATCCCTTACCGAATGGACTTTTATACTTGAACTATTAGTGAAACTCTAGATTACATAGTTTATGTGTTTTAACGACGTACTTTCTCGTGTTGTAGATAAATGTCTCAAAGAGTGGAAACTCGATCAGATAAAAGGAAGTCCAAGGGCGAAGGGGAGTCCTCCTCAGTGCCCCCAGCTCAGCCAAGACTGGAACGTCCTGGACTCGCCCCGAGGTCACTAGTAGACGGGTACGGTCCTCAGGAGCTTCTGAACTCTCCGCCTGACTATTTTCCTAGCTCCCTCAAAGAGGAGCAGCTTGATGTCATCTCTCGCTCCTTTGGGATTGACAGAGCGAGCATGCTGTTGCCGGGGGACGGAGTGATGCCGTACAATCCCCCTGAGGGATATTTCGCGTATAGCCGATACCATTGCATGTGCGGGGCCATTCCTCCGATCAATGCATAGATAGTCAACTTCATTACCTATCTGAAGGTGGCCCCTTTCCAGCTCCAGCCCAATTCCTACGCTATCCTAGTGTGCTTATTCGTTATTTTCCAGAGAAAGTACGGGCGCCCCCTTCCAACCGGGATATTCGATATTTATATAACTTAAGAGGTTATAAGAAGGGGTCTCCGTACATTAGCTTGGAAGCGGTCGTTCCCTTTAAACCAGTCCTAGACCTGTATTCGAAGCTCAGTATGTTTAAGAAAGAATGGTTTTTTTATCAAGGATGACTCCGTTTCCTTCCGCCTTTTCACTTCTGGCTGTAAGTTGAACTCCATTTGTAGTTTCTTTGTCCCGGCTGCAATGCTCCTCCTTATATGCTTTTATTTCTTGCTAGCGACAGGTGGCTTTGCAGTCGTGGAGAATGATTCCTTGGTTCGGATGGCTGCGGAAATATGGGCTATTCCGGGACGGGATCGGTCGGCTTCTTACTCGATCAGGAACGCTACTCTCCTGGAGCACAACTTGATCCTGCCACACCAGTCCGTAGTTAAGCAGAGAGATACGGCTGAGGAGAAGGCCGCCAAAGCCAAGGAAGGGGCCATGGTGAAAAGCGGCAAGAGGGAACCTTTCACAAAGCCTCCAGCTGTCGGAGGGAAGAAGCTCAAGAAGTCCGACGGCCCCTCTCCTAGCACTTGCCCAATTGCTCCGGGGGAGGAAGATGTGGAGGAGGATATAGGTGAGGGTAAGGAGGCGATGGACAGAGCGGTAGTGGTGTTGGTGCCTTAACCTTCGGGCAAGCGGGAGAGATTCATGAGTGGACGGATGATGCTTTCCGTCAAGCATTCGGGGAGTCGGAGGGAGGATCGGCTTTGGTTGAGAAGGCAAAGGAGGCTGACAAGGCTGGGTCTGGTGCCGATCCATCCTCTAAGAACTCTTCAGCTAAGGCGACTCCGGCGATTCGAGGTGAACTTTTGACTTCTGCAGACTCCATTTACGATAGGGACTTAGGAATATCTTATGGTTCGCTCCCGTCCTGGAATGAGATTCAGGACTTATTGCAGTATCCTACTCCTCCGCAGGGTTTGTATAATAGATGTGCCTTCTCAACCCTTTTAACTTAACATATTTCTTGAATTATGGATCATTGTATGTTCATAACACTTGTTCTTAACTCCAGGGGCAGGCGGGGTGGCAAAGACCTCGGGCGTTCGACACCGCCTCGAACAATACAGACTTCTCAAAGCCTCTGCCAAGCCCAAACCTCCTACTAACCGTCCTGGATACGTAGTTGGCTATCGCCCCCTTCTCGGAGTTATCGAAGAAGACATTCAGAAGAGGAAGAGGAGACGTTCTTTTCTTGGTTCTCCACCTGGTCCTCAGCCCCCAGTCCAGCCTATTCACGATATTACTGAGGAAGATACTGGGTTTATGCCTTCCCCACATCTGTCGGAAAATCCAACCGTCGCCCCGATAGATCGCCCTGGTTTGGCACGCAACCCATTTGCCGGTCACCCCGATCTGGACCCGAGTTCTCAGGATATTTCATTTGACGAGGCCACGGGTGAGCACCTTCTTCCCCGCAACCCCATGGTACGGGTGCTTGATGAGGCCAAGTCCCTAGACCTTGATTTGCTTACTACTCGGATAGTTACCATGGGGGACGAAGCCAAGGCTAATATTGACCGTGTTGCGGAGGAGACCAGGAAGTTGATGGATCATCATGCCCGACTGGTCAAGGCTGGAGAGGAGATTGGGAGTGCCAACATCCGACTACGGTTAATGGTTTCTGATCAAGCCAAGTAGCTCGCCGATCAGGCCATTCAGATTTCTCAGCACAAGGCAGCCTCCAGGCGGTTGAAGGAGACTATGGAAGAGGCTAGTAGGGCAGAACTACGAAAGATGGAGGCCGCCTGCAAGGAGCGGATTGACATAGCCATTGCTACGGTGGACGAGGTTCGGAGGGCGGATCTCGAGCAGGTAGAGGAGTTGTCTGGGAGGCTTGAGGCCGCAAAGCTTGCTCAGGCCAGGCTAAAGGAAGTGATGGAGGAAATGAGGAGGTCTCTCCAGGCTGACCGCTTGAGATATCGATCGGAGAGGGATGTTGCCGTCGCTAAGTTGCTGTCCTCCGAGGCCTGGATGAGGGAGTTTGAGGAGAATGAGGGGATGATGGATGAGGTGTTGCAGGATATGTACTTCCGTACTTGGAAGCAGGGTAATCTATCCTGGATGGATGACTATCCCCGGATCATGGCTAGGATATATCTCCGGGCTTTGGAGGAGGCCAAGGCTGATGTGGATAAGGAAGGTGGAGCGGCATTCAGGATGGACGTGGTTACCGCCCAGTTCCCAAAGGAGGAGAAGGTAGCGGTGAAGGAGGGGATGCGGCTACTTGCTGCGGAGGAAGCCGGTGTGCAGTTGGGGGATGAGGACCAAGAAGCGGGTGTTGGTGAGTTTTCCCTTTTTAGCTTTTCATAACTTGATCGTTCGTTGTCGGTTTAATGGACTCTTTTTCTGAATTGGACAGGTGGGGCCTCTGGTCATCATGTTGGCAACTCCGATCCTGCAGTCAAGTAGATTCGAAGAGCTGGTAGGACGAGGGCGGAGCACTGGTGCAGTTGGTTATTTTATTTGGCCTGCTTGACATTCCTGTACATGCTAGTTCAAAACATTAATGTACTCTCAAGTTGTAATTATGCTATTGAATGTCTTTATGTAAGCTTATAACGTAAGATGATTCTGTTATATTTTGAATGCTGTTATTATTTTGAAGTGCTGTATAAAAAACATAGTTTATGCATATGCATGTGATTTAATTGTGTTCGATGTTAAGCTTTTGCTTGAAATATAATCTCATGTTTTGCAATGTTACGAATAAGTCATAGCTACATGATTATGTACAAGAGAAAAAAGTACCGCCCTTCATGTTCTGGTTGCAGGGGGTAGCTTTGGACATCTTGTGTAATTGACCATGAATGCGGCTGAGTGCCTTGTCACCCAGTTTGCGGGCTCAGATTCTCGTGAGCGAATGCCTCCTATTTAGTGTCCTGTACTTTGGGGACCGTTATGCAAGATACAAGAAAAGTATTTAAATGGAATGGAAATATAGGAAAAGTAAAACTTCCAGTCACGGAAGGCCGTCGATATGCTTAAGTTCGTGGCAAACGGGTTTTGTAGTCACTTTCCCTAGCTGTGGGTCTTGGAGACATTTGTCACCCATCTTACGCCTCCGCGGGGAGTTTATCTTTTTTACCACAACCACACTTAAGACATATCGGAGCCGAGATCGCGCACAGTAACTACCCGAGCCATTGTGGTCCGTAATCGTGGGTATTATTCGATTTACTGTGGCCGGCTAGCGTGGGTGTCGATCATCAACCGTGTACTACCCCTGGCTGGCCACACCTTATGTTGGGGCTTAAAGTAGGTTCACAGTTGCTGGCAAGCCGAACGCCGTAATGAGCTGCCATCGGCTATAGTCGGCCTTCTTGATGGCTTATAATCAGCTCATTACAGTTGGCTTTGAGGGTAGTCGCGAGCGATGAGTTAACCCGCAGCAGAGGGATGTTGGAGCAAAAGTGTCTCATTGGCGTGTGCATAGAATCGCATAGTACCTGTTGAGTCTTGTCCAGGTGAGGTTGCGCCGTGAAGTTCCAGTATGGAAATGTCGTTATACACGATTTTGTTCAACAGGAAAGGATAAAGCTTAACAAGCAGCCAAGATATAAAGGAACAAGTTAAAAAGAGACAAGATTTTTAAAGTGGTTCGGCACGAAAATGCCTACATCCACTGATTCTCTTTGTTAATTCACTTCATATGGGCGGTACAAGTTAAGAGAAGTATCGATGGAGGTGTTGGATGTTCCATGCCCTCTGGAACACCTCTCCGTCCACTGTTGACAAAATATAAGCTCCATTGTGGAGATCTTTATGAATTACATAGGGTCCGTCCCAGATTGGATCTAGCGCTCCGGGGCGCGGGAAGATCCGCTTGAGGACAAGATCTCCTTCCTGTAAGCTGTGGTGCTTGACTTTAGAGTTGTATTGTGCTGCTACTTTTTGCTTGTGAGCTGCCGCTTTAAGTGCTGCATCATTTCTTCTTTCTTCAATTAGATCCAAAGACATGTGTAGGAGTTCTTCATTCTCTTCCGGGTTGTAGTGGATCCTACGGTGGGAAGGCACTATAGTTTCAACTGGGAGCATGGCCTCCGATCCGTATGCCAAAGAGAAAGGAGTATGCCCTATTGATGTTCTATAAGATGTGCGGTAGGCCCAAAGTGCCGTAGGAAGTTCATTCACCCAAGCGCCTTTTGACTTTTCAAGTTTCTTCTTGATTAGGGTTTTGAGGATTTTGTTGACAACTTCGACTTGTCCGTTTGCCTGGGGGTAAGCCACAGATGAGAAGCTTTTGTGAATTCCGTGCTCTTGGCACCATTCGGCAAATTCCTCGCTGTCAAATTGAAGTCCATTGTCCGATATGATCTTGAGCGGGACACCGAACCTGCATAGAATATTTTTGATCAAGAAGTTGATAATTTTTGCCGAAGATATTTTATTTAGAGGCTCCGCTTCCACCCATTTGGTGAAATAGTCGACTGCTACTATAGCATATTTGGCTCCGCCTCGGCCCGTTGGCAGTTTGCCAATCAAGTCAATTCCTCATACTGCAAAGGGGCAAGGGCTGGTCATTTGAGTAATCTCCTTCATGGGTAGTCGAGGAATCTTAGCAAAATTTTGACATCTGTCGCATCTCTTGACGAAGTCCAAGGCATCTTTGTTTAAAGTGGGCCAGTAATATCCATATCGGAGTATCTTCTTGGCCAGATTCCGCCCTCCAGTGTGATCTCCGCAACTTCCTTGATGGATGTCGGATAAGACTTCCCTGACTTCCCTTCCAGCGATACACCTTAATAAGGGATTAGAGAAGCCGCGCCGGTAGAGGATGCCTTCTTGTAATGTGTAGCGGGAAGCTCTCCTTAAGATTTTCTTAGCTTTGTTACGCTCGTCGGGCAGTGTGCCATCTTGTAAATATTTTCGGATAGGAGCCATCCAAGTTTCCTCTTCGATTGCAGCTATCATATTCATCGTCTCGTAACTCGGGGCTAGTTGCTGTGAGATGGTTATTGTTTGTGAAGCGGTGCCGTCCTTCATGCTAGCTTGCTTTGCCAGTTCGTCGGCTTCCTGATTCTCTTCTTGAGGAATGTGTTCGATTAAATAGTGATCCAATTGATTGAGCAGCAGCTTGGTCTTCCTCAGATATGCTGGGAGTCGTTCTCCTCGAACCTGGAATTCTCCCAGTATTTGATTTACAATAAGTTGGGAATCACTACGGAGACATAAAGAGTCGACTCCAATCTCCAGGGCAAGTTCTAATCTGGCTATCACTGCTTCGTATTCTGCGTCATTGTTGGTGGCAGCGAATTCCAACCTTAGGGCGTAGTGCAGCTTCCTTCCCCTGGGGGTGATTATCACAACACCTGCCCCCGAGCCTTGTTCATTTGATGCTCCATCTACGAGGAGATTCCACTTGATATCTTCTGCCATTTCAGATTGCTCCTTACCTTCGTTAGTAGTGAACTCGGCAATGAAGTCAGCTATGGCTTGCCCCTTGATAGCGGTGCGAGGATGGTAGGTGATATCATATTGACTCAGTTCAATGCACCACTTAAGTAATCGTCCAGAAGTGTCTGGGCGATGGAGTACTTGCCTTAGCGGTTGATCGGTTAAAACTCTAATGGAATGAGATTGGAAATAGTGTCGCAGTTTCCGTGACGTGATTAGCAGACAGTATGCTAGCTTCTCAAGTTTAGGGTATCTGGCTTCTGCCCCTGTAAATTTCTTGCTTACGAAGTATACGGGCCGCTGTGCGCGGTTGTCTTCTCTCACCAAAGCGGCGCTTAAAGCATGGGACGATACAGCAAGGTATAAGTATAGTTCCTCGCCTTCATTTGGAGTTGAGAGCACCGGTGGTCTCTGGAGGTGTCCGATTAAGTTAAGGAAGGTTGTCGAGCATTCGTCAGTCCATTCGAACTTTCCTTTGTCTTTCTTTAGAGCTTCGAAGAAAGTGATGCATTTGTCGGTTGCTTAAGAGATGAACCTACTTAGGGCGGCCACTTTCCCGTTTAGGCTTTGCATCTCCCTTCGAGTGAATGGTATCTTGATATCTTGTAAGGCTCGAACTTGTTCGTGGTTTGCTTCAATCCCTCTGGCATGAACGATGAACCCCAAGAACTTTCCCGATGACACTCCGAAGGAGTACTTTAGAGGGTTCAGCTTCATTCCATATTGGCGAAGTACTTGAAACATCTCATCCAGGTGGTTTATATGATCGTTGGCTTTCGTCGATTTTACCAGCATGTCATCCACATAAACTTCCATAGTTTGTCCTATTAGTTCCGCAAACATCTTGTTGACAAGGCGCTGATAAGTAGCCCCGGCGTTTTTAAGTCCAAAAGACATTACTTTGTAGCAGTACAATCCCCGGTCAGTGATGAAACTAGTGTGGTCTTGATCAGGGGCGTGCATAGGGATCTGGTTATATCCTGAGTATGCATCCATGAAGGATAAGAGTTTATGTCCGGCAGTGCTGTCCACGAGTTGGTCGATTCGGGGGAGTGGGAAGCAGTCTTTCGGGCAAGCGTCATTTAAGTTGGAGAAATCGATGCATGTTCGCCACTTCCCGTTAGCTTTCTTTACCAGTACCGGGTTGACGATCCATTCTGGGTAGATGGCTTCTCGTATGAAGTCGTTGGCAAGTAGGTTCTTCACTTCTTCCTCTAGGGCTGTTGATCGTTCTGCCCCCATGCTTCTCTTTTTCTGCTTTACTGGTACCTTTGTGGAATCGATGTTCAGTACGTGGCATGCTACATCTGGGGAGATTCCTGTCATATCAGTGTGCGTCCATGCAAATACATCCATGTTGTGGCGAAGAAAATCAATGAGTTGATCCTTTAACTCTTCTTTTAGTTGAGATCCGATTTTCAATAGTCTACTTGAGTCATGTTTGTCTACAGCTACGAATTCCATAGCCTCTGCAGGCTCGGCGGTGGCCTCCTTCTCTTTGTCCCTGGGGTCTAATTCATTGAAAGGGTCAGTGGTATATTGAAGAGGAGGGGCTTTCTTTAGTTGCTATGCTTCCAAGTTTTTCATGCAGAGAGTAGTCTCTGCATTTTTCCCTTTATCTTTTCTGCGGTTATTGCGAAGTTCAGTTACATAGCAGTCTCGAGCAGCGTCTTGATCTCCCTCTATTTCTCCTATTCCGTTATCTGTTGGAAATTTATGTTCAGGAACCATGGGGCTAGGACAATTTGGAAGTCAGACAAGGCTGGTCTTCCCAAAAAGGCGTTGTAGGCCGAATGGTTCTCTATTAGTACAAACGTTTGTTTTCGCACAGCGGAGCGGGGATGACTTCCTATTTCGACAAATAGATCCAGTTGCCCGAGGGGCATCATTGCATCTCCAGTGAAACCATGTAACGGTTTGTTGCAGGGAGACACATCCTTCATTGACAGCTTCATTTTGTCGAAAGCATGCTTGAACAGGATATTTACTGAGCTTCCAATGTCTATTAAAATTAGGAATACTTTGGCTGGTCCGAACCAGGCAGAGATGACCATAGGATCCATGTGTGGGTACTGCCTTCCCTCTAGGTCACGCCTACTGAATGTGATGTCGTCGCTCTCTTTCCGTTTCGGGTGGCGTTCTTCCATAATAGAATTAACGTAGCCTTCATTGTTTCTAAGTGACTTACCGTATCTTTCCATCTCTGCCCAGCTTCTGTCGGCGATGTACGGTCCTCCCGATATGGTATGGACCACTATCTTCTCTTGATTAGAGCCACTGGTGTTGCGATTTCCTCCGCCTGCTTCTGGGGGGGAATCCAGGATTCTCATTGGCAGGAGTTGAATTCCTGTTCTGGCTTTTTACATAGCGTTCCGGTCTCTTCCTTCTGATGTGTTCTTCGATCAAGTCCCGGAGATGGTGGCATTCATTGGTGTCATGTCCATGGGATTCATGGAAGCGGCAGAACTTTCCAGACTTGAGTGCGTTATCTGACTCCTTCTTGTGCAGGGGGCGCTTGTATCTAACTTCGTCTTGAGTGGCTACGAAGATGTTTTCGATTGTTTCATTCAAATGAGTGTAAGAGTCAAATCTTGGTCCCGGTCGATATAAGCGCTTTTCTCCCTTCTTGCCCCCAGCATTGTCTCTAGAGTCATTTCTTCGAACATCCTTTGTTACAGCGGGGACCCTGTCTATAGCCGTCTTAGCCTGTTGCCCTAACTGCCTCTCAGTGGCAGCGTCTTCAAGTCTCATATACTTTCCAGCTTCATGGAAGAAATCAGGTAAAGTAGCAGGCTTTTCCTTGGTTAGTCTTCTAGCAAATTTAGTGCCCGGATGTACACCACTGCAAAGAGCCATGAGGACAAGTTTCTCGTCGGCATCTTGGACTGCGGCCGCCGCGGCGTTGAATCGGGTTAGATATTGTTGCACTGTTTCTCCGGGTTTCTGTTTGATATTAGATAAGGAATAAGCGTCCTTGGGTTGTTCCACATGATTGCGGAACTGACTGATGAACTTTTTTCCAGCATTTCCCATGAGCTGATGGACCCTTGGGGTAGGTGGCAGAACCAAGAGGTAGCTAGATCTGCCAAGAATAGTGGAAAGCATTTACACAACACTCCCTCTGTTGCTCCGCTCATGAGCATATGCTGGGTGTATCTTTGTAAGTGTACGATGGGGTCAGAGGTTCCCTTGTAAGGTTCCATCGTCGGCATTTTCCATTCCCGGGGGGTAATGGCAGTTTCGATATTGCGGGTGAAGGGGTTGGTTACTCTAGCACCTATCCCCCGATCCCTTTGCTCCCGTTGGACGCACTCTCTGAACAATCGCGCCATCCTTTCATCAGAACTTGGAGCGGATGAGAATGAATTTGGTTCTTCCCTGCGGGATTGATTCCGTCCAGATGACCTGTAAGGATGGTATCGTTTATCACTTCTGACATTATACAATGGCTGCCTCGGGTCTTCCGGGGGCATGCTGGGGTCAGCTACAGTTGGCCCTTGCCTTGATCTTCCCCTGCTGGGTTCTGCTCTTAGCACTTCCTCGGGTCCAACTTCGGGTTGGACTCCAGCTCGGCCCCGTCTGCTGGTGTCTCCATGGTTAGGTAGCATGACAGGCTCAGCTACATCCGACCCCTGCCTAGCACCTCCCCTGTTGGGTTCGGCTCCAAGTGTTTCCTCGGGTCGGAATTCGGGCAGAGTTCGGGCTCGACTCCTACCATGGCTGTTTCTGTTGTTAACCTCTTCGAAGAAGAAAGACCTCTGTCGTCTCCCAGATCCTCCAGATCGAGACTCGCCCCATGATTCAGTGTTGCGGTTGGATTCTTCAGCATCCCTTAAGCGTGACATGAGTTGGTCCACCAAGGCTTCTTGTTGAGATGCGAAGCGGTTAGTTACTTCAGCCACAATCTTGTCCTGATCCATTCTTGTAATTGGTTGTTCCGTAGCGGGGGCTGTCGGATTTGCCTGATTTAAATTTGATGTTGGAACTGGACGATTGTCTTGGTCTCTGATTACTGGATCTGGGACGCTGCCAGTTGCGATGTTCTTTCCTTTGTTAGCGTCTTTCTTCCGTCCGGGAGCCATGTTTTCCAAATGAAAGGTGCTGACAGGAAAAGGATTAAGTGGGAGAAGCTGAAGCTTCGAGCTCCTTGTTCTCAGTGAAAGCACCAAAAATGTTTGCACAAAAAAAAGGACAAACACCTCCAAGTCTTATGAATTAGTTGTTTTTATGTTGTTTCTAGTGATTTGGGTGATTTATGAAGATATATAAAAAGCAGAGACTAAACTGTAAAAGACACACGGATTTATAGTGGTTCGGCCAGAACGTGCCTACGTCCACTTTATATGTTATTCTCCTTTTTCTTTCATATTACAAGTACAAAGCTCTGTATACAAGTATATGAAAGTTATTTGAAATTTCCTTTCGTGCTTGAGCTCTCAAACTTGTCCGCCATTGTTGTACCCCTGCCCCTCTATTTATAGAGTGAGGCTGGGGGCAGGGGTCTTGGATGTATATAGCTGTTGGTGGTCCTGGGCTGAAGCAATCTGGCCTGGCACATCTGGTTCGGTGGAGCTTGGTTCGGCGAAGCTTGGTTCGGTCGTAGCTTGGTGGAGTTTGATTCGGTGGTGTGTAGAGGGTTGGTCCGGTCTTGGTTTGGTTCGGTAGTTGTGGTGAGGGTTGGTCATGTCTTGGCTTGGTTTGGCAGTTGTGGTGAGGGTTGGTCCGTTCTTGATTAGTTCGGCAGTTGTTGGTGAGCGCTTTTCGTTCGGCAGGGTTGGTCTTAGGGCTGATTCGACAAGTAGCGAGGCGAGGCCTGGATCGGTGGGACCTTGGATCGGTGGTGAGGATTCACCCAACAAAGTCTAATTGTGAAAAGACTCTAGCACCACTAAGTTGATCGAATAGATCATCAATCTGAGGTAAAGGATATTTATTCTTAAAAGTAAGATCATTAAGCTTGCGATAGTCAACGCAAAGCCTAAGTGTACCAACGGATTTCTTCACAAAAATAGCCGAAGCTCCCTAAGGAGAGGAACTAGAGAGAATAAATTGCTTCGTCTCCAATTCGGATAATTGTTTGCGCATCTCCTCATTTTCTTTATTGGACATACGATAAGGAGGACGAGTGATAGGTTGGGCTCCAGAGATGAGATTAATTCTGAACTCAATTGCTCGCTTAGGTGGTAATCCTAAAACGGGCTCAAATATGTCGGAAAATTCACGAACAACGTGAATAAGAGAAATAATATCCTCCTCATCATCATTATCGTCATCATGAGGTTTTAAAGAATATAAAGATGCAAATAAGCTGGAATCTGAATCTTTAAGGTCAATAGAAATCTGCTTAACAGATTGAGGATGTCGAAAATGAATAGTTCGCTCAGGACATAGGATTTGGGCTTCATAGCGGTTAAGCCAATCCATTCCAAAAATCATTCCAAAGCCTAAGTAGCGCATAACATGCAAATCGGCTCGGAAAGAAAAATCACACAAAATAATCTCGACATCTTTACACAATAAACTGATTGTTGCGGATCCACCAACCGGATTCGCAATTCTCAAAGAAGTCATTAAACACAAAACATTCAAAGAAAAATTATCAACAAGTTCTTTCGAAATAAAAGAATGGGACACACCCGTATCAAAAAGAACTCGAATAGGATGATCACAAAATAAAATAATGCCATCAAGGATAGAATGAGAAATACCTTTACCACGAGATGTGTTGCCAGGGGCTTGAGCAACATTAAGCTTTCCCTCCTTCCTATTTTGTTGTCTGGGACAAGAATATAAATAATGATCCGGGCTTTTGCAATAGCGACAAGCACGAGGCTTTGAACACTTGTTCGCATAATGGTCCTTAGAACCATAGTTGTAGCATTGCCCACTACTTGAGGTAGAAGTGTTAGTTGCCGGAGAGGCTTGCTTCCCTTTCTTATTGTTGGGATAAGGACCTTTGAATTTATTAGGCCTTTTCTTGTTGTTGAAGTTCGATTTGGCACCCATAACTTCAACATCACTCTCCCTATCTGCCTCTTCAAGACGAAGAGCGATATCAACGAGTTGATCGAAAGAAACTTCTAATTTTAGAAGTAATGGCTTCTTGAGATTTTTATTCAAGCCATAAAAAAATCTTTGGTTCTTCTTCAATGGGGTGTTTATGTATTTGACCCCGTATCTAGAAAGTGACTCGAAGGATGCGACATAGTCTGCCACAGAGGATTCACCTTGAACAAGGTCAATGAAACGACGAGCCAAAATCACCTTCTTAGCTTCTGGCACAAATTTTAATTCGAAGCGTTCCTGGAATTTCTCCCAAGTAAGATCCGCTTCATTTATTTCAGAAATCAGAAGCTCATACCAATCTAATGCTCTTTCTTGGAGCATACTAGAGGCCAACTGAACACGGTGAAGATCAATAAGATTCATGCGAGAAAAGATTCAATCGCACATTCTCAGCCAAGCCTGGACTTCAATAATAGTTTCAGAACCTTTGAATGGCTTCCCACCCAAATTGGTATAATCGTTGCACAAACGTGCAAATCCAGACTTAGGGTGAGTAGACTCCGGATTAGATCCGACTGCTTGAGAATTCCTTACTAGATCAAGAAGCTGCTGGGCAGACATAAATACTCCTTCTTGGAGAGTAGCACGAGATTGACCGGCGCTGGGACGGCCAGGTCTAACCATTTCTCTTCCTTTTGAAAGAAAGAAAGAAGAAGGATAAGGTTATTCACCAAATGAATATGAAACAATCTTGATAGATAAACAAGGAATCATAAAGAAAATAGGATGAATCGGTACGAAGACTCGAATTAAATCCTAAAGCATGACTCCTAAGATGGACTTAGGACGATGATCCTTGCTAGGTTATTCTACATTGTTTCGAAGTTTGGCTTTGATACCAAGCTGTGACGCCCCACCTCTATACCCACACTAGCCAAGGACACTACGGGGTAATGCCGTCAGCTAGCACGGAGGATAAGGCTGTTGAAGAGCGACCATCCGTGTAATTGCTTTGTGCGAGCACCAATATGTCAGATAGTACAACAAGCATCTAGTTTCAGGAGGAAATCCGACATATCGGTACAAACTCAAAGCTACTACCCGGTGGCTATATATATTCTTCGGAAATAAATATAGAAATAAACATAACACAAATCAGTCACAGACATCCATATCACAAAGGCGGAAATAGATATGAATATTTAACACATGAAAGTGTACATCAGAGTAGTGGTCAAACAAGATCCATAATATCACAAAAGAATAGCTACAAGTGCTAGACAAAAGAATATGGATACATCTATGAGTCTATATCTCAAATGTATACAACAAAAACTACTAATCTAAGTAGTTAGCCAAAAGTCAGGGTGACAATCCCAGATGTGAAGTCAAGCAGAAGCATCTGTAACATCTCGGTCTGACCCGAGTATTATTTAATAAGAAAATAATAAACGGATCAGTCTAGCTATAAATATCAGATAAAATGATATAGAATAAGAGATATGACATAAATATATGATAACCATAAAGCCATACTGTGATAAGTATGCAATTAAATATCAACTAGGGATTAATCAATATCACAAGAATCTTCTCAAAGATCAAAAGGAATGTCATACTCTTTATTTGTATTCACCAAACCAGAAATATGGTCAATAATATCAATGCCAATCACAAAAGTTAATGACACACAAATTCACCAATGCACAAATATTGATAAAACTTATCAATGTAAATCACGAAAATTGGTGAAAACACAAATTCCAGAAATCATCAATGGAAATCCAGAAATCACAAAAAGGGGGAGGCCTATCACAAAACGGGAGCATGAAAACTCACCAACACGTGTATCACAAAATGGAACACTATTCCATGGTTGCTAACCATTAATTTTGAGCCAAAACTCCACAAAATGGCCCGAAGACTATGGGTCGCTACCCCACCAAATTGAGCTGAAGCTCCACAGAAACGGGTTTAGTCTCCCTCGTAGACAAAGAGACATCGCACATTTGCTAGTCTAAATCACAAAAATGATCATCAACGATCATTAAGAAGTGTCAATTACAGTGAGCTAGTAAATATATAAGCTTAGCCTCATGTCCTATAACCACCAGCTTAACTTAAATATTTGCGAACAAATTATAGATCTCCACTCGAAAATTGTCACAAGAGATTCAATCGAACAAGTCCAAGAATTAACTGGCAAAGTAAATGCAAGAATTTCATACCATTTGTTTTACTAAGCCGTTTAATTAGATTTTTCGTATGAGTGAGATGAAGTGACAAATCACAAAAATGATTGTAGAAACAAGAAATCAAAAAAATTCACATTCGAAGGCGTGAATAAAAATCCAAAAAATTCGATTCCATATCCATCAAAGTGGAAATACCCTTGCGACTTAACAGCCACGACTTGCAACTTAACATAAGTCAACACAAGAAATCAACGGCTCAAGAAATAACATACGGCTTAAAGCAGGTGCGACTTATCATGGCCGAGCGAGCTAAGGATGGAACGACCAAATGGCCGAGCGCACGACCTAACATGGCGCGACCTAAGTTGGTTGCGACCTAAGGAGCTAGCGGCAAACAGGCCGAGCGACCTAAGTGATGCAACGACCTAAGTGAAGAGTAGGCCGACCTAAATGGTAGGACCAAGCGACCCATGTGCTGCGACCTAAGAGGTTGCGAGATAGCAGGTGCGACCTATCATGGCCGAGCGACCTAATGGATGGAACGACCTAATATGTCGCGACCTAAGTTGAGAAGAAGGCCGAATGACCTAACTGGTATAGCGCGACCTAAGTGACGCGACCTAGCCGAGCGACCTAAGAAATACGGTTTAACATATGGCCCGAGCGACCTAGGGACGAAACGACCTAAGGGGTAAAGAAGGCCGAGCGACCTAACGACTTAAAGGGTAAACAAGACCGAGCAACCTAACGACCTAAGATGCAAGCGACCTATGGGTTGCATGATATAACATGGCCGAGCAACGACCTAAGCATGGCGCGACCTATAGGGGAGCAACCTAAATGCAGGCCAACCTAATCTGCAGGCCGAGAATCCTATGTGCAGGCCGAACGACCTAAGTAACAAAAACGCCAAAAACTCTCTCAATTTGCAACCGATCGAGCACGAACGTAGGGGTTTACGCCTATCGGCTACCCAGTCCTATTGGCTCCTCGATGCATCACCAAAAACGTATTCCAACATCAAAGATTGGATTTTTAAAGATTTGAACCCAAAACACTAAAAATTGGGATTTTCACCAATTCAATCCAAACCAAAAGCAAATGCACATGAATAAGTGTTAGGAATTCATACCCAACAATCAAAGATAGTTATAGACAAAGATGTGAGATAAAGTTCTCACCTTTACACAAAATCAATGAAGAAGAAGCTTGAGAGCAAAGGAAGAATCAATGGCTTCTCTTTGAATTTGGAGTTAGATGTTGGATTTGCAAATGAACTAGGGCTTGGAGTTTTAATTTCCCATTCCTTCCTCCATTTTTGATGAAGCTTGAGTGTTTGGAAATGGAAGTAAAGTTATGAAGGGAATAGGGGTTGAGCTAGAGTTAATAGTTTAGGCAAATGGGCTAAACCAAACCCAAAGCCCAAAGTGAAAAAGTGACAAAATTCCACTAACTCCAAACATATCAAAGTTTATACTCAAAAAGATCGCATACGGTGTTTTGGACCCAATGAAAGTGGTTCCGAGTCCAAATTCGGCCGTATGCAAAAAGTAACATTTCGGACTAAAATCCAACTAACGATAAAATATTAAAATAAAATATTTAAATATTCAATCGTAAAATATGCGGGTTGTTACAGTATTTCATTTGTCCAAATTTATTTAGAATGCGGTATTTTGAGCAATTCAAGTCCGGCATGTGTGGATACGAATGGCTGAAAATATCGGGTTGTTACATTGCTGGATTTGAAAAAAGAGAACGGTAATGAATAGCCTTGACACTTGTATCAAATTTGAGATGACTGAAATAGGAGCTGTACCAGGCCAATGAGGTTAGAAACCTCTAGGGGACACAGTTCTTTGTAAACTACTCATTACTTGTTTTGATTGGTGCGCACCCTTGAATTGGGAGTGTTGTTTTGCAGTGTTGCGATCTTTGCGGCGATGCGTTCTCACCAGTCCGGATCAGGCAAAAGGTAGTTTCACTACCTTGGGTATTGCTTCATGTGCCTTATCATACCCGTATCCCTATGCGCGACCATTACAATTTGTTTTGTGTTATACCTATGGAGTACTCCCTGATAGCCCACTAGTTTACGGTGGAGCTTACAGTGCTGTATAGACCATGACGCTTATATAAAATGTGTTAATGGGGATAATGGTAACGCCTTGACGCTATTTTTGATACTTTATATTACTGATAGGCATTATCTACTTAGCATACATATAAATAGTTTGACGGATCCTTAGAGAATGGTTATCCCAAACATCTTTTGAGTTACTTGTATATCCAGTTGTTATTTCACTTGGGTTGGATTTATTGATATAAAAATGTTAATCCTGACTCGAGTGTTTTGTGTTTTGCTTTACGCTCGGGTCAGATTGAGTGTACCAGTATTCGAGACTCACCTTTGGAGTTGGGACTTCAATTGGAGATCCAGCTATCTATCCAGCTTTCAGATATTCAGTTGATTCCGGTGATGTATTCTGATCTTGTATTTGACTATTGTATTCGAGACTTCTGTGCATCCTATTTAACTTTGTTATATATATATATATAGTAGCTTCATGAACTACTATTCATTTGTTTCCGTTGTATATTGTTATATTACCCTGTGTCTATGATTCTGTGATTATTTATTTACCGTGTATGTCGAAGTTTGCCAAATATAAACTTACAATCTAGTATTTTGAGCAATTCAATTCCGACATGTTTGGATGTGAATGGTTGAAACTATCAGGCCATTACATTTGGTATCAGAGCTTTGGTTTTAGGCAAAACTCAACATATAGTAACGGAATCTCTTTCATTCGAATTGAAATTTTCCTCTTCGATTCAAATTTTCTTTAAATTTTGGAATGTTCACTTCGGTTCCAAAATCCATCCGTATCTCTCCCTATTCGTGTTCCTTGATTTTGGAATATCTAATGTCTCCACTTCAAATGATCTCTATGATAACTCGGCGGTGTCGCCAATCTTCGAATAATTTGTAAAAGGGTGAAACTCCTTTACAAGAGGCATTGATTTACCGAAGATTTCTGTATCTTCGATTTACGATGCTATCTATCTCCTGTGATGCCTGAATTCTATATATTGCGATCGAATGTCAATTTGCCTCGGAATTCTGCATCGATCTTATTCTTGAAGTCATGGTCGACCCGGTCAAGGTTGCCGCGATTTAGTTAACTTATCCATCTTCCTTTTTGTTATTTAATCATCTTATCTTTTGTTTCAAACTTGTCCTCGAATCAAAATTCTCTTTGATTTGAGTCCATCAAATTTGAATCTTTATTCTTGCTTTGAAATCCATTCTTGTATCGTCGAGCGAGGAAGTGTGATTGTAAATTAATATTAAATTTTTTATATATATATTGTGTTGTTTGAGTTGTTAATGTTGATTTGGGTTTTCAATCGATTCATCTGATCAACGCTATCGGTAGGATTTCCAAAACACTTGAGCAGAGCAAACTGACACAATATTGTTTCAAATTTGGTAAATAAAATAAATTTTGTGTGATTATATTATATATAAGTAAATTTTATAAATTGTTAAATGAATGGGTCAACAAAATGGTAATATTTGATTTTTATTTATTATTTTATGAACCATTGACTATTCCAATATGATAAATAAATGAAATTATAGAACATGGTTTAATATTATAATTAGGAATAGGAATGGATTTAAATTAGAATTTGAGAATTTAATTTCTGGTGATTTCAAACTTTGATTTGAAAGTTTTGAAGTGTATAGTATTTAAAATATTTTCAAATAGAAATCATTTCAAAGAATTTAAAATGTTTAAATTAGTGCTCTCCTCCATTGTCGCTGGAAAATAATTTCGGTGATGACGGCCGCATCATCGGCATTCATTTTCGATTTTTGAAGTGGAGAGACCATTCTGTAGCCTTGTTGCACTATTATGTTGGAAATTAAATTGATTTGAATTGCTGAAGTATGACTCGATTTATAATATAAGTATATATTTATAAATTTGATTTGACTTATATATATTTGTATATTTATCTCCAATGGTTTGAAGTGAAATCGCTAATTTAATTCTTAAATTTATGTTAAAAGATGTTTTCAATTATAAAATGAAGTCAAAAATTTGAATAAATATTTAAAGTTGAGATAATTGAATTAGAAATTTTACTTGTATAATACCCAATTACATTCCAATATAACTTACCTAAATCATTCAGAAGTTGAAAATGTAATTAAATAATTTACAATGAAGAATGATGATTAATAATTTTATAAATAAAAAATTGAGTGGTTGTAATAAGTGTTATACACTAGACTTTTAATTAATAAAATGTTAATAGAGATAAATAGGATAATACGTTGATTGAATAGTAAACGAGACAAATTAAATAAAATTTTGTTTGAAAGAAATCTTTTGTATCAAATATTAATAAATTGAAATAAAATAAACCTAATGAATTTAAAAACAATTATTGAATATTAATTGATTTAATTTGAAATTTATATGGCTTAAATTAATTTTTTTATTTTGTTCCAAGTCTATTTTTCTTATTGTTGTTTCTATTCTCCTACCTCCTTCCTTTTCGGGGATGAAAAGTTTTGAATGGAGGAGAGTGTAATGATCCGATAATTTTTAATAATTTTATTTGTTTTATTTATTTAATTAGTTGAATTTTTGTGAAATTTTAGATAATAAAATTTTGAAATAAAATTTTGATATTTGGAATACGTCTAATTGAAAATAGCAAACTGTAAATTTTCATCTGAAAATATGAAAGTTTGTTTTATTGTATAATTCTATTTCAATTTATATCAGTTAATATTTGATGATAATAAAATATTATTCAAACCTGAATATTTTTTTATAGAAAAATTAAAAATCATCTTCTGAGCAAGACGTCATAGTTTGTATCTCCAAATTTTGACTCTTATTGCTCCGTCTATCTTAATTTCGACGAAATAGCAGCATCCACATACCGATACCGATTTTTGATCGGATTATCGTACCGGTGATATCCGTATACCGTTTTGATCGTTTCGTTGTGCTGATCTTTGCGGTATATTCATTTCTATGTTGAAGGTTCCAGTGCGTGGCGGAATCCATGAAATGGTTTCTGTATCGGTATCCATTGAGCCGTTTGTTTTACCTTTGTTCATTTGTGTTCTCGAGACAACCAATAGCCAGTTGTTTTATTTCCTTGAATTCTTGTTCATGACTGTTGTCATTCCCACGATTCAAAAATTAAATAAAGTGTTCATCTACATTGTCCTCTGTCCATTTTCTTACCTTGCCTTCCTTTGTTTGTTCATTATTTTGCTCTAACATTCCTGTTACAGAAGAGAACAAAGTTCTCATATTTATAAAAGCATGCATATATTCCTTCTTCCTTCTGATGCTTTCTTACGTTCGTTATAATGCTGAAGCTCACCTTTCCATGCGACCCAATCCCGTGCGAGCCTCCCCTCCCACCACCGTGCTACCTGACGCAGCCACCATCAAGCCCAACTCCTCCTCTTGCAACACCCCACAATCCAACATTCCTCCCTTAGGCCGTTCATTTTCCACCCGTCTCACCGTGAACATCTCCCACGCCCCACACATCTCGGCCACATCGCAAGCCCAGACCTAGTGCCGAAACCAATGCAAGCGGCTGGCTCACTCGGGTATGTTTGCATGTCTCCTTTTGCCGCGTGTGTATATAAATATGTATACAATGATGTTATGTTGTAAATATATATATATATATATATATATATATATTTGTTAAAAATAGATTTGAAGAATAATTGAAGTATAAGTTTATACAAGGTGTAAATATCAATTTCTATTAGTTAATAAAGGCAGTATTTATGTACAACAGTGTGTATTTGAATGTCAGTAAGTTATAGATCTGAGTGTATATTGTGTAAAGTCTGTAAGTTATATATATAAGCTATTTAACTTGTTACGTGTGTGTTAGTTTATATGTTCATACATTAGTTTTACGTATATATTTTACATAGGATGTATATGACAAGGTGTTAGTATATTTAAATTAGATATAGATTAAAAATGTAATACACATGTTTTGGTCTTAGAAATTAGATTGTTAAACGATGCTTTATATATAATATAGATTTAGTAATATAATATATATACGGATATGCTGATAGAATTTTCGAATAGAGATATATTATATGTTTAATATACGTATATCATATAATTGTGTTTAGTTTGTCAGAAGTATATACATATTCAATTCATATACTGTTGTTTCTATGTATGTTTTATATATATGGTACTATATTCCATTAAATTTTGGTATAGTCTATTTTAAGTTTGTCTGTTACGTTTTATATAAAGTTATAATAGTTTTCTTACTTACAGTTCTTTATATTAAGGTATACATGCTGTTATATACAATTGATTTCAATATACTATGTGATGAAAGAAGTAATAGATTTATATGTATAGGTTTATTTGCATCGCTGAAATTGCTGCTTGTGTGTGTGTATGTATATTTTAAATAAAAATATGTTTACAGTAGATGGTTACGGTAAATATATATGTTTGGAAAAGTATATTATGTTATAGACTTATTACATTGCATTGTTTAAAAGTGAATGCCTATATATTTGAAAAGTACGCGTATACATTATTTTAATGTAACATATTGTGTTTATATTTTATCAGTTTTAAAACTTTTGGTTTATTGGTCGATTTTATAAGTTATACAAATATATATGTTAAACTGTTAAGTCGAATGTATCGATTTAAAAAAAAAATTATAAATGCATGCTTGACAGTAATATTTGAATTTTGTTAAACGATGATTTGGAATTTTACACATATATTTAATTTAATTTGTGTTTAGGTTATATATGTAAATAGTTATATATAGTTATATATATGTATATTTATATAACTTCACTTATACCATTTATCAGCATCGATCCTATTCTGATTTGATTCGTTAGTTTCTATTATCAGCCTTGGTTGTCGAATTCGTGCCAATCTAGCTTATCTATGAAATTCGTGCTTGGATTCATACTACAATATCAGTATGTGTATCTGTGTCATCTCCTGTTCTCTCTAGCCTCGAAAGGTGAGCAATCACTCACGATTTACGTTCTTATGTTTATTAGATTAGATTTCAATTGAAACGACAATTGAAATATGCTGATGTTAGTTATTTACATTTCTTTATATGTTATTATCTATATCTATTCACTTATGACATCTGACACTATAACGAAACGAATTTTACCCGCTCAAAAATCGACATCCATACTTCAAATCGTATTTGAATGCCGTAGATTCGAACGTTCAAATCCGATTCGCCGGAGCTTATAACAACATTAAGTAAATAACACAACGGAATAAAAGAATAATGCATTGATATACCACACAGATACAATATCTGATACAATAGAGTGATACAATGAATATCAATATATATATCAGAGATACAAGAAAATAGCAGCGGAAAAGAAATAGATAACACTAGCAGCGGATAATCTCCATCTCCAAAGCTCCAATCCAGCAATAGCTCGAACTCCCATAGATAAGCAAGACTGGTGCGAACCAAAGACTGAACTAACTCCAGATAATTCACTGAACCTAACTATCTGAAAAACCCAACTCTAGACTGCTCGTGTAGAAAATAATGAGCACCCAGAGTTTAGGAAGGAACAATAAACTCCGGATCAGTCATGGGACTGGTGTGAGCAACAAAAACAGTTTTATCTTTAAAACAAACAACAAAAGATTTAAAGTAAATTCGCAATGCTTTTTGAAAATGAAACTACCATAAGACCTCCCACCACACACACAATGCAAACGCAGACTTGGAGGAGATTTCTTCTTATGATAGTCAAACATGCTTAATACGCAGAAAATTTCTTTGATATTATTATTATAAGTGCACGGTGCAGAAAACATTTCGAAAGTAGAATATAAATCTTAGCCAGCATCGACATTTCGAACTATGCCTACTATAGCTACCATCCAAACAGTGGGGCGCCACCATAAGTGAATGGCAGGTTCTACAACTAAAACCGTACAAGGCTCGTATTGTTTCTTTGGATTTCCAACAAATGGTCAGGCCAAGGAACTTCCCATTGCCACATGATAACGCCTCTGGAAGGACGTCCCCGAGAAACTAACCGGATCTCTGCCAACACAAGGCCGGGCTACCCCTAACTGGGTAACAACTGACACGAGTATGCCACCTCCCGGTCCTTTAGGACCTTTATCCGAGCGCTCGATAACCAACATCACACTATAGTAAATAGAGTGTTTTCCACATGAGTAAGTATCTGGGCTCCATACCATGATACCACCCCTTTCCAGAAGGAAATGAACATACCCTAAAGGGGCGCTACCCCCTAATAACCTTGCTGCATCTTTCCTGTTTTGACCATTCCGGGGTGTGAGGCTCGACGAAGTCTCGTCCACAAAGCCACGCTTTGGTACAAAGCCATGCTTTGGGTCAACAAATGATCAAAGTAATGATCACAAAGATAAATGATCAAACAAATGATCATATCACAAATGATCAAACAATGATCATTTCACAGCAACACTTAGCATGTCACATTACCAAATTGGGAATATATCGCTGATAACCTTCAACTACGTAACCTCTGAGCTCGTACATCTCAGAGAAGGGTGTTAAGCTAAGAGAATAAATTCTCCACCACCAACAGAAATGTATTTGAAAGAAATCTGCTTTACATCTCAAATTGTAATGTCAGACACACAATCCATACAAGTTTGTTCCGGGTTCGAACAGAACCGAAGGCACTTCCAAAGAAGCCCTTGCAATCCGGATATTCACTAATCACGTTCGGACTTCCCATCACATATGGAGTCTCTATACCGGGGACCAGTCGATGCAAAGACATTCGACGAGTTGTCCTTCCGTTTTTGAAAATATCCGGTCTTCACCACCGGTCTTCAAATGCTATCCATAATGACGTATCACATATTCGGAATGGGATATATGACACAAAGGTCCTCTCCCGGCTAAACCGAATAGTGAGCGCAATATTTAAAAACATATGGATATTGGAATTTCAATTAAGCCACAACTTAATTATTCAAACATTTCTTTCAAATGGTTTAAACAAATTACCATTTCAAATCTTTAAACAAAAAGATTTATTTCACAAAGATCAATTCATAGATTTCCAAAACAATTTCATTCAATTGTATTTACTTGTTAAATCTTTTAATCAAAGATTTTAATTTACAGCTTTCAAACCGTTTCTATAACTTGGAAATCGTTTTCCTTTTAAACTAGAAATCATTTTAACACAAATTGGAAGTTCATTACTTCTGTGAAAGCTTTAATTAATTGAAAACAAATAGTTTTCGTTTCAGAAAAATCCAATTATGTTTGCACAAATTAAAGTTCTTAATTCATATTCATATTCCCAAATTAATACATTTTAAAATGGTTCAACCCATATATAACTGGTATAACATTTTTAATCCCTAGTTTCAAATTATAGAACTCTGTTTCACAATTTGGAATTTAAATTTAAATCAAATTATTTAAATTTCAAACTTTATCAAGTTATTCAAAATAAGCTTCATCTTTGAAATTCCATTTCAAAAGCTTTTCACATTTAACCCGATTCCATTTCAAACTATTTGAATTTAAAAAATTCAAATTCAAAACTATTTTCAAAAATCTGTGACTTAATCGATTTCCTCGTGAAATCCATATTTGTGTGTGTAATAGTGTGGTCCAGGGGTTTAACACAATAGTGCAACATCATTCAATCATCACAGATTAAAACACAGAAATGTAGTTGATAAGCGATATAAACTACAACGCTTATCGTCCATTCACAAATTCACAGATAATATACAAATGCAAATAAATATACACAGCTCAATCTACAGAACAAAATATCACAAATCAGATAGGATAATCAATTCAAGGCATTCCATACAATACAATCATTCATAGGTAAGGTCAAGCATTTAATAATTATCTATAAGCAGGATTAATTTAATTGTGTAATCCTAATTTCCAATTAAATTGATTACTTATGAATAAATCATCCAATCTGGATAAATTAATTACGAATCATTTGATATAAATAAATTTATTCATCACTTTAATTAATTTTTCTTAATTAATAAATTAATTAGATTAACCTTAAGTTAATTACAAATCATTTAACCTTAATTAATTTCATCAAATAATTATCTTCAAGTAATTAATTATTCAACTTAATTAATCATTTAAAAGTTTTCTTTTAAATTTGAAAATCAATTTTTATATCAACTACAAACTTTAATGTTAATTAATTTCATACTTAACTTAACTTTATTATTTTAATTAAAATAATAATTAAGAGTTTAAAACATCGTTAAGTATTAAATAATTAAAACATGAATTAAGTTTGAACTTAAAATCATTTAACACTTTTCACTTAGCCTTGCTTTGAAAATACACTTCTGCTGTTTTGAAGGAAGCCGAGACTTCTCTTATTAATCTCGAGTAGTACTTCGAGTTAGCCATCCAAATCACCCGAGTCCTGGTTTAAATTTTGTTTCAATTCTTCCTTACAATTCAAATTTCAATTTTTAAATACGAATTCCTTTTTGTTTAACTTAAGTACTTAATCATTTTAAAAAAAAACAATTTGAATCCAAAGCTTTGTTTATTTCCGAACTAAGTTTAAACTAACTTGAATTATATTCAACTTTTAAATTTAAAACTTATGTACGATCTTGCTTTAAACTTTAAAATCAAATTTCAGAATTCCAAACAAAAACAGGTTTCAAAGACTGGACACACAACTACCCAGCTCCTTTCGTTTGCTTTGAGCCTTTATCTTCCCCAAACTCTTTATCTCCCTCAAATTCTTCAAACCAGATACGTGACGACCACGCGTGCACGTGCACAGTGCCGCCTTCACCTCCGGTCCCCTGCCGGTCATCGAAGCAAGTCGACGAACCTCCACACATCGGTTTCCGGTCATCGAAAATCCATCGTTCGCTCGAAATTGAAATTCGAGTGCAAGGTCGAAACCTGGGAACGCGCAAAAGCCACCAACCCCAAACCTGTCAACATCGCCTCGCCCTCCACGCTCCAACCACCGTTCGCCACCAAACTCCAGCCGCAGCTTCACATACGACCCATCCACCGTCCATCCAAACCGCGTCGAACTCGATGCGTACGAACCAACCCAAAAACTCCACTCAGCCAAAACTAGGTTTTCCCACTTCCATCGAGAGCCACCATCGCCACAGTGATCTACATGCCCATCCACCATTTTTCCTCCACTCATCGGTCATTATACTATCACCGGAAGAAACGCCGACCTTCCCCTTCAAGCGTATTGCCCGAGACAACCAAAACTTCCCAAAATGGTCAACCCAGAAATGCCAATTCATACCATTACAAAAAAAAAATATGATTCAAGTTTCAAAAATCCTATTTTTGATTTAGAAATCGGTTTGTAAACTTGAATCGATAATTCTTGATGTTTGAAAATGTCACTTATGTTGAATTTTAACTGTTCTTATGTTTTCTTTTTCTTTTCCCAGAGCAGACCACTTTATTTAGCATGAATTTAAATTTTAAAATCTACTTTGTACTCAACCAAACATATTTGGTTTATATGTTTTGTTCTAACTATCAATAGGTTGAGCAATAATTATTTTTGAGGTAACTTGGACTTCTGAAATTATAAACAGAGGCAACATCCAGATAGTAAAATGCAGGCTTCATCTCATCAAGATTTAATGAAATGCGTATATTTCACACAACAAAATTTCTGATATTCATCGTACAACTAGATTTAAAACTTAAATTATTTTAAAATGTGAAGTTACTTACCTGACAAATGAAGAACAAAGAAAGGCAGAGAAGTAAGCTTGATTTGTTTTCCTGGAAACTGTCTTGCTTAATCTTCTACTTTCAGATATTTGTATTGGTTTGAATTGTTGTTTTAAAGTTTGTAGAATGATGATGTATATTTTTTTCTTGTTTCTGGTTAGATTTGCTTTGAGAACGAAAATGAAACAAAGGGGATGATGCATATAAAGAAGTTACAGGGTGTTTTCTGGGCTAAGCAATTTCAGGTATACTATCTTTTTATTTTATTACATTCGAATTGACATGTTAGCTGCCTGCATTAAATGAGTAAGTACTTCATGCTTATGTATTTGTTTATATACTTTCTATACTTACTCTTTCTTGCCTGCACACTTAGAAATATAAAGTCCTAATGTTTGTTTAAAACATGAATGTAGTTGTATTGTTTATAGATGTTATGTTCACTTATTTTCTTTGTTTGTTATATCTTACTTTGTTTTGTTTCTTATTTATGCATTTGTTTATTTAGTTAGCTTTGTAACCTGCTTATGTCTACTATTTTAAAGACATGTCTTACTTTATATATTTTTTATTTGTTTACTTTGTTTTCTTGTTTGTTACTTGTTTGTTTATATACTTTTTACTTGCCTACATCTTTGCTTTATCTCATTTTTTTTTATTACATACAACTTGTATACATGATGCTATTTCGGCTGAGATAACATATTTGGGGCTGCATTTATGAGCTTGTACTTTTGTTTACAGCTATACTACTTAATTTTGTATGCAAAATTTGCTTTGTTTTTTATTCCAACTTGATTGTGTTTCAGCCCTCTTGCATGTTTATTCTACAGGCAACATATTTTATTTGCCTACATATTTATTTTGTTATCCTCTTTGCTTTGCATTATCTTTGTTACGGCTGATATGTATTAGAGGATGCTATTATGAACTTGTTGCTTTGTATACTTTAGCTTTGTTTTTAAGTGTACATGCATATTTAATTCTTTCTTTAACTTAAAATTTTAAATTCAAATCCAATATATGCACATATACATATATATTCACATGTATATATATGAAGTTCAAATTCAAATTTATTTTCTAAGGCATTTAAAATTTAGTCCCAATTCAAATTTAACATATATATATTTCTCAATAGATTCATATTTTAACTAATATGTCATATTGATTTCCAATTAATTCCACAATTTTATTAAAAAATTAAATTAATTATAAATTTACACTCGATTAAAATCCAGGATCGTTACAGACACCATTATCTATTATTTATATTGATGATATATGCCTGTTATATTATTATCATATCTGGTATCACTATACTAGTTCCCTGTTAGTATAGAATTCACTATGGGTTGAAATGATACATACCCGAACGATCTGTAGAGTAGGAGAAAATCTTTATGGGTTGAAATGATAGACCCAAGCGATTTTCATTGAATTGAATTTGGGATTGCGGGTTGAAATGATATATATACCCATATATATTTAAATTGCAGATTGACATGATAAATATCCATATTACTTGACCATATGATAGAAAATTATATACAGACACCATTGGTCTATATATAAATAATTTGAAATGATTACTATGGTTTTGGAAGGAAATATATGGTTTTATATAAATATTGATTCTAGATATTATATAAATGTTATTTTACATATAAATTATTGATTTTAAGCTATGCATAAATTTGTTTTACTATAAAATAAGCTTAATAATAAAGTTTGATTTTGTTAAAATATAATATGGTTAAGTATTTTTTTAAATTATATTTTAGTATAGAGTTTATAATGATTTAATAAATGAAGGTTGAGAAGATAGATTTGAAATTGTATTTAATTAAGGAATATATTTAATTAGAAATCGATTTGGAACTTATTGACTTTGAGATTATTAAAGGATATAATTTTATAACTTAATTTTGGTTAAAGTGATTTAAATGAATATTTCAAGTTAAATAAGTTGAGGGAAATATTTAGTTTATTTATAATTTTAGGGTTTTATTTAAATAATATTGGATATATTAAGTGAATATTTCAAAACTAAATAATAATAAAGTTAAATTAAGAGATATATGAAATTATCAAATTTAGTTTTGAGCTTGTGAAATATTTAAAGGTTTGGAATATATCGAAATTTAAATGGTTTATTTGTGGTTCAAATCTGTATTTGAAATCGATATAATGGTTTATTGAGAAATGAATTGAATTGAAATTGATGATTTTAGATTTGACTAAATTGAAATTTTGGGATTAGTGTTGATTTGGAAGTGGTTGTGAAATTTGAGGAAGCTATTTTATCATATAAAGTATTTTTAAATTATATTTAAAACTATTTACATAAGTTACTTTATAAATTTATTTCATATAAACTATTTTAATATAAATTAATTTTGATATAAACTATTTTAAATTATAACTATTCTTATATAAACTATTTTAAATTATAAACCATTTTATTATATACTATTATTTATATTTAAACCGTTAAGTGGGAAGTGTTATGATTCCAAAGTATTATGATTTCTAAATTTTGATTTCCAAAGTATTATGATTTCTAAAGTATTATGATTTCCAAAGTCTTTGATTTAGAAAGAGTTATAAATTTGAAGTACTAAGATTTTGTAAATGGATATATTTGAGATGGATATATTTAAAATGGAAGTGATATCGTATTGATATGGTTTTGAAATATAAACTATTTTGAAAGTTCATTAAATGGCCCATCGGTGTAATAATTACGTAGTTATTGAAGAGTCGGGGATCGGTTAGGGGAATAATCTCTGTCTAAACCGAAAACCACCACTTTAATAAATATTATATGCGGAGTGTGATCCAGAATGAAGTGGTTGGAATGATGACGTTGCTGGATTTGAAGAAAGAGAACGATAATGGATAGCCTTGACACTTGTGTCAAATTTGAGATGACTTAAATAGGATCCGTGTCAAGCATATGAGGTTAGCCACCTCTAGCGGACACACTTCTTCGTAAACTACTCATTACTTGTTTTTATTGGTGCGCACCCTTTAATTGGGAGTGTAGTTCGCGGTGTTGCGATCGTTGCGGCAATGTGTTCTCACCAGTCTGGATCAGGCAAACGGTAGTTTCACTACCTTGGCTATTGCCTCATGTGCCTTGTCATACTCGTATCCCTATGCGCGACCACTACGATTTGTTTTGTGTTATACATATGGAGTACTCCTTGATAGCCTACTAGTTTACGGTGGAGTTTACTGTGCTGTATAGACTATGACGCTTATATAAAATGTGTTAAGGGGGATAATGGTAATGCCTTAATGCTATTTTTGATACTTTATATTACTGATAAGCATTATCTACTTAGCTTACATATAAATAGTTTAACGAATCCTTAGAGGATGGTTATCCCAAACATCTTTTGAGTTGCTTGTATTTCCAGTTGTGATTTGACTTGAGTTGGATTTATTGATATAAAAATGTTAATCCTGACTCAAGTGTTTTGTGTTCTGCTTTACGCTCGGGTCAGACTGAGTGTACCAGTATTCGAGACTCACCTTTGGAGTTGGGGCTTTGCTTGGAGATCTAGCTATCTATCCAGCTTTCGGATATTTAGTTGATTCCAGTGATGTATTCTAATCTTGTATTTGACTACTGTATTCGAGACTTCTGTGCATCTTGTTTAACTCTGTTATATATAGTAGCTTCATGAACTACTATTCATTTATTTCCGCTGCATGTTGTTATATTACCATGTGTCTGTGGTTCTGTGATTATTTATTTACTTTATATGCCGAGTTTTGCGAAATACAAACTTACATCTGGTAGTTTGTGCAATTCAATTCCGACATGTTTGAATGCGAATGGTTGAAAATATCAGGTCGTTACAATTTAAATATTTCTTTCTTTCTGCACTAGGTATACATTTTATAAATTAGTTTGTTATGTTTTATAATAAAGCAAACTACAGTTAATTTAATCTAGCCGTTCCAATAGTATTAATCAATTTCAGTTTAATTCATTAACTACACTTATCTCACTATCATCTTTAGGAAATTTTATCCGTGGTATTTTTTATATGCATTCATAAGTGCTTTTATTATGGTAATATACTATATCATTTTGAATTATTCTATTTGATTTATTGTTTAAGTTATTTTATATATATGGATACTTGATGTAGAAAAAAAATAGTTTGGTTGTGAAGGAAATCAAACTACACAATGTTTATACTTTATGTAAGTTTCCCATATCATTTTATCTTATATTTATTTGAAAACTTCATGTTTCAAAGCTACTATTTTTTCCAAACCAATTAATAATGAATGATGTTAAAAAGTATAATAATGTAATCATTGGTCTGTTATTCTTATAAAATACACTTGGACAATTTCAATTTTACAACAATGTCACTATACAAGATTTATAGTACGATTATTATATGAAATTATGTACATATTCAAATTTATATGTTAGAAATATGATAAGCCCTTTAAAACATGTCTCTTGCATTCCAAAATTAATAGGCATGCTTAATATATAATTCTTATCAAGCTAGGAATCCTAATAGTTAGCGTTGGTATTTGTTGGATAAAAGTATCATGCTTCGAAAAAATAAGTCATACTTTGTCTAGTTCATGGTTACATTAGAATATGTTTGAGTAAGTAGTGTTTCATATCATTTTGTAAAAACCTTGCATACGTCACACAGGTTCGTACATTAAATAAAATATTTATAAGTTCTCTTTTGAAAAAAGACAAAAAAGTTAGGAAAAATACCTAATTTTAAGGCATAATTGCTTGATTTAAGTTAGAAAATTATAACAAATATTATGGGTACTATCTGATTCATGCAATTGGCAGATGCACACTAGAAACAATGTAACAACCCTGGTTTTGGAGATTACCTGTAATATTAAATTATAATGGTAGTTATGATTTAATAGTGTGAATTAAAATTAAATTGGAAATTTTAAATTGTTCATTTGGAATAAACAATGAAGTTTTGGACATAAAAAGAGAAAATAAAGCTGGAACTTTATTTTATTTTGTTAGAGTTAATAATGAATGGAAAATGGTTTTTATTTGGAGAAAAATGCAATAATTTTATTAATTATTGCTAATTGCTTCTTTTGATAATTTTTAAAGGAAGTATTTAATTTTTAAAGATTGTTTATTCAAACAAAAGGATGGAATTTGATTTAAAAATGAGTTTTGGTTACAAAATTAAGTTTAAAATGCTTTTTATTTTTCTAAATAAGAAAATATTTTTTTGTATAATTTTTGAAGTTAAAAATGTGGATTTATGTATTTATTTGTGTAAATCATGTATTTATGTAAAATAGGAGTTTTTAATAATAGAAATGCTTTTAAAAATAAAATTATCTTTT
This sequence comes from Allium cepa, assembly GCA_030765085.1. Classification (NCBI taxonomy): domain Eukaryota; kingdom Viridiplantae; phylum Streptophyta; class Magnoliopsida; order Asparagales; family Amaryllidaceae; genus Allium; species Allium cepa. The sequence goes on along the minus strand of CM060940.1, from coordinate 322,832,930 downwards.
TATATGATGAAAAATATTTTATTTAATATGTAGGTAAGTTTACATTTCTTGTTTGTGTTAATACTTGTGCACAATAAGTTATTTTGTTTTGTTACATAAGTGTTTACATTGTTTAAATGTTGAATTAAATTAACTTAGGCTTATTTGTCTTTGTCTAATTTGGGTCCAAGCCCACTTAAAAAAAATTAATAGCCAAAGAGGTGAGAAACATTTTACCTGTACGTACAAAATTTATCTCACCATCTTCCTCTTCAGAGAATAGAGCCAGAAAATAGAAATACATCATTTTCTTAAAATCCAAGCTTTCAATCTCAACAATTTATTCAACAAGCTATAATCTTTACCAATTCAAAGTGAAATTAAATGGTAATTCTTTCCAAAACTAGAAAATCTCATCAAAAATCTTATTTGAGAAGAGATTGTTTGTTAATGGGTTATTTCCTTTGCATGTCTATATATGAAGTTCTACAGGTAATTGGAGCTGCTCTTGATCCAAAAGCTTCAATTTTTCTTCATGAATTCGGGCATTTTCTATCTAAAATCAAACGTGAGTTTATTAACTCACATTTATAGCTAAATTTTGACTGTAATTGCAAATATGAGGAAGAAATTGTATTGCATCTATACCTAATACTTACCTTGGATGATTGCTGAAATATAATAGGAGTGCGCTGAAGTAAAATAAGGATAACTTTCTCATTTCTTATCCGTTTGAGGTCAACCTTTTCTTGTTAGAAACTAGATTCAATAATGAACTGTTTCTATTTTGGTTACTTTTCGAGATTTTGCAATTTTATTGACCTGAAATAAAATTGAAAATAAAATTACGATTCTATCTTTAACTAAATTTTCTGATTTTGAATCTGAAATTGATTTAACCATAACTTTTTCGTTTTTGATCGGAATTTGATAATTCTTAATGTTCTAGGAAGCTTATTTTATATGTGACAAATTGAATGTTGAATATATTTGCAAATTTTGAGCATAGGTTGACTGAAATTCTATCACAAACTCCCAGCTCTGTTACTTTGATAGTTACACTACCTGAACTAAATTCAGTTAGTAAATTAGGCATATCTTTCTCGTCTCTAGTCGGATTTAGATAATTATTTATGTTTTGGAAAGCATAAACTATTTAATAAAACTTTGTTGTTTTGAGTTTTGTAAAATTTTGAGGTTAAGATAGTCATAACCTTATTTATTTGCTGCTGCTCTAAGAATAAACGACAGCGACAGTGAATTTAAAATTTGAGAATTATATTGGCCGTATCATTCACGTTTCTTATCTAAATTTAATAATTTTGGATGTTCTGGAAAGCTTAGACTTTGTGCTAGAAGTCTTATGTTTTGAGTTTTTTGAAATTTCGATGTTAGCTTGGTCAAAACTGTATTTGTTTGTTGCTGTCCCGAGAGCAAAACGACAGCAATAACAATCATTGAACTGAGAATTGTATTAGCTTATTTTTGCTCTCATTTTTGTTCGAGTTTGATGTTGTTTTTGAGATGTTTTAAAAATTATGATGCTTATCAATAGGCTAGCTATATTTGGATAATTTGAAACCCAAATTTTAGTAGAATTTGAATTGATTTTGTGTTAAATTTGAATTGAATTCGTATTGAATTCAAGTTGTCGGTCTTGAGTTATCTTTCTTGTTTTTAGTGGTTTTCAAGCATGATTTTCACTAAACCATTTTGAAGTGATTTTTAAAATAAATGGACATTTCAAATTATTATTACATAGTATTTTAAAATTATTTTTTGATATAAAATTTATTTATTTTCTATAATAAAGGAATTTCAAATATTGGTTTTATTAATCTTTTCGGGAAAAGGTTTTAAAAGCTTGTTTTCTCTAGTAGACTATTATAATATAAAATGCATACTTTTGCATTATTCGAATGTATGAGAAAGAAAATTAAACGATTAGTAAAATACGTGGTATGGGACATGTGCGTTTACTATTTCGGTTAATTCCGGACTTATACGATCGAAACTATCTGGGTTATTGATTTTGAGTTATTTAGCCAATTTATGGCGGGATTTTGAGATTATAAGTCCTACCTTTAGGAATTATCTGGGAAGGCCAATATTTGGCGAGTTTTATGGTTTGAGATTTCTACTTTGAGATTTATGGTTTATGAGGAACCATCACGATGTTTTCACTTGTCGATGAGATGAGACAAGTTACGATGCCATTTAATACTTGTCGATGAGATGAGACGAGTATGGTATCTCTTTATCACTCGTCAATGAGACGAGGCGAGATATGATTTTCTGGGTTTTATGTTATTCCTAGTGTGGCATCGACTAGCGGCTAGTAAACCGCTAAGTGCGAACGTGTGGTATGGGACACTCGTTAACACTTTTCGGATTCCTATCCGTGAGTTTGTGACACATTCACGATGTTTACCTAGCAGAACTGCTTTGAGAGGTGTTAGCGACCTTGTCATGAGGACAAACTGCTTTGGAAGGTGTTAGCGACCTTGTTAGGGCTGACAAAATGGCTTGGAAAGGTGTCGGCGACCTTGTCATGAGGATGAACTGCTTTGGGAGGTGTTAGCGACCTTGTTAGAGCTGACAAAATGACTTGGAGAGATGTCAGCGACCTTGTCATGAGGACGAACTGCTTTGGGAGGTGTTAGCGACCTTGTCTGAGGCTTCGGCCATTTGAGTTTAGCACGTGCAGCATTGCTTCGGCATTGCAATCGGGGATTTAGCCAATCCGGGTTTTCTGAGTTTTTGTTAGTTTATTGTGATTTCACCATTTTAAGATATTTTATTACGTCGATAGCCTAGTGCTATATGAGATGTTATATTTATATATATATATATATATATATATATATATATGGTGATTTCATTTATGATGTTTCGAACTCTTATTGAGTTCCTTGAGTTAGGAATTTGGACGGGTTCATGATTTTAAAGGATATTTTGGGTTTTGCCATTTTGAAGAGTTGAGATTGAGATTTATATACCTTTATACCAATGAGATGAGGTATAATTGAATTTGGAGATTCCTCTACATTTGAGTTTTGGATCATCCTATTTGAGAATGTTTTATATTTGCCATTTTGGCGAGAGTTTGTATTGATGTTTCTCCTTTTGAGGAGATATGGTTCATGGAAACCATGTAGACATTTGGGAATGTCGCTGATGATATGAGGCAAATGTTTATATTATTTGAGTGTTATTATTGAATTTACCTCTTTTGAGGTCTTTGTATACTTAAGTGACATTAGTCTACTGAAGTCATGGGTTGTATTCTTTCTGTTGCCTTTTCTCATTCGAAAAGAATTATCACCATGTGTCTTATGCTTTATATTACCATCTATCCTCATTAACTAATTTTTTTAGCTAGACTGACCCGTGTATTTTGTACTCAGGTCAGACCGAGTTGTTTCAGGTTAACTATCAGTTATGAGACTTAGCTTTGATGCATCTGCTTGGATATAAGCCTAGCACTGTTGTGTAGTTTATAATTCTTTCCTCTTGAATCTGATATGTATTTGATAAGATGTATATAGTATGGTCTCTGTACCACCTTTGTGTATTAGTTTGTATCATACTGGGATGTATCTATGTATATGTATTTATATATATGACGATTACTGTTCTGTGATGTGATATGCATTCTGTTATTGTATTTTGTTCTGATAGATCTATTAGCCACATATAGTTTTGTATTAAGCATTTATTAGATATGTCGATTCACTTGAAATAGAAAAGAAATATAGCATTTATCGACGTATGTAGTAGATTTTTAAAACAAGATTATAGATGTTCGCTCCTAACCGACCCTATTATCCACATTAGCAGACAGAATTACCAAGAATTCTCTTTGTTAATGTGGGTCTCGGGGTGGGGCATCACAGCTTGGTATCAGAGCGAGGTTCAGAAAAAAATATGACAAACACAAAACAGAAGCATATATGACGATACATCCAAGTATAGTACAAGTGTTACAAATTCCTTAATCTCTGGCCCTTAGCCTTTTTTATCTTTTGAAGTAGATAATTAGCATATGTCTAGGAATATATTTTATTCTATAGTATTCCCAAATTGAACTGATGATACCTTATCTTTGGAGTAATCCATTGGGGTTATTCTATTTGATTCCCCTTCGCTATGGGTGCTTGATGCTCGTCCGTATCGGAGTAATTTTTTGATGCTTTTCGTTGGTTCTTGTCTTGTTCTTCTTTGAGGATGCAAATCCTATTGAGGGGATCCGCAATATTTGGGTGAGACGTTTGAGAATTTTATGGGTGTTCCTTGTAGCTTATCTTTTCATGCGTATTGGCACGCTATTTTCTATCTAGATTTACTATCTTGAGTTTGGAATGATTTGAGATGGAGTGCCTTGCATATTATCAAGCTACATTCTGAGATTCAGAGGATACTGTATTTTGGTATCCTAATTTAGTCGATTTGTTGTCTCTTGTTCTTCGGAATGTTAGTAATGATTCTGAAGTCTCTGTGTTCACTCTTGAGTTAGGAGATGTTGATGATATATCTGAATTCCAGTCGTTCTGACACTGTTGATTTCTGTGAGTCTGCTTTGAGTATGACACCCAATTGGGAAATTGAATATTTTGCGTATTATATATGAGGTATTTCTTTTTAAAGAAAATGAATTTTTGTGTTGGGTTGTCCGTCTAGTGCTTTAAGAATTGTGATCGATGTGTTTGGCCAACATTATCGATAGGAATTTCCTAAACGTCGTGATGAGACATCAGACATGGAAATTTGAGTTTTAATATAAATTAAGTGGAGAATTAATTAAAATGGTTTGAGAATTAATTTTATTTGGATGACATAAGCAGCCATGGATACATAGCGGGTTGGATGAGTGGTGAGGCAGTTTTGACCATTTGGTCAACTCTGCAGCCAATCGATAGGGTTTTTTTTATTATAAACCTATGGCGAGGCATTCCCATTATGATAATTGAAATTTTATGAAATGGTATATAGTTATGTTTTGTTATTTAAATGATGTACTTGATATGAGATAATACTTTGTTTGAAAAGTAAAAAATTTATTGAATATTTTAAAATGAGATATACATGTTGAAGATGGAGTTCGTTTTGAGAATTTGGGTGTTTGAAAATAAAGAGTAGCAAAAATTTAAAAAAAAATATCTTAAGGATTATTGAAATAAAATTGTAAAATTCTTTTGAAAACAAGTTTGAGTTAATTATCAACTCTAATTAATTAATGTTGCTAAAAATATGGAAATTTAATTTTGTGACAAAAGGAAATATGAATTTGAATGGTTCATTTATTTTAAAACGCTACATCAAGTGATGCAAGTTTTAATAAATGAATAAGTCATGAGATGTAATCATTTTAAATTTTGAGAATAATTTAAAATTTAACAAGTAAATTCAAAATTTATTTTGGATGAATAATTATCTTTTGATAATGAAAGAGATTAGTTATCTCTTTCAAAATGAGTCTTCAAAGTTAGTTGTTTGAGAGAAAAAAAACTTGTTTGTGTAAAGTGATAAAAGTGTTTCCAATTAGTAAATTGTTTCTTTTAAAAGATGATTACACAGAGTTGATCATAATTTTATATGTCTTGGCTTTCCGGGAAAAATAAGTTCATTTATTAAATTATTTAGGAAAAATCTTGTTTGAAAATGTAGTTTAAAATTAAAATGGTTTGGGGGAAAATTTCAAATTTCAAATTTGTTTGAAAGCTGAAAATTCAGTTAGAAAAATGTTGTACTAAAACAGTGATAACTAGAGATTCATATATCGAAATGAGCTCAATCTTTTTGATAATGAAAGTGCATTCAGTAAGCTATAAAGTTTATTTTATCACTTTTAAAGATTTTGATATTTATTGAGCCTAAAATGAGTTTGAACGTTGATAGACAATTCTGCCCTATTACAAAATTGTCTAAGATTAAGCTGAAAGTAAATTTAACATAACTTGCAAACCGTAAATCCGATTTTGATGGTCTTTATATTTTTGAATAGTTTAGACTGAGTAGAACAACTTTCATTTTATAACATTTTTCATATTTTGTTGTTTTCTGGGTCACAGATCTTCTTTACAGCATGTCTGAAATGAAATTGATTTATTTTCCCTTAATAGTTAAGTGTAGCACTTCTTACATATGAACATGAACTAATATCATCTATTTGAGTTAAGTACAGGTGAAAAAGGATGGTTGTGCTATATTTTGAGCCAAAAAGATTATATATAAGATTATGCAAACTCACTTTAAATTGCTAGCAAGAAAGGTATATTTTCGGATTAAATTTTTAAGTGTTAAATGTTGATATATATTGTGTTTCCGACCTAATGGTCGATGTATATTATATAAATCATTTTTATAATATTGTAAATGGCCCTCCCTACAAAGGAGACTCGGCCAAATTTTCCAAAAATTCTTTAACACTTAGAAAATTTTGAGAAATAAATTTGGGAAAAAAAAAGAAATTTTCTATGGGTTTTTGAGTAGTTTTTTTTGTCTCCTACATGAGTTGTGTAAGACTCAAAGTCCATAATAGTAATAAATGGGCGAGGGGATAACTATGTGTAAATAGCAATCGATGAAGGGTGTAATTATAAGTACTTTTCAAGTCTTATTTGAAATTGATTATTTGTGTAGAAAAATATGTGTTACAAATTAAAATATATTTATGGAAGAGTTGGAGAATAAACAACTTAAATTTTATTTACTCTAAATAAAGAGTAATGAGTTTAAATTTAAATTTAAATAAGAGTTTTGTAAACATTCAAGTATTGAAAATTGTGATTATAAAGATAATGAGTTTTGAAACTCTAAGAATTTTTGACTGTAAATTAATATATATATATATATATATATATATTGGTTCGTTGTGTTTATCTTGCCTTAGTGCGATGGTCTAACGACTTGCAGTTATGCTGTCGTCCGAGTTTGGTGGCATTTAGAGAACCACCTCTCGTCAAATTTTCTTATCTCTGTTGTCGCCAATCTAAAATCAATGGGGCTCTTTCCGTAGTGATACACAGAAAGTCATGTCAATAATGCTCTTGTTGATTCGAGTTTGGGATAAAGTGATGCTAAAATCCGGACTCTATTCGAGAAGCTTCTGAGAAATCAATCTCACTCGATCGATCTTTTGTGTAGCATTCTATTTGTGTTCTTGTTTCTAAGGTGAGACACCTTAGAAATCATGATGTATTGCTCGAAAAAATTCAATGGTCCGCTAATCCCAGTAATTAAACTTGGGAAATCATAGAATTTATTGAACAATTTTATCTTGGTCTTCCGTCACCTTGAGTTGAGAGTGAGAAGTTTTAATCACGTGTTGGTCTACCCTTCTTTTGACTAATGAAATAGATGAGTTGAATATAAACTCTTCTCTAGAAATTGCGAGGACGCAATTTCGCTAAGGAGGGGAGTCTGTAACAAGCCTGTTTTTGGAGATTACATGTAATATTAAATTATAACGGTAGTTATGATTTAATATTGTAAATTAAAATAAAATTGAAAATTGTAAATTGTTCATTTGGAATAAACAATGAAGTTTTGGACATAAAAAGGGAAAATAAAGTTGGAACTTTATTTTATTTTGTTTAAGTTAATAATGAATGGAAAATGGTTTTTATTTGGAGAAAAATGCAATAATTTTATTAATTAATTCTAATTACTTCTTTTGATAATTTTTAAAGGAAGTATTTGATTTTTAAAGATTGTTTATTCAAACAAAAGGATGGAATTTGATTTAAAAATGAGTTTTGGTTATAAAATTAAGTTTAAAATGCTTTGTCATATTTTTCTAAATAAGAAAATGGTTTTTTTGCATAATTTTTGAAGTTAAAAGTGTGGATTTATACATTTATTTGTGTAAATCATGTATTTATGTAAAGTAGGAGTTTTTAACAATAGAAATGATTTTAAAAATAAAATTATCTTTTTATATGATGAAAAATATTTTATTTAATATGTAGGTAAGTTTACATGTCTTATTTGTGTTAATACTTGTGCATAATAAGTTATTTTGTTTTGTTACATAAGTGTTTACATTGTTTAAATGTTGAATTAAACTAACTTAGGCTTATTTGTCTTTGTCTAATTTTGGTCCAAGCCCACTTAAAAATAAAAATTAATAGCCAAAGAGGTGAGAAACATTTTACCTGTATGTACAAAATTTATCTCACTATCTTTCTCTTCAGAGAATAGAGCCAGAAAATAGAAATTCATCATTTTCTTAAAATTCAAGCTTTCAATCTCAAAAATTTCTTCAACAAGCTATAATCTTTACCAATTCAAAGTGAAATTAAAAGGTAATTCTTTCCAAAACTAGAAAATCTCATCAAAAATCTTATTTGAGAAGAGATTGTTTGTTAATGGGTTATTTCCTTTGCATGTCTATATATGAAGTTCTACAGGTAATTGGAGCTGCTCTTGATCCAAAAGCTTCAATTTTTCTTTATGAATTCAGGCATTTTCTATCTAAAATCAAAGGTGAGTTTATTAACTCACATTTCTAGCTAAATTTTGACTGTAATTGCAAATATGATGAAGAAATCGTACTGTATCTATACCTAATACTTATCTTGGATGATTGCTGAAATATAATAGGAGTGCGCTGAAGTAAAATAAGGATAACTTTCTCGTTTCTTATCTGTTTGAGGTCAACCTTTTTTTGTTAGAAACTAGATTCAATAAGGAACAGTTTTTATTTTGGTTACTTTTTGAGATTTTGCAATTTTATTGACCAGAAATAAAATTGAAAATAAAATTATGTTTCTGTCTTTAACTAAATTTCCTGAGTTTGAATCTGAAATTGATTTAACCATAACTTTTTCGTTTTCCATCGGAATTTGATAATTCTTCATGTTCTAGAAATATTATTTTATATGTGACAATTTTCATATTGAACGTATTTGCAAATTTTGAGCATAGGTTGACTGAAATTCTATCACAAACTCCCAGCTCTGTCACTTTGATAGTTACACTACCTGAACTAAATTCAGTTAGTAAATTAGGCATATCTTTCTTATCTCTAGTCCGATTTAGATAATTCTTGATGTTTTGGAAATCTTAGACTATTTACTAAAACTTTATTGTTTTGAGTTTTGCAAAATTTGGAGGTTAAGATAGTCAAAACCTTATTTATTTGCAACTGCTCTGAGAATAAACGACAGCGACAGTAAATTTAAAATTTGAGAATTATATTGGTCGTATCTTTCACGTTTCTTATCCAAATTTAATAGTTTTAAATGTTCCGGAAAGCTTAGACATTGTGATAGAAGTCTTATATTTTGAGTTTTTTGAAATTTCGATGTTAGCTTGGTCAAAACTGTGTTTGTTTGTTGCTGTCCCGAGAGCAAAACGACAGCAATAACAATCATTGAACTGAGAATTGTATTAGCTTATTTTTGCTCTCATTTTTGTTCGAGTTTGATGTTGTTTTTGAGATGTTTTAAGAATTATGATGCTTATCAATAGGGTAGCTATATTTGGATAATTTGAAACCCAAATTTAAGTAGAACTTGAATTGATTTTGGTTTAAATTTGAATTGAATTCAAGTTATCGGTCTTGAGTTATCTTTCTTGTTTTTCATGGTTTTCAAGCATGATTTTCACTAAACCATTTTGAAGTGATTTTTAAAATAAATGGACATTTCAAATTATTGTTACATAGTATTTTAAAATTATTTTTTGATATAAAATCTATTTATTTCCTATAATAAAGGAATTTCAAATATTGGTTTTATTAATCTTTTTGGGAAAAGGTTTTAAAAGCTTGTTTTCTCTAGTAAACTATTATAAATATAAAATGCATACTTTTGCATTATTCCAATGTATGAGAAATAAAATTAAACGATTTAGTAAAACACGTGGTATGGGACATGTGCGTTTACTATTTCGGTTAATTCCGGACTTATACAATCGAAACTATCTGGGTTATTGATTCTGAGTTATTTAGCCAACTTATGGCGGGATTTTGAGATTATAATTCCTACCTTTAGGAATTATCTGGGAAGGCCAATATTTGGCGAGTTTTATGGTTTGAGATTTCTACTTTGAGATTTATGGTTTATGAGGAACCATCACGATGTTTTCACTTGTCGATGAGATGAGACAAGTTACGATGCCATTTAATACTTTTCGATGAGATGAGACGAGTATGGTGTCTCTTTATCACTCGTCAATGAGACGAGATATGATTTTCTGAGTTTTATGTTGTTCCTAGTGTGGCATCGACCAGCGGCTGGTAAACCGCTAAGTGCGAACATGTGGTATGGGACACTCGTTAACACTTTTCGGATTCCTATCCGTGAGTTTGTGACACATTCATGATGTTTACCTAGCAGAACTACTTTGAACGGTGTTAGCGACCTTGTCATGAGGACAAACTGCTTTGGAAGGTGTTAGCGACCTTGTTAGGGCTGACAAAATGGCTTGGAAAGGTGTCGGCGACCTTGTTATGAGGACGAACTGCTTTGGGAGGTGTTAGCGACCTTGTTAGAGCTGAAAAAATGGCTTGGAGAGGTGTCAGCGACCTTGTCATGAGGACGAACTGCTTTGCGAGGTGTTAGCGACCTTGTCCGAGTCTTCGGCCGTTTGAGTTTAGCACGTGCAGCATTGCTTCGGCATTGCAATCGGGGATTTGGCCAATCCGGGTTTTCTGAGTTTTTGTTAGTTTATTGTGATTTCACCATTTTAAGATATTTTATTGCATCGATAGCCTAGTGCTATATGAGATGTTATATATATATATATATATATATATATAAACACACACACACACACACACACACATATATATATATATGGTGATTTCATTTATGATGTTTCGAACTCTTATTGAGTTCCTTGAGTTGGGAATTTGGATGATTTCATGATTTTATAGGATATTTTGGGTTTTGCCATTTTGGCGAGTTGAGATTGAGATTTATATACCTTTATACCAATGAGATGAGGTATAATTGAATTTGGAGATTCCTCCATATTTGAGTTTTGGATCATCCTATTTGAGAATGTTTTATATTTGCCATTTTGGCGAGAGTTTGTATTGATGTTTCTCCTTTTGAGGAGATATGGTTCATAGAAACCATGTAGACATTTTGGAATGTCGTTGATGATATGAGGCGAATGTTTATATTATTTGAGTATTATTATTGAATTTACCTCTTTTGAGGTCTTTGTATACTTAAGTGACATTAGTCCACTGAAGTCATGGGTTGTATCCTTTATGTTGCCTTTTCCCATTCGAAAAGAATTATCACCATGTGTCTTATGCTTTATATTATCGTCTATCCTCATTAACTAATTGTTTTAGTTAGACTGACCCGTGTATTTTGTACTAGGGTCAGATCGAGTTGTTTCAGGTTAACTATCAGTTATGGGACTTAGCTTTGATGCATCTGCTTGGATATAAGCCTAGCACTGTTGTGTAGTTTATAATTCTTTCCTCTTGACTCTGATATGTATTTGATTAGATGTATATAGTGTGGTCTCTGTACCACCTTTGTGTATCAGTTTGTATAATACTGGGATGTATTTGTGTATGTGTATTTATATATATGACGATTACTGTTCTGCGATGCGATATGCATTCAGTTATTGTATTTTATTCTGATAGATCTATTAGCCACCTATAGTTTTGTATTAAGCATTTATTGGATTTGTCGATTCACTTGAAATAGAAAAGAAATATAGCATTTATCGACGTATGCAGTAGATGTTTAAAACAAGATTATAGATTGTCGCTCCTAACCGGCCCTGTTCTCCACATTAGCAGACAGAATTACCTGGTAATTCTCTTTGTTAATGTGGGTCTCGGGGTGGGGCGTCACAAACAATATCAATTTAACATTGGACAGCTATTCATCGACATTAACACGTAATGGAGTCGTTTTTGACAAACAAATAGATATAGCTTTAAATTTTTTGCATTATATGCAATATGAATACATTTGCTTTCATTCCATTTTTTCATCGCTAAAATCTGTTCACTTGATTAAATACCGATAGCCCAACAATTTATACTCACAACCATAGTTTCCTGCTAATGACATTGCCTAGAATACACATCAATTCATGTGTCGGTCTTTTGTACTATGATCTACACACAATCATTTTAGTATCATGATGTTTTGGAATCTGACTCGGATTTATTGTGAGGAAATAAACTTAACTTACCCAAAAGTTATAACTACGATTGCTACTACTAAATAAATAAATGTATATTTTTCCTTTATTTTCTATAGTTTAATTTTATTACTTCATAAGCTACCTTAAATTAATGTTATCATTTGTGTAGTATGGCGAAATAGCCGCATACTCTGATCCATACCAGATTGACCTTCAAAATTATGAGTACAATGGTAATGAAAAATGTAGTACTTTGATTCACATTTTTCGAATTTATTAAATTGTATGATGACTACTAGGTACATTATCTACAATTGCCAATGAGTCCTAACAAATATACAGGCTTTGGATTAATGTCCTAAAACATTGACTACACAACATAAAAATTGATTCCCAGTTTACAGCCCAAACAACTACATTTTTTTAATGTTCAGCAAAATTGATACTAATATATTTCCGGTACTAGATTTAGAAATTATAACCAGATTTATTAATTCAACTATTATAACAACCTTTCATGACTGGCATGAAGAAAACATAAATGGAGGACAATGAAGATGGCATAAGCAGCTCTATTTACATGATAATTTCTTTTCTTTTCAAACATTATTGTTTATCCATATTCTCAAATTAGATGGACACAATAATTCTTTTTCATTACAAACAATATTATTTATCCATGATCTCAAACTAGATGGTGTCTAGCTATTGATTTACTTTGGTAAGTTCTGTCTGTGACGAACTGGGTTTTCGACCCTCGAAAATCGACACTAGTAGTCCATTGTATCACTTGTCGTACATTCAAGTGTCAGAAATACCGATTTGTTAGGGTGAAAGAAGAAGGTAGAAGATAGAAGAAAACTAAACAACACAGACACTCACAACACAACGAATAATATAAATACAACAATAATCTTTAAAAAAAGGAAACATCTTTACTCATATATACAACACTAGAGCACACGGACTTATCCTAAATTTGGATAGTTATAGAAACATGTCCTTATATTGACAAACATACAGACTCTATAATATAGCAGAAGAAAAATACATGAATATGCCTTGACCATCCAGCTCCTCTCCAACTCTAAAGTATCCAGCTAAACTTGGGAAAACATGCTCATTCTAACCCGAGCATTACATGTAATAACGTCCGGGTCAGTCTGGTAAACCAGCGTGAGTAAAATCGATAACAAGTAACAACCAAGCTGATTTCCACATTTGGAAACTTTTCAAACAATGGGTATCTTGTAAGACCACACTTTTCAAACAACGAGTATCTTGTAAGACCACACTAGGCATAAAAATGGATGAGTTTCAACCTTATGATAAACAAAACATTTTACACCAACATCCAGTGATATTATCATAGTGTCTAGGTTTAATGGAAATTGATAAAATAGCTGAAATGCTTGTATCTCACATTCCAACATACTAGGTTTACAATCAAAAACGTAAAGCATGTATTGGAGATTGGATCCCAACAATGGAAAGGTAAGGGACTACCTTCCGATAATACACCTTTATAAAATGCACCGATGCTAACACAGAGCCAGCTCCCCTTAATATGGGAGACCGGATTACCTCACCCCCTTGAGATTAAGACATTATACTACCATGGTGTTTGCATGCAAACTAACTCTGAAAGGAACATCTAGAATGGGGTGACCACTCCTAATGGTAGCTAACCACATAGCTCCACTACATGGCCGGTATTTTCCATTCCTCTCGGTTGTGAGGCTTGAGGTTATGCTTTACCTGTCTAAATAGCAATCCATCCTGGAATGCTAACACTGTGATCCAAGCGTCAATGTAATGCCAGCATTCATCCATACAAGTTCGTTCTGGGTCTGAACGAAACCAAAGGCACTACTTCTATTACATCCATTAAAGGGAATCCCTCCAATGGAAAATAGAAAATATCCATTGCACTTTAAAACTCCATTTTTGATTCCATGCACTTCAATATGTCTTTAATATGAAATGTTGAGTTGTATCGAAGTGGTTTTCGGATAACATATCCGATCTCGGTCTCTTTGAAACAACTTTCAACAGTCCTCGGTAAACTCAACCCCAATTCACTAAGAAATAAACAGACAAAGGTAAGAGTGAAGTACATAACCGTTTGTGAACGGATTTCCTTATGATTCGTCCTAGAAGAACGAAACGAGTTTATACGTACAGTATAGCACCTTCAATGGTAACAGTACCATATAACTTCCACGTTTCTTCTAGATATTTCTAAAGTTACATTTTGGGTTTAGCTTTGATAATCAGTTATTTAACTATCAAATAAACAAACATCCAATCATGGTTTAATTTGCATATGGGATCTAATAAGCCTTTATTAATTCTCTTTAATTAATAAAACTACTCTATAAAATCCGATCAAAAGATCTTTTCAAAACACTATTCCCAAACCCCGTACATTTCCTTTTATACCTAGGAAACATTTATATACTTATCTTAGTGTTATAAGTATACTACCAAAACATTTTACTTATCATACCTTGAAATAAAATCATATACTTACCTTATCAGCATAAGTATATTTACAAACTTTTCAAAGTTATCTTCTATCCAAATCCCATAATAAATAATCAAACATTTCTTCCAAATAAAACATCCTGCTTATCCTTTATCAAAAATTCCCTTTTTAAAAGCTCATCTCATATTTTAATTAACTTATAACTTTCAAAATAAAGTTATAACCCACTTTTGTAAACCTTTAAGTTAATTTATAAACCTCTTTCCAAATCTTTGACGTGATTTATAAATTTTTTTTCCTATTTTTAAAACTCTTTATATAAACCTTTCTATACTCCTTTAAAAATATCATTTATAAACCACATTTGTAAAATACCTTAATAACACTTTTCAATAGTAAAACCCCTTTCTATACACAAGTCATCATTTGTAAATATCTTTATAAGAATTATATAACTTGAAAACCATTTATAAACTCTTAGACTCAAATTGATTAAAGAATTTAAGTAAATTTAAAACCATAGTTTATAGATTCCAAATGATGCTTAGTATTTCCAATGGTGATGATTAAATTACAATCTTATTTCAATATGGTTCAAAGGCACTTATCAATTATTTACATAGGCCAACGTATATGTAAATCCAACCAATTGTCAAATCATGGGATAACATGTCAATACAACTCAATTAGCATATACACGTCCAAACAACATAATAGCAGGATGATGATTTGTCCTACTAAAAAGATGTCCAAAACAATTTTATCAATTAATAGTAGAACGAGGATTTATTTTGTTAAAAACATGTCCAAACAATCCAAACAATTCCCTATAGCAGAATGGCATTTTATTGTGCTAATGAACATCCATACAACACAAACAATCGCATTCTAACTTATTCACACTTGTCTTTCTATTTAATATCATGGATAAGAGATCCTTTGGTTAAATTCAAACCATTTAGAAAGAACATAACTTAAAACATAACTGATAAAGTTTAAAATAACTTTTAATAATTGAATCATAATTTAATATAAATTAAAGCTTAATTAAATCATAAATAATCAAAATCAAATCATAATTAATTCTTAATTAATTAAAGGTAAATTGACAATTAAACTTTAAAAAAATAAACATTTACTTAAAATTAGTCCCTAATTAAGTAATAATTAAGTAAATAATTAATATTTACTAAATAATTATACTTTAATTAAACAATAATTAAAATAATTAAACTTAGTTACATAAAATAATTACCCTTATTAACTTAATTAATCATTAATTAAACTTCTTAATAACTTATTTAATTATCACTACTTAGTCACTAATTACTTAACCTAATAACTGATTAATTAATAAATAATTATCCTTAATTAATAAATCGATTAATTATTAGACATACTTAATTAAGTTATAATTAACTTATGTGATGCTAATTACGTTCAAAAATAGGTTTTCAAATCATTTTGAAAAGAAACTTCGAAGTTAGAAATCAAACTTTTCTGAACTGCATCCATAGCGACTAGTGCTATGGATGCAATAACTTAAAATTACTTCTCTAAATTACCATCTAAAATTTTAACCTTACTTTGGATTACTTTTTAATATATAAAGAAATGGTTTTTGAAAACCTTAACTCGAGTTAGAATTTAAACAAAACATTTACTAACTCAAAACTAGTAAATGATTAGATTTTCATAATGGATCTCAAGTCCCTTACTAACAACTCAAGTTTATATCTTCCATACCATTCAACTATAACCCGAGCATATACGAAAGATACCAAATCACATCATCATCGTATTGTAGTAAAATCACTACATTCATATCCAAACACATCACCTAACCATCAATCTCAAATCAAATCCTAAACTGCAAGTTAGCACACACAAAAAACATCCAAGCCATATCATAATCCAAACACAACATCATATATATAACCATATAACCAACAAATATATAAAGGTAAGATCTTTTCTAAAAAGTTAAGAATTTACTCACTGAAAGCTAACCAAACTCTCGCTAAATTAGAGTATGACACAGCACTTGCATTCCTAAGCAAAAAGAAGGAGTCTTGAATCCTTAATGCACTAGGTAGGCTCGACCTTGAAGGGAAGAAGACGCGAGAGTTGTTTTGGTAAGGTGGAGTGACTTCGGATAAACATCGAATTCTCAATAATATATTCGAATAGGTCATTTTGCAACTAATTTTTGGACTACCTATTCATGGAATTTCATAAAGCAGTCAAAGAGAAAGTTGTCGGAATTTCTTTTCTCTATCATATCAATAAAAATAAGTACTCGTTTTTTATTTGATTTGAAGAATTTATGGTCCAAAGAAGATGGATCATTTTCGGAATTCAAATTCAAAATTACACAGTAAAGAATTGGTGTTTTGACATAGCTATGTTAGAAATTTGAAAAGGTAGTCAACTATAATTCCATAGACAATAAAATTTCACATGGATTAAAAAAACTATATTTGAGTTAGAAATGAGGAAGAAAAGATTGGTGGAAAGAGGAGGAAAAATGGAGAAACATATGGGCTATTTATAAGCAAGATTTCACCTAATCACTTTGTCGAGTCACATCACATATCTATTATAATATATATATATATATATATATATATATATATGTTTAATAACATCAATCTTATATATATATGATTATGTTTAGTCACGTCACTTTCTTTTATATATATATAATTATTATGTTTAGTCACATCACTTAGTATATAATTATTATGTTTAGTCACGTCACTTTCTTTATATATATATATATATAAGTTAAATTATTAGATAAAGCTAAGACATGACAATAAATAATGACGGTTAATGATTACAATCTATGATGTGACAATACCTAATATACACACACACATACATATTTATATATAAGTTTATTATTTTTAAAACTATGTCTTGTCACGTCACTTGCTAATCCAAATTAAAATAAGAAAATGTATTTCTAAGTGTATTATTATTTAGTTAATGAACTCTTATATATATGTGCATATGGTGCACAAAGACGATCAACGTTCCCAACAACTTTCCGGTGTCGAAAGGTTGAAATTTCGGAAAAAGTTCTTCGGTCACATTTTCTATTTTTCTAAGAACTATTTAATTTGGTAAAAAAACTGAAAACGATTTTAAGATCATTATTAATTAATTAAAATGAGTTTTTTTATTATATAACTATATATTGAATATGTAAAATTAATTAAATATTCACTAATCAAAGTAGTGAAATTCCATGTCATTACATTCTTCCCCCTTAAAAGAGTTTCATCCTCGAAATTACACCTTGACCTATCCCAAAAAACACTTAACACTATACATTAGCTCGTCTGATGTACAAAGATCATTCTTTTGGTTCGAACTTACCTCGAATATATAACTTTCCTTCCAAACTATTATCACTCACTCGATTCTCTAGTGCGGACTCTGATTAGGCTTCTTGATTTGGAACCTCTATCCTTCTTTTATATTTATAACTGTGATAGAAAACTTTGGTCCTATACCAAGAACCCATATAAAGTGCCCGCCGTCAAAATTCGAGCAATAGATCCTTATTCAGAACGATGCAAACACCTCAAAGTCATGTACTTGAATCTTGGATCAAAACTATATGAAAGGGAGAAATGATCTATGTCCACCCTACACACTTACTAATCAGTTCTCCCTAATACCAGTTTAATTTTTACTAAATTATTTATGAAAATATTTCATAACTACACTAGTTCAACTTGGATAATACTCCACCACAGCCTAAGAGTATATACCTTTATTTGATTCCACTATTTCATTTTTCACTTACTTCCCTAAGGAAATTCAAGATCCAAATACCTGGCTCTTATTTTCAAATTTTTTTGAAATGGAACTCTATACTTCAAATCATACAAATATATAGAAAGAGCCGAGTAACTCCAAAATGATACTAAGGACTAGGATCAACAAACAGTATCATACAATTCCCTTACTAAGAAGGGTAATACTCAAAAGAAGTGTTTACAATCTGAACACTTCTCTTTCCCAATTTTAAGTTATTTTCGAGCCACTCAAACTAGTTAACTTAAAAATATTTCTTTATTTCAAAATTTCATTTCTAAAATAATACCATACATTTTCCAATAAAACATTTATCACTAACTTGTTTTGGGTTCATTCGGGTTGAACTTGTTTCGATCGTACAATGATAAAGAGAATAATTTACTAAGTGTATTAAAACGTTCGCCTAGGCAAACATTTGATTGTCACTTAGAAGATTATTTCGATCATCACAAAACAATCGAGACCCATTCCCCCAATCAATCCAAAGAAAATACTTCCTTCTTAATATTTACATTTCTAACAATTTTTTTTATTGGAACCAAACTACTTTCAAATAATACTAATCTCATTTTTCCAAAACCTTGAAAATCATTTTTCAAAAGCACCGGGATTTAAGTTCTCAAGTTTTCAACTGAAACTCTTTTTATTTAAAAGACACATCTTATTTGGTCCATTTCCAAATATTCTAACCTTTAATAAATACCCTTTAATTAGATCAAATTTTAATCTAACATTAACATCGAACGCCTCATAGTCAAATTGTGAAACTTAATTCATAAGGTGTTCATTTCATGTTTTTTCTATTTCTATTTACCCAACTCATATCTTAAAAAGGAAACTTCTTATACACAATAACCACAATCAATTCTCAACTAGACAAACATGACTAAACAAGCCTTAAATGATAATAATAACATATTATTATCTCATAATACCTCAACCAACTATACTATACTATTTTTGAAAATCATTCTTTTTATATAAAAAATATATTCTAGTTGAACTTATTTCATTTACTCAATTTCAAAATAATACTGTGTCGATTAAACTTGTTTAAGTGTTTAGAAAATCCCTATTGATAACATTGGCGAAATGCATCGACCAGAATTCTAAAGACACTCAACAAATCAAACAACACAATATAAAATATTTAATATCACTAACAAATATACACTCTCATATATATATATATATATATATATATATATATACATACACACACACTCAAACTCATCCAAGGTCTCACTTACCATATCTTTGATGAATCAAACCCCACAAAAGTCAAGGTTCTCGCTTAACCTTCAGCTCTGATATCAAATGTGATGAACCGGGTTTTCGACCCTCGAAAATCGACACTAATAGGTCTACTATATCACATGTAGAATATTCAAGTGCTGGAAATGCCGATTTGTTAGGGTAAAAGAAGAAGGTAGAAGATAGAAGAAAACCAAACAACACAGAATCTCACAACACAGCGAATAACATATAATATAATAATGATCTTTACAAAAAGAAAACATATTTAGTCATATATACAACATCAGAGTACATTAGACTTATCCTGAATTTAGATAATTATAGAAATCTGTCCTTATATTGACAAACATACAGACTCTATAATACAGTGGAAAAAAATATAAGTGAATACGCCTTGACAATCCAACTCCTCTCCAACTCCAAAGTATCCAGCTAAACCTGGGAAAACATGCTCGGTCTGACATGAGCATTACATGGAATAACGCCTGTGTCAGTCTGGTAAACCAACATGAGTAAAACTCGATAATAAGTAACAACCAAACTGATTTTTATATTTGAAAACTTTTCAAACAAAGGTTATCATGTAAGACCTCACCGCATAAAAATGGATGGGTTTTTACCTTACGATAACCAAAATATTTTATAAAAAAATCTAGTGATATTATCATAGTATATAGGTTTAAAGTAAATAGATAAACAGCTAAAATGCTTGCATCTCACATTCTAACATACTAGGTTCTACAATAAAAAACGTAAGGCACATATTAGAGATTGAAACCCATCAATAGCAAGGTAAGGGACTACCTTTCAATGATACACCTCTAAAAATGCACCTATGCTAACACAGAGTCGACTACCCTTAATATGGCAGACCGGATTACCTCACCCCTTGACATTGAGGTATTATACTACCACGGCGTTTGCACACAAACTGACTCTGAAAGGGACATCTAGAATGGGGTAACCAACCCTAATGGTGGCTAACCAAATAGTTCTGTTGCATGCCCGGTATTTTCCATTCCTCTCGGTTATGAGGCTTGGGGCTATGCTTTACCTGTCTATATAGCAATCCATCTTGGAATGTTGACACTGCCTTCCAAGCGTTAATGCAATGCCAGCATTCATCCATACAAGTTCATTCTAGGTCTGAATGAAACCAAAGGCACTACTTCTATTACATTCATTATGGGGAATCCCTCCCAGGGAAAATGTAACGACCAATAAATTTCGATAATTAAATTTATTAATTAAATAAGTTCTGGAATTTACTGTTTTGAAAAATTAAACATTTAAGTTTAATAAGGAGAATAATAACTAGAATGAAATAAAATAATGTAAGTGTAAGTTAATGGATAACCATTTTAATGCAATTTCAATTAATTAAAATTTAATAATGTTAATTTAAGGCAATTGATAACTATTTTAATGAAATCTCAATTAATTGGAATTATTGTAAAGTTAAAGTTGGGTATAAACCGTAAATGAGTAAATAAATCAAATGCTGTATTAAACGGTGAAATTGCATGTAATTAATTGGAATTGATTAAAATAGAATAATTAATCTGTATGTGAATTTATTAGTTTTGTTTGTTAACAATAAACATAGAATTGTGTTTGAAATTGTAAGTTGTAACAATGGTTTAATTATCATTGCGTTAATTAATTTGTAGAAACTTAATTGCAAATCAATTGCAATAAATGTAGGTAATTATTGCATTAATATGAATTAAGATGAAAATTGCAGAATATTGGTGTAATAAATGGAAAACCAATGTTAACTATGTCTATAAAGTAATGATTGATTGAATAAAAAGATTGAAATCAAAACGAATCAATTTATTAGGTTTTAAATTATAATTAATGATTTATTACAATTGGAATTAGAACACTGTAATTAGCGCAATATTAGTAGTTGAATTTTACATGGAAAATTTATTTTAAAAGATTATAATTACAAGTTAATCAAAAGTGATAAAAATTTGTTAGTTACAAAATTTGAATTTGAAAAGCAATAAATTTAATTTAATAATAATTTAATTAATTAACGTGAAAATAGCCATTTTGGCCATTTTCTCGGATTTCGACCCAGTTTCATTGGATATGTGACATTAAATTTTTGTAGGGTTTCAATTTTCATAGCGATCAGACTTGTCGTTTGATCGTGCAGGCTCGAAACGCGTAGAAATCAATTTAACTAAAATCAATTTGAAATAAGGTGATTTTGAAAGCCAACTTCTGTGTACAATGGGATTAGGACTTGAAACTTCTTCCATTGAGTTTAAAAACTTCTGTGACTATTTATTTACTGTATATTCTGAGATTTTCCAAATTTTATTTACAACGCGGTATTTTGAGCAATTCAAGTCCGACATGTGCGGATGCGAATGGTTGAAAATATCGGGTCGTTACATGTGGTATCAGAGCTTTGGTAGCTCTAGGAAAAACTCAGCATATGGAGTAAATGTATTTACAGAATCACTTTCATTCGAGTTTGAATCTCTTCCTTTTTGACTCGAATCTTTTGAATTTTGGAACGTTCCCTACGGTTCCAAAATCCATTCGTGTCCCTCACTATTCATCTTCTTTTGATTCTGGAGTATCCCATAACTCCACTTTGAATGATTTTTATAGTGAGTCGGCGGTCTCGCCAATCCCAAATTTATTTGTAAAGGGGAAAACTCCTTTACAATAGCATCGATTCACCAACGATTTTATATCATCGGTTTAGATGCTTGTATCTCTTATTATCCTAAATTCTATCTCTTGAGATTGAATGTTGATTTACCCCAGAAAACCACATCGATCTTATTCTTCAAATCACGGTTGACCCGGTTAAGGTTGCCCGTGATTTATATAAGGTTAACCATCTTCCTATTCGGTTATTTAATCATCACATCTTTGTTTTCCAAATTATCTTCAAATCATTCTTAAAGTGTAATTGTAACTAATATATAAAATGTTTTATATATTGTGTTGTTTGAGTTGTTGATGTTGATTTGGGTTTTGGATCGATTCATTTGATCAACACTATCGATAAGATTTCCAAAACACTTGAACATAGCAAACTGACACAATATGTTTTTCAAATTTAGTACTGCAATAAATTTTGTAAGTATATAACAATTTTTCTGGATTCTATTGAATTGGTTGTTAATAAATAAAAATTTGATTTTTATATATCATTATCTCTAGTTTCACATATAAATAATTGAACTATAAACATGGTTATAAATTTATTTGGAAATTTAAAATGAATTTAAACAAGAGTTTGAGAATTTAATTTCCGACGGATTTCAAATCTTGCATTTAAAGTATTAAAAAGATATATTATTCAAAGTATTTTCAAATAGAAATTTGTTTCCAAAGAATTTTAAAGTTTAGAAATTAGTGCTCTTTCCTTTGTCGTTGGAAAATAACTTTGGTGATGACTGCAGCATCATCGACAATCATTTTTGAGTTTCGAAGTAAAGAGACCATTCTGTGTCTAGCTACAGTTTTTTTTTTGGAAAATTTAATTGATTTGAATTTCTAAAATAATATTGGATTTATAACATATGCTGATATATGAAATACATTTGAAAAGATATATATATATGTGTGTGTGTGTATATATATAGTGTGTGTGCGCATTTATTTATCTCTAAATAGTTTGGAATTTATCAGAAATTTAATTCTTAATTTTTATCTTGAAAGATAATTTTTAAGTGTAATTTCAAGATTTGGATAAATATTAAAGTTTGAAATGATTGAATTGGAAAGTTTTATTTGTATAATACACGATTTCGTTCCAATATAACTTACCTAAATTATACAGAAGTTGAATATGTAATTGGATAATATACAATATAAAAAGGATTTTATAAATAAAATTTGAGTGGTTATAATAAATGTTATGCACTTAAACTTTAGTTATAAAAAGATTAACAGAGGTAAATACAGAAGAAAAAAAAAGGTAATGGAATAATTTACAATATAAAATGATGTTAAAGGAACTAAGAATAAATTAAAACAATTATAATAATTATAAATATATTTAACATAGGTGATAAAATATATTGGGAGGAATAAATTTAATTTTTATTAGGAATAAAGAAGAATAAAATTTTATTGTGTACATTTTGAGTATAATAGATGATTTTTTTTTCAAATCCATGATTTTTAAGATTGTTTATTTAAGATAATTTGATGATAAGATAATGAAATTAGAGATGATTAAGATTTATTTAACTTATGTAAAATTTATTTTCAAATTTAAGTTGAAATTTTCATTGTTTCAAATTTATTATCTTATTTTGTTTTCCAAACCATCTTTTGGTTGTCCTTATTTCCCTTATCTTGCTACAAGATGGGGAAACTATTGCTTATATCATTCTGTTTAGAAATCTTTCTATAACCTTTCTATAACTTTTGGTACTCATTTTTTTGAATCTGAGCACTACTTGCCATCTATAAACCATCGGTCAGGTGGAAAGAGAGAATCAGATTCTCGAGGATCTTTTTTGTGCTTGTGTTCTTGATTCTGGAGGATCATGGGAAGATCATCTTCATCTTGTTAAACTTACCTATAACAACAGTTATCAAGTATAACTTCAATCTTCTTGTCATCTTGTCTTAATCCGATTTCATTCTATTTTTTTTGTGCTTTCCCGTACCTCATTCCTTTTCGGGGACGAAAAGTTTTGAATGAGAGAGAGTGTAACAGCCCTCTATTTTGTGATTATTTTAATTGTATTTTTTGATTTTTTTGATTGAATTCCTGATTTAAAAACTTTATTTTATTTACTAAAATGGATAAAAAAATTATTTTAAATATACATTTTGATTTTTATGTGAATTAGAATTTCAAACATGAATAAATTGAATATTTTCCAAAAATGTAGATTTTGGTCAATATGGTCAAACTTTGACTTTAAAATTTAAATATTTGAATTTTTGAATTTTATCGTTTATTATGAAAGTAAACTAAATTTCAAGAATACAGCTTTTCGTTTCGTTGAAATCCGATTTATATTTTGAAAGTTATGCTTTTTATAATATTGTGTGTAAATTGATTTACTTATCAAAATTGTTTATTTTAATTTATATAAATAATATTTTTGTTTATCATATCTTGTGTATATATGTGTTATATGATATGTTATGTATTTATTTTATTTTTAAACATTTTATAAGTGTAGTTATAAATTTTCCAATGTTAACTGTACATTGTTTATATTTTAAAATGCTAGTTTCAATTTAATAACTATTTTCTTTATTTACTTTTTTATTTTCCTAAAATATTTATTTAATTTCTTTTTCCACTTTAATTTGTTCAGTTTTTATATTTTATTTACTAAAATATATATGGTTTATTTTAATTTAAAGGAAATAGAAGACAAAGAGACTTAGACTTTTCATTTGCCGTGACTTTTCATTTTCTTTTTGTCCTTTCATTTTGCAATTGGCATTTGCATTGATGAAGCCATCCACTTTCCTATGCTTTGCCGTGAATTTTTTTTCTCATTCATGTGACAAGTATTTCTTCCTCTCAAAACTCATGGCTATGGAAGCAAAAGAAAAAAAAAATAATGGCTTCCATCTTCTTTATTTTCTTATTCATTTCCATTGATTTTGCTTGATATCTTCACATGCTTTGCTTGGCCTCAAAACCACCATCTCCTCCAACCACCAACATCATCTTCTCCTTATCATCCACAGCCTACAACCATCCCTCTCCTCTGTCCATAACAGGCCGTGACCTATAGGATGAGCAAACACCACAAAATCCATGCTAAAATTCCATAAAACAATGCCTAGCGACCAAAACTCCACCACCACCTCCATACTTTGCCTCGGCCACCACCCCTAGCTCCACCACTAGCATGACCTAACCTCTGGCCACCAGCCTAACCACTGACCTGACCTGAAACAATGCATGGCCGAGCTAAATATTGGCATAGGTCGAGTCTATGTTGCACCAAAACCTTCCATCCCTTGACCTTTGCTTACCTTTTCCTCTCCATGCCTTTACCTTCCATTTTCACGTCCATAGCCATATCTCATGACTCATGACCGAGCACACATGAACTAGGCCGAGCCTATGTGTGATGAGATCAAGCCCTTTTGCATTTAGGCCAAGCCTATGTTGTCTTGTGCAAGTCTTTTGCTTCTAAGGTTTGATTATCTTTCATGTTTTGCAATTGCTTTGCAAACTAAAGTTGTTGATTATATTTGTATGTAAAATATTTATATTTGTGCTTATGTATGTTATATTTTGTGTATTGTTTACAAGGCTCTCCATCCATTCAAATCAAATCGTGCTTGTCGTGCCTTTGGAATCGTTTTGTGTGTCGTAGTGGTCTTCAGCTTAAAATGGTGAGTCTTTCTCACTTTGACATATTTACTTATGAATTAGTGAATTGATGGCAAGTGTTTAGTAATATCAAATGTTTATGCAATTTAATGATGATCATATGATATGCTATGCCATGTTATTACCATGTTAAAACTGTTAATTATCACCTGACATCTGATATATGACATTATATTGTGACATTGACATTGTTTATATTGTTTATACATGTATTCACACTACATGTTCCCTGTTAAAATAGAATCAATATGGGTTGAAATGATACATACCCGAACGGACAATAGCATAGGGAAAAATTATTATGGGCTGAAATGATAGTCCTGAGTGATTTTTATTGTATTTTACTTGACTTGGGATTGCGGGTTTGAAATGATAGAACTCGGGTTTTCTTTTAAATTGCGGATTGAAATGATATATAACTGTATCACTTGACCTTGGTTAGAAAATTATATACAGACCCCGTGGCATATTTTTAAATGTTTTTTATATAGATATGTATTTTTAAAATATGAAATTTTGATTTAAAAATATATATATATTATGGTTTTTGAGAAAGTTAAATATTAAGTTTTGATTTTTTGAATTAAGTATGTAAATTTGAAGTAAATGTGATTTTTGACTTTAAATTATATGTTTAAAATGTAAGTAAATATTGGAATTTAATTTAAAGTTTTGAAATGATATTTGAAGTAAAATGTTAAGTTTTGTTAAATTTAATAACTAAATAAATAGTGAAATTTCGACTTAACAAATGAATTTAATTGTTTGTTGGATATTTGATTTTAAATTTTATTGTGATAAATCATACGTTAAAATGATTTAAATGTGAAATTTTGAAGTCTATAAATATGATTTATAAATTTAAATAACAAGAATTTGGAGTTTTATTATTTCTGAAAAGTTATAATAAAATCTGGAATTTTATTAATAGCATTTCCCAAAAATGCTATGGTCTTATGACAGCATTTTTAAATGCTGTTGTTTTTTAATTTAACTTTGTTGAAGTAACTAAATATCTATTACGGCATTTTATAAATGTCGTTGTTCCTAAACTAAACTATTTTGGAAATTTTAAGGTACGATAGCACTTTATAAATGCTGCCGTTGCTATATTTTGACAATGTTTGAAATATTATAGATTTTAACACTATTTGGGTTATATTTTAAGGTGTTAAATGAATTAACTTTAAAAATTGATTATTTGTGAAATTTAAGTAGTTTTGAATATAATTTAATATTTAAATTTGAATTTTTAAGGAATTTAAATTGAATTCGAATTTTAAATAATGATTACTTTGTTATGTGTTAAATGGGATGAAATGTGTTAAATGAATTTTTGAACGGAATTTTTGAAATGTGTTTCTGTAATGATATTCGAAATAATAAATGACTTGTTTGACTTAAAAATGATATTTAAATTTAGATATTTGAATATGAATTCAAATACAGATTTAATAATGGGGTTTTGAAAAGCTATGATATTTGATGATTGAAATGGTTTGGAAATGATTTGATCTTTATTTTGATAAAGAATATGAATTGGAATGATATGTACTTTTGATAAATGAATATTTGAAGTTAATTTTGGTATGAAAGGATATTTAGTTTATTTGTAAATTGAGTTTATTTAAATAATATTGGATTTATGAAATGAATATTTCAAAACTAAGTAATAATGAAACTAGATTTGGGATATATGAAATTGTAAAGTTTAATTTTGAAATGCGGGATATTAAAGCTTTGAAATATATTAAAAATTGAATAGTTTATTTTGTGTATCCAATCCATATTTTGAAATTGATAAGATTTGAAATGATTGTTGGGAAATTTAATTGAAACTGATGGTTTGAATTGAATTAAGTTATAAATATGAAATATGGGATTAATTGAATAAATTTTAAAATGTTAAGAATTAAAGGAATGTTTCATGATTTCAAATGTATGATTTCGAAATGTTATGATTTTCAAAGTGTAATGATTTCAAGTATTTTGGGTTTCGTAAGAGTTATAACTTTGAAAGTATTATGACTTTTGAAAGATGAATATATGTTTGAAATGGAAATGATATACTATTTTGATTTGAATATAGTTTTGAAATAAAATGGTTTTAGTTTCTAAGTATAAACTATTTTGAAAGGGATATAGTTTTGAAATGAAATGATTTGATTTTTGATATGATTTTTGAAATGACCACGACGTTATAATAACGTTTGGTTGTTAAAGAGACCGGGATCGGAAGTTGTCATACTCTCTGCCAACTCCGGAAAACACTTTAACAACTGTGTACGCGATGGAGATTGCAGAATGAAGTAGGATGGTGGCGACGTTCTTGAGGTATATTACGTGGACCCAACTCCCGTGATTTGCATAAGGTGGCTAAAACAGGAGCGATCGCGGGCCAAAAGGGGTAACTCCTCTGGTTTGATGCACTTCTTCGATACTATACTCTTACTTGTGTTTGATTTGATGGCCATCCTCCGATTTTGATTTGGGAGTGTGTTCCGAGGTGGGGTAGTGGCTGCTACGTTACCGCCAGCCCGTGTGCGTAATTGGTATATCTACCCTGGCATTGCCTTGTGTGTCGTGTCACCTACCATACCAAGCCTTTACTACGAGTTTGTTTTTCTCCCGTAGCCCATGGAGTATTTAGGGTAATCTCCCGATCTAGAGATATGCTGATACTGGATGGACTATTGGAACTATTACGTGTTAGGGGCGATATGGGTAACCCTTCAATGCTATTTAAAAGTAAGTTTATTTTACTGTAGACATTATTATAATAGCGCAATATTACTATATAGTAAATAGTTTAACAGATCCTTAAAGGATGGGAGATCCCAAGCATCCTTTAAGTTAATGATGCATTTTTGTTACTGTTCACTTGAGTTGATTTACAGTTCATAATTATTTATGTCCTGACTCGAGTGTTTTGTGTCTTGCTTTACACCCGAGTCAGACTAAGTGATTCAGCATTCAAGACTCACCTTCGGAGTTGGAGCTTTGCTTGAAGATCCAGCCATATATCTTGTTTCAGTATCCAGTGATTTTAGTGTTGTATTTTGATTTGTACCTGATGTGTCTCGTTATTCTTCTATTGTATCTTGTTTAACTCTGATGTATCTTATTTTTTTATATAGTAGCTTCATGAACTACTATCTCTTTTAATTCCGTTGCATTTTTATTTACTCTGCGTCTGTGATATGTGACTATTTATTTACTGTATATTCCGAGATTTGCCAAATTTTATTTACAACGCGGTATTTTGAGCAATTCAAGCCCGACATGTGCGAATACGAATGGTTGAAAATATCGGGTCGTTACATGTGGTATCAGAGCTTTGGTAGCTCTAGGCAAAACTCAGCATATGGAGTAAATGTATTTACAGAATCACTTTCATTTGAGTTTGAATCTTTTCCTTTTTGACTCGATTCCTTTGAATTTTGGAATGTTCCCTACGGTTCCAAAATCCATTCATGTCCCTCACTATTCATCTTCTTTTGATTCTGGAGTATCACATAACTCCACTTCGAATTATCTTTATAGTGAGTCGGCAGTCTCGCCAATCCCAAATTTATTTATAAAGGGAGAAACTCCTTTACAATAGCATCGATTCACCAACTATTATATATC
Organism: Allium cepa; assembly: GCA_030765085.1. Classification (NCBI taxonomy): domain Eukaryota; kingdom Viridiplantae; phylum Streptophyta; class Magnoliopsida; order Asparagales; family Amaryllidaceae; genus Allium; species Allium cepa. Next base: position 322,803,267 of record CM060940.1, on the reverse strand, counting down.
CTCGGTTTAGATGCTGGTATCTCTTATTATCCCGAATTCTATCTCTTGAGATTGAATGTTGATTTACCCTAGAAATCCACATCGATCTTATTCTTCAAGTCACGGTTGACCCGGTTAAGGTTGCCCGCTATTTATATAAGCTTATCCATCTTCCTATTCTGTTATTTAATCATCTCATCTTTGTTTTCTAACTTATCTTCAAATCATTCTTAAAGTGTAATTGTAAACTAATATATAAAATGTTTTATATATTGTGTTGTTTGAGTTGTTGATGTTGATTTGGGTTTCGGATCGATTCGTCTGATCAATGCTATCGATAAGATTTCCAAAACACTTGAACAGAGCAAACTGACACAGTATGTTTTTCAAATTTAGTAATGAAATAAATTTTGTAACTATATTATAATTTTTCTGGATTCTATTGAATTGGTTGTTAAGAAATAATAATTTGATTTTTATATATCATTATCTCTAGTTTCATATATAAACAATTGAACTATAACCATGGTCATAAATTTATTTGAAAATTTAAAATGAATTTAAACAAAAATTTGAGAATTTAATTTCCGATGGATTTCAAACCTTGTATTTAAAGTTTTAAAAAGATATATTATTTAAAGTATTTTCGAATAGAAATTTGTTTCCAAAGAATTTTAAAGTTTAAAAATTAGTGCTCTTTCCTTCGTTGCTGGAAAATAATTTTGGTGATGACTGCAGCATCATCGACATACATTTTCGAGTTTCGAAGTGAAGAGACCGTTCTGTAGTCTTGCTACAGTTTTGTTTGGTGAAATTTAATTGATTTGAATTTCTAAAATAAGATTGGATTTATAACATATGCTGGTATATGAAATAAATTTGAACATATATATATATATAGTATATGTGCATTTATTTATCTCTAAATAGTTTGGAATTTATCGAAAATTTAATTCCTAAATTTTATCTTGAAAGATAATTTTTAAGTGTAATTTCAAGATTTGGATAAATATTCAAGTTTTAAATGATTAAATTGGAAAGTTTTATTTGTATAATACACGGTTTCATTCCAATATAACTTACCTAAATTATACAGAAGTTGAATATGTAATTGGATAATATACAATATAAAAAGGATTTTACAAATAAAATTTGAGTGGTTATAATAAATGTTGTACACTTAAATTTTAGTTATAAAAAGATTAACAGAGGTAAATAAAGAAAAAAAAGGTAATGGAATAATTTATAATATAAAATGATGTTAAAGGAACTAAGAATAAATTAAAACAATTATAATAAGTATAAATATATTTAACATAGGTGATAAAATATATTGAGAGGAATAAATTTAATTTTTATTAGGAATAAAGAAGAATAAAATTTATTGTGTACATTTTGAGTATAATAAATGATTTGTTTTCAAATCCATGATTTTTGAGATTGTTTATTTTAGATAATTTGATGATAAGATAATGAAATTAGAGATGATTAATATTTATTTAACTTATGTAAAATTTATTTTCAAATTTAAGTTGAAATTTTCATGGTTTCAAATTTATTATCTTATTTTGTTTTCCAAACTATCTTTTGGTTGTCCTTATTTCCCTTATCTTGCTATAAGATGGGGAAACTATTGCTTGTATCATTCAATTTAGAAATCTTTCTATAACCTTTCTATAACTTTTGGTACTCATTTTTTTGAATCTGAGCACTACTTGCCATCCATAGACCATCGGTCAGGCGGAAAGAGTGAATCAGATTCTCGAGGATCTTTTTCGTGCTTGTGTTCTTAATTCTAGAGGATCTTAGGAAGAACATCTCCATCTTGTTAAACTTACCTATAACAATAGTTATTAGGTATAATTTCAATCTTCTTGTCATCATGTATTAATATGTGTTGGGTGTGTTTTCACCCATATGTTTCCACCCTTCACCGAACCAAATCCATCGAGTAAATCAACCTACCACGGAACCAAACCCTATCCTCCACCAACACCGGTCCATAACACAGCTGAACCACACATGGCCAAAACCTACCGAACCGGACCAACATCACCGAACCACTAACACCGGTCTAAGTCCTACCGGACCACGTGCTGCCGAACCAAACTACACGAGACACACTGCCTCTACCGGACCAACTCCACACCGAACCGACAATGCCGAACCAACCTACCGGACCACCTCCACTCCAACAACTACCGGACCAACCAAACCACCGAGCCACCTCCTAGCCGAACCAACATGGCTCCCAACCGCTACCGGTCCAAGCCTCTTCCATCTCACCACCGGACCAGCACTCTCTTGACCATCTCCATCATCCACTACCGAACCAACCTGAAGAAGGCGTTCCAGATCAACTTTACCGGACCAGGTTGCTTCAGCCCAAGCCCACCAGCAGTTATATACATCCAGGGCCCCTAACCCCAGCCTCACTCTGTAAATAGAAGGGCAGGGGTACAACAATGGCGGACAAGTTTGAGAGCTCAAGCACGGAAGGAACTTTCAAACAACTTTCATATACTTATATACAAAGCTTTGTACTTGTAATCTGAAAGAAAAAGGAGAATAACATATAAAGTGGACGTAGGCACATTCTGGCCGAACTACTATAAATCTGTGTGTCTTTTACAGTTTAGTCCCTGCTTTTTATATATCTTGCATAAATCACCCAAACCACTAGAAACAACATAAAATCAACTAATTCATACGACTTGGAGGTGTTTGTCCATTTTTTGTGCAAACATCTTTGGTGCTTTCACTGAGAACCGAGCTAGAAGCTACAGCTTCTCCTACTCAACCTTCTTCTTCACAGCATCGTTCCTTGCTCCGACAACATGACTTCCAGGCAGAGGAGAGATGTTAACAAAGGAAAGAACATCGCAACTAGCAGTATCCCAGATCTAGTGGCCCCGAATCAAGAGAATCATCCCGTTTTAACAGCAATACCAGATAAAAATCAGGCAATTCCAACAGCCCCTGCCACGGAACAACCAATTACTAGGGCAGATCTAGACAGGGTTGTGGCTGAAGTAACTAACCGCTTCGCATCTCAACAAGAAGCCCTGGTGGACCAACTCATGTCACGCCTAAGGGATGCTGAAGAATCCAACCGCAACACTGAATCATGGGGTGAGTCCCATTCTAGAGGATCTGGGAGGCAACAAAGACCTTTCTTCTTCGAAGAGGTTAACAACAGAAACAGCCATGGTAGGAGCCGAGCCAGGACTCAGCCCAAATTCCGACCCGAGGAAACACTTGGAACCGAACCCAGCGGGAGAGGTGCCAGGCAGGGGTCGGATGTAGCTGAGCCTGTCATGCTACCTAACCATGAAAACACCAGTAGACGGGGCCGAGAGGGGGTCCAGTCCGAAGTTGGACCCGAGGAAGTGCTGAGAACAGAACCCAGCAGGGGAGGCAACAGAGACCTTTCTTCTTCGAAGAGGTTAACAACAGAAATAGCCATGGTAGGAGCCGAGCCCAGACTCAGCCCGAATTCCGACCCGAGGAAACACTTGGAACCGGACCCGACGGGGGAGGTGCCAGGCAGAGGTCGGATGTAGCTGAGCCTGTCATGCTACCTAACCATGAAAACAACAGTAGACGGGGCCGAGCTGGAGTCCAGCCCGAAGTTAGACCCGAGGAAGCGCTGAGAACAGAACCCAGCAGGGGAAGATCAAGGCAAGGGCCAACTATGGCTGACCCCAGCATGCCCCCAGAAGAGCAGAGGCAGCCTTTGGAGAATGTTAGGAGTAACAGACGACCCTACAAGTCATCTGGACGGGATCAATCCCGCAGGGAAGAACCAAACTCATTTTTGTCCGCTCCAAGTTCTGATGAAAGGATGGCGCGATTGTTCAGAGAATGCGTTCAACGGGAGCAAAGGGATCGGGGAATATATGCTAGGGTAACCAGCCCCTTCACCCGCAATATCGAAACTGCCATCACCTCCCGAGAATGGAAAATGCCAACGATGGAACCTTACAAGGGAACCTCAGACCCCGTCGTACACTTACAGAGGTATACCCAGCATATGCTCATGAGCGGAGCAACAGAGTGAGTGTTGTGTAAATGCTTCCCACTATTCTTGGAAGATCTAGCTACCTCCTGGTTCTGCCACCTACCCCAAGGGTCCATCAGCTCATGGAAAATGTTGAAAGAAAAGTTCATCAGTCAGTTCCACATTCATGTGGAGCAACCCAAGGACGCTTATTCCTTATCTAATATCAAACAGAAAACCAGAGAGACATTGCAACAATATCTAACCAGAATCAACGCCGCGGCAACCGCAGTCCAAGATGCCGACGAGAAACTTATCCTAATGGCCCTCTGCAGTGGTGTACATCCAGATACTAAATTTGCTAGAAGGCTAATCAAAGAAAAACCAGCTACTTTACCTGATTTCTTCCATGAAGCTGGAAAGTATATGAGACTTGAGGACGCTGCCACTGAGAGGCAATCAGGGCAACAGGCTAAGACGGCTACAGACAGGTTCCCCGCTGCAGCAAAGGATGTTCGAAGAAATGACTCTAGAGACAATTCTAGGGGCAAAAAGGGAGAAAAGCGCTTATATCGACCAGGATCAAGATTTGACTCTTACACTCCTTTGAATGAAACGATCGAAAACATCTTCCTAGCCACTCAAGACGAAGTTAGATACAAGCGCCCCCCGCACAAGAAGGAGTCAGATAGCGCACTCAAATCTGGAAAGTTCCGCCGCTTCCACGAATCCCATGGACATGATACCAATGAATGCCACCATCTCCAGGACTTGATTGAAGAACACATCAGAAGGAGGAGACTGGAGCGCTATGTAAAAGGCCAGAACAGGACTTCAACTCCTGCCAATGAGAACCCTGGACTACCCCCCCTCCCCACCAGAAGCAGGCGGGGGAAATCGCAACACCAACGGCTCTAGTCAAGAGAAGATAGTGGTCCACACCATATCAGGAGGACCGCACATCGTCGACAGAAGCTGGGCGGAGATGGAAAGATACGGTAAGTCACTGAGGAACGCTGAAGGCTGCGTTAATTCTGTTATGGAAGAACGCCACCCGAAACGGAAAGAGAATGACGACATCACATTCAGTAGGCGTGATCTAGAGGGAAGACAGTACCCGCACATGGATCCTATGGTCATCTCTGCGTGGTTCGGACCAGCCAAAGTTTTCCGAATTTTAATAGACACTGGAAGCTCGGTGAATATCCTATTCAAGCATGCTTTCGACAAAATGAAGCTATCAATGAAGGATGTGTCTCCCTGCAACAAGCCATTACATGGTTTCACCGGAGATGCGAAGATACCCCTCGGGCAACTGGACCTTTTTGTTGAAATAGGAAGTCATCCCCGCTCCGCTGTGCGGAAACAAACATTTGTACTAATAGAGAACCACTCGGCCTACAACGCCTTTTTGGGAAGACCTGCCTTGTCTGACTTCCAAATTGTCCTAGCCCCATGGTGCTTGAAGATGAAATTTCCAACCGATAACGGAATAGGAGAAATAGAGGGAGATCAAGACGCTGCTCGAGACTGCTATGTAACTGAACTTCGCAATAACCGTAGAAAAGATAAAGGGAAAAATGAAGAGACTACTCTCTGCATGAAGAGCTTGGAAGCATAGCAACTAAAGAAAGCACCTCCTCTTCGATATTCCAGTGATCCTTTCAATTAATTAGACCCCAGAGACAAAGAGGAGGAGGCTACCGCCGAGCCTGCAGAGGCTATGGAATTCGTATCTGTAGACAAACACGACCCAAGTAAACTGCTGAGAGTCGGGTCTCAGTTAAAAAAAGAATTAAAGAATCAACTCATTGATTTTCTTCGCCACAACATGGATGTATTTGCATGGACACACGCTGACATGACAGGAATCTCCCCAGACGTAGCATGCCACATGCTGAACATCGATCCCACCAAGGTGCCAGTGAAGCAGAAAAAGAGGAGCATGGGGGCAGAATGATCAGCAGCCCTCGAGGAAGAAGTAAAGAACTTACTTGCCAATGACTTTATACGTGAAGCCATCTACCCAGAAAGGATCGCCAACCCGGTACTGGTAAAGAAAGCTAATGGGAAGTGGCGAACATGCATCGATTTATCCAACTTAAATGACGCTTGCCCGAAAGGCTGCTTCCCACTCCCCCGAATCGACCAACTCGTGGACAGCACTGCCGGACACGAACTCTTATCCTTCATGGACGCATACTCAGGATATAACCAGATCCCTATGCATGCCCCCGATCAAGACCACACTAGCTTCATCACTGACCGGGGATTGTACTGCTACAAAGTAATGCCTTTTGGACTTAAAAACGCTGGGGCTACTTATCAGCGCCTTGTCAACAAGATGTTTGCGGAACTAATAGGACAAACTATGGAAGTTTATGTGGATGACATGCTAGTAAAATCGAGGAAAGCCAACGATCATATAAACCACCTGGATGAGATGTTTCAAGTACTTCGCCAATATGGAATGAAACTGAACCCTCTAAAGTGCTCCTTCGGGGTGTCGTCGGGAAAGTTCTTGGGATTCGTCGTTCATGCAAGAGGGATTGAAGCAAACCCCGAACAAGTTCGAGCTTTACAAGATATCAAGATACCATCCACTCGAAGGGAGATGCAAAGCCTGAACGGGAAAGTGGCCGCCCTAAGTAGGTTCATCTCTAAAGCAACCGACAAATGCATCCCTTTCTTCGAGGCTTTAAGGAAGGACAAAGGAAAGTTCGAATGGACTGATGAATGCTCGACAGCCTTCCTTAACTTAATCGGACACCTCCAGAAACAACCGATGCTCTCAACTCCAAATGAAGGCGAGGAACTGTACTTATACCTTGCTGTATCGTCTCATGCTTTAAGCGCCGCTTTGGTGAGGGAAGACAACAGCGCACAGCGGCCCGTGTACTTTGTAAGCAAGAGATTTACAGGGGCAGAAGCCAGGTACCCTAGACTTGAGAAGCTAGCATACTGTCTGCTAATCACGTCACGGAAACTGTGACACTATTTCCAGTCTCATTCCGTCAGAGTTTTAACCGATCAACCGCTAAGGCAAGTGCTCCATCGACCCGACACTTCTGGGCGATTACTTAAGTGGTGCATCGAACTAAGTCAATATGATATCACTTACCATCCTCGCACCGCTATCAAGGGGCAAGCCATAGCTGATTTCATTGCCGAATTCACTACTAACGAAGGTAAGGAGCAATCTGAAATAGCAGAAGATATCAAGTGGAATCTCTTCGTAGATGGAGCGTCGAACGAACAAGGCTCGGGGGCAGGTGTTGTGATAATCACCCCCAGGGGAAAGAAGCTGCACTACGCCCTAAGGTTGGAATTCGCTGCCACCAACAATGATGCAGAATACGAAGCGGTGATAGCCAGATTAGAACTGGGCTTGGAGATTGGAGTCGGCTCTTTATGTCTCCATAGTGATTCTCAACTCATTGTAAATCAAATACTGGGAGACTTCCAGACTCGAGGAGAACGACTCACAGCATATCTAAAAAAGACCAAGCTACTGCTCAATCAATTGGATCACTATCTAATCAAACACATTCCTCGAGAAGAGAACCAAGAGGCCGACGAACTAGCAAAGCAAGCTAGTATGAAGAACATCACTATCTTCGGAGCATTAACCATCTCAAAACAGCCGGCACCAAGTTTCGAGCAAGTGAATCTGGTAGCTGCAATCGACGAAGAAACTTGGATGACTCCTATCCGAAAATATTTACAAGATGGCACACTGCCCGATAGGCGTAACGAAATCAAGAAAATCTTGAGGAAGGCTTCCCGCTATACATTACAAGAAGGCATCCTCTATAGGCGCGGCTTCTCTAATCCCTTATTAAGGTGTATCGCTGGAAGGTAAGCCAGGGAAGTTTTATCCAACATCCATCAAGGACGTTGCGGAGATCACACTGGAGGGCAGACTCTGGCAAAGAAGATACTCCGATATGGATATTACTGGCCCACTTTAAACAAAGATGCCCTAGACTTCGTCAAAAGATGCGACAGATGTCAGAAATTTGCCAAGATTCCTCGATTACCCACAAATGAGATTACTCAAATGACCAGCCCTTGGCCCTTTGCAGTATGGGGAATTGACTTGATTGGCGAACTGCCAATGGGCTGAGGCGGAGCCAAATATGCTATAGTGGCGGTTGACTATTTCACCAAATGGGTGGAGGCCGAACCTCTAAATAAAATATCCTCGGCAAAAGTTATCAACTTCTTGATCAAAAATATTCTGTGCAGGTACAGAGTCCCACTCAAGATCATCTCAGACAACGGACTTCAGTTTGACAGCGAAGAATCCGCCGATTGGTGCCAAGAGCACGGAATTCAAAAAAGCTTCTCATCTGTAGCTTATCCTCAAGCAAAAAGGACAAGTCGAAGCTATCAAAAAGATTCTCAAAACCTTAATCAAGAAGAAACTTGAAAAGTCGAAAGGCGCTTGGGTGGACGAACTTCCTACGGCACTTTGGGCCTATCGCACATCTTACAGAACTTCAACAGGGCATACCCCTTTCTCTTTGGCATACGGATCGGAGGCCATGCTCCTAGTTGAAACTATAGTGCCCTCTCACCGTAGGATCCACTATAACCCTGAAGAGAACGAAGAACTCCTCCTCATGTCTTTGGATCTAATTGAGGAGAGAAGAAACGATGCAGCACTCAAAGCAGCAGCTCATAAGCAAAAAGTTGCAGCACAATACAACTCCAAAGTCAAGCAACGCAGCTTACAAGGAGGAGATCTTGTCCTCAAGCGGATTTTCCCGCGCCCCGGAGCACTAGACCTAATCTGGGACGGACCCTACGTAATTCATAAAGATCTCCGCAACGGAGCCTATATTTTGTCAACAGTGGACGGAGAGGTGTTCCAGAGGGCATGGAATATCCAACACCTCCGTCGATACTTTTCTTAACTTGTACTGCCCACATGAAGTAAATTAACAAAGAGGATCAGTGGACGTAGGCATTTTCGTGCCGAACCACTTTAAAAATCTTGTCTCTTTTTAACTTGTTCCTTTATATCTTGGCTACTTGTTAACTGTATCCTTTTCTGTTGAACAAAATTTTGTGTAATGGCACCTCCATTCAAGCCACATCAGGGCACGGCCTCATCTGGACAAGGCCTAACAGGTACTATGCGATTCTATGCACTCGCCAATGAGACACTTTTGCTCCAGCATCCCTCTACTGCGGGTTAACTCATTGCTCGCGACTGCCCTTAAACCCAACTGTAATGAGCCGATTATAAGCCATCACGAAGGCCGACTATAGCCGATGGCAGCTCATTATGGTGTTCGGCTCGCCGGCAACTATGAACCTACTTTAAGCCCCAACATAAGGTGTGGCCAGCCAGGGGTAGTTCATGGTTGACGATCGGCACCCACGCTAGCCGGCCACAGTAAATCGAATAATACCCACGATTACGGTCCATAATGGCTCGGGTAGTTACTGTGCGCGATCTCGGCTCCGATATGTCTTAAGTGCGGCTGTGGTAAAAAAGAAAACACCCCGCGGAGGCGTAAGATGGGTGACAAATGTCTCCAAGACCCACAGCTAGGGAAAGTGACTACAAAACCCGTTTGCCACGAACTTAAGCACATCGACGGCCTTCCGTGACTGGAAGTTTTACTTTTCCTATATTTCCATTCCATTTAAATAATTTTCTCCTATCCTGTGTAACGGTCCCTAAAGTACAAGATACCGACTAGGAGACATTCGCTCATAAGGATCGGAGCCCGCAAACTGGATAACAAGGCACTCAGCTGTATCCATGACCAGTTACACAAGACGCTCAAAGCTACCCCCTGCAACTAAAACATGAAGGGCGGTACTGTTTTCTCTTGTACATAAACATGTAACTATAACTTATTCATACATCACACTAACATTACAAAACATGAAATTATATTTCAAGCAAGAGCTTAGCATCAAACACAACTAAATCACAGGCATATGCATAGTTATACTTCTTATGAAGCACATCAAAATAATAACAGCATTCAAAATATAACAGAATCAGCTTGTGATATAAACTTACATAAAGTCGTTCAATGACATAATTACAGCTCGAAAGTACATTAATGTTTTGAACTAGCATATACAGGAATGTCAAGCAGACCAAATAAAATAACCAGCTGCATTAGTGCTAACCACTACACCTTAGAACCAGCTCTCCGAATCTACTTGGTTGCTGGATCGGAACTCCCAGCATGTTGACCAGAGGTCCCACCTGTCCAATTCAGGAGAAGAATCCATCAGATAAACAGCGAACGATCAAGTTATGAAAAGCTAAAAAGGGAAAACTCACCAACACCCGCTTCTTGGTCCTCATCCCTCAACTGCACACCGGCTTCCTTCGCAGCAAGTAGCCACATCCCCTCCTTCACTGCTACCTTCTCCTCCTTTGAGAACTGGGCGGTAACCATATCCATCCTGAATGCCGCTCCACCTTCCTTGTCCGCATCGGCCTTGGCCTCCTCCAAAGCCCGGAGATATATCCTAGCCATGATCCGGGGATAGACATCCATCCAGGATAGATTGCCCTGCTTCCAAGTACGGAAGTACATATCCTGCAACATCTGGTCCATCATCACCTCATTCTCCTCAAACTCCCTCACCCGGGCCTCGGAGGACAGCAACTTAACAATGGCAGCATCCCTCTCCGATCGGTATCTCGAGCAGTCAGCCTGGAGAGATCTCCTCATCTCCTCCATCTCCTCCTTTAGCTTGGCCTGAGCAAGCTCTGCGGCTTCAAGCCTTCCAGACAACTCCTCTACATGCTCGAGATCCGTCCTCCGAACCTCGTCCAACGTAGCAATGGCTATGTCAATCCGCTCCTTGCAGGCGGCCTCCACCTTTCGCAACTCGGCCTTGCTAGCCTCCTCCATGGTTTTCTTTAGTCGTCGGGAGGTCGCCTCATGCTGAGATATCTGGATAGCCTGATCGGCAAGCTGTTTGTCCTGATCAGAAACCTGCAGCCTCAACCGGATGTTAACACTTTCGATTTCCTCCCCATCCCTGGCCAGTCGAGCGTGATGCTCCATTAGCCTCTTGGTTTCCTCAGCCACCCGATCGATGCTTGCCTTGGCCTCATTCCCCATGGTCACAATCCGAGTAGTAAGCAAATCGAGGTCTAACGACTTAGCCTCATCAAGCACCCGTACCATGGGATTGCGGGGAAGAAGATGCTCACCCGTGGCCTCGTCAAAAGAGATGTACTGAAAACTCGGGTCCAGATCCGGGTGACCGGCAAATGGGTTGTGATCCAAACCAGGACGGTCTATCGGGGTGACGGTTGGATTTTCGGACGGATGAGGGGAAGGCATAAACTCAGTATCCTCCTCAGTAATATCATGGATGGGCTGGACTGGAGGCTGAGGGCCAGGTGAAGGTTCAAACGAAGATCGGCCCCTCTTCCTCCTCTGCATATCTTCTTCAATAACTCCGAGAAGAGGGCAATATCTAACTACATCCCCAGGACGGGTGGTTGGTGGCTTTGGTTTGGCAGATGCTTTGAGTAGCTTATACTGTTCGAGGCGGTGCCGAATATCTGATGACTTGGCCGCCTTACCTGCTCCTGGAATAAATACCAAGTGTTACGAACATACAATGATCCACAATTCAAGAAATATGTTAAGATAAAAAGTGTGAGAAGGCACATCTATTATACAAACCCTGCGGAGGAGTAAGATACTGCAATAAGTACTGAATCTCATTCCAGGACGGAAGCGAGCCATAAAATATTCCTAAGTCCCTATCGTAAATGGAGTCTGCAGAAGTCAAAAGTTCACCTTGAATCGCTGGAGTCGCCTTAGCTGAAGAACTCTTAGAGAATGGATCGGCGCCAGCCCCAGCCTTGTCAACCTCCTTTGCCTTCTCAAACAAAGCCGATCCTTCCTCCGACTCCCCAAAAGCTTGGCGGAAAGCATCATCCGTCCACTTATGAATCTCTCCCGCTTGCCCGGAGGTTAAGGCACGAACGCCACTACCGCTCTGTCCATCTCCTCCTTCACCCTCACCTCTATCTTCCTCCACATCTTCCTCTCCCAGAGCAATTGGGCAAGTGCTAGGAGAGGGACCATCATACTTCTTAAGTTTCTTACCTCCAACAACGGGAGGCATTGTAAAAGGTTCCCTCTTGCCACTTTTCACCATGGCCCCTTCCTTGGCTTTGGCAGCCTTCTCCTCAGCCGTATCCCTCTGCTTAACCACGGACTGGTGTGGCAGGATCAAGTTGTGCTCCAAGAGAGTAGCATTCCTGATCAGGAAAGAAGCCGACCCGTCCCGTCCCGAAATGGCCTTTATTTCCGCAACCATCTGGACCAGGGAATCACTCTCCACGACCGCAAAGCCACCTGTCGCTAGCAAGAAATAGAAGCATATCAGAAGAAGCACTACGGTCGGAACAAGGAAACTGTAAATAAAGTTCAACTTACAGCCAGAAGTGAAGAGGCGGAAGGAGACAGAATCGTCCTTGATAAAAAACCATTCTTTCTTAAACATGGTGAACTTTGAGTATAAGTCCAAGAGCGGTTTGAAGGGCACGGCCGCTTCTAAACTAACATACGGAGACCCCTTCTTGTAGCCTCTCAGATTATACAAATATCGGATTTCCCAGTTAAAAGGGGGGCGCCCATACCTCCTCTGGAAGATAACGAATAAGCACACCAGGATAGCGTAGGAATTGGGCTGGAGCTGGAGAGGGGCCACCTTCAGATAGGTAATGAAGCTGACTATCCATGCATTGATCGAAGGAATGGCCCCACACATACAGTGGTATCTGCTGTAAGCAAAATATCCTTCAGGAGGGTCATATGGCATAACTCCCTCTCCTGGCAACAGCATGCGAGCCCTATCAATCCCGAAGGAGTGAGAGATGACATCAACCTGCTCCTCCCTGAGGGAGCTAGGAAAATAGTCGGGCGGAGAATTCAAGAGCTCCTGGGGGCCATACCCATCTACTAGCGATCTCGGAGTAGGCCCAAGACGTTCGGCCCGAACTGGGGGCACTGTGGAGGACTCTTCTCTGTCCTTGGACTTCCTATTATCTGATCGAGTTTCTACTTTTTGAGACATTTATCTGCAACACCAAAAACACCGGAAGAACAAATTAGAACAAGGAATATGGAAATACAAGCAAACAAGTACATGCAGCCAGGGGTTTTCACTCGCAGATCAAAACACAAAAGGTTGAGATTAAAGTCCATTCGGCGTTGAAGGCCTTTAAGTTCATTCGGTACAGCAAGGCGAGAGGTCGTTCGGCACTACTCTCCCCGTGCTCATCCGGTGATAATCTCATTCGGTATTCAAAAACCTTGATTCATTCGGCATTTCCAATACCGAGATCCATTCGACATTCCCCGTACCGAACATTCGGCATTCAAAAAAAAGGGGGGAAAGAGAAGAGAGAAGGGTGAAGAAGGGACATTCGGCAGTTACCTGATCCGGCAGTCAAGATCGGTCCGGTACGATAGCTAATTCGGCGATCCACTTAGAATCTGATTCGGCTGCTTCGTTCGGTGAGAAATAGCGAAGGACTGGTACTCCTACTTATAGGGGAGAGTTGGATGGCCGAACAAACCGGTTCGGTTTCTCGGGCCGGATGAGGTTGTCCAAGTAAACAAAGCACGGCATATACGAGTATATGCCCCACTTTGGGGGGCATGTGTTGGGTGTGTTTTCACCCATATGTTTCCACCCTTCACCGAACCAAATCCATCGAGTAAATCAACCTACTACGGAACCAAACCCTATCCTCCACCAACACCGGTCCATAACACAGCCGAACCACATGTGGCCAAACACCTACCGAACCGGACCAACATCACCGAACCACTCACACCGGTCCAAGTCCTACCGGACCACGTGCTGCCGAACCAAACTACACGAGACACACTGCCTCTACCGGACCAACTCCACACCGAACCGACAATGCCGAACCAACCTACCGGACCACCTCCACTCCAACAACTACCGGACCAACCAACCCACCGAGCCACCTCCTAGCCGAACAAACATGGCTCCCAACCGCTACCGGTCCAAGCCTCTTCCATCTCACCACCGGACCAGCACTCTCTTGACCATCTCCATCTTCCACTACCGAACCAACCTGAAGAAGGCATTCCGGATCAACTTTACCAGACCAGGTTGCTTCAGCCCAAGCCCACCAGCAGTTATATACATCCAGGGCCCCTACCCCCAGCCTCACTCTATAAATAGAGGGGCAGGGGTACAACAATGGCGGACAAGTTTGAGAGCTCAAGCACGGAAGGAACTTTCAAATAACTTTCATATACTTATATACAAAGCTTTGAACTTGTAATCTGAAAGAAAAAGGAGAATAACATATAAAGTGGACGTAGGCACATTCTGGCCGAACCACTATAAATCTGTGTGTCTTTTACAATTTAGTCCCTGCTTTTTATATATCTTGCATAAATCACCCAAACCACTAGAAACAACATAAAATCAACTAATTCATACGACTTGGAGGTGTTTGTCCATTTTTTGTGCAAACAATCCGATTTCATTCTATTGTTCTGTACTTTCCCGTACCTTATTCCTTTTCGGGGACGAAAAGTTTTCAGTGGGGGAGAGTGTAACAACCCTGTATTTTGTGATTATTTTAATTGTATATTTTGATTATTTTAATTTGAATTCCTAATTTAAAGACTTTATTTTATTTATTAAAATGGATAAAAAAATTATTTAAAATGTACATTTTGATTTTTATGTGAATTAGAATTTCAAACATGAATAAATTGAATATTTTCCAAAAATGTGGATTTTGGTCAATATGGTCAAACTTTGACTTTTAAATTTAAAATTTAACTTTTTGAATTTTTGAATTTTATCTTTAAAGTAAATTAAATTTCAAGAATACTTCTTTTCGTTTAGTTGAAATCCGATTTATATTGTGAAAGTTATGCTTTTTATAATATTGTGTGTAAATTGATTTATTTATCAAAATTATTTATTTTAATTTATATAAATAATATTTTTGTTTATCATATCTTATGTATAATGTGTTATATAATATGTTATTTATTTTATTTTTAAACATTTTAAAAGTGTAGTTATAAATTTTTCAATGTTAAGTGTACATTGTTTATATTTTAAAATGCTAGTTTCAATTTAATAACTATTTTCTTTATTTAATTTTTTATTTTCCTAAAATAATTATTTATTTTCATTTTCCACATTATTTTTTCTGTTTTTATATTTTATTTACTGAAATATATATGTTTTATTTTAATTTAAAGGAAATAGAAAGCAAATAGACTTAGACTTTTCATTTGCCATGACTTTTCATTTTTTTTTTGTCCTTTCATTTTGCACTTGGCATTTGCATTGATGAAGCCATCCACTTTCCTATGCTTTTCCATGAATTTTTTCTCATTCATGTGATAACTGTTTCTTCCTCTCAAAACTCACGGCTATGGAAGCAAAAGAAAAAAAATGGCTTCCATCTTCTTTATTTTCTTATTAATTTCCATTGATTTTTCTTGATATCTTCGCATGCTTTGCTTAGCCTCAACACCACCATCTCCTCCAACCACCAACATCATCTCCTCCTCATCATCCACAGCATACAACCATCTCTCTCCGCTGTCCATAACAGGCCGTGACCTATAGGATGAGCAAACACCACAAAATCCTTGCTAAAATTCTATAAAACAATGCCTAGCCGACCAAAACTCCACCGCCACCTCCATGCTTTGCCTCGGCCACCACCCCTAGCTGCACTACTAGCATGACCTGACCTCTGGCCACCAGCCTAACCACTGACCTCACCTGAAACAATGCATGGCCGAGCCAAATATTGGGATAGGTCGAGTCTATGTTGCACCAAGACCTTCCATCCCTTGACCTTTGCTTACGTTTGCCTCTTCATGCCTTTGCCTTCCATTTTCATGTCCATAGCCATATCTCATGACTCATGGCCGAGCATACATGACCTAGGTCGAGCCGAGGTGTGATGAGGTTGAGCCCTTTTGCATTTAGGCCAAGCCTATGTTGTCTTGTGCAAGCCTTTTGCTTCTAAGGTTTTCATGTTTTGCAATTGCTTTGCAAACTAAAGTTGTTGATTATATTTGTATGTAAAATGTTTATGTTTATGCTTACGTATGTTATATTTTGTGTGTTGTTTACAAGGCTCTCCATCCATTCAAATCAAATCATGCTTGTCGTGCCTTTGGAATCGTTTTGTGTGTCGTAGTGATCTTCAGCTTAAAAAGGTGAGTCTTTCTCACTCTGACATATTTACTTATGAATTAGTAAATTGATGGCAAGTGTTTAGTAATATCAAATATTTATGCAAGTTAATGATGATCATATGATATTCTATGCCATGTTATTACCATGTTAAAACTTTTAATTATCACCTGACATCTGATATATGACATTATACTGTGACATCAACATTGTTTATATTGTTTATACATATATTCACATTGCAAGTTCCCTGTTAGAATAGAATCGCTATGGGTTGAAATGATACATACCCGAATAGACATTAGAATAGGAAAAAAATCATTATTGGCTGAAATGATAGGCTTGAGTGATTTTTAGTGTATTTTATTTGACTTGGGATTGCGGGTTTGAAATGATAGAACCCGGGTTTTCTTTTAAATTGCAGATTGAAATAATATATATCTGTTTCACTTGACCTAGGTTAGAAAATTATATACAAACCCCGTGCTATATTTTTAAATGATTTTTATATAAATATGTATTTTTAAAATATGAAATTTTGATTTAAAAATATATATATATATTATGGTTTTTGAGAAAGTTAAATATTAAGTTTTGATTTTTTGAATTTAAGTATGTAAATTTGAAGTAAATGTGATTTTTAACTTTAAATTATATTTTTAAAACGTAATTAAATATTGGAAATTTAATTTAAAGTTTTGAAATGATATTTGAAGTAAAATGTTAAGTTTTGTTAAATTTAATAAGTTAATAAACAGTGAAATTTTGACTTAACAAATGAATTGAATTTTTTATTGGATATTTGATTTTAAATTTTATTGTGATAAATCATGTGTTAAAATGATTTAAATGTGAAATTTTGAAGTCTAGAAATATGATTGATAAATTTAAATAACAAGAATTTGGAGTTTTATTGTTTTTGAAAAGTTATAATAAAATCTGGAATTTGATTAATAGCATTTCCCAAAAATGCTATTGTCTTATGACAGCATTTTTAAATGCTGTTGTTATTGAATTTAACTTTGTTGAAGTAACTAAATATCTATTACGGCATTTTATATATGCCGTTGTTCCTAAACTAAACTATTTTGGAAATTTTAAGCCACGATAGCACTTTATAAATGATGTCATTGCTATATTATGACAATGTTTGAAATATTATAGATTTTAACACTATTTGGGTTATATTTTAAGGTGTTAAATGATTTAACTTTTGAAATTGATTATTTGTGAAATTTAAGTAGTTTTGAATATAATCTAATATTTAAATTTGAATTTTTAAGGAATTTAAATTGAATTTGAATTTTAAATAATGATTACTTTGTTATGTGTTAAATGGGATGAAATGTGTTAAATGAATTTTTGAATGGAATTTTTGAAATGTGTTTTGGTAATGGTATTCGAAATAATAAACGAATGGCTTATTTGACTTAAAAATGATATTTAAATATAGATATTTGAATTTTAATTCAAATACTGATTTAATAATGGGGTTTTAAAAAGATATGATATTTGATGATTGAAATGGTTTGGAAATGATTTGATCTTTATTTTGATAAAGAATATGAATTAGAATGATATGTACTTTCGATAGATGAATATTTGAAGTTTATATTGGTATGAAAGGACATTTGGTTTATTTGTAAATTGAGTTTATTTAAATAATATTGGATTTATGAAATGAATATTTCAAAACTAAGTAATAATGAAACTAGATTTGGGATATATGAAATTATAAAGTTTAGTTTTGAAATGCGGGATATTAAAGCTTTGAAATATATTAAAAATTGAATAGTTTATTTTGTGGATCCAATCTATATTTTGAAATTGATACGATTTGAAACTGATGGTTTGAATTGAATTAAGTTGGAAATTTTAAATTTGGGATTAATTGAATAAATTGTAAAATGTTAAGAATTAAAGGAATGTTTCATGATTTCGAATGTATGGTTTCGAAATGTTATGATTTTCAAAGTGTAATGATTTCAAGTGTTTCGGGTTTCGAAAGAGTTATAACTTTGAAAGTATTATGACTTTTGAAAAATGAATATATGTTTGAAATGGAAATGATAAAGTATTTTGATTTGAATATAGTTTTAAATAAAATGGTTTTAGTTTCGAAGCATAAACTATTTTGAAAGGGATATAGTTTTGAAATGAAATGATTTGATTATTGAAGTATTATGATTTTTGAAATGACCACGACGTTATCATAACGTTTGGTTGTTAAAGAGACCGGGATCGGAAGTTGGCATATTCTCTTCCAACTTCGAAGACCACTTTAACAATTGTGTATGCGGTAGAGATTTCAGAATGAAGTAGGATGGTGGCGACGTTCTTAAGGTATATTAGTGGACCCAACTCCCGTGAGTTGGCATAAGGTGGCTAAAACAGGGGCGATCGCGGGCCAAAAGGGGTAGCTCCTCTGGTCTGACGCACTTCTTTGATACTATACTCTTACTTGTGGTTAATTTGATGGCCATCCTTCGATTTTGATTTGGGAATGTGTTCCGTGGTGGGATAGTGGCTGCTACATTACCGCCAGCCCGTGCGCGTAATTGGTATATCTACCCTGGCATTGCCTTGTGTGTCGTGTCACATACCATACCAAGCCTTTACTACGAGTTTGTTTTTCTCCCATAGCCCATGGAGTAGTTAGGGTAGTCTCCCGATCCAGAGATATGCTAATATTGGATGCACTACTACGACTGTTACGTGTTGGGGGCTATATGGGTAACCCTTCAACGCTATTTAAAAGTAGGTTTATTTTACTGTAGATATTATTATAATAGCGCAATATTACAACATAATAAATAGTTTAACGGATCCTTAAAGGATGGGTGATCCCAAGCGCCCTATAAGTTACTGATGCATTTTTGTTACTGTTCACTTGAGTTGATTTACAGTTCATAAGTATTTATGTCCTGACTTGAGTGTTTTATGTTTTGCTTTACGCTGGAGTCGGACTGAGTGATTCAGCATTCAAGACTCACCTTCGGAGTTGGAGGTTTGCTTGAAGATCCAACCATCTATCTTGTTTCATTATCCAGTGATTTCGGTGTTGTATTCTGATTTGTACCTGATGTATCTCGTTATTCTTATGTTGTATCATGTTTAACTCTGATGTATCTTATTTTTTTATATAGTAGCTTCACGAACTACTATCTCTTTTAATTCTACTGTATTTTTATTTACTCTGTGTCTGTGATCCATGACTATTTATTTACTGTTTATACTGAGATTTGCCAAATTTTATTTACAATGCAGTATTTTGAGCAATTCAAGTCCGACATGTGTGGATGCGAATGGTTGAAAATATCGGGTCGTTACAACCACTTTAACAACTTGTACGTGGTGGAGATTCCAGGAATGAGGTAGGATGGTTTGGCGAAAGATTTCGTATGATGTATTTATGTGACCCTAACTCCCGTTAGTCAGCTTGGATGTGACTAAAACAGGAGCCACGTCGGGCCAATTGAGGTCATACCTCCGATCGAACACATTTCTTCGATATCATACTATGACTTTGTGATGATCTGGTGGCCACCCCTCGATTTCGATTATGAGAGTGTGTTCTAAGGTGGACGATAGTAGCTACTATACATTACCACCAGTTCAGATCCGTAATTAATCTATCTACCCTAGCATTGCCTCGAGTTCCGTGTTCACATACCCTATCGCGTCTTCTACAAGTTTGTTTTGTACTACACCTATGGAGTGCCCTCTAGGGTAAACCTTATGGAGGAGCGTACGGCACTGTATAGACTATGAGAATATATAAAATCTGTTAAGGGGGATATGTGTAAAGCCTTAACGCTATTTTAATACTTTACTTTACTGTAGACACTATTATAATAGCGTATTGTACCACATAGTAGATAGTTTAACGGATCCTTAGGAGATGGTAATTTCGAACATCTCTTAAGTTAATGCACTCACGTTAGACGCTGGATAGGAGATGTCAAACCCCGTAAACATCTTCGAAGCTGTTACACTCATATTTATTTACTGCTGATTTAACTTAGATAAGATATTTTAGTTCTAACTCGAGTGTTTTGTTTTTTCAATTCGCTCGGGTCAGTCTGAGCTTTTTAGTTTATCGAAGATTGCTTTTTGGAGGATGAAGACGAAGATTTTATAATATTATTATTTATTATATTTACTCCACTGCATCGTATTGCTCCGCTGCATTTATTTATTATTTATTCTTGCTGTATGTAACTCCGATCTATATTATGAAAGTTTAATCAAATGTTATTTGTAAACAGCTTCATGAATTATTTATTTGATTATTATATTTTTGTCATTCCGCTGCGAGGTTCTGTATTTGTTTCCTTTCGTTCCCTGCTTTTTCTTATTTACCCCATAACAATATGCCCTTTTGAATGGTTTGAGCCTGACATGTGTGGTTTATCGTCGGTTTAAACCGTCCAAAAAGGTAGTTTGTTACAGTTGGTATCAGAGTTTGGTTTAGCGATAACCTTAGCTTTTTGGGGTCTGACTCATTAGGAATAGGGTAGTAACACCTTAGAATGAGTCGTCGAGTGTATATATATGAGAGAGCACATTTGTTAGTGTTATAAAAGGTTTTTGTATTACACTAATTTGTTCTGTTTAGTATTCATAAATTCTGGTTGGTACCTGGGATGCTATGGCACCGATAAGGATTTCTAAACACTATATAGGGTAGACCAACACAATATTGTTTTGAAATATAGGTAAATGAAATAATTTTACATAATATGATATTTTGTATATAAAAGAATAATATTTTAAATAATATGATTAAATGTGATATGATTGTATAAGTTGAATTTATAAATCTTGGTTGTAAAATAGAATTTACAAATAAAGTAAATATAAATTCAAAATTTAGAACTTAAATTTTGGGATTTTGAAAGTTTCTTCCGAAAGATTTTGGAATATAATATTAGTATAATTTGGAAGTATTTTCTGACATAAATATTTCAATGTGATTTGAAAGATAGTTTTAAAGGAAATAAATTCTGTGCTCCCCTTTCTGTCCCTGGAAAATAATTTCGATGATGAGCGCATGCATCATCGACGTTCAATTTCGAGTTTCAATGTGGGAAGACCGCTGTAGTAGTTTACTAAACATTTGTTTGATAAAAAAATCTTAATTTCTAAATAGGATTTGATATATAAAAGAGATATCAATATATATATTATTTTGACATAATTTGGAATGCAATCCGGTATTTAGTTCTTAAGTTCTGTAAATTAGAAACTTCAATTATTGTAGTGAAATGAAATCTCAACTATTTAATAATTGGACGTGACGTGTTTAAAGGGAATTATGTTTCTAAGTGAAGAATTAAGATATATAAAAATGTTGTAAACTTAAGTGATGTTTGAAGTCAATTATAATTAAAGTAATGAAAGTGAATACTATATGTGAAAAAACAATAGTGAAAAGAAAAGGAAAGAATAAAAATCTAAGTATGAATGCTTCACGAATGAATATTGATGTCAAAAGGAAATCAAAGTAAATAATAACTGTAGAGTAAACTGAATCAATAAGTATGCAATACTTAAATAATGAATTCATTGATTATTTTAAATAATTGAATGGAAAAAGTGATCATGTAAGTAAATGGATGTAAAGAAATGGAAAAAGCATTGTATGTATAAATGAGAAATGAAATTTTGTAATAATGAACGTAAATTTATAAAGATAAGCGTAGTATGAATGAATGAAATGTAACGACCCAATATTTTCAACCATTCGCATCCGCACATTGTCGGACTTGAATTGTTCAAAATACTGCGTTGTAGAATAAATTTGGCAAAACTCAGAATATACAATAAATAGATCACAGAATCACATACACAGATATCAGAATCTCGCAGCGGAAATTAAAAATTTAGTGGTTCATGAAGCCACTGATATAACTTCAACAAAACAGAACTTACATTGTCTATAATCCTCAATACAAATTTTAAGACATAAATAGAGATAGAGTCTTCAAAGTCTTGAATTCCAGAAAAGATAAAGGCTGAAACAACTTCCAGCAGCGCGAATGATCTACTGAGTGTCCTAGCTACGGAGAAGAAATTGAAGCTGCAACTCAGGCTGACCCGAGCGAAAAATAAAACATAACACTCGAGTCAGGACATACATACTTATATAATGTAAGCTAATTCAAGTGTACTGTAATATAGAGCAAGTAACTTAAAGGATGCTTGGGACCGCCCATCCTCTAAGGATCCGTCAAACTATTTACTATGTAGTATATTGCGCTATTATAATAGTGTCTATTTATAAAATAAACATACTTTTAAATAGCATTAAGGCTTTACATTTTCCACCTTAACACGTAATAGTCCCAGTAGTCCATCCAATATCATAGCTCCTCCTGATCGGGAAGCAACTAGAGGATACCACACGGGCTACGGGAGAAATCTAAACTCGTACAAGGCTCGGTATGGTAGATGACACGGCACAACTAGGCAATGCCAGGGTAGATATACCAATTGCTATCCAGGCTGGTGGAAACGCGTAGCCGCAGTTACCGCCCACCTCGGACTAACTCCCCAAAATCAAAATATAGAGGTGGCCACCGAATCAATCCAAAATCATAGTATAATATCGAAGAGGAGCGTCCGATCAGAGGAATGACCTCATTGGCCTGGAATTGCTCCTGTTTTAGCCACCTTATGCCAACTCACGGGAGTCGGGTCCACGTATTTACCTTACAGGAAACGCCACCACCGACCTACTTCATTCTGGAATCTCCACCGCGTACACGGTTGGTCAAAGTGGTTTTCGGTATCGACAGAGAGTATGTCCATATCCGATCCCGGTCTCTTTGCCAACCCATCGTTATTATAACCCGTGGTCATTTAAAAACAATTTATACTTTAAAACCAGTATAAACATTTCCATTTCAAAACTATAAATACGATATCATTTAAAACCCAAAACAACATGATATCGTTATATTCAAATATAATTCTTTTCCAAAACCATACTGCTTAAAATTTATAATATCTGGAAACCAAATATTTGAATTATACCTTTAAACCATAATATATTGGAAATTTTTCTTTAAAAAAAACATAACTCCCAAAACACAAATGGTTTGGATATAAATGGTTTAACTTTATGGTTACTTTGTAAAGAAGATAATTTACATAGCTTTACAAATATATTTCTTTATTTTAAACCATAATTTAAATATCACTTCATGTTCCCAAGACCATTTCAATTCCTATATATATATCCAATTGGAGTATTAATATTCAAAACTAAGGTTGGATATTTTTTTCTTTCAACAAATTAGTGTTTATTATTTCGTCTTGAATATTCCCATAAATTCCATAGATAAAACTCCAAAATTATGCCATTAAATAATTTCAAAATTTACTTAACACTAGAATGTTCATCTTAAATTTATTAAGAAAAATCCAGTTATAAATCTCATATCTTAAAGGTCTCCAAAACTTAAACATAAATATAATTTATCAAATTCCTTAAATTTCAAAACAATCAAATTCCAGATTCTATAGCACTTAGGAAATGCTACCTAAAGTTACGGGTAAAACTAGTCCAATTTCAAAAGACAGCATTTAAATGCTTTAGTAGATTTTTTAACTTAATAAATATTTCCAAATATAACTTATATATATATTTCTTAACTGAAATCTTATCCTTTCAAAAATCCAGAATTTCCAAAATAAGTTATATTCCAAAATTTTATTCAAATATTTATTTATTTATTTATTAACATTTATAACTCATTCAAAATCAATATAAAATCCTTTAAAGATATTAAATCAAATATTTAACTTCCAAAATAATTTTAAATATTTCAGAAAATATTATAAGGACCACGGGCCTGTATATAGTTTTCTAGCCTAGGTCAAGTGATACGGATTTATATCATTTCAATCCGTAATTTACAAACCCCGGGTTCTATCATTTCAAACCCGCAATCCCAAGTTAACAGTTAAACAGTTAACATAATAATAGCACAGTAATCATCATTTAGGCCTATCATTTCAGCCCACAACAATCTAAATTTAACAGGGAACTTGCAGTGGTGATTTAAGCAGTAAATAAACAATAATATAATATAACTGCAGAAATAATACAACAGATAATAACTGATGAGGTGTCAATTTAAATGGGATTCATCATTCTACGTTATACTACAGACAGATAATATTTAAATAAAATTTTTACACATACACTTGCGATAATTCACAAAATATATGTACATATGTCTGGTGAGGAATACTCACCTTAAACGCTGCAGTGGATCTAAATCAAACACGGTATCTACTTCGGAAAAAAAAACGGAAAACACGATCAAACTTCGGCGGATGCAAAGCCTTGACTTAAATCTATAAGATCCAAATACCAAGTATGCGAATTTAAAAATTACGGTCAAAGCAAAATTTCAGAACAACTGGAACGAATAGAATAAAAGAAATTTAGTTCAACTTGCTCGACTACTACAACCCGCTAACCGTCTCAACATATCCTAGGCCCATACTTCAACCGTACGCATGCATAAAATAAATTGAATAAATTGCAAAATAAATTGCAAATTTAATACAATTGATTGAATAAAAAGATGTTATGCACCCAAACAAAACAAATACATGTTTAGACATTATTAAATTATTTCTCACATTTTTAATCATATTTATCATGATCAATTATTTTCATTCTCATATATATTTATTTAAATAAAATGACAATATTGGCAACAAACACAATACTGTTCAAATTATTCGATTTAATCAAATGTAGCCACTAACTACATTCGAATTCATTAAATAATACTTTATTTCACATACATGTTCATCATGTTTAGGCAAATTATTTCTTCTTTTACTTTTATTATTAAACATTAAAAGGTGATTATTGGTATACATCACCAATATCCTTTTATTAACCATAATAAATACAATCCATTGATATTTATCCACCCAAATTCTCAAATAAGTAGTTAAATTTATTTTTAACCATCTTAAATTTATTTCAACCATTAAAAATTGAAATAAATGTCATTTTATTATATTCACCCAAGATTTATTCATACAATATTGTTTATTTGAATTAAACAACATTTCATATCATTTTCTCCTTATCAATTTATCTTCTCCATTATTAAATTGTAATTCTTTTTTTTTTCTTTCTATGCCTTCCTCTTCAAACTGCACTTATCCAAATCCACAATACCACTAACTACATCATAACTACACTAATTCCATAGTCTAGCTTCCTACAATCAATTTATATCATTTCTTCCAGCCTACTACTAACAAAGTTCTATATGTATTTATAAATGGCACGGCATGATGGGGAAGTAGCCGAGCAAGGAAATCAGAGAACACAAGAAGGAGGAAGGAAAATTGGAAGAAGCAAAGAAATAAACAATGCAAATTATTTACCTGATAGAAGCTTGTACCAGAGAGGGACAAACAAGGAGATATGAAAACTTATGTGAATGAGGCAAAGTATTTATAGATAAACTTGCGAAATAAAAAGGGGAGATAAATAGGCAGGTTTGAAAACGTAAGAAATAAATGCAAGCGTTGATTTTTGAGTGCATGCGTTTAGGCAAGAGATTTATTTCCAGTTCTTCTTGTTTGAACGCTACACGAAAATTGTGATAAATGCATGCGTTGATTTCTCTTTCCAGTTTTATGTTTGAACGATATCACTCTTTTGGATTTTTTTTTTTTTTAGATAGCTTGCGTGATTTATGCCAGTTATAATCTAAATTTAAAGCATGCGTTACTGCAAATTTGAACAGATTTGATTGAGGAAGCAAAACTTGAGCTCTTGCGTGATTTATGGTAAGCAATGAAAAAGCTTTTAACTGAAAAGGCAAAAGTAATAAATGCTTACATAAATATTTACTTGATCAATGGTTCGAAAAATTTATTTATTGCAAAACAAACGCAGTGGAAACAGAGAGATATAATGGGTATGCGAAAATTTGCAAAGATAGGCAAGATTAAATTTTGAATGCATTTAATTTAGGTGAGAGGAAAAATGGCAATTGGAAGAGTTGATATTTTTGTGGATAAGGCTGCGTGAATAAATGAATACAGTGACATGCTCAAGAAACAAATGGTAAGAGGCAAATGTCAAAATGTTAAAAGAATAAAATTTTGTGTCACGCGCAAAGGAAGGCAAATTTGATTTCCAATTTGATTGAATTAAATGAAACGGCAAGAATTGGCAAAGATTTTGGAATCAAAATTTGAAACCCAATAGAAAGCTGTGGAAAAAGGTAACGTTTGCTATAAAACTACTGACTGATATTTTTAATCCATATAGATTTTTAAATATGATTTTTAAACTACGCCAAACTGACGTAATACAAAACATCCAACTTTTATAAAAAAAATAACGGTTTTAATTTATACGTTTATTACGTTACTTATACCATAAATTTATGCGCCCTTTAAACGCGAATTTTAACAGTTCATTAACCTACTAAATTCTTCAACATTATTACTTAACAAAATTAAATTGGTTTTCATATATACATGTATACCATATTCACTTTAATATTGCGAATTTAATTATCTTTTAACAAAGTTAAAACTTCAAAACTTTTAATTTTTAAATTAGTTAATTCCCTCTAATTGATTTCCATATTCTTCTAATCAATTAATTCCCCTTTAATTGCCTTTAATTGATTTCAATTGATTACCTTATCCCTTTTAATTACCCTCCTTAATTGATTTCAATTAATTACCATATTACCAATTAATTATCCTCCTTTAATTACATACTCAAATTTGGTTACTAACTTAATTAGTTAATTAACCCTTTTTGTTAATTATCAATCCTGCGACGTCTCACATTAATCCGTCCGCTTTGTAGGCACTGGTAGCCGGACTGGTTACACGGGCAGATTTCTCCTACAAAATGGGGATTAACCTCGTGTCCTCATGCCATTAACCAAAAGAATTAACTTATTTATCTTTCATCAATTTTATTAATTTGCATTAATTATTCAATAAATTAATTCTGGTCAACTACTGAAATTTTACAATTAATTTCTCTATTAATTGTCATAAATTTCTTTTTGAAATATCTATTAATTGTCATTAACTCCATTTTAAAATATCTGTATGTGCCTTTATTCAAGTTTTGAATTGCTAACTAGGAATAAGGTAGATTTATCAAATAAATTGATTGTAAGTTTCATTGTTTTAAATTGCTTAACAATGTTCACTGCTAACATAATTAATATGTCAAAATTGAGAATATTCCACCAACATGATTTGCATGTCATAACCTACCAAATTAACATAATTAATTAACTACTTTAATATGTTACAAATTTTCTCCTTTTCATTATTTTTAGGGAATGGGTATAACAACAGATATTATGATAATATCCAAAACATTTAGTTACCACACACTTCATTATACATTATAAAAATTTCCTTTTTTTTTTCTTCTTCTTAAATTTAGTTACAAAAATCATATTAAATTAACGAGTTTAATTCTCTAAATTAAATATTTAAACAATATTGGTAAACACAATTTATATAAATTATATTCCTAAAAACAAAAAAATTAAAAGAAATAAATAGCTAAAAACTAGGGCTGTTACACTCTCCCCCACTTAAGAACTTTTCGTCCTCGAAAAGGAACAAAAGAAAAGAAACAAAGGAAGATAAGCTAGATAAACAAGAACTTTAAACTTCTAAAAATGGAAAGAAAAAAAAGAAATTTAATGCTAAATGATTAATGAAATAGATAAGAAATTGAAAATCTGTAACTTTTAAATATGAAAATTTAGAAGATGTAATTATTGAACATTTGTTAACTAAATGAATAGGATAAACTTGTGTAACATTCAATTACATTCTAAAAGACATGTGTATAACTCACTAAAATACTAAAAGTTAACATGTTAATAAGAACAGGTAATAGAATATTATACAAGTAAAACTTAAGTAATGAAAGTGTTCAATGGAATTGTTTCTATAAATAAAAATCTTGATGTTATAAAATGTTATGAACTTAAGTTAATAATTTGAAAGGATACTAACTAAATTTAATAGAAATGTGAATACTGTAAGTAAATGATTATAAACTTATGTTAGTGCTTGAAGTCATTTATAATCAAAATGAGTAGTAAAGGCGAGTATTATATAAATTGAATGATTATGACTTCAGAAAATTTGAAATGATTTAGAAATGGATGTGAAAAATAAATAATCTATTAATGGTGGAATAAATTATAAAGAAGCATACATAATAATGAATAATCTAATAATTAAAATGGAAATAACTTATGTAAGCAACGAATGTTAACTAATGAAAAGGAAAATGTTAAGTAATGAAAAGGAAAATTTTGGCATTAAATGAATTAATGAATGGAAAATGAATCTTTGTAAGTAATGAATGTAAATTAAAAAGAATAATCATTGTACGAAAAATAATAATGACGATGAACAGTAAATAATGTGAAAGGAGATTAATAAGCAAAACTTACATTACATTTGAAATTATTGTTTTTTTGGCTAATGGGATGGTTGGAAAAGGATACTTCTAACTGTACGAAGATGTATAAATAATCTATTATGTTTTATCTAAGACTATTGAGTGTATGATATTTAGTAGTTTGTTTATGATTTTATATGATTAAAAGTTTCTAAACCCAAACAAACCATTTGTTTTGATTATTATGGATGAATGGTTGATTACTTTGATTGCATGTGATGACTGTATGGTATGTTTGCAAGTGACTATTGTTATGCTGTGTTGAATTGGTTGTTATTAATTGAAACCACTTAAATTTTCTCTTTTACATAATTATTGAGTTCTTTGGATTATATAAGTGAAATACATGTTATGGAAGCAATTGCAACTGCTTTTGGTTTTATAAATAAGCGTTGTTTGCCCGACAAATAGGTACGTCTTCGAATTATGGTTTTTTAGCAATATCATATTGTTTTTCCAGTGGTTTGGGATATTTTATTTCGAAATATGATATATATATATATATATATATGTTTATTATTGATATTATCATTTATCCTGGACCTCTCTGTACAAAGGAGATTCTGCCGAAATTTTCCGTAAATTTTGGACTTAGAAATTTTTGTGAAAGTGAAAATGTTTTTCAAAATTTTATTAACTCGAATATAAGGATTTAATTGGTTATTAATTGATATATTTTATTTTATACTTAATTATGTAAATTAATTGTTATAAATTGAATATTTTGAATAAAATATATTAATTCCTTAACCCTTCATTTCCTTTTCGAGGACGAAATGTTTTGTGTGGGAGAGAGCGTAACGACCCGTGAATTTCGATAATTAAATTTATCAATTAAATAAGTTTTGGAATTTAATGTTGCGAAAAAATAAAAAATAAAGTTTAATAACGAGAATAATAACTAGAATGAAATGTAATAATGTTAGTGTAAGTTAATGGATAACCATTTTAATGCAATTTCAATTAATTAAAATTTAGTATTGTTAATTTAAGGCAATTGATAACTGTTTTAATGAAATCTCAATTAATTGGAATGATTGCAAAGTTAAAATTGGGTATAAACTGTAAACGAGTAAAGAAATCAAATGTTGTATTAAACGGTGAAATTGTATGTAATTAATTGGAATTGATTAAAATAGAATAATTAATCCGTGTGAGAATTTATTAGTTTTGTTTATTAACAATAAACATAGAATTGTGTTTGAAATTGTAAATTGTAACAACAGTTTGATTATCATTGCATTATTTAATTTGTAGAAACTTAATTGTAAATCAATTGCCATAATAAGTAAATACTGCATTAATATGAATTAAGATGAAAATTGTAGAATATTGATGTCATAAATGGAAAACTAATGTTAACTATGTCCACAAAGTAATGATTGATTGAATAAAAAGATTAAAATCAAAATGAATCAATTTATTGGGTTTTAGATTATAATTAATGAATTTATTTCAACTGGAATTTGAACGCTATAATTAGTGCAATATTAATAGTTGAATTTGACATGGAAAATTTGTTTTAAAAGATTATAATCACTAGTTAATCAAAAGTGATAAAAATTGGTTAGTTACAAAATTTGAATTTGAAAATCAATAAATTTAATTTAACAATAATTTAATTCATTAACGTGAAAATAGCCATTTTGGCCACTAGCTCAGATTTCGACGAAACCACTTTCATCGGATCCGTAACAGTGAATTTTTTGTAAGGTTTCAAGTTTTATAGCGATCGGATTTGTCGTTTGATCGTGCGGGCTCGAAACACGTAAAATTTAATTTAACTGAAATCAATTTGAAATAATGTGATTTTGAAAGCTAACTTCTGTTTACAATGGAATTAGGACTTGAAACTTCTTCCATTGAGTTTAAAAATATCGAAAACCTATATTTCGATATATTGGATGACCCATTTTCGTTTTGCGAACGAAACGAACTTTTCGGGTCATTGTTATCGTTTCAATCCAATCCTGCATATAGGCTGTTATAAACCCTACTTGTTTCTTATTTTATTTTCCCTGTACGTGCATCTTCTTCCTCCTTCTCAAATGTCGAAACACAAACCTAATTGCTAAATTTCAAAACCTAGTTTCAAAGAAAAAAAAGAATTTTGCTCCAAGTTTACTTCGAGTTAGGAGGAGGTTCACTACGAGTTCCAAAGGCGAAAACCCTATAGCGACTTCCGGTTAGAGAGTTCCATGCCAAACAAGGTAGATTTGGGTGCGCTTCGAGTTCCAAAGGTGAAAACCCTACAGCGACTTTGAGTCAGGAGCCAAATGACTTGGGCTCGGGTCATATGGCCAAAAACTCATAGCAAGCACCGGGTAATTGAGGCGGCGGCTTGAAGTAAGATCTGAAGTCAAAATTTTCCAATTTTCTAATGTTAATAACTTTTGCATATGAGCTCGAATTCATGCGCGGATTTCTTCGTTGGGATCGTTTTGGAATTCTGGACATTTTGGAATTGGTTTGGATACATTCTAAGACTGTTAAATTTTTGGGCTAATTTTGGATTTTAAATCGACGACAAATCGAAGGTGAGTGTTTTGACCCACTCACATTTCTAATTTGTCTTATGTTAGTTAAATTGAATTTATGATGTGATTAGAAGTTGACTGATTGTTGTTTGATATATTTAAATCGTCATTCCAGTTAAATCTGAATTTATTAAATATAATTGCCATTTAATTTAATTTTAAATTTTAAATCGCTAGTTTACCCGTTATTAATAATCAGTAAATTGTTGTTATTCATTGTTGATGTGAATGATGATTGTGATTAATATTTGATCTTTGATATTAGACGATTTGATATTATATTTATATTTTTTATAAAACTGCAAGTTCCCTTAGTTATTATTAGAAAATCCTTATGGGTTAAAATGATAATACCTGAACGATCATATTGAATAGGGGAAAATCGTTATGGGTTGAAATAATAAACCCAAGCATTTTTCATTAATTTGAAATTTCAGGATTGCGTGTTGAAATGATGTATACCCGTAAATTTTTAAATTGCGTATTGAAATGATAAATATCCATATCACTTGGCCATAAGGTAGAAAATTATATGCGGACAATAGATTGCTTAAATTAAATGATTTTAAATCTTTAACCTTGAACCCAGTTAAATGATGTTTGAAATAAAATTTGATTTACATAAATTGAATTGTTTTAAGTAATTATTTAAAGGATTTACATTGAAATTCTAAAGTTGATTTTTGAAATATAAATGAAAGTATCGAAATTAATTTATTGAAACATTGAAATTTTATAACTTTGAAATCTATTGGAATTGTAATAGCTAAAATTGATATTTCAAAACATAAAATTGGGTTTTGGTTGAAATTTGGATATAGTCTAGATTGGTTGAAATGGAAGAAATGGTTAAATTTGATGTTAGTTTCAAATTTATTTTCTTAATATAAACTGTAAAATGTTCTTTAAAATTCTAAATTAATAAGATTTTCAACTTTTAAACTAAATTTATCTTTTCTAATTATTTTAGACCATTTTAAATATATTTAGAGTCTTTTAATTTGTTTTAATCTACTTTAAATCTATTTAAAGTATTTTAATCTATTTTAAATCTATTTAAAGTGTTTTAATCCACTTAAAATCTATTTAATATAGTTTAATCTATTTAAACAATATTAATCCATTTTAACCTATTTTAAACTATACTAATATGTTTTAGTCTATTTTAAACTATCTTAAACTATTTTTAGAACTAATTTACACTATCTAAACTATTTCTTGAATTTAAGGTTTGTAAAGTGGAAGATTATATTTAAATACTTGATTTTTAAGTAGAATACGACTAAATAATGTACAGTTGGGATTTAATAACATATTTTTAGTAAATATGCTGATTTGAAATGAAGGTTTAACCTGTAACGTCTCATCTTTTTGTATGCTTTAAATCAACGATAAACCTGACACATCAGACTTAAACCAAACAGAAGGGCGGATTGTTATGGGGTAAATAAGAAAAAGCAGAGAAAGGAAAAGAACAAAATAGAATCTTGCACGGAATGATAAAATATAATAATCAAATATAGAGTTCGTGAAGCTGTTTTACAAATTATTCGATTATACTTATATAATATATATTAGAGTTACCCATACCAGAGAACAATAAATAATGCAGCGGAACAATGTGATGCAGTGGAATATAATAAATAATAGTAACACAAATCTTCGTCTTCGTCCTCCAGAATAAAATCTTCAAATCTTGAAATGCTTGGACTGACCCGAGCGAATTGAAAAGACAAAACACTCGAGTCGGAACTAAAAGACCTTATGTAAGTTAAATCAATGGAAAAATGTGAGTGGAACGGCGTCAGAGATGTTTACGGGATTTGACATCTCCTATCGAGTGTCTAATGTGAGTGCAGTAACTTAAAAGATGCTCAGGATTCACATCTCCTAAGGATCCGTTAAACTATTTACTATCTAGTAATATTTTGCTATTATAATAATGTCTATAGTAAAATAAACTTAATTTTAAATAGCGTTAAGGAGTGACCCAATATTCCCCTTAACACGTAATAGTGCCATAGTCTATACAGTACCGTAATACCTCTTGATCGGGAGGCTACCAAAGGATACTCCATAGGTACGACACAAATCAAACTCGTACAAGGCGCGCTAGGGTAGGTGACACGGCACAACTAGGCAATGCCAGGGTAGATATACCAATTACGCTTCCGGGTCGGTGGTAACACGTAGCGCGCAGCTATCGCCCACCTTGAGCCACACCCCCAAATCAAAAATCAAAGCAGCCAGCGAATCAATCCAAAAGTTAGAGTATAATATCGAAGCGATGTGTCCGATAAAAGGTGCTACCTTCTTAACCCTTCAATCGCTCATTTATTAGCCACCTTATGCCAACTCATGGGAGTCGGGTCCACGTATTTACCTCAAAGGAAACGCCGCCACCATCCTACTTCATTTTGGAATCTCCACTGCGTACACGGTTGTTAAAGTGGTTTACGGAGTTGGCAGAGAGTATGACAACTTTCGATCCCGGTCTCTTTAACAACCAAATGTTATTATAATACCGCGGTCTTTTCAAATAGTTTATACTTCAAAACCAAAATATACTATTCATTTCAAAACCATATAAATACGATGTCCTTTCCATTTCAAAATAAACAAATCATTATGATATCATTTTTATAAAACCCCAAATCAATATAGTATCATTTTTATTTCAAATATATCTCTTTTCTAAAATCATAGCACTTTCAAAATTTTAATATTTCGAAACCAAACACTTGAAATATAACCTTTTAAAACATAATTGTTGAATATGCGACTATATGATTTTTGTTTGATAATAATAAACATATATATATATATATATTCATTTAAATGTATTTGTTAATGTACTATTTTATTTTGCATAGATTAAATAAATATTTGCTAAATAAAATAAATGACACAGAATTTGAATTCAAATAGAAATTTTATTCAAACAAATATTTATTACAATTTATGAATAGTACAAATTTCAAGCTCTCACCATACACACACACACACACACACACACACACACACACACAACTTCAATTACAAATACAATTTTAATTACATCACAATTTCTAATTTACATTTGACCTCACTACATATCACTCATTCACTCAACTCATATTTATCTTCAACTTCATTCCAATGTGAATTCAGCATCTGAGCAATCTGCAAAAATATACATTGATGCGGCAAAATTGAAAATAAAATATTTTTATTGTATAAAATAAAATGTGGATTTTGAAAATAATATTTGCCTCAGTTATTTTGGTTGTTCGACATCATTTAAATTCGAATTCATCATACATGAACAACTTGTGACATGCACAGTGTATCACCGTACATGCCACAAGGCCGTGCACACCGGTATATACACTTGATAAAATTACAGGGACAGGTGAGCACAGGTCAAACCCAAAACGTCGGATTCAACTCAAATGCTAAAAATAATGTCACAATATTAGCACAAGGTCAAACCCGAGCCTTAAGCTGGATTCAACTCAGGTGTGATTTCAAAAATCAACATGAAGTATATAAAAGCAGACCAAACTCAAGGAAGCAAAAAGCACATACAAGGCAAGACCAACAAAACAGAAGCAAGGCACAATTAGTACACACCAAGATGATACAAGAGTAGTCAGAGAATGCACACACAAAGATAATGCACTCGAATAAATCCAACCCGGGCAAGTCCACACAGAAGTACAACACACTACAAGCTAGAACAGTGCACATAGGAGCGCAAGAGCAAATAAAGCGAGCATGTGCACCAAACAAGAGTGACTTAATACAACCAGACCAGTTCAGGTTAAAGAGGCAGTGGTACAAAATACATGAAGGTCTGGCAACAAATGAAACATATGCACTAGCAAACAAGGCTACAACTTCACATGAACCAAATAGTGCACAAAGGCAGTAGTACAACTCTAGCTGAAACAAATGGCTCAAACTCAACTACAAACTCAAGACCAAAAATCCAAACCAAGTTCAAGATCATTGCACATGAAGCAACCAGACCCAACTGGTAGACATGAACCATAAATACAATATGATATGCCTCAAAGCAAACAGTGAATCAAGATACAAGATAGAATAGGCATATGTGCAACATGAACAAATGACCAGTGGACAATGCATGAGGACTTGAACAAGACTCGACTGTTACCATGACTCGAAGCAATGCGGTGATATGCCACAGTGTAAACATCACATTGAAGCAACTTGAGCTCAAGACAGTACAACAGAAAATCAAGCAGAGTACAAGCAAAATGAAAAACAGGCTAAAGGAATCACAGTGCAGTGAACATTACAAGGAAATACAACACATATATACATACATAGATGTATGTATATACATGGGAGTAAACACAAATGGCCAGAGTCGAGCACAAAATAACAGCAACCACCAGATTATCAAAAATTCCAAAATGGCCGAGCATTGAAAATGCTACAGTTTTAGTCAAAGTCGTGGGTCAAAAATCCAAGCCAATACACAAAAAAATGCAAAGTCAAAGTCAGTTGAAGTCATGAAATAGCAGCTACATGAAGATCAACAGCAAGTGGATATGACCATCAAGCCGCAAGTCAATCAAATTCAAAGTATCGAAAAAAATTCATGTAGCAGTTTTCCCAAAATCAACATAATAAAATGAAATGACCAGAGGAAGTGAACAATATGGCCAAAGTCGGACGAAATCAACATCGTAAAAATCAAGTCAAAGCCGAAGACAATAAGAACGAGAACGGACGAAATCAACGCCTTGGCAATCAAGGAATCGAACCAAGTCAGAATTCAAAACCGTGTTATTCAAGTGAATTGAAAAAGTCAGAAATAAATCTCAAGCATTAAAACAAAATCGAATGGCCGAACACGAATTCAAATAAATGTATATAATCGAAAATCAAGGATCTTAAATCCTATATAAACAAGTAACATCATTGGCAATTTATCATCGAGTTTAAGCAAGCAAATCAGTAGAAGCAAAAGAAAATTTTACATACCAAATCAAAGCCGAACTTGATAAAGGAGGAGAATCCGTAAAAGATTCAATTGAAGTAAGAAATCGAAGCATCAACCATCAATTAAGCGGCGATTTCACAAAACCCTAAATTCAGAGCTAAGAGGAACAAGCAAGGAATGGGCCGACATTGATAAAAGAGATAAAGGAGGCCGCGTTTTTTTAGTGATAAATTATATTGGGCCGGCACCTTTCCTTCTTTAGTATTGGAATAATTAGGGTTTAATTGTTTTTTAAATTGTTGTTTTTGTATTTTCTCCTTTTAAACAGTTGTAATTTCTAGTCGTGTGACTAGGGGACAAACTATGTAGCGTTGTTTGAGAATTCGCAACTCAGTGGTTGAGTTGTGGCATGGTTTTGAGTGTAGAGTTAGGTTAGTCAGTAGCGGGTGTCGCGAGTTTATGTGTGTAAGCGTGTGACTACTAAATTTCTAATAGAAACCTTGGGGGCAGCACGTAGGCAGGGTTTTGCCGAAGCTGGGTAAATTCTGTGTCGTTCTATTTCTGGATTTATTATTCTGCAATTATCTGTGCTGGTATAATTTTGATATATCTGTGTTGGAATAATTTTATAAGCTTCCGCAACAATTTTTATAATTAATAGCATCACCCTATTCACCCCCCCAGGGTGAAATCGTTCCCACAAGTGGTATCAGAGCTAGGAATAGAAGTCAGCTTTTGTTTTTTTTTAAATTTTATTTTTTCAAAAATCAATTTTTGTTTTAAAAAAAGTTGAAATGTTAAAATG
This sequence comes from Allium cepa, assembly GCA_030765085.1. Taxonomy (NCBI): domain Eukaryota; kingdom Viridiplantae; phylum Streptophyta; class Magnoliopsida; order Asparagales; family Amaryllidaceae; genus Allium; species Allium cepa. Next base: position 322,766,268 of record CM060940.1, on the reverse strand, counting down.
GCTTCTTTTAATAATGCTTTTGTTGAGGGTCAATCCGTAGTTAGACCACCAATGTTCAATGGTGAATACGCCTACTGGAAAAATAGAATGAAAATTTTTGTGAAAACCATTGACGCGTGTAATATTGTTGAGACAGGTTATAGAGCACCAACTATAATTGTAGATAATCAGGAAATAGATAAACCGACGGATCAATGGACAGAACTAGAAAATAAATTACAAAATGCTAATGCTAAAGCTATGAATTCTATCATCTATTCATTGGATCAATTTGAATTTAATCATGTCTCACATTGTCTAACTGCGCAGGAAATATGGCACACACTCGAAGTGACTCACGAAGGAATGTCTCAAGTCAAAGAATCTCACCTTTCCATGCTAAGCAGTGAATACGAGAATTTCACAATGGCCAAGGAAGAAAATGTCAAAGAAATGTACGGACGACTTTCCAATATCATATACAAATCAAAGGCTCTTGGAAAATCATACGCAGAATTGGAGATAGTCCGAAAAATCCTCAGAGTCCTTCCACGAAGTTTTGAAGCCAAAGTAACTGACATTCAAGAATCAAAAGATTTGAAACAAATGAAAGTCAAAGAACTCATCGGAAACCTCACCGCTTACGAGCTAGAGATGAAATTCAAGGAAGAGCGTGAAGGAGGAGACACTTGAAAGAAATCAATAGCTCTTAAAGGGACAACGGAAAGAGAAGATGATGATGATGGTGAAGCAGAACTAGCACTATTAATAAGAAGATTCAAAAGGTGGAATCGCAAATATGGTAATCCGGTCAAAAATCAACAAGTAAAGAGCAGATTAAACAAAGCACTAGACAACCCAAAAGAGCAGAAAATCATTTGTCACAAATGCAATAAACCCGATTATATCAAGCCAAATTGTCCCCAAAATCGACTCAGCCAAGAAAAGAAACTGAAGAGGAGAAGTTTTGCAGCTACTTGGGATGAAATCGATGAAGATGAAAGTGATAGCACCGGTAGTGAGAGTGAAAGAGCAAATTTGTGTCTTCATGGTGAAATAACTGACAGTGATGATGACGAGCCAAGTGAGGTATCAAAACTTACTCATTCAAAATTTCTTATATATTTCCGCGAAGTAAATGGCTGTTTTGAACGATTTAGGGAGAAGTATGCCAAACTTGAATCACAAAAAGATACTTTGATATATTTAAATAAATAACTTGACCAATTACTTAAAACCTATCAAAGTAGGATCCCTAAGTGTGATAAGTGTCCATTATTTGAAGAAGAAATTTAAAAATCAGAAATTAATATAAAATCACTTGAAAATGAATTTCTGATTTTGAAAGAAAGTGAAAATACAAGAAGAGAAAATTCTATTAAAAGGTGCACACAATTGTTAAACGAAAATGAATCTCTCAAAACACAAGTCCAACAACTATCAACGACTTTAGATAAATTTTGAAAAAGTGAGAAATCATTGAACATGCTATTAGGAAAACAAACTATGAATACAGTTAGACAAGGACTTAGGTATAAATCTAAAAATGTTAGAAATAAGATTAATCAAGTAAATTCAATGTGCACAATTTGTAGAAAATTTGGACACGATCAAAACAATTGCTGGTACAGACCCAAACACGTGAAAACGATTCCAATTTGGGTTCCAAAAGGCACAAATATAAAATCAATCAAAGTTAAATAAATTTGGATGCCGAAAGGAACATATATGAATAGTTTTGGGTCTCCACAAAATTATTTTTCAAAATCAATTACCCCTAACAATCATGGACCTATAAAAACAAATAGGTCACTAAACTCTCTTCTCGTGTAGGTATGCTGGTAGGCTAAGGAACAACAGCAATGGTACTTGGATTCTGACTGCTCCAGGCACATGACATGCGATAAATCAAAGTTCCTTAGCCTAGAAAAGTACAGAGGTGGTAGAGTCACAATGGGTAACAATGCCTAGTGTAGAATTGTCGGTAAAGGTAAAGTAGGTAACAATACATTTACCTTGAATGACGTACTATATGTTGAAAATCTGCACCACAACTTGATATCAATCAGCCACTTATGCGATAAAGGTATGAATGTTATTTTTGATTCTGACTGGTGCAAAATTGTTGACAAATCATCAAAAGAAATCTTATTTTCAGGTAAGAGGAAAGGTAATATATATTCTCTATCTTTTGATGATCTCACCCTTTCAAAATGTTTGGTAGCAAAGGATATAGAAGTAAATTTATGGCATAGACGATTAGGGCATGCTAGCATGAATTTGTTAAACAAATTGAAAAGGAAAAATTTGGTAAGAGGGTTTCCATCACATGATTTCGAAACATAAAATTTATGTAAAGCATGTACCTTGGGAAAACTTAAAAAATCATCATTTCATGCCAAAAATAATGTAAGCACTTCTAGAGTTCTTGAACTAGTTCATATGGATCTGTTTGGACCTAGCGACACTGTTAGCTTCGGTGGTAAGAAATATTGCTTTGTGTTAGTTGATGATTACTCAGGATATACATGGGTATATTTCTTAGCTAAAAAATCAGAAACTTTTGCATAATTCACAAAATTCACAAAATTAGTTCAAAATGAAAAAGGAGTTCCTATTGTTTCGTTAAGAAGTGATCATGGTGGAGAATTTGAAAATTATGAATTTGAAAACTTTTGTGATGGAAATGGATTTAAACAAGAATTTTCTGCACCACATACTCCACAACAAAATGGAGTAGTTGAGAGAAAGAATCGAACATTGCAAGGGTTGGCTAGGTATATGATAAATGAGTATGAGCTACCTTTGCATTTTTGGGCAGAAGCAGTAAATACAGCTTGTTATGTAATGAATAGAGTTATGATTAGACCATTTCTTAACAAAACACCCTATGAGCTATGGTTCAAAAATAAACCAAACATTGCTTACTTCAAAGTATTTGGGTGTCCGTGCTATATTCTTAATATAAGTGATCAATTAGGAAAATTCGAAGCAAAAGCCGATGAAGGCATATTCATGGGATACTCTTCTAGAAGCAAAGCTTATAGAGTCTACAAAAAAAGGAATAAAACAATTGTTGGGTCAATCAATGTGAAGTTTGATGAAGGCATTAATGAACATGAAATGGTCAAAAGCAATGTTAAAGAGGAGAACGAAAAAGATGAGAATGAAAAACGAAAAGAAACTGCAACAACAAAAGAAGTCCGAAGGAATCTAGATCCAAAGAGATTGAAATTCAAAGCTGATCATCCTCCAGAATTGATAATAGGAAATCCTACACAGGTGTTCAAACTCGTTCCTCCTTTACAAATTTGTTTGATATGTGTCTATATAGTGGATTTATTTCAGAAATTGAACCCAAAGACATAGATACAGCTCTTAATGATGAAAACTGGTTTATGGCTATGCAAGAAGAGCTAAATCAATTTAAGCATAATGATGTTTGGAATCTAGCACCTAGACCTAAGGATTATCCAGTCGTAGGAACTAAATGGATTTTCAAAAATAAATATGATGAATCTGGAAATGTGATTATTAATAAAGCTAGACTAATTGCTAAAGGATATAATCAAATTGAAGGAGTTGAATTTGATGAAACTTTTGCACCAGTAGCTAGACTAGAATCAATTAGGATATTGTTAGCTTTTGCTTGCTACAAAGGATTTAAGTTAAGACAAATGGATATTAAAAGTGCCTTTCTTAACGGAATTTTAAAAGAAGATGTATTTGTTGAACAACCAGCAGGTTTTGAAAGTCATGAATATCCTAACCATGTATATAAGCTTAAAAAGGCATTATAAGGATTAAAACAAGCTCCTAGAGCTTGGTATGAATGCCTTAGTACTTATCTTCTTGAAAATGGGTTCAAAAAGGGTTGTGTAGACACCACACTATTTCTGTTGCATGAAAACGATGATCTTTTAATTGTTCAAATATATGTTGATGACATCATTTATGGTGCTACTAACAATTTGTTATATGAGAAATTTGAAAAAGTTATGCAGGAAAAGTTTGAAATAAGCTTGGTTAGAGAGTTAAAATTCTTTTTAGGATTTTAAGTCAAACAAAGCGATAAAGGTACATTCATTCTCAAACAAAATATATTAGGGAACTTGTCAACAAATTTGGATTAAAAGATGCTAAACCAGCTAGAACCCCCATGAGCACAACAATTAAACTTGACAATGATGAAAAAGGTAAGGCAGTTGATCAAAAGCAATATAGTGGTATGATTGGATCACTCCTTTACCTTACCGCCTCTAGACCTCACATCATGTTTTCTGTCTGGTTGTGTGCACGATTTCAATCTAACCCAAAAGAATCTCATTTAAAAGCCGTCAAAAGAATTATAAAATATTTGTTGCACACCCCACGATTTGGTATTTGGTATCCAACAAATGATAATTTTGAATTAAAAGGATTTTCATATGTGGACTATGCTGGAAGTCTAGTTGATAGAAAAAGTACTAGTGGTGCATGCTTTATTTTAGGACACTCATTAGTTGCATGGTCAAGTAGAAAACAGAATTGTATTGCGTTATCCACCACAGTAGCAGAGTATACTGCTCTGAGTGGTTGCTCTGCTCAAATCTTATGGATGATACAAACTTTGCAAGACTATGGTCTAAATTTTAAATGTGTACCACTAATGTGTGATAGCAAAAGAGCAATTGATCTCACAAATAATCCTGTACATCACTCACGAACAAAACATATAGATGTTAGACATCATTTTATTAGAAATCATATTTCCAAGGAAAATATCTGCATAAATTTCATTTCAACTGATTCTCAATTGGCAGACATTTTTACAAAACCCCTACCAGAAAATAGATTTTATAAACTACGTCTCAGCTTAGGTGTTTTAGAAATTTGATTTTCTAAACATTTAACATTTTTTTCTCCCTTCTAATTATCGAAAAAGTAAATAGTTATTGAAAAAGTGATGAGTGTTGATATTTATCATATAACTCGAGACGGTATAATTAGTAAATTTCTTTAGAAACTTAAATAAGAGTTATAAAACTTTTGTTGGCAAAAATTCCATGACCATCTCTATTTCTATCATATTTCTAACGACCATCACTGATCAAAATTTTATATAGTTTGTCAATATGTGGTGCTTTAAATAGGAATCATTCGTTTTTCATTTTACATTTTTTAATAAATAATAATAGTAGTAATAATAATAATAATAATAATAAATCCAAAGTATTCACACTCATTTAAAAGTCCTCATGGTTATGCATGGGTGAATTACTTGGAATTTGTTATGTGCTTCCATGATCATTAAAAGTCCTCACGGTTATGCATGTATGGAACGCATATCAAAATTGATTTTTTTAAATAAACAAGTTGATTCTAATCCCATTTAAAAGTCCTCGTGGTTATGCGTGGTTAGAAGATACTTGAATTCATTTTTTTTAAATAGAATTGGAATACTACTAATCTCATTTAAAAGTCCTAACGGTTATGCATGGTTGGTAGATATTCAAATTCCTGGTATAAATATACCACAAATAAACACAACTGTATGGTGTTATATGATGATATCATTCCCATCATTCTAAAAGTGGAATATGCGCCTAGCAAAGTATTTACGATTTTTATTTGATTTTTTATTGAAATATAATATTTATATTCGATTGAGTTTTAATGTTGTATTAATATCGTTCACTTTATCTCTATTTTTTTCTAACACTATTACTCTTTTGCTGATAACAAAAGGGGGAGAGAAAAGTCAAGATTTTGTCAAATAAAATCAAGAAAAAGTCAAATATTTTCTATTTGCATCTAGGATAATTTGCATATTTCTAATTGTATGCATATATGAAAGGGGAGCTTTGTGTAGAGAGGAAGCATTTAAACATGGGGAGCAATTAGAGTATATCAATGATCAAATACATTTAACATATTCAAAATATTAAATATATGTTTGTTATCATCGAAAAAGGGAGATTGTTGAATATGCAATTATATGATTTTTGTTTGATGATAATAAACATATATATATATATATTCATTTAAATGTATTTGTTAATGTGCTATTTTATTTTTCATAGATTAAATAAATATTTGCTGAATAAAATAAATAACACAAAATTTGAATTCAAACAGAAATTTTATTCAAACAAATATTTATTACAATTTTTGAATAGTACAAATTTCAAGCTCTCACTATACACACACACACAAAACTTCAATTACAAATAAAATTTTAATTACATCACAATTTCTAATTTACATTTGACCTCACTACATATCACTCATTCACTCAACTCAAATTTATCTTCAACTTCATTCCAATGTGAATCCAGCATCTGAGCAATCTGTAAAAATATACATTGACGCAGTAAAATTGAAAATAAAATATTTTTGCAGTATAAAATAAAATGTGGATTTTGAAAATAATATTTGCCTCAGTTATTTGGGTTGTTCGTCATTATTTAAATTCGAATTCGTCATACACGAACAGCTTGTGACCTGCACAGTGTATCACTGTACATGCCACAAGGTCGTGCACATCGATATATACACTTGATAAAATTACAGGGACAGGTGAGCACAGGTCAAACCCAAAACGCCGGGTTCAACTCAAGTGCAATAAAAATAATGTCACAATATAAGCACAAGGTCAAACCCGAGCCTTAAGCTGGATTCAATCAGGTGTGATTTCAAAAATCAACATGAAGTATACAAAAGCAAACCAAAGTCAAAGAAGCAAAAAGCACATACAAGGCAAGACCAACAAAACAGAAGCAAGGCACAACTTAGTACACACCAAGATGATACAAGAGAGGTCAGAGAATGCACACACAAAGATAATGCAGTCAAATAAATCCAACTCGGGGAAGTCTACACAGAAGTACAACACACTACAAGCTAGAACAATGCACATAGGATGCAAGAGCAAATAAAGCAAGCATGTGCACCAAAAAAGGGTGACTCAATACAACCAGACCAGTTCAGGTTAAAGAGGCAGTGGTACAAAATACATGAAGGTCTTGCAACAAATGAAACATATGCACCAGCAAACAAGGCTACAACGTCACATGAACCAAACAGTGCACAAAGGCAGTAGTACAACTCTAGCTGAAACAAATGGCTCAAACTCAACTACAAACTCAAGACCACAAATCCAAACCAAGTTTAAGATCAATGCACATGAAGCAACCAGAACCGACTGGTAGACATGAACCATAAATACAGTATGATATGCCTCAAAGCAAACAGTGAATCAAGATACAAGACAGAACATGCATATGTGCAACATGAACAAATGACCAGTGGACAATGCATGAGGCTTGAACAAGACTCGACTGTTACCATGACTCGAAGCAATGCAGTGATATGCAGCAGTGTAAACATCACATTGAAGCAACTCGAGCTCAAGACAGTACAACAGAAAATCAAGCAGAGTACAGGCAAAATGAAAAACAGGCTAAAGAAATCACAGTGCAGTGAACATTACAAGGAAATACGACATATATATACATACATAGATGTATGTATGCACATGGGAGTAAACACATGGCCAGAGTCGAGCACAAAGTAACAGCAACCATCAGATTATCAAAAATTCCAAAATGACCGAGCAATGAAAATGCTATAATTTTAGTCAAAGCCGTAGGTCAGAAATCAAAGCCAATACACAAAGAAAATGCAAAGTCAAAGTCATGTGAAGTCATGAAATAGTAGCTACATGAAGATCAACAGCAAGTGGATATGACCATCAAGCCGCAAGTCAATCAAATTCAAAGTACCCAAAAAAATTCACATAGCAGTTTTCCCAAAATCAACATAATCAAATCAAACGACCAGAGGCAATGAACAGTATGGCCAAAGTCGAATGAAATCAACATTGTCAAAATCAAGTCAAAGCCGAAGACAACAAGAACGAACAAAATCAACGCCTTGGCAATTAAGGAATCGAACCAAGTCAGAATTCAAAACCGTGTTATTCAAGTGAATTGAAAAAGTCGAAAATAAATCTCAAGCATTAAAACAAAATCAAATGGCAGAAGGCGAATTCAAATAAATGTATACAAATGAAAATCAAGGATCTCGAATCCTATATAAACAAGTAATATCATCGGCAATTTATCATCGAGTTCAAGCAAGCAAATCAGTAAAAGCAAAAGAAAATTTTACATACCAAATCAAAGCCGAACTCGATAAAGGAGGAGAAGCCGCGAACTATTCAATTGAAGTCAGCAATCGAAGCATCAACCATCAATTAAGCGGCGATTTCACAAAACCCTAAATTCAGAGCTAAGAGGAACAAGCAAGGAACGGGCCGACATTGATAAAAGAGATAAAGGAGGCTGCGTTTTTTTTTAGTGATAAATTATATTGGGCCGGCACCTTTCCTTCTTTAGTATTGGAATAATTAGGGTTTAATTGTTTTTTAAATTGTTGTTTTTGTATTTTCTTCTTTTAAACAGTTGTAATTTCTAGTCGTGTGACTAGGGGACAAACTACATGGCGTAGTTTGAGAATTCGCAACTCAGTGGTTGAGTTGTGGCAGGGTTATGAGCGTATAGTTAGGTTAGTCAGTAGCGGGTGTCGCGAGTTTACGTGTGTAAGCATGTGACTACCTAATTTCTAGTAGAAACCTTGAGGGCAGCACGTAGGCAGGGTTTGGCCGAAGCTGGGTAAATTCTGTGTCGTTCTATTTCTGGATTTATTATTCTGCAATTGTCCGTGCTGCTATAATTTTGATATATCTGTGTTGGAATAATTTTATAATCTTCCACAATAATTTTTATAATTAATAGCATCACCCTATTCACCCCCCTTCTAGGGTGAAATCGATCCTACAATAATACTTCGAATTTTATAGCTTCAAAACCATAACTTCTAAAGCTTAAATAGTTTGGATATTCAAACAGTTTATAAATAAAATAGTTTGAGTTTTAAATTACTTTATAAAGTAAAATAATTTCCTCGACTTTACAATTTTTTTCACTTTAAATTTGATCTAAATTCATGAATTTTCAACTCACTTTTAGTATAAATAAACCACTTCAATTTCAATATATTTCAAACTTTGAGTATTAAACAATTTCAAAACTAAAGTTGGAAATTACTATTCAACGATTCAATGTCCTATTATTTTGTTTTGAAATATTTTCATAATAAATCCATAATCATTTAAATAGAACTCAAATTTCCAATAACTAAATATTTCCTTCAATTTATTTAGACTAGAAATATTCATTTAATTCATCTTGAATAAAAATCCAGTTATAAATATCATACCATTTTAAAATTTCAAGTTTAATAAATTTTACATCAACTTATGGAGTTTAATTCTTAAATAAGCTCAATTTCAAATAAATTTCCAATTTACCTTCTAATCTTAATTTATTTAAATTATTATAACCTCTATATTAAAGTATGATTTAAATACTTAACCATATTTTATTTTAAAAAATTAAACTCCATTATTAAACTTATTATTAACAAACAAATTTATAAATAACTTAAATACATGAATTTAACTATATATGAAATATTTTTATATAATATCAAAAAGAAACAATATTAATTAAACCGTATAATTCTATCCAAACCCATAGAAATCATTTTCAAAATAATTATATATATATAGACCGACGGTGTCTGTATAAAATTTTCTACCCTATGGTCAAGCGATACGGATATTTATCATTTCAACCGTAATTTAAAATAAAATTATACGGTTATATATCATTTCAAACCGCAATCCCGAATGAAATAAAATGCATAACAACTTGCAGTCTATGACAACATAAAATACAGCATCCATTCACCTAATAACAATCATCAACCATTTATCACAATCATCATCCAATTCAAACAATAACATCAATATAGAATAGAAATAAATAACAAGTAATTTCTGGCAGTTTATATTCAATAATAAATTAATTTAACTAGCATTTTATATGCAATAATAAATTGAATACCAATTTAATTCAATAAATTCAATTTTAACTGGAATGATGATAAAAATATACCAATAGCAATAAATAAATTTCTAATCACATCAGAAATAAATTTAACATGCATAAGAAATTTTAGAAATTGTGAGTGGGTTAAAACACTCACCTTTTGAATTTAAATTGAATTTAAACTCAAAATTTGCACAGTCTTTAAATTTGTCCAAACCTATGTTGAACTGTCCGGTATTCCAATATGAACCTAGCGGAGAAAACAGCGCGTCAATCGGAGTTTGCATGCAAAAGTTATATAAGTTAGATTTTTTGAAATCAAAAATTAAATTAAATAAAAAAAGCCTCACCTACACTTTGCGCCACGTCATCGCCTCTAGAAGCGCACGCGAGCTACAGTAGCTTCTTGCCTGAAAACCCTAGCACGATTCACACTGCATCGCATGCGACGAACAGCCGCTACCCCTTCAACGCGCGCATGTCGCGAAGACGACAACCCCACGGGAGGATCCCCTACCCTTTCTTGACCTCTAGAGCAACGACAAACGACGACAGGCTGATCTAAACCCCCCTCCCCTAAATCACAGCCACCGCAAATATCCATAACCCTAATCGAATTAAATCTCACAATCTGACCGTCGAATCGCAAAACAAATACCATCGATGCACTCCCCATCGTCCACTCTACAATACCCAGAAATGATTTGACGATGCGACAACGTTCATCGACGCGTGATGAACGACCGTGAATTGAACCTCAATTTTTGGCCATCCAAAAACTCAGATCGAGAAATGGACTGCAGATCTGACTTGCACTCTTCGAGAAAAGCTCCATCTTCGAAGGTGAGTCTCAAATGCTGTATCACTCAGTCTGACCCGAGCGTAAAGCAAAACACAAAACACTCGAGTCAGGATTAACATTCTTATATAAATAAATCCAACTCAAGTGAAATATCAACTGAAATACAAATAACTTAAAGGATGTTTGGGATGACCATTCTCTAAGGGTCCATGGAACTATCTACAAGGAAATATACACTATAACACCGTAGTCATTTCAAATTTATTTATACTTCAAAACCAAATATCATTTTTATTTCAAATATCTCTATTTTCCCCAAAATAATATTTATATTTTTAAATAATTTATAAAGTAAAATAATTTTGATTCTCTCAACTTAACAAATCGTATCAATATCAACACGACCTTCCCATTTAAATTAAATCTCAATTTATCAATTTAAATTCAACTCAATTCCCAAAATAACTACTTCAATTTTATCGATCTCAAATTTGGATTTGTAATCACAAAATACCCCTTTATAATTCAATATATTTCAAAACTTTAAGTATTCAACGTTTCAACTAAATTTTTATTAAATTTAGTTTTCTAAATAATAAATTCAAATTTAGTTCAACCTAAATTTCATGTTAATTCAATTTAGTTCTAAATAACAAATTCAACTATATTGATTTCAAATACAGATCCGAATCTCAAAATAAACCACTTAAATCCCAATATAGTCCCTCATTAGATTCAATATCATTTAAGTAACCTTAAATTACTTTTTACTCAATATTTTCTTTAATTTATTTAAATGTGAAATATCCAGTAAATCACTTAAATCAAAAATCCAGTTACAAAATCATACCCTTAAATTTTCCATTCAATAATTTCAAATCGATTTAATTAAGTAAATCCTTATTTAAAAATACCATTTTTAATAAACCCAAATTTATCTCCCAATCTTAATTATTCAACTTTTTACAACGGTAAATTTTGAAATATAAATCTTAAATAATACTCAAACATATTATATGGATGAAATCAATCTCAATAATATTATTATTAAATCTATATATAAAATTTCCATTTATATATATAATATTTTAAGAACCAATATTTATAAAATCCCATATATTTCTTTTCAACTGTAGAAATTTATTTTCAAAATATTTATATAGACCAACGGTGTCTGTATATATTTCCTATCATATAGTCAAGTGCTACGGATATTTATCATTTCAACCCGTACACTAAATATATACGGGTGGATATCATTTCAACCCGTAGTCCCAAATTCAATTAAATGAAAATCGCTTGGGTTTATCATTTCAACCCATAACGATTTTCTCCTATTCTAAAGTCCGTTCGGGTATGTATCAGTTCAACCCATAATGCTTTCTATACTAACAGGGAACTTGCAGAGTGATAACAGATATGAAAATAATAATAACAACAGGCATATATCATCAAAATAAATATAAACAATAGGATATGGTGTCATATCCCATAAGTGAACAGTTATAGATAATAGCATATATAACAATTTAAATAACTACAGCCTCATATTTCAATTGTCGTTTCAATTGAAATCAAATTTAATAAACAAAAGAACATTAATCGTGAGTGATTGCTCACCTTTTGAGGCTAGAGAAATGAACGAGATTGAGATGAGTTACGAATCCAAACACGAATTTCAAAGTAGAGCACGATGGATACGAATTCGATGGACAAAGCTAATAAACAGAAATCGATGAAACAGCTCAATCAGTTTTGAAAATATCTACCTTATTATCATATATTTTCCAACATTTTAATTCAAGGAAAATATTAAAATAATATATATGTGTAAATAAAATCATTATTTTAATTTAAAACACATATATCAAAACCAACCATATATATTTTGAAATAAATACTTATGTATATACTTATTTAAAATGCCAAATACCTATATATTATATTTTATTCCTTTTAAAATACTATAACATATCATATATGTATATTAAAAATAATAACATGACTTATACATATATAAACTAACATATATATATATATATATATATATATATATAATTTAAATTTACAAACATATCTATATAACTTATGCAGATCTTAAATTCACTTTGTATGCATACTGGCCTTAATATAGATACTATTATAAAAATAAAATCTACGCAGACGCTACAATTACAAAATTTCAACTATATATACATATTGCATGTTATTATATATGCAGACTTCACAAAAATGAATATAAAAGCTTTCCTACCTATTTAAATGTATGAAACATACCTATTCGCTAGACAAGTACGAACAGCTTTACCAATAATCATAACAAACTTGTATATCAGGACCCATACGTATATATTTAAAGCTTACTTATATAAAACATAAAGTACATAACAAATTATAAAATACTATAATCCCATACGCGCAGAATGAACCTGACAAACATGTATTAACTAATAAACTTAAACCCAACAGAATATATTAACTAATATATGTATAAGACCTATATGATAAAACGCCTAAACAAGTTATAATTACACTATATACACTTTTTAAACAAAACACTATCGTATAAAAAATTAACTTCGTTCAAAATACAACACATATAAACTACATAACCTATATACATAACATATATATATATATTAAAGTCTACAACTATGTGTATATTATATAGATATATATATACACCTGTTAATACTGGAAGCAAATTCTCATATGCACATGATATGTACACATCTCTAACCGAAGCAAGGAGGCAGGCGAGTGGTACACGGTGAGATCGGGGAAGATGGAAATCGGGTTTTTGACAAGGCTGGAGATCGGCGATCACTGTAGTTGAACGGCGGCCTAGGGGAGGTCGGGACGAGCTGCTGCGTGTAGGGGTGGTGGTGCTAGCTGTGTTGATGGAGAAAGATGCGGTGGGATTTTAGGAAGGTAATGGTGGCAGGAAAATGGAAGGGGGAGGAAAGGAAGGAGTCACGGTTGCTAGTATCGGATCTGGTCAGGGAAGCATGGCAAGGGGAGAAGAAGAAGGTGGATCGAGGTCGGACGATCGGCGTGGAGGAACTGTCGTGCGACGTGGAGCGGTCGGAGGCGGAGGTGGTTGAGGAAAGAGGCGGGCGGAGGAGATGGTGGCGGCGGTCCCCACGTGGTCGTTGGTGCTTGCGTAGGGTTGATGGGTGGCCACGGCTTGGAGGAAGGATGAAAGAAGGTCGCGTGGGGAGGGAAGCCATGAATGTCAGCAAATGAAGAGCATGAGCAGGAAAAGCAAATGGTGGAGGAAAAAAGAATGGGCAAGTTAAGAAAGCTTTCTATTATAATAAATATAATCTTCTACTAAAGTAAGGTGACCGTAAAAAATGTGAAAGGACAAAGCCAGGTATTGAACTGTTGGAATAGAAAAGGTCAAGCACCATTTCAGGGAATCAGCAAAACAGCTGTTTGAAATTTTAACCGTTGGAAAATTTTGAATGGACATACCAGAAGAGGCAGAGTAACAGACCAAATAGTAAATTGAAATGATGGATTGATAATGGCAGCAACAGTCAAATTTTGAATAAGAAAATGGCAGAAGAGGAATGTGACCTCAAAATAATGAACGAGTAACAGCCATATTAATGAATATGTAACAGCCATTAATGAATTGAAGTGATGTAGCGCATCAGAAAACGTTGGAAAAGAGGAATGGCGCTTGAATTTAAGGCTAATAATAATAATAAAACTGATGACTGTTTGAATTAGCAAATGCTACGAAAGTGGTTAATGGGTTGACTGGACAATACGTTTTCAAATTTCGAAACCCAAGGAAGAAATAAAGTCACAATTAAAGGTACCGTTACAACGGACATTTTATTGTTTCCGTCGCGTACCGGACCTAAACATACAGAAATGAATATACCGTAGAGATCAGCATGACGAGGCAATCAAAACGGTATACAGATATTGGTGGTACGATCACCCGATCAAAAGTCGATAATTGGTACCCAAATGCTGCTATTTTGCCAGAAATAAGATAAACGGAGTAATAGAAGTCCGAATTTTGAGAAATGAAAGCCGACGTCTCAGTTAGAAGATGATTTACAATTTTTCTACAGAAATATATTCAGGTTTCGAAATAAATTTATTGTCATCAAATTTTAACTGATTTGAATTTAATAGAATTATATAATAAATAAACTTTCATAAAATTAGTTTGAAAATTTACCATCTGCTATATTTAATTGGATGTAATCCAAATAGTAAATTTTTATTTCAAAATATTATTATTTAAATTTCTCAAAAATTTAACTAAATACGTTAAATAAAACCATTAAAAATTATCAAAATTTTACGGGTCGTTACACTCTCTCCCACTCAAAACTTTTCGTCCCCGAAAAGGAAGAAGGTAGGATAATAGAAACAACCAGAAAGATAAATAGATTGAAAGACAAGAATAAACAATTAATTAAGAACATATAAATTATACTTGAAATATTCATTTGAAAACTTTATTTGAAATTAAATTTTCTTTAATACTAATTTTTTTTTCAAAACCCATTGGAATTAAATATGTTAAATAACACTTAATAAATATATGAAAACTATTTGAAAACAATTTATTTACATGATTAGTTATATTTACAAGGATGTTATTTGAAAACATTAAATCCATAATTTATAACTTACCAATTTTCTCTCAAAATACTTTTCAAATATTCTCACTAATCATTTACTTTAGATATGTTTATTTTAATAAATAACTTCTAAAATATTTATAACACTAAAATTTTCTATCACTACACCAAAAAGGTGTATTTGTAACGAATATAGTCGTTACAAGTGAAATTTATAACAGATATAGTCATGAGCGGTACAGGCGTGAGGAATGTCGTTACAAATATTTATAACGGCCTCTACCCGTTATTAGATATAACACTTAATAACAGACTTTGTCGTTAGAAATCTAAATTTTTGTAACGAAAAAGTTTGTTATTAGTTGCATCGGTTTGTAACGGGTATTTTCCGTTACTTAGTTTCCCCTGTCATGGTAGAAGAAGGGGTTGTCATTCTAAATTATCACGACCTTGTCCGTTACAAATTTCATCATTAGTAACGCAATTGTTCGCTACAAATTTCATCAATAGTAACGACTATGCTCGTTATAAATTTCGTCTTTGGTAACGAATATGTTCGTTATAGCTACCTAATCATGTAGAGCTGCATTTTTGCTAGCATTTACACTACAAAATTGTCTACTATAATACAGTAGCTACATACATATTCAAAATTACAGAATTTCGATAACAATAAGCAATTACGCATCCAAACATACAACTTAAATTGCACAAATATTTGACAACAAATTAAAGGAAGATTCGAAATTTCACAAGTTCATCATACATAACTAAAGAGTATGAAATCAAAATATTACAAGTTCTAACATTACTTCAAAATAAATTCTAGATCCAATAAACCACTCTCTGCTTCTCTGTTACACACTACACCCTTGTCAACCTTACTGCCTCCACCATCTAGCTTGCACATTCCAGTGCCTTCTCTGGCTAGTCTCCCCCATAGTTCATTTACGCTGCCATTACCAACTTCTTGCTATTGCAAAACCTTCACATCACAGCAGACAATCACCTTCCAAACTATCACCACTCCTCCAACATCACATTCAGTTCAACCTGAACACTCACCCCGTTGCTGCACTCTCTCCTTATCACCATTCCAAAAAACCGCACAACAAACTAAAACAGCTACCAATATCATGCCCATCAACATGGAAGTTGACCCGACCATGCATAAACACCTGTGCATGTTCCAGTTATAAGACCGCCAAAAATAGTTCCCATTAAAAGAACTGCGCCTGACCAATCATAAGCAATCAGTGCTTCAATGCCAGTTGATTGGAATAGTTCTCATGCATCCCTTGCTGAGTGGTTGAATCCCTTTCCATTTACTGCAATCTATATTATATGTGAAAAGAAAAGGCATCTACAAATCTACTTATGACCAGAAGTATGTGTTGATGATATTTATGAACAGTTTTGCACCACAAGTTCATGTGCAATATGGTATAAATTGGCTTTTTAAATCGTATTAAAAGTATTTTAGGATAGCTGTAGGGAAAGTGCACACCTGAACATATGCATATTTGTTGAAAAATCGAACTAGCGCCTCTACAATGTGAAAAAGGAAATCAACGCAGCAAAGCAAGCACTCGTTGTTGCCTATTTTTGACCGGATTCCTCTGGTCTAGAAGCATTTTAGAAAATAAATCATTACAAGATATGCGCAAAAGATATCCCTTTTAGCGCCATATATTGATAAAGAATGTTATACACATACCTCCCATCTTAACGTTCGTATAGCAGCTGTAAAGAGAGATCCATAACATATGCTTCCAAAAGAAGTCATCACTGCATAGCGCAATGTTTTTAATATTGGCCTTGAAGGCATTGATGCTCCCCTTCTGCCACCATGGATAAGAACAAGGAACACCATGTCGGATACTATAACATGTACTATATTACAAAGAACAGCTCCAGTCCAAAATAAGCTAACTCCTTCTCAGCCAAAACTTAACAAATATTGAAAGCTTACAATTCCTTCTCAGCCAAAACTTAACAACAGTCAGTGAAATAGTTATTATGACTGCTGATTTAAAATATAGTTATGAAAGGAGTATTCAAAATAATAAATAATTAATAAAGATGATTTATATAACCACAACACCATGTGCACTAAAGATTGGCTTAATCCAAAAATCTAAATACAGAAAAGTCAACAGGGAATAAAAAGATTGGGCCACTAAGAAAAGATAGGCTGTAATTGCGGAGCAATATCTGAAAACATATACTGGGTACGCCCTTCGGCGCTTCTGGTATCATTACGAATATACAAACCAAAACTATGAAAACCTAAAAGATCCTTATAAATTTCTGAAATATATATAAATATATTACATTTGACATATGCTACCATGAATGAGTCGACCAGCAAGGAGAAATACATCATACAAAGAAAAACATGCAAGATAATAGTAAATTATACCTTGAAAAATACATTTTAAAGATTTGGAAAGGGACGTCATGTTAGATTTCCATCCAATCAAGCATGATCAAAAGAAAAGCTGACACTATTTGGATCACCTCAGGAAGGTCCCACACCAGCTTTACAGCCTTCCGCAATACTAGCATTGTAAAGAGAATCCTGTAGAATAGTAGATAAATATTCATTTATTTTCTTTCATTCATGAACTATGATCATATGCCATATATCAAACTGAATGGGAATATATAGGCTAGGTACATGTTTATTTTATAACAACCTATCAGTGAGTAATAATTTATACTAGTTGAGAAACTTTTTTTCAGACTATGGCTATATAAAGGTGATGTTCTATTTTTATTTTAGACTAAGGCATGTAAACATTAGTGAGGATATTCTATAACCTATATGGCTACTCGGCCTATTTTCAGACTATGTGTCATTTTTGTTATTCACCTCTATTCCTTCTCATCGATTAAGAAAACGAAATGTTCTGACAATGTCAAAATAAGTAGCCTGCATTTTATTTATTTTTTGAAGATCCAAAAAACCAAGTTTAATTTATAAATTCCGAGGAAGTATGCACATGTGTATGCACAAACACACACACATACATGCACGCAAACATACACACTTAGTTCCATGAAAACAGCTTATCCCAGCACAAAAACGCCAGAATCTCTCAGACTGGTTCCATGACGTGTACTAGATACTTCAATAATTGCTGCATGGAACATAAGGCCGAGTACTAGATTCCATGACGTGTTTCAAACTTCTCACCAAATATAAACCATCTGTTGTTGGTCAATATAAAAAATAAAATAAATGATAAGACTATGAAAAAAAATCAGTAGAAAATTGTGGGTAAATTGGAAAACGTCCAGTGATAGTAATACATCTGCTACTAAAGGAAGAATCCTCGCTCTCATTTGTTGGGATTTTTTTTGTTTAGGGGTGCTAATACTCTTCCCCTAAATATGTATTTGCAAAGTACTTGTATTTGTGGGAAATACTTCTAGCATTTCCACATAGCTTGACACACAACCAGTATGAAGCTAAATATTTCTATTATAGGATGAGAATCGATTAAATATGTATTTGTAGGGAAAAAAACTTGCATTTGCTAAATATATGTACCTTCCTACAAGTGCTTGTAGCTATGGGTCAAGCTTCAAGTGGTATTTGTTTTAGTGAAGCATTTAATCCATCCGTTCCCAGCACCTAGATTTGACAGATAAAAACTTAGTTTTAAATGATGTTGGCGCAATATTTGCCATTCTAATAGTTTCCTCCACAACCTAAAAATAATGTATGTTAATAACTTACCGACTGTTATTTTCTTTTGTTTGATGTCAGTAAGGTATGTGGATAATTTTATGTTACCACCTTTGAAGTGTACTTAAGTTTTGAAATATTGTCCATGCTTATAAATTTGCCGCTCTTATCTTTGCACATATTTTCATTTTCTTCCTGTATGAAGAGATATATTAATTGTTAGTTATCATGCTGTTAAAACTATTTCGAATTTAAACTAAATAAACTTTGCTAATTAGAAACTTGACCCGAAGCCTTTGAAGACCATCTGGTGATTTAGCTAGGTGGTAAAGTGCCCACATTGAAGCAAGAGATGTTGATTCATATCCAGCTATTACAAAAGCTAATATATTATCAATTACTTCATCATCAGACAATTTTCTCTCATTTTCATCTTTCAGTCTAATCAATCCATCCATCATATCGGTCCCATCATCTGTTTCATCAATTGTTTTCTTTCTTTTTTCAAGTTCGTGCCTGAATATTTCAACTAATCGCTTACGGCACTGCATTTCGAATGAGTTTGTAACTATAATAATGGAGTAGAAAACATAATATTTTATTTGAACTACAAAATGCTAACTAACCATGAGTGCATTTTGAAATGCACTTCCTGGAAATCTTAGAGGATAAGCTCTCGTCCCAGCAACCAAACCTGTGAAGCATATCTCCATTTCATCAAGTAATGGTCCAGGTTCCATGCTAAAAAATAGTTGACATATGTTGTGAAAAATAACCTATATATATGCAATACAATACATTAGATATTATCTGGTTTGGTGGATAACAAGTCGATAGGTTGTTTTAAGTTAGGATAACAAGGAGAGCATGTGATTATTGTAGGATGACCAAAGAGGTGGCTTTTATAGATTCCAAGCCCTTCTCCATATCTATGGGAAATTGAAAATTTTAAAATGGTCTAAGTTAAGAAACTGTATATGCAAGCAAATTGATGATTACATTAATTTCAAATAACTTGATTAGTTAAGTCAATGATTAGTTAATAATCTAACATACTTTTCATTTTTTGATCTTATGAAATCATCAGGTCGCCCCAGAAATTTAAAATACCACAAGAATTTGAAAGTCTCTCCTATGAGAGGTAGCCCCATATGCCCTGGTGGAAGCTTCAATTCACCACCAAATTTCTTACTGGAAATTTCATAATATGCATTGTTAAAACACCAAAATGCTTTAAACAGAAGTGGCAAGGCAACAACAAACAAGCCTAACATAGATGCTATTAAAGACAGAATAAGGTTCGTGTGCTTTAGCTTACTACATAAAAAGGATATTCACAAAAGTATCTTATACTACAACTGCATTTACAATATTGTCTTGAATACTATACAATTGATATTGATCAATCAACTCTAATAATAAAGTTCATCCACTCTTACTAATCAAGCCACAATGAAAGCTCTGAATACATTGATGTTAAAGCAACCATATATGTCCTCACAAGTTTAAATGAAACATATAAGAAACATGGACCGTTGGTAAGCAGCTAATGTCAATCAATGACTTAACAACCTCATCTAGACTGAATACCTAACAAATTGAAAGCAACAACTAAGGTTACTTATTAATTTAGTGTTTGCATTATAACGAAATTTATTAAACCCTAAAAAAACTAAACAAAATAGAAGAAGAAGGTCCCCACAAGACCACAAAAATCCAACAATAATCTGATAAATAACCGAACCACGTGCTACCAAGCAGTACAGCTCACTTCCACACTCCCACTGTTATCTTCCTTAATCACAGCCGTTGAATCCGTGGATTTTTATGAACCATTTAGATCAAAAGATTAATAATTAATGTACCATTACCAACACGGTTAAATTTTTTAAAATAATAGTTTACCCAAATATAAACTAATTTCCCCTATTAAGCATCTCCTTGTACCTGAGAATGGAATCCGTCCTCTGCAGCTTCAACTGCCGTTTGAACCTATTAATGAAATCGTCGCATTATCTTCCCGCTCCTTCTCCGCAGCTTCCTCGGATTCGAAATGATTGAAGGCGGATTTCATGGTGGCGGACTTCTTCATCTTCTTCGGAAGTTTCACCAGAACTTCCACGGCGGTCGGTTTCATGTCCGATTTGCTCCGATCTACGCGATGCTCCTCGACTACGTGCTCTTCGGCGGCGATGTTGTGGGTTTCGGGTTCGGGCGCGTGGAGAGTGAAGGGTTTGAAGTTGAAGGACTTGAGGCGGTCGAGGACAAAGGAAGGCACGCGTGCGAGCGGCGCATTGGTTGAGGTTGGATTCTGGGGCTTGGAAGTGAGTAGAATGGTGGCGATTACGACGTTGAGGAGGAGGAAGAGGATGGTTGGGGAGAGATAGCTGCAAAGTGTCGTTGCGATGGTTGGAGGAGGTGATAACCCTAGAACGAATTTCAGGCAGAAGAGGCGATAACTTAAAAAATAACAAGGCGGAGGCGGTGGAAGTGGCGATAGACGATAACCCTAGAACGAAAATTTGATTTTCTAAATGAAGATAGAGGATAATTAGAAGCGTGGTAAACGGGAGCAGTAATGATAGAAGATAGAAGATAAAATGACAATCTCATTCTTGGTACTTTTATCAATTTATGAAATTTCAGAATTTTATAACGGAAATAACCGTTGTAAACGTTTATAATAGAAATATCCGTTAGAAATTTATAACGATAATAACCGTTACAAATTGAAACGAAAAAAGTGTGACAAAATGTCATATTTGGTGTAGTGTATTAAACCAGGTAGTATATAATTAAACAATATTTTAGAGGATATATTCAAAAGGAAAGGAAGGTAGATTCAAAAGATAGTATCGGGCACGAATCGTAAATTTCAAACTATAAGAATTTCATTTTCAAATATTAACACAAAATTTCTTTGTTGAAAAATACCTTTATAATAAAATACCTTTATATTGAAATAAATCTTTCTTTCAGAAATATTTTTATAACTCGATATTTCAACAAGTTTATCCTCGTTCTTGCAGACTCTGGCCATGCGTTGATCAGGCGCAAAGCTAGAATTCTTCAAGTACTTAGTAGACTTGTTTCAACACCCAGTGAAAATACTTGAAAAACCTTTAAAACAGATATGGAGAGTACAATCCAAACAAAACAACCAAACCAAAACCTTTGTCCAACCATGGTTCGCAGATACACAATGGTTACGCCTGGATCCCCTAGGAAACAATCTGTATCCGTAAGCTTTCTCAGCCCTGCGAGTTGCGCCATGATCACTAGTAGAGTGCAGCATACACAATGATTACGCCTGGGTCCCCCAGGAAATAATTTGTACCCCTAGGCCGTCTCAGCCAGGCAGTTTCGCTACTAATCGCGACCTACACAGATTGCAGGATACACAATGGTTACGCCTGGATCCCCCAGGAAACAATCCGTACCCCTAGGCCAGACTCAGCCAGGCAATTTCGATATGCAGTCGCGAGAGAAAAAAAACCATGGGTTACGCCATGGTGGGAACACTCGAGTATCACATCCAGAAAACCAAAAATCAGAGAGAATAATATCGATAGAATGAATCCACAATGTGGCCACAAAGCGGATATCAAGCAGAAGGCACTTTCCATATCTTTACTTCGAAAATATGTATCATATATTACCCTTTTCAAATCACCTTTAAATATCGTACTTATATAAAGTCCATATATATAAGATTCCATTTCCAAATTGAATACTTTCCAAATCAATAGTATATCAAATCATACTTATATAGACTTCGATTAAACAGAATTCTCTTTCCAAATTGAGTACCTTTCAAATCAATAGATTTCAAATCAACTTCACACTTATACAAATCCATTTTATATAAGTTGGACCACTCCCAAATCAAGTACTTAATAATATAAGGTTCTCAATTTCAAATCATTTCAATATCAATTCAGTTTCAAAATCGTATATGATTTCACCAAATTTTCTTTGAAATTAAATATCTAAATTTCAAAGTTCCCAAAATAATAGGTTTAGAAAATAATCCCAGTTTCCAAATTTACATAATTCAAGTCAAACAAATTCATTTCCAAAATCACCATATAAGTACTGGTTTTAAATTTTGAAACCAAATATTTTCTCAGAATC
Source organism: Allium cepa (assembly GCA_030765085.1). NCBI lineage: Eukaryota > Viridiplantae > Streptophyta > Magnoliopsida > Asparagales > Amaryllidaceae > Allium > Allium cepa. The sequence continues at coordinate 322,743,114 of CM060940.1, read as the reverse complement.
AATTATACTCAAAATGGTTTCCAAATTTATAACTATCCCTTTAAAACCTTTAAACTATTTATTTCTATTCGAAATATTCAATTTACCTTTCTGAAAACCATTATTTAAAACTATATATATATATATATTAAACATTCCAAAACTAAATTCCATATTAGTATAATTCAAAATAGTCATATTCGTTTACTTGACAAAAGGTTTCAAACTTAAACATACAAAGCTAAACTTATATGCTTTATCAAATATTTTATCCTCTTCGAAGTTTCCTAGCTTTGAAAATTTAACCTCGATGTGGAAGTGTTCGAACATTTAAAATAGTTAGGGAAATCAAATTTCCAATTCAAGAGTTGAAAATTAACAATAAATCAATAAATCAATTTCAATAGATAGGATTATACCAAATCAAATCGGAAACTCGAGGACTGTACACCGGTCTTACTTTAAATTATTTCAAATATATACATATATCTTTCAAAAATATCAAATTATACTTCGGAATTTGAAATCAAAACGGTTTTACAAAATCACTCGCATAGCAAAGCTATTAAAGTGGCCTCTCCCCCACTTTGAAACTCGAAAATCAATGTCGATGATGCGTGCACTCATCACCGAAATTATTTTCCAGCGACATAAGTGAGTTCTGGACTTCTATTTTCTTAAAAACTTCTTTGAAATTTCTTCAAAATTATTAGAATTCATTTGAACACATTTGAAATATTTCTTATTCGGAAAATACTTTTAAATCGTATTATTTTTATATATTTTCCAAAATCTTAAAACCAATTTCAAAATACCGGAATTCAATTCTCGAATTTCAAATTCAAAACCTTCCAGTTATAAATATTTTTATATAAATCAATTTTCTTATAATATCTTAAAACCTTCAAATCCTTTCAAAACCTTTATATATAGAATAACATTTCTTATTTGTTTATATATAGGTATATAATCCTTATCGAAAACATTTTTACTTTTATATATATATAATAAAATCATAGTTATCAAATTAATAATTTCGATATATACAATAATTTCAAAAATACAAACATAACCCGATTTTCATTGGATGATTTAAGAATGGATTTCAAAACAAAGATAGAGATTTAAATTAGAGGAACTCCAATCAATAGAATCCTGATTCGAAGATAGACTCGATCGAAGATGAGATAATTAAATTACAGAAATAGAAGATGGATATACTTATATAAATCGCGGGCGACCTTACTCGGGTCAGCCGTGACTTCAAGAATATAATCGATGCGGAATTCCAAAACAAATCGACATTCGATCGCCAAAGATAGAATTCGGCATATCAAGATATAGCGGCATCGTAAACCGAGGATACAAAAATCTCCGGTGAATCAATGTCAATTGTAAAGGAGTTTTCACCCCCTTTACAAATCATTTAGTGGAGTCATTGGATACTCCAGAATCAAAAGAATATAAATAGAGAGAGCCAAGAATGAATTTTGGAATCACAGGGAGCGTCCCAAAGTTCAAAGGAAATCGAGCTAAAAGGAAGAGATTCAACTCGAGCGAAAGTGATTCTGCAAATAAATTTACCATATATGCTCATGTTTGCCTAGAGTCAAAGCTCTGATACCAATTGTAACGACCCGCTATTTTTTACCATTCAAATCGACAATAAAGCCATACATGTCCGACTTGAATAATTCAAAATACCGCGTTGTTAATTAAAATCTGGCAAACTCAACATAAACAGTAAATAAATAATCACAGATCACGGACACAGAGTAATAAAAAATGCAGCGGAATAGATAAAGAATAGTAGTTCATGAAGCTACTATATACATTAGAGTTAGAATAAAATACATCAAAATATCCCAGATGTAGTGAAGTCTCCAGTACGAGGAGATGACTTCTCTGAACCAATCAGCTGGATGACTGAAAGGATAGATGCTGGATCTTCAAGCAAAGCTCCAACTTCGAAGGTGAGTCTCAAATGCTGTATCACTCAGTCTGACCCGAGCGTAAAGAAAAACACAAAACACTCGAGTCAGGATTAACATTCTTATATAAATAAATCCAACTCAAGTGAAATATCAACTGAAATACAAATAACTTAAAGGATGTTTGGGATGACCATCCTCTAAGGGTCCATGGAACTATCTACAAGGAAATATACACTATAACACCGTAGTCATTTCAAATTTATTTATACTTCAAAACCAAATATCATTTTTATTTCAAATATCTCTATTTTCCCCAAAATAGTATTTATATTTTTAAATAATTTATAAAGTAAAATAATTTCAATTTTCTCAACTTAACAAATCGTATCAATATCAACCCGACCTTCCCGTTTAAATTAAATTAAATCTCAATTTATCAATTTAAATTCAACTCAATTCCTAAAATAACCACTTCAAATTTATCGATCTCAAATTTGGATTTGCAATCACAAAAATCCATTAAATCACTTAAATCACTTAAATTGCTCGATATTTTCTTTAATTTATTTAAACGTGAAATATTCATTAAATCACTTAAATTAAAAATCCAGTTACAAAATCATACCCTTAAATTTTTCATTCAATAATTTCAAATCAATTTAATTAAATAAATCCTTATTTAAAAAATACCATTTTTAATAAACCCAAATTTATCTCCCAATCTTAATTATTCAACTTTTTACAACGGTAAATTTTGAAATATATATCTTAAATGATACTCAAACATATTATATGGATGAAATCAATCTCAATAATATTATTATTAAATCTATACATAAAATTTCCATTTGTATATATAATATTTTAAGAACCAATATTTATTAAATCCCATATATTTCTTTTCAACTGTAGAAATTTATTTTCAAAATATTTATATGGACCAACGGTGTCTGTATATATTTCTTATCATATAGTCAAGTGCTACGGATATTTATTATTTCAACCCATACACTAAATATATACGGGTGGATATCATTTCAACCCGTAATCCCAAATTCAATTAAATGAAAATCGCTTGGGTTTATCATTTCAACCCATAACGATTTTCTCCTATTCTAAAGTCCATTCAGGTATGTATCATTTCAACCCATAACGATTTCTATACTAACAGGGAACTTGCAGAGTGATAACAGATATGAAAATAATAATAACAACAGGCATATATCATCAAAATAAATATAAACAATAGGATATGGTGTCATATCCCATAAGTGAACAGTTATAGATAATAGCATATATAACAATTTAAATAACTACAGCCTCATATTTCAATTTTCGTTTCAAGTGAAATCAAATTTAATAAAAAAAAACGTTAATCGTGAGTGATTGCTCACCTTTCGAGGCTAGAGAGACGAATGAGATTGAGATGAGTTACGAATCCAAGCACGAATTTCAAAGCAGAGCACGATGGATACAAATTCGATGGACAAAGCTGATAAACAGAAATCGATGAAACATCTCAATCAGTTTTGAAAATATCTACCTTATTATCATATATTTTCCAACATTTTAATTCAAGGAAAATATTAAAATAATATATATGTGTAAATAAAATCATTATTTTAGATTAAAACACATATATCAAAATCAACCATATATATTTTGAAATAAATACTTATGTAAATATTTATTTAAAATGCAAAATACCTATATATTATATTTTATTCCTTTTAAAATACTATAACATTTCATATATGTATATTAAAAATAATAACATGACTTATACATATATAAACTAACATACATATATAATTTAAATTTACAAACATATCTATATAACTTATACAGATCTTAAATTCACTTTGTATGCATACTGGCCTTAATATAGATACTATTATAAAAATAAAATCAACGCAGACGCTACAATTACAAAATTTCAACTATATATACATATTGCATGTTATTATATATGCAGACTTCACAAAAATGAATACAAAAGCTTACCTACCTATTTAAATCTATGAAACATACCTATTCGCTAGACAAGTACGAACAGCTTTTCCAATAATCTTAACAAACTTGTATATGATGACCCATGCGTATATATTTAAAGCTTACTTATATAAAACATAAAGTACATAACAAATTATACAATACTATAATCCCATATGCGCAGAACGAACCTGACATACATGTATTAACTAATAAACTTAAACCCAACAGAATATATAAACTAATATATGTATAAGACCTATATGATAAAACGCCTAAACAAGTTATAATTACACTATATACACTTTTTAAACAAAACACTATCGTATAAAAATTTAACTTCGTTCAAAATATAACACGTATAAACTACATAACCTATATACGTAACATATATATATTAAAGTCTACAACTATGTCTATATTATATATATATATATATATACCTATTAATACTGGAAGCAAATTCTCATATGCACATGATATGTACACATCTCCAACCGAAGCAAGGAGGCAGGCGAGTGGTATACGGTGAGATCGGGGAAGATGGAAAATCGGGTTTTTGACAAGGCTGGAGATCGGCGAACACTGTAGTTGAACGGAAGCATAGGAGAGGTCAGGACGAGCTGCTGCGTGTAGGGGTGGTGGTGCTAACCGTGTTGATGGAGGAAGATGTGGTGGGATTTGAGGAAGGTGATGGTGGCGGGAAAATGGAAGAGGGAGGAAAGGAAGGAGGCATGGTTGCTAGTGTCGGATCTGGTCAGGGAAGCACGGCAAGGCGAGAAGAAGAAGGTGGATCGAGGTCGGACGATCGGCGTGGAGGAACTGCCATGCGACGTGGAGCAGTCGGAGGTGGTTGAGGAAAGAGGCGGGCGGAGGAGATGGTGGTGGCGGTTCCCGCGTGGCCGTTGGTACTTGCGTAGGGTTGATGGGTGGCCACGGCTTGGAGGAAGGATGAAAGAAGGTCGTGTGGGGAGGGAAGCCATGAATGTCAGCAAATGAAGAGCGTGAGCAGGAAAAGAAAATGGTGGAGGAAAAAAGAATGGGCAAGTTAAGAAAGCTTTCTATTATAATAAATATAATCTTTCTATTAAAGTAAGGTGACCGTAAAAAATGTGAAAGGACAAAGCCAGGTATTGAACTGTTGGAATAGAAAAGGTCAAGCACCATTTCAGGGAATCAGCAAAACAGCTGTTTGAAATTTTAACCATTGGAAAATTTTGAATGGACACACCAGAAGAGGCAGAGTAACGGACCAAATAGTAAATTGAAATGATGGACTGATAATGGCAGCAACAGGTAAATTTTGAATAAGAAAATGGCAGAAGAGGAATGTGACCTCAAAATAATGAACGCGTAACAGCCATATTAATGAATATGAAACAGACATTAATGAATTGAAGTGATGTAGCGCATCAGAAAACGTTGGAAAAGAGGAATGGCACTTGAATTTAAGGCAAACAATAATAATAAAACTGATGACCGTTTGAATAAGCAAATGCTACGAAGGTGGTTAATGGGTTGACTGGACAATACTTTTTCAAATTTCGAAACCTAAGGAAGAAATAAAGTCATAAATTAAGGTACCATTACAATGAACATTTTATTGTTTCCGTCGTGTACCGGACCTAAACATACAGAAATGAATATATCGTAGAGATCAGCATGACGAGGCAATCAAAATGGTATACAAATATTGGTGTTACGATCACCCTATCAAAAGTCGATAATTGGTACCCAAATGCTGCTATTTTGCCAGAAAAAAGATAAACGGAGTAATAGAAGTCCGAATTTGGAAAAACGAAAGGCGACGTCTCAGTTAGAAGATGATTTACAATTTTTCTACAGAAAAATATTCAGGTTTGGAAATAAATTTATTATCATCAAATTTTTAACTGATTTGAATTTAATAGAATTATATAATAAATAAACTTTCATAAAATTAATTTGAAAATTTACCATCTGCTATATTTAATTAGACGTAATCCAAATAGTAAATTTTTATTCAGAATATTATTATTTAAATTTCTCAAAAATTTAATTAAATACGTTAAATAAAACAATTAAAAATTATCAAAATTTTATGTGTCGTTACAAATAATATAAATAAAAAGATGGAATTTGGTTTAAAAATAAGTTTTAATTGTGAAAATAATGTTAGGATGATTTATAACATTTTAGTATGCCAGAAAATAATTTTTATGAAATTATTGGAGCTAAAAATGGTGATTTAAGCATTTATTTTGTAAAATTGGTTATTTGTGTAAATTAAGAGTTTTTAATAATAAAAATATTTTTAAAACTAAAATTTATCTTTTTATATGTCGTAAAATATTTTATTCAACTTGTAAGTGGATTTACATGAATTATTTGTAGAGAAAACTTATAGGAAGTGTGTTGTTTACTTTAATTATATAGTGTTTATGCTTGTTTAGTGCTAATTAATTTCTCATGGGCTAATTAATTAAATGACTTTGGGTCCAAAGCCCACTTAGACTAAACCAGAAATATGAAATGAAGCTTTCTTCTTCCTATACGTACATAACTCATTTTACTGTAAAAGAGAAAGGAAGAAACCCAACTCCTCTTCATAATCAAAAACCTAAATCCCCTAATTTAATTCAAATTCTTGATGTAACAATCAAAAATAAAGCCATTATTTCAGGTAATCAATTCAAAACTATGAATTTGTCTCAGGTCATTTTCTATTTTGTGAAAATTGAATCACTATAGGTTGATTTCTCTTTGCATGTAGCTCAAATGGCTTCTATAGATGCTGAAGCAACAATTTGAGCCTCCAAGCCTTCATTTTGATCCGGATTCTAGCTGAAAATTTCTAATATCTTGCTGCCAATTCAAGGTGAGAATCTCTCTCACACATTCTAGCTAGTTTCACATTTCTTAGTGATGAATTGGGTTGTTTATTTCGTAAATTTGTTTGACGTTGGTTTTCTAAGCTGGTGCAGACATGGCCTGAGTCCATGTTTGAGACAGCGTATCTCTTACGTTTTCTGTCGAAATTGCATAGCTCCTTTTGCAGTTTAAAGTATAGTTTTTGAACTATAAGCATACCAAATTTCAGGTCATTTCGACCTATAAAACTTATAGAAACATGCTGTCGAACATTGACTCAGAGCATGTTTTTGCCCAGATTTTACAGTGAAAACACTGTCTGGGTCAAAGTTTGAGACATCATATCTTTTTCATGCTTTGTCTAAATTACATGATCCTTAGTGAAGTATAAAGTGTTGTTTTTGGTATTTATGCATGTTAAATCTTAGGTCATTTCGACCTATATAACTTATAGAAACATGCCGCCGAACATTGACTCAGAGCATGTTTTTGCCCAGATTTTACAGTGAAAACACTGTCTGGATCAAAGTTTGAGACGTCATATCTTATTCATGCTTTGTCTAAATTGCATGATTCTTGACGTAGTTTAAAATGCTATTGTAAGTCTTTATACATATTAAATTTTAGGTCATTTTGACCTATATAACGTATAGAAACATGCTGTCGAACATTGACTCGGAGCATGTTTTTGCCCAGATTTTAACAGTGAAAATACTGCATGTGTCCAACTTTGAGATATCATAACTTTCTCACACGTCATCCAAATTGCATGATTCATTTTTTTTTGAAATCTGTAGTTTTCTTTTATAGGCTTAAAAAATCAGCTTAATCCGATCGAATTGGGTTCTCTGTTTCATGCCTAGAATTTGAACCCCAGAGGGTTTTCAGGCCTGTGCATTTTTGGTTTCTGAACTGTTGCAAACATGGCCTGAGTACATGTTTAATGCAGCGTAACTTTTACATTTCTGGCCATAATTCATTGATTATTTTTTTGTTTGAAAGATGACGTTTTCTAGTTTGTGCACACTAATTTATAGTTCAATCAAATTTCGTTTGGCCACCTGTTTTATATCCAAAAGTTGAACCTAAAAAAGATTTCAGAGCTGGGAATTATTTTGGCTAAGTGTTTTATGTTCTTTTTCCATCCGATTTTTGACTTGTACTTCATGTTTTTGTGATATTTCTAAAACGTTTTGAGGGCTGTGATACTTATCAATAGGCTAGCCAAGTTTTGATGAATTTAAAATTCAAATTTGATTTGAATTTGAACGACGGTTTTGAGTGATTTCTTTGATTTCGAGCACAGATTTTTCCAAACAATTTTGAAATAATTTTAAAAATAAGTTGGCATTTCAAATAATTATTATGTAATATTTTTAAATTATTTTAAGCTGTAAATTCTATTTATTCTCTATAATAAGGGAATTTTCAAATATCGTCTTCAAAACTGATTTCGAAAAATGGTTTTAAAAGCTTGTTTTCTCAAATAAATTATTTTATATATAAAATACACGATTTTATATTATTCGAATGTATGAGAAAGGGAATTAAACAATTTAGTAAAACACGTGGTATGGGACATGTGCGTTTACTATTTCGGTTAACTTCGGACTTGTACGATCGAAGCTATTTGAGATTATTGATTCTGAGATGTTTTGCCATTTTATGGCGTATTTTGAGTTTTATGATTTCTATTTATTGGAATTATTTAAGATGGCCAATATTTGGCAAGTATTATGGTTTTTGATCTCCTATGTAGGAGTATGATCGATGAGAACCATCACGATATTTTGTTTACTTGCCAATGACATAAGGCCAGTCTTGATTTTATGATTTCATATTTTGAGATTTATGGTTGATGAAAAACCATCATAATGTTTTCACTTGTCGATGAGATGATACAAGTTACGATGCCATTTAATACTTATCGATGATATGAGACAAGTATGGTATCTCTTTATCACTCGCCAATGAGACTAGGCGAGATATAATTTTCTAAGTTTTATGATGTTTTTAGTGTGGCATCGACTTACGGCTAGTAAACCGCTAAGTGCGAATGTGTGGTATGAGACATACGTTAACACTTTTCGGTTTTCTATCCGTGAGTTTGTGACACATTCACGATGTTTACCAAACAGAACTGCTTTGAGAGGTGTGAGCGACCTTGTCGTGAGCACGAACTGCTTTGGGAGGTGTTAGCGACCTTGTTAGGGCACACAAAATGGCTTAGAGAGGTGTTAGCGACCTTGTCATGAGGACGAACTGCTTTGGGAGGTGTTAGCGACCTTGTCTGAGGCTTTGGCCGTTTGAGTTTTGCACGTGCAGCATTGCTTCGGCATTACAATCGGGGATTTGGCCAATCCGAATTTTCTGAGTTTTCTGTTTTATTGTGATTTCACATTTTTAAGATGCTTTAGTACATCGATAGCCGAGTGCTATATGAGATGTTATATATATGGTGATTTCAATTATGATGTTTTGAACTCTTATCGAGTTCCTTGAGTTATGAGTTTTGATAATTTCAGGATTTAATAGGATATTCTGGGTTTCGCCATTTTGGAGAGTTGAAATGGAGACTTATATACATTTGTACCGATGTGATAAGGTATAATTGAATTTGGAGATTCATCTGTAATCGAGTTTTGGATCATCCTATTTGAGAATGTTTTATGTTTGTCATTTTGGCGAGAGTTTGTATTGATGTTTCTCCTTTTGAGAATATATGGTTCATGGAAACCAAGTAGACATTTTGGGATGTCGCCGATGATATGAGGCACTTGTATTTGATTTGAGTATTGAGTTTGAGTTACCTCCTTCGAGGTATTTCTTCACTTAAGTAGCGTTTGTTACTTAAGTTTTGAGCTTATGAGTTTATCGATTCATTCTTCTCTTCCGAGAAGAAGTATCTTCATGCCTATTCTGCTTCATATTACCGATATTGACTGATTCGTGTAGCTAGACTGACCCGTGTATTTATACTCGGGTCAGACCGAGTTATTTGAGGTATCATCTATTGGACTTAGCTTGTAGTTGATGCTAGATATCAGCTCTCATTTCTCTTGAGCAATTTCTGTTCTTCCGCATACTCTGATGTATTTACATTTGATTCAATGTATATGGTGTGGTCGAGTACCACCTTTATTGTATTCATATTGTATTGTACTAAACATATATCAGTGTATATGTATATATATATATATATGATGTTGATTACTGTTCTGTGCTGTGCTTTACATTTAGTTATTGTATTTTGTTCTGATAGATCTGTTAACTACCTATAGTTTTGGATTAAGCATTTACTGGGTATGTCGATCCACTAGAGTTGAAAAAAAAATTATATTGCATTTATCGATGTATTCAGTAGATGTTTAAGACAAAATTATAGATAGTCGCCCTTAACCAGCCCTATTCTGGGCTTTAGTGGACGGAATTACTTGTTAATTCTCTTTACTAAGGTAGGTCTCGGGGTGGGGCGTCACAGCATGGTATCAGAACTGTGGTAAGAATAAAGTAGAATAAACATAGAACAGTACATATATCACGATATGTCGAAGTACAATAAGAGTGAATCATTGTCCTTTATTCATGCTTGTTTTCGAATCGTGCTTTGATTCCTTTTTAAGTATTGGGATATGTTGAGATGGAATATGTTTAGGAATATATATATATATGTATGTATTGTATTCCGTAGTATTCCATAACTGAGTTTGATGTTACATTATCTTATGAATAATCTTATTTGGGATTATTCTATTCTTCTTTTTGTCGATGCGAGTGAGTTCGTATCGATGAAGCTTATTGATTCCTTAGAGTATTCTTATTGTGTTCCTTTGAGAGTTGTGAATTGTATTGAGGGGATCCACAATGATTGGCTCGTTGTGAGCGTTCTGAGATTTCTATTTGATGTTGCTTTTGTGAGTAATTGTTTGTTACTCACAATCTTGATATGTATTTGATTTGAGATGGATTAACTTATTTGATATTAAGTCCAATCCTTTGTTTCATAGGATCCTATTGTACATTTAGGTTTTCTATTTTGATTGGTTTATTATTTCTATCACTTTGGAACGTTAATGATGATTACGAAGTTTCTGAATTCACTCTTGAGTATTGAGATATTGATGATATATCTCAAATTCCAGTCATGGTGACTTTGTTGAGTTTTTTGAGTCTGTTTTGGTTTGACATCCAATTGGGCAATCGAGTGTTGAGGTAACCTTATTCCTGGGTCTTAGCTCTTCGGTTATCCTTCCTCGAGGATATCCACTGAGAAATGAGGTGAGTTTCTAGATTGTTCGAGTTTGGTTGAGTTATCATTCTACTTCGTTTGAGTGTTCTTTTCAGATACTCAATCAATGTCATCCTTTAGCATTACTCCGTTTGAAGTAGTGGTTCGTGGATTGTGTATTCTTCTCCTTCGAGAAGAATTTCTTGCTTATCATGTATCTTGATGATTTTTGGGAGTGGCTCGTGACATCGTAAGATTGACGAACACTCTTTCTCCTTTTGATGATTTTGAGAATCGAGTACTCTTGCAATATCTCGATGCATTCTCTTAATGTTCTTTGGTTTGTGTTTTGAAGCTATATAAATATGTGTATTAAAGAGATATTTGAGCTTTGAGATATTAAAAAAAACAGAGAATATTTTGAGAATATATTTACATTAGTAGAATTTCTTTTATAGAGATAATTTGAGAGTGTTGGGTTGTCCATCGAGTAGTTAAGAGTTCTGGTCGATATGCCTGATCAACGTTATCGATAGGAATCTCCTAGATGCTATGATGAGGCAATCAGACACGATGGTTTGTGTTTTAAAAATTGGGATAATAATATTTTGAGATTAAATATTAAATTTATTTTTGAATGGTAATTGCAGCCATTGATTTTAGAGACGAGTAATAGAGTGGCGAGGCAGTTTTGATCATTCGGTCAACTCTGCAGCCAACATATATATTTATTTATTAGAGACTAAATGGCGAGGCAATGCCATTTATTTATTTTTAAATTATAAAGATGAGAATATAAATGAGATTGTTTTTTATCTGTGCTTTATTGGAAGTATATTTTGAGATTTTGGAATCTATATGGATGTTTTAAGAGAAGAGTTATAAGAGAATTTGAAGATTGTTTTTAAACTATTTAAGTGGTTTAATAAAAAGAGTAAAGAGATTTAAACCCTTAATTTATTTTGAGGAATATTATTATGAATTTACAAATTTCTTTGGAAATTAATTTTGAAGTATGAGAAGAAATTTGGACTTTTAATTTGAGTTGTAAATAACTTACTAAGTAATATAGTAAAAAGTTTGAAAATTTTCAAATGTTGAAAATTGAAATTTAAAATTTAAAAGATGTTGAGATTTAAAAAAAAAATTCTAAATATCTTGGAGTAAAAGTTAATTCGAGCCTATATCCTTGTTCTTGAGTATATTCTATCTTCGAGCTATTATTAACGACTTGCATTTTTCATGGTCATTCGAGTGGGTGGCGTTGTAAGAAGCCATCTTGTGATTTATCAATCTTGTCTATTGTGTTTATCTTGTTGTGAGGATTTTCTTTCCGTATTATTATGCGGAAAATCTTGTCGATGATCTTCTTTATTGTTTAGAGTTCGGATTTGAGTGAGTTTGATCCTGACTCTATTCATGAAGTTTTGAGCAATCAATCATTTTCGATTGATTAATTATTGAGCATCTTATTGAGTTTTGATTCGAAGATGAAATATCTTTGAAATTCTTTCGAGATACTTGGAAAATTAGATGGTTTGCTAATTACTATATTAGCATTTGATGGGCCATTGGATTAACCAAGTGAGTTTTTCCTTGTTTCTCTCTACCATTCTATGTTGAGAGTATGAATGGTTTGAGTTTCGAGCTTTTATTTTATTCTTTGTCGATTGAATTTTTGTGTTTTTACGTCTTATTTTCTAGAAAATTGCGGGAACGCAATTTTTCTAAGGGGGGAGGTCTGTAACAACCCTGGTTTTGGCGATTACCAGTAAATATTAAATTATAACGGTAGTTATAATTTGATATTGTGAATCAAAAATAAATTGGAGAGATAAAAATTTGTTAAAATTGTTTATTTCAAATAAACAATGGATTTGGAATAAATAAAATAGAATTAAGATAGTTTGGTTGGTAATAAATTGTGAATAATGGTAATATGTTGATTTGGGAATTAATTGAAGTAAGTAAAGATAAAATAATTTAAATCAACATTATTTGTTGTAAATAAATAAAAAATGTTGAAATAAAGTTCTAAAAACTTTATTATGTAAGTTTGTTATAAAAATGAGCATTATATGGATTTAATTTGATGAAATGCAATAATTTTGGAAATTATTGCCAAACGTTGCATTTTGTTAATTTTAACAAAACGTTTGAATTTAATATGGATAATAATATAAATAAAAAGATGGAATTTGGTTTAAAAATAAGTTTTAATTATAAAAATAATGGTAGGATGATTTATAACATTTTTATATGCAAGAAAATAATTTTTATGAAATTATTGGAGCTAAAAATGGTGACTTAAGCATTTATTTTGTAAAATTGGTTATTTGTGCAAATTAAGAGTTTTTAATAATAAAAATATTTTTAAAACTAAAATTTATCTTTTTATATGTCGTACAATATTTTATTCAACATGTAACTGGATTTACATGAATTATTTGTAGAGAAAACTTATAGAAAGTGTGTTGTTTACTTTAATTATATAGTGTTTATGCTTGTTTAGTGCTAATTAATTTCTCATAGGCTAATTAATTAAATAACTTTAGGCCCAAAGCCCACTTAGACTAAACCAGAAATATGAAATGAAGCTTTCTTCTTCCTATACATACATGTACATAACTCATTTTACTGTAAAAGAGAAAGGAAGAAACCCAACTCCTCTTCATAATCAAAAACCTAAATCCCCTAATTTAATTCAAATTCTTGATGTAACAATCAAAAATAAAGCCATTATTTTAGGTAATCAATTCAAAACTATGAATTTGTCTTAGGTTATTCTCTATTTTGTGAAAATTGAATCACTATAGGTTGATTTCTCTTTGCATGTAGCTCAAATGGCTTCTATAGATGCTGAAGCAACAATTTGAGCCTCCAAGCCTTCATTTTGATTCGGATTCTAGCCGAAAATTTCTAATATCTTGCTGCCAATCCAAGGTGAGAATCTCTCTCACACATTCTAGCTAGTTTCACATTCGCAGTGATGAATTGGGTTGTTTATTTCGCAAATTCGTTTGACGTTGGTTTTCTAAGCTGCTGCAAACATGGCCTGAGTCCATGTTTGAGACAGCGTATCTCTTACGTTTTCTGTCCAAATTGCATCGCTCCTTTTGAAGTTGAAATTGTAGTTGTTGAACTATAAGCATACCAAATTTTAGGTCATTTCGACCTACAAAACTTATAGAAACATGCTGCCGAACATTGACTCGGTGCATGTTTTTGCCTAGATTTTACAGTGAAAACACTGTCTGGGTCAAAGTTTGAGACATCATATCTTTTTCATCCTTTGTCTAAATTACATGATTCTTTGTGCAGTTTAAATTGTTGTTTTTGTTCTTTATGCATGTTAAATTTTAGGTCATTTCAACATATATAACTTATAGAACATGCCGCCGAACATTGACTCGGAGCATGTTTTTGCCCAGATTTTACAGTGAAAATACTGTCTGGGTCAAAGTTTGAGACATCATATCTTTTTCATGCTTTGTCTAAATTGCATGATTCTTGATGCAGTTTAAAATTTTATTGATAGTCTTTAGACATATTAAATTTCAGGTCATTTAGACCTATATAACTAATAGAAACATGCTGTCGAACATTGAGTCGGAGCATGTTTTTGCTCAGATTTTGACAGTGAAAATACTACATATGTCCAACTTTGAGATATCATAACTTTCTCACACTTCATCCAAATTGCATGATTATTTTTTTATTTGAAAGCTGTAGTTTTCTTTTATAGGCTTAAAAAATTTCAGCTTAATCCGATCTAATTGGGTTCTCTGTTTCATGCCTAGAAGTTGAACCCCAGAGGGTTTTCAGGCCTGTGCATTTTTGGTTATTGAACTGTTGCAAACATGGCCTGAGTCCATGTTTAAGGCAGCGTAACTTTTACATTTCTGGTCGTAATTCATTGATTTTTTTTGAAAGATGAAGTTTTCTAGTCTGTGAAAGTGCGATGTGTATACAATTATATGTGCTAATATAGTATACACAGATCGTGTATTATGGATTACAATACAAATGCGGAAATAGATGATAATAGCATAGTAAATAAAAAATAGAAAAATCACACCAGAGATTTTTATACTGGTTCGGAGCACCGTCCTACGTCCAGTCCCAGACTTCTATCTGGATTTTCACTATTAACTTCCTCGCTTCACCCGGAGGAACAGGTTTACAACACCCAAACAACCGAACGGGATTTCATGCCTCTAATACACTGAGGACTTCAACACTTGCCTCTTACAACACAGAGGACTTCAACAAAAGAACAAATACAATTGTTGTTGACAACTTGTGTTCTTGAAAAACACGGATTTGTCACTAACAGTACACCCTTCCTATAATCTTATCCTCAAAGTATGCGAATGATGTTTTGAAAAGATTAAGGAAAGTATATTACTTATTGAATCAAAAGATATGAAATAGTTTCAATGATTCAATAAATAATCGAGAGCTTTTTAGAATGCAGGAGTATATATAGTAAGATCAGAGATTAGATTAAAAAGAATATGTGAAATTGTTGTTCTTTAATCAACGAATTGGATGAGTTTATATAGATAAGAATGGTTGTAACTCTTTGCCATTAAGAGATATGATCTTTGGTGAAAGGTAAGAGATGCAACCTTTGGAGAAGAGAAGTGTCTTTTGGAAAAATTGCTTTCTGTTTAAAAACGGTCGACAGGTTAAAAAGTGACCAGTAGACAGAAATTTAAAATATATATACGTTATGTGTATGTGTGCACGTTCAGTGTGCATATTATGCAGGAACGGTCGACCGCCGAGATTATGACCGGTCGACCGGTCCCTGTAAAGTTGCACACTGAATGTGCAACTACATTCTAATCATATATATATTAATTTTCTTGAAAATGCATGATTATTTGAGGATAGATTTTAACAATTTTATCACTAATATAGTATCAAATAATCAATCTATAATCTAGAGTAACATATGTAGCTCTAATGACCTTGTTTTGTCGATCGCCTTTAGTTATTTGTCAGAAATCAAAACTTTCATAAAACTTGTGACCCAACATTCTCCCCCTTTTTGATTGATGACAATATATATCTGCAAATCTGAATCTCCCCCTGAGTATGTGATCTCTCTCTCTTTGAATTCTTATATATGTATGTTCCTGCAAGCAATTGTTAGCCCTTTCTCCCACTTTGTCATCGACAAAAAGGAGTAACAGATACTAGAATAGTAGAATGCATAGCAAAATAAATTATTAATACATCAAAAACATAACAGAGTTTACTACAGAACATAATGTCAAATGAAAAACAAAAATAACTACACTATTAAGTACAAGTGTCGAAGAATGTTTTTAAAGTGCTAAACCATAATAGAATCTAGGATGAAGCAGATCGTATCTCCTCTTCATCATCATCATCTTCTTCTTCCTCATCATTGTGCCCTCTAGATGATTCTCCATGTCCATGACCACTCATTCCTGTAGACTCGTCAGATGATGTCCAGGTGAAAACTGGAGCAGCAGGACGTTTTCCTGGGTCTTGTGCTTGAACAGAGGTGGATGTGGAACATGAAATAGCATCCCATAGCATACCAAAGAATGACTTGACCTTATTGAAGCGCTTATCGATCTTAGAGTCCATGCGTTTGAGACGTGATTCTAGCAAAAATTGGTTACGCGCGATTGTTTCAAGTGATTCTTTTGTTGATGACTTTGATTTTAATAGTTTTACTTCATCGGAACGAGGACGAGAGGAAGTTGCTCGTTGTTTCCTTGGTCCTCTTTGTTGCCATTCTTCAAAAGGCATAATCTCAAGGTAAGGTGGAGGAAGCTTCATTCGTTTGATGGTTATGGAATCAATGCATTTTGGTTTTGAGGTTGCAGAATCAGGAGGATTGACCCCACAAGCTAACAAAAGTCGAATGATATATTCATTGTAGAAGAAATGAGGCCGTGTTGAGTTATTTACCTTGAGAATTTCATCAAAAAGCATGTGAACCCAATTGATTTGGATTTCACCATAAATAGCATAGAGTGCCTTGAAGTTTTCTTTGTACACTGCATCATAATTTCCAAGTCTAGGAAAAAGAGAATGCATCAAAACCCGATGAAGTAGTCTGGCTGGCGGTCGAAGTCCAATAGACTTAGTGTCATCACTATCGTCTTCTATGAACTGATGACTAGTACTATTTCGAGTGAAGACTTCGCAGAAGTTAGATGAAAATTCTTCGCCTCGATTTGGTATACCAAGTATAGAGGCAATTCTAGCATGAGTAAGAAAAATTTGCTTCCCACAGACCACAGACCAGATGTCGCCGTTTGGATTATCAGGTTGATATTCATCAAGATTCATGTTGGCGTAAAACAATTTGATCATCAAATGATTTATCTCCACACTATTTACTGAAAAAACTATTAATGGAGTAATGTTGGCATTATTGGCTAACCTTCGAACTCCATAAGCCGTGAAATCATCAAATTTGATGAAAGAGCCTGGATGAAACTTGTAATTTGTCATCTGATTCCATCTTGTTACGGCAATTGGACTTTGAAGCCAATTTTTGATGGAGATGGTAGGAGATGAAGTTTCAGAGGTTGCTCCTTTCTTGGATTTCTTTTGAGGAGGAGCCATTGTTGGAGGATTTGAGATTTGGGAATTGAAAATAGGAAACTAGGGTTTGTGATTTTGGGTAAAAGAACAGCTTGAGTAAAAAGTGAAAGAGGGGAGAGGGAAGAATGACGCATAGGTTTATATAAAAAACTGAAAATACGTCAACTGGTCGACCTACTAATTTTGGCCGGTCGACCGTTTTCAACCAGAGAGCAAACGGTCGACCGGCTATAACAGGGGCGGTCGACCGGTTTTGGTCTGCTGTGAATATTAAGTTTATTTTCCAAGTTTTTATCATATATCAACCTATATATATTATATTTTATACGTAATACAAAATATAACCGTCATTACACAAGAGATAGATAAAGATATAATAACTATATATAAATCTAATGAGAAAATTCGTCATTAGAATTATCGTTGTTTCCTTCAATACGTTTCGACCATGGACTCCATTGTTTCTGAGCTCCTTCATTCTTCTCATAGTTCTGATCCCACGAGTTAGGACTTTTAGATGTTGATGGCCTAGACGGCATTGGTTCATGCACGTCATGCTTGTTGGAACCGCAGAAAAATGTTGCCAACTTTTCTAAAACGGATAATCATGCCGATGTCCGCTGTTGCTCGTGATAAAGTTGACTTTGCCCCTAATGGAGCTGTCTCTGAAGGTCTATCTGATGTTTCTGGTAGTGGTGTATTTCATCGATTTGAGCTTTGGTACGAGGAGAATAGAATAATGTCCTCTTCACTCGTTTTGAATTTGGAGTTTTATCAGACATACAAGAGAATTGATGATGACAACTTGATTTTTGTTTTGGAGTTGTAGGAGAATAAAATTCCTCCGACTCAAAACTCGTAATTGAAATGTATGATTCTTGAGCACATTTATCACAAATGTGAGCCATAGTGTATGTTGTATAGAATATTATGGTTAGATAAAAAAGAAAAGATGAACAAAATATAAAATTTTTGCAAGCTTATATACAAGTTTTTTTGTGTATAAACCTATGGATGTGAGTTAATGATAAATGTTAACCAAGAAAACATAAGCAGAAATTTTATTGTAAATCTAAAAATAGCTTTCTTTTTAAAACTGAATTTATAAAATGAGAAAGGAAAGGACAATCACAAAAAAATGAGTAAAGAGAATTTAACCATTAAATAAAGCAGTGACTTATATTTAATGTAAGAAAAATATAGTTTATGCAATAGTTAAAGTTAAAGGATAACTAAAAAGAATAACTAAAGGATAACTAACAAGAAGACGTTCTTTAGAAATTACTTAGTCAAGATTTTTTCTTGAAATTAAACCAATCTCTCTTCGTAATCTAATAAAATTAGACTCGAGCAGAGGCTTAGTAAAAATGTCTGCTAATTGATTGTCAGTATGAACATATTCAAGACATATATTTCCTTTGTCAATATTATCTCGAAGGAAATGATGACGGATATCAATGTGTTTGGTTCTAGAATGATTTACTAGATTTTTAGAGAGATTTATAGCACTAGTGTTATCACAGTATATAATAGAATTTGATAAATGAATATCAAAATCTTGAAGTGTTTGTTGCATATATAGTACTTGAGTACAAGCGAGAGCTGCTGATATATATTCAGCTTCACATGTTGATAGTGAAACACAATTCTGTTTCTTACTGAACCAAGAGACAAGTGATTTTCCAATAAAATGGCACGTACCACTTGTACTTTTTCTATCTGTTCGTGAGCCACCGAAATCAGCATCACTATATGATACTAATTCAAATGGACATTCTTTTGGATAAAAAAGACCAAAATCTTTGGTATTATTAAGATAACGAATTATACGTTTCACTGCTCGTAGATGTGATTCCTTTGGATTGGCTTGAAAACGAGCACATAAACAAACACTCATTATTATATCTGGATGACTAGCTGTAAGATAAAGAAGAGAACCAATCATGCTTCGATACAATTTCTGGTCAACATTCTTACCACTTTCATCTTTGTCAAGATGTGTAGTTGTACTCATAGGAGTTGGTTTACCAGATGTATTTTCTAATCCGAAGCATTTGATAAGGTTTTCACAGTATTTTTCTTGATTAATAAAAATGCCGTTTGAAAGTTGCTTTATTTGAAGTCCAAGAAAGTAAGATAGTTCTCCCATATGAGACATTTCGAATTCTTTGGTCATAATATTTGCAAATTCTTTGCAAAGTTTATCGTTTGTTGAACCAAAGATGATATCGTCTACATATATCTGGATAACTAGAATATCTTTTCGAGAATGTTTAATAAACAAAGTTTGATCGACTTTGCCTATTTGAAATCCTGAGTTAATAAGATAGCTACATAGTCGTTCATACCAAGCACGAGGTGCTTGTTTTAAACCATACAGAGCTTTCTTAAGTTTGAACACATGGTCAGGATATTTTTCATGTATGAACAGAGGAGGTTGTTCGACATAGACATTCTCTTTGATAAATCCATTGAGAAAAGCACTTTTGACATCCATCTGATAAAGTTTGAAATTATGGTGACAAGCAAAAGATAATAGGATTCTAATAGCTTCTAGTCGAGCAACTGGTGCAAAAGTTTCTTCATAATCGATACCTTCTTCCAGATTATATCCTTGTGCTACTAATCTTGCTTTATTTTTGGTGATATTTCCTTGTTCGTCAGCCTTATTTTTATAGACCCATTTAGTACCAATTACTGACTGATCAGTTGGTCTTGGAACAAGTTCCCAAACGTCATTGCGCTCAAACTGATTTAGTTCTTCCTGCATGGCAATGATCCAGTAATCATCTGTAGCAGCTTCTTTTGGATTCTTAGGTTCGATATTTGAGAGAAAAGCGATATGACCCATTTGATTGAGTTGACTCCTTGTTCTGACATGTGATGTTATTTCACCAATTATATTTTGAGTCGGATGGTCTCTTAATATTCTTGGTGGTGATTGTAACTCACATGTTTGAGGAATATTCTCAATAATTATTTTTGAGTCAGAATCAATATTTATGATGATTTGATTGTCAGTGACTATTGATTCGTCATCATCTGATATAGTGTGAGGGTGCTGATAGATTTCATCAAAAGAGACATGAAGTGATTCTTCAATAGTTTTGGTTCGTTTATTAAATATCCGATAGGCCTTACTTCGTTCTGAATAACCAACAAATATTCCTTCATCGGCTTTTGGATCGAATTTGCCAAGCTGGTCTTTTGTATTTAAAATAAAGCACTTGGAACCAAAAACTTTGAAATATGAGATTTTAGGCTTCCTTTCGTTAAATAATTCATAAGGAGTATTCTTGGTAAGAGGTCTTATGGATACACGATTTAAAACATAACAGGCAGTTGCCACAGCTTCCGCCCAAAAATGTTTTGGTAAGGTGGTTCCATTCAATAATGTTCTTGCACATTCTTGTAAAGTTCGGTTCTTCCATTCTACAACTCCGTTCTGTTGTGGAGTTCTGGGAAACGAAAAATTATGATATATACCTTTCTTTGTACAAAAATGTTCAAATTCATTATTTTCAAATTCTCCGCCATGATCACTTCTTATATTTTTAACTTTAATCCCTTTTGATTTTTGAATTCTTTTGACGAAAGATTTGAAATGATCGAAAGTGTCACTTTTATTTTTTAAGAAAATTGTCCATGTATAACGAGAGAAATCATCAACAATTACAAGCACATATTGACTGTGATTTATTGATTGAACTCTAGTAGGTCCAAATAAATCCATGTGTAGTAACTCAAGTGGTTGTAATGTTGATGTGACTTTCTTGGATTTAAAAGATGATTTGGTCAATTTTCCTAATTGACATGCATCACAAATGTTGTTAACTTTGAAACTCATTTTGGGTAGTCCTCTAACTAGATTGTTTTTGACTAGCTTGTCAATAGTTCTGAAGTTTATATGACAGAAGCGTTTGTGCCATAGCCATGGATCATTGTCATTAGCCACAAGACACATATCTGAATTATGATTAATGTTCATATTCAAAATATATATATATTTCTGTCTCTATAACCTTCGAAAACCAAATTATGGTCTTTATCTAAAATACTACACTTATTATTTGAAAACGAAATTATAAAACCCTTGTCACATAACTGACTAATACTAAGCAAATTGTGTTTTAAATTTCTAACTAGCATGACATTAGTAATAAGAGGTAAGTTAGATGTACCGCAATTGCTCACATCGCCTTTGCCGATGATATAGCCTTTTGAATTGTCTCCAAAAATGACGGAGCCACCATCTGAATATGTAATATTTGTTAATAAACTCTTGTCTCCCGTCATGTGCTTTGAGCAACCACTATCCAATATCCACTTTCCTCTTTTCTTAAGTGGGACCTGCAAAAAATAGAATTAAGTCCATGGTACCCACTTTTTATAGGGTCCTAAGAGTTAGGTCTTAGGAGTCCAAACCCATTTGGGTCCGGTATCCCCTTTATATATATAATTATTATTAAAATGCACAGTATTCAAGAATTGCTGAATGTATTTGTTCCTAATCAAATTATTATTTGTTTTAGGAACCCATATTTTGATAGTCTTGACATTTTTCTTTTGAAATTTCACAACTGGTTTTGGTTTGGAATATAATAGACTTAGATTTTTCTCAGCTTCAGTTTTTTGTACTTTCTTTTTTCTTTTATTTCCAAGATGTATCTTGGTTTCTTATTTGTTAAATCCCAATCCTTGTTTGTCTGAAATAGATTGTGAACTTTCAATGATTTTTGTCAAATTTTCTCGACCTTTGTTAAAATTAGAAACATTTTGAGTAATGTCATCAAACTTTGTTTGTAAGCTAGCTTTTTCTAGGTCTAGAATTTTGACTTTTGCTTTAAGCTCATGATTTTCAGTAGTGAGAGCATTATTTTTCTCTTTTTGAGTTTCTATTTCTTGACTCAAAAGAGATATTTGAGAGTCAACATTAGATGATGATTCTTGAATATTTTCAAGTTCTTCTTCTAATATTTTCTTCTCATCTTTTAACATATCTCGTTCAAACTCTGCTCTACTTAAATCTGCTTTGACTACTTTTAATTGACGTTTTATGTCTTTATATTTGATTATTAATTCAGCATTAATATCAAGTAATTCATCAAATGTAGGAATTTGTACCTCATCTTCTGTTGCCATAAAACACACATTAGCTTGTTCATTCTCTGAATCACTTTCACTTTCTGATGAAGATGATTCTGAATCATCCCATGTTACTGAGAAGGCTCGTTTCTTAGATTTGTCCTTCTTATATTTGAATTTGTCATTTTCTGACTTCTTCTTTTGTTCTGGACAATCTTTCTGCATGTGTCCCTTTTTGTGACAGTTGAAACATTCTATAGCAGATGAAGATGGTTTATTTGATCCAGATTTCCTTTTATTGTAACGACTGGCTTTTCGATATTTTAAGAATTTTTTGAATCCTTTCGCAATGAATGCCAAATCTTCGTCTTCAGAATCTGATTCATTTTCATCTTTCTCAACATGAAATGCTACATTTTTCTTTTCTTCTTTTTGTTCTTTTCTAGCCTGCAGATTTGCTTCATAGGACATTAAATTTCCTATCAATTCATCTGGCTTCATGACGGAAAGGTCATTAGCTTCTTCAATTGCTAATACTTTTCCTTCCCATTCACTAGTCAGAGAGTGTAGGACTGTTGAAACAACATCGAAATCAGAATACTTTTGTCCTAAGCCAATAAGTGCATGGTGAATAGTTTGAAACCGTGAATACATGTCATCGATTGTCTCGTTTGGTTTCATTTTGAAATTTTGAAATTGACTTTTCAACATGGCTATTTTGGGTTGTTTAACCTTGTTAGTACCTTCATGAGTGATTTTTAGTGTTTGCCAAATTTGATATGCAGTAGTGCAGATACTAACACGATTATATTCATTTTGGTCTAATGCACAGAACAACATATTTATTGCTCTTGCATTTACGGTTGCTGCCGTTTTCTCAGCTGCAGTCCATTCTGAATAATCAGTTGTTGGATTCACTATTTCTCTTTGAGTGGCATTCCAAGCATCATAGCTATTTGATTGCATAAAGAATGACATACGTGTTGCCCAATAACTATAGTTAAGACCATTGAAAAATGGAGGTCTTTGTGTCGATTGACCCTCCGTGTAAGTGGTGTTTTGAGTGCTAGTACTTACGTTATTTGCCATATTACTATAATATATCAAATAACTGTGTTACGGTTATATGATGACCGTGCTCTGATACCAAATGAAAGTTCGATGTGTATACAATTATATGTGCTAATATAGTATACACGGATCGTGTATTATGGATTACAATACAAATGCGGAAATAGATGATAATAGCATAGTAAATAAAAAATAGAAAAATCACACCAGAGATTTTTATACTGGTTCGGAGCACCGTCCTACGTCCAGTCCCAGACTTCTATCTGGATTTTCACTATTAACTTCCTCGCTTCACCCGGAGGAACAGGTTTACAACACCTGAACAACCGAACGGGATTTCACGCCTCTAATACACTAAGGACTTCAACACTTGCCTCTTACAACACAGAGGACTTCAACAAAAGAACAAATACAATTGTTGTTGACAACTTGTGTTCTTGAAAAATACGGATTTGTCACTAACAGTACACCCTTCCTATAATCTTATCCTCAAAGTATGCGAATGATGTTTTGAAAAGATTAAGGAAAGTATATTACTTATTGAATCAAAAGATATGAAATAGTTTCAATGATTCAATAAATAATCGAGAGCTTTTTAGAATGCAGGAGTATATATAGTAAGATCAGAGATTAGATTAAAAAGAATATGTGAAATTGTTGTTCTTTAATCAACGAATTGGATGAGTTTATATAGATAAGAATGGTTGTAACTCTTTGCCATTAAGAGATATGATCTTTGGTGAAAGGTAAGAGATGCAACCTTTGGAGAAGAGAAGTGTCTTTTGGAAAAATTGCTTTCTGTTTAAAAACGGTCGACAGGTTAAAAAGTGACCAGTAGACAGAAATTTAAAATATATATACGTTATGTGTATGTGTGCACGTTCAGTGTGCATATTATGCAGGAACGGTCGACCGCCGAGATTGTGACCGGTCGACCGGTCCCTGTAAAGTTGCACACTGAATGTGCAACTACATTCTAATCGTATATATATTAATTTTCTTGAAAATGCATGATTATTTGAGGATAGATTTTAACAATTTTATCACTAATATAGTATCAAATAATCAATCTATAATCTAGAGTAACATATGTAGCTCTAATGACCTTGTTTTGTCGATCGCCTTTAGTTATTTGTCAGAAATCAAAACTTTCATAAAACTTGTGACCCAACAGTTTGTGCACACTAATTTATAGTTCAATCAAATTTCATTTGGCCTCCTGTTTTATATCCAAAAGTTAAACCCAAAGAAGATTTCAGAGCTGGGTATTATTTTGGCCAAGTGTTTTATGTTCTTTTTCCGTCCGATTTTTGACTTGTACTTCATGTTTTTGTGATATTTCTAAAACGTTTTGAGGGCTATGATGCTTATCAATAGGCTAGCTAAGTTTTGATGAATTTGAAATTCAAATTTGATTCGAATTTGAATTAAATTTGAATGACGGTTTTGAGTGATTTCTTTGATTTCGAGCATAGATTTTTCCAAACAATTTTGAAATAATTTTTAAAAATAAGTTGGCATTTCAAATAATTATCATGTAATATTTTTAAACTATTTTAAGTTGTAAAATCAATTTATTCTCTATAATAAGGGAATTTTTAAATATCGTCTTCAAAATTGATTTCGGAAAATGGTTTTAAAAGCTTGTTTTCTCAAATAATTATTTTATACATAAAATACACGATTTTATACTATTCGAACGTATGAGAAAGGGAATTAAACGATTTAGTAAAACCCGTGGTACGGGACATGTGCGTTTACTATTTGGTTAACTTCGGACTTGTACGATCGAAGTTATTTGAGATTATTGATTATGAGATGTTTTGCCATTTTATGGCGTATTTTGAGTTTTATGATTCCTATTTATTGGAATTATTTAAGATGGCCAATATTTGGAAAATATTATGGTTTGAGATCTCCTATGTAGGAGTATGATCGATGAGAACCATCACGATATTTTGTTTACTTGCCAATGACATAAGGCAAGTCTTGATTTTATGATTTCATATTTTGAGATTTATGGTTTATGAAAAACCATCATGATGTTTTCACTTGTCGATGAGATGAGACAAGTTACGGTGCCATTTAATACTTATCGATGAGATGAGACAAGTATGGTATCTCTTTATCACTCGCCAATGAGACTAGGCGAGATATAATTTTCTGAGTTTTATGACGTTTTTAGTGTGGCATCGACTAACGGCTAGTAAACCGCTAAGTGTGAATGTGTGGTATGGGACATACATTAACACTTTTCGGGTTCCTATCCGTGAATTTGTGACACATTCACGATGTTAACCTAATAGAACTGCTTTGAGAGGTGTTAGCGACCTTGTTGTGAGGACGAACTGTTTTGGGAGGTGTTAGCGACCTTGTTAAGGATGACAAAATGGCTTGGAGAGGTGTCAGTGACTTTGTCATGGAGGATGAACTGCTTTAGGAGGTGTCAGCGACCTTGTTAGGGCACACAAAATGGCTTAGAGAGGTGTTAGCGACCTTGTCATGAGGACGAACTGCTTTGGGAGGTGTTAGCGACCTTGTCTGAGGCTTTGGCCGTTTGAGTTTTGCACGTGCAGCATTGCTTCGGCATTACAATCGGGGATTTGGCCAATCCGAATTTTCTGAGTTTTCTGTTTTATTGCGATTTCACATTTTTAAGATGCTTTAGTACATCGATAGCCGAGTGCTATATGAGATGTTATATATATGTTGATTTCAATTATGATGTTTTGAACTCTTATCGAGTTCCTTGAGTTATGAGTTTTGATAATTTCAGGATTTAATAGGATATTCTGGGTTTTGCCATTTTGGAGAGTTGAAATGGAGACTTATATACATTTATACCGATGAGATAAGGTATAATTGAATTTGGAGATTCATCTGTAATCGAGTTTTGGATCATCCTATTTGAGAATGTTTTATGTTTGCCATTTTGGAGAGAGTTTGTATTGATGTTTCTCCTTTTGAGAATATATGGTTCATGGAAACCATGTAGACATTTTGGGATGTCGCCGATGATATGAGGCACTTGTATTTGATTTGAGTATTGAGTTTGAGTTACCTCCTTCGAGGTATTTCTTCACTTAAGTAGCGTTTTTTACTTAAGTGTTGAGCTTATGAGTTTATCGATTCATTCTTCTCTTTCGAGAAGAAGTATCTTCGTGTCTATTCTGCTTCATATTACCAGTATTGACTGATTCGTGTAGCTAGACTGACCCATGTATTTATACTCGGGTCAGACCGAGTTATTTCAAGTATCATCTATTGGACTTAGCTTGAAGTTGATGCTAGATATCAGCTCTCATTTCTCTTGAGAAATTTCTATTCTTTCGCATACTCTAATATATTTACATTTGATTCAATGTATATGGTGTGGTCGAGTACTACCTTTATTGTATTCATATTGTATTGTACTAAACATGTATCAGTGTATATGTATATATATGATGTTGATTACTATTCTGTGGTGTGCTTTACATTTAGTTATTGTATTTTGTTCTGATAGATCCGTTAACTACCTATATTTTTGGATTAAGCATTTACTGGTTATGTTGATCCACTTGAGTTGAAAAAAATTATATTGCATTTATCGATGTATTCAGTAGATGTTTAAGACAAAATTATAGATAGTTGCCCTTAACCAGCCCTATTCTCCACTTTAGTAGACGGAATTACTTGTTAATTCTCTTTACTAAGATGGGTCTCGGGTTGGGGCGTCACAGACCCGATTTATAAACGCGCTGAACGATGAAAGGCCCGAAAAGCCCGTTCTGACTCCGAAACGAAATTGGGTTAAACCATATATCAAAATAGATGTTTTAAAAATATTTTAATCGCGATAGAATAGGTTTCAAGTCCAAATTCCATCGTATGAAGAAGTTATGCTAAAATCAATATTTTTCAAATTGATTTCAATTTCATTGATTTCAAGGCATTTCGAGTCCGTACGATCAAACGACAAGTCTGATCGCTACGGAACTTGAAATCCAACAATAATTCACCGTTACGGATCCGATGAAACTGGTTTCGTCGAAATTTGCACAGTCTCTAAATTTGTCCAAACAAGCTTCAAACTGTCCGGAATTCCAATGCGAACCTAACGGAAAAAACCGCGCGTCAATCGGAGTTCGTATGCGAAAGTTATATCAGTTAGACCTTTTGAAATCAAAAATTAAATTAAATAAAAAAAAGCCTCACCTACACTTTACGCCACGTCATCGCCTCTAGAAGCGAATGCGAGCTACAACAGCTTCTTACCTGAAAACCCTAGCATGATTCACACTGCATCGCGTGTGATGAACAACCGTTGCCCCTCCAACGCGCGCACGTCGCAACGACGACAACCCCACCGGAGGAGCCCCTGCCCTTTCGCGACCTCCAGAGCAACGACAAACGACGACAAGCCGATCGAAACCCCCCCTCCCAAATCACAGCCGCCGCAAATATCCATAACCCTAATCGAATTAAATCTCACAATCTAACCGTCGAATCGCAGAACAAACACTACCGATGCACTCCTCATCGTCCACTCTACAATACCCAAAAATGGTTTGACGATCCGACAACGTTCATCGACGCGCGATGAACGGCCGTGAATTAAACCTCAATTTCTGGCCACCCAAAAACTCAGATCGAGAAATGGACAACAGATCTGACTTGCGCTCTTCGAGAGCTTCGAATCCGTATAAAATTTTATATTGTTTTGAGAGTTTGAAATTTTTGCTTTGAATTTGATTTGGAATTGTATTTGGGAATTATAGTTTGCAACCATTGGAAAGAGAAGCTAATAGAGCGTATAGAAATAAGGAATAAGAAATGAATTAGGGTTTATAACAGGGTATATATAGGCAAGGTTGAAATAGAATAGATGGACCCGATTTATAAACGCGCTGAACGATGAATGGCCCGAAAAGCCCGTTCT
Organism: Allium cepa; assembly: GCA_030765085.1. Classification (NCBI taxonomy): domain Eukaryota; kingdom Viridiplantae; phylum Streptophyta; class Magnoliopsida; order Asparagales; family Amaryllidaceae; genus Allium; species Allium cepa. Next base: position 322,714,460 of record CM060940.1, on the reverse strand, counting down.
GACTCCGGAACGAAATTGGGTCAACCCATATATCAAAATAGATGTTTTTAAATATTTTAAACACGATGGAACAGGTTTCAAGTCCAAATTCCATCGTATGAAGAAGTTATACTAAAATTAATATTTTTCAAATCGATTTCAATTGATTTCAATTTCATTGATTTCAAGGCGTTTCGAATCCGTACGATCAAACGACAAGTCCGATCGCTACGGATGAAATCCTACAATAATTCACCATTACAGATTCGATGAAACTGGTTTCGTGGAAATCCGAGTCAGTGGCCAAAATGGCTATTTTTACATTAAATAAATAAATAAATAAAATCACTTTTAAATTTCAATTCCCAAAATTAATAAATCTTATCATTTTTGATTTCCTAAACAATTACAGAAATTTAAACAAATTTAAATGTAATCAAAGTTGATTAATTCATCACTTTCCGTGTTTAATTTAAATTCCACTAAATTCATAAATTATAAATTAAATTACCAATAATTCTATTTAATTGACTTTTCATTCTGTTATTCAATTCATTGCTATCAAATGGATAAAATTAACATTGGATTCAAAATCCATTACATTAATATTCTCACATTTCATCTAAATTTTCATTTATGTAATATTTAAATATTTGATTCATTTAATTGCAATTAATCCTTTATCATAAATTAAATTCCAATATATTGATAAAACAAAATGTCCTTTCCTTTTATTCAACCAATTATCATATTATGAATAAAATTTACTTTATTCCCAATTATTACCTCAATTTACACTAACGTAACATTAAATTTCGATTTATTGCAATTGATAACCCATTTTAATTTAATAGATTAAATAAATGGTTAACTTATAATAATTGTTACCATTAATCGTTAAATTACAATTATAAGTTATTACTAACAAACAAATGTTTAAAATTGATTACATAACTGTTCTTATCCAATTATCATAAATTTTATACTAATTCGTCAATTAGTTCAATATCTATACTTGTTTCCTTATATTCAATTCATAGTCAAGTATAACATATTTTCATTAATTGGCATTCCATTCAATCCATTAATTATTAACTTTAATTAGCATTGATTCTATCAAATTTCAATTTATTACGTATTATTTCATCAATTAATATGACTTTTGAATTTATTTCCCAATTCACTAATTTCAATCAATTATAACCTTACAATTTGTTTCCATTAATTGGTATAGCATTGAAATTTTTATTTATTAGCTTACATCAACATTATTACCTTTAATTGCAAATTGATTACCAATTTTATTCCACCCTAAACAACTAACATATATTAATTCAATACGTACATTTTTTACCTATGTTTCATTTTAACCAATTTTACTATTCCCACTATTTCAATTAATTTGAATTCCATTCTAGTACTTATTTATTACTTTATACATACATTATGTTTCTATGAAATTTATACTTTCACACTTTCCGTTATTATATTAATTGTCATTAAAGAAATGTTCATTATTGGTCACCAATGATTATACCAACTCGTATCACACTAATCCTATTCAGATCTCATTTATTACGCAGATTTGTATTAATAAATCAACATTTACATTTGTTACTTACATTCAACTTATAACTAAGTTATGCTATTTTACATTATTTCATTTATTGCAATTTCATTCAAATAGTTAATAATTAAATTTGGTTAACTTGTTACTTTTCATTTAAGTTATTATCACTTTATTAATTAACAAATTTTTCATTCTTTCAATATTAAATTACCAAAACTTTATCAAATTAACAAATTTAAATCATTGAAATTTACGGGTCGTTACACTCTCCCCTACTTAAAACTTTTCGTCCTCAAAAGGGAAAAAGGAGGGAAAAGAAGAATTAAGAATAAATATATCTTACTTAAATATTAAATTTATAAACAAATAAATTTTCAAAATTAATTAATTTTGATAAAATATACCAATTCATAACCATTAAATCTTTGTATACTCAAATTAATAAAGTTTGGAAAACAATTTCAAAATATTTTCTAACTCCAAAATTTACGGAAAATTTCGGCAGACTTTCCTTTGTACAGAGAGGCTCGGGAAAAAATATAATATTAAATATAACAATATACAACATATATTTTCCAAAATAATAAATATCCAAACCCTGGAAAAATAATATAATAACGCTATAAACCGTAATCCGAAAACGCGCCTATTTGTCGGGCAATTAACGTTTAATTATGAAACAAAAAGTAGTAGCAATTGCTTCCATAACCTGTATTCCACTTATATAATCTAAAAGAGTTAATAATTATAGAATGAAATATTTAAAGTTGTTTCAAACAATAAAAAACAAATCAATACAAACATCCATCCCTTGCAACAAGGCATATAACCATCACATAGAATCAACACAAATCAATCATTCATTCATATCAAACTAAACAAATAGTTGTTCGGGTTCAAATTTTAAATTGCACAGAATGGAAAATAAACTACTTAGTGCATCATTTACTCAACGGTCTTAGATGAACTAAATAGATTATTTATTCATCCAAACAATTTTAGAGTATCCTTGCCCAAACGACCATAAACCAAACAAACAACGATTTCAAACGACAGATTAAGTTTATTCTTATTAATTCCATTCATGCATTTGTTTTTTGGTTTCTTTTTCATTCATATAACGGTTTATTTTTTTATTTCACATTTTATTTCACATAGTTTTCATTTATCCATATATAGTGCAAATTTCTTTTATTTGCATTACATTCATTTATTCATTACTTAATTTCACTTACTTACAGTATTCATTTTCCTACTTGTTTTATTTATAAATAGCTTCAACCATTTACTTAAGTTTATTATCATTCATTTATACTACTTAATTTCATTTATTTGCTTTCATTTATTACTAAATTCCATTTATAATACTTACCTTTCTATTTTAATTAGTAGTCTTTCAATTATACTTAAGTTCATAACAACTACAACACCAAATTCTTATTCATTAAGGAATTTCATTGAATACTTTTCATTACTCAAGTTTACTTGTAAAATTTCCTATTACATTTTCTTTCAACATTTTAACTTTTTATAGTTGGTAAGTTATATATGTGCTTTAAGAATGAAATCGAAAGTTATACAAGTTTATTTTATTTCTTTTAATTAATTTAATGTTCAATAATTATATCCTTTATTTTATAAGTTACAATTTCAACTTTCTTGAAATTTCATTTATAACTTAGCATTAGATCTCTTATTTTGTTAAAGTTTCCAATTATCAATTAGTTATATTCCATTTTACTACACTTAATTGAAACTATTAATTAATGGAAACTTAAGAATTTAAATACCGGGTTAATTTCGAATCATTTTAAAATACTAGATAAATGTATTTACTTACACTTTATATATCCAATTATATTTAAAACAATTTAAAATTTATTTTTGTTTATCAAAATAAATCTGCAGTAGAACTACTACACTGGCATTCCCACTTCAAAACTCGAAAATGAATGTCGATGATGCGTGCACTCATCGCCTAAATTATTTTCCAGCGACAGAGAGGGGAGTACATAGCTTATTTCTTTTCAAAATTTCTTTAAAAGAATTTCTTTCAAATCATATTGAAATATTTATATCAAAAAATACTTTCTAAATAATATTATTATATTCCAAATCATTTGAAAGAAATTTTCAAAAACCCCGAAACTTAAGTTCTAAATTTCCAATCTTTCATTTATTTTATTTTCAATCTTATTTTACTAATATATATAGATTACACTACTTAACAACCAATATATTACAACCAAATATAACCTTTATAAAATTTTATTTTATATATAGAAAATATAATAAGCAAAATTATTTCATTCACCTATATTTTAAAAACAAATATTGTGTCGGTCTGTCTATTAAGTGTTTAGAAATCCCTATTGATGTCATAGCGTCCTATGCATCAACCAGAATTTATAAATACAAAACAGAACAAATTAACATAATATTAAAACCTATTATAACACTAACAAATACGCTTTCTCATATATATACACTCAACGACTCATCATAGGGTATTACTTCCCTATTAATAAAGAGTCAGACCCCACAAAGCTAAGGTTTATCACTAAACCAAAGCTTTGATACCAGATGTAACGTCCCACCTTTTGTATGCTTTAAATCGACGATAAACCTCATACATCAGACTTAAACCATACAGAAGGGAGGATTGTTATGGGGTAAATAAGAAAAGGCAGTGAAAGAAAAAGAACAAAATAGAATCATGAAGCGAAACGATAAACTATAATAATCAAATATACAGTTCATGAAGCTGTTTTACAAATTATTCGTTTATACTTATACAATATATATTAGAGTTACACATACCAGAGAACAATAAATAATGCAGCGGAACAATGTGATGCAGTGGAATATAATAAATAATAGTAATACAAATCTTCGTCTTCGTCCTTCAGAATAAAATCTTCAAATCCTGAAATGTTCGGACTAACCCGAGCGAATTGAAAAGACAAAACACTCGAGTCAAAACTAAAAGATCTTATGTAAGTTAAATCAACGGTAAAATATGAGTGGAACAGCGTCAGAGATGTTTACGGGATTTGACATCTCCTATCCAGTGTCCAACGTAAGTGCAGTAACTTAAAAGATGCTCGGGATTCACATCTCCTAAGGATCCGTTAAACTATTTACTATGTAGTAATATTTCGCTATTATAATAATGTCTATAGTAAAATAAACTTACTTTTAAATAACGTTAAGGAGTGACCCAATATTCCCCTTAACACGTAATAGTGCCAATAGTCTATACAATAACGTAATACCTCCTGATCGGAAGGCTACCAGAGGATGCTCCATAGGTACGACACAAATCAAACTCGTATAACGCGCGCTAGGGTAAGTGACACGGCACAACTAGGAAATGCCAGGGTAGATATACCAATTACGCTTCTGGGTTGGTGGTAACGCGTAGCGCGCAGCTACCGCCCACCTCGAGCCACACCCCAAATCAAAAATCAAAGTGGCCACCGAATCAATCCAAAAGTCAGAGTATAATATCGAAGGGATGTGTCCGATAAAAGGCGCTACCTTCTTAACCCGTCAATCGCTCCTATTTCAGCCACCTTATGCCAACTCAGGGGAGTTGGGTCCACATATTTACCTCAAAGGAAACGCCGCCACCATCCTATTTCATTCTGGAATCTTCACCGCGTACACGGTTGTTAAAGTGGTTTTCGGAGTTGGCAGAGAGTATGACAACTTTCGATCCTAGTCTCTTTAACAACCAAACGTTATTATAACACGGCGGTCTTCTCAAAATAGTTTATACTTCAAAACCAAAATATACTATTCATTTCAAAACCATATAAATACGATATCCTTTCCATTTCCAAGAAAACAAATCATTATGGTATTATTTTTATAAAACCCCAAATCAATATAATATCATTTTTATTTCAAATATATCTCTATTCTAAAATCATAGCACTTTCAAAAGTTAAATATTTCGAACCAAACACTTGAAATATAACCTTTCAAAAAATAATACTTAGAATTTTATAGCTTCAAAACCATAACTTCCAAAGCTTAAATAGTTTGGATATTCAAACAGTATATAAAATAAAATAGTTTGAGTTTTAAATTACTTTATAAAGTAAAATAATTTCCTCGACTTTACAATTTTTTTCACTTTGAATTTGATCTAGATTCATGAATTTTCAACTCACTTTCAGTTTACATAAACCACTTCAGTTTCAATATATTTCAAACTTTGAGTATTAAACAATTTCAAAACTAAAGTTGAAAATTACTATTCAACAATTCAATGTCCTATTATTTAGTTTTGAAATATTTGCATAATAAATCCATAATCATTTAAATAAAACTCAAATTTCCAATAACTTAATATTTCCTTCAATTTATTTATACTAGAAATATTCATTTAATTCATCTTGAATAAAAATCCAGTTATAAATATCATACCTTTTTAAAATTTCAAGTTTAATAAATTTTACATCAACTTATGGAGTTTAATTCTTAAATAAGCTCAATTTCAAATAAATTTCCAATTTACCTTCCAATCTTAATTTATTTATATTATTATCACCTTTATATTTAAGTATGATTTAAATACTTAACCATATTTTATTTTAATAATATCAAACTCCATTATTAAACTTATTATTAATAAACAAATTTATACATAACTTAAATACATGAATTTAACTATATATAAAATATTTTGATATAATATCAAAAAGAAACAATATTTATTAAACCGTATAATTCTATCCAAACCCATAGAAATCATTTTCAAAATAATTATATATATAGACCGACGGTGTCTGCACAAAATTTTCTATCCTATGGTCAAGTGATACGGATATTCATCATTTCAATCCATAATTTAAAATAAAAATAAATGGTTATATATCGTTTCAAACCACAATTCCGAATGAAATAAAATGCATAGCAACTTGCAGTCTATAACAACATAAAATACAACATCCATTCACTCAATATCAATCATCAACCATTATCACAATCATCATCCAATTCAAACAATAACATCAATATAGAATAGAAATAAATAGCAAGTAATTTCTGGCAGTTTATATTCAATAATAAATTAATTTAACTGGCAGTTTACATACAATAATAAATTGAATACCAATTTAATTCAATAAATTCAATTTTAAATGGAATGAAGATAAAAATATACCAATAGCAATAAATAAATTTCTAATCATATCAGAAATAAATTTAACACACATAAGAAATTTTAGAAATTGTGAGTGGGTTAAAACACTCACCTTTTGAATTCAAATTGAATTTAAATCCAATTTAAATCCAAAATTTGTATAGTCTCCAAATTTGTCCAAACAAGCGTCAATCTGTCCGGAATTCCAATGCGAACCTAACGGAGAAAACCGCGCGTCAATCGGAGTTCGTATGCAAAAGTTATATCAGTTAGACCTTTTGAAATCAAAAATTAAATTAAATAAAAAAAAGCCTCACCTACACTTTACGCCACGTCATCGCCTCTAGAAGCGAATGCGAGCTACAGCAGCTTCTTGCCTGAAAACCCTAGCATGATTCACACTGCATCGCATGCGATGAACAGCCGCTGCCTCTCCAACGCGCGCACGTCGCAACGACGACAACCCCACCGGAGGAGCCCCTGCCCTTTCGCGACCTCCAGAGCAACGACAAACGACGACAGGCCGATCGAAACCCCCCCCCCCCCAAAAAAAATCACAGCCGCCGCAAATATCCATAACCCTAATCGAATTAAATCTCACAATCTAACCGTCGAATCGCAGAACAAACACTACCGATGCACTCCCCATCGTCCACTCTACAATACCCAAAAATGATTTGACGATCCGACAACGTTCATCGACGCGTGATGAACGGCCGTGAATTAAACCTCAATTTTCAGCCACCCAAAAACTCAGATCGAGAAATGGACAACAGATCTGACTTGCGCTCTTCGAGAGCTTCGAATCCGTATAAAATTTTATATTATTTTGAGAGTTTGAAATTTTTGCTTTGGATTTGATTTGGAATTGTATTTGGGAATTAGGGTTTGCAACCATTGGAAAGAGAAGCTAATAGAACATATAGAAATAAGGAATAAGAAATGAATTAGGGTTTATAACAGGGTATATATAGGCAAGGTTGAAATAGAATAGATGGACCCGATTTATAAACGCGCTGAACGATGAATGGCCCGAAAAGCCCGTTCTGACTCCGGAACGAAATTGGGTCAACCCATATATCAAAATAGATGTTTTTAAATATTTTAAACGCGATGGAACAGGTTTCAAGTCCAAATTCCATCGTATGAAGAAGTTACACTAAAATTAATATTTTTCAAAACGATTTCAATTGATTTCAATTTTATTGATTTTAATGCGTTTCGAATCCGTACAATCAAACGACAAGTCCGATCGCTACGAAACTTGAAATCCTACAATAATTCACCATTACAGATCCGATGAAACTGGTTTCGTCGAAATCCGAGTCAGTGGCCAAAATGACTATTTTTACATTAAATAAATTAATTAATTAATTAATTAATTAAATCACTTTTCAATTTCAATTCCCAAAATTAATAAATCTTATCATTTTTTATTTCTTAAACAACTACAGAAATTTAAACAAATTTAAATGTAAATCAAAGTTGACTAATCCATCACTTTCCGTGTTTAATTTAAATTCCATTAAATTCAGAAATTATAAATTAAATTACCAATAATTCCATTTAATTGACTTTTCATTCTGTTATTCAATTCATTGCTATCAAATGGATAAAATTAACATTGGATTCAAAATCCATTACATTAACATTCTCACATTTCTTCTAAATTCCCATTTATGTAATATTTAAATATTTGATTCATTTAATTGCAATTAATCCTTTTATCATAAATTAAATTCTAATATATTGATTAAAAAAATTTCCATTCCTTTTATTCAACCAATTATCATATTATGAATAAAATTTACGTTATTCCCAATTATTACCTCAATTTACACTAACGTAACATTGAATTTAGATTTATTGCAATTGATTATCTGTTTTAATTTAATAGATTAAATAAATGGTTAACTTATAATAATTGTTACCATTATTCATTAAATTACAATTATAAGTTATTTCTAACAAATAAAAGTTTAAAATTGATTACATAACGCTGTTCTTATCCAATTATCATAAATTTTATACTAATTTGTCAATTAGTTCAATATCTATACTTGTTTCCTTATATTCAATTCATAGTCAATTATAACATATTTTCATTAATTGGCATTCCATTCAATCCATTAATATGACTTTTCAATTCATATTCAATTACATCTTTAATTAGCATTGATTCTATCAAATTTCAATTTATTACGTATTATTTCATCAATTAATATGACTTTTGAATTTATTTCCCAATTCATTAATTTCAATCAATTATAACCTTACAATTTGTTTCCATTAATTGGTATTGCGTTGAAATTATTATTTATTAGCTTACATCAACATTATTACCTTTAATTGCAAATTGATTACCAACTTTATTCCACCCTAAATAACTAACATGTATTAATTCAATACTTACATTTTTTACCTATGTTTCATTTATAACCAATTATATTATTCCCACTATTTCAATTAATTTGAATTCCATTCTAGTACCAATTTATTATTTTATACATACATTACGTTTCTATGAAATTTATACTTTCACACTTTCGGTTATTATATTAATTGTCATTAAAGAAATGTTCATTATTGGTCGTCAATGATAATACCAACTCGTATCACACTAATCCTATTCAGATCCCATTTATTACGCAGATTTATATTAATAAATCAACATTTACATTTGTTACTTACATTCAACTTATAACCAAGTTATACTATTTTACATTATTTCATTTATTGCAATTTCATTCAAATAGTTAATAATTAACTTTGGTTAACCTTGTTACTTTTCATTTAAGTTATTATCTCCTTATTAATTAACAAATTTTTCATTCTTTCAATATTAAATTTTCAAAACTTTATCAAATTAACAAATTTAAATCATTGAAATTTACGGGTCGTTACGTAACCTATTTTGAAAATATGATTTCGAAAGTGAATACGATTCCAAAAGTGGTTTGAATTGAATATGATATTTTTATATCAATATGTATTGGCTTTTGAAATCTAAAAGAACCATCCGGTGTGAAATAAGCATTTGGTTGTTAAAGAGACTAGGATCAGATATTGTCATACTCTCTGCCAATACCAAAAACCACTTTAACAACTGTGTACGTGGTGGAGATTCCACAAATGAGGTAGGATGATTTAGCAAACAATTCTGTATGAGGTATTTATATGACCCTGACTCCCATGAGTCAGCTTAGATGTGACTAAAAAATGAGCCACGCCGGGCCAAGTGAGGTCGCACCTCCGATCGAAAATATTTCTTCGATACCATATTATGACTTTTTGATGATTTGGTGGCCACTCCTCGATTTTGATTATGGGAGTATGTTCCAAGGTGGGCTGTAGTAGCGGCTATGCATTACCATCAGTCTAGATCCGTAATTGGTTTATCTACCCTGGCATTGCCTCGAGTGCCATATTCACATGCTCTATCGCAGCTTCTACGAGTTTGTTTTGTACCATGCCTATGGAGTGCCCTATGGGTAAACCTCACGGAGGAGCCTACGGTAATGTATAGACTATGCGAATATATAAAATGTGTTAAAGGGGATATGGGTAATTTCTTAATGCTATTTTAATACTTTACTGTGAACACTATTATAATAGTGCATTGTACTACATAGTAGATAGTTTAACGGATCCTTAGGAGATGGTAATCCCAAACATCTCTTAAGTTATTGCACTCACATTAGAAATTGGATAGGAGATGTCAAACCCCGTAAACATCTTCGATGCTGTTACACTCATATTTATTTACTGTTGATTTAACTTACATAAGATATTTTAGTTCTGACTCTAGTGATTTGTCTTTTCAATTCGCTTGGGTCGGTCTGAGCTTTTCAGTTTATCGAAGACTGCTTTTTAGAGGATGAAGAGGAAGATTTTGTAATATTATTATTTATTATATTTACTCCACCGCATCATGTTTTTCCGCTGCATTTATTTATTATTTATTCTTGTTGTATGTAACTTTGATCTGTATTATAAAAGTTTAATCAAATGTTATTTGTAAACAGCTTCATGAACTGTTTATTTGATTATTATATTTTTGTCGTTTCACTATGAGATTCTGTATTTGTTTTCTTTCTTTCCCTATTTTTCTTATTTACCCCATAACAATCTGCCCTTTTGAATGGCTTGAGTCTAACATGTATGGTTTATCGTTGATTTAAACCGTCCAAAAAGGTAGGTCATTATAGAAAATAGAAAATAGCCCTTGCACTTTAAAACCCCACCTTTGATTCCATGCTCTTTAATATTTCTTTAGTATGAAACATTGATTTGTATCGAAATGGTTTTCAGATAACAAATCTGATCCCGGTCTCTTCAAAACAACTTTCGACAGCCCTCGATAAACTCAATCCCGGTCCTTTAGAAAATAAACAGTCAAAGATAAGAGCGTAGTTCACCTCCTAACCGTCTATGGACGGATTTCCTTATCATTCGTCCTACAAGAACGAAACGAGTTTATACGTACAGTATAGCACCTTCGACGTTAACTATATCATATAACTCCGGCGTTTCTCCAAGGTATTTCCAAAGTTACGTTTTGGGTCCAGCTTTGATAGTTGGTTATTTAACTATCAAATAAACAAACATCCAATCGTGGTTTAATTTCCATATGTGATCCACTAAACCTTTATTAATTCTCTTTAATTAATAAAACCACTCTATAAAACTTGATCAAAAGATCTTTTCAAAACACTATTCTCAAACCCCTTACATTTCCCTTTATACTTGGGAAACATTTATTTACTTGCCTCAATGTTATAAGTATATTACCAAAACATTTTACTTTTCATGCTTTGAAGCAAAATCGTATACTTATCATATCAATATAAGTATATTTACAAAGTTTTCAAAGTTTTCTTCTTTCCAAATCCCATAGTAAATAACAAAACATTTCTTCCAAATAAAAAGTCCCGCTTATCCATCATCAAAATTCACTTTTTAAAAGCACATCTCATATTTCAATTAACTTATCCGAAATAAAGTTATAACCCACTTTTACAAAACAAGTTAACTGATAAACCTCTTGCTAAATCTCTGACGAGATTTATAAACCTTTTTCCTATTTTTAAAACTCTTTATATAAACTTTCTATACTCCTTTATAAATATCATTTACAAACATCGTTTGCAAAATAACTTAATAACACTTTCTGATAGTAAAACCATTTTCTATACACAAGTCATCATTTATAAATATCTTCATAAAAATTATATAACTTGAAAAACTATTTATAAACCCTTAGCCTCAAATTAATTAAAGAATTTAAGTAAATTCAAAACCATACTTTATAGATTCCAAATGATGCTTAGTAATCCTAATGGTGCTGATTTAAGTTACCATCTTATTTCAATATGGTTCAAAGGCACTTATCAATCATTTACATAGGGCAATGTATATGTAAATCCAATCAATTATCAAAACATGGGATAACATGTCAATACAACTCAACTAGCATATACATGTCTAAACAACATAATAGCAGGATAGTGAATTGTCCTACTAAATAGATGTCCAAAACAAATTAATTAATTAATAGCAGAACGAGGATTTATTCTGCTAAACACGTATCTAAACAATCCAAACAAATACCCTATAGCAAAATGTGTTTTATTGTGCTAATAAACATCCATACAACCACAAACAATCGCATTCTAATTTATTCACAGTTGTTTCTCTATTTAGTATCATGGATAAGAGATCCTTTGATTAAAGTCAAACCACTTAGAAAGAGCGGAACTTAAAACATAACTAATAAAGTTTAAAATAACTTTTAATAATTTAATAATAATATAATATAAATTAAAGCTTAATTAAGTCGTAAATAATCAAAAAAAAATCATAATTAAGTCTTAATTAATTAAAAGTAAATTGATAATTAAACTTTAAACAAATGAACATTTACTTAAAATTAATCCCTAATTAAGTAATAATTAAGTAAATAATTAATATTTAATTAAATAATAATTAATTAAATAATTATACTTTAATTAAATAATAACTATAATAATTAAACTTGATTACATAAAATAATTACCCTTATTAACTTAATTAATCATTAATTAAACTTCTAATAATTTATTTAATTATAAGTAATTTGTCACTAATTACTTAACCTAATTACTGATTAATTAATAAATAATTATCCTTAATTAATAAATTAATTAATTATTAAACATACTTAGTCAAGTTATAATTAACTTATGTGTTGCTAATTACGTTTGAAAATAGGTTTTCAAATCATTCTAAAAACAAACTTTGAAGTTAGAAATCAAAAAATTTCGAACTACATCCATAGCGACTAGCGCTATATATGCAATAAATTACAATTACTTCTATAAGTTACCATCTAAAATTTTAACCCTAATTTGGATTACTTTTTAATACATAAAGAAAAGGTTTTTGAAAACCTTAACTCGAGTTAAAATTTAAACAAAACATTTACTAACTCAAAACTAGTAAACGGTTAGATTTTCAAAATGGATTTCAAGTCTCTTACTATAAACTCAAGTTCCTATCTTCCATACCATTCAATCATAATCCGAGTAGATGTGATAGATACCAAATCACATCATCATCATTTTGTAGTAAATCACCACATTCATATCCAAACACATCACCTAACCATTAATCTCAAATCAAATGCTAAACTACAAGTTAGCACATACAAAAAACATCCAAGTCATATCATAATCCAAACACAACATCATATATGTATGTATATATAACCATATAACCAACAAACAAATAAAGGTAAGGTCTTTCTCAAAAAGTTAAGAATTTACTTACCGAAAGCTATCCAAATTCTCGCTAGATAAGAGTATGACACAGCATTCCATTCCTCAGCAACAAGATGGAGTCTTGAACCCTAAATGCACTATGTAGGCTTAGCCTTGAAGGGAAGATGAAGCGAGACATGTTTTGGTGAGGTGGAGTGACTTCGGATAAACATCGATTCTCAATGATAAACCCCAAAAATAGGTTATTTTGCAACTGATTTTTGTGCTACCTACTCACGGAATTTCGTAAAGCACTCAAAGAGAAAGTTATTGAAATTTCTTTTCTCTATCATGTGAAAAAAATAATCATCATTTTCGATTTGATTTAAAGAAGTTATGGTCCATAGAAGATGGGTCATTTTCAGAATTTAAATTTTGAGCTCAAAATTGCTCTATAAGGAATCGATGTTTTGACAAAGCTACAATAGAAATTTGAAAAAGTGGTTAACTAGATGTTGTAGACATTAAAATTTCATACAATTTTAAAAAAAGAAAAACTCCATTTGAGTTCGAAATGAGGAAGAAAAGGTTGGTGGAAAGAAGAGGAAAAATGGAGAAACATATGGGCTATTTATAAGCAAAATTTTACATTAATCACTTTGTCAAGTTACATTATAAATCTTTAATAATATACATATGTATATATTTATTTATTTATTTATTTTAATCATATCACTCTTATATATATATAACTTTTATGTTTAGTCACATCACTTTCTTTATATATATATATAATTATTATGTTTAACCAAATCACTTTGTTTATAGATATATATAAGTTAAATTATTAACTAAAGATAAGATGTGACAAGATATAATGATGGTTAATGATTACAATCTAAGATGTGACAATACCCAATATATATTTATATATAAGTCTATTATTTTTAAAACTATGTCTTGTCACATCGCTTACTAATCCAAATTAACATAAGAAAATTTATTTCTAAGTGTATTATTATTTAGTTAATGGACTCTTATATATATGTATATATAGTGCACAAAGATAAACAATGTTCCCAACAACTTTCCAGTGTCAAAAGGTCAAAATTTTGAAAAACGTTCTTCGGTCACATTTTCTATTTTCCTACGAACTATTTAATTTGGTAAACAAATTTTGAAAATGATTTTATCATCATTATTAATTAATTAAAATGAGTTTATTTTCATTATAAAACCTACATATTGAATATTTAAAATTAATTAAATATTCACTAATCAAAGCAGTGAAATTCCGAGTCGTTACATTGTCCATCATAGCAATCGTTCTCAAACCAGATGTTTCCAAATGTATTATAATTTCCATCATATCTAATATTTTATACATTCATTTTACATTTTTATTTAGATTAATTTTTCCCATGGTACTACTCTCAATGGTAAGTTCTGTCATATATTATACAGCTTTCCATAGCTTGCTTTGTTTTAAGAAGACATTAATTAATCAACTATTATTATTTTTGTTTCTTGTTGCTACTTCTTTTAATATTTGGAGCGATTAGCCTAGACATGTCTTCTAGATCTTCTTAAAACTTCACAAAACATTATCCATATTTCAAAATGCTACAAGTTTGACAGTTTGGTTGGACTTTTTTAATCTTTATTTCGTAATAGGGTAGACTAATAGTTATTATTTTTTCTATAAATAAAAATAAAATTTTGTTCTTTCTCCTTGGTAACCTACTTTTTTAATTTGAAAAAAATATCAATGATGCACATTAACTAAAGTATTCTTCCATTTAATAAGTCCACAAATGTCAATGGTAACTAATAGTACATTTGGTTGGTCGTTGAATTTGTATATTTAAGGCTTATGTTTTCGCTTCAACCTATATTACATTTTTCAGGAAAAAGTGCAGAAGTTAGAAAAAGGACCAAAAATATATGAATGCAATCTTGGAAGTAGATACCATATATTCCAAATCAAAAAATAGTCGTATATGTACAAAACTGTAACCATATGTTCAGTTAAAGTTGGTGCTAGTTTTGTTGCACTATGACTTTATGCAAAAGCGGTTAATCTTCTATTTCAGCAGGTAAAGTTAGGGTTAGTTTTAAAGTCAAATTATTAATTTCTCATGTTAACAAAAATGATATTTTTTTCCAAAAGTAACAAACTATCCACTTATAACCAACAAAATCACACGATTAGTAATATGAACTAAGTGCTAAATGAGCGATTATACGCATGCTTTGCTTTGTTGCATGTAATATCTATTTGCAAGAATCATATATAATGCGCATGGTTGTAAATTGTACAAACCACTATAGCATAAGAAGGATCATCCGCATTATTGGTGCCATTAACACACACTTGCAATAGATATACATATACACACATATACATACTATAGCGACCCAAATTTTTGGCCATTTGATATTGGGATGATTAACTAATATTAAATTATGAAATATTAATTCTTATTAGTCGAATAGATAAATTTTTTGATTTTAAAAGTATCCAAATCTATAATTAATTTAAACTATATTTAATTTCCAGATGTAACTTTCTGGATATGATAAATTTTGTATAAATATGTATATAAACTTCACCATTAAATTTAAGGTAGAATATCCATATATGTGTATATGTAAATATACACAAGCTTTATGATGTTTAAAAATATAAATAGGTTATATATGTGTATATATGTTTATGAAAAACATTATATATGTATATAAATATATTTACATGAATATATAAACTCCATAATGGCAAATTTCAAACATATGAAGTAATGTATATGAAAATATGTATAAATATGTATATGATAAAATATAATTTTTGAAAATATTTAAATAAACTTCACTTTTAAAAATAGAGTAATATATACATATATACATATATGTATATGTATATACATAACTTTTGATATAATATAAAATTAAAATATTAATATTAGAAATGAATGCTTGTAAATAGCTTTGTATATATGTGTGTTATAAATATAGTATATGCAATAATATATACAAAGAAGTAAAAACTTTATGATAACAAATAAATATATATGTGTAGATATGTATATATATTTAAAAATAATAAATGAAACATGAAATTAGGTAAGGATGAAAACATATGGTCAAAAAGAGTATAGGAAATACACACACACACATATATGAAGCACACACACACACACACACATATATATATATATACATATACATAAGGGGACACCATGATGGTAAGGCATTAAATCAAGCTCGCAAAACTTTAAGTCAAACATGAAATAAATCAAATCATTCTCAAATTTCATATCAACTAGGATATCAGGTCAATCTAATTTTCAAATTAAGTCAAAATTTTCAAATCAAAATAAAGAAAAAAAAGGAAAAAAAAAAGGCGAGTCATGTACATGAACAAAGGCTTCGACCTTCTTGTGCCCACTCTCTCCATATATATATATATATAGACACACACTGCCTATGTTATTCACATTTGACATTCTACATTCTAACATTCAAATGAAAAAAGAAGAACATCTGCCATTTTAAAACCACAGAGAAGCTAAGTATTCAAGCTCCATCAAACTAAAGCAGCAAGGTCATTCTTTTTCCAAAAGTAGTGTTCTCTTTAAAGAGCAGGTGAGTAAAATTTAAAATTTTGCTTACTGTAACTTCTATATGCATTTGCACATTTGAAATTTGAATGAACTCTTGTACTTTGGTAAGTATTCATGTATGAATAAGTTTCTATGCTGTATATATGAATGTTTAATTATGTTACATACCTTGTAAATTCACAGTGACATGAAAAACACCTCTATTTCTTTGAAAAGTTAACAGCTCGCAACATTTAAAAATCTTTATCTCCTTATCCAATAAGTTTTAGGTTATGATTCCAAAAGGAAATTGGTTTGTTTTTTAATGTAGTTTATTTAAAATTAGTTTTGTTTGATATTTTGGAGTGAAGAAGAAGAAAATACATTTTGCAGTAAGCAAGCTAGAAATGACCAAAAACCAAATGTCATAATTTAATTAGTTGATTACATGAACTTGTTTGTGATCGAAAATGATGATTTTTGGAGAATTTTAAGCGTGTTTTGAGTGAGTTAAAGGAAGTTGATCAAGAAAGGATTTGTGGTCCATTGTCGACGGCCTAGGCGATGGGGTGGTCCATCGTTGGTTGCAAAGGTGGCTGGGGTGATGGAGAAGCCAAGAAAAATGGTGTGGCATTTTATAGGTGTGTGTGGCGTGGGATTCGAATCGATTTAGGGTTTATTTTCATAAGGGTTTGATTTTGGAGTTATGGCGGCAGAGAGACACGTTTGTAGGTGTGCGATATGGGGGAAAAGGTAGAGGAGAACGTGGCGTAGCTTTTGGCGCGATTTGGTGGTGAACGGAGGTGTAGGGAGGCAATGCGAAACGGTGGAGTGTCGATGTGTTTGTTCGAGTTTTTGCATTAGTGATCGATTTTTCAAACCAGGTGTCATTAGGGTTTTCTTCGTACTTGATCAAGGTAAGAGGGTAGTGAGTGACGTGGGGAGATGGTTGGCGGCATGGTGGATCGACCAAGGGTCGTATGCAGGTGTACGTGCACGGTGATGTGCATGCATGATGGTCACTAGGAAATGTAAAGAGAAGAGGAAAAGAAGTAGAAGGAAGAAGAGGGAAAGTATGAAGGGAAGTTAGAGTTTGGGTTTTCTTTACGGGCCGAACGTGGGTAGGCTTCTTTAAAAAAATGCGAAGGGGAAGAATTTGGGCTTGGTTGTTTGTCGCGGGCCAAAAGTGATGGCTGGCTTTTGTCTTCTTAAAGTAAAGACACTGAATTAAATTTAAAATTAATAATCTTTAAATTAAGAACATTGTTTTCTCATTTAGTTAAAATCCAATCAATGTGAAAGTTTTTGCATTGTGATCATATCACCTAGTTTCATAATCTAAATTTATTTTGTTAATTTTCGATAATACAAAATTAGGTTATTTATAATAATTTAAGTGAATAAATAACCAAAGTCTTAACTGATTAAATCTTATGTTAATTAATAAATTAGTTATTAAATTGATTGTTTAATTTTTAATTAACTAATAATAAATCATTTTTATAGTTTCCCTAAATTATAAGTACTTGGGATTAAATATGAATGGATTCGGTTAATTGAAACAAATTATATTCTAATTTGTGAATTGTTTTAATATTAGTTATTAATCGTTAAATTAGTTAATGATCTATGCTTGGGCTTTATTGCTCTTGAATATTAATCTCAATTGTTCTTTATCTGTGTCATTAAGTAGCCAAACAAACTAGAATGGTTAGATAAAACATTGACACGTTTTATTGGAAATAAACATATGTAATAAATTTCCACAGGTGAATGTTGACACCCTGAATATGGATTGTTTATTGAAAATGACTTGGACATCTAAAATTTATCGCTTTGAGTTCGAAGAGACTGGGATTGGATATTTGCATTATCCAGAACCGCTTTAATCTAATAACCACCACAAACCTCTACGTATTTGATTTTAAAGTCTTGTATGTTGGAATCTAAATTTATGAAACTAATTTGGCTTTTTCAATAATTATGGTACTTAGACACTATTATAATATCACTGAATTTTTGAAAAAGTGTTCTTCTTATCGTAAGATAATAACCCATCATGTTTATGTGTGACGTGGCCTTATGGGTTACCTTTGTTTTTCGAAGAATTTGATAACATAAGTATTTCAAATTAAGTGTGTTTTACTCACGCCGATTTCTAGCCTGACTCGGTGTTACTTTATAGTAGTAAGTGGAAATTAGCCATAAGGGCCTCTTTAGCAAGCACAATTAGTTTATAGGACACACAACTGAAATAATTACTTTTAAGGACAAAACGCAAAATAGTTAGTTTCTAAGGCCTAAAACCCTATGAATTTATGCCCTTGAAAGTAATTAAACCGCAAACATTGTCCTTAAAAGTAATTATTCTGCTGATTTTGACCTTGAAATTAATTTCTATGGATGTGTGTCCTAGAAAGTAATTGGACTGCAAAGTTTGTCCTTCCAGTGAAATGCCCCTTATTGTAATGCTCGCGTCAGACCGAGTATTACATATCTAGATGAGGATGCTTTTGGAGCTCAGGAGACGAGTTGGATGGCAAAGGCATATTACGCATATTTGATTATATTCCGCTGTGTATTATAGGCTGTATATTCAGCATTTGAGGACAAGTTATTATAATTGTCCAGATTTGTATGTTGATGATTATACTCTGATAATTTGTATGTATGTTTAAAGTTACAGTTTTTTTTCTTTTGTAGAAAAGTTGTTATTGTATATTATATTTTGTTCCACGGCGTTTGTGAGATTCGGTGTTGTTGTTATTTCTGTTTCTTCTTCTATCTCTTTCTTCTTAACCCTAACAACCTGGTATTTTCAGCACTCGATTGCTCGGCACTCTATACAGTGAACGTATTAGTATCGATTTTCGGGGTCAAAATCACCCGGTCGTTACATTACATGTGGTATCAGAGTTGAAGGTTAAGCGAGAACTTTGGCTCTGGTAGGGATTACTCATTAGACATAGGGTCAGTAGTACCCTAGAATGAGTTGAGTGTATTATATATGAGGGCGTACTTGTTATTACTTATATAATAATTTTATAGGATATATGATTTTAAAATAATTCTTACATAAGATTGCATTTTGTTATAAAAAGAAATAATTTTTCTGAATTATTATAGTATATTGAGGAGATTGGTTGTTATTAAGGTAATCAAATAAGATTATAAGATTTAAGTGGTTATATATATAACCAAATAGAAAATTGATAAGAATAAGCTATACAAATGGGTTAAGCTAAAAATGGACTCAAACCAGAATTTAAAATCCCAGAAATTTTAGAAGTGTTTTTCAAAGTGTTTTGAAATGAAATAAGTTTATCCTGATTATATTTTATATATAGAAATAATTTTTTAGGAAATTATTATGGAATATATGGTGTGTTTGGTTTCTAGATATGATAATATTGATTATTATCATAAATTGGTTGTTGGGTGTTAATAGAGGATGTTTATTACAAATTAAACAATGATAAGACATGCTGAAATGTTTTAAGGAAGTGAAATTGTGTAAGCATAATTTACAAATGTGACTTATAAACTAAAATGAATTTAAAATTGTGAAGTTTTGAATCTAAGTCCTAAAATTTTGAAATGTGTTTCAAAGTGTTTGAGGAAATAATAAATAATATTATTTAGAATATTTTTGATATGAAAATTTTTGTTTTGAAAACTAGGGTTGTCTTGAAAATTCTAAAGAATTTGTTTTGGATAAAAACGAAGGTTGGTTTAAAATTTTAAAAGTGTGATTTTGTGACAACCCGCAAATCTGTACCCTTTGGATCGACAATGATCCACACATGTCCAACCCAAAAAGCACAAACTGATGGAAAGTCAAGAGAAAGAAAAGACGAGAGAAGAAAGAGAGAAGATAGAACAAAACAGAACAATACAGAATCTCACATCGCAGCGGAAAATATATAATATCATATCAATGATCTTTACAAAATAGAAACTGTATATATATACACATCAATCAGAATTCAATAATCAATCAATAGTTATTAGCTTTAACAGTTATAATAACCTGTCCTTATAAATGCCGATAATAAACAACAACTAAGCACAGCGGATAATCAATAAATCGAACAGATACGTGTATACGAAAATGAAGATCTCCAGCTCTCCTGCTGAAGCTCCAAAAGCATCAAATCTAGACCTGTAAATATACTCGGTCTGACCCGAGCATTAAAAAGGAAGAACGCCCGGATCAGTCTGGTAAACCAGCGTGAGAAACACACTCAACTGAATTTATTAAATTACCAAACTTTTCCTTAGTTTTCAAAAACAAAATTATCTCGTAAGACAAGTCCACACATAAACACGAACATGTTTTTACCTTACGATAACTAAAACATATCATATCAAATCCTCTTATATTATAGTAGTGTCTACTATATACAAATAATATTAATCATTGCCAAAATTGTTACATTGATTAAATTCCAGTATATAGCCCAATTGGGTAATATAATCAAAATGGCAAGCACATAGTGGGGTTTGGATTTCCATACAAATGAGCAGGTGAAGGGACTACCTTCCGGCAGTACATCTCTAGAAGAATGTACCGAAAAACCATCACAAAGTCTCTCTACCAACACAAGACCGGCCCACCTCTATAACTAGATAGTACCGAATATATCATTCTCTGGTCGTTACCGACCTTTACCGAGGGACCTCTAGCAAACAAACCACAATAATCAGGTACATGATGTCATAGTGTGCAAAGATGTATCTAGAAGAGGATGATCGTATCCTAATGGGAATGACCCACTTAGCCTTGCCGCATCTAACCCTGTTTTGGTCATTTTTGGTTAATGAAGCCTGACGCGGTAACGATTACCTTTCGCAATCACATAGCACATCACTTTGAATGCCACATGGCCATTTCTATTTACTACTAATTGCCTTTCACAAAAATACAACCCTTAAGCTCATACGTCTTAAGGAGGGTGTTAAGCTAAGAGAAGTTGCCTTCTCTGCCACCACTGATGTACGTTTGTAAAAACCAATGTACGTAATCTGTAGAAATGCAATGTCAGACAAACATCCGTACAAGTTGTCCAGGAACAGGACAAACCGAAGGTACTTTCCTACCACATCCTGTTGGAATATCCCTAGGATTAGTAGCGAATAGTCCTCGCATTGGATATTACATAATGAAGAGACCACTGCTATTTGATGTATATTGGGATTTTAACCCCAAACGATCAACAAGCAGTCCCTCACTATGAAAATTCGGAATATCAATATCATCACAAGCAACCTGCACAATCGTCGCATATACGTTGGTTCAAAGTGGTTTTGAGATAAATCTGATCCCGGTCTCTTCGCACCAACAACGCAAAAGCGTTTCTCAACCTCACACAGAAACCAAGTCTCGTAGACTTATCACGTTTGCAACTTTCAACTTGCTATCGTTCGGGCCAAGAAGGAAGCTCGATAGATTGGAGTAATACTCCGCACTATACGAATCAACATCCTCAACACAAACGATAATCAAGCCTACGCAGAAGGCTACATACTAAGTGTACGACTAAATAGTTCCCACATCAAGTCGAGGAACTAAAATTTGGCCAAGTTTGATAGTTGGTTATTTAACTATCAAAACAAACAAACAAATATTTGGCACGGTAACAATCACTAGGCCCTTTTTATTAATCTTTCATTAATTAAATCAATTGTCAAATATTCACTTCAAATTACCTTTTAAAAAGATATAATCTATATCTCAAAACATTTCACTCCATATTAGAAAACATTTCCAAACACTTATTTACTAATAAGTAATTCACAATTCACTTAATTTTCAACACTTAGAAAATATTGCATATACTTAAATCACGATTAAGTATATATTTCATTCTATAAGGAAAACATTATTTTAAACATCTTTTATTTGGGTTAAAATGAATGTCGCGTAAAACATCGTTACGACAACCCAAAATCAATAGTATAGGGATTCTAAAATAAGATAGATATATAAATCCCAATACTATACAAAAACATTTTCTTTCGAAAATCATTTACTAAAATAACAATGTTATAGTTCATCATTTCCTTATACTTTTCGAAAACGTCTATTTCAACAATGAATGTCGAAATCTATGGTTTTGATACTTAACACATTTTAAAACACCTTTAAATCGTTTTACTCTATTTAAAATATAACTTCCAAAACATTTATTTAATATATTATTCACTGTCCAAAATCATGAATATACTCCATTTATCAAATTCAAAGCTTCTGCACATTTAATTCAGAATTATCCACTATCCAAATTCGTAGATATAAATCTCTAACCATATTCAACACTTCTACATATTTAATTAAAGGATTATCCACTGTCCAAAATAGTAGATATATCTCCTTAAATAAACTTCTATATTTAACTTGTCCAATTCAATTGATTTTGGATTTATAAAACAATGTTTATAAATTCACAATTATATTTTATAAAAACTTCAAGTTGTAAATTCCTTTTATTTACCAATTCCATTTACATCTCATTTACAGCCAAAATCCAATTTATAAGTTAATTCATTATAAATTATTTATTTACAATTTCATTTATTAAATAACTTCACAATATATATAAATCTTATTCATTTGTAAAATCCATTTATAACTTCATTTTAACACTTGTAAAACTCGTTTTATAATTCCATTATTTCGATTTAAGGAAATTCAGTTTTATAAATCTTATATATAAACCTTTTACAATAAATCAAAAATCTCAATTTATACTATTTCACAAAATAATTAACTTCCTATTTCAAAAATCACATTTCAATTATATTTCCCAAAACATCATAATTTTTATAACATAAAAATTATCACATTTATTCACTCAAAGTAAATCAGTTATCAACGATTCAAAAATTCAATAAAACATTTATTTTCAAAATCACTTTTAAAATTCTTTTAAATTCGAAATCGTTACTTTAACATTTTTAAAATTCCAAAAATAGGCCCAATGCTGCAACAGCACTAAATACAACAATCACGACATCCAAAATATCATAATAATATAATAACATAACATATAACAATATCTGTAAATAAATCAATACTGGTGAGGAATCCAGTTGGATCCCTCCAACCTGTCACCTACAACAAATATACATATTAGAATATGTGTACAATGTTCGCTTTAAGGCAGACGCGCGTATAAAGAGTCATTCGCTCATACACGGGAACGTATAGGGTCATCTGCTCCACTAGGTAGGTAATATATCAAAATATCAACCAATATATCATATATCATCCAAACAATCATCAATCATCATATAATAAATTTATTCTCACTTATATAAAAATATCAGTGAGTCGGAAAGAGTGAGTTGTACTCACATTGATTGTAGTCGTTATTTCAGCGTTTTATTCCGAATAAAATTAAACAAGCGTTTAATTTCAACCAAAATTTCCACTAGCTCCAATCAACTCCAAACCAACTCCATTGCGTAGTGTTTGTCCATACGAACCCAGCGCAATTTGTTTTGTGGGAAACGGACCTCGTATGACAAAGTTATGATGTTTAGAAGTTAATATGAATTTATATTATAATAATTTACAATTTTCTTTTAATTTTAAAACCCTACATAATCATGGACGTTCGCTCTGCTTATCCACATCAGGTCCATTGCGTCTTTCTTCCCCTAGGTTACTTCACGCGAATGAAAGAACCCACTCGGCCGCCCTTTAATCCTAATTCGACGCGACCCATCGTCGATCTAAATGTTGATCGAGCTCCACCATTTCGTGTGCCAAAGCTAGCTACATCATCACCCAGAACTAGGCGAAGCTCGATCGTGCCGTCATCATGAAAAACACGCACGAAATTCGTGTGTTCAAACCCATATTCACATCGATCCGTAGCTCCATTCTCGATCACATCCGTTAGACTTGTAGATCGCGCGATGCTTTACAATCTTCTAGTTTAAGGTTTTTGTTGATTGTCAATGGATAGGCCAGAAGTCGAGGAAGAAGAGGATGTGTTTTTGGCCATTGAAATTATTAGTGGCCCCTAGCCCTAGCTAGGGTTTCTAAGTGAAAAATGAAATTTATAACGTCCTTTTATAGAAAATTTAGCAACACTATTCATCCGAAAAATTTTCGAACTCGAAATGAAGCATGCCGCCTGGTGTTTATAATGTTTTACCCCTATTCCGAATGCAATGGAATATATATCGGGAGCCAATTCAATCGTATTTGAAAGATAGGTTTTCAAATCGACTATTTTAAGTTCAAAATTCATTTAAACCGATTTCTACGCGTTTTAGCTTGCCCCGAACAAACCGTAAATCCAATGGACATGAAATTTGAAATCTTACAATAATATTACATTACGGATCCAATGAAACAGGTTTCGTTGAAATCCGAGACTGTTTGAAAAATGCCTATTTTTACTCGTCAATTAAATATTAAAATATTCAATTTCTACAAATTAACTTTTAGTTCGATTTTAAAAGTTCTGTAACATCATTCTAATTCAAATAAGATTTAGTTCAACTTTATAAATCATTTCCATTCACGTTAAATTCAATTTTCTATTATTTCTACAATTTTAAATATTAACTTAACATTTTAATTATCCAATTAAATCCAGATATTCGAAATATTATTTATTCGGCTTATAAACTTAACTTTTAAATATTTAAAATTAATTAAATATACAAATTTCAAATGACAGAAATTATGGGTCGTTACATTCTCCACTACTTAAAAGAATTTCGTCCCCAAAATTACCAAGTAAGAAAAGTCACAAAATCCCTTAACTTTTCAAAACAATTTGTTCAAATTAGATTTACCAAATCTATTTAACCTTTTAACTTTTTCCAAAAATCCATTAGTTAAACTAACAAAAACTTTTCTAAGTTTTCAAATCCATATATAATTATCTTTTCAAAACCAACTACTATCGTTTAACTTTTAATTTAAAAATCAAACTTTAGTTACCAAAAGTTTTCCAATTTTCTCAAAATTTTCTAACTCCTTAAATTTCAAAAAAATTTGCTAGCGTCTCCTTTGCTCCATTCGATCCAAAAAAATAACAATATATATATATCACAAATATACATCTCATCATCGAGGATGAGGCATCCCGAAGGGAAAAAAGTGTAAAAGTACGATATGTAATCCGAGATATGTATCTTATATATTATTAGCAAGCATATACAACTAATATAGCACGAAAGCGAGCTCCAAAAGAGAAGCAAGCGCCATCCGCACCTACTAAATACTCAACAACAATGAGAAATATGTATATATGAAAGTAATATCAATATACAACATATACCACTACAACAACTATATATGCCAATATAGCAATGCAACAAAAGCAACAAATCCAACTATCATCCAACTATCATCCAACTAACATCCATAACCAAATAAATATACATTCACTTCTCATTAATATTCGTTGAATTGATTTTCAATTTAATCATGTTTGATTCATTAACATTGGACCTACTAACATTCATTTATTCATATTCAATTAGTTTACATTCACTAGTTCATATTCAAGTTTGTTTACTTCCAAATCAAATTAAATTCAATTCTATTTAAATTCACTTAACTTCCCATTTGAATTCAATTATTTAACTTTCAATTTCATTAATTCAATTTCATTAACACTTAATAAATTTCTATTCAATCGGCTAGCATCCATCTAACAAACAATGCATATCCAACATTACCAAATTAATTTACTTTACATTCATTCAATTTGGTTCAACACTTTTAATTCCAATTGGTTTAACATTCAATTTAGATTGAATTCTAGTATTTACTATAATCACATTTTTATACAACACTTTCAATATTATTATTGATTCACAACTTCTTAACAACAACATTTTTAATGCTAATTCATTATACATTTCATGTTGAATTTCCTTATATAACCCAAATTCATATTCATTTAATTCACTTTATTAATTTACTTCGATACCAAATTCAACTTTATTCAACATCACTTAAGTTATGTTTCATTTCAATTCACTTGCATTTACTTTCACTATACAACTTAAGTTAACTACTAATTTTAATTCAAATTCTACGTTATTTAACTTTTACTTAAGTCAAATTTCATATCACTATTCAAATACAGATTTGTTTTTCTTAACAAAATTATTTAACCATTATAACATTTGGTTTTACTTACCTTATCTCATTTTATAAGTTATACAACTTATTTATCTAAACTTCCAAATTCATATTATATAATCACTTACCAGTTTAATTTCCATTCCAATAATTTATCTAATCCAATTCAAATCCAACTTATTTACTTTCCTTTAGTTAAATTTCAAATCATATAATTCACTTACTAACTCAAATTCCTTTCAACTTTACTAAAGTAAATTATTATTTCATGTTTTAAGTCCAAAACCCATTTTACTTATATTTATCAATTTCAACTTGGATTTTAAATTCATATTTGTTTATCATAACAAAACATCAATTTCAGTTTACTATTGGTAGCAAATCCATCACACAGAAACTCAAAAATGATACTGATGATGCTGCAGTCATCACCCTTATTATTTCCTAGCAACAGTAGTGAATTCAGTGCTTTCTATTCTTTAAAAAAGAAATCCTTTTATTTATAAATCACAATTATAAACCTTCTTACTTATATAATTTCACTATTTCACTTCACTTATATAAGATCCGTTCCAAATTCTTTTATATTATTTAGATTTATAATAGTAAAACATCTTTAACTTTGAAAAACAACTTTCAAAATAAACGGAATTCAAATTTCACAAAATTCTTAGTTAAATCCATTTTCATTTACAACTCAAATAGTTTCATTTCTTATACATAAGATTATTTCACAATTGTAAATCATTTTAATTATAATTCCATACTTTATAATTTATTTGCTTATATAATTTATTCTCTTACAATTGTTGCTTTTATTTAGATTATTCAAACAACTTTTATTTACTTATATATATTTACATTTTCAAACAACTAAACAATTATTTTATTTACACTTTAATAATTCTAAAAAATTATTTCTTTATATATAAAATATAATCAAGATAAAATTATTTCATTACCCAATTTAAAATAATACCATGTTGACTTGCCTCGTTTAAGCGTTTGGAAATCCCTATCGATAACATGGCGTCCCACATACCGACCAGAATACATAAACAGCTCAAAGGATAAGAAAATACAATATAAAACATTTTATATTCACTAACAAATATGCGCTCATATATATAATACACTCAAACTCAGTCTAGGGTGCTACAGTCCCTATCTACACTGAGTACACATCAAAGCTTAGGATATACAAAATCTAAGATCTGATACCACGTGTGACAATCCACAAATCCGTACCCTTTGAATAGATAATAATCCACACATGTCCGACCCAAAAAGCACAAACTGACGGAAAGTCAAGAGAAAGAAAAGAAGGGAGAAGAAGTGAAGAGAAGAAAGAGAGAAGATAGAACAAAACAGAACAATACAGAATCTCACAGCGCAGCGGAAAATATATAATATCATATCAATGATCTTTACAAAACAGAAACTGTATATATATACACATCAATCTGAGTTCAACAATCAATCAATAGTTACCAACTTTAACAGTTATAATAACTTGTCTTTACAAATGCCGATAATAAACAACAACTAAGCACAGCAGATAATCAATAAATCGAACAGATATGCGTATACGAAAATGAAGATCTCCAACTCTCCTACTGAAGCTCCAAAAGCATCAAATCTAGACCTGTAAATATACTCGGTCTGACCCGAGCATTGAAAGGGAAGAACGCCTGGATCAATCTAGTAAACCAGCGTGAGAAACACACTCAACTGAATTTATTAAATTACCAAAATTTTCCTTAGTTTTCAAAAACAAAAGTATCTCGTAAGACAAGTCCAAACATAAACACGGACATGTTTTTACCTTACGATAACTAAAACATATCATATCAAATCATCTTATATTATAGTAGTGTCTACTACATACAAATAATATTAATCATATCCGAAATTGTTACATTGATTAAATTCCAGCATATAGCCCAATTGGGTAATACAATCAAAATGGCAAGCGCGTAGTGGGGTTTGGATTTCCATACAAATGACCAGGTGAAGAGACTACCTTCCGGCAGTACATCTCTAGAAGAATGTACCGAGAAACCATCATAAAGTTTTTCTACCAACACAAGACTGGCCCACCTCTGTAACTAGATGGTACCGAATATATCATCCTTCGGTCGTTACCGACCTTTACGAGGCCCCTCTAGCATATAAACCACAACAATCAGATACACAACGTCATAGCATGCAAAGATATATCTAGAAGAGGATGATCATATCCTAATGGGAATTACCCACTTAGCCTTGCCGTATCTAACCCTGTTTTGGTCATTTCCGGTTGATGAAGCCTGACGAGGTAACGATTACCTTTCACAATCACATATCACATCCCATTGAATGCTACACGGCCATTTCTGTTGACTAGTAATTGCCTTTCATAAAAATACAACCCTTAAACTCATACGTCTCAAGGAGGGTGTTAAGCTAAGAGAAGTTGCCTTCTCCGCCACCACTGATGTACGTTTGTAAAAACCAATGTACGTAATCTGTAGAAATGCAATGTCAGACAAACATCCATACAAGTTGTCCAGGAATAGGACAAACCGAAGGTACTTTCCTACCACATCCTGTCAAGAAATCTAGGATTTGTAGCGAATAGTCCTCGCATTAGATATTTCATAATGAAGAGACCACTGCTGCTGGATGTAAATTGGGATTTTAACCTCAAACGATCAACAAGCAGTCCCTCACTATGAAAATTCGGAATATCAATATCATCACAAGCAACCTGCACAATCGTCGCATATACGTTGGTCCGAAGTGGTTTTCAGATAAATCCGATCCCGGTCTCTTCGCACCAACAACGCAAAAGCGTTTCTCAACCTCACACAGAAACTAAGTCTCATAGACTTATCACATTTCCAACTTTCAACTTGCTATCCTTCGGGCCGAGAAGGAAGATTGATAGTTTGGAGTAATACTCCGCACTATACGAATCAACATCCTCAACACAAATGATAATCATGCCTACACAGAAGGCTACGTACTAAGTTTACGACTAAATAGTTCCCACATCAAGTCGAGGAACTAAAATTTGGCCAAGTTTGATGGTCGGTTATTTAACTATCCAAACAAACAAACAAATATTTAGCACTATAACAATCACTAGGCCCTTTTAATTATTCTTTCATTAATTAAATCAATTGTCAAATATTCACTTCAAATTATCTTTTAAAATGATATAATCTCAAAACATTTCACTTTATATTGGAAAACATTTCCAAATACTTATCAATAAGTAATTCACAATTCACTTAATTTTCAACACTTAGAAAATATTGCATATACTTAAATCACGATTATATATTTCATTCTATAAGGAAAACATTATTTTAAACATCTTTTATTTGGGTTAAAATGAATGTCGCGTAAATCATCGTTACGACAACCCAAAATCAATAGTATAGGTATTCGAAAATAAGATAGATATATAAATCCCAATACTATACAAAAACATTTTCTTTCGAAAATCATTTACTAAAACAACAATTTTATAGTCCATCATTTCCTTATACTTTTCGAAAACGTCTATTTCAACAATGAATGTTGAAATCTATGGTTTCGATACTTAACCCATTTTAAAACATCTTCAAATCATTTTACTCCATTTAAAATATAACTTCCAAAGCATTTATTTAATATATTATTTACTGTCCAAAATCGTGAATATACTTCATTTATCAAATTCAAAGCTTTTACACATTTAATTCAGAATTATCCACTGTCCAAAATCGTAGATATAAATCTTCTAATCAAATTCAACACTTCTACATATTTAATTAAAGGATTATCCACTGTCCAAAATCGTAGATATATCTCCTTAAATAAACTTCTATATTTAACTTATCCAATTCAATTGATTTTGGATTTATAAAACAATGTTTATAGATTCACGATTATATTTTATAAAAATTTCAAGTTATAAATTCCTTTTATTTACCAATTCCAATTACATCTCATTTACAGTCAAAAACCAAATTTATAAGTTAATTCCTTATAAATTATTTATTTACAATTTCATTTATTTTATAACTTCACAATTAATATAAATCTTATTCATTTGTAAAATCTATTTATAACTTCATTTTAACACTTATAAAACTCGTTTTATACTTCCATTATTTCAATTTAAGGAAATTCAACTTTATAAATCTTACATATAAACCTTTTATAATAAATCAAAAATCTCAATTTATTTTATTTCACAAAATAGTTAACTTCCCATTTCAAAAATCACATTTCAATAATATTTCCAAAAACATCATAATTTTTATAACATAAAAATTATCACATTTATTTATTCAAAATAAATCAATTCTTAACGATTCAAAAATTCGATCAAACATTTATTTCCAAAATCACTTTTAAAATTCTTTTAAATTCGAAATTGCTACTTCAACATTTTTAAAATTCTAAAAATAGGCCCAATGCTGCAACAGCACTAAATACAACAATCACGGCATCCAAAATATCATATATAATATGACAACATAATATATAACAATATCTGTAAATAAATCAATACTGGTGAGGAATCCAGTTGGATCCTTCCAACCTGTCACCTACAACAAATATACATATTATAATATGTGTACAATGTCCGCTTCAAGGTAGACGCGCGTACAAAGGGTCATCCGCTCGTACATGAGAACGTATAGGGTCATCTACTCCACTAGGCAGGTAATATATCCAAATATCAACCAATATATCATATATCATCCAAAAAATCATCAATCATCATATAATAAATTTACTCTCACTTATATAAAAATATCAGTGAGTCGGAAAGAGTGAGTTGTACTCACATTGATTGTAGTCGCGATTTCAGCGTTTTATTCCGAATAAAATTAAACAAGCGTTTAATTTCAACCAAAATTTTCACTAGCTCCAATCAACTCCAAACCATCTCATCGCGTGGTGTTCGTCCATAGGAACCCAATGCAATTTGTCTCGTGTGAAACGGACCTCGTATGACAAAGTTATGATGTTTAGAAGTTAATACGAATTTATATTATAATAATTTACAATTTTATTTTAATTTTAAAACCCTACATAATCACGGCCGTTCGATCTGCTTATCCACATCAGGGCCGTTGCGTCTTTCTTCCCCTCGGTTACTTCACGCGAATGAAAGAACCCACTCGGCCGCCCTTTAACCCTAATTCGACGCGACCCATCGTCGATCTAAATGTTGATCGAGCTCCACCATTTCATGCGCCAAAGCTAACTACATCATCACCCAGAACTAGGCGAAGCTCGGTCGTGCCATCATCATGAAAAACGCGCACGAAATTCGTGCGTACAAACCCATATTCGCGTCGATCCGTAGCTCCATTCTCGATCGCAGCCGTTAGATTTGTAGATCACGCGATGCTCTACAATCTTCTAGTTTAAGGTTTTTGTTGATTGTAAATGGATACGCCAGAAATCGAGGAAAAAGAGGATGCGTTTTTTGCCATTGAAATTATTAGTGGCGGCTAGCCCTAGCTAGGGTTTCTAAGTGAAAAATGAAATTTATAACGTCCTTTTATAGAAAATTTAGCAACACTATTCATCCGAAAATTTTCCGTACTTGAAACAAAGCGTGCCGCCTGGCGTTTATAATGTTTTACCCTTATTCTGAATGCAATGGAATATATACCGGAAGCCAATTCGATCGTATTTGAAGGATAGGTTTTCAAATCGACTATTTTAAATTCAAAATTCACTTAAACTAATTTCTACGCGTTTTAGCTTGCCCCGGACAAGCCGTAAATCCGATTGACACGAAATTTGAAATCTTACAATAATATTACATTACGGCTCCAATGAAACTTGTTTCGTCGAAATCTGAGGCTGTTTGAAAAATGGCTATTTTTACTCGTCAATTAAATATTAAAATATTCAATTTCTACAAATTAACTTTTAATTCGATTTTAAAACTTCTGTAACATCATTCTAATACAAATAAGATTTAGTTCAACTTTATAAATCATTTTCATTCACATTAAATTCAATTTTCTATTATTTCTACAATTTCAAATATTAACTTAACAGTTTAATTATCCAATTAAATCCAGATATTCGAAATATTATTTATTCAGCTTATAAACTTAACTTTTAAATATTTAAAATTAAATAAATATACAGATTTCAAATGAATGAAATTATGGGTCGTTGCAGATTTGGTATACAAATGGGATATATATGTATGTGTGTGTGTATGATTTCAAAGTTGATTTGAAATAAATAACGGTGTTTAAATTCTGGGATTCCCATTAAAATGAGGAGTAGAACCAAAGGAAAAATAATAATTTATGAACTTATAAGTGGGAAGTGGTATTGATAAGAAATGAATTTTGGAATGTAAAATTTAAATTGAGTAAGTTTAAAGGGGTTGAACGAATTTGGAATTAACTCAAGCCAAGTTTAATAAGTTTTGAACTTATAACCTGAAATTGGAAATTTCAAGGTGAAATTAAAATTTAACTTATGGACGTTAAATAAATTAAATTGTAAAATAAAAGGTATCGATTTGATAAGAGGTGCAAAAGAAGTTATGTATGTATGAATGATTTCAAAATGATTTTTGAAACAAAACGGGTGCCGAATTTTGAAAATTTGTGATGGATGCTATTTATTGATATTTTAAATGATTTGGATGTTTATTTATTTTGATATAACTTGTTATCACCTTGTATGTTATTTGCAGCATATAAAACTGTAAATCAAATTATTTTGAATAAATTAAGATATAAGTTGAAATAACATATACCTATGACATTTATTTTGGATTGAAATGATATATATCCATCCCTGAAACTAGATTGAAATAATGGATTCACTTGGCCATAGGATAGAAAAATTATAAACGGACACCAGATTAGTTAAAGTAAATGATTTACAAAAAAAAATTGATTTGAAATTATTTAAATGGTTTTGATTTTAAGAAATAAAATCAAATTTATGGAAATGGAATCATTTTTGAACATGAGTTTGAAATGTTAAAAATGAACTTGTCAACCGGAATTGCTTAAAGAATCGATTTGAAAATTTGAAATTATAATTGAGAAATCACTTGAATTCCGAAAATTGATTTGTTTTAAAAAAAAGATTTGAACTCTTACTCGAACCTTGTAATAAGTCCAAGTAAAAGTAATTTAAGTGGATATTTTAAAATTTGGGCTCGGAATTGAATTATTTTTAAAGATTTATATTTCTAAATTGAATATTGAAGGTTAATTTGATTTAAATGATTTAAATTGATATTTTGAAAATCGAACTCGAATTTATATCAATCGATATGGTTTAAAAATTTGAGAATTGAATTGATATTGATTCAAATTGGAATTGAATTGAATTAGTTTGGAATCAAAATCGAAATTGATTTGAATTAAAATTGGAACCGAAGTTAATTCGAATTGAAATTAGAATTAAATCAAGGGGGGACAAAAATTTATAAATTTTTAGCCTTAAGGACATGACCTCAATATTTTAACCACAAGGACAAACATTCTCTTAAAAATTATTCATATGGACAAACATTCTTCCAAAATTATTCATAAGGACAAACATTCTTACAAAACTGCTACCAAACTAAAAACTAATACCCAAAAAATACTACCGATAATACAAACTGATACCAAAAAACTACCACCAATAACTAAAAAATGATACCTAAAGAAAGTTGTCCTTTAGGCTAAAATACTTAAGGTCTGTCCTTGAGGCTAAAATGCTGAGAAATTTTGTCCTTAACAATAATTTCTTGTTAAATCAATTTGAATGGAAATGGAAATTGATTTGAATCGGAAGATTGGGAATTGAATTAGTTTGACTTTGAAACTATTTTCAAATAAATTATTTTAAGATAAACTGATTAAAATCTATCTTCTGGAATATTCAAATTATTTTGATTTTCCAAGCTATTTCACTATACAGACCATTTTTTAAAACTCAAACTAACTTATATTAACTATTTAACTATTTTAAAACTATTCAAACTATTTTCTAAATTCAAACTGGTTAGAGTGGGAATTATTTATATTTAAATCATGGATACAAATACAAATTTGGTTAAATTGAAGTTATAACCCAAATGGAAATTCGAAGCAATTTTGAATTGGAACCAAAATCGAGACATTAAGGCAAAAATGATTTTAAAGTGAAATAGTATATTTTGAATAAAAAATGATGATTTTAAAAAATAAAGATTGAATGGTTACTATAACTGAAATTTATTTTATAAGAAGTAAGAAATGTTACCAATAACTTTGAAAAGTAATCGAACTTGGAAATTTTTGATTAGCACCAATGAGATTATATATGTTAGTTATATATTCAAACTCCCCTTGTTGAATTTATAACCAGAAGGAAATGATATTTGAAAGATATTTGAAATACTAAATGTAATTTATATAAGTATGAAGCGGACTCAGAAATTATTGGTCCTAAAATTTTTCGAGTTGGAAAGAATAATCTTATTTGTAAATGAGAAAGAAATTGAAATAGTTTTGGTATTGATTTTTAAAGGCGTTGTTTTGGCAAATAATTGATTTAGGAAATTGGGTAAACTTAATTTAAAAACTATCGATTTGGAAGATATCGATTTTATATAGATAAAATTTATATACGATACATATGAAATTTATGATTTGAAAGGTATTATGTATATAGTATGATATGTTTTGAGACTAAATGTATGGAAAGGCACCACTACGAAAGTTGAAATTTGGAGTAGGAGATCCACTGGGTAGTTCTACCTAGGAATCCACAGGGTGGGTTCAATGAGAATGGGGATCCTAGAGGACCTCTAGACAAAACTTATGAGTTCCCGGTGATCATTTGTTTGCATAGCGTAAATCGAGGGGTATTACACCTATAGTTACATTTAGTTTTACGGTGATAGCAACGTAACCTTTATGTAACTGCGATCTATCGTGGTTCCATAGCGTAATTCGGGAGGCAGCGATTGCCTACAATCTACATGATTTTGTTGGGATAGCGATGTAACATCGATAGATTGCAATCTATGTGGCTTGGTTCTATAGCGTAATTCGAGAGGCGGTGATTGCCTACAGTCTACATATGGTTTCACAGGGATAGTGATGCAACCTTTGTGTAGCTGCGATCTATGTGGGTTTGCTTTGATAGCGTAATTCAAGGGGTAGAGATTGTCTCTAGCCTACTTACGGTTTTGCTGTGATAACAACACAACCTTAGTGTAGCTGCGATCTATCGTATTCCCGTGGCGTAAGTCGAGGGGTGTTAAAGCCTATAGTTTACTTATGATTCTACCGGAATGGCGACGCAATCATCGTGTTAACTACGATCCATCGTGGTAAAGAAGGAAAGGGGGTGATATTTTCCATATCATTTTTGAAAAAAAAATTCAAGTATTTTTCAGTGGGTGATGAAACGGGTCTACTAAGTACTTAGAGATTTTCAGTCCTACGCTTGATCAACGTATGACTAAATTTCTGTAAGAACAAGGATGGACTTGTTAAGACATCGAGTTATGAAAAATGTTTTAATATAAAACTAGCTTGGTAATACTATGTGAATTAAAGTGTTTGTATCTTAAAATGTATAGTAAAGGAGTAAGAGGTTTAAATGTTTTAAAGAGTGATTTATTTAATAATATACATCAAAATTCTAGTTCTTGCTTCGTTCCTTTTCGAGGACTAAAACTTGTAAGGGGGAGGAATGCAACGACCCGAATTGTAAGCCATTTGATATTGGGATGATTAACTAATTTTAAATTTTGAAATATTAATTCTTATAAGGCGAATGGACAAATTTTCTGATATTAAAAAGATCTGAATCTATAAATTAATATAAACTATATTTAATTTTAAGACATAACTTTCTGTATATGATAAATTTAATAGAAATATGTATATAAACTCCACCATTAAATTTAAGGTAGAATATCCATATATGTATATTTGTAAATATACACAAGCTTTATGATGTTTAAATATATATATATAAGCAATATATGTGTATATATGTTTATAAAAAATATTGTATATTTATATAAATATATTTACATGAATGTATAAACCCCATTGTGGTAGATTTCAAACATATGAACTAATGTATATGAAGATATGTTAAATGTGTACATGATAAAATAAATAATTTCTGAAAATATTTAAATAAACTTCACTTTTAAAAATAGAATAATATATGTATGTATGTATATACATAACTTTTGATATAATATAAAATTAAAATATCAATATTAGAAATGAATGCTTGTAAATAGCTTTATGTGTGTGTGTGTTATAAAAATAGTATATATGCAATAATATATACAAAGAAGTACAAACTTTATGATAACAAATAAAAATATGTATATGTGTGTGTATTTAAAAATAATAAATGAAACATGAAAT
The DNA here is from genome assembly GCA_030765085.1 of Allium cepa. Lineage (NCBI taxonomy): Eukaryota > Viridiplantae > Streptophyta > Magnoliopsida > Asparagales > Amaryllidaceae > Allium > Allium cepa. Next base: position 322,676,912 of record CM060940.1, on the reverse strand, counting down.
TAGGTAAGCATGAAAACATATATTCAAAAAGAGTATAGGAAATACATACATACATACATACATATATATATATATGAAGTGTGTGTCTATATATATACACACATATATATATATATGAAGTGTGTCTATATATATATACATACATACATAAGGGGACATCATCATGGCAAGGCATTAAATCAAGCTCATAAAACTACAAGCCAAGCATGAAATAAATCAAATCATTCTCAAATTTCATAACAACTAGGATATCAGGTTAATCTAATTTTCAAATCAAGGCAAAATTTTCAAATCAAAATAAAGAAAATAAAATGAAAAGAAAAAGAGAGTCATGTACATGAACAAAGGCTTCAGCCTTCTTGTGCCCACTCTCTCCATACACACCCCTCCCCCCCCCCCCCCCCCCCCGCCTATGTTATTCACGTTTAACTTTCTACATTCTAACATTCAAACGAAAAAAGAAGAACATCTGCCATTTTAAAAACAATAGAGAAGTTAAGTATTCAAGCTCCATCAAGCTAAAGCAGCAGGGTCTTTCTTTTTCCAAAAGCAGTGTTCTTTTTAAAGAGCAGATGAGTAAAATTTAAACTTTTGCTTACTGTAACTTCGTATGCAATTGTACACTTGAAATTTGAATGAACTCTTGTACTTTGGCAAGTACTCATGTATGAATAAGTTTCTATGCTGTATATATGTATGTTTAATCATGTTACATACCCTGTAAAGTCACAGTGACATGAAAAACACCTCTGTTTCTTTGAAAAGTTAATAGCTTGCAACTTTTAAAAATCTTTATCTCCTTATCAAATTAGTTTTAGATTATGATTCCAAAAGAAAATTGTTTTTTTTAAATGTAGTTTATTTAAAATTAGTTTCATTTGATATTTTGGGATGTAGAAGAAGAAAATCCCTTTTTTACAGTAAACAAGCTAAAAATGACAAAAAATCAAATATCATAATTTAATTAGTTGATTACATGAACTTGTTTGTGATCGAAAATGATGATTTTTAGTGGTGTTTTTAAGATTTTTAAGCGTGTTTTGAGTGAGTTAGAGGAAGTTGATCAAAATAGGGTTTGTGGCCGATTGTCAGCGGTTTAGGCGTTGGGTGGTCCATTGTTGGTTGTGGAAGTGGCTGGGGTGATAGGGAAGCTAGGAAAATTGATGTGGCAATTTATAGGTGTGTGTGGCGTGCGGTTCGAATCGATTTACGGTTTATTTTCTTATGCATTCGGTTTTGAAGTCGCGGCGGCAAGAGGTGTTTGTAGGGATGTAGTATGGGGAGAAAAGGTAGAGGAGAACGTGGTGTAGCTTTTGGCACGGTTTGGTGGTGAACGGAGATGTAGGGAGGCAAGGCAAAGCGGTGGAGTGGCGATGTGTTTGTTCTAGTTTTTAGGTTAGTGATCGATTTTAACGAACCAGATATCATTATGGATTTCTTCGTACGTGATCATGGCAGGAGGGCAGTGAGTGATGTGCGAAGATGGTCGGCGACGTGGTGGGTCGATCAGGGGTCATGTGCAGGTGTACATGCACGGTAATGTGCATGCGTGATGGTCACTAGGTAATGTAAAGGAGAAGAGGAAAAGAAGTAGGAGGAAGAAGAGGAAAGTATGATGGGAAGTTAGAGTTTGGGTTTTCTTTATGGGTTGAACGTGGGTACGCTTCTTTAAAAAAAATGTGAAGGGGAAGAATTTGGGCTTGGTTGTTTATCGCGGCCCAAAAATGATGGCTGGCTTTTGTCTTCTTAAAGTAAAGACATTGAATTAAATTTTACATTAATAATCTTTAAATTAAGAACATTGTTTTCTCATTTATTTAAAACCCAATCAACGTGAAAGTTTTTGCATTGTGATCATATCACCTAGTTTCATAATCTAAATTTATTTTGTTAATTTTCGGTAATATAAAATTAGGTTATTTATAATAATTTAAGTGAATAAATAATTAAAGTCTTAATTGATTAAATCTTATGTTAATTAATAAATTAGTTATTAAATAGATTGTTTAATTTTTAATTAACTAATAATAAATCAATTTTATAATTTCCTTAAATGTAACAACCCTGTATTTTGTGATTATTTTAATTGTATATTTTAATTATTTTAATTGAATTTTTGATTTAAAAGCTTTATTTTATTTATTTGAAATGGATAAATTTTGTTATTTTAAAATATAAACTTTGATCTTGATATAAATTATCATTCCAAAATATGACTAAAAAGAATATTTTCCAAAAAGTGAATTTTGGTCAATATGGTCAAACTTTGACTTTTAAATTTAAAATTTGAAAGTTTGAAAATTTGAATTTTATCTTTTATTATGAAAGTAAATAAAATTTTAAGAACATTGCTTTTCGTTTCGTTGAAATCTGATTTATAATGTGAAAGTTATGCCTTTCTAACTATTGTGTGAAATTTGTTGTATTCAACAAAATTGTTTATTTTAAATTTTATAATAATATTTTATTTGGTCATGCAATGTTCTAATTTATATTTATATAGGTAAATAATATGCATTGTATATATTTTGGTTTTAAAAAAAACATTTTTAAAAGTATAATTAACATTTTCCAGTGTCAGTTGTATTTTTTTAAAATTTCAAATTTCCAGCTTCAATTAATTAAAGAAATTCTTTATATATTTTTCTAACTTCTTAAGATATTATTTTATTCTCATTTCCACTTTATTTTGTTCCTCGTTTATTTTAGTTATTTGATATTTTATTTGTTTTAAAGTGAAATAGAAATTTTTCTAGAGCCAATGGTATTTTATTTGTAATTTTCATGTCCTGTTTCCAATTTTAAACAATTTCTTTAATGTTTTTCTATTTTCTCTAAATTTAATTATCTATTTCACTTTGAATATGCTTAAAAAAATATTTTATTTCAAAATTTTTCTTTAGAATATTTTTAAATGAAGTAGATATTTTTCCAAAGCCAATGGTGATTTATTTGAAATTTCTGGATACTGTTTTGGATTTTTAAGCAATTTCTTATATTCTTTTTCTAATTTCTTTCATATTAATTAATTAATTTTATTTTATAATACTTTGTCTTAGGTGTTAAAGCTTATTTCTGAGTTTATTTTGTTTTATTGGAATTAAAGAAATTAAGAAATTTGAAGAGTTTTAAAAAGCTTTGAAACTTAAGTCCTTTCATCTCCAAAGATTTCAATTGCCACAACTCTTCAATTACTATTTTCGCCGTGCATTTTTGGTTTGTAGCCGTGAGTTACGGTCTCCATTCATGAAAAAACATTTTACCTTCTCATTCATTCACGGCTTCAAGAAAAATCTATTGGTAATGGCTACTTTTTCCTCTTTTCTTCTCATTTTTTATGTATTTTTGCCTTGTTTACTTTGCTTCTTTTAACGGCCTCCACTCCATATCCACAGCCACTTTTTGCACCAAAATTGGGCATAACACTCTTCGAAAGTTTTTGAAGAGATAATAGTGAAGAATATGAATTAAAAATGAGGATTATCTAACAAAAACTCCAAACAACAGGAAAGTAAATGCGCAGACCAGCGATTAAGAGTGGTTCGGCGTGTTGCCTACGTCTACTATAAAGTTTTTACGACTTTATTTATTCTCTTTTGTCGATTACAAGTGATTGCAGCAAGAAACGACAAATTACAACTCGAAATTCGAATTCTAACAGCAAAAATATGATGTAAGTCTTGATCCAGCAGAGTCTGGGCGCTTGAGAATCAAAAGATCCCTCTTCTGTAGGCTCTGGGGCTCTATTTATAGGCGTAGGAGGATGGGACTTCGCTCAAACTTTGAGAGATTCGCTCTGTCACGTGAGGGGGCACACACGACCAATTCCAGAAAGTTTCAAGTCGATTTGTGATCGATACGAAATAATTTCGTATCGATCAAGATCATGTCCGATGGAGCTGAAATTTGGTGTGAATGTTCCTTGGCTCGAATGCAATCTCCTTTGAAAATTTCGTTGCATTTGGATCAGTAGATTTTGAGATATGATCGATACGAGTTGAGTTTTCTCCAGTGGCTGTTTTGTTCGACTCCATAGCTTCGTGTCCATTCCTTCGAGTCGATGGCCGCACGTGCTTATGAGGTGACGTGGCACGCGTATCTCGAATCGATCCACCTTTTCCTCCGGTTTGACCGCGTCGCATCCATGTATTTCGCCTTATTTGAATCGATGGTCGTTGCGCTACTCCAGGTCCATTTGACTTGATGGACACGAACAAGCCTCTGGGCGTGGGTTCGAACAAGAGCCTTGAATGGATACGAAATGATGACAATCCGATTGATACGAAGTAGCGATGACTCGATGGATACGAACAAGGATCCCCGATAGGTACGAAGAACCACCGTTTTGATGGGTTCGAACCTGATGGTGGCAAACTCTAAGTGCTTGATGGATACGAACCAGGCAGCTACTCCATGGACACGAAACAGTGTCTTACCACCATTGATGGATACGAAGAGGTCACCGGCCTATCAATACAAAGTTGATGGATTCGAAGGAGATCGATACGACCATGGGTTCTTCGATGGATGCGAAGGCGCTGCTGCTCTGATGGATACGAAAGTGGTGCTCACTGATGGATACGAAGACGATCGATGCGAGAGGAGGGGTTGCGACCCCGATTGATTCGAAATGATGGATACGAAATGGACGAGTCTCTTGGCTTGCATCGCTCGTACTTGAGCATATTAACTCAGATCGACTTGAAACTTGGAACGCAGGCTTCCTTGGCTGTGCTTGTCGTGTCATATCCATTATAGCTCGATCCAGACTAGAACAAAATCCATCGATATCCATATTGAGCCTGTGCATACTGGACATCCAGGATGTTTAATCTTGAGCTTGTAGTCAAGTTCTTGGTGTCACGGCCATGCAAAAAGGCGGGATAACATTTGGCCACCAAAGTACGTCTTGTGGAAACATGACATGCTTTGAAAAGCTGCAGTCTTCACTCTGGTCGAAGGTCGTAACCTTGCATTGCTATACCTGATTACTGTAAGATAGTGCTTAGCTGTTTGTTGCCGTAATCATTAGTGAATGAATATTTGATCCCTGTTAATGCTAAAAATGGGATATTGTTTTGACATATGCACATATGTTAACCTGACTCTCATTAACGTTGCATGCTCACGAGTCGTTGTCAGTCTTCTTGCATCGAATTTCGTATCGATCCTCTCCTGAACCGATGTGAAATTTGAATTGCAACAACGTTTGTTAGTTGTTTTGGGAAGTTCCTTCGTATCGATCCTCTCCTGAATTGATATAGAAGGTTGGAAGATTGGCTTCGCATCGGTAAATTGAGAATTTGGTAGATGCGAAAAGTTCATTCGTATCGATGATAATGTTTGAGTCATGATGGACACGAAATCGCGGTTCATATCGATATGCAGTAGATGGAGTCATGAACTTGTCGATGCGAACAGGGGCTTCGAGTCGATGGGCTCCATCGTCTTTAGCCGTCCTCGCCGTGCGCTTCGTATCGATGGATTCACTGTCCATTTCGAATCGATAGAAATTCTTGGTCAGATGGATTCGAATAGGGAGTTCGACTCGACTCGGGGTTTGACCGGTTGCGACCGGTCAAGTGGACTGGGAGGCGAATCGACCCGGTCTCTTCTGGGTTTCATATAAATACCTGGTACTTAGCCATTTTTCACTTTTTTACTTTTCACTTTTCACTGCCGCCTTTAATCTTCGTATCGATCCAGAAACTCGAGAGAGAGAACAACAATGCCAGTGATTTCGATTCGATCAAATATTACCCTTTAATTCTTCAAATCCCAATCTCAAATTAGGTAATTAATCGATTTCTGCTACATTCTGACGACAAAGTTTGAATCCCAGATCCCTCTTTTCTTCACTGGTTATCAATCCTGGTAATTCTTAAATTCAGATCTGGGTGTTAGCTTGGTCAAAAATGGCCATAGTGACGCTCCTGTAGATTGGAGAAGAAAGAATGAAAAAGGAAAAAACGGATCGATCTGGGGGCTTGCGTTCGAATCGATGAAGGCAGTGATACTTCTCCTTGGATTTCGCGTCGATCTCTGGAATATTCCAATGGAGGTGATACAGTTCGTACCAATTGCTATGGTGGTGGATCGTATCGATATGAAATGATCGATATGAAAAATAAGTTAATGATTGCTTCGAAGTGCTCAACTTTAGATCGATACGAAGTCTACCTTTATGCTCGATACGAAAAGTATCGACTCGAACGTGATCAATGTGAAGCGAGGCCTTCCTGATCGGTACGAACTAAGCAATCAAGGATCGATTTGAAGCCATCCTATTATGATCGATACGAACTCGGCCCTAGATGATCGATTCGAAACACGCTCCCTGGGATTGATTCGAACTCGTATCCTGATGGATTCGAATGAGCTTCCTATGATCGATTCGAACACTCCCATGATGGATACGAAATTTCGACACTTTCAGCACAATTCCGACGAGCTTCATTCTTGCATATCTGGACTTGATAGTTAAACTGCATACTTGGCTACCTTTCGAAGCTCGTCGATGGAACCATAACAACTCTAATCTGGATCGATTGCCAACATTTAGATGATTTGGTGATGACGGTCAGCGATGACGGTCATTACAACTGGACTTCGGAGCTTTGTCGTTTGCTTATTTTCATTAACTCTGCAAAATTTATCCAAGTAATGCACAGCACTACACAACACACACTTTACACGAGGGCAACACACGGGCTCTTTGTTGTCTAATGATGGTTTCTCGTGAGTTAGCTAGTTATGGAAACTTCAAGCTCGCAGCCGCAAGAAACTCAGAGTTCAGTCCTCCCGTGCTTGAAGTACCGGAGATTGAGGTTGAAGTTATCGGTCCAGCTCCGGACGTGTTACCTGACGCATCCTTCATTAGTAACCCATCAGACTCTGTTCCATCCAACATTTCGAAAGACATGCTAGGAAGAATATGCTTAAGGCATGGTCTTTCGATGGACGACGTATTATTGCCAAGACCAAGCGACAGACCGCACAATCCACCGGAGGGATATACTGCATTCAATCTTCATGCGTGCGCGGCTGGGACACTCCCTCCGTTTAACCAGTACATAAGAGAAGTATTATCGTTTTTAGGGATCGCCCCCTTCAGCTACACCCGAACGGATATGCCTCGCTCAATAGCTTGTTCATTGCATTTATGGAGTACCTTTATCGACCGCCGCTCCCGATTGAGATCAGATACTTGTTCAACTTCAAGATTCGAACTGATAGCCCTTCTTTCACATTCCTGGAAGTGGTAAGAAATTGTCAGGTGGTCACAGGGGCTTGGACTAGACTGAGCTACTTCAAGACGGAGTGGTTCTACGTTCGGTGTCCTCCAGGATTCGCCAGGCGATGGCTATTCAGACGTGAGTATTGTCATCTCCTAGGATAATTGTTAAAACAGCCATAGACGAAGTTGAACTTATATCTCTTTTTTCTTTCTTTAGAGCAATAATTCAGTGGCCCGAAGGTGGATATTTCAAGGAGATAGTTCGGGTTTTCCACGAAATCCCAAGCGAAGAGAGGAATATCGAATTGCTTTTGACGGACAGGAATCTCATAACTCTTGGGTTGATCGAGCAGAGGCAAAGTATAATGCTCGACGGTGCATTGAGAACTGCCTCGAAAGAACGAGTTAAACGAAGAAAGCCTAGAGCTGTCATAATCGAGGAGGCTGACTCCGAGAGAACTCACACCGATGAGGAACCGTTGAGCGAACCTACGGATGTAGCCCAGGATACCGAAGAGAAGAGAAAAGGTAAGGCAGCCGTTGTTAAGCCATCTAAAAAGGGAAGATGGAAATCTGTTGTCACGTCCCGGCCCGCCTCGAGAATTAGAATTTCGGATATGTCTCCCCCAAGAACTGAGAATCTTTATGAAGGGCTCGTCGATCTTCCAGTTCCGGACGATGTGTCCTTGTAGCATGATGTCGGATTGGATGAACTTCCACAAGCCTTAGTTTTAAGTGAGTCTCTGCCCACTAGTGCGGTTGACACATCCGGTTGGTCGGGGGGTTGCACATACCTTCACACTTCACGGCACTACACGATTTCTGAATGTAATACGCTCACTATGAGAGATTACTAACTTCATTTCCATTTTGACTTGCAGATACCATGTCTGGTCACGGCTCGATGCTTGGCTGCCTGCGCCACAAACATCGAGCTTCATCCTACTATGACTCACGTAGGAGGGAAGGAGATCGGGAGTATGATCAAGGGTATTCCAGCCAAGAACGGACTGATAGGGAGAGGGAATATGTACATCGTTCTCGATCTTGCACACCTCCTCCTAGAGTCTCTGCACAGCCTCCTGCCCACGCCTCGCGACCTTCAGAAACTCCGCGACACAAGCCATCCTCCCAATCGTCTAGGTCTGAAACCCACCATAGGACTGAGATTGTGGCCCCCACAACAGTAGATCAGACAATGACCAAGCCTTCGAGGGAAGGAGCAGTGAGGCTGGCTCAACTGAAGAAAGACTTCGTTGACATTTGCTTTGATGGGTTCGTCTTCCCTCCGCGTTTGAAAAGGGTACCAACGTCGGTCGAACCCATGATGCATGATTATCTTGCCGATATATTTTTCCAATACCAGGAATGGTCAAAAACCGTGAAGAAACCATCAAAAGTGGCCTTCGACCGGGCGTCCATGATTGAGAAACTAGAGAAAGAACTTGGCCAAAAAGACCGGATTATTCAAGCGCTTAATAGCGAGGCTGAGTCTTCTCGCAAATCTGAAATCGAGGCTCTTAAGAAAGCTGATGAAGCCCAGGCGACAATGGACAGGATGAAGCACGAGCATTATACCACGGTGAAGGACATGGGCTACTGGAATGCGGTCATAGCTGCTGAGCGGGATGCAGCCCTGAAGGAGTTAAATGAGCTCAAGGCCAAAGTCTCGGAGTTCATGAAGGAGAGGGACGCTGCTAACATTTCTGCACAGGAGGCGTGCGATCAGGCGGTATTGTTTCGGAGGGGAGGGACGCGGCCATGGAAAAGGTCCACGAGGTTGAAGCCGGAGTCGATGAGAAAGTTTGGTTAGCGGAGACCAAGCTCGAGTCAGAGATAGAGGAGCTTCTCGTCACTTATAATGCCAATGTGTTGAGACACAGGAATCTGGCTTGGCTTGATGATTACTCGACACATTTATTCAATGCTTGGAATTTGTTAGTCGAAGAAGAGAAGGCGATGTTGTCGGATGGTGCTCTCGATGAATTTGAATTGGAGAACCGCATTTTAAACGAAGACAAAAAGAAAATTCTCCATTGCGTCACACATCAGGTTACAAGTTCTGAGATGATTACTTCATCTGGATCCGAGCCGACGCCAGCGATTGAGCCGCAGCCGGTTCCGGGCTATGACCCTGAGCAGCCACGCTTATCCCCCATAAGGGAACATCCTTCAAAACCCGTTCAGCGAGCCACGAGCCGAACCGAGGAAGGTACTCTGCACAAATCTTGCGTGTATTTGAAGTGAAGGGCTTGTTCTTGAAGTGTGTTCTGACAACTTCTTTTCTTTTTCCTTGCTTAGTGACTGAAGTTACAGTGACAGCGCCTCCTGCAATCCAAGAGTCACATCAGGTGCAGGAGGCCATCACTACTGAGGCGATCATCACGACTATGGTCGCGCCGAAGGAGACGGCATATGGGAGCTCACTGTCTTTGGACGAGCAGATGATGAACGAGCTCCTAGGTCAAAGCAGCGATCCTTTTGCGGACATGCCATTCGTTCTTCGCACGTTCCCACCTGCTTCCAATGCTTCGTCACAGTCCACCACTGCCTATCGTGAAGCCCGTGCCACTCGTGAAGCCGAGATACTGGCTCAAATCGACGCAGAGATGGAAGCGGCGGCACACGGTGGTAGTTCCGAGAGTGTTACGACGGCGGTTGGCCCCACTCCTCTTATGGTGATATCTTTCGGGGACACGCCCGTCGATACCAGCATGCCCATTCCGCCCCCGTTTGTGGATCCGACTCCTCCGACTCCTCCCGAAGAGAATATTCCTTTAAGTTCAAGCTCGGAGGAAGATGTCGATATCATGCCTTTATCAGAGGATGATCCGCCAAAGGGTAAGGGCTCGAAGCGGAAGACTGTTGGCGGTTCTAGTGGTTCCGCGTCGAAGAAAAAGCAAAAAAAGAAAAAGTAGATAATCCTCCTTTGGCGCATTTTTGGCAGTTACGAAGTTGCTTTTATTTTTCTTTCATAGGCCATGTATAGATGCAGGCTCGGCCCCCTGCTAGTAGGAATTTTTTGGAATAACTTGTACATGAATCTTCACATGCAGTTAGTTAAAATGACATTTAGTTTCTTTGCTTCAGCTCTCATTTCTTTTGTGCTTAAGTATTTGCGGTATTTGACTTTCAGTCCAGTGTACTTGTGGTGTTTTTACCTTCAAGTTGAGTTCGTTTTATTTGTCAAGTCTGAAAACCTTGATCACACGTCGTAATTGATGAATGAGTTGAATTTTGGACATTGTATCGCTTCGGTTGGTAATTAACACTTAAGCTTTTGCCTCCAGTTTCGGGGACCAGCACTTGTATTTCGGTGGTCAATCGCATCTACTACGAATCTTGAGCACATATCCATACTCCGGGGACTTAGGATAGTCTGTGATCGATAATCTGTTCGCACTCTGAGAATTCGAGAGTTACTGACGTTTGTAGCACAGTTCGCATTCCAGGAACTTTGACTCGGCATTTGTACTCTAATTCACACTCTGGGAATTTGGAGTCGACATTTATATTTTGGTTCGCACTCTAGGAACATGGAATTAATGTTTATACTCCAATTCACGCTCTGGGAACTTGAAGTTAGTATTTATATTTTGGTTCACACTCCGGGAACCCGTAATTGATGTTTATACTCCAATTCACTCTATGGGAACTTGGAGTTGGTATTTATATTTTGGTTCGCACTCTAGGAACCTAGAGTTGATGATTATACTCCAGTTCGCACTCTGAGAATTTGGAGTTGGTGTTTATACTCCAGTTCGCACTCTGGGAACCTAGAGTTGGTGTTTGTACTCCAATTCACACTCTGCGAATTTGAAGTTGTTTTTTATACTCCGGTCCGCACTCTGGGGACCTAGAGTTGATGTTTATACTCCGGTTCGCACTCTGGGAATCTGGAGTTAGTGTTTATACTCCAGTTCGCACTCTGGGAACCTAGAGTTGATGTTTGTACTCCAATTCGCACTGTGGGAATTTGGAGTTGGTTTTTATACTCTGGTCCACACTCTGGGGACCTAGAGTTGATGTTTACACTCCAGTTCGCACTCTGGGAATCTGGAGTTAGTTGATGGAAGGATTGTCGTGTATCAATCCTTGTAGATATTAGTGCAGTGACATGGCCCCGAGCTTGGGTTTCACTTAGTGAGTGACCGGTCGTGTCACAGTCACTCCCTATTTGAATAAATCCCACCGTACGATGGAACTTAGCTCTATGTGCATCATGGTGTTGTATGTTCAATAAATCACAGCTCTGGCTCGAAGAGATGGCATTTTATTGCTGAAATGAGAAAATATGGCAAAGTCAGTTGCCTTATTACAAATTCATTTCGAAATGCGGAAATAAAATGCAAAGGAAGAAATAGACTAAAGTAAATAAAGCATGTCATATGTAGTAGCGACGGAGGCTTTCACTATCCAAGCTCTTGGCAAAGTAAGACCGTCAACGGTCGACAACTTGAATGTGCCGTCTCCGAGCTTTTGAATGATCACATATGGCCCTTCCCAATTTGGCTTCATATGCGAAGGGACCGGATAAATTCTTTTCAGAACGACATCTCCAAGTTCGAAGGTCCGTGGTCGGACCTTGGCATTATATAATCGGGCGACTCGATTTCGATATGCGGCTACCCTCAAATCATCCTCCTCACATTTTTCATCCAGTGAGTCCAAAGATTCAGCGAGTAGTATGGCGTTAGTTTTTGGATCGTAGTAAGTTACTCGATGAGAAGGTGCTTCCATTTCGACCGGGATAACAGCTTTTGAGCCGTAGGATAGAGAGAAGGGAGTGTGTCCGGTCGCGGACTTATGGGTCGTTCGGTAAGCCCATAAAGCCATAGGTAGTTCATCAACCCACTTGCCTCCAGCCTTTTCCGGTCATTTTTTCAGAATAGATTTGATAACTTTATTAACGGCTTCGACTTGGCCATTTTCCTGAGGGTGTGCAACTGCCGAGAATTTCTTATGGATGTGGAACCGTTGGCAGAAATTTTTGAATTCAACACTGTCGAATTGGGCTCCGTTATCAGTGATAATGGTGTGCGGGAGACCAAACCGGCAGATGATATTACGGACTACAAAGTTGATTACTTTTTTCGTTGTAATTATCGCAAGTGATTCAGCTTCAGCCCATTTAGTAAAGTAATCGACTGCGACGATGGCATATGTTGCTCCTCCTTTCGCAAGTGGTAGAGTACTGATGATATCAATGCCCCATATTGCAAACAGCCAGGGACAGACCATTTGGGTTATCTCAGTAGGTGGGGCTCTAGGAATTCGAGCACGTATCTGGCATTTATCACATTTTCTTGCATAATCTGATGCATCACGGTTCACAGTTGGCCAGAAATATCCATATCGAAGTACTTTCTTGGCGAGGGCTTGCCCCCCAGTGTGATCACCACATTCTCCCTCATGCGCATCACATAACACCCTTTTGATTTCGTCGTGGGCGATGCATCGAAGGAGGGGAACAGAATATCCTCTTCTATACATGATTCCATCCTGAATGGTAAACCGCGAGGCCTTCCGAAGAATCCGTCTCCTCTCACTCCTATGCTCGGGCAGCACCCCGTGCTCGATATAATTTCGATAGGGGGTCATCCATGACTCTTTTTCAGGAGAAACTTCAAATGCAAAATCAGTTTCCATCTTATCAATGCTTGGAGAAGAAAAAATTTCAACAGGAACGAGTCACATGTGTTGTGCTTCACCCGTACTTGCTAACTTGGCTAATGAGTCAGCCTTCTGGTTGTGCTCACGGGGTATGTAGAAAATGGCGTAGTGATCTAATTGATCAAGTACTTCTTTGACTCGAGCTAAATAGACCGCTAGACTTCAATCCTTGGCCTGATATTCACCCCGAACTTGACATACGACTAGCTGAGAGTCGCAGTAAATTTCCACGGCAGTAATTCTCAGATCGCGGGCTAGCCTCAACCCAGCAAGTAAAGCTTCACACTCAGGTTCATTATTTGTTGCACGGAACTCAAATTTCAGGGCATAGCATATGGATCGGCCCTCGGGGGTTTCAAGCACTAACCCAGCATCTGAGCACCGATCGTTGGATGCGCCATTAGTATGCAGCTTCCAGATGTGTTCGGGAGATTTATCAGCCTCGGGTAAATACTCTGGGATAGTGAATTCAGCAATAAAATCTGCTAGGACTTGACCGTGAATGGATCTTCTCGGGGTATAGGTGATATCGAACTGACTCAGTTCGATGTTCCACTTGAGTAACCTACCAGATATTTCAGGCCACGTGAGGACCTGTCATAACGGCTGATCGGTGTACACAATGATAGGGTGAGCCTGAAAATATGGACAGAGCTTCCTTGAAGCAATAAATAGGCAGTAAGCCAATTTCTCTAGCTTTGGATAGTTTCTCTCAGCTCCGATCAACCGCTTGCTGACGTAGTAGACCGGTTTTTGCACTCGATCTTCCTCCCGAACTATGGCAGCACTGATTGCGTTTTCTGATACTGCCAAGTAAAGATACAACTTCTCATGGTTGATAGGCTTCGATAGAATCGACGGTGTGGAGAGATGTTGAACCAGTGCTTGGAATGCGCCTTCGCACTCCGTAGTCCACTCGAAGTTCCGCTTTCCTCTTCGGATCAGATCAAAGAAAGGGATGCATTTATCGGTAGACTTTGATATGTACCTGCTCAACGCCGCTATCTTCCCGTTGAGACTCTGAACCTGCTTTATGGTTCGTGGAGTTTGCAAGTTCATGATTGCCCAAATCTTTTCTGGATTGGCTTCTATTCCTCGAGCGTTGACAATGAACCCAAGAAATTTTCCGGATGCGACTCCAAAGTGGCACTTTAGCGGATTGAGCTTCATCCCGTACCTCCAAAGGATGTTAAACATTGACTCCAAATCTTTGACGTGATTAGTGGAGAATCGTGATTTTACAAGCATGTCGTCTACATAAACTTCCATGGTCCTCCCAATCTGATTGGCGAACATCCGGTTGACAAGACGCTGGTAAGTTGCTCCGGCGTTCTTTAGTCCAAACGGCATGACTTTATAGCAGTAGAGTCACAGATCGGTTACGAAGCTGGTATGTTCTTGGTCAGGTACATGCATGGGTATTTGATTGTAGCCGGAATAAGCGTCCATGAAAGATAATAATTCGTGTCCAGCTGTCGAATCTACAAGCTGATCAATCCCAGGTAGTGGAAAATTGTCTTTTGGGCAAGCTTTATTTAGATTTGAATAATCAACAAATGTCCTCCATTTCCCATTCGACTTTCGGACAAGTACAGGATTGGACACCCACTCTGGGTATAAGGCATCTCGAATAAACCCGTTTGACTTGAGCTTATTGACTTCTTCTTTAAGGGCGGCAGATCTCTCTGGATCCATACCACGCCTTTTCTGTTTGACCGAGACACACCTCAGGTCGATATTCAGGGTGCGGCTCGCGATGGCTGACGAGATCCCACACATGTCAGAATGTGTCCAGGCGAACACGTCGAGATTCGCCTGGAGAAATTCAACCAATTCTTGCTATGTCTCATGGCTCAACTGAGACACAATTTTTAACATTCTAGCATCATCGTCGTCATTGCCATCAATCGGGACATCAATCGTCAGTTCAGCCGGGGAAGTTTGATTCTCTATGGATTCCTCCTTGTTCTCATTGTTTCTAGGGTCAAGATCCCTTTGGAATTGGTTGTGGTGCCCGGGCCGAGGTCCAGGCACCAATTGTCAATTATTTGTAAAGCGGACGCAGAGAGATTTTTCTACGCCCTTTCCTTTCTCTCGTCGTTGCGCCTCTCGCAGCTCTGCAACATAACAGGCTCTCCCAGCAGCCTGATCTCCTTGAATAACTCCAATCCCACGATCGGTGGGGAACTTCAAAGTTAAACACCACAGGGCAATTACTGCCCTGAATTCAGCGAGGGCCGGTCGGCCCAAAAATGCGTTATAGGGGGAATGAATGTCCAACACAACAAACTGCAACATCCGGACTCTCCGGCACTCTCCAACACCCAGCTCCACTGGCAACACCACTACTCCAGTGGGTATATTAGCACTTCCATCGAAGCCATGAATTCGAGATTGGCAAGGTTTCAGGTCCTTGGCTTCCATTTTCATCAAGTCGTAGGCTCTCTTGAACAGAATATTCACTGCACTCCCACTGTCAACCAGGATCCTCTTCATCCAAGCAGGACCAACCTGGGTAGATATGACCAGTGGGTCAATGGTGGGGGCTTCGAACTTATAAGCATCTCGGTTTCTAAACACGATATCATCATTCATCATTTTCTGTTGTTTGGCCGGAGCCCCTTCATCAAAATTACTACAGCACTCGAAGTTCGCATGCCGGATAGAACTGGCATATGACTCCATATCCCTCCAGCTCCGGCCTGCTAGATGGGGACCACCGCTAACTGTATTTATAACTAATCTCCCGCCCGTACGAGCGGGTTCTTCCTGTCTTTCTTGACTTTGCACACGATTTTGGGATGACGGGCCCGCACCTCCAGATTGCAGCGTCCGCACGAACTGATCTAACTTCCTCTCCCTGATCAACTTCTCAATAAGGTCTTGCAGATGTCTGCACGCATTGGTATTGTGGCCATAACTCTCATGGAATCTACAGAATTTTCCCGTTTGAATCTATCTCTCCGACGACGGCTTCGGAGCGGGCTTCTTATACTGCATAGCATTGCAAGTCTGTTGATACACGTTTTCTAGCGACGTATTCAACGGTGTATAGCTGTCAAACATTGGGTCCCTACGTCGTGGACCACGGTTTTGATCTCGTTTCTTACTCTGATTATCATTGCTTCTCGGCTGAGACTGCTTGTTCTGTACATTCAGCTGTACTTTCTCACAACTTTCACCCGACTGTTTAACTGCTACATTACTTTGAATCCCTTCACTACTGGGTCTCACGTCGTCCTGCTTCCTAGACTGTTTCGCGTCCTTACGCCTTAAGAATTCAGCGGCTTTGGAGTAGAAACGGTCCAACGACGCGGGAGGTTTCCCAACTAACCAATTCCTGAACTCAGAATCAGGGTCGATTCCCTTAGTTAGTGCCATTAGAATTGAATTGTCGTTGGGATAACTGATCTCTGCGCATGCTGCATGAAACCTTTCTAACTAGCGTCTAAGTGTTTCCCCTGGTGCCTAGGTGTCGCTGGATAGAGTGTTAACATCTTTAGGTCTAGCAACATGCATACGAAACTGCTCAACAAACTTTGTAGCCAACTGGTCAAACGAAGAGATAGATCGTGGCAGTAACCTTGTAAACCACATTGTTGCAATGCCCCCTAGAGAGATGGGAAAACTACGGCACTTTACAGCGTCGTCAGCCCTTGCCGCACTCATTGACCATTCATACTTCAATATATGTTGATTGGGGTCCGAATTTCCTTCATACATCGATAATGTCGGCATCCTGAATCGCCGAGGAGGTTCAGCATAAAGAATCTCATCCGTGAAAGGGGTATGACTCCGGGAGATTCCCCAGTCGTCATTGGTAAGACCCTGGCTTTCACGGATCATCTGTCTAATCATAGCCGGAAGGTCTGGCATTGCAACGTTCTGCGCTCGTTGGGCCAAAGTGTGGTCGGGTTCCACATCGCGAGGTTGGACCGGACGCTGTCGACGGTCCACATCTCGCCTCCTTGGCTCAACATCTTCTCGGACGTAAGGTTCGGGAGTACGTCCGTAATGATTTCCAGCATCAACTCCTATGTCAACTGCGGTAGCAATAGGACGATTATCTGTAGTATACTGAGGGACAGTCCCTCCCCTAGAAGGGGGCCCAGTGTGGAAGCTGACTGATGGTCCAACCCTTAACTGTCCAACGGTCAATGTGGGCTGATGTCCTGTAGCTTGCGCGTAGCCTTCGTCCGGTCGAGGACCGACGGATCTGCGGTTGTATCCGGAGGAAGCAGAACTTTCTGTGGAGGAATGAGAGACTTGATCTCTTCTATGCCTTCTGCACTTTTGGCGGTTTAACTGGTTTGTTAGCTCAGCATTCACGTGTAACTGTTCGGTTAGTTGCTAACGGCTCTGTGTTAGCTCTTGAAGCAGCAATTGGAACTCTTTCCTAGTAACTGGGCCTTGTGAATCCGAGGGTCCAGCTACATTTTGATTGGTTGGTGGCAATTGCGTAGGATTCTGCCTATCCCGTCCTTCTTGATCGCAAACGTTAGAGGTGGTTCTTGTACTTACCGTCTTGAACGGTGGACTCCTTTCTCTAGATTTTTGCAAATCTGAATAGAATGGAAGGAATCTGGACTTGAAATCTGGATCTCTCTCTTAGATTTATGCAATCCGGTATCGATGACAGATCCAACGAGCAGGAGAAAATCTGGGTTTTCTCAGTGAAAGCACCAAAATGTTTGCACCAAAATTGGACACAACGCTCTTCGGAAGTTTTTGAAGAGATAACAGTGAAGAATATGAATTAAAAATGAGGATTATCTAACAAAAACTCCAAACAACAGGAAAGTAAATGCGCAGACAAGCGATTTAGAGTGGTTCGGCCTGTTGCCTACGTCCACTATGAAGTTTTTGCAACTTTATTGAGTCTCTTTTGTCGATTACAAGTGATTGCAACAAGCAACAGCAAATTACAACTTGAAATTCGAATTGAACAGCAAAAATATGATGTAAGTCTTGATCCAGCAGAGTCTGGGTGCTTGAGAATCAAAAGATCCCTCTTCTCTAGGCTCTGGGGCTCTATTTATAGGCGTAGGAGGCTGGGACTTCACTCAAACTTCGAGAGATTCGCTCTGTCACGTGAGGGGACCCACACGATCAATTCCAGAAAGTTTCGAGATGATCTGTGATCGATACGAAATAATTTCGTATCGATCAAGATCATGTCCGATGGAGCTGAAATTTGGTGTGAATGTTCCATGGCTCGAATGCAATCTCCTGTGAAAATTTCATTGCATTTGGATTGGTAGATTTTGAGATATGATCGATATGAGTTGAGTTTTCTCCAGTGGCTGTTTTGTTCGACTCCATAGCTTCGTGTCCATTCCTTCGATTCGATGGCTGCACCTGCTTATGAGGTGACATGGCGCGTGTATCTCGAATCGATCCACCTTTTCCTCCGGTTTGACCATGTCGCATCCATGTATTTCACCTTATTTGAATCGATGGTCGTTGCGCTAATCCAGGTCCATTTGACTTGATGGACACCAACAAGCCTCTGGGCGTGAGTTCGAATAAGAGCCTCTAATGGATACGAAATGATGACAATCTGATGGATACGAAGTAGCGATGACTCAATGGATTCGAACAAGGACCCCCAATGGGTACAAAGAACCACTATTTTGATGGGTTCGAACCTGATGGTGGCAAACTCTAAGTGCTTGATGGATACGAACTAGGCAGCTACTCCATGGACAGGAAACAGTGTCTTACCACCATTGATGGATACAAAGAGGTCACCGGCCTATCGATACGAAGTTTATGGATTCGAAGGAGATCGATACGACCATGGGTTCTTCGATGGATGCAAAGGCGTTGCTGCTCTGATGGATACGAAAGTGGTGCTCACTGATGGATACGAAGACGATCGATGCGAGAGGAGGGGTTGCGACCCCGATTGATTCGAAATGATGGATATGAAATGGACGAGTCTCTTGGCTTGCATCGCTCGTAACTTGGGCATATAAACTTAGATCGACTTGAAACTTGAAATGCAGGCTTCCCTGGCTGTGCTTGTCGTGTCTTATCAATTGTAGCTCGATCCGGACTCAGACAAAATCCATCGATATCCATAGTGAGCCTGTGCATACTGGACATCCAGGATGTTTAATCTTGAGCTTGTAGTCAAGTTCTTGGTGTCACGGCCTTGCCAAAAGGCGAGATAACAACCACCACCTCCTACATCTCTTTCCTGCCATCATCACCACCTGCTCCTCAGGTCTGAACCATGGTCGCACAATTTATGAAGAGAAACTCCACAAAAACTATGTTAATTCCCTTAAAACTATGCTAGTTTGAGCCACCTGGCTTCACCACTTCATTATTCACCACCACCACCACCTCTAGCCGCCATCACCACCTTGCTACCACCACACATCACCATCTCCTCTTTCCAGATCTGTAGCAAGTCATGGCCGAGCCTAGGACCTTGTAGACGGAGCCAAAGATGAACCAAAACTCCACCATATTGCATAAAACTCTTCACATGCCTATGTTGTAACTTCCCCATCATCTCTAGCTTGTAGCCGTACATCCCTTGGTCCAAACCAGACCCAAACCATGTCCAAACCTGTACCCAAACATCCCCTAAGTCGTGCTAGCAAGTGTAGAAAGCAAGGAAAAAGGTTGCGTATTCAAATTACTTTTCAATTCAAAGTTATTTCAATTCATTGTTGTATTGAATTATAACTTTATTTTGGTTTTGTTTATGGGTTGTGACAAGATCATTAGCTTGGTTCTCATACACTTGAATCCATCATTGTGTCATCGTGCTTTTGGGTATCCGTTGTGTCATTTGAATTGATAACTCCAGCACAAAAAGGTGAGTAAATCTCACACGACACTATATACTTATGCAATTGTGAAGCGACAACATTTGAATGTGTAGAATTATAAATGATGCTATAACTGCTTGTGATTATTTATGTATGATGTTAAACCTGTTGATTTACATGTCTCATATATGTTATTGTTATATGTTGTTAACTATTCATTTATATCTATTTATCACACTGCAAGTTCCTTGTAGATTAGGTTCACTATGGGTTGTTGATACATACCCGAACGGACTTTAGAATAGGAGAAAACCGTTATGGGCTGAAATGATAGGACTAAATGGTTTTCATTAATTTTGCTTTAACTTGGGATTACAGGTTTGAAATGATAGAACCCGGATTTTTCTTTCTAAACTGCGGATTGAAATGATATATGTCTGTATCACTTGACCTAGGTTAGAAAACTATATACAGGCCCGTGGGTATTTTATAAAGTATTTTGAATATTTTTAAGTATACTTAAAAGTGTAAATTTATGAAAATTTGATTTAAATTGGATTTTATTTGTGTTTAAATAAGAAATTTTGATTCTTCTATAAGTTAAAAATGTTGAATAATTAAACGATTAAACTGAATTTTTGAAATATAACTTAAATCTAGAAATTTGGACTTTGGCTTTTAAAATGACATTTAAGTTATATAAATAAAATTTAAAGTGATTTAAAATGTACATTTATGATAGTTTGATTTAAATAGATTTTAGAGTGTTTTAAATAAAGGATTTATGATTTTTCTATAAGTGGAAATGTTAAATAAATAAATAGTTAAGTTGAATTTTGAAAATATAACTTATGTTTGGAAATTTAAAGTTTTGGATAACAATGATATTTAAGTTATATAAATAAAATGGAAATTTAATTTAATTTGGAAAATGGTAAATATGATAATTTGATTTAAAATTGAATTTAAGTGATTTATTAAAGTATTATTGATTTTTCTATGAATTTAAATGGTTAAATAAATGAATGCTTAAATGTGTAATTTTTAAATACAACTTGACTTGGAAATGTGAAATTTGGTTTAATTAAAGGTTTTAGTTAGATGAAATCAATTGGAAATTTATTTTAATTTGTGGATTGGAAATTTAAAAATGTAAGTGTTAATAAATTGCATATGTGAAGGAAAGGAAATTATACACTTGAATTTGTTAAGTAAATTTATTGAAAATTTGATTTATGTATAAGAAATTTATTTTATAAAAAATCAAATGTTAAAGGTATGTTAATAAAATTTTTTGAATGTTAAAATATGATTTTATAATGTTTAAATGGTTTAAACTGAAGTTTACTATTTTTGGAAATTGAATACTTAATTTGAAAGTATAATAACTCCACTTTTAAATGGTTTAAAGGAATTAATTTGATGGAATATAAATCATTTTAAAAGGTGATTTGAAAGGATAATAAATGAATGTTATCTTGAATTTAGAAGGTATTTAAGGTTGAATATTTGGATTTGAACTTATAAAATGATTTGAAAATAAAGTTTTGAAAGATATGATATTTTGATATTAAAATGATTTGAAAATGAAGTTCTGAAAGATATCATATTTTGATATTAAAATGATTTGAAAATGAAGTTCTGAAAGATATGATATTTTGATATTAAAATTATTTGAAATGAAGTTCTGAACGATATGATATTTTAACATATTAAAATGATTTGAAAGGAAGTTTTGAAAGGATATGATAATTTAGTATATTGAAATGGTTGGAAATGACTTGATATTTATTTTGATAAATATTTGAATTTAAAAGATATGGTATGTTGGTATATTGAAATGGTTTGGAAATGATTTGATTTTATTTTGATAAAGATTTGGATTGAAACGATATTTTATTTTGAAGTATAAAATATTATTTTTAAGTTATAACCACGGGTTATAATAACGATTGGTTGGCAAAGAGACCGGGATCGGATATGGGCATACTCTCTGTCGATACCGAAAACCACTTTGACAACCGTGTATGCGGTGGAGATTCCAGAATGAAGTAAGATGGTGGCGACGCTCTTGAGGTATAATACATGGACCCAACTCCCGTGAGTTGGCATAAGGTGGCAGAAACAAGAGCGGTCTTAGGCCAAAAGGGGTAGCTCCTCTTGTCGGACACATTTCTTCGATACCATTCTATTGATTTTGTGATTATTTGGGCGCCCCTCCGATTTTGGGAATGTGTTCCGAGGTGGGCATATGTGGCTGTTGCGTTACCACCAGCCTGAGTGTCGTAATTGGTATATCTATCCAGGCTTTGCCTTGTGTGTCGTGTCATCTACCATATCGAGCCTTTACTACGAGTTCCTATCTGTGTCGTACCTATGCAGTATCTTCTCATAGTCTCCCGTTCAGGAGATATGCAGGTACTGTATAGACTACTGGCATTATTTGTGTTAAGGGGAATATTGGGTCACTCCTTAGTGCTATTTTAAAGTAAGTTTATTTTAGTGATAGACGTTATTATAATAGCGCAATATTACTACATAGTAAATAGTTTAACGGATGCTTAGAGGATGGACGGTCCCAAGCATCCTTTAAGTTACTTGTACCTTTACTACAGTTCACTTGAGTTGGTTTACATTGTATAAGTATGTATATCCTGACTCGAGTGTTTGTATTTTTATTTACGTTCGGGTCAGCCTGATTATTCACAGATTTGGATTTCCACTCTTGGAAATTTGGAATTGCTGGAGATTATCTACTTATCTAGTTTTATCTTTTTCAGTCTGTTGTTCCTTTTCGGTTCTTGTATTAGTAGACTTCTATGTATTGAGACTTCTGTTGTACTCTATTTATTCTGTTGTATCTTATGTAACTCTGACGTATTTATATAGTAGCTTCATGAACTACTATCACTTTTACTTCCGCTACATTATTAAATGCACCAGCTTCCATGGACATTCGACATTCATGCTTCGTTCGGCCTGCGCACCTCGCTCAACACACAACATCATTCGGCATGAAGATGATGGTTTGGCATTTGGTCATTCGGCATGTTCGAGTCGGCACGCAGAGCTTACTCCATTTGGGCCGAGGTATTCAGCTACCAGGCCCACCAGGGAAGTCCAAGCCACCTTCATCTATAAATAGAGAGGCAGGGGCACAGTGAAAGGGATCGGTTTTTTCGAGAACACGAGGGAAACTCTGCCGCATTCAACACTCACTCAAGACTTAATCTTTTACTTTGAAATTGTATTCAAGTAATTGGAAATGGATTGTATCTGTAATCAAATATCAAGGAAAGCAATAGAAATCAACTTTAAAGTGGACGTAGGCAATCACGCCGAACCACTATAAATTGGTGTTGTTGTTCTCTGCATTTAAATTTACATACTATCTTCTGTTTTAATTTACTATCTTCATTAATATCTCTATACAATCTTTCTCAAGGGTGTTAGTGGCCAATTTTGGTGCTAACACCTTCTCATTTGTTTGCACAAAAAATGGGCAAACACCTCCAAGTCGTATGAATTAGTTGATTTTATGTTGTTTCTAGTGATTTGGGTGATTTACACAAATATATGAAAAGCAAGGACTAAACTGTAAAAGACACACAGATTTATAGTGATTCGGCCAGAACGTGCCTACGTCCACTTTATATGTTATTCTTCTTTTTCTTTCAGATTACAAGTACAAAGCTTTGTATACAAGTATATGAAAGTTGTTTGAAAGTTCCTTCCATGCTTGAGCTCTCAAACTTTTCTGCCATTGTTGTACCCCTGCCCCCTTATTTATAGAGTGAGGCTGGGGGCAGGGGTCTTGGATGTATATAGCTGCTGGTGGGCCTGGGTGAAGTAATCTGGCCTGGCACATTTGGTTGGTTCGGTCGTAGCTGGACGAGGTTGATTCGGTGGTAAGCGAGTGGCTTTCATTCGGTGGTGCCACCTTGAGTTTGGTTCGGTGGTGTGTAGGGTTGGATCGGTGATATGTGGTTAGAGTTTTGGCTCGGCGTGGGCTGGTTCGGTGTGAGGTGATTCGGTGGCAAGATGGAATCATGGTGGATGCATGGCGTTTGGTCCGGTGGAGGTTGGTTCGGCGAGCATGGGAGAGGGGTTGGTCCGGTGTGGGCTTGATTGGTGTTGGTTCGGCAGTAGTTGGAAATGGCTTTCGTTGTGAGTGGTTCGGCTAGGCATGGAGATGGAGTTGGACTGGTGATACCCTGGTTCGGCTAGGGATGGATTTGGGTCGGTGGTGAAAATTTGTCCAACACATGCCCCACAAAGTAGGGCATATGTTTAACATATGTCGTGCTTTGTTTTGATTTAACGACCATATTCGGCCTGAGAGCCGAACCAGCTGGTTCGGTTATCCAACCTTCCCCTATAAGTATGGGCCTAGGGCTTCTGTTATTCCCTACCGAACGAGCTATCCGGATCAGAACTTCCTGCCGAATCAATCACTCTGCCGAATCAGGTGACTGTCGAATGGTTTCTTCGATTTACTTCGTTTTACCGAATGAACTTAAAGATTTTAATACCGAATGGACCTTGTACCGAGAAGGCCGAATGAACCTTATATTGAGAATACCGAATGAACCCTAGTATTGGGAACGCCGAATGAACCTTATACTGAGAATGCCGAATGAACCTTGATTGTTTGTATCTTTGCGCCTCCTTGTTCTAATAATGTGCTTTTCTGTGTTTTTGGTGTTGCAGATAAATGTCTCAAAAAGTAGAAACTCTATCAGATAAAAGGAAGTCCAAGGACAGAGAAGAGTCCTCCACAGTGCCCCCAGTTCGGGCCGAACGTCCTGGGCCTGCTCCGAGATCGCTAGTAGATGGGTATGGCCCCGAGGAGCTCTTAAATTCTCCGCCCGACTGTTTTCCTAGCTCCCTCAGGGAGGAGCAGCTTGATGTCATCTCTCGTTCCTTCGGGATTGACAGGGCTCGCATGTTGTTACCGGGAGAGGGAGTTATGCCATATGACCCTCCTGAAGGATATTTCGCTTACAGCAGATACCACTGTATATGTGGGGCCATTCCTCCGATCAATGCATGGATAGTCAGCTTCATTACCTATCTGAAGGTGGCCCCTCTCCAGCTCCAGCCCAATTCCTACGCTATCCTGGTATGTTTATTCATTATCTTCTAGAGGAGGTATGGGCGCCCTCCTTCTAACTGGGAAATCCGATACTTGTATAATCTGAGAGGCTACAAGAAGGGGTCTCCGTATGTTAGTTTAGAAGCGGCCGTGCCCTTCAAACCTGTTTGCGCCAAAATTGGTCACAAACCCCAAGTATTGTGAAAGCACCAGTGTTGGAATATAAATCAGCAATATCCAAACACAAATCACAGATCTAAGCAAACAACACGCAGCAAAATAGAAATTATGAACAAGAACACACAATTTATAGTCGTTCGGCTATCTCCGGCCTACGTCCACTTCAAAGGTTTTAACTTTTATTGATGTTCTTCGCTGATTACTCTTGATTACAGCGGATTACAGTTGATGATAGCCTTGAAATCTGAATACAACAATGATAATGAAGTATGTAATTCAATCCGGCAGAGTCTGAACGTTCAATGGTGGAAGCTCCCAAAAGTCCCCTTTTTTGAAGGCTTCAGGGTGCTATTTATAGGCGTAGGAGGCCCAGATCTTGCTCAAACTTCGGGAGACTTCTTCTGGCACGTGAGTGGGCCCACGCGACCGACCCCACCAAGTCTCGACTCGATCTGACATCGATTCGTAGTGATTTCGAACCCATCAAGAAATGGTCCAATCGAGCTGAAACTTGGCAGGAACAATCTTTATCATGTATGGAATCTACTGTGAAAATTTCGTTGTATTTGGATCAGTGGTTTAGGACATATGATCGATTCAAGTTGTGGTTTCTCGTGAGGGCTGTGTTGTTCGAATCGATCGCTTCGAATCCCTAAGCTCGAATCTATGGGTTCACGTGGTTCAGTGGTGACGTGGCGCACGTCCTTCGAGTCGATCCGGTCTTCTCTCCGGGTTGAACGCTTCGACTCCATATACTTCGGCGCATTCGAACCGATGAAAGACACGTCATCGTGGTTGGTTGGCCCAGTGGGTTCGAATGAAGCTTCACAGGTGGGTTCGAACAGGGCCTCTGTGATGGGTTCGAACAGGGCCTCTGTGATGGGTTCGAACAGGACCTCTGTGATGGGTTCGAAACCTTGGTTTTCCCCTCCAAATTGAATCGATCATAACTTGAGCATATGAACTCGGATTGACTTGAAATTTGAGATGCTGACCTCTACGGTCTTTCTCGCCGTGTCCCATCAATTGTGGCTCAATCTGGACTCGGAAAAAATTCATCGATATCCATGGTTATCCTGCAATGCATGGTTGATATTCAAGAATAATAATCATTGATTTTTAGTAAATTCTGAGTATCTCAACTTTGCCAAAAGTTGGGATAACAAAACCGGTCTTGGACTTATACTCAAAGTTCACCATGTTTAAGAAAGAATGGTTTTTTATCAAGGACGATTCTGTCTCCTTCCGCCTCTTCACTTCTGGCTGTAAGTTGAACTTTATTTACAGTTTCCTTGTTCCGACTGCAGTGCTTCTTCTGATATGCTTCTATTCCTTGCTAGCGACAGGTGGCTTTGCGGTCGTGGAGAGTGATTCCCTGGTCCAGATGGCTGCGGAAATAAAGGCCATTTCGGGACGGGACAGGTCGGCTTCTTTCCTGATCAGGAATGCTACTCTCCTAGAGCACAACTTGATCCTGCCACACTAGTCCATGGTTAAGCAGAGGGATACGACTGAGGAGAAGGCTGCCAAAGCCAAGGAAGGGGCCACGGTGAAAAGTGGCAAGAGGGAACCTTTTACAAAGCCTCCCGTTGTCGGAGGTAAGAAGCTTAAGAAGTCTGATGGTCCCTCTCCTAGCACTTGCCCAATTGCTCCGGGAGAGGAAGATGTGGAGGAAGATAGAGGTGAGGGTGAAGGAGGCGATGGACAGAGCGATAGTGGCGTTGGTGACTTAACCTCCGGGCAAGCGGGAGAGATTCATGAGTGGACGGATGATGCTTTCCGTCAAGCTTTTGGGGAGTCGGAGGGAGGATCGGCTTTGGTTGAGAAGGCAAAGGAGGTTGACAAGGCTGGGGCTGGCGCCGATCCATTCTCTAAGAGTTCTTCAGCTAAGGCGACTCCAGCGATTCAAGGTGAACTTTTGACTTCTACAGACTCCATTTACGATAGGGACTTAGGAATATTTTATGGTTCGCTTCCGTCCTGGAATGAGGTTCAGGACTTATTGCAGTATCCTACTCCTCCGCAGGGTTTGTATAATAGATGTGCCTTCTCACTCTTTTTAACTTAACATATTCCTTGAATTATGGATCATTGTATGTTCGTAACACTTGGTTTTTATTCCAGGAGCAGGTAAGGCGGCCAAGACATCAGATATTCGGCACCGCCTCGAACAGTATAAGCTACTCAAAGCTTCTGCCAAACCAAAGCCACCCATTAGCCGTCCTGGGGATGTAGTTAGATATCGCCCTCTTCTTGGAGTTATTGAAGAAGATATGCAAAAGAGGAAGAGGGGCCGATCTTCGTTTGAACCTTCACCTGGCCCTCAGCCTCCAGTCCAGCCCATCCATGATATTACTGAGGAGGATACTGAGTTTATGCCTTCCTCCCATCCGTCCGTAAATCCAACTGTCACTCTGATAGACCGTCCTGGTTTGGATCGCAACCCATTTGCTGGCCACCCGGATCTGGACCCGAGTTTTCAGGACATCTCTTTTGACGAGGTCACGGGTGAGCACCTTCTTCCCCGCAACCCCATGGTACGAGTGCTTGATGAGGCCAAGTCCCTAGACCTTGATTTGCTTACTACTCAGATAGATACCATGGGGGACGAAGCCAAGGCTAATATTGATCGGGTCGCGGAGGAGACCAGGAAGTTGATGGGGCATCATGCCCGTCTGGTCAAGGCTGGAGAGGAGATTGGGAGTGCTAATATTCGTTTGGGGCTAAAGGTTGCTGATCAGGCCAAACAGCTTGTCGATCAAGCCATTCAGATTTCTCAGCACGAGGAAGCCTCCAGGCGGTTGAAGGAGACTATGGAAGAGGCTAGTAGGGCAGAACTACGAAAGATGGAGGCCGCATGCAAGGAGCGGATTGACATAGCCATTGCTACGGTGGATGAGGTCCGGAGGGCGGATCTCGAGCAGGTAGAGGAGTTATCTGGGAGGCTTGAGGCCGCAGAGCTTGCTCAGGCTAGGCTAAAGGAAGAGATGGAAGAAATGAGGAGGTCTCTCCAGGATGACCGCTTGAGATATCGATCGGAGAGGGATGTTGCTATCGCTAAGTTGCTGTCCTCCGAGGCCCGGGTAAGGGAGTTTGAGGAGAATGAGGGGATGATGGATGAGATGTTGTAGGATATGTACTTCCGTACTTGGAAGTAGGGTAATCTATCCTGGATGGATGACTATCCCCGGATCATGGCTAGGATATATCTCCGGGCTTTGGAGGAGGCCAAGTCTGATGCGGATAAGGAGGGTGGAGCGGCCTTCAGGATGGACGTGGTTACCGCACAGTTCTCAAAGGAGGAGAAGGTAGCGGTGAAGGAGGGGATGCGGCTACTTGCTGCGGAGGAAGCCGGTGTGCAGTTGGGGAATGAGGACCAAGAAGCGGGTGTTGGTGAGTTTTCCCTTTTTAGCTTTTCATAACTTGATCGTTCGTTGTCGGTTTAATGGACTCTTTTCCTGAATTGGACAGGTGGGGCCTCCGGTCATCATGCTGGGGAGCTCCGATCCTGCAGTTAAGTAGATCCGGAGGGCTAGCGGGATGGAGGCGAAGCTCCGATTTTTTGACTTGACTTGCACATATTTTGGTTGCTCTCTATGTTAGTCTGAAACATTAATGCAACTTGTAATTATATTATTTGTAAAGAATGACTTTCTGTAATTTTATAATATAAACAGATTCTGCTATATTTGAATGCTTTTGTTATTCTGATGTGTTGCATAAGAAATATAGCTGTGCATGTGCTAGTGATTCAATTGTGTTTAATGCTAAGTTCTTTCTTAATATATAATTTCATATCTTGCAATGTTTGAATAAGTCCTAGCTACATGATTATGTACAAGAGAAAAGAGTACCGCCCTTCATGTTCTGGTTGCAGGGGGTAGCTTTGGACACCTTGGGTAATTGACCATAGATGCGGCTGAGTGCCTTGTCACCCAGTTTGCGGGCTCAGATTCTCGTGAGCGAATGCCTCCCATTTAGCGTCCTGTACTTTGGGGACCGTTATGCAGGATACAAGAAAAGTATTTAAATGGAATGGAAATATAGGAAAAGTAAAACTTCCAGTCACGGAAGGCCGTTGATATGCTTAAGTTCGTGGCAAGCGGGTTTTGTAGTCACTTTCCCTAGCTGTGGGTCTTGGAGACATTTGTCACCCATCTTACGACTCCGCGGGGAGTTTATCTTTTTTACCACAGCCGCACTTAAGGCATATCGGAGCCGAGATCGCGCACAGTAACTACCCGAGCCATTATGGCCCGTAATCGTGGTTATTATTCGATTTACTGTGGCCGGCTAGCGTGGGTGCCGATCGTCAATCGTGAACTACCCCTGGCTGGCCACACCTTATGTTGGGGCTTAAACTAGGTTCACAGTTGCCGGCGAGCCGAACGCCGTAATGAGCTGCCATCGGCTATAGTCGGCCTTCGTGACGGCTTATAATCGGCTCATTACAGTTGGCTTTGAGGGCAGTCGCGAGCAATGAGTTAACCCGCAGCAGAGGGATGCTGGAGCAAAAGTGTCTCATTGGCGAGTGCATAGAATCGCATAGTACCTGTTGAGTCTTGTCCAGGTGAAGTTGCGCCATGAAGTTCCAGTATGGAAATGTCGTTGTACACGATTTTGTTCAACAGAAAAGGATAAAGCTTAACAAGCAGCCAAGATATAAAGGAACAAGTTAAAAAGAGACAAGATTTTTAAAGTGGTTCGGCATGAAAATGCCTACATCCACTGATTCTCTTTGTTAATTCACTTCATATAGGCAGTACAAGTTAAGAAAAGTATTGACGGAGGTGTTGGATGCTCCATGCCCTCTGTAACACCTCTCCGTCCACTGTTGACAAAATATAAGCTCCTTTGTGGAGATCTTTATGAATTACATAAGGTCCGTCCCTGATTGGATCTAGCGCTCCGGGGCGCGGGAAGATCCGCTTGAGGACAAGATCTCCTTCCTGTAAGCTGCGGTGCTTGACTTTAGAGTTGTATTGTGCTGCTACTTTTTGCTTGTGAGCTGCTGCTTTGAGTGCTGCATCGTTTCTTCTCTCCTCAATTAGATCCAAAGACATGAGGAGGAGTTCTTCGTTCTCTTCCGGGTTGTAGTGGATCCTACGGTGAGAGGGCACTATAGTTTCAACCGGGAGCATGGCCTCCGATCCATATGCCAGAGAGAAAGGAGTATGCCCTGTTGAAGTTCTGTGAGATGTGCGATAGGCCCAAAGTGCCGTAGGAAGTTCGTCCACCCAAGCGCCTTTCGACTTTTCAAGTTTCTTCTTGATTAAGGTTTTGAGAATTTTGTTGACAGCTTCGACTTGTCCGTTTGCTTGATGATAATCTACGGATGAGAAGCTTTTGTGAATTTCGTGCTCTTGGCACCAATCGGTGAATTCTTCGCTGTCAAATTGAAGTCCGTTGTCTGATATGATCTTGAGTGGGACTCCGTACCTGCACAGAATATTTTTGATCAAGAAGTTGATAAATTTTGCCGAAGATACTTTATTTAGAGGTTCCGCCTCCACCCATTTGGTGAAATAGTCAACTGCCACTATAGCATATTTGGCTCCGCCTCGGCCCGTTGGCAGTTCGCCAATCAAGTCAATTCCCCATACCGCAAAGGGCCAAGGGCTGGTCATTTGAGTAATCTCATTTGTGGGTAGTCGAGGAATCTTAGCAAATTTTTGATATCTGTCGCATCTCTTGACGAAGTCCAAGGCATCTTTGTTTAAAGTGGGCCAATAATATCCATATCGGAGTATCTTCTTTGCCAGAGTCTGCCCTCCAGTGTGATCTCCGCAACTTCCTTGATGGATGTTGGATAAGACTTCCCTGGCTTCCCTTCCAGCGATACACCTTAATAAGGGATTAGAGAAGCCGCGCCGATAGAGGATGCCTTCTTGTAATGTATAGCGGGAAGCTTTCCTCAAAATTTTCTTGATTTCGTTACGCCTGTCGGGCAGTGTGCCATCTTGTAAATATTTCCGGATAGGAGTCATCCAAGTTTCTTCGTCGATCGCAGCTATCAGATTCACTTGCTCAAAACTTGGTGCCATCTGTTTTGAGATGGTTAATGTTCCGAAAATAGTGATGTTCTTCATACTAGCTTGCTTTGCTAGTTCGTCGGCCTCTTGGTTCTCTTCTCGAGGAATGTGTTTGACTAGATAGTGATCCAATTGATAGAGCAACAGCTTGGTCTTTTTCAGATATGTTATGAGTCGTTCTCCTCGAGTCTGGAAGTCTCCCAGTATTTGATTTACAATGAGTTGAGAATCACTATGGAGACATAAAGAACCGACTCCAATCTCCAAGGCCAGTTCTAATCCAGCTATCACCGCTTCGTATTCTGCGTCATTGTTGGTGGTAGCGAATTCCAACCTTAGGGCGTAGTGCAGCTTCCTTCCCCTGGGGGTGATTATCACAACACCTGCCCCTGAGCCTTGTTCGTTTGACGCTCCATCTACGAAGAGATTCCACTTGATATCTTCTGCTATTTCAGATTGGTCCTTACCTTCGTTAGTAGTGAATTCGGCAATGAAATCAGCTATGGCTTGCCCCTTGATAGCGGTGCGAGGATGGTAAGTGATATCATATTGACTTAGTTCAATGCACCACTTAAGTAATCGCCCAGAAGTGTCGGGGCGATGGAGTACCTGCCTTAGCGGTTGATCGGTTAAAACTCTGATGGAATGAGATTGGAAATAGTGTCGCAGCTTCCGTAACGTGATTAGCAGATAGTATGCTAGCTTTTCAAGTTTAGGGTATCTGGCTTCTGCCCCTGTGAATCTCTTGCTTACAAAGTATACGGGTCGCTGCGCGCGGTTGTCTTCTCTCACCAAAGCGGCGCTCAAAGCGTGGGTCGATACAGCAAGGTATAGGTATAGTTCCTCGCCTTCATTTGGAGTTGAGAGTACCGGTGGTCTCTGGAGGTGTTCGATTAAATTAAGGAAGGCTGTCGAGCATTCGTCAGTCCATTCGAACTTTCCTTTGTCTTTCTTTAGAGCTTCGAAGAAAGGGATGCATTTGTCGGTTGCTTTAGAGATGAACCTACTCAGGGCGGCCACTTTCCCGTTTAGGCTTTGCATCTCTCTTCGAGTGGAGGGTATCTTGATATCTTGCAAAGCTCGAACTTGTTCGGGGTTTGCTTCAATCCCCCTGGCATGAACGATGAATCCCAAGAACTTTCCCGATGATACTCCGAAGGAGCACTTTAGAGGGTTCAGTTTCATTCCATATTGGCGAAGTACTTGAAACATCTCGTCCAAGTGGTTTATATGATCGTTGGCTTTCCTCAATTTTACCAGCATGTCATCCACGTAAACTTCCATGGTTTGTCCTATTAGTTCCGCAAACATTTTGTTGACAAGGTGCTGATAAGTAGCTCCGGCGTTTTTAAGTCCAAAAGGCATTACTTTGTAGCAGTATAATCCCCGGTCAGTGATGAAACTAGTGTGGTCTTGATCGGGGGCGTGCATAGGGATCTGGTTATATCCCGAGTATGCGTCCATAAAGGATAAGAGTTCGTGCCCGGCAGTGCTGTCCACGAGTTGGTCGATTCGGGGGAGCGGGAAGCAATCTTTCGGCAAGCGTCATTTAAGTTGGAGAAATCGATGCATGTTCGCCACTTCCCGTTAGCTTTCTTTACCAGTACCGGGTTGGCGATCCATTCTGGGTAGATGGCTTCTCGTATGAAGTCATTGGCAAGTAGGTTCTTCACCTCTTCCTCTAGGGCTGCTGATCGTTCTGCCCCCATGCTTCTCTTTTTCTGCTTTACTGGCACCTTTGTGGGATCGATGTTCAATACGTGGCATGCTACATCTGGGGAGATTCCTGTCATATCAGCGTGCGTCCATGCAAATACATCCATGTTGTGGCGAAGAAAATCAATGAGTTGATCCTTTAACTCTTCTTTCAGTTGAGATCCGATTTTCAATAGTCTACTTGAGTCATGTTTGTCTACAGATACGAATTCCACAGCCTCTGCAGGCTCGGCGGTGGCCTCCTCCTCTTCGTCCCTGGGGTCTAATTCATTGAAAGGATCACTGGTATATCGAAGAGGAGGGGCTTTCTTTAGTTACTATGCTTCCAAGCTCTTCATGCAGAGATTAGTCTCTGCATTTTTCCCTTTATCTTTTCTGCGGTTATTGCGAAGTTCAGTTACATAGCAGTCTCGAGCAGCGTCTTGATCTCCCTCTATTTCTCCTATTCCGTTATCAGTTGGAAATTTCATCTTCAGGCACCATGGGGCTAGGACAATTTGGAAGTCAGACAAGGCTGGTCTTCCCAAAAAGGCGTTGTAGGCCGAGTGGTTCTCTATTAGTACAGATGTTTGTTTCCGCACAGCGGAGCGGGGATGACTTCCTATTTCAACAAAAAGGTCCAGTTGCCCGAGGGGCATCTTCGCATCTCCAGTGAAACCATGTAATGGTTTGTTGCAGGGAGACACATCCTTCATTGATAGCTTCATTTTGTCGAAAGCATGCTTGAATAGGATATTCACCGAGCTTCCAGTGTCTATTAAAATTCGGAAGACTTTGGCTGGTCCGAACCAGGCAGAGATGACCATAGGATCCATGTGTGGGTACTGTCTTCCCTCTAGATCACGCCCACTGAATGTGATGTCGTCATTCTCTTTCCGTTTCGGGTGGCGTTCTTCCATAACAGAATTAACGCAGCCTTCAGCGTTCCTCAGTGACTTACCGTATCTTTCCATCTCCGTCCAGCTTTTGTCGGCGATGTGCGGTCCTCCTGATATGGTGTGGACCACTACCTTCACTTGACTAGAGCTGCTGGTGTTGCGATTTCCCCCGCCTGTTTCTGGGGGGGGGGGGTAGTCCAGGATTCTCATTGGCAGGAGTTGAAGTCCTGTTCTGGCCTTTCACATAGCGCTCCAGTCTCCTCCTTCTGATGTGTTCTTCAATCAAGTCCCGGAGATGGTGGCATTCATTGGTGTCATGTCCGGTGGATTCATGGAAGCGGCAGAACTTTCCAGATTTGAGTGCGTTATCTGACTCCTTCTTGTGTGGGGGGCGCTTGTATCTAACTTCGTCTTGAGTAGCTAGGAAGATGTTTTCGATCGTTTCATTCAAAGGAGTGTAAGAGTCAAATCTTGGTCCTGATCGATATAAGCGCTTTTCTCCCTTTTTGCCCCCAGCATTGTCTCTAGAGTCATTTCTTCGAACATCCTTTGCTGCAGTGGGGACCCTGTCTATAGCCGTCTTAGCCTGTTGCCCTGATTGCCTCTTAGTGGCAGCGTCCTCAAGTCTCATATACTTTCCAGCTTCATGGAAGAAATCAGGTAAAGTAGCTGGTTTTTCCTTGGTTAGTCTTCTAGCAAATTTAGTATCTGGATGTACACCACTGCAGAGGGCCATTAGGATAAGTTTCTCGTCGGCATCTTGGACTGCGGTTGTCGCGGCGTTGAATCGGGTTAGATATTGTTGCAATGTCTCTCCGGGTTTCTGTTTGATATTAGATAAGGAATAAGCGTCTTTGGGTTGCTCCACATGAATGCGGAACTGACTGATGAACTTTTCTTTCAACATTTCCCATGAGCTAATGGACCCTTGGGGTAGGTGGCAGAACCAGGAGGTAGCTAGATCTGCCAAGAATAGTGGGAAGCATTTACACAACACTCCCTCTATTGCTCCGCTCATGAGCATATGCTGGCTGTACCTCTGTAAGTGTACGATGGGGTCAGAGGTTCCCTTGTAAGGTTCCATCGTTGGCATTTTCCATTCTCGGGGGGGTGATGGCAGTTTCGATATTGCGGGTGAAGGGGCTGGTTACCCTAGCACCTATCCCCCGGTCCCTTTGCTCCCTTTGGACGCACTCTCTGAACAATCGCGCCATCCTTTCATAAGAACTTGGAGCGGACAAAAATGAGTTTGGTTCTTCCCTGCGGGATTGATTTCGTCCAGATGACTTGTAGGGATGGTATCGTCTGTCACTCCTAACATTCTCCAAAGGCTGCCTCTGGTCTTCTGGGGGCATGATGGGGTCAGCCATAGTTGGCCCTTGCCTTGATCTTCCCCTGCCGGGTTCTGTTCTCAGCACTTCCTCGGGTCCAACTTCGGGCTGGACCCCCTCTCGGCCCCGTCTACTGGTGTTTTCATGGTTAGGTAGCATGACAGGCTCAGCTACATCTGACCCCTGCCTGGCACCTCTCCCGCTGGGTTCGGTTCCAAGTGTTTCCTCGGGTCGGAATTTGGGCTGAGTCCTGGCTCGGCTCCTACCATGGCTGTTTCTGTTGTTAACCTCTTCGAAGAAGAAAGGTCTTTGTTGCCTCCCAGATCCTCCAGAATGGGACTCACCCCATGATTCAGTGTTGCGGTTGGATTCTTCAGCATCCCTTAGGCGTGACATGAGTTGGTCCACCAGGGCTTCTTGTTGAGATGTGAAGCGGTTAGTTACTTCAACCACAACCCTGTCTAGATCTGCCCTAGTAATTGGTTGTTCCGCTGCAGGGGCTGCTGGAATTGCCTGATTTTCATCTGGTATCGCTGTTAAAACGGGATGATTCTCTTGGTTCGGGGCCACTGGATCTGGGATACTGCTAGTTGCGACGTTCTTTCCTTTGTTAACATCTCTCCTCTGCCTGGAAGTCATGTTGTCGGAGCAAGGAACGATGCTGTGAGGAATAAGGTTGAGTAGGAGAAGCTGTAGCTTCTAGCTCGGCTCTCAATGAAAGCACCAAAAATGTTTGCACAAAAAAAGGACAAACACCTCCAAGTCGTATGAATTAGTTGATTTTATGTTGTTTCTAGTGATTTGGGTGATTTACACAAATATATGAAAAGCAAGGACTAAACTGTAAAAGACACACAGATTTATAGTGGTTCGGCCAGAACGTTCCTACGTCCACTTTATACGTTATTCTCCTTTTTCTTTCAGATTACAAGTACAAAGCTTTGTATACAAGTATATGAAAGTTGTTTGAAAGTTCCTTCCGTGCTTGAGCTCTCAAACTTTTCTGCCATTGTTGTACCCCTGCCCCCTTATTTATAGAGTGAGGCTGGGGGCAGGGGTCTTGGATGTATATAGCTACTGGTGGGCCTGGGCTGAAGTAATCTGGCCTGGCACATTTGGTTGGTTCGGTCGTAGCTGGACGAGGTTGATTTGGT
Organism: Allium cepa; assembly: GCA_030765085.1. Taxonomy (NCBI): domain Eukaryota; kingdom Viridiplantae; phylum Streptophyta; class Magnoliopsida; order Asparagales; family Amaryllidaceae; genus Allium; species Allium cepa. The sequence goes on along the minus strand of CM060940.1, from coordinate 322,640,831 downwards.
GGTAGGCGAGTGGCTTTCATTCGGTGGTGCCACCTTGAGTTTGGTTCGGTGGTGTGTAGGGTTGGATCGGTGTATGTGGTTGGAGTTTTGGCTCGGCGTGGGCTGGTTCGGTGTGATGTGATTCGGTGGCAAAATGGAATCGTGGTGGATGCATGGCGTTTGGTCCGGTGGAGGTTGGTTCGGCGAGCATGGGAGAGGGGTTGATCCGGTGTGGGCTTGATTGGTGTTGGTTCAGCAGTAGTTGGAAATGTCTTTGGTTGTGAGTGGTTCAGCTAGGCATGGAGATGGAGTTGGACCGGTGATACCCTGGTTCGGCTAGGGATGGATTTGGGTCGGTGGTGAAAATTCTTCCAACATCCTTCATTCACGGCTTCAAGAAAAATCTATTGGTAATGGCTACTTTTTCCTCTTTTCTTCTCATTTTTCATGTATTTTTCCTTGTTTTCTTTGCTTCTTTGAACGGCCTCCACTCCATATCCACGGCCACCACCTCCTACATCTCTTCCATTTCATCATCACCACCTACTCCTCAGGTCTGAACCATGGCTGCAACATCTATGAAGAGAAACTCCACAAAAACTATGTTAATTCCCTTAAAACTATGCTAGTTTGAGCCACTTGGCTTCACCACTTCATTATTCACCATCACCACCTCTAGCCGCCACCATCAACTTGCTACCACCACTACACATCACCATCTCCTCTGTCCACAACTGTAGCAAGTCATGGCCGAGCCCAGGACCTTGTAAATCGAACCAAAGATGAACCAATACTCCACCATATTGCATAAAACTCTTCACATGCCTATGTTGTAACTTCCCCATCATCTCTAGCTTGTAGTCGTGCATCCCTTGGTCCAAACCAGACCCAAACCATGTCCAAACTTGTACCAAAACATCCCCTAAGTCGTGCTAGCAAGTGTAGAAAGCAAAGCAAAAAGTTGTGTGTTCGTATTACTTTCCAATTCAAAGTTATTTCAATTCATTGTTGTATTGAATTATAACTTTATTTTGGTTTTGTTTATGGGTTGTGACAAGATCATTAGCTTGGTTCTCGTCCACTTGAATCCATCGTTGTGTCTTCGTGCTTTCGGGTATTCTTTGTGCCATTTGAATTGATAACTCCATCACAAAAAGGTGAGTAAATCTCACACGACACTATATACTTATGCAATTATGAAGCGACAACATTTGAATGTGTAGAATTACAAATGATGCCATAACTGCTTGTGATTATTTATCTATGATGTTAAACCTATTATCTTATATGTCATCTCATCTGTTACTGTTATATGTTGTTAACTGTTCATTTATATCTATTTATCACACTGCAAGTTCCCTGTAGATTAGGTTCACTATGGGTTGAAATAACACATATCCGAACGGACTTTAGAATAGGGAAAAATCGTTATGGGCCAAAATGATAGGCCTGAACGGTTTTTATTAATTTTGCTTTAACCTGGGATTGCGGTTTGAAATGATAGAACCGGGATTTTTCTTTCTAAACTGCGGATTGAAATGATATATATCCGTATCACTTGACCTACGCTAGAAAACTATATACATGCTCGTGGATACTTTATAAAGTATTTTGAATATTTTCAAGTATTCTTAGAAGTGTAAATTTATGAAAATTTGATTTAAATTGGATTTTTTTGTTTAAATAAGAAATTTTGATTTTTCTATAAGTTAAAAATGTTGAATAATTAGATGATTAAACTGAATTTTTGAAATATAACTTAAATCTGGAAATTTGGACTTTGGCTTTTAAAATGACATTTAAGTTATGTAAATAAAATTTTAAGTGATTTAAAATGTAAATTAATGATAATTTGATTTAAATAGATTTAAAGAGTGTTTTAAATAAAGGATTTATGATTTTTCTATAAGTGGGAATGTTAAATAAATAAATGGTTACGTTGAATTTTGGAAATATAACTTAAGTTTGGAAATTTGGAGTTTTGGATAACAATGATATTTAAGTTATATAAATAAAATGGAAATTTAATTTAGTTTGGAAAATGGTAAATATGATAATTTGATTTAAAATTGAATTTAAGTGATTTATTAAAGTATTATTGATTTTTCTATGAATTTAAGTGCTTAAATAAATGAATGCTTAAATGTGTAATTTTTAAATACCACTTGACTTAGAAATGTGAAATTTGGTTTAATTAAATGTTTTAGTTAAATGGAATCAACTGGAAATTTAGTTTGATTTATGAAATGGAAATTTAAAAATGTAAGTGTTAATAAATTGCATATGTGAAGGAAAGGAAATTATACACTTGAATTTGTTAAGTAAATTTATTGAAAATTGATTTATTTATAAGAAATTTATTTTATAAAAAAATCATATGTTAAAGGTATGTTAATAAGCATTTTTGAATGTTAAAATATGATTTTAAAATGTTTAAATGGTTTAAACTGAAGTTTACTATTTTTGGAAATTGAATACTTAATTTGTAAGTATAATAACTCCACTTTTAAATGGTTTAAAGGAATTAATTTGATGGAATATAAATCATTTTAAAAGGTGATTTGAAAGGATAATAAATGAATGTTATCTTGAATTTAGAAGGTATTTAAAGTTGAATATTTGGATTTGAACTTATAAAATGATTTGAAAATAAAGTTTTGAAAGATATGATATTTTGATATTAAAATGATTTGAAAATGAAGTTCTAAAAGATATGATATTTTGATATTAAAATAATTTGAAAATAAAGTTCTGAAAGATATGATGTTTTGATATTAAAATGATTTGAAAATGAAGTTCTGAAAGATATGATATTTGATATTAAAATTATTTGAAAATGAAGTTCTAAACGATATGATATTTTAATGTATTAAAATGATTTGAAAGGAAGTTTTGAAAGGATATGATAATTTAATATATTGGAATGGTCGGAAATGAATTGATATTTATTTTGATAAATATTTGAATTTGAAAGATATGGTATGTTGGTATATTGAAATGGTTTGGAAATGATTTAATCTTTATTTTGGTAAAGATTTGGATTGAAATGATATTTTATTTTTAAGTATAAAATATTATTTTTAAGTTATAACCACGGGTTATAATAACGATTGGTTAGCAAAAAGACCGGGATCGGATATGGGCATACTCTCTGTCGATACCGAAAACCACATTGACAACCGTGTACGCGGTGGAGATTCCAGAATGAAGTACGATGGTGGCGACGTTCTTGAGGTATAATATGTGAACCCAACTTCCGCGAGTTGGCATAAGGTGGCAAAAACAGGAGCGGTCTCGGGCCAAAAGGGGTAGCTCCTCTGGTCGGACGCATTTCTTCGATACCATTCTATTGCTTTTGTGATTCTTTGGGCACCCCTCCGAATTCGGGAATGTGTTACGAGGTGGGTGTATGTGGCTGCTGCGTTACCACTAGCCCGAGTGTCGTAATTGGTATATCTACCCGGCATTGCCTTGTGTGCCGTGTCACCTACCATATCGAGCCTTTACTACGAGTTTCTATTTGTGTCGTACCTATACAGTATCTTCTCATAGCCTCCCGAACAGGAGATATGCAGGTACTGTATAGACTACTGGCATTATTTGTGTTAAGGTGAATATTGGGTCACTCCTTAACGCTATTTTAAAATATGTTTATTTTACTGATAGACGTTATTATAATAGCGCAAAATTACTACATAGTAAATAATTTAACGGATCCTTAGAGGATAGGCGGTCCCAAGCATCCTTTAAGTTACTTGTACCTTTACTACAGTTCACTTGAGTTGGTTTACATTTTATAAGTATGTATGTCCTGACTCGAGTGTTTGTATTTTTATTTACGCTCGGGTCAGCCCGAGTATTCACAGATTTGGAATTCCACTCTATGGAGATTTGGAATCGCTGGAGATTATCTACTTGTCTAGTTTTATCTTTTTCAGTCTGTTGTTCCTTTTCAGTTCTTGTATTAGTAAACTTATATGTATTGAGACTTCTGTTGTACTCTATTTCTTCTGTTGTATCTTATGTAACTCTGATGTATTTATATAGTAGCTTCATGAACTACTATTTCTTTTACTTCCGCTGCATTATTATATACTCTATGTTTGTGATCTGTGATTATTTATTTACTGTATATTCTGTGATTTGCCAAATTTTATTTACAACGTGGTATTTTGAGCAATTCATCCGACATGTGTGGATGCGAATGGTTGAAAATACCGGGTGTTACATTTGGTATCAAAGCTTTGGCTTTAAGGCAAAACTTAGAATATAAGGTAAATTATTTACAGAATCACTTTCGTTCGAGTTTAAATATTTCCGTTTTGATTCGAATTTCCTTTAAATTTTGGAACTTTCCCTACAGTTCCAAAAATCCATTTGTGTCCCTCACTATTCATCTTCTTTTGATTCTAGAGTATCTCATAACTCCGCTTCGAATGATCTTTTTAGTGAGTCGGTGGTCTTGCCAATTTCAAAATGATTTGTAAAGGGCTGAAACTCCTTTACAATTAGCATCGATTCACCAGGGATTTATATCTATCTTTGGTTTAGATGCTAATATCTTTTGTTATTCCAAACTCCATCTCTTGAGATCGAATATAGATTTTCCCCAGAAAAATCCACATTGATCTTATTCTTTAAGTCACGGTTGACCCGGTTAAGGTTGCCCGCGATTTACTTAAGCTTACCCATCTCCCTACTTTGTTATTTAATCATCTTGTCTTTTGTTCCCAATCTATTGTTCCAAACATTTTTAATTGTACTTGTAATCTATGCTTTGTTTTATATATTGTGTTGTTTGAGTTGTTGTTGTTGATTTGGGTTTCAGATCGATTCGTCTGATCAACGCTATCGATAGGATTTCTAAAACACTTTGACAGAACAAACTGACACAATATTATTTTAAAATTTGGTTAATGAAATAAATTATGATATATAAGTAAATTTATGGAACTTAACAAATTGATTTAAATTGATTATTTGAAATGATAATACTTGATTTATCATTTATTGTTCTATAAATGAATTTATAAATAGTTATTTATAAATTGATTTGGGAACTGAAATGAATTTAAAACAAGAAATTTGAGAATTTAATTTCCAATGGCTTCAAACCTCGTGTTTAAGTTTTAAAGTATATTATTTAAAGTATTTTTGAATAAGAATATGTTTCCAAAGAATTTTAAAGTTTAAAAATCAGTACTCTTCTCTTTGTCGCTGGGAAATAATTTCGGTGATGACTGCAGCATCATCGACATTCATTTTCGAGTTTCGAGGTGAAGAGACCGCTCTGTAGTCTTGCTATAGCTCTGTTTTGGGAAATCAAATTGATTTGAATTTCTAAAATATGACTTGATTTATAATATATATATATATAGATATATGATTTAAATTTGATTTGATAAATTATGTACATACATTTATTTATCTCTAAATGGTTTGAAGAAATCGGAAATTTAATTCTTAAATTTTATTTTAAAGAATAATTTCAATTATAAAAAGAAAGTCAAAATTTTGGATGAATTTTCAAGCATGAAATGACTTAATTTGAAATTTTTATTTGTATAATACAATTGCATTCAAATATAACTTACCATAATTTCATAAGTTAACAATGTAATTAATAATATACAATATAAAAAGATTTCATAAATAAATTTTGAGTGGTTATAATAAAGGTTATACACTTAAAGTTTAGTTATAAAATGGTTAACAGAGGTAAATATAATAAATGGTAATTGAATAACGTACAATAAAATAATGTTAAAAGAACTAAGAATAAAATAAAGCAGTCATAACAAGTGTAAGTATATTTAACATAAGTGATAAATATATTGTGAGGAATAGATTTAATTTTATTAGGAATAAAGAAGAATTAAATTTATTAAGCACATTATGAGTAAAATAAATGAATATTTTTCATACCCATGGTTTTAAAAATTGTTAATTTAAGATGATTGGATAATAAGATAATGAAATTTGAGATAGTTAAGATTTATTTAACTTGTGTAAAAATTTATTTTCTATTTAAGTTGAAATTTCCATGGTTTCAAACTTATTTCCTTATTTTGTTTTTCAAACTATCTTTTGGTTGTCCTTATTATCCTTATCTTGCTACAGACTGGTATAGGCATCTTTCTATAATCTTTCTGTTAGAAATCTTTCTATAATCTTTGATAATCTTTGGTACTCATTTTGAATCCACATTTTTCGTGCTTGTGTTCTTGATTCTGGAGGATCTTGGAAAGATCATCTCTACCTTGTTAAACTTACCTATAACAACATTTATCAGGTATAATCTCAATCTTCTTGTCACCTTGTCTTAATCTTATTTCATTTCTATCTTTTCTGTGCTTTCTCGTACCTCATTCCTTTTCAGGGACCAAAAGTTTTGAGTGGAGGAGAGTGCAACAACCCTGTATTTTGTGATTATTTTAATTAATTATTTTAATATAATTTCTGATTTAAAAGCTTTATTTTATTTATTTGAAATGGATAAATTTTTTTATTTTAAAATATAAACTTTGATTTTGATATGAATTATCATTCCAAAACATGACTAAAAAGAATATTTTTCAAAAAGTGAATTTTGGTCTGGTCAAACTTTGACTTTTAAATTTAAAATTTGAAAGTTTGAAAATTTGAATTTTATCTTTTATTATGAAAGTAAATAAAATTTTAAGAACACTGCTTTTCGTTTCGTTGAAATCTGATTTATAATGCGAAAGTTATGCCTTTTTTACTATTGTGTGAAATTTGTTGTATTTAACAAAATTGTTTATTTTAAATTTTATAAATAATATTTTATTTGGTCATGTAATGTTCTAATTTATATTTATATAGGTAAATAACATGTATTGTATATATTTTTCTTTTTAAATAAAACATTTTTAAAAGTATAATTGACATTTTCCAGTGTCAGTTGTATTTTGTTTAAAATTTCTAATTTCCAGCTTCAATTAATTAAAGAAATTCTTTATTTATTTTTCTATCTTCTTAAGACATTATTTTATTCTCATTTCCACTTATTTTCTTTCCTCATTTATTTCAATTATTTGACGTTTTATTTGTTTTAAAGTGAAATAGAAATTTTTCTAGAGCCAATGGTATTTTATTTGTAATTTTCATATCCTGTTTCCAATTTTAAACAATTTCTTTAATTATTTTTATATTTTCTCTAAATTTAATTATTTATTTCACTTTGAATATGTTTAAAAAATTATTTTATTTCAAAATTTTGCTTTAGAATATTTTTAAAATGAAGTATATATTTTTCCAAAGCCAATAGTGATTTATTTGAAATTTCTGGACATTGTTTTGGATTTTTAAGCAATTTCTTATATTCTTTTTCTAATTTCTTTAAAATTAATTAATTATTTTTATTTTATGATACTTTTTCTCAATTGTTAAATCTTATTTCTGAGTTTATTTTGTTTTATTGGAATTAAAGAAATTAAGGAATTTGAAGAGTATTAAAAAGCTTTGAAACTTAAGTCCTTTCATCTCCAAAGACTTTTCAATTGCCACAACTCCTCAATTACTATCTTGGCCATGCATTTTTGGTTTGTAGACGTGAGTTTCAGTCTCCATTCATGCAAAAACATTTTACCTTCTGTTTCCTGGAGATTTGACCAGGCAACTAGGTACTCGGCATTAGCACAATGTTCGGCTATTTATGGATCGTTCGACATCTACATACCATTCGGCATTCTGAACGCTCGGCGCAAAATGATTCGTCTGGTATTCACGTTCGAATAACATTCATGAGTACTAGGCATTGGGAAGCGTTCGGCAGTCGGGGTCATTCGGCATTTAGGATCGCTCAGCATTTAGGAGCGCTCGGCATCCAGGAGCATTCGGCAATCCAGGGACGCTCAGCATCAAGGAGCGTTCGACAATACAGGGACGTTCGGCATAAAAGGAACGTTTGGCAATTCAGGGACGTTTGGCATACAACGAACGTTCGGCTTCCATAGACGTTCGGCAATCCAAGGACGTTCGGCATGCAAGGAACGTTCAGCATCCAAGGAACGTTCGGCATACATGGAACGTTCGGCTTCCTTGGACGTTCGACATTCATGCTTCATTTGGCCTGCGCACCTCGCTCAACACACTGCATCGTTCGGCATGAAGATGATGGTTCGGCATTTGGCCGTTCGGCATGTTCGAATCGGCACGCAGAGCTTACTCCATTTGGGCCGAGGTATTCAACTACCAGGCCCACCAGGGAAGTCCAACCCACCTTCGTCTATAAATAGAGAGGCAGAGGCACAGTGAAAGGGATCAGTTTTTTTGAGAATACTAGGCAAACTCTGTCGCATTCAACACTCACTCAAGTCTTAGTCTTTTACTTTGCAATTGTATTCAAGTAATTGGAAACGGATTGTATCTGTAATCAACTATCAAGAAAATCAATAGAAATCAACTTCAAAGTGGACGTAGGCAATCACGTCGAACCACTATAAACTTGGTGTTCTTGTTCTCTGCATTTAAATTTACATATTGTCTTCTGTTTTAATTTACTATCTTCATTAATCTCTCCACACAATCTTTCTCAAGGGTGTTAGTGCCCAATTTTGGTGCTTTCATTGAGAGTCGAATTCTCAGGCTGTTAGGATCTGCTTTGTAGCTACTAGATTGTGTAAATCCCCTATAGGAGATCCAAGATCATTCACCAGGCATCTGTTGATTCTATTCAGAGTTACAACCAACAACTTTACCATGGGAAGACCACGAACCAGATCGGCCTCCCACAATGCAGATGTCCACGAGACTGCTAGCGTGCAACAAGTTGGACCTAGAAATCAGCAAGCAACTCGAGGTGCAGGGCCCTCCACCCAAAACCAAGCGGAAGTTGTTTCCCGAATAGAGTTCAACGACTTGATAAGAGAACTCAAGGAAAGTAGAAGGAAACTTGCTGAGCAGATTCAAGCCAACACTAACCTCATGACTCTGCTCACTCAGCAGCAGCGTCAGAATGCTGGAGGTAACCCTGCCCCTTATTCTGAATCTGATAGTTCAACCTCAGCTGATGAACCTCCTAGGCATAGGCGCCGTAAGGATAAAGGTGCACAGGCAGGTGTCACGGATAGATCGACTAGGGGTCAATCCCGTGAGGAGACCGGACGCCCGAATCTCCAAGACCCAAATCAGACGGGACATCAACCCGCATGGTCCCGTGGAATGAAACCCAACCTTCCATCCTCCATACATACTCTGGACTTAACAGATATGGTCAGGCAGTTGATGAGAGAGAACCAAGGCTTGACCAATGAAGATTGGGGAGTGTCCAGAAGTCATACTCCCTTTACAGATGGTATCCTACAGGCTGAGTACCCCAAAGAAGTTCAATATGCCGACTGACTATCACAGCCTACGAAGGGAAGACTGATCCCAGGAAGCATGTGATGAGGTACGGATGGATGATGGATTCTGCAAGAGCTAATGATGCGACCAAGTGTAGGTGCTTCCCAATCACTCTGTCCGGAATTGCCACCATGTGGTTTACTCGACTTCCCCCACGATCTATATCCAGCTTCGACGAATTGGCAATGAAATTCATAGAACAATTCAGGATACACACCACTCGCCCAAAAGATGTGATGCCCTTATCGAGCGTAATCCAAGCTCCGGGAGAGTCATTGAAAGCTTACAGAGATTTCATGTTGCTGCTACTGAAGTGAGTACTCTTGACGACCACACAATTTTGATGGCGGTAATGCGTGGAGTGGATCCAGATTCTGAATTTGGAGATTGATGGAGGAAAAGCCCCCAGCCACGCTGGAGCATTTTTATTCGAAAGCTCATCAGTTCATAAGGAGGGAAGAAGCCCGATGGACAAGACGAGAGAAGGCACCAGGGCCTGCTCAGGAGACTGTGAAAAGTACCGTCGCCATGAAGCAAACCGACGATAATTCGGGAAAAGCTCAAGTCAACATCCAAAACAAGCCTGTGCAGTCTAAAGGATCCGAAGGTGGAAATCCCGAAAAGAAAAGAGAAACGGGGAAATGGAAGTCAAGGATCCCGACCTACAATGAATACACCCCACTGAACGCATCTCTTGAGAACATCTATTTTTCAACTTGCAACACTTTTCAATATAGGAAACCACACCCAAAGGAATCAACAGAGGAACAGAAGCGGACTGGGAAGTATTGCCGCTTTCACGAGTCTCATGGGCACAACACAGAGGAGTGTAGACACCTCCATGACGCCATTGAAAAGTTGATTAGACAGAAGATGTTGCAGGAGGTTTTCAAAGACCCACAAGGTAGAAGGCAAGAGACATCGGACCCCGGACGCGGGCCAGCTCCACACCAACTAGAACAACCTGCTCGAACTGTGGGTAGATTGGTTATTAACACGATTGCTGGTAGACCTCACCCTGCGGATACGAATTGGCAAGAGATGGAGCAATGTGCTAACTCTTTAAGACATGCGGAGTACGAGTGTTGTTCGAATGTGGAGGATGGGACCCCTACAAAGCAGCAGCACACGATGAATGATGATATTATATTCAGGAGCAGAGATGCGGATAAGATGGAGGCTCCTACCATCGACCCGATGGTCATATCCGCGACAATCGGGTCGGCGTTTGTGAAGAGAATTCTAATTGATTGCGGAAGTTCCGTTAACATCATCTTCAAGAAAGCATACGACCAAATGAAGCTGGAGACCAAGGATTTAAAACCGTCTAAAGCCAGAATCCATGGCTTTAATGGCGTAGCAACGGATGCAGTGGGATATGTGGAGTTACCAGTTGAACTGAGGCAAGGGAGCGTAAGAGGGTGTGAATCCTACCGTTCATAGTGTTGGATGTTGACTCTCCATATAACGTATTTCTAGGACATCCAGCGCTGGTAGAATTTAGGGCTGCATTGGCCCCTTGGTGTTTGACGTTAAAATTTCCAACAGATAGAGGTGTTGGAGTGGTACATGGCGATCAGGCGACCGGTCACGTGGCTGAGCTGAGAGAGGCTCGGCGTAGAGAGAAAGGAAAGATTGCGGACAGCACCGTCCGCATCCAAAATTCGGATGATTGACAAGTAGCGCCCGAGCCCTGGCTCGGGCAACATTCTCGGATCTATAGAGACATAGATCCAAGAGATGATGATGGGGGATCTACAAATGCAGCACCGGCTGAACTAACAATTGACATCCCAGTCAGTCGGGATGACCCATCACGAATTCTTAAAATTGGATCACAACTCGACCCCGTGGTGGCCGAGAACCTCACTGGCTTCCTCCGAGTGAATCTTGATGTCTTCGCTTGGACACACTCTGATATGTGCAGGCTTTCTCCAACTATTGTGAGTCATATGTTGAACATAGACCCAAAGTACGTTCCCGTAAAACAGAAAAGGAGAGGTATGGACCTAGAGAGATCTGCGGCTCTCAAAGAGGAGGTGGACAAACTCAAAGCCAATAGGTTCGTCCGCGACGCCCTCTATCCTGAATGGGTATCTAACCCAGTGCTAATGAAGAAAGCAAATGGAAAGTGGAGAACTTGTGTTGATTACTCCGATCTGAATAAAGCATGCCTGAAGGATAGTTTCCCTTTACCTAGAATCGACCAGCTCGTCGACTCTACCGCCGGACACGAATTATTGTCATTTATGGATGCGTACTCAGGATACAATCAGATCTCGATGCATATTCCAGACCAAAAGCACACTAGTTTTGTCACGAATATGGGGCTATATTGCTATGTAGTAATGCCCTTTGGATTGAAAAACGCGGGAGCAACTTATCAGCGTCTGGTGAATCGAACGTTTAAAGACCAGATCGGTAAGACGATGGAAGTCTATGTGGATGACATGCTCGTGAAATCACGGTAGTCAAACGACAACATTCGAGACTTAGCAGAAATGTTTGATATACTCAGACATTATGGTATAAAGATCAACCTCTTGAAGTTCTCTTTTGGTGTGACATCGGGAAATTTCTTGGGTTTTATTGTGAATGCACGTGGAATTGAAGCTAACCCGGAAAAGATTCAAGCTATTCGAGACATACAAGTGCCCAGAACTATAAAGCAAGTACAAAGCTTGAATGGAAAGATGGCAGCGCTGAGCCGATTCATATCCAGAGCCACGGATAAATGCATTCCCTTCTTTGACATGATTAAGAAGGGAAAAAGGAATTTCAAGTGGACATCCGACTGTGAGGGAGCATTTTGAGCTCTGGTAAAGCATTTGGAGAGCCCCCTGGTGCTATTGAAACCAATCGACCATGAAATGTTGTATGTATACTTGGCAGTATCCCAGCACGCTATCAGTACGGCTCTGGTTCGCGAGGAGGACCGAGTTCAAAAGCCAGTATATTATGTCAGTAAACGCTTGACGGGGGCAGAAAGAAATTATCCAAGGATTGAAAAACTAGCCTATTGCTTCGTGATTGCATCACGCAAGCTTCGTCTGTATTTTCAGGCACACTTAATCAGTGTTTATACTGATCAACCTTTGCGGCAGGTACTCCAACGACCGGAAACTTCCGGAAGGATGTTAAAATGGAATATTGAGTTAAGTCAGTTCGATATTACCTACCTTCCGCGAAGGGCCATACAGGGACAAGCACTAGATGACTTCATTGCTGAATTTACTATGTCAGACGAATCAAGCGACCACAATGTCATACCTCCCGTTCGATGGAAGATGTACACCGATGGGGCATCTAACGACCGTTGTTCGGGGGTTGGCATAGTTCTTGTAACTCCTGAGAACTGATCAGTTTGCTATGCTTTGAAGCTCGAATTCACGGCAACGAATAACGAAGCCGAATATGAAGCGTTGATTGCTGGCTTAAGACTTATCAAAGAACTGGGAGTAAAATCGGTTGAAATTTTTAGCGACTCGCAGCTGGTGGTGTACCAAGTGCGAGGAGACTATCAAGCAAGGGAGCAGAGACTTGCCCCATATTTGGTCCGGGTTCAGGAGTTTCTAGCGAATCTCGAGTATTATGATATTTCACATGTCCCGCGTGAGCAAAACAGAGCAGTCGATTCATTGGCAAAATTCGCAAGCACTGGTGATGCGCAACAAATGAGATTGTTTCCTGTCGAAACCTTACATGTTCTGAGTATAAATATGATGGAGGTAGATTTCGTGTTAGAAATAGAAATCGAGAAGGAATCGTGGATGACCCCAATCAAGCAGTACTTACTATTCAAGATCTTACCCGAAGAAAGGAGCGAAAGACGACAAGTCCTTCATATGGCTTCACGATATATAATACAGGATGGGGTGTTGTACCGAAGGGGATTCTCGACCCCCTTACTCCGGTGCGTGACCCACGATAAGATAAAACGAGTATTAAAGGAAGTCCATGAGGGAAAGTGCGGTGACCATACTAGGGGGCAGACATTGGCAAAGAAAGTCCTCCGTTATGGATACTACTGGCCAACAGTGAATCGGGATGCTGCAGACTATGTGAGAAGATGTGATAAATGCCAGATATATGCAAAAATCCCGAGAGCTCCGCCGACGGAACTCACGCAAATGGTTAGTCCCCGGCCATTCGTAGTGTGGGGGATCGACTTAGTTGGTTCTTTACCCATAGCCAAAGGTGGAGTGAAAATGCAATAGTTGCGGTCGACTACTTTACCAAATGGCCAGAAGCAGAGCCTCTGGCAACCACCAAGAAGGTTATTAATTTCGTCGTACGAAATATCATATGCCGTTTTGGCCTTCCACGGACCATCATTACAGACAATGGGACTCAATTCGAAAGTAAGGAGTTCAAAGAATTTTGTCAGAAATATGGCATTGAGAAGAAGTTTGCAACGATTGCCCACCCGAAAGCCAACGAACAAGTGGAAGCCGTAAACAAGATAATCAAGTCCGTATTGAAAAGGCGTCTAGAAAAAGCTAGAGGCAAGTGGGTGGATGAACTTCCAATGGCGCTTTGGGCCTATAGGACCACCCGCAAGACCGCGACTGGCCACACTCCATTCGCATTGGCATATGGCACGAAAGCTGTTATACCCGTGGAACTTGAGGTGTAGCGATCCTGGCTCGACCTTCGAAAATCGGCACCGAATACGACACTTGTATTCAAATGCCACAGATCCAAATGTCGAATCTGGTTCGCCGGAGCTTATAACACATTAAGTACAACACGGCGGAAGAAAAAGAATATACATATGATATACAACATTGATACAATATCTGATACAACAGAATGATACAATGAATATCAATATACATCAGAGATATGATATAAGACAATAGCAGTGGAAAGAAAAGATAACACCGGCAGCGGAACAAAATCTCCTAATATGGTCTTCAAGGAAGAACTCCAGTATCGGTAATCTCCATCTCCAAGGCACCAATCCAGAAATAGGTCGAACTCCCAATAACGATGCACAAAGATAGGCAAGTACAGTTGTGATCCAAAGACTGAACTAGCTTCAGATAATCTACTAAACCTGACTATCTGAAAAACCCAACTCTAGACTGCCGTGTAGGAAAATAGTGGGCACGCAGAGTTTAGGAAAGGAACAATAAACTCCAGGTCAGTCTTAGGACTGGTATGAGCAAACAAAAGCATTTTGGACTTTCTAAAACAAACAAAGAATTTAAATTTGAAATCCACAATGCTTTTTGGAAAATGAAACTACTATAAGGCCTCTCGCCACACACACAATGCAAACGCAGAATTGGAGGAGATTTCTCCTTATGATAGTCAAATATGCTTGATACGAGAAAATTTCTTTGATATTATTACTATAAGTGAAAAGTGTAGAAAACCATTTCGAAAGTATAATATAAATCCTAGCCAGCATAGACATTCTGAACTATGCCTACTATAGCTACCATCTAAACAGTGGGGTGCCACCATAAGTAAATGGCAGGTTCTATAACTAAAACCGTACAGGGCGCGTATTAGATGAATAGATTTCCAACAAATGGTCAGGCTAAGGAATTTCCTACTGCCACATGGGATCGCCTCTAGCGGGACGTCCCGAGAACCTAACTGAATCTCTACCAACACAAGGTCGGGTTACCTCTGTAACTAGGTAACTACTACTCGAGCATGCCATCCCCCGGTCCTTTGGGACCTTTATCCGAGGCGCCTCTAAACCACAAAGCAATCACGAAGTAATAGATCTGCAGTATCCACATGAGTAAGTATCTGTGCACCATACCATGATACCACCCTTTACCAGAAGGGAATGACACACCCTAAAGGGCGTGACCATCATAACCTTGCCGCATCTTTCCTGTTTCGACCATTTCTGGGGTGTGAGGTCCTGATGCAGTCTCGTCCACAAAGCTACGCTTTATACAAAAGCCATGCTTTGATCACAAATGATCATCAACACACAGCAGCACTTAGCATGTCACACTACCAAATTGGAAATATATCACTGATAAATATCAACTACATAACCTCTGAGCTCGTACGTCTCAGAGAATGGTGTTAAGCTAAGAGAATAAATTCTCCGCCACCAAGTAGAAATGTATTTGATAGAGATCAGTTCAATATCTCAAAGTGTAATGTCGGACAAACAACCATACAAGTCTGTTCCGGGTTCGAACAGAACCGAAGGCACTTCCAAAGAAGCCCTTGCAAATCCAGGTATCCACAATCCCGATCGGACTTCTCGTCACTTAGGGAGAACTCTATACCGGAGAAACTCAGTGCAGAGTCAATCGACAGGTTATCCGATGGTTCTTGAAGACACCCGGTCTTCAACACAGGTCTTCAAATGCAATCCATAACGTCGTATCACTATTCGGAATGGGTTATATGACACAAGGTCCTCTCCCGGCTAAACCAAATAGTGAGAGCCATATTTAAAAACATATGGATATGGGATTTTAGTTAAGTCACAACTTAAAAATCCAAAGCTTTTCTTTTAAATGGTCAAACAAATTACCATTTCAAATCTTCTAAATAAAAAGATTTATTTCACAAAGTTCACCCAGTTTCAAAAAGATCAATTCATAGATTTCAAAACAATTTCCATTTCAATTGGATTGACCCATATAATCTTTAAATTAAAGATTTAATTCATAGCTTTCAAAACACGTTTCCAAAGATTCATTTATAACTGAAAACCATCATTTTAGACTTGAAATCCTTTTAACACAAATTGGAAGTTCATTTCCTATGTGAAAGCTTTCATTTTTGAAAACAAATAGTTTTCGTTTTGAAAAAATCCAATTTCATTTATACAAGTTAAAATCTTTGGGTTAAATTCTAAAGTCCCAAAACAACACTTCAAATATGGTTTAAAACCCATATAAACCCATTTATAAGTTGAATAACCTTTTTAAACCCAAGTCCCCAAATCATAGAATTCAATTTCAAATATTGAATTCAAATTTAAATCAAATTATTTAAATTTCAAAACTCAATCAAGTTATTCAAAATAACGTTTTTTTTAAATTCATTTTCAAAGCTTCAATTCTAATTCCAAAACTATTTTGGATTCAAAAATTCAATTTTAAAACAATTTCAAAAATCTGTGACTTATATTCATTTCCACGTGCAATCCATATTTGTGTGTGTATAAGTGTGGTCCAGGGGTTTTACACAATAGTGCACAACATCAATCATCGCAGATTCAATCATATCGATAAGCGATATATACCATAACGCTTATCCTTATTCACATATTCAATCATATCGATAAGCGGTATATACCATAATGCTTATCCTTATTCACAGATTCATAGATAAAATAAATTTATCAATCACAAAGATTTATCATTACAATACGATGTGGGATTCGGATAACCAACTGGAATCCGACTCCCTGTCGCATCGAAATTCAGATGTCGTTCTACGGGTCAAGGGGTTTTCATATTCATACAACAGTATATATTCATCACAAATATAGCAACTTATCACAAAGTATCACATAGCAAATGTTTAAACATTGAAAAGAAATTTAATTTAAAACCCTTTTTAACTTATTTTAAAACTTAGCAAATGTTTAAACATTGAAAAGAAATTTAATTTAACAAATTTATTTTCAAAAACTTGAACTTCCTTAAACTTCAAACTGTTTTTTGTATGCCAACTCGACAAAATTCCTAGCTGCTTCGAGTTGAACCCGAGCAAAACGTCCTACTGCTTCGGGTTTTCCCAAAGTTAACCCATGAGCATGCTACAGTTTTGACTCAAAATTTTTTTCTAAGCACCTACCCTACGCAACCAAAATACTGACTCGAGCCTTACTTCGAGTCTAACGCGATTCAACACGAATGAAATCCCGAGCTACCCACATCTTTTCCTTCCTTCACCATTTCCAGAAGATAATGTGCATGGTGCACATGCACCACTTCTACAGTCACTTCCGATCAACGCCATGAGCGTCCACAAGTCCTCCACGACCATCTCAATCCAAGCAATCCTCCAGAACTGTGAAAACCCAAACAACCTGGAATCGAGCACTTCGACGCACATGGACAAATTCGATCATCAGGAAATCGCCTGCGTCGCTACCTCCAGCCATCAGAGGCCACAAAATTTTGGTCAGAGTTTCGGCACGATCCACGAACTCTTTTCCCCCGACCTAATGCAGCTCGATGAAACACCGATGAAGAAACTTGCTCGATTACGTCACTGCTCAAATTGGGTCGCTAAACCCTAAACTAACGCTGCACCTTCACCCCGATCAACATAAAAATCTTCACGCATTTTTCCCGAGTCCCCCTAATTCAAAGCTATCACCAGCCATGATTTCGAGACCCACTAGTTCATTGATCATCAGATTTTGACAAAAAACCCCAAACTGTTTAATCCAAGAAAACTCCATATTCCCTTTCTTACAAATCATGAAATTCCTTTTTAAAATCAATATTTAGCAAGACAAATCTGATATAATGATCAGGATTTAGAATTAAAAGATTTGAATTTTCTGTTTTGAGTATTTTTTTCTTTTTAAGTCCTACATTGTCAAATTATTTAGCATATATTTTAACTCTATATATTTTTAAAATAACTTTACAATGTTACAAACACTTTTCTTTCACGAATCATAACCTAAAATTGATTTTATGAGGAGGTATTCAATTTGTAAACAGATTCTAAAACCTGTAGGGTATGAAACAGAGGAAGAAGAAATAATGCATATTCTTGAAAAAAAAATTATTTTAAAATCATTTACTCCATATTTTCACTTGGATTTATTCTTAAAGATGATTTTGTACTCATATAACTACTTTTCATTCAGCAATCAAGCCTACAATTTGCTTGGGTTGGGGTAATTTAAATTTTCCTAACAGGTTTTAAAACCTGGAATATATACACAGAGGCAAATCCTACTTTTTTTTCTTCAGACATGCATTGCATATACATCTATACAAGTTTACATCCCAGCATACCACACATTAGATAAGACAATCCATTCATGCATTCATCAAAACACATACAAATTTAGGGCTAGGTTGCTCACCTGGATCTTGGATAAGGCAGAGACAAAGAAGAAGCAGGAAACAGGGAATGAATTTTAAGCCTGCATATTTGAAATTAGGAATCTTTGCTTGTTCACTCTTGCATTTGTTTATTCATTTCATTAATAACAAAAGTTTTTAAATTTTCTTACCTACAGTATGAATCTCTGCTATACATAGAGAAGTTTTTTTTTTATTTCTGCAGTTGAAATCCAGAGATGGATTAAGTCTTTGATCTTGATTTTGTTTTGCTGCAACTTGTTAATAAAGTTGTTTAAAACTTTGTTTTAATACTGATTAACAACTTCAAATCAAAATCTTTTAAAAAGAATTTTACTTAACTTCATTTATTTCCTGAGAATCTTGCTCACTGGCCAAAACTGCAGCTTTGTATTTTCATTTTATAATCTGCAGTTTGAATTTGTGTTACAACTTGATTTCAAAATTACAAATTTACTAAACTATAGAGTATAGAGTTTACCTGAGAGTAATCTATAGTTTGATGTTGAGGAAGATTTCAGATTTCTTCATCTTTGAATCCAAGAGAAATGCTTTAGTTTTTTTTTGCTTTTTCTGATTTTTTTTTCTTTCTCTTTCAATTTCTTTGGTGTTTAGATTTGAAATGCCAAATCTTTTTTTACTATTGTGTAGATTTTCTGAGTTATTTTATGATTGTATGTGGGGAAATGGAAAGGTTTTTGTAATTTTTTTATTAAATTTTTTTATTCAGTTTAATTATATTGAAGGCCATTTGTAAGAAATTGACCATGACATGCCCATGTGATGTTTACTTCTCTATGTGTATGTTTATATTTAAAATTTTCAAAGACAAAAGAATGTTTATAAAAAAAATTATATCATATTTATTTTATAAATGAATGTACCTTTTTATTCATTAGCATATACATATATACAATGTAAAAAAAGGAATTATTTTAACCAATATTTTACTACATACATTATTCCTTAACATTTTTAAATGCCGCTTATTTTTAAAACACTTATTTTTAAATTTCAATTTCAATTTCAATTGTAAACTTGAAATATAAACTCCCATGTCCCTTTGTATATTCACACTCACCTAAAAAAGATTTAAATTAAATTTCAATGTGTATTCTATTTTACTTATATATGTAATATACACATATATAAGATTTTAAATAAAAATGACTTTTATAAACATTATTTATTTCAATAATTTAAACTCAAAATAAAATTGGGATTTATCTATATATTATTACAACTTATTTTTACTTGTTTAAGATTTTTCTCAATTTATTTTCAAATTAAATTCCAAAAGTTTAAAGTATATTATTATTTATATTGACAAATTTCAGGATGTTACTTTTTATATATAAGATTTTAAATATACAAATTCAAAACCCCAATTAAATTTTTAAAAATCAATGTCTAAATAAACAAATATCTTATTAAATCTTGGAAAATTCAAATTAATTTACAATTTTACGCAAAAATTTATTTTAATTATCAATTTAAATTAAATTAAAAATTAGGATCGTTACATGAGGTTCCATCACATCGAGTAACTTATTACGACCCTGAGTCGAATCGGAATCTTTTATTGGAATCGTTGGACTTCATTGATGAAAAACGCGAAGAAGCCAATTTGAGAGCGGCCGTATACAAACATAGAGTCGCTAAATATTATAACGAAAAGGTCCGACCGAGAATTTTTGGTGTGGGAGACCTCATTTTGAAACGAGTTTTTCCGATCCTATCTCATATGAATCCCGCATGGGAATGTCCATAGTCATCGAACAGAAGCTTGGAGAAGGAACTTTCAAGCTGGCAACCGTCGATGGTGCGACACTCCCCCGAGCATGGAACAGCGAGCACTTGCGTCATATTATACTTAGTCTATTTCTTTCATGTATTAGTTGCATTTTATTTCCAGTATGCTTTTATTTCTAGTTCTTGGCATGTAGTAAGACAATTTAGCTTGCTTTCGTTAATAAAGGCTTGAAGCCATCTTTTCCATGAATTACTAATGTTTCTGCGTATGATGATCCTGTGACAGGCAAATGAAATTATATTATTCTGGCTGACGTGCGAACACATGCAGACACTCAAATCTCCAGATCCCCAGAGTGCAGACTGGAGTACTCAAAGTCCCCGGAGTGCGGATTCGAGCATATGCGAGACAAAAACTCCAAGTCCCTAGAGTGCGGACTGGGGTACTCTAAGCCCCCAGAGTGCGGACTCGAGTATAAATGACCCAAATCTCCAAGTCCCCAGAGTGTAGACTGGAGTACTCTAAGTCCCCAGAGTGCGGACTCGAGTATAAACGACTTCAATCTCCAAGTCCCCAAAGTGCGGACTGGAGTACTCTAAGTCCCCGGAGAGCGGACTCGAGTATAAACGACTCAAATCTCCAAGTCCCCAAAGTGCGGATTGGAGTACTCTAAGTCCCCGGAGAGCGGACTCGAGTATAAACGACTCAAATCTCCAAGTCCCCAGAGTGCGGACTGGAGTACTCTAAGTCCTCGATGTGCGGACTAAAAAATATTCTAAGTGCATGAAGCGCGGAAGGAAAAATGAACAACTCTCAAAGAATCTCTAAGCTATATGAAGGTGAACCGAGAAGTCCATGTTATTCACAACAGCTTGGATTTAAATCACAATCATACAAAAATTGCACGAAAAGAGCCTTTTGAAAGATAGAAAAAGGAACTAAGCTTTATTCAAAAAAGTTTCTACTACAAAACCTTCAAAGTTCGGAGTCGACAATCTATTTACAAAGACTACGGAAGTAGATGAAAATAATTACATAACTTAAACTAACTCTCATTGAACGAGAGTAATGATCACTTCTTGCGCTTCTTCGACTTCTTTACCTCCGTTGTCTTCTCGGACGGCTCCTCTCCTATGCATTTACCCTTGGTACTCTTCTTTGTTGGAGGGGTAGCAACTGAAGAAGTACGGGGAACATCCATGGGCTTGGACCCGCCAGGAAGGATGACCCTCAACGGCTTATTCAAAGGGTCATCCAGGTCCACAACTCGAGGCTCGACCTTGATCTTGGTTGTCTCTCTCTTCTCCTCATCAAGCCGCTCCTTCACACTCAACTCAAATGTGTGTTTGGAGGCGCCTGTAATTTCTACTTCATAACTCCCATCAATGGGAGAAGAAGTCTCAGATTTGTCCTCATCCAGCGCTCCAATCACCTGAGCATCTGGCCCGGGAGCCTCTCCTGCATGAGTGGCCTCACTTATCTTTCACTCCACCTCCTTGGCTACATCTCTCCTCGGAGTGGGCCCGGGATCAGAACAGCCTGCGTAAAATCATGAAAAACAAGCATTAGAATACAATAGTCCTTCATAAAGAATGACGACTTTTGAAATCTTAAAGTGAAGGGTTATCTAGCAGGTTCTGGCAGGCTCTCAACCGTCAAAGGGGTCTCACCCTCCGGAATGGGAGAAAGAATATGGATGCCAAGGCAGGGGTCCTCCGAATTATAACTGATATGTTGCTCATATGGATCGAGTATCGGACGATCGGCCGATTGAGTAGGCTCAAGAACTAGAGGCACGACCCTGGATGGACCGGTAATAACTTCTTTCCCTTTCTTTAAGGGGGAGCCTTTGCAATAAATAGCTTTAGCTGCTGACAAATCCGAAGGCTCATTTCCCTTGAGGAATTCTTTTATCAAGGCCCCCTCATCAATCTCTTCGGTACCGTGCTCGGCCTTCCTGATTTCTATCAAGGCCTTCCATGCCTCGGCTAAAGATTCAAGATACCACTCGCCCAAAAAAGTCAAGTCTCGGTGCATGAGAACGCGGGCATTGAATTCAGCGATTAGCGGGACAAAAATGCTTTTGACCTCTTCCCTACCTTCTTCTCTAGCCGCCTCAAGACGGGAGTCGATGTCCGCAAACGCTATCTTCTTGCCCTCTTCACGGGCTTCACTCCTTATCGCCTCAACTTTGGAAAGCTCGTCCTCAAGTTTTTCTTTTAAGAGTTGAGTAGCAACGATCTCATCACAGTATCGTTGTGATTCTTCTTGGGAAGCCGTTTTCTCTTCCTTCTCTCTACGGAGCTGCTCCTCAAGTTCCTTGACTCGGAGGCTGAATGCGTCCCTCTCCTTTTGGACTGAGTCCTTCTCTAGAGCTAGGTCCCCACAACGTTGTACCGCCTCGTCGAATTCCTTTTTGTGAGTCGATTCCAGACGAGTTACGGCTTCGATGGTGTCCTTGGCGCTCTGATGGATGACCTCAAGTTCAGGCTTGTAAGTTGCATTCTCTTCGTCCTGAGCTTTGATGATATCTTTGTCGTGGATAGCCTCAAGCTTCAGGCGATCGATCTCATGTTAGCGCTCCATGGAGACTTCAAAAAGTTTTTCGGCCAAATGAACAAACGCACCGTGTTGAACATAGACGTCGTTGGTACAGGCGATGACGCTCTGCTTGACATGTCCGGGAATAGGATGAATCGTCGGGAGGAATTTCAGGCCATCAAAGCAGATTTTTGGAAATTTATCTTTAAGCTCGGCAAGCTTCTCTGATACGGTTGGATCTGTTGCAGGAGTAGGAGGAGACGGCTTTGAAAGTTCGCCTCTCCTGTGAGGATCTCGGGACTGTCGAGTGGAAGAGGAATCAGAGTGTTGGTCCCGGAGGACATCAGATTGTGACCCCATATGGCTGCGCTTATCTTTGCTTTGCTCCGGGTGAGAAGAGGTATCCTGGTGGTATGTTGGCTGATAGTAAGTTTTCTTCCGAGATGACGAGTCCCAGGAATGATAATCTCTATCGCCGTCATCATCCCTGTCCTGACGTCTTCCGGAACCCGAGTCCCGTCCAGGTTGATAAAAGAGAGATGAACCACGAAGGCGATCGAATCCGTGTGAATGCCCCATGTCACCTGCATAGAATTTAAATAACAACGAATTAGCAAAGAGTAGCGTGACGACGAAAATCTAAATGCAAATTGGAGTGCAAGTGTTTGTGCATGTCCTAGTGTTTCCCCCCGATGGACCAGTTGCTTTACTAATGGGAGTTTTTCTCCCTGACTTTGGGCTAGAGCACCCGCATCGCCTCTGATGGGCGAGTGAAGTTTAAATGCTTCCGGATCATCGAAGTCATAATTGAGCAGATCATCGGGAATGGAGAGGTTCGATAGGCCCTTTAAAGAACTTTCTACATGCCGTGAAGAAGCCTCTTTCTCCATTGGAATGAGCGTAACTTTTGAAGTTCCGCTAACCTTCTCCTTCCTAATATTGTACATTAATCTCTTTTTCCTCTTCGAAGGGAAAGATGACGTTTCGATGTCGTGCACTTCGACTATCGGATCCTGAGAGGGACCCAAGTTCTCACCTTGTGCTTCAGGTGTTTCATTCCCTTTAATTTCCCCCTCTTCTGGTGCGTCAGGAGTATGACGTGCTGATGACTCAGCTAATTTTTTCCCTTTCCCAGAGGTGGGCCTGGGTACGGTGACACCTTGAGGAAGGCTTATCTGACGACCTTCTGCCAATAGCCTAAACCTTGAAAGTGTCTCATTCGAAATGAGATTCTGGATGTCCCGTTCTTCGGTAGAAAGGGCTCGAATAGCCTCGACAACCACATAATATCCTCGACCATCAGGACGTGGGTTGATACCTGAAAAGATGAAACAAAAGTTAGAAAATGCACGGCTCTGGCCAAGCATGAATATCGATCCAGAGAAAAGACTTACTTCCTTCAGCCCATCTCCTCGCGAAGCCAGGAGAGCAACGCACATAGAACCATTCCTGTTTGTACAGGGCAAACTTGCTCCATGCCCCGGTTAAAATCTGGCATTTGTGGTACGGCTCGAGGAACATAAAGGAGGGGCTATCTCTCCGCTTCTTGACCATATATATATATATATATATATATATATATATGATGTCGCCCGGAGTTGGAGGCCTAGAGAGGACGGTCATGAAGAGGATGTAGGTACCGTAGATGAACGCGTGGCCATTTGGGTGCAGTTGCGATGGGGCAATGTCGATGTATTGCAGCATATCCCGAAGAAATAAATTGAACAGTGGCACGCTGCCGACCCAGCACATGAATTTATTACACGCCGTGTATCCAACTAGGGGCAAGTGTGGACGATCGTGCCCCGATGGAACCAACACGTCGTCAAAAGGGATTCCATGAACAGAGCATATACGTCGGAGCGCAACTTCATTGACCTTTGAAGCCTGAGAATCGATAGGGTTGTCCAAGAAAATTGCTGCCTCCAAAGCATTGGGAGCTAAGTTATGTGCAGGGGAGGTTGATGGATTTGAAATATCTGCGACTTCTTATCAGGAGGACGGTCCTGGTCTATCTGAAATCGTGGCGGAGCTAGATCTCCTAGACATTTCCAATAAATATTGAATTTGGCAGAGCACCTATTTGAACTATACTCGAAAAATAATCGGCGTTAGACTTAAAAACATAAATCCCCCCCCCCCCCCGTGCGGTGTGTGATCTAGTGCAATCATTCAAATATAAATGCTGAGAAATCATAGGCCACATAGTTGATGGTGTAAAGTTGAACTTTGAAAATGTCATTTTCGAAGACCGTCATCGTTGACCGTCTCCGAAAGCCAGCCCGGCAATGTATTCAATTTTGGACTTGGACATTGACATTGTATGTCAAAAGCGTTCATCTGTTTTTATCGACTTCAGTTCAGGCTTGTGATAATTGGAACCGGGAAGTTATCATTTCAGAATAGTTTGATATGCCGGTTTACTTAAGTCAATGTCTTTGTTCTTGTCTTATGATCATGCAAGGTGAAAAATTGTTCGGCCTAGGTATCGTTGGCCAAAACATTGTTCGGCCTGGGTATCGTTCGGTCAAAAAATTGTTCGGCCTAGGTCACGTTTGGCCAAGACATTGTTCGGCCTAGGTATCGTTCGGCCAAAGCACTGTTCGGCCTAACTATCATTTGGCCAAAGTATCGTCCGGCCTAAGTTCTATTTGGCCTAAATAACGTTCGGCATTCTATCTAATTCATGCTTCCTCCCTAACCTTCCATCCCACTGCTCAGCATGTGGCGAGTCATGCCGAACCAAAGTTACGCCGAGCCCCAACGCTCGGCACTCCGTCCTGAACAATAGCGTCATTTTCTCTTTTCTTCCTCCATCCATACCGAACGACAAGGCCAAATCGTTCGGCGAGTCATGCCGAACCATACTGTTCGGCATTATAGCCAATTCCTACTCCTCTTCTATTTTTTCCCTCCAAACTCGTCCGACACAAGAGAACCATGCCGAACCACAATACATCTCCCATCAACTCCCTCGCGTGCTCATCTCTGACCACTTCTCCTCTCCACTACATCATCTAGCCCTACAAAACATCCTAATCACAGTTCAATCCTTTCATCCACGAAATACCCATTGGCCACGGACCTAAGTTACGAGTTTAAGCCTCGTATCAAAACTTTTAATCAGGGAAAACAGTTAAACAGAAGGGATCGATACCTAGCAAATAGATTGAAGGTCGGGATAATTATGGAATTAAAGGCACGGCTTTGATTAGTTCCGAGTGACTTGGGAAAAGGGTGATGCATGGTATGATGTTCGAGGAAAGAAGGGTAGTAAGATTCTTGGGGTTTGACGAGATTCGCGAATACAGGATAGCGGAAGTAAAAAGTAAAAAGAGAAGAAGGAGGAAGATGCTGACTTTTATAGGAGAAGAAGGAAAGTCGAAGAGGCTATGACCGGTGGAACCGGTCAAAGCGTCATCGTTCGACTTCGGCATTCAAAGCCGTTCGGCATACATGGAGCGTTCGGCTTCAACTGTTCTATTCGGCATTTGCACTTTGTCCGGCACACATCACCTCACTTGGTATTCACAAGAAAGCACCACCGAGAGAAATAAGCCAAGGATCGAAACGAAGCATAGAGGACGCGTAATTCAAAGCGCATCACGTTCGGTCACGTAATACCCTTTGGAGGGCAAGTGTTTCCTGGAGATTTGACCAGGCAACTAGGTACTTGGCATTAGCACACTGTTCGATTATTTATGGATCGTTTGGCATCTACATACCGTTCGACATTCTGAACGCTCGGCGCAAAATGGTTCATCTGGCATTCACGTTCGAATAACATTCGTGAGTACTTGACATTGGGAAGCATTCGGCGTCAGGGCCGTTCAGCATTTGGGAGCACTCGGCATCCAGGAGCACTCGGCATCCAGGAGCACTCGGTAATCTAGGGACGCTCGACATCCAGGAGCGCTCGGCATCCAGGAGCGTTCGGAAATCCAGGGACGTTCGGCATACAAGGAACGTTCGGCTTCCAAGGACGTTCGGCAATCCAGGGACGTTCAGCATACAAGGAACGTTCGGCTTCCATAGACGTTCGGCAATCCAGGGACTTTCGGCATACAAGGAACGTTTGGCATACAAGGAACATTCGGCTTCCATGGACGTTTGGCATTCATGCTTCGTTCGTCCTACGGACCTCGCTCAACACACCGCATCGTTCGGCATGAAGATGATGGTTCGACATTTAGCCGTTCATCATGTTCGAGTCGGCACGCAGAGCTTACTCCATTTGAGCCAAGGTATTCAGCTACCAAGCCCACCAGGGAAGTCCAACCCACCTTCGTCTATAAATAAAGAGGCAAGGGCATAGTGAAAGGGATCGGTTTTTTCGAGAACACTGGGGAAACTCTGCCGCATTCAACACTCACTCAAGACTTAATCTTTTACTTTGCAATTGTATTCAAGTAATTGGAAACGGATTGTATCTGTAATCAACTATCAAGGAAAGCAACAGAAATCAACTTCAAAGTGGACGTAGGAAATCACGTCGAACCACTATAAACTTAGTGTTCTTGTTCTGCATTTAAATTTACATACTGTCTTCTGTTTTAATTTACTATCTTCATTAATCTCTCTACATAATCTTTCTCAAGGGTGTTAGTGGCCAATTTTGGTGCTAACACATTCTCATTCATTCACGGCTTCAAGAAAAATCTATTGTTAATGGCTACTTTTTCCTCTTTTCTTCTCATTTTTCATGTATTTTTGCCTTATTTTCTTTGCTTCTTTGAACGGCCTCCACTCCATATCCACGGCCACCACCTCCTACATCTCTTCCCTGCCATCATCATTACCTACTCCTCAGGTCTGAACCATGGCCGCACCATCTATGAAGAGAAACTCCACAAAAACTATGTTAATTCCCTTAAAACTATGCTAGTTTGAACCACCTGGCTTCACCACTTCATTATTCACCACCACCGCCACCTCTAGCCAGCACCATCACCTTGCTACCACCACTACACATCACCATCTCCTATGTCCATACCTATCTATTAAATAATAGTAAAGCGGAAGAAATTCAAGCTCTCTTATTAATTGTAGGAGCTTTCTGTGCTCTCCTTGATTCTCTCTAGATATTTTACTTTTAAACTTTTAATTTATTACTTTTATTCTAATAAATTCTAATGCCAAATTATAATCAAATACATACTTTTAAAATTTTCTATAATTATTCACAAATGTCTTCTTAATTCTCTTCTGATTTTACATTTAAGTACATACATTTAAATTAATTACATAATTCAAAATTTAAACAATTTAATAAAATCAGATAATGAATATTCGATACGTCATGTAAATCATAAAATATGAACAATTTCTATAATATACCATACTAACATCAACAAATCGATAAAACAAAAATTTTATTTGCATAAAAAGATATGTAAATCACATAGCATAAATTATATACACCAACAATAATAACTAATTTATTTTATAATTGGTTTATATCAATGAAGTTATCATGCATTAAAGTGAAAAAATATATTTTTTAAACACCTATATTTTAAATTTCCATGATTACTTACAAACCCTTTTCAATTCTCTCCTAAAATTTTGTACTCATATCCATGTATTTGACCAATTATGTGATATTTATTTTAAATCATTCAAATAAATTAAATTAACTAATATTTATTAATTCATCTAATAAATCTTAAAATGTACCCATTAAGTTTGTGACAACATTCATACATATAAGAAAATATAAAATTATAATTTTCATTCGTATATAAAGATATATGAATCGCATAACGAAAAGTGTAAACATGAACAATAATCTATATTTTAATTTATAATTCATTTATCTCAAAAAATATCATACATTGCATTAAAAAATAAATCATTTTTTACAACTTTTGAAGGATATTTCACAACATGAGTGTGGAAGCATGGATTACTCTAATAAAAATTAGGTTATGGAGACATTCACATTTTCAACATGATATTAAGACTTACCCAATGTATAACTCAAATTAGCGCTACAGAATTATTATTGTTATTATTAATATTTGCAAATATTAAAGTTGAAACATGACATTCGTACAACAATGTGAAATTTATGATTAACTACAAAAGTTAAAAAAAGTTTACTAATTGAAATCTCTGATAATAAATAAAAGTTCATGTGCAGACAAGTTGATTGTAAGATGTTTTTCTCAACTACAATTACACGCAAAGCACTTCTTATTTTTTTCCCACTTTCTAACATGAAGCTTAATATATTTAATTAGTTAAGTTGATCATTGATTTAAAATATTTAAATATATTTAATTCTGTAACATTCATTATTTCGTTATAAATCCTTAAAAATATATATACAATATTCATATTAAGAAAAATGGAAAATTCATTTTCTTATCTATATATATATATATATATATAATACGCGTATCACATAACATCAACTATTTACATATATAGTAGCAAACTATACACACACACATATGTATGTGTAGTGTGTTTGCTATTACCGATTTAGGATAATAATTGCAACATGAATATGTGGTTAGCGACCATCTACCTTACTTCTGAGCGTTGCATATCATTTTAAATTATAAATTCCTTTATTTCAATAAATTTATCATACACTACTTGCAAAAAGTTCAATTTTCAATAATAATTAATTTTAAATATTATTTTTTAACAATATTATCGTGTGCAACGCACGGGTTACACCCTAGTAGCAAGTGATGGCCGAGTCTAGGACCTTGTAGACCGAGCCAAAGATGAACCAATACTCCATCATATTGCATAAAACTCTTCACATGCCTATGTTGTAACTTCCCCATCATCTCTAGCTTGTAGCCGTGCATCCCTTGGTCCAAACTAGACCCAAACCATGTCCAAACCTGTACCAAAACATCCCCTAAGCCGTGCTAGCAAATGTAGAAAGCAAGGCAAAAGGTTATGTATTCATATTACTTTTCAATTCAAAGTTATTTCAATTCAATGTTGTATTGAATTATAACTTTATTTTGGTTTTGTTTATGGGTTATGACAAGATCATTAGCTTGGTTCTCATCCACTTGAACCCATCGTTGTGTCATCGTTCTTTCGAGTATCCGTTGTGTCATTTGAATTAATAACTCTAGCACAAAAAGGTGAGTAAATCTCACACGACACTATATACTTATGCAATTGTGAAGCGACAACATTTGAATGCGTAGAATTATAAATGATGCTATAACTGCTTTTGATTATTTATGTATGATGTTAAACTTGTTAATTTACATTTCATCCCATATGTTACTGTTATATGTTATTAACTGTTCATTTATATCTGTTTATCACACTGCAAGTTCCTTGTAGATTGGGTTCACTATGGGTTGAAATGATACATATCCGAACGGACTTTAGAATAGGGAAAAATCGTTATGGGCTGAAATGATAGGCCTGAATGTTTTTATTAATTTTGCTTTAACTTCGGATTTGCGGGTTTGAAATGATAGAACCGGGATTTTTCTTTTTAAACTGCGGATTGAAATGATATATATCTGTATCACTTGACCTAGGTTAGAAAAATATATACAGACCCGTGGGTATTTTATAAAGTATTTTGAATATTTTTAAGTATTCTTAAAAGTATAAATTTATGAAAATTTGATTTAAATTGGATTTTTTTGTTTAAATAAGAAATTTTGATTTTTCTATAAGTTAAAAATGTTGAATAATTAAATGATTAAACTGAATTTTTGAAATATAACTTAAATCTGGAAATTTGGACTTTGGCTTTTAAAATGACATTTAAGTTATATAAATAAATTTTAAGTGATTTAAAATGTAAATTAATGATAATTTGATTTAAATAGATTTTAGAGTGTTTTAAATAAAGGATTTATACTTTTTCTATAAGTGGAAATGTTAAATAAAAAAATGGTTAAGTTGAATTTTGGAAATATAACTTAAGTTTGGAAATTTGGAGTTTTGGTTAAAAATGATATTTAAGTTATATAAATAAAATGGAAATTTAATTTAATTTGGAAAATGGTAAATATGATAATTTGATTTAAAATTGAATTTAAGTGATTTATTAAAGTATTATTGATTTTTCTATGAATTTAAATGATTAAATAAATGAATGCTTAATTTTTAAATACAACTTGACTTGGAAATGTGAAATTTGGTTAAATTAAATGTTTTAGTTAAATGAAATTAATTGGAAATTTAGTTTAATTTGTGAAATGAAAATTTAAAAATGTAAGTGTTAATAAATTGCATATGTGAAGGAAAGGAAATTATACACTTGAATTTGTTAAGTAAATTTATTGAAAATTTGATTTATTTATAAAAAAATTATTTTATGAAAAAATCATATGTTTAAGGTATGTTAATAAACATTTTTGAATGTTAAAATATGATTTTATAATGTTTAAATTGTTTAAACTGAAGTTTACTATTTTTGGAAATTGAATACTTAATTTGAAAGTATAATAACTCCACTTTTAAATGGTTTAAAGGAATTAATTTGATGGAATATAAATCATTTTAAAAGGTGATTTGAAAGGATAATAAATAAATGTTATCTTGAATTTAGAAGGTATTTAAAGTTGAATATTTGGATTTGAACTTATAAAATGATTTGAAAATAAAGTTTTGAAAGATATGATATTTTGATATTAAAATGATTTGAAAATAAAGTTATGAAAGATATGATATTTTGATATTAAAATGATTTGAAAATGAAGTTCTGAACGATATGATATTTTAATGTATTAAAATGATTTGAAAGGAAGTTTTGAAAGGAAATGATAATTTAATATATTGAAATGGTCAAAAATGACTTGATATTTATTTTGATAAATATTTGAATTTGAAAGATATGGTATGTTGGTATATTGAAATGGTTTGGAAATGATTTAATATTTATTTTGGTAAAGATTTGGATTGAAATGATATTTTATTTTTAAGTATAAAATATTATTTTTAAGTTATAACCACGGGTTATAATAACGATTGGTTGGCAAAGAGACCGGGATCGGATATGGGTATACTCTCTATCGATACCAAAAACTACTTTGACAACCGTGTACGCGGTGGAGATTCCAGAATGAAGTAGGATGGTGGCGACGTTCTTGAGGTATAATACGTGCACCCAACTCCCGCGAGTTGGCATAAGGTGGCAAAAACAGAAGCGGTCTCGGGCCAAAAAGGGTAGCTCCTCTGGTCGGACGCATTTCTTCGATACCATTCTATTTCTTTTATGATTCTTTGGGCACCCCTCCGATTTCGGGAATGTGTTACGAGGTGGGTGTATGTGGCTGCTGCGTTACCACTAGCCCGAGTGTCGTAATTGATATATCTACCCTGGCATTGCCTTGTGTGCCGTGTCACCTACCATATTGAGCATTTACTACGAGTTTCTATTTGTGTCGTACCTATGCAGTATCTTCTCATAGTCTCCCGATCAAGAGATATGCAGGTACTGTATAGACTACTGACATTATTTGTGTTAAGGTGAATATTGGGTCACTCCTTAACGCTATTTTAAAGTATGTTTATTTTACTGATAGACATTATTATAATAGCGCAAAATTACTACATAGTAAATAATTTAACGGATCCTTAGAGGATAGACGGTCCCAAGCATCCTTTAAGTTACTTGTACCTTTACTACAGTTCACTTGAGTTGGTTTACATTGTATAAGTATGTATGTCCTGACTTGAGTGTTTGTATTTTTATTTACGCTCGGGTCAGCCCGAGTATTCACAGATTTGGATTTCCACTCTATGGAGATTTGGAATCATTGGAGATTATCTACTTGTCTAGTTTTATCTTTTTCAGTCTGTTGTTCCTTTTCAGTTCTTATATTAGTAGACTTCTATGTATTGAGACTTCTGTTGTACTCTATTTCTTCTGTTGTATCTTATGTAACTCTGACGTATTTATATAGTAGCTTCATGAACTACTATTTCTTTTACTTCCGCTGCATTATTAAATACTCTATGTCTGTGATCTGTGATTATTTATTTACTGTATATTCTGAGATTTGCCAAATTTTATTTACAACGTGGTATTTTGAGAAATTCATCCGACATGTGTGGATGCGAATGGTTGAAAATACCGGGTGTTACATTAAATTATAAGTAATTGGGATTAAATATGAATGGATTCAGTTAATTGAAATGAATTATATTCTGATTTGTGAATTGTTTTATTATTAGTTATTAATCGTTAAATTAGTTAATGATCTATGCTTGGGCTTTATTGCTCTTGAATATTTATTTCAATTGTTCTTTGTCCGTGCCATTAAGTAGCTAAATGATTAGATAAAACGTTGACACATTTTATTGAAAATAAACATATGTAATAAATTCCCACAGGTGAACGTTGACACCCTGAATATGAATTGTTTATGTAAAACGAATTGGACATTTAAAATTTATCATTTTGAGTTCGAAGTGACCAGGATTGGATATCTGCATTATCCGAAACTGCTTCGATCCAATAACCACCGCGTACCTCTATGGTTTTGATAAAGCCCAGTATGCTGGAATTTAAATTTATGAAACAAATTCGGCTTTTTCAATAGGTATGGTAGTTAGACACTACTACACTATCACTGAATTTTCTAAAAAAGTGTTCTGGATATCATAAGATAAAAATCCGTTATGTTTATGTGTGAGGTGGCCTTATGGGTTACCTTCATTTTTCGAAGGATTTGATAACTTAAGTATTTCAAATTAAGTGTGTTTTAACCACGCTGGTTTCCAGCCTGACTTGGGTGTTACTTTATTGTAATGCTCAGGTCGGATCGAGTTTTACAAATTTAGGTTGGGATTCTTTTGGAGCTCAGGAGACGAGCTGGATGGCAGAAGCGTATTACGCGTATATGATTATATTCTGCTGTGTATTGTAGGCTATGTATTCAGCATTTGAGGACAAGTTATTATAACTGTCCAGATTTATATATTGATGATTGTACTTTGATAATTTGTATGTATATTAACAGTTACAGTTTTTTTTCTTTTGTATAAAAAGCTGTTATTGTATATTATATTTTGTTCCGCTGCGTTTGTGAGATTCAGTGTTGTTATTTCTATTTCTTCTTCTATCGCTTTCTTCTTAACCCTAACAACCCGATATTTCCGACACTCGATTGCTCGGCACTCTTATACAGTGAACGTATTAGTGTTGATTTTCGGGTCGAAAATCTCCCGGTCGTTACACACACACAAATACACACACACTCACACACATATACACACACACACACACACATATTTACATACACATACATATACACATATACACACACACATACATGACTGAACTCATATTTGACTACAACTATTTCTTAAAACAGTATGTGCATATAATGTGATGAACGAGAAACTTGATCAACACTTTATTTATACTACAACTTCATTTAAATTATTTCTACATGGGAATGATTACTTATAAAATTATCATGTTATTCAATATAACAAGTTTTTCAAATAATCCATGTGCGTAACGCAGATTCGTACTCGTTTTTTAAATATAACGATTACTTACCATGGAGAACTAAAAAATATGTTCAAAATATGAAATACATGAGTGTTTTGTATTGTACGTGATGTTGATACAGTTTGACTAGTTAAAGTCTTGTCCGACTATAAGTTAGTTAAAGAAGTATTGTAATTTGAAAAAAAAAATTGTGACTTTTGCCTATTCGTATGTGTATAAGTTTTTAAAGTTCAAATTGTTATGAGTAAATTTCTACATGACTTTCGAGTGAATCCAAAGACAAATGAAAAATTGAAGCATCGTTTGAGTCGGAGCGTAGATATGAGGATGTAACTTGTTATTTGCTAAATAAAACTGCCAGTCATCATGGAAAACTGCAACGTGCATTCAGAACAAAAAGCATCCGAATGTTTCATATTATCCATAATGTAGGTACAGGTTAATTGATCAAAGTTTATTCTAATTCCGAGTTAGTATGAAAAATTTACCACATTTTGAATGAAAAAATGACTTTTGCCTGATCGGTCTAGTATAAAATTTTGGAATTTTAATTTCAATATTTATGTTTAAAAGTTATTTTTTTAAATTCATTTCTCGAATTTTCAGTATTCATATTTAAAATTTGAAACTTTTAAATTCATTTTCTAAAAATTTATATTTTTCAATTTTTAACGAGTAAATATTACCATACGCCTTTTAATTAATTATCATTTATGGTTAATCCAACTCATTTGTGAAAATAGTAAGTGAAGTGGATGTGAAGTAGAACCAGATGCATATAAAGAAAATGCAAGTACTTTTAGTGAAAATCAAATCTTTATAATTATAAAAACTAAATTTAAAGTTTTCTCCTCCCTCTATAGAATACTAGTGTGTAACCCGTGCGTTGCACACGGTATGTTGTTGAAAACAATATTATATATTTGAAAAATATAATTTATTATGCAATATCTGTTGATTTTTGTTAGGATAAATGAGTTATAAATTGAAATTACTATATTTATAACCGTGTATTTTTGTTATGAGATTCGTTTATTTTTATATTTGATAAAAATGAGTTATATTTCGATTTATTATTTTTTAGAATTCATTATTTGACAATTAAATAAATGAAAGTAAACATTCTTAATAAATTTTGAAATTAATATGTTATAGAATTTCATAAATAAATTCATATACATATATTTTGAAATTGACATTTAGATTTTGATACATTTGACTAAAAGATAAATGATGTATACATTAAATTTCAAATATTACTTGACAGAACAACGATAAATACCTAAAAATAAAAGTGTAATACCAAAGACTCAATATATTTGTGTGCATATATAGTTCTCACATGACACATTTATCAAAATAATTATATGATATTATCACATTGATAAAAAGTATTTATTTAACTACTAAAAGAAATATGAAGGAAAATAAGACCTGAAACGTTACAAATCATATTTTCATTTTAATTATGTAAAAAAATGATTTTTAATCCATTGTTACATACCTTACTATTTTTATTTTATAATAAAATTTCCAAAAAATACTTAACATTTATGTAAAAAAGATAACAAAGTATGAAAGAAAAATATTTCTAAACAAAATATGGTATAATTTTTGTCAATTTGGTTAACTCAGATTACAAATATAACTAATTAAAATGTAACATTTTGTACAAAATGTACTAATTGAGAATATTTATTCTTTATTCAATATTATAGAATACAAGCATTCATCACTTTTCATTAAATGTAATGTTATTCTTCATAAAATATAATCTAATAATGATAAAGAGTCTATTTGACGTACCAATTTTATATAGAAAAAAACGTTATTTATGTTTGTAATGATGTACCAATTTTGAAAACAAATTTTTTGTATATAATTGTTTCTAATGAAGCACCACTTTTAGAAAGAAAAAATTATATACATATTTCTTTGTATTAAATAAATACTTTTATAAAGAGAAATTTTATGAACTTAAACGTAGAAAAATGTAATAGTATCAAAGATAATTTTTTATATAATTGTGAAAATATTAAATTATATGAACTTGAATGAAAATATAGTTTTATCATTTATGTCAATACAAATACATACACATTGAATTATCATTTTTTCTAATTTATTAAATCAATTAATACATATTTGTTAATTGAATTTAGTTAAAAATTAAATTCAAGATCAATTAATAAATTCAAATATATGGACTTGCATGTAAAATAATATAAGAAAACTTAGGAGACTTTCGTAAATAACTGTAAAAATTATTGAATGTTGGCATTTAAATGCAAAATGATAAGAAAGAATATTAGCATGACATTGTAATAGTTTGCACATAATTGTGGAAGTTTAAAACTATCTGGACTTGAATGAAAAATTAATTTTACCATTTTTGTCAATATGAATGCGGTACACATATTGAATTGTTATTTTTTTAAATTTGTTAGATCAATTAATGGCTACTCATTTATTGTATTTATTAAAAAACTTAAATTTAAGACCACCTAATTAAATTTGATATATATGTACTTAAATGCAAAATACCAGAGAAAACTTGGAAAAAACGTACAAATAATTGTTAAAATTAGTTTTAAATTTTAATGATAGAAGAGAGAACCGGTAGAAACATTATAATAATAATAAAATATAAGGATGTGAAAATAAAATATCTTGAGAGAATTAAGAAGAGGGGAGGAAATTGCTAGATTTAATAAGAGAGCTTTAAATTCTTTCGCTTTACTATTATTTAATAGATATAGTCATGTTAAAAATATATATATATATATATTAAAAGACCGTGGGTACGTTGCGTATGTTGCGTATGTTATCGTATTTGGAAAAGTCGAGATATTGTAAAATAGTTTCTAAAAACAAGGTAGTTTTAGAATGATGAGGTGTCCCACATTTTACAAATCATCTTGTCTTCGAGTTCTGACGTCACTTCCTTTTCAGTTTCAAAATCAAATCCTAGCTTCATTGGAGTTCGATTTTGATGGAGAGCCAATCTCCATTTGTACCATTTCCTCTGTTGCAAGCTCCGATCGAGACCAATTATAGAGCTTGCACGATTCCGTACAGATTCCCGTCCGATAATCCTCGGAAAGCTACTCCGATCGAGATCCAGTGGATTGATCTATTTTTGAATTCCGTTCCTTCGTTTAAGTACGTCATTATATTCCTTGTTTTGATCCATTTTAATCGATTAGATGTTGGAGGTTTGTTTGCAGTATTGCTATTCTACGGAATAATTAGATTAGAGGAAATTGAGTGCAGTCTTAACATCAACCAAGTAGAAAAATTTGAGTTCTTTGGTTACAATCAAATTTGGGTGAGTAGAAGACATAGAGCTTATCTCCACTTTAGTAGTAACATTTTCGCCGATTCACCGATTCTTTCAATTTATTTGGCAATGTAAAATACAATGAAAGACACTATTTTCTTGTTTCACGTGGGTCTTTACCGCATCTTCTTTTCTGCAGACAAAGGGCTGAAAATGACACCACTGTGGCTGACGCCCCTGAGAAGGCAAAAATATTCGCTCAGAGGTATGTTCTGGATGTTCTGTGATTTCTTATTTCCATAAATTAGCTTGTATATTTGTATTCAGATGTCTTACTTAAAAAGTATGTCGAATTCATTATTGCTAGTGCAAATACATAAAAGGGAATATGGGATATATAGCTTAGGATACAAATATATATAATAAAGAAAAAAGATTTTTGAGAAATGCAGACATTTGATTGTCCAAGTCCGCAACTGCTAATTAGCATGTTTTTCTGACTGTCCGTTTTGTATGGACTTCATATTTTGGCCTCTATCATTGATGTGCCAACTATACAAAAGATGCATATTTTCCATAGAAGCTAATTATTACTTAAGTAGATTTCTTCAAAGTTTTTCAGTTAAGGGGTTAGAATTTAGCTATACAAAAACCTTATGAGTAAAAAAGATCACTAAAGCTGGTCAAAGAGCTTTTCTAAATCTTAAATCGTGCAAGTCATGACTCGTAAAATCTGATAGAAAATAATGTGTAAAACAGTGGTAATTGCAATATCCAAAACAACAAACATATAACTAATCAACTTTTTTTTTCCCTTTCAACCACCACCTTTGTTAGTCACAAAAAATTGATTATACATGATCTAATCAAATGGAAGAACTTAAGTGGCATGAATCAAAAATTTAGATTAAGAGCAAAGGATCGATTCTGTATAAATGACTTATTTTATGTTGGATAAGAACAAATTGAGGGGAAGATGGTAATAGAATTTGGTAGTCTCCAAATTATTTTCCACACACTAAACAAATGACAACACTACTTAGTTGTACTTGTACAACAAGAAATCCTATCGATCAAATATAGGCTTCGACTCATGATTGTTGCAAATTCATCAGCGAGGACTGAATTCATTAGTGTCAAAGGCTTCGCCAATTGTCTATCTGGCTCTGTTTAAAGGCAAGCATTTAATAGTATTATAACCTTCTGCCTTTTTCATATTGGCGCTTATTAGCTTTTGGACTATATTGGAACTTTAGTGCTTAGCCCTTTACTTTCCTTCACACCGTTTTTTCAGGCTATTTATGCATGATGCATGTATCATAAAGCTCAAATACTTCATTTTGATGCTAACATTCACATTAGTCCATTAATTTATAGATCTTTACCTTCAACTAAACTATCTCATATGAAAGCGACTACATCAGATACAAATTAAAATGCGCATGCTTCTCTTTAAATCAATAACAACTTCCTTATTGTCAATCATGAATTTGTGATAAACCACAAAATACTACCACCACAAACTAGGGATGCATCTCCATTTCATGAGAATCGGTCTTAGAAAATGATTGTGTTAACACATATAGCTCCGTACGATCTTAATAGATTGCATATGTCAACACTTTTCTATTATTTGACTTGAGATAAGTGCACTTTCAATGCCAATAGCTAAAGCATCATCAACAAAAAAGGCCTTTGTTTGACTGACATTACAATCCTCCATTTAACTTAGGACCGATTATTTTTTTATTGTCAACCCAATAATTCACCAACCTACGCAAGTTTCTCTCGTTCATTACTTTTTATATCATATCATGATTACCCTTCATCATTTTCAAAACTTCACGTCAAGTCTTATAAGTACAACCACGGTTAATATAAATTGATTGGAAACATAAAAGCATACAGACTAATAAGTATATGCCGTAGTTAAGAAAAATGGAGCATTACGCAAAACGATGATTGTTCCTTTCGCATCCAAGACGCGACACACATGATAATGTCATTGCTTTTAACATCATATCAGATCATCCTTCGTCGCTTTCAAGTTACAAAATTAGCTGTTTTTATTCTTTGAATCAGTGAAGAATCATAAGAAATTGGAACAAAACTGGAATTGGGCTTGAAAATCAATATTTAGAGGGAATCTATGTTATAAACAAAAATAGAGGCCTTATTTTTGGAATTAGGGTTCGTGTATTATTGTCGGGGCTTGTTTTTTCTGTGGATCTTTATAATGGGAAGTTCAAAATAAAAAATGGATTAATGCTTGATTTAGCTTTATAAAGT
This sequence comes from Allium cepa, assembly GCA_030765085.1. Lineage (NCBI taxonomy): Eukaryota > Viridiplantae > Streptophyta > Magnoliopsida > Asparagales > Amaryllidaceae > Allium > Allium cepa. The sequence goes on along the minus strand of CM060940.1, from coordinate 322,601,127 downwards.
GTTGTAAAACAACTATAATTTAATCGTGTACATATCACAACTCCATTAAGCAAGTAATCACAAAACTGTACAGTTATTAAGAATAAATAACAAAGTCCATATATTTTATGTTTCTATCGAAATAATCACCAAATTCTTGAACTGAAACATTTACCAAAACATCTTAATTTGATAAAATGAATTAGAATTTTAGAAAACAAAACTAAAACCGATACCTCAAACCTAACATTTGACGTTGAGTTTTTTATTTCATAATATGAAATGTTTTGCTTGAAATTAATAATTTGAACTAAGTTTGCAAACCTACAAAAAAATAAAATAAAAACAATAATGTAAATAGGTGGATCAAGAAAATACCTATTTTTTGTTTGTGATATCTGACGAGATATCAAAACTAAGACTCATTCTGTAAATAGTTATTGTTGCTTAAACTTCGTATTTCATTCGGCGAACTTCTCAAAAATGAAATTCTGATGAAATCTATAAAATTTAATAACCTTGATAGTTGTCATGTGCATTTCTTTATTGTATAGTTGATTGCTTAGCACTTGATGCTGATGTACCATGGTTTTATTAGTCACTATACCTTTTATCTTCTTAAAGTTATGCATGCAAGCGACATCATATTGGATTTCACAGTACAACTGGTAATTACAAGCAAGATATGTTGGACTAATTCTTTTTCATCTATATGTTATGAAAGGTACACTGAAATTCTTGAAGAAATGAAGAAGAATCCTGAGAGTCATGGTGGTCCTCCAGATTGCATTGTAAGCTAATGAACAAGTTATTCTTTTACTGTACTTACACTTTATGTAGGACATGTGCATATGCTGGTTACATAGCTATGCAGAATTAATAATTGCAGTTACTTCAGCTTCTTTGCAGGTTACGTGAACAAATTCTACGAGAACTTGGTTTTATGGATATATTTAAGAAGGTTAAGGTATACTTCAGAAAGACAACAATCTTTCTCATAAACTATTGATTAAAAATCAGGACTTAGCAATACACTTCAATTTTTACAAGGACGAGGAGAATGCTAAAGCTATTACACTTTTTGAAGGAGTTTGTTGCCTTAATGATGGTATTGAAGATGAGGGACAACGCATCGAAAACTTGATTAGAGGCATATTGGCGGGGAACATATTTGATTTGGGATCTGCACAGGTACACATTCTCAAATGTTGTTTTGGTCCTCTATTGATGTTTTTAGAGGATACATAGTAAAAGAATATAATCACTAAAACCTACATTGGTAATTAGTCTACACTCCTTAAGCACTTGCGCGCTTTGGTCAATCTTTACTTTCCAGCTGATGATATCTCCTAGACATTTTTTGGATTTCCAATACATACTTTTTCATTTCATGTCATGAAATGCATTTTCATTTTTGCTTTCTGTTTAGATGAGCTCCATCTTGAATTCTTGATTAAACATACAGATAAGTGAGTAGCGTGAAATTTGCTCCCACTATGCAACCTGTGAAGAGAATCATGATGAAAACACTAAAGTTATATTTAGATTTATGTACTTGTATGTTGCATCTTATTAGGTTCTTATACCGTCTTTTACCTATAGATGTATGAGGTAAATATCATTATACAAGTAGCTTTCATACAATTGATCTGCAAATGCTCCTAAGAAGAAATATCATCCAGCCTTTTAACGCTTATATTTCAAAGTTTATAACACGACAATTTAACTCAATCTCTTTATGCTTTGGCTTCTCTCAAGTCGTTCTTTTATAATGCAGCTTGCTGAGGTTTTTGCAAAAGATGGGATGTCCTTTATGGCAAGTTGCCAAAACCTCATGTCTCGGCCTTGGGTGATTGATGATCTAGATACATTCAAAACAAAATGGATGAAAAAATCATGGAAAAAGGTTTTCCCCTTTTTCTTTGATTACTTATATACATCAGTAACTGTATACAGATGATGGCTGGAGGATGGATTGCAATATGGTTTAGCTGATATGGATTAATCTCCATTTTTCTTAAAGCATGCGTGCGTGCGTTCGAAAATTTCACAGGGTAGAAATTATAACTGATGATGTTTAGAGTTGGGATGAAGAAATATAAATTATGGTGTTGGTTATAAACTCCACATAATGAAATATCTGTTGACTCTTTACGAACACCCAAAAAGTAAACAAATTAACATACCTTTTTCAAAATTCAATTTTACAGCCCATACAATTCTCAACCCATTAGTCCACAGTATATTGCTCTAAGTTTGACCAACTTTTAAACGATTCTAAGGAGTTTGTGAATCTGATTTGACTGGATTTCTGATAGGGTTATGGGAACATAATTGTATATCATCATTGTTGCGCTAATTCTTTAATCTTGCCTAAACGTTACTACTTTTTGGGTCTTGACAGGCTGTTATTTTTGTTGATAACTCTGGAGCTGATGTTGTCTTAGGCATATTGCCATTTGCTAGAGAATTGCTTCGACGGGGTACTAAGGTGCAAAATCATATCAACAAATATATCACTTTATGTGTTTCTATAAATTGCTATATTAGCCTTAAATTTTTGCTATCAAGTAATTGGTGTTTCCTAACTTTTTAGTACATTTAATTTACTTGATTCTTGATCCAAGCTGTATCTCTTTCTAATATCACAGATAATAGTTAGTACATTGATATAATTCATTCGGTGGGCAGGTTTCTATCAATTATAAAGACTTTACCCATAATCTATTGAGTTCTGTGCCACTTTCGGTTCTTTTTTTTTTCTGCTCTTAGGTTAGACTATGGATGTACCGACCCGTCTTTTTGGACATTTTAAGCAGAAACACGTCAGACTCAAACCATATAAAGATGCAGATTGTTATTGGGGGTAAATAAGAAAAAGAGAAAGAAATAAAACAAATACATAATCTCGCAGCGGGATGACAAAATATAATAACCAAATAACAGTTCATGAAGCTGTTTACAAATAAATTTTGTTATACTTATACAATACACAATCAGAGTTATAGACAACAAGAATAAATAAATGACAATGCAGTGGAACAGTATGATGCAATGGAATAATATAGTAAATAATAATAAAATCTTCGCCTTCATCTTCCAGAAACAAGTCTTCAAATCCTGAAATGCTTAGACTGACTCGAGCGAATTGAAAAGGCAAAACACTCGAATCAGAACTAAAAGATCTTATGTAAGTTAAATCAACAGTAAATATCCGTGGAACGACGTTAGAGATGTTTACGAGTTTGACATCTCCTATCCAGTGTCTAACGTGAGTGCAATTACTTAAGAAATATTTGAGATTCCCATCTTCCAAGGATCCGTTAAACTATCTACTATGTAGTACAATATGCTATTATAATAGTATCTACAGTAAAGTATTAAAATAGCGTTAAGGCGTTACCCATATCCTTCTTAACACATTTTATATAATGCCGTAGTCTATGCAGATACTGTAAACTCCACCCGCAGGTGGGCTATCAAGGAGCACTACATAGGTACGACATAAAACAAACTTGTATAAGGCACGCTGGGGCATGTGAACACGACACACGAGGAAATGCTAGGGTAGATATACCATTTACGGATTCAGACTAAGGGTAACGCATGGTAGCTACTACCGTCCACATCGGAACACACTCTCAAATCAAAATCAAGGGTGACCATCAAATCAACCACAAAGTCAGAATATAATATCGAAGAAGTGTGTCCGATAGGATGAATGACCCCACTTGGCCTGGCATGGCTTCTGATTTTAGTCACATCTAAGCTGACTCACGGGAGTCAGGGTCATGTCATAACTCATACAGAAATCGTTCACCAAACCACCCTACTTCATTTTTGAAACCTGCACCACGTACACAGTTGTTGAAGTGGTTTTCGTTATTGGAAGAGAGTATGACAATATCTCATCCCGGTCTTTTTAACAACCAAACGCTTATTACACACCGGATGGTTCTTTTACATTTTCAAAAGTCAATTCACAATTTATATTAAAATATCATATTCAATTTCAAATCATATCTCTTTCGAAATCATAACCACTGCAAACCATGTTCACTTTCAAATCATATCGTTTCCAAAATCAAAATTTCTTCCAAAAAATAATATTTCCAAAATAGGTTAAATTTTTTCTTCAAAATCATCATATTCAAATAAATTATAACTTTTAAATCCCAATTTAGGTTATAACATCATTTAACCGTATTCTCTATCAAATCAATAAATTGAATATAAACACTTCTACTTTACTTGGTCTGGAATTTTAGAAAATAGTTTAAATAATTATAAATAGTTAAAATAGTTATAATTGGTTAAAATACTCTAAAATAGTTTAGTTATAGATTTAAAAATACTGTTAAATTGATTTAAGATAGTTAAATAGATTTGAAGTAGATTAAATATAATTAAAGTAGATTAAATAGCTTTAAATTAGATTAATTAGATTTAAAATAAATTAAAATGGGTTAATTAGTTTAAAAGTTTGATGATCTTAATAATTAAAGTCTTTAAAATAATACATTCTCTAAAACAATTTATATTAAAAATATGAATCTGAAATTTATATCGATTTTAAACTATTTATTTCAACCCAACACATTTGGACCATTTCAATATCCCAAAACCCAATTTTGAATTTTCCAATTCAAATTCTCAACAATATTAAATTCAATATCGCTTCCAAAACCCTGTTTGAAATATCAATTTAAATTACCCACATTCCAATATATTTCAAAGTTATATTTCAAACAATTTCAATAACTCAATTCCGTTTAATTCCATTTATACTTCAAAATTCAAGTTACAATTTTAAATCTAATTTCTTTAACAATTCCTTTAACCAATTCAAATTTCAACATAACTTGATTTTCAATAATGATCCAATTTATATAAAACAAGTTTATTTCAAAATATCATTCAATTAAATTCAAAAATTAATGATTAAAAAAATCATTTAATTTAACCAATCCGGTGTCTGTATATAAATTTATATAAAAAATATGAATCTGAAATTTATATCGATTTTAAACTATTTATTTCAACCCAACACATTTGGACCATTTCAATATCCCAAAACCCAATTTTGAATTTTCCAATTCAAATTCTCAACAATATTAAATTCAATATCGCTTCCAAAACCCTGTTTGAAATATCAATTTAAATTACCCACATTCCAATATATTTCAAAGTTATATTTCAAACAATTTCAATAACTCAATTCCGTTTAATTCCATTTATACTTCAAAATTCAAGTTACAATTTTAAATCTAATTTCTTTAACAATTCCTTTAACCAATTCAAATTTCAACATAACTTGATTTTCAATAATGATCCAATTTATATAAAACAAGTTTATTTCAAAATATCATTCAATTAAATTCAAAAATTAATGATTAAAAAAATCATTTAATTTAACCAATCCGGTGTCTGTATATAATTCTCTACCCTATGGTTAAGTAATACAGATATTTATCATTTCAATCCGCAATTTAATAATTTACGGTTATATATCATTTCAAAACACAATCCCGAATTAAGTAATAAAATCTATAAAATCGCTCGGGTCTATCATTTCAACCCATAACGATTTTTCCCTAATCTAGATATCATTCGGGTATGTATCATTTCAACCCATAGTGAACTTGCAGTTTGTAACGATATAAAATACAACATTCATCCATCCAATATCAAAAATCAAGCATCCATCACAACCATCATCCGAATCAATCAATAAACATCAATAGAAAATTGATAATCAATAACAGGTATTTAACTGGCAATTTAAATTCAATAATAAATTAAATAGCAGTTTAATTCAAATAAATTCAAATTAACTAGGATGACGATTTAAAATATACCAAACGCCATAAATAAATTTCTAATCACATCATAAATTAATTTAACCAATATAAAAAATTTTAGAAGTTGTGGGTGTGTTAAAACACTCACATTTTGAATTTAAATTGAATTTAAATCCAATTTAGACCCAAAATTCAAACAATCTTAGAATTCGTCTAAACCAGCGTCAAAATGTTCGGAATTTCAATAACCGCGCATGAATTGGATCTCGTACGTAAAAGTTATATAAGTTAGATGGTTTAAAATTAAACAAAAATTAAAAATGAAGAAAAAAACAAGCTTACCATCCACGTCAGTGAGTACACGTTCGAAACACTATCACGCTCGACTCTGTTCGAAACCCTACAGTAGACGCCGCCGCCACCATTCATTGAATTATTGCCACCTCTCCGATCAACGTTGACACGACCAGACCACGCCACGCTGCCCCAAGCCTCCGGCCGCACCTTTGGCTATCACCACGACAAACGCGGCCGCCCCAAGTTCGTCAGAAAACAAACGGCTCCGCACCTTTCTCCATCGATTTGAGGCGCCTCTAATCATCGATAGCACGAACGATTTTAGATCCACCACTTGCTCGACTCCCTCTTCGCAACTGCACCACACAATCGTCGATCGTATGTAAATCCACCGTTGGATCATCCAAAATCCAATATGAACGGCCATAATTGATTCGCGAATTCTGGGCGAACGGTGAATCTAATCGAAAATCGAATCATACCATTGAATTACGTGCGTCGAGAGTTTCGAATTGATATATAATTCGATATAGTTTGAAGGAGTTGAATTTTCGGAATTGGGTTTGAAATTGAATTTGCAATTGGGAATGTAGGGATTTGTTTGTATGCCATTGGAGAGTGAGAACCAGAAGGAATTGTACGTACGGATAAACTGAGTTGTGAAACATTAGGGTTTATAACGAACTATTTATAGGTAGGTCAGAAATAGAAACAACGGTTCAGATTTGATTTGGGTTTTGAGCGATAACCGATCCGAAAAGCCCGTTCTGTCTCCGGAACGAAAATGAGTCATTCCATATATCAAAATAGATGTTTTTGATAATTTTAAACTTAATGGAACATGTTTCAAGTCTTAATTCCATCATATGAAGAAGTTATGTTAAAATCAGCATATTTCAAATTGATTTCAATTAAATTGATTTCTAGGTGTTTCAAGCCCGTGTGATCAAACGACAAGTCCGATCGCTATAAAACTTAAAATTCTACAATAATTCACCGTTACGGATTCGATGAAACTGGTTTCGTTGAAATCGAAGACAGTTGCCAAAATGGCTACTTTCACATTAATTAAATAAATTAATATTAAATTAATTAACTCACTTTTCAATTTAATGTTTATAAACTAGCAGATTTTTATTATTTTTGATCCCTTAGATATTTATAATAACCAAAAGCAAATTCACATATTAATTTAGTGTTAATTATTTCAATAAATACAGTGTTCAAATGTCAACTGCAATTAATCCAATTAATTACAAATTAATTGCAAAAAATTTGATTTTATTTGATTCCAAACTTAATATTCAATGAATTATTACTCAACTAACTTAGTTAACATTGTTTTATATTTAATTACATTAATATCCTTCAATTTCCATCTTTTATTTGTATTAATTACCATATTTCAACTATATTGAATTTTTTCAATTTCACACATTATATAAAATTTAAAATCCCAGATTGATTTATTTATCTTGATTTCACTAATTTATAAAAATCAATTATTACATTATGAATAAAATTAACATTTCTATTTATTTTATTACATTCACAATTTACCGTCATTATATTAACTCACATAAATGTAACATTTAATTACACTTAATTGCAACAAATCCATTTATAATAATATAAATTCCAATTTAATTTAACAGCTTAAATAAAAAGGTAACATATAACAGTTTGTCACCAATTAACTTTTATTCACATTAATAAGTTTATTATTCACAACAAATGTAGGTCCGTCAACGGATGCTTTCGGATGCGGATAGTGTCATCCACATTCGCATCCGAAATCATTTTCGGATATCGGATATCCGCATCTGCGGATACGGATAGATATCAGATAATTATCCTATCCGCTAACGATCGATAATCAAGAATTATAAAAAGAAAATTTTAGTTTAACATAAATATTTTTTAATCTCATTGATTATAATAATGTTAAAAATTATCAAATATGATGATAATAAATAGTTTCAAACAGTTAAAAAGCATTAAGTGCATATAATATAAACTACCAACACAATAAAATAATAAACAACTATCTTTCACTGTACTAAAATACACATAATTTGAACTATAATCTTGACAACAACCGGACGGATAATATTCAGATGCGTATGTCTTCGTATTCGCATCCGTATCCGTTTTTTCGGATATCGGATATTTATCCGCTTTTCGGATACGGATGCGGACGGATATCGGATTTTTCGGATATCCATTGACAGCCCTAAAAAATGTTACAATTGCTTTCATAACACTAATATTATTCAATTACCATTAATCATATACCCGTTCATAAGTTTATACAATATCTATATTTATTTACTTACATTCAATTTATAACCAAGTCATACATTTACATTATTTCTCAATTAATTGGAATTTCATATAAATTGGTAACAGTTAACTTGCATTAATATTGTTACAATTCATTCTAGTCATTATTTTCATTAATAAGTCACAAATTTTTATTTATTCAAACATTAAATAACAAAACTTATTAAATTAACGAATTTTAATTATCGAAAATTTATGGGTCGTTACAATGGAAGTTCTTGCTAATATCTTCTTCTGCTTATTAAAATGATTATCAAATTTACTAATTTTGGAACATGTCAGTTTTTGTTGATACAGGAAAGATCTCCCTTGATTTCATTCTTTATTTTCAGTTTCTCTCTCAATTGACGCACAGAAGTAGCTTACTTACTAACTACGAGTTACTAATTTCATAGACAATACTTGTTTACTTGAAAGTTGAAACATCAAATAATCATATTCATGGGTTAATGCAGGTTGTTTTAGCAGCTAATGACTTACCTTCAATCAATGATATAACTTATGTAGAGCTAGTTGGGATTGTGAAAAAGGTGACGATTCAACAACTCATGCAATCTTTATGCTTCTTCACTTATCTAACTCCGATATTTCCACTCCTTTTTGATCAGCTGAAGGATGAAAATGGTCAAATTCTTGGTGTTGATACATCTAATCTTCTTATTATTAATTCTGGCAATGATTTGCCAGTTATTGACCTTTCAAGCATATCACCAGAGTTGGCACATTTAGCAAGTGATGCAGACTTGGTCGTATTAGAAGGGATGGTAAGACATCTCCAGTGAAAATAATTTTGTAAAAAATACCGTGTACACTAGTCTCGAGTTTTTATGTTCACTCCTTGTATATTTCTTGACAATGCAGGGCCGAGGAATAGAAACTAACTTATATGCTCAACTAAAATGTGATTCAATCAAGATTGGAATGGTACTGCTTTTCTCCTTTTCGAAACAATGCAACATTTTGTTTATACCTCAAATGATATTTGCCTTTTGCAGGTGAAACATCCAGAAGTTGCTCAGTTTTTGGGAGGCCGGCTCTATGATTGTGTATTCAAGTACAATGAGGTGCTGAACTACAACTAAATTTGTTTCCTTGTATTCTCATCGTCATCATTCCAAAAAAACATTTTATTTATGGGTTTTGTTGTCTATGCACTGCTCCATCGTGGAATAATAAACACCGTGTAGTATATTTGTTAGGTAGATGTGCATAAATACTTGTATACACGCATCCTTACTTTGTACCTGAGCTTATAGACTCAGAATGCAGCAAATGGAGAAATTTTAGTAGAATTTGAATTTTTTTTACACAGAGAATTTAGATGCGCTGCTGTTATTTAATTAAAGTAGAAAGGCATCCAACTCGAAGGATCTTGGTTCTTGGCCTAGGCAATTGCTAAGTGGAGTGGCAATTACCAACCGTGTTGAATTAATAAACTGTTTAGCAAGACTAATTGTATACTGAAATTGTTACCTTATGTCAAAAAAAAGTGAGACCAATGTATGCCTGGGCCGAGGCCTAGACAAACAAGACTAAGGCTGAGTGAGGGTTCAACTTTATCAATTTTTATCATATTATTATATGATATATCAAGTTATAAATAGAAAAGTGGATAGCTTGTACGGTAAATTATTTGTCTAATTCAGATTGGACCGGACCTGGTATTTGTGTGCACAGGTAGGCCTGTCAATGGGTAGGGTTTGGTCTGGATTTTATAAAGCCCGAACCCGAGTCTGATTGCAGTAATTAAATACTGAGCCCGATTCGAATCGTAGGGCTTCAAACCAATAACCAAGCCTGACCCCTCGTGCTTATTAAGTCCGCTGGTAATACCCATATATCTAATTAGAATATTTATGTTAAAACTATATTCTAAAATTGCAACTTTGGTAAAATTTATATACAAACGATATTAACATATAAATTAGACGGTAATGTAGTCAAGTTCACAACAAAAATATGCAAAAATATCTACATGTAAACAAACAAATGATAAACAAATAACATACACACTTATGTTTTGATACGATGAAAAACTAATAGTCGGGTTGGGTTTTAATTGGACCAGTTTTGATAAAACCGTACCCAATCCTAATAGTAACCGGATCGGGCCTAAATCGGACTTGGATAGTAAGCGACAAAACTTGTACCCACATAAATAGGGTGGGTTTGGTTGAGATCGGGCCGAAACCTGTATCATTGACATGCCTATGTGCAAGTAATACATATACATGTATGTATACATGGGGCAACTTAGGAATTATTAGTAAACGAAAAACAATCTTTGGCGCACATAAAGTTGATGAGATTTTGGTGTTCAACTGTCCAAATTAACCTGCTTGGCTCGTGATCGAAATTTTTGACTTAGAGTGATCCGAAGTTTCTGGGTTTTGGATCAAACTGAAAAAATAGGGATGTTACGGTTGCTGTAACTGTCGTTATTACCACAAACCGTAATTTTATCCATTGTTGACGATTATTAATCCTTATGACCGTTACCGTAACCGTCTATGATGGTTAACCGTCATATTTTCAATTTTGAAGTATGTTGTACATATATTTTCAATTATCTATATTATTGTTGATGAATTGATATAGCTCTAACTGTTTTTTGCAAATTCATGTATTTGTTTATAAAACGACCAATATGCATGCACATGTTATTAGTTCATGAAGGCACATATTTTAGATGTACAAGTTATTCTTTTAACTTAAGTTACTAATTTTTATACTTTAATGTTAATTGTTATACAAAACAGTCAGTATGGTTTGTATGTTTAACTGCGGTTATCTAAATCGTCAATCGTTACCGTAACCGTTACCATTATAGATGGTAACCGGATGAACGGTTCGTACAGTTAATGGTTCAACTGCAACAACCTACTGAAAAAGCATCTGTAGGCGGCTAATCTGGTTGAACAAGTGATCAATACAAGGTAAAAAGATATTTGTTCTTTCAAAATAGCTTATTATCTCTCTATAATCCATGTATAGTCTCAAAGATCTGCTATTTGTACAACTGGTGCACTCCATTCATCAATTCTTTTAAGGATAGACATCAGTGGACACTTTCAAATCAGATAATGTCATATCCGCAGCTGTATCGAATATCTGTATCTGTGGATATCGACCGATATCTGATACTTTTCCACTTCGTTGATAATTAATATAGTATAAAAATAAAATAAAAAATTTGCTCAAACTTGAATCATTTTTAAAACAATGTTAACATAAATAAAAAATAAAAAAATAAGAAGGTGATAATCACTTTTGGAGAGCAATTGTACATGCATTATATGAATTGTTAATATGATAAAACAGTAAATATCAGTTATTCTATGTAGTGAAACATGCATAATCTCAACTACCATTGTGATAAAAATCAAATGGATAATTTTCGATTGCGGATACTATCATATCAACATTTGTATTCGGTTTTGAAATTTCGAACATATATTTTCATTTTTTAGATAAGAATGCTGACGGATTTTGAATTATTTAAATATCAATTTATAGTTCTTGTTGATCCGATTTTTTGTCACGAGTATGGAAAAACAAACCGAACCTTGGAATGCGATCGTGTCGGCGAGGATACCGCCGCGCCAACGCTTGGCTTACTTTTTGGATGAGTCGACCCGGCAGGAAGACTCGTCGTTAGTGATAGGCACGAACCTGTTTGAGCCACAAGGTTGGTTGCAGGCCGACTAACCCCAGGCGGAGGACGACTGGATGGGCCCTTTGTTGTTAGGCCGTTGTTTGGGGGGTTGTTGATTAAGATGGGCAGGAGCGGACGGAGGCGCTTGCCCGTGATTGGGAGTATGACGGGCTGAAGCAGACATGGAGAGTTGCCCATGACGGGAGACGGTAGAGAATGATCCTAGGGAGAACTAAATACAGAAAAGTAAATATACAATGATATATAGTGGTTCGGCCCAGTGCGGCCTACGTCCACTGTTACGTTCCTTTACTATATCGACCTCTTTCAATTTACAGACTGTTACAAGAGAATAGTAAAGGAGACTAGATTAAATATTACAAGAGTATAATATTCTAGTCTAAGGGTCTCGCGAGGAGGAGACCTAAGAGAAGACCCATCGGGAGGGCCGACCCTTGAGGAGTCTCAGAGACGTAAGAACTCTTGAAGGAGGGGTTGGTGCTAGAAGGAAGTGCTGCTAGTTGGAGTGATAAGCTTGCTGTCGAAGGCGATGATGGTGGTAGAGCTTGGTGGGTAGTGCACAGTGAGTTGAGTGGTAGAGCTTGATGGAGGATCTCTCTAACGGATGTCGGACAAAGTCGACATTAGAGAGGTTCTGGAGGAAGAGAGAGTTCGTCAGGGAGGTGGGTTGGAGAAATCGTTTTATCCGTTGCCTTTTCCATATGGTATGGTATCTGGTATATATAGAGGATGTGTGGGTGTGAATGGATGGTTAAAATTGTAGAAGAACATCGCAGGAGAGGCTCTGGGCTGTGGATTGGAGAGGACGTAGGATGGAAGCCAATTGGAAAGTAGATTCGAGCACACAGCTCATATTGCTTACCAGCTAGAAAGAAATGTCTATGGAAGACCTAGGAAAGGCGGCATGCTTTAGTAGGTAGGGGTGTAGGCTTTCTGATTGGCTATTGGAAAGGTGTGGGAGAGGAAAAGGCTTCTTGTGGAGTATTGTTGGCAGAGGAACAATACTTTTCTTTGATGACATATACTTCGGAGCAGTTGGACTACTCCAAATCTATGATTCATGGACTAATCCAAATCCGTGATTACTCAACTGCATGAACTACAAATTGTCATTCATGGACTTGAATCAGAAGGCCGTCAAGTTGGAGAATATTTCTTGGTTGAAGTAATAATAGAAAAGCTGTCTCCATCATGGAGAGATTACCGCAACTATCTGAAGCATAAAAATGACATTTCTTCACAAGACCTCATTGTTAGATTGAAGATTGAGGCAGATAACCGCGGTATTACACAACAAAAAGCGAGGAGGCATTTGTTATAGAAGGGTCCACACTTCAACAAAAACAAAAAGAAGAATTTCTCATATAAGAGGAAAGTGCCAGAAAAGAAATCCAACAAAAATAAGCAGTCCAAGAAGTTTAATGACAACTGTTGGGCTTATGGCAAGATGGGACACACCGCTAAATATTGCAGACACAAGAAGGAGAACAATTCAAAGGCAAATATGGTGGACAATATGGAAGTGCATGAATCTAACTTTTTTGGAGTTGTGTCAGAATGCAATTTGGTTAAGAATCTTACACAATAGTGGCTTGACACAGGTGCTACTCGACATGTATGTTCCGATAAATCCATGATTCCATTTACAAAAATTTTGATCTAGGGGAAAAGTTATACATGGGTAATTATGCAGTTTCCATGACTGAGGGCAATGACACAATAATACTCAAGTTCACCTCTGGAAAAACTATTACATTGAATGATGTGCTTCATGTTTCAGACATCCGCAAGAACCTAATCTCTGGATCAATAACGTCAAAGAAGGGATTTCGAACGTCTTCGAGTCAGATAAGATGGTTCTGTCAAAGTCTGCAATTTATATATGAAGGGGATATTTATCTGATAGCCTGTTTATGGCAAGTGTAACCATAGTAGGCAAAAATACTATGCATTCTGATTATGCAATGAATAAAAATGAAGTTTCTTATTTGGCTGTGCATGAAACTCTATTATGGCATGATAGATTATGTTTGCGTCAAAATTGGTCACAAACCTCGGATGTCGTGAAAGCACCAGTGTATGAATACAGATCAGCAGTATTCTAACACAAATCTTAGATCCAGGCAAAATAGAAAACAACAATTGGAAAATAATAAACAGGAACACAAGATTTATAGATTCGGCTATCCCAGGCCTACGTCCACTTCTAATGATAATCTTTTATTGATGTTCTTGTTGGTTACAGTGAATTACAACAGTAATTTTTGAGTACAACAATGGAGTTTGAGTGCAATAGAGATTTTGGCGGAGTCTGGACGTCGTAGGATCCAAAAGTCCCCTTTTCTATAGGCTCTGGGGTGCTATTTATAGGCATTCCATGCAAATATCTGGCTCAAACTTCGAAAGACCTCTTCTGGCACGTGTGGGTCCACACGATCGATCTCATGAAGTTTCGACTCGATCTGTAACCGATATGAACGTAATTCGTATCGATCAAGATTTTGTCCAATGGAGTCGAAGCTTGGCGTGAACATTCCTCAGCTTGTACGTAAGCTCCTATGAAAATTTTATAGCATTTGGACTTGTGGATTGTGAGTTATGATCGATGCAAGATTGCATTTTCTTTAGGCTGTCGCGTTCGAATCGATGCCTTCACATCGCTTCCATTCGAATCGATCCCGACACGTGTGCGCAAGGTGACGTGGCGCGAGATTCTTGGATCGTTCCACCTTTTGTGCTGAGTTGACCGAGTCTTATTCATATGTACGCGCCTTATTCGTATCGGTCATCTTTGCTTCGTTCGTATCGATAGTGTTCTGTCTTGTTCGTACCGATCACACTGCTCTTATTCGTATCAATCGACTGCCATGTTATATTCGGGTGCTTCACATCGATGGCTATTTCGTATCGATCTATGGTTGATCGATACGAAGTATGTATTATGTTTAACTTGTATTGTAGTCGATGGATGCGAAATGGGCAATGGCCGATCGATTCGAAGTAGGCCTGCCGTATGGTGGATACGAAGAAGACCGTCTTTGTGGTGCGAACGAGATAGTGGCATGGCAGTGGATACGAAACCATTCGATGGGTGCGAATAAGGCTTCGCTGTATCGATATGAAAACGATAGATTCGAACAGTGCGGTCGTGGATGGGTTCGAACGCTATCGATGCGATCATAGCTCTATGATCGATATGAACAGTTTGCTTTTCTTAACTTGCATCGACCATATAAACTCCGATTGACTTGAAATTTGAAACGTTGGCTTTTGTGGTTTTGCTTGTCTTTCCTTGTCAATTGTAGCTCAATCTGGACTCGGACAAAATTCATCGATATCCATAATGAACCTGTGGTGCATAATCGACACTTGGGATGGTTATTGATTGATTTTCAGTTAATTTCTTGATATCTCGGCCTTGTTAAAAGGTGGGATAATAGATTATGACAGATAAATTTTCAAAAAATGAAAAAACTTGCAAACCTAAGATTAATTCCAAAATTTTAAGTAGATAAAAAGTACAAATATGAGATATGTATAAAAGCGAAATGGTTAAAAAAAACTATTTCATTCTATTGAAAGGAGTACTGAACTATTGGGAATAGTTCATACTGACCTATGTGATTTTAAGTCAATACCTACAAGAGGTGGGAGAAGGTACTTTATCACATTCATTGACGATTATACACGTACTGCTATATATATATATATATATATCTTTTAAATAGTAAAGATCAAGCAATTACATCGTTTATAAAATACAAAGCTGAAGTAGAAAATCAACCTAAAAAAGATCAAGATATTGAGATCAGATCGAGGTGGAGAATATGAATCACTATTTGAACTATTCTGTGCAGAAAATGAATAATTCATCAAAGAACAGCCTCATATTCACCACAACAAAATGGTATTGCCGAGAGAAATAATAGAATGCTAAAAGACATGGTTAACACAATGCTATTAACTTCTGGCCTACCAATGAATTTGTAGGGGTAGCCTTAAATATGTCTAATCACATACTAAATAGGGTTCCACACAACAAAACAGAAACAATTCCATATGAATTACGGAAAAAGACACATACTAAGTTTCAAATACCTTAAAGTGTGGGGGTGCTTGGCAAAAGTTTCAGTTCTACCTCCGAAGAAAGTCAAACTTGGACCAAAAATTATAGACTATTACTATATACTATCGCCGAAAATAGTAGTGGATATAGATTTTTAGTCTTCGAGTCTAATATAAATGACATCGGTATAAATACAATCATAGAGTCAAGAGATGCCTCGTTCTTTGAAGATGTGTTTCCACACAAAATGAATGATCGAACATTTGTCTCTAAAAGGACTAGAGAAGAAAGGGATGAACCACATGAAGATAAAATTCATCGTGAAAGTGATGAAATTAAACCAAGAAGAAGCATGCGGGCGAGAATTTCCAAGTCATTTGACTCAGAATTCTTAACCTACATGTTAGAAAATGAACCTCAAACTTACAAAAAGGTAACGTTGTCTTCAGAATCTTTATGTTGGAAAGAAGCAATCAAAAGTGAGATTGATTCAATTCTAAATAATAAAACTTGAGAATTAGTTGACACGCCACCTAGAATAAAACCAATTGGCTGTAAATGGGGAAGAAGATAAAACCAGATGGCTCTACTGATAAATATAAAGCCAGATTGATAGCCAAAAGATATCATCAAAAAGAAGGTGTAGACTTCTTTAATACTTATTCATCCGTTACACGAATGACCTCTCTAAGAATGCTAACAACGATTGCATCCATTTATAATATAAAAGTTCATCAAATGGATGTAAAAATAGCATTCTTAAACGGAGATCTCGATGAGGAAATTTACATGGAGCAACTTGAATGTTTTATTTCCAAAGGAAATGAGAACAATGTTTGTAGATTACTCAAAGCATTATACGGATTTAAACAAGCTCCGAAGAAATATCATGAAAAATTTGATAATGTCATAATGAAAAATGATTTTTGTATAAATGAATGTCATAAGCGTGTTTATTGCAAACAAATTGGTCAATCATATGTGATGATTTGTCTATATGTGGATGATATGCTAATTTTTGGTCCCAATGTCAAAGTTATAGAGACCATAAAGAAAATGTTATTTAACATTTTCGATACGAAAGACTTAGAAGTTGCATACGTTATTTTGGAAATCAAAATAATAAAAACACCCAATGAAATTGAGTTATTTCAGTCACTTCATGTAGACGAAGTAATTGAAAGATTCTAATATTATGGAATCAAAGGGGTAAGAACACCTTTTAATCCATCGGAAGTAATGCACAAAAACACTAATGAGAGTGTATTACAACTGGAATACTCTTGTGTAATTGAATATTTAATGTATCTCATAAATTGCAAAAGATCAGATATTGCTTATGCAATAAGTCGACTAAGAAGGTATACAAGTAATCCAAGGAAGGAATACTGGAAAATACTACTGAGAGTGTTGGGAAAGTTCAAAGTGAAACATCCACTTATCCTCGATATAGTATTTTTCGATATGTACTCTGTGATATTCCCCTTTATGTGGGGAAGACATATATCATCATTCATGTGGGAGATTGTTAGAGATCCTGACATAGGTGAATGAAGATATATGTCCCACATCGCAAAAACAAAGAAGTTTTCATGTTTATATACTCATTCCCATCACCTTATACTGGCCCTTAGGGTCAGGTAATTTTGTGCGAGGGGGAGGACCTATATGGTCATGGTTTAAACACGCACATGCATGCTGCCCGTCTGTCCGGCTGGCCGGGATCGGGTCTAATGTGTTGCTATTTTTTTGCTAGAAAAAACAAAGCCTGTGTTGAGTAGTAGATTTTTCACACAGACGCAAACAATGAAAACAATGAATAATGAACAAACACGATTGTTTCAAATAATGCAACTGTTGGAGATGGAGGATGTGACTGTTGGCCCAAAATAGAAACGACTGTTAGGCGTTGCAAATAACCGACGAACAGAAACGACCTTTAGACGTTGAAAATGACGGACGAACAAAAATGACTATTGGACATTGCAAATTGCAAATGACTGATAAACAGAAACAGCCGTTGGACATTGCAAATGACTCTTTGATTCAAAAGAATTGACAGAACCTTCTGAGTGGAAGTAACCGTTGAAGGCTATAAAAAGAGGGGAATACTGATCACATTCGTTACCCTCTTTTCGTCTTCTTCATCTTCATTCGATTCTCAAATCAAAGCATTATCGATTCACAAAGTAGACATACTCGTTACAATCTTGTGCAAATTATTCTGTTGTATCTTGGAAAACTTTGCAAATAAATTTTTAAGAAGATTGATAAAGCAAGCCTCAGAATTTCTTACTGTTTTATATCAGTATCTTGTTATTGTGCATCCGTGTGCACATTTTCGTACAGTTCTTACACTGTATTTTTTATTGCTACTTACTGTTTTGGTAATACGACCATCTACAGTCGAATCACCAAATTTTTGGAATAACTTCTCCTCCAGGACATATCCCCTAACCTAGAGTAGGTAGTTGCGAAAGTAAAATCGATCTATTTTAAAAAATAATACAAATACATGAATAACACAATTAATAATAACGAAATTAATAATCATCTTTCATGTCCCTTTATAATAACACTTTTATAGCACAAGAACACATTTTTGGCGCACTATGGATCAATTTTACCCGTTCATCTTAACTGACCAAAGAGGCGTGTTCCACTTTTGACACGTCAAACGCGTTTGAAGCATCAGATGCGACACCAACGCAAAATGGGCATTTTTTTGTGTTGAACACACCCTTAATGTTATTGAATTTCGTGATCCGTTCACACTTCTCTCCATTGAAACAACATGGATTTTGGTCAACATCTTTTAACAAAAGAAATATCCTTTTGTTACATGCGATCGAATTTATATATGTACATCACTTTTATCTCTATTATTTTTCACCAATATATAATCTGCGTCCATAAGAATCTAAGCCGCGTCCATTACAGTGCGAACTTCCAACAAATATTTACTGAAAATGCCAACTAAACTAACTGAACATATATCACCAAAGTTTGATAGCTCTAAGTTATATTGACTAACTACAGTGGAGGCGCAGATCGAATCCAAATCAACGAATACAGACAACATTGGGCAGGTACTAAAGTTTGGGGCCCATACGAGATTTTAAAAGGAATTTATTGTTGTTGTGGTTGTTATTATTACTATTTTACAGAAACAGTGTGAGTGATTATTGAAATTATTGTAAAACATCTATGATAATTACTAAACTTATAAATAATTCAGAGAATGCCCTCCATCCTGGCTTTTCTTCTGACCGAAACACAAGCAAGTTATGGCACAACTTTTTGAAATATTATTTTATATATCAAGTAGGAATAGTTTTTTACAAACGTACTTTTAGGCTTATACATTGGGTTCCCGTTCTAGTTTATTGTGTGTGGTTCTTTGCAGGTGTAAAATAAACATGTCCAACAAAAAACTTTTTAACCCGCCTTCTGCACGAATTTTTATATTTTTGTTCCATTTTTAACTTCTTCGACGATCTTGTCTTCAACTTCGACATTACTTTCTTTTCTTATCCGTGAATCCTTATCGGTATTATTTTTCTTCTCTTTTATTCGTTAGTCTTGCATTGTCCATTTTATTTTATATTGTCAAACCCTAAACAAAAAGGTCAATATATTTCGTTTTAGATTATTCTTATTTTTTTTATGGACTCCTCTTCCAACATGTTTGTTTTTGTATTTTGTTCTAGTTTTGTTTTTCATTTCTGTGTAATTATGTTTTTTTAATGTTAAATATTTACAGTTTATGTTGTAAATATTTGCATTTTATGCTACAGTTAATTTTCTTTTATACTGCAAATATTTACAGCATAAAATATAAATATTTACAGTTTGAATTGTAAATATTTACTGTTTATGCTCCATATATTTATTGTGTTCATGGTTTGTTTATTTTATTGCAAAATTTTCAATTTCCTCGTGTTATTTGTGCTTGGTAACGGAAACTTTCGTAAACTTGTTGACTTGATTTGTTCTAAATAGACCGAATTAACTCCCCGTCTTTGGTTTGTCTTATGAAAGAGATGGTAAGAGGAGAAATATTGAAGCTAATTTTGATTTACACTCCATTTTGTTGCTATGCATGCATAATCGAAAGGATTATCTTATACATGTTGATGTTATCTCATCTAGTTTGTCCATTAATGATTTTCAAACAAGTGATTATAGTAATGTTTCTAGCAGTTCTAGTTCTTCTTTGGTTAATTCTGGAAATGATTGTAGTAGTGTTATTCGACATTTATTAAGGAATGATTTTGATCGGATTGTTTTTATAGGAGTTGGTCAACATTTTATTCGTGGTGCTGAAGATTTTCGATTTTTATGTTATGTTATATTCAATTAAAAATGGATGCTTTTAGAACTAGGCCAGCAAACATCGGCTTAAATTGGTGAATTCTTTTTACTATTTTGAATCTTATTAAGCCTATAAATAAATTATTTTAGATCTAATCTAAATTAATTTTAAACAAAATCATTATTTTATTTAATAGATTCATAAAAAAAAATTATTTGATTTTATGTAACGTGCACATGTGTGCCATATACATATGTACGTGTATGTCCATATGCAACGTATATAGTGTATAGCGTTTAGCATACTCGTATCTACGTGATGAGATTTATACTGCAACGAACACGTAAGCCCCATCATATATATACTAGTGTGTTACTCATGCGTTGCACACGGTATGTTGTAGAAAATAATATTTTAACTATTTTTGAAGAATAGAATTCATTATGCAACATCTCATGAATTTGTTAAGATAAATGAATTATAAAATGAAATTACTATATTATAATTGTGTATTTTGTATGAGATTAGTATATTTTTATATTTGATTAAAAATTAAATTATCATTTTTGTTGATAAAAATGAGTTATGTATTAATTTATTATTTATTAGGATTCATAATTTATTAATCAAATAAATGAAAATAATATTCTTAATAAATTTTGAAATTAATATTTTTATAAAAAATGTCATAAATAAATATTCATGTACATCTATTCTGAATTGACATTTAGTTTTTGATACATTTGACTAAAAGATAAATGATGTATACATTAAATATCAAATATTACTTGAGAGAATGACGATAATTACCTAAAAATAGAAGTGTAATACCAAAGACTCGATATGTTTGTATGCATTTAAAGTTCTTGCAGCACATATTTATAGAAATATTTATTTAACTACTAAAAGAAATATTAAGTGGAAATAAGACTTGAAACGTTACAAATCACATTGTTTCAGTCTTAATATTTTTATTTTACAGTAAATTTTTCAAAAGTATTTAACATTTATGTAAAAATGATAACAAAATATGAAAGAAAAATATTTCTAATCAAAATATGGTATAATTTTTGTCCATTGATTAACTCATATTACGAATATAAATAATCAAGCTGTAACTTTTCGTACAAAAACACACTACTTGAAAATATTTATTCTTTTTCAATAATACAAAATACAAACATTCGTCAATTATCATTAATTGTAATGCTATTCTTCAGAAAATATAATTTCATAATGATAAAGAGTCCATTTGATATACCAATTTTTGGAAGGAAAAACTTTATATATGTTTGTAATGATGTACCAATTTGGAAAGAATTTTTTTGTATATACTTGTCTGTAATGAAATAACAACTTTAGAAAGAAAAAATTATGTATATATTTATTTCTATTAAATAACTAATTTTATAAAGAAATAAATTTTATGAACTTAAATGTAGAAAAATGTAAAAGTTATCAAAGATAATTTTTTTATAATTATGTGAAAATATTAGATTGTACGGACTTGAATGAAAAAATATTTTACCCTTTATATCAGTACAAATGTGGTATACACATTGAATTATCATTTTTTATGATTTATTAGATCAATTAATAAATATTTATTAATTATATTTAGTTGAAAAGTTTAAATTCAAGATCAATTAATAAATTCACATATATGGAGTTGAATGTAAAATAGTATAGAAAAATAAGAAATATGTAAATAATTGTAAAAGTTATTGAATGTTGGCATTTAAATGCAAAATGATAGGAGAGGATATTAGTAGAACATTGTATAATTTGTACATAGTCGTGGAAAATTAAAACTATGTGGACTTGAATAAAAATTTAGTTTTACCATTTTTGTCAATATGAATGCAGTACGCATGTTGAATTGTTATTTTTCAAAATTTATTAGATCAATTAATAAATATTCGTTAATTGTATTTATTTAAAAAGCTTAAATTTAAGATCATCTAAATAAATTTAATGTATATATGGGCCTAAATATAAAAATAACAGAAAAACTTGGAAGAAATATGTAAATAATTGTAAAAATTAGTATTAATTAATAGTAGAAGAGAGAAAAAATAAAACAATATAATGATTATAATATAATAAATTATGAGGATGTGAAAATAAAATATTTGGGGAGAATTAAGGAGAGAGTAGGAAATTCGTAGAAGTAATAAAAGTTTTAAATTCTTCTGCTTTACTATTATTTAATATATATATATATATATTCGTTTTCAATAATATAATATTAATATAATATGAAAGGAGAATTAGGAAAAATAACAAACTTTGAAAAAAGATTAAGCTGAAGGAAATCAAGTTTTTTTTTTAAGCTAAAGGGCAAATGCTAGTTATAATTAGCATTAAGTTCAACTTTTACACTATACAAAATGCTAATTATATCTAGCATTATATTTGGTTTTACAATATACAAAATGCTAGTTATAATAGCATTGTCCTTAAGTCAAATAAAATTTGCTTTTCCTCAGCCTAAATTATTTTCTAAGTTTGTCATTGTGTAGTATAAAATGTAACAACCAGATATTTTCAACCATCCGCATCAAACATGCCGGAATTGAATTGCTCAAAATATCAAGTTGTTAATTTATATTTGGCAAAACTCAGCATATACAGTAAATAAAATAATCACAGAATCACAGACACAGAGTAATATAACAATAATGCAGCGGAAACAAGAGAATAATAGTTCATGAAGCTACTATACATTTGTAACACAGTCAAATAAGATACAACAGAAGTCTCGACTACAATAGTCAAATAAAAGAACAGAATACATCACTATAATCAACTAAATATCTGAAAGCTGGATCTCTATGCGAAGCTCCAACTCCAAAGGCGAGTCTCAAAAGTTGAACCACTCAGTCTGACTCGAGCGTAAAGTGTAACAACCTGGTATTTTCAACCATTCGCATCCGCATATGTCGGACTTGAATTGCTCAAAATACCGCGTTGTAAATAAAATTTGGCAAATCTCAGAATATACAGTAAATAATAATCACAGATCACAGACACAGAGTAATAATAGTGCAGCGGAAGTAAAAGAAATAGTAGTTCATGAAGCTACTATATAAATATACCAGAGTTAAATAACATACAACAGAAGACATAAAGTACAACAGAAGTCTAATTATGATAACCAAGTACAAGCTGAATACAATACTGGAATCAACAGGATAACTGGGAGTGAAATAGATAAACAAGACAAACAGATAATCTTCAGCGATTCCAATCTCCAGGAAGTGGAAATCCAAAGCTGTGAATAACTCAGGCTGACCCGAGAGTAAATAAAAATACAAACACTCGAGTCAGGACATACATACTTATACAATGTAAACCAACTCAAGTGAACTGTAGTAAAAGTACAAGTAACTTAAAGGATGCTTGGGACCGCCCATCCTCTAAGGATCCATTAAACTATTTACTATATAGTATATTGCGCTATTATAATAATGTCTAACAGTAAAATAAACATACATTTAAATAGCGTTAAGGCTTTACATTTTCCACCTTAACACAAATAATGCCAATAGTCTATATAATACCTGCATGTCTCCTGATCGGGAGACTATGAGAAGATACTGCATAGGTACGGCACAAATAGAAACTCGTAGTAAATGCTCGATATGGTAGGTGACACGGCACACAAGGCAATGCCAGAGTAGATATACCAATTACGCACACGGGCTGGTTGTAACGCAGCAGCCACATACGCCCACCTCGGAACACATTCTCAAAATCAGAGGGGCGCCCAAACAATCACAAAAGCAATAGAATGGTATCGAAGAAATGCGTCCGACCAGAAGAGCTACCCCTTTTGGCCCGAGATCGCTCCTGTTTTAGCCAACTTATGACAACCCACGGGAGTTGGGTCCACGTAATATACCTCAAGAACGTCGCCACCATCCTACTTCATTCTGTAATCTCCACCGCGTACATGGTTCAAAGTGGTTTTCGGTATCGACAGAGAGTATGTCCATATCCGATCCCGGTCTCTTTGCCAACTAATCGTTATTATAACCCGTAGTTATAACTTAAAAATAATATTTTATACTTCCAAATAAAATATCATTTCAATCCAAATCTTTATCAAAATAAAGATTGAATCATTTCCAAACCATTTCAATATATCAACATACCATACCTTTCAAGTTCAAATATTTATCAAAATAAATATCAAGTCATTTCTAACCATTTCAATATATTAAATCATCATATTTTTTCAAAATTTCCTTTCAAATCATTTTAATACATTAAAATATCATATCCTTCAGAACTTCATTTCCAAATCATTTTAATATCAAAATATCATATCTTTCAAAACTTCATTTTTAAATCATTTTAATATCAAAATATCATATCTTTCAAAACTTCATTTCAAATCATTTAATATATATCAAAATATCATATCTTTCAGAACTTCATTTTTAAATCATTTTAATATCAAAATATTATATCCTTTAAAACTTCATTTCAAAATATTTAATATATATCAAAATATCATATAAGTTCAAATCCAAATATTCAACTTTAAATACCTTTTAAATTCAAAGATATCATTCATTTATTATCATTCCAAATCACCTTTTAAATAGCTTATATTTTAATCAAAATAATTCATTTAAACCATTTAAAATTTAAGTTTATATACTTTCAAATCAAGTATTCAATTTTCAAAGTTTTAAACCATTATGAGTTCATTTACTAAGTTTAAACCATAAACATTGAAAATTTCAACCTTTCACAGCACTCAGAAAAAGCTGCTGAAAGTTATACTTGAAAACATTTCAATTTAAACCATTTAAACATTATAAAAATCTTATTTTAACAATCAAAGACGTTCATTAAAATACTCTTTTAATTAATTTTTTTTTATAAAGCAACATTTTATAATTAAATCAAATTTCATAAATCACCTTAATAAATTCAAGTGCAAACTTTCCCATTTTTACATTTAACACTTTATTAACATTTACATTTTCAAATTATCATTTCACAAATTAAACTAAATTTCCAATTTATTTAATTAACTTAAACCCTTAATTAAAACCAAATTCACATTTCCAGGTCAAATTCATTTTCAAATTACACTTTTAAACATTCATTCATTTAACCATTTTAATACATAGAAAAATAAATAATACTTTATTAATTCATTTAAAATAAAATTTAATCAAATCATCATATTTACCATTTTCCAAATATAATTAAATTTCTATTTTACTTATATAACTTAAAATTCCCTTTTTAATCCAAAACCCAAATTTCCAGACTTTAAGTTATATTTCAATAATTTAACTTAACCATTTATTTATTTAACATTTTCCACTTATACAAAAATCATAAATCCGTTATTTAAAACACTTTGAAATATATTTAAATCAAATTATCATAAGTTTACATTTAAACCAGTTAAAACTTTATTTATATAACTTAAATGTCATTTTAAAAGCAAAAGTCCAAATTTCCAAATTTAAGTTATATTTCAAAAATTCACTTTTTACCATTCATTTGAATTACACTTTTAACTTCTAGAAAAATCCAAAATTTCTTTATTTAAACATTAAATATCCAATTTAAATTAAAAGTTCATAATTTTTCACTTTTAAAAATATTTAAAATATTCAAAATACTTTATAAAATATAACCACGGGCCTGTATATAGTTTTTTAACCTAAGTCAAGTGATACGAATATATATCATTTCAATCCGCAGTTTAAAAAGAAAAATCCGGGTTCTATCATTTCAAACCCGCAATCCCAAGTTAAAATAAAATAAATAAAAACCGTTCAGGCCTATCATTTCAACCCATAACGATTTTTTCCTATTCTAAACTCCGTTCGGGTATGTATCATTTCAACCCATAGTGATTCTAATCTACAAGGAACTTGCAGTGTGATAAACTGATATAAATAACAGAATAACATGATATAACAGTATCAGATGATATAACATGTGTATAAACAGGGGTGAACATCATATGATCATAGCATAGGCAGTTATAACATGATAATATAGTTCTACAGATTCACAGTGTGCCAATCTACTAATTATATAAGTACAAAATGTCGGGTGAGAATACTCACTTGTATAAGCTGGAGATGACAAAAAACTATACACAATAGAGATCCACAAAAGCACGAGAGCACGATAATGATTTGAGTGTGAAAGAGACAAGACTAAATGCCTTGAATACACGAGGCAAAACAATTCAAATATACATTAATAAACACTACACAAACTTTTAAACAACTTATAAATTCAAGCACAAAACAAATCCAAACTAATTGCACTTGCCTCCATCTAGCATGGGCTCAGCCATGGCTGGAAAATACACAACTAAGGCTAGCTCTAAGGTCTGGTTGCGGACTTATAGGAGTCGGCCTATCCTAGGGAAAGTGGTGCAACATTTGGTGATGCAAAATCTAACATTACAAGGCAATAGCAAGGATTCTAAGCAACTACAAGGCTCGACCAAGGCCAAGGACGGCACGGCCAGGATTCAGGGGGTCGCGTGGTGATGCGGCAGGGTATGTCAGGTCTGGAACAGCAGGTGGTGGTGGTGTATGGCCGGCCTAGGTGGTGGTTTGGAGGTGGTGATCATAGATGTGCTCGGCTATGGGATATGGGTGGAGTTTTGTGGATTTTTGGGTGGATCAACATCATGGGAGGCCACGGCTTGGGCTTGGCGTTGGGCTGGAGGAGGCATTGGTCAGAGGGAATGGTGGTGGTGGAGGCCAAGATGGTGGAGGAGAGAGGAGCTGAGCCATGTAGGGATGAAGACAAGTGCAAAATTAATGAATTCAAGCAACAAAAGTGAAAAAAAGATATAAAGTTTTACCAAAAATCTTCAAAAGAGGAAGGCCGAAATTTTCTTCAGGAATGATAAAAAGAAAGTTTACGTGAATGAGAATGAAGTATGCGGCTGAAAGAAGTGGGAAGTAATGGCCAATTGAATGAAGAGTTAAGTTAGAATGTAAAAAGGTGGAATATAAAAGGCCTTACGAAAATAAAAAGCCACAAACCTTTTCAAATCTCTCATACATATTTATATACATTTAAATAACTGAAAATACTTATAATTTCAGTTAAATTAGAAAATATAACATATAAACAAAATATTAATAATTAAATATTAATTAGATATGATTAAAATAAGAAAATAGCACAAAAATGAAAACTAGTCTAGAAAATTAAAAATTAAATGGAACAAACTTTGAAAAATTTATATGTACATGAAAAATATTTATAAATAAAGATAAGAACATAAAATAAAAATGCATTCACAAAAATTAATAAATAAATTTTAGTTAAATATAATTTATTTGAAGAAAATAGCAGAAAAATAGAAACTAGCCTTTAAAAATAGAGACTAAATTCAATAAGCTTTTGAAAAATCTGATAATAATTTAAAAGTATTTAAAAGACAAAATATATGTAAAATAACATATAATGCAAATTAGAATAAGATATGACAAATAAAAATATCATTTATATAAAATTAAAATGAAGAATATTGTTAAATAATTCAATATACACATAATATTGTAAAGGATATAACTTTCACAATTTAAATCCAATTTCAACGAAACGAAAAGTAGTATTCATGATATTAAATCTGCTTTCATAATAAAAAATAAAATTTAATAATTCAAATATTTAAATTTAAGATTTAAAAGTCAAAGTTTGACCAGTTTTGACTATAAATCCATTTTTCAGGAAAATATTCAATTTATACCAGTTTGAAATTATAATTCATATAATAATCAAAATTTATATTTTGAAATGAAATGTTTGAAATAAAACAAATTTAAAATAATTTCAAAACAAAAATAAAGTCAAATTTAAATTACACGCAAAAATCTAGGGTTGTTACACTCTCCCTCAGTCAAAACTTTTCGTCCCTAAAAAGGAATGAGGTACGAGAAAGCACAAAAAATAGAATGAAATAAGATTAAGACAAGGTGACAAGATTGAGATTATATCTGATAACTATTGTTGTAGGTAAGCTTAACAAGGTGGAGGTGATCTTCCCAAGATTCTCCAGAATCAAGAACAAAAGCATGAAAAAGGGTGGATTCAAAATGAGTACCAAAGATTATAGAAAGATTTCTAAACAGAAAGATTATAGAAAGATGCCTATAACAGTCTGTAGCAATATAAGGAAAATAAGAACAACCAAAAGATAGTTTGAAAAACAAAATAAGATAATAAGTTAGAAACCACGGAAATTTCAACTTAAATTGATAATTAATTTTACACCAGTTAAATAAACCTTAACTATCTCTAATTTCATTATCTTATCTTCTAATCATCTTAAATTAACAATTCAAAGATCATGGATTTGAAAAATAATCATTCATTATACTCATAATGTACTTAATAAATTTTATTCTTCTTATTTAATTAAAGTTAAATTTATTCCTAATTAAAGTTAAATTTATTCCTCTCAATTTATTTTTATCATCTATTCCCATTATACTTACTCTTATTACAACTGCTTTAATTTATTGTTAGTTCCATTAACATCATTTTATATTGTAAATTATTCAATTAACCTTTTATTCTATTTACTCCTGTTAATCATTTTATAACTAAAATTTAAGTATATAACATTTATTTTAACCATTCAAATTTTATTTATAAAATCTTTTTATATTGTATATTATTCAATTACATTGTTAACTTCTGTATAATTTGGGTAAGTTATATTTAAATGCAATTGAGTATTATACAAATAAAACTTTCTAATTCCCTCATTTCAAGTTTGAATCATTTATATAAAATTTTGATTTTTCTTTTTATAATTGATATGATTCTTTAAAATAAAATTTAGGAATCAAATTTTCAATTTCTTCAAACCATTTAGAGATAAATAAATAAATATACATAATATGTCAAATCATATTTAAATCATATATCTATATATATCATAAATCCAGTCTTATTTTAGAAATTCAAATCAATTAAATTTTCCAAAACAAAATTGTAGCAAGACTACGGAACGGTCTCTTCACTTCGAAACTCGAAAATAAACGTCGATGATGCCGCGGTCATTATCGAAGTTATTTTCCAGCGACAAAGAGAAGAGCACTAATTTTAAACTCTAAAATTCCTTGGAAACATATTCTTATTCAAAAATACTTTAAATAATATACTTTAAAACATAAACACGAGGTTTGAAACCATCGGAACTTAAATTCTCAAATTTCTTGTTTTAAATTCATTTCAGTTCCCAAACCAATTTATAAACAACTATTTATAAATTCATTTATAGAACAATAAATGACAAATCAAGTATTACCATTTCAAATAATCAATTTAAATCAATTTATTAAGTTCCATAAATTTACTTATATATCAAAATTTATTTCACTAACCAAATTTAAAATAATATTGTGTCAGTTTGTTCTGTCAAAGTGTTTTAGAAATCCTATCGATAGCGTTGATCTGACGAATCGATCGAAAACGCAAATCAACCTCAACAACTCAAACAACACAATATAAAACAAAACATAGATTTACATGTACAATTCAAAATATTTGGAAGAATTGATTGGAAACAAAAGACAAGATGATTAAATAACAGAGTAGGGAGATGGGTAAGCTTAAATAAATCGCAGACAACCTTAACCGGGTCAACCGTGACTTAAAGAGTAAGATCGATATGGATTTTTCTGGGGTAAATCTACGTTCGATCTCAATAGATAGAGTTTGGAATAAAAAAAGATATTAGCATCTAAACCAATGACAGATATATATCTCTGGTGAATCGATGCCAACTGTAAAGGAGTTTCCACCTTTACAAATGAATTTGAGATTAGCGGGAGTGTCGACTCATTACAAAGATCATTCGAAGCGGAGTTATGAGATACTCCAGAATCGAAAGAAGATAAATAGTGAGGGACACGAAAGGATTTTGGAACCGTAGGGAACGTTCCAAAATTCAGAGGAAATTCAAATCAAAGAGGAAAGATTCAAACTCGAACGAAAGTGATTCTGTAAATAATTCACTTTATATTCTAAGTTTTGCCTCAAAGCCAAAGCTCTGATACCAACCGTAACAATCTGTTAATTTCAACCATTCGCATCCGCACATGTCGGACTTGAATTGCTCAAAATACCGCGTTGTAAATAAAATTTGGCAAGTCTCAGAATATACAGTAAATAATAGTCACAGATCACACACACAGAGTAATAATAGTGCAGCGGAAGTAAAAAAAATTGTAGTTCATAAAGCTACTATATAAATATATCAGAGTTAAATAAGATACAACAGAAGAAATAAAGTACAACAGAAGTCTAAGTATGATAACCAAGTACAAGCTGAATACAATACTGGAATCAACAGGATAACTGAGAGTGTAATAGATAAACAAGACAAACAGATAATCTCCAGTGATTCCAATCTCCAGGAAGTGGAAATCCAAATCTGTGAATAACTCAGGCTGACCGGAGCGTAAATAAAAATACAAACACTCGAGTCAGGACATACATACTTATACAATGTAAACCAACTCAAGTGAACTGTAGTAAAAGTACAAGTAACTTAAAGGATGCTTTGGACCGTCCATCCTCTAAGGATCCATTAAACTATTTACTATATAATATATTGCGCTATTATAATAATGTCTAAGAGTAAAATAAACATACTTTTAAATAGCGTTAAGGCTTTACATTTTCCACCTTTACACAAATAATGCCAATAGTCTATACAATACCTGCATATCTCCTGATCGGGAGACTATGAGAAGATACTGCATAGGTACGACACAAATGGAAACTCGTAGTAAAGGCTCGATATGGTAGGTGACACGGCACACAAGGAAATTTTAGGGTAGATATACCAATTACGCACACGGGCTGGTGGTAACGCAGCAGCCACATATGCTCACCTCAGAACACATTCCCAAAATCGGAGGGGCGTCCAAACAATCACAAAAGCAATAGAATGGTATCGAAGAAATGCGTCCGACCAGAGGAGCTTCCCCTTTTGGCCCGAGATCGCTCCTGTTTTAGCCACCTTATGCCAACTCACGGGAGTTGGGTCCACGTAATATACCTCAAGAACGTCGCCACCATCCTACTTTATTCTGGAATCTCTACCGCGTAAACGGTTGCCAAAGTGGTTTTCGGTATCGACAGAGAGTATGCCCATATCCGATCATGTTCTCTTTGCTAACCAATCGTTATTATAACCCGTGGTTATAACTTAAAAATAATATTTTATACTTCAAAATAAAATATCATTTCAATCCAAATATTTATCAAAATAAAGATTAAATCATTTTCATACCATTTCAATATATCAACATACCATATCTTTCAAGTTCAAATATTTATCAAAATAAATATCAAGTCATTTCTAACCATTTCAATATATTAAATCATCATATTTTTCAAAACTTCCTTTCAAATAATTTTAATACATTAAAATATCATATCCTTCAGAACTTCATTTCCAAATCATTTTAATATCAAAATATCATATCTTTCAAAACTTCATTTTTAAATCATTTTAATATCAAAATATAATATCTTTCAAAACTTTATTTCAAACCATTTAATATATATCAAAATATCATATCTTTCAAAACTTCATTTTTAAATCATTTTAATATCAAAATATCATATCCTTCAAAACTTCATTTCAAAATATTTAATATATATCAAAATATAATATAAGTTCAAATCCAAATATTCAACTTTAGATACCTTTTAAATTCAAAGATATCATTCATTTATTATCATTCCAAATCACCTTTTAAATAGCTTATATTTTAATCAAAATAATTCATTTAAACCATTTAAAATTTAAGTTTATATACTTTCAAATCAAGTATTCAATTCCCATTGTTTTAAAACATTATGAGTTCATTTAGTAAGTTAAAACCATGAACATTGAAATTTTCAACCTTTCACAGCATTCAGAAAAAGCTGCTGAAAGTTATACTTGAAAACATTTCAATTTAAACCATTTAAACATTATAAAAATCATATTTTAAAATTCAAAGATGTTCATTAAAAATACTCTTTCAATTAATTTTTTTATTTTATAAAGCAACATTTTATAATTAAATTAAAGTTCACAAATCACCTTAATAAATTCAAGTGCAAACTTTCCCATTTTTACATTTAACACTTTATTAACATTTACATTTTCAAATTGTCATTTCACAAATTAAACTAAATTTCCAATTTATTTAATTAACTTAAACCCGTTATTAAAACCAAATTCACATTTCCAGGTCAAGTTCATTTTAAAATTACACTTTTAAGCATTCATTCATTTAACCATTTTAATACATAGAAAAATCAATAATAGTTTATTAATTCGTTTAAACTCAAATTTAATCAAATCATCATATTTACCATCTTCCAAATATAATTAAATTTCTATTTTATTTATATAACTTAAAATTCCCTTTTTAAACCAATACCCAAATTTCTAGACTTTAAGTTATATTTCAATAATTCAACTTAACCATTTATTTATTTAACATTTCCCACTTATACAAAAATCATAAATCCTTTATTTAAAACAATTTAAAATCTATTTAAATCAAATTATCATAAATTTACATTTAAACCACTTAAATGTCATTTTAAAAGCAAAAGTCCAAATTTCCAAATTTAAGTTATATTTCAAAAATTCACTTTTTACCATTCATTTGAATTACATTTTTAACTTCTAGAAAAATCCAAAATTTCTTTATTTGAACATTAAAAATCCAATTTAAATCAAATTTCATAATTTTTCACTTTTAAAAATATTTAAAATATTCAAAATACTTTATAAAATATAACCACGGGCCTGTATATAGTTTTCTAACCTAGGTCAAGTGATACGAATATATATCATTTCAATCCACAGTTTTAAAAGAAAAATCCGGGTTCTATCATTTCAAACCCACAATCCTAAGTTAAAATAAAATAAATAAAAATCGTTCAGGCCTATCATTTCAGCCCATAACGATTTTTCCCTATTCTAAAGTCCGTTTGGGTATGTATCATTTCAACCCATAGTGATTCTAATCTACAAGGAACTTGCAGTGCGATAAAATGATATAAATAACAGAATAACATGATATGACAGTATCAGATGATATAACATGTGTATAAACAGGGGTGAACATCATATGATCATAGCATAGGCAGTTATAACATGATAATATAGTTCTACAGATTCACAGGGTGTCAATCTACTAATTATATAAGTACAAAATGTCTGGTGAGAAATACTCACTTGTATAAGCTGGAGATGACAAACAATACACAACAGAGATCCACAAAAGCACGAGAGCACGATAATGATTTGAGTGTGAGAGAGACAAGACTAAATGCCTTGAATACATGAGGCAAAACAATTCAAATATACATTAATAAACACCACACAAACTTTTAAACAACTTATAAATTCAAGCACAAAACAAATCCAAACTAATTGCGCTTGCCTCCATCTAGCATGGGCTCATCCATGGATGGAAAATACACGACTAAGGCTAGCTCTAAGGTCTGGTTGTGGACTTATAGGAGTCGGCCTATCCTAGGGAAAGTGGTGCAACATTTGGTGATGCAAAATCTAACATTACAAGGCAATAGCAAGGATTCTAAGCAACTACAAGGCTCGACCAAGGCCAAGGAGGGCACGACTAGGCTTTAGGGGGTCGCATGGTGATGTGGCAGGGTATGTCAGGTCTGGAATAGCAGGTGGTGGTGGTGTATGGCTGGCCTAGGTGGTGGTTTGGAGGTGGTGATCATAGATGTGCTCGGCTATGGGATATGGGTGGAGTTTTGTGGATTTTTGGGTGGATCAACATCATGGGAGGCCACGGCTTGGGCTGGAGGAGGTGTTGGTCAGAGGGAATGGTGGTGAAGGTGGCCAAGATGGTGGAGGAGAGAGGAGCTGAGCCATGTAGGGATGAAGACAAGTGCAAAATTAATGAATTCAAGCAACAAAAGTGAAAAAAAGAAATAAAGTTTTACCAAAAATCTTCAAAAGAGGAATGCTAAAATTTTCTTCAGGAATTATAAAAAGAAAGTTTACGTGAATGACAATGAAGTATGCGGCTGAAAGAAATGGGAAGTAATGGCCAATTGAATGAAGAGTTAAGTTAGAATGTAAAAAGGTGGAATATAAAAGGCCTTACGAAAATAAAAAGCCACAAACCTTTTCAAATTTCTCATACATATTTATATACATTTAAATAACTGAAAATACTTATAATTTCAGTTAAAATTCAAAAATATAACAGATAAACAAAATATTAATAATTAAATATTAATTAGATATGATTAAAATAAGAAAATAGCACAAAAATGAAAACTAGTCTAGAAAATTTGAAATTAAATGGAATAAACTTTGAAAAATTTATATGTACATAAAAAATATTTATAAATAAAGATAATAACATAAAATAAAAATGCATTAACAAATCTTTTTTTAATTAAATATAATTTATTTGAAGAAAATAGCAGAAAAATAGAAACCAGCCTTTAAAAATAGAGACTAAATTCAATAAGGTTTTGAAAAATCTTATCATCATTTTAAAAATATTTAAAAGACAAAATATATGTAAAGTAACATATAATAAAAATTAGAATAAGATATGACAAATAAAATATTATTTATATAAAATTAAAATGAAGAATATTGTTAAATAATTCAATATACACACAATATTGTAAAGGGTATAACTTTTACAATTTAAATCCAATTTCAACGAAACGAAAAGCAGTATTCATGATATTAAATCTACTTTCGTAATAAAAGATAAAATTTAAGAATTCAAATATTTAAATTTAAAATTTAAAAGTCAAAGTTTGACCAGTTTTGACCACAAATCCATTTTTCAGGAAAATATTCAATTTATACCAGTTTGAAATTATAATTCATATAATAATCAACATTTATATTTTAAAATGAAATGTTTGAAATCAAACAAATTTAAAATAATTTCAAAATAAAAATAAAGTCAAATTTAAATTATATGCAAAAATCTAGGGTTGTTACACTCTCCCTCACTCAAAACTTTTCGTCCCCAAAAAGGAATGAGGTACGGGAAAGCACAGAAAATAGAATGAAATAAGATTAAGACAAGGTGACAAGAGGATTGAGATTATACCTGATAACTGTTGTTATAGGTAAGCCTAATGTAACGACCCAGAATTTTAATTTATTAAAATTTGAATATTTAATTAATTTTAAATATTAATAAGTGAAATTATAAGTCGAATAAATTTTATTTCGAATAATTGAATTTAATTGAATAATTAAATCAATAATTTAATATGTTAAATTATGGAAATAATTGAAAATTTAGTTAAATATGATTGAAAATGATTTGTAAAATTTTATTTTATCATATTGAAGTTAGAATGATATTTTAGAACTTTTAAAATCGAATTAAAAGTTAATTTGTGAAAATTTAATATTTTAATATTTAATCGACTAGTGAAAATAGTCAATTTTTGAACAGTCTCAGAATTGAACGAAACCAGTTCCATTGGATCCGTAATAGTTAGTTATTACCGGATTTCAATTTTCGTGTCAATCAGAGTTATCGTTTGATCGTGGCAGCTCGAAACGCATCGAATTATTTTTAATATTAATTTGGCAAGTTAAAATAGACATTTTTCAAAAAGTCTCGGATTTCGACGAAACCAGTTTCATCGGATCCGTAATGTGATATTATTGTAAGATTTCAAATTTCGTGTCAACTCCGGTACAAATTAAAACGCCTAGAAAATCGTTTAAATCGGTTTAATTTAAATTGAACGTTTATTGCCATAACTCGCACAGATGTCCGAATTAGCTTCCGAAACCTGTTCCATTGTGTCCGGAACGCGGGGTAAACCCTAGAAACGCTGGTTACGGCATGTGAATCGGAGTTCGGAATTCCCGGATGAATAGTGATTGAAAAATTCTCTATAAATAGCCCAACCCTTCAAAAAAAATAAAAATAAAAAAAAGGCTAAACCCTAATCTAAACGCAGCCGCCTCCTATATTACCAACGGCCGAAATCTTCTCCTCTTCCCCCTCAAATTTCTTCTAATCCATGCGTTATTTCAAGGAACTTCCAATATGAAAAACGTAGAGCACGGCGAGATCTTGTGAATCAACGGCTGTGATCGGATATGGGCGCGTGAATCATCAGCAAAAGGGCTACGAATGCACCGTGTTCATGTACCAATTCCGAGGCAATGGCAGCTCAATAGACGACCGGTCTCTGGGCGAAGGTGCGTGGTGGAGTGGGCGTTCGTTTAGCAAAGCTCGATCGTCGTCTCGACAAACACATGTGGAGCGACCATCAAGAGATCGAGCGAAGCTATGGGTTTTCGTTCGCGTTGATTTACTGAGAGGAAGAAAACATAGTAACGGGCCAGATTTCGTTTGCAAAAAGGCACGGCTCTGATTAGTTTGGGTTTGAAAATAATAATTAAAGTTGTAAATTAATTATATTATAAATTGTGTAAACTTTAAATATTCGTATCTTTTTCATACGAGGTCGAAAACGCGCGAAACCAGTTGCGTTGGAATCGTATGGACGAGCACTACGCGATGAAATTGGATTGGAGTCGTTTGGAGTTAGTGAGAATTTCGGGTAAAATTAAACGTCCGTTTAATTTTATTCGAAATAAATCGCTAAAACGGAATAAAAATCAAGGTGAGAACTTCTCACTCAATCGAATCAGTTTTGATTTTATTTTAAATAGTTAAATTTAAAATATTTGAATGCATGTTTGAATGATGATTGTTATCTATTGATTGTTAAAATAGACATTATTCGCCGTTAGTAAGCGGATGTTATTTATTAAAAACATATACCTCGAATATTTCATAAACAGTGAAATTGGTATTATATATAATAGCAATATATATATATTGGCATATGTATATATTGGAGTTATTGATTTCCCGCATTTGTATAGCGGATGAGACCCTATTGCGCCGTCTATTAAGCGGATAATATTTTAAATCCCATATACCGCGATAATTCCGTACTGGAGCGGAATTGGTATTGTGCTAATGTTTGTGGATGCAGGAAAACAGGTTGGAGGGATCCAACTGGATTCCTCAACAGTATTTATTTGATTTTGAATATTTTGATATTCATTGATTATCATATACGATATATGATATCGTTGTTGTCGTAACTGACAATTTGGTATCAGAGCATATGGTTAAGCGACAACCATGGTTCTGTTGGGTATTACTCATTAGAGATAGAGTCAGTAGTACTGTAGAATGAGTTGAGTGTAATAATAGCTATGAGAGCGTATTTGTTAGTGAAAATATGAAATTGTTTTATATTGTGATGATTGGTTTGTTGAGTGGTATATAGATTCTGGTTAATACGAGTAATTAACGTTGTTGATAGGGATCTCTAAACACTTGTACAGAACAATTCGACACAGTATTGTTTTAAAATTGGGTAAATGAAATAATTTTACCTTGATTATATTTTATATATAAAAGAATAATTTTTCAGAATTATTAAAATGCATATAAGTTGATTGTTTGATTGTTTAGTTGTTTGAATAATCTAAGTAAAAGAATAATTGTATAAGAAAAAGAATTATAAGAATTGAATTATAATTAAAGTGATTTACAATTGTGAAATAAACTTATATATATAAGAAGTGAAACTATATGAATATATTTATGAATATGAGTTGTAAATGAAAATGAATTTAAAGTTAAATGGAGTATAACTTAATTGATGTTGAATGAAGTTGATATTAGTATCAAAGTAAATTAATAAAGTGAAGTGATAAATATGAACTTAAGTTATGTAAATGAAATTCAACTTTAGAAATTGAATTGAATAAATAAATTGAATATATAATCAATTGAATGTGAATAGTTGATATGAAATAATGAATGTAAGTGTTAATTCATTAAAATCTAATGTTATTGAAAGTTGAATAGTTGAATAAAAATCAATTTAATTAAACCAATTGAAAGCAAAGGAATTTGGTTGTAATAAATATACATTGATTGTTATATGGTTGTTAGTTGATTTATTGTATATAATTCATTAAGTGTTAATGAAATTGAGTTAATGAAATTGGAAGCTAAAGTAATTGAAATTCAATTAGAAGTTAAGTGAATCTTAAATAGAATTGAATTTGATTTGGAAGTGAACCAACTTGAATATGGATTAGTGAATATAAACTAATTAAGAATGAAGTTATTAAAAACATCCACTGTTAAATGAATCAAATGTGATTAAATTGAAAACCCATTTCATTGAATGTTAATGAGAATATGAATGAACATTGATTTGGTTATGAATTTGTTGGATGATAGTTGGTTGATGGTGGAATATATTGCTTTTGTTTCATTTGCTATGTTGGCATATATAGTTATTATGTTGCTATATGTTGTATATTGATACTATTGTCTACATGCATGTTCTCATGTTGTTTGTTGAGTGATTAGTAGGTGCGGATCGCGTTTGCTTCGCATTTGGAGCTCGCTTTCGCGCTATATTAGCCGTTTATGCTCGCTAATAAAATATAAGGTACATATCTCGGATTACATACCGTACTTTTATACCTTTTTCCCTTCGGGATGCCTCATTATTTGATGAGATGTATATTTGTGATATATATACTGTCATTTTTTTTCCGGATCGAGCCGCGCAAAGGAGACTATGGCGAATTTTTTCGAAAATTTAAGGCGTTAGAAAAAATTTGAGAAAATTGGAAAATTTTGAAAACTTTAACTTTGATTTGGAATTGAAAATTAAACAATAGTAGTTGTTTTTAAAAAAGATAACTAAGTATGATTTGGAAACTTAGTAAAGTTATTGTAAGAAGTTTAAAATTTGTTTTGGGAAAGTTAATAGATTCTGTAACTTTTCTTACTTGATAATTTCGAGAACGAAATTCTTTTAAGGGGGGAAGATTGTAACGACCCAGAATTTTAATTTATTAAAATTTGAATATTTAATTAATTTTAAATATTAATAAGTGAAATTATAAGTCGAATAAATTTTATTTCGAATAATTGAATTTAATTGAATAATTATAATTTAATATGTTAAATTATGGAAATAATTGAAAATTTAGTTAAATATGATTGAAAATGATTTGTAAAATTTTATTTTATCATATTGAAGTTAGAATGATATTTTAGAACTTTTAAAATCGAATTAAAAGTTAATTTGTGAAAATTGAATATTTTAATATTTAATCGACTAGTGAAAATAGTCAATTTTTGAACAGTCTCAGAATTGAACGAAACCAGTTCCATTGGATCCGTAATAGTTAGTTATTACCGGATTTCAATTTTCGTGTCAATCGGAGTTATCGTTTGATCGTGGCAGCTCGAAACGCATCGAATTATTTTTAATATTAATTTGGCGAGTTAAAATAGCCATTTTTAAAAAATCTCGGATTTCGACGAAACCAGTTTCGTCGGATCCGTAATGTGATATTATTGTAAGGTTTCAAATTTCGTGTCAATTGGATTTACCGTTTGTCCGGTACAAATTAAAACGCCTAGAAAATCGTTTAAATCGGTTTAATTTAAATTGAACGTTTATTGCCATAACTCGCACAGATGTCCGAATTAGCTTCCGAAACCTGTTCCATTGTGTCCGGAACGCGGGGTAAACCCTAGAAACGCTGGTTACGGCGCGTGAATCGGAGTTCGGAATTCCCGGATGAATAGTGATTGAAAAATTCTCTATAAATAGCCCAACCCTTCAAAAAAAATAAAAATAAAAAAAAGGCTAAACCCTAATCTAAACGCAGCCGCCTCCTATATTACCAACGGCCGAAATCTTCTCCTCTTCCCCCCCAAATTTCTTCTAATCCATGCGTTATTTCAAGAAACTTCCAATATGAAAAACGTAGAGCACGGCGAGATCTTGTGAATCAACGGCTGTGATCAGATATGGGCGCGTGAATCATCAGCAAAAGGGCTACGAATGCACCGTGTTCATGTACCAATTCCGAGGCAATGGCAGCTCAATAGACGACCGGTCTCTGGGCGAAGGTGCGTGGTGGAGTGGGCGTTCGTTTAGCAAAGCTCGATCGTCGTCTCGACAAACACATGTGGAGCGACCATCAAGAGATCGAGCGAAGCTATGGGTTTTCGTTCGCGTTGATTTACTGAGAGGAAGAAAACATAGTAACGGGCCAGATTTCGTTTGCAAAAAGGCACGGCTCTGATTAGTTTGGGTTTGAAAATAATAATTAAAGTTGTAAATTAATTATATTATAAATTGTGTAAACTTTAAATATTCGTATCTTTTTCATACGAGGTCGAAAACGCGCGAAACCAGTTGCGTTGGAATCGTATGGACGAGCACTACGCGATGAAATTGGATTGGAGTCGTTTGGAGTTAGTGAGAATTTCGGGTAAAATTAAACGTCCGTTTAATTTTATTCGAAATAAATCGCTAAAACGGAATAAAAATCAAGGTGAGAACTTCTCACTCAATCGAATCAGTTTCGATTTTATTTTAAATAGTTAGATTTAAAATATTTGAATGCATGTTTGAATGATGATTGTTATCTATTGATTGTTAAAATAGACATTATTCGCCGTTAGCAAGCGGATGTTATTTATTAAAAACATATACCGCGA
Source organism: Allium cepa (assembly GCA_030765085.1). Lineage (NCBI taxonomy): Eukaryota > Viridiplantae > Streptophyta > Magnoliopsida > Asparagales > Amaryllidaceae > Allium > Allium cepa. Next base: position 322,560,029 of record CM060940.1, on the reverse strand, counting down.
ATATTTCATAAACAGTGAAATTGGTATTATATATAATAGCAATATATATATATTGGCATATATATATATTGGAGTTATTGATTTCCCGCATTTGTATAGCGGATGAGACCCTATTACGCCGTCTATTAAGCGGATAATATTTTAAATCCCATATACCACGATAATTCCGTACTAGAGCGGAAATTGGTATTGTGCTAATGTTTGTGGATGCAGGAAAACAGGTTGGAGGGATCCAACTGGATTCCTCAACAGTATTTATTTGATTTTGAATATTTTGATATTCATTGATTATCATATACGATATATGATATCGTTGTTGTCGTAATTGACTATTTGGTATGTAGCATCATTGGACCAAGTTTTGGAACTTTAAAATGATTTTTAAAGTGATTTTTGAAAATATACTATATGTTTGGAATTGATCCATTTTAAATAAATAAACGTTATAATTTTTAATGTTATAAAAATTATGATTTTTGAGAAATATAGTAAAAAACTGATTTTTGAAAATATGGGTTAATAATTTTATAAAATAGTTTAAATTGGGATTTCTTAATTTATTATAAAAAAAAAAGTTGAAATATAGGATTTATAAAATTTGATTATTTTATAAATCAAAATGATGAAATTATAAAGGAGATTAAAGAGGTTTTAAAATAATAGTATAAATTGATTTTATAAAGGATTTATAAATTGATATTTATAGATTTAAAACGTTGGAATTATAAAACGAGCTTTTATAATTGTTAGAATGAATTGTGAATGAATTTCATAATTGAATGAAATTTATAGAATTATAAACGGTGAAGTTATAAATGGAATTTTATAAGCAGTAGGTTTATAAAATTTGTAAAGTTATTTGAAGAATGGATTTTTGATAAATAAATGAATCTTATAAGTTATAAGATTTATAATTATGAAGTTCAAAGGAACGATTTTTGCAAACAAATAAATTATAAGTATTTCACTTATAATATGAATTTCTAGTATATCATTGAGATAGGTTAATAAAGGAATTTATAAAAGGAAGTTGTTATAAAATAAATAGAAATGGAATTTATAAACATTGTTTTATAAATTCGCAACGACTTATTTTGATAAGTAAATTGTTGAAACCTATTAATGGAGTTATATTCACGTTTTTGACCGTGAATAAATCCTTTAAAATGAAATGTATAGAAATGATGAAATTGGTTAACGTAGTATATTCACGTTTTTGAATAGTGATTAATATGTTAAAGAAAATGTTTAGATTTGATGTTTTAAATTGAATTAAAACGATCTAATGATGTTTTAAAACGTGTTAAGATTCGAAACCATAGGTTTCAACATTGATTGTTGAAATAGACGTTTTCGAGAAATAGAAGGAAATGGTGGACTATAACACTGTTGTTATAGTAAATGATTTCCGAAAGGAAATGTTTTGTATAGTATTGGGATTTATATATCTATTTTAATTTCGAATCCCTATACTAGTGATTTTGGGTTGTCGTAATGATGTTTTACGCAACATTCGTTTTGGCCCAAATAAATATGTTTATGAGAATGATTTCCTTAAAGAATGAAATATATACTTAATCTCGATTTAAGTATATTGAATATTTTCCAAGTGTTGAAAATAAATAGGTTCGTGGATTACTTATTTAATAAGTATGGAAATGTTTTCCAATATAAAGTGAATATTTTGAGAATTTATCTTTTTGAAGATAAATTGAAAAGGAATATTGAAACCTATTGAAAAACGTATATTCATAGATATTTTGGGAATTATAAATTCACTAAGGAATTTATAAAAGAAAGTGGAATTTGTATGAAAATAAATATTGATTTATTTTTGAAGTATTGAAAATATTATATCTTGTAAAGATATTTTGGAAAATAAATAATTTGGAAAATTATTTGGAAACTGGTGATGTGTGCATATCCATTGATAGTTCAATAATCGACTATCAATATTTCCCTTTGAATGGGTATTTGATGTGATTTGCTTGAATTTGAATGCCACACTTATTTTTGAATAAGCGCTCACTATTCGGGTTAACCGGGAAAGGACCATGGGGTCGTATAACCCATTCCGAATATGTGATACGTCGTTATGAATTGCATTTGAAGATCGGTGTTGAAGACCGGATCTTTTTGAAAGCGAAAGGACAACTCGTCGATTGTCTTTGCACCGAGTAGCTACGGTATAGAGACTCCCTATGTGATGGGAATTCCGGACGTGATTAGAGATTATCCGGATTGCAAGGACTTCTTTGTAAGTGCCTTCGGTTTTGTTCGAGCCCGGAACAGACTTGTATGGATTGTATGTCTGACATTACAAATTGAGATATAAAGCAGATTTCTTTCACATATATTTCTGTTGGTGGCGGAGAATTTATTCTCTTAGCTTAACACCCTTAGAGGTTATGTAGTTGAATGTTATCAGCGATATATTCCCAATTTGGTAATGTGACATGCGGAGTGTTGCTGTTAAATGATCATTGTGTTGATTATTTGTGATAGGATCATTTATTTGATCGTCTATCCTGGTGATCATTTCTATGATCATTTGTTGACCCAAAGCATGGCTTTTGAATAAAGTATGTTTTTGTGGACGTGACTTCGTCGAGCCTCACACCCCGGAATGGTCAAAACAGGAAAGATGCAGCAAGGTTATGAGGGGTAGCGCCCTTTAGGATGTGTGCATTTCCTTCTGGAAAAGGGTGGTACCATGGTATGGAGCCCAGATACTTACTCATGTTGAAAACACTTTATGATTGTGTGAATTGATTGCGAGCGCTCGGTGAAAGGTCCCAAAGGACCGGGGGATGGCATATTCGGTCAGTTGTTACTCAGTTAGGGGTAACCCGGCCTTGTGTTGGTAGAGATCTGGTTTGGTTCTCGGGGATGTCCATCCAGAGGCATTCTCATGTGGCAATGGGAAGTTCCTTGGCCTGATCATTCGTTGGAAATCCAAAGATACAATACGAGACTTGTACGGTTTTAGTTGTAGAACCTGCCATCTAATTTGGTAGCTATAGTAAGCATACTATAATGGTACCTATGCTGGCTAAGATTTATATTCTACTTTCGAAATGATTTTCTCTACACTATCCACTAGTAATAATATCAAATGTTCTTTTTAATACGTATCAAGCATCTTTGACTATCATAAGAAGAAATCTCCTCCAAGTCTGTGTTTGCATTGTGTGTGTGGCGGGAGGTCTTATGGTAGTCTCATTTTTAAAAGCATTGCGAATTGACTTTAAAAATATTCCTATATTTTATTTCAAAGACAAATAAACTGTTTTGAGTTCTCACACCAGTCACATGACTGACTCAGAGTTTATTGTTTTCCTTCCTAAACTCTGGGTGCCCACCAATTTCCACACGGGCAGTCAAGAGTTAGGTTTATTAGGATATTCTGGAGTTGCTGGAGGCAAGCTGGATGGCATGGCGTATTACTAGTATATAGTATTTCTTTTTCCGCTGTTTGTTGTTGTATGATGTTGTACACTCTGATGATATGATGTAATGAAATGTGATGAAATGTAATAACTGATATAGTTCTTTGTTTAAAGATTATTCATTTATGTATTATATATTGTTCCGCTGCGAATTGTGAGATTCTGTTATTGTTCTGTTGTTTTCTTTCTGTTCCATTCTATTTCCTATTTTCTTCTCTCTTCTTCTCTTCTATTTTCTATCTTCTCTCTATTTTCTATCTTCTTATCTCTCTTTCTCTTTCTTTTCCTCTTTCTTAAACCCTCAGTGTTCGGTTTTCCGGCATCCGACTGATGGGCATTCGATACAGTGGACGTATTGATGTCGATATTCGGGAGTCGAATAATCGGGTCCTGACACCTAACAAGATGGAGCTGATCTTCGCAAGATTCTCTAGAATCAGGAACAAAAGCATGAAAAAGGGTGGATTCAAAATGAGTACCAAAGATTATAGAAAGATTTCTAAACAGAAAGATTATAGAAAGATGTCTATAACAGTTTGTAGCAAGATCAGGAAAATAAGAACAACCAAAAGATAGTTTGAAAAATAAAATAAGATAATAAGTTAGAAACCATGGAAATTTCAACTTAATTGATAATTAATTTTACACCAGTTAAATAAACCTTAACTATCTCTAATTTCATTATCTTATATTCTAATCATCTTAAATTAACAATTTCTAAGATCATGGATTTGAAAAATAATCATTCATTATACTCATAATGTACTTAATAAATTTTATTCTTCTTTATTCCTAATTAATGTTAAATTTATTCCTCTCAATATATTTTATCATCTATGCCCATTCTACTTACTCTTATTATAACTGCTTTAGTTTATTGTTAGTTCTACTAACATCATTTTATATTGTAAATTATTCAATTAACCTTTTATTCTATTTACTCCTATTAATCATTTTATAACTAAAATTTAAGTGTATAACATTTATTTTAACCATTCTAATTTTATTTATAAAATCTTTTTATATTGTATATTATCCAATTACATTGTTAACTTCTGTATAATTTGGGTAAGTTATATTTAAATGCAATTGAGTATTATACAAATAAAACTTTCTAATTCCCTCATCTCAAGTTTGAATCATTTATCTAAAATTTTGATTTTCTTTTTGTAATTGAAATGATTCTTTAAAATAAAATTTAAGATTTAAATTTTCGATTTCTTCAAACCATTTAGAGATAAATAAATATATATACATAATATGTCAAATCATATTTAAATCATATATCTATATATATTATAAATCCAGTCTTATTTTAGAAATTCAAATCAATTAAATTTTCCAAAACAAAACTGTAGCAAGACTACCGAATGGTCTCTTCACTTCGAAACTCGAAAATAAACGTCGATGATGCCGCGATCATTATCGAAGTTATTTTCCAGCGACAAAGAGAAGAGCACTAATTTTAAACTTTAAAAATTCCTTGGTATATACTTTAAAACTTAAACACGAGGTTTGAAACCATCGGAAATTAAATTCTCAAATTTCTTGTTTAAATTTATTTCAGTTCCCAAATCATTTTATAAACAACTATTTATAAATTCATTTGTAGAACAATAAATGATAAATCAAGTATTACCATTTCAAATAATCAATTTAAATCAATTTATAACGTTCCATAAATTTACTTATATATCAAAATTTATTTCACTAACCAAATTTAAAATAATATTGTGTCAGTTTGTTCTGTCAAAGTGTTTTAGAAATCCTATCGATAGCGTCGATCAGACGAATCGATCGAAAAAGCAAATCAACCTCAACAACTCAAACAACACAATATATAAAACAAAACATAGATTTACATGTACAATTCAAAATGTTTGGAAGAATAGATTGGAAATAATAGACAAGATGATTAAATAACAGAGTAGGGAGATGGGTAAGCTTAAATAAATTGCGAGCAACCTTAAGCGGGTCAACCGTGACTTAAAGAATAATATCGATGTGGATTTTTCTGGGGTAAATCTACATTCGATCTCAATAGATAGAGTTTGGAATAACAAAAGATATTAGCATCTAAACCAAGGATAGATATAAATCTCTGGTGAATCGATGCTAACTGTAAAGGAGTTTCCCCCTTTACAAATGAATTTGAGATTAGCGGGAGTGCCGACTCATTACAAAGATCATTTGAAGTGGAGTTATGGGATACTCCAGAATCGAAAGAAGATAAATAGTGAGGGACACGAAAGGATTTTGGAACCGTAGGGAATGTTCCAAAATTCAAAGGAAATTCGAATCAAAGAGGAAAGATTCAAACTCGAACGAAAGTGATTCTGTAAATAATTCACTTTGTATTCTAAGTTTTGCCTTAAAGCCAAAGCTCTGATACCAACTGTAACAACCTGGTATTTTCAACCATTCGCATCCGTACATGTCGGACTTGAATTGCTCAAAATATCGTGTTGTAAATAAAATTTAGCAAATCTCAAAATATACAGTAAATAATAGTCACAGATCACAAACACAGAGTAATAGTAGTGCAACGGAAGTAAAAGAAATTATAGTTCATGAAGTTACTATATAAATATATCAGAGTTAAATAAGATACAACAGAAGAAATAAAGTACAACAGAAGTCTAAATATGATAAGCAAGTATCATTATTCACCTTAACACAAATAATGCCAATAGTCTAACAGTAAAATAAACATACTTTTAAATAGCGTTAAGGCTTTACATTTTCCACCTTAACACAAATAATGCCAACAGTCTATACAATACCTGCATATCTCCTGATCGGGAGACTATGAGAAGATACTGCATAGGTACGACATAAATGAAAACTCGTAGTAAAGGCTCGATATGGTAGGTGACACGGCACACAAGGCAATGCCAGTGTAGATATACCAATTACGCACACGGGCTGGTGGTAACGCAGCAGCCACATACGCCCATCTCAGAACACATTTCCAAAATCGGAGGGGCGCCCAAACTATCACAAAAGCAATAGAATGGTATCGAAGAAATGCGTCCGACCAGAGGAGCTACCCCTTTTGGCCCGAGATCCCTCCTATTTTAGCCACCTTATGCCAACTCACGGGAGTTGGGTCCACGTAATATACCTCAAGAACATCGCCACCATCCTACTTCATTCTGGAATCCCCACCGCGTACATGGTTGTCAAGGTGGTTTTCGGTATCGACAGAGAGTATGCCCATATCCGATCTCGTTCTCTTTGCCAACCAATCGTTATTATAACCCGTGGTTATAACTTAAAAATAATATTTTATACTTCAAAATAAAATATCATTTCAATCCAAATCTTTATCAAAATAAAGATTAAATCATTTCCAAACCATTTCAATATATCAACATACCATATCTTTCAAGTTCAAATATTTATCAAAATAAATATCAAGTCATTTCTAACCATTTCAATATATTAAATCATCATATTTTTAAAAACTTCCTTTCAAATCATTTTAATACGTTAAAATATCATATCCTTCAGAACTTCATTTCCAAATCATTTTAATATCAAAATATCATATCTTTCGAAACTTCATTTTTAAATCATTTTAATATCAAAATATCATATCTTTCAAAACTTTATTTCAAATCATTTAATATATATCAAAATATCATATCTTTCAAAACTTCATTTTTAAATCATTTTAATATCAAAATATCATATCCTTCAAAACTTCATTTCAAAATACTTAATATATATCAAAATATCATATAAGTTCAAATCCAAATATTCAACTTTAAATACCTTTTAAATTCAAAGATATCATTCATTTATTATCATTCCAAATCACCTTTTAAATAGCTTATATTTAATCAAAATAATTCATTTAAACCATTTAAATTTTAAGTTTATATAATTTCAAATCAAGTATTCAATTTCCAAAGTTTTAAACCATTATGAGTTCATTTACTAAGTTAAACCATAAACATTGAAAATTTCAACGTTTCACAGCATTCAGAAAAAACTGCTGAAAGTTATACTTGAAAACATTTCAATTTAAACCATTTAAACATTATAAAAATCATATTTCAACATTCAAAGATGTTCATTAAAATACTGTTTTAATTAATGATTTTTTTTATAAATCAACATTTTATAATTAAATCAAATTTCATAAATCACCTTAATAAATTCAAGTGCAGACTTTCCCATTTTTTAACACTTTATTAACATTTACATTTTCAAATTATCATTTCGCAAATTAAACTAAATTTACAATTTATTTAATTAACTTAAACCCTTAATGAAAACCAAATTCACATTTCCAGGTCAAGTTCATTTTAAAATTACACTTTTAAGCATTCATTCATTGAACCATTTTAATACATAGAAAAATCAATAATAGTTTATTAATTCGTTTAAACTTAAATTTAATTAAATCATCATATTTACCGTTTTCCAAATGTAATTAAATTTCTATTTTATTTATATAACTTAAAATCCCCTTTCATCATCAATTTCTATTTGAAAATACTTAAGAAAATAATTATTCCAATATCATTATTCAAAATCCATAAACAATTTTAAAATATTAACCTTAACATTTTTTCTTGAAAACTTATTCATATCCTTAGTTTTAAACCTTAGCATATATTTGATTTACAGCTTTAAACCTGTACAGATTTTGTTTCAAAATTTTAAAAATCTGAAAACATGTTCCCTTTTATTTAAAAAATATTTACCAAACAAAACCCGGGCCCAAACTTCTAATACCCGAGATCTACTTCGAGTCTTCTACATTTTTTTTATTTTCCCCGAGCATCTCATTCTTACATCTGCTATGAGTCAAACGCTTCATTGCATGCGCATGAACCCGAGGCTAACCTTCTTCTCAAACCAACGTTGCTTTCCAGATAGACGAATCTATCGTGTGCACATGCACCGATCGTCAGATCCATGACGATCAATGCTGCCGTCCTCCACACGTCAACAACTACTCCCTTAACCACTACGATCACCCAGAATCCATCATTTCGTCGGCAATCAAAATCGAGATAACGAACTCCACCTGGAAACCCACCTTCCAATAAAAAACCCCTCGTCCCGACGAACTAGCTCACCAGTCCCTCTGCAATTTTTTCCAAAGCAACGTCACATCCCCTAGCTTCTATCCCCCTAAATTCGGACAACTTCGATCAATCCACGGTGATGCAGCGATCCTTTTTTCTAACCTTAACGAAAACTAGACTTAAACCCTAATTAAACTTCGACTAACTTCACTAGCAATCTGTAAAATTATTCACTAATTTTCTGATGATCACCAGCTCTTAAGCTACCTTCGACATCAAACTTGAGCCATCACTCCACGTTGATCATCAGATATTGATGAAAGTACCAATTTTAATAAACTCGACAATTCCCATTATATAAAAATTTAAAAACCTTATAACCATTACCTAAATTCATTATTTTTTCATACAATTTAGTTTATGAAATCCAAATTCAAAATTAGAACGGTTGATTTTTATCATTTCTGAAGGTTTTACTATATATTTTTAAGTTTTCAGTTAATTTCTTAATAAAATTTCTTGAAACTATTTTTAAAATTTTAATTTGACAAGCGCAAGAAAATTTTATTTAGGAATCAAAATTTAATATTGATTCGTTTGGGTGGTGTAAATTTTTGAACAGGTTAATCAAACCTATCATATAAAACAGAGGCATGTTTGCCTGTGTGCACACACAAATTCACATCTAAATATCAGCTTGCAAGCAACAAATCAAGCACTCCTCATAACATACATCAAGTATTCAACACAACAGTTAAAGATGAGTGTGTTTGCTCACCTGTGTGTGTTGAAATAGTGGACAAAACTTGAACTTTTGTTTTGTTTTTAATCTGGAAATCCTTTCTGTTGAATCTGAATTGATGTTGATAGTTGCTTGATGCTTACAGAACTGCTCACAGTGTTTGAACAAAGAATCAAGATCTGGAATTACTTCCAAAATTTTAAACTAGAAATTGATTTTGCTTTTCTCCCGATCCTTGTTCCAGGTTGAGGATTTTGTTTTATCTCGGGCTTTTGAATTGAATTTCATCTCCTGGTTTGCTTTCAAATCTAAGATGGTTTGAATTTGATCTTCACTTTGGAATAGACACATGATTTAAAACTAGAAAATGACTAGTTTTGATTGCTTTTGATTCTACTCTGGTTATACTTCCAGGCTTTGAAAAACTGGAAAAACTTTGTTTTTTTGATTGATTCAGGTTTGATTCTTTACTTTACAATTTACTTCCAGGCTTTGTTTTTTTTAAGAGATGATTTGGTTTGATCTGGTTTAACTTTGAGATTTTCTTTCTTTCTTTTAGTTTTCTTGTTTTGAGTTTGTGAAAGAAAAAATGAGGCATGTCTTTCTCTCACTAATGCATGTTATTAAATTTTTTAAAAGATAATTATTGCATGCCACTTGTTAATACAAAGTTCACCAAATTTACACATGTTAATTCATATTATTAATCCTTCTACACTTGTTATTTACTTACATTATCATCATACTGTAACAACCCTATATTTTGGGATTATTTTATTGTTTATTTTATTTCTTTTCATTTGAATTTCCTGATTTAAAATTTTATTTTATTTATTAAATGAATAAATTTTATTATTTAAATATAAATTTTTATTATTATGTGAATTATATTTCCAAACTTGAATAAAAGTGAATATTTTCTAGAAATTTAAATTTTGGTCAATCTGGTCAAACTTTGACTTCTAAATTTTAAATTTAAATATTTAAATTTTTTGATTTAAACTTTTTGAATTTTATCTTTTATTATGAAAATAGATTAAATTTTAAGAATATTGCTTTTCGTTTCGTTGAAATCGGAGTTGTATTTTAAAAGTTATGTTTTTTCTAATATTGGGTGTAAATTGTTTTATTTAACAATATTGTTTATTTTAAATTATATAAATAATATTTTTATTTGTCATATCTTATTCAAATTTGTATTATATGTTATGTTACATATATTTTTGTCTTTTAAATATTTTTATAGTGATGTTTGAATTTTTCCAAAGCTTATTGAATTTATTTTAAAATTTTAAAGCCTAGTTTCTATTTTCTTTGCTATTTTCTTAATTTAATTATATTTAATTAACATTTAAATATTTATTTTATGCATTCATTTGTATTTTTGAGTTTCTATCTTTATTTATCAGCACTTTTCATGTAATTAAAATTGCAAAAGAAATTAGAGAAATTTGAGTAGTTTTTGAAACCTTTTATATGCCTGGACTTTTCACCTCCTTACTTTTTCATTTTCAACCAACATTTGCTTTCAATTTTTGGCCATTCCTTATACTATCTTCGGCCGACTTCTTTTCTTCATTTTCACGTATATCATAAACCTTCTCAACTCATAAAATTCACGGCCATTTCTGAAGCAAAGGAGTTTGGTAAATTCTATTTTTCTTTTTCTTGTTTTATGCTTGAATTATATGATTGTTTTACTCTTGCCTTCTTCCATTTAGGTTCGCCACTTGCCCCTTCTACAACATGGCCGCCTTCTCCACCACCTGAACCATCTGCTCCAGCCCTCTGCCAAAGCCCATGGCCGTGCACCCTTGTGATCAAACTCCACCAAAACTTGCACAAACTCCACTTGAATTGCCTTAGCCAACTCCTATATCTTCCATCACCTTCCACCTTCCTTTGGCCGCCACCTACTTCCACCTCCACCACCCATAGACGACCTAAAACCCACTGCCACACCTGTACCTGACCTACTACAAACCTGGCTGAGCCCATGTTGCTTAGGACCGTGACCTTTTGTTGCATTGAATCATTGTTTTTTTTGCCTTATAGCTTGTGTAGTTCATGCACTAAACTTTGCACCATCTTTTCCTATGCTAGGCCGACCTCTTATGAACCCAAGTCAGATCCTAGTCCTTGCTCTAGCCGTGCCTTTCCAACCTAGGGCTGAAGCATTAGTGGTAGAAGGCAAGTGCAAGTGGTTTGGAGATGATTTATGCATTCATTTATACCATTGTTAATCGTATTTGGGTTGAAACTTATGTTGTTTGTATTGTCTTGTTTGAATGTGTTCAAGGCAATTAATCTTTGGCTCTCTCAAACTCGAATCTTTGTTATGCTATCATGCTTTTGTGGATCTCAGTTGTGCATTCGGTTGTTGTCGTCTCCAACTTATACCTATGAGTTATTCTCACCGGACGGTTTTGTACTTATATGACTTATGAACCGGTTTCATTTGAATTTGTAAATGCATCACCATATTATATTTGCTATATTATGATCATATGATGTTCACCCATGCTTAAACACCTATTATATCATCTGTTACTATTATATCATGCTATTCTGTTTATTTATATCAGTTTATGACTGCAAGTTCCCTTTAGATTAATCACTATGGGTAGAAATGATACATACCCGAACGGACTTTAGAATAAGGTAAAATCATTATGGGCTGAAATGATAGGCCTGAATGATTTTCAGTTATTTTCATTTACTTGGGACCGCGGGTTTGAAATGATAAAACCCGGTTTTTCTTTGTAAATTATGGGTTGAAATGATATATTACCCGTATCACTTTACTTAGGCTGGAAAATTATATACAGACCTGTAGTTAAAATATATTTTTCTAAATTTTTTAAAATATGTTTGAAATGTAAATATTATAATATTTTGATTTAAAACTTAATTAAAAAATGATTTTTGTAGATTATTATTGATTTGCTAAGAATTTATAAGTGAAATAAATTAAGGTTAAAGTTAGAAAATTTGAAGTGTAAGTTATTTGGAAATTATAATTTGGTGATAAATAGGATTTAAATTAAATATGGAAATATGATAAATTTATGATATTTTGAATTAAAATGAATTTAAAATGATTTTTTTGAATAAAGTTAAAATGTTAAATGAATGAATATTGAGTTGAATTTTGAAATGTAACTTAAATTGGAAATTTGTGAATTTTGTTTAAAAGTGAAAATTTTGAGTTAAGTAAATAAAATGAAAATAAGTTATATTTGAGAATGTAAACTTAAATGTTAAGTTAATATTTAATTATAAAGAATTGAAATTGAATGTGTGAATTTAATATGTGAATTATTATTAAATATTGATTTTTGTATGGAATTTAACCTTATTAAATCATGAATATAAGGATATTTAAATGATTATTTTAAAAGTGAAATTATATGATTTATAAGTTTAAAATGATTAAAAATTGAATATTAGAAATGGAATTAACAATATTTTAAAATGCTGTTATTTCTAACGTAAATGATATTACAACGCTTTGTAAGTGCTGTGGTTGATACAAATGAACTATGCATAAATTATAACTAAGTGGTATTACAGCACTTGGTAAGTGCTGCGATAGCAGAAAGATAATTAAAATCTGAAACTAAATAAAGAGCTACAGTAGCACTTGATAAGTGTTGCGGTAGGATGAAATCAATGTTTGAGGTTTTGATTTAAATAAATGAGCTCAGAATTTGTCTAAAGTTTTGGGAACTGAATATTTGATTTTAAATATAATGACTTCATTTATAAATGGTTTAAATGAATTGTTTTGATTTAAATATAAACCATCTAAAAAGGTAATGGTTTAAATGAATTATTTTGATTTAAATATAAACAATTTAAAAGGTGATTTGAAATGATAATAAATGATATCTTTGAATTAAAAAGGGATAATAAATTTGATATCTTTGAATTAAAAAGGGATAATAAATGAATGATATCTTTGATTTAAATAGGATATTTAAATGTATATATTTGGATTTGAATTCAAATAATGATTTGAAATGAACTTTGAAAGATATGATATTTTGATATATTGAAATGGGATGGAAATGATTAAATCTTTATTTTAATAAAGATTTGAATTTGAAATGATACTTTATTTTTGAAGTATAAACTATGATTTTTAAATTATAACTACGGGTTGTAATAACGATTGGTTGTCAAAAAAACCAGGATCGGATATGAACATACTCTCTGTCGATACCGAAAACCACTTTAACAACTGTGTACGCGGTGGAGATTCCAGAATGACCTAGGATGGTAGCGTCGTTCTTGAGGTATATTACGTGGACCCGACTCCCGTGAGTTGGCATAAGGTGGCTAAAACAGGAGCGATCTCAAGCCAAAAGGGGTAGCTCCTCTGGTCGGACACATTCCTTCGATACTATACTCTTATTTGTGATTGATTAGATAGCCATCCTCCGATTGTGATATGGAGTGTGTTCCGAGATGGGCGTACGTGGCTGCTGCGTTACCACCAGCCTGTGTGCGTAATTGGTATATCTAACCTGGCATTGCCTTGTGTGCCGTGTCATCTACCATACCGAGCCTTTATTACGAGTTTGTTTTTCTCCCATATCCCATGGAGTATTTAGGATAGTCTCCCGATATGGAGATACGTTGATACTGGATGGACTACTGGGACTATTATGTGTGAAGGGTGATATGGGTAGCCCGGAACGCTATTTAAAAGTAAGTTTATTTTACTGTGGACATTATTATAATAGCGAAATATTACTATATAGTAAATAGTTTAACGGATCCTTAGAGGATGGGCGGTCCCAGTCATCCTTTAAGTTACTTGTACTTTATTACAGTTCACTTGAGTTGGTTTACATTATATAAGTATATATATTGTCCTGACTCGAGTGTTTTGTGTTCTTCTTTACGCTCGGGTCAGCCCGAGTATTCACAGTTTTGGATTCTTTTTCTGGAGCTGGTCTTTGCTGGAGATTCTGTCTATCTATATTTATATCTATTTCTGTTTCAGCTGTTCTAGTTTATCTCATGTATTAGCGAACTTCTATGTATTTGGGATTTCTATTATGTTGTTTCAGACTGTTATTATGTTTTTGGGCTAAGACTCTGTTATAGTAGCTTCATGAACTACTATGTTATTTTTATATTCCGCTGCGAGTTAATCTGATTGTTTTGTTCTGTGATTCTGTGTATTTGATTTCATTTGCTCTAAATTTATTTACAATCTGTTATTTCACATCATTCAAGTTCGACATGTGTGAATTATTGTTGATTTGAATGGTACGAAATGGCGGATTGTTACATTTGGTATCAGAGCATTGGTTTTTGGCAAATCATTGCCTGAGGAGCAAACACTCATTAGAGATAGGGTAGAAATACCCTAGAATGAGTGAAATTAATCTCAGAATCACTTTCTTTGTGAGAGAACGTATTTTCAAAGTAGAAAATGATTTTTCAAAATGATTTTAAATTTTTTTTTTCAAAGGATTTTTCAAAGATTATTTTGATATAAAAATTTTCTTGTTTTAAAGGATTTTTCAAATTTTTTCTAACTTCCTTCCTTCCGTATCTACCTTGTTAGATTTTTCTTTCTTTAGGATATTCTTCCACGTATATTCTCTTGTCTTATCTTAATTTATCGTTGGCTTGTCTTTATCTTGTCCTAAATTCATTCTTGATATTTTTCAGAATGAATCGAGGAAATGCCAGAGGAAGGGGTCATGGTATTGCCCCAGATCCTTAGCTAGTTGCCTTTGTTAGATTCACTGTTCTCTGTAAGGAATTCACTCAACTTGGTGGAATCTCATTCACCGGTTGAGAGAGCATCATTGAGTTTCAGCAATGGTTGTAGAGTCTTAAGAGGATATTTACTGGTCTTGAATTACTGATGCCCAGAAGCGTCAGTTAGCAGCTTGGCAGTTGCATGAGTTTGCTCTAGATTGGTGGGAGTCTGTCATGGCTAACACCGTAGAAGCTGATATTACTTGGGAGCAGTTTAGGTATCTTCTCGTGTTTGTTTGAATTCGGTTTTTTTTTACCTTTTTGTGCTTTTCTAAGTTTATCTATCATCTTTCTAGAGAGGCTTTTGTGGAAAAATGGATGCCCGAAGCCGAGAAATCTCAGCTTTATCGTGAATTTATGGATCTCAAGCAAGGTACCATGTCTTTTGCTGAGTATGAGAGGAAGTTCAACAAACTTTCTAAGTTTGGTCCTAGCCTGATTGATACTCCTCTCAAGGAGAATGAGAAGTTCATATCTGGTGCCTGTCCTGAGTATTATGGTCATCTCATTTCTCATGTCCATGGCACTTTCACCCAGCTTATGGATATGGCTATCCGTTATGAGAACCCTACTTCTAAGGGTCCTGCTCCTGCTGCTGCTCCTGCTCCTAATGGTACTCCTTCATCTCAGTCTTCCTCTGCCAATTCTAGGAAGAGAAAGCCTAATTTCCAACAGCAAAAGCAGAATTGGCTCAAGAATTCGGGTTTGGGATCTTCTTCATCTCCTCTTTCTCATAGGCAACCTATTAACCTTTCTGCCATCACTTGCTTCAGATGTGATCAGAAGGGACACTATGCCAATAGCTTTCCTACCTTAGCTAGTGCAGCTGTTCCTCCTCCTGTTGATATTAAGCCTTCTGGTATATATGCTGTCTCATCTGCATCTTCTCCAGTTCCTCCACCTGCTCCTACTCCAAGTGATGATCAAGGTACTCTTCGGTGCAACCTTTCTTTATTTCTGTATCATATTCGTGTTTTATTTAATACTAGAGTTTTCCGTAGTCATATTTCTGTTGATTTGTGTGATAAGTTTGGGTATCTCCTTTCTTCTGAGCTTGCTTCTGTTCTTTTATGTGTTTCAAATCCAGTTGGGGCTCCGCAAACCTTAATAGGAATTGTAAGCATGTGCAACTTTTCTATTCTGATCATTGCTTTAGTGGTGATCTTCATTTGACTCCTGTAGTCAGATTCTATCCCGATATTTTGGTAAAGTCACTGCTTTACCTCCTAAGCGGGAAATTTATTTTCGTACAGTTCTTATTCATGGAACTCTAGGAAGGGTTCTATAAATGGTTAATCATGCCTTTTGGTTTGACTAATGCTCCTGCTTCCTTTGTTGATTTGATGAATCTTGTTTTCGTGCTGTGCTAAATAAATTTTCTAAATGCCATTGCTGGAAAGATGAAGTCCGATTCCTTGGACATATTACTTCTAGAAATGGAATTTCTATTGATCCAGTCATGATCGCTGCGATCAATGGAAATCTTTCTTTCTTTTCCTTTTTCTCTGAATAAAATTGAATATTTTCTAGAAATAGAAATTTTGGTCAATCTGGTCAAACTTTGACTTTTAAATTTCAAATTTAAATGTTTAATTTTTTTGAATTTTATCTTTTATTATGAAAATAGATTAAATTTTAAGAATACTGCTTTTCGTTTCGTTGAAATCGGAGTTGTATTGTGAAAGTTATGTTTTTTCCAATATTGGGTGTAAATTGTTTTATTTAACAATATTATTTATTTTAAATTATATAAATAATCTTTTTATTTGTCATATCTTATTCGAATTTGTATTATATATTATGTTACATATATTTTTGTCTTTTAAATATTTTTATAGTGATGTTTGAATTTTTCCAAAGCTTATTGAATTTATTTTAAATTTTTAAAGCCTAGTTTCTATTTTCTTTGTTATTTTCTTAATTTAATTATATTTAATTAAAATTTAAATATTTATTTTATGCATTCATTTGTATTTCTGAGTTTTTATCTTTATTTATCAGCACTTTTCATGTAATTAAAATTGCAAAAGAAATTAGAGAAATTTGAATAGTTTTTGAAACCTTTTATATGCCTTGACTTTTCACCTCCTTACCTTTTCATTTTCAACCAACATTTGCTTTCAATTTTTGGCCGTTCCTTATACTATCTTCAGCCGACTTCTTTTCTTTATTTTCATGCATATCATAAACCTTCTCAACTCACAAAATTCACAGCCATTTCTGAAGCAAAGGAGTTTGGTAAATTCTATTTTCCTTTTTTTGTTTTATGCTTGAATTATATGATCATTTTACTCTTGCCTTCTTCCATTTAGGTTCGGCACTTGCTCCTCCTTCAGCATGGCCACCTCCTCCACCACATGAACCACCCACCACCTGCTCCAGCCCTCTGCCAAAGTCCATGGCCGTGCACCCATGTGATCAAACTCCACCAAAACTTGCACAAACTCTACTTGAATTGCCTTAGCCAACTCCTATGTCTTCCATCACCTTCAACCTTCCTTTGGCCGCCACCTACTCCACCTCCACCACCCATAGACGACTTGAAACCCACTGCCACACCTGTACCCGACCCACTACAGACCAGGCTGAGCCCATGTTGCTTAGGGCCGTGACCTTTAGTTGCATTGAATCATTGTTTTTTTGCCTTATAGCTTGTGTAGTTCATGCACTAAAATTTGCACCATCTTTTCCTATGCTAGGCCGACCTCTTATGAACCCAAATAAGATCCTAGTCCATTCTCTATCCATGCCTTTCCAACCTAGGGCTGAAGAATTAGTGGTAGAAGGCGAGTGCAAGTGGTTTGGAGATGATTTATGCATTCATTTCTACCATTGTTAATCGTATTTGGGTTGAAACTTATGTTGTTTGTATTGTCTTGTTTGAATGTATTCAAGGCAATTAATCTTTGGCTCTCTCAAACTCGAATCTTTGTCGTGCTATCGTGCTTTTGTGGATCTCAGTTGTGCATTCGGTTGTTGTCGTCTCCAGCTTATACCTGTGAGTTATTCTCACCGGAAGGTTTTGTACTTACATGACTTGTGAACCAGTTTCATTTGAATCTGTAAAATGCATCACCATATTATATTTGCTATATTATGATCATATGATGTTCACCCATGCTTAAACACCTGTTATATCATTTGTTACTGTTATATCATGCTATTCTGTTTATTTATATCAGTTTATGACTGCAAATTCCCTTTAGATTAGAATCACTATGGGTTGAAATGATACGTACCCGAACGGACTTTAGAATAAGAGAAAATCGTTATGGGCTGAAATGATAGGCCTAAATGATTTTCATTTATTTTCATTTACTTGGGACTACGGGTTTGAAGTGATAAAACCTGGGTTTTCTTTGTAAATTACAGGTTGAAATGATATATTACCCGTATCACTTTACTTAGGCTAGAAAATTATATACACACCCGTAGTTAAAATATATTTTTCTAAAATTTTTGAAATATGTTTGAAATGTAAATATTATAATATTTTGATTTAAAACTTAATTAAAAATTGATTGTTGTAGAGTATTATTGATTTTCTATGAATTTATAAGTGAAATAAATTAAGGTTAAAGTTAGAAAATTTGAAATGTAAGTTATTTGGAAATGATAATTTGGTGATAAATAGGATTTAAATTAAATACGAAAATATGATCAATTTATGATATTTTGAACTAAAATGAATTTAAAATGATTTTTTTGAATAAAGTTAAAATGTTAAATGAACGAATATTGAGTTGAATTTTGAAATGTAACTTAAATTAGAAATTTGTGAATTTTGTTTAAAGTGCAATTTTAAGTTAAGTAAATAAAATGAAAATGAGTTATATTTGAGAATGTAAACTTAAATGTTAAGTTAAAATTTAATTATAAAGAATTGAAATTGAATTTGTGAATATAATATGTGAATTATTATTAAATATTGATTTTTGTATGGAATTTAACCTTATAAAATCATGAATATAGGTATATTTAAAAGATTATTTTAAAAGTGAAATTATATGATTTTATAAGTTTAAAATGATTAAAAAAGGGATTAATTATTTGTGAAATTATATGGAATATTGGAAATATAGTTAACAGTATTTTGAAATGCTATTATTTCTAACGTAAATGATATTACGCGCTTTGTAAGTGCTGTGGTTGATACAAATGAACTATGCATAAATTATAACTAAGTGGTATTACAGCACTTGGTAAGTGCTGCGATAGCAGAATGATAATTAAAATCTGAAACTAAATAAAGGGCTACTGTAGCACTTGATAAGTGTTGCAGTAGGCTGAAATGAATGTTTGAGGTTTTGATTTAAATAAATGAGCTCAGAATTTGTCTAAAGTTTTGGGAACTGAACATTTGATTTTAAATATAATGACTTCACTTTTAAATGATTTAAATGAATTGTTTTGATTTAAATTAAACCATTTAAAAAGGTAATGGTTTAAATGAATTGTTTTGATTTAAATATAAACTATTTAAACAGTGTTTCCGGGAGATTTGGCCAGGTAACTCGGTACTCGGCCCCTCTGGATTGTTTAGCATATCATCACGTTCAACATCCAGCAAGTACTCGACATTTAGGAGCACTCGGTATAAGGGGACACTCGGCAGAAAGGAGCGCTCGACACTTAGTAGCGTTCGACATTGGGAAGTGTTCGGCAGACATGGTGCTTGACATTCAAAACGTTTCTGCTCCACTTCACTCGCCATGCTTCCATGTTGCTCGGCATCCTAGGTGTTCGGCACCACTACGTCCTACATGCCAAGAGCGCTCGGCATCTATGCTTCACTCGGCATTCCTGGACTATTCAGCATTCTAGCCTCGTTCGGCCTAGCCATATTTCGGCTAAGACACTGGTTCGACATCCAGTATCGTTCAGCACAAGTGCTTCCCACGGCATACAAAGCGTTCGGCCTCATCTCGTTTGGCCTAAGGAGATCGATTGGCATTCACACCCTGCTCGGCATTCAAAGAACGCTCGGTGTCTATGGGTCGGCACAAAGAGATTGCACTATTTGGGCCGAGATATTCAGCTGCCAGGCCTACCAGGGAAGTCCAACCCACCTTTGTCTATAAATAGAGAGGCAGGGGCACAGTGAAATGGACCTTTTTCCGGGAGAACACCGGGGAGACTCTGCCATTTTTTATACGCTCTTCTTTTTCATTCAAACTTGTATTCAAATGATTGATTTACAGATTGTATATATACTCAAGCAATGGAGAAAGCAATAAAGATTAACTTCAAAGTGGACGTAGGCAGTTACGGCGAACCACTATAAATTTGGTGTTCTTGTTCTCTGCATTTAAATTTGTACTATGTTCTCTATTTTAATTTTCTTTCTTCATTCATCTCTCTACACAATCTTTCTAAGGGTGCTAGTGACCAATTTTGGTGCTAACATTTTGGTGCTTTCACTGAGAATTGAATTCTTAGGCTGTTAGGATCTGCTTTGTAGCTACTGGATTGCATAAATCCCCCAGAGGAGATCCGAGAACATTAACAAGGCATCTGTTGATTCTATTCAGAGTTACAACCAACAACTCTACTATGGGGAGACCACGAACCAGATCGGCCTCCCACAACGCAGATTTCCATGAAACTGCTAGCGTACAACAAGTTGGACCTGGAAATCAGCAAACAACCAGAGGTGTAGAGCCCTCCAACCAAATCCAAGCGGAAGTCGTTTCTCGAACGGAGTTCAATGACTTGATAAGAGAACTCAAGGAAAGTAGAAGGTAGCTTGCTGATTAGATTCAAGCCAACACTAACCTCATGACTCAGCTCGCTCAGCAGTAGCGCCAGAATGTTGGAGGTAACCCTGTCCCTTATTCTGAATCCGATAGCTCAACCTCAGCGGACGAACCTCCTAGGCGTAGATGCTATAAGGATGAAGGTGCACAAGCAGGCATTGGGAATCAAGCCGCGAAGTGACCAGGCACCCGAATCTCCAAGATCCAAATTAGGCGAGACATCAACCCGCACGGTCTCGTGGAACGGAACCCAACCTTCCATCCTCCATACAAACTCCGGACTTAACAGCTATGGTTAGGCAGTTGATGAGAGAAAACCAAGGCTTGAACAATGAAGATTGGGGAGTCTCCAGAAGCCATACCCCCTTTACGGATGGTATCCTACAGGCTGAGTACCCCAAGAAGTTCAATATGCTGAGTATCCCTGCCTACGAAGGGAAGACTGATCCTAGACAGCATATGATGAGGTGTAGATGGATGATGGACTCTGCAAGAGCTAATGATGCAACCAAGTATAGGTGCTTCCCAATTACTCTGTCTAGAATCGCCACCATGTGGTTTACTCGACTTTCCCCACGATCTATATCCAGCTTTGACGAATTGGCAATGAAATTCATAGAGCAGTTCAGGATACACACCACTCGTCCAAATGATGTGATGTCCTTATCAAGCGTAATCCAAGCTCCGGGAGAGTCATTGAAAGCATACTTGTAGAGATTTCATGTTGCTACTACTGAAGTGAGCAATCCAAACGACCATGCAATTTTGATGGCGGTAATGCATGGAGTGGATCCAGACTCTGAATTTGGAGATTGGTTGGCGGGAAAGCCCCCAACCACGCTGGAGCGTTTTTATTCGAAAGCTCATCAATTCATAAGAAGGGAAGAAGCTCGATGGACGAGACGAGACAAGGCACCGGGTCCTGCTTAGGAGACTGTGAAAAGTACCGTCACCATGAAGCAAGCTGGCGATAATTCGAGAAAATCTCAAGCCAATGTCAAAAACAAGCCTGGACAGTCTAAAGGATCTGAAGGTGGAAATCCCGGGAAGAAAAGTGAGACGGAGAAATGAAAGTCAAGGATCCCGACCTATAATGAATACACCCCACTCAACGCATCACTTGAGAACATCTATTTGTCAACTTGCAACACTTTCCAGTATAGAAAACCATGCCCAAAGGAATCAACGGAGGAACAGTAGCAGACTGGGAAGTACTGCCACTTTCACGAGTCTTATGGGCATAACACAGAGGAGTGCTGGCATCTCCATGACGCTATTGAAAAGTTGATTAGACAGAAGAAGCTGTAGGAGTTCATCAAAGACCCACAAGACGGTAGACAAGAGACGTCGGACCCCAGACGTGGGCCAGCTCCACGCCAACCAGAACAACCTGCTCGAACTGTGGTAGATTGGTTATCAACACGATTGCAGGCGGACCTCATCCTACGGATAAGAATTAGCCGGAGATGGAGCGATATGCTAACTCTATAAGACATGTAGAGTATGAGTGCTGTTTGAATGTGAAGGATGGGACTCCTACAAAGCAGCAGCGAATGATGGATGATGATATTGTATTCAGGAGCCGAGATGCGGATAAGGTGGAGGCCCGTACCATCAACCCGATGGTCATATCTATGACAATCGGGCCAGCGTTTGTGAAGAGAATTCTAATCGATTGTGCAAGCTCCGTTAAAATCATCTTCAAGAAGGCATATGACCAAATGAAGCTGGAAGCTAAGGATTTGAAGCCATCCAATGCTAGAATCCATGGCTTTAACGGCGCAGCAACGGATGCAGTGGGATATGTGGAGTTACCAGTTGAATTGGGGCAAGGCGAGCGTAGGAGGGTTCGAATCTTACCATTTATAGTCTTGGACGTTGACTCTCCATGTAACGTATTTCTAGGACGTCCAGCCTTGGCAGAATTTAGGGCGGCATTGGCCCCTTGGTGTCTGACATTAAAATTTCCCACAGACAGTGGTGTTGGAGTGGTACACGATGATCAGGCGACCGGATGTGCCTGCTATGTGGCTGAGTTGAGAGAGGCTTAGCGTAGAGAGAAAGGAAAGGTTGCGGACCGCTTTGTCCGCATCCGAAATGCTGATGATTGACAAGTAGCACCCGAGCCCTGGCTCGGGCAACATTCTCGGATCTATTGAGACATAGATCCGAGAGACGATGATGTGGAACCCAGGGAAACCAATATAGCACCGGATGAACTCACAATTGACATCCCAGTTAGCCGGAGCGACCCATGACGAGTTCTTAGAATTGGGTCGCAACTCGACCCTTTGGCCGCTGAGAACCTTACTGATTTCCTCCGAGCGAGTCTTGATGTTTTCGCCTGGACACATTCTGATATGTGCAGGATTTCTCCTGCGATTGCGAGTCATATATTGAACATAGACCCAAAACATGTACCTGTGAAGCAAAAAAGAAGAGGCATGGACCCGGAGAGGTCTGCAGCTCTCAAAATGGAGGTGGACAAACTCAAATCCAATGGGTTCGTCCGCGACGCCCTCTACCCTGAATGGGTATCCAACCCGGTGCTAGTAAAGAAAGAAAATGGAAAATGGAGGACCTGTGTTGATTATTCTGATTTAAACAAAGCATACCGTAAGGATAGTTTCCCGTTGCCTAGGATTGACCAGCTAGTCGACTCAACTGCCGGACATGAGTTATTATCATTTATGGATGCATACTCCGGATATAATCAAATCCCAACGCACCTCCCAGACCAAGATCACACCAGTTTCGTTACGAACATGGGATTGTACTGCTATGTAGTAATGCCATTTGGATTGAAGAATGTAGGAGCGACTTATCAACGCCTGGTGAATCGAATGTTCAAAGATCAGATTGGTAAAACAATGGAAGTCTATGTGGATGACATGCTCGTGAAGTCACGGCAGTCAAACGACCACATCCGAGACTTGGCGGAGATGTTTGACATACTCAGGCATTATGGAATGAAGATCAATCCATTAAAGTGTTCATTCGGCGTAGCATCAAGAAAGTTTCTAGGATTCATTGTGAATGCCCGAGGAATCGAGGCTAACCTAGAGAAGATTCAGGCTATCCGAGATATACAAGTGCCCATAACCATAAAACAGGTGCAAAGCTTGAATGGAAAGGTAGCCGCGCTGAGCCGATTCATATCCAGGGACACAGACAATGTATTCCTTTCTTCGACGTTATAAAGAAAGGAGAAAGGAATTTCAAATGGACATCCGACTATGAGGAAGCATTCCGAGCTCTTGTGAGGCACTTAGAAAGCACCTCGGTATTATCAAAACCAATGGACCATGAAGCGTTGTACGTATACTTGGCCGTATCCCATCACGCTATCAGTACAGTTTTGGTTCATGAGGAAGACCAGGTTCAAAAGCCAGTTTACTATGTTAGCAAACGCTTGACGGAGGCATAAAGAAATTACCCAAAGATTGAGAAGCTAGCCTATTGCTTGGTGATTGCATCATGCAAGCATCGTCCATATTTCCAGGCACACTCGATTAGTGTTTACACTGACCAACCCTTACGGCAAGTACTCCAACGACCGGAAACTTCTGGAAGAATGTTAAGATGGAATATTGAGTTAAGTCAGTTCGACATACCTATCAGCCGCGAAGATCCATACAAGGACAAGCACTAGCTGACTTCATTGCTGAATTCACCGCGTCAGGTGAATCAAATAGCCACAATGTCATACCTCCCGTTCGATAGAAGATGCACACCGATGGGGCATCTAACGACCGTTGCTCGGGGGCTGGCATAGTCATTGTGACTCCTGAATACCGATCAATTTTCTTCGCTTTGAAACTTGAGTTTGCAGCGACAAATAACGAAGCCAAATACGAAGCATTGATTGCTGGCTTGAGACTTGTTAACGAACTGGGAGTGAAATCAATTGAAATCTTCTGTGACACACAACTGGTAGTACAAGGAGACTATCAGACGAAGGGACAAAGACTTACTCCTTACCTTGCTCGGGTTCAAGAGCTGCTGACAAATCTAGAATATTATGACATTTCGCATGTCCCACGTGAACAAAATAGGGAAGCTGATTCGTTGGCAAAATTTGCTAGTACTGGTGATGCACAGTAGATGGGATTGTTCACTGTTGAGACCCTCCATACTCCGAGTATAGAGATGATGGAGATTGATCTCGTGTTAGAAACCGAACCTAAGAAGGAATCATGGTTGACCCCGATTAGATAGTACTTGCTACAAGGGGATTTGCCTGAAAGGAGGAACGAAAGACGCCAAGTCCTTCGTAAGGCTTCGCATTATGTAGTACATGACGGAATAATGTATCGGAGGGGATTCTCGGCCCCCTTACTCCGGTGCATGGCCCATGATGAGATAAAACGGGTGCTAAAGGAAGTCCATGAGGGAGAGTGCGGCGACCATACTGGGGGGGACACCTTAGCAAAGAAAATCCTCCGTTATGGATACTATTGGCCAACTGTGAATCGGGTGCTGTAGACTATGTGAGAAGATGTGACAAATTCCAGATATATGCAAAAATCCCGAGAGCTCCGCCGACGGAACTCACTCAAATGGTTAGTCCCTGGCCATTTGCAATGTGTGGGATTGACCTAGTTGGCTCTTTACCCTTAGCCAAAGGTGGAGAGAAATATGCAATAGTGGCGGTCGACTACTTTACCAAATGGGCAGAAGTAGACCCTCTGGCCACAATAACAACCAAGAAGGTTATTAATTACGTCGTACGAAATATCATATGCCATTTTGGCCTTCCACGGACCATCTTCACAGACAATGGAACTCAATTCGAGAGCAAGGAGTTCAAAGAATTTTGGCAGAAATATGGCATTGAGAAGAAGTTTGTAGCGGTTGCTCACCCGAAAGCCAACTGACAAGTGGAAGCC
The DNA here is from genome assembly GCA_030765085.1 of Allium cepa. Taxonomy (NCBI): domain Eukaryota; kingdom Viridiplantae; phylum Streptophyta; class Magnoliopsida; order Asparagales; family Amaryllidaceae; genus Allium; species Allium cepa. The sequence continues at coordinate 322,534,370 of CM060940.1, read as the reverse complement.
GTAAACAAGATAATCAAGTCCATATTGAAAAAGCGTATGGAAAAGGCGAGAGGCAAGTGGGTGGATGAACTTCCAACGGCGCTTTGGGCGTATAGGACCACCCACAAGACCGCGACAGGCCACACTCCCTTCGTATTGGCATATGGAACGGAAGCTGTCATACCTATGGAACTTGAAGTTCCATCACATCGGGTAACTTATTACGACCCCGAGTCAAACCAGAATCTTTTATTGGGATCGTTGGACTTCATTGACGAAGAAGCGAAGAGGCCAATTTGAGAGCGGCCGCATACAGACATAGAGTCGCCAAATATTATAACGAAAAGGGCCGAGCAAGAATTTTTGGTGTGGGAGACCTCATTTTGAAACGAGTTTTTCCGGGTCCATCTCATATGAATCCCGCATGAGAGGGTCCATATGTCATCGAATGGAAGCTTGGAGAAGGAACTTTCAAGCTACCGACCATCGATGGTGCGGCACTCCCCCGAGCATGGAACAACGAGCACTTGCGGCATTATTATACTTAGTCTATTTCTTTCATGTATTAGTTGCATTTATTTTCAGTACGCCTTTATTTCTAGTTCTTGGCATGTAGTAAGACAATTCAGCCTGCTTTCATTAATAAAGGCTTGAAGCCATCTTTTCCATAAATTACTAATGTTTCTACGTATGATGATCCTGTGACAGCCAAACGAAACCATACTATTTTAGCCGACGTACGAACACGAGTATAAACGACTTAAAATCTCCACGTCCCCGGAGTGCGGACTGGAGTACTCTAAGTCCCTGAGCGCGGACTCGAGTATAAACGACTTAAAAATCTCCAAGTCCCCAGAGTGCGGACTGGAGTACTCTAAGTCCCCTGGGTGTGGACTCGATTATAAACGACTTAAAATCTCCAAGTCTCCGGAGTGCGGATTGGAGTACTCTAAGTCCCCGGAGTGCGGACTCGAGTATAAACGATTTAAAAATCTCCAAGTCCCCGGAGGGCGGAATGGAGTACTCTAAGTCCCTGGAGCGCGGACTCGAGTATAAACAACTTAAAATATCCAAGTCCCCGGAGTGCGGACTGGAGTACTCTAAGTCCTCGGAGTGCGGACTCGAGTATAAACGATTTAAAATCACCAAGTCCCCGGAGTGCGGACTGGAGTACTCTAAGTCCCCGGAGCGCGGACTCGAGTATAAACGACTTAAAATCTCCAAGTCCCCGGAGTGCGGACTGGAGTACTCTAAGTCCCCGGAGCGGCCTCGAGTATAAAAGACTTAAAAATCTCCAAGTCTCCGAAGTGCGGACTGGAGTACTCTAAGTCCCCGGAGTGCAGACTCGAGTATAAACGATTTAAAATCTCCAAGGCCTCGGAGTGCGGATTGGAGTACTCTAAGTCCCCGGAGCGCGGACTCGAGTATAAACGACTTAAAATCTCCAAGTCCCCGGAGTACGGACTGGAGTACTCTAAGTCCCCGGAGCGCGGACTCGAGTATAAACGACTTAAAAATCTCCAAGTCCCCGGAGTGCGGACTGGAGTACTCTAAGTCCCCGGAGAGCGGTCTCAAGTATAAACGATTTAAATGACCAGGTCCGCTGAAGACGGACTAGATATAAATGCTTGAAGTCATCGAGCCTTCGGCGTGCATATTAGAAAATATTCTAAGTGCTTGGAGCGCGGAAGAAAAAACAGATAGCTCTCAAAGAATTTCCGAACTATATGAAGATGAACCGAGAGGTCTATTATATTCACAACAGCTTGGATTTGAATCACAATTACAAAGAAAATTAAATGACAAGATCCATGGAAAGATAGAAAAACTAAGTTTTATTCATCAAAGATAAGTTTCCATTACAACTCCTTTGAAGCTCGGAATCAAAAGTTTATTTACAAAACTAAGAAAACAAAAGTACTTGCCTAATCTAAACCGACCCTCGTTGAACGAGAGTAATGATTACTTCTTGTGCTTCTTCACCTTCTTCACCTCTATTGTCTTCTCAGACGACTCCTCTCCTCCGTGTTTACCCTTTGTACCCTTCTTTGATGGAGGAGTGATAGCCGAAGAAGTATGAGGGACATCCATGGGTTTAGACCTGCCAGGGAGAATGATCTTCATCGGCTTATTCAAAGGATCGTCGGGGTCCATGGCTTGAGGTTCGAACTTGATCTTGGTCGTTTCTCTCTTCTCTTTCTCCAGCCACTCCTTCATACTCAGCTCAGATGCGTGTTCGGAGGCGCCTATGATCTCTACTTCATAACTCTCCTCGATGGGAGAAGAAGTCTCATATTTGTCTTCATCTAGCGCCCCAATCACCTGAGCATCTGGCCAGGGAGTTTCTCCTGCCTGACTAGCCTCACCTATCTTTTCCTCCACCTCCTTGGCGACATCGCTCGTCGGAGTGGGCCCGGGATTAGAACGACCTGCACAAAAGCACGAAAAACAAGCATTAGAATACAATAGTCCTAGAACGACGACATTTGGAATCTCAAAGTGAAGAGTTATCTACCAGCTTCCGGCAGGCTCTCAGCCGTCAAGGGGGTCTCGCCCTCAGGAATGGGAGACAGAATATGGATGCCGAGGCCGAGGTCCTTTGGATTGTAACCAATATGCTGCTCAAATGGGTCTAGTATCGGCCGATCGGCTAATCGTGTAAGCGCATGAGCTGGAGGCACGACCCTGGATGGACCATTAATAACTTCTTTCCCTTTCTTTGAAGGGGAGCCTTTGTAATAGATAGCTTTGGCCACCGACAAGTCAAAAGGCTCGTTTCCCTTGAGATATTCTTTTATCAATGCCCCCTCATTAATCTCTTCGGTGCCGTGCTCGGCCTTCCTGATTTCTATCAAATCCTCCCATGCCTTGGCTAAAGATTCAAGATAGCCCTCGTCCAAAAATGTCAAGTCTCGATGCATGAGAACGCGGGCATTGAATTCAGCGATTTGCGGGTCAAACATGCTTTTGACCTCTTCCATGCCTTCTTCTCTAGCCGCCTCGAGACGCGGGTCAAAATCCATGGACGCTATTTCCCTCTTCTCGGGCTTCACTCTTTATCGCCTCAACTTTGGAAAGCTCGACCTCAAGTTTTTCTTTTAAAAGTCGGGTGGCAAAGATCTCATCACAGTATCGTTGTGACTCTTCTTGGACGAACGGTTTCTCTTCTCTCTCCTTACGGAGCTGTTCCTCAAGTTCCCTGACTCGGAGGCTGAGTGTGTCCCTCTCCTTTTGAACTGAGTCCTTCTCTAGAGCCAAAGCCCCACATCATTGAACTGCCTCGTCGAGTTCTTTCTTATGAGTTGATTCCAGCCGAGTGACAGCCTCAGTAGTGTACTTGGCGTTCTGATGGGCGACCTCAAGTTCAGATTTATAAGTTCCAATATCTTCATATTGAGATTTAATGATATCATTGTCGTGGATAGCCTCAAGCCTTAGACGATCGATTTCATGTTGGCGCTCCACAGAGACTTCAGAAAGTTTCTCAGCCAAATGAACAAACGCGTCGTATTGAACATAGACGTCGTTTGTACAGGCGATGGCGCTCTGCTTGATGTTTCCAGGGATATGATGAATTGCCGGGAGGAATTTCAGGCCTTCGAAGCAGATTTTTGGAAATTTATCTTTAAGCTCGGCCAGCTTCTCCGGTACTGATGGGTCCGTGCAGGAGCGGGAGGAGACAGCTTTGAAAGTTCGGCTCTCCTATGAGAATCTCGGGACTGTCGAGTGGAGGAGGAATCAGAGTGTTGGTCCCGGGGAGCATCAGTTTGCGACCTCTTGTGGCCGCGCTTGTCTTTACTTTGCTCCGCGTGAGAAGAGGTATCCTGGTGGTATTTTGGCTGATAATTAGTCTTCCTCCAAGATGACGAGTCCCAGGAATGATAGTCTTTATCGCCGTCACCATCCCTATCTCGACGTCTTCCGGAACCCGAGTCCCGTCTAGAGTGATGAAGAACAGACGAACCACGAAGGCGATCGAATCCATGTGAACGCCATATACCACCTGCACAGAATTCGAATAACAGAGAATTAGCAAAGAGTAGCGTGGCGACAAAATCTAAGCGAAAAATTGAAGTGCAAGTGTTCGTGTATGTCCTAATGTTTCCCTCCAACGGACCGGTCGCTTTGCTAATAGGAGTTTTCTCTCCCTGACTCTGGGTTAGAGCGCCTGCGTCGCGTCTGATGGGCAAATGAAGTTGGAATGCCTCTAGATCGTCAAAGTCATAATTGAGCATATCATCAGGAATGGCGAGGTTCGATAGGCCCTTTAAAGAACTTTCTACGTGCTGCGAAGAAGCCTCATTCTCCGTCGGAATAAGCGTAACTTTCGAAGTTCCGCCAACTTTCTCCTTTCTAATCTTGTACGTCAATCCCTTTTTCCTCTACGAAGGAGAAGATGACGTTTCGATATCGTGCACTACGACTATAGGATCTTGAGCAGGACCCAAATTCTCACCTTGTGCTTCGGGTGTTTCACCCTCCTTGATTTCCCCCTCTTCTTGTACATCAGGAGTGTGGCGTGCTGACGACTCAGCTAATTTTTTCCCTTTGCCAGAGACCGGCCTAGGTATGGTAACGCCTTCGGGAAGGCTTATCCGACGGCCTTCCGCCGGCAGCCCGAACCTTGCGAGTGACTCATTTGAAATGAGGGTTCGGATGTCCCGTTCCTCGGCAGAAAGCGCTCTAATGGCCTCAACGGCTTCAGAATACCCGCGACTATCAGGGCGTGGGTTGATACCTGAAAAGATAAAAAAAGAAGAGAATTAGAAAAGGCATGGCCTTGACCAAGAACGAATAGTGACCCAGAGAAGGAACTTACTTCCTTCAACCCATCTCCTCGCAAAACCAGGGGTGCAACGCACATAGAACCATTCCTGTTTGTAAAGGGAAAATTTGCTCCATGCCCCGGTTAAGATTTGACATTTACGATATGGCTCGAGGAACATGTAAGAGGGGCTATCTCCACACTTCTTGATCATATATATGTATCTGATGTCGCCAAGAGTTGAAGGCCTAGAGAAGATGGTCATAAAGAGTATGCAAGTGCCATAGATGAAGGCCTGACCGTTTGGGTGTAGCTGCGACGGGGCTATGACGATGTATTGCAGCACGTCCCGAAGAAATAGATTGAATGGTGGCACGCTGCCAACCCAACACATGAATTTATTACACGCCATGTATCCGACTGGGGGGAGGTGTGGCCGATCGTGCCCCGATGGAACCAGCACGTCTTCAAAAGGTATTCCGTGAATGGAACATATTCGCCGGAGCGCTACTTCATTGACTTTTGAAGCTTGTAAATCGACAGGGTTGTCCAAGAGAATCGATGCCTCTAGGGCATCGGGGGCTAAGTTATGTGCAGGGGAGGTTGATGGATTTGAGACATCTACGACTTCCTATCGAGAGGATGGCCTTGGTTTGTCAGAAATTATGGCAGAGCTGGATTTTTTAGACATCTTCAGTAAATAGTGAATTCGTCTAAGCACCTATGTGAACTATACTTGAAAAATGTTCGACGTTAGAATTAACAACACAAATATTCCCCCATGTGGTGTGTGAACTAGTGCGATCAATCGTGTGTAAGCACTGAAAAATTGAAAGTCACAGAGTTAATAATATGAAATTGAGCTTCGAATCATCGCCTTCAAAGACCGTCATCGCTGACCGTCTCCAAAAGCCTGCCTTATGGTGTTTACAGTTTCAGATTCAGAGAATGTTAGAAGAAGTTATCCGATTATGTCAATTTTAGTTTAGGTTTATGTCCGTTGAAACTAGGAGGTTATTAGTCCAAGTCAGTTCGATACACTAGAATGCTGAAGTTTCTGTCCTTGTTTTATTATGTAATTAGGCAAGGAAATTGATTGTTCGGCCTAAGTTCGGTTCGGCCTTGATATGTTTCGGCATCCGTGACTATTTGACCTATAAAATGTTGTTCGACATTTATGTTTGTTCGGTAGAAATATGGGTCGGCATTCATGATCGTTTGGCCTAAAGGTTGTTTAGCTTAACTATTGACCGGGCAAGTTACCATTCGGCCGAGCTATCGTTCGGCAAAACTATCATTCGGCCTGAAGGTTGTTCCGCTTAACTGTCGACCGGGCAAGCTATCGTTCGGCCGAGCTATCATTTAGCAAAACTAACATTCGGCCTAAATAACGCATGGCCTTAGTCCTGCTTGGCCAAAGTAATGTTCGACATCCCTACTAATTCATGCTTCCTCCCTGACCTTCCATTCCACTGTTCGACAAATGGTGAGTCATGCCGAACCAGGGTTATGCCGAGCCTTAACACTCGGCACTCCGCCCTTGACTACAGTTTCATTTTTTTCTCTCCTCCTCCATCCACGCCGAACAACAAGAGCAGATCGCTCGGCGAGTCATTCTAGGTCATGCCGTTCGGCATCCTAACCACCTCCTACTCCTCTATTTTTTATTTTCTTCCAGTCTCGTTCGGCACGAAGAGACCGAGCCGAAACACAACACGTCGCCCAACAACTCCTACGTGTGATCATCCCCGGTCATTTCTCCTTACCTCATATCATTCAGCCCCAAAGATATCCTAATCGAAGTTTGATTCCTCCATCCATGTAACCCTTTCGGCTACGGTCCTAATTTACAAACTTAAGCCTCTTATTGAACCTATTAATCATGGAAAGGATTTAGACAGAGGAGACAATACCTAGTTGGTAGATCGAGACTTAGGAAGGATTGATTAAATCTTTAGTATCTGATTAATAGGAAAAGTTTGCAAGTATAAGGTAGCGGAGGCAAAAAGTGAAAAGAGAAGAAGGGGGAAGACGCTGGCCTTTATAGGGAAGAAGAAGAAGGCGAAACGATGATGACCGGTAGAACCAGTCAAAGTACCATTGTTCGGCATCAGTTTGTTCGACACACGTGGGATGTTTGGCTTCGGTTGTATCGCTCGGCCTTCACACTACGTTTGTCACACACCTCCATAACCGGTGTTCACAAGAAAAACAACCCACAATGTAATGGGCCAGGGTTCGAAGAAAAGCACAAAGGACACGTAGTACAAAGCGCATCATGTTCGGTCACGCGATACGCTTTGGGGGGGAGGGGCAAGTGTTTCCGGGAGATTTGGCCAGGCAACTCGATACTCGGCCCCTTTGGATTGTTCTGCATATCATCACGTTCGGCAGCCAGTAAGTACTCGGCATTTAGGAGCGCTCGGCATTGGGAAGTGTTCGGTAGATAGGGTGCCCAACATTTAGAACGTTCGGCTCCACTTCACTCGGCATGCTTCCATATTGCTCGACATCCTAGGTGTTCCGCACCACTACGTGCGGCATGAAAAGAGCGCCGGCATCTATGCTTCACTCGGCATTCCTGGACTATTCAGCATTCTAGCCTCGTTTGGCCTAGCCATCGTTCGGCCAAGACACTGGTTCGGCTTCCAGTATCGTTCGGCACAAGTGCTTCCCATGGCATACAGAGCGTTCGGCCTCATCTCGTTTAGCCTAAAGATATCGGTCGACATTCACACCCTGTTCGGCATTCAAAGAATGCTTGGCGTCTATGGGTCGGCACACAGAGATTGCACTATTTGGGCCGAGATATTCAGCTGCCAGGCCCACTAGGGAAGTCCAACCTACCTTTGTCTATAAATAGAGAGGCAGAGGCATAGCGAAATGGTCCTTTTTTTGGGAGAACACAGGGGAGACTCTGCCATTTTTTATACGGTCTTCTTTTTCATTCAAACTTGTATTCAAGTGACTGATTTACGGATTGTATCTGTACTCAAGTAATGGAGAAAGCAATGAAGATTAACTTCAAAGTGGACGTAGGCAGTTACGCCTGTTATCCCGCCTTTTGGCAATGCCGTGACACCAAGAACTCGATTAGAAATCAAGGACGGTTCGTCTTGAAGATCAGCTATACATAGGTCTACTATGGATGTCGGTAAATTTTTTTCGAATCCGGATCGAGCTACAATTGATGGGACATGACTAGCAAAGCCACAAGAGCCAACGTTTCAAATTTCAAGTCAATCCGAGTTCGTATGCTCAAGTTATGATGGATTCGACCCTATCGATTCGACCCTATCGATTCGACCCTATCGATTCGACCCTATGGATTCGACCCTATCGATTCGACCCTATGGATTCGACCCTATCGGTTCGACCCTATGGATTCGACCCTGTCGATTCAACCCTATCGATTCGACCCTAAGGAATCGATTCGAGCCAAGCTTGTTGACCGGAAGCGCAATCTTGAATCGATCATAACTCGAGATCTACAAGTCCAAATGCTATGAAATTTTCACAGGAGCTATATACATGTTGAAGAATGCCCACACCAAATTTCACCTCGATTGGATGCTTTCTTGATCGATTCGAACCCTACTTCGAATCGATCCCAATGTGGGCCCAATTTCCTAAGGACGGGCGTGTGGGCCCCCCACACGTGCCAAAAGCAGTCTTCCCAGATTTTAGGCGAAATATCAGCCTCCTACGCCCTGGTCATTCAGAAAAGGGGACGGAGAATTCTTGGAGATAAAAGCACGCCCGGACGCTGCCAGAATCACTCCATACCATTATGATTGCTGCTGATCTCGAATTTAAGCTTATTATCTGCTGTACTTCGCTTTAGAACACTTGTAATCTTCAAGTATCAATCAGTAAGGGGATATAACTTCATAGTGGACGTAGGCAAATCATCGAACCACTCTAAATCGTTGTCTTCTGTGCAATTTACTTTTCTGTGTCTTGGAGTTTTTGTTAGATAATCTTCATTTTCAATTTAATTTCTTCATTTATTGTCTCTTTAAAAACTTCAGAAGGGTGTTGCCCAATTTTGGTGCAAACAACGCCGAACTACTATAAATTTGGTGTTCTTGTTCTCTGCATTTAAATTTATACTCTATTCTCTGTTTTAATTTTCTTTCTTCATTCATCTCTCTACACAATCTTTCTAAGGGTGTCAGTGACCAATTTTGGTGCTAACAAAAGGTGATTTGGAATGATAATAAATGAATGATATTTTTGAATTAAAAAGGGATAATAAATGACTGATATCTTTGAATTAAAAAGGGATAATAAATGACTGATATCTTTGAATTAAAAAGGATATTTAAATGTATATATTTGGATTTGAATTCAAATAATGTTGAAATGAATTTTGAAAGATATGATATTTTGATATATTGAAATGGGTTGGAAATGATTAAATCTTTATAGTAATAAAGATTTGAATTTGAAATGATACTTTATTTTTGTAGTATAAACTATGATTTTTAAATTATAACTACGGGTTATAATAACGATTGGTTGTTAAAGAGACCGGGATCAGATATGGACATACTCTCTATCGATACCGACCCTATGGATTCGACTATCGATTCGACCATATGGGTTCGACCCTATGGATTCGACCCTATCGATTCAACCCTATGGATTCAACCCTATGGATTTAACCCTGTCGATTCAACCCTATGGATTCGACCCTTTCGATTCGACCCTAAGGAATCGATTCAAACCAAGCTTGTTGACCGGAAGCACAATCTTGAATCGATCATAACTCGAGATCTACAAGTCCAAATGCTATGAAATTTTCACAGGAGCTTATATACATGTTGAAGAATGCCCACACCAAATTTCACCTCGATTGGATGCTTTCTTGATCAATTAGATCCATACTTCGAATCGATCCCAATGTGGGCCCAATTTCCTAAGGACGGGCGTGTGGGCCCCCCACACGTGCCAGAAGCGGTCTTCCCGGATTTTAGGCGAAATATCAGCCTCCTACGCCTATAAATAGAGCCCCTGGTCATTCAGAAAAGGGGACGGAGAATTCTTGGAGATAAAAGCACGCCCGGACGCTGCCAGAATCACTCCATACCATTATGATTGCTGCTGATCTCGAATTTAAGCTTATTATCTGCTGTACTTCGCTTTAGAACACTTGTAATCTTCAAGTATCAATCAGTAAGGGGATATAACTTCATAGTGGACGTAGGCAAATCGTCGAACCACTCTAAATCGTTGTCTTCTGTGCAATTTACTTTTCTGTGTCGTGGAGTTTTTGTTAGATAATCTTCATTTTCAATTTAATTTCTTCATTTATTATCTCTTCGAAAACTTTCGAAGGGTGTTGCCCAATTTTGGTGCAAACACTTTGGTGCTTTCACCGAGAAAAACCCAGTTTTTCTCCCGTTCCTTGGATCTACTCTCGATATCGGATTTCATAAATCTAAGGAGAAGATCCAGATCTATCGTTCAATGGTTCCTTCTATTCTATTCAGATTGCTGCAGATCTAAGAGGAACCACATTCATCATGAATTTCATACCCATATTTTCGAATCCAGAAAATATGCTGTTTTTCGTAACCATATTTTCGAACCCAGAAAATATGCATTTTTTTACCTATATTTTCGAATCCCGAAAAAATGCAGTTTTTTGTACCCATATTTTGAATCCCGAAAATATGTTGTTCTTTATACCCATATTTTCGAATCCATGAAAATATGATCATTTTCGTATCCATGTTTTCGTATCCAGAAAATGTGATGATTTTCGTATCCATGTTTTCGTATCCAGAAAATTTGGTGATTTTCGTATCCATGCTTTCGTATCCAGTAAATGTGGTACTTTTCGTATCCATGCTTTTGTATCCAGTAAATGTGGTGGTTTTTGTATCCATCAGCAGATAGTCTCTCTTCGTATCGATCACCTATTGACTATTTCGTATCCATCAGGGAGCGCTACTTCGTATCCATCATGGAGCGCTACTGTGTATCCATCAAGGAGCGCTACTTCGTATCCATCATGGAGCGCTACTTCGTATCCATCAGGGCGTGCTACTTCGTATCCATCAGGAGGCGTTACTTCGTATCCATCAGGAGGCGCTACTTCGTATCCATCCATCTGCCTCCAATTCGTATCGCATGCAGTTCGTATCCATCCATCTGCCTCTAATTCGTATCGATACGCACATGCAGTTCGTATCCATCCATCTGCCTCCAATTCATATCGATATGCACATGCAGTTCGTATCCATCCATCTGCCTCCATTTCGCATCGATACGCACATGCAGTTCGTATCCATCCATCTGCCTCCATTTCGCATTGATACGCACATGCAGTTCGTATCCATCCATCTGCCTCTAATTCGTATCGATCTAGCCATTTCGTATCGATGCTACTAGAGCTAATTCTCTGGATGGATACGAAGTGGGTCTTTCAACTAATGAATACGAAAAGTGCAATTCCTCTGATCGACACGAAGACGAGCACATCTGATGGATTCGAACAAGAACGATACAAAGAGGGACTTTTTCAGGTTGCTTGATGGATACGGAATTTAAAAAAAACATTCTGATCGTTCAAAACTCAACTTAGTAAAGAAACATTCTAATCGTTCCATGACTGGACGGGACATAGGAGATTACAACAACAATTGTTGAATTGCAATCGAGGAATGGGTATTGAAATACTACTCAACCGGTGCCCCCAGAGGCTGAAGAACCTAGCTAATATGCCAAGAACTGGAGTTGATTAATATATCATGCTTCTAAGGTGGACTGCAACTCCCTCCAATTGACCAGCTTTTAAAACTCCTGAATTGACAACTATGGTACGATGGCTAATATGATAACTGCTCTACACTGCCAACTCTGCCAATTCAAAGCATAGCTGGACACCACTAAATCGTCTTCAAATGCCCACATCTTAATCATTCCACATCTATACGACTTAAAGCATGGCATACAACCTCCAGAGAACTTCCTTAGTACCCTATACTGGTCTCCTATCTGTTAGCCCATCTTAACCAACTCACATCGAATCAATGTTACCAACCATTCAAACATTGGGCAATCAGGCATGCATCATTCACTAGTATTACAAGACCATGCAGCCATAAAATGGACTTGATAATACTGAATGGAGTATCTTTCCCAATCGGGGCCTATTCATCGAAATCATCCTACATACAAAATTTCTAGCAAAAATTCAGCACGGTGACTGTGTCAGTGTACTATGGAAATTCAACCTTCGCCACTACCTCATGAAGTGAGAATGGTGAATGGAGTCCACGAAAAGTGATGAATGCCATCAAATGCATTGTATCCCCTATTCCTCAAATAAGACTGTCAATCGTAGTTAGGCATATCATTTCTACTTCTCATATTGATAAAGGGAATAAAGAAGCTGGCAACCAATGAACTGATCAAAATCCACAGCCCGTTGCTGCCAACACTAATAAATGAAATCAGCACAAAAGCTTATTTCCAGAGTTTGATAACAGAACTGGTGGATAGCCGCCGACGACTACACCAACATGTCCAGGCCAACATTACGTTGATGAATCAGACGAAGGATCAACTTGGCGACATAAAAGGGAACCTGCTCCATACTCTAAATCGGGAAGCTCCTCTTCTTTATATGACTATCATGGATGCCAACGCCATAAGGCTGCTCCAGAAAGGACAACTCTGGCAGTATGTTCAAGCCCCATAAAATGAAGAGCCGGGAACCCCCGACCTCAATCAGAACTTTGATCAAACTGAACCATTTGCGTTAGACTCCCAATTGTGAAAGGCTGGACCGAAGTGCAATAGCGAGCATATGACGCCGCTTCACTTATCAATGAGATTTTATCGATCTCTTTTGAATTATTTCTATTTCTATTTCGTTTATGTTGCAAAATATAATCGACTTGAATTAAACTACTTGCAAATGATGCAGGTAACCGAGTACTTAAGGATGGGTGCAAAACAACCTCCGTGGACTATGATAAAGTCATTTAGGTATCATCATGATGAGCATGATTCAACCACTCGCTGGCTGCTCTATGCACCTGACTTGGGGGCAGGCCATCAAAGCTGAAGAGACAGACAAGTTCAGGGCTCCAGTACAAAGTGGATGCAACCGACCATCCACTCACATGCCTATGCAATTTAATTAGGAGATTTGAGAAAGACTTGGAGTTATATGTCCCAACCATGCACTCTCCATCTCTTACTTGAAGCTCGCCAAAATACTTATGCTTCTTCTGATGCCCAGTAAAATCGAAATCACACCAAAGATGGACGTGACGTGACCGTCCATGCATCCAATCCTGCATTGGACACTTGGGGTTTTTTAAGAGCACATATTTATAGCGGATATGGTTTGACCATTCACTCCCCAGTTTGCATCAATGATTCGACAAACCAATCATGCCTCAAACCGACTTTATCAGGGGCCAACCCTCAATTTATAGTCATCAACAACCGACTGCTTACTCGCTAATCATCATGAGACATCATTCTAACTCTCTTCCTCAACTCGACTAGACGTGGCTCGATCGTCTACTCTCCAACTCTTGCCCCCAACTTAAGGGAAAATACACAACTCAAAGTGGATGTAGTTCAGCCATCCTCTCCTCTGCTCGAGCTCAAAGCTTGCCAGAACACTAATCTTACTCCTTAGGCTTGGCAGAAGCGGGATCCAAATGAACACGGACGCGATTCATCCGTCCATAAACTAAGTCCCCTCCTTCGTTGATGGCAGATAACTGGAAAGTAATCGAGATCCCACCGATCATTTGCTAAGCGAAACCCACCTCTCGGGGGCAAGCCATCGCATCAATAGCCAAACTGGACCGACACACGATAGTCCTGCAATCAACTCTAGGTTCCCAGAGTGCGAACTGGAGTATAAACACTAACTCCACTTTCCCAGAGTGCGAATTGGAGTATAAACATCAAATCCATCGTTCCCAGAGTGTGAACGGACTCCAAATTCCCAGAGTGTGAATTGGAGTATAAACATCCAATAAATCGTTCCCAGAGTGCGAACGGACTCCAAACTCCCAGAGTGTGAATTGGAGTATAAACATCCAATAAATCGTTCCCAGAGTGCGAACGGACTCCAGCTTCCCAGAGTGTGAATTGGAATATAAACATCCAATAAATCGTTCCCAGAGTGCGAACGGACTCCAGCTTCCCAGAGTGTGAATTGGAGTATAAACATCCAATAAATCATTCCCAGAGTGTGAACGGACTCCAAATTCCCAGAGTGCGAATTGGAGTATAAACATCAAATCCATCGTTCCCAGAGTGTGAACGAATTTCTAAAAAGCCCAAATAGGTGTGACTGACCATCTATTGGCTGACTCCAACTTCCCAGAGTATGAATTGGAGTATAAACATCTATTCCAGGTTCCCGGAGTGCGAACCAACCCATCAATACGAACTCCAAGTTCCCAAAGCATGAATTGGAGCATAAACATAAATTCCAGGTTCCCGGAGCGCGAACCAAAATACAAATACCAACTCCATATTCCCAGAGCGCGAATTGGAGTATAAACATCAATTCCAGGTTCTCGGAGTGCGAACCCAAAACATACATGCTAACTCCAAATTCCCAGAGCGTGAAGTGGAGTATGAACATCAATTCCAGGTTCCCTGAGCGTGAACCAAAATATACATGCCAACTCCAGATTTCCAGAGTGCGAACTGGAGTATATACTAACTCTAGTCCCGAGAGCGTAGACTGGAGTATAAATACCAAAAGGGTTTGACTGACAACCCATCAACCAACACCAATCCTCAAAGCTAGAATTGGAATATAAATATCAGTAGGTATGTGATTCGACTGTCCATCTATCAACTCTGATCCCACAACAAGTCCTGTAGACAAAAAGTGGATGTGATTCAACCATCCGCTTTCCTATCTTCCCCTGACATGGGGGCATACTTATCATTAAAAATCGAATGCTTCGACCATCTAGCATAAAGCGGGAACGACCTGACCGTTCACGCATCAACACTTATCCCCGGCATGGACCTATAACATAATCTTATAGGGATGCACTCCAACCGAACAAGACAGAATTTCTTCCATGATTCGACAGAGAGATGCAGATTTGAAAAACGGACCTAGCTGAACGTCTTATTCTAAATGGATGTAATTACCCATCCTACCGCAAATGAACGTGACATGACTATTCATCCGCTAACTCTAGCTAATGATCTGGCGGGTTGTGCATGTAACGTGGCCGGATATGACCCAACCATCTGCCAATTAGATCCTTTCTCCAAATCAGAAGGAGGAACATCAAATTAAAGTTGTCGCAATGTGACCGACTAAACTTCGACTTTCGCCATTGACAAGTGCCAGAGGAATCAATCGAGGAAAATGCGGTTGACCATTTTCTGCTAAAATTCTTAGTCCCCAGAGTAGGGACATGGGTATGAACATCAATTAGGTGTGACTAATGGCCCTTCAACTGCCTCTAGTCCCCAGAGTGCGACTGCGACCATAGACAGATGAAGAATGTGATTCGACCATTCATTCACCAACTCCGACCTAAAGTCGACGAGAGGAGTATAAACTCGCTACAGATGCAGTTGGACCATCCACAAACTAACTCTGCTAACCCAAGACAGGGGGCAGAAGAACAAATCAATGAAAGAAGAGAAATGAAACTCGCTACATTGCTAGCTATTCAGATTCCTTTACAACTTAAGGCAACGACTGCGAAGAGGCCTTAATGCTAACCAATCAGAATGATGATCGAAGTTACAAGAAGCCAATTATATCATACCGCCAGATCGACGGGCAATATCGATCTGCACCTTTCATATCATACCAAAGGATTGATAGGCAATGAGGTCCATACATTCTACATTGTGTCGCTAAATCGACGGCCAATATTGATCCTCTTTGACTACGATTCGATGTGACCCGAGCATCCTCGAATACCTTCGACCACCAGAGCATGGATAGAACCGCGAATGAGTGTGACTTGACCATTCATCCTTCGTCGCCTTTCATCGATCCGCCAGGAAGTGCATGAGACTGGATGAGCATGACCTGACTGCATTTGAGCTGACTTTGTCCCTAGATCTGACAGGAGAACATAAATCGAAACGGACGTAGTTGATCACCTAACTCCAAAAGAATGCAACGCGACCATTCATTCTTTAGCTCTTAACCAAATCTGACAAAACGAGCAATTCAAAACAAGTACAACCTAAATGTCCGCGCACCGATTCTTACCCTCGGTTCGAGAAAGCATCAATCCCGCATTGAATCTTACTGGACAATTTATTCTTCATATGTTTCCCCGAGTATGAAAACATAGGCAGCAAAGTGAATGTCGATAAGGCAACGAGATATTCTGCCTAGAGGAAAGAACTTGGACAGAATGCAGGATAAGGCACAACTCAGCTTTCCATTGATTAACTCGATCCTATGGTTCAATAGGACAGAATGCGAAATTGAAGCGGACATTATCTACCTTGCTGCTTATCGAGATATTCCCCCGACTTGGGGGCTCGCATGAGAATTAAGATGAAATAATTTGATCGTTCGTCGAACAACTCTGGCTCTTACGGCTTGGACTACAGTATAAACACAGCAGAAGCTAGGCTCGATCATTCGCATAATACATCCATCAACCCGAGACTGGGGGCATGATTGTGATCATCCAAGAACTGGATACAACTACTCAATCCTATAGCTCGTGCCTAGTATTCATAACAACTTTAAGTTACGACCGAAAGGATGCTTAGAGATAGAATCATCAGATCGACGCCTGGACTTATGGGAAACTAATCATCATTCTGACCCTTCCGATGAGCAATGGATTGCAACTACATTGAATGGAAAGCGCATTGCTCGGAAACACAAGTAGATTCCAACTCATAGCCGGAGCCAGCTATGCTGCAGCATGCGACACAAGGCTAAACTCTACTATGCCCTTAATTCCACATCCCTACGAGCCTGATCATTTACCATTGCAAATAAGCATATGAAGTGCCTACAACCCATCACAGGTATTGTAGATCAAATCACAACTCTTCGCAAGGATGATGCAAGAGTCAACTGCATTGCTCCAGGTGAATTTGATATGTCCGCTTGGACTCGATCTCATATATATATATGGACCCTCACCAACTACTGAGAACCTTGCGTTAAATGTCAACTCGAAGCATGTCTCGGTGAATAAAAATGGAGCGACACAGATCTAGAAACATCTGCTGCACTAAAGGAGGAGGCGAATCTACTTAAAACCAATAGGTTTATCCATGATGCCCTCTACCCAAAATGAGTATCCAATCCTTTACTCATGAAAGAAACAAATAGAGAGTGGCGGACGTACGCCGACTACTCAGATTTGCACGAGGCACGGCGAAGCATAGCTTTCCATATCCAATGATCAACCAACTAATTGACTCGATCACCAGACATGAATTACTCTCATCCGTGTACGCAAAATACCAAATAAAATCAAATATTGAAACATGTCCCAGACAAGGAATACAACAGTTTCGTTACTGACCCGAGCCTATAGTGCTATGCTGCAATCCATGGATTCAAACTTGAGAATGCTTATGCTACTTACCAAAAGACGATTAATTGATCATTCAAAAATCAGATCGGCCGATCAATGAATGTATATGTGGTTAATATGCTCGTGAGATCACGACCATCAAGCGACCGCATCGATCACTTGGCAAAGATATTCAGTGCTATCCAACAACTGCAGAATGAAATTTAATCCTTTGAAAGGCTCTTTCAGCGTTGTATAAAAAGAATTCTCGGGTTTCGTCATCAATGCTCGTAGGATTGAGGCTAATTTCAGAAGATGCTGAAGATTAAAGTCATCCATATATGGAGGAAACCAAGCAGCTCTGATAGATCGCTCAGAGAGGCCTCCCATTTTAACCAAGATGTTGGATCGTGAAGATCTATACCTTAATTAGGCCACGTCAACACACGCCATAAGCATTGCAATGCTAAGTGAAGAGAAACTAATCCAAAGACCAGTATATGATGAAAGCTAGCCATTGACGAGCTTACCCTGCTAATCTCTGTATCAACCAACTGTTATGATAAGTTCAATGGCAACCTTAGATATTTCAAAGGTTACTCAAACGGAATATCAAGCTAAGCCAATTTGATATCACTTATCTCCCTTAGAGAGCTATCCATGGTCAAACATTAGCGTACTTCATATCTGAATTCACTGCATCAGACGATTATGTGAAGAACAGTATAGAACCGTCCAATCGGTGGAGAACATACATAAATGGAACTCCCAATAATCATCTTTCTAACATCGAAGTCGTGTTAATGGCACTTGAAAAATGATCGATCTTCTATACTCTGAAACCCAGCTTCCTTGCAACAAATAACGAAGCTAAGTATGAAGCCTTGGTCGCCACGCTGAGACTTGCAAGAAAGCTAAGAGTGGAAACTTTACATATCTTTTGTGATTTCTGATTAGCAGTATGCTAAGGCAGGGAGGATTATCGGCCTAGGGGGCAACGCCTTGTTCCTTGCCTTAGCTGAAGCCAAAAGCTACTAGCTGACTTCGAGAATTACACCACTACACAAATCCTCAGAGAGCAAAACGAAATGACCGAATCAATGGCCAAGCTAGCCAGTTCTGGGAATGCGCAACAAATAGACTTTATCCCAGTTTAAATACTTATTATTCCAAGCACTGATAGATGAAGATCGACTAGATCTTAGAGATGGATCCAGGAAAGGGATCATGGATGACTCCTATCAAAGACTATTTACCATGGGGAATTCTTATTGAATAAGGGAATGAGAGATGGCATATCCTCCGCGAAGCATCACTGCATGATTACATCTGGATCGTTTGACTCCAACGACACAAAGCATTACTTTTGAATCCACCAATGTGAGACCAAATATTACGTAACCATCGATACGAAGTCTACCTTAGTGCGTGCCAGATCGATCCAAGACAGGGTCAGTGCGAAGGAATGAATCCAAAACAACCATCAAGTGTTGTTGCAACTCGAATTTCACATCGATTCAGGAGAGGATCGACACAGAATTCGATACGAGAAGACCGACAACGACTTGTTAACGTACGAACATCAACAAAGAGTCAGGTTAACGTATATGCAGGTACGTTGAACTAATTTTCAATTTTAAAAATCCGTAGGTCGAATGCCCACCTGATGACAATTACAACAACAAATAGCTAATCGTTATCATACAACAATCGGTTACAACGGCACAGCAGTTGGTAGTCAACAGTTCATATTACTAAAAAATCAGTCAAGGATCACAACTTCCAACAAGAAGACGATAACTGTTTAACAAGTTAAATGGAACTATTCAGAAACAAGTTAAATGGAACTATTCAGAGTGAAGATGGAAGTTTTCAAATCACGTCATGTTCACACAAGACGTACTTTGGGGGGCAAATGTTATCCCGCCTTTTGGCAAGGCCGTGACACCAAGAACTCAATTAGAAACCAAGGACGGTTCGTCTTGAAGATCAGTTATACATAGGTCTACTATGGATGTCGTTAAATTTTTTTCGAATCTGGATCGAGCTGCAATTGATGGGACATGACTAGCAAAGCCACAAGAGCCAAAGTTTCAAATTTCAAGTCAATCCGAGTTCGTATGCTCAAGTTATGATGGATTCGACCCTATCGATTCGACCCTATGGATTCGACCCTATCGATTCGACCCTATGGGTTCGACCCTATGGATTCGACCCTATCGATTCAACCCTATGGATTCAACCCTATGGATTTAACCCTGTCGATTCAACCCTATGGATTCGACCCTATCGATTCGACCCTAAGGAATCGATTCAAACCAAGCTTGTTGACCGGAAGCACAGTCTTGAATCGATCATAACTCGAGATCTACAAGTCCAAATGCTATGAAATTTTCACAGGAGCTTATATACATGTTGAAGAATGCCCACACCAAATTTCACCTCGATTGGATGCTTTCTTGATCAATTAGATCCATACTTCGAATCGATCCCAATGTGGGCCCAATTTCCTAAGGACGGGCGTGTGGGCCCCCCACACGTGCCAGAAGCGGTCTTCCCGGATTTTAGGCGAAATATCAGCCTCCTACGCCTATAAATAGAGCCTCTGGTCATTCAGAAAAGGGGACGGAGAATTCTTGGAGATAAAAGCACGCCCGGACGCTGCCAGAATCACTCCATACCATTATGATTGCTGCTGATCTCGAATTTAAGCTTATTATCTGCTGTACTTCGCTTTAGAACACTTGTAATCTTCAAGTATCAATCAGTAAGGGGATATAACTTCATAGTGGACGTAGGCAAATCGCCGAACCACTCTAAATCGTTGTCTTCTGTGCAATTTACTTTTCTGTGTCTTGGAGTTTTTGTTAGATAATCTTCATTTTCAATTTAATTTCTTCATTTATTATCTCTTTAAAAACTTCAGAAGGGTGTTGCCCAATTTTGGTGCAAACAACGCCGAATCACTATAAATTTGGTGTTCTTGTTCTCTGCATTTAAATTTATACTCTATTCTCTGTTTTAATTTTCTTTCTTCATTCATCTCTCTACACAATCTTTCTAAGGGTGTCAGTGACCAATTTTGGTGCTAACAAAAGGTGATTTGGAATGATAATAAATGAATGATATTTTTGAATTAAAAAGGGATAATAAATGACTGATATCTTTGAATTAAAAAGGGATAATAAATGACTGATATCTTTGAATTAAAAAGGATATTTAAATGTATATATTTGGATTTGAATTCAAATAATGTTGAAATGAATTTTGAAAGATATGATATTTTGATATATTGAAATGGGTTGGAAATGATTAAATCTTTATTTTAATAAAGATTTGAATTTGAAATGATACTTTATTTTTGTAGTATAAACTATGATTTTTAAATTATAACTACGGGTTATAATAACGATTGGTTGTTAAAGAGACCGGGATCAGATATGGACATACTCTCTATCGATACCGAAAACCACTTAACAACTGTGTACGCGGAGGAGATTCCAGAATGAAGTAGGATGGTGGCGTCGTTCTTGAGGTATATTACGTGGACCCGACTCCCATGAATTTGCTCCTCTGGTCAAAAGGGGTAGCTCCTCTGGTCGGACACATTCCTTCGATACTATACTCTTGCTTGTGATTGATTAGATGACCATCCTATGATTTTGATATGCGAGTGTGTTCCGAGGTAGGCGTATGTGGCTGTTGCGTTACCACCAGCTCGTGTGCGTAATTGGTATATCTACCCTGGCATTGCCTTGTGTGCCGTGTCACCTACTTTACCGAGCCTTTACTACGAGTTTGTTTTTCTCCCGTAGCCCATGGAGTATTTAGGGTAGTCTTCCGATCTGGAGATACGCTGATACTGGATGGACTACAGGGACTATTATGTGTGAAGGGTGATATGGGTAGTCCGGAATGCTATTTAAAAGTAAGTTTATTTTACTGTAGACAAATTATAGTAGCGAAATATTACTACATAGTAAATTGTTTAACGGATCCTTAGAGGATGGGCTGTCCAAGGCATCCTTTAAGTTACTTGTACTTAATTACAGTTCACTTGAGTTGGTTTACATTATATATATATATTATATATATATTGTCCTGACTCGAGTGTTTTGTGTTTTGCTTTACGCTCGGGTCAGCCTGAGTATTCACAGCTTCGGATTCTCTTTCAAGAGCTGGTCTTTGCTGGAGATTCTGCCTATCTACATTTATATCTATTTCTCTTTCAGCTGTTCTAGTTTATCTCATGTATTAGTGAACTTCTATGTATTTGGGAATTCTATTATGTTGTTTCAGACTGTTATTATGTATTTGGGTTGAGACTCTGTTATAGTAGCTTGATGAACTACTATGTTATTTTATATTCCGCTGTGAGTTAATCTGATTGTTCTGTTCTGTGATTCTGTGTATTTGATTTCATTTTCTCCAAATTTATTTACAATCTGTTATTTCACATCATTCAAGTTCGACATGTGTAGATTATTGTCGATTTGAATGGTGCGAAATGGCGGGTTGTTACACCTACAAATGTTAAAAATGTAAACATTTATGTTTAAATCCTTTATTTTTATTTTATTTTACAAATTGAGTTTAAACCCTCTTGTTTAAAAATTTTGTTTTAAAACTTTTTTTTATAAATTACTAAATTCTTATATTCACGTATGGTTATATTTTTAAATTTATAAATACACAAACTATATTTATTCATTTTCAAAGAAAATGTATTTTAAATCTTATTTAGAATTTAAACTTAAGGTAACATTTCTTATTACATATTCAAACCATTTTCTTTATTATCCTTTATATAACCTTAAAATGTCTTTAAAACTAATTATTCATAATAAATAAGCATACATATTATATATATAAGTTTCTTTTAAAATATAAATTTTTAACTTTTAACAACTTTTGAATATATATATATATATATATATTAAATTCAAAAACTTTCAAACTACATATGTATACATTAAAATTAGAAAACTAATTCTTATCAACTTTAAACATAGTTTTAAATCTAATTTATTTTCTAAGATATTTATTTTTGAATTTCAAATTCAAATTTTAAATCACAATATATATATATATATATATATATATATATATATATATATATATATATATAAACAAACAAATTTCTTTTTAAATTTGAAAAAATTCAAATTAATTCAAAATTAATCTCAACAATTTAAACTAATCATCAAATTAAATCTAGCAAAAAATCGAGAATGTTACAGATTCCCTCCTTAAGAAAATTTCGTCCCCGAAATTTGCCAGGGAGACAACAAAGAACAGATGGACACACAAAGATAGAGAAAGGGTTTTCTAGGTCAAACTGATATATCCATTCTGTATTTGGCTTACCATATCAGAATACGATCAATAATTATGAGAACGAACTCATTCGATACTTCACAAGATACTCGGGTCATTTATTCTACGAGATATACAGGGCACTGGTTAGTTCGAAGGACAACTAACCGTTCGTAGAATATATCTGGACCCAACATAACAAATAATGGATACTCAATCCAGAATGGACTATCCCAAAGTATACACCAACTTGTCCCCCATCGAACTTTGATCCTTACAAAAAATTATAATAAAATTTCAAATTTTGTTTTAATCGAAATCGTTTTATCAATACAATTCAAATTCTGCTTCATATTCCATTAACCAATTTATTTCAATTAAAATTTTCAAATTTATTAGAGTTAAAATCAAAAAACTGATAGAAAACCAATGAAGAGAATATGAAACAGAAACTTATCTACAACGATTGCAGGGCCACACCACACCACACCGTATCTTCTCCCTTGAGCTGCCACGAAGCCATCAAAGAATTT
This sequence comes from Allium cepa, assembly GCA_030765085.1. Lineage (NCBI taxonomy): Eukaryota > Viridiplantae > Streptophyta > Magnoliopsida > Asparagales > Amaryllidaceae > Allium > Allium cepa. The sequence continues at coordinate 322,511,262 of CM060940.1, read as the reverse complement.
GAAATCGAATGATGATCAAAGAGATTGATAGAGAAAGTTGTTTCCGTTGTCATTTCAGGGTATTGACCATTTTTAGTGGTACTTCCCTGTCCCTTATCTCGTCCTCTTCTTGCACTCATACTCACTATCAGTGGATAGCAAGAGAATTTACTGAGGCATACGGACGGATATCTTAGGGATATACTCATTCTAGGGTATTTGTAACCCTATCTCTAATGAGTTACCTAATGTGTTATACTCCTGAGCTAAAGTTTAACCTTCAGCTCTGATACCAAATGTGACGACCCTGACTCGACCTTCGAAAATTGGCACCAAATACGTCACCCGTATTTGAATGCCGTAGATCCAAACGTCGAATCTGGTTCGTCGGAGCTTATAACACATTAAGTATAACAACACAAGGGAAGAAAATAATGAAATAATATATCATTGATTACACAACATCAGATATAATAATGATACAATTGAGATAGTGATTCTAACGATCCTGACTCGGCCTTCGAAAATCGGCACCCGTACTTCACTTGTACTTGAATGTCACAGATTCAAATGCCGAATCTGGTTCGCCGGAGTTTATAACACACTAATTATAATAACACAGCGGAAGAAAATGAATAATATCATTGATACAATAATGAATGCAATATCTTACACAATATAATACAACAATATCAGAGACAAATATACAACATCGGAATATGATGACAATGGAAGAGATAACTCGAAAATGATCTTCGATGAAGAGTGAATCCACAATCTGCAACTCCAAACCAAAAGCTCATCCCAAAAGCTACAAGGACGCCAATCCAATAAGCTCGAACCACCATCATTGATGACTTAAGCAAGGTCAGTCATCCAAAGATTGAAGAAGATCTCCAAGGGCTTGAAGTGCTAGCGAATCTATACCCATTATTTGATTATCTGAAAAACCCAACTCTAGACTACCCGTGTTGAAAATTTTGGGTACCCAGAGTTTATGAAAGGAACAATAAACTCCGGGTCAGTCATGGGACTGGTATGAGCAAACAAAACAGTTTATCTTTAAAACAAACAATAAAAGAATCTAAAACATTGAAATCCGTAATGCTTTTTGGAAAATGAAACTACCATAAGGCCTCCCACCGCACACACCATGCAAATGCAGAATTAGAGGAGATTTCTCCTTATGATAGTTGAAAATGCTTGATACGCAAAAACCATTTGGTATTATTATTAGTGCATAGTGCAGAAAACCTTTCGAAAGTGTAATATTAGTCTTTGCCAGCGTAGACATTTCAAACTATGCCTACTATAGCTACCATCTAAATAGTGGTGACCAACATAAGTAAATTGCAGGTTATGCAACTAAAACTGTACAGGGAGCATATTGGAGATTGGATTTCCAACAAATGGTCAGGCCAATAAACTTTCCATTGCCACATAGGTACGCCTCTAGAGGGATGTCCCTAGAACTTACCTAGCTCTCTGCCAACACAAGGCCGGTGCACTCCCATCCCAGGAGTAACATCTAAGATATTCCACCCCCAGTCGTTTGCGACCTTTATCCGAGGATCCTCAACCACAAAGCAACATCATACAATAATAAATTTACAGTGTCCACATGAGTTAAGTATCTGGGCTCCATACCATGATACCACCCTTTTCCAGAAGGAATGGACATAACCTAGGGGCGCGACCCCTGCAACCTTGCCGCATCTTTCCTGTTTCGGCCATTTCCGGGGAGTGAGGTCCGATAAGGTCTCGTCCACGAAGCTACGCTTTTTCACAAAGCCATGCTTCGATCAACAAATGATCAGCAGCACTTCGTACGCCACATTACCAAATTGGTACATTACCAAATTGGGAATGTATCACTAGTAGCCATCAACTACATAACCTCTGAGCTCGTACGTCTTACAGAAGGGTGTTAAGCTAAGAGAATAAATCTCCGCCACCAAACAGAAATGTATTTGATAGAAACCAGCTTTACATCTCAAAGTGTAATGTCAGACACACATCCATACATGTCTGTTCTGGGTTTGAACAGAACCGAAGGCACTTCCGAAGAAGCCTTGCAATCCGGGTATTCAAAATCCCAATCGGACTCCCCATCACATATAGAGATCTCTATACTGGCGCGACTCAGTGCAGAGACAATCGGCGGGTTATCCTTTCATTCTCGAAAATACCCAGTCTTCACCACCGGTCTTCAAATGCTATCCATATCATCGTATCATTATTCGGAATGGGTTATATGATACAAGGTCCTCTCCCGGCTAAACCGAATAATGAGCGCAACATTTAAAAACATATGGATATTAGGATTATAGTTAAGTCACAGCTTAAAACCCACAACTTTTCTTTTAAACGGTTTAAAAAAATTACCATTTTAAACCTTTTTAAACAAAAAGATTCACTTCACAAAGTTCACCAATCTTCCACAAAGGTTAATTCATAGTTTTCAAAACTATTTACAATTCCATATCTTTTTATATAAAGATACACCCTCAAGATTCTCTTCAATTTGGAAACAAAGTTCACAATTCTTTCACAAAGATCCATTCATAGATTTCAAAATAATTTCCATTTCAAATAGGATTTACTCATCCAATCTTTAAATCAATGATTTAATTCATAGCTTTCAAAATCGTTTTCAAAGATTCATTCATAACTTGGAGAACCATTTTCATTTCAAGTTGAAATCCTTTCAACACAAATTGGAAATTCTTTCCTTATATAAAAGCTTTTATTATTTGAAAACAAATAGTTTTCGTTTCGGAAGAATCTGATTACATTTGTACAAGTTAAAGCCCTTGGGTTAAATTCAAATTCCAAAACAATATTTTAAAATGGTTTAAAACCATATAAACACATATATAACTTGTATAACCCTTTTTGAACTAAAATTCACAAATATAGAATTCAATCTCAAATCTTAAATTTAATTTCAAATCAAATTATTTAAATTTCAAAACTTTATCAAGTTATTCAAAATAACCTTTATCTTTAAAACTCCTTTTCAAAAACTTTTCCCATTTAATCCAATTAAATTTCCAAAACATTTGGATTAAAAATTCAATTTTAAAACCATTTCAAAATCCGTGACTTAACCATTTCCCTCATGTAATCCATATCTGTGTATGTCAGGTGTAGTCCAGGGGTTTTACACAATAGTAGTGCAATATCAACAACCATCACAGAATTCAAATATATCAATATCGATAAGCAGTGTATTCTATAACGCTTATCTATATACACAACATTAGAGATAAATAATATACATTTATCATAGATAAAATAAATTACATTCATCGTAGCTTGAATAAAAAAATCAAATCACAAAGTGTTAGCACTAGAATTGGCCACTAACACCCTAAAGAGAGTTCGTGTAGAGAGATTAATGAAGAAAATAAATTAAACAGAGGATAATATGCAGATTTAAATGCAGAAAGTACGAACACCAGATTTATGGGGGTTCGGCGTAATTGCCTACGTCCACTTTAAGGTTAATCTTTATTGCTTTTCTCGATAATCAATTACAGATACAATCTATATACCAACTATATTGAATACAATTACTTAAGCAAAAAGATAAGTCTTGAATGAGTCTTGAATGCGGTAGGGTCTCCTCAGTGTTCTCCAAAAAACCGATCCCTTTCACTGTGCCCCTGCCTCTCTATTTATAGACGAAGATGAGTTGGACTTTTCTGGTGGGCCTGGTAGCTGAATACCTCGGCCCAAATGGAGTAAGCTCTGCATGCCGACCCGAACATACCGAACGGCTAAATGCCAAACCATCATCTTCATGCCGAACGATGCGATGTGTTGAGCGAGGGGTGCAGGCCGATCGAGAATCGATGTCGAACGAGGAAAAAGCCGAACGAGGTTGGAATGCTGAACAGTCCAGGAATGCCGAGTGAAGCATGAATGCCGAGCGCTCTAGAAGCAGAACGCTCTTAAATGCCATTGGACCCAGTCGTGCCGAACGCCCCTGGAATGCCGAATTCCCCTGAATGCCGAACGTCTACAGATGTCGAACGTACCTTGTATGCCGAACGTTCCTTGTATGCCGAACGTCCCTGGATTGCCGAACGTCCCTGGATTGCCGAACGTGCCTTGTACGCCGAACGATATACAGTACTGAACGTCTTTGAATGCTGAACGCTCACGCATGCCGAACGTTTCTTAATACCAAACGCTCACGCATGCCGAACGTCCCATAGATGTCGAATGTTATTCAGTACCGAACGAATCATATGTGCCGGAAGACTCCTGAATGTCGAGCAGTATGCTAATGCCGAGTACTTAGTTGGCTGGTCAAATCTCCAGGTAACACTTGCCCCCCAAAGTGCATCACGTGGTCGAACGTGATGTGCTTTGAACCATGAGTCCACCGCGCTTTGCTTCGAGATGTGGTTCAGTCTCCTTGATGGTGACTTCCCTTGATCACTAGCTGAGGTGGTGTGTGCCGAACGGTATGCAAGTGCCGAACGATATAGCCGAAGCCGAATGCTCCATGTATGCCGAACGATATCGTTTTGACCGGTTCTACCAGTCATTGCCTCTTCAACTTCTTCTTCTTCCCTATAAAAGACAGCATTTCCCTTCTTCTCTATCTTTTCACTTTTTACCTCCGTGACTTTCCAAGAACACAAAAATTACTTCCCTTGAGTATCATTCACTCCTTTGATCTTCCCTTCCCAGTTGGCATCCATCGCGCCCTTTCAAGTTAAGCTCGATCAACCCCCAATCCTAAATTTACAGACCCCCTAATCCCTGCCATACTCTTAAGTAAGAACTTTCTGATCACTCTCTTAGATTAGGAAGTATCACTCATTATTGATGACTTGAAGTCCGGGCGTGCTCTATGGTTGAAACTTAGTATGCTTTCAGATGACCTTGAGGTGGATGGATTGGAGAAGAGGAAGGTGGAAGATGCACTGCAGTGGCTCGGCACGATCCTTTAATGCCGAGGATGTTGGAGGGAAGAATAGATTAGGAGTAGAAGTTGGTTAGAATGTCGAACAACACGGTTCGGTATGACTTACCGAATGGCTCGTTCCCGTCGTTCGGCATGGATGGAGGAAAAGGACGAAATCGTTGTTAAGGATGGAGTGCCGAGCGTTGGGACTCGGTGTAACTTTGGTTCGGCATGATTCGTCACATGCCGAGCAGTGGAGTGGAAGGGCAGAAAGGAAGCATGAATTGTATAGAGTGCCGAGTGATACCTCGACCGAACAGCACGTAGGCCGAATGATATTTTGACCGAACGAACCCTAGGCCAAACATTACTTTGGCCGAACGATACCGAGGCCGAACAATGTTTCGACCGAACGATAGTTTGGCCGAACGATATTTCGGTCGAAAAATACTTAGTCCGAACAATCATGAATGTCGAACCATACTTTTAGCCGAACAGTAATTAGGCCGAACAATCACGAATGCCGAACCATACTTTAGCCGAACAGTACTTAGGCCGAACAACCATGAATGTCGAACCATACTTTAGCCGAACAGTACTTAGGCCAAACATTTATTCATCTTTCCTAATCATATAATAAAACTAGGACAAGGACCCCAACATACTAGCATATCGAATTAATCTGGACTGATCACTTCCTAGTTTCAATAACCACAAGCCTGAACTTAAATCGCCAAGAACAAATAAAAGCTTTTAACACGCAGTGCCAATGTCCGAGTCCAAAATTGAAAGCATCGCAAGGCTGGTTTTCGGAGACAATCAGCGATGATGTTCTTCGAAGGCGACAGTTCAAAGATCAACTTTATATCATCAATTCTGTGACTTATAATTTCTCAGCACTTACACATGAATGATCGCACTAGTTCACACACCACACGGGGGTAATATTTACGTTGTTAAGTCTAACGTCGATCATTTTTCAAGTATTGTTCAATCAGGTACTCTGCTGGATTAAATTTCTATCAAAGATGTCTAAGAAATCTAACCCCGCCACAATCTCAGATAGACCCGGGCCATCTTCTAAACAAGGGGTCACAAATATTTATAACCCATCGACTTCCCCTGCTCATAACTTAGCTCCCGACGCCCTGGAGGCATCAATTCTCTTGGACAACCCGGTCGATTCACAGGCTTCGAAGATCAATGAAAGTGCACTCCGTCAGATATGCTCCATCCACGAAAACCCCTTCGATGATGAATTAGTTCCATCTGGGCATGATCGTCAACACCTGCCCCCAGTTGGATATACTGCCTGTAACAATTTTATGTGCTGGGTCAGCAATATACCACCGTTTAACTTATTTCTTCGGGATGTGCTGCAATACATCGACATTGCCCCATCACAATTACACCCGAATGGTCACGCCTTCATCTACGGTACCTACATCCTTTTCATGACCGTTCTCTCCAGACCTCCAACCCTGGGTGACATCAGATATATATATATATATATATATATATATATATATATATATATATGATCAAGAAGCAGATAGATAGCCCCTCTTTCCTGTTCCTCGAGTCGCACCACAAATGCCAAATCTTGACTGGAGCATGCAACAAGTTCGCCCTGTATAAACAGCAATGGTTCTATATGCGTTGACCTCCTGGTTTCGCAAGGAGATGGGTGGAAAGATGTAAGCCTTTTCTCTGGATTGATATTTATACTTGGTCAAAGCCTTGCCTCCTCTAACTCTTTTTTCCATCTTTTCAGGTATCAATCCACGTCCTGATGGTCGCGGGTATTCTGAGGCCGTCGAAGCCATTAGAGCCCTTCCTGTCGACGAACGGGGCATCCGAACTCTCATTTCAAATGAGTCACTATCGAGGTTTGGACTGTTAGTAGAAGGTCGTCGGGTAAGCCTTCCTGAGGGCGTTTCCGTACCCAGGCCCGCCTCCGGTAAAGGGAAAAAACAAGCTGAGTCTTCAGCACGTGGCGCTCCTGGTGCACTAGAAGAAGGAGAAATCAAAGAAACGAAACACCCGAAGCACAGGATGAGAACGTTAGGCCTACTCAGGACCCGCTAGTTGAAGTTCATGACATCGAAACGTCATCCTCCCCTTCGAAGAAGGACGTACAAGATAAGGAGGGAAAAAGTTGGTGCAACCTCAAAAATTACTCTTATTCCGACAGAGAAAGAGGCCTCCTCACAACGTTTAAAAAGTTCTTTAAAGGGCCTCTCGAACCTCTCGATACCTGACGATCTACTTAATTACGATTTCGTTGATCCAAAGGCACTTAAACTTCACTCGCTCATCAGAGGCGATGCAGGCATTCAAGCCCACACTTAAGGAGAAAAAACTCCCATTGGTAAAGCAACTGGTCTGTCGAGGGGAAATATTAGGACACACACATGCACATGCACTTCACCTTACACTTATTTTTTCCGTCATCACATTGCTCTTTGCTGATTTGTTGTTATTTAAATTCTATGAAGGTGACATGGGGCGCACACACAGAATTGATCGCCTCCGCGGGTCATCTGTCTTCCATCACTCTGGACGTGACTCAGGTTCTGGGAGACATCGAGACAGAGACGATGATGGTGATAGGAATTATCATTCCCGGGACTCATCATCTCGGAAGAAAACATACTACCAACCCAAGTACCACCAACATCCCTACTCTCACTCAGAACAAAGCAAGGATAAGCATGGCTATAAGGGATCGCAATCTGATGTCCCTCGGGACCAACACTCCGATTCCTCTTCCACACGACAATCCCGGGATACTCACAGGAAAGACGAACTTTCAAAGCCGTCTCCTCCTGTTCCCGCAACAGATCCAACAGTACCGGAGAGACTAGCCGAGCTTAAGGCTAAATTTCCAAAGATTTGCTTTGATGGTCTAAAATTCCTCCCAACCATCCACTATATACCTAGAGATGTTAAACAGTGCGCCATTGCCTGCACCAACGACGTCTATGTTCAGCATGATGCGTTTGTTCATTTGGCTGAAAAACTTTCCGAAGTCTCCATGGAGCTGTTCGTCGACGGAATTCTATCGGTTTAGAAAACCATCGAACGAATTTGAATTAAAATAACCGCAAGCACACGGTGTACGAATGTAGCACGTGGCGACTATGGGTCGATCCACTGGGAATTGATGATTTTAAAATTCTATTCAATCAAATTATACCAAGTCGAGAGTGAACAGCTAGAAATGTAAGAAACTAACAAAAACTAGCAAAAGAAAATGATAAAAGAGTTAAAAGAACAATTTAGAGATAAATCCACTCTCTAGATCATATAAATCAACAAAATGAAGTTATGATCTCTCTTTTCTTTTCATTAGTGTAATTAGTTGATGTGTTTATCATAAGTATGATATATTTGTGCTATTAATTAGCCCAATATAAACCATCAAACTATAACACAACCACTAATACACATTTAACTCTCATGAAATATGACAACAAAGTTGAAGTAAAAATCTATTTTAAGCATAGCCTATTAACTATTGTTTAGAAATATAGGCTATCAAATTTCAATTTCAACATTCACTTCTTTGCCATAATCATATTTAGATGAAGAGGCAATTTGTGTTATGTTTGTTTAAGCATAGCCTATTTGTTATGAACAACATAGACTATCAAATTCAAAGCTAAACAACATCATTAAACCACTTCAAGTGTTTCCATTAAAGCACAAAAAGAGAGTATAAACAGCAAAATGTTGCATCTACATACTAGAGAGCTTCATTACCCCTAAATTATAGGGATTAAGCTCTCATATTTGTTATCAAATCAACAAATGTGGAAAGCAACATGAAAGCAAAAAGAAAGGAAAATGAAAGCTAATGGAAAAGACAACTAATCTAATTGCATAAAGGTAAATCTACACTATTACATAAGAAGAGAAGAAGCATGTAAATAAAAGAGAATTAACATTGCATTAAAGAAAATAAAATTACATGAAATAAAATGGCTAAGTAGCCATGGAAAGAAAGAGAGCTTTGATTTATTTTCTAAACTAAAACTAACTAACTAAGAGGAAGATAGCTACATGAAACATAAGGGGTATTTATACAAGTTAGAAACCCTAATGCATATTTTTGAGGAGTACCCAAAATGCCCTTGGAGGAAGTGTGGTGGCCAAGTTATCATTAGCTTTAATAATCCCCCACTTAAATGTACATGAAGCTTTAAATGTCTTTTAGCATGTGCATTAGCCTTTAATTTGTACATTAGGTAGTGGGTAGGTGGGGTCCTCCATGTTCTTCTCTTTGAATTATTTCCATCTTTATTCCTTTGTATTCATTTTGTGCATGCACATTTCTTCATGAACCCACTTGTAATTGAGTGTAATTTAATACAAAATAATATAAAAATTTCCAATTAAATGTTCTCAAATTAATATATGCACAAAAATGACCATTTTTCCCCTAGATGAAGATGAATATGTGACAATTTCAAATAATATGAATTTTGGTTTAAACAAGTTAAAATACCCAATATGATCATTTATTTAATTTAAAAAGAATAAATATAGTGGTTAAAATATACACATTTACATGCACATCAAATACCCCTACACTTATCTTTTTATTCGTCCTCGAATAAACTAAAACTAAGGTAAATCCGTTTTCGTAGGGAGCACGATTGCATTGAGCGTATGCAATAAGCCGTTAAACCTCTGGGTGTCCCCAGTAGGACGGGTGTTGTCTCGTGAGGGTTTTCAGCGGATACTACCCACAAAATCCAAATGCATGATGAAAATATTTACAAATTCAAGATTTATTTACAAAGAGATGAATGCAAATTTTTGAAAATATTTACAAATGAAGGATTTATTTTTAAATTGACGCAAATAAGTTAAATATAGGTTTTGGTTATTATCTTGAAAATTTATGTCATTTACTCGTCAAAATTTTTGACAAAAATCAAGTTATCATAACAAATACACAATAATTTAATTTTTTGTTTCAGTTGATAACAAAGTGTAATTATAAAATGGATCCTTAGTTGATTATCAAAGTTTATCAAAGTGCTATTTTCATTTCTTTTTAATAACAAATCAAATCAATAAGTAAAAATAGTGCTAGGATTTCAATTGCTTGCTCTCTCATTATTTGCAAGAAAAATTACACACCTAGCTCAGGTAAACTGAGGCCAGATATACCACCCATGCACTGCCTTTCGGGCTTATGTGAGGGGAGTACAGAGCATGGCGAGTGCATACACTTTCATGCATACACTATCGACCGTAGGTGGTTTTTATTAAGTCTATTTTTACATGTGTTCCATACATCATAACCGTGAGGACTTTTAAATGAGTACGAAATCACATAATCAAAAATTCCAAGTAATCACCCATGCATAACCGTGAGGACTTTTAAATGAGAGTGAATACTTGGATGTTATTATTTTTTATTTTTATATTTTTTTGAGAGGGAGTTTTGCCAAATCATCTTAGCACCATTTAACTTAGAAGACAAAAAAACGTTGTATCCTTTACTTTAAATCAACCATTTTTTAAAACAAAGATTTTCAATTAGGATGTACTTCATAATTAACACGTATGAATCTTCCTATATACTAGTTAAACCATTATTATTTGTAATCAAACTTCATTTTTATTTTTGTTAAGACCAATAAATTTTCAAAAACTTCAATTTAATAAACCAAAGCCATATATTTATCTTATAGTGTTTCTTTTAAAATAAATCAAAAGAAAATTTGCTTTTGGGATTTTTTTTAATTTTTTTTGTTTTTGTGATTTAAAGCAAAAATAAACCATGAAAAAAAATGAAGATGAGTCTCCCCCCACACTTGATTTTGACTGTGTCCCCACAGTCAACCCAAGTGAAAGGAATGTTTATTATTATTTACATGAAAACGAACGGTATTTACACGAGATCAGAAAGTATATTGTCAAAAAGTAAATGAAACGGTCTTCCAAAAATTGATTCATTTGTCTCATCGAGTATACGAGACACAGCTTAAGCTCGAAAAACCCTTCCATCGAAGATTTCAAAGTTGAACGTTGATTTGGAAAAACGAATGTCGTTTTATTAAAAATCGTATGAGTTGTTTTATTTTCGATGATTTTTGGAGCAGATAAAACAAGTGATTGAAATTCAAGTTTATTTTCACCAAATTGAAATTCAAGTTTGTCATTGAAATTTTTTCAAAATTATTGATTTCAAAATCAAAATGGTGATGTAAATCTTCCCCTTCATAATTTAACAACTCATTTTCGAAAAGTCCAAAGAATTCATGTTCGTTAAATTCGTCTTCCTTTTTGGATTATCAACAACTTTATTACATGTCTCAAGTTCAAAATTCAAAGTAGTTGTATTCAAATTTTCGAAATCAAGAAAAGGAAGATCGAATTTCAAATTTAGTTCCACATCCTTAAAAGAATTGAAATCCAATTCAATTACCATGTTTTCAACAACTTCATTAAGATTTTCGTTTTCAATTTCAAAAGTTGTTATTTGAAAATCATCGATTTGGGTAAAAGATGGATTCTCACTTGACTCATCACACATTGGAATTTGATTTTTCTTTTCACGTTGTTTCATATAAGATTCAAACAACAAATCTGTGTGATCATCGTAGATTTCGTTCGTTTGTTCAAAAAAAATCCAATTTGTAATTATTAACTTGATAATTTTCGATTTGGATTCGTTTGGAACAAAAAATTTCACTCGTATCGTAGTCAAGATTATTCCCATTGCCAAAATTATTTGAGAAGTGGATCACATTTTCGTTTTGATTTTGAAATTCATTTTGGAGTTCAAAATTGTATTGGCATGGGTTATACTCGAAATCGTTTGAATTTTGAAGTGAATTCAAATTTTGATTATTTTGAAAACTTTGATTCGAGTTATTGCACAAATATGAATTACACAACTTATTTATCATTTGATTTTGTTGTGTAGCGATTTCAAGTAAAGATGAAATGCTATTTTCAAGATTCGAAGATTGGTCATCATTTTGAAAATTTTGTGGTACAAAATTCGAATTGTTTAAACAATAGTTGTTGTTAAAATATCCATACGAATTTGGAGTGAACTCATATGGATTATATTGATTTTAACAACTAAATTCAAGCGAGTAAGAGAGAGGAAACTCGGACATTTTCAAGATTTTTTTTTTTTTGTTTTTTTGTAAAGAAAAATATTTACAAGTGGAATTTATTTTTCAAAATGGAAAATTGATTTTTTTTTTGTTTTTTTAATTGTCAAATTTTTTTTGTTTTTTTAAGAAAAAGTTTTATATTTTTTTTTGGAATTTTGTTTTTCTAAATTTTTTGGATTTTTGAAATTTCAAAGGAAAAGGATTTAAAGATTTCAAAGAAAAATAAAAGGAATATTTACAATTTTATTTTTAGTTTTGGATTTTTGATTTTTTTTTGTTTGTTTTCTTAAATATGCATGAACTAATGCAACTAAATGAATGCAAGATTTAATTGCAAATGATTTATCCTAAGTTAATCGAAAATTGTATACTCACAAACTGTCTTAAATAAACAAGATAGTTCTCAGCCAGGTAACGGGCATGATTTATCGGTGCACCACGAATCACCGTAGCAATGCAGCCGAAGGTTTAAGTACCTTCAGAGGAACAACCACTATAATATTTACGAATCACCGTAATATTTATAAATGGTTATTACTCTTCCGTAGCCTAGACACCAAGAAATTAAATTGTTCAAAGAAGACAACTTGTCAATATACAATTAAGTGTTATTGATTTCTAACCGTTATTATTAATCAAAATTTAAGATGAAATGCAAAGAAGAAAATAAACGTGTATTAACAATGCAATTACGAATGTAATTTTCTTTTTGAATTTTTTTAAAAATATATATATGCAAATGCAAGCAATCAACAATGCAACTATAATAAAAACAAGAGATATATACAATGCAAGGCAAATAAAAACAATAGATATGTCAAGCAAGCATTTTTTTTTCTTTTTATAAAGCAAAGCGAAGCATTGGCAGCAGTTCCTTTCCTTTGAATTTCTGCTTTTGCAACCTGAAATTAAAAACAAAACATATACAATTGTTTTTTTTTGTTGAAAGGAAACTTAAAAGTAGGGTTTTACTTAAAAAAGAAAAGAAAAAAACAAGACAAAGAAAAATTTAAAACAAATTAAGCAACACTAAAGAAAAATTATAAAAAAAATTAAAACAAAACAAAATAAGACACTATCAACAAAAACAAAAAAAATATTACTCAGCCTAAAGAGAAAGCCAAACCCGGCCCAAACAGAAAATACAGCGAAGCTTTTATCGTTCCCACCAAACAAATCAAATCCCCGAACAAATATCGATTCTTAAAAGAAAATTATCACTTGCTTCGAAAATAAAATCAAAGCGATTTTCCATAATCAATTCAAGCCTCGTTGAAATTTTGTAAGTGCAGGGGGAAAGTTTCGCTTGCTTGCGTGCCTGTCGTGGGTTTGAGGTGGATGAAATCGCGAATTGAGCGATGGAGTTGGGTTCGAGTTGCGATTGGTGAGTTGTAGGAGGTGGCGCGCGAGTTGTTTGCGAAAGGCGATTGGGAATCGGGTTGGAGGAGTTGATGTCGGGGTGCTGGCTTGTTCAAAGTTGAGTAAACGGTCTTGTGGGAATCGGTTGGAGTGGTGAAGGAGACGGGATAATGAAGTGGTGTGTACTGCTTTGATGTTGTTTGTAGAAAAGTGCACTATTGTAGTTGAAGATGCAGGTTAGAGATAGTGTCAGGGATGATTATGTTTGCAGTGTTGTTAGGAGGAGCAACAGTTAGAAGGAGGTGGTTGAGTGGAATGCAGAGTTTGTTTGTTGTAGGCAATGGTGATGGTCGGTGGAGTTCGATGTACGAGATGAGGAAGGAGGATGATGGCAGTGTGGTGTAGCTGCTGTAGTCGGGGATATGTATGCAGGCAAGGATTGTTTGAGGGAAGTTTGTGAATGTTGTTGTGTATGCAGTTGCAGGCAGTTTTGTGGCCAGGGGTTTATGGAAGGCAAAGTGATGTCTGGGTATTGGAGAAGGAGATGAAGTGGTTTTTTTTGTTTTTTTTGGGTGGCAGTGATATATGAAGTGACAGAGGAAGTTTTTGTCGGAGGGGGGGTTAACGGATGAAATGTCAAGTTTTGTGATAAACGGAATGGTGAGATGCCCTGAAGGTAAGCTCGGAAATTCAGGTATGCTTTTGTGATAGTGCTGCTAGTTGGTTTGGAAGAGATTGTAGGTAGTAAGGTCAGAGGAGTGTGATGAAGTGTGGTATTGAAGTGGGTGAACTGGACTGGCAGTAATGATTTGTGATGGTCGGAGGATGTAGTGTGCACTGTTTGTATGTTGAGAAGCTAACTCTGTGATGAGTTGTTTGAGTTATGGATGGCAGTCTGTGCAGTAAGGAGTGGACTTGCGGGTTGTTCGACTGAGTATGGTTGATGTGAAGGGAAGAGTGGAGTGGTAGTTGTTGGCGATATTGGTGAAGGGAAGATTGTTATTGAAGCAGAGTAGAAGTGCACTGTATGACAAAGGCAGTAAGCAAGTGAGGAAGGTGCTATGACTGGAAGAGGAGGTGAACAGTGGAAACAGAGAGCAGTGAGTAGCTGCGAACAGTGCACAAATGTATTTTTTTGGAAGCAATGTAAAACTAAAATTTGTAAAAAGAAAAATGAGATGTAAATAGAAAAGGAAATAAAATATTTTTGTTTTTGTTCTGAAATTGTGAATTTTGTTTATTTTTCTTATAAAAATGGAAATGCAATCGAAACTAGAGCAACTACAAGCCTACAAGTGAAATCACTAAACAAACATACACACAATATTTTTTTTTCAGTGCGAACACAAAAAAAAAAAAATAAAAACGCACACAAAAATCAAACGAAAATAATTTGAAGAATAGAAAATCAAAATCAAAACATTCCCTGGCAACGGCGCCAAAAACTTGTTCGTCGACGGAATTCTATCGGTTTAGAAAACCGTCGAACGAATTTGAATTAAAAATAATCGCAAGCGCACGGTGTACGAATGTAGCATGTGGCGAATACTGGTCGATCCATAGGGAATTGATGATTTTAAAATTCTATTCAATCAAATTATACCAAGTCGAGAGTGAATAGCTAGAAATGTAAGAAACTAACAAAAACTAGCAAAAGAAAATGATAAAAATATGAGAGTTAAAAGAACAATTTAGAGATATATCCACTCTCTAGATCATATAACTCAACAAAATGAAGTTATGATCTCTCTTTTATTTTCATTAGTGTAATTAGTTGATGTGTTTATCATAAGTATGATATATTTGTGCTATTAATTAGCCCAACATAAACCATCAAACTCTAACAACCACTAATACACATTTAACTCTCATGAAATATGACAACAAAGTTGAAGTAAAAATCTATTTTAAGCATAGCCTATTAACTATTGTTTAGAAATATAGGCTATCAAATTTCAATTTCAACATTCACTTCTTTGCCATAATCATATTTAGATGAAGAGGCAATTTGTGTTACGTTTGTTTAAGCATAGCCTATTTGTTATGAACAACATAGACTATCAAATTCAAAGCTAAACAACATCATTAAACCACTTCAAGTGTTTCGATTAAAGCACAAAAAGAGAGTATAAACATCAAAATGTTGCATCTACATATTAGAGGGCTTCATTACCCCTAAATTGTAGGGATTAAGCTCTCATATTTGTTACTAAATCAACAAATGTAGAAAGCAACATGAAAGCAAAAAGAAAGGAAAATGAAAGCTAATGGAAAAGACAACTAATCTAATTGCATAAAGGTAAATCTACACTATTACATAAGAAGAGAAGAAGCATGTAAATAAAAGAGAATTAACATTGCATAAAAGAAAAGAAAATTACATGAAATAAAATGGCTAAGTAGCCATGGAAAGAAAGAGAGCTTTGATTTATTTTCTAAACTAAAACTAACTAACTAAGAGGAAGATAGCTACATGAAACATAAGGGGTATTTATACAAGTTAAAAACCCTAATGCATATTTTTGGGGAGTACCCAAAATGCCCTTGGAGGAAGTGTGGTGGCCAAGTTATCATTAGCTTTAATAATCCCCCACTTAAATGTACATGAAGCTTTAAATGTCTTTTAGCATGTGCATTAGCCTTTAATTTGTACATTAGGTAGTGGGTAGGTGGGGTCCTCCATGTCACTTGTAATTGAGTGTAATTTCCTATAAAATAATATAAAATTTTCCAATTAAATGTTCTCAAATTAATATATGCACAAAAATGACCATTTTGCCCCTGGATGAAGATGAATATGTGACAATTTCAAATAATATGAATTTTGGTTTAAACAAGTTAAAATACCCAGTATGATCATTTATTTTATTTAAAAAGAATAAATATGGTGGTTAAAATATGCACATTTACATGCACATCAGGAGCACCAACATGAGATCGATCGCCTGAAGCTTGAGGCAATCCACGACAAAGATATCATTAAAGCTCAGGACGAAGAGATTGCGACATACAAATCTGAACTTGAGGCTGCCCAGCAGAGCACCAAGGATACCGTCGAAGCCGTGACTCGTTTGGAATCGACTCACAAAAAAGAACTCAACAAGACGGTACAAAGCTGTGGGGCTTTGGCTTTGGAAAAAGATTCAGTGCAAAAAGAGAGGGATGCATTCTGTCTCTGGGTTAAAGAACTTGAGGAGTGACTCCGAAAATAACAAGAGGAGAAGGTTTCTTCCCAAGAAGAGTCACAATGGTATTGCGACGAGATTGTTGCAACGCGACTTCTTAAGGCGAAACTTGAGGCCGAGCATTCTAAAGTTGAGGCGCTGAAGAACGAAGCCCGCGAAGAGGGAAAAAAGAATTCAGTGCCCGCGTTCTCATGCATCGGGACTTAACTTTTCTGTATGAGGGCTATCTGGAATCTTTGGCCGAGGCGTGGGAGACTTTAATTGAAATCAAAAAGGCTGAACACGGTATCAAGAAGGTTGATGAGGGGGCCTTGATAAAAGAATTCCTCAAGGGAAATGAGCCTTCGGACTTATCAGCGGCTAAAGCTATTTATTGCAAAGGCTCCCCCTCAACAAAAGGGAAAGAAGTTATCGCCGGTCCATCCAGGATTGAGTCTCCAGCTCGTGCGCCTACCCAGCCGACCAGTCGGTCGATACTCGATCCTTTTGAACAGCACATCGGCTATGATCCAGAGAACCCCGACCTTGGGGTTCATGTTTTGTCACCTATCCCAGAGGGCGAGACCCCCCTAATGGTTGAGAGCCAGCCGGAACTTGGTAGGCAACTCTTTTGCTTTAACATTCCATGAGCTTTCGTTTTTCACCAGAAGCTATCGTATTCTAATACTTGCTTTTCGTGATTTTATGCAGGCCGTTCTGATCTTGGGCCCACTCCGAGGAGCGATGTCGCCAAGGAGGTTAGGGAAAAAACGAGTGAAGTCACTCACATAGGAGAGGCTCTCGGTCCCAATGCTTAGGTGATCGGAGCGCTTGACGAGGACAAATCTGAGACTTCCTCCCCCGTCGATGGGAGTTGTGAAGTCGAAATTACAGGCATCTTCGAGCACACGTACGAACTGACCATGAAGGAGCAGCCTGATAAAGAGAAGGAAAAGACGATCAAGATCGAGGTCGAACCTCAAGCTGTGGACCCGGACGACCCTTTGAACAAGCCGTTGAAGGTCATTCTCCCAGGCGGGTCCAAACCCATGGATGTTCCTCATACTTCTTCGGCTGTCACTCCCCCGTCAAAGAAAGCCGTCAAGGGTAAACGTACCGGGGAGGAGTCATCGGGCAAACAGTCGAAGAAGTCAAAGAAATAGTCTTCGCTCTCGTTCAACAAGAGCTAGTTTAAATTATGTAATTATTTTTGTTTTCATAGTTCATGTAAATAAACTTTTGACTCTGAGCTTCGGAGGAGTTGTAGTAGAAACTTATTTTTGATGAATAAAACTTAGTTCTTTTTGCCTTTCAGAATATTTCTGTTGTCCGGTTTTCGATATAATCATGGCTGGAACCCAAGCTACTGCGAGTTACATAAGCTTCTCGATTCATCTTCAAATAAGTTGATAATCTTTTGGCATTGCACATTCTTTATTCCACGCTTCGGGTACTTAGAGTATTTTCTTGTCCGTATGCGAAGGGCTCGAGGACTTCAAGTCATTTATATCAGTCCGCCTTCAGGGGACTTGGACATTTAGATCTTTTATACTCGAGCCCGCACTCTGGGGACTTAAAGTACTCCTGTTCGCACTCCGAGGAATTGGAGATTTCAAATCGTTTATACTTGAGTCCGTGCTCTGGGGACTTAGAGTATTCCAGTCCGCACTCCGGGGACTTGGAGATTTTGAGTCATTTATACTCGAGTCCACACTCCGGGGACTTAGAGATTTCGAATCCTTTATACTCGAGTCCACGCTCTGGGGACTTAGAGTATTCCAGTCCGCACTCCGGCGACTTGGAGATTTCAAGTCGTTTATACTCAAGTCCACTATCTAGGGACTTAGAGTACTCCAGTACGCACTCCTGGGACTTGGAGGTTTTGAGTCGTTTATACTCACGTCTGTGCTCTGGGGACTTAGAGTACTCCAGTCCACACTCTGGGGACTTGGAGAGTTCGAATCGTTTATACTCGAGTCCGCGCTCTGGGGACTTAGAGTACTCCAGTCTGCACTCTAGGGACTTGGAGATTTCTAGTCGTTTATACTCGAGTCCACACTCTGGGGACTTAGAGTACTCCAGTCCGCACTCCGGGGACTTGGAGGTTTTGAGTCGTTTATAATCGAGTCTGTGCTCTGGGGACTTAGAGTACTCCAGTCCACACTTTGGGGACTTGGAGGTTTTGATTCGTTTATACTCGAGTCCACGCTCTGGGGACTTAGAGTACTCCAGTCCGCACTCCAGGGACTTAGAGGTTTTGAATCGTTTATACTCGAATCCGCGCTCTGGGGACTTAGAGTACTCCAGTCCGCACTCCGGGGACTTGGAGGTTTTGAGTCGTTTATACTCGAGTCCACGCTCTGGGGACTTAGAGTACTCCAGTCCGCACTCCAGAGGCATGGAGATTGCGAATCGTTTATACTCGAGTCCGCGCTATGGGGACTTAGAGTACTCCAGTCCGCACTCCAGGGACTTAGAGGTTTTGAGTAATTTATGTACGTTCGTACGTCATACAAAGTAATGTATTTCTTATTTATTACAACGTTATCATACACAGAAACATCGACAACTCATCGAAAAAGGAAATGGCTTCAAGCCTTTTTTAATGCAAATAAGCTAAATTATCTTTTCACATGCCGTAAACTAAGAATAAAAACTTGCTGGAAATAAATGCATCTAAAATATGATAGAAATGAACTAAGTATAATAGTGCCGCAAATGTTCACTATTCCATGCTCAGGGAAGTGTTGCACCATCAACGGTCGCTAGCTTGAAAATCCTTCTCCAAGCTTCCGTTCAATGACGTATGGACCTTCCCTTGCGGGGCTCATGTGTGACAGAACTGGGAAAACTTGTTTCAAAATGAGATCACCACTCCAAATATTCTCGGTCGGACTTTTTCATTATAATATCGAGCAACTCGGCGCCTGTACGCGGCCGCTCTTAAATTTGCTTCTTCGCGTTATTCATCAATGAAGTCCAAAGATTCCAGCAAGAGATCTTGGTTAGACTCTGGGTCATAATAAGTTACCCGATGTGATGGGACTTCAAGTTCCACGGGTATGGTAGCTTCCATGCCATACACCAATGCGAACGGAGTGTGGCTAGTCGCGAACTTGTGGGTGGTTCTGTAAGCCCAAAGCGCTTTTGGAAACTCATCCACCCACTTGCCTCTAGTCTTTTCCAGACGTTTTTCAATATGGATTTGATTATCTTGTTTAGGGCCACCACTTGTCCATTAGCTTTCAGATGATCAACTACTGTAAACTTTTTCTCAATACCATATTTTTGGCAAAACTCTTTGAACTCTTTGCTTCAAACTCTGTGACGATGGTTCATGGAAGGCCAAAACGGCATATAATATTTCGTACAACGAAATTAATGACCTTTTTGGTGGTGATAGTAGCCAAAGGATCTGCTTCTGCCCACTTGGTAAAGTAATCGCCCGCAACAATCGCGTATTTTGCACCACCTTTGGATAGAGGCAAGGAACCGACTATGTCGATTCTCCATATTGAAAATGGCCAACGACTAACCGTTTGTGTGAGTTCCGTCGGCGGAGCTTTTGGGATTTTTGCATACTTCTGACATTTGTCACATCTTCTCACGTAGTCTGCAGCATCCCGTTTTATAGTTGGCCAATAGTACCCATAGCAGAGGATTTTCTTTGCTAACTTCTGCCCTTTGGTATGGTCTCCACATTCACCTTCATGGACTTCCTTCAGGACTCATTTCATCTCATCATGGGCAATGCATCGAAGTAATGGGTCGAGAGTCCCCTCCGATACATTATTCCATCCTGCATTACATAACGAGAAGCCTTATGAATGACTTGTCGTCTTTCGCTCCTTTTTTGGGGCACGACCCCGCGTAACATGTACTGCTTGAATGGGGTCATCCATGACTCCCTTTCGATTTCTGTTTCTAACACGAAATCTACCTCCATCATATTTATACTTGGAATGTGTAAGGTTTCGATGGAAACAATCCCATCTGTTGCGCATCACCAGTGCTTGCGAATTTTGCCAACGAATCAGCTGCCCAGTTCTGTTCGCGCGGAACATGTGAAATATCATAATATTCGAGATTCGCTAGCAGCTCCTGAGCTTGTGCCAAATATGGGTCAAGTCTCAGCCCCCTTGCTTGGTAATCTCCACACACTTGGTACACCACTAGTTGTGAGTCGCAAAAGATTTCAACCGATCTTATTCCCAGTTCTTTGACGAGTCTTAAGCCGGCAATCAATGCTTCATAGTCGGCTTCGTTATTTGTTGCTGTGAATTCGAGCTTCAAGGCGTAGCAAACCGATCGATTTTCAGGAGTTACCAAAACTATGCCAACCCCCGAATAATGGTCGTTAGATGCCCCATCGATGTACATCTTCTATCGGACGGGAGGTATGACATCGCGACCATTTGATTCGTCTGTCATGGTGAATTCAGCGATGAAATCTGCTAGCTCTTGTCCTTGTATGGCCTTTCACGGTAGGCAAGTAATATCGAATTGACTTAATTCCATATTCCACTTTAACATCCTTCTGGATGTTTCTGTTCGTTGGAGTACCTCTAGCAGGGGTTGATCAGTGCAAACACTAATTAAGTGTGCCTGGAAGTATAGGCGAAGCTTGCGTGATGCAATCACTAAGCAATAAGCTAATTTCTCGATCTTGGGATAATTTCTTTCTGCCCACGTCAAGCGTTTACTGACATAATATACTGGCTTTTGAACTCGGTCCTCCTCGTGAACCAGAGCCGTACTGATAGCGTGCTAGGATACTGTCAAGTATACATACAACATTTCATGGTCGATTGATTTCGATTGCACCGGGGGGCTCTCCAAATGCCTTACCAGAGCTCGAAATGCTTCCTCACAGTCGGATGCCCACTCGAAATTCCTTTTTCCCTTCTTTATCACATCGAAGAAGGGAATACATTTATCCGTGGCTTTGGATATGAATCGGCTCAGCGCTGCCACCTTTCCGTTTAAGCTTTGTACTTGCTTTATAGTTCTGGGCACTTGTATGTCCTGAACAACTTGAATCTTTTTCGGGTTAGCTTCAATCCACGTGCATTCACAATGAAACCCAAGAACTTTC
The DNA here is from genome assembly GCA_030765085.1 of Allium cepa. NCBI lineage: Eukaryota > Viridiplantae > Streptophyta > Magnoliopsida > Asparagales > Amaryllidaceae > Allium > Allium cepa. Next base: position 322,489,599 of record CM060940.1, on the reverse strand, counting down.
CTGATGACACACCAAAAGAGAACTTCAAGGGGTTGATCTCCATACCATAATGTCTGAGTATATCAAACATTTCCGCTAAGTCTCGAATGTGGTCGTTTGACTGCCATGACTTCACGAGCATGTCATCCACATAGACTTCCATCGTCTTACCGATCTGGTCTTTAAACATTCGATTCACCAGACGCTGATAAGTTGCTCCCGCATTTTTCGTTTCAAAGGGCATTACTACATAGCAATATAGCCCTATATTCGTGACAAAGCTGGTGTGCTCTTGGTCTGGAATATGCATCGGGATATGATTGTATCCTGAATACGCATCCATAGATGACACTAATTCGTGTCGGGCGGTAGAGTCAACGAGATGGTCGATTCTAGGTAAAGGGAAACTATCCCTCGGGCATGCTTTATTCTGATCGGAGTAATCAACACAAGTTCTCCACTTTCCATTTGCTTTCTTCACTAGCATTGGGTTAGATACCCATTCAGTATAGAGGGCGTCGTGGATGAACCCATTGGCTTTGAGTTTGTCCACCTTCTATTTGAGAGCCGCAGACCTCTCCGGGTCCATACCTCTCCTTTTCTGTTTTACAGGAACGTGTTTCGGGTCTATGTTCAACATAAGACTCGCAATTGCTGAAGAAATCCCACACATATTAGAATGTGTCCAAGCGAAAACATTCAGATTCGCTCGGAGGAAATCAGTAAGACCCTCGGCCACCGAGGGGTCGAGTTGTGATCCAATCTTAAGAACTCGTGATGGGTCATCCCTGCTGACTGGGATGTCAATCGTCAGCTCAGCCGATGCTGCATTCGTTTCCCTGGGTTCCCCATCATCTTCTCTCGGATCTATGTCTCTAAGGATCCGAGAATGCTGTTCGAGCTAGGGCTCGGGCACTACTTGTCAATCATCAGTCTTTAGGATGAAGACGTAGTTGTCCGCAACCTTTCCCTTCTCTCTTCACTGGGCTTCTCTCAGTTCCGCCACATAACTTGCGCGAGCGGTCGCCTAATCGCCATGTACAACACCGACTCCTTTGTCTGTCGGAAATTTTAATGTCAGACACCATGGGGCCAAAGCAGCCCTGAACTCTGCCAAGGCTGGACGACCCAAATAGACATTGTATGGAGAGTCAACATCCATTACTATGAACGGTAGGACTTGCACTCTGCTACGTTCACCTTCTCCCAGTTCAACTGGTAGCTCTATATACCCCATCGCGTCGGTTGCAGCACTGTTAAAGCCGTGGATACGGGCTTTGCATGGTTTCAAATCTTTCATCTCCATCTTCATTTGGTCATAAGCTTTCCTGAAGATGATGCTGATGGAGCTTCTGCAATCAATCAGGATTATTTTCACGTAAGCTGGCCCGATTGTTTGTAGATATAACTATCGGGTCGATAGTAGGAGCCTCCACCTTGTCCGCGTCTCGACTCCTAAACACTATATCGTCAGTCATCATGCGTTGTTGCTTTGCAGGGGTTCCATCTTCCACATTCGAACAACATTCGTAATCTGCATGCCTTAATGAGGTAGCATATCGTTCCATCTCCTGCCACTTCTTGTCTGTAGGATGAGGTCCTTCGACAATAGTGTTTATAATCAATCTATCCACAATCCGAGCAGGTTGTTCTGGTTGGCGTGGAGCCGACCCGCGTCTAGGATCTGACGTTCCTTGCCTTCCATCTTGCGGGTTTTTGACAAATTCCTGCAACTTTTTCTATCCGATTAACTTTTCTATGGCATCATGGAGGTGTCTACACTCCTCAGTATTGTGCCCCTGGGTCTCATGGAAGCGACAATGCTTCCCTGTCCGTTTCTGTTCTTCAGTAGATTCCTTTGGGCGTGGCTTTCTGCATTTGAAGGTGTTACAGGTAGATAGATAAATGTTTTCAAGAGAAGTATTCAGCGGGGTGTATTCATTGTAGGTCAGAATCCTTGACTTCCATTTGCCTGCTTCTCTTTTCTTTCCTGGATTTCCACCTCCGGATCCTTTGGACTGCCCAGGCTTGTTTTGGACGTTGACTTGAACCTTTCCCGAACTATCGCCGGACTGCTTCACGGCGATGTTACTTTTTACAGTCTCCTGAATAGTCCCTGGTGCCTTATCTCGTCTCGTCCATCGAGCCTCCTCCCTTCGTATGAACTGATGAGCTTTGGAATAGAATCGTTCCAATGTAGCTGAGAGCTTTCCTGCCAACCAATCTCCAAACTCCGAGTCCGGATCTACACCTCGCATTACCACCATCAAAATCGTACGATCGTTAGGATTGCTAACTTCAGTGGCGGCAACATGAAACCTCTATAAGTATGCTGTCAAAGACTCTCCCGGAGCTTAGATCACGCCTGATAATGACATAACGTCCTTTGGACGGGTAGCATGCATCCTGAGTTGTTCAACAAATTTCTTTGCTAACTCGTCGAAGTTGGATATAGATCGTGGAGGGAGTCGAGTAAACCACATAGTGGCAATTCCGGACAGAGTGATTGGGAAACACCTGCACTTAGTTGCGTCATTTGCCCTTGCCGAATCCATCATCCATTCGTACCTCATCACGTGTTGCCTAGGGTCAGTCTTCCCTTCGTAGGCTGGAATAGTCGGCATACTGAATTTTTTGGGTATTCAGCCTGTTGGATAACATCTGTGAAGGAAGTATGACTTCTGGACACTCCCCAATCTTCGTTGGTCAGGCCTTGGTTCTCTCTCATCAACTGTCTGACCAAGGCTGATAAGTCCGGAGTTTATATGGAGGGTGGGAGGCACGATTCCATTCTACGGCACCGTGCGGGTTGATGTCCCGCTTGATTTGGGTCTTGGTGAACGGGGCGTCCGGTCTCATCACGTGCCTGATCCCTGACGGATCGATCGGTAGCACCTGCTTGAGAAGCTTCATCCCTACGACGTCTACGCCTAGGAGGTTCATCAGCTATGGCCGAGCTATTGGATTCAGAATAAGGAGCAGGACTACTTCCAGCATTCTGATGCTACCGTTGGGCAAGCTAAGTTATGAGATTAGTAATGGCTTGGATCTGCTCAGCAAGTTGCCTTCGACTTTCCCTTAGTTCTCTTATCAATTCGTTGAACTCTATTCGGGAAACAACCTCCGCTTGGTTCTGTGTGGAGGTTCCTGCGCCTTGAATGACTGGTTGGTTGCTAGGTCCTATCTGTTGTACACTAGCAGTTTCGTGGACATCTGCATTGTGAGAGGCCGATCTAGTTTGTGGTCTCCCTGTGGTAGAGTTGTTGGTTGTAGCTCTGAGTAGAATCTACAAATGTCTTGTGAATGATTTGGATCTCCTTCAGGAGATTTTTCAATTCAGTAGCTGCAAAGTAGATCCTATCGTCCTGAGAATTCGATTCTCAATGAAAGCACCAAAATGTTAGCACCAGAATTGGTCACTAACACCCTAAAGAAAGTTTGTGTAGAGAGATTAATGAAGAAAATAAATTAAACAGAGGATAATATGCAGATTTAAATGCATGAACACCCGATTTATAGTGGTTTGGCTTAATTGCCTACGTCCACTTTGAGGTTAATCTTTATTGCTTTTCTCGATAATCGATTACAGATACAATCCGTATACCAACTATATTGAATACAATTGCTTAAGCAAAAAGATAAGTCTTGAATGAGTCTTGAATGCGGTAGAGTCTCCCCAGTGTTCTCCAAAAAACCGATCACTTTCACCGTGCCCCTACCTCTCTATTTATAGACGAAGATGGGTTGGACTTCCCTGGTGGGCCTGGTAGCTGAATACCTCGGTCAAAATGGAGTAAGCTCTGCGTGCCGACCCGAACATGCCAAACGGCTAAATGCCGAACCATCATCTTCATGCCGAACGATGCGATGTGTTGAGCGAGTGGTGCAGGCCGATCGAGAATCGATGTCGAACGAGGAAAAAGCCGAACGAGGCTGAATGCCAAACAGTCCAGGAATGCCGAGTGAAGCATGAATGCCGAGCGCTCTAGAAGCCGAACGCTCTTAAATGCCATTCGACCCAGTCGTGCCGAACACCCCTGGAATGCCGAATGCCCCTGAATGCCGAACGTCTATGGATGCCGAACGTTCCTTGTATGCTGAACATCCCTGGATTGCCGAACGTACCTTGTACGCCGAACGATATACAATACCGAACGTCTTTCAATGCCAAACGCTCACGCATGCCGAACGTTTCTTAATGCCGAACGCTCACACATGTCGAACGTCCCATAGGTGCCAAACGTTATTCAGTACCGCACGAATCATATGTGCCGGACGACTCCTGAATGTCGAGCAATATGCTAATGCCGAGTACTTAGTTGCCTGGTCAAATCTCCAGGTAACAAAAAGCATCACACAGCAGAGATATCAAACGATGCATATCATTCAATAGAATACAGTCATCCATAAGGGAGATTAATTTGATCATCTGATTAATTGAAAACCCGATTAATCACTAATTCTGGTTGATTAACATTAATTAATTACAATTTATGTTAATAAATTATCCTTTAATTGTTTATTATTTACACTTAATCAATTATCCTTTAATTAATTAATCGATTAATTAACCCTTAATTAATTATCATTAATTAATTAAATTACAATATGTGATTATCCTTAATCACTTTCATTAATTAATTAATCTTAATTACCTAACCAATTAATTTCAGATTTCAAATTAATTTATCTTAATTAGTTAACCACTAATCACTTAATTAATAATCCTTCTTAACGTTAAGTAATTAACCTCTTATTTATCAATTTAACCTTATTTATTTTACTAGTTTATTAAACTTCATTAGAAACCATTTATGAACTAATTATGCGATTAAAAATATATAATTTACTCAAACAATTTAAACATTAAATTTTAGACATTTAAGATCTTTGAAAAGCCTTTTCAAAGTTGTTTAATAAACTAAATAAATAGTTACTTGAAAACTTATTTATTATATCACTTTAAAGACTTATCTTATTATAAATGTATTTTAAAACTTTGTTAAACATTTATTTGAAAAAAAACTAATTATTTTCATAACTTAAAAACTTACTTTTATTTTGCTTTAAACTTTGAAATATTTGCAAAACTCAAGTTCTTTGATTTTTTCTTTTTTTTTCTTTTTTCTAAACCTAGAACATTTTCTACTTTTCATTCAAACAGTTCAAACAAAAATCAACTTGAGCTAAATCCTGATTTACCCGAGTAAAACACGGGAAACACTCGCCCCTCAACAGCTTCGAGTCCATCCCTTGTTTTCACGCACTCGAACCCAAGACGTTCGCCTTCTTCCCCAACCTATAACTACCCAGACACTCCAATGTCCACGTGCAAGTGCACAAACCCCACGACCAACCCCGATCGACGATGAAGCCACCTGATCATCCACGATGATCACCAGAAACGATTTGAACAACCCAATATACAAAATTATTTCTAAATCAAGAATCAGCCTTCCAGTTCAACACAGAACCCAACGTATATCGACAAAACGCACTCGCTATGGCGCTCACGACGATCAGAAACCATGCCCCTTTGACCAGGACATCTCCACCCATCCACATAGCAATTCTTACGGTCGCGATGATCTCTGGTTCCCCATGGCCTTCCCATTTGCCTCGCGAATGTCGTCAACAAAATGCAGTGCTTAAACCCTAGATCAACTTCAATCTCCAACCACGATGAAATATAAAATCATCTTGTATTTTTCTCGAATTCAACAATCTTTCTAGCATATCTGAAAACAATCTCGACACCCAAACATGCGTCGATCACCAGAATTTCATAAAAAACCATATTCCGTTCATCTAACTAAAACGACCACAATTCGAAACTGAAAACTCTATTTTTTTTGCTTTAAAAATCAATATTTTCAAAATGGATTTGGATGATGTTAATGAAAATAGGATTCATGCAGGTTGAAAGTTTGATAAATTTTGAATTTACGCTGCATTTCTTCCTCCAAATAGCAACCTTCCATATTATCTTGGAAACATATTTTTAAAATCAAGTTTTATTGAATTTAAACACATTTCCTTTTGACATCCAAATCTAATCAACAATTAGAGGCAGTGTTTAGGATTTGTCTTTCGTTTTCTTTTTCGTTTTTTTAGACATGTTTCTAAGAACCTGGAATTTGCAAACAGGGATGAGTGTCCCTGTATATCAATATGCATATCCATATTTTCATAAAAATACAAACAGTTAGGAATATTTCAAACATTATCAGAGCACACATTCACTTATTTGTCACACACAAAGAGGTTTAAGCTTTTTAAAATTGGAGTTTTGCTCACTTGTATGTTGGTTGACAGAGGACTTGAATTTATTTTGAAATGGAATGGTTTGAATTTATGCTTGATGTCTGATTCTTGCTCCAGGCTTGTAAATTGATTTGTAACTTAATTTCTTGAATCCCGAAGCATGTTCTTGTTTTTCTTTGAAGCCTAGCTTAATTTCAGACTTGATTCTTACTTGATTACAGGTTTAGTTGCTTTGATCTTTTTCTTTTCCCTTTTTCTTTAGAATTTTGTATCTGATACTTTGCATCAGAACTTTGCATTTTGAACAGATTTACAGGCTTCAATTTTTATGGCTGATGGCCTTTGATCAGATTGTAAATTGAAATCTGGTTTACTTTCTTATTTTTCCAGGTTTTGAAAAAAATCTGAGATTGATTTCTTTTTTTCTTTTGTTTCTCAGGCGTGAGAAACGAATAGCCTGGTTAATATTTACTTATTTCTATGCATGTTTTTTCTCAATTAAATTTAAAATAAAAGAAATTGTCTTGCCACTTGTACACTTAGTTTTAACACTTGTACGATTAGTTATTTTCATGTTTTACACTCGTCTATTTATGTATTTACTTACTTAACAAATGTCACTTATGAAAATTTTATATTTAACCCTCTTTTACGTAATCTTTATAAATTTTATAAATTTTTTTTAAACCCTTTTAGCTTTATATTTACATGTTCATACAAATCTTTAAGTATTATGTTTTACAAAACATTATTTTCATATTTGCACTCATATATTATATTTTATACTTTTATAATTTTAAAACAAATGATCTGAAATCAAATTATTCATTACTAATATATATATATATATATATATATATATATATATATATATATATATTAGTCCCTTAGAAATAATAAGTTAATAAATCCAATTTTTATTTTCAATACATTTATTTTTAAATTTCAAATTCAAAAATTAACAGACAATTAATTTGTATTCATAAATGAATAAACAAACAATATCTTTTATACATATATATTTTATTCATTCACAATCTATAAATATTTATGTATTTGAATTTCAATTTCAAATTTCAAATTACAGTGTGTTTATAAAATATTTAAATTTCCAAATCAAATTCTTTTGATCTATATTTATTCAAATCTTCAAATTAATCCATATTTAAATTTATAATTAAAATATTATTCAAAATATTTATTTTCTAAATTTCCAAATTAGAAATTCTATTTAAAATCATATTTATATACATTTATATTAATAAACAAACAAATATCTAATTATATTTGGAAAATACCAAATTATTTCACAATTTGATTTCAAAAATTAAATTAATTGTAACATTAAACTTAGCTAAAATTCGGGAATGTTACAACGATACAAATATCAAAGATAAGATACAACATCGGAAAGAGATAACATAAACTTGAACTCCAAAGAAGGAACTCCAATATCTGTGACTTCATCTCCAATCCAAAGCTAGCTCTAACCCCTATCAAGTTATAGTAAGCAAGGTCAGTCATCCAAAGACTAAGAAGATTTCTAGAGACTCAAGGCTGTAGAATCTACTCCTACTATTTGATTATCTTAAAAACCCAACTCTAGACTGCCCGTGTGGAATATTGTAGGCACCCAGAGTTTAGGAAGGGAACAATAAACCCTGGGTCAGTCATGGTACTGGTACGAGCGAACAAAAACAGTTTTCCTTAAAACAAACAACAAAAGAATTTTAAAACATTGAAATCCAAAATGCTTTTTGAAAAATGAAACTACCATAAGGCCTCCCGCCGCACACACTATGCAAATGCAGAATTGGAGGAGATTTCTCCTTATGACAGTCAAACATGCTTGATACGCGAAAATTATTTGATATTATTATTAGTGCATAGTGTAGAAAACCTTTTTGAAAGTGTAATATTAATCTTAGCCAACATAGATATTTCGAACTATGCCTACTATAGCTACCATCTAAACAGTGGTGACCACCATAAGTAAATGGCAGGTTATACAACTAAAACCGTACAGAGTGCGTATTGGAGATTGGATTTCCAACAAATGGTCAGGCAAAGGAACTTCCTGGGCCACATGGGTACGCCTCTGGAGGGACGCCCTGAGAACCACCCGGCTCTCTGCCAATACAAGGCCGGTTTACTCCCTTCCAGGGAGTAACACCTAAGATATGCCAACCCCGGTCGTTTGCGACCTTTATCCGAGGATCCTCAACCACAAAGAAACATCACACAGTAATAAATTTGTAGTGTCCACATGAGTTAAGTATCTGGGCTCCATACCATGATACCACCCTTTTCTAGAAGGAATGGACATACCGTAGGGGCGCGACCCCTTCAACCTTGCTGCATCTTTCCTGTTTCGACCATTTCTGGGGTGTGAGGTCCTGATGCAGTCTCGTCCAAAAAGCTACGCTTTTTCACAAAGCCATGCTTCAATCAACAAATGATCAACAGCACTTCGTATGCTACATTACCAAATCGGGAATGTATCACTAGTAACCATCAACTACATAAACTCCGAGCTCGTACGTCTCAGAGAAGGGTGTTAAGCTAAGAGAATAAATCTCCGCCACCAAACAAAAATGTATTTGATAGAAACCAGCTTTACATCTCGAAGTGTAACGTCAGACACACATCCATACAAGTCTGTTCCGGGTTCGAACAGAACGGAAGGCACTTCCAAAGAAGCCCTCGCACTTTGGGAATTCCCAATCCCAATCGGACTCCTCATCACATATGGAGATCTCTATACCAGGCGCTAATCGATGCAGAGTCATTCGACGGGTTATCCTTTCGTTCTCGAAAATACTTGGTATTCACCACCGGTCTTCAAATGCAATCCACAACGTCGTATCATTATTTGGAATGAGTTATATGACACAAGGTCCTCTCCCGGCTAAACCGAACAATGAGAGTAATATTTAAAAACATATGGATATTGAATCTCTGTTAAGTCACAACTTATTATCCAAAACTTTTCTTTCAATGGTTTAAACAAATTACCATTTCAAATCTTTTAAACAAAAAGATACACTTGACAAAGTCCACCAATCTTTCACAAAGATTCATTCACAGCTTTTCAAAACAATTTCCTTTTCAGATTGGATTATCTCATCCAATTATTAAACCAAAGACTTAATTTATAGCTTTCAAAACTATTTCCAAAGATCCATTCATAACTTTCAAAACAATTCCCATTTCAAATCTTTTATATATAAAAGATACATCATTTAAAATCCTCTTCGATTTCAAAACAAAGTTTAACAATCTTTCACAAAGGTTCATTCATAGCTTTCAAAACAATTCACAATTTCATTTCAAACTTGAAATTTTTAAACACAAATTGGAAATACTTTCTTTATATGAAAGCTATTATTATTTGAAAACAAATAGTTTTCGTTTCGAAAAAATCCAATTAAATTTGCACGAATTAAAGTTTTTTAAGTTTAAACTTTGGGTTAAATTCAAATCCTCAAAACAATACTTTTAAAAATGGTTTAAAACCCACATAAACCATTTATAACTCGAATAACCTTTTTAAACCATAATTTACAAACATAGAATTCAATTTCAAATCTTGAATTCAATTTCAAATCAAATTATCTAAATTTCAAAACTTGATCAAGTTATTTAAAATAACTTTTATTTTTGAAATCCCTTTTCAAAAGCTTTTCATATTTAACCCAATTCCATTAAAAAAACCCTTTGGATTCAAAATTCATCTTTAAAAACAATTTCAAAAATTTGTGACTTAACCAATTTCCTCATGCAATCCATATTAATGTGTGTAAGGTGTAGTCCAGGGGTTTTGCACAATAGTGCAACAACATCATTCATCACAGATTCAATTATATCAATATCGATAAGCGGTATAATCTATAACGCTTACCTTTATTCACAGACTTACAGATATATATAAATTCATCATAGATAAATAAATTGCATTCATCACAGATAAAATACATTCATCACATCTCAAATCAATTCAATTCATATCACAAAGCAGCACCAATCAGGGATAACAAACAATTCAGCATTCAATAGAAATCCAAACATTCATAAGTAAGATTAATTAATATCAGATTAATTTAAATCAAATTAATTACTTACAAATAAATTACAAATCTTAATTAATTAATATTACTTAATTACTAATCATTTTGATTAATTATTCTCTAATCATTTATTAATTAACCATCAATAATAAATTAATTAACTTTTAATTATTTATTTAATTATCATTAATTACTTTCATTAAGTAATTATCTTTAAGTAATTAATTCCCCTTTAATTACTTAAATTAATTAATTCACTCTTAATTACTTAAGACTTTAATTATTAATTTATTCCTTAATTAATCTTTAGATTTAGAAATTATTCTTTAAGTAATCAACCCTTTAATCATTTCCATTAAGTAATTAAATACATTAATTTTGATTATCCTTAAATTAATGACCATGATTAATTATCCTTAATTTCTTTCATTACCCGATTAATCTTTAATTTCAATTAATTACTTAATCATTAATTACCCAAGGCCTCGATTAATTTGAGATAACACACTTTACATCATCAATTTCTATTTGAAAATACTTAAGAAAATAATTATTCCAATATCATTATTCAAAACCTAAAAACAATTTTAAAATGTTAACTTTGACATTTTTTCTTGAAAACTGATTCATATCCTTAGTTTTAAACCTTAGTATAATATTTGATTTACAGCTTTAAACCTGTACAGATTTTGTTTCAAAATTTTAAAAATCTGAAAACATGTTTCCATTAAAATTTAAAAAAAAATTTACAAAACAAAACCCGAGCCCAAACTTCTAATACCCGGGATCTACTTCGGGTCTTCTACATTTTTTTATATTTTCTTCGAGCATCTCATTCTTACAACTGCTTCGAGTCAAACGCTTCATTGCACGTGCACGAACCTGAGGCTAACCTTCTTCTCAAACCAACGTTGCTTTCCAAATACACGAATCTATCGTATGCGCATGCACCGATCATTGGAGCCACGACGATCAACGCTGCCGTCCTCCACACTTTAACAACTACCCCCTCAGCCACCATGATCACCCAGAATCCATTATTTCATCGGCAATCAAAATTGAGCTAACGAACTCCACCTGGAAACCCACCTTCCAATGAAAAAAATCCATCATCCCGACGAACTAGCTCACCAGTCCCTCAGCAATTTCGTCCAAAGCAACGTCACATCCGCGAGCTTCTATCCCCCCAGGTCCGGACAACCTCGATCAACCCACGGTGATGCAGCGATCCTTCTTTCTGACCTTAATGAATATTGGACTTAAACACTAATTAAACTTTGACTAACTTCATCAGCGATCTGTAAAATTATTCCCTAATTTTCTGATGATCACCAGCTCTTAAGCTACCTTCGACAGCAAAATTGAACCACCACTCCACATTGATCATCAGATATTGATGAAAGCACCAATTTTAATAAATTCGATAATTCCCATTATATGAATTTAAAAATCTTGAAACCATTACCTAAATTCATCATTTTTTCATACAATTTAGTTTATGAAATCCCAATTCAATATTTGAATGGTTGATTTTTATCATTTCTGAAGGTTTTACTGTATATTTTTAAGTTTTCGGTTAATTTCTTAATAAAATTTCTTGAAACTATTTTTAAAATTTAATTTGACAAGTGCAAGCAAATTTTATTTAGGAATCAAAACTTAATATTGATTCGTTTGGGTGGTGTAAATTTCTGAACAGGTTAATCGAACCTGTCATATAAAACAGAGGCATGTTTGCCTGTGTGCACACACAAATTCACATCTAAATATTAGCGTGCAGGCAATAAATGAAGCACTCCTCATAACATACATCAAGTATTCAACATAACAGTTAAAGATGAGTGTGTTTGCTCACCCGTGTGTGTTGAAACAGAGGACAAAACTTGGAACTTTTGTTTTGTTTTTAATTTGGAATTCCTTTCTGTTGTATCTGAATTGATGTTGATAGTTGCTTGATGCTTACAAAACTGCTCACAGTGTTTGAACAAAGAAGCAAGATCTAGAATTGCTCCAGAATTCTAAACTTGAAATTGATTTTGTTTTGCTCCTGATCCTTGTTCCAGGTTGAGGATTTTGTTTTATCTCAGGCTTTTGAATTGAATTTCATCTCCTGGTTTGCTTTCAAATCTGAGGTGGTTTGAATCTGATCTTGACTTTGGAATAGCCACATGATTTAAAACTAGAAAATGATTATTTTTTATTCTTATCTGGTTATACTTCCAGGCTTTGAAAAATCGAAAAACTTTGTTTTTTTGATTGATTCAGGTTTGATTTCTTTCCTTTACACTTTACTTCCAGGCTTTGTTTTTTTTAAGAGAGGATTTGATTTGATTTGGTTTAACTTTGTTTACAGAGAATTTTTTTTCTTTCTTTTAGTCTTTTGGTTTTGAATTTGTGAAAGAAAAAATGAGGCATGTCTTTCTCTCACTAATGTATGTTATTAAAAATTTTAAACGAGAATTATTGTATGCCACTTGTTAATACAAAGTTCACCATATTTACACTTGTTAATTCATATTATTAATCCTTCTACACTTGTTATTTACTTACATTATCATCCTACAAATGTTAAAAATGTAAACATTTATGTTTAAAGATCTTTATTTTATTTTACAAATTGAGTTTGAACCCTCTTGTTTAAAATTTTTGTTTTAAACCTTCTTTTTTTATAAATTACTAAATTCTTATATTCACATATGGTTATATTTTTAAATCTATAAATACACAAATTATATTTATTCATTTTGAAAGAAAATGTATTTTAAATCTTATTTAAAATTTAAACTTAAGGTAACATTTCTTATTACATATTCAAACCATTCTCTTTATTTTCCTTTATATAATCTTAAAATGACTTTAAACTAATTATTCATAATAAAGAAACACACATATTATATATATAAATTTCTTTTAATATATATATTTTTAACTTTAAACAACTTTTGAATATATATATATATATATATTAAATTCAAAACACAAATTTCAAACTACATATGTATATATTAAAATTAGAAAACAAATTCTTCTCAATTTTAAACATAGTTTTAAATCCAATTTATTTTCTAAGATATTTATTTTTGAATTTCAAATTCAAATTTTAAATCACAATCTATATATATAAATAAACGAACACATTTCTTATTAAATTTGAAAAAATTCAAATTAATCTCAAAAATTAAAATTAATCATCAAATTAAATCTAGCTCAAAATCGAGAATGTTACATAATTTTTACAAAAATTTAGTTTAATTACGTTATTAAAATAGTTAAAATTTACGGATCGTTACACTCTCCCCCACTCAAAACTTTTTGTCCTCGAAAAGGAACGAGGTAGGAGAATAGAAACAACCAGAAAGAAAAATAGATTGAAAATAGAAAACAAAACAATTATTTTAAACCATATAACTTCAAATTTAAAATAAACTAATATTCAATAATTAATTCTCAAATCCAAGGTATTTCATTAAGTTGATTTAATTAATGTTTGACACGAAAAAGTTTCTTTTAAAACAAAATTTATCTAATTTGTCTCATTTACTATTCAATCAACTTATTGTTCTATTTATCTCTATTAACTTTTAATAATTAAAATTTAAATGTATATCATTTATTATAACTACTCACATTTATTTATAAATTCATTTTGTACTGTATTATCCAATTACATATTCAACTTCTGAATGATTTGGGTAAGTTATGTATTGGAATGAAATAGAGTATTATACAGACAAAATTTTCTCAGTTCAATTATTTCAAGTTTAAGTATCAAATCAAAAATTTGGTTTCATTTTATAATTGAAATTATCCTTTACCAAAATTCCAGAATTTAAATTTTCGATTAACTTTAAATAATTTAGAGATAAATATATATACTTATATTATATATATCAAATCAAACCCAAAACACATATACATATTTATATATCCTGCATCAAGTCATTCTTTCAAAAATTCCAAACCAAATTTATCCTTTTTCACAACAAAATTGTAGCAAAGCTACCAATTGGTATCTCCTCTTCGAAACTCGAAAATGAATGTCGATGATGCGGCCACCATCACAGAAATTATTTTCCAGCAACAAAAAGAAGAGCACTGATTTAAACATTTAAAAATTCTCTGAAAACAATTTCTATGTAAAAATACTTTAAATAATATACGTTTAAAGCTTTAAAACCAAAGTTTAGAATCACCGAAACTTAAATTCTTAAATTCTTAGTTTAAATTCATTTAAACTCCAAATCAAATTATAAACCTTGTTTGATATATTCATTTATTTATATATCGGAAAGTCAATGGTTTACAAAACAATAGATAAAAATCAAATAGTATCATTTATAATAACCAATTTACTTAACTATTAAATACAGAAAATTATACTTATTTATATAATATAATCATACAAAATTTATTTTATTTACCAAATTTGAAGATAGTATTGTGTCAGTTTGTTCTGTTCAAGTGTTTTGGAAATCCTATCGATTGCGTTGATCAGACGAACCGATCGGAAGTCCAAATCAACATCAACAACTCAAACAACACACTATAACACATTTTAATATTAATACAAATACACTTCCTTACTCGATTACATAAAATAGATTTCAAAGCAAGGATAGAGATCATAGAGGGATCCTAACTAAAAGAATTCAACTAGAAGATAGACTCGATAGAGAGATAGGATGATTGAATTTATAATAGAGAGATACATAGACTTATATAAATCACAGGTGACCTTAACCGGGTCAACCGTGACTTCAAGAATGGGATCAATGCGGAATCCAGAGGTAAATCGACATTCGATCGCCAGAGATAGAATTCAGCATAACAAGAGATATCAGCATCGTAAACCGAGGATATAGAAATCTTCGATGAATCAATGCCTATTGCAAGGAGTTTCACCCCTTTACAAATCATTCAGTGGAGTTATGGGATGCTCCAGAATCAAAAAAATTCGGATAGGGAAAGACAAGAATGGATTGTAGAACCGAGGGAACGTTCCAAAATTCTAAGGAAACCGAATCAAAAGGAAAGAATTTAGGCTCGAACGAAAGTAATTCTGTAATCAAAATTTACTCTATATGATGACTTTTGCCTAAAATCAAAGCTCTGATACCAACTGTAATGACTCGATATTTTCAACCATTCGCATCCAAACATGCCAAAATTAAATTGCTCAAAATATCAAGTTGTTAGTTTATATTTGGCAAAACTCAACATATACAGTAAATAAAATAATCACAGAATCACAGACACATAGTAGTGTAACAATAATGCAGTGGAAACAAGAGAATAGTAATTCATGAAGTTACTATATATATAATACAGTCAAATAAAGTACAATAGAAGTCACGAATACAATAGTCAAATACAAGATTAGAATACATCACTAGAATCAACTGAATATCAGAAAGATGGATAGATAACTGGATCTCCAAGCGAAGTTCCAACTCCAAAGGTGAATCTCAAAGGCTGAACAACTCAGTCTGACCTGAGCATAAAGCAAAACACAAAACACTCGAGTCAGGATTAACATTCTTATATCAATAAATCCAACTCAAGTGAAATAACAACTGAAATACAAGTAACTCAATGGATGTTTAGGATAACCATCCTCTAAGGATCCGTTAAACTATCTACTATGTAGTGATATATGCTATTATGATAATGTCTGATGTAAAGTATAATATAATTTAAAAATAGCGTTAAGGCGTTACCCATATCCCCCTTAACACATTTTATAGTGCCAATAGTCTATACAGTACCGTAGTCTCTCCTGATCGAGAAGTCGACAAAGGATACTCCATAGGTACGACGCAAATCAAACTCGTAGTAAAGCACACTAGGGTAGGTGACATGATACAACTAGGGAATGCCAGGGTAGATATACCAATTACGCATCCGGTCTGGTGGTAACGCATAGCCACACTACCACCCACCTCAGAACACACTCCCAAAATCAAAAATCAAAGGTGGTCACCAAATCAATCACAAAGTCAGAATATAGTATCGAAAGAACGTGTCCGATCAGAGGAGCTACCTCATTGGCCCGGAATCGCTCCTGTTTTATCCACCTTATGCTAACTCACAGGAGTCGGGTCCACGTATATACCTCAATAGGACGTCGCCACCATCCTACTTCATTTTGGAATCTCCACCGTGTACATAGTTGTTAAAGTGGTTTTCGGAGTTGGCAGAGAGTATGACAACTTGCTATCCCGATCTCCTTAACAACCAAACGTTATTATAACACCGCGATCATTTCAAAATAGTATATACTTCAAAACCAAAATATCGTTGTCATTTCATACCATATCAATACGATATCATTTCCATTTCCAATATATCCATGTCAGAATCATAGCATTTTTCAAAGTTATAACACTTGTCGAAACTAAACACTTGAAATTAAAACACTTTCAAAACATAATACTTTGAAATCATAATACTTCTCACCTGACCGATTTAAATATTAAAATAGTATATATAAGAAAATTGTTTTCCGTAAATTTTACAAATTAATTCCAAATCAAATTGAATTCCAAAATTCAAATTTAATCAGATCTCAAATCATTAATTCCAATTTAGCTCTAAATAAACCATTCAAAATTATATCGATTTCAAATACAGATTTGAACCACAAATAAACCATTTCAAAATATATATTTCAAAGCTTTAAATATTCTATAATTTCAAAACTAAATGTGATAATTTTATATATATCCTAATTTAAATTACTATTATTTAGTTTTGAAATATTTACTTAATAAATTCAATAACATTTAAATAAAACTCAACTTGAAATATATATTAATCACTTTAAACCAACATCAAATTATAAAATCTTATCCTTTAAAATCTCAATTTCAATAAGTTCTAAATCGATTTTAATTATATTTAATTCTTAATTAAATACAATTTCAAATCAATTTCAAATACATCTTCTCAACCTTAATTTATTAAAATCATTATAAACTCTATATTAAAATATAATTTAAATAAATACTTAACAATATTATATTTTAATAAAATCAAACTTTATTATTAAACTTATTTTATATTAAACAAATTTATACATAGCTTAGATTTAAGAATTATTCTATATATAAAAAAATATTTATATAATATCAAAAATCTATATTTATGTAAAACCATATACTTCTTTCCAAAAACCATAAAAATCATTTCAAAATATTTATATATAGATCAACAGTGTCTATATATAATTTTCTATCCTATGGTCAAGTGATAGAGATATTTATCATTTCAATCCATAATTTAAATATATACGGGTATATATCATTTCAACCCGCAATCCCAAATTCAGTTCAATGAAAATCGCTTGGGTCTATCATTTTAGCCCATAACGATTTTTCCTATTCTATAGATCGTTCGGGTATGTATCAATTCAACCTATAGGAAATTCTATACTAATAGGGAACTTGCAGAGTGATAACAGATATGATACTAATATAACATGCATATATCATCAATATAAATAACAGATAACGGTGTCAGATGTCATAGATGAACAGATACAGATAATAGCATATATAAAGCAAATGTAAATAACTAATAGCAGCATATTTCGATTGTCGTTTCAATTGAAATCAAATTTGATAAATATAAGAACATTAACCGAGAGTGATTGCTCACCTTTCAAGGCTAGAGATGAACGAGAATAAGATGAGTTACGAATTCCAAGCACGAATTCCAAAGCAAAGTTAGATGGATACGAATTCGATGGATAATGCTGATAACAAGGAATTGATGAAATAAATCAAAATCATCTAGATATACTGAAACAAAATATATTAATATTATTTCTCCGAAATCAATATTTAAAACACATAAAAAAAATCAAATATACATACATATAAAATTAAAATCATTGTTTTAAATTAAAACATATATACAAAATCAACCATAAAATTTAAAATAATACATATATTTATTTATTTTCAAACCAATATTATTATAAACTTATATGCATATATTCCGATCAACATATAAAACTTACATAGTACTGACAACAAATCAGTGTCTTGAAACTATATATATTTACATAGACATACTTTAAAAATTAATATTCGGTAATATATACACACACACACCAATATATAACTTATATATGGAAACATACCAAATACACTTATATTCAGACTCAACAGATCATTTAGAACTTATGTAACTATATATCAAATTATAAATAGATGAATACATAATCATATATATAACTTACGTATCACAGATAGACCTTAAACACAAAGTAATATATATAGCATAGTACATATAGATATAAACTAGCCTATGCAACTTTGTATACAAAATAACATATATCTATAACACTTCTTTGTAATATATACACTAACATATCCAACTAACAAAATATACAGGCAATGTGTATAATATATATATATATATATATATATATATATATATATATAACCAATATAAATTTAAACTCACAGGCTATATACGACTAATATATATATATATATATATATATATATATATATAAATCTTACATTATAGAAATTTATATATACTTAACGGATCAAGTATAGATTTATATAAATATATATGGCTCAAAGCTACTATACAGAAACTATTTTAACAGTATTACATAAATGTAAGTAAATGATCACATAAGTTAGCTTATATATATATGCAAAATATATTATTATATAAATCTATATACAAATGTACATATAACTAATATAACCCAGACCCACATATCAAAGTAAATCTTGTACAAACAAATATATATTACACACACACACATATATATATATATCATATAAACGAACAAAACCCAGATATATATACTTATATACTTAACAACCAAATATATATACAATATATAAAACCTATATACTTTATATAAACTGAACTCATTTTAAACATATTATATAAATGACAATATTATAATAGCAAACCAATATATATAAAAAATATATAGCTCATACAATATGCTGGAAAGATAGGTGAACCAAACTCGGCGGAGGAGACAAAGGCGAATGGATCTCAGCAAAGGAATGAGTGGCAGAGCACGGTGGGTAGGTCACGGCCAGCAAGCTGGAAGGGTGTAGGCGGTGAAGTGGTGGCCGGAGGAAGTGAGATGCTCGGCTATGGAAGAAAAGGGTTTTGCTGTGTGATGGGTTTGGGCCACGGCTTGGGAAGAGGGACGGTGGAAGAGAAAGTGACGTCTGTGTTCGGGAAAGAGAAGTCAGGTCGGTGGCACAAGGTGATACACGAGGGTTATAAGATGGGGAAGCAACATGAGTATGGGTTGAGAGGGAGGAAAACGAATGAGAGAGGTAGAGGAGAGAGGGAAGGATATGCTGACATTGGATAAGAAAGTGTACATGCAAATGAAGTAATGAACCATATTGAACCGGTAGGTATATGAAAGGTTAGATAATAAATTTGAGAATATAAAAGACTAGAATCTATTTGATTTCCACAACTGATTGAATTCATTAGGCGATCCACCAATGGACTTTGATAAACCAAAAGTTAGAATTTGGGTACCGATACGATATTCGTTTCTATCGTTTCCATCGCGTACCGATCACAAAATACAGAAATAAATATACTAGGGTGATTAGCACGACGAGACGATCAAAACGGTGTACATATATAGTGTTATGATTATCGGATCAAAAATCTATATCGGTACCAAAATCTGCAAATCTATCAAAAATAAGATAAATGCAGCAATGGAAGTCTAAATTTGGAGAAATGAAATATGACGTCTCACTCAGAAGACGATTTACAAATTTTCTATAGAAAAATATTCAGGTTTGGAAAACATTTTATTATCATCAATTTTTAACTGATTTAAATTCAAATAGAATTACGCAAGAAAAAATAAACTTCAATATTATCAGACGAAAATTTATCATTTGCTATGTTTAAATAGACGCATTCCAAATATTAAATTTTATTTCCGAATTCAATCATTTAAATTTTTTACAAAAATTCAGTTTAGCTACGTTATTAAAACAGTTAAAATTTACAGGTCGTTAATAAAACATATTTACATTTATATATACACGGACATGCATGCATGCATGTATACACACACACACACTATAAAATGATAATATTTATATATCCGTATATTCATATGATAAATAATTATTTATAATTTAAAAAAAATTAAAATCGAAATTTAATTTCAAAATTCAAATTTTAAAATTAGATCTAGATTTAAATCATCTTTGGAACTCAAATTAAAATTTGAATTTATGCGTCGACTTTAAAATCACACACATACATACATTCAAAAGAACAATTTGTTTAATCCGAAAGTGTATATATATTATATATACATATATTATAAATTACATAAAATTAAAACATTCATATAATTAAATAATATTATATTATAAATATACTTATGCATACTTTTAAACTAAAATTATATTTTGAGCATTTACTTTGGCTATATATTATTTTGACAAATCAATTTTTTAAAATATATTCTTTTCTATTTTGTTAATTTAAAATTCAACATCATACGGAAAAAAAATATTTTTTTTACTTTTCGTATAATATTAAGTTTACGAAGTGTGTGAATGTGTGTGTGTATGTATTTGTATGTATAATAACAAATTTTAATTTAAAGTTCTATATTGATAATATTAGAAGTAAATTTTGAATGAAATAAAATTATACAAAAGTGTTTTTTTGTTTATATAGTTTAAAAATAATTTATACAATAAATTTGAATATCATTTATAAACATATATACATATTTTAAATATTATTTTAAAAATTCAATTTTAATTTGGAAACCTTTTCTGGTTAATTTTAATTTCAATTTTTTTATTATCGATATAGCCGAAAGTAGATTTGTTATTTACATTTTGTAAAAACAACATTGCATATATACAAATCGGTAACAATAATAAAAACTCGTGATATAATTTATCATGTTCAAATATAATAACATAATTAATAATACCTATTTTTTAATAGAAAGGATGTATGATCCGAGAGTCATACACTCGTACTAGGCATATATATAATAAAAGGTAAAAAGGTCCTTGACAAGAAGCCCACATTAAAGGAGCTGCTAACATGCCTGGCCGGGTAGCAAAAAATCGGTAAATAAGCACAACAAACTGACCAAACATAAGTACAATAATAAGCATCAGTGACATAAACCAAAAATATTATAAAAATTACTTAAAATAACCAGACAGAGAACATGACTAAATTCCAACACAATGACGGAACCAGCCAAGGAGCTTGGAGCAATAATCGAGGTGCATGGTGAGAAAATAAATTTCTGTTCCCAATCCGATGCAGCTTGAATCCCTTCATTGTTAGCACCGAATTCACCATCATTACAAAGGACATGGTCATCATCCAAAATCCTATAAAAGAGTTCCTGCTCATCCTTCTCATCATTAGAGATCCATTTTGAGAATATCTTCCAGTTTGAGTGGAAGCACAAACCACTATCCATGTGGAACTAAGTCTCAGCCTTTCCATTCCAAACCAATACATACATCAGCTAAAAATTTCAGACAACTCTTGAGTAATACCTATGAAATTAATAAAAATAAAATATTGCCTAGTTATGACACCTTGAATGTTGAATTAGTGGAACTCCTAGAATCAAATCTGGTCTCTTCCAAAAAGCACTACCAATTGAAGAGATCTACACACCTTTTGATATGATTTTATTTTATATTGTTTTTGGCTTGAAAAGGAAGAGGAGGATGCAGGTATGTGTGGCCTATAAGGGCGGAGAAGGAGTGGAGACATTAAAGTCAAAATGAAAGGGGGTAGTTGGTTTTGATAAGGAAGGGGGAGAGAGAGGATAAAAGGATCTAGATTATTTCTATTCTCCACTAATTCAAATACAAAATATCATATATATCACCTCCAATCACCCTTATCTTTGGCTGGCTATACCCAGGTCATATGGGCTTGCATGTTGCTTCAAACCATACTGGTTAATTTATATTTGAATCAAATTCAAATGTATATCGATATCATATATTGATATGTGTGTATATAACTTTTATGTATGCTATTTTCAATACTAATCAATATAAATCAATAAATTTTCTAATTAGTATTTCACAAATATTAATTACTTTAATTAATTTATAAAAGAATAATTTAATCAAATCAGGTGGTATTCGAAGCATTCAAAATTGCGGTTGTGTGACTCTTTGGTGTAAATTCAATCAACAATTAATATCGGACAATTCAAATATTAGCGTTCACATGTCACTTTAGCTAGTGGTGTGACAGTTTGACTGAATTGATCACTTATAAAATTTTAGTAAAATCCAACTTTACTATTTTAAGCGGTGCCCCATAGTGAAATTTATTTATACCATTTCTTTTCATTAAAACTATATCCCATGAGAACTTATGCAATTTGGTATTGGTCAGAATTCCAATGTCATCCGCATTCAACTTATATAGTCAAACATAAAGATCTAAGTTTAATAATAACAATTATTATTAATCAAACTGCTCTGGCAAAGACTTAAACTCTGAGTTGACTATAGTTGACCGTGATACTAATCCCATATAGCCGAGGAGACGAATTCTCTATTGAATAGTTTTTCAGTTTGAATGCTTCAACTCAGACCAAACCATAGTTGCTAGATGGATGTTGTGCCACGATTTAATTATAATTAGAGTGGAGTGTCCACATTGATGTTCAACAGTATTCTTAAGTCAAGAGAACTATGCAGTGCTATCTCTTTCATATTTTTTGTTTGACCTAAGTTATATTAACCAAAAGAAAACAATTGAGTGGGTCATTTCATAGATATCCAGTAACTATTAATATATACCCCTTTGGTATCCCTAGTAGCCACGAGTAATACATTGCCCAATGTTTGGAGAGTTTTACATACTTTAGTCTCAACAGATGTAGCGATATATAGCCTCGATACTTTTAGGAATATTTAAAACGATATGCTAATTATATTTTGATAAATTGCTTATGATTACAACACATTGTAACCGCTATCACAAAATATACCATTTATAGATTTTCTGTTAAATATATTTAATTTAAATGAATAATTAATATAATATATTAAGATGTGTAATAGAAAGAAAAAACATTTTATTTCGAACGAGATTTTATTTCCAACTTACACTTGAGGCCAATTATGGAATCTCTATCTCATCTCTTCAATTAATTTGGTGAGAATTGATTGAGCCAATCCCGTCATGAATGGATTTGCTATGCGGTTTTAATTATCTATCATGCTAATCAACTCTATCTGATGTTGATAAACTATATTTACCATATGGAACTATTCAAAGTATGTTTTTGGACTTCTAGCGAGCTCTTATCGTTACATTATTATCATATATAAATAATGTAGTTTTCTCAACACTTGGAATCAACCCTAACTCAGTTATAAATTTGTACATTTATATTTATACGTTACTTTTATTGTGGCGCTATTCGAGGCGATGTACTTGGCTTTTTATTGAATCAACCATTACCCTTCATTTGGAACATTTCAAAATTATAGTTCATCAACTAAGTTTAGAAGATGAATTTAATATCGATATTTTATACTCAATATCACTTATGAAGTTCGAGCATAAATACTTCTTCATAAGAAGCTCATTGTTTTCTATAAACAAATCCTTATATTTCGCAAATACTCGAGGACACTCTTAACTACTATTTAGCAATTTTAATTTGGATTTGTTACTTGCTTTATATATCAAGTATGTAAGCTAAATATGATATTGTAGACAATACATGTATGATAATTTCTATAGCCAATGCATAAGGAATACATCTCAAATGTTCCATATTAAAAATTTCAATATGGTGTCTATGCATATCATTTGGATCACTCGCAACATCCTTTTATACTGATTATGAGAGATATCATTTACAAATCTAATGTTGAGTATTAAACAATCAAACAAGAACATATTTTAGTATAAGTACATCATTAATTATCAGTATTATGTTATTTACTCGTAGTTTAGAAATATCTATGTACTTTTTTAATTTCCTTCCTACAGACACGAATTTCCTCTGCATTTTGACTGAAAATCAAATTATTTGATATTTCTATCAAAATACTTATGTAACTCTAATGCTTATCGGAAGATATTTTCGTATACGTTCTGGGATTACATTCGAAAACTCACGAACTCAATATTACTCCAACTAACTTTGAGATACTTCGGTTATTCTGGGCAAGCGATCTATTCTAAGTCAATATTTATAACTTTCTGTTTCAACACATATGTACCAAAACACAGAGTTATAGTAGGCGATAATTTTTTGAGTAAAATATGAATTAACTTGAGCCTTTTGAATGATGAATCTGTTATGCTAATTTCAAAAACTGAAATTTACGATGTTATTCTTATCAACGTTGCTCACTATATTCCAGCCGCATTAGCCTTTCTCCTAAAGACACATTTGCGGTCGATGGATCATATTCCTTTGGGTATAACTATCAAAAACATATTTTGATAATATACTTGGAACTAATTTTGGATTCGTGCATCATACCATATAGCAGAGTCAATAGTCTTAATGATTTTATTGACAACTGAGAAATATCTATTCTCGACATTGATAAGAAAATCATAGTTTGTTTTAATGTGCGAGAATAGTTATTAGATATTCTAATGTGTTCTTCTCATTTAGGTAAGGTATTTCATTTCATCCCTTGTAATCATCGTTCCCAAATTTCTTTTGGGGTGGTCCACTTAAAATCCTCACGAACAACTATCATGTGTAGCCTTTCAACTTATGCATATTGTCAAATCTTTAACCTAGGATATGTTAGGGTTTCTCATAAGCACTTATCTTAAATGATCTTGTAGACTGTGCCTTTAGATTAAGTTAATTTCAACCCTATATTCTACTTTTAAGTTCATGACCGTATAAAAAGAAGTTAACTCAACTTCACTCATTATCAAACCATACTTTGTTCAACAAAATACGATTACCCCTTATCGATACATCATCATGTATCATAGGAAGGAGTGACTAATGAAATTGGATCTTTATTCATTTTAGATACATTTGAAACTCCTTTCAATATACTCATCTATTCGATCAAATCAAATCATGTTACATTAGATATTTTCAATTTATTTTCTACGAGCTTACTATATACACAATTCATGTGTACCAAATACACATTTCATGTCCGTATAATCCATCCGGGAATTTAATGAAGCATGTAGAACCATTTTTGTATTATTAGACTTATGATTGCATACTTCTACATGTGTCAACCTGAAGAGTTCACCAACTCTTATCTCGCTCGCACTGAATGAGTCCTTTGCCATTGTTTGAAATATAATTCATTAGTACCACATGATTCATAATTATATAACTAAAAATTATTTCTCAAAACTATAGCTTAGTCCATAATTCCAAAATAATTGCAAATAATTTTAGATACTTGTGCTTTTTACAATGCATCACTTTTGTTATAAAAACAAATACCACTATTATATTTTTACTTTATAATGAATATTCATAATATTCATGTTGAAATAAAACCATGTCCATTTTTCAGTCAACATCGAAAAACAATTATTATTTCATAAATAATGTATGGTATGTTTTCAAAAACAATTTTCGTAACTTGATGCGACCAATAAGTGTAATACATAATGCTCCCAATATTTCTACAATTACTTTATAACTAAGGCGGCAAATTCTCCATTGAATAGTATTTCACTTCCAGTGCTTCAACTTGGACCTAACTATAGTCACTTGATGGATGCCATGCCACTTTTTACTATAATCAAAGCAGATTAACCACATTGAAGTCAACGATATTCTCAAGTCAAGAGAACTATGTAATATTGTTATTTTGATATTTTCTGTTTGACTATAGTTGTATTAATCAATAGAAACTATTGAGTGGGTCATTTTATAGTTATCCAATAAGTATCAGTATGCAATCCCTTGGTGCCCACAACAGCCATAAGTAATGCAGTGCCTAATGTTTGGAGATTATTATGCACTCTAGTCTTAATTGATGTATCAATATCCAGTCTCGAAATAACTTGACTATGAATATTTAAAATGACATGTTTATTATACTATGGTAAATTGCTCATGATTATAATACATTGTAATTACTATCACAAAACATATCATTTATAGATTTTCTAGTAAATATACTTAAATTAAATAGATAATTAATATGACACGTTATATCAAATATATAATAGGAAAAAACACCTTTCATTTCGAATGAGATTTTATTATAGAGTTAATAATTTACAAATGATTACATAATTGTCCCAAGGGCATACTCCTAACTCTACCAGACACAACCTTAAATGGAGAATGAACCTGACAGAATTTCTATTATTTGTTGTGATTTTTGAGTTTATGCTTCTAAGTTCTTTAATTAATCAGTTTTCTATATTAAGAAATATCAATCTGATCATTTTTGTGGTATGTATTTTGTTTGTAAATCATTCTCTTGTTTCTTGTAAATTTATCAACATTTTGATGTACAATAATATTCTAAGGACTAAATATGTTATTAATATTTTTTTAAAGGATTATAGTATTGTATAGAACTATCATTATGTCTATATATATATATATATATATATATATAAATACATACATACATACATATATATATATATGTATGTATGTATATATATTGGTAAGAGGTTGGCTTGAAAATTTTCATGGGTCCCGTTGGGGCGGAATTCCAACTCGATACCACTCATATCGAAACCCAATGAACACAGCGGAAGATGGGATCGTGTTAAGAAGTGTAAAAACAACCAATCAATAACTCAATTCCAATCTCAACCAATCCAAAAGCAATCACAATGCCAAACAAGCAATATAGAAATCCAAACAATAACGAACAATAAATTACACAACGATTTATAGTGGTTCCACCAACATTATGTTAGTGTACATCCACTTTAAGAGAGAGATTTTATTGATATTGATGAGAAGATTACAAGAGATTGAATATAATAAACAAAATTCTAATAAGAATTGATTTGTGGAGAAGAGAATTGAAGAAAATTAGGTTTTGATAAACCCTGATTGGTGGAGGCTAATATCTTGCAGTTGCTTGCACGCTTACCCTAGATCTAGAACCTGAAGCTAGCTTATATAGGAGAATAGAAACCCTAGGAAATGTTCCAAAATTTCCCCTGTAAAGATTATAAATCTTCACGCCAAGTACACACGTGAAAAACAGGCAGAAGTAACCTTAGACGTCTGACCAATAGTCTCTGGAAAAGTTTCGCTTCAGCTCAGACGTCTGACCATTTGGTCAGATGTCTGACTACAGGCTCTGGCTGCACAGACTCAGACGCCAGACTCTTTTGGTCAGACGTCTGACCTAATTCTCTGAAACAGATCTGGTGCAGATTTGCTGAAGGGTCAGACATCTGACCCTTTTCCTCAGGCGTCTGATCCTGTCAATTCAGCCCACTTTACCTTTTCCCTTATAACTTCCACCTCCGAACTCCGATTTGCGAACCGTTTTCTCCGTTACGAAGATACTTCCGAGCTCTACAGATACCCATATAGTGTCGCCAAAATTTACCACTCCACCTTGACACTATATCCATCTCAAATTTCAATGGTACCATACCATCATTGACAACCAATAGCACCAACTATCACTTCTTCTACCTTCAACCAAACATGACTGCTTTCCCAATGAGCTGTGGCAAAGCCACTGCCCATTGCACTCCACCAACGAGCTGAGGCAAAGCCCTCGCCCGTTAATGAAATGTTATGAACATCATAATACTAAGCTATCTCATCGAAGACTAACACTTACCAAGAAGATAGAACCTCAATCTCTCACCGATACTCTTCCTCATCTACAACCAAGCTCCTCCCTTAACCGTTCCACCTCGTGGCACCTAACACTTCTCCAAGCGAATCAAGTTCAAGAAATGCTCGAAAACGTCCCAACCGGCAATGCCTTAGTGAACATGTCCGCCGCGTTATCCTTTGTGTGCACTTTCCGAAGATATACTTGCTTATCTTCATCCATGGCTACTAGAAATGGCTCTCCCACCTCAATATGCTTAGTCCGTCGAATTCTCTGCCAAGTGAATAGCACTCTGGCTATCACATCGAACATCAATACTATCATGCCCGATCCCAAGTCACACAACAATCACTTCAAATAGAGTGCCTCCTTTGCCGCCTCCACCGCAGCTATCAACTCTGCCTCCGTAGTGGATAAAGCAACTACGGTTTGAAATCTAGATCTCCAACTTATGGCTGTACCTTGTGAAGACATATCCAGAAGTTGATATTCTTTAATCCCTATCACTGGCGTAATTCGAATCATAATAACCAACAAACTTGCAACCCATCGCCTTACTACCGCCAAAAACAAGACCATGAGATGATGTGCCTCTAAGGTATCTCAATTTAAGCTTCAAAGCTTCCCAATGTGATTTTCTTGGATTAGCCATATATCGACTAACCATCCCAATGACATTTGCAATATCGGGCCTTGTACACACCAATGCATACATTAGACTTCCAACCACACTAGAATATGTCACCTTGGCCATATAAGCTTTGTCTTCCTCCAAGATAGGTGATCCTTTACTCAAAAGCTTCATATGCAAAGGTAAAGGTGTATTTGACTCCTTTGCATTCTCCATGCTAAACCGGCAAAGCACTTTCTCAATGTACTCCTTTTAAGTTAGTTTCAACATAAAATGGTTTCGATCCCTTACAATTTCCATGCCCAATATCTTTCTTGCTTCTCCAAGATCTTTCATTTCGAACTCTGATTTCAAACTCAGTTTTAGCTTGTTGATTTCATTCTTATCCATAGAAGCAATGAGCATGTCGTCCACATACAAGAGTAAATGCACCCAACAATCTTTATCAACTTCTTGAAATAAACACAAGCATCCTTGGTGCTTCTATCAAAACCATTTTCAAGCATAAACCGATCAAACCTCTTGTACCACTGTCTAGGTGATTGCTTTAAACCATATAGTGATTTCTCCAACTTGCAAACCAAATTTGACTTACCGTCCACAACAAAGCCTTCTGGTTGCTCCATGTAGATGTCTTTATCCAAATCTCCATGCAAGAAGGCGGTCTTCACATCAAGTTGCTCCAACTCCAAGTCGTGAATAGCAACTGTAGCAAGTAATATACAGATAGAAGTATGGCGCAACCAGTGCGAATATATCATCATACTCTTTTCCCTTTCTTTGAGAAAACCCCTTACCCACTAGCCAAGCTTTGTATCTTCCATCATCCTTCACCTTGTATACCCATTTGCACCCAATAGCACGGTTTCCTTTAGGAAATGGAACCAAATCCCAAGTTTGATTCTTCAACAATGATTGCATCTCTTCCTCCATGGCACAAATCCATTTCAAGCTATCACTCGACTTCATGACATCATCAAGGTCCATCGGCTCATCTTGGACTACATGAAGAGCATAGTCCAAATTATAACAAAAGCTAAGATAGTTCCAATCACTATATCTTTTGGGTGGTCTTATAGTACGACGACCAACCCGAGTAGCAATACCATCACCCAAACTCCCTTCGGCTCCACCTTGAATCGAATCTTCTCTAGAATCTTGTACATCACCTGCACTACTAGAGGCATATGTGGACCATGTAATGTAAGATCAGCTGCTACTTCCTCACAAGCATCTCCAACTACTCTCCTATCTCTACTCCTTGGACAAAATGTGGAAATAACTTCCTTCTCCTTTGATTCACTATGAACCAAATCTGAAAACATCCGATGAGCTCACATTCTCCTTGAACATCGCCGACTCATCAAAAGTAACATGACGAGAATTCATTACCTTCTTCGTTTTTGGATTCCAAATCCAATAGCTTTTACTCCATTCGTATAGCCAAGCAAAATCCCCGTGAAAGCATTAGGTTCGAGCTTGTCATTTCTCGAATCATGCACATAGACAGGACTGCCAAACACACGAAGATAACTCAAGTCAATTCTCTTTCCCTTCCACACTTCCTCCGGAATTTTGTTACCAATAGTTGAGCATGGAATTCGATTAGTAATATTTGGAGGGTTCTAGGTGAGAAATTACCAAGTCCAGTGAATTTATTTTTTAGGTTCATTCTCCTATTAGGCAATAACCGATATTTCTACTTGACGTTGTACTTGTAATATGTGGTCTATCAGTGGCTTTCCTTATTCCTATGCTATTACAGTTATTATAAGCTGAAACTATTTGAACGTGTAAAACTTTGTTGCGGTTATTATGAGTTGTAACTATTTCAATGTGTATGACTTTGTTGAGGATTATTTCAGAGTGTTAATTTTCATTCTATGTATTCTTATTCTATTAACCGTGTTCTTTTCAGTATGTAAGTTGCTGCTGCTGAAGATGTTGATGTTGCTTCTCCCTGATAAAGAAAAAAGGTGCGTCGACCTTCTGCTTCAAATATTATAAGGTCTATTAGAGAAATTAACAAGGCTATTAAATGTAGTGTGTGCAAGGAAGTAGGATATAACAAAAGGACTTTATGAAAAATATTTAGTGTTGTGTGTATTGAAATAGAAAACTTATCTTGTATTGTTTGAATTTTTATTCGTGTATATGTTTTATTAGTTATTTTGGTTATAATTTTGTTTCTGATATATTGTTATAATAGTTTTTTTCTTATAAATATGAACATATGTAGTTTACATGGCAAATATCACTGCAAGTATTATTGAGACTTAGTATTGATTCATGACACAAGGCTATCACTACGACATATAGATTTGACGACTGCTATGACAAAAAGAGAATATATACTACAAGGAGACAAAACTTCAAAACCGGTGCATCAATTATATTATTTTAGTTTTGAGTCTTAGGTCAATTGTGTTAAAATCCCTCCTCGATTACATATATATTAGCTTATATATGTAATCATTCTATTCCCAAATATTTTATACATATATAAGCATATAAAATATATAAAAAAGTTTAAAGTTGTATATATTACTATGCCTGTGTAAACTATGCAAATTGCACAGATTTACCAGGTCAGTCGATGGAAATTCTGTGTAACATGCACAAGTGCACAGATATACATATATGTATTTAAAAGTTCATTTGAGTATTCAGCCGACTGACCCAGAGGTTCAGTTGACTTAATTTCTACAACAGCCACTTTTTGAAAAGAGATGACTTTTTGTACAGAGTTACGATACTCTATGAAAAGATTTGGACGCAACACTTCAATTGAAACTCTTCACCAACAGTTGCTGCTTCCTAACCTTTATAAATACATACTCTAACTTGATTCCAAATCACCGAATTACAACCGAATCTTTCTAATCTAACTCTCTTGAATGTACTTGCAATTATAAGTTCAATTATTCTGCATTAAAGCAATATTATACCTTTCTATTCTTCATAGGCTTCAAATGTATATATTTATACTCGAGGAGAAGATTATATGAAGGGTGTACTACAAGTGACAAACCCATGTTATTAGAACACACAAAGTCAAAGTTATTTTTTTATTTGTTGAAGTCCTGTTCTATTGCTCAGGCGTGTGAAGTCCTCTTCGGCTACTGAGGTGAAATCCTGTTTTGCTACTCAGATCCTTGTTCAGCTGCTCAAGGGTTGTATAGACCTGTTCCTTCGGTTAAGTGAGGGCCTTTGTTTCAGTGAAATTCCAGAAGAAGTTTGGTACTTGACGTAGGACGGTGCTCTGAACCAGTATAAAAATTCCTGGTGTCATTTTTATTTTACTACTTTTATATTCCGCACTATTTACCGTATAACTATCATTATCATATATCCACATTACACGATCCATAGCACATTTTCATTTGGTATCAGAGCATGGTCATCATATAACCCTAACACAGTTATCTGATAATCTAATAATATGGACACTAACACTAGCACTTGCACTAGCACTAGCACTAGCATTAACACTAGCTTCATTGAAGGAAAATCCACTACACATACACCACTATTTAATGGCATGAATTATAACTATTGGGCCAAACGAATGAGAATATATATGCAAGCAAATGGTTTTGATTCATGGAATATAACTCAGATGGAATATATTATTCCTAGTGAAGAGTATTCTACTTGGTCAAATACACAGAAACTAGATGCCACAGCTAATGAAAAAGCCATGAATATGTTGTTTTGTGCCTTAGATAAAAATGAGTTTAACCATGTTAGCATGTGCAATCCTGCATATGAAATATGATGTACACTCAAAGTTACACATGAAGGAACCAACAAGGTCAAACAAAGCAAAATATCAATGCTTAAAAGTCAGTTTCAAAACTTTAGAATGAAAGAAAATGAATCTTTAAACGATATGTAATCAAGATTTCAGAATATCTGTCATTCATTAGTAGGACTAGGAGAAAAATATTTAGACTTTAATATTGTATCCAAAATTCTTAACTCTTTAACGGAAGAATGGGAAAGAAAAGTTCTCGCTATTGAAGAAGCAAACTATAT
Organism: Allium cepa; assembly: GCA_030765085.1. Classification (NCBI taxonomy): domain Eukaryota; kingdom Viridiplantae; phylum Streptophyta; class Magnoliopsida; order Asparagales; family Amaryllidaceae; genus Allium; species Allium cepa. The sequence continues at coordinate 322,456,810 of CM060940.1, read as the reverse complement.
TTCCAAAATAACTCCGGAAGAGTTAAGAGGAAATCTAATATCCTACGAAGTGAATAGCAGGCTAAACGAGTTCAAGCTCAAGATACAAAGAATATAGCATTCCATGCAGAACAAGAAGAATCAGATTCAGACAAAAACGACATAGACTTTATTGCCAAAAACTTAAGAAATTCTTGAAATATAGAAAAGGAAACAAAAATAATGGCAAGATAAGCTCAAACAGCAATAAACCACCGTCTTCATCCGTTATGGAGTGTTTTAACTGTCACAAAAAGGGGCATATAAAGAAGTACTGTCTAGATCAAAAGAAAGAATATCGAGATAGAAGGAAGGACTAATTTAGAAGAAAGCCTTTTCAGTTACATGGGATGATTCAGACTTTTCCTCTTCTTCTGAAAGTGAGAGTGACAACGATGATGAACAAGCCAACATATGCTTTATGGCCAAAGATAATGAGGTTAGTGATTTAACTTTTGATGATATGATAGATATAAATTCTGAATTATTAGATACTTTGAAAAGTCTCAAAAGAAAATATAAAGAGGAAGTAGAAAATTAGAATAAGGCTGAATTCGATAGAGATATGTTTAAAGATGAGAAGAAAATATTGGAAGAAGAACTTGAGAAAACTCAAGAATCTCTTTCAAATGTTAATTCTCAACTTATATTATTGAGTCAAGAAATTGAAACTCAAAAAGAAAAGAATGATGCTCTTGTTTCTGAAAATCAAGTTTTAAAAACTAATCTTAAAATGATAGAACTAGAAAATTCAAGTCTAAAGACCAAACTAGAAGGAATCACTAAAAACGTTTCAAATTTTAATAAAGGAAGAGAAAATTTATCTAGTATTATTGAGTATTCATAACCTGTTAACAATAAAAATGGTTTAGGTTATAAGAAGAAATCAAGAATTCTCAATCTAGTAATTCAAAAGTTAAGTCTAATAAAACATCCACATCCTCAAGACTAGTTTCTAAAACTATAAATATATGGGTACTTAAAAATAATAACAAGTTAATAAGAAAAATGTACGTTAGTTCATTCATGTAAAATGTTCATAATAATAAAAATTATATTTATAAAAGGGATACTAAGCCCACTTGGGTTTGGTTTCCTAAGACCTAACTCTTAGGACCCTATTAAAAAGTGGGTACCAACGTTATCTCATATACTTTGCAGGTCCCACTCAAGAAAAGAGGAAAATGGATACTCAACAGTGGTTGCTCAAAACACATGATAGGAGACAAAGATATGCTGATAAATATTACATACTCAGATGGAGGTTCTGTCACTTTTGGAGATAATTCCAAGGGCTATATCTTCGGCAAAAGCGATGTGAGCAATTCTGGTGCATCTAATTTACCTTTTCTTACAAACGTTTTATTAGTTAAGAATCTAAAACACAATCTATTAAGTATAAGTCAATTATGCGATAAAGGTTTTAAAATATCCTTTTCTCAAAATTAATGTAGTATTCTTAATAAAAATCAAAATCTTATTTTCGAAGGAAACAGAGATAAAAACATTTACGTTTTGAATATGAAAGTTAATCATAACTCAGACATGTGTTTAATAGCTAAAGAAAATGATCCCTTGCTATGGCATGAACGATTCTGCCATATCATTTTCAAAAATATAAATAAAATTTCGAAAATAACCTTGTAAAAGGATTACCACAGATGAATTTTAAAGTTAATAATATACGTGATTCTTGTCAATTAGGTAAATTAACTAAATCCTCGTTTAAACCTATGAAAGTCATTTCGACATTACAACCGCTTGAGTTACTTCATAGGATTTATTTGGACCTATCCAAATTCAATCCATAAATCACAATAAATACATATTTGCAATAGTTGATGATTTTTCTTGATATACATGGACTATCTTTATGAAAAATAAAAGTGATACTTTTGAAAATTTCAAAACTTTTGTTAAAAAAATTCAAAATTGAAAAGGTAATAAAATTTAAAATGTTAAAAGCGATCACGGAGGTGAATTTGAAAACTACAGTTTGATAACTGTGGTAAGAAGAAAGGAATATTTCATAACTTTTTGTTTCCTAGAACTCGACAACTAAATAGAGTTATAGAACGAAAGAATCGAACTCTACAAGAATGTGCAAGAACCTTACTAAACAAAAGCATATTACCAAAACGTTTTTGAGCTGAAGCTGTTACAACCGCCTGTTATGTTTTGAATCGTGTTTCTATTAGACCTCTCACTACGAATACCCCTTACAAACTTTTTAACGGTAGAATATCAAACATTTCTTATTTTAAAATATTTGGTTCAAAATGTTTTATATTAAATACCAAAGATCGACATGGCAAATTCGATTCAAAATGTGACGAAGGTATATTTCTTGGATATTCGAAACGAAGCAAAGCTTATCAAATTTTCAATAAGCGAACTAATACTATTGAAGAAACACCCCATGTAACTTTTGATGAGAACTCTAAACTTATTTCAAAAACAAATAATGACAATGATTTACTTAATAATAATAAAACAAATATAATAATAAAAAATTCGAGAGATGATGACGATATTGTTTATAATTCTAGAGAAGATGAAAACATTGTTAATAATTTAGAAATCAGAAATATTACTAATATAATAAGATCTCCTCGAAGAATCTTACGAAATCATCCTACAGAAAATATAATTGGAGAAATAAATTCAAATGTTCGAACTAGAAATCAACTATAATGGGTAATGTAGATTTTCTCTCTATTATAAAACCTATAAATACTAAGGAAGCATCATCCAATGAAAATTGGATTATTGCTATGCAAGAAGAACTCAATCAGTTTGAATGAAATGAAGTTTGGGAACTATTACCCAGACCGACCGATCAAACTGTTATAGGAACTAAATTGGTTCATAAAAATAAAGCAGACGAATTAGGAAATATAACTAGAAACAAATCGAGACTAGTAGCACAAGGATATAACCAGGAAGAAGGAATAGACAAATCGGTTAGAAAGGCACGAATGAAACCCTCGAATAGTTGTAACACATGTTCCATTCTGCTTCTGTTCTGTGTTTATTATAAGTTGTTTTGAACCTCAGCTCTGATATCAAGCTGTGACGCTCCACCTCTATGCTCACAATAACAAAGGTTATCATAACGAATAACATCTGCCATTGCGAAGATTAAGGCTTGTTAGAAGCGACCATCCGTAAATTATGCCTTAGACGAGTATTGATTACATCGATAGGAGTTGTGTAGATTACTCCCAAAGATATATATATATATATATATATATATATATATATATATATTCAATCCAAATCTAAACGAAACTACAGTGACTAATGAAAAATTCAGAACAACTCATAATAACAACAACACTGATAGTATAATCACATCAGAACAGAAATATCAGATATATATAGCGGAAGACAAGTCTGGATACATGCTACAACAATCGATAGTTCCCTAGAACTAAATGTACATATACATATCTATCAATACACACATGAGACGAGAGTCAATACACCAAAAAGAAACACCTCGAAGTCTAGGCAAAAGATGATGTGAAATCCCAAAAGCTGAAGCGGCAACTGAATTAGAGATAGCGATTATCCTGAACTACTCGGTCTGACCCGAGTATTATTTAAAAGAAAATAATAAACGGGTCAGTCTAATTTAAACTTCAGAAACAAGTGTATGATAATATCACTTAAGCAAATAATTATAATCTCGAATGAGATTATACAACATGAATGATCAACATAGTTCAATCAAAGAAATCTCACTTTAAACTCCATCAAAATCAATAATCTCGAATGAGACTATTCAATAAAAATAATCACCATAGTTTAAATGAAGAAATCTCAATTTAAACTCCATCAAAATCAGCTTTTAAATTCCCAATTGAATTCAAAAAAGCAATACGCAAATTTATAATCTCGGATGAGACTATACACAAAATTATAATCTCGGATGAGACTACACATAAAGTTATAATCTCGGATGATACTATACAACATAGTAATCAACATAATTCAAAGGAAGAAATCCCATTAAACATCATCAAAATCAACTTCCAAATTCACAATTGAATTCAAAGTAACAGTACGCAAAATCTAGAAATCAATTAAGATAACTAGACAAAACAGCAGCCGCAAAATCTAGAAATCAAAAATAAGATAACTAGAAAATCAACATAAAAGATGGATCGATCCCAGCAGATGGTGAGTTTTAGCTACGCCGCACGTGCATCTCAGATGGCCGAAGCCTACCAAGTACTATAAATTTTTGGTGCCTATCAGATGGCCCAAAGGTCCGTAGAGTGACCCGAAGGTCAGTACTGGTAATTGACCCGAAGGTCCATCAGATGACCCGAAGGTCCATCAGATGACCCGAAGGTCCAACAAATGACCCAAAGGTCCAGCAGAGTGGCTCGCAAGCCTACAAAACCATGAAAATCATCAAACATCAGATATTTCAATTAACGAGTCCGGAATTAACCGAATTAGTAAAAGTGTGGTTCCTTACTCCACACTTTTGCTAAATATATTAAATCTCTTCATCGTTTCCTTGAAAGTGCAAAATTGTGTATTTTATATAAATAACATTTTATGTTCTCAAAAGGACAAGTTCGGAATTAAGAGAATCACTAAAAGTAAGGGTTCATAGTCCTCGATTTTGCTAAATCGTTTAAATCGCGTCGGTTGCAGCACTGTTAAAGCCGTGGATACGGGATTTGCATGGCTTCAAATCTTTCATCTCCATCTTTATTTGGTCATAAGCTTTCTTGAAGATGATGTTGATGGAGCTTCCGCAATCAATCAAGATTATTTTCACGTAAGCTGGCCCGATTGTTTGCAGATATAACCATCGGGTCGATAGTAGGAGCCTCCACCTTGTCCGCGTCTCGACTCCTAAACACTATATCGTCAGTCATCATGCGTTGTTGCTTTGCAGGGGTTCCATCTTCCACATTCGAACAACATTCGTAATCTGCATGCCTTAAGGAGGTAGCATATCGTTCCATCTCCTTCCACTTCTTGTCTGTAGGATGAGGTCCTTCGACAATAGTGTTTATAATCAATCTATCCACAATCCGAGCAGGTTGTTCTGGTTGGCGTGGAGCCGGCCCGCGTCTAGGATCTGACGTTCCTTGCCTTCCATCTTGCGGGTTTTTGACAAATTCCTGCAACTTTTTCTATCCGATTAACTTTTCTATGGCGTCATGGAGGTGTCTACACTCCTCAGTATTGTGCCCCTGGGTCTCATGGAAGCGACAGCACTTCCCTGTCCGTTTCTGTTCTTTAGTGGATTCCTTTGGGCGTGGCTTTCTGCATTTGAAGGTGTTACAGGTAGATAGATAAATGTTTTCAAGAGAAGTATTCAGCGAGGTGTATTCATTGTAGGTCGGAATCCTTGACTTCCATTTCCCTGCTTCTCTTTTCTTTCCTGGATTTCCACCTCCGGATCCTTTGGACTGCCCAGGCTTGTTTTGGACGTTGACTTGAACCTTTCCCGAACTATCGCCGGACTGCTTCACGGCGATGTTACTTTTCACAGTCTCCTGAATAGTTCCTGGTGCCTTATCTTGTCTCGTCCATTGAGCCTCCTCCCTTCGTATGAACTGATGAGCTTTGGAATAGAATCGTTCCAATGTAGCTGAGGGCTTTCTTGCCAACCAATCTCCAAACTCCGAGTCTGGATCTACACCTCGCATTACCGCCATCAAAATAGTATGATCGTTAGGATTGCTAACTTCAGTGGCGGCAACATGAAACCTCTATAAGTATGCTGTCAAAGACTCTCCCGGAGCTTAGATCACACTTGATAATGACATAACGTCCTTTGGACGGGTAGCATGCATCCTGAGTTGTTCAACAAATTTCTTTGCTAACTCGTTGAAGTGGGATATAGATCGTGGAGGGAGTCGAGTAAACCACATAGTGGCAATTCCGGACAGAGTGATTGGGAAACACCTGCACTTAGTTGCGTCATTTTCCCTTGCCGAATCCATCATCCATTCGTACCTCATCACATGTTGCCTAGGGTCAGTCTTCCCTTCGTAGGCTGGAATAGTCGGCATACTGAATTTTTTGGGTATTCGGCTTGTTGGATAACATCTGTGAAGGGAGTATGACTTCTGGACACTCCCCAATCTTCGTTGGTCAGGCCTTGGTTCTCTCTCATCAACTGTCTGACCAAGGCTGATAAGTCCGGAGTTTATATGGAGGGTGGAGGCACGGTTCCATTCTACGGGACCGTGCGGGTTGATGTCCCGCTTGATTTGGGTCTTGGTGAACGGGGCGTCCGGTCTCATCACGTGCCTGATCCCTGACGGATCGATCGGTAGCACCTGCTTGAGCAGCTTCATCCCTACGACGTCTACGCCTAGGAGGTTCATCAACTAAGGCCGAGCTATCAGATTCAGAATAAGGAGCAGGACTACTTCCAACATTCTGATGCTACCGTTGGGCAAGCTAAGTTATGAGATTAGTATTGGCTTGGATCTGCTCAGCAAGTTACCTTCGACTTTCCCTTAATTCTCTTATCAAGTCGTTGAACTCTGTTCGGGAAACAACCTCCGCTTGGTTCTGTGTGGAGGTTCCTACGCTTTGAATGACTGGTTGGTTGCTAGGTCTTATCTGTTGTACACTAGAAGTTTCATGGACATCTGCATTGCGAGAGGCCGATCTAGTTTGTGGTCTCCCTATGGTAGAGTTGTTGGTTGTAACTATGAGTAGAATCTACAAATGTCTTGTGAATGATTTGGATCTCTTTCAGGGTATTTTTCAATTCAGCAGCTGCAAAGTAGATCCTATCGTCCTGAGAATTCGATTCTCAATGAAAGCACCAAAATGTTAGCACCAGAATTGGTCACTAACACCTTAAAGAGAGTTTGTGTAGAGAGATTAATGAAGAAAATAAATTAAACAGAGGATAATATGCAGATTTAAATGCAGAAAGTACGAACACCAGATTTATAGTGGTTTGGCTTAATTGCCTACGTCCACTTTGCGGTTAATCTTTATTGCTTCTCTCGATAATCGATTACAGATACAATCCGTATCAACTATATTGAATACAATTGCTTAAGCAAAAAGATAAGTCTTGAATGAGTCTTGAATGCGGTAGAGTCTCCCCAGTGTTCTCCAAAAAACCGATCACTTTCACCGTCCCCCTGCCTCTCTATTTATAGACGAAGATGGGTTGGACTTCCCTGGTGGGCCTGGTAGCTGAATACCTCGGTCAAAATGGAGTAAGCTCTGCGTGCCGACCCGAACATGCCAAACGGCTGAATGCCGAACCATCATCTTCATGCCGAACGATGCGATGTGTTGAGCGAGTGGTGCAGGCCGATCAAGAATCGATTTCAAACGAGGAAAAAGCCGAACGAGGGTGAATGCCAAACAGTCCAGGAATGCCGAGTGAAGCATGAATGCCGAGCGCTCTAGAAGCCGAACGCTCTTAAATTCCATTCGACCCAGTCGTGCCGAACACCCCTGGAATGCCGAATGCCCCTGAATGCCGAACGTCTGTGGATGCCGAACGTACCTTGTATGCAGAATGTTCCTTGTATGCCGAACGTTCCTTGTATGCTGAACATCCCTGGATTGCCGAACGTACCTTGTACGCCGAACGATATACAATACCGAACGTCTTTTAATGCCAAACACTCACGCATGCCGAACGTTTCTTAATGCCGAACGCTCACACATGTCAAACGTCCCATAGGTGCCAAACGTTATTCAGTACCGAACGAATCATATGTGCCGGACGACTCCTGAATGTCGAGCAGTATGCTAATGCCGAGTACTTAGTTGCTTGGTCAAATTCCAGGTAACAAAAAGCATCACACAGCAGAGATATCAAATGATGCATATCATTCAATAGAATACAGTCATCCATAAGGGAGATTAATTTGATCATCTGATTAATTGAAAACCCGATTAATCACTAATTCTAGTTGATTAACATTAATTAATTACGATTTATGTTAATAAATTATCCTTTAATTATTTATTATTTACCCTTAATCAATTATCCTTTAATTAATTAATCGATTAATTAACCCTTAATTAATTATCATTAATTAATTAAATTACAATATGTGATTATCCTTAATCACTTTCATTAATTAATTAATCTTAATTACCTAACCAATTAATTTCAAATTTCAAATTAATTTATCTTAATTAGTTAACCACTAATCACTTAATTAATAATCCTTCTTAACATTAAGTAATTAACCTCTTATTTATCAATTTAACCATATTTATTTTACTAGTTTATTAAACTTCATTAGAAACCATTTACGAACTAATTATGCGATTAAAAATATATAATTTACTCAAACAATTTAAACATTAAATTTTAGACATTTAAGATCTTTGAAAAGCCTTTTCAAAGTTGTTTAATAAACTAAATAAATAGTTACTTGAAAACTTATTTATTATATCACTTTAAAGACTTATCTTATTATAAATGTATTTAAAAACTTTGTTAAACATTTATTTTAAAAAAACTAATTATTTTCATAACTTAAAAACTTACTTTTATTTTGCTTTAAACTTTGAAATATTTGCAAAACTCAAGTTCTTTGATTTTTTTCTTTTTTTTAAACCTAGAACATTTTCTAATTTTCATTCAAACAGTTCAAACAAAAATCAACATGAGCTAAATCCTGATCTACCCGAGTAAAACACGAGAAACACTCGCCCCTCAACAGCTTCGAGTCCATCCCTTGTTTTCACGCACTCGAACCCGAGACGTTCGCCTTCTTCCCCAACCTATAACTACCTAGACACTCCAGTGTCCACGTCCAAGTGCACAAACCCCACGACCAACCCCGATCGACGATGAAGCCACCTGATCATCCACGATGATCACCAGAAACGATTTGAACAACCCAATATACAAAATTATTTCTAAATCAAGAATCGACCTTCCAGTTCAATACAGAACCCAACGTATATCGACAAAACGCACTCGCTACGACGCTCACGACGATCAGAAACCATGCCCCATCGACCAGGACATCTCCACCCATCCACATAGCAATTCTCACGGTCGCGATGATCTCTGGTTCCCCATGGCCTTCCCATTTGCCTCGCGAATGTCGTCAACAAAATGCAGTGCTTAAACCCTAGATCAACTTCAATCTCCAACCACGATGAAATATAAAATCATCTTGTATTTTTATCGAATTCAACAATCCTTCCAGCATATCTGAAAACAATCTCGACACCCAAACATGCGTCGATCACCAGAATTTCATAAAAAACCATATTCCGTTCATCTAGCTAAAACGACCACAATTCGAAACTGAAAACTCTATTTTTTTTGCTTTAAAAATCAATATTTTCAAAATGGATTTGGATGATGTTAATGAAAATTGGATTCATGCAGGTTGAAAATTTGATAAATTTTGAATTTACTCTACATTTCTTCCTCCAAACAGCAACCTTCCATATTATCTTGGAAACATATTTTAAAATCAAGTTTTATTGAATTTAAAAACATTTGCTTTTGACATCCAAATCTAATCAACAATTAGAGGCAGTGTTTAACATTTGTCTTTCGTTTTCTTTTTCTTTTTTTAGACATGTTTCTGAGAACCTAGAATTTGCAAACAGGGATGAGTGTCCCTGTATATCAATATGCACATCCATATTTTCATAAAAATACAAACATTTAGGAATATTTCAAACATTATCAGAACACACATTCACTTATTTGTCACACACAAAGAGGTTTAAGCTTTTTAAAATTGGAGTTTTGCTCACTTATATGTTGGTTGACAGAGGACTTGAATTTATTTTGAAATGGAATGGTTTGAATTTATGCTTGATGTCTGATTCTTGCTCCAGGCTTGCAAATTGATTTGTAACTTAATTTCTTGAATCCCGAAGCTTGTTCTTGTTTTGCTTTGAAGCCTAGCTTAATTTCCAGACTTGATTCTTACTTGATTACAGGTTTAGTTGCTTTGATCTTTTTCTTTGCCCTTTTGCTTTAGAATTTTGTATCTGATACTTTGCATCAGAACTTTGCATTTTGAACAGATTTACAGGCTTCAATTTTTATGGTTGATGGCCTTTGATCAGATTGTAAATTGAAATCTGGTTTACTTTCTTATTTTTCCAGGTTTTGAAAAAAATCTGAGATTGATTTCTTTTTTTCTTTTGTTTCTCAGGCGTGAGAAAAGAATAGCATGGTTAATATTTACTTATTTCTATGCATGTTTTTTCTAAATTAAATTTAAAATAAAAGAAATTGTCTTGCCACTTGTACACTTAGTTTTAACACTTGTACGGTTACTTATTTTCATGTTTTACACTCGTCTATTTATGTATTTCCTTACTTAACAAATGTCACTTATGAAAATTTTATATTTAACCCTCTTTTACGTAATCTTTATAAATTTTATAAACTTTTTTAAAACCCTTTTAGCTTTATATTTACATGTTCATACAAATCTTTAAGTATTATGTTTTACAAAACATTATTTTCATATTTGCACTCAGGGTTCACATTACAAGACCCAAGAATGTGATGACTTTGGCAACTTTAAAGCAGAAACCTGGAGAGACTTTGAGGAGTTATTCAACGCGATTCAATGCAGCAGAAGCTTCGGTAGATCAAGCAGATCCATCTATGGTGGTAATGGCGGCTGTGTCCGGAGTAGCTGACGGCACGGAGTTCAAAAATTCATTGACCAAAGATCTGCCTGTGGATCTAGCGGAATTCTACGACAAGGCAGAAAAGTTTTTACGATTAGAGGATGCGAATGCAGAAAGAGAAGAAGGAGAGGGAATAGAAGTTTATGTGCTTAAAGACAAAAAGCTTTTCGAAAAGGACTCAGACAAGGATAAAGGAAAATGAAAGGCTGAGGATTATAATGGCAAGTCAAAGCGGCAACGGAGGGAGCCGCGATTCACCACTTACACCGAGCTGAATGAGAGTCTGGAGCGAATTTATCAGGATACCAAAGAAGAGGTTCCGTATCGTAGACCGATGCGAAGGGATCCAACTTTTGACCAAAGGAGATCAGATAAGTTTTGTGTATTTCATGAATTAAATGGTCATAACACTAATGATTGTAGGCATCTGAAGGACGAGGTGGAAGGGAATATCAGGAATGGTATGCTCCTTCAATATGTGAGGAGGCGAGCTTCAGTGGTGGAAACAGAGCGACCACCATCTACATCAGCCAGGGGTGGCCCTGAACCGGGACACCGTTTGATCATTAATTGATTGAAATAACGATGGACAAGTCGTAAGCTTCCCACTAACGCAATTAAACCATTTACACATGTACGAGATCGCGGACGATCCCCAGGCATGCTCTGAATGATCATTGACCGTTTCGTAGTGGGAACTTACACTTTGACATCCTTACTTTGCTTTTGTTTCATTTTGATTTGGACATTTAGACTTGGTTTGTTTGGACATTTCTGTTTTAAAATTCATCTGTTGAATAGATATTTGATCCTGATAATTCTGAAATGGATAAGCTACTTACACATGTATGGGGTCGCGAACGGTCCTTAGGCATGCTCTGAGATGGCGATAAACCGCCTTGACAAACGATCCAGGGACCCACGCGAACGTGAGCCTGGTATCGATATTACCAAGCCCTCCCGGGCACACTTTCTCGCCCCGAACGGCACCCGACTTCGAACAGTCACAACTCGCCACGAACGGCACCCGACCTCGTACGGTCACAAAAACGCCACGAACGGCACACGATCGCGAACGGTCACAACTCGCCTCGAACATGCATAATTCGCCTCAAACAGGCACGACTCGCCCCGAACGGCACAACTCATCTCACCTCAAATGGCTCGATCGCGAACGGTCGTCATTTGAGGTCCGCCACTTGACCGCGCACGGTCGCACTTCACCTCAAATGGCTCGATACTGAACGATCATCATTTGAAGTCAGGCGCTTGACCATGAACGGTCGCACTTCATCTCAAATATCTTGATCCCAAACGGTCGTTATTTGAGGTCACATAAAACTATAACTTCCTTTGCAGGACATCAACAGGATATGAACGTCCAACTCATGGCATTACAAAACATGCCTTCCTACTGCAAGGCATGTTTCGGGGGGCTAATGTTATCCCACTTTTTGACAAAGCCGTGATACCAAAAGATCGGTCAAAAACAAAAGACAGTTAGTCTCATAGATTGGTTGTACTTCACTTCGCTATGGATATAGATGAATTTTTTCCGAGTCCGGATTGTGCCAGAATTGACAAGACATGATGAGCAAAGCTGTAGAAGCCAGCGTTTCAAGTTTCAAGCCAATCCGAGTTCGTATGCTCAAGATATGGTGGATTCAATTTGAGAAAGATAGCCCTTGTTCGGTTCGAACCCCATAGTTCGAATCGATGGCCAGAAATTATGTTCGAATCGATTGATTCGACTCCACCTACTTCGAATCCATCCCATTGGAATACTTCGAATCCATGAAGTTCGTACCCATCCTCATGTCTCAGCTCGACTCTATCTAGTTCGACTCCATGCTACTTCGTGTCCATTGCGTTCGCACCGGTTAGAAAGGAATTAGCCTCGCGTCTACCTAGTTCGAATCCATTAGGTATATATCGCTTCGAATCCATGAGAAGTTCCTCTGCTTTGACTCCATCGGGCAAGCCCTCACTTCAAATCCATCCTCGCATGTTTATGTTCGAATCCATCCAAAACCCTCCCTAGTTCGAATCCATCAGAGTATTCCTATCTTCGAGTCCGTCAAGCTGAAACCCTTCGAATCCATGCAGTTGTAGGGACTTCGACTCCATCTAATAACTGTCTTCGAATGCACCCTGTCGAGGCAAATTCGAATCGATCAATAGTGACTTGCCCTGATCGATTCGAAGGAGCATTGGTTCAATTAATACGAAGGAAGCACGTCTTCGAATCGATCACCTCGAATCCACCAAGTCCATGCAGCTAAAACCAAGGATTAGACCCAGTAAACTCGGAGGAAAAGGAGGATTGACCCGAAGCACACGGACCACATCATCATCTTCACATGCAGAAGCATGGATTCGAACCTATGGATTCGAACCATATCGATTCGAATGAATCCATAGGACGAGGAGCACCATCTTGAATCGATCATAACTCGAGATCTACAAGTCCAAATGCTATGAAATTTTCACAGGAGCTTGCGTATACATAGGAGAATGTCCACGCCAAGTTTCATCACGGTTGGACACTTTCTCGATCGATTCGAACCAAGGGTCGAATCGATCCCAAAGTGGGCCCGGATCTCCAGAATTCGGCCGTGTGGGCCCCCTCACGTGTCAGAAGTGGTCCCCCCGGATTGTAGGCGAAATATCAGCCTTCTGCAGCTATATATAGAGCCTCAGGTCATTCAGAAAAGGGGATCGGAATTCTGAAGCGCCCATACTCTACCAGATTCAATTCTATACCTTATCATCGTTGCTGCCTTCGAGTTTCAGAGCTATAATCCATTGTAACTTACTATAACCATTGTATTCACCAAGAGAATAATCAATAAAGATAGAAAACTTCAAAGTGGACGTAGGCAAGATCGCCGAACCACAATAAATCCTGAGTCGTTTACTCGTTTTCTGCTGTTTCTGTTGAATGTTCATCATTTTTGTTATCTACAAATTTGTTATTTGTGACTGCGGATGGGTGCTTTCACGACTATTAGGTGTTTGTGGTTAATTTTGACGCAAACATTTTGGTGCTTTCACTGAGAGAAGCTGATTCAGGATAATTTGAATTTGAAGACTTAAGAATTTAGATCTAAGAACCATGACGAGACAAACAAGTAAGAAACAAAGGCCAGAGAGAATTGAACACTAAGGAAGTCAAGAGGCTTCCTCAGGAGCAAATCAAGCATCGATCTTCATCACTAGAGACAAGATGGAGACAATGATGAAGAAACAAGAGGAGATGATCCAGAGTTTATTTCAACAAACAGGACAACTTGGAGCACAGAATAGAGAAGCGGATGGAGTCCGGAACGAAGCAGGACCATCCGGCATAACACCTGGATTAGGGGGCACCCCTATGGAGAACGTTGACCCAATCTTGGGGAGAGAGAGGAACATCTACGCAACCCGGGAGTAGTAGAGGAGTGAACACTCAGTCAAGGGGGCAGGTCGAAAGTAATGAACGAAGATTGCATCTCGGAGACAATGACAGGTTGGCGGAGATGGTTAAAAGGGCTATGAAAGGCGGTTTGGTAAACAAAGATTTGGAGGATGTTAATAGGAGTCCTTTTACTCCAGCAATCAGACGAGCTAGGAACCCACCGGATTTCAAGTTACCATCGTTGGACATATATGACGGGAGAACGGACCCCACGGTTCATCTAACGAAGTATATGAGGCATATGGAAGTGCTGGGGGCATCAGAGGAGGTTATGGCTCGGTGCTTTCCATTGTACTTGGCGGATATTGCAGCATTGTGGTTTAGACAGTTGGAGAATGGATCCATCGGAGCATGGAATGATTTAATTGAAAGATTTATGAGGCAATTCAGGGTTCACATTACAAGACCCAAGAATGTGATGACTTTGGCAACTTTAAAGCAGAAACCTGGAGAGACTTTGAGGAGTTATTCAACGCGATTCAATGCAGCAGCAGCTTCGGTAGATCGAGCAGATCCATCTATGGTGGTAATGGCAGTTGTGTCCGGAGTAGCTGATGGCACGGAGTTCAAAAATTCATTGACCAAAGATCTGCCTGTGGATCTAGCGGAATTCTACGACAAGGCAGAAAAGTTTTTACGATTAGAGGATGCGAATGCAGAAAGAGAAGAAGGAGAGGGAATAGAAGTTTATGTGCTTAAAGACAAAAAGCCTTTCGAAAAGGACTCAGACAAGGATAACGGAAAACGAAAGGCTGAGGATTATAATGGCAAGTCAAAGCGGCAACGGAGGGAGCCACGATTCACCACTTACACCGAGCTGAATGAGAGTCTGGAGAGAATTTATCAGGATACCAAAGAGCAGGTTCTGTATCGTAGACCGATGCGAAGGGATCCAACTTTTGACCAAAGGAGATCAAATAAGTTTTGTGTATTTCATGAATTAAATGGTCATAACACTAATGATTGTAGGCATCTGAAGGACGAGGTGGAAGGGCATATCAGGAACGGTATGCTCCTTCAATATGTGAGGAGGCGAGCTTCAGTGGTGGAAACGGAGCGACCACCATTTACATCAGCCAGGGGTGGCCCTGAACCGGGACACCGTTTGATCATTAATTGATTGAAATAACGATGGACAAGTCGTAAGCTTTCCACTAACGCAATTAAACCATTTACACATGTACGAGATTGCGGACGATCCCCAGGCATGCTCTGAATGATCATTGACCATTTCGTAGTGGGAACTTACACTTTGACATCCTTACTTTGCTTTTGTTTCATTTTGATTTGGACATTTAGACTTGGTTTGTTTGGACATTTCTGTTTTAAAATTCATCTGTTGAATAGATATTTGATCCTGATAATTCTGAAATGGATAAGCTACTTACACATGTATGGGGTCGCGAACGGTCCTTAGGCATGCTCTGAGATGGCGATAAACCGCCTTGACAAACGATCCAGGGACCCACGCGAACGTGAGCCTGGTATCGATATTACCAAGCCCTCTCGGGCACACTTTCTCGCCCCGAACGGCACCCGACATCGAACAGTCACAACTCGCCCCGAACGGCACCCGACCTCGAACGGTCACAAAAACGCCTCGAACGGCACACGATCGCGAACGGTCACAACTCGCCTCGAACAGGCATAATTCGCCTCGAACAGGCACGACTCGCCCCGAACGGCACAACTCATCTCACCTCAAATGGCTCGATCGCGAACGGTCGTCATTTGAGGTCCGCCACTTGACCGCGCACGGTCGCACTTCACCTCAAATGGCTCGATACTGAACGATCATCATTTGAAGTCAGGCGCTTGACCATGAACGGTCGCACTTCATCTCAAATATCTTGATCCCGAACGGTCGTTATTTGAGGTCACATAAAACTATAACTTCCTTTGCAGGACATCAACAGGATATGAACGTCCAACTCATGGCATTACAAAACACGCCTTCCTACTGCAAGGCATGTTTCGGGGGGCAAATGTTATCCCACTTTTTGACAAAGCCGTGATACCAAAAGATCGGTCAAAAACAAAAGACAGTTAGTCTCATAGATTGGTTGTACTTCACTTCGCTATGGATATAGATGAATTTTGTCCAAGTCCGGATTGTGCCAGAATTGACAAGACATGATGAGCAAAGCTGTAGAAGCCAGCGTTTCAAGTTTCAAGCCAATCCGAGTTCGTATGCTCAAGATATGGTGGATTCAATTTGAGAAAGATAGCCCTTGTTCGGTTCGAACCCCATAGTTCGAATCGATGGCCAGAAATTATGTTCGAATCGATTGATTCGACTCCACCTACTTCGAATCCATCCCATTGGAATACTTCGAATCCATGAAGTTCGTACCCATCCTCATGTCTCAGCTCGACTCCATCTAGTTCGACTCCATGCTACTTCGTGTCCATTGCGTTCGCACCGGTTAGAAAGGAATTAGCCTCGCGTCTACCTAGTTCGAATCCATTAGGTATATATCGCTTCGAATCCATGAGAAGTTCCTCTGCTTTGACTCCATCGGGCAAGCCCTCACTTCAAATCCATCCTCGCATGTTTATGTTCGAATCCATCCAAAACCCTCCCTAGTTCGAATCCATCAGAGTATTCCTATCTTCGAGTCCGTCAAGCTGAAACCCTTCGAATCCATGCAGTTGTAGGGACTTCGACTCCATCTAATAACTGTCTTCGAATGCTCCCTGTCGAGGCAAATTCGAATCGATCAATAGTGACTTGCCCTGATCGATTCGAAGGAGCATTGGTTCAATTAATACGAAGGAAGCACGTCTTCGAATCGATCACCTCGAATCCACCAAGTCCATGCAGCTAAAACCAAGGATTAGACCCAGTAAACTCAGAGGAAAAGGAGGATTGACCCGAAGCACACGGACCACATCATCATCTTCACATGCAGAAGCATGGATTCGAACCTATGGATTCGAACCATATCGATTCGAATGAATCCATAGGACGAGGAGCACCATCTTGAATCGATCATAACTCGAGATCTACAAGTCCAAATGCTATGAAATTTTCACGGGAGCTTGCGTATACATAGGAGAATGTCCACGCCAAGTTTCATCACGGTTGGACACTTTCTCGATCGATTCGAACCAAGGGTCGAATCGATCCCAAAGTGGGCCCGGATCTCCAGAATTCGGCCGTGTGGGCCCCCTCACGTGTCAGAAGTGGTCCCCCCGGATTGTAGGCGAAATATCAGCCTTCTGCAGCTATATATAGAGCCTCAGGTCATTCAGAAAAGGGGATCGGAATTCTGAAGCGCCCAGACTCTACCAGATTCAATTCTACACCTTATCATCGTTGCTGCCTTCGAGTTTCAGAGCTATAATCCATTGTAACTTACTATAACCACTGTAATCACCAAGAGAATAATCAATAAAGATAGAAAACTTCAAAGTGGATGTAGGCAAGATCGTCGAACCACTATAAATCCTGAGTCGTTTACTCGTTTTCTGCTGTTTCTGTTGCATGTTCATCATTTTTGTTATCTACAAATTTGTTGTTTGTGACTGCGGACGGGTGCTTTCACGACTATTGGGTGTTTGTGGTCAATTTTGTCGCAAACAGAATCTACTCCTACTATTTGATTATCTAAAAAACCCAACTCTAGACTGCCCTTGTGGAGTATTGTAGCACCCAGAGTTTAGGAAGGGAACAATAAACCCTGGGTCCGTCACGGTACTGGTATGAGCGAACAAAAATAGTTTTCCTTAAAACAAACAACAAAAGAATTTTAAAACATTGAAATCCAGAATGCTTTTTGAAAAATGAAACTACCATAAGGCCTCCCGCCGCACACACTATGCAAATGCATAATTGGAGGAGATTTCTCCTTATGATAGTCAAACATGCTTGATACGCGAAAATTATTTGATATTATTATTAGTGCATAGTGCAGAAAACCTTTTGAAAGTATAATATTAATCTTAGCCAGCATAGATATTTCGAACTATGCCTACTATAGCTACCATCTAAACAGTGGTGACCACCATAAGTAAATGGCAGGTTATACAACTAAAACCGTATAGGGTGCGTATTGGAGATTGGATTTCCAACAAATGGTCAGGCAAAGGAAATTCCTGGGCCACATGGGTACGCCTCTAGAGGGGCGCCCTGAGAACCACCCGACTCTTTGCCAATACAAGGCCGGTTTACTCCCTTCCAGGGAGTAACACCTAAGATATGCCAACCCCGGTCGTTTGCGTCCTTTATCCGAGGATCCTCAACCACAAAGAAACATCACACAGTAATAAATTTATAGTGTCCACATGAGTTAAGTATCTGGGCTCCATACCATGATACCACCCTTTTCCAGAAGGAATGGACATACCCTAGGGGCGCGACCCCTTCAACCTTGCCGCATCTTTCCTGTTTCGACCATTTCTGGGGTGTGAGGTCCTGATGCAGTCTCGTCCACAAAGCTACGCTTTTTCACAAAGCCATGCTTCAATCAACAAATGATCAGCAACACTTCGTATGCTACATTACCAAATTGGGAATGTATCACTAGTAACCATCAACTACTAACCTCTAAGCTCGTACGTCTCAGAGAAGGGTGTTAAGCTAAGAGAATAAATCTCCGCCACCAAACAAAAATGTATTTGATAGAAACCAGCTTTACATCTCGAAGTGTAACATCAGACACACATCCATACAAGCCAGTTCCGGGTTCGAACAGAACCGAAGGCACTTCCAAAGAAGCCCTTGCACTCTGGGAATTCCCAATCCCAATCGGACTCCCCATCACATATGGAGATCTCTATACCAGGCGCTAATCGATGTAGAGTCATTCGACGGGTTATCCTTTCGTTCTTGAAAATACTTGGTATTCACCACTGGTCTTCAAATGCAATCCACAACGTCGTATCATTATTTGGAATGGGTTATATGACACAAGGTCCTCTCCCGGCTAAACCGAACAATGAGAGTAATATTTAAAAACATATGGATATTGAATCTCTGTTAAGTCACAACTTATTATCCAAAACTTTTCTTTCAATGGTTTAAACAAATTACCATTTCAAATCTTTTAAACAAAAAGATTCACTTGACAAAGTCCACCAATCTTTCACAAAGATTCATTCACAGCTTTTCAAAACAATTTCCTTTTCAGATTGGATTATCTCATCCAATTATTAAACCAAAGACTTAATTTATAGCTTTCAAAACTATTTCCAAAGATCCATTCATAACTTTCAAAACAATTCCCATTTCAAATCTTTTATATATAAAAGATACATCATTTAAAATACTCTTCGATTTCAAAACAAAGTTTAACAATCTTTCACAAAGGTTCATTCATAGCTTTCAAAACAATTCACTATTTCATTTCAAACTTGAAATTTTTAAACACAAATTGTAAATACTTTCTTTATATGAAAGCTATTATTATTTGAAAACAAATAGTTTTCATTTTGAAAAAATCCAATTAAATTTGCACGAATTAAAGTTTTTAAAGTTTAAACTTTGGGTTAAATTCAAATCCTCAAAAGAATACTTTTAAAAATGGTTTAAAACCCACACAAACCATTTATAACTCGAATAACCTTTTTAAACCATAATTTACAAACATAGAATTCAATTTCAAATCTTGAATTCAATTTCAAATCAAATTATCTAAATTTCAAAACTTGATCAAGTTATTTAAAATAACTTTTATTTTTGAAATCCCTTTTCAAAAGCTTTTCATATTTAACCCAATTCCATTAAAAAAACCCTTTGGATTCAAAATTCATCTTTAAAAACAATTTCAAAAATTGTGACTTAACCAATTTCCTCATGCAATCCATATTTATGTGTGTAAGGTGTAGTCCAGGGGTTTTGCATAATAGTGCAACAACATCATTCATCATAGATTCAATTATATCAATATCGATAAGCGGTATAATCTATAACGCTTACCTTTATTCACAGATTTACAGATATATATAAATTCATCATAGATAAATAAATTACATTCGTCACAGATAAAATACATTCATCACATCTCAAATCAATTCAATTCATATCACAAAGCAGCACCAATCAGGGATAACAAACAATTCAGCATTCAATAGAAATCCAAACATTCATAAGTAAGATTAATTAATATCAGATTAATTTAAATCAAATTAATTACTTGCAAATAAATTACAAATCTTGATTAATTAATATTACTTAATTACTAATCATTTTGATTAATTATTCTCTAATCATTTATTAATTAACCATCAATAATAAATTAATTAACTTTTAATCATTTATTTAATTATCATTAATTACTTTCATTAAGTAATTAACTTTAAGTAATTAATTCCCCTTTAATTACTTAAATTAATTAATTCACTCTTAATTACTTAAGACTTTAATTATTAATTAATTCCTTAATTAATCTTTAGATTTAGAAATTATTCTTTAAGTAATCAACCCTTTAATCATTTCCATTAAGTAATTTAATACATTAGTTTTGATTATCCTTAAATTAATGACCATGATTAATTATCCTTAATTTCTTTCATTACCCGATTAACCTTTAATTTCAATTAATTACTTAATCTTTAATTACCCAAGGCCTCGATTAATTTGAGATAACACACTTTACATCATCAATTTCTATTTGAAAATACTTAAGAAAATAATTATTCCAATATCATTATTCAAAACCCAAAAACAATTTTAAATTATTAACTTTTACATTTTTTCTTGAAAACTGATTCATATCCTTAGTTTTAAACCTTAGTATAATATTTGATTTACAGCTTTAAACCTGTACAGATTTTGTTTCAAAATTTTAAAAATCAGAAAACATGTTTCCATTTAAAATTTAAAAAATAATTACAAAACAAAACCCGAGCCCAAACTTCTAATACCTGAGATCTACTTCGGGTCTTCTACATTTTTTTATATTTTCTTCGAGCATCTCATTCTTACATCTGCTTCGAGTCAAACGCTTCATTGCACACGCACGAACCCGAGGCTAACCTTCTTCTCAGACCAACGTTGCTTTCCCGATAGACGAATCTATCGTATGCGCATGCACCGATCATTAGAGCCACGACGATCAACGCTGCCGTCCTCCACACTTTAACAACTACCCCCTCTGCCACCATGATCACCCAGAATCCATCATTTCGTCGGCAATCAAAATTGAGCTAACGAACTCCACCTGGAAACCCACCTTCCAATGAAAAAAATCCATCGTCCCGACGAACTATCTCACCAATCCCTTAGCAATTTCGTCCAAAGCAACGTCACATCCGCGAGCTTCTATCCCCCAGGTCCGGACAACTTCGATCAACCCACGGTGATGCAGTGATCCTTGTTTCTGACCTTAAAGAATATTGGACTTAAACACTAATTAAACTTCGACTAACTTCATCAGCGATCTGTAAAATTATTCCCTAATTTTCTGATGATCACCAGCTCTTAAGCTACCTTCGACAGCAAACTTGAACCACCACTCGACATTGATCATCAGATATTGATGAAAGTACCAATTTTAATAAATTCGATAATTCCCATTATATGAATTTAAAAATCTTGAAATCATTACCTAAATTCATCATTTTTTCATACAATTTAGTTTATGAAATCCCAATTCAAAATTTGAATGGTTGATTTTTATCATTTATGAAGGTTTTACTGTATATTTTTAAGTTTTCGGTTAATTTCTCAATAAAATTTCTTCAAACTATTTTCAAAATTTAATTTGACAAGTGCAAGCAAATTTTATTTAGGAATCAAAACTTAATATTGATTCGTTTGGGTGGTGTAAATTTTTGAACAGGTTAACCAAACCTATCATATAAAACAGAGGCATGTTTGCCTGTGTGCACACACAAATTCACATCTAAATATCAGCATGAAGGCAATAAATGAAGCACTCCTCATAACATACATTAAGTATTCAACATAACAGTTGAAGATGAGTGTGTTTGCTCACCCGTGTGTGTTGAAACAGAGGACAAAACTTGGAACTTTTGTTTTGTTTTCAATTTGGAATTCCTTTCTGTTGTATCTGAATTGATGTTGATAGTTGCTTGATGCTTACAAAACTGCTCACAGTGTTTGAACAAAGAAGCAAGATCTAGAATTGCTCCAGAATTCTAAACTGGAAATTGATTTTTTTTTTTGCTCCTGATCCTTGTTCCAGGTTGAGGATTTTGTTTTATCTCAGGCTTTTGAATTGAATTTCATCTCCTGGTTTGCTTTCAAATCTGAGGTGGTTTGAATCTGATCTTGACTTTGGAATAGCCACATGATTTAAAACTAGAAAATGATTATTTTTGATTCTTCTCTGGTTATACTTCCAGGCTTTGAAAAATCGAAAAACTTTGTTTTTTTGATTGATTCAGGTTTGATTTCTTTGCTTTACACTTTACTTCCAGGCTTTGTTTTTTTTAAGAGAGGATTTGATTTGATCTGGTTTAACTTTGTTTACAGAGAATTTGTTTCTTTCTTTTAGTTTTCTGGTTTTGAATTTGTGAAAGAAAAAATGAGGCATGTCTTTCTCTCACTAATGTATGTTATTAAAAATTTTAAACGAGAATTATTGTATGCCACTTGTTAATACAAAGTTCACCAAATTTACACTTGTTAATTCATATTATTAATCCTTCTACACTTGTTATTTATTTACATTATCATCCTACAAATGTTGAAAATGTAAACATTTATGTTTAAAGATCTTTATTTTATTTTACAAATTGAGTTTGACCCCTCTTGTTTAAAATTTTTGTTTTAAACCTTCTTTTTTTATAAATTACTACATTCTTATATTCACATATGGTTATATTTTTAAATCTATAAATACACAAATTATATTTATTCATTTTGAAAGAAAATGTATTTTAAATCTTATTTAAAATTTAAAGTTAAGGTAACATTTCTTATTACATATTCAAACCATTCTCTTTATTTTCCTTTATATAATCTTAAAATGACTTTAAACTAATTATTCATAATAAATAAACACACATATTATATATATAAATTTCTTTTAATATATATATTTTTAACTTTAAACAACTTTTGAATATATATATATATATATATTAAATTCAAAACACAAATTTCAAACTACATATGTATACATTAAAATTAGAAAACAAATTCTTCTCAATTTTAAACATAGTTTTAAATCCAATTTATTTTCTAAGATATTTATTTTTGAATTTCAAATTCAAATTTTAAATCACAATCTATATATATAAATAAACGAACACATTTCTTATAAATTTGAAAAAATTCAAATTAATCTCAAAAATTTAAATTAATCATCAAATTAAATCTAGCTAAAAATCGGGAATGTTACATAATTTTTACAAAAATTTAGTTTAATTACGTAGTGTAACAACCCTGTATTTTGTAATTATTTTATTGTATATTTTAATTATTTTTAATGTAAGATTTTGATTTAAAAAAACTTATTTTACTTATTTTAAAAGATTATTAAATTTATTATTTAAATATAATCTTGATTTTTATATGAGTTATAATTCCAAACTTGTGTAAGTTGAATATTTGCCTGAAATGCTGATTTTGGTCAAAATCGTCAAACTGTGACTTTCAACTTAAAATTTTAAAAGTTTAAAGATTTAATTTTTTTTCTTTTATTATGAAAGTACATAAAATTCTAAGAATACCACTTTTCGTTTCGTTGAATTTGGATGTAAATTGTGAAAGTTATACCCTTTACAATATTGTGCGTATATAGGGTTATTTACAATGACTATTTTAAATTGTATAAATTACTTCTTCTTTGTTATATTTTATTTTAATATGTGATAATATGTTATATTATGTATATTTTGACTTTTAAGTATTTTTAAAATGATAATATAATTTTTCTAAAGTTTATTTGAATTTATTTCAATTTATAAAGCCTAGTTGGTATTTACTGCATTTTTCTTTATTTAACTTTCTATTTAATAAAAATTAAATTATTATTTTACCTTGAAAATGTTTTAAAACCATTTTTAATTCAAATTTTGTGTTAAAATATTTTTTTTGTGAAGTAATAAATTTTCCAAAGTCATTGGAGACTTTCTTGTAATTTTTAGTCAGGGTTGCTATTTTTAAGCAATTTCTTATTTCCTTTTTCTATTTTACTTAAAATAAATTATTTATTTTATTGTATTCTTACTTAGTTTCGGTTTTAAATAACATTTCTGAGTT
The DNA here is from genome assembly GCA_030765085.1 of Allium cepa. Classification (NCBI taxonomy): domain Eukaryota; kingdom Viridiplantae; phylum Streptophyta; class Magnoliopsida; order Asparagales; family Amaryllidaceae; genus Allium; species Allium cepa. The sequence goes on along the minus strand of CM060940.1, from coordinate 322,432,523 downwards.
TATTTTGTTTTTATAAAATTAAAAAGAAAAGGAAATGCAAAAGGTTTAGAAAGTTAAGAGATCTTAAAAGCCTGAAACGTAAAGGCGTTTTATCCGTTTCTTTTTGCAATTAATACATCAATTTATTGATTTATTTTATACATTCACTTTTATTGCTGTGTTTTACTTTATTTTATTCATTTTACATGTATTTAAATTTAAGAAATTTTTTCCAAAGTGTATTGAAATTATTTCTAATTCCTAAGTCTAGTTTTCATTTTTCTGTGCCATTTTTCTTATTTTAATCATATCTAATTAATGATTAATTATTAATATTTTGTTTATCTGTTATATTTTCGAATTCTAACTGAAATTTATAAGTGTTTTCAGTTATTTAAGATGTATATGAATATATATAAGAAGTTTAAAAGGTTTGAAAGCAAAGAAACGTAAAACCGTTTTAACGTTTCTTCTTCCGTTTCTTTTCCAATTAATAGATTTAATTTCCTTTGACCGTTCCTTTCTTTATTGTAGCTGTGCATTTCTTACCTCATTTTCACGTGAAAACATTCCTCTCCACTTCATTTTTCATGGCTAGAAAGGTTTGGTAATGGCTCCTCTTTTCCTCTTCTTTATGCTCTTCCTTTTCCATTGTTTTCTTATATTTTGCCTTATTTTCTCATGTGTATTGCTTGGCCTCTACCACCCACCATCACCACCATACTCTCCACCATCCCCTACCACTCTTCCTTGGCATCATCTCCAGCCATCATTTCAGATCCATCCACGGCCACACCTCCCTTGGTGACAAAACTCCACAAAATTGCAAATAATGTCCAAAACAATGCCCTAACCACCACTATTACTTCACCACCTTCATACTTCACCATGGCCACCAGCTCTAGCCACGACCACCACCTTGCTACCACCACTACACTTCATCTTAGCCTCTGTCCAGATCTGAAATTGACATGGCCAAGACTCCATGAACCAAAACTCCACAAAAAAACACTGCATAAAGCCTTGAAACATTCATGATAGCCACCCTATCACTTCATATCTTCATCCACCACCTTCGCTGTGACGCCCCACCTCTATACCCACGGTAGCAAAGAGTATTAATAGATAATACCGTCTACTAACACGGAGAATAAGGCTGTTTAGGAGCGACAATCTATAGCCTTGCTTTAATTATCTATTGAATACATCGACAATTGCTTTACCCAACAGATCGACATATCCAATGAATACTTAAAACAAAACCATAGGTGGCTAGAGGATCTATCAGAACAGAATATAACAACTCAAATGTAATATACATCACAGAACAGTAAACCATCATATACACATATATTGCTACATAACAGAGTATACAAAATAATACATGTCAAGTGGTATAGCAAACCACGATATACAGACGAGTCAATAGGATACATATCAGAGTTACTACAAAATGGGACTACACAAAAAGCTATGACAAAAAGAAGCTAGCGGAGTAGTCCATGCGGAAGCAAAATATGCTAAGTCCAAAGGCACCTAACCTGAAACATCTCGGTCTGACCCGAGTAATTAATACACGGGTCAGTCTAGCTAAACAAATCAGTTAGATAAACTGAACAATAATAAACCTGCAAGGTTACAAAGCATAACAAGTATCTCTAAAGGAGATAACACAATCATCTAACAAAAAATGAATCATATAGAACAAGCCTCATATCATCGGCAACATATAGAAACAAAGGATAAGAATATCCCAAAGCAAGCCATAAGGCAGTAACATATACCAATAAGGTACACAAGTTCCGCAAGGTAAACGCTACGCAACATGTGGCTCATAATGACCAACATCGGAGGGCGATACCTAGGGAACATACATATGAATGAAACATCATAAAATTGCTCGAGCTCAGTACTGTATAAACAAAGATCCATGAGCCCGAAGACTCCAAACCCAATCTCACTCGAGTGGTGACGAATGACCAACTCCGAAAGCGATACAATAAGGCAACAAACCCGAAGGCGACAAACCCAAGTATCTCTCGAGCGGTGACAATGGACCAACTCCAAAAGCGATACAAAAGGGGAAACCCACCCGAAGGCAACAAACCCAATACCACCCATGCGGCTCATAACGACCAACATAGAAAGCGATACTATAGGGCAACAAACCGTAGTGGTGAAGGTCAAAGACCCCGTACTGGACACCACTAACTGGCGGAATGTGTCACAACTCTCGAAAAGGAATCCGAAAAGTGGTAACGTGAGTCCCATAACCACTCGTTTGCACTAAACGGTTTACTATCCGTTAGTTAATTTCACACTCAAAGCAGTAAAAAGTTCACCTCATTTCACCGGTAAACCAGACCCGAAGGTCAAAACGATCAATTGAATAGGTCGGGGATTAATCGGAAAGATAAACGCACAGATTCATGGTCCATGTTTTGCCCAACCATTTAATCACCCTTCCACTTCGCTCGAAGTGCGAAATTGTGCGTGTGTTTAAATAGAATTTATAAATTGGAGAAACGAGCTTTTAATATGATTAGAAAGATTATTTTATAAAAAACCCGTGGATGAAGTCAAAAATAAGTTATCAAAGTCAAAGAGGCAATAACAACTACTAAGAAGCAACTTGAATCGATAAAATTTGGAAAACAAATCAAAATATGCAAAAATAGGCAAAACAGGCAAAACATGAGCAGGTCGGTCGACCGGTTGCAGGGCTCGGTCAGCTGGCCAGGTGCAGGAATTAAAAAAAAACTCGACATGAGCAGGTCGGTCGACCGGCTACAGGGCTCGGTCGGCCGAACTGCATATTTTTGCAGTTTCTGCCCTTTTTTCCCATGAAATGCAAGTTCTTCCAAAATGCGACCGTTCGAGCAATGGAGTTAAGGAACCTTAGCCAATAGATACCCCAGCTCCATTAGCTCTCCGATTCGCAACCAAAAACATATTCAAACATCAAAGTTATGATCTTTAAAGAATTGAACCCAAACACTAAAAATTTGGATATTCTCCAATTCAATTCAAACCAAAAGCAAGAGCATATGAACAAGTGCTAGGAATTCATACCCAACATCAATGAAATCAAGAGAAGTAGATGTGAGTTCAAAACTCACCTTTTCACTCAAAAACAAAGAAGATGAAGCTCAATAACAAGGAGAAGACCAACCAAACACTACTTCAACTCAACAAGCTTCAATCTAAGAATAAACAAGTATTTTCCTAAGTTAGGTTTAGGAAAACTTTCTGAAATTGAAGGAGAAAGAGTTGGAGAAGAAGAAGAGAGACATACCTATGGCTTCTCTATGATTTTGGAGCAAGAAATCAAGTTAGAAGTTGAAACTAGGGCTTGCAAATTTCTATTTCTCTTTCCCTTCCACCATTTTCAGTTTTACTTGAGAAATGAAAATGAAAGAAGATGAAATGAAGAGAAGGGGTTGAGTTAGAGGGTTAATTAAGCTAGTGGGCTGAACCCAAACCTAAAATCCAATAGAAAAAGGTCAAAATTTCACTTACTCCAAACATATCAAATATTGTACTCAAAAAGATCGCAAACGCCGTTTTGAACACAATGGAAGTGGTCTTGAGACCCAATTCGACCGTTTGCAGAAAGTAACATTTCGGACCCAAAATCTGACTAACGACGCTATATTTAAATAAATCATTTAAATATAAAATCGTTAAATATGCGGGTTGTTACATTGGCCACCATCATAGGCCGCTATGACCACCATTTCCAGACCTTCCCACACCCCTCCATCTACTGTCCAAACCTGTACAAGTATGGCCAAGCCCCTCTTGACCCAAGGCCGAGCCTTGTTGTGCTCAAAAACTTCATATATGTTGCCTTGACCAATTGTATGCTTCATGTTATAACCCTACCACTCCATACTCCTTCTAGCCGTGAGTTATGGTGCCAAACCTGAGCTATATCATCATCATGGATGAACCCAAGAACCTCCTAGGCCAAGCATTTGAATGGTTAAAGCAAGGTCAAGTAATCTATTCCTTTGTTGCTTCGTATTTTCACTGTTTCAACATTGTTTTGCGTTGAATATTTATGTGTGTATTGTCTTGTTTTGGTTATTGTTTACAAGACAAATATCAAGGCTCTCCATTCATTCAAATCAAAAGTCGTGCTATATTATGCTTGTCATACTTTTGGAACCGCTCTTGTGTTTGTTGTTTTGGTCTTCAGCTTGAAACAGTGAGTCTTTCTCACTCTGACATTTGTACTTATGAAAAGTGAATTGATGACAAGTGTTTAGTAATATAAAATGCTTATGCAAGTTAATGATGATCCTATGATATGCTATGCCATGTTATTACCATGTTATTACCATGTTAAAACTGTTAATTTTCACCTGACATCTCATATATGACTGTATATTGTGATATTGACCTTGTTTATATTATTTATGTATATGATCACACTGCAAGTCCCCTGTTAGAAAAAAATGTTATGGGCTGAAATGATAGGCCTGAATGGTTTTAAATTATTCATTTGACTTGGGATTGCGGGTTTGAAATTGTAAAACCCGGATTTTCTTTGTAAATTATGGGTTGAAATGATATATTACCCGTATCACTTTACCTAGCGTAGAAAATTATATACAGGCCCGCAGTTAAAATATGTTTTTCTAAAATTTTTAAATATTTTAGAAATTTAATTATTATAATATTTTGATTTTTAATTTAAAAAAAAGGATTTTGTAAAATATTATTGATTTTCTGAATAATTGCAAGTGACATGAATTAATGAAAAAGTTAGAAATTTTGAACGTAAGTTATTTTGGAAATTTTGATTTAATTTTAATTGGAAATTTAATTGAATATGAAATTATGATAAATTTATGATAATTTGAATTTAAATGAATTTAAAGTGATTTTTATATGATATTAATGATTTTAATAAAGTTGAAATGTGAAATGAATGAATATTGTAAGTTGAAATTTTGAAATATAACTAAAACTGGAAATTTATGAAATTGACGTAAAAGTGAACTTTTAGTTAAGTAAATAAAAATAAAACTAAGTTATATTTGAGAATTTGAACTTAAGTGTTAAGTTGAAAGTTAATGTAATGGATTTAAAATTGAACATTGCATTTTAATAAGTGGATTATTATTAAATCTTGATTTTTGAATGGAAATTTAACCTTGTAAAATCATGAACTTGAGGAAAAATTAAATGATGTTATAAATGTGAAAATGTATGACTTTATAAGTTAAAAAAATGTTTTAATAAAAATATAATTGGTTGAGAAATTATATTGAATATTTGAAGTTAATTGACTGTATTTTTGAAATGCTATTAATTACAATGTAAATGATATTACAACATTTGAAAATGCTGTAGTTGATGATAATGAACTAAAAAGCTAAATTGAATTAAAAGCTATTATAGAAATTTTTGTAAGTGCTATAAATTGTTGAATTTAACTAAGTTTATTCGAAATTTAAGCAAACCCTATTACAACATTTTAAAATGTTGTCTTTTGTTAAATTGAACTACTTTGAATGTATTTTTCCGTAGCGTTTTCTAAATGCCACGAAAAGTGAATTTTCACTGCGTTGATAAACTTAAGTGAATAAATGAACTTTGTAAGTCGAAAATTTTGGAAATTTAATAATTTAATTATTAAACATAATAACTTCATTTTAATGATTAAAAATGATTTTTGGAATATATACTGTTTTGAAATATGGATTGAAATGATATTTTAAATTAAATAAAGTGAATAATGATTTGAAATGAATGTGGTTTCGAAAGGATATGATATTTTGATATATTAAATGATTGAAATGTGGTTTTGAAAGATATGATATTTTGATATTAAAATGATTTGAAAAGAAGATCCGAAAGATATGATATTTTGGAATGATTTAATCTTTATTTTGATAAAGATTTGGGTTGAAATAATATTTTATTTTGAAGTATAAATATTGTTTTAAAAAGTCATAACTACGGGTTATAATAACGATTGGTTGTTAAAGAGACCGGGATCGGATATTGTTTTATAGCCGGCCAATACCGAAAACCACTTGAACAACTGTGTACGCGGTGGAGATTCCAGAATGAAGTAGGATGGTGGCGACGTTCTCGAGGTATATTACGTGGACCCAACTCCCGTGAGTTGGCATATATGACTAAAACAGGAGCTATACCGGGCTACACAAAGGGTCGCACCCTTTCATCGAGCATGCTCCATCGGAAACCATTCTATTACTGTTGTGATTCGATTCGGTGGCGCCACTTTGATTCGGGGGTATTGTTCGAGGTGGGCGGAAGCTGCTGGCTTACCGTCACCACCGGTCCGGGAGTGCAAACGGTGTATCCACCCTGGCATTGCCTCGCGTGCCGTGTCATATCGTTATATCGAGCCCACTACGATTTTGGTTTTAAAGATCCGACCGCGTTAAGGTTCACCATCCCCTTAACGCTATTTTCTATATGATTATACTTTACTGATTAGACACTACCGTATATAGCGTATATTACTACATAGTAAATAGTTTAACGGATCCTTAGAGGATGGGCGGTCCCAAGCATCCATTAAGTTACTGATGCATTTTGTTACTGTTCACTTGAGTTGATTTACAGTTTATAAGTATTTATGTCCTGACTCGAGGGTTTTGTGTTCTGCTTTACGCTCGGGTCAGATTGATTGAGTTAGCATTCAAGATTCACCTTCGGAGTTGGAGCTTTCCTTGAAGATCCAGCCATCTATTTTGTTTCAGTATCCAGTGTTTCAGTGATGTGTCTGATTTGTACCTGATGTATCTTGTTACTCTTCGGTTGTATCTTATTTAACCCTGATGTATCTTATATTTTATATAGTAGCTTCATGAACTACTATCTCTTTTTCTTCCGCTGCATTTTTATATACTCTGTATCTGAGATCTGTGATTTTTATTTACTGTATATTCTGAGGTTTGCCAAAATTTTATTTACAACACGGTATTTTGAGCAATTCAATTCCGGCATGAGTGTCTGCCTATGCACTTATAATGGATGCGAATGGTTGAAAATACCGAGTCGTTACACGTTATTAAAATAGTTAAAATTTACAGACCGTTACACTCTCCCCCACTCAATACTTTTCGTCCTCGAAAAGGAACGAGGTAGGAGAATAGAAACAACCAGAAAGAAAAATAGATTGAAAATAGAAAACAAAACAATTATTTTAAACCATATAACTTCAATTTTAAAATAAACTAATATTCAATAATTAATTCTTAAATCCAAGGTATTTCATTAAGTTGATTTAATTAATGTTTGACACGAAAAAGTTTCTTTTAAAACAAAATTTATCTAATTTGTCTCATTTACTATTCAATCAACTTATTGTTCTATTTATCTCTATTAACTTTTAATAATTAAAATTTAAGTGTATATCATTTATTATAACTACTCACATTTATTTATAAATTCATTTTGTACTGTATTATCCAATTACATATTCAACTTCTGAATGATTTGGGTAAGTTATGTATTGGAATGAAATTGAGTATTATACAGATAAAATTTTCTCAGTTCAATTATTTCAAGTTTAAGTATCAAATCAAAAATTTGGTTTCATTTTATAATTGAAATTATCCTTTACCAAAATTCCAGAATTTAAATTTTCGATTAACTTTAAATAATTTAGAGATAAAAATATATATACTTGTATTATATATATCAAATCATACTCAAAACATATATACATATTTATATATCATGCATCAAGTCATTCTTTCAAAAATTCCAAACCAAATTTATCTTTTTTCACAACAAAATTGTAGCAAAGCTACCAATTGGTATCTCCTCTTCGAAACTCGAAAATGAATGTCGATGATGCGGCCACCATCACAGAAATTATTTTCCAGCAACAAAAAGAAGAGCACTGACTTAAACATTTAAAAATTCTCTAAAAACAATTTCTATGTAAAAATACTTTAAATAATATACGTTTAAAGCTTTAAAACCAAAGTTTAGAATCACCGAAAATTAAATTCTTAAATTCTTAGTTTAAATTCATTTAAACTCCAAATCAAATTATAAACCTTGTTTGATAAATTCATTTATTTATATATCGGAAATTCAATGGTTTACAAAACAATAGATAAAAAACAAATATTATCATTTATAATAACCAATTTACTTAACTATTAAATACAGAAAATTATACTTATTTATATAATATAATCATACAAAATTTATTTCATTTACCAAATTTGAAGATAGTATTGTGTCAGTTTGTTCTGTTCAAGTGTTTTGGAAATCCTATCGATTGCGTTGATCAAACGAACCGATCGGGAGTCCAAATCAACATCAACAACTCAAACAACACACTATAACACATTTTAATATTAATACAAATACGCTTCCTTACTCGATTACACAAAATAAATTTCAAAGCAAGGATAGAGGTCATAGAGGGATCCTAACCAAAAGAATTCAACTAGAAGATAGACTCGATAGAGAGATAGGATGATTGAATTTATAATAGAGAGATACATAGACTTATATAAATCGCAGGTGACCTTAACTGGGTCAATCGTGACTTCAAGAATGGGATCAATGCGGAATCCAGAGGTAAATCGACATTCGATCGCCAGAGATAGAATTCAGCATAACAAGAGATAACAGCATCGTAAACCGAGGATATAGAAATCTTCGGTGAATCAATGCCTATTGCAAAGAGTTTAACCCCTTTACAAATCATTCAGTGGAGTTATGGGATGCTCCAGAATCAAAAAAATTCGTATAGGGAAAGACAAGAATGGATTGTAGAACCGAGGGAACGTTCCAAAATTCAAAGGAAACCGAATTAAAAGGAAAGAATTCAGGCTCGAACGAAAGTAATTCTGTAATCAAAATTTACTCTATATGCTGACTTTTGCCTAAAATCAAAGCTCTGATATCAACTGTAATGACCCGATATTTTAAACCATTCGCATCCAAACATGCCAAAATTAAATTGCTCAAAATATCAAGTTGTTAGTTTATATTTGGCAAAACTCAGCATATACAGTAAATAAAATAATCAAAGAATCACAGACACAGAGTAGTGCAACAATAATGCAGTGGAAACAAGAGCATAGTAATTCATGAAGCTACTATATATATATATATATATAACACAGTCAAATAAAGTACAATAAAAGTCACGAATACAATAGTCAAATACAAGATTAGAATACATCACTAGAATCAACTGAATATCAGAAAGCGGGATAGATAGTTGGATCTCCAAGCGAAGTTCCAACTCCAAAGGTGAATCTCAATAGCTGAACAACTCAGTCTGACCCGAGCGTCAAGCAAAACACAAAACACTCGAGTCAGGATTAACATTCTTATGTCAATAAATCCAACTCAAGTGAAATAACAACTGAAATACAAGTAGCTTAAAGGATGTTTAGGATAACCATCCTCTAAGGATCCGTTAAACTATCTACTATGTAGTGATATATGCTATTATAATAATGTCTAATGTAAAGTATAATATAATTTAAAAATAGCATTAAGGCGTTAACCATATCCCCCTTAACATATTTTATAGTGCCAATAGTCTATACAGTACCGTAGTCTCTCCTGATCGAGAAGCCGCCAGAGGATACTCCATAGGTACGACACAAATCAAACTCGTAGTAAAGCACACTAGGGTAGGTGACATGACACAACTAGGGAATGCCAGGGTAGATATACCAATTACGCATCCGGTCTGGTGGTAACGCATAGCCACACTACCACCCACCTCAGAACACACTTCCAAAATCAAAAATCAAAGGTGGTCACCAAATCAATCACAAAGTCAGAATATAGTATCGAAAGAATGTGTCCGATCAGAGGAACTACCTCATTGGCTCGGAATCGCTCCTGTTTTATCCACCTTATGCTAACTCACAGGAGTCGGGTCCACGTATATACCTCAATAGGACGTCGCCGCCATCCTACTTCATTTTGGAATCTCCACCGTGTACACAGTTGTTAAAGTGGTTTTCGGAGTTGGCAGAGAGTATGACAACTTCCGATCCCGATCTCCTTAACAACCAAACGTTATTATAACACCGCGATCATTTCAAAATAGTATATACTTCAAAACCAAAATATCGTTGCCGTCTCATACCATATCAATACGATATCATTTCCATTTCCAATATATCCATGTCAGAATCATAGCATTTTTCAAAGTTATAACACTTGTCGAAACTAAAACTTGAAATTAAAACACTTTCAAAACATAATACTTTGAAATCATAATACTTCTCACATGACTGATTTAAATATTAAAATATTATATATAAGAAAATTGTTTTCCGTAAATTTTACAAATTAATTCCAAATCAAATCGAATTCCCAAATTCAAATTTAATCAGATCTCAAATCATTAATTCCAATTTAGCTCTAAATAAACCATTCAAAATTATATCGATTTCAAATACAGATTTGAACCACAAATAAACCATTTCAAAATATATATTTCAAAGCTTTAAATATTCTATAATTTCAAAACTAAATGTGATAATTTTATATATGTCCTAATTTAAATTACTATTATTTAATTTTGAAATATTTACTTAATAAATTCAATAACATTTAAATAAAACTCAACTTGAAATATATATTAATCACTTTAAACCAACTTCAAATTATAAAATCTTATCCTTTAAAATCTCAATTTCAATAAGTTCTAAATTGATTTTAATTATATTTAATTCTTAATTAAATACAATTTCAAATCAATTTCAAATACATCTTCTCAACCTTAATTTATTAAAATCATTATAAACTCTATATTAAAATATAATTTAAATAAATACTTAACAATATTATATTTTAATAAAATCAAACTTTATTATAAAACTTATTTTATATTAAACAAATTTATACATAGCTTAGATTTAAGAATTATTCTATATATAAAATAATATTTATATAATATCAAAAATCTATATTTATGTAAAACCATATACTTCTTTCCAAAAACCATAAAAATCATTTCAAAATATTTATATATAGATCAACAGTGTCTACATATAATTTTCTATCCTATGGTCAAGTGATAGAGATATTTATCATTTCAATCCATAATTTAAATATATACGGGTATATATCATTTCAACCTGCAATCCCAAATTCAGTTCAATGAAAATCGCTTGGGTCTATCATTTTAGCCCATAACGAGTTTTCCTATTCTACAGATCGTTTGGGTATGTATAAATTCTACCTATAGGAAATTCTATACTAATAGGGAACTTGCAGAGTGATAACAGATATGATACTAATATAACATGCATATATCATCAATATAAATAACAGATAACGGTGTCAGATGTCACAGATGAACAAATACAGATAATAGCAAAATAAAGCAAATGTAAATAACTAACAACAGCATATTTCGATTGTCGTTTCAATTGAAATCAAATTTGATAAATATAAGGACGTTAACCGAGAGTGATTGCTCACCTTTCAAGGCTAGAGATGAACGAGAATAAGATGAGTTACGAATTCCAAGCACGAATTCCAAAGCAAAGTTAGATGGATACGAATTCGATGGATAATGCTGATAACAAGGAATTGATGAAATAAATCAGAATCATCTAGATATACTGAAACAAAATATATTAATATTATTTCTCTGAAATCAATATTTAAAACACATAAAAAAATAAAATATACATACATATTAAATTAAAATCATTGTTTTAAATTAAAACATATATACGAAATCAACCATAAAATTTAAAATAATACATATATTTATTTATTTTCAAACCAATATTATTATAAACTTATATGCATATATTCCGATCAACATATAAAACTTATATAGTACTGACAACAAATCAGTGTCTTGAAACTATATATATTTACATAAACATACTTTAAAAATTAATATTCGGTAATATATACACACACCAATATATAACTTATATATGGAAACATACCAAATACACTTATATTCAGACTCAACAGATCATTTAGAACTTATGTAACTATATATCAAATTATAAATAGATGAATACATAATCGTATATATAACTTACGTATCACAGATAGACCTTAAATACAAAGTAATATATATAGCATAGTACATATAGATATAAACTAGCCTATGCAACTTTGTATACAAAATAACATATATCTATAACACTTCTTTGTAATATATACACTAACATATCCAACTAACAAAATATACAGGCAATGTGTATAATATATATATATATAACCTATATAAATTTAAACTCACGGGCTATATATGACTAATATATATATATATATATATCTAAATCTTACATTATAGAAATTTATATATACTTAACGGATCAAGTATAGATTTATATAAATATATATGGCTCAAAGCTACTATACAGAAACTATTTTAACGGTATTACATAAATGTAAGTAAATGGTCACATAAGTTAGCTTATACATATATGCAGAATATATTATTATATAAATCTATATATAAATGTACATATAACTAATATAACCCAGACCCACATATCAAAGTAAATGTTGTACAAACAAATATATATATTACATATATATATATATATATATATATCATATAAACGAACAAAACCCAGATATATATACTTATATACTTAATAACCAAATATATATACAATATATAAAACCTATATACTTTATATAAACTGAACTCATTTTAAACATATTATATAAATAACAATATTATAATAGCAAACCAATATATATAAAAAAAATATATAGCTCATACAATATGCTGGAAAGATAGGTGAACCAAACTCGGTGGAGGAGACAAAGGAGAATGGATCTCAGTAAAGGAATGAGTGGCAGAGCACGGTGGGTAGGTCACGGCTAGCAAGCTGGAAGGGTGTAGGCGGTGAAGAGGTGGTCGGAGGAAGTGAGATGCTCGACTATGGAAGAAAATGGTTTTGTTGTGTGATGGGTTTGGGTCACGGCTTGGGAAGAGGGACGGTGGAAGGGAAAGTGACGTCTGTGTTCGGGAAAGAGAAGCCAGGTCGGTGGCACAAGGTGATACACGAGGGTTATAAGATGGAGAAGCAACATGAGTATGGGTTGAGAGGGAGGAAAACGAATGAGAGAGGTAGAGGAGAGAGGGAAGGATGTGCTGGCATTGGATAAGAAAGTGTACAGGCAAATGAAGTAATGAACCATATTGAACCGGTAGGTATATGAAAGGTTAGATAATAAATTTGAGAATATGAAAGACTAGCATCTATTTGATTTCCACAACTGATTGAATTCATTAGGCGATCCACCAATGGACTTTGATAAACCAAAAGTTAGAATTTGGGTACCGATACGATATTCGTTTCTATCGTTTCCGTCGCGTACCGATCTCAAAATACAAAAATAAATATACTAGGGTGATTAGCACGACGAGACGATCAAAACGGTGTACAAATGTCAGTGTTATGATTATCGGATCAAAAATCTATATCGGTACCAAAATGCTGCAAATCTATCAAAAATAAGATAAACGCAGCAATGGAAGTCTAAATTTGGAGAAATGAAATATGACATCTCACTCAGAAGACGATTTACAAATTTTCTATAGAAAAATATTCAGGTTTGGAAAACATTTTATTATCATCAATTTTTAACTGATTTAAATTCAAATAGAATTACACAAGAAAAAATAAACTTCAATATTATTAGACGAAAATTTACCATTTGCTATGTTTAAATAGACACATTCCAAATATTAAATTTTATTTCCAAATTCAATCATTTAAAAATTTTACAAAAATTCAGTTTAATTACGTTATTAAAACAGTTAAAATTTACAGGTCGTTAATAAAAAATATTTACATTTATATATACACGGACATGCATGCATGCATGTATACACACGCACACACTATAAAATGATAATATTTATATATCCATATATTCATATGATAAATAATTACTTATAATATAAAAAAATTAAAATTCGAAATTTAATTTCAAAATTCAAATTTTAAAATTAGATCTAGATTTAAATCATCTTTGAAACTCAAATTAAAATTTGAATTTATGAGTCGACTTTAAAATCACACACACACATACATTCGAAAGAACAATTTTTTTAATCCGAAAGTGTATATATATTATATATACATATATTATAAATTACATAAAATTAAAACATTTATATAATTAAATAATATTATATTATAAGTATACTTATGCATACTTTTAAACTAAAATTATATTTTGAGCATTTACTTTGGCTATATATTATTTTGACAAATCAATTTTTTTAAATATATTCTTTTCCATTTTGTTAATTTAAAATTCAACATCATACGGAAAAAATATTTTTTTACTTTTCGTATAATATTAAGTTTACGAAGTGTGTGAATGTGTGTGTGTATGTATTTGTATATATAATAACAAATTTTAATTTAAAGTTCTATATTGATAATATTAGAAATAAATTTTGAATGAAATAAAATTATACGAAAGTTTTTTTTTGTTTATATACTTTAAAAATAATTTATATAATAAATTTGAATATCATTTATAAACATATATACATATTTATAAATATTATTTTAAAAATTCAATTTTAATTCGGAAACCTTTTCTGGTTAATTTTAATTTCAATTTTTTTATTAATGATATAGCCGAAAGTAGATTTGTTATTTACATTTTTTTTAAAACAACATTGCATATATACAAATCGGTAACAATAATAAAAACTCGTGATATAATTTATCATGTTCAAATATAATAACATAATTAATAATACTTATTTTTTGATAGAAAGGATGTATGATCCAAGAGTCATACACTCGTACTAGGCATATATATAATAAAAGGTAAAAAGGTCCTTGACAAGAAGCCCACATTAAAGGAGCTGCTAACATGCCTGGCCGGGTGGCAAAAAGTCGGTAAATAAGCACAACAAACTGACCAAACATAAGTACAACAATAAGCATCAGTGACATAAACCAAAAATATTAGAAAAATTACTTAAAATAACCAGACAGAGAACATGACTAAATTCCAACACAATGACGGAACCAGCCAAGGAGCTTGGAGCAATAATCGAGGTGCATGGTGAGAAAATAAATTTCTGATCCCAATCCATTGCGACTAGAATCCCTTCATTGTTAGCACCGAATTCACCATCATTACAAAGGACATGGTCATCATCCAAAATCCTATAAAAGAGTTCCTGCTCATCCTTCTCATCATTAGAGATCCATTTTGAGAATATCTTCCAGTTTGAGTGGAAGCACAAACCACTATCCATGTGGAACTAAGTCTCGGCCTTTCCATTCCAAACCAATACATACATCAGCTAAAAATTTCAGACAACTCTTGAGTAATACCTATGAAATTGATAAAAATAAAATATTACCTCAACTATTGCCTAGTTATGACACCTTGAATGTTGAATTAGTGGAACTCCTAGAATCAAATCTGGTCTCTTCCAAAAAGCACTACCAATTGAAGAGATCTACACACCTTTTGATATGATTTTATTTTATATTGTTTTTGTCTTGAAAAGGAATAGAGGATGCAAGGTATGTGTGGCCTATAAGGGTAGAGAAGGAGTGGAGACATTAAAGTCAAAATGAAAGGGGGTAGTTGGTTTTGATAAGGAAGGGGGAGAGAGAGGAAAAAAGGATCTAGATTATTTCTATTCTCCACTAATTCAAATACAAAATATCATATATATCACCTCCAATCACCCTTATCTTTGGCTGGCTATACCCAGGTCATATGGGCTTGCATGTTGCTTCAAACCATACTGGTTAATTTATATTTGAATCAAATTCAAATGTATATCGATATCATATATTGATATGTGTGTATATAACTTTTATATATGCTATTTTCAATACTAATCAATATAAATCAATAAATTTTCTAATTAGTATTTCACAAATATTAATTGCTTTAATTAATTTATAAAAGATATAATTTAATCAAATCAGGTGGTATTCGGAGCATTCAAAATTGCGGTTGTGTGACTCTTTGGTGTAAATTCAATCAACAATTAATATCGGACAATTCGAATATTAGCGTTCACATGTCACTTTAGCTAGTGGTGTGACAGTTTGACTGAATTGATCACTTATAAAATTTTAGTAAAATCCAACTTTACTATTTTAAGCGGTACCCCATAGTGAAAATTATTTACACCATTTCTTTTCATCAAAACTTTATCACATGAGAACTTATGCAATTTGGTGTTGGTCAGAATTCCAATGTCATCCGCATTCAACTTATATAGTCAAACATAAAGATCTAAGTTCAATAATAACAATTATTATTAATCAAACTGCTCTGGCAAAGACTTTAACTCTGAGTTGACTATAGTTGACCGTGATACTAATCCCATATAGCCGAGGAGACGAATTCTCTATTGAATAGTTTTTCAGTTTGAATGCTTCAACTCAGACCAGACCATAGTTGCTAGATGGATGTTGTGCCACGATTTAATTATAATTAGAGTGGAGTGTCCACATTGATGTTCAACAGTATTCTCAAGTCAAGAGAACTATGCAGTGTCATCTCTTTCATATTTTTTGTTTGACCTCAGTTATATTAACAAAAAGAAAACAATTGAGTGGTTCATTTCATAGATATCTAGTAACTATTAATATATACCCCTTTGGTGTCCCTAGTAGCCACGAGTAATACATTGCCCAATGTTTGGAGAGTTTTACATACTTTAGTCTCAACAGATGTAGCGATATATAGCTCGATACATTTAGGAATATTTAAAACGATATGCTAATTATATTTTGGATAAATTGCTTATGATTACAACACATTGTAACCGCTATCACAAAATATACCATTTATAGATTTTCTGTTAAATATATTTAATTTAAATGAATAATTGATATAATATATTAAGATGTGTAATAGAAAGAAAAAACATTTTATTTCGAACGAGATTTTATTTCCAACTTACACTTGAGGCCAATTATGGAATCTCTATCTCATCTCTTCAATTAATTTGGTGAGAATTGATTGAGCCAATCCCATCATGAATGGATTTGCTATGCGGTTTTAATTATCTATCATGCTAATCAACTCTATCTGATGTTGATAAACTATCTTTACCATATGGAACTATTCAAAGTATGTTTTTGGACTTCTAGTGAGCTCTTATCGTTACATTATTATCATATATAAATAATGTAGTTTTCTCAACACTTGGAATCAACCCTAACTCAGTTATAAATTTGTACATTTATATTTATACGTTACTTTTATTGTGGTGCTATTCAAGGCGATGTACTTGGCTTTTTGTTGAATCAACCATTACCCTTCATTTGGAACATTTCAAAATTATAGTTCATTAACTAAGTTTAGAACATGAACTTAATATCGATATTTTATACTCAATATCACTTATGAAGTTCGATCATAAATACTTCTTCATAAGAAGCTCATTGTTTTCTATAAACAAATCCTTATATTTCGCAAATACTCGAGGACACTCTTAACTACTATTTAGCAATTTTAATTTGGATTTGTTACTTGCTTTATATATCAAGTATGTAAGCTAAATATGATATTGTAGACAATACATGTATGATAATTTCTATAGCCAATGCATAAGGAATACATCTCAAATGTTCCATATTAAAAATTTCAATATGGTGTCTATGCATATCATTTGGATCACTCGCAACATCCTTTTATACTGATTGTGAGAGATATCATTTACAAATCTAATGTTGAGTATTAAACAATCAAACTAGAACCGATTTTAGTATAAGTACATCATTAATTATCAGTATTATGTTATTTACTCGTAGTTTAGAAATATATATGTACTTTTTTAATTTGCTTCCTACAGACACGCATTTCCTTTGCATTTTGACTGAAAATCAAATTATTTGATATTTCTACCAAAATACTTATGTAACTCTAATGCTTATCGCAAGATATTTTCGTATACGTACTGGGATTACATTCGAAAACTCACGAACTCAATATTACTCCAACTAACTTTGAAATACTTCAGTTATTCTGTGCAAGCGATCTATTCTAAGTCAATATTTATAATTTTCTGTTTCAACACATATGTACCAAAACACAGAGTTATACTAGGCGATATTTTTTTGAGTAAAATATGAATTAACTTGAGCCTGTTGAATGATGAATCTGTTATCCTAATTTCAAAAACTGAAATTTACGATGTTATTCTTATCAACGTTGCTCACTATATTCCAGTCGCATTAGCCTTTCTCCTAAAGACACATTTGCGGTCTATGGATCATATTCCTTTGGGTATAACTATCAAAAACATATTTTGATAATATACTTGGAACTAATTTTGGATTCGTGCATCATACCATATAGCAGAGTCAATAGTCTTAATGATTTTATTGACAACTGAGAAATATCTATTCTCGACATTGATAAGAAAATCATAGTTTCTTTTAATGTGCGAGAATAGTTATTAGATATTCTAATGTGTTCAGCTCATTTAGGTATGGTTAATTTCATTTCATCCCTTGTAATTACTTTTATTTTTGAACTGTATCCAAATCCATTTTACTACCAATTTTTTTTAAAAGATATTCCTTCTCGACAAAGTTGGTATCTCTTTAAACAACAATTGTTTTTCAGTACAATAGAATTGGTGTCCTTAAACATTTTATGAAGTGTTATATATATATATATACCACCAACTTGGTTTTAGTTTACGAAAATTATTCTCAAAAAATAAATTTGTCATCCAGTGACAATCGTTCCCAAATTTCTTTTGGGGTGGTCCACTTAAAATCTTCACGAACAACTATCATGTGTAGCCTTTCAACTTATGCATATTGTCAAATCTTTAACCTAGGATATGTTAGGGTTTCTCATAAGCACTTATCTTAAATGATCTTGTAGACTGTGCTTTTAGATTAAATTAATTTCAACCCTATATTCTACTTTTAAGTTCATGACCGTATAAAAAGAAGTTAACTCAACTTCACTCATTGTCAACCATACTTTGTTCAACAAAATACGATTACCCCTTATCGATACATCATCATGTATCATAGGAAAGAGTGACTATTGAAATCGGATCTTTATTCATTTTAGATACATTTGAAACTCCTTTCAATATACTCATTTATTCGATCAAATCAAATCATGTTACATTGGATATTTTCAATTTATTTTCTACGAGCTTACTATAAACACAATTCATGTGTACCAAATACACATTTCATGTCCGTATAATCCATCCGGGAATTTAATGAAGCATGTAGAACCAATTTTGTATTATTAGACTTATGATTGCATACTTCTACATGTGTCAACCTGAAGAGTTCACCAACTCTTATCTTGCTCGCACTGAATGAGTCCTTTGCCATTGTTTGAAATATAATTCATTAGTACCACATGATTCATAATTATATAACTAAAAGTTATTTCTCTAAACTATAGCTTAGTCCATAATTCCAAAATAATTGCAAATAATTTTAGATACTTGTGCTTTTTACAATGCATCACTTTTGTTATAAAAACAAATACCACTATTATATTTTTACTTTATAATGAATATTCATAATATTCATGTTGAAATAAAACCATGTCCATTTTTCAGTCAATATTGAAAAACAATTATTATTTCATAAATAATGTATGGTATGTTTTCAAAAACAATTTTCGTAACTTGATGCGACCAATATGTGTAATACAGAATGCTCCCAATATTTCTGCAATTACTTTATAACTAAGGAGGAAAATTCTCTATTGAACAGTATTTCACTTCTAATGCTTCAACTTGGACCTAACTATAGTCACTTGATGGATGCCATGCCACTTTTTACTATAATCAAAGCAGATTAACCACATTGAAGTCAACGATATTCTCAAGTCAAGAGAACTATGTAATATTGTTATTTTGATATTTTCTGTTTGACTATAGTTGTATTAATCAATAGAAACTATTGAGTGAGTAATTTTATAGTTATCCAATATGTATCAGTATGCAATCCCTTGGTGCCCATAACAGCCATAAGTAATGCAGTGCCTAATGTTTGGAGAGTATTATGTGCTCTAGTCTTAATTGATGTATCAATATCCAGTCTCGAAATAACTTGACTATGAATATTTAAAATGACATGTTTATTATACTATGGTAAATTGCTCATGATTATAATACATTGTAATTACTATCACAAAACATATCATTTATAGATTTTCTAGTAAATATACTTAAATTAAATAGATAATTAATATGACACGTTATATCAAATATATAATAGGAAAAAACACCTTTCATTTCGAATAAGATTTTATTACAGAGTTAATAATTTACAAATGATTACATAATTGTCCCAATGGCATACTCCTAACTCTACCAGACACAACCTTAAATGGAGAATGAACCCTATAGAATTTCTATTTTTTGTTGTGATTTTTGAGTTTATGCTTCTAAGTCCTTTAATTAATCAGTTTTCTATATTAAGAAATATCAATCCGATCATTTTTGTGGTATGTATTTTGTTTGTAAATCATCCTCTTGTTTCTTGTAAATTTATCAACGTTTTGATGTACAATAATATTCTAAAGACTAAATATGTTATTAATTTTTTTAAAAGGAGTATAGTATTGTATAGAATTATCATTATGTTTTTATATATATATATATATATTGGTAAGAGGTTGGCTTGAAAATTGTCATGGGTCCCGTTGGGGCGGAATTCCAACTCGATACCACTCATATCGAAACCCAATGAGCATAGCGGAAGATGGGATCGTGTTAAGAAGTGTAAAACCAACCAATCAATAAATCAATTCCAATCTCAACCAATCCAAAAGCAATCACAATGCCAAACAAGCAATATAGAAATCCAAACAATAACGAACAATAAATCACACAACGATTTATAGTGGTTCCACCAACGTTATGTTAGTGTACATCCACTTTAAGAGAGATCTTTTATTAATATTGATGAGAAGATTACAAGAGATTGAATATAATACACAAAATTCTAAAAAGAATTGATTTGTGGAGAAGAGAATTGAAGAAAATTAGGTTTTGATAAACCCTGATTGGTGGAGGCTAATATCTTGCAGTTGCTTGCACGCTTACCCTAGATCTGGAACCTGAAGCTAGCTTATATAGGAGAATAGAAACCCTAGGAAATGTTCCAAAATTTCCCCTGTATAGATCATTAATCTTCACGCCAAGTCCACACGTGAAAAACAGGCAGAAGTCACCTCAGACGTCTTACTAATAGTCTCTAGAAAAGTTTCGCTTCAGCTCAGACGTCTGACTATTTGGTCAGATGTCTGACTACAGGCTCTGGCTGCATAGACTCAGACGTCAGACCCTTTTGGTCAGACGTCTGACCTCATTCTCTGAAACACGTCTGGTGCAGATTTGCTGAAGGGTCAGACATCTGACCCTTTTCCTCAGACGTCTGACCCTGTCAATTCAGCCCACTTCACCTTTTCCCTTATAACTTCCACCTCCGAACTCCGATTTGCGAACCGTTTTCTCCGTTACGAAGATACTTCCGAGCAATACAGATACCTATATAGTGTCGCCAAAATTTACCACTCCACCTTGACACTATATCCATCTCAAATTTCAATGGTACCATATCATCATTGACAACCAATAGCACCCAACTATCACTTCTTCTACCTTCAACCAAACATGACTGCTTTCCCAATGAGCTGTGGAAAAGCCACTGCCCATTGCACTCCACCAACGAGCTGAGGCAAAGCCCTCGCCCGCTAATGAAATGTTATGAGCATCATAATACTAAGCTATCTCATCGAAGACTAACACTTACCAAGAAGATAGAACCTCAATCTCTCACCGATACTCTTCCTCGTCTACAACCAAGCTCCTCCCTTAACCGTGCCACCCCATGGCACCTAACACTTCTCCAAGCGAATCAAGTTCAAGAAATGCTCGAAAACTTCCCAACCGGTAATGCCTTATTGAACATGTCCGCCGCGTTATCCTTTGTGTGCACTTTCCGAAGATATACTTGCTTATCTTCATCCATGGCTACTAGAAATGACTCTCCCACCTCAATATGCTTAGTCCGTCGAATTCTCTGCCAAGTAAATAGCACTCTGGCTATCACATCGAACATCAATACTATCATACCCGAATCCCAAGTCACACAACAATCGCTTCAAATAAAGTGCCTCCTTTGTCGCCTCCGCCGCGGCTATCAACTCTGCCTCCGTAGTGGATAAAGCAACTACGGTTTGAAATCTAGATCTCCAACTTATGGCTGTACCCCCAAGTGTGAAGACATATCCGGAAGTTGATTTTCTTTAATCCCTATCACTGGCGTAATTCGAATCATAATAACCAACCAACTTGTAACCCATCGCCTTACTACCGCCAAAAACAAGACCATGAGATGATGTGCCTCTAAGGTATCTCAATATAAGCTTCAAAGCTTCCCAATGTGATTTTCTTGGATTAGCCATATATCGACTAACCATCCCAACGACATTTGCAATATCGGGCATTGTACACACCATTGCATACATTAGACTTCCAACCACACTAGCATATGTCACCTTGGCCATATAAGCTTTGTCTTCCTCCAAGATAGGTGATCCTTTACTCAAAAGCTTCATATGCAAAGGTAAAGGTGTATTTGACTCCTTTGCATTCTCTATGCTAAACCGGCAAAGCACTTTCTCAATGTACTCCTTTTAAGTTAGTTTCAACATAAAATGGTTTCGATCCCTTACAATTTCCATGCCCAATATCTTTCTTGCTTCTCCAAGATCTTTCATTTCGAACTCTGATTTCAAACTCAGTTTTAGCTTGTTGATTTCATTCTTATCCATAAAAGCAATGAGCATGTCGTCCACATACAAGTGTAAATACACCCAACAATCCTTTATCAACTTCTTGAAATACACACAAGCATCCTTGGTGCTTCTATCAAAACCATTTTCAAGCATAAAATGATCAAACCTCTTGTACCACTGTTTGGGTGATTGCTTTAAACCATATAGTGATTTCTCCAACTTGCAAACCAAATTTGACTTACCGTCCACAACAAAGCCTTCTGGTTGCTCCATGTAGATGTCTTTATCCAAGTCTCCATGCAAGAAGGCGGTCTTCACATCAAATTGCTCCAACTCCAAGTCGTGAATAGCAACTGTAGCAAGTAATGTACAGATAGAAGTATGGCGCAACCAGTGCGAATATATCATCATACTCCTTTCCCTTTCTTTGTGAAAACCCCTTACCCACTAGCCAAGCTTTGTATCTTCCATCATCCTTCACCTTGTATACCCATTTGCACCCAATAGCACTGTTTCCTTTAGGAAATGGAACCAAATCCCAAGTTTGATTCTTCAACAATGATTGCATCTCTTCCTCCATGGCACAAATCCATTTCGAGCTATCACTCGACTTCATGACATCATCAAGGTCCATCGGCTCATCTTGGACTACATGAAGAGCATAGTCCAAATTATCACAAAAGCTAAGATAGTTCCAATCACTATATCTTTTGGGTGGTCTTATAGTACGACGACCAACCCGAGTAGCAATACCATCACCCAAACTCCCTTCGGCTCCACCTTGAATCGAATCTTCTCTAGAATCTTGTACATCACAAGCACTACTAGAGGCATATGTGGACTATGTGATGTAAGATCAGCTGCTACTTCCTCACAAGCATCTCCAACAACTCTCCTATCTCTACTCCTTGGACAAAATGTGGAAATAACTTCCTTCTCCTTTGATTCACTATGAACCAAATCTGAAAACATCCGATGAGCTCACATTCTCCTTGAACATCGCCGACTCATCAAAAGTAACATGACGAGAATTCATTACCTTCTTCGTTTTCGGATTCCAAATCCAATAGCTTTTACTCCATTCGTATAGCCAAGCAAAATCCCCGTGAAAGCATTAGGTTCGAGCTTGTCATTTCTCGAATCATGCACATAGACAGGACTGCCAAACACACGAAGATAACTCAAGTCAATTCTCTTTCCCTTCCACACTTCCTCCGGAATTTTGTTACCAATAGTTGAGCATGGAATTCGATTAGTAATATGCACTGCCATTGACAAAGCTTCAGCCCAAAATCCCTTCGCCAAACCCGATGTCAATCTCAAGCATCGGGCTTTCTCAAGTAGAGTACGATTCATCCTTTCCGCAACACCATTCGACTGTGGATCTCCAGGTGCAGTAAAATGCCTCCGAATACCATGATGCTTGCAAAACTCCAAAAATTCTCCGAAAAGATACTCTCCGCCATTGTCAAACCTTAAAACCTTTAAAGACTTTCCACTCTCATTTTCAACAAGAGCCTTCCATGCTTTGAACTTTGCAAATGCCTCCGACTTGGCCTTCATTACATACACCTAAACTTTTCAAGAAAAGTCATCTATAAAGGAAATATAATAGTGAGCTCCACCTAAAGAGGCTACAGGTGCCGGTCCCCAAACATCCGTGTGAACATACTCAAAAACCCTTCTCGAATCATGTGTTCCCTCACCGAATGAAAATTTAGTTTGCTTCCCCATGATGCATTCTTCGCAAAACTCTAACTCTTTGAAACGTTCTCCATTAATCATCTCTCTCTTTTGAAGAACATCTAAACTCGCCTCCGAGACATGACCTAATCTCAAATCTCACAACCTAGTCGCATCCAATCCCCGAGAACTATCAACTCCGATACAAGTTTCACCTTTTACAATCACTCATTGAAGCAAATAAATATCATGAGTGCTAGCACCCTTCATCACCACAAGTGCACCCTTCGAAACCCGCAAGTTATCACTCTCAATATTGATCTTACAACCTAAAGAATCTAGCTACCCCAAAGAGATAAGAGACTTCTAAGTCGCAGAACATAGCACACATTAGTGAGAGTACGAACCACTCCGTCAAACATCCGAATTTGCACGGAACCAATGCCTTTCGACTTACAAATAGCACTTTTTCCCATAACAATTGAATTTCCTTCTTTGTTAACGTAAGAAGAAAAACAGTTTCTATTTGGCGTCATATGATAAGATGCCCCTGAATCGAGCACCCATTCGTTACCCGAAACATCTGATGCTACCGTTGACAAAACATCTACATCTCCCTCACCAACTCCACTCTCCATCGCTACTAATGAAGATGCTACTTCCTTCGTTGTCTTCTCCTTGTCCGGACACTTATTCTTCCATTGACCGGGCTTCCTACAAATATAACACTTGCCTTTTCTTTCCTTCGACTTTCCTCTCCAACCGGGGTTCCTTGATTTAGAATGCCTCCGGTTCTCCTACTTCACATACCTCTCCTTCTCCATAAATAAACCATGACCATTACTTGCACCACTACTTCCATCACCTAACTCCTTCATTTGATCATGCAACTTCTCGCCAAGAAGGCTCGTCTTGACATCATCAAGAGTCAATGTATCCCGGCTATAGATCAAACTATTTGAGAAACCTGTATAGCAATCCGGCATGAACACAACAATATCATCTCCTTTTGCTCTTCCTCAATCTTCAAGTCTACCACGTTCATCTTCATTAGCAAATCATCAAAAAAATTTAAGTGCGCCTTTAACGAAGTACCTTCCTTCATCTTATAGGTGAAGAATGTTCGCAATAAGATCAAACGATTTGTTAGTGACTTCTTCATATACAACTCATCCAACTTGTCCCAAATACCCTTAGCGGTTGTCTCACCACTAATTTCAGAGATAACATTCTCTTCCATAGCAAGTTGAAGTTTAGTGAATGCTCACTCTTCCATCTCCTGTCTCTCAATATCCTAGATGTCCACTGGCAATAAATGTGTGTTAAACACTACCCGATGCACCCCATTCCTCCTTAGAACTGCTTTCATCTTCCTTTGCCATTTTTCAAAATCATTATCGCCATTCCACTTGTCTATTACTAATTGTGATCCTGAAGCTGGTACGAGCCACGTACATAAGGAGCTGCACCACTTGGATTTCCCATTGAGGAACTACTTGTGTTACTACTTGATTCAGGCATTTCTACAACCACCTACCAACACGAAAGCTCTGATACCAAATGTTGGGGTGGAATTCCAACTCGAGACCACTCAAATCGAAACCCACGAGCACAGCGGAAGACGGGATCATGGTAAGAAGTGTAAAAACAACCAATTGATAACTCAATTCCAATCTTAACCAATCCAAAAGCAATCACAATCCCAAACAAGCAATATAGAAATCAAAACAATAACGAACAATAAATCACACAATGATTTATAGTGGTTCCACTAACGTTGTGTTAGTGTACATCCACTTTACGTGAGAGCTTTTATTAATATTGATGAGAAGAATACAAGAGAATGAATACAATGGTCAAAAGTCTAATAAGAATTGATTTGTGGAGAAGTGAATTGAAGAAAATTAGGTTTTGGTAAACCCTAATCGGTGGAGGCTAATATCTTGCAGTTGCTTGCATAGTTACCCTAGATCTGGAACCTGATGCTAGCTTATATATGAGAATAGAAACCCAAGGCAATGTTTCAAAATTATCCCTACAGATATCACAAATCTTTACGCCAAGTCCACACATGAAAAACAGGCAGAAGTCGCCTTAGACGTCTGACCAAAATGGTCAGACGTCTGGATCTAGTCTCTGGAAAAGTTTCGCTTCGGCTCAAATGTCTGACCATTTGGTCAGACGTTTGACTACAGGCTTTGGAACCAATTCTGCACAGACTCAGATGTCTGAACCTTTTGATTAGATGTCTGACCTCATTCTCTGGAACAGGTCTAGTGCAGATTTGCCGGAGGGTCAGACGTTTAACCCTTTTCCTCAAACGTTTGACCCTGTCAATTGAGCCCACTTCACCTTTTCCCTTATAACTTCCACCTCCAAACTCCGATTTGCAAACCGTTTTCTCCATTACGAAGCTACTTTCGACCTCTACAGATCCTCATATAGTGTCGCCAAAATTTAACAAGTTTGATACATTTTCTGATATCATTTGAAGTTTTCTTATGGGCCACTAATCAAATCCAATGATGGTAGTAAAGTTGCTTTAGAGAAAAATTCTATAACTCGTCAGTTTGAAAGGGTTTTAATTGGTTTAAAGCATATATTCATGGACTTTAGTTTTGTCACCCATTAATATTTTTGGATGTTACATTTATTAGTGGTAGAGCTTAAGGTTGTTTAATGGTAGCTACCGATAAAAAGCTAACAAAGGTAATATTTGTTTTTCCATTTAATTCCTTTATCTTTTGAAATATAATATTGAAAAATTTGCAGTTTTGCAAATATTTGCAGTTTATACTACAGTTATTTTCCATTATAACCGCGAATATTTGCAATGTATGCAACAATTATTTGTAGTTTTCACCACAAATATTTGCAATTTTCACCTCAAATATTTGCATTTTATACTGCAAATATTATTGATAATTTGCATGTTATTGAGATAATTTTTTTTGGTTTCATTCCTCTTGCATTGGTGATTGTTTCCAGCAAGGATGAATCCAATTGGGTTTGGTTTTGTGAACAACTTATAGGTATGCTTTCAAATGATGTCAGATCTTACACTTATATATCTAATCATCATTGTAGTCTACTTATTGTTCTTCCACGAGTTTTTCCAAATTTGTTTCATGGTTCCTACTTATATTGTTTGAATAATAATTTGAAAAGTTCTCTTAAAAGTTGTTTTTCTAAAGCGAAGAAGAAATTGCTGGTTAGTCCTTTTGATCATGTTGCATATGCTTCTAATTTGAGTGATTTTCAGTTTGCACTCGGTGAAGTAGGTTGGAGAATTAGGGCAAGGAGGTGGTGCTTATGTTAAGGTATTCCATTTGATAAATTTTGTAATGCCTTTTTTCTAGTAATGGATATGAAGCAATGTTTTATGATGAAAGCTTCAATAAAGGCACATTTGAAGAAAAACATCTTCTCGTTACTGCTTGTTGGGTAAAATTAGATCAAAGTTAATGAAACTAATGTCTTATTGTCGAGATTTGGTTGCTACTTGGATTTGTGTTTTATGTCCAGTTAATGATGATCGTTTGAGACAACTATATTTGGAGGGTTCTAGGTGAGAAATTACCAAGTCCGGTGAATTTATTTTTTAGGTTCATTCTCCTATTAGGCAATAACCGATATTTCTACTTGACGTTGTACTTGTAATATGTGGTCTATCAGTGGCTTTCCTTATTCCTATGCTATTACAGTTATTATAAGATGAAACTATTTGAACGTGTAAAACTTTGTTGCGGTTATTATGAGTTGTAACTATTTCAATGTGTATGACTTTGTTGAGGATTATTTCAGAGTGTTAATTTTCATTCTACGTATTCTTATTCTATTAACCGTGTTCTTTTCAGTATGTAAGCTGCTGCTTCTGAAGATGTTGATGTTGCTTCTCCCTGATAAAGAAAAAAGGAGCGTCGACCTTCTGCTTCAAATATAATAAGGTCTATTAGAGAAATTAACAAGGCTATTAAATGTAGTTTGTGCAAGGAAGTAGGATATAACAAAAGGACTTTATGAAAAATATTTAGTGCTATTTGTATTGAAATAGAAAACTTATCTTGTATTGTATGAATTTTTATTCGTGTATATGATTTATTAGTTATTTTGGTTATAATTTTGTTTCTGATATATTGTTATAATAGTTTTTTTTTCTTATAAATATGAACATATGTAGTTTACATGGCAAATATTTTCAGTTTTCACTGCAAGTATTATTGAGACTTAGTTTTGATTCATGATACAAAGCTATCACTACGACATATAGATTTGACGACTGCTATGACAAAAAGAGAATATATACTACAAGGAGACAAAACTTCAAAACCGGTGCATCAATTATATTATTTTAGTTTTGAGTCTTAGGTCAATTGTGTTAAAATCTCTCCTCGATTACATATATATTAGCTTATACATTTAATCATTCTATTCCCAAATATTTTATACATATATAAGCATATAAAATATATAAAAAAGTTTAAAGTTGTATATATTACTATGCCTGTGTAAACTATGCAAATTGCACAGATTTTACCAGGTCAGTCGATGGAAATTCTGTGTAACATGCACAGATGCACAGATATACATATATGTATTTAAAAATTCATTTGAGTATTCAGCCGACTGACCCAGAGGTTCAGTTGACTTAATTTCTACAACAACCACTTTTTGAAAAGAGATGACTTTTTGTACAGAGTTACGATACTCTACGAAAAGATTTGGACGTAACACTTCAATTGAAACTCTTCACCAACAGTTGCTGCTTCCTAACCTTTATAAATACATACTCTAACTTGATTCCAAATCACCGAATTACAACCGAATCTTTCTAATCTAACTCTCTTGAATGTACTTGCAATTATAAGTTCAATTATTCCGCATTAAAGCAATATTATACCTTTCTATTCTTCATAGGCTTCAAATGTATATATTTATACTCGAAGAGAAGATTATAGGAAGGGTGTACTACAAGTGACAAACCCATGTTATTAGAACACACAAAGTCAAAGTTATTTTTTTTATTTGTTGAAGTCCTGTTCTACTGCTCAGGCGTGTGAAGTCCTCTTCGGCTACTGAGGTGAAATCCTGTTTTGCTACTCAGATCCTTGTTCAGCTGCTCAAGGGTTGTATAGACCTGTTCCTTCGGTTAAGTGAGGGCCTTTGTTTCAGTGAAATTCCAGAAGAAGTTTGGTACTTGACGTAGGACGGTGCTCCGAACCAGTATAAAAATTCCTGGTGTCATTTTTATTGTACTACTTTTATATTCCGCACTATTTACCGTATAACTATCATTATCATATATCCACATTACACAATCCATAGCACATTTTCATTTGGTATCAGAGAAAGGTCATCATATAACCGTAACACAGTTATCTGATAATCTAATAATATGGACACTAACACTAGCACTAGCATTAACACTAGCTTCATTGAAGGAAAATCCACTGCACATACACCACTATTTAATGGCATGAATTATAACTATTGGGCCACACGAATGAGAATATATATGCAAGCAAATGGTTTCGATTCATGGAATATAACTCAGATGGAATATATTATTCCTAGTGAAGAGTATTC
This sequence comes from Allium cepa, assembly GCA_030765085.1. Taxonomy (NCBI): domain Eukaryota; kingdom Viridiplantae; phylum Streptophyta; class Magnoliopsida; order Asparagales; family Amaryllidaceae; genus Allium; species Allium cepa. The sequence goes on along the minus strand of CM060940.1, from coordinate 322,402,523 downwards.
TACTTGGTCAAATACACAGAAACTAGATGCCACAGCTAATGAAAAAGCCATGAATATGTTGTTTTGTGCCTTAGATAAAAATGAGTTTAACCATGTTAGCATGTGCAATACTGCATATGAAATATGGTGTACACTCGAAGTTACACATGAAGGAACCAACAAGGTCAAATAAAGCAAAATATCCATGCTTAAAAGTCAGTTTCAAAACTTTAGAATGAAAGAAAATGAATCTTTAAACGATATGTAATCAAGATTTCAGGATATCTGTCATTCATTAGTAGGACTAGGAGAAAAACATTCAGACTTTAATATTGTATCCAAAATTCTTAACTCTTTAACGGAAGAATGGAAAAGAAAAGTTCTCGCTATTGAAGAAGAAAACTATATTTCCAAAATAACTCCGGAAGAGTTAACAGGAAATCTAATATCCTACGAAGTGAATAGCAGGCTAAACGAGTTCAAGCTCAAGATAAAAAGAATATAGCATTCCATGCAGAACAAGAAGAATCAGATTCAGACAAAAACGACATAGACTTTATTGCCAAAAACTTCAAGAAATTCTTGAAATATAGAAAAGGAAACAAAAATAATGGCAAGATAAGCTCAAACAGTAATAAACCACCGTCTTCACTAGTTATGGAGTGTTTTAACTGTCACAAAAAGGGGCATATAAATAAGGACTGTCTAGATTAAAAGAAAGAATATCGAGATAGAAGGAAGGACTAATTTAGAAGAAAGCCTTTTCAGTTACATGGGGTGATTCAGACTTTCCCTCTTCTTCTAAAAGTGAGAGTGACAACGATGATGAACAAGCCAACATATGCTTTATGGCCAAAGATAATGAGGTTAGTGATTTAACTTTTGATGATATGATAGATATAAATTATGAATTATTAGATACTTTGAAAAGTCTCAAAAGAAAATATAAAGAGGAAGTAAAAATCAGAATAAGGCTGAATTCGAAAGAGATATGCTTAAAGATGAGAAGAAAATATTGGAAGAAGAACTTGAGAAAACTCAAGAATCTCTTTCAAATGTTAATTCTCAATTTATATTATTGAGTCAAGAAATTGAAACTCAAAAAGAAAAGAATGATGCTCTTGTTTCTGAAAATCAAGTTTTAAAAACTGTTATCCCATTTTTTGGACAAAACTGGAATATCAATGTTGTGTGCATTCCCATCACGACCGGAACAAGAAGAAGCAGCCAGCAAGCCATACCAGAGCTCATTCGGCACTCATCTCATTCGGTGTGCCTCAGTTCATTCGGCATTCACAACCCAAAGTTCACCCAAAGTTCCATTCGGCCTAACTCATTCGGCATTCCCATCCGGTAGTACAAGACAAAAGTCACATTCGGCACTCAGAGCATAGAAGTACATCCGGCATTCGCCATATACAAGTTCATTCGGCATTCACATTCGGCCACCGAACCAAACTCCTCACCTATGCCGAACCAAACTTCCCCCATGCCGAGTATAGCCTCACCGGTCCAAACCCTTCCCATGCTACCACCAAGCTAACAACCACCGAACCTTGCTACCACCGAACCAGTTCCATTTCCCACCATCACCGGACAATTCATGGCCGGACCTCACCACCGAATGGACCTCCATCCCACTCCATCACCGGCCCATGCTCCATACCGAATGGAGGCTCGCCGAACCAGAATTGCCAGTCCAGATTGCTTCAGCCCGGGCCCACCAGCAGCTATATCCATCCAAGACCCCTGCCCCCTACCTCATTCTATAAATAGAGGGGCAGGGGTACAACAATGGGGGACAAGTTTGAGAGCTCAAGCCTGGAAGGAACGCTCAAACAACTTTAGATACTTGTAATCAAAGCTTTGTACTTGTAATCTGAAGAGAAAAAGGAGAATAACATATAAAGTGGACGTAGGCACGTTCTGGCCGAACCACTATAAATCTGTGTGTCTTTTACAGTTTAGTCCCTGCTTTTCATATATTTGCATAAATCACCCAAATCACTAAGAACAACATAAAATCAACCAACTCATACGACTTTGGGTGTTTGCGGCCATTTTTCACGCAAACATTTTGGTGCTTTCACTGAGAAGAACCAACTCCCGCTACATCGGATAGAAGTTGAATTTGGAAATCTAAGAGTTCAGATCTAGGAGTTATGACGAGACAAACAAGTAGAAGGCAAAGGCCAGAGAGAAGTGAACACCAAGGAAGTCAAGAGGCTTCCTCAGGAGGGAATCAAGCGTCGATCTTCATCACTAGGGATGAGATGGAGGCCATGATGAGAAGACAAGAAGAGATGATCCAGAACTTACTTCAACAAATTGGGCAAATTGGAGCACAGATCCAAGGAGCAACTGGAGTTCAGAACGGAGCAGAACCGCCTGACACAGCACCAGAGCTAGGGGGCACTCACGCAGAGCATATTGATCCGACCCCGGGAAGAGAGATGGGGGCATCCGAGCTACCTGGTAGCAATAGAGGAATGAACGTTCAGCCAGGGAGGCATACACATGGAAACTCCCGCGGACTTGGGGGGCAGGTCGAAGAAAGGGAACGAGAACTACAGCTTGGAGACAATGACAGATTAGCAGAGATGGTTAGAAGAGCTATGAGAGGCGGTTTAGTAAACAAAGACTTGGAAGATGTAAACAGGAGTCCTTTTTCTTCCGCGATTAGGATGGCTAGGAACCCACCAGAATTCAAGCTACCATCATTGGACATGTACAACGGGAAAACGGACCCCACGGTCCATCTAACGAAGTATATGAGACATATGGAAGTGCTGGGGGCATCAGAGGAGGTTATGGCCCGGTGCTTTCCACTGTATTTGACGGACATTGCAGCGTTATGGTTTAGGCAACTGGAGAGCGGCTCCATAGGAACATGGGCAGATTTAACTGAGAGATTCATGAGGCAATTCAGGGTTCATATTGCGAGACCCAAGAATGTGATGACTTTGGCAACCTTGAAACAGAAAACTGGAGAGACTTTGAGGAGCTTTCTAACGCGATTTAATGCGGCGGCAGCATCAGTGGATCGACCAGATCCATCTATGGTCATGATGGCGGCTGTATCTGGAATAGCTGGTAATACAGAGTTCAAGAATTCATTAACCAAGGACCCGCCTATGAATCTGGGAGAGTTCTATCATGAGGCTGAAAAGTTTCTGCGTTTGGAAGATGCTAGTGTAGAAAGAGAGGAAGAGGATGACGTTTACACAATCAAGAGCGGAAACCTACCTGGAAAGGGTGCGGAGACTAGCAAAGGAAAAAGAAAGGCTGAGGATAATGATGACAGGACAAAGTGGCTACGAAGAGAGCCACGATTCACCACCTATTCAGAGCTCACTGAGAGTTTGGAACGGATTTATCAGGATACCAAGGGGCAGGTTCCGTATCGTAGACCAATGCGAAGGGATCCAACCTCTGACAAAAGAAAATCAGATAAGTTTTGTGTATTTCATGAATTGAATGGTCATAACACTAATGATTGTAGGCACTTGAAGGACGAGGTGGAAGGGCATATCAGGAACGGTATGCTCCTTCAGTATGTGAGGAGGCGAACTCCAGCGGTGGAGCCAGAGCGACCACCCTCTACATCAGCTAGAGGTGACCCTAGATCAGGGCACCATTTGATTATCCATTGATTGCTTGATTAAAATAACGATGAACAAGTCGTAAGCTTCCACTAAAGCAATTAAATCATTTACACATGTACGAGATCGCGAACGATCTCCAGGCATGCTCTGAATGATCATTGACTGCTTCGGAGTGGGAACTTACACTTTGACATCCTTGCTTTGCTTTTTGTTTCGATTTGAACATTTGAACTCTTCCTGTTTGGACAGTTCTGCTGTAAGGTACTATTGCTTTAACATTTACAATTCCATGGAAAAATTTACTTGTATGCCCGTTGGATCGCGAACGGTCCACGAGTACCTATTGCATGGCAACGAACTGCCGAAGTCTTTGATTCGAAAACTCCCCCAAACAATAACTCCAACACTGATAATATTAAGTCCCCCCCGGGCACACTCATTCGCCTCGAACGGCACCCGACTTCGAACAGTCACAACTCGCCTCGAACGGCACCCGACTTCGAACAGTCACAACTCGCCTCGAACGGCACCCGACTTCGAACAGTCACAACTCGCCTCGAACGGCACCCGACTTCGAACAGTCACAACTCGCCTCGAACGGCACCCGACTTCGAACAGTCACAACTCGCCTCGAACGGCACCCGATCGCGAACGATCACAACTCGCCTCGAACGGCACAACTCGCCTCGAACGGCACAACTCGCCTCGAACGGCACAACTCACCTTACCTCAAATGGCTTGATCGCGAACGGTCGTCATTTGAGGACCGCCACTTGACCGCACACTGTCGCACCTTACCTCGAATGACTTGATCACGAACGATCGTCATTTGAAGTTAGGCGCTTGACCCTGAACGGTCACATTTCATCACAAATGGCTCGGTCTCGAACGATCGACGCGTGGATTTACAAGCTTGACCGCGCACTGTCGCACTTTACCTCGAATGACTCGATCGCGAACGATCGTCATTTGAAGTTAAGCGCTTGACCTTGAACGGTCCCCACTCGACCGCGCACTGTCGCACTTTACCTCGAATGACTCGATCGCGAACGGTCGTCACTTGAAGTAAAGCGCTTGACCTTGAACGGTCACATTTCACTGCAGATGACTCGATCCCGAACGATCGACGCACGGATTTATGCGCTTGACCGCGCACGGTCGCACTTCACCTCGAATGACTTGATCCCGAACGATCGTCATTTGAAGTTAGGCGCTTGACCATGAACGGCCGCGTTTCATCCCAAATAGCTCGATCCCGAACGGTCGTCATTTGGGGCCATATAAACTATCAAATTCTTTACAGGTTGATGATAGGATATGAACATCCGGCTCATGGCATTACAAAACACGCCTTCCTACCGCAAGGCATATTTTGGGGGCAAAGTGTTATCCCATTTTTTGGACAAAACTGGAATATCAATGTTGTGTGCATTCCCATCACGACCGGAACAAGAAGAAGCAGCCAGCAAGCCATACCAGAGCTCATTCGGCACTCATCTCATTCGGTGTGCCTCAGTTCATTCGGCATTCACAACCCAAAGTTCACCCAAAGTTCCATTCGGCCTAACTCATTCGGCATTCCCATCCGGTAGTACAAGACAAAAGTCACATTCGGCACTCAGAGCATAGAAGTACATCCGGCATTCGCCATATACAAGTTCATTCGGCATTCACATTCGGCCACCGAACCAAACTCCTCACCTATGCCGAACCAAACTTCCCCCATGCCGAGTATAGCCTCACCGGTCCAAACCCTTCCCATGCTACCACCAAGCTAACAACCACCGAACCTTGCTACCACCGAACCAGTTCCATTTCCCACCATCACCGGACAATTCATGGCCGGACCTCACCACCGAATGGACCTCCATCCCACTCCATCACCGGCCCATGCTCCATACCGAATGGAGGCTCGCCGAACCAGAATTGCCAGTCCAGATTGCTTCAGCCCGGGCCCACCAGCAGCTATATCCATCCAAGACCCCTGCCCCCTACCTCATTCTATAAATAGAGGGGCAGGGGTACAACAATGGGGGACAAGTTTGAGAGCTCAAGCCTGGAAGGAACGCTCAAACAACTTTAGATACTTGTAATCAAAGCTTTGTACTTGTAATCTGAAGAGAAAAAGGAGAATAACATATAAAGTGGACGTAGGCACGTTCTGGCCGAACCACTATAAATCTGTGTGTCTTTTACAGTTTAGTCCCTGCTTTTCATATATTTGCATAAATCACCCAAATCACTAAGAACAACATAAAATCAACCAACTCATACGACTTTGGGTGTTTGCGGCCATTTTTCACGCAAACAAAAACTAATCTTAAAATGGTAGAACTAGAAAATTCAAGTCTAAAGACCAAACTAGAAGGAATCACTAAAAACGTTTCAAATTTTAATAAAGGAAGAGAAATTTATCTAGTATTATTGAGCATTCATAACCTGTTAACAATAAAAATGGTTTAGGTTATAAGAAGAAATCAATAATTCTCAATCTAGTAATTCAAAAGTTAAGTCTAATAAAACATCCACATCTTCAAGACTAGTTTCTAAAACTATAAATATATGGGTACTTAAAACTAATAACAAGTTAATAAGAAAAATGTACATTAGTTCATTCATACAAAATGCTCATAATAATAAAAATTATATTTATAAAAGGGATACTAAGCCCACTTGGGTTTGGTTTCCTAAGACCTAACTCTTAGGACCCTATTAAAAAGTGGGTACCAACGTTATCTCATATACTTTGCAGGTCCCACTCAAGAAAAGAGAAAATGGATACTCGACAGTGGTTGCTCAAAACACATGACTGGAGACAAAGATATGCTCATAAATATTACATACTCAAATGGAGGTTTTGTCGCTTTTGGAGATAATTCCAAGGGCTATATCATCGGCAAAAGCGATGTGAGCAATTATGGTGCATCTAATTTACCTTTTATTACAAACATTTTATTAGTTAAGAATCTAAAACACAATCTATTAAGTATAAATCAATTATGCGATAAAGGTTTTAAAATATCCTTTTCTCAAAATTAATGTAGTATTCTTAATAAAAATCAAAATCTTAATTTCGAAGGAAACAGAGATAAAAGCATTTACGTTTTGAATATGAAAGTTAATCATAACTCAGACATGTGTTTAATAGCTAAAGAAAATGATCCCTTGATATGGCACGAACGATTCTGCCATATCATTTTCAAAAATATAAATAAAATTTCGAAAATAACCTTGTAAAAGGATTACCACAGATGTATTTTAAAGTTAATAATATACGTGATTCTTGTCAATTAGGTAAATTAACTAAATCCTCGTTTAAACCTATGAAAGTCATTTCGACATTACAACCGCTTGAGTTACTTCATAGGATTTATTTGGACCTATCCAAATTCAATCCATAAATCACAATAAATACGTATTTGCAATAGTTGATGATTTTTCTTGATATACATGGACTATCTTTATGAAAAATAAAAGTGATACTTTTGAAAATTTAAAAACTTTTGTTAAACAAATTCAAAATTGAAAAGGTAATAAAATTTAAAATATTAAAAGCGATCACGGAGGTGAATTTGAAAACTACAGTTTGATAACTGTGGTAAGAAGAAAGGAATATTTCATAACTTTTTGTTTCCTAGAACTCGACAACAAAATAGAGTTATAGAACGAAAGAATCGAACTCTACAAGAATGCGCAAGAACCTTACTAAACGAAAGCATATTACCAAAACCTTTTTGAGCTGAAGCTGTTACAACTGCCTATTATGTTTTGAATCGTGTTTCTATTAGACCTCTCACTACGAATACCCCTTACGAACTTTTTAACGGTAGAATACCAAACATTTCTTATTTTAAAATATTTGGTTCAAAATGTTTTATATTAAATACCAAAGATCAACATGGCAAATTCGATTCAAAATGCGACGAAGGTATATTTCTTGGATATTCGAATCGAAGCAAAGCTTATCAAATTTTCAATAAGCGAACTAATACTATTGAAGAAACACCCCATGTAACTTTTGATGAGAACTCTAAACTTGTTTCAAAAACAAATAATGACAATGATTTACCTAATAATAATAAAACAAATATAATAATAAAAAATTCAAGAGATGATGACGATATTGTTTATAATTCTAGAGAAGATGAAAACATTGTTAATAATTTTGAAATCAGATTTATTACTAATATAATAAGATCTCCTCGAAGAATCTTACGAAATCATCCTACAGAAAATATAATTGGAGAAATAAATTCAAATGTTCGAACTAGAAATCAACTATAATGGGTAATGTAGATTTTCTCTCTATTATAGAATCGATAAATACTATGGAAGCATCATCCAATGAAAATTGGATTATTGCTATGCAAGAAGAACTCAATCAGTTTGAATGAAATGAAGTTTGGGAACTATTACCCAGACCGACCGATCAGACTGTTATAGGAATTAAATTGGTTTATAAAAATAAAGCATACGAATTAGGAAATATAACTAGAAACAAATCGAGACTAGTAGCACAAGGATATAACCAGGAAGAAGGAATAGACAAATCGGTTAGAAAGGCACGAATGAAACCCTCGAATAGTTGTAACACATGTTCCATTCTGCTTCTGTTCTGTGTTTATTATAAGTTGTTCTGAACCTCTACTCTGATATCAAGCTGTGACGCCCCACCTCTATGCTCACAATAACAAAGGTTATTATAAGGAATAACATCTGTCATTGCGAAGATTAAGGCTTGTTAGAAGCGACCATCCGTAAGTTATGCCTTAAACGAGTATTGATTACATCGTTAGGAGTTGTGTAAATTACTCCCAAAGATATATATATATTCAATCCAAATCTAAACGAAACTACGGTGACTAATGAAAAATTCAGAACAACTCATAATAACAACAACACTGATAGTATAATCACATCAGAAGAGAAATATCAGATATATATAGCGGAAGACAAGTCTGGATACATACTACAACAATCGATAGTTCCCTAGAACTAAATGTACATATACATATCTATCAATACATACATGAGACGAGAGTCAATACACCAAAAAGAAACACCTCGAAGTCTAGGCAAAAGATGATGTGAAATCCCAAAAGCTGAAGCGGCAATAGAATTAGAGATGACGATTATCCTGAACTACTCGGTCTGACCCGATATAAAAGAAAATAATAAACGGATCGGTCTAATTTAAACTTCAGAAATAAGTGTATGATAATATCACTTAAGCAAATAATTATAATCTCGAATGAGATTATACAACATGAATGATCAACATAGTTTAATCAAAGAAATCTCACTTTAAACTCCATCAAAATCAATAATCTCGAATGAGACTATTCAATAAAAATAATCACCATAGTTTAAATGAAGAAATCTCAAATTAAACTCCATCAAAATCAGCTTTTAAATTCCCAATTGAATTCAAAAAAGCAATAAGCAAATTTATAATCTCGGATGAGACTATATACAAAATTATAATCTCGGATGAGACTACACATAAAGTTATAATCTCGGATGAGACTATACAACATAGTAATCAACATAATTCAAAGGAAGAAATCCCATTAAACATCATCAAAATAAACTTCCAAATTCACAATTGAATTCAAGTAACAGTACGCAAAATCTAGAAATCAATTAAGATAACTAGACAAAACAGCAGCCACAAAATCTAGAAATCAAAAATAAGATAACTAGAAAATCAACATAAAAGATGGATCGATCCCAGCAGATGGCGAGTTTTAGCTACGCCGCACGTGCATCTCAGATGGCCGAAGCCTACCTAGTACTATAAATTTTTGGCGCCCATCAGATGACCCGAAGGTCCGTAGAGTGACCCGAAGGTCTGGTACTGGTAATTGACCTGAAGGTCCATTAGATGACCCGAAGGTCCAACAAATGATCCAAAGGTCCAGTAGAGTGGCTCGCAAGCCTACAAAACCATGAAAATCATCAAACATCAGATATTTCAATTAACGAGTCCGGAATTAACCGAATTAGTAAAAGTGTAGTTCCTTACTCCACACTTTTGCTAGATCTATTAAATCACTTCATCGTTTCCTTGAAAGTGCTAAATTGTGTATTTTATATAAATAACATTTTACGTTCTCAAAAGGACAAGTTCGGAATTGAGCGAATCAGTAAAAGTAAGGGTTCATAGTCCTCGATTTTGCTAAATCGTTTAAATCGCTTCCTCATTCTTTTGAAAACGAAAACTGTAAAATTTTTGGAAACAATTTTATTTTTAAACGATTTTAAAACACGTGATTAAAACAGCAACATCGGTAGCAATTTTGACAAGGAAATTGCGCTTCACAAAACATCGTAAAAACGGATATCAAAATCAGCGTTGCGGGATAACCGCTTAAAAATTCACTTTAAAATTGACGGTTACTGAAGTCAAAACGATAGTAATTTTTTATTCGTCAAAAGATGTCACCAAAACACCGCGTTTCAAAATATAGCTTCGGTGTAAAACATCTCGTTATAAAAATAACGGCACAGAAATACGTTTTAAACCCAAATACCAGTTCAAAATAAATTAACCAGTAATCTACACCACTATTTATGCAACAAAGTAGCACTGTCTGGACTAGAGTTTAATGTACACAATTTAGATTTCAACCAAATGCATACCGGTACGCGGCCAAATGACTCAGGCCATAGAATTTTTTTTAATGCACATAGGAAAAAATAAAAAATAAAATAACATGAATACATATTTAAATACAATGCATGGCCTGTGCAAAAATAACCAGTTAAAATGCCCTAACTTGGGTAATGTGCAAAGTAAATACTAACGCAAATTATGAATAGACGTGATGCTTAAAATGTAATGCAAAACATGAATACCCATTTAAATACAATGCACATACTAATAGGCTTGCATGATAGTTCATTACAAACTAACCTGCATACTCATACAAAAAAAACTGTCATGCAAAATAAAAACTAAATAAACAAAGGCCTACGCAAACCATACATGTAGGGACCCATTATTCACCAGAATGTCATAACGTGGACACGAACTTATAACAAAAACATGAACACACGCATGCAATCCCATATGCACAATTATAATTGGCATATTACTCTATTTTTCTAAATTGCAGTTAAGACTTCAAAACGCAAGCACTAAAATATGGTCTGGACGCACACTATATACAAGCTATATGCACGCGTGTCACAATTGAAGTAAGAATTGGACCTCATTTTTATTTTCACACAATACATGACAAAGCAATTGCCTGGGATATGAATTATTTTCACCCTTTTTTTTGAAATGTAACACATGACACGCAATACGTATGAATTGCAAAGATGACTCAATATGATGGCCACAAAATCGCGTACACTGGAAGAAATACAAAATGCCTGGCTTAACAAAAATGTGTGTATACTTTGAATCACATTTTCATGCATGCACCCCTAATAGATGCACAAACACAAAGTATGTATATGTGTGTGTGTGTGTGTGTATATATATATGTATAAACAACCTGAGTTCGTTCACTTTGTTTTTATAAAATGATTACAGAAAAAAAATTTAGTTCATATCCAGGGAAGATTAGTGCTTCACAAATTTATGCAAGAAAACAACAATGCGACCTGGCCAAGATTTTTTTTTTATGCATACAAGACACACGCTCCTACAAATGGACTTAGAAATTGCACTTGGCAACCTGGACGTTTGTGCGTGTTCTAATTTACTGAAGTACTGAAGTTTGTGAGTGTCCTAATTTACAATGAATGTAACGACCCGTCTTTTTGGACAGTTTAAACCGACGATCAAATACACATGTCGATATCAAACCATTCAAAAGGGCAGATGGTTATTGGGGTAAATAAGAAAAGAAAAGAAAGAGAAATAAAGGAAATGAAACAACACAGAATCTCGCAGCGGAACGATAAAATATAATAGTCAAATAAACAGTTCATGAAGCTGTTTACTATACTTTGACAATTATTTATACAACATTTATCAGAGTTATACATATACAACAGAACAATTAAAATAATGCAGCAGATTGCATGATGCAAGGGTAATAATAGTAATAGTATACCAAATCTTTGTTCGTCCTCCAGAATAGATCTTCAAAAATCTGAAAAATCAGGTCTGACCCGAGCGTAATGAAAAGACAAAACACTCGAGTCAGGACTAAAATATCCTTATGAAAGTTAAATCAATCGTAAATAAATATGAGTGTAACGGCGTCAGAGATGTTTACGGGGTTTGACATCTCATATCCAGTGTCAACGTGCATGCAATAACTCAAGAGATGTTACGCGATTTTCCATCTCTTAAGGATCCGTTAAACTATCTACTATGTAGTAATGCACGCTCAGTATATAATGCCTATCAGTAATATAAAGTATCAAAATAGCGTTAAGGCGTTACCATAATCCCCCTTAACACATTTTTATAATGCCATAGTATATACAGCACCGTAAGCCCCACCGTAAACTGGTGGTTATCAGAGGGTACCCCATAGGTATAACACAAAACATAACGTAGTGGTCGCGAATAGGATAATCAGTATGACAAGGTACATGAGGCGATACCAACTAGGATACTAGTAGTTGCGTGATCCGGACTGATGTTGAGCATAGCCAGCAGCTACCTCAACACCGCGAAACAACACTCCCAAATCAAGGGGTGCACCCAAATCGCATCACAAATGTAATAGATATGGTATTGAAGAAGTGTGTCCGCTAGAGGTGGCGAACCTCAATGGCCCGACGCGGCTCCTATTTTAGTCATGTCAGGGGTCATCCAATAATCGTTCTCTTTCTTCAGTCAACGCGTTCACTAAACCATCCACTTCATTCTGGATCAACACACCGCGTATAATAGTTATTAAAGTGGTTTTCGGTATCGACAGAGAGTATGTCCATATCCGATCTCGGTCTCTTTAATAACTACGTATTATTACATCGTTGGCTCTTTTACATTTCAAATCGAGTCATAATTGATATCAAAATATCATATTCGCTTCAAAAAAATCAAATCCATTTCAGTTATCATCGTATCTATTCAAATGTAAGATTTCGTTTCAAAATCAATTTTCGCATCAATATCTCATTTCGATTTCAAAATCATTTCGAATTTCAATTTAGGTCGCTACTTCATTTAAACCAATTCGTATTTACATTTAAGATTTAAACATAAATATTTCACCTTATTGACCTATTTGAAATTTTAGAAAATAGTTTTAAGTAGTTTAAAAATAGTTTAAATAATTCAAATAGTTAAAAATACTTAAAATCTTTAAAATGGATTTAACGTAGATAAATTTGTTTAAAATAATTTAAATTGGGTTAAGTAGATTAAAAATAGATTAAAATAGTTTAAGTATTCAAAATGGTTTATATAACAGAGTAATTTGGAAAACAAAATAAACAGCTTCAAAACCAATCCATTTCAATTATAACTTCCCAATTCAAACCAATTTCAATTTCCATTTTACCGATTCAATTTCGGATTTAATTCAAATCAATGTCAACTTTGACTTCAAATTAATTCGATTTTACATTCACCTTCAACTTATTCAATTTCATTGTATATCGATTTTTAGCTTGATTTTTTCAAAATATCAATTTTTAACACTTAACAAAATTGTCCTTCAATATTCAAATTTAAATCCCAATTACAAATATGATTCAATTTCAAGCTCAATTTCAAATATCATTTTATATCGCTTTTACTTAGTAATATTCAAAGCTCGAATTAAGGTTTAATCTTTTAAAACGAATAAATTTTCGAAATTCAATCATATCCCGATTTTAATCTCAAAGTCTGAACTTAAATTATTTAACAGTTTCCTTTAACCAAAATTTATTTCAACATTCCAAACTCAATTTTCGATAAATTCGATTTCTATAAATTGATTTCTATTTATAACTTTTAAATCAAAGCATTTAAATAAATTTCAAATCGACGATCTTAAAAATTATTAATTTAGCCAATCCGGTGTCCGTATATAATTTTCTATCCTATGGCCAAGTGATTAGTTATTTCAATTAAATGTCAGGGATGAATATATATCACTTAAATCAAATCACAGTGTCATATGTATGAATAACAGGGTATATATAAGCAAATAAACATCCAGACATTTAAATATCAACCAATAACATCCATCGAAATACATCATCCAATAAACAATACAATTCATGGCAATTTCATAGTTATCAATGTCAGGTAATTTAATCGAAATTAAATTTTAATTTCAATTTAACTGTCAATTTTAATTTTCATCGGTTAATTCAAATAACATTCTATATGACAATTAAATTTTATCAAACAACGACAAATAAAATTCAAATCACTTCATAATATTAAACTTAACTAGCATAAAGATATTCAGTACGTTGTGAGCGTTATAAAACACTCACCTTGATTCTTACGATTTTAAATCAAATCGAACGACGTTCGATTTAACTCAAAATTTTCTCTAGCTCCAAACGATTCCAATCCAGCTCCATTGCGTAGTGCTCGACAAAACGAAGCCAACGCAATTTGTTTCGTGCGTTTTCGACCTCGTATGAACAAGTTATAGCAGTTTAAAGATCATACAAATTATTATATACAAATATTCACAACTAAATTTAATATTATCAACCTTCAGCAATCTGGGCCGTTGATTCCATCAAGCAAATCAAGGCCGTGCGCATCTTCTTCCACACGTTCGCTTGCTCCAGGCTACAATCACGTACGCACCCATCGTGCCTCCAAAACCCTAAATGACGCACCCACTCCGAGCCACCTGGAGACGATCAGCTAGCGCCATTCGAAAGCCCCTCGACAAAGCTAAGCTCGGCCGCAACTGCATGGAACTCGGCCTCCCCTATGGCGTGCAAAACGAGGGCGAACGGCCGGCCATTGAACAGAAATTGTGGTTGATTCGTGCATCGAAACACGATCATAACCGTTGGACAGAGAGATATCGATGCCATCTACAACTTTCATGTTGAAGGTTTCACGCGAATGTCGACGGATTGGGAGATCGAAGGGGATGAATTGGGTGTGTTTCTGGCCTTCGAACCTGGAGATGGAGGCCAGGGTTTTTAAAACCCTAAGTTGTTTTTTTTTTGCCCAAAATGAATAATTTAGGTGCTTTTATAGGAAATTCGACGAACACTATTTATCCGGCTTTTCCGAACGCCGATTTACGCGCGGTGACCGGCGTTTCTAGGGTTATCCCACGTTCTAGACACAATGGAATAGGTTTCGGAAGCTAATTTGATCATCTGTGCGAGTTACGGCAATAAACGATCAAATTTAAATTAAACCGATAAAACGAATTTCTATGCGTTTTTGCTCGCCCTAGACAAACGGTAAATCCGATTGACACGAAATTTGAAATCTTAAAATAATATCACATTACGGATCCGATGAAACTAGTTTCGTCGAAATCCGAGACTGTTTGAAAAATGGCTAATTTAACTCGTCAAATTAATATTTAAACAATTTTGATGCATTTCGAGCTGCCACGGTCAAACGAAAACTCCGATTGCTACGAAAATTGAAATCCGATAGTAACAAACTATTACGGATCCAATGGAACCAATTTCGTCCAATTCCGAGACTGTTCGAAAATTGGCTATTTTTCAGTCGATAATTAAATATTAAAATATTCAATTTTCACAGATTTACTTTTAATTCGATTTAAAAGTTCTACAACATCGTTCTAACTTAAATGTGATAAAATAAAATTTTACAAATCATTTATAATCATATTAAACCCGTTATTCGATTATCCCATAAATTTCAATTTTAAAAACTTATTAACTCCATTATAATCCCGATATAACATACATTCGCTTTGGAAACCAATTTGAATCATATTTAAATCAAATTTCAATTATTCACTCTATTTTCATATATTAAATTTCAATATCAAATTAATCATATCAAATTCGAAATTTAATTATTCAAACATTTGTAATATTAAATTTAAACAAATTTGATTATTCTTAAATCACTATCTTTTGAGATATTCAAAACGAACTTAAAATTTAACCTTTGAAATGAATTAAAATTATAGAACAACTATTTCCATTATACGGTTCTTCAATTCCCATTATTAAATTATTCAATAAATTCCAAATATTAAATTTAAACAATTTTGCTTATGCAATAATTCATTATCTTTTGAAATATTGAAATTTAACTTATAAGATTCAACTTTTAAAACCAATTCACAATTTTAGAATCCTATTTTCATTTTACAGTTATTCAATTATTCAATAAGTTTTAAATATTTAATTTAAACAATTTACCTGTTCAATATTCAATATTTGATTTTAAATAGATTTTACTTATCAATCAATTACTCTATTATACCCAATGAATTCAACATTTATTATCCTATTCAACTTTTGATTGCAAAGGCATTCACTAAGTAGCTTTTATTTTTCATTACTTGGATAATTATTGTTGCAATTCATTCCAGTTATTATTATTTCAAACGAATTACAAATTTTTTCCTAACATTAAATCACGAAATCTTATAAAATTAGCTATTTTAATTATCGAAAATTTACGTGTAACAACCCTAAATTTTGACTATATATTTAAATTTGACTTTATTTCATTTTGAAATTAATTTAAATTTGTTTATTTGTGTGATATCATTTCTAAACATTTTTAAAATGATAATGTAATTTTTTCAAAATTTACTGTATTTATTTCCTATTTTTAAAGGCTGTTTTCTAATTTTCTGCCATTTTCTTCATTTTAAATTTCTTTATTTTATTTTAAATTTGTTTTATTTGTGAAATTTCATCTCTAAATATTTTAAAAATGATAATGTAATTTTTCCAAAATTTACTGTATTGATTTCCTATTTTTAAGGGCTGTTTTCCCATTTTTTGCTATTTTCTACATTAAAAATTATATTTAAATTAAATTTTAAATATTTATTTTGTGAATAAAATTTTGTTTTATGTTATTATTTATGTTTAAAAATACTTTACAAGCTCATATGAATTTTTTTATTTATTTATTTCATTTACTTTCAAATTTTCTTGTCTAGTTCACTGTTTTAACTATTTTTTCTTAATTTTTCTCTATATAATTAATAAATGGTATATATATTTTTATATTTTGTTAAAGTTTCGAAATTTTATCTGATAATATTGTCATTTCAGAATATGTAAACTTTTATAAATAATTAAAGGTAAATTGAAAGGGTTTGTGACCTTTTATTTCCAATGACTCTTCATTTTCCCACCTCTTCATTTTCCTTAACTCTTGCCATCAATTAGCCATAACTCTCCACATCTTCAGCCGACCACTTCATTCTTCATTCACGTACATCATTTCTCACCTAATTTCTGAAGAAAAAAAATCGGTCATCACTTGTTTGAGAAGTTGGTAAAATTCTATTTTTCTTTTATCTCCTTTTGTTCACTTATGTTGATTTTTCGTTTGATTTTCACTTGATTTCCTTTATCATAGGATCGGCCATGCCCCTCTCCAGCCCCTGCCCCCACCACCACCACCTGAGTACGCCACCAGCACCTCCTCCTCACTGACCATCCCCATCCGTACCACCCTAGGTGGTAGTTCCTTCACCAAGTTCACCAAACTCCAACATCTTGACCTAGCCGAGCACAAGCCTTCACATCCACCACTTCCACCACCCATGGCCGCCACCTACATGACCACCACCACCTCCAGCACCCTCTTCCACGTCACCACAGTGGACCCTACTCCTCTGGCCGTGACCACAGCAGCCTTGGCCGAGCTTTGTTTGCTTGAAACTTGTGATGTTGTTAGTAGTTATGCCTTGTTGTGTTGTTGTTCCATCTCCATAATTTTTGCCATCAACAAACTCATGTTAGGACGACCTTAGCAACCCAGACCTGACCCAAAACCATTGCCTTAGACCCGTACTCTACCTCTGGCCGAGCCTATAGGATGTCGGAAGCAAGTGCAAAGTATTTCAGCTTTGTTTTATGAAGTTATTTCTAGCATAGTTTATCGAATTTTTGGTCTAAAACCTTATAATTGTTATATTGTTTTGTTTGATTGGTATTCAAGGGAATTAATCCTTGGCTCCTCCATTCGTATCTGTGTCGTGCTTTTGTGCTTGTGTAGATCCCGTTTGTGCAATTCGTCGTTGTGTCATCAACTCAAAACAGTGAGTTATTCTCACCAGACAGTTTTATACTTATATGAATAGTAAATTGATCACTTGTGAATATGTAAACTGCATCACTATATTATTATTTGCTATGTCACTATTATATGATGTTCACCCATGCTTAAACACCTATTATGACATTTGTTACTGTTTTATTATGCTGTTCTGTTATTTTATCCGTTTATCACACTGCAAGTTTCCTTTAGATTAGAATCACTATGGGTTGAAATAATACATACCCCAACGGACTTTAGAATAAGGGAAAATCATTATGGGCTGAAATGATAGGCCTGAATGATTTTCAAATTCATTTCATTTACTTGGGACTACGGGTTTGAAATGATAAAACCCGGATTTTTCTTTGTAAATTACGGGTTGAAATGATATATTGCCCGTATCACTTTTCCTAGTGTAGAAAATTATATACAGACCCGTAGTTAATATATTTTTCTAAAAATTTTAAAATTATTTTAGAAATGTAAATATTAAAATATTTTGATTTAAATCTAATTAAAAATGATTTTTGTAAAATATTATGAATTTTCTGAATAATTATAAGTGAAATAAATTAATGAAAAAGTTAGAAAATTCTGAATGTAAGTTATTTTGGAAAATTTGATCTGATTATAATTGGAAATTAAGTTGAATATGAAATCATGATAAATTTATGATAATTTTAATTTAAAGGAATATAAAGTGATTTTATATCATATTAATGATTTTAATAAAGTTGAAATGTGAAATGAATGAATAGTTAAGTTGAAATTTTGAAATATAACTAAAATTGGAAATTCATGGAATTGACTTAAAAGTGAATTTTTAATTAAGTAAATAAAAGATAAAACTAAGTTACATTTAAGAATTTGAACTTAAGTGTTAGGTTGAAATTTAAATGTAATGAATTTAAAATTGGACACTGCAATTTAATAAGTGAATTAGTGTTAGATATGAATTTTTAAATGGAAATTTAACTTTATGAAATCATGAAATTAAAGAAAATTAAATGATGGTTATAAAAGTAAAATTATGTGATTTTATAAGTTAAAAGTGAATTATAGAAAATATAATTGTTGGATTAAACTAAGTTTTTTTTTTCTTTGAAACTAATGTAACACTATTACAGCATTTTAAACGCTGTCTTTTGTTAAATTTAACTGTTTTGAATATAACTTTCTGTAGCAATTTACAAATGCTGCGAAAGTTGAATTTTCACTGTTTTGATAAAATTAAGTGAATGAATGAACTTTCAAAGTTGAAAATTTTGGAAGTTTAACAATTTAGTTATTAAATGTAATAACTTCACTTTTAAAGGATTTAAATGAAGTAATTTGTTGGAATTGAACTATTTTGAAATGTGAATTGAAATGGTATTTTTAAATTGAATAAAAATGAATATGTTTTTCAAATGAAATGATAAGTTTATATTTTGAAATGGATTTGAAATGATATTGGATTTTGAGAAATATATACCATTTTTGAAATTATAACTACGGGTTATAATAACGATTGGTTGTTAAAGAGACCGGGATCGGATATGGACATACTCTCTGTCAATACCCAAAACCACTTTAACAACTGTGTGCGCGGTGGAGATTCCAGAATGAAGTAGGATGGTGACAACGTTCCTAAGGTACATTTCGTGGACCTAACTCCCGTGAGTTAGCATAAGGTGGCTAAAACAGGAGCGATCTCGGGCCAAAGGAGGTAGCACCTCTGGCTGAACACACTTCTTCGATACCATTTCATTACTGTTGTGATCGATTGGGTGCACCCCATGATTTTTGGAGTGTTGTTCGGGGTGGGCGTATGTGGCTGCTGCGTTACCACCAGCCCGTGTGCGTAATTGGTATATCTACCCTGGCATTTCCTTGTGTGCCGTGTCACCTACCATACCGAGCCTTTACTACGAGTTTGTCTTTCTCCCGTAGCCCGTGTGGTATCCTCTGACAGTCACCCGGAGTGGAGATGGCATGATATTGTATGGACAATTGGGACTATTATGTGTGAAGGGTGATATGGGTAGCCCGGAACGCTATTTAAAAGTATGTTTATTTTACTGTAGACATTAGTATAATAGCGAAATATTACTATATAGTAAATAGTTTAACGAATCCTTAGAGGATGGGCGGTCCCAGGCATCCTTTAAGTTGCTTGTATCTTTATTACAGTTCACTTGAGTTGGTTTACATTATATAAGTATATATTGTCCTGACTCGAGTGTTTTGTGTTTTTCTTTACACTCGGGTCAGCCTGAGTATTCACAGCTTTGGATTCTCTTCCTGGAGCTGGTCTTTCACTGGAGTTTCTACTTATCTACATATTTATCTACTTCTGTTTCAGCTGTATTAGTTTATCTCATGTATTAGTGAACTTCTATGTATTTGGGATTTCTATTCTTTTGTTTTTCAGACTATATTATGTATTTGGTTTGAGACTCTGTTATAGTTGCTTCATGAACTACTATGTTATTTTATATTCCGCTGCGAGTTATTCTGTTTGTTCTGTGTCTGTGATTCTGTATATTTGATCTCATTTGCTCCAAATTTATTTACAATCTGTTATTTTGCATCATTCAAGTCTGACATGTGTGGATTATTGTCGATTTGAATGGTACGAAATTGATGGTTGTTACAGCTGGTATCAGAGCTTTGGTTTTGGCAACCATTGCCTCTGCGAAGCAAAAACTCATTAGAGATAGGGTATTTTCACCATAGAATGAGTGAAATCAATCTCAGAATCATATCTTTGTGAGAGACGTATTTTCAATGTATAAAATGATTTTTCAAAATGTTTTCAAAGGATTTTCAAAGATTATTTTGATATATAAATTTTTCTTGCTTTTAAAGGATTTTCAAATGTTTTCTAAC
Organism: Allium cepa; assembly: GCA_030765085.1. Classification (NCBI taxonomy): domain Eukaryota; kingdom Viridiplantae; phylum Streptophyta; class Magnoliopsida; order Asparagales; family Amaryllidaceae; genus Allium; species Allium cepa. The sequence continues at coordinate 322,381,916 of CM060940.1, read as the reverse complement.
TTTCCTTTCTTTCGTATCTATCTTGTTAGGATCTTTTCTTTCTTTAAGATATTCATCCCAGTGTATTATCTTGCCTTATCTTAATTTGTCTCCGGCTTGTCTTTATTCTTATCCTAAACTCATTCTTGATATTTTTCAGGATGAATCGGGGAAATGCCAGAGTTAGGGGTCGCGGTATTGCCCGAACTCCTCAACCTGTTGCTCCAGTCAGGTTCACTGTTCTTTGTAAGGAATTCACTCAACTTGGTGGAACCCCATTCACCGGTTCAGAGACTATCATTGAGGCTCAGCAATGGTTGCAGAGTCTTGAGAGGATATTTACTGGTCTTGACATTACTGATGCTCAGAAGCGTCAGCTTGCAGCCTGGCAGTTGCATGATTCTGCTTTAGATTGGTGGGAGTCCGTTACGGCTAACACCGTCGAGGCTGATCTCACTTGGGAGCAGTTTAGGTATCCTTTGAGTTATCTTAATTTTGTTCCTATTTTTCCTTTCTTTGAATCTATCTTAAGCTTGTTTTCTGTATCTCTTTTCCAGGGAGGCTTTTGTGGCAAAATGGATGCCAGAAGCCGGGAAATCTCATCTTTATCGTGAGTTTATGGATCTGAAGCAGGGTACCATGTTTTTTGCTGAGCATGAGAGGAAATTCAATGAACTTTCCAAGTTCGATCCTGGCCTTATTGATACTCCTCTTAAGAAGAATGAGAAATTTATTGCTGGTGCTCAGCCAGAGTATTATAGTCGCCTTATTTCTCATGTTCATGGTTCTTTCACCCAGCTTATGGATATGGCTATTCGCTATGAGAATCCCACATCCAAAAGTCCTGCTGTTTCTGGTGCTCAGTCTTCCTCTGCAGTTTCCAAGAAGCGTAAGCCAAATTTCCAACAGCAGAAGAAGAATTGGCAGAAGCGTCCTGGTTTGGGATCTTCATCATCTGCCCCTGCTCAGAGGCAACCAGTTGATCTCTCCTCCATCACTTGTTTTAGGTGTGATCAGAGAGGGCACTATGCCAATAGCTGTCCCACATTATCTGATGCTGCAGTTCCTCCACCTGCTCAGTCGATTAGACGTGATCTCTGCCATATCTGTCTCCAGCCAGGTCATTTTAAGAAGGATTGCCCTACCCAGCAGAGGGGTACTCCTTCTGGCATATTTGCTGTCACTTCTGCCTCATCTCCAGTTCCTCCACCTACCCCTGCTCCTAGTGATGACCAAGGTACACTCCAGGGTTCATTTACTTTATTTCATCATCCTGTTCGTGTGTTGTTTGATACTGGTGCTTCACACAGTTTTATTTCTGTTGATTTATGTGATAAGTTTGAACATCTCCTTTCTCCTGAGTATACTTTTGTTCCATTATGTGTTCCAAATCCTATTGGGGATCCTGCTAACCTTAATCGGATTTGTCGAGAGGTGAAACTTCTCCATTCTAATCATCGCTTTAGTGGTGATTTTTATATTCTGGGCTTCGATGCTTTTGATTTATTGCTTGGTCAGGATTGGTTAGTGAATCATAATGCTCATATCTCTTGTAAAGCCCGGTCTGTTCAGCTTGTTGATGATCAAGGGAATTCCTTGATTATTCGGTGCCGCATGCCTCAGGATTTTGCTGGCAACTTTATTTATTCTTTGGATTCTTCTTCCAGTGACCTTGATTCAACTCCTGTGGTTAGATTATATCCCAATGTATTTGGCGAAGTCATTTCTTTACCTCTGAAGCGGGAAATTGATTTTCAGATTGATCTTATTCCTGGTGCTCGACCTATTGTTCTTCCTCCTAGAAGAATGGCACCCCACGAGAAGGTTGAGATGGGAAAGCAAATTGAAGACTTATCTTCCAAAGGTCTGATTAGGCCCAGTTTTTCTGAATGGGGAGCTGCGGTAGTTTTTGTCACCAAATCTGATGGTTCACTCGGATGTGTGTTGATTATAGGGAGCTGAACAAGCTCACTATGAAAAACAGATATCCTATGCCTCGTATCAATGATATGTTTGATCAACTTCATGGTGTCACTATTTTCTCTCAGCTTGACCTTGCCACAGGTTTTCATCAGCTCAGGGTTGCTGAGGATAGCATTCCCAAGACTGCTTTCCGCACTGAGAATGGATTTTATTAATGGTTAGTCATGCCTTTTGGTCTGACTAATGCTCCTGCTTTCTTTGTTGATTTGATGAATCGTGTTTTTCGTGATGTGCTTAATAAATTTATGCTAGTCTTTGTTGATGATATCCTTGTCTTCTCTAAGACTAAGGATGAGCATAAGTCGCATTTGAAATATGTTCTTGAGACTCTCAGAAATCATCAGTCAAAGGCTAAATTTTCTAAATGCCATTTCTGGAAGGATGAAGTCCGTTATCTCGGGCATATTGTTTCTAATAATGGAGTCTCTGTTGATCCAGTTAAGATTGCTACGATCAATGTAAGTCTTTCTTTTTTCTCTTTCTCTATCATTTTAATAATTCTATTTTTTTCCTATTGTTTTATTTTTCCCCGATTTTTCCAGGATTGGGAAAGTCCAAAGACTCCATCTGATATTCGTAGTTTTCTGGGCCTTGCCGGCTACTACCGGAGATTCATTGAGAATTTTGCTCGGATTGTTACACCTCTCACAGCTTTAACTCGGAAGAATGCCAGATTTGTCTGGAGTGATAAGTGTAAGGATGCATTCAGTGAGTTGAAGAGCAAGCTAACTTCCGCACCAGTTCTTACTGTTCTGAATGGGAGTGAGGGATTTACAGTTTATACCGATGCTAGTCGTGAGGGTTTGGGTGCTGTTCTCATGCAGGATGGTAGGGTTATTGCCTATGCCAGCCGTCAGTTGAAGACCCACGAAGCAAATTATGCTGCTTATGATTTAGAGTTACTTGCTGTTGTCTTTGCTTTGAAACTTTGGAGGCATCATCTTCTTGGAACCAAGTTTGAGCTTTTCACAGATCATCAGTCTCTGAGATATATCTTCACCAAGAAGGATCTGAATCAGAGGCAAGTTCGTTGGCTTGAGTTTCTGGCTTCTTACGACCTTGACATTAACTATACTCCCGGTAAAGCTAATGTTGTGGCCGATGCTCTGAGTCGGAAGAAGGCTTTGTTGTTTCAGCTTGTTGTTTCTTCTTCTCCTCTTCTGGATCAGATTATGGCTAAGCAGGATGAGGATGAGATGCTTAGATTGATGAAGGAGAGTGCTCGTAGCAGAGTTGGTGGTAGTAGAGGTAGTACTGGATCTCAGATTGATGACAAAGGGATTTTGCGGATTAACGATAGGATTTGTGTTCCGAAGGTTGATAGTTTGAGACAGGAGTTGCTTCAGGAAAATCATAGATCCAGACTTTCTATTCATCCTGGTGTGTCGAAGATGTATCAGGATATGAAGAGGCTTTATTGGTGGAAGGGGATGAAGAGGGATATCTCTATCTTTGTTAGTCGGTGTGCGACTTGTCAGCAAGTCAAAGCCGATCACCAGAAGACCCCTGGTTTGTTGCAGCCCCTCGAGATTCCCAATTGGAAGTGGGAACAGGTTTCCATGGATTTCATCGATGGTTTACCGAGGACTCGGAAAGGAAATGAGTGTATCTGGGTTATTGTTGATAGACTGGCCAAGTCCGCTCATTTTATTCCGGTCAAGTCTACTCGTTCTGCTTCTAGTTTATCTGAGATTTACATGAGAGAGATCGTTCGTCTCCATGGTGTTCCTCTCAGTATTGTTTGTGATCGTGACCCTATCTTTACTAGTCAGTTTTAGAAGGCTTTTCAGGAATCTTTGGGTACTCGTTTGAATCTGAGCACTGCTTATCATCCTCAGACCGACAGTCAGACGGAAAGAGTAAATCAGATTCTCGAGGATCTTCTTCGTGCTTGTGTGCTTGATTTTGGAGGATCTTGGGAAGATTATCTCCATCTTGCCGAATTTACCTACAATAATAGCTATCAGGTATTATCTTATCTTCTGTTTTCAGTCTATTCTTGATCTTTTTATCTATCTCATTCCATCTTTGCATTCAGGCCAGTCTCAAAATGTCTCCGTTTGCTGCTTTATACGGGCGACCTTGAAGATCTCCATCTTGCTCGAGGAATCCGATAATCGTTTGGTTCTTGATCCTGAAGTGATTTTGGAAGCTTCTGAGAAAGTTGAGGAGATTAAGAAGAGGCTGAGAGTCACTCAGGAGAGACAGAAGAAATATGCTGATAGGCGTAGGCGGAATTTGGAATTTTCTGTTGGTGATCAGGTGTTCCTTAATGTTTCTCCCTTGAGGAATGTCATTCGCTTTGGTCGTAGAGGGAAGCTTTCTCCCAGGTTCATTGGTCCTTTCCGCATCATGGAAAGAGTTGGTTCTTTGGCTTATCGTCTGGATTTGCCCGAGAAGCTTTCTAGAGTGCATGATGTATTCCATGTATCACATCTTCGCCGTCATCTCCATGATCCATCTCTTATTGTCCAGCCTTCTGCTCTTGATAGTTTGGATATTGAGCCTAACCTGACTGTTGAGAGGAAGCCACTTCGTATTGTCGATAGAGATACGAAGCAGCTCAGAAGAAAATCTGTTAATCTGGTCAAAGTATAGTGGAGTACTGATGATCGAGATTGTACTTGGGAAACGGAGGAGAGCATTCGTGTTTCAAATCCGGAACTATTCGTTTCAGGTACTATTTTGTTTCTCTATCTTGTTTCTCTTTATTTTTCATTTCGGTTCTTTTCGAGGACGAAAAGATTTGAGTGGGGGAGAGTGTAACAACCCTAGATTTTGACTATATATTTAAATTTGACTTTATTTCATTTTGAAATTAATTTAAATTTGTTTATTTGTGTGATATCATTTCTAAACATTTTTAAAATGATAATGTAATTTTTCCAAAATTTACTGTATTTATTTCCCATTTTTAAAGGCTGTTTTCTAATTTTCTGCCATTTTCTTCATTTTAAATTTCTTTATTTTATTTTAAATTTGTTTTATTTGTGAAATTTCATCTCTAAATATTTTAAAAATGATAATGTAATTTTTCCAAAATTTACTGTATTGATTTCCTATTTTTAAGGGCTGTTTTCCCCTTTTTTGCTATTTTCTACATTAAAAATTATATTTAAATTAAATTTTAAATATTTATTTTGTGAATAAAATTTTGTTTTATGTTATTATTTATGTTTAAAAATACTTTACAAGCTCATATGATTTTTTTTATTTCATTTACTTTCAAATTTTCTTGTCTAGTTCACTGTTTTAACTATTTTTTCTTAATTTTTCTCTATATAATTAATAAATGGTATATATATTTTTATATTTTGTTAAAGTTTCGAAATTTTATCTGATAATATTGTCATTTCAGAATATATAAACTTTTTTAAATAATTAAAGGTAAATTGAAAGGGTTTGTGACCTTTTATTTCCAATGGCTTTTGATTTTCCCACCTCTTCATTTTCCTAAACTCTTGCCGTCAATTAGCCATAACTCTCCACATCTTCAGCCGACCACTTCATTCTTCATTCACGTACATCATTTCTCACCTAATTTCTGAAAAAAAATTTGGCCATCACTTGTTTGAGAAGTTGGTAAAATTCTATTTTTCTTTTATCTCCTTTTGTTCACTTATGTTGATTTTTCGTTTGATTTGCACTTGATTTCCTTTATCATAGGATCGGCCATGCCCCTCTCCAGTCCCTGCCACCACCACCACCACCTGAGCACGCCACCAGCACCTCCTCTGCACTGACCATCCCCATCCGTACCACCCTAGGTGGTAGTTCCTTCACCAAGTTCACCAAACTCCAACATCTTGACCTAGCCGAGCACAAGCCTTCACATCCACCACTTCCACCACCCATGGCCGCCACCTACATGACCACCACCACCTCCAGAACCTCCAGCACCCTCTTCCACGTCACCATAGTGGACCCTACTCCTCTGGCCGTGACCACAGCAGCCTTGGCCGAGCTTTGTTTGCTTGAAACTTGTGATGTTGTTAGTAGTTATGCCTTGTTGTGTTGTTGTTCCATCTCCATAATTTTTGCCATCAACAAACTCATGTTAGGCCGACCTTAGCAACCCAGACCTGACCCAAAACCATTGCCTTAGACCTGTACTCCACCTCTGGCCGAGCCTATGGGATGTTGGAAGCAAGTGCAAAGCATTTCAACTTTGTTTTATGAAGTTATTTCTAGCATAGTTTATCGAATTTTTGGTCTGAAACCTTATAATTGTTATATTGTTTTGTTTGATTGGTATTCAAGGGAATTAATCCTTGGCTTCTCCATTCATATCTTGTCGTGCTTTTGGGCTTGTGTAGATCCCGTTTGTGCAATTCGTCGTTGTGTCATCAACTCAAAACAGTGAGTTATTCTCACCAGACAGTTTTATACTTATATGAATAGTAAATTGATCACTTGTGAATATGTAAACTGCACCACTATATGATTATTTGCTATGTCACTATTATATGATGTTCACCCATGCTTAAACATCTATTATGACATTTGTTACTGTTATATTATGCTGTTCTATTATATTATCCGTCTATCACACTGCAAGTTCCCTTTAGATTAGAATCACTATGGGTTGAAATGATACATACCCAAACAGACTTTAGAGTAAGGGAAAATCATTATGGGCTGAAATGATAGGCCTGAATGATTTTCAAATTTATTTCATTTACTTGGGACTGCGGGTTTGAAATGATAAAACCCGGATTTTTCTTTGTAAATTACGGGTTGAAATGATATATTACCCGTGTCACTTTTCCTAGTGTATAAAATTATATACAGACCCGTAGTTAATATATTTTTCTAAAAATTTTAAAATTATTTTAGAAATGTAAATATTAAAATATTTTAATTTAAATCTAATTAAAAATGATTTTTGTAAAATATTATGGATTTTCTGAATAATTATAAGTGAAAAAATTAATGAAAAAGTTAGAAAATTCTGAATGTAAGTTATTTTGGAAAATTTGATTTGATTATAATTGGAAATTAAGTTGAATATGAAATCATGATAAATTTATGATAATTTGAATTTAAAGGAATTTAAAGTGATTTTATATCATATTAATGATTTTAATAAAGTTGAAATGTGAAATGAATGAATAGTTAAGTTGAAATTTTGAAATATAACTAAAATTGGAAATTCATGGAATTGACTTAAAAGTGAATTTTTAATTAAGTAAATAAAAAACAAAAATAAGTTACATTTAAGAATTTGAACTTAAGTGTTAGGTTGAAATTTAAATGTAATGAATTTAAAATTGGACACTGCAATTTAATAAGTGAATTAGTGTTAGATATGAATTTTTAAATGGAAATTTAACTTTATGAAATCATGAAATTAAAGAAAATTAAATGATGGTTATAAAAGTAAAATTATGTGATTTTATAAGTTAAAAGTGAATTATAGAAAATATAATTGTTGGAGTAAACTAAGTTTTTTTTTCTTTGAAACTAATGTAATACTATTACAACATTTTAAACGCTGTCTTTTGTTAATTTTAAATGTTTTGAATATAACTTTCTGTAGCAATTTCCAAATGCTGCGAAAGTTGAATTTTCACTGTTTTGATAAAATTAAGTGAATGAATGAACTTTGAAAGTTGAAAATTTTGGAAGTTTAATAATTTAATTATTAAATGTAATAACTTCACTTTTAAAGGATTTAAATGAAGTAATTTGTTGGAATTGAACTATTTTGAAATGTGAATTGAAATGGTATTTTTAAATTGAATAAAAAGGAATATGTTTTTCATATGAAATGATAAGTTGATATTCTGAAATGGATTTGAAATGATATTGGATTTTGAGAAATAAATACCATTTTTGAAATTATAACTACGGGTTATAATAACGATTGGTTGTTAAAGAGTCCGGGATCGGATATGGACATACTCTCTGTCGATACCGAAAACCACTTTAACAACTGTGTGCACGGTGGAGATTCCAGAATGAAGTTAGATAGTGACGACGTTCCTAAGGTACATTTCGTGGACCTAACTCCCATGAGTTAGCATAAGGTGGCTAAAACAGGAGCGATCTCGGGCCAAAGGAGGTAGCACCTCTGGCTGAACACACTTCTTCGATACCATTCTATTACTGTTGTGATCGATTGGGTGCACCCCTTGATTTTTGGAGTGTTGTTCGGGGTGGGCGTATGTGGCTGTGCGTTACCACCAGCCCGTGTGCGTAATTGGTATATCTACCCTGGCATTGCCTTGTGTGTCGTGTCACCTACCATACCGAGCCTTTACTACGAGTTTGTCTTTTTCCCGTAGCCCGTGTGGTATCCTCTGACAGTCACCCGGAGTGGAGATGACATGATATTGGATGGACTACTGGGACTATTATGTGTGAAGGGTGATATGGGTAGCCCAGAACGCTATTTAAAAGTATGTTTATTTTACTGTAGACATTAGTATAATAGCGAAATATTACTATATAGTAAATAGTTTAACGGATCCTTAGAGGATGGGCGGTCCCAGGCATCGTTTAAGTTACTTGTATCTTTATTACAGTTCACTTGAGTTGGTTTACATTATATAAGTATATATTGTCCTGACTCGAGTGTTTTGTGTTTTGCTTTACGCTCGTGTCAGCCTGAGTATTCACAGCTTTGGATTCTCTTCCTGGAGCTGGTCTTTCACTGGAGTTTCTACTTATCTACATATTTATCTACTTCTGTTTCAGCTGTATTAGTTTATCTCATGTATTAGTGAACTTCTATGTATTTGGGATTTCTATTCTGTTGTTTTTCAGACTATATTATGTATTTGGTTTGAGACTCTATTATAGTAGCTTCATGAACTACTATGTTATTTTATATTCCGCTGCGAGTTATTCTGTTTTTTCTGTGTCTGTGATTCTGTATATTTGATTTCATTTGCTCCAAATTTATTTACAATCTGTTATTTCGCATCATTCAAGTCTGACATGTGTGGATTATTCTCGATTTGAACGGTACGAAATTGGGGGTTGTTACATTACGAGTCGTTACACTCTCCCCCACTCAAAACTTTTCGTCCCCGAAAAGGAAAAAGAAGGGAAAAGGAACTAAGTATAGAATTCAACATTAGATATATTTTATTTAAAGTTACCAACTTATAAAGCAATGAAATTCCATCTATAAAGTCATACCACGCTTCTACTAAGTTACTCCGAACGGCTTTCTAACTTTAAAAGTTAGTTATTAAAACAAGTTATAAAATTTTAAAACTTGAAATTTTTTCTAACACCCGGATTTTACGAAAAATTTCGGCAGAGTCTCCTTTGCGCGGCTTGATCGAAAAAAAATATGACAGTATATATATCACAAATATACGTCTCATCAAGTGATGAGGCATCCCATAGGGAAAAAGTGTAAAAATACGGTATGTAATCGAGATATGTACCTTATATATTGTTAGTGAGCATATACGGCTGATATAGCACGAAAGCGAGTTCCAAATGCGAAGCAAGCAAAATACGCACCTGCTAAACACTCAATAAACCATGAGAAACATGCATATTATGAAAATAATATAAATATACATCATATAGAAACATAACAACTACATGTGCCAACATAGCAAATGCAACAAAACAACAAATGCAACCATTAATCAATTATCATCCAACTATCATCCAACAAATCCATACTCAATCAATATAAATTCACTTCTCATTAATATTTATTCACTTGGTTTTCAATTTTAATCACAGTTGATTCATTAACGTTGGATTTTACTAACATTCATTCACAATTCAATTAGTTAACATTCACTAATTTATATTTACATTAGTTCACTTCCAATTTGAATCAAATTAAATTCTATTTAAATTCATTTAACTTCCAATTTGATTTCAATTATTTATAGCTTTTAATTCCAATAACACTTAATGAATTATATACAATCAACTAACAATCATATAACAACCAAATCATACCCTACATAACCAAATTATTAATTTTTACATTCAATTTGGTTTATCTCTTATATATATATATATATCCTGTTATATAATTTTAAAAGAATCATTTTATATTTGGCATCTTAAATTTCCAATATTAACTTTTAATTAAGTCTGTAAGCCGTACATATATCATTCGTGAGAAATATCAATCTAATCGCTTATTCGATCACACAATTTCACCTCCAAACTAGCATCGTTCACACGACTCTTTAGTGCAGACTCAGATTTGGTTCCTTGATTGGAAACTGTTACTCTCCTTGCATAGCCGTATACTATGATAGAGAATTTCAGAATCAAATTAAAAATCCATATCTAGGGTTCGCCGTCGAAAATCGAGTGAAAAATCCTAACTTGCATCGATATAAATCATCTCGAAATTTTGTGCTCGAATTTGGATCAAATCGTTGTGCGGATAAAAAAAATATACGTACAATCTCACGTATTACCATCTAATGGATTTCTATCCAATTTATTTATACTAAAATTATTTTATTGACTTCTATATATTTTTTTCCACTTAATTACCTACAATCCCTTATTCAGTTAGTATATTCATTTCTTTACATAGCATATTCTTTATCATTATCTTTTCTTAAACATCATATCAAAGAATTTGCTTACTCAAGTCCATTTTAAACATTCTATATAATTTGATTAAACTCAATTTCTTTTCCCAATTGGTTCTTAGCTATAAGGAATTCCTTTGTTTACATTTATTGCATATTCATAGTTTCAGTTAATACAAATTTATTTGTGGAGTATTTTATTAATCATCACTTTAGTTTATAGTCATTCCATAAAAGTCTAATTTCTTATATATGACTTTTCTTAGTTTACAGTTATCTTAAAGGTTACAAATTCAAAAAATTTCTATGCAATTTATATTTATTTTCTATAACCAATTTACAAAAGATATTATACCATTCATTTGTCTTCTTTCTTAAGTTCACTTACTTGTTCCATTAATCCATTCATCATTTCATGCTATATTTAAGTTTATAACATTTTTATCACCACCAAATTTTCATTTATATAAATTCTAATTCCTTTGAGTTTTCCTTACTTGTATACTTCAATTATTTTCAGGTTCTGTTTATTTGTACAACATCTCATTACATATCCAAAACATCATTTTAACTTCTTAATATTTGGTAAGTCATATTATATGTTATTAGAATGCAAATTTGGTACTATACAAATTTATAGAATTTCATTTTACTAATTTAGAATGTTCACAATTTAATTTGTTTAAATCCTCTTTACCTTTCAACTTTAAAGTTTTCCTAAACTATAGCTTAGATATCTTAATCCTCTTATTTTATAAATTCTGATTATTCACATTTCATTCAAATAATTTGAAAATTATAAATTAACAGAACTTAGAATTTTAAATGCCCGGTTCTTTCCAAATCGTTTGAAATAAACATATATACTTATATCCTTCTAAATATATCAAATCATACCTTTGGAGTTTAAACCAAAACCCATTTACCCAAAATAATTTCAATAAAACAAAGCTTCTGAGAAGTCTCCCCCACTTTGAGACTCGAAAATGAACATCGATGATGCTGCGCAGTCATCACCGAAATTATTTTCCAGCGACAGAAGAGAGGAGTACTGAATTCATTCTTTCCTTTAAAATCCTTTCAAAATATTTCCACAAACAATTTCAACTAATATTACTATATATTTCTTCAAAGCTTTGAAAACCATTTTAAAACCTCCGGGTCTTAAATTCAATATTTTCCAATTTAAATCTATTTTAATTTACAAGTCACCTTTATAAATATTCTTATAGGATTTTCTTCCTTAAGACATTCCACAAGTTGTTTTATTATTGTTTATTTTTCAACAAACCTTATTTATTAAAACACAATATCCAATTAATGATAACAATCAATATTATCGTTTCCAACAACCAAATAAGCTAGATAGATCACAATAAATTTTGAAATAAATTCTTTTTATACAAAATATAATTAGGGAAAAATTATTTCATTTACCCAATTTCAAAACAATACTATGTTGAATTGTTCTGTTCGAGTGTTTAGAGATCCCTATCAATGACGTTAATTACTCGTATTGACCAGAATCCATAAGCCACTCAACAAATCAACCGACACAATATAAAACATTTTATATCACTAACAAATACGCTCTCTCATATATATTCACTCAGCGACTCATCATAGGGTATTACTACCCTATTTATAAAGAGTCAGACCCCACAAAGCTAAGGTTATCGCTAAATCAAAGCTCTGATACCAACTGTAACGACCCGCCTTTTTGGACAGTTTAAACCGACGATCAAATACACATGTCGATATCAAACCATTCAAAAGGGCAGATGGTTATTGGGGTAAATAAGAAAAGAAAAGAAAGAGAAATAAAGGAAATGAAACAACACAGAATCTTGCAGTGGAACGATAAAATATAATAGTCAAATAAGCAGTTCATGAAGATGTTTACTATACTTTGAGAATTATTTATACAACATTTATCAGAGTCATACATATACAACAGAACAATTAAAATAATGCAGCAGATTGCATGATGCAAGGGTAATAATAGTAATAGTATACCAAATCTTCGTCTTCGTCCTCCAGAATAGATCTTCAAAAATCTGAAAACTCAGGTCTGACCCGAGCGTAATGAAAAGACAAAACACTCGAGTCAGGACTAAAATATCCTTATGAAAGTTAAATCAATCGTAAATAAATATGAGTGTAACGGCGTCAGAGATGTTTACGGGGTTTGACATCTCATATCCAGTGTCAACGTGCGTGCAATAACTCAAGAGATGTTACGGGATTTTCCATCTCTTAAGGATCCGTTAAACTATCTACTATGTAGTAATGTACGCTAAGTAGATAATGCCTATCAGTAATATAAAATATCAAAATAGCGTTAAGGCGTTACCATAATCCCCCTTAACACATTTTTATAATGCCATAGTCTATACAGCACTGTAAGCCCCACCGTAAACTGGTGGTTATTATAGGGTACCCCATTGGTATAACACAAAACATAACGTAGTGGTCGCGAATAGGATAATCAGTATGACAAGGTACATGAGGCGATACCAACTAGGATACTAGTAGTTGCGTGATTCGGACTGATGTTGAGCATAGCCAACAGCTACCCCAACACCGCGAAACAACACTCCCAAATCAAGGGGTGCACCCAAATCGCATCACAAATGTAATAGATATGGTATCGAAGAAGTGTGTCCGCTAGAGGTGGCGAACCTCAATGGCCCGGCGCGGCTCCTGTTTTAGTCATGTCAGGGGTCATCCAATAATCGTTCTCTTTCTTTAGTCAACGCGTTCACTAAACCATCCACTTCATTCTGGATCAACACTCCGCGTATAATAGTTATTAAAGTGGTTTTCGGTATCGACAGAGAGTATGTCCATATCCGATCCCGGTCTCGTTAATACTACGTATTATTACATCGTTGGCTCTTTTACATTTCAAATCGATTCATAATTGATATCAAAATATCATATTCGCTTCAAAAAAATCAAATCCTTTTCAATTATCATCGTATCTATTCAAATGTAAGATTTCGTTTCAAAATCAATTTCCGCATCAATATCTCATTTCGATTTCAAAATCATTTCGAATTTCAATTTAGGTTGCAACTTCATTTAAACCAATTCGTATTTACATTTATGATTTAAACATAAACATTTCACCCTATTGACCTATTTGAAATTTTAGAAAATAGTTTTAAGTAGTTTAAAAATAGTTTAAATAATTAAAATAGTTAAAAATACTTAAAATCTTTAAAATGGATTTAAAGTAGATAAATTTGTTTAAAGTAATTTAAATTGGGTTAAGTAGATTAAAAATGGATTAAAATAGTTTAAGTATTCAAAATGGTTTATATAACAGAGTAATTTGGAAAACAAAATAAACAGCTTCAAAACCAATCCATTTCAATTATAACTTCCCAATTCAAACCAATTTCAATTTCCATTTTACCGATTCAATTTCGATTTTAATTCAAATCAATGTCAACTTTGACTTCAAATTAATTTGATTTTACATTCACCTTCAACTTATTCAATTTCAATGTATATCGATTTTTAGCTTGATTTTTTCAAAATATCAATTTTTAACACTTAACAAAATCATCCTTCAATATTCAAATTTAAATCCCACTTACAAATATGATTCAATTTCAAATATTATTTTATATCGCTTTTACTTAGTAATATTCAAAGCTCGAATTAAGGTTCAATCTTTTAAAACGAATAAATTTTCGAAATTCAATCATATCCCGATTTTAGTCTCAAAGTCTCAACTTAAATTATTTAACAGTTTCCTTTAACCAAAATTTATTTCAACATTACAAACTCAATTTTCGATAAATTCGATTTCTATAAATTGATTTCTATTTATAACTTTTAAATCAAAGCATTTAAATAAATTTCAAATCGACGATCTTAAAAATTATTAATTTAGCCAATCCGATGTCCGTATATAATTTTCTATCCTATGGCCAAGTGATTAGTTATTTCAATTAAATGTCAGGGATGAATATATATCACTTAAATCAAATCACAGTGTCATATGTATGCATAAAAGGGTATATATAAGCAAATAAACATCCAAACATTTAAATATCAACCAATAACATCCATCGAAATACATCATCCAATAAACAAAACAATTCATGGCAATTTCATAGTTATCAATGTCAGGTAATTTAATCGAAACTAAATTTTAATTTCAATTTAACTGTCAATTTTAATTTTCAACGGTTATTTCAAATAACAATCTATATGACAATTAAATTTTATTAAACAAAGACAAATAAAATTCATATCACTTCATAATATTAAACTTAACTAGCATAAAGATATTCAGTACGTCGTGAGCGTTATAAAACACTCACCTTGATTCTTACGATTTTAAATCAAATCGAACGACGTTCGTTTTAGCTCAAAATTTTCTCTAGCTCCAAACGATTCCAATCTGGCTCCATTGCGTAGTGCTCGACAAAACGAAGACAACGCAATTTGTTTCGTGCGTTTTCGATCGCGTATGAACAAGTTATAGCAGTTTAAAGATCATACAAATCATTATATACAAATATTCACAACTAAATTTAATATTATCAACCTTCAGCAATCTGGGCCATTGATTCCATCAAGAAAATCAAGGCCATGCGGATCTTCTTCCACACGTTCGCTTGCTCCAGGATATAATCACGTACGCACCCATCGTGCCTCCAAAACACTAAATGACGCACCCACTCCGAGCCACCTAGAGACGATCAGCTAGCGCCATTCGAAAGCCCCTCGACAAAGCTAAGCTCGGCCGCAACTGCATGGAGCTCGGCCTCCCCTATGGCATGCAAAATGAGGGCGAACGGTCGGCCATTGAACAGAAATTGCCGTTGATTCGTGCATCGAAACACGATCATAACCGTTGGATAGAGAGATATCGGTGCCCTCTACAACTTTCATGTTGAAGGTTTCGCGCGAATGTCGACAGATTGGGAGGTCGGAGGGGATGAATTGGGTGCGTTTCTGGCCTTCGAACCTGGAGATGGCGGCTAGGGTTTTTAAAACCCTAATTTGTTTTATTTTGCCTAAAATGAATAATTTAGGCGCTTTTATAGGAAATTCGACGAACACTATTTATCCGGCTTTCCGAACTCCGATTTACGCGCGGTGACCGGCGTTTCTAGGGTTTATCCCATGTTCCGGACACAATGGAACAGGTTTCGGAAGCTAATTCGATCATCTGTGTGAGTTACGGCAATAAACGATCAAATTTAAATTAAACCAATTAAACGAATTTCTATGCGTTTTGGCTCGCCCCGGACAAACTGTAAATCCGATTGACACGAAATTTGAAATCTTACAATAATATCACATTGTGGATCCGATGAAACTGGTTTCGTCGAAATCCGAGACTGTTTGAAAAATAGCTATTTTAACTCGTCAAATTAATATTAAAACAATTTCGATGCGTTTCGAGCTGCCACGGTCAAACGAAAACTCCGATTGCTACGAAAATTAAAATCCGATAATAACAAATTATTACAGATCCAATGGAACCAATTTCGTCCAATTCTAAGACTGTTCGAAAATCGGCTATTTTTCAATCGATAATTAAATATTAAAATATTCAATTTTCACAGATTTACTTTTAATTTGATTTTAAAAGTTCTACAACATCATTCTAACTTAAATATGATAAAATAAAATTTTACAAATCATTTTTAATCATATTAAACCCGTTATTCGATTATCCCATAAATTTCAATTTTAAAAACTTATTAACTCCATTATAATCCCGATATAACCTACATTCGCTTTGGAAACCAATTTGAATCGTATTTAAATCAAATTTCAATTATTCACTCTATTTTCATATATTAAATTTCAATATCAAATTTGTCATATCAAATTCGAAATTTAATTATTCAAACATTTGTAATATTAAATTTAAACAAATTTGATTATTCTTAAATCACTATCTTTTGAGATATTCAAAACGAACTTAAAATTTGACCTTTGAAACGAATTAAAATTATAGAACAACTATTTCCATTATACGATTCTTCAATTCCCATTATTAAATTATTCAATAAATTCCAGATATTAAATTTAAACAATTTCGCTTATCCAATAATTGATTATCTTTTGAAATATTGAAATTTAACTTATAAGATTCAACTTTTAAAACCAATTCACAATTCTAGAATCCTATTTTCATTTTACAGTTATTCAATTATTTAATAAGTTTTAAATATTTAATTTAAACAATTTACCTGTTCAATATTCAATATTTGATTTTAAATAGTTTTTTATTATCAATCAATTACTCTATTATACCCAATGAATTCAACATTTATTATCCTATTCAACTTTTGATTGCAAAGGCATTCACTAAGTAGCTTTTATTTTTCATTACTTGGATAATTATTGTTGCAATTCATTCCAGTTATTATTATTTCAAACGAATTACAAATTTTTTTCTAACATTAAATCATGAAATCTTATTAAATTATGTATTTTAATTATCGAAAATTTATGGGTCATTACAATGAACACGTAATTACAATGAACAAATTGGACACGTAAATACAATGAACACGTAAATGCATGCAACTTCAGTGTCCATACTTACAGGCATGCATTTTAAAAGGACCTAGGCATGAATTCATGCCAAGATTGCATGTGCTAGGGATGCAAAGATGAAAATAAATGACACAACTTTTGAAGATTGTAAACAGAATAATTTGCAGAGTAAATTAGAATTGTGAGTGTATTAGTCACCAAATTTGCTTCCAAGATATTTCAGCAACCAGGAACAAAATGAACTGCCACTGAAGTGTTTTTGCAGAGCTACTTGAAAAATGAAAGCAATCAAAAGAATTGATGCAGCTACCAGAATATTTTTGAAACAAATGAAATGATGAAGGCTACTATACTATACCTCTAAAAGTATACAAGTCAAAAAAGGGTGTGCTGAGATTAGTTTATTTGTGTATGAATGCAAAGTTTTAATCTTGCTTTATAAGATGAGTGGCAGCACATGCTCATTTTTTCTTTTGAAATGGACTTGTTCCATTTACACGTGAAGAAGGAAATGCATTCAACGTTCACCACTTGAAGCATTTACTGACTTTGCAAAACTTTTGCATTGCAAATTTATTTATTTATTTTTTTCAATTTAAAATTTCCATTTTGAAATTTATTCCAACGGTGACAAAATCACGGTCGTTACAGACTCCCCCCTTATAAAAATTGCGTCCCGGCAATTTTCCTACTAGAAGTTGTCAATAACACAAATTATTCATCACAAAAAAGATTAAAATAGAAAAGATAGATAAGAATGTTCACCCCCACTCGAAGAGGAAAGAAAAGCCGGATAAGAATGCTCGATGAATTCTTTGGTTTTCTAAGTGCAATCTTTGGGGTTTGCCGATCATTGAATCTTCACGAGTGGAACTTCTTTGTTCCGAAGGCGTTTAACCTCCGAAGCTAGCACCCGAATAGGAATTTGCACAGTAGATAAGTCGGGTGAGATCTCAAGACCTTGCAAAACACGAGGATCAATAATAGAATCCGAATCTCGAAGGCATCGACGAAGCTGGGATACATGAAATATGTCATGAACTCCTGAAAACTGAATAGGTAGCGATACACAGTAAGCAACTGGGTCAATGCGTTCCGTAACAGGAAATGGTCCAATATAACGAGGAGCCAATTTTCGGGAGCTACTAAAACGCACCACACCACACCCTTCATCGGAGAAACACGAATGTATACAAGATCGCCAACAGAAAATTCCAAAGGCTTCCTACGACGATCGGCGTAAGATTTCTATCTATTCCGAGACTCTTTCATTCTCTGTCTGATAATATCAATCCTCTCAGAAGAATCACGAATATAATCGAGGCCGAGAACTAACGTTTCTCCGGATTCCAACCAACAAGATGGTGATCGACATGGCCTTCTGTAAAGAGCTTCGAAAGGAGCCATACCTATACTTGATTGAAAACTGTTGTTACAAGAAAATTCAACAAAAGATAAGTGGTCTTCCTAACTATCTCCAAAGTCAAGAAGGAGTCCGATTGGACTCGATAGGAATAAAATGGGCTGATTTGGTCAATCAATCAACAATCACCCAAACGCTAGTATGGCCCGACCTCGGACGAGGTAGACCATCAATGAATTCTAAAGAAATTTGATCCCATTTCCATAATGGAATCTCAAGAGGCTGCAAAAGACCATTAGGACGCTGGTGTTGTGCTTTAATAAGTTGACAAATCATGCAACGACTTACATAACTTGTAACATCACGCTTCATATCCTCCCAATAGTATAAGCGTTTCATATCAACATACATCTTACTACTACTCGGGTGGATAGTATACTTAGAACGATGACAGTCCTCAAGAATGTCATTTCTAAGATTAGGAACATCAGGCATGATCAACCTTCCCTTCTTCCGAATACAACCATGAACATCAATATCGAAATCCTTTAGATCATCTCTTCGGGATTTCGATTTACAACTCTGAATAAGATAAAAAAGACCTGGATCTTGTTTCTAGGCATCGGCAACACGATCCAATAAACTAGGACGAGCTTCCATGCTAAATAAAAGCACGGGAGAATCAGGAACTAAAGGACAGTCTCTAATATCTCAAAGAGATAAAGCTTCCAACATATTCCACTCTGCTAGCATCATGGAAACAACAACCTGCTGCTTGCGACTAAGCGCATCAGCAACTCGATTACCATTACGAAGGGTATACAGAATATTGAAATCATATGAAGCTAGAAATTCGAGCCAACAATGTTGTCTCAAATTAAGTTCCTTTTAAGTGAATAGATACTTCATAGATTTGTGATCAGTGAAGAGAATAAAACGATCGTCCAATAAATAATGTCGCCAAATCTTCAGAGCAAAGACTAAAGCGGCAAATTCCAAGTCATGGGTAGCATAACGAATTTCGTTAGGCGTTAGTTGTCTAGAGCATAGGCAACTACTTTATCTTTGCTCATGAGAACAACACCGAAACCAATACGGCTAGTACTTGGTTCCCTTCGAAAACCACAAGGATAAGAGTATTGGAAAAGAGCTCTTCCAAATAATCTTCTTTCCTGAAAAGCTAAAACTTCCAAAATTACAGTTATCTTTATGAAATCATTTTCTAGAATTTTTTTACTTTTTATAGGTCAATTTATTGTGTCAAATTGTCTCATCAAAGCGTTTACGAAATTCCTATCGATAACGTTGATCAAGCGCATCGACCAGAATTCTTAAAGCACTAAATGGGCAATACAATCAAAAAATCATCATCTATATGGTAAACACAAATCCAATTATACTTATAAATAAATCTTATGAAAAATATTTTGCACAATTTTAGATTTCATTTTTCATCCAAAATCAATAAATGCGCAAATGGAGTTGTCGAGATATTCGTAGAATACTTGATTCATAAAATGGATGAAATAAGCTGGGTAAACTGAATGACATAATAGGTAATTCATAAGAATCGTAATGAGTATGGAATGCAGTAAGAGGGATGCTATCTTCCGCCACTCGTAACTAATGAAACCGGTGGCCAGATCGAGTTGGGAGATGAGCTAGAACAAATAAATCGTTTGGCTTCCAACTAAGATAATTAATGCTTGAGTTCCTCATTTTCCTTAACAGACATCCTTGTGGGAGGACGCTTGACAGGATGAGCACCGGAGATAAGATTAATACAGAACTCAATTGCCCTATTCGACGGCAACCTCGAAATAGGCTCAAAGACATCAAAAATCACAAACAACCGAAATATTAGTTAAGACATCCTCCGATTCAAAGGAAGAAATGAAAGCATTTGAAGTAGGTCTATGTTTCGAAATATAATAGATAACTACTCGATACCATCGGGATGCTTGAGATATAAAATTCTTTTGGGACATGGGATTTGAACTTCATAACGGACGAGCCAATCCATACCCAAAATCATATCAAACCAAGATGATCCTTAACGTGTAGATTCACATGAAAGGAAAAGCCATAAAGAATAATCTCAACATCAACACACAACAAGCCAAGAGTAGCGGATCCACTAATAGGATTTACGATCCTCAAAGGGTCGCAAAGAGTAACAATATCCAAAGGACTAACATCAACAAGCTCCTTCGACACGAATGAATGTGATGCACCCATATCGAAAAGTACTCTAATAGAACGACCACGAAATAACATATAACCTTCCTAAATAGAAGGTGGAATACCTTTGGCTGAAAGAATCACCAGAAGCTTAAGCAACATTAAGCTTTCCAGATTTGAAACCCTTAGGAGCAGTTAAAATAAGACAAGATTGATATGGAATTTAACAAAGGGAATACTATGAAAATATAAGATATATTCCTAGGCATATTCCAACTTGTTAGAGAGGATAAAAGTTTAAGAACAATGAAGGAATTGGTTAGAAAGGCACGAATGAAACCCCTGAATAGTTGTAACACGTGTTCCATTCTACTTATGTTCTATGTTTACTATAATTTGTTCTGAACCTCAGCTTTGATATCAAGCTGTGATGCCCCACCTCTATGCTCACAATAACAAAGGTTATTATAAGGAATAACGTCAGCCATTGCAAAGAATAAGGCTTGTTAGAAGCGACCATCCGTAAGTTATGCCTTAGACGAGTATTGATTACATCGATAGGAGTTGTGTAAATTACTCCCAAAGATATATATATTCAATCCAAATCTAAAACGAAACTACGGTGGCTAATGAAAAATTCAGAACAACTCATAATAACAACAATACTGATAGTATAATCACATCAGAACAGAAATATCAGATATATATAGCGGAAGACAAGTCTAGATACATGCTACAACAATCGATAGTTCCCTAGAACTAAATGTACGTATACATATCTATCAATACATACATGAGACGAGAGTCAATACACCAAAAAGAAACACCTCGAAGTCTAGGCAAAAGATGATGTGAAATCCCAAAAGCTGAAGCGGCAACAGAATCAGAGATAGCGATTATCCTGAACTACTCGGTTTGACCTAAGTATTATTTAAAAGAAAATAATAAACGGATCAGTCTAATTTAAACTTCAGAAATAAGTGTATGATAAACATCACTTAAGCAAATAATTATAATCTCGAATGAGATTATACAACATGAATGATCAACATAGTTCAACTGAAGAAATCTCACTTTAAACTCCATCAAAATTAATAATCTCGAATGAGACTATTCAATAAAAATAATCACTATAGTTTAAATAAAGAAATCTCAATTTAAACTCCATCAAAACCATCTTTTAAATTCCCAATTGAATTCAAAACGGCAATATGCAAATTTATAATCTCGGATGAGACCGTAAACAAAATTATAATCTCGAGACAATACACAAAGTTATAATCTCGGATGAGACTATGCAACATAGTAATCAACATAATTCGAAGGAAGAAATCCCATTAAACATCATCAAAATCAACTTCCAAATTCACAATTGAATTCAAAGTAAGAGTATGCAAAAATCTAGAAATCAATTAAGATAACTAGACAAATCTGCAGTCACAAAATCTAGAAATCAAAAATAAGATAACTAGAAAATCAATATAAAAGATGGATCGATCCCAGCAGATGGCGAGTTTTAGCTACGCCGCACGTGCATCTTAGATGGTCGATGCCTACCAAGTACTACAAATTTTTGGCGCCCGTCAGATGACCCGAAGGTCTGTAGAGTGACCCGAAGGTCTAGTACTGGTAATTGACCCGAAGGTCCATTAGATGACCCGAACGTCCAACAAATGACCCAAAGGTCCAATAGAGTGGCTTGAAAGCCTACAAAACCATCAAAATCATCAAACATCAGATATTTCAATTAACAGTTCGGAATTAACCGAATTAGTAAAAGTGTGGTTCCATACTCCGCACTTTTCCTAAATCGTTTAAATCTCTTCATCGTTTCCTTGAAAGTGCAGAATTGTGTATTTTATATAAATAACATTTTACGTTCTCAAACGGACAAGTCGGAAATTAAGCGAATCGGTAAAAGTAAGGGTTCATAGTCCTCGATTTTACTGAATTGTTTAAATCGCTTCCTCATTCTTTTGAAAATGCAAACTGTAAATTTTTTGAAAACAATTTTATTTTAAAACTATTTTAAAACACGTGATTAAAACAGCAACATCGGCAGCAATTTTGGCAAGGAAATTGCGCTTCACAAAACACCGTAAAAACGGATATCAAAATCAGCGTTGCGGGATAACCACTTAAAAATTCACTTTAAAATTGATGGTTACTGAAGTCAAAACGACAGTAATTTTTTATTCGTCAATAAATGTCACCAAAACACCATGCTTAAAAATATAGCACCGGTGTAAAAAATCTCGTTATAAAAATAACGGCGCAGAAATACGTTTTAAACCCAAATACCGGTTCAAAATAAATTAACCAGTAATCTACACTACTATTTACGCAACAAAGTAGCACTGTTTGGACTAGAGTTTAATGTACACAATTTAGATTTCAACCAAATGCATACCGGTACGCAACCAAATGACTCATGCCATAGCAAAATTTATAATGCACATACGAAAAAATAATGAATAAAATAACATGAATACATATTTAAATACAATGCACGACCTGTGCAAAAATAACCAGTTAAAATGCCTGAACTTGGGCAATGTGCAAAGTAAATACTAATGCAAATTATGAATACACGTGATGCTTAAAATATAATGCAAAACATGAATACCCATTTAATTACAATGAACATACTAATAGGATTGCATGATAGTTCGTTACAAACTAACCTGCATACTCATGCAAAAAAAAAAAAAAAACTGTCACGCAAAAAAAAAAAAAAAAAAACAAACAAAGGAGCCTATGCAAACCATACACACAGGAACCCATTATTCACCAGAATGTCATAACGTGGACACAAACTTATACCAAAAACATGAACACACGCACGCAATCCCATATGAGCAATTATAATTGGCCTGTTACTCTTTTTTTTTCTGAATTACACTTAAGACTTCAAAACGCATGCACTAAAATATGGTCTGGACGCACACTATATACAAGCTTTATGCACGCATGTCACAATTGAAGTAAGAATTGGACCTCAATTTTATTTTCACGCAATACATGACACAACAATTTCCTAGGCTATGAATTATTTTCACCCTTTTTTCTGAAGCGAACACATGACACGCAATACGTATGAATTGCAAAGATGACTCAATATGATGGCCACAAAATCGCGTACATTGGAAGAAATACAAAATGCCTGGCTTAACAAAAATGAGTGTATACTTTGAATCACATTTTCATGCATGCACCCCTAATAGATGCATAAACACAAAATATGTATGTGTATATATATATATATATATATATACAACCTGAGTTCATTCACTTGGTTTTGTAAAATGATTGCACATAATTTTTCTAATTCATATCAAGAGTAGATTAGTGCTTCACAAATTTATGCAAGAAAAAAGCAATGCGACCTGGCCAAGATTTTTTGTGTGCATACAAGACACACACTCCTACAAATGGACTTAGAAATTGCACTTGGCAACCTGGACGTTTGTGCGTGTTCTAATTTACTAAAGTACTGAGTTTGTGCGTGTTCTAATTTACAATGAACACGTAAATACAATGAAAAAATTGAACACCTAAATACAATGAACACGTAAATGCATGCAATTTCAGTATCCATACTTACAGGCATGCATTTGACAAGGACCTAGGCATGAATTCATGCCAAGATTGCATGTGCTAGGAATGCAAAGATGAAAATAAATGACATAGCTTTTGAAGATTGCAAACAGAATAATTTGCAGAGTAAATTAGAATTGTGACTGTATCACTCACCAAATTTGCTTCCAAGATCTTTCAACAACCAGGAACAAAATGAACTGCCATTGAAGTTTTTTTGTAGAGCTACTTGAAAAATGAAAGCAATTAAAAGAATTGATGCAGCTACCGGAATATTTTTGAAACAAATGAAATGATGAAGGCTACTATATTATACCTCTAAAAGTGTACAAGTCAAACAAGGGTGTGCTGGGATATATTTTTGGGTACACATGCATTAAAGAGGAATTGTGCATCACTGGATAAAAAGGACGTGCTGTACAAAGAAATGATGGTAGCACAGTGAACTCAACTTGGTAATATAAACTTTTTGTGCGTGAATGCAAAGTTTTAATCTTGCTTATAAGATGAGTGACGGCACATGCTCATTTTTTCTTTTGAAATGGACTTGTTCCATTTACACGTGAAGAAGGAAATGCACCACATTTTCAACATTCACCACTTGAAGCATTTATTGATTTTGCAAAACTTTTGCATTGCAAATTTATTTATTTATTTTTTAATTTAAAATTCCATTTTAAAATTTTATTCCGACGGTGATTAAATCATGGTCGTTACAGACTCCCCCATTATAAAAATTGCGTCCCCACAATTTTTCTACTAGAAGTTGTCAATAACACAAATTATTCTTCACAACAAAGATTAAAATAGAAAAGATAGATAAGAATGTTCACTCCCACCGAAGAGGAGGGAAAACCCGGATAAGAACGCTCGATGAATTCTCTGGTTTCCCAAATGCAATCTTTGGGGTTTGTGGACCATTGAATCTTCACGAGTGGAACTTCTTTGTTCCGAAGGCATTTAACCTCTGAAGCTAGCACCTGAGTAGGAATTTGCACAGTAGATAAGTCGGGCGAGATCTCAAGACCTTGCAACACACGAGGATTAATAATAGAATCCGAATCTCGAAGGCATCGACGAAGCTGGGATACATGAAATACATCATGAACTCTCGAAAACTGAAAAGGTAGCGATACACAGTAAGCAACTAGGTCAATGCATTCCGTAACAGGAAATGGTCCAATATAATGAGGAGGCAATTTCTCGAAGCTACTAAAACACACCACACCCTTCATCGGAGAAACACGAATGAATACAAGATCGCCAACAAAAAATTCCAAAGGCTTCCTACAACGATCGGCGTAAGATGTCTATCTATTCCGAGCCTCTTTCATTCTCTGTCTGATAATATCAATCCTCTCAGAAGAATCACAAATATAATCGGGGTCGAGAACTAACGTTTCTCCGGATTCCAACCAACAAGATGGTGATTGACACGGCCTTCCGTAAAGAGCTTCGAAAGGAGCCATACCTATACTTGATTGAAAACTGTTGTTAGAAGAAAATTCAACAAAAGATAAGTGGTCTTCCCAACTATCTCCAAAGTCAAGAAGGAGTCCGATTGGACTTGATAGGAATAAAATGGGCTGATTTGGTCAATCGATCAACAATCACCCAAACGCTAGTATGGCCCGACCTCGAACGAGGTAGACCATCAATGAATTCTAAAGAAATTTGATCCCATTTCCATAATGGAATCTCAAGAGGCTGCAAAAGACCACTAGGACGTTGGTGTTCTGCTTTAATAAGTTGACAAGTCATGCAACAACTTACATAACTTGTAACATCACGCTTCATACCCTTTCAATAGTATAAGCGTTTCATATCAACATACATATTACAACAACCCGTATGGATAGTATACTTAGAACGATGACACTCCTCAAGAATGTCATTTCTATGATTAGGAACATTAGGCACGATCAACCTTCCCTTCTTCCGAATAAAACCATGAACATCAATATCGAAATCCTTTAGATCATCTCTTCGGGATTCCGATTTACAACTCTGAATAAGATAAAAGAGATCGGGATCTTATTTCTAGGCATCGGCAACACGATCCAATAAACTAGGACGTGCTTACATGCCAGATAAAAGCATGAGAGAATCAGAAACTGAAGGACAGTCTCTAATATCTCAAAGAGATATAGCTTCCAACATATTTCACTCTGCTAGCATTATGGAAACAACAACCTGCTGCTTGCAACTAAGCGCATCAGCAACTCGATTACCCTTACCAGGGGTATACTGAATATTGAAATCATATGAAGCTAGAAATTCGAGCCGACGATGTTGTCTCAAATTAAGTTCTTTCTGAGTGAATAGATACTTCAGAGATTTGTGATCAGTGAAGAGAATAAAATGCTCGTCCAATAAATAATGTCGCCAAATCTTTAGAGCAAAGACTATAGCGGAAAACTCCAAATCATGAGTAGCATAACGAATTTCGTTAGGCGTTAGTTGTCTAAAGCATAGGCAACTACTTTATCTTTTCTCATGAGAACAACACCGAAGCCAATACGGCTAGTACTGGTACAAGTAATGAAGTCTTGGTTCCCTTCGAAAACCACAAGGATAAGAGTATCGGAATAGAGCTCTTTCAAATAATCTTCTTTCCTGAAAAGCTAAAACTTCCAATGTAACAACCCAATATTTTCAGTCATTCGCATCCGCACATGTTGGACTTGAATTGCTCAAAATACCGCGTTGTAAATAAATTTGGAGCAAATGAAATACAATCACGGAATCACAGACACAGAAATATCAGAATAACTCGCAGCGGAAATAAAAATACCATAGTAGTTCATGAGGCTACTATAACAAACTCTCAAAACATAACACATAATATTAGTCTGAAACATATACAATAGAAATCTCAAATACATAGAAGTTTATAAATACCAGAGCTGAAATAGAACAACAGAAATTGAAAGGAAATAGATAACTAGACAAGTAGAATCTCCAGCGATTCCTAGCTCCAGAAAAGAAATCCAAAGCTAAGCTGTAAATACTCAGGCTGACCCGAGCGTAAAGTAAAACACAAAACACCCGAGTCAGGAAAATATATACTTATATAATGTAAACCAACTCAAGTGAACTATAGTAGAAATGCATAATAACTTAAAGGATGCTTGGGATCGCCCATCCTTTAAGAATCAGTTAAACTATAACTTAATTACATCCCGTGGTTAAAATTTCAAAATGGTATTTTATACTTCAAAATCAAATATAATTTCAAAATTCAGTATCATTCAAAATATCATATCTTCCATACCACATTCATTTTTATTTAATTTAAATTTATATTTCGAAACAAATTACATCATTTTAAATCATAAAATGAAGTTATTATATTTAATAATTAAATTATTAAATTTCCAAAATTTTAGTCTTTTAAAATTCATTTATTCACTTAATTTATTAAAACAGATGAAAATTCAACTTTCGCAGCATTTAGAAATTGCTACGGAAAGTTACATTCAAAGCAGTTCAATTTAACAAAAGATAGCATTAAAAAATGCTGTAATAGGGTTACATTAGTTTCAAATAAAAATTAGTTAAATTAAAAAATTATAGCATTTACAAAATGCTATAGTAACCTTTAATTAAACTTAGCCATTTGGTTCATTATTATCAACTACAGCATTTACAAATGCTGTATTATCATTTACATTAGATTTAATAGCATTTCAAAAATGCAGTTAATTAATTTCAAGTATTCAACATAATTTCACAAACAATCATATTTTATTTAAATCATTTTTAATTATAAAATCATATGATTTCACTTTTAAAACAGTCATTCAAATACCCTTATATTCATGATTTTATAAAGTTAAATCTCCGTTCAAAAAAATCAAAATTTAATAATAATTCACTTATTAAATTCCAACATTAATTTTTAAATTCAGTAAATTAAATTTAACTTAACATTTAAGTTTAAAATTTTCAAATATAACTTAATTTCATTTTTATTTACTAAACTTAAAATTCACTTTTAAACCAAATTCACAAATTTTCAATTTTAGTTATATTTCCAAATTTCAACCTAAATATTCATTCATTTCACATTTTAACTTTATTCAAAAATCATTAATATATTATAAAAATCATTTTTAATTCATTTAGTTCAAAATATCATAAATTTATCATATTTTAATATTTAATTTAAATTCTATTTATCACCAAATTAAAATTTCCATAATAACTTACATTTCAGATTTCCTAACTTTACCATTTATTTATTTCACTTATAAATTTTCAGAAAATCAATAATGCTTTACAAAAATCATTTTTAATCAAATTTAAATCAAAATATTATAATATTTACATTTCTAAAGTAATTTAAAAATTTTAGAAAAACATATTTTAACAACGAGTCTGTATTTCATTTTCTAGCCTAGGTAAAGTGATACGGGTAATATATCATTTCAACCCGTAATTTACAAAGAAAACCCGGGTTTGATCATTTCAAACCCGCAATCCCAAGTAAAAGAAAATAATTGAAAATCATTCAAGCCTATCATGTCAGCCCATAACGATTTTCTCCTATTCTAAAGTCCGTTCGGGTATGTATCATTTCAACCCATAGTGATTCTAGTCTATAGGGAACCGGTAGTGTGATAAACTGATGAAAGTAACAGAATAGCATGAAATAATAGTAACATATGGTATAACAGGTGTAAATATAGGTATGAACATCATATGAACATAATATAGCAGTTATAACAGGATGATATGCAATTTACAGATTCAAAAGGGGTCAATTTACTATTTATATATGTACATATTGTCTGGTGAGAATAACTCACCTGTTCAGAGCTGGAGATAGCTACCAAAGCAAA
The DNA here is from genome assembly GCA_030765085.1 of Allium cepa. Lineage (NCBI taxonomy): Eukaryota > Viridiplantae > Streptophyta > Magnoliopsida > Asparagales > Amaryllidaceae > Allium > Allium cepa. The sequence goes on along the minus strand of CM060940.1, from coordinate 322,352,907 downwards.
CAATACAGACACTACGAATGCACGACAATACGGAAATGAATTGAGAGTGGAGAGCCAAAGCTAATTGTCTTGTACATATGAAACAAAACAATACATATAACATGAATTTCAAACCAAAATATAACATTAAACAAGCTAGAATGAAGGAACAACAATTAATCAAACACTTGCACTTGCTTCCACCATCACTATGCTCATCGTATAGGGTGATAAGGTACTGCCATGGGGTGTATTTTGTCAGGTACGGGTCATATATGGTCGGCCTAGCAAGGGTAGTGAAGGTATGGAAGTTGCTATGTATGAAAATACAAGTACAAGGCAAACAAGTGGATTTTTGTGCAATTTCAAGCTTCGGGCAAGGCTACAAATGGCATGGCCACACCTGTTGGAGGCTAGGAGATGGTGTGGCAGTGGTTTTGATTCAGGTATGGGCTGGAGAAGGTGGAGCAAAGGGCGTCTAAGGGTGTGGTGAAGTGGTGGAAGTTACAAGGCGTGAATACAAAGGATTTAAGGCAAATAAGTGGCTTTTGTGCAACCATATGGCTCAACCAAAGGACCATTGGGCTCGGCCCCTATAAGGTGAAGGTCAGGTGGGGTCTGGAGTGTCGACCAAAGGTGGTGGAGGGACTGGTGGTGGCGGCCAAGGAGGTGGTTTAGGTGAAAAATGAAGGGTATGTGCATAAATGGTTCGGCTAGGCTAGTTTCAAGGTGATTTTGCCACGTTTGGTGATGATAGCTTCAAGGGGGCTCATGGCCTGGTCAAGTCAGAGGGAAAGGATGGTGGAGTGTCCACGAGCAGTGGTGGAGTTGGTCGGAGGAGGTGGTGGAGGAGTATGGCCAAGCAAAGCATGGAGAGACAAGTGCAAAACCATTAAAACATTGAAAAACAAAGGAAAAAGAGAAGAGATTTTTACCTAAACTTCTACAACAAATGGCCGTATTTTTTTTTTAAGTTTGAGAATTTTTTTTCTCGTGAAAAAGAAATGAAATGTGGCTAGAAAGAAGGAGGAATGGTACGGCACAAATAAAATAAAGGAGTAGGTTGAGAAAATGAAAAGGCGGAATGTAAAAAGACTTTGGAAATACAAAGAGTCCAAAAACCTTTCAAATTTCCATCCATTTTCTTTTATAAGTTTAAATATATGAAAATAAATATAATTTCAGTTAAAATAATAAAATATAACAAATAAAAAAAATATAAATAAATAAATATTAATTATATATAATTAGATCAAGAAAATAGCAAAGAAAATGTAAACTAGGCTAGAAAATTTGAAAATAAGTGAAATGAGCTTTGGAAAAATTTTGTGTACTTGAAAAATATTTATAAATAAAGATAAAGACACAAAAATAAAATGCATTCATAAAAGTAAATAAATAAATTTTAATTAAATATAATTTAAATGAAGAAAATAGCAAAAAAATGGAAACTAGCCTTAAAAATAGAAAATATATGCAATAAATTTTGGAAAAATTATTTTATCACTTTAAAAATATTAAAAGACAAAAATATACATAAAATAACATATTAACACATATTAAAATAAAATATAACAAAGAAAATATGATTTATATAATCAAAAATAGACAAAATTGCAAAATAAAACAAATTATACTCAAAATTGAAATGTGCATAACTTTCACAGTTTAAGTCCGTTTTCAACGAAACAAAAAGCAGTATTCAAGTTGTTAAATCTATTTCCATAATAAAAGTTAAGATTTAGGAGTTTAAATATTTAAATTTGAAATTTAAAAGTCAAAGTTTGACCAGTTTGAACAGAAATTCATCTTTCCGTAAAATATCCAATTTATACCTGTTTGAAATTATAATTCACATAATAATCAACACTTATATTTAAAAATGTGAAATGTTTGAAATAAAACAAGTTTAAAAATAATTTCAAAATAAAATAAAGTCAAGTATTAAATTATATGAAAAATCTAGGGTTGTTACACTCTCCCCCACTCAAATCTTTTCGTCCTCGAAAAGGAAGGAAGCGGAGAAAAAACAAGAAAGAGAAATAGGTTGGAAGACATTCAAAAGAAGGTAGGGAGAAAGTAGATAGGAGGGGAAGCAGGTTGAAAGACATGGATGAAATATTTTTTATATTTTTATATTTTTTTATATTTAACATGTTAAACATTTAATATGATAAATAGTTATTTGATTCAAATTTGATAATTCGAAGTAAACAATATTTAAAACATTTTAAATTTTTAGAAGGGAAAATAACTGATCAAAATATTCTTTATATAATACTTTAGCAAAATACTTTTATAACTCGATGTCTTAACAAGTTTACTTTCGTTCCTGCAGACTCTGGCTATGCGTTGATCAGGCACAAAGCTAGAATTCTTCAGGTACTTGGTAGACTCGTTTCAACACCCAGTGAAAATACTGAAGACACTTTTAAAAACAGATATGGAAAGTACTATCCAAACAAATCAACAAAACCGAAACAGTTGTCTAACCATGGATCGCAGATACACAATGGTTACGCCTCGATCCCCCAGGAAACAATCCGTATCTGTAAGCTTTCTCAGCCCTGCGAGTTACGCCATGATGACGAGTAGAATGCAGGATACACAATGGTTACGCCTGGATCCCCCAGGAAACAATCCGTACCCCCAGGCCAGCTCAGCCAGGCATTTGCGCTACTAATGCGACCTACATAGAGCGCAGGATACACAATGGTTACGCCTGGATCCCCTAGGAAACAATCCGTAACCCCAGGACAGCTCAGCCAGGCATTTGCGCTATGCAATCGCGATCATAAGACCATGGAGATCGCCATGGAATTCGATGGACACTCGAGTATCATATCCGAAAAACCCAAATCAAAGAGAGAGAATAATATCGATAGAATGAATCCACAGTGTGGCCACAAAGCGGATATCAAGCAGAAGGCACTTTCCATATCTTTACTTCGAAAATATGTATCATATAGTACTTTTCAAAATCACTTTCAAATATCATACTTATATAAAGTCCATTTTATATAAGATTTCATTTCAAATCAAATACTTTTCAAAATAATAGTATATCAAATCACACTTATATAAATTTCGATTATATAAGATTTCATTTTTCAAAATTAAGTACCTTTTCAAATTCAATAGTTCTCAAATCAATAGTTTACTTATACAAATCATTTTTATATAAGTTCGATAGCTCCCAAATCAAGTATTTAATAAAACAAGGTTCTAAATTTCAAACCATTTCGATATCAATTAAATTTTAAAATCATATATGATGTCACCAAATCATTTCTTTCAAGTTATACATATTCAGTTTCAAAATTTCTTAAAACAATAGGTTTAGAAAATAATCCAAATTTCCAAATCAATAAAATTTAGGTCAAATAAATTCATTTCCATTTCAAAAATGTATTCACATCAAAAATCATAATACTTTCAAAGTTATAAATCTTTTGAAACCAAATACTTGAAATCATTTCACTTTGAAAATCATAACATTTTGAAATCATACACTTGAAATCATAAAACATGCCCTTAATTCTTTACATTTCAATTTTTTTTAATTAAACCAAAATCTAAAATTTCCAATTTTAATTCAATTCAAACCATCAGTTTCAATTTTATTTTCCAACAAAACCATTTCAAATATTATCAATTTCAAATATAGATTTGATTTTCAAAATAAACTATTAAATCTTAAATATGTTTCAAGGCTTAAATATACCATATTTCAAAACTAAATTTCATAATTTCATATATCTCAAATTTTACTTCATTATTACTTAGTGTTGAAATATTTATTTCATAAATCCATTATTTTTAAATAAACTCAAATTACAGGTAAACCAAATATCCTTTCATATTAATACAACTTCAATTGTTGATTTATCAAAATCAATGGTTTTCAAAATCATTTTATACTTACGTAAAGTTTATCTTATATAAGGATCAAAATTTTCAAAAAAAATAAATTTCACTGCATGAAAAGCCATGTGGGATTGAATATATTTGCTTACTAAAAGATTTTTAATTAAGAATAGTTTTGTATATAAAATAGTTTTTATGGAAAATAGAATAAAACAGTTAGTTTAAGAAAAAGAAAAATAGTTTTGAAAAATGGTTTTAAATTTGATAGTGGTTTTTCATAAAAGAAAAATTCCAACTAAATTACTAAGATATCCAACCCAACAACTTTCAATTTCAGTGTCAAGTATACCAATGAAATTAGGATATAAGATGTACATATGTCATCATTTCGCAACATTACATTCGATCGCTCGCTCGATCACACAAGTTTGCTTTCGATCTAGTATTGTCCATTCGACTTCCCTAATGCGGACTTCGATATGGTTTCTTGACTAGAAGCCATCAGTCTCCTTGCATAGCTATATACTATGATAGAGAATTATAGAATCAAGCCCAAAATCCATATCAAATATTCGCCATCAAGAATCAAATGAAAAATCCTAACACGAAATGGTGTAATTCACCTCGAACTTGTGTACTTAAACTTTGATCAAATTAATTATGCGAATAAAACAACATACGTACAACTTATGTATCTATTCCAACTTGTTAAATAAATAGTTTTATAAAGATGTTACTAAGTAAAAACCAAATTTTTCTCAAACATTTGAAGACTAATTTTTATCCCAAACATTTCAAACTAAATTTTGTTTAGTATAATTCAAAATAGTCTTATTTATTTACTTAACAAAACAGTTTCAACTTATACAAATCATATTATTTCATACTTGAAGCATACAAACTAAACTTATATTCTTTATCAAATACCTTATACCTTTCAAAATTTCTTAGCTTTGAAAAGTTAAAGTTGATTTGGAAGTGCTCGAACCTTCAAAATAGTCAAAGAAATCATAATTTCAAATCCAAAAGTGGAAAATCACTAACAAATCAGTAAATCAATTCCAATAGATAAGGTTATATCAAAACAAATCTGAATCTCGAGGACTGAACACCGACTTACTTTAAATCATTTCAAATATATATATATATACATATACATATATCTTTCGAATATCAAACCATATTTCAAAATCTGAAATCAAAATTGGTTTCACAAAATCACTCGAATAGCAAAGCTACTAGAGTGGCCTCTCCCCCACTCAGAAACTCGAAAATCAATGTCGATGATGCATGCATTCATCATCGAAATTATTTTCCAGCGACACAAGTGAGTTCTGGACTTCAATTAACTTTGAAAAACTTCTTTGAAATTCCTTAGAAATCATTGAAATTCATTCTAATACATTTTTTTATTTGAAAAAAATATCTTTAAATCATATTATTGTTATATATTTTCCAAAATCTTAAAACCGATTTCAAAACACCGGAGTTCAATTCCTCGAAATTCAAATTCAAAACCATTCAGTTATAAATCATTTTTGTATAAATCAAGTTCTTATAAAATTTTCAAAATTTCAAATTCTTTCGAAGCTTCCAATTTTCATTTTAAAAGGTATATAATCCTTATTGGAAACATTTCACTTTTTATATACAAAATATGGTCATCCTTAATAATTTCGATGTATGCACAATTTCAAAATACAACCAAACACAAATTTCCGAAGGATGATTCAAGGAAGGATTTCAAACAAATAAAGATTCAAAATTAGAGGAACTCTAATCAAATAGAATTCTAGTTCGAAGATAAACTCAAACGAAGATGAGATAATTTAATTACCAAATAGAAGATGGATAAGCCTATCTAAATCGCGGGCGACCTTAACCGATCAACCGTGACTTTTGGAATATGATCGATGCAGAAATCTAAGGCAAATCGACATTCGATCGTCGAAGATAGAATCCCGGTAGAGCAGGCGATAGATAACATCGTAAACCTTGCATACAGAAATCTTTGGTGAATCAATTGTAATTTGTAAAGGAGTTTCACCTCTTTACAGATCATTTAAAGATTGGCGGAATCACCGATCTTTAGAAAGGTCATTCCAAAGTGGAGTTATGGAATGCTCCAAAATCAAAAAGGTAAAATAGGGAAGACAAGACTGGACTTCGGAACAAGAGGGAGTGTTCCAAAGTTCAGGGAACCCTAATCGATAAGAATTCTAACCAAGAGGTTTCTAACAAGGTTGATACAGAAGGAATGAAGTTTAGAAAATCTTGGTTTCAAAATAAAAAAAATTATACCAAAATAATCTTTGAAACTACTTTAAAAATCATTTAGAAATTATTTTATACTTCGAAAATACGTTCTCTCACAAGGAAATGATTCTGAGATTGATTTCACCCATTCTAGGATATTTCTACCCTATCTCTAATGAGTTTTTGCTCCACAGGCTAAGGTTTGCCTAAAAACCTAAGCTCTGATGCCAACTGTAACAACCCGATATTTTCAGTCATTCGCGTCCGCACATGTCGGACTTGAATTGCTCAAAATACCGCGTTGTAAATAAATTTGGAGCAAATGAAATACAATCACGGAATCACAGACACAGAAATATCAGAATAACTCGCAGCGGAAATAAAAATACCATACTAGTTCATGAGGCTACTATAAAAACTCTCAAAACATAATACATAATATTAGTCTGAAACATATACAATAGAAATCTCAAATACATAGAAGTTTATAAATACCAGAGCTGAAATAGAACAACAGAAATTGGAAGGAAATAGATAACTAGACAAGTAGAATCTCCAGCGATTCCTAGCTCCAGAAAAGAAATCCAAAGCTAAGTTGTAAATACTCAGGCTGACCCGAGCGTAAAGTAAAACACAAAACACTCGAGTCAGGACAATATATACTTATATAATGTAAACCAACTCAAGTGAACTGTAGTAGAAATGCACAATAACTTAAAGGATGCTTGGGATCGCCCATCCTTTAAGAATCAGTTAAACTATAACTTAATTACATCCCGTGGTTAAAATTTCAAAATGGTATTTTATACTTCAAAATCAAATATAATTTCAAAATTCAATATCATTCAAAATATCATATCTTCCAAACCACGTTCATTTTTATTTAATTTAAATTTATATTTCGAAACAAATTACATCATTTTAAATCATAAAATGAAGTTATTATATTTAATAATTAAATTATTAAATTTCCAAAATTTTAGTCTTTCAAAATTCATTTATTCACTTAATTTATTAAAACAGATGAAAATTCAACTTTCGCAGCATTTAGAAATTGCTACGGAAAGTTACATTCAAAGCAGTTCAATTTAACAAAAGATAGCATTTAAAAATGCTGTAATAGGGTTACATTAGTTTCAAATAAAACTTAGTTAAATTCAACAATTATAGCATTTACAAAATGCTATAATAACCTTTAATTAAACTTAGCCATTTGGTTCATTATTATCAACTACATCATTTACAAATGCTGTATTATCATTTACATTAGAATTAATAGCATTTCAAAAATGCAGTTAATTAACTTCAAGTATTCAATATAATTTCACAAACAATCATATTTTATTTAAATCATTTAGCTTATAAAATCATATGATTTCACTTTTAAAACAGTCATTCAAATATTCATGATTTTATAAAGTTAAATCTCCATTCAAAAAAATCAAAATTTAATAATAATTCACTTATTAAATTCCAACATTAATTTTTAAATTCAATAAATTAAATTTAACTTAACATTTAAGTTTAAAATTTTCAAATATAACTTAATTTCATTTTTATTTACTTAACTTAAAATTCACTTTTAAGCCAAATTCACAAATTTACAATTTTAGTTATATTTCCAAATTTCAACCTAAATATTCATTCATTTCACATTTTAACTTCATTCAAAAATCATTAATATATTATAAAAATCATTTTTAATTCATTTAATTCAAAATATCATAAATTTATCATATTTTAATATTTAATTTAAATTCTATTTATCACCAAATTAAAATTTCCATAATAACTTACATTTCAGATTTCCTAACTTTACCATTTATTTATTTCACTTATAAATTTTCAGAAAATCAAAAATGCTTTACAAAAATCATTTTTAATCAAATTTAAATCAAAATATTATAATATTTACATTTCTAAAATAATTTAAAATTTTTAGAAAAACATATTTTAATAATGAGTCTCTATTTCATTTTCTAGCCTAGGTAAAGTGATACGGGTAATATTTCATTTCAACCCGTAATTTACAAAGAAAACCCGGGTTTGATCATTTCAAACCCGCAATCCCAAGTAAAAGAAAATAATTGAAAATCATTCAGGCCTATCATGTCAGCCCATAACGATTTTCTCCTATTCTAAAGTCCGTTCGGGTATGTATCATTTCAACCCATAATGATTCTAATCTACAGAGAACTTACAGTGTGATAAACTGATGAAAGTAACAGAATAGCATGAACTAATAGTAACATATGGTATAACAGGTGTAAATATAGGTGTGGACATCATATGAACGTAATATAGCAATTATAACAGGATGATATGCAATTTACAGATTTCAAAGGGGGTCAATTTACTATTTATATATGTACATATTGTCTGGTGAGAATAACTCACCTGTTCAGAGCTGGAGATAGCTACCAAAGCAAGCAATACAGATACTACGAAGGCACGACAATACGGAAATGAATTGATAGTGGAGAGCCAAAGCTAATTGTTTTGTACATATGAAACAAAACAATACATATAACATGAATTTCAAACCAAAATATGACATTAAACAAGCTAGAATTAAGGAACAACAATTAATCAAACACTTGCACTTGCTTCCACCATCACTATGCTCATCCTATAGGGTGATAAGGTACTGCCATGGGGTGTATTTTGTCAGGTACGGGTCATATATGGTCGGCCTAGCAAGGGTAGTGAAGGTATGGAAGTTGCTATGTATGAAAATACAAGTACAAGGCAAACAAGTGGATTTTTGTGCAATTTCAAGCTTCGGGCAAGGCTACAAATGGCATGGCCAGACCTATTGGAGGCTAGGAGATGGTGTGGCAGTGGTTTTGGTTCAGGTATGGGCTGGAGAAGGTGGAGCAAAGGGCGTCTAAGGGTGTGGTGAAGTGGTGGAAGTTACAAGGTGTGAATACAAAGGATTTAAGGCAAATAAGTGGCTTTTGTGCAACCATATGGCTCAACCAAAGGACCATTGGACTCGGCCCCTACAAGGTGAAGGTCAGGTGGGGTCTGGAGTGTCGACCAAAGGTGGTGGAGGGACTGGTGGTGGCGACCAAGGAGGTGGTTTAGGTGAAAAATGAAGGGTATGTGCATAAATGGTTCGGCTAGGCTAGTTTCAAGGTGATTTTGCCACATTTGGTGATGATAGCTTCAAGGGGGATCATGGCCTGGTCAAGTCAGCGGGAAAGGATGGTGGAGTGTCCACGGGAAGTGGTGGAGTTGGTCGGAGGAGGTGGTGGAGGAGTATGGCCAAGCAAAGCATGAAGAGACAAGTGCAAAACCATTAAAACATTGAAAAACAAAGGAAAAAAAGAAGAGATTTTTACCCAAACTTCTACAACAAATGGCCGTATGTTTTTTTGAGTTTGAGAATGTGTTTTCTCATGAAAAAGAAATGAAATGTGGCTGCAAAGAAGGAGGAATGGTACGGCACAAATAAAATAAAGGAGTAGGTTGAGAAAATGAAAAGGCGGAATGTAAAAAGACTTTGGAAATATAAAGAGTCCAAAAACCTTTCAAATTTCCATACATTTTCTTTTATAAGTTTAAATATATGAAAATAAATATAATTTCAGTTAAAATAAGAAAATATAACAAATAAAAAAAATATAAATAAATAAATATTAATTATATATAATTAAATTAAGAAAATAGCAAAGAAAATGTAAACTAGGCTAGAAAATTTGAAAATAAATGAAATGAACTTTGGAAAAATTTTGTGTACTTGAAAAATATTTATAAATAAAGATAAAGACACAAAAATAAAATGCATGCATAAAAGTAAATAAATAAATTTTAATTAAATATAATTTAAATTAAGAAAATAGCAAAAAAAATGGAAACTAGCCTTAAAAATAGAAAATATATGCAATAAATTTTGGAAAAATTATTTTATCACTTTAAAAATATTAAAAGATGAAAATATACATAAAATAACATATTAACACATATTAAAATAAAATATAACAAAGAAAATATGATTTATATAATCAAAAATAGACAAAATTGCAAAATAAAACAAATTATACTCAAAATTGAAATGTGCATAACTTTCACAGTTTAAGTCCGTTTTCAATGAAACAAAAAGCAGTATTCAAGTTGTTAAATTTATTTCCATAATAAAAGATAAGATTTAGGAGTTTAAATATTTAAATTTGAAATTTAAAAGTCAAAGTTTGACCAGTTTGAACAGAAATTCATCTTTCAGTAAAATATCCAATTTATACCTGTTTGAAATTATAATTCACATAATAAACAACACTTATATTTAAAAATGTGAAATGTTTGAAATAAAACAAGTTTAAAAATAATTTCAAAATAAAATAAAGTCACATATTAAAATATATGAAAAATCTAGGGTTGTTACATCCAAAATTACTATTATCTTTATGAAATCATTTTCTGGAATTTTTTTACATTTTATAGGTCAATTTATTGTGTCAAATTTTCTAATCAAAGCATTTACGAAATTCCTATCGATAACGTTGATCAAGCGCATCGACCAGAATTCTTAAAGCACTTAGTGGGCAATACAATCACAAAATCATCATCTATATGGTAAACACAAATCCAATTATACTTGTAAATAAATCTTATGAAAAAGATTTTGCAAAATTTTAAATTTAAGTTTTCATCCCAAATTAATAAATGCACAAATGGAGTTATCGAGATATTCGTAGAATACTCGATTCATAAAATGGAGGAAATAAGCTGGGTAAACTAAATGACATAATAAGTCATTCATAAGAATCATAATGAGTGGCGGTAAGAGGGATGCTATCTTCCGCCACTCGTAACTAATGAAAACCGGTGGCCAGGTCGAGTTGGGAGAAGAGCTAGAAAAAATAAATCGTTTGGCTTCCACTTAGATAATTGTTGCTTGAGTTCCTCATTTTCCTTAACAGACATCCTCGTCGGAGGACGCCTGACAAGATGAGCACCAGAAATAAGATTAATACGAAACTCAATTTCCCTATTCGACGGCAACCTTGAAATAGGCTCAAAGACATCAGAAATCACAAACAACCGGAATATTAGCTAAGACATCCTCCGATTCGAAGGAAGAAATGAGAGCTTTCGAAGTATGGTCTATGTTTCGAAATATAATAGATAACTACCTGATACCACCGGAATGTTTGAGATATAAAATTCTTTTGGGACATGGGATTTGAACTTCATAACGGACGAGCCACAGTGAACTCAACTTGGTAATTGTGAGTGTATCACTCACCAAATTTGCTTCCAAGATCTTTCAGCAACCAGGAACAAAATGAACTGCCATTGAAGTGTTTTTGCAGAGCTACTTGGAAAATGAAAGCAATCAAAAGAATTGATGCAGCTACCGAATATTTTTGTAACAAATGAAATGATGAAGGCTACTACACCATACCTCTAAAAGTGTACAAGTCAAACAAGGGTGTGTTGGGTTATATTTTTGGCTATACATGCATTATAGGGGAATTGTGCATCACTGGATAGAAAGGACGTGCTATACAAAGAAATGATGGTAGCACAGTGAACTCAACTTGGTAATATAAACTTTTTGTGCGTGAATGCAAAGTTTTAATCTTGCTTTATAAGATGAGTGGCAGCACATGCTCATTTTTGCTTTTGAAATTGTCTTATTCCATTTACATGAAAGAAGGAAATGCACCACATTTTCAACGTTCACCACTTGAAGCATTTACTGACTTTGCAAAACTTTTGCATTGCAAATTTATTTTTATTTTTTTCTCAATTTAAAATTTCCATTTTAAAATTTTATTCCGACAATGATAAAATCACGGTCGTTACAATCTAATTGACTCAGGATTCGAAATAGGAAAAGTAGATCAAACTTTATTTATAAAAAATTCTAAAAATGATATTTTGATAGCTCAAATATATGTCGACGATAATATAATTGGCTCCACTAATAATGAATCATGTAATGAATTTTCTGAAATAATGATTAGAGAATTTGAAATGTCCTATATGAAGAATTATCATATTTTTTAGGTCTTCAAATAAAACAAGTTTCAAATGCAGTATTTATTAATTAAGAAAAATACTGTAATAATCTTATCAAATGTTTTGCAGTGGAAAATACTTCCGCCAAACCAACACCTATGAGCACAACAACACATCTTGACAAAGATGAAAATGGCAAGAGTGTTGACCAAAAACTATATCGTAGTTTGATAGGATCACTACTTTATCTAACAACGAGTAGACCAGATATTATGATGAGTGTGTGTCCATGTGCACGATTTCAAGCCGACCCGAAAGAATCACGTTTACGAGCCGTAAAAGAATACTACGTTATCTCAGTAAAACTACAAATTTTGGACTTTTCTATCCAAAATAGTACTCGTTCGAGTTAGTATCATACAATGATGCTGATTTCAGAGGATCACGGACAGATGGAAAAAGTACAAGCGGTACATGTCACTTCATTGGTAAATCCTTGATATCATGGTTTAGCAAGGAACATAATTGTTTCTCACTATCAACTTGTGAAGCAGAATATATTTCTACTGCACTAGATTGCACACAAGTTATTTATATGCAACAAATACTTAAAGATTTCGGAGTAAATCTATCGAAATCAACAATTTACTACGATAATTCTATAAAATTAGCTGATATTTTTACTAAACCATTGTTACAAAATACTTTTATAAAATTAAGTCGTGAACTCGTATAATGTCAATTAAAGATATATAAATAATAAAATATGAAATTTTAACAAAAACTCAAAAATAATTTTTTTTATATAAAAATTCATAATTCTAACCATGATGAGACTCAAACCTATGACCTGCTGTTAATAGACCAAGTGTCTTAACCACCTGAGCTATTGATTATTTCTGTTACAGTCTAGGACGGAGACTCTATTGTATGGTAATAATAATACACTAAATAATATAAAAACACTTATCTTTATCAACATACTTTACTCTTTATTATGCATATTACATTACGTAAGATAAATCAAATAACAGAAAAACCAATGAACAACCCTATTATTTGGCTAAATTCAAGATAAGCCATTTATTTCAACCTTCTTTTACTCAACCTTAGGCTATAAATAGACATTCCAATTCTAAGTTATTCATTCAATCAAGCTGTAATACAAACAAATTAAATTCTCAAGTTGTCAACTTCTTCATCAACTGATTCCATTGAAATATTGCCTCTACCGATTCACCAAAAACTCATGTTCATCGTACTTCACCATCTTCTAGTTATCATACCGGATATACTCCTGATAAAAAGAAAAGGAAAAAGATGATTGACATCTCTCCAAAAACTAAGCAAAAAATAAATGATTTGCATCACTATCAACGAGAATCACTGATGCTCCAACGAGAAATGTACTACGAGAAAAAGATTAACTCCAGACGATTAGGAATTATCGGGCATATTGCTATGAAGTTTTGCAGGGCCTCTTCACATCTAGTAGACGAACATGCCGTTTCGCCTATTAAACGACCATCACGTCATCCCCACCAAGACCATCGGTCTTATCAAATTCATGGGATCGGAACAAAGCAGAGAATGCTCGTCGCAAACAACTAAAGGGCTATAAAATACCTAGCCCTTTTAAATAAACGTAGTTGTTATTATTTTTGTTTTATTTCCAAATAATTCTACTAAAGTATATACGCTTTTTTTTTGGAATAATTCATCTCTTTTTCATATCATCAACATGTGTATTCGAAATTAAACTAGTTATAGTATTCGAAATTAAACTTACAGTGTTCATGTGTATGAAAATTTATAAACATTTACTCAAGAAAACATTAACTATATGAATTCACCAGGTCAGTCGACTGAACCAGGGGGTCAGTCGACTGCCGCAGAAGTAAACTGCATTTTAAAACCATGGCCAGTCGACTGTCTCAGTGACTCAGTCGATTGGACCAGAAGTCTGAAAATTTTCAATTTTCAGATTCAGTCGACTGAACCACTGATTCATTCGACCGATTCGTGAATCTGAGCAACATTACTGCTCCTACCCACTCACTTTTCATCTTTTAACCATTACCTTTCCCTTCTCTCTCCTCACTCATTTCAGATTTTCAAATTCCCCAAAACCATAGCTCTTCAAAAAATAATATTTTAAAACCAAAACAATCAAATTAATGGCTCCTAAGAGAAAAGGACAAGCTCTTCATCCTCTCAACCTCCTTATAACGAATACAAATCCAAAAATGGCTATCCGATGATACCGCAATTAGGAGGTGGAGGAGAATGCAAGATTCCCACATCTTTGAAGGTTCGTTTATTAAGTTTTCCGATTTCTCATCATACCGTATACAAGAATTGGCTCGTAGGAGAAATTTGGAATCTTTATTCAATATTGACGATAATAAGCATAAAATTAATCAAATAACAGTCAAACTTTTCTATGCAAATATTAACTTGGTCACCAAACCGTTCAAAATCGACAAGATTATGTATGAAGTCTAGTTTGTGGAAAACCCGTCTTTTTCTCCTTAGATAGAATGGCTCATATCTTAAGATCCGAAAATGATGGTATAGAATTGAACAATTTTGATTATGATATGGTCGTTCGTGACCATATAAGTCATTTTTTTAGAAGACGACATGCACCATCTCAAGTCCATGTCCATAAGACCAAAAGCAAGAATTATACATCGCGCTTTAATGGAAACCGTAAGTCCACGAACCGAGAGTTATGAACTTGTTTATGAACATAACTTTAAAGCCTTGTACGTTGTCTTTGGAAACATTGAAGTCAATTAGCTACGATTAATTCTTGATGAATTCTTAAGCTTCAACAACGGTCGAATGAATGTCATCTACTATAACGACCCGTACTTGTAAACAATTAAAAGTATTAAATTAAATAAGATTTCTGAACATAATTGTTAAGGAAAAAAATTAAGACTTTACTGATACAAATTAAATTAAAATACAAGTTATGAACTTAAGTAAAATTTCTATTAATGAAACATGTTTGCAATAATGTAAGGATGATAACAAATTCTAATGTGTATTTTGATAACATTGGTTTGAGTGAAATTAACTATTGTTTGAATGTAAATTTCCAATTGATTAGAATAATAAATGTTAATAGGGAATAATAAATGTTTCTTTATAAAAGAAGAAATCATATGTTTATTTATTTGAAACATTTGGTAGTTGAAAGATTGATTGCAGATATGAGAAACTATTATTTGGTAAGATATGTATAATTCTTGTTTGTATCCAACAGCATATAAATATGTTTAAATTACTATTAGACAGGTAATAATTGTTCTATTTCTCATTACATTTATTTTGTCCATTTTGAAATTCATCTTTGTAAACAATTGAATTAATGTAATTGAATAATTTCAATTAATGATAGAGAGGACAACAAATTGTGAATTAATAGGTGTAATTGAACGCAACTTATGTTTTATGAATATAAAAGGAAAGTTGGGTTAATTAAAAGAACATTTATGTCAAATAAAATGAATGTTTCATTTGTGAATGCACGTTTAGTTTCATTAAAATATAGAATAGAACGATTGATTTAAAGGAAGAAATATATGTATATTTGAACTGTGTTTTAGCATATAGATGGATTACAAGAATAGAAAAATAATTTATTTAAGTAAGTTATTTATTACTTAGTTGTATGAACAACAAATTTATAAACGTGTTTAAATGACTAACGGAAACAATTATTCTATTTTTCATCCATTTTAGTTGTCTGTTTTGAAATTTAACTTTGTAAGTAATTGCAAATAATGTAATTGAAATATTTCAATTAGAAGGAAAGAAAACATTGATTGCAATTAATAGATTTAATAAAAGAAACGCACCTTTTGTGTTAAACAGAAAAGATGTTTTAATGGAAATAAAAGATCATTTTGGGAAAAACCAAATTGAACATTTTCATTTTTATGGTAAGTAATTTATTATGCATATAAAAAAAACTAAATGCGTACCAATTTGAATATTATATGAGTTAGTGAAGTTAATTTGGTTACGTTTCATAAATTGAATTTCAAAAAGGTTGTGCAATGTACATGGTCCCTTCATTTCTTTTATTATTAATTGTTGCATGTACGTTTTAAAATAGTTACCGCATTATTAATACTTGATCCGTTTATTTCTCCTTCTGCTTAATACATAAGCCTAGATTTCTAGGTTATATTTTATTATTGTCACCTTATTTTCACGTATAAAAAATTTCACTTTCCTTTGGTTTGCAAACTTTTCCATTTCTACGTACATTTCTTTATGCATTATTAATGCCTAAAGCTTTCAAAATAAAATGGGACATTTATTTTTTTCCCCACATTAATTTCCTAATTATTAAGTAACCTGCAACTTATTTCTTTCATTTGTAGTGTATATTTGTGTTCTATTTTTTTGGCAAAGCCTTATCGGGTTTGTTTTAGACTAATGGGCTCCTTAGTAAACCAAGAGACCCTAGGAACCTTAAGAGACTTTGGATCCTTCCTTTTCTTACACATTGACCTTCTATTTTCCTACCAGACTAAAACCAATTACGTACAAAAAATGCTCATTTGAGAAACTTTCTGCGTACTCTTCATCTTTTTCCTTAAATCTGCAGAAAACTCCAAACCCAAAAAATCCTAAATCTCCAATTCAATTTCCTTCATTCCTCCTTCAAAACCCTAGCCTACCCCTCACCTCTTACCACCACCCACCTCCATCACAACCCCGACAGTAACCCATGGCCAAAGCCCTATCTTTCCTATTCTCTTCTTTCTCTTTTTTCCCTTCTTTTCCCTTATTTCCATGGCCTCTATATTCCAATAAATTACTCTAAATCAAATATTTTTTTTGAAACCGTGTATAATTTCAATGGAAGCAACTTTGTTGTTGAACCCTTCTTCCCATTTCGAATATTTCTATATCAAAAACCCTATTTTTCAAGTCCTTTCCCGAGCCTAGTTTTGGACGAAAATACATCATATTGTATCAAACATATCTCCTTAAGCAACAAACCAAATTATGTGATTCTTTTTTTCAAATCATTTATTTTTCCAATGGATTCTACTTTCTTTTAGATCAGTTCTTCAAATTCCTTAACTTTCTATGCCAAAAACCCAAATTATTTCGAAGTATATTTGAACTCAGATTTTCAACTCAGAAAACACCACTGTTTGTTTTGACCATAGCTTCCTCAAGAAAAAAGCTTTTTGAGTGATTCTTTTTTCGAAATGGAGAGAAAAGAATTTGCAACAACTTTCTATTTAGTCACCTTTATAGATTCAATAATAATATGTTGGTCCGTATATTTTTTTAATGATGGCCTAGTTTTTGGTTTGTCTGCTGTTCAAATTTAGGCATTTAATTGGATTTTTAATCGTCGACAAATCAAAGATGAGTGTTTTAACCCACTCACAACTACTAAATTATCTTACGTTGGTTAAATTAGATTTATGATGTGATTAGATGTTTATTAATTGTTGTTTAGTGTTTTAATTTGTCATTTAGATTTAATTTGAATTGATATTGAATTTTATAGCCATGTAATTAATATTGAATATAATTTCTAGTGAAACGCCTAATAATGATAACCAATTAATTGTTTTGATTTATTTGATAATTTGGATGTTGATTGTGATGTATGTTATTGGTTGAAATTTTGGATGATTGGACATTTACTTATGCTTATATCTCTGTTATCACTATGGATTGAAATAATACATACCCGAATGATCTTGTAGATTAGGGAAATCGTTTTAGGTTGAAATGATAAACCCGAGTGGTTTTCATTGATTTGAAATTTTTATTTTTAGATATTAGTTTAAATGATATATATATATATATATATATATATATATATAATTTCTTAAATTTGGATTATGTATTGGAATTGAATTATTTGAAAGGTTTAAGTTAAACTTTGAATTTTTTTAAGTTAAAGTGGTTAAAATTAGTACCCCGAATTGTTTTAAATCTTTTGATAACTATATTAACGTTGTACACTTGATAGGAGATGGAAAATCCCCTAACACTTTGAAGCCATTGCACTCACCTTTTATTTAGGATTATGCGACGACCCAGAATTTCGGTCATTTGAAATTCGTATATTTAGTTGATTTTAAATATTCAAAAGTAAATTTATAAGGTGAATAACTTGTATTTGAAATATAGCGATTTAAGTGAATAATTAAATTGTTAATTTAATATTTGAAACTGTGAAAATAATTGGAATTTGAATTTAATGTGAATGAAAATGATTTATAAAGTTATATTAAATCCTAGTTGAATTAGAATGTTGTTACAGAACTTTTAAAATCGAATTAAAAATTAATTTGTAGAAATTGAATATTTTAATATTTAATCGACGTGTAAAAGTAGTCATTTTTCAAACAGTCTCGGATTTTGACAAAACCAATTTCATTGGATCTGTAATGTTATTTTATTTAAGATTTCAAATTTGGTGTCAATCGGATTTACGGTTTGCCCGAGGCAAGCTAAAACGCGTAGAAATCGGTTTAAGTAAATTTTAAATTTAAGTAGTTGGTTTGAAAATCTATCTTCTAAATACGATCGAATCGGCTCCTGATATATATTCCATTGCGTTTGGAATATGGGTAAAACGTTATAAATGCCTAGTGGCACGCTTCGTTTCGAGTTCGGAAAAAAATCGGACAAATAGTGTGGCGTAATTTTCTATATAAGGCCCTATTTTTCATTATTTTTCACAAACCCTACTAGGGTTAGGGTCAGCTGCCACCTTCGTTTTAATGGCCATAAACATCCAATTTTCTTCCTCAAATATCTCACAATCTATCAACAATTACGAAAACTCATCAACGACAAAGTTGTAGAGCATATTGAGCTCTATAATCTCAACGGTGGAGATCTGAAATGGCGTCGTATGGAGGCTGCAATTTACTCGCGTTCATTCATCATTTGGGCACGATTTCCTATGCAAATATGTAGCTGAGCTTTGAGCTATTCAAGGTGAGGTTGGAGTCGAGTGCGAGATTTGAGTTGGTGGTGTTGGATCGTCGTGAAGTCGAGTATAAGGGTCGCAAAAATTCAAAGAAGATGGCGGCTTTTGGGTTCATCATGTACGCATAAATGAAAGGGGAGAAGAAGAACATCACGGCCAGGATTTTCTGAAGCTAAAATGAGCGGCTGTGATTGATTCTAGGATTTGAAATTAAATAAAAATTGAAATTATTATATTGTAAATTCGTACAAACTTTAAAACGCTATAACTTTTTCATACGAGGTCCGTTTTTGACGAAACGAATTGCGTTTGGTTCGTATGGACGAGTACTACATTTGGAGTTGGATTGGGATTTATTTGAGCAAGTGAAAATTTTGGTTGAAATTAAACGCTTGTTTAATTTTAATCGGAATAAATCGCTATCGCGACGACTACATGCAATGTGAGTACAACTCACTCTTTCTGACTCACTGATATGTTTATATTAGTGAGAAATAATTTATTATATAATGATTGACAATTGTTTGGATGGTATGTGATATATTAATTGATATTTGGATATATATCTGCCTAGTGGAGTAGATGACCCTATACATTCCCGTGTATGAGCGGATGACCTTTGTACGTGCGTCTGCCTCGAAGCGGACATTGTACACATATTCTAATATGTATATTTATTGCAAGTGACAGGTTGGAGGGATCCGACTGGATTCCTCACCAGTATTGAATTATTTACAAATATTGTTTATATGCTATTATCATACGATATATGATGTTTTGGAGGCCGTGATTGTTGTATTCAGTGCTGTTGCAGCATTGAGCCATATTTTGGAATTTTAAAAATGTTAAAGTGATGATTTCCAAATTTAAAAGGGTTTTAAAGTGATTTTGGAAATAAACGTTTTATTGATTTTTGAATTATAAAGGGATTGAATTTATTTTGAATAAATAAATATTAAAAAATTTATTGTTATAGTAAATTTTGATTTTTGTGAAATTACACTTGAGTATGATTTGTGGAGTTATATAAGTTTTAATAATGATTTGTAAATTATTGAGAGAATAAGTTTATTTAAATCGAGTTCTTTGAATTATTATAATTAGTATGTATATGAGATTTATAAAATTGATGTTTTATAATCAAAAAAGGGGATTGTAAAGAAGTTTTACAAGTGTTTTCAATGAAATAATAAATGGAATTGGTTAGTAATTTTTTTTGTATATTGAAGTTTTTATTAAAATATAAATGGAATTTATAAACATTGTTTTATAGTTCCGAAATCAATTGAATTTGATAAGTTAATTATTATAGTTTATTAAAGGAATTATATCCACGATTTTGGATAGTGGATAATCCTTTAATAAATAAATGTGTAGAAATATTGGATTTGGTAAACGATTTATATTCACGATTTTGGACAGCGAATAATATATCAAATAAATGTTTTGGGAAGTGATATTTTAAATGGAATAAAATGTCTTAAAGATGGTTTTAAAGGTGTTAAGTATCGAATATATAGATTTCAACATTCATTATTGAAATAGACGTTTTTGAGAAATAAGGAAATGACGAACTATAACATTGTTGTTATAGTAAATGATTTTCGAAAGAAAATATTTGTATAGTATATGGGGTTTATATTTCTATCTTATTTTTGAATCCCTATACTAGTGATTTTGGGTTGTCGTAACAATATTTTTCGCAACATTCGTTTTAACCCAAAGAAAAGTGTTTTAAAAGTACGTTTTCCATATAGAATAAAATATATATTTAATCGTGATTTAAGTATATACAATATTTTGTAAGTGTTGAAAATATAATTGATCTGTGAATTACTTAGTTTTAAATAAGTATTTGGAAATGTTTTCCAAGATTGAATATTGAGATGTTTTTGAGATTATATCTTTTTAAAGATAAATCGAAGTGAACATTTGGCAAATGGTTTAATTAATAAAAGATTAATTAAAAGGGCCTAGTGATTGTTATGGTGTTGAATATTTGTTTGTTTGTTTTGATAGTTAAATAACCAACTATCATACTTGGTCAAATTTTAGTTCCTCGACTTGATGTGAGAACTATTTAGTCGTACACTTAGTACGTAGCCTTCTGTGTAGGCTTGATTATCATTTGTGTTGAGGATGTTGATTCGTATAGTGCGGAGTATTACTCCAATCTATCGAGCTTCCTTCTTGGCCCGAAGGATAGCAAGTTGAAAGTTGGAGACATGATAAGTCTATGAGACTTAGTCGCTGTTTGAGGTTAAGAAACGCTTTTGCGTTGTTGGTACAAAGAGACCGGGATCAGATTTATCTGAAAACCACTTCGGACCAACGTATATATGTGTGTGCAGACTGCTTGTGATGATATTGATATTCCGTATTTTCATAGCGGGGGACTGCTTGTTGATCGTTTGGGGTTAAAATCCCAATATACATCCAGTAGCAGTGGTCTCATCATTATGAAATATCCAATGCGAGGACTATTCGCTACTAATCTAAGAGATTCCTGACAAGATGTGGCAGGAAAGTACCTTTGGTTTGTCTTGTTCCTGGATAACTTGTATGGATGTTTGTCTGACTTTGTATTTCTAAAGATTACGTACATTGGTTTTTACAAACGTACATCAGTGGTGGAGGAGAAGGCAACTTCTATTAACTTAACACCCTCATTGAGACATATGAGCTTAAGGGTTGTATTTTTGTGGAAGACAATTAGTAGTCAACGGAAATGGCCGTGTGACATTCTAAGTGATCTGATTGTGCTTTTTGAAAGGTAATTGTTACCTTATCAGGCCTCATCAACCGGAAATGACCAAAACAGGGTTAGATGCAGCAAGACTAAGTGGGTCATTCCCAAGTAGGATATGATCATCCTCTTCTAGATATATCTTTACATGCTATGACGTCGTATATCTGATTATTGTGGTTTGTATGCTATGAGGGCCCTTGGTAAAGGTCGGTAATGACCGGAGGATGGTATATTCGGTACCATCTAGTTATAGAAGTGGGCCGGTCTTGTGTTAGTAGAGGATCCTTTGTGATGGTCCTCGATACATTCTTTTAGAGATGTACTGCTGGAAGGTAGTCCATTCACCTGGTCATTTGTATGGAAATCCAAACTCCACTACGTTTCTGCCAATTTATTTGTAGAGCCTATTATGCAGGAATCTAATAATGGTAACAATTTCGGCTATTCTGAATATTATTTGTATACTAGATACTAGTGTAATATCACATGAGTTTGATATGAAATGTTTTAGTTATCGTAAGGTAAAAACATGTACGTAATTATGTGTGGACTTGTCTTACGAAATACTTTTGTTATGATAAAGGAATTTTTTTAGTAATTTAATAAATTCAGTTGAGTGTGTTTCTCACGCTGGTTTACCAGACTGATCCGGGCGTTCTTCCCTTTCAATGCTCGGGTCAGACCGAGTATATCTACAGGTTATGCTTTGGTGCTTTTGGAGCTTCAGCAGGAGAGCTGGAGATCTTTATTTTCGTATACACGTACTTGTTTTGATTATCCGTTGTGCTTTGTTTGTTGTTGCATATTATCGGCAATTGTGAGGACATGTTATTATAATTGTCGAAGCTGATAACTATTGATTGATTGTTGAACTCTGATTTATGTATGCATATATACAGTTTCTATTTTGTAAAGATCATTGATATGATATTATATGTTTTCCGCTGCGATGTGAGATTCTGTATTGTTTTGTTTGGTTCTATCTTCTCTCTTTATTCTCTTCTCTTCTTCTCTCTTCTTTTCCTTCTCTTGACTTTCCGTCAGTCTGTGCTTTTTGGGTCGGACATGTGTGGATTGTCATCGATTCAAAGGGTACGGATTTGCGGGTCGTCATAGATTAATTTTTCTTATGTAAGATCTTTTAGTTCTAACTCGAGTGTTTTGTTTTCATTACGCTCTGGTCAGTCTGAGCTTTTTAGTGTATTGAAGACTATTTATTATAATTATTCCACTACATCATGTGTTCCGCTGCATTATTTGTTTATTCCTGCTGTATGTATAACTTTGATTTGAATTGAAAAAGTGTAACCATATGTTATTTGTAAAATAGCTTCATGAACTGTTTATTTGATTATTAAATTTTGTCATTCCACTGCGAGATTTTGTGTTTTATTTGTCTTTCTTTTCTTTTATTTTCTTATATACCCCATTAACAATCCTCCCTTTGAATGGTTTGAGTTGGACATGTGTTGTTTATTGTTGATTTAAACCGTCCAAAAAGGTAGGTCGTTACATCTACTATGGTGAATATATTATGGGACTGCTAAAGGCTTGCCAGATTCCAGAACCTGACTCATCGGTTTCTACCTTTGGATATTTAAATTCTTGCACTTTAGCGTTAATGAAGCTACCGGTTGCTCGACCACTCCCTATAATTATTTTCGAAGAATGGACTCAACGACAATTATCTCAAGATCAACCACAACAACATGGCGAAGCATCTCACGGTCCATCCCGTCAAAGATCAACTAGTCGTCAACAAGACAAAATTTTTATTCCTAATCCGGGTCTACCTCGACATGAGTTGATTTCTATGATATGTCGTGACCAAAAAATTCTTCAATCCCATATCACTAAAGTAGACAAAAATCTTGATAAGGTTAAGGGATTTTTTACGAAGTTATGGCAAGCTATCTCATGTTCATCCGGCACTTCCACGGCTACAATAGGCGATCCGAGTAAACAACCTGTTTTCACTTGGTCTTCCTCTTCCGATGATCAAGCAAGTAGTAGTGACGATGCTGGAGATGGAGGCAATAGTGGTGGTCAATCATCATTTGGTGATAGGGGTAAGCAAGCAATGGAAAAAGATGTTATCTTTTTATAAAAACATTTGTATTTGTTTCGTATGGCTTGTATTAAATAGCCACTCTTTTCATATTATTTCAAAGACTCTTGTTTACAGAATTTTAATGTATGAATGGTTGTTTCCTTCATAATATCCATGACATTATGGCTTCATACTTTTATATTTCTTATTCCTTTATGTCGATGACAAAGGGGGAGAAATATTAGTACTAACATTAAGAATGCAGGATATAGAGTGTCAAATTTTCAGGGGGAGTAAGTATTTATATTATATATACAGTTGAAATCTATATCTATTTACAGGTTGTCATCAATCAAAAAGGAGAAGAATGTTGAGACTTGGTTTTGATTCATGACACAAAGCTATCACTACGACATACAGATTTGACGACTGCTACGACAAAAAGAGAATATATACTGCAAGGAGACAATACTTCAAAACCAGTGCATCAATTATATTATTTTAGTTTTGAGTCCTAGGTCAATTGTGTTAAAATCTCTTCTCGATTACGTATATATTAGCTTATATATTTAATCATTCTATGCCTAAATATTTTATACATATATAAGCATATAAAATATATTAAAGTGTTTAAAGTTGTATATATTATTATACCTGTGTAAACTTTGCAAATTGCACAGATTTTACCAGGTCAATCGACTGACCCAGAGGTTCAGTTGACTGACCGTGGAAATTCTATGCATGTTGCACAGGTGCACAGATATACAGATACATATTTATAAATTCGTTTGAATATTCAGTTGACTGACCCAGAGGTTCAGTTGATTGAATTTCTACAACAGCTACTTTTTGAAAAGACACGACTTTTTGTGAAGAGTTACGAACCTCTATGAAAATATTTGGACGCAACACTTCAATCGAAACCCTTCACCAATAGTTGCTGCTTTCTAACCACTATAAATACATACTCTAACTTGATCCCAAATCACCGAAATACAACCGAATCTTCCTAATCTAACTCTCTTGAGTCTACTTGCAATTATACTTTCAATTATTCCACATTAAAGCAATATTTTACCTTTCTATTCTTCATAAACTTCAAATATATATTTATACTCTAGAAGAAGATCATAGGAAGGGTATAGTACAAGTGACAAACCCGTGTTATTAGAACACACAAAGTCAAAACTATTTTTGTATTTGTTGAAGTCCTATTCTGCTGCTAAAGCGTGTGAAGTACTCTTCGGCTGCTAAGGTGAAATCCTGTTCCGCTGCTCAGGTCCTTGTTTGGTTGCTCATGGGTTGTATAGAGCTGTTTCTCTGGGTTAAGTGAGGGTTGTTGATTTAGTGAATTTCAGAAGGAGCATGGGACTGGACGTAGGACGGTGCTCTGAACCAGTATAAAAGTTCCTGGTGTCATTTTTATTATACTGCTTTTATATTCCACACTATTTACCGTATAACTATCATCACTATACTCTGTATTATCATATATTCATATTACATGATTCATAGCACATTTTCAAATATTTCAAGTTTGTACTATAAATATTTGCTGTTTGTATTGCATATATTTGTTGTTTTTACTGCAAATGTTTATCATTCAGTACTGTCAGTATTTGTGTTTTAAAATTATTATCTCATACTTATATATAAACAAAATTAAGATATAGTGTTAGTGTAATTCATATATATTAGATATCAATATACTGTGCATCCAAATTAGAATATTAGAATCAGAATAAAATATTGAAAAGTCAAATTGTTAAATTAACATTACTTAAGAAAACAACGATTAATCCAAGCATTATGATACTATCATATTGTCAAACACAACCAAACTGTTGTTAAACCATCATTACTTTAACACAATTTATTAAATCAACATTACTTAAACAAACTTCACAGCTATATAGTCAAACCATATGTATTATGAGTATCAAAAGTCAAATACTACCATATTATTTAAATCATTGTTTCATATCATTAAGTTTAGTGTTTTTACTTTGTTCTCCATTTCCATTCTTTGGTCTTTCTTCATCTTCTTTTGATAATGCTTCAATTTCCCTTTTATCTAACTTCTTTTTATAACTCCATATTTTTTTATCATCCAATATGTTGCATGTTGTCACTACTCTAATAGCATTAATATCTTATTGTTTGTATAGGTTTGTTTGTCCAAAAAAGTTACAATCTTTTAGTCTATCCTAAATCGGTTTTATTACAAATAGTATATAATCTACTCTGCAATTTATGTGTTAGAACACTAATACAATTTTGTTTAAATATTTTATTTGGTATATTCATGAACCACTCTTTTGTTGTGGTCCATCCATTAAATTATGTCTTTAGATGACTTATGTTGCTTCTTTTCCATTCTTTTTAGATCATTTATTACATAAATTGTCTGGAAGTAATAGCAAAATAAATAGTATGTATTTTGAATATTTGCAATAATTTTAGTTAATTTTACTTCCCTTTTTGAGCTATTTTTTCATGGTCTTAATTTTTGTTATGCAATGGTCTCATAGAGTTGTAGTGGAACCATAATCTTGATTCCATTTGGAATTTTAATTCAGCAAAATGGAATTTTGCATGTACTAAAATGAATATTTTGGAAATTTTTTTAATTTTTGTTTATTCTTTTATCAGTAGTTTCTTTTGCTTGTTTGTGAATTTGTTGTTGATGCATTCCTGATTTCAGTCATGCATATGCATTTATTTCAAATAAAATAATATTTAACATTACTTTAGATAATTAGAAAAGAAATTGTTTAAAAAATACTATTACATATAATTTGAATAAGATGACCTTGGGTGATCTTGTTCGATGTAGTAGTTGAACCAATCTATCACCTATCATAAAAACATTATTAAATTTGAAAAATATTTGAATTTCAAATATTTGCAGCTATAATGTAAATATTCACATTTTATACTATAATATTTGTAGTTTATACAATAAATATTTGCAGCTTATAGTGCAAATATTTGTATTGTTAATTTACCTAGCCATAAATTAATCTTTCTTCTGTAAAATCTCCCAGTACAATTCCAATAATCATTATGCCTTCGTCCAGATTATCATATGCTAGAGTTGAGCTAATATATGTAAATATATCATTTTCTTTATTTATCTATATATAATATGTGTACTTTAAAGTTAAAAAAGTAAATATTACCTTAGTTGTGCATTTTCTATAGAGTTGTGTAGATTTTTTCGAGTGTTCAATGATTTTGATTTATGAAAATTTGATCTTCTCATCACCTTTCATTTCAAATCGCTCTTGATTCTGCTTGGGAGTTTGATTCATTGTCACTTGATTCTCGCACCTCTATTATTCGTTTCCTCTTTAGATGTCTTTTTTATTTCCTACTAACATTTTAATATGCAAATCTACATCAGTTGTTTTGTTGCTCCTTTTCCTTTTTTATGTTCTTTATCATTAAGTTTAGAGATTTTGTTGTCTTGTGCACTACTTCTATTTGCATTTTGCTTCTTTCTGCTACTTCTTTTGCCTTTTCGTAATTGATTCCAATTCTTGAGACTATGTACTGTTCTACGGTTTGCTGTTGCTATCAATGGATATAATTTTGAGGCTTGGGTAGTCTTCAAGAAGCTTTTTCTTTATTTCTATGTTTTCTTTTGCTATTAACCTTGATTCTGTTACTTCTAGGTTTTCCTTTAGTTTTGTTCTTCAAGATTTTCGGTATCTTTGTGACATCCCATATTTTGGTATATTCATAATGTAGAAAATTAATTAATTAATTAATAAATTAATTTATGAGACAAAAATAAAGACATGTTATTTAATGGGAAATGGATATAGGATGAGAAGTTAGGGGAATTGATAAGAATGGACTAGAATGAGGGTTTTGCCCCCGAAGCCTAAATTACCGAGCCCTTTAGTCTTCCCACTCTTCACTCATACTCTCATCCATTCAAGAAACAAAGCAAAAGAAAATACCTAGGCAGACCATAACTTCTAAGGAAGAGGAAGGAAATCAAGCTCCAGGGAAACAAAAGGTTTGAATCAAATTTAATCAAGCAAAAAGGTGAGTATTCTTTCTCTAAAAC
The DNA here is from genome assembly GCA_030765085.1 of Allium cepa. NCBI lineage: Eukaryota > Viridiplantae > Streptophyta > Magnoliopsida > Asparagales > Amaryllidaceae > Allium > Allium cepa. The sequence continues at coordinate 322,324,973 of CM060940.1, read as the reverse complement.
CTTCCAAACCCATATGAGTTAGGATTGTATGCATGTTTGATGTTTTTAATAAAGAGGAATACATGTATACAAGTTGAATGATATTTTTTCATTTAATGACGATGATTTTGAAATGCTGAGAAAAAAACATGGATCAAACCCTACTCAAATCACTTGAAATTTTTATATAATGTGTGAAGTAGTAATATAGAAATGATTTTTTAATTTTATAATTTTTAAAAATTATTTATAATTAATATGAATTTAATAAGAGGGAAAAATGCTTAATTTTGGAAATTAATTAGTCAAATAAAAAAGTAATTATTTTAGTCCAAATATTTTCTATACGGCAAAATACATAATTCAGATTTTTGCTGAATTATTGGGATTTTTCCTATGCATTTTCGAGTTTACAGGTATTATTTTACAAGGAAAAAAATTATAATTATTAAGGGATAATTAACTTGTTCAATAAAGAGGTAGTTAACAATTTTCTAAAAAGAAAACTGCAAAGGGCTAGGAGCATCAACAGTAATTCAACATGTAACCAGATTTGGTGAAAAACAATTTCTTGTAATAGCAAGTAAATAGTTTTCAAGTTAATCACTAAACTGCCACTATCAACTTTCGATAGCTCATATGATCATATCAACTTGTGATAGCTTTTAAGACCATCAACATGCAATAGCTAATCAATGTTCAACTTGCGATAGCCTAGGGTGCCTTAACTTGCGGTAGCTCAAGAGGGTATCTATATGCGATAGCCTTGGAGTGCATCAACTTGCGATAATTAATAGGAAGTCAACTTGCGATAGGTAGTTAAAGTTCCAACTTGTGGTGGCTATGATAATGCCACTTGCAATAGCTTATAGGGGTTTAACATGCGATAGAACCTAAGTGTTGACATGCGATGGCTAAGGGATGTCAATTTGCGACATCATATAAGGCTAACTTGTGTTGACTAATGAAACCTCGATAGCCTAAGGTCAACATGCGATGGCTAGGAAATGTAAAAGTGATGCAGCTATTAAAGCCAGAAAAACCTATGCAAAAGATTAATCTTTTATTGTATTTGGGAAGCTGTCTTTCGTAGTGATAGTTGAGAATTACGTAAGGTTGAAATGACTATCTATATATAATAGGAATACTTGGTTTTGAAGCTTTTAAAATGTCTAAAATAACCTTCTTCATTTTGAATAAGAAACCCCATGTGTAAATGATATTTTCGATATTCTTTCACTTCTTACCCACGTCTCAATTGCACATGTCACTCTCTGTCCCACTCACTCCTCGGAAACACTTTCTTAATCTTCCCCGCTCAAGCACCAACATCATATAACCTCATGTTTCGCATTTTAGCAGGTATGTTCAAAACTCAAATTTGTTATCCGTCCTTCAAAATTATTATCTTATTTATTTATTCTATAGATTTATTCAGATCAAAATGAATCAATCTGCCCATAGGAAAATTCTACAACCAAAGCAATATAGAATTCTGGGATCTCATTTTAAACAATCGAAACCTACGTCAGTCATTTTAGAGTTCATACGAAAAATGATAGTCGACCTTTGACTTCATATCATAGGAGTGGAATTTTGGACAATAATTTAAGGGTAGATAATACATTATGTTGTTTTGGAAGTGGTCAAGAGTGAGAAGGCATGCATGGGTTGATTCGAGTTATATGAAGCTTTTTAATCGGTATTATTAAAACATGGTTGTTCGTTTCATTCCTATGTACAGATTTATTAAAAAACGAGCATATGGTGGTCATGTTTATTCTACCATACTATGCCATAGAAATATCCAATAAAATAATATTTAAATTCTATACAAGCAAACATACTCAAAATTGAAACTAAAACTATATTTTATTTTTGCCTTTAGCATCGCTAACTCTAAGAAACTTTGATCATAAGGTTAATGTACACATGCTATAGAGCTAAACTTATGAATTCCCTCTATTAATACGGATGGTGCAATCCCACTACTGCGGGAATATCTTATTCTATTCAACTTCTTTAGTTGTAATAATTTATACCGTAGTTCCTTAAGTTTCCTTCGCCAGCGGTCTACTGTGACATATCGTACTTTAATTTGAATTATTATACTTATATTTTTAACATGATGAAAACATATATTATGTTATCTTGCATTGGTTTGTATTTAAATTGGTTTTATTTTGGGATCAGTTGTAGTTATAATCATCTGCTTTAGCATGTGTATATGGATGGTTCAAAAGCATCCATACATATAATATGTAATAATAATACTAATGATTTAAGCTTCATTGGGATCATGGTGTCTTGCTGTCTCATGCTACAAAATAGATAGCCTATCTGCTATATCCTATATACATACAGTGCTGAAACTAATGATCTGATTTCTAAGCACTTGGCATATTTTTTGTTCTGCAAACAATGAAGCTAACTCCAAAAGTTGAATATAAATGCGTTCAACATATAGAGAGATGCTAATGAAGGCTTTATTTGTCTTTGAAAAAAACACCTTGAATGCGGACAGTTTATCGTAATGGGCAGTTCACAATATGGCACATGGCTATGTAGTACATGCTTTGAAAAAAGTATTAGTTAGATGCCATATTTATCTATTACAGTGAAAATGATAAAGATAAAGGAACAATCTATATATGGATCCCTTCAAAAGTGCACATACTTTCACCAATACAATTCGAAATTTCCAACCGAGGCTATACAGGTTCAAAAATAAACAATAAAACAAACATTATAAGTTAAAGTAAGTTGACATATTTGGTATTCACTAAACTAACCCACTTGGTATTCTATTCTAATAATGATAATTGAGGGCACATTTTATATGTACTTCGCCTAGTTTTCATTTCATATGTGTTTCCATTTATACCTTTATGTTAGTTTACTAGACGTTCGTGTTTAGAACGGCTATGTAACAGATACTCCGAATAACAAACTTTACACAATAAATTTATTTACCTTCAGTATTTACACAATAACCAAATATATGCATAAAATGAGTACATTTATTGAGTTTTGTGCATGTTTGAACATACTATTTTGTACTAAAAGTAATTTAACTTAAGTTTTTCTTTGCATACGTCCAATGGACATGCCCTATATACTGGTAAAGAATAATAAGGTAAAGAAGAATAACATTTAAAGAATGAAAATTGAGATTTAGCTTAAATAAGCTATGTGATGATAAGTTGAATCATTAGAAATGGTGGAAATGTAAATATGAGGCCCTTGTGGTAATAATATGCCTAAACACAACATTATACTTGGTAACATCGATTGTAGGCCTTAGTGGCAAACATATGTCTATTCACGACAGTATGTGAGGACGATGGAGTAAGTATTACATAGCATCCAATTGTATATTCGTGACAATATACACGACAATAGATGAGAATGTTGGAGTAAGTATTATGTAGCATCCAAATGTATATTCATGACAATATACAAGAATGACGGAGGAAGTTTTCCTTAGAATCAATTGTCTACCCATGACAATATATAAGAACTATGGGATAAGGCTTTTGTAGCACCCAAATATCCAATCATGACGTTGTATTTGATGATTGGTGGTGTAAGGCCTGTGTGACAACTATTGGTCTAAACCCGAGATTATATTTGATGATTGGTGGTGTAAGGCCCATGTGGCAACCCTTTGTCTAAACACAACATTATATGTGATGAAGGGAGGCATAAGGCCTAAGTGGCATCTAAGTATCTATTCACGATAAAATTGAGATAAAATAATATAAAACACCTAAGTGAAAACCTTAAATATCAAGTTCCATTAACAAACTGGTAAGAGTAAGGTCCTAGTGGCAATTTAAAATGAATTAACTACAAAAACTTGTCGCAGCTGTATGAAGGAAATCTCACCCTATGATGAATTGATGATTTATGTTTGATCATGACATGATATTATTACACAGTATGAGTTGATGATGATTGCAACAGTGAATAGAAAACCTGTTCCACCTATTAGTGGCACTACATGATTGTTTGCTTAGGGTAAAGCATTATTCATACCAGACTTTATGTCTAACTCGTGTTTTTATCTTTTCTCCTAAACTCACGAGCACTCATTTGAGTAGGTTAAGTTTATGGTTAGCATGTATCTTTTGGAATGACAAATAAAAACCCTGAAGACAAAGCAGGAGATTTTTAGATAAAAAATTATTTTGAAATTCCACCATGCAAAACCAGGAAGTATAACTGGTTAATTGTAGTATCGGCAACTTCATATGTCAGGCATGGCACTATATTCACTTCTTGTTATATTTATCCCACTATGGGAACGAGATGGGTTAACTATGATGTAATGAATCATGTCAAAACAATTTGATTAATGGAAATTAATTTAGTTTCTCTGTTTACTTAATGTTGTGTAAAATAATATTGAACTCACTTTATCGCTTGAAAATGATTCCGGTGATGACTGCAACATCACCCGTGTCTACCGATGTTGCAATCTTCACCATTTTTTGTTCATATTCACCTTCATTTTGGGTTTTTTATTCATCTTCTTCCTTCTCTCTTTCTCTGTTTTCAATTTCTCTATAATTTTCTTAAATATATTTCATAATTTATCATCTTCTATTCTATCGGTTATAACATTATCCTCTTCTAACATTTCTACATCGATTTTCTTTTCTATGTTTCCTTCCTCGGATATTTTGTTCTCTTCATTCCCGTAATCTAATTTATCAACATTTTTTTGGTGTTTCCAATTTCTTCATCTCTTTCATCATATATTTTTTCTTCATTTGTTTGAAATTTTCTCTCTCTCCATCTTCAATTTTTCCAACTCCTCGTCACTTTCTTTCTCATCTTCATTTTTTCATACTCTTCATCCTCCTCGTCATTATTTTTCCTTCACTTCCTTTCCATCCTTCTCCTTATTTTCTTTCTTCTCCCCCACCTATAGTCTTCCTCCCTTTTCCTCATCCTTTTTCTCTTTGTTTTCTTCGTCTTCTCCTTCATCTTCCATTTCATCTTCTCTTCATCTTTGTCTTCCTCATCTCTTTCCTCTTTTTCATTCATTTCTTCATCAATTTCATTTTTGTTTGTTGAGTCTAATCAGAATTCCCTTTACAAAAACAATACCATCATTCATCATCCTTTACCGCTTAGCCATTGCTCCATCCTTGATGGAAAAGTAGCTTTCCTATGGTACTTGCCTCAACGAACTCGCATATAATTCCATTTCATTCCATCTTTTCTCTACTACAGTGAGGTCCTCTAATTATGGTATTAATAACTATCCTTCCATCTGTTTGCTTGGGCCCCTCTCCACTTGGTCCAGGTTGGTTCCTTTGGCCATTTGACCATTGAGGTCTAGCAATTTGTCTACCGTCATGTAGCTTTCTTACTTACTGTTGCAATTTCTTCTTTCTTATCAACTCCTCGATAAAATATTTAAGGTTACGACACTCATTCGTGTTATGCCTATGAGTTTTATGAAATGATAATACTTAGCAGAGCGGCTTTCTTCCTCGGTTGCCTCTCCCTAAGTGGCTTTCTATACATCTCTGTGCCTTGTGTGGCAAGGTATATGTTCTTTGGTTTATCCTTCAAAGGCGTATATTCATCCGATCTTATATTCTTGAGTGCTTTTTGGCGTCATTCTGTCTACCTCTAGCGCCTTGGTTTTTCTTCCTTTGATTACCAGAGTTTCCAACATTCGCAGCCACTTTACGGAAGCTCTCTCCAGTTTGTTTAATTGCTATATTGCTATGAATTACTTTCATCGACTGGCCCCCACCAATTTTTCCACAACCTGACTTGCCTCTTCAAAATGCAAGAGTTGATTAACTTTTCGGTGGAACTCCTCCATTGTTTTTAGCTTCATCCTTAGCCATTTTCCAAAGTTAGTGTCTAGATATATGTCATAGACCAATGCCATCAAAACCATACTCTCTTTTGGATTATTAATTTCAGTAATTGCAATATTGAATCGATTCAAAACCCTTTCAATGACTCTGGAGGCCCATGAAAAAGGCTTGATATGGGTATCACATCTTTAGGCCGAACAGCATAGAGCCTGAACTGCTCTAGAAACTTCTTTGTAATTCATCAAAAGTCGATATGGATTTTGACACAAGCCGAGTAAACCATATTCATGCAACTTCGTCTAGAAAAATAGGGAAACACCTACATCAAACCGCATCAGTTGCCTGGCACCATCCATGTTCCCTCCATGACAAATGTTGCTTTGGATTAGTTATCCTATAGATGGACTCGGCTTTCAGCTCTCTAAGGGCCTCAGATTCTTCTCGATATCGACTTATCATGGTCGGTAACGATCCGAATCCCCTTAGTAGGGGCTGTTTTAGTCCTTCCAACACTTGTCTCCACCGCTCTAGTAGTCTTTTCCTTCTACTTTTTTTCCATCCCTTCTTCTTTTTTTTCCATCCCTTCTATTTTGTCCAAAAGCTGATGAGTTCTCCTCCTTAGATCTAGTAGTAGATGCCCCCCTCCTACTCCTCCTGATCCTCTACGACTACTGTACCAACAAGGCTATATTAGCATCCATTTTTTTAAGTAGAGCCTTCTGACTATTCACTGTCATTTGATTTAACTCCACCATCATCTTATCAAACTCCACTTTTGTGACCATCTCTTAAGGGGTAGATGGTACTGGCAATGCTGCTGCCGGTTGGTGGCTAACTTCAGTATGTTGAGAAGCTCCTTCATGCACACCAATTACTGCTCTAGATTTGCTAGATTTCCTTGACTATGCCATTGATTCCAATCTGAAATTTCTTCAATCTTTAGATAGAAATTTTTTAGATCTAACTTCTGAAGACTTAAGTCCACAATAGATAGCTAGATCAACGCTTGAGAAAGTGCCTTTCTTAGTGAAAGCACCAAAGATGTTGAATAAAAAATGGCACAACACCCTAAAATGAACTGAAATAAAGAGATCTAGCAAAATAAAGTAAGAAATACAAGAAACTTTTACAGTGCTTCGGCAAATCTAAGGCATACGTCCACTTTAATCTTATTACTTACGGATTTTGGTCATATGTGCAAGTTTTTTGTAAGCACCCCCACCACTATACCCATACCATCTAAGAGTATTACTAAGTAACACTCTCAGATAATACGGAGAATGAGGTGATATGGGTTATGCACGTAAATATTCCCTTAGGCTAACACTGACACATTTAAATTTTGAATAAATGAATCGCCTATACATCTATATATCGGCATAAAGCAATAAAAACAGGTGCCTTTAAGATAGAATAATATGCAACATGCAATAAATAACAGAGAACATAAAGTTAGAATCGTAGTGATAACATATAATACTAAATATAAAAGGTATATCCAATATACATCACATGAATATACATATAAGAGACTATACAACACAAGATGGTAAACTATCATAATACCAGCCTCCTCTATGCCTAGAAAATAGGCTGGTCATACCATCCTTGTATATGAAAAGTCTTGGACTTACCCGACTATTACATAAATAATACACAGATCAATTTGCGTCTAAATCAAAATCACTGGTCAATATATGTATAAAACTCAGTATATACTGGATATAATAATAATAATATGATAGCACCTTCATATAATTCAAAACAATAATCATAAATTTAACACACACATATATATAATGCATGGTATATAATGATGATATCTTAAACAAGCCCAAAGTGTCATATAACATAAAATACCATAAAATCATGCATAAAGATGTCATCGCCCATATAGAAGCTCATCAACCGTAAATCATGAAACAACATCAAATGGGCGAATTATCCATACCTGAAATTATCATCACAAGTAGAAATCATTAATATATGAGATATCACCAAGAATAATTAGGCTAGAATTACCCAAATATATCTCTCAATCCTAATAATATAATACCAATGTCAATTATATATATATATATATATATCTGTGTGCGTGTGTGTGTGTGTGTGTGTGTCTCTATATATATATAGCAATTGTTGGGCAAATTTTCCAAGGAGATCAAGGCTTGGAATGTGGCTAAGGCATAGTTAAGGGAAGTTTGGCTGATAGGAAAAACAAAGGAATAGCATAGAGGCCCCTCTGTTTTGTTCGGTACCCAAGATACCAAACAGACTGAACATGGTCTTTTGTTTGGTAGGATGGCTGCCCGACTAGAAGAAGCATAAATGGTAGACTGTACTAAGATAAGACAGAGGATGCCAGACCAGGGTGAAGCATGGAAGGCCAAATCAAAAATTCAAAATGAGGGAACCTAGCCAGCAAGGTGTCCATGTACATTTTATTGAACCAACCAATCTCGAATTAGGTTTCTTATCAAAACAAGCAAGATATATATGAAAGTAAATCTAAATATATTCAAAAATTTGTAATCATATCTTCTATATTTGGAAATACTAGATATGGGCAAGCTACACATTGAAATTTTCTAACATACTAGATTAACAATACTTCCTCTTTACCCTTATAAATATCCAAGCATTTGCAACTGATGGGGATAATTTTTAGAGGTTTAAACTTTCATGCAACAACAATAACCGAACCAATCTTCCTAATTTCTATAGTTAGTCATAGATTACTGTGTTTCATATCAAAACTCTTGTAAAAGTTGACATATACGGAAAGGAATAAACATGAACAGTGCACATAGGCCTGTTATGTCTGAACAACTATAAATCTGTATGTCTCTTAGTTTTCTAGCATTTTATTTTCTGCTAAATTCTTTGTTGTAAATCTGATTCGAGGCGTTTGCCCATTTTTCACGCAAATTTTTTAGTGTTTTCATCGAGAACAGCTATCTCTGTATGCCATCTAAATCTAAGAGCAAGACTAGCGGTGCCAGCGGGAATGTAAATCCAGTTGTTGCTAATCAAGACAACCAATCATCCAATACACTGGGACTAGACACCATCACCCGAGTTGACTAGGACAGAGTTGTGGCGGATCTCGACCTACTCTGGGAAGGATAATACATTACTCACAAGGACTTAGGAAATGGAGATTTCATCCTCAGCATAGTAGATCGAGCCGTATACAGAAATTCTTAGATTACACATCATCTCCAACATTATTTTACTTAAATTTTGATAGTTTCGCTAATTGTATTGTAATTCTGTAATTGAAATAGTTATGAAACGGATTCTAATAAAGTGTGTTTTCCTTAAAATCTTATCATTACGGGTAGTGATTAGGAATATCACTACTCAAACACGTTGGACTGACATTAACACTATAGGGAAATACCGCCTAGGCTTGAAGAGCTAATTTCTTGACTCGGGGGAAAAATTACATTCTTATAATATCTCCTCCCAAACTTCTCACCAGCAATAACAGACCAGAGTGATCCTTAACTAGGTGTCCATCACTGACGATCGGACCAGAGTGATCCCTAATAGGATGTTCATCATTGACGTTCGACTCGAACTTCTTGCCAACGGTGATGGACAAGAGTGATCCCAAGTTAGGCGTCCATCATTAATGATCAGCTAAAACTTCTCATAAGTTGTAATGGACCAGAGTGATCTCTAATCTGGTGTCCATCATTGATGATCAACTTGAACTCCTCATCGGTAGTGATGGAAAGAGTGATCCCTAACCGAGTTTCCATCATTAATGGTCATCTTGAAGTTCTTGCTGGTAGTGATAGACAAATGCAACCCCTAACCGAGTGTCCATCATTGACGATCAACTCAAATTCCATGTTTGTAGTGATGGACCAGAGTGATCCCTAATGGGTGTTCATCATTGATGATCGGTTTAAAGTTTCCCACCAGCCATGATGAACCAAAGTTACCCAAGCCGAGCATTCACTATTTTTGCTAGTTTTCAGCCCATGGATGGTAATGGAGAACCTGACTTACTGGTGGTCAGGACATGACTGTCGTTTAGTTGGTTCCTTCTTGATGGCTAAATCAGATGACAGCTAAGACTAACAATGGTAGGTGGTAACCATCAAGTCAAAGTCGCCTAGGGCACACATGAATTTCACTATAAACAACAAACAAAAAGGTAAAAAATAAAGTATGTAAGGATAATAAACATTAAATCATGTTGTCAAACATCAACAAGTCAAAATCATAAGTATCAGAAAATAATATGTGCCCAACCTTGCCAGTACATTAAATATGGTTGAGCACAAACAACAATGTTCAATACAAGGAAAGAAGTACTACATATAGAAATCTATCCTAAGCGTGGGGAGCAAGCGCAGCTTTCACTTGGACTTGGTTTTGAAGATCCTCTGGTTGCCATGAAGCTTGGAGCCCTTCTACTCACCTCCTTTCTTCTCTTCCTCTTGCTTGACGTTGGCGGCTGCATCGAGCTCTGCTTGTCTCTTCTTTATAAGTTTTAACTCCTTATGAGCTTTGCTCTTAACCCTTGCCATTACCTTATGGAATATTAACAGGACTTGTTGCTTCATCCCATTCGAAGTCCTAATTAGTTTCAACAGCACCTAAAATTTCGGTGATGTCAGTGTCGTCCTTAAGAGTTGCAATCATTTTTTCCTGAGCTGCATCAACTAGGGGGTCAGAAGGGCTTGAGGGCAGGATTGCTAGGGACGGAGCTTTGGAAGTGATACCCGCTTCAGATGAGCCCATCACCAAAGATACATTTATAGAGAAATAGAGAAGGCTATTAGATATGGATTTCCCTAAGTAAGATCGAACATACTGATCGTGGTTCGTGGACTATAAAGAAGAATCCTACATCCTTTAGGAGAGCTTGGGATATCGCTAGGAGGCTAAATATGTAACGACCTGCCTTTTTTGAAGGTTTAAATCGACGATAAACCACACATGTCAGACTCAAACCATGCAAAATGGCATATTGCTATGGGATAAATAAGGAAAATCAGAGAAAAAAGAAAACAAATATAGAATCTCATAGCGGAGATATAATAATCAAATAAATAGTTGATAAAGCTATTTACAAATAACATTGATTATACTTTTATAATACAGATCACAGTTACGTACAACAAGAATAAATAATAAATAAATGCAGCGGAACAACGTGATGTAGTGGAATAAATATAATAAACAATAATAGTACAAAATATTCATCTTCGTCCTCCAGAAAGCAATCTTCGATAAACTAAAAAGCTCAGACTGACCTGAGCTAATTGAAAAAACAAAACACTTGTGTAGAACTAAAAGATCTTATGTAAGTTAAATCAGCAGTGAATGAGTGTAGTAGCGTCGGAGATGTTTACGGGGTTTTACATCTCCTATCCAGTGTTTTACGTGAGTGCAATAACTTAGGAGATGTTCGGGATTTCCATCTCCAAAGGATCCGTTATACTATCTACTACACAGTATAATACGCTATTATAATAGTGTCTACAGTAAAGTAAAGCATTAAAATAGTGTTAAGGCATTACCCATATCCCCCTTAATACATTTTATATATTTCCATATTCTATACAGTATCGTAAGCTCCTCCATGAGGTTTACCCAGAGGGCACTCCATAGGTATGGTAGAAAACAAACTTGTAGAAAGCGCGAAAGGGCATGTGAATACGGCACTAGAGGCAATGCCAGGGTAGATATACCAATTGCAGATCCGAACTGGTGGTAACGTATAGCAGCTACTACCGCCCTCCTCGGAACTTACTCCCATAATCAATATCGAGGGGTGGCTACCAAATCATCGCAAAGTCATAATAGGTATCGAAGAAATGTGTCCGATCGGAGGTACGACCTCACTTGGCCCGACATGGCTCCTATTTTAGTAACAGTTAACCTGACTCACAGGAGTCTGGGTCACGTAAATGCCTCATACAGAATCGTTTCCCAAACCATCCTACTTCATTTCTAGAATCTCCACCACGTACACAGTTGTTAAAGAGGTATTGGTATTGGCAGAGAGTATGGCAATATCCAATCTCGTTCTCTTTAACAACCAAACGCATATTTCACACCAGATGGTTCTTTCACATTTCAAAAGTAAATTCACAATTGATATCAAAATATCATATTCAATTCAAACTATATCACTCTAGAAATCATATTCACTTTCAAAATCATAATTTCAAAATAGGTTAAACCCTCATTTCAAAATCATCGTTTTTAGTCAAATATGTTATTTAAATCCCCACTTAGGTTATTACATCATTCAATCATATTTTATTTTAAATCAAGGATTTAAATATAACCGCTTCCACTTTACTTAGTTTGAAAATTAAGAGAATACTATAGATAGTTATAAATAGTTTAGTATAGTTTGAAAATATAATCTAAATGGGTCGAAATTCTTTAAATAATTTAAAAGGTGGATTGAAATGGTGTTTATATAGGTTTAAAATAGTTTTAGTAGAATAAATAGATTTAAAATAGATTAAAACAAATTAAAATAGTTTTAAATAGATTAAAATGTTTTAATATAGTTTAATAATGTTTAAATGATTTAAAATAGCTTAAAATATATTAAAATGGGTTAAAACTGTTCAATATAGTTAATAAAGTTTAAATGATTTAAAATAGATTAAAATATATTAAAATAGATTAAGGTAGATTAAATAGGTTAATTAGTTTAAAATAGGTTAAATAGATTTTAATAAATTAAATAGTGTAAATTGATTAAGTTGGTTTAAAATAGATTAACTAATTTTAATAGTTGAAAATCTTAAAATTAGAATTTTAAAGAACGTTTATAGTTTATATTGAGATTCTAAATTTTTGAAATTAACATCATATTTAACCATTTCTTCCAATCCAACATTTCAACAACTTAATTTCGATAAATGTTGTTTATACTTCAATTTCTACTTTCAACACTTCAATTTAAACCAATTCCAAGTTCAAAAGTTAAAACTCAGATTTCCAAAAAAAATTCAGTTTATAATTCAGTTTATATAAATCATGTTTCTTCAAAATATCATTTAACTAAATTAAAAAATTTAAACATTTAAAATCATTCAATTTAACCAATCTGGTGTCCATATATAATTTTCTACCGTATGGTCAAGTGATACGGTTATTTATCATTTCAATCCGTAATTTAAAATTTTACGGGTATATATCGTATCAACCCGAAATCCCAAATTTTAATTTCAAATACATGAAATCGCTTGACTCTATCATTTCTACCCATAATGATTTCTCCCTAATCTATCAAATCACTTGGGTATATATCATTTCAACCCATAGGGAACTTGCAGTGTTAAAAAATATAAAATTTAACATTTAGTCATCCAAAATCAACAATAAAACATCCATCAAAGTCATCATCCAAAATAATCAATAAACATCAATAGCTAACTGATTATCAATAACAAGTGTAAAGCGACGAATTAAAATTCAATATTAAATTAAATAACGATTAAATGTAATAAAAGCCATATTTAACCAGAATGACAATTTAAACATCCTGAACATCAATCAAGCATTTTCTAATCACATCTTAAATTTATTTTAACTAACATAAGAAATTTTAGTAATCGTGAGTGGGTTAAAACACTTACCCATGATTTCAAATCGATTTGAAATCAAAAATAAGGCCTAAAATTCAACAGTCTCAGAATTCGTCCAAACTAGTTCCAAAATGTTCGGAAATTTGATATGATCCCAACGAAACAAACCACGTCAAAATCCGAGCTCGCATGCAAAAGATATGCTAGTTAGAATATTTGAATTTGAAATTTAAACAAAAAGAGGAAACACCTCTCGCATGCAGACACGTCACCAGGCAAACGCACGTCTACTTACCCCCGTTCGAACCCATGAACACGACTCGACCCCAATTTTGACCTCCCGATTCTCCCACCTCGGCCCATGACTGCCGACGCCACCACCTCCATTGCTTTGCCCCAATGAGCCCCACATGCAGGCCCCACCTAGATCCCTCCGACCTCGCCAAGGCGCCGCACCGCCACCTTCAAACGTAGGGTTTTCGAACCCTATCGCCCAAAATCTACCACCACACTCCATTGCAGGCCAACGAACCACAAGCAAAATACACCACTCAACGACTCTCGAATACCTAGAAACCGTTTCCCCGATTTTTGCCCCAATCAAAAATGCCGAATCTGTGACCATGATCTGATGTTGATTCATGCACTGCTACGAAGAATGAACACAAGATGTACGTTCCATTCGTCGATACCTCCCAATGATATAAAATTCGATATAGTTTGAGGATATTTGATTTTTGATTTGTAATTGAATTTTGGAACTAGGGTTTTTTCCATTTGAGAAAGAGGAACAGATAGAAGTTGATGTACATACAGGAATAAGAAATAGAAAGACTACTAGGGTTAGAATAGAAAAATTTGTATGAACAAGGCCCGATAAGAATATAAACACAACTGAATTTGTACGAATGACAATTGCGACACAAAAAGCCCGTTTTGCTTTCGAAACCAAAGTGGGTCATCCCATATATCAAAATAGATGTTTTCGATATTTGTTAACTCAGTGGAACATATTTCAAGTCCTAATTCCATCGTTTGAAGAAGTTAGCTTAAAAATCAGCTTATTTCAAATTGATTCTAGTCAAATTTAATTAAATTGATTTCTACGCTTTTCTATTCCGTATGATCAAACGACAAGTCCAATCGCCATGAAACTTGAAACCTTACAATAATTCACCGTTACGGATCCGTTGATTCTCGTTTCTTCGAAATCCGAGAGGGTGGCCAAAATGGCCATTTTACATTAATTAAATAAATTAATATTAAGTTAATTAAATCACTTTCTTAATTTCAAATTTAATAACTAACAATTTTCATCATTTTTGGTTAATTGGACTTTTATAATAATTTAAAACAAATTTCAAATCAATTCAATGTCAATTTTTTTTATTAATTACAACATTTAATTTCAATTGAAATAAATACAGTAATTATTACTTTAAATTCCAATAAATCCATTTATTTGCCTTTTCATCTTGTTATTCAATCAATTGTTATCTCATGGCTATAATTAACATTTGTTTATATCTTATTGCACTAATAATCTATAGTTATCATCTTGATTATCATTAACGTAATATTTAGTTACATATAATTACAATAAATCCAATTATTATAATTTAAATTCCAATAATTTGATCAAACTTGATTTCAGTCTTTATGTTCAATCATTCATTGTTCTATTTATACATTTGACACCGGTTTCTATCTTATTACATTAATATTCTACAGTCATTATCTTAATTCATTTTAACGCTATATTTAATTCATTTATTGCAATTTATTTCTAATTTGATTTCAACAGGTTAAACAAATAGGTAATAGATAACAACTGTAACCTTTTCGTAATTTAATAACATTTGTAAGTTTTTTATCTACACACAAATGTCATAACTACTACCACAAAACTACCTTTACCAATTACAATTAGAAAATTATGGGTCGTTACACTCTCCTCCACTAAAAACTTCTTGTCCTCAAAAAGGAAAAGAAGGGAAAGGAGGAATTAAACAATCAATATATCTTATTCAAAATATTATATTTTTAAACAATTAATTTACATATTAAATAATCTAAATAAAATATATCAATTTATAACAATTAAATCCTTTATACTCAAGTTAATACAAGTTTGTAAATCATTTCACAAAATTTTTCTAAGTCTAAAATTCACGGAAAATTTCGGCAGAATCTCCTTTGTGAGGAGAGGTATGGGAGAAATAATAATATCAGTAATAACAATATATATCATGTTTTTCAAAAATAATATATCCCTACCATGGAAAAAGCAATAATATCGCTATAAAACCAAAATCCGAAAGCGTACCTAATTGTCGGCCAAACAACGCTTAATTTACAAAACCAAAAGCAGTAACTATTGCTTCCATAACTTGTATTCCACTTAGATAAATAAGAAAAATTTAAGTTGTTTCAATTAATAACAAACAAATCAACATAACATAACAATAATCATTCTCAAACAAATTGTACAAACACCATTTTCAACAAAGAAAAACAATTATCCATCCATAGTAACAAAAGAAAATGGTTTGTTTCGGTTCAAAACTTCTAATCATATAAAATGATAAATAAACTATGAAGTAAATCATACATTCAATAGTCGTAGGTAAAACTTTATAGATTATTTATACATCTTCATACAAAGTGGAAGTATCCTTTCCCAACCAATCCATAAGCCAAACAAACAATAATTTCAATGTTATGTAAATTTGTTTCACATCATTTACCGTTCTTTTCTCGTTCATATAATGCTTATTTTCATTAATTAAATTCATTCTTATTTACAAAAGTTCATTTCTCATTTATTTATACAATGCAATTTTTCTTTCATTTTATTACTTTACATTCATTACTTAAATAACTTATTTCTATTTCAATTATTGGACTATCCATTAATATGTAAGTTTCTTTACAATTAAATTCACCATTAACAGATTACTTCTTTTTCACATTCATTCTTCATATATAGTGTTATTGAATATTAAATCCATTTTTAAATCATGTTTTCTGAAGTTATAATCATTCAATTAATATAGTACTCACTTTAATTATAAATGGCTTCAACATTAACAATTAAGTTTATAATCCATTACTTATAGTATTCACCTTTACTATTCAATCTGATTATAGATAGCTTGAATGTTAACTTAAGCTTGTAATCATTTTTCTTACAATATTCACTTCTATTACATTTAATTAGTTATAATATCAGAATCCTTATTTATAGAAGAAATTCCATTGAACACTTTCATTTTCTAAGTTACATGTAAAATATTCTATTACATATGCTTATTAACATTTCAACTTTTAATAATTTGGTAAGTTATATATATGTTTTCAGAATGTAATAGGTAGCTACACAAGTTTATTTTATTCACATCTACAAGTTACAGATTTTCAAGCTCTTATGTATTTCATTAATCATTTTAACATTAAACTTCTTATTTTCCATTTTAGCAGCTACCATTTGTTGAAGTAGTTAAGATTTTATTCATTATAATAATTAAAACTACAAATACTAGAAAAAATCTAAGAACCAAACTCAGGGTTCATTTTAGTCACTTAGAAAATAATATATATATATATATATATATATATCCTTCATAAATCATATCATATTTAGGGATTCAAAATCATATTTTTTTTGTCAAAACAAATATGCAGTAAAATTACTACAATGATCTTCCCACCTTGAAACTCGAAAATACAAGTTGATGATGCGTGCACTCGTCACCGAAATTATTTTCCAACGACAGAGAGGGGAGTACAGAACTTTTTTCCTTTAAATGTTCCAATTAAAACTTTCTTTCAAATCATATTGAAATATTTATCCGAAAGTTCTTTCAAATAATACTAACATTATATTACAAAATCTTTTGAAAGAAATCTAAAAAATATTCCGGAACTTAAGTTCTAAATTTCCAATTTATATTTACGTTACTTGTAAATCCTATTTTATAATCAAATTTATAACATTTCTCTACCTAACTAACAACATATTACATCCAACAATATCATTTATAAAATTCATTATTTTATATACAAAATATATAATATGCAAAATTATTTCATTTACCTATATTTCAAAACAATATTGTGTCGGTCTGTCCTAGTAAGTGGTTAGAAATTCCTATCGATGTCATCGCGTCCTATGTACCGACCAGAATTTATAAATACTAAATGGAAGCTCTCTCATATATACACTCAACGACTCATTCTAGGGCGTCAATACCCTATTTATACGAGTCAGACCCAACAAAGCTAGGGTTATCGCTAAACCAAAGCTCTGATACCAACTGTAACAACCTGCCTTTTTGGACGGTTTAAATCGACGATAAACCATATACGTTAGACTCAAACCATTCAAAAGGGCAGATTGCTATGGGGAAATAAGAAAAATTAGAAAAGAAAGAAAACAAATACAGAATCTCATAGTGGAATGATAAAATATAATAATAAATAGTTCATGAAGCTGTTTACAAATAATATCGATTATACTTTTATAATATATATCATAGTTATGTACAACAAGAATAAATAATAAATAAATGCAACGGAACAACGTGATGTAGTGGAATAAATATAGTAAATAATAATAATACAAAATCTTCGTCTTCATCCTCCAGAAAGAATCTTTGACAGACCGAAAAGCTCAGACTGATGTAACAACCTATGATTGCGATTACCAAATAATAAATTAAAATTGGGATTTTAATTTAACTGGAGCTATTAATGAATTTTTTTTATGTGGCTAATTTGTTCAAAAGTTAGTTATTTTGAGTAAATTAATATTTTGGGCTTAAGTGTAAAATGGAGAATTTAATGGAAATTTATTTGGGTAAATGGAAATTTATAATATTGCAAAATTTTATATGTGTAAAATAGTGCAATATTAGAATTACGAATTTAATTGCAAAACGGTGATTTTTGGGCAATTTTGACTAAAAGGTGTTCTAGAATAATTAGGGGTTAAATTGTAAGTTGGCAAATATTGTGATGTAAAATTTTATAACTATAGCTAAATTATTTTGGTAACATATTTTAAAATTTTATGCATAAATAATGTGTAGTTTGTACTTAGAGAAATTAGCTAACTTGAGATATAGAACATATTTCGAGTCCTAATGGGTATTAGGCCCACTAACCCACTTCCATTAGCCTATAAACCATCTTCTACCTATTTGTTTCAGCCAACATCTCATTCCATAAACCCTTAAACCCTAAAACAAAACACTAAATAATGGCCTCCAAACCTAGAGCAAAGCTTTATTAATCTTCATCAAAGTCAAAGGGGTTTTAATCTAATCATTGGAAGGTAATAACAATCACAAAACCCACCTCTAATCCATTGTTTAATTTCTGAAATTATTTTGTAATCCTCTTTTTTTTGTGCATTTTGATTGTATAAGCTTTTTGATCTTCTTCTTATTGCTTGGGAAAGAGGTAATAAATGCTAGCTGAAATTAAAATTAGTATATTATTGTTAGTAAATTAGGCATTTCTCATTCATCTTAAATCGGAATTAGGATTTTCTTGATGTTCTGGAAAGCTTATTTTGTAGTCTATAACTTTTGTGTTTTGAGCTTTGCATAATTTTAAGGTTTGAATGGTCGAAATCACGTTTATTTGTTACTGACCTGACAACAAACTACAGGGTTGATAAAATAAAAACATGAAATTGTTTTGGCCATAAGTTACTAGTTTCTGATCCAAATTTAATAGTTTTAGATGTTTTGGCAAGCTTAGATATAGAGCTAAAAGTTTCATGTTTTGAGTTTCATAAAATTTCGAAGTTAATTTGGTCAAAACCGTGCATTTTTACTACTATTCCAAGAGCAAAACGACAGTGATATAGAATTTAGATCTGAAAATTGTTTTTAGTCATAGAATTTTCCTCCCCGATCGGAATTTGACGATCTTGATCATTCCGGAAAGCTTAAAAACTAAGCTATAACTTTTATTTTACTCATTTTGCCAGAATTTGATGTTTACTATGCTAAATTGTGGTTTTTCGTCTCTGGCCTGTTAGTGCATAGCTATAGGCCTTAGTCTATTTTCTTCCGTTGTTTTCAACGCAGAACTCCGACTTTACGATGCCATCCCGGGCTCGCCCGATGTCGGCATCTTCTATTCTTGGTCTCGTTGGAAAGATAAGGTCGAGATTTCAACCCTACAAAGTTTGGTTTAGATCTGGGTACGTTCGATACTTCGTTTATATTGCCGAAGTAGCACCCAGAAACTGTTTTACAGCAGTGATCATTTTCTGTTATCGTCGGACCAACTTTGAGACATTTCCATTTCTTCGTTTCAAGTCGAAACTAAACGATTATTGTTGCATATCAAAGTAGGAGTACTGTACTATGCTCTTGCAAATTTTCATCAAGATCTGGGTTCATATGACCCTTCGACCATGTCATCGAATTTGGACCTTTGCACTGTTTTGACACTGCAGAGTTTTATGATTGTCCGACTTTGAGACGACGCAGTTTCTTCGTTTCAAGTCGGATTTGCCAGATTCTTTTTGTAGTTGGGAGCAGGATGTTGGTCTAAATGCCTGCCATTTTCATGCAATTTGGACACTGTTTCCAGGTTCAAATATACCGTCGAACTAGTGACTTCGACTTGTTTTCAGTGATTTTATACTTAGTATAATTTCGACTATTTTTCTGAGATTTTTCGATTTCTTTGAGATTTGTCTCTTGATTTCATGCACGGATTTTATAAATCATTTTAAAGTGATTTCCCATCAAATTAGCTTTTGAAACTATTATTTGGTATTATTTTAAATATTAAATGAATTACTCCATAATAGGAGAATTTCAAAGGCTATTTCTAAAGAGGTTTTCAAACAATTAAAAATCCGCTTTCTCCAACTATTTTCTAAGTAAAATATACACTCTTCTGCACTACGAGCGAAGTGGAAAGGTGATTAAATGGTTTGGTAAAACACATACCATGAATCTGCACGTTTATCTTTCTGATCAATCCGCGACCTATTCAATTGATCGTTTTGGCCTTTTGGCCTAGTTTACCGATGACATGAGGAAAAGTTTTTACTGCTTTGAGTGTGGAAGCTTACGATTGGTTAATAAACCGTTTAGTGCGAACGTTGGGGTATGGGACTCACGTTACTACTTTACGGGTTTCTTGCTAAGAGTTCGTGAAACATTCCTACCGTTAGTGGTAAACGAGTACTGGGCCTAAGAGCCTTTACCACTACGGCGTGTTTCCTGAGTGATACCTTTAGGATAGTGTCTTCGAACTGTCTCCCTTGGGTTTATTGCCTTTGGGATAGTGTCTTCGGACTATCTCCTTCTGGCTCATCACCTTCTGGATAGTGTCTTCGGACTGTCTCCTTTAGGTGTTGCCCCTTAGCTAAAGTGATGGGTGTGTCACTGGGGTATATTTCATGTGTAATTGAGTACAGTACTAGCGCGCTAATGTTTTCCCGTGTGATTTATATTCCCTCGTGTAGCGTCATTCGGTGATGGTTTTATGCAACCACACGATATAAGCGCGGCCACCTTGTGGAACTTGTTTTATGCCTACACTGGCACTTGTTCTTATGTTATGCCGTTGATATGAGGCTTGTTATACATCTCTACTTAGATGTTTGTATCTTCTCTATGTGAGAAATTTTGGACTTTATTACCATGATGTATGTTTCTCTTTTGGAGATTATTATGTTAAATGTTGCCACATTATCTTATCATGATTATTGGTCAGTTTATCTAACTGATTTGTTTAGCTAACCTGACCCGAGTATTTTATGCTCGGGTCAGACCGAGTTGTTTCAGGTTAGGTCGCTTTGGACTTAGCTTGCTTCGGTGCTTCCGCTTTGGATATATATGCTATACTATAGATAGCTTTACTTGTTATCCATCCTTTACGATACTCTTATATTATGACTATCTGGTGTATATTCTTTTGACTCACGGATGTGTGAGTAGTGGCTTTGTACCCACTTTTATATTTGGATCTGTACTTGATGTTGTATTGTGCTGAGCTATTTGCTTATTATCTGATGTTGTTCTGTGATGATGTTCATTTTTCTATTATGCTTTGTTCTCATAGATCTTTTAGCCATTGTAGTTTTGGTTTAAGTATTTATTGAATATGTCGAACCACATGAGATGAACAAAAAAATAGATTCCACTTTTCGACGTGTTCAGTAGGTAGTCAAAGTAAGATTACACATGGTCGCTTCCATTATCCTCTATTGTCCGCATTAGCAGACGATATTATCCATATAATACTCTTTTCTAATGAGGCTCTCGGAGTGGGACGTTACAGTTTGGTATCAGAGCATGGTTCAGAACTAAGTATAATAAACACAGAACAGTAACACTTAGTACAATACATCCTAGTATGATTCAAATATACGAAGCCCTTTCCTCATGACATTGGATGGATAAGTTAGGAATATGTTTAGGAATACATTTATATTCTATAGTATTCTACTTTGAATTATCTATCTTTGAATCGTGCTTAACTCGAATCTTATCTTAACTTTTAGTATGTCAGGAAGAGGTAGGACCCGTCGTTCTGCGGATGCTGGGCAATCCGGTGACCCATATCCGGGAAGCATTTTTATGACTGCCGATCAGATTATGGAGCTTGTTCGGAACTCTCAGCCTCCTACTCCAATTTCTGATGCACCATGCAAGTCTGCCTTTGCGCGCCTTTGCAGTGATTTCTCACATCTCGGGGGGCAAGCCGTTCAATGTCTCCGAGTCTGTTCTTGAGGTCCAAGCATGGATCCGCGTATGCGAGCGCATCTTTTCTCGCATGACTCTTCCTGATCATGACAGAGTTCTTGTAGCTTCCAGTATGCTTTAGAACCGCGCTTTGGATTGTATGAGCTTCTCATTGTCGAGGTCGATGAGACCACTCTTACTTGGGCTCAGTTCCGTGAGCGTTTTGAGCTCAAATTTGTTTCGGAATCTGAGAAGACCTCTGTTGCTCGCCGCTTTATTTATCTTAAGCAAGGGAAATCCACTATTTCAGATTATTTTTCCTCTTTCGAGGCCTTATCCAAGTACGGCCTCGAGTTCATCAGCACACCACATAAGAAGAATCTCAAATTTGTTGAGGGTCTGAAGAAGTACCTAAAGAAGCAACTGATGCTTCAACTCAAGCTTTCATTCGAAGAGCTTGTAGATTCGGCGCTTCACCTTGAAGCAGTTGAGAGGGAGAAGGATAGTGATGATGATGTTGAGGTGCCCAAGCACCCCAACAAGAAGAGGTTTTTCCACAAGCCTAATTCTTCCTCTTCCCAGAAGAAGAAGAAGTTCATCAGTTCTGGTTCTGGTTCTTAGCCTCAGTCTCAGCCTAGTGGAACACCTTCCATTCGGAAGTGTTTCAACTATGAATCTACCGACCATATGGTTAGAGAGTGTGCCAAACCTCTTATCTGCCGCTATTGTAAGAAGGAGGGTCATCTAATTTCTGCTTTTCCTACTGCACCTCGTAGATCTGGCAAGCTTAATGCTGCCAAGGCTCCTACATCTTCATCTTAGCCTTGAGGTACGCATCCTTCCGTTCTCGAAGGTTCTATTTTATTTCATGATCAGTCTATTAGAGTTCTCTTTGATACGGGTGCTTCTCACTCATTCGTATCAAAGGAACTTATTGATATTATGTCTTTGGATGTTTCTTGTTTGGTTTCTTCTCTAAGGATTGTGAATCCCATTGACGGATCCACGACCCTTAGCCTGCTTTGTGAGAATGTTGACATTGATCTTTATGGCTTTTCTTTCCGTGCGAATCTGCATGTTATGGCTTATTTGGGTTTCAGCATGATATAGGGGATGGAATGGCTCATTCGATACAATGCCAAGATCATTTGTTCTGAGCGGGTACTATTTCTTAGTCACCTTGACTCTTCCGCTCAGTTAGCTCTTGTTCTTCGAGATGTAGATATCTCCGAAGCTTCTCTATGTGCTCTTGATTCATGAGATGATGATTGTGATATATCTCGTATTCCCATTGTTCGGGATTACCTGATATTTTTGAGCCAGTTTCGAGTTTACCTCTTAAGCGGGCTATTGAGTTTCGTATTGATCTCATTCCCGGTTCTCATCCAATTAGTCGTCCTCCCACGAGGATGTCTACAAAGGAGAATGAGGAACTCAAGAAGCAATTAGTAGAACTCAAAGAAAAGCATTTTATTCAGTCCAGTTCTTCGTCGTAGGGTGCCGCGGTGATCTTCGTGAAGAAGTCTGATGGTTCTCATAGGCTTTGCATTGATTACCGCAATCTTAATGAGGTGACCATCAAGAATCGTTATCCATTGCCTCGGATAGACGATATGTTTGATCAGTTAAGTGATGCGAAGGTCTTTTCTCAGCTTGACCTTGCCACAGGATTTCATCAGCTCCGAGTTGCGGATGATAGTGTGCCACTTACAGCTTTCCGCACTTGCTATGGTTCATTTGAGTGGTTAGTCATGCCGTTCGGTTTGACGAATGCTCCTGCATTCTTTGTCGATCCCATGAATCGAGTATTCCGGGAAAATCTCGATAAGTTTGTTCTTGTATTCATTAACGACATTCTGATATATTCTAGATCCAAGACAGAGCATACCCAGCACCTGAGGATTGTCTTGGATACACTTCGTCAGCATCAGCTTAAGGTCAGGTTCTCCAAGTGCCACTTTTGGGAGAGCAAGGTCAAGTTCTTAGGCGACGTAGTATCTTCTGAAGGCATATCTGTCGATCCCGCCAAGATCGAAGCCGTTCAAAACTGGAAGTGGCCTGAGAACGTGCACGAGATTTGCAGCTTCCTAGGACTGGCGGATTATTACCGTCGGTTTGTAAAGGATTTCTCATGTTTTGTTCTTCCTCTTACAAGCCTAACTCGTAAGGGTGTTCGTTATGTCTAGTCAGACAAGTGTGAAGTTTCTTTTCGGCGATTGAAGGAACTTCTCACTCATGCTCCTATTCTAGTGGTTTCCAAAGGAAACCATGATCTTGTTGTCTACACCGACGCTTGTGGTAGCGGGCTCAGTGCCGTGCTCATGCAGAAGGATCGGGTGGTTACTTATGCTTCTAAGCAACTGCGTCCGAATGAGGTTCGCTATCCAACTCATGATCTTGAGTTGGTTGCTATTGTCTTCGCCTTGAAGACGTGGCCCTATTATTTACTGGGCGAATGCTTCATTCTATACACCAATCACAAATCCTTGAAGTATCTCTTCAGTCAGTAAGATTTCAATATGAGACAGCAACGGTGGCTTGAGTTCCTTGCCTCATACGACCTTGATATTCAGTATACCCCTGGTAAGGGTAACCGTGTGGAAAATGCGCTTAGTCGCAAGCATTCGGCTATAGTTTCTATGATGATAGCCGAATGGGATATTCTAGAGACATTATCTATGTGTGATATTCGAGATCGAGCTCTGTCTTCTGATTCAGCGATACTATTATTCAGTCTGGAGGCTCGACCTAGTTTACTGGCTCACATTGCCCATGCTCAACGGCAGGATCCAGACTTGTTGCATTTCATCCATCTTCTTGAGTTGGTATCCAGTGATGAGGCATCACTGGATTATTCTATTGATTCCCATCGGTGTCTTTGCAGGAAGAACCGTATTATTGTGCCCTCTGATTTACCGCTTAAGCATGACAACCTAGACGATTGTCATCGCACTAAGTACACTATCCATCCCGGTTCGAGTAAGATGTATGCCGACATGAGTCGCTTTTATTATTGGGAAGGTTTGAAGTGAGATGTTGCAAGTTATGTGAGAAGTTGCTTGATTTGTCAACAGATCAAGGCCGAGCATCAGCGTCATTCCGGTCTTCTTCAGCCTCTGGAGATTCCATTATGGAAATGGGATCAGATATCTATGGATTTCATTGACGGTCTGCCTCGATCGAGGTCGGGCCATACCTCTATTTGGGTCCTAGTTGATCACTTGACCAAATTGGCTCATTTTATTCTGATTAAGTTCACTTGGACTGCACCTCAGTTGGCCAAGCTCTATGTGAAGGAAGTCGTTCGACTTCATGGCATTCCCCGTTCAATTGTTTGTTATCATGACACGATTTGCACTAGTCACTTCTGGAAGTGTCTTCACTCTGTTTTGGGCACAAAACTGAACTTTTCTACTGCTTATCACCCTCAGACTGATGGCCAGACTGAGAAGGTGAATCGTGTTTTGGAGGATCTCCTTCGCTGTTGTATTCTTGATTATGGAGGCAATTGGGAGGACCACTTACCACTTGTGGAGTTTTCCTACAACAACTGCTTTCAGTCTAGTATAGGCGTGGCTCCATTCAAGGCTCTTTACGGAAGGACATGTCATTCTCCTTCGTGTTGGTTAGAATCTGGCGAGAAGCTTATTCTTGGTCCAGATTCGGTTCGGGAATCTTCTGAGAAGATTATTCTTCTTCGTCGGAGAATAAAAGAGGTGCAGAACCAACAGAAATCCTACACGGACAACCATAGGAGGCCTCTTGAGTTCTCCATTTGTGATCTTGTATTCATTCGAATATCTCCTATGAAGGGGATTGTGCATTTCAGCTCCACAGGGAAATTGGCTCCTCGCTATGTCGGACCATTTCCTATTACGGAACGCATCGGTCCTGTTGCTTATCATATAGCTCTGCCTGCTCATTTTTCTGAAATGCATGATGTATTCCATGTTTCTCAGCTTTGCAAATGTGTTCGCGACCCTGATTCTGTTATTGATCCGCTTATTGCGTCGGATTTAGAGATTTCTCCCGATTTATCTATTGAGTAGCAACCTCTTCGTGTGCTTGATTCGGAGGATAGACGCCTTCGAAACAAAGAGGTCCCCCCTCGTGAAGATTCAATGGTCGTCTAATCCTAAGGACCACACTTGGGAGACCAGAGAGTTTACTGAGCGTACTTATCCTGGTTTTCTATCTTTATCTGTTCTTGGTGAGTATTTTACTTCACCTTCGTTTGATTTATTTTGAGGATTAGACGTTATAGATAACTTCCATGATAGGGAATTGCAGGGACGCAATTTTCTTAGAGGGGAGTCTGTAACAACCCATGATTGCGATTACCAAATAATAAATTAAAATTGGGATTTTAATTTAATTGGAGCTATTAATGAATTTTTTTAATGTGGCTAATTTGTTCAAAAGTTGGTTATTTTAAATAAATTAATATTTTGGGCTTAAGTGTAAAACGGAGAATTTAATGGAAATTTATTTGGATAATGGAAATTTATAAGATTGCAAAATTTTGTATGTTTAAAATAGTGCAATATTTGAATTGGAAATTTAATTTACAATTTAATTGCAAAACGGTGATTTTTGGGTAATTTTGACTAAAAGGTGTTTTGGAATAATTAGGGGTTAAATTGTAAGTTGGCAAATATTGTCATGTAAAATTTTATAACTATAGCTAAATTATTTTTGTGACATATTTTAAAATTTTATGGGCAAATAATGTGCAGTTTGTACTTAAAGAAATTAGCTAACTTGAGATATAGAACATATTCCAAGTCCTAATGGGTATTAGGCCCACTAACCCACTTCCGTTAGCCTATAAACCATCTTCCATCCATTTGTTTCAGCCAACATCTCATTCCATAAACCCTTAAACCCTAAAGAAAAACACTAAATAACGGCCTCCAAACCTAGAGCAAAGCTTCATTAATCTTCATCAAAGTCAAAGGGGTTTTAATCTAATCATTGGAAGGTAATAACAATCACAAAACCCACCTCTAATCCATTTTTTAATTTCGTAAATTATTTTGTAATCCTTTTTTTTGTGCATTTTGATTGTAGAAGCTCTTTGATCTTCTTCTCGTTGCTTGGGAAAGAGGTAATAAATGATAGCTGAAATTAAAATTAGTATATTGCTGTTAGTAAATTAGGCATATCTCATTCATCTTAAAGCGAAATTAGGATTTTCTTGATGTTATGGAAATCTTATTTTATAGTCTATAACTTCTATGTTTTGAGATTTGCATAATTTTGAGGTTTGAATGGTCGAAATCACGTTTTTTTGCTGACCTGACAACAAATTACAGGGTTGATAAAATAAAAATCTAAAATTGTTTTGGCCATAAGTTACTCGTTTCTTATCAAATCTAATAATTATGGATGTTCTGGAAAGCTTAGATATAGGGCTAAAACTTTCAAGTTTTGAGTTTCATGAAATTTTGAAGTTAATTTGGTCAAAACTGTGCATTCTTACTACTATCCCGAGAGCAAAATGACAGTGATATAGAATTTAGATCTGAGAATTGTTTTTGTCATAGAATTTTCATCCCTGATCGGAATTTGACGATCTTGGTCATTCCGGAAAGCTTAAAAACTAAGATACAACTTTTATTTTATTCATTTTGCCAGAATTTGAAGTTTACTATGCCAAAATTATGGTTTTTCGTCTCTAGCCTATTAGTGCATAGGTACATGCCTTGGTCTCTTTTCTCCCGTTGTTTTCAGCGCAGAACCCCAATTTTGCGATGCCATCCCGAGCTCGTCCGATGTCGTAATTTCACATTCTTTGTCTCTTTGGAAAGATGAGGTCGAGATCCTCAACCCGGCAAAGTATAGTTTAGATCTGGTTGCGTTAGTTACTTCGTTTTTATTGCCGAAGTAGCACCCAGAAACTGTTTTACAACAGTGATCATTTTCAGGTATCGTCGGACCAACTTTGAGACGTTGCCATTTCTGCGTTTCAAGTTGGAACTGAACGATTCTTGTTTAAAAGTAGGAGTACTGTACTATGCTCTTGTAAATCTTCATCAAGATCTGGATCCATATGTCCCTTCGACCATGTCGTCGAATTTGGACCTTTGCACTATTTTGACACCGAAGAGTTTTATGATTTTTTCCGACTTTGAGATGATGCAGTTTCTTCGTTTCAAGTCAGAATTGCCCGATTCTTTTTGCAGTTTTGATCAGGGTTGTTGTTCTACATGCCTGCCAATTTTCATGTTATTTGGACTCTGTTTGCAGGTTCAAATATGCCATCGAACTAGTGACTTTGACTTGTTTTCGGTGATTTTATACTTAGTATAATTTCGACTATTTTTCTGAGATTTTCCGATTTGTTTGAGATTTGTCTCTTGATTACGTGCAAGGATTTTATAAATTATTTTAAAATGATTTTCCATCAAATTAGCTTTTGAAACTATTATTTGTTATTATTTTAAATATTAAATGAATTACTCCATAATAGGAAAATTTCAAAGGCTATTTCTAAAGAGGTTTTCAAACGATTAAAAATCCGCTTTCTCGAACTATTTTCTATGTAAAATATACACTCTTCTGCATTCGAGCGAAGTGGAACTGTGATTAAATGGTTAGGTAAAACACAGACCATGAATCTGCGCGTTTATCTTTCCGATTAATCCCCGATCTATTCGATTGATCGTTTTAGCCTTTTGGCCTAGTTTATCGATGATATATGGTGAACTTCTTACTACTTTGAGTGTGGAAGCTTACGATTGGTTAATAAACTGTTTAATGCGAACATTGGGGTATGGAACTCACGTTATCACTTTACGGGTTCCTTGCTAAAAGTTCGTGAAACATTCCTACCGTTAGTGGTAAACGAGTACTGGGCCTAAGAGCCTTTACCACTACGGCGTTTTTCCTGAGTGATACCTTTGGGATATTGTCTTCGGACTGTCTCCCTTGGGTTTGTTGCCTTTAGGATAGTGTTTTTGGACTGTTTCTTTCTGGCTCACCACCTTCTGGATAATGTCTTCGGACTGTCTCCTTAAGGTGTTGCCCCTTAGCTAAAGTGATGGGTGTGTCATTGGGGTATATTTCCTGTGTGATTGAGTACAGTACTAGCACGCTAATGTTTTCCTGTGTGGTTTATATTCCCTCATGTAGCGCCATTCGGTGATGGTTTTATGCAACCACACGATATAAGCGCGACTACCTTGTGGAACTTGTTTTATGCCTACACTGGCACTTGTGCTTATGTTATGCCGATGATATAAGGCTCGTTATACATCTCTACTTAGATGTTTGTTTCTTCTCTATGTGAGTGATTTTGGTCTTTATTACCATGATATATGTTTCTCTTTTGGATATTATTATGTTAAATGTTGCCTCATTATCTTATCGTGATTAATGTTCAGTTTATCTAACTGATTTGTTTAGCTAGCCTGACCCAAGTATTTTATGCTCGGGTCAGACCGAGTTGTTTTAGGTTAGGTCGCTTTGGACTTAGCTTGCTTCGGTGCTTCCGCTTTGGATATATCCGCTATACTATATATAGCTTTACTTATTATCCATCCTTTATGATACTCTGATATTATGACTATCTTGTGTATATTCTTTTGACTCACGGATGTGTGAGTAATGGCTTTGTACTAACTTTTATATTTGGATCTGTACTTGATGTTGTATTGTGCTGAGACTATTTGCTTATTATCTGCTGCTATTCTATGATGATGTTCATTTTTCTATTATGCTTTATTCTGATAGATCTTTTAGCCATTGTAGTTTTGCTTTAAGTATTTATTGAATATGTCGAACCACATGAGATGAACAAAAAAAATAGATTCCGCTTTTCGACGTGTTCAGTCGATAGTCAAAGTAAGATTACACATGGTAGCTTTCATTATACTCTATTGTCCGCATTAGTAGACGGTATTATCCATATAATACTCTTTGTTAATGAGGCTCTCGGAGTGGGGCGTTACAGCTAACCCGACGAACTTAAAAGACAAAATACTTGAGTC
The DNA here is from genome assembly GCA_030765085.1 of Allium cepa. Lineage (NCBI taxonomy): Eukaryota > Viridiplantae > Streptophyta > Magnoliopsida > Asparagales > Amaryllidaceae > Allium > Allium cepa. The sequence goes on along the minus strand of CM060940.1, from coordinate 322,294,872 downwards.
AGAACTAAAAGATCTTATGTAAGTTAAATAAACAGTAAATAAGTATCAGTGTAACGGCATCAGAGATGTTTACGGGGTTTTGCATCCCCTATCTAGTGTCTAACATGAGTGTAACAACTTAAGTGATGTTCGGGATTTCCATCTCCTAAGGATCCGTTAACTATCGACTACGTAGTATAATACGCTATTATAATAGTGTCTACAGCAAAGTAAAGTATTATAATAGCGTTAAGGCGTTACCCATATCCCCCTTAACACATTTTATATATTCCCATAGTCTGTACAGTACTGTATGCTCCTTTGTGAGGTTTACCCAGAGGGCACTCCATAGGTATGGTACAACACAAACTTGTAGAAGGCGCGATAAATCATGTGAATACGGCACTCGAGGAAATGCCAGGGTAGATATACCAATTGCGGATCCAAACTAGTCGTAACATATAGCAGCTACTACCGCCCATCTCGGAACTCACTCTCATAATCAAAATCGAGGGGTGGCCACCAAATCATCACAAAGCCATGATATGGTATCGAAGAAATGTGTTTGATCGGAGGTGCGACCTCACTTGGCCCGGCATGACTCCTGTTTTAGTAACATCTAAGCTGACTCATGGGAGTCAGGGTCACGTAAATGCCTCATACAGAATCATTTGCCAAACCATCCTACTTTATTTCTGGAATCCCCACCACGTACATAGTTGTTAAAGTGGTTTTCGGTGTTGGTAGAGAGTATGACAAAATCCGACCCCGGTCTCTTTATCAACCAAACGCTTATTTCACACCGGATGATTCTTTTACATTTCAAAAGTAAATTCACAATTGATATCAAAATATCATATTCAATTCAAACCATATCACTTTTGAAATCATATTCACTTTCGAAATCATAATTTCAAAATAGGTAAACCCTCATTTCAAAATCACCGTATTTACTCAAAGATGTTATTTAAATCACCACTTCGGTTATTACATCATTCAATCATATTTGCTTTCAAATCAAGGATTTAAATATAACTGCTTCCACTTTACTTAGTTTGAAAATTTAGAGTATAGTTTAGATAGTTATAAATAGTTTAAATAATTTAGTATAGTTTGAAAATATAATTTAAATGGGTTGAAATTCTTTAAAATAATTTAAAAGGTGGATTAAAATGATTTATATAGATTTAAAATAGTTTTAGTAGAATTAAAATAGATTAATAGATTTAAAATAGATTAAAATAAATTAAAATAGTTTTAAATAGATTGAAATAGTTTAATATAGTTTAATAAAGTTTAAATGATTTAGAATATATTAAAATATATTAAGATAGATTAAAACAAATTAATATAGTTTAATAAAGTTTAAATGATTTAAAATAGATTAAAATATATTAAAATAGATTAAATAAATTAAAATAAATTAAGATAGGTTAAATAGGTTAATTAGTCTAAAATAGGTTAAATAGATTTTAATAAATTAAATAATGTAAATTGATTAAGTTGGTTTAAAATAGATTAACTTATTTTAATAGTTGAAAATCTTAAAACTAGAATTTAAAAGAACATTTACAGTCTATATTGAGATTATAAATTTTTGAAATTAACACATATTTAACCATTTCTTCCAATCCAACATTTCAATAACTTAATTTCGATAAATGTCATTTATACTTCAATTTCAACTTTCAACATTTCAATTTAAACTAATTCCAAGTTAAAAAGTTTAAACTCGGATTTCCGGAAAAAAATTCAGTTTATATAACTCACGTTTCTTCAAAATATCATTTAACTAAATTCAAAATTTAAGGATTTAAAATTGTTAATTTAACCATTTCGGTGTCTGTGTATAATTCTCTACCATATGATCAAGTGATACGGTTATTTATCATTTCAATCCATAATTTAAAATTTTACGGGTATATATCATTACGACCCGAAATCCTAAAATCTAATATCAAATACATGAAATCGCTTGAGTCTATCATTTCAACCCATAATGATTTCTCTCTAATCTATCAGATTGTTTGGAATTTTGATACGATCCTAACGAAACAAACCGCGTCAAATTTCAAGTTCGTATGTAAAAGAAATTTCAAGTTCGTATGTAAAAGATATGCTAGTTGGAACATTTGAATTTGAAATTTAAATAAAAAAAGGAAACACCTTTCGCATGCAGACATGTCACCTGGCAAACGCACGTTTACCTACCCCCGTTCGAACCCATAAAAACGACTCGACCCCAACATTGACCGCCCGATTCTCCCACCTCTGGCCACGATAGCCAACGCCACCACCTCCATTGCCTTGCTCCTAATGACCCGCAACCGCATGCCCTACCACGTGCCCTACGGCCTCCCCAAGGCACCGCGCCGCCATCTTCAAACTTAACGTTTTCGAACCCTAATTGCCCAAAATCGACCACCACACTCCACTTCAGGTCAAGCGATCACCAGCAAAATACTTTACCCGACGACCTCTCCAATATCCAGAAACCATTTCCCAATTTTTGCCCCAATCAAAAACGCCCAATCTAGCTTTAGCCATGATTTGAGGTTGATTCGTGCACTGCTAAGAAGAAGAACACAAGACGTAGGTTCCATTCTTCGATACCTTCCCAACGATAATCGATATAGTTTGAAGAGATCCAATTTTTTTTTCCGATTTGATTTTTGATTTGCAATTGAATTTCGGAACTACGGTTTCTGCCATTTGAGAAATAGGAACAGACAAAAGTTGATGTACGTATAGGAATAAGAAATAGAAAGGCTGCTATGGTTAGAGCAGAACAATTTATATATAAAAGGAATGCGGATTACGGATCTTAAGGCTAGGATTAACACTAGAGGGGGGGTGAATAGTGTTTATAAAGAATTACTAAATCTTTTTGAGTTTATGTTAATTTAGACACAGATGTATGAAATCTACAGATATTGGGATAATCACAGAAACAAACACAGATGCAGAAATAAAATAAAAGCAGTAAAGGAAAGAACATAGCGGATTTTATACTGGTTCGGAGTTACCTTACATCCAGTCCCGCAACACAAGTACAGATTTCCTTTCAAAAGCAATTGTACAATTACACCCTCGATTTCAAGGCTACGAGGTACACCTCTAGAATTTCAATCTTCTAGGTAGAGATACTTGATTTCCGGGCCACAAGTTTACCCAATTGATTTACCGAGGCTATAATCACACCTTTTCTCGCTTGATTGATTTTCAAGGCCACAATCACACCTTTTCTCGCTTAATAGATTACAAAGAAGTTTATAACTATGAATAGCACTAAGAATCTTGTTGAGATAGTGATAGAGAATCAAACAAGAAGTAATCGAGTATGATTCAATATTGATTTCGGTAGAGTAATGGTAAGAGTATGTATTAAGAAATGTGGAAGAAGAAGAGGAGTGAAAAAGCAGAAGATCTGATATAAAATTCGTTGAAACTAACCCCTATTTATAGAAGTACATCAGCCATGTCCATTCATGAAGAGTTATGCCGAATAGACACTTCTTTTGAAATTAAAATTTTGAACTCAACTGACACCATGTCGACATGGTCACCATAGGCATGTCGACATCCTAAAGCAATTTTTGATGATTTGATTTTCTTTGTAAATAACCTTTATCTTATATTAAAACTATTTTAAACTTTTCTAATATGCTTGACTATAGTTAAAATTCATAAGTAAATATAGAGAATAATATATATAAAATTTAAGTACAATTTTATATTTAAATCTTAAGTATAAATATTTAAAAGTTAAATATATTATTTTAAAGAATAGTTTTAAAATCAGGAGTAATTTTGACTTTTGAAATTAAAGATAATTTTGAGGCTAAAATTATTTAAAATCAGGATAGAGGTTTTTGATGCTTTTAAAAGGAAGGTTTTGAAAACATTTTGAAAAAGAATATAATTTTGAAAAATGATTTTGAATAAAAAAGTTAGCAGATACAAAACAATATTCCACTAGATTTTTCGTAGGTTCCATCCTACTAAGGGTTCCATCCCTTTAACAGGCTCGAAGTGGATTCCATTCCACGAATAATTTGGATTTTAAGATGCCAGTGCTTTTCTATGAGTTTTAACAAAATTTCTAATTAAAGAATAAATTACTTCAATTCTTGAACTCTTGATATTCTTGATACTCATGAGTCTTCAATCTTGATATCTTGAATCTCTATACTATACAGTCTTCATTCTTGGTACCTGCATACACATATATATCTAAACTTATAATGTTAGTATTTATATTTTGTAATCTATTCTAAGATTTTTGTCATCAAAACCATCATCTCACGGACTAACAATCTCCCCCTTTTTGATGATGACAACCTTTGTTTATAAAATATTACTTTTATCGTAATAACTCCCCCTTAATCTATAACTCCCACTTAATTTATGCCTAACTAACATATTTTATATTTCTCCCCCTTTGTTATCGACAAAAAAAAACTCTAAACTTTATAACTCCAAACTATATAACTCTCCCTAATTTTAATACACTATGTAATTATAAAAATAGTGTTATCATAAATAATCAATACTTAGATCTAATAATAAATCTAATCCTAAACTACTAACTATCTTAAGTATATAATAACCGTATAGTTATTAATAAAAAGAACACATAGAAGGAATAAACAACAATGGTAAAGAAAGAGAAGAAACTAATGTGTGTTTTTAAACATAGAAGATCTATGAATCGAATAGTTTGGATAGTGGAAACAGAAATTTCCACGTTGTTCGACAAGATTCCCATTCTTGTCAAAACACACTTTTCCAACACACACACGACTTGGTCATCATCCTCCGCGTACGCTTCTTCCATGGGTTCTTCTTCTTCTTCTTCTTCACTGGCCTCTTGATTGAGTGAAGAATCTTCATCAATCAAGATAGGGTTGGCTTGATTGTCCATTATAAATTTTTGCAAATTCCTAAGAATCATGCCTTGCTTCTCTAGTTCTTTTGCCATACGGAGTTGAATCACTTGAATTTCAATCATTATCTGAAGTGCATCCTTCAGAGAGACCTCTACTTTAGTCACACGAGTGAGAGTAGTATGTTGAAATGGACCAAACGTAGGAGAGGGGAACGAGAAGGTTGATTTTATGTTTGATTTGGAAGAGGAGGCCATTCATTATTTGATTTCAGAGAGATGAACAGAAAGATAACAGAAATGATGAATAGAATTTAAAAAATGTGAAGAATATTAACCAATTATTTTGAATTTTGGTGGGAAAAGAATTTAAAAAAGAAAACGTTGTATGTCAATATGTGTATATGGGGGATGTCGACACGGTCCTTTTTATTTTTACTATTTGATTTATTTTAATGTTAATTATTAATTATACTTGTTATTTATATTTTATATTTCAGGTATAGAACAAATACCTACTTCTCTTCTAAATTTAGTAAATATTGATTCATTTAAGGGAGCAATTTGATTCTCAGAATTGATATAACCGAGAGTAATTACTTCCTTACTTATATTATCTCTGAGAAAATGATATCTGATATCAATATGTTTAGTTCGAGCATGTCTAGTAGTATTTTTGGATAAATTTATCACACTCGTATTGTCATGATAAATCAGTGATTTTGAAAATTTTAAACCAAAATCTTTTAAAGTTTATTGCATATATATTACTTAAGAACAAGCCAAAGCAGCAGAAATATACTCTGCTTCAGTTGTTGATAAAGAAACTATGTTTTGCTTTTTACTAAGCTAAGAAACTAGAGAATTCCCCAAAAAGTGACAAGTCCCACTTGTACTTTTTCGGTATGATTTACAACCAGCATAGTAAGCATCACAGTAAGATATTAAGTCAAAAGAATCATTTTTAGGGTAAAATAAACCATAATCAGATGTGTGTTTAACATATCTTATGATTCGTTTTACGGCATTTAATTGGGTCTCTTTAGGTTGGGATTGATATCTGGCACAGAGACAAACACTATGCATGATATCAGGTCTATTGGTTCCTCTACATAATTTTTGATCTACATCTTTCGAGAGATCTTCTTTACTAAGGTACTCATTGGTTGCCATAGGGGTGGGTTTTCCACTCGCAGTAGTCAAACCAAATTTACTTATTAGGTCTTTAGCATATTTTTCTTGACTAATAAAGATACCATTATCTAATTGTTTTTTTGTAACCCTAAAAAGAAATTTTGAATTCACCCATATAACTCATCTCAAACTCTTTTGTCATTATTTCAGAAAATTCTTTATTCATTTCAAAATTAGTTGATCCAAAAATGATATCATTTACATAAACTTGTACTAGTTGAATATCATTTTCATGTATTTTTATAAAAAGAGTTTTATCTACTTTTCCAATTTCAAAATTAGATTGCAATAAATAAGATCTTAGTCTATCATACCAGGCTCTAGGAGCTTGTTTTAGACCATATAAAGCTTTCTTAAGTTTATAAACATGATTTGGTAATTTATCATTTTTAAAGAGTGGTTGTTGTTCAACATATACTTCTTCTTTTACAAATCCATTTAAAAAGGCACTTTTAACATCCATTTGAAATAATTTGAAATTATTATTTGCGAAAGCAATAAGAATACTAATGGCTTCCAATCTTGCTACGGGAGCAAAGGTTTCATCAAAATCTATTCCTTCTTCTTGACAATAACCTTGAGCGGCTAATCGAGCTTTATTTCTAACTACCTCTCCTTGTTCATTCATTTTATTTTTATAAACCCATTTAGTTCCAATTATAGTTTTATTTTCAGGTCTAGAAACAAGTTTCCAAACATCATTTCTAGTAAATTGATTTAATTCTTCTTGCATAGCCAAAATCCATGAATCATCAATTGATGCTTCTTTTGGATTTTTGGGTTCAATAGTTGATATAAAAGCTACATTACTCATTTGACTTAGTTGATTTCTAGTTTTAACAAAAGATTACATATCTCCCAGTATATTTTCTATAGGATGGCCTTTTAAAGTTTTGTCCTTTTATTAGGATGATTAATTTCATTATTAGTTTCAATTGATTCTTGATTTTGAGTGATCAAATCCTCTTATCATTTGTATCTTCAAAATTTTTAAAATTTTCATCAAATAAAACATGCATTGTTTCTTCAATGGTGTTAGTTTTTAAATTAAACACTTTGTATGCTTTACTTCTATTAGAGTATCCGATAAAGATTCCTTTGTTGGATTTAGGATCAAATTTATCTAAATTATCTTTTGTATTTAAAATAAAGTATTTACTTCCAAAAATTCTGAAATAAGATACGTTAGGTTTCTTTGAATAAAGAAGTTCGTAAGATGTCTTATCAGTTAGATGTCTAATTAAAATTCTATTTAACATATAACAGGCGGTAGCAACTGCTTCTGTCCAAAAATTCTTTGGTAAATTACTATCTGAAAGCATAGTTCTCGCACACTCTTGAATCGTCCTATTTTTAAGTTCTACTAATCCGTTTGTTGTGGAGTTCTCGAAAATGAAAAATTGTGAGTTATTCCCTTTTTATTGCAGAATTCCTCAAACTGTTCATTTTCAAATTCACCACCGTGATCACTTCAAATAGTTATAATTTTTAGGGAAAATTGTTTTTGAATTCTTTTTGAAAAGGTCTTAAAATATTCAAAAGTATCACTTTTATGTTTCAAAAATATAGTCCATGTAAATCTAGAATAATCATCTACAATTATAAAAACATATTTACTATGATTTATTGACAAAATTTGAGATGGACCAAATAAATCAAGATGAAGTAATTCAAGAGGTTTTGAAGTTGAAATCATATCTTTTAATTTAAAGGAACTTTTTCTAAGTTTTCCTAATTGACATGCATCACATAAACTGTCTACTTTAAAATTCATTTTAGGGAGACCTCTTAGTAGATCATGTTTTGATAGTCTAGATAAGAGTTTGAAATTCAAATGCCCAAATCTCTTATGCCAAATCCAAGGGTCACTTGTATTTGCCAACAGACGTAGGTTATCATTTGAAACTTTCATACTAAGAATATAAATATTCTTTTTCCTGACTCCCTCAAATATTATGGTTGAATTATTATCTTCGATGTAACATTTATCTTTTTCAAATTTAATTTTATATCCTTTATCACAGAGTTGACTTATACTTAGCATATCATGTTTTAGATTCTTAACTAGCAAAACATTAGCAATAATAGGAGTTCCAGAATTACCGACTTTGCCGATGCCAATCACATATCCTTTTGAATTGTCTCCAAAATTAACCAGTCATCCGTTTTTGTATGTAATATCATTCGCTATTTTTGGATTACCAGTCACGTGTCTAGAACACCCACTATCAAGTATCAATTGTTCTTTCTGATCTGCACAATTTGTCCGTTGTGGATTGATTCTCAACAACCATAAAACATGATTCCTGCACATCAAACAATTTTGACAGATAACTTGAATTTGAATATTGATTATATGCAGACTCATGAAACAATGACGATTTGAATATTTCTAAACTAGTATTAACAAATATAGCCATTTTAAAAACTTTTTTTAAAAATCAAATTATGAAACTTTGAAAACTTCGCTCTGATACCAATTGAAAGAAATAAGGATTACAAATCTTAAGACTAGGATTAACACTAGAGGGGGGAGGTGAATAGTTTTTATAAAGAATTACTAAATCTTTTTGAGTTTATGTTAATTTTAGACACAGATGTATGCAATCTACATATACAGGGATAATCACAAAAACAAACACAGATGCAGAAATAAAATAAAAGTAGTAAAGGAAAGAACACACCGGATTTTATACTCGTTAGGAGTTACCCTACATCCAATCCAGCAACACAAGTACGGATTTCCTTTCAAAAGCAACTGTACAATTATACCCTCGATTTCAAGGCTACGAGGTACACCCTCCAGAATTTCAATCCTCTGGGTAGAGATACTTGATTTCCGGTCCACAAGTTTACCCAATTGATTTAGCAAGGCTACAATCACACCTTTTCTCACTTGATTGATTTTCAAGGCCACAATCACACCTTTTCTCGCTTAATAGATTACAAAGAAGTCTATAACTCTGAATAGCACTGAGAACCTTGTTGAGATAGTGATAGAGAATCAAACAAGAAGTAATCGAGCATGATTCAATTTTGATTTCGGCAGAGTAATGGTAAGAGTATGTATTAAGAAATGTGGAAGAAGAAGAGGAGTGAAAAAGCAGAAGATCTGATATAAAATTCGTTGAAACTAACCCCTATTTATAGAAGAACATCAACCATGTCCATTCATGAAGAGTTATGGCGAATAGACACTTCTTTTGAAATTAAAATTTTGAACTCAACTGACACCATGTCGACATGGTCACCATAGGCATGTCGACATCCCAAAGCAATTTTTGATGATATGATTTTCTTTGAAAATAACATTTATCTTATATTAAAACTATTTTAAACTTTTCTAATATACTTGACTATAGTTAAAATTCATAAGTAAATATAGAGAATAATATATATAAAATTTAACTATAATTTTATATTTAAATCTTAAGTATAAATATTTAAAAGTTAAATATATTATTTTAAAAGATAGTTTTAAAATCAGGAGTAATTTTGACTTTTGAAATTAAAGATAATTTTGAGGCTAAAATTATTTAAAATCAGGATAGAGGTTTTTGATGCTTTTAAAAGGAAGGTTTTGAAAACATTTTGAAAATAGGATATAATTTTGAAAAATGATTTTGAATAAAAAGTTAGCGGGTATAAAATAATGTTGCACTAGATTTTTCGTAGGTTCCATCCTACTTAGGGTTCCATCCCTTTAACAGGCTCGAAGTGGATTCCATTCCACGAATAAATTGGATTTTAAGATGCCAGTTCTTTTCTATGAGTTTTAACAAAATTTGTAATTAAAGAATAAATAACTTCAATTCTTGAACTCTTGATATTCTTGATACTCATGATTCTTCAATCTTGATATCTTGAATCTGTATACTGTACAGTCTTCATTCTTGGTACCTGCATGGTTAAAACCTGCATATACATATATATCTAAACTAATAATGTTAGTATTTATATTTTATAATATATTCTAAGGTTGTTGTCATCAAAACCATCATCTCACAGACTAACAATATAAACAAGGCCTGATAAGAATATAAACACAACTGAATTGGTACGAATGACAATTCTGACCCAAAAAGCCCCTTTCGCTTCTGAAACGAAAGTGGGTCATCCCATATATTGAATAGATGTTTTCAATATTTATAAACTCAATAGAACATGTTTCAAGTCCTAATTCCATCGTACGAAGAAGTTAGTTTAAAAATCAGCTTATTTCAAATTGGTTTCAATTGAATTTAATTAAATTGATTTCTATGCGTTTGGAGTCCGTACAATCAAATGACAAGTCCGATCGCTACGAAACTTGAAACCTTACAATAATTCACCGTTATCGATCCGATAAAACTGGTTTCATTGAAATTCGAGACAGTGGCCAAAATAGCTATTTTTACATTAATTAAATAAATTAATATTAGTTAATTAAATCGCTTTTTTAATTTCATATTTAATAACTAATAATTTTCATCATTTTTGATTACTTGGACATTTACAATAATTTAAAACAAAATTTCGTATCAATTCAATGTTAATTTTTTTGTACTAACTACAGCTTTTAATTTCAATTGAAATAAACTCAGTAATTATTACTTTAAATTCCAAATATCCTTTTTTTGCCTTTTCCTCTTGTTATTCAATCAATTGTCATCTCTGGCTATAATTAACATTTGTTTACATCTTAGTGCACTAATAATCTATAGTTATCATCTTGATTTTAATTAACGTAATATTTAATTACATTTAATCGCAACAAATCCAATTATTATAATTTAAGTTCCAATAATTTAATCAAACTTGATTTCAATCTTTATATTCAATCATTCAATGTTCTATTTATATATTTAACATTGATTTCTATCTTATTACATTATTATTGTACAGTCATTATCTTAATTCATTTTAACGCTATATTTAATTTAATTTATTGCAATTTATTTCTAATTTGATTTCAACAAGTTAAACAAATAGGTAACAAATAACAACTGTCACCTTTTTGTAATTTAATAACATTTGTAAGTTTGTTATCTACACACAAATGTCATAACTACTACCACAACACTACATTTATCAATTACAATTAGTTACATACTATTTCATTAAATAACACAACCTTTAAATTATCAATTACTTCTTTATTCCAACTACCAATTAATACATGTTATCATAATTTATTTACAATCTATAACCAATTATAACCTTTTAATCATTTCAATTAATTGGAATTGCATTTAAAGCACTCATGAATTACCTTAAATTAATACTACTAAATTTCATTCGAGTTATATTTTCATTATTAAATCACAAATTTTTATTTCATCCAACATTAAATCACAAAACCTTATTAAATTTACTATTTTTAATTAGGGAAAATTATGGGTCGTTACAATTGTGATCCACAGGTGGAGGCGCTACCAATGACCAACCGATAGGGGATGCATCTGAAGAAATAAGGAAAATGGTTAGAGGAACATAATGCATGGGGGGCATAAATGACCGGTTTTGAAATATACCCTTCCACTGTTGCATCAGAGGTCATGCCACCATCCTTTCCCTTCCCTGCTTCTTCTTTCTCGGCCTTCTTAGCTTTAGCCAACTTGATGTAACCTAGCCGAACTGCTTCCATCTCAACGATTGAGAAGCGGGCGTCGATGACCTCAAGGTCAAAAGGTAGACCTCCTTGCTCACTAGCAGCTTTTTCTTCTTTAATTAGCCTTGGGTGGATAGAATCCATAGCCTCCTGGTAATCATCCATCCATGCCAAACTTCTTTCTATGAATATTATAAATTAAATTTAATCTAAGAGTACCTCCACATGGTGTAGCTGGCTATTCAGTTCATCACATTCCACTTGTAGCTTTTCAGCTTAAGTAGTTTTGATAGCCTTTCTGAAAGTTAAGGCTTTGACCTCTGCTTAGAGAGAGACCCTCTTAGCTCTCAATTCCACAACTCTCTACTTTAGGTCAACGATGCCAGGCTCTAATCTCTCAACTACCGCCTGGTGCTCGCCTAACTTTATAGTGAATTTAGTATTGACAATTTTTTAATCATCAAAAAGCTACCCAGCCTTATCATTATACCCTTTCATAGAAGCCTTAATATTGGTAGAGCGATCCCATATCAGCTACACCAATTCTTCAGTGTGAGCAGCCTTAAGCCTCTTGATCTCTTTGGCTTGCTTCTTCTTCTCTTCGGTGTCAGACATCTCCAATGCATCTACCACTTTCTCGTGGTCTAAATCCTTTTGATGACGCTAGTAGCGAACCAAAATTTTCGACCCTTAAAAATCGACATTAATATGTTCATTGGATATCATGTCGAATATTCAAGTGCTGGAAATACCGATTGCTAGGGGTAAAGAAGTAGAAGAGATAGAAGAAAACAAGAACAATAACATAAATCTCACAATTGCTATGGAACAAAGTATAATATATAATAACAGATCTTTATACATAAAAACAATAATTGTAATATACATACAATCATCAGAGTACAACAATCAACAAATCAATTTGGATAGTTATAATAACTTGTTCACACAAATACTGAATATACAACAAGCACACATAGCGAAATATAATCAATATGTGGAATACGTTTGAGACTCCTCCAGCTCGTCTCTAGAGCTTCATAGAATTCTAACCTGAATCTATAATACTCGGTCTGACCCGACCATTATAATAAAATAACATCCGATTCAGTCTTGAAAACCAGCATGAGAAGCACACTCAATTTGAATTAGTATTGCTATCAAAATTCTTTGAGAACAAAGGTATCTCGTAAGACCGCGTCACACATAAACATGATGATTTTTTACTTTACGATAACCAAAATATTTTACATCAAAATCATCTGATATTATGATTGTGTCTATAGAAAATGCACTATAAAATAACTGAAATGCTAGCATCTCACGTTTCAACATATTTGGTATACAACTAAAACCATACAAGCTCGTAGTGGATATTGGATTCCACACGGTGACAGAGGTACTGAGCTACCACTCGCCACAATACAACTCTAGAAAAATGTACCAAGATCGAACCTATCGATCCCTGCCAACACAAGACCGCCTACCCCTTACTGAATAGTACCGAATGATCACCAATAATGGGCCCTAAAACACAACGAACAATAGATAATGATGATGCTAAATGTCTACTCTAGATGAGTGGTGATCATACCCTAACGGAAGCGACCCACATTCCCTTACCGCATCTTCCCTGTTTTAGTCATTCTCGGTTGATGAGGCTTGAGGCTACGTATTACCTTAAGAATAACATTAATTCTTGGAATGCTAACACTTCCTTCTAGGCAACGATGAAATGATAGCATTCATCTGTACAAGTTGTTTTGGATCTTAGCAAACCAAATCCCCAAGATCACTGTCTTCCTTATCTTCACGATATCACAATTAGTAACGCATAAATCGGATCGAAGTAGTTTTCGGATAATTAAATCTAATCCTGGTCTCTTCGAAATGATCAACAAATTTTGGCCATATTTGATAGTCGGTTATTTAACTATCAAATTATACACATAAGCAGTCACCAGGCTAAATTTATGAATTTTTCAAAATATTTATTTTAAATATTTTTACAAAGATATATATTTAAATCTCTTCTAGTATATTCAATAATTGAAAACAATTTAAAATATTTATATCCATAACAGGATATTTTCGAACCATGTCAATACTTAGAAATATTTCGTATAACCCTCCTATAGTCAAAACATTTTCAAATCATTTTATTCCAATACATAGAAAAATATTTATAAATATATTTTCCAAAATCACTACTTCTCAACACTTAAGAAATATTCATAACTTATCGATTTTATAGGTATACTCACAAATAAGGAATATCTCCCCTTATTCCAACTTCATAAACCATTTACAACCCTTTTTGTAAAGTCGCAACTTATTATAACTCATTTCCTAAATCTCTAAAATTTATATTATTTTCTTTTACAATTTCAAAATCGATTTTACTTATTTAAAATCTCATTCACCAATTTATAATTTCTTTATGAATTCAGATTCATTTTCGAAGATCTCATATCTAACCATTTTGGAAATTCCTTAGTTCCCAAAATTCCCGTTATAAGATTTCTCTTATAAAATCACATCCGTTCGATAGGATATAGTAACAATCTCGAGAGAATTTATAAATAAAAATCCAATCACTTACTTTTAAACTATATATATATATATAAAATAATAAGCTTTTTTAAAAAATAAAAATTAAGTTTTCCAAAACGCTTTAAGTAATTGTTTAAAATATCAAACACTTTTTAAATAAACAAATGGAAACAGATTTCCAATCCATTTTTAAATAAAACTAATCAATTTACCAAGCTTATTATAAAAATTTAAATTCCTTTCAACTAATATTAAATATTTAAATAACCAACTTTGTGAAATACTTCAATACTAAAAACAGTTTTAAATTACATATTTTAATAAATAAAAATTCCCTTTTAAAAAGAAAACTTAACTTCTCAAAAAAAAATATTTTTGAGACTCCAATATAACCAATTTCAACTTATAAATCCCTCTAAATTCATAACACATCGATTACATTTCCAATTTCACAACCTTCTCACATTTCAAAAATAGAATCCACCATTTCTTCCAAAAACTAATCTTTCACCTCTCGTTATAAGTTCACCCTGTGAATTAATATTTCCATTTATCCAATGATAATCATTTCATTTTATTTGTAAACATCGTTTACAAATTTACAAATTCATTCTAGTTCCACTTGTTTTATAAAATATTCTCATTTATATAATTCCATTTTACAAATCCATCCCTTTATAAATTTCATTATAGTGCCTAAAATATTTTAAACCTCGATTTCAACTCCTTTTCCATATTTTCGAAAATATCACTTAAAATTCATTATATAATTACTTTATCCATCGCCTTAACACCACTATTTAACAGCCTTTAGGAAATAGTTGCGTAAAAAAAATCCAAAATCAAGTCATTGATTTTATACAATCAGTTTCCTTTTATATAATCCAAGATTTCACCAAAAACACTTATTATTTCAAAACTTTGTTTTTAAATTCCTTTTTAAAACACACAATATGACCTATAGTATTCCAAAAATCAATCTTTTATTTAATTCAAATTCATACCTTTAAAATAATCCCAATTTCAATATAAGTATTATCATTTTCGAATTCACCGATAAAATTCTTTTTTAAAATTCCAAAATTTTATTTATGGTATTTATAATACCAAACTTAAGGCCAGTGCTACTATAACATCCAATCAATCAAATCATATAATAATCCATAACAGATTATTCAATTACATCATATATCACTATATGTGAAAAACAATCAATATATTTTTGAGGAATCTAGTTGAATCCCTCCAACCTGTTTCCCTGCATCGACTAATGTTATATAAAATAAAATACCAATCCCGCTTTGAGGCGGGATATCGCGGTAATATAGGATCATCCGCTATTATTTGGGGCGCATAGTGTCTCATCCGCTCAAACGGTGGAAAATATATCCAAATACTAATATATGTACCAATATATATAATATAACATAATATTCAACTGATAATAATATACCAATTTAACCAATCATTCAATAATTAAATTTAGTTATTATATATTAAATCCAGTAATCCAAATGAGTGAGATTGACTCACATTGATTTTTTTCCTTTGCCAAAACGTTGTCGTTCCGATTAAAATGGCAAGCATTTTATTTTTTCGAAAATTTATACAAGCTCCAACTCCTATCAACCAAGTTCCCAAGCGTAGATCTCTTCGATATGAACCCATCGTCACTTCCCATGTTCGATTTCGACCTTGAATGAACCAGGTATGATTTTTATTAGCAATAAATTTTCAAATTAAAAGTTAATCATTTTCTAATTACTATCTTAAATCCAAAACACTACCTAATTAACTTCGTTATGCTTATTACATGCACTCCCTTTAGCTGCTGCCTTCACTCGAAACTTCTCCCTAAACGCGACCATTGCCTCCACCTCGAACTGGAACCATTACGACTCTCAAAATGGAGCCTCACTTCTTCCAATTCCCTCTCATGTCACCAGTAAACGCCGACGACCAATTTCAAATCGTAGAACGTTTAGTTCCCACGGCCAAGAACTGTTGCACCTCATAACCCACTACCGCGACTCCTTCAATCGATTGCCACACTTATGATGCCAAACTAGATTGAATCCCCCAATCATGATTTGATTTATTGCATTGTTATTTTTTTCTCTTCTTTCGGTCACTGAAGACAAGAAGGAGAAGAAAGGGAATGTCGCGATTTTAGAAAGAAGAGGAAGAAAACAAGCGGCTCAACGGTATATGTGTAACGACTCAGATTTTTCGACATTTAAGTTTGAATATTTAAATGGTTTTAAATGCTGAGTTTGAAATGTAACTTCATTTTGAATACAGATTTATTGGTTGGATTCGAGAAATAGCATTTAATTTCAAATATATAATGATTTATCGTAACACGAAAAGGAGAACAATTAAATTTTAAATGGAATATAAATCGAAACAATTTCTAATGTTGATTGAAATTATATTTAAATTAGAATTTAGTTAGTAAGACTGTAAAAGTAGAATTTTAAATGATTTCGAAATTTTTGGAAATCGTCGATTCGATCGACGCGTTAAAAGAGCAATCCGAGGCATAGTCTCGGAATTCGATGAAATCAGTGCCATTGGATTTATAATAGTATATTATTATTGGATTTCAAATTTCGTAGCGTTTGGATTCACCGTCTGGTCGTACGATCTGAAACGCCTAGAAATAATTTAATTGAATTTAATTTAAATAGTCCATTAAAAAAGCTATCTTCCACATATGATCGAATTAGGCTTCAAAACTTGTTCCATTTTAGTTCGGAATAGTGGTATAACATTAGAAACGCCTGGCAGCACACCTCTATAGTGGCTCAAAATTTCAAGATATGTATAACGAGATATTTTGGATGTAATATACATATAAGGCTAGCCAAATGGTCAACTCAAGCTACCCTACCTAGTCAGACTTGTCCCCTCTTCTTTTTAATAAGTCCCTTCCTCTATTTGATTCACGAAAACATACGACCTCCTTTTCTTCCCTTTTAATAACGCGCTGCCTAGAAAAAAAATCAATTCGTTCAAATCGAAGAGAGAAAAAAAAAAGAAGAGAACACTATATTAATTTGAAATCGATAAAGAATTCTAACATTTTCTTCCATCTCCCATCTTCCTTCAAAGTCGTTAACGAATTCAATTCGTTCAATATGTTCAAATCGACCGCCTTTCTCGCCCTTCCTTCGAAATGAATTCTTACCTTTTCTCCCATCTTCAACTAAATTTAAAACGAAGCTCAGGGAAAAAAAATCAAATGAATCGCGATCGAAATTGCGATAGGGAAATCTTACGTGCGACGTTGTTTGATGATTGGAATCGTAATGATAGGAGGTCGTGTGAGGGAGCAGCCTAGCAGCAATGTTGAAGCGAGCGGTTGTGTCGAAGTCTAGAGGGATGAATGATTTCAGGCATTTTTGTGGGCGATTGAGAAAGTGGATGGCTTGCTGGTTGGATGCGAGGTTGTCTGAGGTTAGGGTTTGTTCGTGTGAGCTTAGAGGAGTTCATGATCGGTTCTTGGTGGCATAAGGGAGAGAAGGCGGTGGGCTCCTACTACGATGAAGGGGACCGTGTCATGCAGCGAGAAGCGATTTGGGGTACTCGCGATTTAGGGTGCTGTCGTTTTTGTTCGTGTATGGATAATCATAAGAAAGGTAAATGGTTAGTTTTGAAATTTTAATTTAATTTAAGTTAAATATGAATTAATTATTCTAAGTTCTAAAATTTCATAATTTATCTATACGAGGTCCACAATGAACATAACAAGTTGAGAGGGGTTTGTAGATGGAATTTTAAAATCAAGGTTAGCAGTTTTGGATGATATTCAAATTTAGGTGTTTGGCAAATAAAAATCAAGGTGAGTAAATCTCACTCTTTGTGGATTGCTAGATATTAATTTCAAATAGTTAAAATTTATTATTAATGCATGGTTGATTTAATAATTATTATCTGATGATTGATATATATTATATATATATATAGCAGTGTGTATACATTAGTATTTGGAGTGATATTCCCGCATATTGTAGCGGATGAGACCCTCCGCTCCCTACATAACAGCGGATGATCCTATATACCACGATATCCCCCTCGAAGTGGGATTGGTTTTTTTATGTTGTATTAACATCTGTTGCAACGACCCGGTAAATTTGATGATATTAAATGAATTAATTTAATATAATTTCTAATCTAATTTAGAATAAAATAAAAGCTTTAAGATTTTATTTGAGAAAATGGAGTAATTTGTTAATGTAATTGGAATTTAATGTAACAATTTAATTTTTATGACAATAGTTTTGGATAATGTAATTGTCACACTTTGTTAAAAGTTAATTTTAAGAAAACCAATAAATGTTAAATTAGTGAATATTAATAAAATAGTTACTGGAATGGAATTCATTTAATATAAAAATAAATAGTGGAAGATTTACATTAGATTGTAAAATGGGTAGTAACTAATTAAAAGTGACCGTTGAATAAATCAATGCAATAGGTGTTGATAAGTAAATTTAATGAATGTTGTCAATAATAAATGGACTTAAAATAGTAATAAAATTTGTATTGAGAAGCTATAATTGAATTTGAAATTTTGTAGTAAATAGGGAATAAGAAGACAGTTATTAACTAGTAAATTAATAAATGAATTCTAATAGTAACGTAGTAATTAGTGCATATGTTTTGGAAATGGATGATAATTACAGAGTTTTACCTATTCATCTAATTTATTTAATTTAAATCTAAGTCTATAGCAACATTGTTGTAAATAATGTTGTTAGTAAATATGAATATAAAAGAATTACAAGTGTTTAGGTTAACCATTATTTTATTTAGTTAAGTATGGATATAGATTTGTTATCCCTCTTTTTGGCAAAGCCGTGATACCAAAAGATTGGCCAAAAACAAAGGACAGTTCGTCTCAGAGATTGGTTGCACTTCTCTTCGCTATGGACATCGATGAATTTTGTCCGAGTCCAGATTGAGCTACAATTGATAGGACATGACCAGAAAGATCATAGAAGTCCGCATTTCAAATTTCAAGTCAATCCGAGGTCGTATGCTCAAGTTATGATGGATTCAAGTAGAGAGAAATGAACCTTGCTCGGTTCGAATCCATCACCTCGAATCCATCCGGAACCTTCCCTAGTTCGAACCCAAGAAGCATAGCCGTGCTTCGAATCCATCCGAGCAGGCACCATGTTCGAATCCATAGCACAGTCACGCCACATTCGAACCCATCAGGTTCGACTCCATCTAGTTCGAAACCATCCCATGGTCTTCCTTCGTACCCATCAAGAGAAAGTGCTTCGAATTGACCAATGTTCGAACCCAGCATTCCTACCTTCGAATCCATCCTCCCGAAGCCTTACCTCGAATCCATGCATTACTTCGAACCCATGAACTAAACCTCGCTTCGACTCCATTGAGCAAGCCTTAGTTCGACTCCATCCAAGTCACCTTACTTCGAATCCATCAAGAGAATCTCAAGGTCGAATCCATGAGGTAAGAAACTCCTTCGAATCCATCTGGTTGCAGTGCATCGAATCCATCCTGAAACTTCACTTCGATTCCATCTCACGGCGTGCCTCGAAACCATTCAGTAGGAAAGCCACGAAGACCATGGATTCGAAGCATGTATTTCTTCGAACCCTATGGATTCGAACCTATGGATTCGAACCATATGGATTCGAACCATATGGATTCGAACGAATCCATAGGATCGAGTCGAAGCAAACAGGGTACACGAAGACGCAATCTTGAATCGATCATATCTCTCAATCCCATGATCCAAATGCCATGAAATTTTCACAGAAGCTTGCATACATGTTGAAGAATGTCCACACCAAATTTCGCCTCGATTGGATGCATTTTTGATCGATTCGAACTTCACTTCGAATCGATCACAAATTGGGCACGGATTCCGAGAACGCGGGCCTATGGGCCCCCCTCACGTGCTAAGCGGCCTCCTCAGGTTTTGGGCGGGATTTCAGCCTTCCACGCCTATAAATAGAGCCCCTGGTCATCCAGAAAAGGGGTCGGAGAATTTAGAGAAGAAGAATAAGCCTAAACGCTGCCAGAATCATTCCATACCACCTCCTTGGCTGCTAATTTCGAATTTAAGTCTGTTGTCTGCTGTAATTTGCTTCAAAACACTTGTAACCTTCAAGTATTAAGCAATAAAGTGATCAAACTTCATAGTGGACGTAGGCGCATCGCCGAACCACTCTAAATTCTTGTCTTCTGTGCAATTTACTTTTTTATAACTTGGAGTTTTTGTTAGATAATTTTCATTTCCAATTCAAGTTCTTCATTTATTATCTCTTCAAAAACTTCTGAAGGGTGTTTGCCCAATTTTGGTGCAAACATTTTGGTGCTTTCATTGAGAGTAACCCAGTTTTTTCTCCCGTTCCTTGGATCTACTTTCGATATCGGATTCTATAAATCTAAGGAGAAGATTCAGATCTATCGTTCAATGGTTCCTTCTATTCTATTCAGATTGTTGCAGATCTAAGAGGAACCACATTCATCATGAATTTCGTACCCATATTTTCGTATGCATGAAAAAATGATGTTTTTCGAACCCATATTTTCGAATCCAGAAAAAATGCAGTTTTTCGAATCTGTATTTTCGAATCCATGAGAAAATGATGTTTTCGTATCCATGTTTTCGTGTCCAGAAAATATGGTCATCTTCGTATCTTTAACTTCGAATCCATCCATCTCCCTCCATTTCGTATCGATACGCACATGTACTTCGTATCCATGAGATGGATGCTCTACTTCGCATCCATGAGATGGATGTTGTACTTCGTATCCATCCCATGCTCTACTTCGTATCCATGAGATGGATGCTGTACTTCGTATCCATGAGATGGATGCTCTACTTCGCATCCATGAGATGGATGCTGTACTTCGTATCCATCCCATGCTCTACTTCGTATCCACGAGACGGGTGCTGTACTTCGTATCCATGAGATGGATGCTGTACTTCGTATCCATGAGATGGATGCTGTACTTCGTATCCACGAGATGGATGCTCTACTTCGTATCCATGAGATGGATGCTCTACTTCGTATCCACGAGATGGACGCTCTACTTCGTATCCATGAGATGGATGCTGTACTTCGTATCCATGAGATGGATGCTCTACTTCGTATCCATCTCATGCTCTACTTCGTATCCATGAGATGGATGCTCTACTTCGTATCCATCAGGGAGCAATACTTCGTATCTATCCATCTGCATCCAAATTGTATCGTTAGGCAGATACCACTTTTGTATCGATCTAGCCATGCACACTTCATATCGATACGAAGACGAGCGCATCTAATGGATTCGAACAAGAACCCTAGCCGCAGCGCAGAGCACCCGCATAGTTAATTCAAAACTCAACTTAGTAGAGGAACATTCTGATCGTTCCATGACTGGACGGGACACAGGAGATTACAACAACAATTGTTGAAATGCAATCGAGGAATGGGTATTGAAATACTACTCAACCGGTGCCCCCAGAGGCCGGAGAACCTAGCTAATATGCTAAGAACTGGAGTTGATTAAATCATGCTTCTAAGTTGGACTGCAACTTCCTCCAATTGACCAGCTTTTAAAACTCCTGAATTGACAACAATGGTACGATGGCCACTATGACAACTGCTCTACACTGTCAACTCTGCCAATTCAAAGCATAGCTGGTCACCACTGAATCGTCTTCAAATGCCCACATCTTAATCATTCCATATCTATAAGACTAAAAGCATGGCATACAACCCCCACAAAAATTCCTTAATACCCTATACTGGTCTCCTATCTATTAGCCCATCTTAACCAACTCACATCGAATCAGTGTTACCAACCATTCGAACATTGGGCAATCAGGCATGTATCATTCACTAGTATTACAAGACCCCATAACCATAAAATGGACTTGATAATGTTGATTCGAGTATCATTCCCAGTCAGGACCTATTCATTGAGACCATCCTACATGTAGAATTTCCAATTAAAATTCAGCATGCCGACTATGTCTGTGTACTATGGAAATTCAACCTCCGCCACTATCTCATGAAGTGAGAAAGGTGAATGGAGTCCACGAAAAGCAACGAATGTCATCAAATGCGTTGTATTCCCTATTCCTCAAAGAAGACTGTCAATCGTGGTTAGGCATACCATTTCTACTTCTCATGTTGCTAAAGGGAATAAAGAAGCTGGCAGCCAACGAATTGATCAAAATCCACAGCCCGTTGCTGCCAACACTTATAAATGAAATCAGCACAAAAGCTTATTTCCATAGTTTGATAACAGAACTGGTGGATAGCCGCCGACGACTACACCAACATGTCCAGGCCAATATTAGGTTGATGAGTCAGACAAAGGATCAACTTGGCGACATAAAAGGGAACCTGCTCCATACTCTAAATCGGGAAGCTCCTCTTCTTTATATGACTATCATGGATGCCAACACCATAAGGCTGCTCCAGAAAGGATAGCTTTGGCAATATGTTCAAGCCCCATAAAATGAAGAGCCGGGAACCCCCGATCTCAATCAGAACTTTGATCAAAATTGAACCGTTTGCGTTAGACTCCCAACTGTGGAAGGCTGGACCGAAGTGCAATAGCGAGCATACGATGCCGCTTCACTTATCAATGACATTTAATCTAATCTCTTTTGAATTAATTCTATTTCAATTTCGTTTATGTTACGAAATATGACCAACTTGTACTAAACTGCTTGCAAAATGATGCAGGTAACTGAGTACTTAAGGATGGGTGCAAAACAACCTCCGTAGACTATGATCAAACCATTGAGGTATTATCATGACGGGCATGATTCAACCACTCGTCGGCTCTTATATGCACCTAACTTGGGGGCAGGGCATTAAAGCGGGAGAGACTGATAAAGTCAGGACTCCGGTAGAAAATGGATGCAACCGACCATCTACCCATCCGCCTATCCAATTTAATCAAAAGGTCTTAAAAAGATTTGGAGTTATATGTCCCAACACTGCACTCTCCATCTCATACTTCAAGCTCGCCAAAATACTTATGCTTCCTCGGATGTGCAATAAAATTTGAATCACACCGAGAGTCAATGTGATATGGCCATCTATGCATCCAATCCTACATTAGAACTTGGGGTGATTTGAGGACATATGTTTAAAGTGGATATGATTTAACCATTCACTCTCCAGTTTGCGTCTGTGATTCCGCAAGAATAATCATGCCTTAAACCGACTTCCTCAGGGGCCAACCCTTAATTTATAGTCATCGACAACCGACTGCTTGCTGGGCAATCATCATAAGCCATCATTTCAACTCTCTTCCTCAGCTCGACTGGAAGAGCGCAAAGCAAAAAGTAGACATGAATCGACCGTCTGCTATCCAATTCTTGCCCCTGACTTAAGGGAAAACACACAACTCAAAGTGGATGTAGTTCGACCATCCTCTCATCTCCTCTCCTCGAGCCCAAAGCTTGCCGGGACACTAATCTTACTCCTTACGCTTGCCGGAAGTATAATCCGAACAAACATGTATGTGATTCAATCGTCCGTCAACTAAATCTTATCCTTCTTTAAGGGAGGATAAGGGGAAAGTGATCAAGATCTGACCAATCACTTATTAAGTGAAACCCTGAGCATGGGGACAAGTCACCACAATGAAGCTAAAAAAGGATTGATACATGATAATCCTTTAACTAACTCCAAACTCCCGGAGTGCGAGTTGGGGTATAAAACTCATAAATGCGGTTTTGAAGACGATGGATCCGTTCACCTAACGACTTTGGCCGTATCCTAACCAAGTTAGAGGAGGATGGACCCGTCCATCTAACGACCTCGCTTGTTAACCTGGGGTGGATGTGATCCGACCATCCACGATCCCGATAAATTCATCGTTCCCAAAGTGCGAACGACCTCTTGAAAATTCTAAACAGATGTGACTGACCATCTGTCAAATAACTCCAAATTCCCAGAGTGCGAATTGGAGTATAAACATCAACTCTTGGTTCCCAGAGTGTGAATCGGAGTATAAATCCATCGTTCCCAGAGTGTGAACGGACTCTACGTTCCCAGAGTGTGAACCGGAGTATAAATCTATCGTTCCCAGAGTGTGAACGGACTCTAGGTTCCCAGAGTGTGAACCGGAGTATAAATCCATCGTTCCCAGAGTGTGAACGGACTCTACGTTCCCAGAGTGTGAACCGGAGTATAAATCTATCGTTCCCAGAGTGTGAACGGACTCTAGGTTCCCACAGTGTGAACCGGAGTATAAATCCATCATTCCCAGAGTGTGAGCGGACTCTAGGTTCCCAGAGTGCGAACCGGAGTATAAATCCATCGTTCCCAGAGTGTGAACGGACTCCACTTTCCCAGAGTGCGAATTGGAATATAAACATCTATTCCAGGTTCCCGGAGTGCGAACCGACACATCAATGCAAACTCTAACTTCCCAGAGTGTGAAGTGGAGTATAAACATCAATTCCAGGTTCCCGGAGGGCGAACCAGAAAATACAAATGTCAACTCCAACTACCTAGAGTGTGAAGTGGAGTATAAACATCAATTCCCGGTTCCCGGAGCGTGGACCAAAATATAAATGTCAACTCCAAATTCCCAGAGTGTGAATTAGAGTGCGAATGCCAAGTCAAAGTTCCTAAAGTGCGAACTGGAGTATAAACATTTAATAACTCTAAGTCCCCAGAGTGCGAACTGAAGTATAAACACTAAAATGGGTGTGATCGACCATACATCAACTAACTTCAGAGTGCGAACTGGAGTATAAACGTCAACCAACTCCAATCCTCGAAGCATGGATTGGGATATAAATACCAGAAGGGATGCGATTTGATTGTCCATCTATCAACTCTAATTCCGCGGCAAGTTCTATAGTACAAAAAGCGGATGTGGTTAGACTTTCTTCTTTCCAACTCTTCCCCTGACATGGGGGCACACTTATCACAATAAACCGGTTGTGATCCGACTATCTAGCACTATGCGGGCACGAAATGACCGTTCATGCATTAACACTTGTCCCCGGCACGGGACCTATAACATAATCTCACAGGGATGCACTCCGACCCAGCAAGACAAGATTTCTTCACAAGGAGATGTAGATTCGCAAAACGGACCTGGCTGAACGTCTTATTCTAAATGGATGTGATTACCCATCCTACCACAAATGAACGTGACACGACCGGTCATCCGCTAACTCTAGCCAATGATCTGGCGAGTTGTGCTTGCAACGTGGACGGATGTGACCCAACCATCCGCCAATCAACTCCTTCCTCCAATTCAGTAGGAGAAACATCAAATTAAAGTTGCCGCAATGTGACTGGCTACACTTTGATTTTCGCCATTGATTAGTGCCAGAGGAATTAATCAACAAAAATACAGCTCGACCATTTTCTGCCAAAATTCTTAGTCCCCAGAGTGTGGACAGGGATGTGAACATCAAATAGGTGTGACTAATGACCCTCCAACTGACTCTGATCCCCGAAGTACGACTACGAGCATAGACAAATGAATGAAAGTGATCCGACCATTCATTCACCAACTACGACATTAAGTCAACAGGAGGAGTATAAACTCGCTGCAGATGCAATTGGACCGTCCACAAGTTAACTCTTCTGACCCAAGACTGGGGGCAGAAGAACAAATCATTGAAAGAAGAGAAATGAGACTCGCTACATCGCTAGCTATTCAGATTCCTTTACAACTTAAGGCAACGACTGCAAGGAAGCCTTAATGCTAACCAATCAAAATGATGCTTGAAGTTACGAGAAGCCAATTATATCGTACCGCCAGATCGACGGGCAATATCGATCTGCACCTTTCATATCTTACCAAAGGATCGATAGGCAATGGGGTCCGTACATTTTACGTTGTGTCGCTAAATCGACAGCCAACATCGATCCTCTTCGACTACAATTCGATGTGACCCGAGCACCCATCGAATACCTTCGACCACCAGAGCACGGATAGAACCGCGAATGAGTGTGACTTGACCGTTCGTCCTCCGTCGCCTTCCATCGATCCGCCAGGAAGTGCATGAGACTGGATGAGCATGACCTGACTGCATTTGAGCTGACTTTGTCCCTAGATCTGATGGGAGAACGTAAATCGAAACGGACGTAGTTGATCACCTAACTCCAAAAGAATGAAATGCGACCATTCATTCTTTGGCTCTTAACCAAATCTGACAAAATGAGCAATTCAAAACAAGTATAACCTAACTGTCCACGCACCGATTCTTTCCCTCGATTCGACAAGGGAAGCATGAATCCTACATTGGATATTACTGGACGATTCACTCTTCAGTCTATGCCCGGAGTATGACGACATAAGAAGCAAAATGAATGTCGACGAGGCAATGAAGTATTCTGCCTAGAGGAAAGAACTAGGATAGAATGCAGAATACGGCACAACTCAGCCTTCCATCGGTTAACTCGATCCCATGGTTCAACGGGATAGAATGCAAAACTGAGCTTGGACTACAGTATAAACACAGCAGAAGCTAGGCTCGATCATTCGCATAATACATCCATCAACCCGAGACTGGGGGCATGAATGTGATCATCCAAGAACTGGATACGACTACTCAATCCTATAGCTCGTGCCTAGTATTCATAACAACTTTAAGTTACGACCGAAAGGATGCTTAGAGATAGAATCATCAGATCGACGCCTGGACTTATGGGAAACTAATCATCATTCTGACCCTTCCGATGAACAATGGATTGCAAGTACATTGAATGGAAAGCGCACTGCTCGGAAACACAAGTAGATTCCAACTCATAGCCAGAACCAGCTATGCTGCAGCATGCGACACAAGGCTAAACTCTACTATGCCTTTAATTCCACATCCCTACGAGCCTGATCATTTACCATTGCAAATAAGCACATGAAGTGCCCACAACCCATCACAGGTATTGTAGATCAAATCACAACTCTTCACAAGGATGATGCAAGAGTCAACTGCATTGCTCCAGGTGAATTTGGTATGTCCGCTTGGACTCGATCTCATATATACATATGGACCCCCACCAACTATTGAGAATCATGCATTAAATGTCAACCCGAAGCATGTCTCGGTGAATAAAAATGAAGTGACACGGATCTAGAAAGATTTGCTGCACTAAAGGAGGAGGCGAATCTACTCAAAACCAATAGGTTTATCCATGATGCCCTCTACCCAAAATGAGTATCCAATCCTTTACTTACGAAAGAAACAAATGGAGAGTGGCAGATGTACGTCGGCTACTCAGATTTGCATGAGGCATGGCGAAGCATAGCTTTCCATATCCAATGATCAACCAACTAATTGACTCGATCATTTAGACATGAATTACTCTCATCCATGTACGCAAAACACCAAATAAAATCAGATATTGAAACATGTCCCAGACAAGGAATACAACTGTTTCGCTACTGACCCGAGCATATAGTGCTATGCTGCAATCCATGGATTCAAACTTGAGAATGCTTATGCTACTTACCAAGAGACGATTAATAGATCATTCGAAAATCAGATCGACCGATCAATGAAAGTATATGTGGTTAATATGCTCGTGAGATCACGACCATCAAGCGACCGCATCGATCACTTGGCAAAGATATTCAGTGCTATCCAACAACCGCAGAATGAAATTTAATCCTTTGAAAGGCTCTTTTCAGCGTTGTATAAAATGAATTCTCGGGTTTCGTCATCAATTCCCGTGGGATTGAGGCTAATGTCAGAAAATGCTGAAGATTAGAGTCATCCGTATATGGAGGAAACCAAGCAGCTCTGATAGATCGCTCAGAGAGGCCTCCCATTTTGCCCAAGATCTTGGATCGTGAAGATCTACACTTCAATTGGGTCATGTCAACACACGCCATAAGCATCGCAATGCTATGTGAAGATAAACTAATCCAAAGACTAATATACAATGAAAGCTGGCTATTGACGAGCTTACCCTGTTAATGTTTGTACCGACCAACCGTTATGATAGGACCAATGGCAACCTTAAATGTCTGAAAGTTTACTCAAATGGAATAATAAAGCTAAGTATGAAGCCTTGGTCGCCAAGCTAAGACTTACAAAAAGAATAGGAATGGAAGCTTTACATATCTTATACGATTTCTTCTTAATGTGCCAAGTCAGGGAGGACTATCTGACTAGGGGGCAACGTCTTGCTCCTTATCTCAATTGTATCCTAGAGATACTAGCCGACTTCTAGTATTACGCCACTATCCCAATCGTTAGAGAACAAAACGAAAAGGCCGAATCATTGGCTGAGCTAGCCAATTCTGGGGATGCGCAACAAACAGACTTTATCCCAGTAGAGATATTTACTATTCCAAGCGCTGAAAGATGAAGATCGACTAGATTTTAGAGATGGATCCAAGAAAGGGGTCATGGGTGACTCCTATCAAAGGCTATCTACCGTGGGGAATTCTTCTTGAATAGACGAATGAGAGATGGCATATCCTCCGCAAACAATCACTACACGATTATGTCTGGATCGTTCAACTCCATCAACACAAAACTTTACACTTGTATCCATCAATCCAAGATCCAATATTACATATCCATCGATATGAAGCATACATTCTAACATCCCAAATCGATCCAGGAGAGGATCGATACAAAAGGAAGAACTTAAAACAACCATCGAACGTTGTTACAACTCAAATTTCACTTCGAATCCATTGCCTTCCTACCTTTACACGATCGAATCCATCCCAACTTTATCGGTGCGAGGCATCATCGATTCAAGGAAGCACTAAGCAAAGGCTGGATTAAAAAACCGTCAACTCGAAGACGATCGATTCGAACAGACGTGACTTAAAATCCATCAAAGGACGTCGATTAGAGCGAACGAATCGCTATGATTTGAAAAATTACTTGTCTACCTTGTATACCGATTCAGGAGAGGATCGATACAAGAGGATAATCATAGACAACCATAAAAACAATGCTTTGACTTGAATCTAAAATCGATTCAGGAGAGAATCGATACGAAATTCAATAGCGAACAAAACCGACATGACTCTTGAACGCACGACGTTAACAAGGGTCAAACTAGTATTTGTGCATACCTATCGAACTAACATTTGATTTTAGACATTTACAGGGATCAAACAGTCATCCTGTTACAACTACAACAGCCAACAGCTAAGCGCTATTATACAGCAATCAATCATATCAAGGCAAGGTTACAGTAATACAGCGTACGAGTCTCAACAAAAAGAGAGCAATGATTTTTCAGAAAGAAATGGCAGCTATTCAAAGCACGTCATGTTCCCACAAGACGTACTTTGGGGGGCAAAATGTTATCCCTCTTTTTGGCAAAGCCGTGATACCAAAAGATTGGCCAAAAACAAAGGACAGTTCATCTCAGAGATTGGTTGCACTTCTCTTCGCTATGGACATCGATGAATTTTGTCCGAGTCCAGATTGAGCTACAATTGATAGGACATGACCAGAAAGATCATAGAAGTCCGCATTTCAAATTTCAAGTCAATCCGAGGTCGTATGCTCAAGTTATGATGGATTCAAGTTGAGAGAAATGAACCTTGCTCGGTTCGAATCCATCACCTCGAATCCATCCGGAACCTTCCCTAGTTCGAACCCAAGAAGCATAGCCGTGCTTCGAATCCATCCGAGCAGGCACCATGTTCGAATCCATAGCACAGTCACGCCACATTCGAACCCATCAGGTTCGACTCCATCTAGTTCGAAACCATCCCATGGTCTTCCTTCGTACCCATCAAGAGAAAGTGCTTCGAATTGACCAATGTTCGAACCCAGCATTCCTACCTTCGAATCCATCCTCCCGGAGCCTTACCTCGAATCCATGCATTACTTCGAACCCATGAACTAAACCTCGCTTCGACTCCATTGAGCAAGCCTTAGTTCGACTCCATCCAAGTCACCTTACTTCGAATCCATCAAGAGAATCTCAAGGTCGAATCCATGAGGTAAGAAACTCCTTCGAATCCATCTGGTTGCAGTGCATCGAATCCATCCTGAAACTTCACTTCGATTCCATCTCACGGCGTGCCTCGAAACCATTCAGTAGGAAAGCCACGAAGACCATGGATTCGAAGAATGTATTTCTTCGAACCCTATGGATTCGAACCTATGGATTCGAACCATATGGATTCGAACCATATGGATTCGAACGAATCCATAGGATCGAGTCGAAGCAAACAAGGTACACGAAGACGCAATCTTGAATCGATCATATCTCTCAATCCCATAATCCAAATGCCATGAAATTTTCACAGAAGCTTGCATACATGTTGAAGAATGTCCACACCAAATTTCGCCTCGATTGGATGCATTTTTGATCGATTCGAACTTCACTTCGAATCGATCCCAAACTGGGCACGGATTCCGAGAACGCGGGCCTATGGGCCCCCCTTACGTGCTAAGCGGCCTCCCCAGGTTTTGGGCGGGATTTCAGCCTTCCACGCCTATAAATAGAGCCCCTGGTCATCCAGAAAAGGGGTCGGAGAATTTAGAGAAGAAGAATAAGCCTAAACGCTACCAGAATCATTCCATACCACCTCCTTGGCTGCTAATTTCGAATTTAAGTCTGTTGTCTGCTGTAATTTGCTTCAAAACACTTGTAACCTTCAAGTATTAAGCAATAAAGTGATCAAACTTCATAGTGGACGTAGGCGCATCACCGAACCACTCTAAATTCTTGTCTTCTGTGCAATTTACTTTTTTATAACTTGGAGTTTTTGTTAGATAATTTTCATTTCCAATTCAAGTTCTTCATTTATTATCTCTTCAAAAACTTCTGAAGGGTGTTTGCCCAATTTTGGTGCAAACAAGATTGAAATAAATCTAAATTAATTATTTTGGTTGTTAATGTGTCCAGTTAATAAAGGAGAACTTTAAGGAAATAAAATATAAATGAATGTATTTGGGAATAGAGTTCTTTTATATGTGAATAGTTATAATGTTGCTATTAAGAATGAACGTTACTTTAATTATTAATATAGTAACGGAAGTATGAATAAATTTATAGAAACATAAGACTTACTTTAAGGTAATATTTGAGTGTAGACTTTTTGAAATAGATTTAATAACAATAATTATTGTTCGTTACCTATCTTATTTGTTGTTAAATTATTTTGAAATCAATCTCAAATTTATTCACAAAATTATTGCAGTTAGCGTAGTTTTGGTTTTGTAATTGCAGTAGTTAATTCTATAAAGTGAGGTTAATACTAATTTTATTTTAATTGGACCATTTGTTGATATAGGCTTTAGAAAGCAAGATTTTTAATTATAATTGGAGTATTAAATTCAACAAAGGGTATTTATTCAAATAAAATGGAATTAAACGTAAATTATTACGTTATTGAATTAAAAAGGAAATTGTAGATTTTAAAGTGAAAACATAGACATGTTAAAGGGCATCTTTGTTTTGGATTTAAGTTGAGAGTATAAAGGTAAAAGATTAAATAATTAGATTTTGAGAATTAAATTTATAATTCCTTAATATAAGGAAGCGTAGAAATGTATACTGAAATTTGATAGACTTGTCAATCTTAATTCACAGCCAGACTTATTAAATTATTTAAATTGACTATAAATTATATAAGCAATAAAATTTGGGCAATTATAGAGCTTTAATATAAAATTGGATTTTTATAACTTATTTCAATTTATTTAAATGAATATAAAAATAGCCATTTTGGTCACAGACTCGGATTTCGATGAAACCAGTTTCATCGGATCCGTATCAGTGAATTATTATAGGGTTTCAAGTTTCGTATCGATCGGACTTGTCGTTTGATCGTACGGGCGTGAAACGCCTTGAAATCAATTTTATTAAAAAAATCAATTTGAAATCAATTTGGAAAATATTGATTTCAGCATAACTTCTTCATACGATCAAATTTGGACGTGAAACTTTTTCCATCGCGTTCGGAATATTTTAAAATTCCTATTTGGATATATGGGTTTAATAAATTTCGTTCCGGGGTCAGAACGGGCTTTTTGGGCCAATTACCGTTTTGCACGTTCGTTTCCGTACCCACCTAGCCTTCTTCTATCTGTTTATATATATGCGATCATAAACCCTAGCCTCCCTTTTATTATCATTTTGCTGTACGTTCATCTTCTTCAAGCTTCTCTTCTTCTTCAATGGGGGCTAACCCTAGATCCAGTCAGTTCAAAAACAAAGTGAAAATTTAAAGTCTTCCTAAAAATTCTGAAAAAAAATATATGTTGATGTTTTCGATACGCGTAATCTCATGGTGTAATCCGTTTTTCGAATGGAGTCATCGTTTGCTTAGAATAAATTCAAAACGGTCCCAACCATTCATCAGCGCCGTAACAAAGTTCGTCGGATCGTCAAACGATTTCTGGGTTTTGACGAGGGAACGTAGGGGAGTGCATCTATGTGGTTATTGCATCGAGTTAACGGCTGGATGGGGCGAATTAATCGATTAGGGTTAGAAATGAGTGGCGGCGGCTGGAACTTTGGGGCGTTCGCACCTGGTGGGTTGGGTGCGGCTCGGCGGTGGCTTCGAGATGGTGATGGTCGGCGGTCGTCAGGTGGCCTGAGGTGATGGCTATAGCCGGTCAAAGTTGGTCAAAGGAGGGGCGTGTTCTGTGTATTCGAACAGGCCGTGTTTCGCGTGAAGGGATTGTTGAATATGCGCTTATATGATTTTTGTTTGATGATAATAAACATATATACATTCGTTTAAATGTATTTGATAATATACTATTTTTTTTTTTCACAGATTAAATAAATATTTGCAGAATAAAATAAATAACACGAAATTTGAATTCAAACGAATATTTTATTCAAACAAATATTTATTACATCTTTGAATAGTACAATTTCAAGCTCTCACTATAACTATACAACTTTGATTACAATTACATCACATTTCACAATTACAATTCACCTCACTACATATCACTCACACTCGTATTTATCTTCAACTTCATTCCAGTTTGAATCCAGCATATGAGCGATCTGCAAAAATATAAACTAACGCAGTAAAATTGAAAATAAAATATTTTTGCGATATAAAATAAAACGTGAATTTTGAAAATGATATTTGCCTCAGTTATTTGGGTTGTTCGTCTTCATTTATATTTGAATTCATCATACACGAACAACTTGTGACATACACAGTATATTACTGTATATGCCACAAGGCCGTGCACGCCGATATATACACTTGATTGTTTTACAGGGACAGGTGCGCACAGGTCAAACCCAAATGAAAAACCGGGTTCAACTCACGTGCAATAACATTGAAAATCACGACATAAGCACAAGGTCAAATCCGAGTTTTGAAACTGGATTCAACACAAGGCGACATGACATGAATGCTATGTTCAAACATGACACAGCCTCAAACTAGCAGTATACAAGTACAAGATCACCAAGCAAAACCAGTTCAACATGAAATGAAACAACAACATGCAATACAACAATCAGATGGTCAGAGCCATAGCAAACAGAGGCATCAATATGGTAACACAATTGCAACTCGACAAACAGCAAGACCAAACTGCACAAGTGACCACAAAGACCATCAGCTACATCAAAAGCAAGTGCAACACAGTTGCAAACAACAGGAATGAATATCAAGTGAATACAACATGAAGCACTGCTACTCAAGGCAACTAGGAATGAACAGTTTCAAAAATGTAAAGATCAGGAAAGTGAACAATGCTTGAAGACTGCAGCGGTCAATATAAATGCACAGTGCAAACATATGTACATCAACCCAATAGTGATCATGCAAACTGACTTGAAGATGGCCACCAACATAAGCAACAACATGAACCAACTATATGAAGTACACAATAGGCCGAGTTTCAAGACACTAAGCAGCAGCAAGCAGATGCAAGCTACAACTTCAAATGAACCAGTGACAATGCAACAATCAACTCAACTGAGTACAGAGAAATGCACAAAAGCATGATGCAAACTGAACAAATATGCAACCATACAGCAGTCATGTATGCAACAGGTTCAAGGGCAGAAGGTGGAGACAACTCAAATGAACACAATGTTCACAAATGCAAAAGAACAGTGAAGCATGTACAAACTGTAGTGAATACAGACAGTAAACCAAGCTTCACAATAAACATCTCATGAATATAAGATGTCGAAGCCTGCAGTATCAATGACTATATGCACAGAAGCATAATCCAATTAAAATACCAACTGCAAATATCCAAAGCCATAGGAGAACAAGACACAATACACAAATACAAGTGCACAACTAAACTCGAGTGGAACAGAGAAGCTATGGTACTAAGATAAAAATGCAAGTGATAGTGAATATGTACAAGTGCAGTGACCAGAAACTCAAGCTTCAAAAAGCTACAGCAACAATGCAAACTACAGGAATATAAAGCACAAAAGTGCAACAGTGAAGTTCAGCTATGCAAGTGAAACAACTACAGGCAGTGAATGAAGGTGAATAATATAACATGGCCGAGCATTGTACATGAAGTAGTGCGGTGAAGAATCCCAAGTCAAGGCAACTAGTTCGAACCAAAAATGCCAGCAAAAATCAATGTTGAACAAGTCAATAAAGTAAAAATTCATGAAATCAGTATTGTCAAAGTCAATCAAGCGTTCACCGTGATAACCAAGCAAATTGAACAAGTCGCAGTTTAAAACCGTATTATTCAAGTAAATATGAACAAGTCAAAGATCAATCTTAGCATCAAAGTGAAATCAAACGGCCGAAGACGAATTCAATCAAAAATATACGAACGCAAAAATAGGAAATCAAATCCTATATATAACCCAATCATCATCGGCAATCATGGTATCGAATTCCAGAAAGCATAAATCAGTAAAGAAAAAAGCACATAATTACATACCGGAATTCGATCAACGAAGCAGTCGCGGTGAGCAAATCAAAGAGTCTCGAAGTAGCCAGAGAGAGCAACAACAAATCGATCGAGCAACGCAACTCTCGAACAAACATATATTCGATCGAACAAAAGTCGGCTCTTCGAAAGCCCTAATTTGCATCAAGGAGGAAACCCTAATTTCGCAAGGAGGAACGAACAATTGAGACAGAGGAACGGCCGCGTACGAATAAGAAATAAAAAGAGACGGTCAAGATAAATTAAAAAGGGGGCCGGCCTTACTATTTTTATAAAAGGGGTTTATATTAAAATTAGTTTTATTTTAAATTTGCTTTTAATTTGTATTTTCTTTTTTAACCGTTTATATTTTCTAGTCATGTGACTAGGGTACAAGCTGCGGTGTGTAGCTTGAGAATTCGCAACTCGGTAATTGAGTTGTGGCAGGGTTTTGAGCGTAGAGTTAGATTAGTCAATAGCGGTGTATAGCGAGTTTACGTGTGTAAGCGAGGGACTATCTAATTTCTAGTAGAAACCTTGGGGGCAGCACGTAGGCAGGGTTTTGCCGAAGCTGGGTAAATTCTGTGTTGTTCTGTTTCATTCTGTTATTCTGCGATATCTGTGCTGCTATTCTGTGATCTGAATTGAAATTAATTTATAAGCTTCCGCGATTAATTTTTATAATTTACACTATCACCCTATTCACCCCCCCCCTCTAGGGTGAAATCGATCCTATAAGTGGTATCAGAGCTAGGAACAAAAGCCATTTTCGTTTTAAAATATTGATTTTACAAAACCAATTTTTAATTTAAAAATTCGTGTTTCAAAAATCAATTTTTGTTTAAAAATTCGTGTTTCAAAAAATCAATTTTTGTTTTAAAAATTCGTGTTTCAAAAATCGGTTTTTGTTTTAAAAATTAGAATTTTTTTAAAAATGGCTTCTTTTAATAATGCTTTTGCAGAAGGACAATCCATAGTTAGACCACCAATGTTCAATGGTGAATATGCTTACTGGAAAAATAGAATGCAAATTTTTCTGAAAACCATTGACGCTTGGAATATTGTTGAGACAGGTTATAGTATACCAACTATAACTGTAGATAATCAGGAAATAGAGAAACCAAAGGAACAATGGACAGAACTAGAAAATAAATTACAGAATACTAATGCCAAAGCTATGAATTCTATTATCTGTTCATTGGATCAATTTGAATTTAATCGTGTCTCATATTTTCTAACTGCGCAGGAAATATGGCACATACTAGAAGTGACTCACGAAGGAACATCTCAAGTCAAAGAATCTCGCCTTGCAATGCTAAGCAGCGAATACGAGAACTTCAAAATGGCGAAGGAAGAAAATGTCAAAGAGATGTACGGACGACTCTCCAATATCGTATACAAATCAAAAGCTCTCGGAAAAACATACACTGAATTAGAAATAGTCCGGAAAATCCTCAGAGTCCTTCCACGAAGCTTTGAAGCAAAAGTAACTGCCATACAAGAATCGAAAGATTTAAAACAACTTAAAGTTGAGGAACTCATCGGAAATCTCACCACTTATGAGCTTGAAATGAAATTCAAAGAAGAGCGTGAAGGAGGTGACACTCAAAAGAAATCAATAGCTCACAAAGGAACAACCGAAAGTGATGATGATAACGATGAAGATGATGGAGCAGCAGAATTGGAGCTGTTAATAAGGAAATTCAAAAAATGGAATCAAAAACATGGAAATTCAGCTCGAATTCAAAAAGCAAAAAGCAGAATAGCCAAAGCACTAGACTACTCAGAAGAACAAAAGTTTATTTGTTATAATTGCAACAAACCCGGCCATATCAAGCCCGATTGTCCACAAATTAAATCCAGCCACGGAAAGAAACAGAAAAAGAAAATTTTTGCAGCCACTTGGGATGAAATAGACGAGAATGATCAAAGCACTGGCAGTGAAAGCGAAAAGGCAGAATTGTGTCTTCGAGGTGATACAACTGACAGTGACGATGACGAGCCAAATGAGGTATCAAAACTTACCCATTCTGAGTTGCTTATATATTTTCATGAAGTAAACGGTTGTTTTGAACGACTTAGGGAAAAATACGCCAAACTTGAATCTCAAAAAGATACTTTGATAGAAGGTAATAAACAACTTGATCAATTAGTTAAAACCTATCAAAGTAGGATCCCTAAGTGTGATAAGTGTCCAACATTTGATGAGGAAATTAAAAAATCAGAAATTAAAATAAAATCGCTTGAAAATGAAATTCTGATTTTAAAGGAGAATGAAAATACTAGGAGAGAGAATTCTATTAAAAAGTGCACACAGTTGTTAAACGAAAATGAATCTCTCAAATCAAAAGTCCAACAATTGTCTACGACTTTAGATAAATTTTCAAAAAGTGAAAAATCATTGAATATGCTATTAGGAAAGCAAACTGTTAATACGGTTAGACAAGGACTTGGATTTAATAATTCAAAAATTGTTGAAAACAAGATTAATCAAGTTAATTCTATGTGCACAATTTGTAGAAAATTTGGACACGATCACAATAATTGTTGGTATAGACCCAAACATGTGAAAACTATACCGATTTGGGTTCCAAAAGGCACAAATATAAAATCTCTCAAAGTTAAACAAATTTGGGTGCCAAAGGGAACAATTATAAATAGTTTTGGGTCTACACAAAATTATTTTTCAAAATTTTCTGCCACTAACAACCATGGACCTATAAAAACAAATAGGTCACATAAATCCTTTTCCGTGTAGGTGTGGTGGCAGGCTAAGGAACAACAATAGTGTTCTCTGGATTTTGGCTGTTTCAGAAACACAACGGGCGACAAAGCTAAGTTCCTTAGCCTAGTATAAGGGTGACAGAATCACAATGAACAACGACGAGAAATATCGTAAAGGTAAAGACAGGTAAAAGTATATTTATTTGTACGATATATTAAATGTGATAATCTGTACCATTTTCTGAATAAAATCAGCCAATTATGATATGATGATGATTTAATGATGATTTTAATTCTGACTTTATTCAAAATTGATTAGCCATTTATATTCTTATGCCAAAAACACTATAAAATTCTCTAGAATTACTTGATATATAAGTTTGAGAGAAAAATAGTGTTTTGATTGGATAATAATATTGTTGTTATAATATTTTTGGCTAAATCTATATTCATGTTTTGACACGGCCTCGATTTAAAATCCTAATGAATTCTATTTTAAAAATTGTGAAAAGGATGTTAAATTTTTTTTTAAATTGTTGAAACTATTAAGAAATTGCTTTGAAATAAAAATAACGTTTGATGGCTTCTAAAATTGACACTTTAATATATGATTGATTGTTGACACGGTTTTCATTTCAAATCCAAGAGAATTTCATTTAAAATTTGTTGATAATAATCATGAGAAATTTCTTAATCTGGTCTTTGACATTCAACGAGTGAATTTTGAGTGAAATTTAAATTCAGATGCAGATTACACTGGTAATATGGTTGATAGAAAAATTACTAGTGGAACATGATTAATTTTTGACACATTCATTAACTGCATCGTTTTTCAAAGAAAATATCTGCATATTTTTCATTTCAAATAATTTTCAGATAGCAGAAAATTTTCTTTTAAAACCCCCTGGAGAAAATCATTTTTGACCATATTTTCAGATTAGTCATTTTGAAAAATTGGTTTCATAATTATTTTTGAATTTGATTTTAAATGACTATATTGACTAATCTGACTCCCTAATGTTTATCGAAAAGAAAAATAGTAATAGAAAAAGTGATGAGTGTTGATATTTATCATATATTATAACTCGAGAAAGTATAATTAGAAAATTTCTTTAGAAATTTAAACAAGAGTTATAAAACTTTTTATTGGTAAAAATTCCATGACCATCTCTATATCTATCATATTTCTAACAACTATCACTCATCAAAACTCTATATAGTTTGTCGATATGTGGTACTTTAAACAGGAATCGTTCATTTTTCATTTTCACATTTTTTTTAAAAAGCAAAAATAAATAAATAAATAAATACCAAAGTATTCACTCTCATTTAAAAGTCCTCACGGTTATGCATGGGTGAATTACTTGGAATTTGTTATGTGCTTCCATGCTCATTTAAAAGTCCTCACGGTTATGCATGTATGGAACGCATATCAAAAGTTGATTTTTTTTCTTTTAAAATAAACAAGTTGATTCTAATCCCATTTACAAGTCCTCACGGTTATGCGT
This sequence comes from Allium cepa, assembly GCA_030765085.1. Taxonomy (NCBI): domain Eukaryota; kingdom Viridiplantae; phylum Streptophyta; class Magnoliopsida; order Asparagales; family Amaryllidaceae; genus Allium; species Allium cepa. The sequence continues at coordinate 322,255,609 of CM060940.1, read as the reverse complement.
GGTTAGAAGATACTTGAATTCATTTTTTTAAAAATAAAATAAAATAAAATTGGAATACTACTAATCTCATTTATAAGTCCTAACGGTTATGCATGGTTAGTAGATATTCAAATTCCTGATATAAATATACCACAAATAGACACAACTGTATGGTTTTATATGATGACATCACTTCCATCATTCTAAAAGTGGAATATGCGCCTAACAAAATATTTATGATTTTTGTTTGATTTTTTATTGAAATTTAATATTTATATTCAATTGAGTTTTAATGTTGGATTGATATAGATTACTTTATCTCTATTTTCTCTAATACTATTATTCTTTTGCTGATAACAAAAGGGGGAGAGAAAAGTTAAGATTTTGTCAAATAAAATCAAGCAAAGGTCAAATAATTTTCCATTTGCATATAGACTCATTCACACATTTTATTTGTATACATATATGTAGGGGGAGTCATAAATGTAGGGGGAGTATCATATAGAAAGGAAGCATTCAAATAGGGGGAGCAATTGAAATTATCAAATACTTTTAATATATTCAAAATCTTAAATATATGTTTGTTATCATCAAAAGGGGGAGATTGTTGAATATGCGCTTATATGATTTTTGTTTGATGATAATAAACATATATACATTCGTTTAAATGTATTTGATAATATACTATTTTATTTTTTTTCACAGATTAAATAAATATTTGCAGAATAAAATAAATAACACGAAATTTGAATTCAAACGAATATTTTATTCAAACAAATATTTATTACATCTTTGAATAGTACAATTTCAAGCTCTCACTATAACTATACAACTTTGATTACAATTACATCACATTTCACAATTACAATTCACCTCACTACATATCACTCACACTCGTATTTATCTTCAACTTCATTCCAGTTTGAATCCAGCATCTGAGCGATCTGCAAAAATATAAACTAACGCAGTAAAATTGAAAATAAAATATTTTTGCGATATAAAATAAAACGTGAATTTTGAAAATGATATTTGCCTCAGTTATTTGGGTTGTTCGTCTTCATTTATATTTGAATTCATCATACACGAACAACTTGTGACATACATAGTATATTACTGTATATGCCACAAGGCCGTGCACGCCGATATATACACTTGATTGTTTTACAGGGACAGGTGCGCACAGGTCAAACCCAAATGAAAAACCGGGTTCAACTCACGTGCAATAACATTGAAAATCACGACATAAGCACAAGGTCAAATCCGAGTTTTGAAACTGGATTCAACACAAGGCGACATGACATGAATGCTATGTTCAAACATGACACAGCCTCAAACTAGCAGTATACAAGTACAAGATCACCAAGCAAAACCAGTTCAACATGAAATGAAACAACAACATGCAATACAACAATCAGATGGTCAGAGCCATAGCAAACAGAGGCATCAATATGGTAACACAATTGCAACTCGACAAACAGCAAGACCAAACTGCACAAGTGACCACAAAGACCATCAGCTACATCAAAAGCAAGTGCAACACAGTTGCAAACAACAGGAATGAATATCAAGTGAATACAACATGAAGCACTGCTACTCAAGGCAACTAGGAATGAACAGTTTCAAAAATGTAAAGATCAGGAAAGTGAACAATGCTTGAAGACTGCAGCGGTCAATATAAATGCACAGTGCAAACATATGTACATCAACCCAATAGTGATCATGCAAACTGACTTGAAGATGGCCACCAACATAAGCAACAACATGAACCAACTATATGAAGTACACAATAGGCCGAGTTTCAAGACACTAAGCAGCAGCAAGCAGATGCAAGCTACAACTTCAAATGAACCAGTGACAATGCAACAATCAACTCAACTGAGTACAGAGAAATGCACAAAAGCATGATGCAAACTGAACAAATATGCAACCATACAGCAGTCATGTATGCAACAGGTTCAAGGGCAGAAGGTGGAGACAACTCAAATGAACACAATGTTCACAAATGCAAAAGAACAGTGAAGCATGTACAAACTGTAGTGAATACAGACAGTAAACCAAGCTTCACAATAAACATCTCATGAATATAAGATGTCGAAGCCTGCAGTATCAATGACTATATGCACAGAAGCATAATCCAATTAAAATACCAACTGCAAATATCCAAAGCCACAGGAGAACAAGACACAATACACAAATACAAGTGCACAACTAAACTCGAGTGGAACAGAGAAGCTATGGTACTAAGATAAAAATGCAAGTGATAGTGAATATGTACAAGTGCAGTGACCAGAAACTCAAGCTTCAAAAAGCTACAGCAACAATGCAAACTACAGGAATATAAAGCACAAAAGTGCAACAGTGAAGTTCAGCTATGCAAGTGAAACAACTACAGGCAGTGAATGAAGGTGAATAATATAACATGGCCGAGCATTGTACATGAAGTAGTGCGGTGAAGAATCCCAAGTCAAGGCAACTAGTTCGAACCAAAAATGCCAGCAAAAATCAATGTTGAACAAGTCAATAAAGTAAAAATTCATGAAATCAGTATTGTCAAAGTCAATCAAGCGTTCACCGTGATAACCAAGCAAATTGAACAAGTCGCAGTTTAAAACCGTATTATTCAAGTAAATATGAACAAGTCAAAGATCAATCTTAGCATCAAAGTGAAATCAAACGGCCGAAGACGAATTCAATCAAAAATATACGAACGCAAAAATAGGAAATCAAATCCTATATATAACCCAATCATCATCGGCAATCATGGTATCGAATTCCAGAAAGCATAAATCAGTAAAGAAAAAAGCACATAATTACATACCGGAATTCGATCAACGAAGCAGTCGCGGTGAGCAAATCAAAGAGTCTCGAAGTAGCCAGAGAGAGCAACAACAAATCGATCGAGCAACGCAACTCTCGAACAAACATATATTCGATCGAACAAAAGTCGGCTCTTCGAAAGCCCTAATTTGCATCAAGGAGGAAACCCTAATTTCGCAAGGAGGAACGAACAATTGAGACAGAGGAACGGCCGCGTACGAATAAGAAATAAAAAGAGACGGTCAAGATAAATTAAAAAGGGGGCCGGCCTTACTATTTTTATAAAAGGGGTTTATATTAAAATTAGTTTTATTTTAAATTTGCTTTTAATTTGTATTTTCTTTTTTAACCGTTTATATTTTCTAGTCGTGTGACTAGGGTACAAGCTGCGGTGTGTAGCTTGAGAATTCGCAACTCGGTAATTGAGTTGTGGCAGGGTTTTGAGCGTAGAGTTAGATTAGTCAATAGCGGTGTATAGCGAGTTTACGTGTGTAAGCGAGGGACTATCTAATTTCTAGTAGAAACCTTGGGGGCAGCACGTAGGCAGGGTTTTGCCGAAGCTGGGTAAATTCTGTGTTGTTCTGTTTCATTCTGTTATTCTGCGATATCTGTGCTGCTATTCTGTGATCTGAATTGAAATTAATTTATAAGCTTCCGCGATTAATTTTTATAATTTACACTATCACCCTATTCACCCCCCCTCTAGGGTGAAATCGATCCTACAGGGATGAAGCGTGCGCAGGCAGTGAAGGGGGGAGATAGTGACGTGGCAGGTGACATTTGTGAATGTGTACCATTTTTTTAAAATTGATTTTGATTTTCAACATCGTTTTAATGCATAACTTTTGCATACGATATCCGATTTACACGCGGTTTCTTTTATTAGGATCGTATTGAAATTTCGGATCTAATGACGCTGGTTTGGACGAATTCTGAGACGGGCGAATTTTTGAGTTTAAATTGAATCTAATTTCGATTTAAATTCAAAAGGTGAGTGTTTTAACCTACTCACAACTTCTAGAAGCTTTTATGTTTGTTAAATTAATTTTAGAAATGAATAGAATTTATTTATGAATATTTGGCATGTTTATTTCATTCATATCTGATGAATTGCATCTACTGAATTTAACTGTTAATTTAATTTATTTATTTCGTATTAATTGACAGTTAGAATTTGTGTTTGCATGAAAACTGCTAGTTAACAGTTATATAATTTATTACTGAATATAAACTGTTAGATTAATAGTCGTTAAATTTAAATTGAATAAAATTGCCAGTTATTACATGTTGTTTGTTATCAAACATATATTGTTATTGATTGATATTGATTGATGTTTTGTGATTGGATGAGGGATGTGTTGTTGAATGGATGTTTATTTGGATGTCATTAAACCGCAGGTTAGCATGCATTTTACATTTCATTCGGGATTGTGGTTTGAAATGATATATAACCGCAAAATTTTATATCTTTTAAATTGCGGATTGAAATGATAAATATCCTTATCACTTGACCATAGGATAGAAAATTTTATACAGGCACCGCGGTCTAAATATATAACTATTTTAATGAGATTTCTATGGTTTGGATGGAATACGGTTTATAATAATCTAAAATTTTATACTGTATAAATATTTTTCTTCCATATTCATATACATATGAAGTTAAAAAAATTTGAGATTTAAAGGTGTATAAATTTCTTTAAAAAAAAAATGGAAGAAATTTAAGAAAATGGAGTTTGATAATTCATATCATATGTTTAATTGTTAAGTTTAGAAATTTTGAGATATGATATTAAAAATCGGATTTTTCCCAAAATAAATTGAAATGAATATTCTAGTATAATTTGAAATTATATATATATTTTATCACTAGATATTGAAGTCTTATTATTTATGGATTTTATGTGAATATTCAAGACTAATTAATAGAACATTTGATTTGTTGAAAGAATAAAATCCAACTTTAGTTTGAAATATTAATACTCAAAATGGATATACGTATATATAAATAAATTGAAGTGGTTTTGGAACTTGAGAGAGATAATATAAATTTTGGTTTAGACTTTAATAAAGAAATGTATTTGTAAAGCCATGAGAACTATTTTCTTTGCAAAGTAACATTTAAGTTAAACCATTTAATTCATATACCGTTGAATGTCCAAACCATTCAAGTTTTTAGAGTTATGGTTTTAAATTATGATTTTCAAAATATTATGCTTTGAAAATATTTGATTTTCAGACGTTATGAAGTTAAAGCATTATGATTTTGGAATAAAATTTTATTTGCGATAAGTGATAAAAATATGGTTTTGGGTTTTGAAACGATATCGTATTCATGGTTTTGAAATGGAAATGTTTATTCTGGTTTTAAAGTATAAACTATTTTTAAATGACCGCGGTGTTATAATAACGATGGGTTGGCAAAGAGACCGGGATCGGATATGGACATACTCTCTGTCGATACCGAAAACCACTTTGACTAACCGTGTACGCGGTGGAGATTCCAGAATGAAGTAGGTTGGTGGCGACGTTTCCTGTAAGGTAAATACGTGGACCCAACTCCCGTGAGTTGGCATAAGGTGGCTAAAACAGGAGCGATTGACGGGTTAATGAGGTCATTCCTCTGATCGGACACTCCTCTTCGATATTATACTTTGACTTTGGATTGATTCAGTGGCCACTTTTACTTTGATTTTGGGGGAGATTGTCCGAGGTGGGCGGTAGCTGCGGCTACGCGTTACCATCGGCCCGGAAGCGTAATTGGTATATCTACCCTGGCATTGCCTAGTTGTGCCGTGTCACCTACCATACCGAGCCTTGTACGAGTTTAGATTTCTCCCGTAGCCCGTGTGGTATCCTCTGGTGGCTTCCCGATCAGGAGGGACTATGATATTGGATGGACTACTGGGACTATTACATGTTAAGGTGGAAAATGTAAAGCCTTAATGCTATTTAAAAGTATGTTTATTTTATAAATAGACACTATTATAATAGCGAAATATACTACATAGTAAATAGTTTAACGGATCCTTAAGAGATGTAAATCCCGAACATCTTTTGAGTTATTGCACTCATAATTATTTCTGTTAATTTAACTCACATAAGATCTTTTAGTTCTGATTCGAGTGTTTTTGTCTTTTCAAATTCGCTCGGGTCAGTCCGAGCGTTTCAGGATCGAAGACTTTAGCTTTGGAGGACGAAGATGAAGAATCCGTATTATTATTATTTTTAGTATTGCACCACACTCTTTCTATTCCGCTGCATTGTTTGTATTGGTATGTGCAACTCTGATATTCATTGTATAAGTAAAATAAATATTTGTAAACAGTCATCATGAACTGTATATTGATTATTATATTTTATCCTTCCGTTGTGAGATTCTGTTTGTTTTTATTTCTTCTCTGTTTTTCTTATTTACCCCATAACAATCCGCCCTTCCGTATGGTTTGAATCGGCATGTGTGTCGTTTTAAAGTGTGCGAAAAGGCGGGATGTTACAGTTGGTATCAAAGCTTTGGTTTAGCGATGAACCTTGGCTTTGTGGGGTTTGACTCTTCGTTAATAGGGTAGAAATACCCTATGGGAGTCGCTGAGAGTATATATATGAGAGAGCGTAATTGTTAGTGTTATAAAAAGATTTTTATATTGTGTTAATCTGTTCCGTTTTGTATTTATAAATTCTGGTTGATGCATGGGACGCTATGTCATCAATAGGGATTTCTAAACACTTAATAGGACAGACCGACATAATATTTGTTTTAATATAGGTGAATGAAATAATTTTGCCTATTATATTTTCTATATATAAAAATATTTTTATAAAGATATATATATATATTTGGTTGCTATAGATTGGGTGTTAGGAAATAAAAATATTTATAATAATTGAAGCTAAGTTGAAATTATAATAAATCAAATTGGAGATTTTAGAACTTAAGTCCGGGAATTTTTGAAAATTTGCTTTCAAAGGATTTATGAAATATAATGATTTGGTTTATAAGTATTTTAAATATTTAGTATAATTTGGAAGAATTGTGTAAAAGAAGATTTTGGAGAAGATAAATTCTGTACTTTCCTCTCTGTCGCTGGAAAATAATTTCGGTGATGGCGGCCGCATCATCAACTTTCATTTTCGAGTTTCGAAAGGGAAAGGCCACTGTAGTAAATTCTACTGCAGATTTGTTTTGAAATTAATTGAAATTTTAATTGTTTAAAGATAATTAGAGATATAAAAGTTGTAAGAAATTAATTATTTATTATTTTTAAAATAATTTGAAATTCGACCCGGTATTTAATTCTAAAATTTCCATTAATTAAATTGTTTAAACTATCTTAGTGGAATAAAAGGTAGGTAAGTAATTAAATTGAAACCTCTAATGTAGGTAAGAGAATTAATGAAAAGTTATAAAGAGAAATTTGAAATTGTTACCAAGAGTAATATTGATTAACATTAAATTTTATTAAAAGAATTTAGATAAAACTTGTATAAGTTCTTTTGCGTTTTTCTTTTAACATAAATAAACTCACCAAATATAAAAAGTTGAAATGTTAGATAAGAGATTGGAATAGAATATTATACAAGTAGAAATTTTTGGAAAATAGTGAAGTATTCAATAAATTGCTGATTAAATAAGAATTAGATGGTATAACTTAAGAATAATTGAAATTTTACCATAATTAAAGTTAAGTATTATTAATAGGTGATATGAACTTAAGTATATAAAATGAAATTCTAAATAAGAATTGATTGTAGGATTATTAATTTAAGTATGTTTTAATTTTCCCCTATTCTAATATAATGGAAAGTAGAAAAATTTAAATGACTGAAATCCATAGATAATGAATAAGTAAAATCTTCACCTATAGGAATGCAAGTTATAAGGTTAATAAATTAAGTGTAAGTAGAGGGTTATTGTAATTAAATATTATAGAAACGTAAACGTTAAATAAAGTAATGAAATTGAGGGCAAGTTGAAATTGTAGTTATAAAACGAATATATGTTGGTGAACCATTAATTAATAAAAAGGAATTGAAAAGAAACTTGGAAATTTTCACTTACATTCTTAAAACATACATAACTTACCATATAATAAAAGTTGCAATGTTAGTAAGAAATGTAAGGGGAAATCTTACAAGTGAAAGCTTGAGGTAATTAAGGAATTCAATAAATTTTGCTGTTATTAATGAGAAAATTATATAAGCTTAAGTTAAATTGGAATTTCACTATATAGGTGAAGGTAAGTAGTATAAATAGATGATATAAACTTTAGTCAATAAATTGGAATACAAATATAATGAATTTTGTAATAAATGAAAAAGTGAAAACTTTAAGAAATAAAAGAAATCCCTCCATAAGTGAAAGAAAGAAAATCAAACCACTGAAGCATGAAATAAGTGTATAATAAGCTAATTTGGTGTTGGTTTGAATTGTTGTTATTGTTTGTTGTTGGGTAAGGAATTTGAAGTTGTTGGATGAATAAATAATCTATCTTTGTTCCATCTAAGACTGTTGAGTAAAGGATGCACTTGATAGTTATTTTTCCATTTCGTACAATTTCAGAATTTGAACCCGAACAACTAATTGTTTATTTGATTGAATGATTGTTTGTTTATGGTGTGTGCTGTTTGTTAAAATTTATGGTTGTTGCATTTGATTGGATATGAATGATCGAATCTACTTGAATATTTCACTTTAATATAAATATTTAACCTTTTAGATTATATAAGTGAATACAGGTGATGGAAACAACTGCTACTACTTTTGGTTCCATAGTAATAAGCGTATATTGCCCGACAAATAGGTACGTTTCCGGATTACGTTTAAAGCGCTATTTTATATAGTTGCCCGTGTTGGGATATAATATTTTGATAATATTTGTAATATATTTGTTATATTTTGATATTTTATTTTCTCCCGAGCCTCTCCGTACAAAGGAGACTCTGCCAAAATTTTCCGTAAATTTTAGACTTAGAATTTGGTTGAAAATATTTTCCCAACTTTAATAATTTAAGTATAAAAGAATATAATGATTATAAACAGGTATATTTTATTTAAGAAAATAAAGTTAGTAAATAATTGTTTAAGTTAATATTTGAAATTAAGATGTACTGTTTTATTCTTCCTTCTCCCTTCTTTTCCCTTTTCGGGGACGAAAAGTTTTGAGTGGGGGAGAGTGTAACGACCCGGTAAATTTGATGATATTAAATGAATTAATTTAATATAATTTCTAATCTAATTTAGAATAAAATAAAAGCTTTAAGATTTTATTTGAGAAAATGGAGTAATTTGTTAATGTAATTGGAATTTAATGTAACAATTTAATTTTTATGACAATAGTTTTGGATAATGTAATTGTCACACTTTGTTAAAAGTTAATTTTAAGAAAACCAATAAATGTTAAATTAGTGAATATTAATAAAATAGTTACTAGAATGGGATTCATTTAATATAAAAATAAATAGTGGAAGATTTACATTAGATTGTAAAATGGGTAGTAACTAATTAAAAGTGACCGTTGAATAAATCAATGCAATAGGTGTTGATAAGTAAATTTAATGAATGTTGTCAATAATAAATGGACTTAAAATAGTAATAAAATTTGTATTGAGAAGCTATAATTGAATTTGAAATTTTGTAGTAAATAGGGAATAAGAAGACAGTTATTAACTAGTAAATTAATAAATGAATTCTAATAGTAACGTAGTAATTAGTGCATATGTTTTGGAAATGGATGATAATTACAGAGTTTTACCTATTCATCTAATTTATTTAATTTAAATCTAAGTCTATAGCAACATTGTTGTTAATAATGTTGTTAGTAAATATGAATATAAAAGAATTACAAGTGTTTAGGTTAACCATTATTTTATTTAGTTAAGTATGGATATAGATTGAAATAAATCTAAATTAATTATTTTGGTTGTTAATGTGTCCAGTTAATAAAGGAGAACTTTAAGGAAATAAAATATAAATGAATGTATTTGGGAATAGAGTTCTTTTATATGTGAATAGTTATAATGTTGCTATTAAGAATGAACGTTACTTTAATTATTAATATAGTAACGGAAGTATGAATAAATTTATAGAAACATAAGACTTACTTTAAGGTAATATTTGAGTGTAGACTTTTTGAAATAGATTTAATAACAATAATTATTGTTCGCTACCTATCTTATTTGTTGTTAAGTTATTTTGAAATCAATCTCAAATTTATTCACAAAATTATTGCAGTTAGCGTAGTTTTGGTTTTGTAATTGCAGTAGTTAATTCTATAAAGTGAGGTTAATACTAATTTTATTTTAATTGGACCATTTGTTGATATAGGCTTTAGAAAGCAAGATTTTTAATTATAATTGGAGTATTAAATTCAACAAAGGGTATTTATTCAAATAAAATGGAATTAAACGTAAATTATTACGTTATTGAATTAAAAAGGAAATTGTAGATTTTAAAGTGAAAACATAGACATGTTAAAGGGCATCTTTGTTTTGGATTTAAGTTGAGAGTATAAAGGTAAAAGATTAAATAATTAGATTTTGAGAATTAAATTTATAATTCCTTAATATAAGAAAGCGTAGAAATGTATACTGAAATTTGATAGACTTGTCAATCTTAATTCACAGCCAGACTTATTAAATTATTTAAATTGACTATAAATTATATAAGCAATAAAATTTGGGCAATTATAGAGCTTTAATATAAAATTGGATTTTTATAACTTATTTCAATTTATTTAAATGAATATAAAAATAGCCATTTTGGTCACAGACTCGGATTTCGATGAAACCAGTTTCATCGGATCCGTATCAGTGAATTATTATAGGGTTTCAAGTTTCGTATCGATCGGACTTGTCGTTTGATCGTACGGGCGTGAAACGCCTTGAAATCAATTTTATTAAAAAAATCAATTTGAAATCAATTTGAAAAATATTGATTTCAGCATAACTTCTTCATACGATCAAATTTGGACGTGAAACTTTTTCCATCGCGTTCGGAATATTTTAAAATTCCTATTTGGATATATGGGTTTAATAAATTTCGTTCCGGGGTCAGAACGGGCTTTTTGGGCCAATTACCGTTTTGCACGTTCGTTTCCGTACCCACCTAGCCTTCTTCTATCTGTTTATATATATGCGATCATAAACCCTAGCCTTCCTTTTATTATCATTTTGCTGTACGTTCATCTTCTTCAAGCTTCTCTTCTTCTTCAATGGGGGCTAACCCTAGATCCAGTCAGTTCAAAAACAAAGTGAAAATTTAAAGTCTTCCTAAAAATTCTGAAAAAAATATGTGTTGATGTTTTCGATACGCGTAATCTCATGGTGTAACCGTTTTTCGAATGGAGTCATCGTTTGCTCAGAATAAATTCAAAACGGTCCCAACCATTCATCAGCGCCGTAACAAAGTTCGTCGGATCGTCAAACGATTTCTGGGTTTTGACGAGGGAACGTAGGGGAGTGCATCTATGTGGTTATTGCATCGAGTTAACGGCTGGATGGGGCGAATTAATCGATTAGGATTAGAAATGAGTGGCGGCGGCTGGAACTTTGGGGCGTTCGCACCTGGTGGGTTGGGTGCGGCTCGGCGGTGGCTTCGAGATGGTGATGGTCGGCGATCGTCAGGTGGCCTGAGGTGATGGCTATAGCCGGTCAAAGTTGGTCAAAGGAGGGGCGTGTTCTGTGTATTCGAACAGGCCGTGTTTCGCGTGAAGGGATGAAAGGCAGTGAAGGGGGGAGATAGTGACGTGGCAGGTGACATTTGTGAATGTGTACCATTTTTTTTTAAAATTGATTTTGATTTTCAACATCGTTTTAATGCATAACTTTTGCATACGATATCCGATTTACACGCGTTTTCTTTTATTAGGATCGTATTGAAATTTCGGATCTAATGACGCTGGTTTGGACGAATTCTGAGACGGGCGAATTTTTGAGTTTAAATTGAATTTAATTTCGATTTAAATTCAAAAGGTGAGTGTTTTAACCTACTCACAACTTCTAGAAGCTTTTATGTTTGTTAAATTAATTTTAGAAATGAATAGAATTTATTTATGAATATTTGGCATGTTTATTTCATTCATATCTGATGAATTGCATCTATTGAATTTAACTGTTAATTTAATTTATTTATTTCGTATTAATTGACAGTTAGAATTTGTGTTTGCATGAAAACTGCTAGTTAACAGTTATATAATTTATTACTGAATATAAACTGTTAGATTAATAGTCGTTAAATTTAAATTGAATAAAATTGCCAGTTATTACATGTTGTTTGTTATCAAACATATATTGTTATTGATTGATATTGATTGATGTTTTGTGATTGGATGAGGGATGTGTTGTTGAATGGATGTTTATTTGGATGTCATTAAACCGCAGGTTAGCATGCATTTTACATTTCATTCGGGATTGTGGTTTGAAATGATATATAACCGCAAAATTTTATATCTTTTAAATTGCGGATTGAAATGATAAATATCCTATCACTTGACCATAGGATAGAAAATTTTATACAGGCACCGCGGTCTAAATATATAACTATTTTAATGAGATTTCTATGGTTTGGATGGAATACGGTTTATAATAATCTAAAATTTTATACTGTATAAATATTTTTCTTCCATATTCATATACATATGAAGTTAAAAATTTTTGAGATTTAAAGGTGTATAAATTTCTTTAAAAAAAAAATGGAAGAAATTTAAGAAAATGGAGTTTGATAATTCATATCATATGTTTAATTGTTAAGTTTAGAAATTTTGAGATATGATATTAAAAATCGGATTTTTCCCAAAATAAATTGAAATGAATATTCTAGTATAATTTGAAATTATATATATATTTTATCACTAGATATTGAAGTCTTATTATTTATGGATTTTATGTGAATATTCAAGACTAATTAATAGAACATTTGATTTGTTGAATGAATAAAATCCAACTTTAGTTTGAAATATTAATACTCAAAATGGATATACGTATATATAAATAAATTGAAGTGGTTTTGGAACTTGAGAGAGATAATATAAATTTTGGTTTAGACTTTAATAAAGAAATGTATTTGTAAAGCCATGAGAACTATTTTCTTTACAAAGTAACATTTAAGTTAAACCATTTAATTCATATACCGTTGAATGTCCAAACCATTCAAGTTTTTAGAGTTATGGTTTTAAATTATGATTTTCAAAATATTATGCTTTGAAAATATTTGATTTTCAGACGTTATGAAGTTAAAGCATTATGATTTTGGAATAAAATTTTATTTGCGATAAGTGATAAAAATATGGTTTTGGGTTTTGAAACGATATCGTATTCATGGTTTTGAAATGGAAATGTTTATTCTGGTTTTAAAGTATAAACTATTTTTAAATGACCGCGGTGTTATAATAACGATGGGTTGGCAAAGAGACCGGGATCGGATATGGACATACTCTCTGTCGATACCGAAAACCACTTTGACTAACCGTGTACGCGGTGGAGATTCCAGAATGAAGTAGGTTGGTGGCGACGTTTCCTGTAAGGTAAATACGTGGACCCAACTCCCGTGAGTTGGCATAAGGTGGCTAAAACAGGAGCGATTGACGGGTTAATGAGGTCATTCCTCTGATCGGACACTCCTCTTCGATATTATACTTTGACTTTGGATTGATTCAGTGGCCACTTTTACTTTGATTTTGGGGGAGATTGTCCGAGGTGGGCGGTAGCTGCGGCTACGCGTTACCATCGGCCCGGAAGCGTAATTGGTATATCTACCCTGGCATTGCCTAGTTGTGCCGTGTCACCTACCATACCGAGCCTTGTACGAGTTTAGATTTCTCCCGTAGCCCGTGTGGTATCCTCTGGTGGCTTCCCGATCAGGAGGGACTATGATATTGGATGGACTACTGGGACTATTACGTGTTAAGGTGGAAAATGTAAAGCCTTAATGCTATTTAAAAGTATGTTTATTTTATAAATAGACACTATTATAATAGCGAAATATACTACATAGTAAATAGTTTAACGGATCCTTAAGAGATGTAAATCCCGAACATCTTTTGAGTTATTGCACTCATAATTATTTCTGTTAATTTTAACTCACATAAGATCTTTTAGTTCTGACTCGAGTGTTTTTGTCTTTTCAAATTCGCTCGGGTCAGTCCGAGCGTTTCAGGATCGAAGACTTTAGCTTTGTAGGACGAAGATGAAGAATCCGTATTATTATTATTTTTAGTATTGCACCACACTCTTTCTATTCCGCTGCATTGTTTGTATTGGTATGTGCAACTCTGATATTCATTGTATAAGTAAAATAAATATTTGTAAACAGTCATCATGAACTGTATATTGATTATTATATTTTATCCTTCCGCTGTGAGATTCTGTTTGTTTTTATTTCTTCTCTGTTTTTCTTATTTACCCCATAACAATCCGCCCTTCCGTATGGTTTGAATCGGCATGTGTGTCGTTTTAAAGTGTGCGAAAAGGCGGGATGTTACATCTGTGGATGCAGGGAAACATGTTGGAGGGATTCAATTGTACTCCTTAAAATATTGATTTTAATTTCATTATATGATGTGTGTGAGTAATCTATTATAGATTATTGTAGTGATTTTGAATCATTGGATGCTATTGTAGCACTGGCTTGAATTTTGATATTTTTAATACCATAAATATATTTTTAAAATTTAAGGAATTAAAGGGAATTTTGATATAAAAATAATTATATTGGAATTGGAAGTATTTTAAAAAAAAGTGAGTTAGAAAAATATATATTTGATTTTTAGCTATACTTAACTATTGCAGATTTTTAAATGGAGATTTTAAAAATGAATAATATAAAAGAATTTGTAAATGATATTCTGAAAATGGAAAAAGAAGTTGAAAACGATATTAAAAATTGATTGGAAGTAATAAATAGGATTTATAAAGGAATGGATTTATAAAATGGAATTTTATAAAAGAGATTAGTTTAATAAAAGTAAAGCTCAAAGGAGTTATAAAATTTATAAACGATGTTTATATATAGGGAAATCGATATCAGATGATATATTGGGAAATATGTATTTACAGGGAGAATTTATATTAGAATATGGAAATAGGGTGAGAAAAATAGTGGATACTATTTTTAAAAGTGAAAATGGTTAAGGAGATCGGAATGGAAGTGATGTGATGTGATTCGAGAGAAATTTATAAATTGAAATGGTTATTGAAGTTTTAAAAATATATTTTAAATTTTAAGAAGTTAAGTTTGTTTTTAAAAGGAAAATATTATTATTTAAAACTATGGAATTCTAAACTAGTTAGGATTGAAATAGTTCGGTAGGTAGATTTTCAAATATTAAGTATATATTTTAGTAAATTCTAACTTTTAAAATCATCTTTGGAAATTTATTGGTTTATCTAAAAATGTATTATTGATGGTTATAAAAGTGATTTAGACATTTTAAATAATTATTTGAATATGTTTTAAAAATAAATTATTATTCTTTTAAATACTTATTTTATATAAATATAAGAGTGTGAAATTATTTTTACCTTATTCTCTCGAGACTTGTAGGTGGGTTTATTTAATTAGAAGGTTTTTATAAGAGGAGTTTTATAATAGTATGCTGGGAACTTAAGACTTGGGATGGTTGGAATACCGAAACTTGAAAAAAAATGAATTCGAGTTTAATTAAGAAGTTATAAATGGTTAGATGGAATTATAAATAAATATAATTGGCTTTGGAAATTGTGAGAAGAAATTTATTAATAGTTTTCGTAAATGTAGGAGATAAACTAAGAAAATTCCTAAGTTTTGATACTTGAGTGGTTTTGGAAAATGGACTTAGAATATTTTCCTAAGTGTTGAAAAGTTATGGGATATCCTGTAATGGATTTAAATACTGAAAATTGTTTTCAAATATTTGAATATGGAAAGGAATTTGAAATATACACCTTGTAAAGGTATTTGGAAAAGAATATTTTTGGAAAATGTATAATAAGGCCTAGTGTCGCTTATGGATGTTTTATTGATAGTAAAATAACCGACTAATTGGCCAATTCCATAATCGTTTTGGAGAGACTGAGATCGGATTTAATTATCCGAAACCACTTCAATTCTGTTTAAACGTTGCGAATGGATACCGTGAAGATAGTGAAGATGATGATTCGGTTTGTCTAGACCCAGGACAACTTGTGTGGACGAATGCTATCAGAATATCGTCATTGAAGGAAGACGAGCATTCTAAGTGAAAATTGTTTCTTGAAAGGTAACGCTTAGCCTCAAGTCTCATTAACCAGGAATGATTAAATCAGGAGAGATGTAGTAAGACTAAGTGGGTCGCACCCAATTAGGGTATGTTATCACATTTTTAGATATCCTCGAAAAACTATATATTATGGATATGGTTGTGCATGAAAGAAGAAGCACTCAATTGTAAGGGTGGGAACACCCGGGGTGATAACATATTCGGTCTACCGAGGTTAGGGGTAGGCCGGTCTTGTGTAGCAGGGGATCCCGACGTAGTCCTGAGTATATTGTTCTAGAGGTATACCATGATGGGCGGTACACCAATAGCCAATTCATTGTATGGAATCCATTCTCCAATAAGCGTCGTACAATTTTGATTGTGCCTAACTCTGCTGGAACGTGAGATGCAAGCATTTTAGCTATTTTCTATTTACTTGGTTTAGACATTATTATAATATTGGACGATTTTGATAAAATGTTTTGGTTATCATAAGGTAAAAATCCATCGTGTTTATATGTGATGTGGTCTTACGAGATACCTTTGTTTTTAAAGGATTTTGAAAAAGTTAATAATTCAAATTGAGTATGTTTTCTTATGCTAGTTTTCCAGACTGACTCGGGTGTTATTTTATTATAATGCTCGGGTGAGACCGAGTATTACAGTTTTAGGTTAGAATGTTATGCAGCTCAAGAGACAAGCTAAATGACAGAGATGTATCTCCATACTTGGTTATATTTCCGCTGTGTGACGACAAGTTATTATAAC
Organism: Allium cepa; assembly: GCA_030765085.1. Taxonomy (NCBI): domain Eukaryota; kingdom Viridiplantae; phylum Streptophyta; class Magnoliopsida; order Asparagales; family Amaryllidaceae; genus Allium; species Allium cepa. The sequence continues at coordinate 322,238,834 of CM060940.1, read as the reverse complement.
TGTCCGTTTTGATATATTGAATTGTTGTACTCTGATGATTATATGTATATTAACAGATATAGATTCTTTTGTATAAAAATCTATTATTATATATTATATTTTGTTCCGCTATGACTGTAAGATTCTGTATTGTTGCTTAATTTCCTTCTACCTCTTTCTTCTTCTTTACCCTAGTTATTCGCCCTTTCGTTCAATTTGGGTTGGACTGGAGTGAATTATTATCGGGTACGAAACTGCAGGTCATATATTGATGAAGTCACTTGAAATTTCAATTCTAAAAACTTACTAACTCAATTCTAATTCAAACAGAATTTACACATTAGAAATCATTTCTATTTAAATATACAACTCATATTTAATTATTCACCATTTCCTTATTACGATAAATCGTTATATTTGAAATTTAAATTCATTCTATAATTTCAACCAAAATCTTCATATTCAAAAATCAATTTATATTCCAAATCCAATATTTAAAATCATTTAAATATTCAAAATCAACTGACTGAAAATCCAGGTCGTTACATCCCTCCTAGTTAGAAGAATTTCGTCCCCGAAATTTGCCAAGGTAGGAAAATGTTCCAAACCCAATAACTTTCCAAAACGCACTTAGTTAAAACTCAACATTTCACTTTTTTAAATATTACCAAAAAAATTAGTTTTCCATGAACCATTTTTTTCAATTACAATTCAAATTCAAATTTTGATTAACAAAAATTTTCCAAAAATTTTCAAAATTTTTCTAACACCTTTAGTTTCCGAAATTCTTTGGCAGAGTCTCACTTTACGGAGAGCCCTTTACAATGTGAAAAATATGATAATAAGATATACATCCACTCTCATGGCCGAAAAACACAATATATATATATATATATATATTTCTTTCTAAATTCGTAAGCGTACCTTAAAGTGAGTTCCATCAATTTATATGCAATTGCGGAACCAAAATCAAGCCAAATAGTCTTCTTGTAGTTATACTTACTCAAATAAAACTCATAAGTACCAAAATCATGAAATTTAACAAAATTCCATTTATTTAACTAGTTAAACATGTCATTTGCATACAAACATAGTTAAACATGTCATTTGCATACAAACATGTTCTCTATGCATTTATAAGCAATTACGAGGTCCTAGCACGAAATTATCCACTTTCAATTGATTTATATACCTTTCATTCGATTTCTAATAATCCATAAGCAATTTATTTGCATTCAATGCATATTTGCACACATTATATTCATATCCATTTCAAATTGATTCTAAATCAATCTATTCACTTACCATATATATTGCATAATTTAATTTACTTCCATTTGCGTCAAACGACAAATTTATTCACGAAAATTCATGATATTCATCTAATGAAATACCCACTACAGTTTATAAGCCAAATTTAAATTGCTTCTGAATCAATTTATCCACTTTTATGGATTCACATTCAATTTATTTACCGAAATCTTATTCGCTCAATTTTATGTTCAACGACAATCCAATCCATGCCAGTTTATGTATGAAACATTTCATAAACTAGTTACATAAGATGAATTTCATTCTTATCAACAGTATTCCCAACCATATTCAATTTATTCACACTTCAATTAAATTTATTTATAACTTAAGTCACTACCATTTCAATTTGTATCTATTTTATTTGACAACCATTTCAAAATATATTTAATTCACTTACACTTAAATCGAATTCCATTTATAACTCAAGTTTCACATTCAGTTTCAATTTAAGTCCACAATCCATTTTACTTAGGTTAGGTTAAGTTAGGTTCCATTTCCATATTCAGTTAAACTAATTTATTTATCTAAATAGTTCACTTCCATTTTATAATTCAAAATTTGATTTTTATTTCAAAAATCACTTCATTTGGTTGGCTTGAGTTCAAATTCATTTTATAATTCGAATTTGGATTTCCATTTCTTCACCAAATATCAGACCATTTTTATTTTGGTTTTTCATTCCACCTTTAAATTTTATAAGTTGCACAACTTATTTTTCACATTTCCATAATTTAGATACTTGAGTTTATACTCCATTTTTAATCAAATTCGATTGATTCAACATTCATTTGATCTCCATGACTCAATTCTATATTCATTTCACAATTCAAAATTTATATTCAATTCAATTTAATGTTGTTTCAAATTCAACCCAGTTTTATTTAACTTAGCTTGAGTTAAACCTCAATTTGTTCAATCTATTTATAATTGCTCAATTTAAATTTAAATTCCAAAATTCAATTTTCACACTTCATTCCTTACTAATATCATTCTCCACTTATAAGTCCAAAAATTTATTTTCAGATATTTTTCAAAACACTTAGCTAGGAATTTCAGAATTCAAACACCTGGATTTTTATTTCAAATCATTTTGAAAAATAGATATATGGTCCCTTTTGGTTTAACAAACAATTGATTTGGAATTTTCAAAATCAACTTTGTTTTCTCCAAAACAAATTCTCTTCAGTATTTTCAAAACAACACTTATTTCCAAACAAAAATGACCATATCAAATTATTACGGTGGCAATCCATCACTTAGAAACTCGAAAATGAACACCGATGAAGTCACGATCATCGTCAGAATTATTTTCCAGCTATTGAAGTGAGTCCAGTGCTTTATCACTTCCAAAATCTGTAACGACCTGTAAATTTTCAATAATTAAATTTGTTAATTTAATAAGATTTTGGTATTGTAATATTGAAGGAAATAAAAATTAGTGAATAGTTAATGAAAATAATAACTAGAATGAATTGCAACAGTATAAATGTTAATTATTAATAACTTGAACATAATTCCAATAAATGTAATAATGTAAATGTTATACTTGGTTATAAATTGAAATGTAAGAAAAAATGTAAATATTTAATTAGCTAATGAAAAAATAATATAGTTAATAGTAATTGAACAAAATTAGTATTATATAAAAACTGTAACACTTGTGTGTAACGATCCCATTTTTAAGCCAAATTTAGTTTAGTAATTAATATAATTTTTAGCATTAATTTGTGAACTAATTTGAATTTTTCCAAAACAAATAAGATATGTGTTTATTTATGTGTGTATATATATAAATAGATTGTAAATAGAAATTTTGAAATTCAAAATAAAATATCTTAAAAATAAATTGGATTTAAAACTTACATTTTAAAACTAGTATATATATGGTTATTAATTAGTGTATAATTAGATTTCAAATCATTTTCTTTTAAATTATATAAATATAAACAAAAGGAAATGTATATAATAAAAATTGAAAACATAATATAAATATATGTATAAAAATATTAATGCATGCAAACAGACAAATGCAAGCTAGGTATGACATGCAAATAACAAGTGTCAATTTAGTTATTTTCTTTTCATTTTTAAGAAATAATAAACAAGGCTATATATACTTCCTCTTCTACTCTTTCATTTTCTTTCATCTTTCCATAAACCAAACTAGAGAATAAAGATAAAATAACAACTAAATTAAGCAACCTCTTTCAAGTTTTCAAACTGAAACTAAAGCCAACAAAGATTTCAACAACAAGCAGATCAATTCAAAGCAGATCAAAATCAGTTTCAAGATCAAAAACAATTTCCAGATTTTTTTTCTAAAAAAACCTTCTCTATTCAACATTTCAGGTGAGTAAACAACCTTTAAAAATCTTAAACCTGTTAAATCTTGATTTGCATGTGATAAATACTTGAAGTATGTTGTGAAAAATGTTTGTATGGTAATATATGCCTGCATGTGTATGTGTGTGTATGAAAATGATTGTGTGCATGTTTGTGTCAAGTATGTTTGCTTTGTTCTTGCTTTACAGGTTTCAACACTTATTCAAAATTCAAAATCTAATTCCCTAATTCTTTTTATACTTCAATGTTCAAACAAAATGTGTTTAAATTACCAAGATTTTGATTTTAAAAATATTTGTAAGTATAATTGTTTGAGTATTTTCTGGAGAATTAGAAAAATACAGTAAAATCCAAAAAACATGCAAAATTCAAATGTCATGATTTCTGGTTTCATATACACCATCGGATTCGTATTTAAAAACCATGAATTTTAAAAGAAGAATCATGATTTTTATGTAAGTGTTGATTGTGAATTTTGGGGTTGAACGGGAACTTTGTTTTTGGCATTTTCTGGTAATCGACGAGGTGTGGGGGTCGTGATCATGGCTCGAGGTAACTTAGAGGTCAGTGATCTCGAGAAAAATTCTCGGTGAATTGATAGTTCACCGTGGTGGATGAACGATGGAGAACTAGGATTTTATAGCCTGTTTTGGTCGATGATGTAGTCGAGGCAATTGCTTGGTCATCGAGGCAATTGTTTGGTCGTGGGTGAACCGAAGTTGATCGCAGGTGGGGAAATAGAAGCATAGGCGAGCGGGAAATCTCCGAACGTGATTGCGTGATCTCCGGCGATCGAGGGTGGCGATGCAAGCTGGTTTACGTTGATCGAGTTTGGGTTCCAGTAGTTTCGACATACACGATTTTGGATTCTGGTGTTATCGATGGAGCTGGGTGGTCGGAGTGTTTGAGTGAGTCGTTGATGACCTGTAGGCAGCGGCGAAGTTGACTGTAACGACCCGAAATTTTCGAACCCGAAAATTCCAGATAGTTATGAAAAAGAAGAAAGAAATAGAAGAAGAAGAACATAAACATTAACAACTCACCTTCGCAGAGGATAAAATATAATAATAAATAATAGTTTACAGAAGAATACTATATCTGTTGATTACATTAATATACATCAGAGTTTCACATAAACAGTCACTGAATACATACAATTACCATATCTCAAAAATACAGCGGAAACACTCTATATGACCTTGCCATCCAGCTCGCCTCCTAAGCTCCAGAACGTACTCACCTGGAAATCTGTAATACTCGGTCTGACCCGAGCATTACATCAAAGTCACACCCGGGTCAGGCTGGAAACCAGCATGAGTAAATCCAAGTAACATGGAATACAAAAGCATACAACTATATAAAACCCGGGTAACTCGTATCAATTTCACCATTGCTTATAGACTTTTCTAATTTCACACATCGATATCTAAGTACCAAAACTAGATTAACTAGTTCAACTCTTCCAGCCAATTGATTTCATATATCAATCTATAAAAATTCAAAGTGGTTTCGGGTATTTATAAATACCCGTCTCTGATCTCTTCGAATTCAATGCCATCCAAACCCATACTATTCAAGTGAGATACAAATCAACCTTTAATCACAAGATATCACTCTTTTACACAACAATTTATCATCGACAGACAACCACATAATCACTATTCAAGACAACATATCATGTCTTAAACATTTCATATCAGAAATATCAATCCATCATTTATAATCAAGATTAATTAGTCACTTATTCCTAATTAAATCAAATCAATTCTTTAATCACTTTTAATCTTGCTTATTTTAGAATAATTAATCACAAACTGATTAATTAATCATCATCTTAATTAATCACCCTAGATTAATTATCCTTTAATTATATTAAGTTAATTAATTGCTTTATTAATTCCACAAGTTAATTAGCCTTCACTCATCACATTAAATAATCCCTTAATTATTCTTACAAAGTAATTAACAATGATTTATTGCGTTAATTTCTCAAATTAATTATTCTATAATCACTTACATTGGTTAATTATCCCTTAGTTAATCACACTCATTAATTAACTAATCCTTAGTAAATTTCTTAATTTATCAATCCTTTAATTAATTACATTGAGTAATTAATCCTTAAATTAATTCCGTAAAGCAATTTAGCTTCAATTATTTTCATCAAGCAATTATTCCATGGGTTAGTTTTCTTAAATTACTTATCAATTATACTTACATTAATTACACATTAATTTCTTAAGGTAATAATTATCCTTCTATTAATTAAAGTTCAATACGTTTATCTTTAATCACTTACTTAATCACATTCTTTATTTTGAAAACAATTAGAGATTTACTTAAAAATCAACCTAATATTTAATTATTCAATACCAAAACCATTTTCCTTAAAACGTTTAAAATTTCAGTCTTAAATCTGATAGGCTCTTTTACTAGAACTTCGTTCAGTAACTTACTTTGAATCTTGTTTAGCTTGAAAACTATGTACTGTTCCTTATGTTTTAAAGCTTGTTAACATTTTCCTTTACAATCCATTTATATTTAAATTTACCTATTATTATTAATATTATTTTAAAATCTTCGGCCCCATAATTTCTGGCCAAACCTGGTTCATGAAATACTTCTCTCATCTGTTTTCAGTTTATTATCTATTTCCATTATCCTTACCGACGTGAGAAAATTCTCCTGGCCCAATCACTATTCGGCCCAACTTTCTTTTCTCCTCCTTTTGTTTTCTTTCTTCCCAGTTCTGCTCTCCTCTCTTTCCCATTCGAAAGTGTTAACGTGCATTGACTTGTACATGTGCACACACACGTTGATGATCGATCATTGCCACCAATTAGCCTCGCAAATCACCTACAACCCCCTCACTCACCCCACCATTTGGATCCTATGACACTCACCTCGTTCAAAGAATTCGAACTCCAGCCAAATGCTGGACGACTTATTTTCCCCTTCCAGCAACTCCTTTGGCCACCATGATATAAGATTTTTCCCCCAAATCCACCCTATGCTCCACCAAGACCCTCGCCCACCTTTCCCCCTGGACCGCACCTCTGCAACTTCCCCTCATCGCCGCCATTTACCCAACCCTATAGCCACTGCAAAGCCCAAATTAAACCCTAATTCGAGTTCGGTGGACCACCTCAGGCCTCTTTAAGGTGCCGTGGTATTTTTCATGCACGCCCCATCTCATACCCTTCCTCCACGACGAGCCTCGAGCAACGAAAATATACCTGTCGTCGGAATTAGCCTGCGCACCAGTCTCTTTCAACCCTATCTTTCTCCCTCTTCCTGATGCTAAAATTTCTCAAACCAGGTCTAAAATTCATGATTTTAGTCAACTAACTAGGACATACAATCAATTTACATAATCATGATATTCGAGTTTTACCAAACTCGAGTTGTTTACTAGAACATAGTCCTCTCTCCTTACTGACTCATGGTATCAACTGAAAGAAAATTTAATTCGATCTCTACTTGACCCGACTACTTCGCCTTAAATCTTAAAGTTTAATTCGAAAAGAAATAAAAGACTTTGATTTTTTTTTTAAACAAATGAACAGAGTATTTAATCCAGAAACTTATATTACTTGCCCAGCTTAAGGTTTTATTCACAGCTCTAATTTTTATTCTTAATAGTTTTCTTTTCAAATAAACAAGATCTGAGGAAGAAGAAGAACAATGGATTTATCCTCTGAGATATTGTGTATTGTCTACTGGCTTATACATTTTTTCCCTTTGAGTTACTGGTTGTATTTCCCTACCCATATATGTACTTCTAGGATCAAATGCAATTCACACACATTCCCACACATTAAAGTTTAAGCTGGAACAAAGTTACGTGAGTATACATATGTTCAACAAAATTATATTACTCACAGTTCCATTACTGCTGCTTGGCTCTTTGCTTCAGGCTTTGAAAATTTAAATGCAGACTTGCTTTACAGATTTTTAAACTCCAAATTTGTTGTTGGATTCTTGCAGCGATGTTTTAAACCTTGCTGTTGATTTTTTTTTTTGGAAAATTTGAAACTTGTTGTTTTAAACAAAATTTGTTAAAACATCTTAGCATAAAACTAACTAGGAAAGGAACTAATTAATTTTAAATTATATTACACCCTGTTGTTCAAAAACAAGATGAAAACTAACCTGCACATATTAACACATACAGAAATACTACAAACAAGCACCATTTAACTTAGAACTTCCATCAGCAACCATCATTTACTCACTTAAACCTTTAAATCAAAATGTTTACTCACCTGGAAACTAAATGAACAGGGCACGATCTGGAAGCTAACACTTGATTTTTTTCTTTAAATCTTCTTGCTTATTTGATGAGATTGTTGTTTAAGTTTGTAAATAGTGTTGCTAACTTCTGGTTTGCCTTGCTTCTTTTATTATTATTATTTTTGTATATATACCCAGGTTTCTTTTTTTACTGCACGAAATGGAAAAGAGGGATGATATGTCAAAGCAATGTGTACAGCTGAAATAGTATTCTGGTACAAGATTGTCTTGTACTGTTAGATATTGTTTCTTCTTTTTTTTTAAAGAAAAACTTGGTAAGAGATTTTCTTCCGTAGGGTGGCTGAAATGATCTAGGTTGTGCTATCATTAATTAGGCTTGTCTTGTTTCATGTTTACAAAGTCATCCATGTTCAAAGATATTTACAATATGACAACTTGTATTCATTTAATTGACTACATTCATGTGCATGGTTGTCTTCTTTTGCAAGCTTCCATAGATTTTTTATATTCCCTTTTTTTTCATCTAATTGTTTTGCATAATGAACGAATCTATATTTAATTTATGGGCATATTCTTGATCAAGTTATTATCTTGTCCCATTCATAACTTGCTTATATTAATTATAATTGTCTCTTCTCACTTATACAACATGTATTTATTTATATCATTCCATTGTCTTCATGTATCTTAACAGTATATAAATATATTGTTCTAGAATGAGCTTATGCTCATTTATAAATTTACGTAACCATAAAGTTCTTTGAGATATCATTTATTGCTAATATAAATACTTATTCTTATATCTTTCTAAAGTTAACGCTTAATTGTTTATTTATTATTATTTATTTTCATACTTATTTTCATTTCATAGTTTCTTGTGTTATATATTTATATTTACACTAATAGCCACATTTTTATTAGTTTTAAATTTAATTTAGATATTCAGATATTTTAACCGTCCGATATTTATTTGACTGCTTAATATTAATATTTTAATAATTTAATTCCATTAATTATCAATTAACACTTGTTGAAAATCTGGGTCGTCACATTCCTCCCCCTTTTAGAACTTTTCGTCCCCGAAAAGGAACGAAGCCAGAACTTATTTCAAATGCTTAAAATCATATAAATATTCGTTGATCATTCTTAAAACACTTTTTAATATCTATATAATAATATTCTAATGTCGTATAAAATATTTTATAACTCGATGTTTCAACAAGTCCATCCTCGTTCTCATAAAGATTCGGTCATATGTTGATCAGCAATATGACTGAAAATCTATAAGTACTTGGTAAACCCGTTTCCAATATCAAGTGAAAATACTTTTGGGAAAATAAATTTATTGAAAATATAGAAAACAGTTTGAAAATAGAAGAAATATCTTTGGTGAGAATGCTCTGGGAATCATCACACCCATCCATGGTCACAGTTACATTCCAGGGTTACGTTGCCATCGCAGCAAAGTCCATGTAATTGCAGGCTCTCCGCGGCCTCTCGATTACGCCATGGATCCCACACAACAGATCACAGTTACATCCAGAGTTACGTTGCCATCACAGCAAAAGTCCATGTAATTGCAGGCTCTCAGCGGCCTCTAATTTTCGCTGTTGAAATGAAACCTCTCCACTCCTACATAGGTCGCAGTCTGCCGATATAAAATCAACCGCAGATTGTTGGCTCTCAGCGGCACACGCGACTTTCGCTATGTTATACCATAGGTCGCAGTTACATCCTGGGTTACGTTGCCATCTCAGAAAAAGTCCATGTAACTGTTGGCTCTCAGCGCCACACACGACTTTCGCTATGTTATACCATAGGTCGCAGTTACATCCTGGGTTACATTGCCATCGCAGCAAAAGTCCATGTAACTGTTGGCTCTCAACGGCACACACGACTTCCGCTATGGTATACTCAACTCATAATCCTCAGAAACTAGTTTTGTCCGGACTCCTCACAGGATCAACTTTAGAACCCCTCCTTGGGGCTCAAGGAAGCACCACCCGATGGCACTCCTGAGAAGTTCATTTCAAGGGAGCGCCTTTTTCCCTAGAGCCATCATCAAAACATTTTATACTATACATATATAGTATCTTTCAAATCATACACCTAGTATGATATCATACAAAGCTCCTTTACACAAAATCGATTATCCCAAAATCGATAATTCTCAAACTAGGCTTTCCAAATTCAATATTGATTTTACCCAAAAATCAAAAGCCTTTCCAAATCCAAAGGTTCTCAAAACCTTTTCCCAAAATCCTCATAATATCCTTTATATATATATATATACATATATATATAATTTTTAAAATTTTGGATTGTTTCAAACTTGTATAAAACCCTTTTATACTTCAAACACTTTCAAAAATATTTTTCTTTCGGCAATAGATTTAACAAGGAAAGATTTATCTTATATAACAAAGATATATAACTTTGTTTATTCAAAATCAAATATTCAAATTTGATTACTCTTTCAAATATCAATTCCATTCAAATCCATACGATGTACACATAACATCTGTATGCTATACCAATCTGATCGCTCACTCGATCACACAATTTCACTTCCGAACTAGTATTATCCACCCGACTTCCTAGCGCGGACACAGATCTGATTTCTTGATTAGAAACTGTCATTCTCCTTGCATAGCCATTACTATGATAGAGAATATCCAGAACCAATCAACAATCCATATCTAGGTTCGCCGTCGAAAATCGAGTGAAAAATTCCAACTCGGATCGATAAACTATCTTGAAATTCTGTGCTCAAATCTGGATCAAATCACTATGCGAATAGAATAATATATGTACATCATACGTATTTATTTCCATTGATTATCAGCCAAATCAATTTCCTTTCCATTCACATTCACTTATTCACATTAATCCCCGTTTGGATTATCCTTCAATTCTTATCTCAATTGGGTATTTAATTAATAACAGTTTGAACTCCAACCAGTTTATATTTAGAAAATAACTTGAAAATTGAAAGTAGATAAGTAATTGAAAAATAATTACTAGCTTGCAAAATAGCTATAAAATAGTTAACTAATTATAAAATAGTTGGAAAATAGTTAAATAGTTTCAGAAATTTTATATGATTGCAAAATAGTTGTAAAATAGAAATTAGTTCGTGAAATAGTTGAAAAATAGTAATTAGTTTATAAAACAGTTGAAAAATAGTTAAATAGCTCCGAAATAATTGTAAACCAAGTATTAAATAAATTGGCTTTAATAAAGAAAAGTTGTATGTATATTAAATAGCCTAGAAAAATAAGTTTATATTAAAACAATTTATATTGAAAATAGTCAAGAGTCAAACTGTTCACTTCCCCAACTAATTTCCACTTAATTGACTCAATTCCAACTTGAATAAATTCAATTTCTATTGGACTTGATTTATTCCTAATTTAAGTTGAATTAATTCTCAATTTCTTTCCAAATTTAAATCAAATTCCATTTGATTTTAAACATATTCAACTTTAATTACAATCCCAAGTTATTCCAATCAATTTGGACTAATATCGATTCAACACAAATTTTTCCCATTTGAATTTGAAATCATTTTTCATTATTATTATTTTTCAATTCAGATTTTCCATTTGAATTCCCTATTTATTCACCTTCAATTCAAATTAATTCAAAATAATTTCAACTTGATCTAATGGAATCTAAATTTCAACTTTAACCCATCTCAAATTATATAAATTCGAGTTAAATTTTCAAAGGTTTGTTTAACTTTTTAAACCAAATTAACTTTTATATAATGTTTTTAAATAATTTAATTTCTAAGTCCAATTCTCAAAATTTCCTTTTTAAATTATCTTTACTTATGCATTGCAAGGTTCAAATAAGAGTACAATACAATTTTATTTTAAAATTTTAATTTATTACTAAATTTTATCTTCCAGTTCAAAGCCAGTTCTTAAAAAAGTTTAATTTACAAATTCAATTATTCAAATTTTCAGTTTAAAGTAATTTCCATATCCTTACTTTCAAATTAAATTAGATTTCCCATTTATCTCAATAATGGATATATTACCACACTTCTTTTCTCATTCATTTAAACAAATCCGATCCACAATTTAAAGATTTTTAACAACAATAGGATGGTATCATCCAATTTATTTTAAAAACATCCATCCATTTCAATTTCTAGATCTCAAACCCACCTGAGATCGCATAAATTCCCAATTCAAATTACCAATTAGCTTTCCAAGTTCAATTCCAATTTCATTTTAAATTTTCCAATCCAAGTTGTTCATTCAAACTTATTTAACTTCTCCCAAGTTAAATTTCAATTTGCTTAATCCAATCAACTCTACTCAAATTGAATTCTCGCTTCAAACTTCAAAATTCTTTCCCTCTTATAAGTTCAAAACTTATATCACATTGGGTTTTTACATCACACTTCAGGGAAAAATCAAAACCCAACCTCTTAGAGTTTATTTCGAATTATCTTCGATTTTATGTATATCCATACATATATACATATTTATTTCTTGGCCCTCCCAGCCATATTTTAAAATTTTAAACCACCCTTGGTTTTAAATTCAAATCAAATTTTCAAACAACCCATTGTTCGCAACAAGTCTCCTTTATTCAAATATATTTATTTCTTATTTCTTTCGGCACTTTAAAACAAAATTTTCAAATACTGGACCCAGATTTAAAATTTCACAATTCAGGTATTTTCAATTTTTATATGTAATACTTTACTTACATGTTTACTTCTTTAGAATATTTCATTTTGCTTACACATTAATACGCATCTTATTATTTAACACACAACAATCATTTATATCATCTTGTTCAAAAATACTTCTCCGATTCAAGATTTCAATTTCAGTTTGGATCCATTTCAAACTTATCTTTATTTAATTTCAGTTAGGTTGTATTATGTTACTTCTTAATTTAATTCTAATAATTTAACAGGAAATTTCCTTAATATTTATTAGAGTGAAATATTGCTTTATATATATCGAAATATAATCTTATATAAAATCATTTAAAATCCTTATATAAGAAAATAACAAGTACGCACCCTCACACACACACACACACACACACTCAACTTATTCTAGGGTACTATTGACCCTCCTTAATGAGTACTCCCACCAGAGCTAAGATTCTCAGTTATACTTCAGCTCTGCTACCAACTGTAACGACCCGAAATTTTCGAACCCGAAAATTCCAGATAGTTATGAAAAAGAAGAAAGAAATAGAAGAAGAAGAACAGAAACATTAACAACTCACCTTCGCAGCGGATAAAATATAATAATAAATAATAGTTTACAGAAGAATACTATATCTGTTGATTACATTAATATACATCAGAGTTTCACATATATAGAGTCACTGAATACATACAATTATCATATCTCAAAAATACAACGGAAACACTCTATACGACCTTGTCATCCAGCTCGCCTCCTAAGCTCCAGAACGTACTCACCTGGAAATCTGTAATACTCGGTCTGACCCGAGCATTACATCAAAGTCACACCCGGGTCAGGCTGGAAACCAGCGTGAGTAAATCCAAGTAACATGGAATACAAAAGCATACAACTATATAAAACCCGGGTAACTCGTATCAATTTCACCATTGCTTATAGACTTTTATAATTTCACACATCGATATCTAAGTACCAAAACTAGATTAACTAGTTCAACTCTTTCAGCCAATTGATTTCATATATCAATCTATAAAAATTCAAAGTGGTTTCGGGTATTTATAAATAACCGTCTCTGATCTCTTCGAATTCAATGCCATCCAAACCCATACTATTCAAGTGAGATACAAATCAACCTTTAATCACAAGATATCACTCTTTCACACAACAATTTATCATCGACAGATAACCACATAATCACTATTCAAGACAACATATCATGTCTTAAACATTTCATATCAGAAATATCAATCTGTCATTTATAATCAAGAATAATTAGTCACTTATTCCTAATTAAATCAAATCAATTCTTTAATCACTTTTAATCTTGCTTATTTTACAATAATTAATCACAAACTGATTAATTAATCATCATCTTAATTAATCACCCTAGATTAGTTATCCTTTAATTATATTAAGTTAATTAATTGCTTTATTAATTCCACAAGTTAATTAGCCTTCACTCATCACATTAAATAATCCCTTAATTATTCTTACAAAGTAATTAACAATGATTTATTGCGTTAATTTCTCAAATTAATTATTCTATAATCACTTACATTGGTTAATTATCCCTTAGTTAATCACACTCATTAATTAACTAATCCTTAGTAAATTTCTTAATTTATCAATCCTTTAATTAATTACATTGAGTAATTAATCCTTAAATTAATTCCGTAAAGCAATTTAGCTTCAATTATTTTCATCAAGCAATTATTCCATGGGTTAGTTTTCTTAAATTACTTATCAATTATACTTACATTAATTACACATTAATTTCTTAAGGTAATAATTATCCTTCTATTAATTAAAGTTCAATACGTTTATCTTTAATCACTTACTTAATCACGTTCTTTATTTTGAAAACAATTAGAGATTTACTTAAAAATCAACCTGATATTTAATTATTCAATACCAAAACCATTTTCCTTAAAACGTTTAAAATTTCAGTCTTAAATCTGATAGGCTCTTTTACTAAAATTTCGTTCAGTAACTTACTTTGAATCTTGTTTAGCTTGAAAACTATGTACTGTTCCTTATGTTTTAAAACTTGTTAACATTTTCCTTTACAATCCATTTATATTTAAATTGACCTATTATTATTATTATTATTATTTAAAATCTTCGGTCCCATAATTTCTGGCCAAACCTGGTTCACAAAATACTTCTCTCATCTGTTTTCAGTTTATTATCTATTTCCATTATCCTTACTGACGTGAGAAAATTCTCCTGGCCCAACCACTATTCGGCCCAACTTTCTTTTATCCTCCCTTTGTTTTCTTTCTTCCCAGTTCTGCTCTCCTCTCTTTCCCATTCGAAAGTGTTAACGTGCATTGACTTGTACACGTGCACACGCACGATGGTGATCGATCATTGCCACCAACTAGCCTCGCAAATCACCTACAACCCCCTCACTCACCCCACCATTTGGATCCCATGACACTCACCTCGTTCAAAGAATTCGAACTCCAGCCGAACGCTGGACGACTTATTTTCCCCTTCCAGCAACTCCGTTGGCCACCCGATATAAGATTTTTCCCCCAAGACCCTCGCCCACCTTTCCCCCTGGACCGCACCTCTGCAACTTCCCCTCGTCGCCGCCATTTACCCAACCCTATAGCCACTGCAAAGCCCAAATTAAACCCTAATTCGAGTTCGGCGGACCACCTCAGGCCTCTTTAAGGTGCCGTGGTATTATTCGTGCACGCCCCATCTCATGCCCTTCCTCCACGACGAGCCTCGAGCAACGAAAACATACATGTCGCCGGAATTTGCCTGCACACCAGTCTCATAGAACCCTATCTTTCTCCCTCTTCCTGATGCTAAAATTTCTCAAACCAAGTCTAAAATTCATCATTTTATTCAACTAGCTAGGACATACAATCAATTTACATAATCATGACATTCGAATTTTACCAAACTCGAGTTGTTTACTGGAACATAGTCCTCTCTCCTCACTGACTCATGGTATCAACTGAAAGAAAATTTAATTCAATCTCTACTTGACCCGACTACTTCGCCTTAAATCTTAAAGTTTAATTCGAAAGGAAATAAAAGACTTTGATTTTTTTTTAAACAAATGAACAGAGTATTTAATCCAGAAACTTATATCACTTGCCTAGCTTAAGGTTTTATTCACAGCTCTAATTTTTATTCTTAATAGTTTTCTTTTCAAATAAACAAGATATGAGGAAGAAGAAGAACAATGGATTTATCCTCTGAGATATTGTGTATTGTCTACTGGCTTATACGTTTTTTTCCCTTTGAGTTACAGGTTGTATTTCCCTACCCATATATGTACTTCTAGGATCAAATGCAATTCACACACATTCCCACACATTAAAGTTTAAGCTAGAACAAAGTTACGTGAGTATACATATGTTCAACAAAATTATATTACTCACAGTTCCATTACTGATGCTTGGCTCTTTGCTTCAGGCTTTGAAAATTTAAATGCAGACTTGCTTTACAGATTTTTAAACTCCAAATTTGTTGTTGGATTCTTGCAGCGATGTTTTAAACCTTACTATTGATTTTTTTTTTTGAAAATTTAAAACTTGTTGTTTTAAACAAACTTTGTTAAAACATCTTAGCATAAAATTAACCAGGGAAGGAACTAATTGATTTTAAATTATATTACACCCTGTTGTTCAAAAACAGGATGAAAACTAACCTGCACATATTAACACATACAGAAATACTACAAGCAAGCACCATTTAACTTAGAACTTCCATCAGCAACCATCATTTACTCACTTAAACCTTTAAATCAAAATGTTTACTCACCTAGAAACTAAATGAACAAAGCACGATCTGGAAGCTGACACTTGATTTTTTCTTTAAATCTTCTTGCTTGTTTGATGAGATTGTTATTTAAGTTTGTAAATAGAGTTGCTAACTTCTGGTTTGCCTTGCTTCTTTTATTATTATTATTTTTATATATATACTCAGGTTTCTTTTTTTACTGCACGAAATGGAAAAGAGGGATGATATATCAAAGCAATGTGTACAGCTGAAATAGTATTCAGGTACAAGATTGTCTTGTACTGTTAGATATTGTTTCTTTTTTTTTTTAAAGAAAAACTTGGTCAGAGATTTTCTTTCGTAGGGTGGGTGAAATGATCTAGGTTTTGCTATCATTAATTAGGCTTGTCTTGTTTCATGTTTACAAAGTCATCCATGTTCGAAGATATTTACAATATTACAACTTGTACCCATTTAATTGACTACATTCATGTGCATGGTTGTCTTCTTTTGCAAGCTTCCATAGATTTTTTATATTCCCTTTTTTTTCATCTAATTGTTTTTGCAAAATGAACGAATCTATATTTAATTTATGGGCATATTCTTGATCAAGATATTATCTTGTCCCGTTCAATACTTGCTTATATTAATTATAATTGTATCTTCTCTCTTATACAGCATGTATTTATTTATATCATTCCTTTGTCTTCATGTATCTTAATAGTATATAAATATATTGTTCTAGAATGAGCTTATGCTCATTTATAAATTTACGTAACCATAAAGTTCTTTGAGATATCATTTATTGCTAATATAAATACTTATTCTTATATCTTTCTAAAGTTAACGCTTAACTGTTTATTTATTATTATTTATTTTCATACTTATTTTCATTTCATAGTTTCTTGTGTTATATATTTATATTTACACTAATAGCCATATTTTTATTAGTTTTAAATTTAATTTAGATATTCAGATATTTTAACCGTTCGATATTTATTTGACTGCTTAATATTAATATTTTAATAATTTAATTCCATTAATTATCAGTTAACACCTGTTGAAAATCTGGGTCGTCACATTGACCGGAGCGTCGGTGAACTCGTGTACACGTGCACGAGTTTTCTTCTGTGTCAGGCATTGCTGTGTTGTGTTGAGCTCGGGGAAGAAAGGAAGTTGCTTCGGGTTTTGCTCGAAGTCGAATGTGATTGGTCTCGAAGGAGAGAGAAGATACTATGGCTCGGGTTTTGCTCAGGGATTTTTGTTTTGGCCCCGAGTATTTTGATAAGAAGAAATTAATCAGGTTTTAAAAATAGAGGAAAAGCATGAATAAGTTTTAAAAGCAAAAGTAAAATTGTGACAAGTTTTTAAAGTAATTATTGGACAAAGTTTCAAACAAAAAGTATTTATCAAGTTTTCAGGCAAGTTCAAGATTAAAATTTTAAAAATAAATGTTTTAAGATAAATTGTTTTGGGTATTGAAAAATTAAATATTAGGCTAATTATTTAAATAAATCTCTAAATATTTTCCAAATAAAAGGATGTGATTAAATAAGTGATTAAAGATAAATGTATTGAACTTTAATTACTAAAAAGGTCTCAAGTGATTTTATACAAATTAATTTCAAGCATTTAAATTAAATAAGATTTAAATTATGTAATTAAGTAATTAATTAAGATAAATAGTTTATCTTAAATTAATTAAGGTCTTGGGTAATTAAAGATAATTAATTAATAATTAAATGTTAATTAATTAGTAATTAATGGTTGTAGGATCGATTTCACCCTAGAGGGGGGGGTGAATAGGGTGATGGTGTTAATTATAAAAATTAATTGCGGATGCTTATAAAATAATTTCAATACAGATCACATAATATTAGCAGCACAGAATAAATAGCAGAATAATAAAATGCAGAAATAGAACGACACAGAATTTACCCAGCTTCGGCAAAACCCTGCCTACGTGCTGCCCCCAAGGTTTCTACTAGAAATTAAGTAGTCACACGCTTACACACGTAAACTCGCGACACCCGCTACTGACTAACCTAACTCTACGCTCAAAACCCTGCCACAACTCAGCCACCGAGTTGCGAATTCTCAAACTACGCCACGTAGTTTGTCCCCTAGTCACACGACTAGAAATTTAAACGGTTTAAAAGAAATTACAAATTAAAAACAATTTAAAAACACAATTAAAATAAAAAAACCCTATTTTTAAACTATTAAGCCTTAATGTAAACAAGGCCGGCCCTATCCCCTTTTTCTTTTATTATATCGGCCGTTCCTTTATTCTTTGCTTAGTATAATGGTGACTTGTTCTTGTTTTCCTTTGCTTGCAAATTTGGGCTTTTGGAGAAATCAATGAAGTCGACTGATTTGTTGGTTGATTACAATCACTGTTCCTCTGATTTGCTTCGGCAATCGACCGTATCTTTGATTTGAACACGACTTCTTATATTTGATCGAGTTCGCCTGCAAATTGGTATGTGATTTTTTCTTTATTGCTTTAAGTTAATATTCTTGAACTCGATCATTATGCGGATGATGATTTTGGGTTTTTTATATGAGTTTGAGTCCCTGGATTTTCGTTCGTCCGATTTCTTCAACATTTTAGCTTTCGGCCATTCGATTAATTTTTGATGTTGATGATTTTACCAACTTAATCAAATTCGTATAATTGATGCTTGCTTCTCACGGTATTGATGTTTAACTCGGTCAATTATCTTGCCCACCATGATTTCGAATTTGACTTGTTCAATACGAATATATTTTCGTTGCTTGAATTCCACGGCATTGATTTCGACTCCTTGGTCATCACGCTGTTGACTTTGATTTGTAACACGGCTTTAACTAATCATTATGGCTTTGATTTTGTGGCCTCTATGTACTTCGGCTCTGGCCATTACGGTACCGAGTTTCAGTCCTCTGATGGATCCGGCCTTGACTTATACTTCATTTAGCTGGACTTGTTGCCAAACTTAATTTTGTGATGTCTGTTTTTTCTTATGCTCGACTCTGGCCATTTGTGTTTACTGTCTCCGGTAGCACTTTCGACCTTGATTGGCTGCAGTTTTATGACATTGCTGGTTTGATCCATGACTTAGTTCACTGTATATTCATTCTCTTTAGTCTGCATTAGCTTGTACATCGAGTTTGTTACTTTTTCACTATTGCACTTGCACTGTATACTTGATGCCTTGATTTTCATTTGGCGTCACTTGAAACTGCTCTGTCAGTTTGCATATGTGTGAGTTGTTCGGTGCACATTGTGATCTTAAGATGTTTGCATGTCAATTGGGTATTTGATGCATTGCCCTAGTTTGAACCATGATTTGATTCACTGTGTCTTTGATGTGTTGCCATATTTTTTTGGTGCTTCTGAGTCACTCTATGCAGGTAGCTGCTGTCCATTTTGGTTTTGCTGTCACTTGAAACCGAGATGTCAATGTTGGTTTGATTTCGGCATTGATTATGTGCACTAGTCGGCACTTGCAATTCACTAGTCTTGGCCTTTGTGACATAATGTTGATGCCATGTTCAAATGTGAACTTCTTTTCTCCGGCATATTAATCCCTCTATTGTATTGGTCTAGTTCACCTTGAACTTCATGCATGCTCGAGTCTGGTTCATGTTACATTGCACTGGATTGTGGTTTTGCACCTGTAGCCTTTGTGTTGATTATGTTTTTGCTGTAGTTGAACTGTTGTGTCTGTGGTTCAGTTAACTAGCCGAGTTATGTTGATTTGGAACTTCATCATATTGTATACAAGTGTGTATGCTATTTTGTAACTGACTTGTACTTATAAGCTGGTCTTTGCATTAAGTACAAAATTTTCATTCACTTGTGTATATGAGCAGTTTGAAGTTGCCGACTTCATGTTGCCTTGACTTTGGTTGTTGCATTGAGTTGAGTCATGATTGCAGTGACTTGACCTTTGCATTTTGTTTATTTTTCGAAATTTCACCTGAGTTGAATCCAGCTTAAGCTTGGATTTGACCTTGTGCTGAGAGTTGTGACATTTATTTTATTGCACTTGAGTTGAATCCGATAATTTAGGTTTGACCTGTGCTTACCTGTCCCTGTAAATTTATCAAGTGTGTATTTCGGTTTGAATGGCCTTATGGCATATACAGTGATACACTGTGTATGTCACAAGCTGTTCGTGTATGATGAATTCAAAATTAATTGACGACGAACAACCCAAATAACTGAGGCAAATATTATTTTCAAAATTCACATATTGTTTTATACAGCAAAAATATTTCCTTTTCAATTTTACTGCCTCAATATTTATTTTTGCAGATTGCTCAGATGCTGGATTCAATTTGGAGTGAAGTTGAAGATAAAATACGAGTGTGAGTGATATGTAGTTAGGTCAACTGTAAATGTAAAATTGTGATCTAATTGAATTTTTATCAAAGTTGTATAGTGTATAGTGAGAGCTTGAATTTGTACTATTCAAAATTGTAATAAATATTTGTTTGAATAAAATTTCTTTTTGAATTCAAATTCTGTGTTATTTAATTTTCTTTAGCAAATATTTATTTAATCTGTGAAAAATAAATTTGTACATTAACTACATTATCGAATACAATTACACGAATATATATATGTTTATTATCATCAAACAAAAATCATATAACCGCATATTCAACAATCTCCCCCTTTTGATGATAACAAACATATATTTAATACTTTGAATATGTTAAATGTATCTGATCATTGATATGCTCTAATTGCTCCCCCTATTTAAATGCTTCCTCTCTACACAAAGCTCCCCCTACAAATATACATACAAATAAAAATATGCAAATGAACCTAGATGCAAATAAAAAATTATTTGACCTTTGCTTGATTTTATATGACAAAATCTTAACTTTTCTCTCTCCCTTTTGTTATCAACAAAAGAGTAATAGTGTTAGAGAAAATAGAGATAAAGTGATCGATATTAATCCAATATTAAAACTCAATTGAATATAAATATTAAATTTCAATAAGAAATCAAACAAAAAAAATAAATATTTTGTCAGCCGCATATTCCACTTTTAGAATGATGGGAATGATATCATCATATAAAACCATACAGTTGTGTCTATTTACGGTATATTTATATCAGGAATTTGAATATCTACTAACCATGCATAACCGTTAGGACTTTTAAATGAGATTTTAGTATTCCAATTTTATTTTTAAAAAATGAATTCAAGTATCATCAAACCACGCATAACCGTGAGGACTTTTAAACGGGATTAGAATCAACTTGTTTATTTTAAAAATCAACTTTTGATATGTTTTCCATACATGCATAATCGTGAGGACTTTTAAATGAGCATGGAAGCACATAACAAATTCCAAGTAATTCACTCATGCATAACCGTGAGGACTTTTAAATGAGAGTGAATACTTTGGTATTTATTTATTTATTTTATTTATTTTATTTTTTAAAATGTAAAATGAAAAATGAACAATTCCTGTTTAAAGTACCACATATCGACAAACTATATAGAATTTTGGTGGGTGATCATCGTTAGAAATATGATAGATATAGAGATGGTCATGGAATTTTTACCAACAAAAAGTTTTATAACTCTTGTTTAAATTTCTAAAGAAATTTACTAATTATACCGTCTCGAGTCATAATATATGATTAATATAAGCACTCATCACTTTTTCAATCACTATTCATCTTTTCGATAATCATTAGAGAGTCAGGTTAGTCAAAATAATCAAATTCAAAAATAATTATAAAAAATCAATTTTTCAAAAATGACTAATGTGAAAATATGGTCAAAAATGATTTTCTCGAAGGGGTTTTATAAGAATTTTTTTTGCTATTTGAAAATTATTTGAAATGAAAAATATGCAGATATTTTCTTTGAAAAACGATGCAGTTACTAAATGTCTCAACAAAACTCACGTTCCTCTAGTAATTTTTCTATCAACTAGATTACCAGTGTAAACTGCATCTGAATTTCTCTTTCACTCAAAACTATCATTAATTGAATTTGATAGACCATGAAGTGTGCAACAAAAATTTCAAACTCAATTTTAACAGCATTTTAAATGACATTCTTTTGAATTTGAATTGAAGCCGTGTAAATAATCAAAAACCGTGAATATAGAGTTAGCCGTATTATAACCAAATGTATTATCCAACAAAACACAATTTTAATCCAAACTGATATATATGAAGTAATTCAAAGAATCTAGAGATTTTTATAGTGTTTTTGGCATAAGAATATAATTGGCCAACTACTTTGAATAAGTCAGAATCAAAATCATCATTTTTTCATCATCTCATTATTGGCTGATTTAATTCAGAATATGGTGCAGATTATCACATTTAATATATCGTTCAAATAAATATACCTTTACAATATTTTTCGTTGTTGTCTGTTGTGATTCTGTCACCTTTATACTAAGCTAAGGAACTTTGCTTTGTTGCTCGTTGTGTCCTTGGAACAGCCAAAATCCAAAGAAAACTATTGTTGTTCCTTAGCCTGCCACCACACCTACACGGGAAAAGATTTATGTGACCTATTTGTTTTTATAGGTCCATGGTTGTTGGTGGCAGAATATTTAGAAAAATAATTTTGTGGAGACCCAAAACTATTTATAATTGTTCCCTTCGGCACCCAAATTTGTTTAACTTTGAGCGATTTTATATTTCTGCCTTTCGGAACCCAAATCGGTATAGTTTTCACATGTTTGGGTCTCTACCAACAATTATTGTGATTGCGTCCAAATTTTCTACAAATTGTGCACATAGAATTGACTTGATTAATATTGCTTTCAACAATTTTAGATTGATTATATCTAAGTCCTTGTCTAATCATATTAACAGTTTTCTTTCCTAATAGCATATTCAACGATTTTTCACTTTTTAAAAATTTATCTAAAGTCGTTGACAATTGTTGGACTTGTGTTTCGAGAGATTCATTTTCGTTCAATAATTGTGTGCACTTTTTGATAGAATTTTCTCTCCTGGTATTTTCACTTTCTTTCAAAACCAGAATTTCATTTTCAAGTGATTTTATATTGATTTCTGATTTCTTAATTTCTTCTTCTAATGTTGGACACTTATCACACTTAGGGATCCTACTTTGACAGTTTTTAACTAATTGGTCAAGTTGTTCATTTAATTCTATCAAAGTATCTTTTTGTGATTCAAGTTTGGCATACTTCTTCCTAAGTCGTTCAAAATAGCCATTTAGTTCGTGGAAATATATAAGTAATTGAGTGAGTAAGTTTTGATACCTCGCTTGGCTCGTCATCGTCGCTATCAGTTATATTTCCATGAAGGCATATATCTGCTTTCTCACTCTTACTGCTAGAACTTTGATTATCTTCATCACTTGTATTCCACGTGGCTGCAAAACTTTTCCTTTTTGATTTCTTTTCAAAGTCGCGTTGATTTTGTGGACAATTGGGCTTGATGTGCCCGGGTTGAGGGCACTTATGGCAGATGATTTTTTGTTCTTCTGGATTGTCTAATATTTTATTTATTCTGCTTTTCAAGGAGCTGAATTTCCGTATTTGTAATTCCACCTTTTGACTTTCTTTATTATCAGCTTCAATTCTGCTGCTCCGTCGTCATCGTCATCGTCATCACTTTCAGTTGTTCCTTTGAGAGCTATTGATTTCTTTCGAGTATCTCCTCCTTCACGCTCTTTCTTGAATTTCATTTCTAGCTCATAAGTGGTGAGATTTCCGATGAGTTCTTCGACTTTCATTTGTTTCAAATCTTTTGATTCTTGAATGGCTAGTCACTTTGGCTTCAAAACTTCGTGGAAGGACTCTGAGGATTTTTTAGACTATCTCCAACTCTGTATATGATTTTCCAAGAGCTTTTGATTTGTATATGATATTGGAAAGTCGTCCATGCATCTCTTTGACATTTTCTTCCTTCGCCATTGTGAAGTTCTCGTATTCGCTACTTAGCATGGCAAGGCGAGATTCTTTGACTTGAGATGTTCCTTCTGAGTCACTTCTAGTGTGTGCCATATTTCCTGCACAGTTAGACAATATGAGACACGATTAAATTCAAATTGATCCAATGAACAGATAATAGAATTCATAGCTTTAGCATTAGTATTATTTAATTTATTTTCTAGTTCTGTCCATTGTTCATTTGGTTTATCTATTTCCTGATTATTTACAGTTATAGTCGATGCTCTATAGCCTGTCTCAACAATATTCCAAGCGTCAATGGTTTTCAAAGAAATTTCCATCCTATTTTTCCAGTAAGAATATTCACCATTGAATATTGGTGGTCTAACTATGGATTGACCCTCTGCAAAAGCAGTATTAAATGAAGCCATTCTAAAAATTCAACTTTTTTTTAGAAAAAATGGTTTTTGTAAAAATAAATTTTTAAAACAAAAATGATTTTGTTCCTAGCTTTGATACCACTTGTAGGATCGATTTCACCCTAGAGGGGGGTGAATAGGGTGATGGTGTTAATTATAAAAATTAATTGCAGATGCTTATAAAATAATTTCAACACAGATCACAGAATATTAGCAACACAGAAATAAATGGCAGAATAATAAAATGCAGAAATAGAACGACACAGAATTTACCCAGCTTCGGCAAAACCCTGCCTACGTGCTGCCCCCAAGGTTTCTACTAGAATTTAAGTAGTCAGACGCTTACACACATAAACTTACGACACCCGCTACTGACTAACCTAACTCTATGCTCAAAATCCTGCCACAACTCAGCCACTGAGTTGCTAATTCTCAAACTACGCCACGTAGTTTATCCCCTAATCACACGACTAGAAATTTAAATGGTTTAAAAATAAATTACAAATTAAAAACAATTTAAAAACACAATTAAAATAAAAAAAACCCTATTTTAAACTATTAAGCCTTAATGTAAACAGGGCCGACCCTATCCCCTTTTTCTTCTATTATATCGGCCGTTCCTTTATTCTTTGCTTAGTATAATGGCGACTTGTTCTCGTTTTCCTTTGCTTGCAAATTAGGGCTTTTGGAGAAATCAATGAATTCGACTGATTTGTTGGTTGATTACAATCACTGTTCCTCTGATTTGCTTCGGCAATCGACCGTATCTTTGATTTGAACACGACTTCTTATATTTGATCGAGTTCGACTGCAAATTGGTATGTGATTTTTGCTTTATTGCTTTAAGTTAGTATTTTTGAACTCGATCATTATGCCGATGATGATTTTGGGGTTTTTATATGAGTTTGAGTCCCTGGATTTTCATTCTTTTGATTTCTTCAACATTTTAGCTCTCGGCCATTCGATTAATTTTTGATGTTGATGATTTTACTGACTTAATCAAATTCGTATAATTGATGCTTGCTTCTCACGGTATTGATGTTTAACTCGGTCAATTATCTTGCCCACCATGATTTCGAATTTGACTTGTTCAATACGAATATATTTTCGTTGCTTGAATTCCACGGCATTGATTTCAACTCCTTGGTCATCACGTTGTTGACTTTGATTTGAAACACGGCTTTAACTAATCATTATGGCTTTGATTTTGTGACCCCTATGTACTTCGGCTCTGGCCATTACGGTACCTAGTTTCATGTCCTCTAACGGCTTCGGCCTTGACTTATACTTCATTTAGCTGAACTTGTTGCCTAACTTGATTTTGTGATGTCTGTTTTTGTTTATGCTCGATTCTGGCCATTTGTGTTTACTATCTCCGGTAGCACTTTCGACCTTGATTGGCTGCAGTTTTATGACATTGATGGTTTGATCCATGACTTAGTTCATTATATATTCATTCTCTTTAGTCTGCATTAGCTTGTACTTCGAGTTTGTTACTTTTTCACTGTTGCACTTGCAGTGTATATTTGATGCCTTGATTTTCATTTGTCTTCACTTGAAATTGCTCTGTCAGGTTGCATATGTGTGAGTTGTTCGGTGCACATTGTGACCTTGAGATGTTTGCATGTCAATTGGGTCTTTGATGCATTGCCCTGGTTTGAACCATGATTTGATTCACTGTGTCTTTGATGTGCTGCCATATTTTTTTGGTGCTTGCTGAGTCACTGTATGCAGGTAGCTGCTGTCCATTTTGGTTTTGATGTCACTTGACACTGAGTTGTCAATGTTGGTTTGATTTAGGCATTGATTATTTGCACTAGTTGGCACTTGCAGTTCACTAGTCTTCGCCTTTGTGACATATTGTTGATGCTATGTTCAAATGTGAACTTCTTTTCTCTGGCATATTAGTCCCTCTATTGTATTGGTCTAGTTCACCTTGAACTTTATGCGTGCTCGAGTCTGGTTCATGTTACATTGCACTGGATTGTGGTTTTGCACCTGTAGCCTTTATGTTGATTCTATTTTTGCTGTAGTTGAACTGTTGGGTCTGTGATTTAGTTAACTAGCCGAGTTATGTTGATTTGGAACTTCATCATATTGTATACAAGTGTGTATGCTATTTTGTAACTGACTTGTATTTATAAGCTGGTCTTTGCATTGAGTACAGAATTTTCATTCACTTGTGTATATGAGCAGTTTGAAGTTGCCGACTTCATGTTGCCTTGACTTTAGTTGTTGCATTGAGTTGAGTCATGATTGCAGTGACTTGACCTTTGCATTTTGTTTATTTTTCGAAATTTCACCTGAGTTGAATCCAGCTTAAGCTTGGATTTGACCTTGTGCTGAGAGTTGTGACATTTATTTTATTGCACTTGAGTTGAATCCGATAATTTGGGTTTGACCTGTGCTTACCTATCCCTGTAAATTTACCAAGTGTGTATTTCGGTATGCATAGCCTTATGGCATATACAGTGATACACTGTGTATGTCACAAGCTGATTGTGTATGATGAATTCAAAATTAAATGATGACGAACAACCCAAATAACCGAGGCAAATATTATTTTCAAAATTCACATATTGTCTTATACTGCAAAAATATTTCATTTTCAATTTTACCGCGTCAATATTTATTTTTACAGATTGCTCAGATGCTGAATTCGATTTGGAGTGAAGTTGAAGATAAAATACGAGTGTGAGTGATATGTAGTGAGGTCAACTGTAAATGTAAAATTGTGATGTAATTGAATTTGTATCAAAGTTGTATAGTGTATAGTGAGAGCTTGAATTCGTAGTATTAAAAATTGTAATAAATATTTGTTTGAATAAAATTTATGTTTGAATTCAAATTTTGTGTTATTTAATTTTATTCAGCAAATATTTATTTAATCCGTGAAAAATAAATTAGTACATTAACTACATTAACGAATACATTTACACGAATATATGTTTATTATCATCAAACAAAAATCATATAATCGCATATTCAACAAAGGTTAATTAATTAATAATTAAAGAATAATTAATTAATAATTAAAGGACAATTAATTAATAATTAAAGAGTAATTAATCAGTAATTAAGGATGATTAATTAATTTCATTAATTAATTAAAATAAGAATAAATGGTTTATAATTAATTAATGTTAATTAAGCAGGATTTAAAAGTAATTAAAGTAATTAATTTAATTTATTTGGAGATTTAAGTAAATTAATTAGGAATTGAACAACTAATTAATCTAGCTTATGGATGATTGGATTATATTGAATGCCTTGAATTGTTTGATATCTCTGATATGTGATGTTCTATCATATGAAATGCCTGGATTGAATTGTGATAATGTAAGTTATCTATCTGTGATTGATTTGCCGTGTGAATATAATGTTCTACATTGAATAAAAAAAGGTGGATCTTTTGTTTAAATATTAAAAATGGAAATTTTTTAAACCATTCAAAAGGAAAGGTTTTGGGAAAATAAAGGCTAAAAAAAGTTGTGACTTAACTAAGATCCGAATGTATCCATATGTTTTAAATAAGCGCTCATTATTCGGAAGGACTGGAGAAGGGCATTAAGTCGAAAACATTTCGAATAATGATACGACGGAATGGAATTGCATTTGAAGACAGTGGTTGAAGACAGGGTTTTTTTGAAAATGAAAGGATTGCCTGTTGATTGTCTCTGCATCAAGTTGCTCCGGTATAGAGATTACCTATGTGATGGGGAGTCCGAACGTGATTGGGGATATCCGGATTTGCAAGGACTTCTTTCTTTAACTGAACGAAGTGCCTTCGGTTCCATTCAGACCCAAGATGGACTTGTATGGATGTATGTATGGCATTACACTTTGAGATATAAAGCTGGTTTCTATCAAATACATTTCTGTTTGGTGGCGGAGAAATTATTCTCTTAGCTTAACACCCTTCTCTGAGACGTACGAGCTCAGAGGTTATGTAGTTAATAGTTATTAGTGATATATTCCCCATTTGTTAATGTTGGATGCTAAGTGTTGAGCATTGGTTGATTGAAGCATGGCTTTTGTGTAAAGCGTAGCTTTGTGGGACGAGATTTCAACCTCACACCCCGAGAAATGGTCGAAACAGGAAGGATGCAGCAAGGTTATGGAGTTTGCGACCCTAAGGGTATGTACATTTGCTTCTGGATAAAAATGGTATCAGCGTATGGAGCCTAGATATTTTACTTATGTGGTTGTTGAAAATTGAGGTACCTTGATAAAGGTCGGTTACGATCGGGGGACGACATACTCGTGATAGTTAGTTACCTAGTTACAGAGGTAACCCGCCCTTGCGTTAGCAGAGATCCGGTTATGTTCTCGGGACGTCCCTTCAGAGGCATACCCATTCGGATAAAGGAAGTTCCTTAGCCTTGGCCATTTGTTGGAAATTCAAACGAAACAATACGTTCCCTTTACGGTTTCAGTTACAGAACCTTCCATTTAACATAGTAGAAATAGTAGGAATACTATAATGGTATGTATGCTGGCTAAGGTTAATATTATACTTGCAAAATGTTTTTCCACACTATGCACTACAAATAATATCAAAAGGTTTGAAAGTGGAAATATATCTTGTGTAGATATTTTGAGGTTAATAAATAATTCAGGAGAAATTATTTATGTTTAATTATTGTTTGTGAATGTTAATTGATAGTTAAATAACAGACTATCAATATTGGACAATGCGCTGATCGTTTCGAGGAGACCGGGATCAGGATTAAATTCTCGAAAACCACTTCGATTCGGTTTGTACATTTTCATGTGGAAAATAAGAGTTTAGATTCGAGGGTGGAGCAATGAAGTGCAAGGTCTAGTCGCTACTAATCCTGAGGTGATTCCAAAATGGATGTAGTAGGAGTAGTGCCTTCGGCTCCGTTCGAACCTGGGAAGGACTTGTATGGTTGAATGCTTTCGGAACATCGTCAGGTGGATGGTGGGCATTCAAAGTAAAACGTTCTAAAAGGTAACGCTTAGCCTCGAGCCTCATCATCTGGGAATGACTGAAAATCAGAGGTTATGCAGCAAGGCTAAGTGGGTAGCACCCATTAGGGTGAGGTCATCCCTGTCTAGATGTCCCTTTTATTCGGCTTAGTGGTGCGGTTGCTGATCCCAACCATAGGGTGATCTTACTCGGGATTATCCAGTAAGGGGTAGTATTGGTCTTGTGTTGTAGGGGATTGGGAGTAATCCTCGGTATAGTGATCTAGGCCATATACTGTGATAGATGGTGCCCCAGTGCCTAGTCATTAGTTGGAAATCCATTCTCCCTACGCGCTTGTACGGTTTTGATTGCGCCCAACTGTTGCTGAAACGTGAGATGCAAGCATTTCAGCTAGATTCTATTTTACTTTCTATAGAAATTATTATAATATCAGAGGATTTTAATAAAAAGTGTTTTGGCTATCGTAAGGTAAAAACCCGACATGTTTATTTGTGGCGTGGTCTTACGAGATGCTTTGATCTCAAAGGATTTTGAAACTTTAATAATCAATTTGAGTGTGGATTCACATGCTGGTATTCCAGACTGACTCGGGTGTTATTTAACTATAATGCTCCGTACTTGATTATTATTCCGATGTGTATTCAGTTTGGAGGACAAGTTATATGACTGTCCAGTTGTATGTTATTGATGTTGTTGAACTCTGATGATGTATGTATAAAACAGATATAGTTTTCTTTTGTGTAAAGATCTGTTATTATCTATTATATTTTATTCCGCTGCGATGGTAAGATTCTGATGTTGTTTCTATTTTCTTCTTCTACCTCTTTTTCTCTAACCCAAATTGTTCCTGTTTCCGTGCATCTTGAGTTGAATGATGGAGAATAGTGTCGACTCAAGGGGTACGGATTTGCGGGTCATTATGTGTTCCTCGTTGTCATTTTTGGTACGTACATCTCCTCCTCACCTCCTTATTTCAATGGAAGATAGTTCTAAATCCATTTGCGATTCAAAAATCAAATTGAAATTTTAAACTCCTCAAAAAAATTTAGAAAAAATATATATCGAAGCTCCTGATGTAGAATATCAGATCTGCAGTTCGTTTTTGGTTTTGAATCACTGTTTGACCAAAAATCGCAAATCATTCTCGACCGTTCGTATTGAATATTGGTCGATCAAACCGTGGATCTGCCTCCGATCAACGATCGGGTTGTGCTGCACTGTAGAGGGCGTCGAGGCATGAAGATCGACATTGTTTCTTGGGCCTGGATTCGCTTGTTTTTGCCAGTTTGGGTCATGGATGTCATGCGGTGGCAGGTCGCCTCTGGTCGACCGGAGTAGCTACGGTCGTGGGTAAGGATGCGCCTCAACACGTGGGGTTCGGCTAGGTGGTAAGATCGTGGTGCAGGGCCTCGAGGCAGAGACGTAATTTTGGTGATGGTGGCGACGAATCCTATTCGATTTGCAGGCTAGGGTTTGGTTTCAATGTACGTGGGTGCTGACGTAGGTTAGGAGAGGGGTAACGTGTTGTTTTCCCTGTTTATTTTATTTATTTGCAAATTTAAAATCGTCCAACTTCAATTGTGTATAACTGTTGTGTACGAACTCGAATTCACGTGTGGTTTTTTTTTCAGGATCGTATTAAATCCCTGACATTTTGGCATGAGTTTGGACGAATTCTGAGGCAGTTGAACTTTTGGGTTTAAATTGGATTTAAATTCAATTTAAATTGAAAAGGTGAGTGTTTTAACCCACTTACAATTTCTAAAATTCCTTATTTGTGTTTTGATTAGAAATTTATATATTGTTGTTTGATATATTTTTATCATTATTCCAGTAAAATTGAATTTATTGAATTAAATTGATATTCAATTTATTATTGCATATAAACTGCCAGCAATTACCTATTATTTATTACCTGTTCTATATTAATGTTATTGTTTGAACTGGATGATGATTGTGATAAATGGTTGATGATTGATATAGGGTGAATGGATGTTGTATTTTATGTTGTTATAGACTGCAAGTTGTTATGATTTTATTTCATTCGCGCCTTGTACGAGTTTGATTTTCTCCCGTAGCCCATGTGGTATCCTCTGGTGGCTTCCCGATCAGGAGGGAACATGATATTGGATGGACTACTGGGACTGTTACATGTTAAGAGCTATATGGGTAACCCCTTAATTACATTAAAAAGTAAGTTTATTTTACTATTAGACATTATTATAATAGCGAAATGTTACTACATAGTAAATAGTTTAACGGATCCTTAGGAGATGTGAATCCCGAGCATCTCTTAAGTTTCTACACTCACGTTAGACACTGGATAGGAGATGTAAAACCCCGTAAATATCTTTGACGCCATTCCACTCATATTATTTACCGTTGATTTAACTTACATAAGATCTTTTAGTTCTGACTCGAGTGTTTTGTCTTTTCAATTCGCTTGGGCCAGCTTGAGCATTTCAGGATTTGGAAGGCTTTACTTTTGGAGGACGAAGACGAAGATTGTATTACTATTATTTATTATATTATTCCATTGCATCACATTATTCTGCTGCACTGTTATTGATTATTCTCTGATAGGTGTAACTCTGATATGTATTGTATAAATATAATCAAATGTTTTTGTAAAATAGCTTCTTGAACTGTTTATTTGATTATTATATTTTATCGTTCCGCTGCAAGATTCTGTTTTGTTTTTTTCTTCCTCTGCTTTTTCTTATTTACCCTATAACAATCCGCCCTTCTGTATGGTTTAAGTCTGACATGTGTGGTTTATCATTGGTTTAAAACGTACAAAAGGCGGGGCACTACATCTGGTATCAGAGCTTTGGTTTAGCGATAAACCTTAGCTTTGTGGGGTCTGACTCTTTATTAATAGGGTAGTAATACCCTACGATGAGTCGCTGAGTGTATATATACGAGTGAGCGTATTTGTTAGTGTTATAAAATGTTTTAATATTGTGCTAATTTGTTCCATTTTGTATTTATAAATTCTAGTTGGTGCATAGGACGATATGACATCAATAGGGATTTCTAAACACTTAATATGACAGACCGACACAATGTTTATTTTGAATATAGGCGAATGAAATAATTTTGCCTATTATATTTTCTATATATATGTGAAATAAACTTTTTTATAAATGATATATATATTTGGTTGCAATATATTGGTTGTTAGGTAATGAAATTTATAAATAATAGTTGAAATGAGATTGAAAATAAAATAAATAAAAATTGGGAATTTATAACTTAAGTTCTGGGGTTTTGAAACTTTCTTTCAAATGATTTAGAGTATAATAACAATATTATTAGAAGTATTTTCTGATATAAATATTTCAATAAAATTTGAAAGAAATGTTTAAAAAGAAATTTTGGAAAGAAATAGGTTTTGTACTCCCCTCTCCGTCGTTGGAGAATAATTTCGGTGATGAGTGAACGCATCATCGACATTCATTTTCGAGTTTCGAAGTGGGAAGGCCATTGTAGTAGTTTTATTATGGATTTATTTTGATAACCAAATATAAATTTCTAATTGTTTTAAATATAATTGGATATATAAGTTGTAAGTATAAATTTATCTATTATTTTAAAATGATTTGAATAAAACCCGGTATTTAATTCTTAAGTTTCTGCTAATTAATAGTTTCAATTAGTGTAGTGAAATGAAATTCAACTAACAAATTTAAATCTCTAAAGGAAATAAGAGATGTAATGCTAAGTATAAATGGAATTAGAAAAAGAAAGTTGAAATTGTAACTTATAAGACAAGATAAAAAATTCGAGCAATGAATAAATTGAAAGAAATGAGATAAACTTGTATAATTTTCAATTGCATTCTTTAGCATATATATATATATATATATATATATATATATATATAACTTACCAAATATTAAAAGTTCTAATGCTTATAAGAAATGTAATAGGATATTATACTAGTAAATTTGAAGTAATGAAGATATTTGATGAAATTCTTTAATAAATAAGAATTTGTTGTTCTAGCAATATAAACTTAGGTATAATTGAAATTGCTTCTAATAAAATATAATAGGAAGAAACTATTATAGATAAATGGTTATAAACTTAAGTAAACAATTGATATGCAAAGAAATTAAATTAAACATGAATACTATAATTAAATGAAAACGAATAGTTGTAAGTAATAAATGAAAATTTGTAAGAACAAAAAATGTAAATTAAAAAGATAAATTATTATATGAATGAAATTAATAAGATTGAAATTGATTTATTTTTTAAAATTGTTGTTTGTGTGACTTATAGCTGTTTGGGCAAAGATACTTTAAATTTGTGGGGGGGAATGAATAATCTATTTAGTTTCATCTAAGACTATTGAGTAAATGGTGCACTAAGTAGTTTATTTTCCGTTCCGTGCAATTTAAAGTTTGAACCCGAACAGCTATTTGTTTTGTTTGATATGAATGAATGATTGATTTGTGTTGATTCTATGTGATGGATTGTATGCCTTGTTGCAAGTGATTGATGTTTGTATTGATTTGTTTGTTTATGGTTGAAACCACTTTAAATATTTCATTTTATATAATTATTAACTCTTCTGGATTACATAAGTGAAATACAGGTTATGGAAGCAATTGCTACTACTTTTGGTTTCATAATTAAATGTTAATTTCCTTATAAATAGGTATGTTTTCGGATTACGGTTTTATAGCGCTATTATATTATTTTTCCCGTGTTGGGAGATATTATTTTGGAAATATATGTTGCATATTGTTATGTTTGACATTATATTTTCTCCCGAGCCTCTACGTACAAAGGAGCCTCTGCCAAAATTTTCCGTTAATTTTGGACCTAGAAAATATTTTGAAAATGTTTTCCAAACTTTATTAATTTAACTATAAAAAGATTTAATGGTTATAAATTGGTATATTTTATTTAAATTAATTAATTTTATAAATTTATTTTCTTATAAATTTAATATTTTAAATAAGATATATTGATTTCTTAATTCTTCTTTTTCCTTCTTTTCCTTTTCGGGGACGAAAAGTTTTGAGTGGGGAGAGTGTAATGACCAGTAGCTTTTTAATAATTAGAATTGTAATTTAATAAAATTTTGTGATTAAATCTAGTAATAAATAAAACTTTATAATTTAATATTGGAATGAATGCTAAAAATGGAATATAGCAATGTTAATTAAAACTAATTATTAGTAATTTGAATAAAATTCTGGTAAATGAAGTATTGAAAGTGTTATACCTGGATATAAATTGAATATGAGAAAATAAAAGTAATTATTGCATTATTTAATGAAATAATACATTGTTAACAGTAATTGAATGTAAATTAAGAAATAAGGTTAATGCGAGTTAATAATTAATGAACACGAATGAACATGCTAATTTATTAGATAATTTAAATGTTATGACTTAGTTATAAATGGAATATAAAAAAAACTAATGCAAACATTAAAATTTAAAATGGAATAATATTGAAACAAATAAATTTTTTAAATGAATAAAGAAATAATAACTAGGATGAAATGTAACAACGAAGTTAATTAAAGCTGAATTTGTATAAATTGAATGAAATTGCAATAATGAAATAATGTAAAATGGTATAACTTGGTTATAAGTTGAATGTAAGTAACAAATGTAAACGTTGATTTATTAATATAAATTTGTGTAGTAAATGGGAATTGAATAGGATTAGTGTGATGTGAGTTGGTATAAATCATTTGTGACTAAAAAATGAACATTTCTTTAGTGACAAATAATATAATAACGGAAAGTGTGAATGTATAAATTATATAGAAACGTAATGTATGTATAAAGTAATAAACTGGTATAAGAATGGAATTAATGTAAATTCATTAATTGGTTTAAACCATAATTAATGTGTACGATTGATAGAAGTACACATTTTGAAAGGTAATTATTCAAATTAAGATGTAAATAGGCGTACATTAGTGTAATGGGATAAAACTAATGTAATTAGGTATGAATGTAAGTGTTGTATAAATAAAAGAAATTTGTAATTTGTTGATGAATTTATAACGGGAATGAAATGTAAGAATTTTGATGCAAGCTAATAAATAATTAATCCAATGCAATCCCAATTAATTGAAAAAAATGTAGGGTTATAATTGATTTTAAATAATAATATTTGGTAATAATGTATTGTTAGTGGTTTATGAATGAATTGATAATTAAAATTAAAGGTAATGATGTTAATATAAGTTGACTATAAACAAGTTGAATGAAATCCCAATAAAGGAAGTAATGCAAATGTTATATTTGGCAAAGAATTCAATACTAGTGGAAATTTGAGTTAATACACAATAAAGAAAGTAAGTTGAGTATATTTGTGTAATGTAATATAAAAACCAGCATTAACTATTTTATTTGAAATTTGTGGATGGGATATAAAGATTGAAAAGAAATAAAAATAATTTCTTGGAATAAAAATTCAATATTTGGATTAATTGCAAATGAATGAAATTAAATATTTAATGATTTCGTTAATTGAAAATTAAGTTGAAATAGGGGAAGTATTAATGTTATAGATCTTGAGTCCAATGTTAATTTCATCCATTTGACATCAATGAATTGAATAATAGAATGAAAAGTAAATTAATTGGAATTATTGTAAATTAAATTTATGATTTCTGAATGTAATAAAAATGAAATTTAACTCTGAAATTGATGAATAAATCAACGTTAAATTGACATCTAAATATGTTTAAATCATTGTAAATGATTAAGAAATTAAAAAGTGTTGAAATTGGTCAATTAAAGAATTGAAATTAGAAATTTTATTTAATTATCTAATTTATTAATTTAATTAATTAGTGTAAAAATAGCCATTTTGGCCACTGACTCGGATTTTGACGAAACTAGTTTCGTCGGATCCGCAACGGTGAATTGTAGGATTTCAAGTTTCGTAGCGATCAGACTTATCTTTTGATTGTACGGACTCGAAACGCCTTGAAATCAATGAAATTGAAATCAATTTGGAAAATTTTGATTTTAGAATAACTTCTTCATACGATGGAATTTGGACTTGAAACTTGTTCCATCGAGTTTAAAATATTTTAAAACATCTATTTTGATATATGGATAGACCCAATTTCGTTCCGGAGTCAGAATGGGCTTTTCGGGCCATTCATCGTTCAGCGTGTTTATAAATCGGGTCCATCTATTCTATTTCGACCTTGCCTATATATACCCTGTTATAAACCCTAATTGTTCCTCATTGTCATTTGTTTGTACGTAGAACTCCTCCTCACCTCCTCAATTCAATGGCAGATAATTCCAAATCCAATTGCAATTCAAAAATCAAATTGAAATTTCAAACTCCTCAAAAAAATTCAGAAAAATTATATATTGAATCTCTCGATGTACGCATCTCAGATCTGCAGTTCGTTTTTGGTTTTGAATCGCCATTTTTTTGAAAATCACAAATCATTCTCGGTCGTTCGTATTGAATTTTGGTCGATCCAAAGGTGGATCTGCCTCCGATCAACGATCGGGTTGCGCTACACTGTAGAGGGCGTCGAGGCATGAAGATCGGCATGATTGCTTGGGCCTGGAGTCGCTTATTTTCGTCAGTTGGGGTCGTGAATGTCGTGCAGTGGCGGGTCGCCTCTGGTCGACCGGAGTAGCTGTGGTCGTGGGTGGGGGTGCGCCTCAACACGTGGGGTTCGGTTAGGTGGTCAGATCGTGGTGCAGGGGCTCGAGGCAATGGCGTAATTTGGTGATGATGGCAGCGGCTCCTATTGGATTTATAGGCTAGGGTTCGGTTTCAATGTACATGGGTGTTGACGTGGGTTAGGAGAGGGGTAACGTGTTGTTTTCGCCGTTTATTTTATTTATTTGCAAATTTAAAATCGCCCAACTTCAATTGTGTATAACTTTTGCGTACGAACTCGAATTCATGCACGGTTTTTTTTGTTAACATTGTATTAAAATTCTAGACATTTTGACGCTAGTTTGGATGAATTTTGAGGCTGTTGAATTTTTGGGTTTAAATTGGATTTAAATTCAATTTAAATTCAAAAGGTGAGTGTTTTAACCCACTCACAATTTCTAAAATTTCTTATGGGTGTTTAATTAATTTCTGATGTGATTAGAAATTTAGTTATTGTTGTTTGATATATTTTTATCATCATTCCAGTAAAATTGAAATTATTGAATTAAATTGATATTCAGTTTATTATTGCATATAAACTGCCAGTTAAATTAAATTATTGTTGAATATAAATGTCAGTAATTACCTGTTATTTATTATCTGTTCTATATTAATGTTACTGTTTGAATTGGATGATGATTGTGATAAATGGTTGATGACTGACATTGGGTGAATGGATGTTGTATATTATGTTGTTATAGATTGCAAGTTGTTATGCATTTTATTTCATTCGGGATTGCAGTTTGAAATGATATATAACCATATTTTTATTTTAAATTACAGATTGAAACGATAAATATCCGTATCACTTGACTATAGGATAGAAAATTATATGCAAACACCATCGGTCTATATATATAAATATTTTGAAAATGATTTCTACGGTTTTGGATAGGATTATACGGTTTTATAAATATTGATTTTTGATATTATATAAAAATATTTTATATACATTTAAATTCATGTAATTAAGCTATGTATAAATTTATTTAATGATAATAAGTTTAATAATAGAGTTGAATTTTATTAAAATAAAATATGGTTAAGTATTTAAATCATACTTTAATATAGAGGTTATAATTGTTTAAATAAATTAAGATTGGAAGGTAAACTAGATAAACTCCATAAGTTGATGTAGAATTTATTAAACTTGAAATTTTAAAAGGTATGATATTTATAGCTGGATTTTTATTCAAGATGAATTAAATGAATATTTCTAGTATAAATAAATTGAAGGAAATATTTAGTTATTGGTAATTTAAGTTTTATTAAATGATTATGGATTTATTATGAAAATATTTCAAAACTAAATAATAGGACATTGAACTGTTGAGTAGTAATTATCAACCTTAGTTTTGAAATTGTTTAATACTCAAAGTTTGAAATATATTGAAATTGAAGTGGTTTATTGAAACTGAAAGTGAATTGAAAATTTACGGATTTTATATTTAATTTAAAGTGAATAAAATTGTAAAGTCGTGGAAATTATTTTACGTTATAAAGTAATTTTAAATTCAAACTATTTTATGTTATATACTGTTGAATATCCAAACTATTTAAGTTTTGGAAGTTATGGTTTTAAAGCTATGAAATTCGAAGTATTATGTTTTGGAAGGTTATATTTCAAATGTTTGGTTTCGAAGTATATAAATTTGAAAGTGCTTTGATTATGGAAAGAATATATTTGATATAAAAATGATATTTTATTGATTTGGGTTTTATAAAAATTTGATATCATATTGATTTGGGTTTTTAAAACGGAAATGATATCGTATTTATATGATTTTGAAATGGATATTACATTTTGGTTTTGAAGTATAATTATTTTAAAATGACCGCCTGTATTATAATAACGTTTGGTTGTTAAAGAGACTGGGATCGGAAGTTGTCATACTCTCTGCCAACTCCGAAAACCACTTTAACAACCATGTACGCGGTGGAGATTCTATAATGAAGTAGGATGTTGGCGGCGTTTCCTTTGAGGTAAATACGTGGACCCGACTCCCGTGAGTTGGCACAAGGTGGCTAAAACAGGAGAAATCGACGGGCTAATGAGGTCATTCTTCTAATCGGACACACTCCTTCGATATTATATTCTGTCTTTGAGATTTATTCGGTGGTCACTTTTGATTCTTTTGATTTGAGGGTATGGCTCGTGGTGGGCGGTAGCAGCTGCTACACGTTACCACCGGCCCGGAAATTTAATTAAGTATATCTACCCTGGCATTGCCTAGTTGTGCCTTGTCATCTTCCCTATCGCGCCTTGTACGAGTTTGGTTTTCTCCCGTAGCCCGGTGGTATCCTTTGGTGGCTTCCCGATCAGGAGGGACCATGATATTGGATGGACTACTGGGACTATTACGTGTTAAGGGCTATATGGATAACCCCTTAATGCTATTAAAAAGTGAGTTTATTTTACTATTAGACATTATTATAATAGCGAAATATTACAACATAGTAAATAGTTTAACGGATCCTTAGGAGATGTGAACCCCGAGCATCTCTTAAGTTACTGCACTCAAGTTGGACACTGGATAGGAGATGTGAAACCCCGTAAACATCCCTGACGTCGTTCCACTGATATTATTTACCCGTTGATTTAACTTACATAAGATCTTTTAGTTCTGACTCGAGTGTTTTATCTTTCCAATTCGCTCGGGTCAGCCTGAGCATTTCAGGATTTGGAAGGCCTTACTTTTGGAGGACGAGGACGAAGATTGTATTACGATTATTTAATATATTATTCCACTGCATCACATTGTTCCGCTGCATTGTTATTTATTATTCTCTGGTAGGTGTAACTCTGATTTGTATTGTATAAGTATAATCAAATGTTTTTTGTAAAACAGCTGCATGAGCTGTTTATTTGATTTTTATATTTTATCGTTCTGCTCCAAGATTCTGTTTTGTTTTTTTCTTCCTCTGCTTATTCTTATTTACCCCATAATAATCCACCCTTCTGTATGGTTTAAGTCTGATGTGTGTGGTTTATCGTCGGTTTAAAACGTACAAAAGGCGGGGCGTTACAAAGAAACTTAAGTATGAATTTATACAGTAAAGAATTTTAATATCCAATTGAAATCAAGTATATAAATTTATGTAAATTGAACTATAATAAAAATGTATGTTATACTTAAATGATGAATTCATAGATTCTCTAATCAATTGGATGAAAAGAAACTTATGTAAGAATTAAATATAAGCTGATGAAAAGAAATTTACAAGATATGAATAAATGAAAATTAATTTCTATAAGAAATAAATGAAAATAAATGCAATAAACACTGGATAAATGAATGGAATAAATTTTTGTAAGAGATAAAGGTAAGTTAAAGAAATGATCCTTGTTTGAATGAAAAAAAAATGTAAAAGTGGTGAAAGAAACTTAATAAGAATAACTCAAGTACATTGTAAATTATTGTTTGTTTTGGCATATGGATTGTTTGTGAAATGATATTTCTAATTGTTTGGATGTATGAATAATCTGCTGAGTTTTATCTGGGACTGTTGAGTAGAGGGTATACTTATTAGCTTATTTGTCATTCTATGCAATTTAGAGTGTCTAAAACCCGAACAAACCATCAGTTTTCTTTGCTATGGATGGATAATTGAGTTGTATTGATTTCATATGATGATTGTATGCTGTGGTTACAAGTGATTGTTGTTGTTTTACATTGATTTGTTTGTTAGTGATTGAACAACTTTAAATATTTCATTTTATGTAATTATTAACTCTTTTGGATAATATAAGTGAAATACAGGTTTATGGAAGCAATTGCTACTGCTTTTGGTTTAATAAAATAAGCGTTAATTGCCCGACAAATAGGTACGTTCTCGGGTTACGGTTTTCTAGTGATATTATATTGTTTTTCCCGCTGTTGGGATATATTATTTTGAAAAATTATCATATATATTGTTTTATTTATATTATAATTTCTCCCAAGCCTCTCCGTACAAAGGAGACTATGCCGAAATTTTTCTTAAATTTTAGACTTAGAAAATTTTGAAAAATGTTTTCAAAATTTATTAATTTGAGTATAAAAAGGATTTAATGGTAATAAATTGGCATAATTTATTTAAATTATTTAATTTTGTAAATTTATTTGTTTATAAATTTAATATTTTGAATAAAATATATGGATTTCTTAATTCCTTCTTTCCATTTTTCCTTTTCGGGGACGAAATGTTTTGAGTGAGGGAGAGTGTAACGACGCGTAAATTTCCAATAATTAAATTTGTTAATTTAATAAGATTTTGGTAATTTAATATTGAAGAAAATAAAAATTAGTGAATTGTTAAAGAAAATAATAACTAGAATGAATTGCAACAGTATAAATGTAAGCTAATTATTAATAACTTGAATATAATTCCAATAAATGAAATAATGTAAATGTTATACTTGGTTATAAATTGAAATGTAAGAAAACAAATGTAAATATTTAATTAGATAATGAAATAATAATATAGTTAATGGTAATTGAACAAAATCAGTATTATATAAGAATTGTAACATTTGTGTGTAATTAATGAATTTATAAGTGTGATTTAAAGTCAATAGTAACAATTAAAATACGTTACC
Organism: Allium cepa; assembly: GCA_030765085.1. Lineage (NCBI taxonomy): Eukaryota > Viridiplantae > Streptophyta > Magnoliopsida > Asparagales > Amaryllidaceae > Allium > Allium cepa. The sequence continues at coordinate 322,197,012 of CM060940.1, read as the reverse complement.
TATTTAATTAGCATATTATATTAAATTTGAAACCAATTGCAATAAATGTAATTAAGTATTACGTTAATGTAAATTTAGGTAATATTTGGTAATAATGTAAATTTCATTCATAGAGTAATAATATATTTGATAAAAAGAATGAAATCAAGATGAATAAATAAATTGAGAGTATAAATTTTAATAAATATGCGCATTGATTTATAGCGGGTTATAAAAGGTAATTAATAATTTAAAGGTTGATTTATTAATAAAATAATGTGAAATTGATGGAAATGGAATAAGTGTAGTGTAGTGAGAGTTGTTGTGATGATTGTTTGTAAAGAATTAACTTACAAATGTTATAAAATGTATAATGGTGACAATTGGTGTTGTTACCAATTTAACTATCAATTTCAAATAAATGTAATTAAATGTTACATTATTGATAATTAATACAATAATGGGAAGTGTGGATGTAATAAAATAAATCGAAATGTAAATGTATTCGTAAGGTAATAATTGTGTTAATAAAAGAATGAAGCTGAAATAATTAATTGGGATTTTAAATTTTAACTAATGTGTACATTTGAAAATTTTCAATATAAGTGGAAATATAGTAGTTAATACAATTAAAGATGGAAATTGGATTATACTTATGTAATAGAACACAAACAACTATTAACTAGGTTAATTGAGTAATAATGGATTGAGTATAAAGGTTGAAAAATCAAATTAAAGCAATTAATTGAAATTTAATTTTAATAAATTGGATTTGATTGCAGGGAAATTGAACACTGTAATTAGTGTTATAACCAACATTGAAATTGTCATATCAATTTGTATTAAGTCATGGTAAAAGTCCAATTGATTAAAAAGGATGAATTGGTTAGTTTATAAATATTGAATAAAAGAATGATTAATTAATTTAATATCAATATATTTAATTGATAGGAAATAATTGTTCTACTTGTCATTACAATCATTTAGTCCATTTTGAAACTTAATCAATTGAATTAATGTAAATGAAAATTTTCAATTAATAGGAGAGAGAATACTAATTGTAATAGGTGCAATTAAAAGCAGCTTATGTTTTGTGAAAATATAAGGAAAGTTCTGGTTCAATGAAAAGAACATTTACATCAAATAAAATGAATGTTTCATTTGTGAATGTAGGATTAATTTCATTTAAATAAACAATAGAAAGATTGATTTAAAGAAAGAAATATATGTTTGAACAATGTTTTAGCTTACAGACTGATTACAAGAATATGAAAGTAATCTATTTATTACTCTTGTGTATAAACAACAAATTTACAAACGTGTTTAAATAAACAATTGTTCTATTTTTTCATCCATTTTAGTTGTTTGTTTTAAAACATAAATTTGTAAGTAATTGCAATTAATGTAATTCAAATATTTCAATTTAAAGAAAAGAAAACGTTGATTGCAATTAATAGATTTAATAAAAGAAACGCACGTTTTGAGTTAAAGAAAAAGGGTGTTTTAATGGAAATAAAAGATCACTTTGAGAAAACAAAATTGAACGTTTTCATTTTTAAGGTAAGTATAAATATTTTATTATGCGTAAATAAAAACCTAAATGCGTACAAATTTGAATATTACTTGAGTTAATGATGTTAATTTGGTTACGTTTCAAAAAAATTGAATTTCAAAAGGTTGTACGACGTACATGGTCCCTTCATTTCTTTTATTATTAATTGTTGCATGAACGTTTTAAAACAGTTACCTTATTATTAAGACTTGATCCATTTATTTCTCCTTCTGTTTAATACCTGAGACTAGACCTTTAGGTTGTATTTAATCCTTCCCACCTCATTTTCACGTATACAAAATTTTACTTTCGTTTGCAAACTTTTCCATTCCTACGTACATTTCCTTATGCATTATTAATGCCTGAAGCTTTAAAATAAAACTTGACATTTATTTTTGTCCCTCCACCTTCATTTTTTAATTATAAATAACCTACAACTTATTTCTTCTTTTACATTTTGTTTCTCCTGACACCTCGTATCCAAAAGCTCTTATTCTTGCAAATCCAAAAGCATTCTTTTATAAAACATGATTTTTTTCATTTTCGTACACTTCCTGTCCTCATCTTAGTAGTTCTTCAATCCTTTCCTGAAGCCTCATTGTAACGACCCGTAAAAGTTTATTTGTTTTATAAATGTATTTAATTGAATTTTGTGAAATTTTAAGTAATAAAATTTGGAAATGAAAATTTAATATTTGGATTACGTCTATTTAAACATAGCAAATGATAATTTTCATCTGATAATATGAAAGTTTATTTTCTTATGTAATTTTATTTAAATTCAAATCGGTTAAATTTGTTGATAATAATATGTTTTCCAAACCTGAATATTTTTGCACAATAAATTTGTAAATCATCTTCTGAGTGTGACGTCATATTTCGTTTCTCCAAATTTGGACCGCTATTTCTTCGTTTGTTTTAATTTTGACAGGTTGGCAGTAATTTTGGTACCGGTATCAAATTTTGATAGGATGATCCTATCACTGATATCTGTATACCGTTGTGATCGTCTCATCATGCTGATCTCTCCGGTACATTCAATTCTGTGTTTTGAAGTCCGGTACACAACAGAATCTGTGAAAATGGTAACCTTATTGGTACCAGTTTCGTGACCTTTTGGTTCTTTCGATCTTTCATTTAGCCACCATTCAAAATCTAAAGCCATTTGCTATAAATATAGTTTATATAAATTTAGATCTTTTGCCTGCTCGTATTCGCTTTTTTTCTGAACTTTCATTTAAGAAGATATAACCATCTTATTTATGTATAAGATTATATTTGCATTGATTTTTTATATAAAAAATTTATGCTATATAAAGTATGAAATTTGTATCAAACTGGAAGGCTTCCCTTGCCATCATCTTTCTTGTCGTACTCGTCAAATCATCCTCATGACCGCTATTGTAACATCCCGCCTTTTTGCACGATTTAAACAGACACACGTGCCAATTCAAACCATACGTAAGGGCGGATTGTTATGGGATAAATAAGAAAACAGAGAAAGAAACAGAATCTCACAGCGGAAGGATAAAATATAATAATCAAATATACAGTTCATAAATCTGTTTACAAAAACCTTTGATTTATTTATACAATACATATCAAAGTACAGATACCGTATAACAATGCAGCGGAATAATATGAGTGTAGTGAAACCATATTATCTATAGTAATAATAATAAAATCTTCGTCTTCTTCCTCCGAAAATAAAATCTTCAATCCTGAAACGCTCGGACTAACCCGAGCGAATTTGGAAAGACAAAAACACTTGAGTCAGAACTAAAAGATCTTATGTGAGTTGCATTAACAGAAATAAATATGAGTGCAGTAACTCAAGAGATGCTCGGGATTTACATCTCCTAAGGATCCGTTAAACTATTTACAATGTAGTATATTGCGCTATTATAATAGTGTCTAATTGTAAAATAAACTTACTTTTAAATAGCGTTAAGGCTTTACATTTTCCACCTTAACACATTTATATATTCCCATAGTCTATATAGTACCGTAATCTCCCCCGTAATGGGCGTCGTCAGAGGGCACTCTATAGGTATGGTACAAAACAAAATCGTATAAGGCGCGCTAGGGTAGGTGACACGGCACAACTAGGCAATGCCAGGGTAGATATACCAATTACGCTTCCGGGCCGATGGAAACGCGCAGCGCGCAGCTGCCGCCCACCTCGGACAAACTCCCTACATCAAAGAAATCAAAAGTGAAGGTGGCCACCGAAAATCCAAAGTCTGAGTATAGTATCGAAGGGAAGTGTCCGATCAGAGGTGCTACCTCATTAACCCGTCGATCGCTCCTGTTTTAGCCACCTTATGCCAACTCACGGGAGTTGGGTCCTTGTATTTACCTTTAAAGGAAACGCCGCCACCAACCTACCTCATTCTGTAATCTCCACCGCGTACACGGTTGTTAAAGTGGTTTTCGGAGTTGGCAGAGAGTATGACAACTTCCGATCCCGGTCTCTTCAACAACCAATCATTATTATAACACCGCGGTCTTTTCAAAATAGTTTATACTTTAAAACCAGAATAAAATATCCATTTTAAACCCATATAAATACGATATCATTTATATTTTTAAAACCCTAAATCAATACGATATCATTTATTTTCCAATATATATTCCTTCCAAAATCATATGGTTTCCAAAGTAAAATATTTAGAAATCAAACTCTTGAACATAATATTTCCAAATTATACTACCTTCACAATCATAACTTTGAAACAAGTTTCCATCTCTTAAGTGGTTAAATATCAAACTACTTTTATAAAACAAAATAGCTTCTTTAGATTTCACAAATCAAATTCAAATATCGATTTAAACTTCCAAATACCATTTCAATTCTTATGTTCCAAAGCTTTAATTATTTCACTATTTCAAAAAAAACAAACTCATTTAAAAATCCCAGATATATTAAATTCAATTACTTATTATTTAGACTTGAAATCTTTGCTTAATGAATTCAATATAATTTAAGAAAACCTTTAACTTCACATAACTGAAAAAATCTTTCAATTTATTTTATATTCATTTAAATAAACCTGATATTCATTCATTTAAATCATTCTACACAAAAATTAAGTTATAAAATCACATCCTTTAAAAATTCTAACTTTTTATTAAATTCCAATTTAACTTAAGATTCATCTTCAAATCTTATTCTCTTTTAAGTCATTTAAAACTCCAGAAATTTAATTTTAAATAAATTCTTAATCATATTGATCTCGAAAATCAACTAAATTTTATACTTCAAATCAAATTCATACAAAGCTTAAAAACCAAAAATTACTATATATATATATAAATAACCAAATCAATATCCCATAAACCATATATATAGCTTTACAACACCAAGAAAATCATTCCAAAAATAAATAAATAAATAAATAAATAAATATATATATATATATATATATATATATCGCGGTGCCTGTATAAAATTTTCTACCCTATGGTCAAGTGATACGGATGTTTATCATTTCAATCCGCAATTTAAAAATAAAAATGCGGTTGTATATCGTTTCAAACCGCAATCCCGAATGAAATGAAAATGCATGATGACTTGCAGTTTATACAATATAAATATAGCATCCATTTATCCAAATATCAATCATCAACCATCATTTGCAATCATCATCCAATTTTAAACAATCATCGATATAGAGCATATAAATTATACAGGTAATAAATAACAGGTATTAACTAACAGTTTATATTCAATAATAAATTTTATAACTGTTAATCTAGCAGTTTATATGCAAATAAAAATTTAATAACTGTTGAACTATATGCAATAAATAAAATAAATTAACAGTTAAATAAAATAAATGCGACTTAACAGAGATGATGAATAAAGCATGCCAACAGTCATAAATAAATTTCTACTCATATCAAAAATCAATTTAACAAACATAAGAAATTTTAGAAGTTGTGAGTGGGTTAAAACACTCACCTTTTGAATTTAAATCGAATTTAAATTCAATTCAAACTCAAAAATTCGGCAGTCTCCGAATTGGTCCAAACCAGTGTCAACAGATCTGGAATTTAATTACGATCCTAACAAAAAAAATCTCGCGTGAATCGGACTACGTATGAGAAAGTTATTCAAAAATTTCGATTGAAACAAAAATTAAATAAAACAAAATAAACAAATATACCCCATCACCGTGCCACGTCACAGGCGACGTCCTTCTTCTCAAATTCGAGCACGCTATAGCACCAATAAAAAAAAACGGACAGTACCAACAGATTACGCTCTTCGAGAATTATGACATATAATTTTTCTGGAATTTCTAGAGGAGTTTGAAATATATTTTTTTATTTATTTATTTTGGACTGTAATTGGATCTAGAAATTTTGCAGCCATTGGAAGAGAAGAAGTTGAAGAAAAGAACACACAGAGAGAAATGAAGATAGATGGAGGCTAGGGTTTACACAGCCTATAAATAGACAAAGTGAAATAGGATATAGGATAGGTGAGCACGAATCATAAACGCGCAAAGCGGTTGTTGGCCCACCAGAATATTTTATATTAATTGGATACGTTACGGATTAGTAAATAAATTAATTTCTTCCTCAGACATTTACATTGAATTTTAAACGTATTTACAAATGTAAATTTAGATGCTTCATTTATAAGTTTCAATATAAATTCACAATTTCATTAAATTCCAAATTCATAGATAAGTTTCCATTTTCAACTAAATTTCTAAATTACCGTAATAATTATCTTAGATTTTTATTCATTCTCAATAGATTTAACTATTGTAAATTGACTAAGTTTTCATACTATAAAAAACTACATTTCTATGTATATATACATTTCAATTCCCTACTAAAATATTTTATTTATATTTCGCAATTACTTCCAATCCATTTTTTTTGGCATCGCACTGTTACTTAAATAAATAGTCTATACCAACTCTAATTATCATTAATTTGAAAACGGGTTACCAAATTTTGGATTTTATTAATAATTATTATTTATTACTTCATTGTTTATTCAAATTTAGACAATTTAAGATGTTTCTTAAATGCTGAGTACATTATTAACTTAAGCGTAAAACTTTAATTTTATTTTATCTACAAATTATAAATTAACTTTGCAGAAATCCTTTAGTTGACTTTTCATTTAATTATCCTATCTATTGGTATCCCATAGATGGGAATTCCTAAAAAATCTCCGAATTCCAACTTTAATTTCAATCACATAAAATGTTCTATTCAGTTTCCAATAAATTCAATAAATTCAAATTATCATGTTCTAAATCCAAATGAATCCATATATCCTGCCTTCCATTCTTTTAATCTAACTAATTATCATATTCTGAATAAAGTTTAGGTTATTTCCACCTATAAGCTACAAATAACAACGAATGTTGCATTTGATTTAGATTCTAAATAAATTGATGGGTAATAATTAATAATTCTCACTATTACCCGATTTATTCCCATTCATGCTTAAATTACCACCAAACAATCATTAAATTTACCTATCTTTTATTGATTCCATAAAATCTATTTGCCCTGAGTTAGTTACTGCATTTACCAAATTCCAAATTCGCAATCACCTTAAATACATAAATTGGTATTGCATTAACATTTAAATTTATTAGCTTATGTCAACACTATTAACATTAATTGCAATGTATTACCAATTTTAGTCACGGCCCTAACTACTAACTCATATTAACCTACATTATTCCCAAGAATTTCATTGGTTTTTCTTATATTAAATTTATCAACCATATTAATTAAGGTTTTTTTTTAAAAACAATTAATAAAATTCCCTTTAATATATACAACTTAGCAATCTATTAAGCATGGTATTATATTTCACGTAAATGTACATTTAATTACATTTATTACAATGTTATCCAAATAAATTGAATGATCTAAGTATATAACTCCTAATATCCACCCATTTTGCCTAAATCCTAAATAACATACAAATTAAACTACCCTTAATTTCAATTAACCCTATCATTACTTTTTATATTCCAAACAAATAAATTAATAATAGGTTAATTGAATCAGATTTACAATCCAACTTTAATTATTTGCAAATTTTGTCAGTTTGGACCACTTGGTAAATTCAGAATCCTTTAACAACTTTCTACATTAATTTATTTTTGAATAATCCCAAAATTTTAAATATTAAAGTACAAATCCAATTTATCAAAAATTAAAACTTAAATTTCAAGGAATTTATTTATTTAGGTTTAGATCCTGTTATTCACTAAAATTGGTTGGTATTTATTTCATTCGCCTCTTTAATTGTACGTAAATTTCTCATAAATACACCTAAAATTTCATTTAATTCCAACTGCTTCCTAATTTCCATTTCTACGTCTTAACACACTCTATATTAAACTTCTAGACATTGTATTACTTATCATATTAATGTAACCTTTATTTAGTGTATTAACATTTATTTCAATTCAAATTCTATCAACCAATTAAACATGTAACCTATTAGTATTGCTTACAAATCAAAATATTGCACCCATTATCATCTTCTGAATGGAATTAGTCTTTATTTCAAAACTTATCTAAATTTACATTGAGACCATATTTAATCCTCTTCGATAATATTAATCCTCAATTTATTAAATGGAATCAATATATCTTACATAACATGTTTTACGCATAAATTTTTAATTAATATTATTTCAACTTATTCCCCATATTCTCAATAATTACCTAACATAAATCTACGCTTATTTTATTCTACGTTCACACTTCCGTTACTCTCAAATCAATAAGTAACGTTCATATAAATAAATGTTATGTCAGTTTCCTATTTATTGCGATATTTTTATTTATTTATTACTGCATAACTTTACTTATTTTCTTCCCATCACTTTAAAATTAATCGTTAAAGTAACGCTTATCAATACGCATCAAATTATTTACCAAATAAAAAGGTTTTGATTTTTTTAACGAATTAATTGACAGATTAATTAGGTAATGTATACGAATTGTTATTATACCCATAAATTTACACTTAACTAATTAAATGCCTTACCTATATTCTCTATCTTCCCATTATATTCAAGTACAATACTTACACCAATTTTTATTGAAAAATTTACTCATATTACAAACAAAGGCTTAAATTACCATTGTTAAATTAGCGTTTAATATATATTTATCACCTTTTATTATTTCTACTAAATTTTTATTACAAAATTCTATTAAATAAATTAAATCGTCGAAATTTACGGGTCGTTACAGCTATCTTCCCTCGCCGAGATCGGTCTGCCTCCAACCTTCCACTCTTTTCCTCCACCGCTTGTCAAGCAATCAACGCCTCCTCTCTTTTTCTCCTAACACCTGATTTTCTCCACCCAGTTTCAGCCGAGATCCATGCACAGCAGCACGTGCGGCACATCCCCACCAGCATCTCCACAATCCAAGACCTTCTCTGATGATGTGACCTAGAGCACGCGTCCATCACCCGATAGTGCTTCCTCCATCCCTGAGTTCCAGATGTCCAGCCTTATTTTCTCTATCTCGCAAGTTGCCATCCCATCTACTTAAGCTTGCAATCTTCGTTAACATATAGGTAAGTGTATATATCATGCTGTATATATTTGTAAGTTGGTTAAGTTATGTATGGTATATTAGCATTCATATATCAAGAGATGTGGATTACATATTGTTGGGTAAGTTTCAACCGAACCAGCTCACTACCGGCCCAAGACGACCGAACCACACTCCATCCTCCCATTACCCATCCAAGCACTGCCGGACCAACCCCAATTCGAACCAACTCCAAGCCGAACCATTAACCACTCCCTAGCTCCTACCGGACCACTTCTCCACCAAGTCCCACCGGTCCAACATCTCACCGGACCGGTTCCACCGAATCATAGAACCACCGCTCCAACCACCACCGAACCAGGTGGCCGCCGATCCAAAAGCCTCTCCAGCAACCACTGCCGAACCAAACCATCTACCACCTACCACTGAACCAGGGCGTGTCGGACCAACTCTTCCAGGTCAGATTGCACCAGCCCAGACCCGCTAACAGCCATATACATCCAAGACCCCTGCCCCCAGCCTCACTCTATAAATAGAGGGGCAGGGGTACAACAATGGCAGACAAGTTTGAGAGCTCAAGCACGAATAGAACTTTTAAACAACTTTCAGTTACTTGTAATCAAAGCTTTTTACTTGTAATCTGAATAGAAGAGGAGAATAACATATAAAGTGGGCGTAGGCACGTTCTGACCGAACCACTATAAATCTGTGTGTCTTTTACAATTTATCCCCTGCTTTTTATATATTTGCATAAATCACCCAAATCACTAAGAACAATGAATAATCAACTACATCATATGACTTGGAGGTGTTTGCCCATTTTTTGTGCAAACATTTTTGGGTGCTTTCACTGAGAACAGGAGCTCGAAGCTTCAGCTTCTCCCACTCAACCCTTTTCCAATCAACATCGTTCATTGCTTGGAAAACATGCCTCCCGGACGGAAGAAAGATGCTAACAAAGGAAAGAACATTGCAACTAGAAGTATCCCAGATCCAGTAATCAGAAATCAAGACAATCGTCCGTTTCCAACAGCAAATGGAAATCAGGCAGATCCGACAGCCCCTGCTACGGAACAACCAATTACAAGGACAGATCTGGACAGGGTTGTGGCTGAAGTAACAAACCGTATCGCATCTCAACAAGAAGCCTTGGTGGACCAACTCATGTCACGCTTAAGGGATGCTGAAGAATCCAACCGCAACACTGAATCATGGGGCGAGTCCCGGTCTGGAGGATCTGGGAGACGACAAAGGTCTTTCTTCTTCGAAGAGGTTAACAACAGAAACAGCAATGGTAGGAGCCGAGCCCGGACTTAGCCCGAATTCCGACCCGAGGAAACACTTGGAACCGAACCCAACGGTGGAGGTGCCAGGCAGGGGTCGGATGTAGCTGAGCCTGTCATGCTACCTAACCATGGAAACACCAGTAGACGGGGCCAAGCTGGAGTCCAGCCCGAAGTTGGACCCGAGGAAGTGGTGAGAACAGAACCCAGCAGGGGAAGATCAAGGCAAAGGCCAACTGTGGCTGACCCCAGCATGCACCCGGAAGACCAGAGGCAGCCATTGGAGAATGTTAGGAGTGACAGACGATACCACCCCTACAAGTCGTCTGGACGGAATCAATCCCGCAGGGAAGAACCAAACTCATTTCTATCCACCCCAAATTCTGATGAAAGGATGGCGCGATTGTTAAGAGAATGCATCCAACGGGACCAAAGGGATCGGGGGATAGGCGCTAGGGTAACCATCCCCTTCACTCGCAATATCAAAACCGCCATCACCCCCGGGAATGGAAAATGCCAACAATGGAACCTTACAAGGGAACCTCTTACCCCATCGTACACTTACAGAGATACACCCAGCATATGCTCATGAGCGGAGCAACAGAGGGAGTGTTGTGTAAATGCTTCCCGCTATTCTTGGCAGATCTAGCTACCTCCTGGTTCTGCCACCTACCCCAAGGGTCCATCAGCTCATGGGAAATGTTGAAAGAAAAGTTCATCAGCCAGTTCCGCATTTATGTGGAACAACCCAAGGACGCTTATTCCTTATCTAATATCAAACAGAAACCCGGAGAAACAGTGCAATAATATCTAACCCGATTCAACGCCGCAGCGGCCGCAGTCTAAGATGCCGACGAGAAACTTATCCTAATGGCCCTCTACAGTGCTGTACATCCAGATACTAATTTTGCTAGAAGACTAACCAAGGAAAAACCAGCTACTTTACCTGATTTCTTCCATGAAGCTGGAAAATATATGAGACTTGAAGACGCTGCCACTGAGAGGCAGTCAGGGAAACAGGCTAAGACAGCTCCAGCCAAGGTTCCCGTTGCAGCAAAGGATGTTCGGAGAAATGACTCTAGAGACAATGCTGGGGGCAAGAAGGGAGAAAAGCGCTTATATCGACCATGACCAAGATTTGACTCTTACACTCCTTTGAATGAAACAATCGAAAACATCTTCCTAGCCACTCAAGACAAAGTTAGATACAAGCGCCCCCTGCACAAGAAGGAGTCAGATAACGCACTCAAGTCTGGAAAGTTCTGCCGCTTCCACGAAACCCATGGACATGACACCAATGAATGCCACCATCTCCGAGACTTGATTGAAGAACACATTAGAAGGAAAAGACTGGAACGCTATATATGAAGCCAGAACAGGACTCCAGCTCCCGCCAATAAAAACCCAGGGCTACCCCTCCCAGAAGTAGGCGGAGAAAATCGTAACACCAGTGGCTCTAGTCAAGAGAAGATAGTGGTCCATACCATATCAGGAGGACCACACATCGCCGACAGAAGTTGGGCAGAGATGGAAAGATACGGTAAGTCACTTAGAAATGATGAAGGCTACGTTAATTCTATTATGGAAGAACGCCACCCGAAACGGAAAGAGAATGACGACATCACATTCAGTAGGCGTGATCTAGAGGGAAGGCAGTACCCACACATGGATCATATGGTCATCTCTGCCTGGTTCGGTCCAGCCAAAGTTTTCCGAATTTTAGTAGACACTGGAAGCTTAGTAAATATCCTATTCAAGCATGCTTTCGACAAAATGAAGCTGTCAATAAAGGATGTGTCTCCCTGCAACAAACCACTACATGGTTTCACTGGAGATGCGAAAATGCCCCTCGGGCAACTGGACCTCTTTGTTGAAATAGGAAGTCATCCCCGCTCCGTTGTGCGAAGACAAACATTTGTACTAATAGAGAACCACTCGGCCTACAACGCCTTTTTGGAAAGACCAGCCTTGTCTGACTTCCAAATTGTCCTAGCCCCATGGTGCCTGAAGATGAAATTTTCAACAGATAACGGAATAGGAGAAATAGAGGGAGATCAAGACGCTGCTCGAGACTGCTATGTAACTGAACTTCGCAATAACCGTAGAAAAGATTAAGGGAAAAATGCAGAGACTACCCTCTGCATGAAAAGCTTGGAAGCGTAGCAACTAAAGAAAGCCCCTCCTCTTCGATATACTAGTGATCCTTTCAATGAATTAGACCCCAGGGACAAAGAGGAGGAGGCCACCGCCGAGCCTGTAGAGGCTATGGAATTCGTAGCTGTAGACAAACATGACTCAAGTAGACTACTGAAAATCGAATCTCAACTAAAAGAAGAAATAAAGGATCAACTCATTAATTTTCTTCGCCACAACATGGATGTATTTGCATCGACGCACGCTGACATGACAGGAATCTCCCCAGACGTAGCATGTCGCGTACTGAACATCGATTCCACCAAGGTGCCAGTAAAGCAGAAAAAGAGAAGCATGGGGGCAGAACGATCAGCAGCCCTCGAGGAAGAAGTAAAGAACCTACTTGCTAATAACTTCATACGAGAAGCCATCTACCCAAAATGGATCGCCAACCCGGTGCTGGTAAAGAAGGCTAATGAGAAGTGGCGAACATGCATCGACTTCTCCAACTTAAATGACGCTTGTCCGAAGGACTGCTTCCCACTCCCCCGAATCGATCAGCTCGTGGACAGCACAGCCGGACACGAACTCTTATCCTTTATGGACGCATACTCAGGATATAACCAGATCCTTATGCACGCCCCCGATCAAGACCACGCTAGTTTCATCACTGACCGGGGATTGTACTGCTACAGAGTAATGCCTTTTGGACTTAAAAACGCCGGAGCTACTTATCAGCGCCTCGTCAACAAGATGTTTGCGGAACTAATAGGACGAACTATGGAAGTTTATGTGGATGACATGCTGGTAAAATCGAGGGAAGCCAACGATCATATAAACCACTTGGACAAGGTGTTTCAAGTACTTCGCCAATATGGAATGAAGCAGAACCCTCTAAAGTGCTCCTTCGGAGTATCGTCGGGAAAGTTCTTGGGATTCATCGTCCATGCCAGGGGGATTGAAGCAAACCCCGAACAAGTTTGGGCTTTGCAAGATATCAAGATACCATCCACTCGAAGAGAGATGCAAAGCCTAAACGGGAAAGTGGCCGCCCTAAGCAGGTTCATCTCTAAAGCAACCGACGAATGCATCCCTTTCTTTGAAGCTCTAAAGAAAGACAAAGGAAAGTTCGAATGGATTGACGAATGCTCGACAGCCTTCCTTAACTTAATCGAACACCTCCAGAGACCACCAGTGCTCTCAACTCCAAATGAAGGCAAGGAAATATACTTATACCTTGATGTATCGTCCCATGCTTTAAGCGCCGCTTTGGTGAGAGAAGACAATCGCGCGCAGCGGCCCGTATACTTTGTAAGCAAGAGATTTATAGGGGCAGAAGCTAGATACCCTAAACTAGAAAAGCTAGCATACTGTTTGCTAATCACATCACGGAAACTGTGACACTATTTCCAATCTCATTCCATCAGAGTTTTAACCGATCAACTGCTAAGGCAGGTACTCCATCGCCCCGACACTTCTGGGCGACTACTTAAGTGGTGGATTGAACTGAGTCAATATGATATCACCTACCATCCTCACGCCGCTATCAAGGGGCAAGCCATAGCTGATTTCACTGTCGAATTCACTTCTAACGAAGGTAAGGAGCAATCTGAAATAGAAGAAGATATCAAGTGGAATCTCTTTGTAGATGGAGCATCTAATGAACAAGGCTTGGGGGCAGGTGTTGTGATAATCACCCCTAGGGGAAGGAAGCTGCACTACGCCCTAAGGTTGGAATTCGCTGCCACCAACAATGACGCAGAATATGAAGCAGTGACAGCCGGATTAGAACTTGCCCTGGAGATTGGAGTCGGTTCTTTATGTCTCCATAGTGATTCTCAATTTATTGTAAATCAAATACTGGGAGAATTCTAGACTCGAGGAGAACGACTCACAGCATATCTAAAGAAGACCAAGCTGCTGCTCAATCAATTGGATCATTAGTTAATCAAACACATTCCTCGAAAAGAGAATCAAGAGGCCGACGAACTGGCAAAGCAAGCTAGCATGAAGGACGACACCTCTTCCCGAACAATAACCATCTCAAAGCAACAAGCCCCGAGTTACGAGCCAATGAATATGATAGCTGCAATCGAAGAGGAAACTTGGATGACTCCTATCCGGAAGTACTTACAAAGTGGCACACTGCCCGACGGGCGTAAGGAAGCTAAGAAAATCTTAAGGATAGCTTCCCGCTACACAGTACAAGAAGGCATCCTCTATCAGCGCGGCTTCTCTAATCCCTTATTAAGGTGTATCGCTGGAAGGGAAGCCAGGGAAGTCTTGTCCAACAACCATCAAGGAAGTTGCGGAGATCACAACGGAGGGCAGACTCTCGCAAAGAAAATACTCCGATGCGGGTATTACTGGCCCACTTTAAACAAAGACGCCTTGGACTTCGTCAAAAAATGCGACAGATGTCAATTTGCTAAGATTCCTCGACTACCCACAAATGATATTACTCAAATGACAATCCCTTGGCCCTTTGCAATATGGGGAATTGACTTGATTGGTGAACTGCCAGTGGGTCGAGGCGGAGCCAAATATGCCATAGTGGTAGTTGACTATTTCACCAAATGGGTGGAAGTGGAGCCTCTAAATAAAATATCTTCGGCAAAAGTTATTAACTTCTTGATCAAAAATGTTTTATGCAGGTACGGGGTTCCACTCAAAATCATATCGGACAATGGACTTCAATTTGACAGCGAGGAATTCACCGACTGGTGCCAATAGCATGGAATTCACAAAAGCTTCTCATCTGTGGCTTATCCCCAGGCAAACGGACAAGTCGAAGCTGTCAACAAAATCCTCAAAACTCTAATCAAGAAGAAACTTCAAAAGTCAAAAGGCGCTTGGGTGGATGAACTTCCTACGGCACTTTGGGCCTACCGCACATCTTACAGAACATCAACAGGGCATACTCCTTTCGCTTTGGCATACGGATCGGAGGCCATGCTCCCAGTTGAAACTATAGTACCTTCCCACCATAGGATCCACTACAACCCAAAAGAGAACGAAGAACTCCTCCACATGTATTTGGATCTAATTGAGGAGAGAAGAAACGATGCAGCACTCAGCAGCTCACAAGCAAAAAGTGGCAGCACAATACAACTCCAAAGTCAAGCACCGCAGCTTACAAGAAGGAGATCTTGTCCTCAAGCGGAACTTCCCGCGCCCCGGAGCACTAGATCCAATCTGGGACGGACCCTATGTAATTCATAAAGACCTCCACAACGGAGCTTATATTTTGTCAACAGTGGACGGATAGGTGTTCCAGAGGGCATGGAATATCCAACACCTCCGTCGATACTTTTCCTAACTTGTACTGCCCATATGAAGTGAATTAACAAAGAGAATCAGTGGACGTAGGCATTTTCGTGCCGAACCACTTTAAAAATCTTGTCTCTTTTTAACTCGTTCCTTTATATCTTGGCTGCTTGTTAAGCTTTATCCTTTTCTGTTGAACAAAATCCTGTATAACGACATTTCCATTCTGGACACTTCACAGCACAACCTCACCTGGACAAGACCCATCAGGTACTACGCGAACTTATGCACTCGCCAATGAGACACTTTTGCTCCAGCATCCCTCTGCTGGGGGTTAACTCATTGCTCGCGACTGCCCTCAAAGGCAACTGTAATGAGCCGATTATAAGCCATCAAGAAGGCCGACTATAGCCGATGGCATCTCATTACGGCGTTCGGCTCGCTGGCAACTGTGAACCTACTTTAAGCCCCAACATAAGGTGTGGCCAGCCAGGGGTAGTTCACGGTTGACGATCGGCACCCACGCTAGCCGGCCACAGTAAAACGAATAATACCCACGATTATGGGCCATAATGGCTCGGGTAGTTACTGTGCGCGATCTCGGCTCCGATATGTCTTAAGTGCGGCTGTGGTAAAAAATATAAACTCCCCGCGGAGGCGTAAGATGGGTGACAAATGTCTCCAAGACCCACAGCTAGGGAAAGTGACTGCAAAACCCGTTTGCCACGAACTTAAGCATATCGACGGTCTTCCATGATTGGAAGTTTTACTGTTTCTCATATTTCCATTTCATTATAAAACTCTCCTCCTATCCCTTATAACGATCCCTAAAGTACATGACACAAAATAGGAGACACTCGCTAATGGGAATCAGAACTCACAGTTGGACGGCAGGTCACTCAGCTGCATTCCATATCCAATTACGCAAGGCATTCAAAGCTACCGTTTACAGCTAAAACTTGAAGGGCGGTACTTTCTTCTCTTATACATAAATATGTAACCATAATTTATTCGCACATCACACAACATCGCAAGATATGAAATCATATTTTAAGCAATAAATTGACATCAAACGTAATTGAATCACAGGCATGTGCACAGCTATATTTCTTATGCAAAACATCAGAATAACAAAAGCATTCAAATATAGCAGAATCAGTTTATGTTACAAAATTACGTATAATCGTTCATTACAAATGACATAATTACAGCCCTAAAGTACACTAATGTTTTGGAACTAGTGTATACAGCAGTGCCAAGTAAACGAAAAAAGTAGCCGGCTGCAGCAGGGCTCTGCCTCTATCCTGCTAGCCCTCCGAGATCTACTTGACCACGGGATCAGAACTTCCAACATGCTGGAAGAGGTCCCACCTGTCCAATTCAGGAGAAGAATATATTAGACAAACGATAAACAATCAAGTTGAGAAAAGATTAAAAAGGGAAGACTTACCAGCGTCTGCTCCCTGATCATCATCCTCCAATTGCACACCCACTTCCTCGGCGGTAAGCAGCCGCATGCCCTCCTTCACCGCCACCCTCTCCTCCTTGGTGAACTGTGCGGTAACCACATCCATTCTGAAGGCCGCGCCACCCTCTTTATCCTCTTCAGCCTTGGCTTCCTCCAAAGCCCGGAGATATATTCTAGCCATAGCCCGGGGATAATCGTCCATCCAGGATAGGTTGCCCTGCCTCCAAGTACGAAAATACATGTCCTGGAGCATCTCATCCATCATCCCCTCGTTCTCCTCAAACTCCCTCATCAGGGCCTCGGAAACCGACAGCCTTGCAACGACAGCATCTCTCTCCAATCGGTATCTCGAGCAATCAGCCTGAAGGTATTTCCGCATCGCCTCCATCTCCTCCTTCATCTTAGCTTGAGCAAGCTCTACAGCCTCAAGCTTCCTAGATAACTCCTCCATCTGCTCAAGATCCGCTCTTCGAACCTCATCCATAGTGGCAATGGCCATATCAATTCGTTCCTTGCAGGTGGCCTTCATTTTTCGCAACTCGACTCTACTAGCCTCCTCCATTGTTTTCTTTAGCCGTCTGGAGGCCGCCTCATGTTGGGAGATCTGAATGGCCTGATCGGCAAGCTGTTTGGCTTGATCGGAAACCATTAGCCGCAGCCGAATGTTGGCACTTTCGATTTCCTCTCCTGCCTTGATCAGTCGGGCATGATGCTCTGTTAACTTCCTGGTCTCTTCAACCACCCGATCGATGTTTGCCTTGGCCTCATCCCCCATAGTCACAATCCGAGTAGTCAACAAGTAAGGATCCAAAGCCTTAGCTTCATCAAGTAACCTTACCATTGGATTGCGGGGTAGGAGGTGCTCACC
Source organism: Allium cepa (assembly GCA_030765085.1). Lineage (NCBI taxonomy): Eukaryota > Viridiplantae > Streptophyta > Magnoliopsida > Asparagales > Amaryllidaceae > Allium > Allium cepa. Next base: position 322,178,905 of record CM060940.1, on the reverse strand, counting down.
GGTAACCTCATCGAAGGAAATATCATGAGAACTCGGGTCCAGATCTGGATGACCCGCAAATGGGTTACGAGCCAAGCCGGGACGATCAATATGAGTAATGGAAGGATTATCTAATGGATGCGGAGATGGTATGGACTCAGTATCTTCCTCCGTGATGGCATGAATAGGCTGGGTTGGGGGCTGAGGTCCAAGTGAAGGTTCGAACATGGAACGCCTCCTCTTTCTCTTTTGAATATCCTCTTCGATAACTCTGAGAAGAGGACGGTAACTGACTACGCTCCTAGAATGGTCAGTCGAGGGCTTCGGTTTAGCAGAAGCCTTGAAGAGTTTGAATTGCTCAAGGCGGTGCCGAATGTCTGATGTCTTGGCCGCCTCAACCGATTCTGAAATAAAATCCAAGTGTTACAAGCATGCATGAGGCTATAATTCAAGAAACATATGAAGTTAAAAAAGGAGTTAAGAATTCACCTTGAACCGCCGGAGTTTCCTTAGCCGGAATCCTCTGAGAAGATGAACCGGCACCAGTCCCGGCCTTATCAGTTTCCTTCGGTTTCTCCACCAAGGCCGACCCTTCCTCCAACCCCTCAAAGGCTTGGCGGAAAGCATCATCCGTCCACTCTTGAATCTCACCCGCTTGCCCAGAAGTCAAGGCACCAACGCCACTACCACTCTGCATTTCGCCGCCGTTACCACCGTCACCTTCTCCGCCACCTCCGCTCTCCTCCTCTCTTCTTTCCTCCTCTCCACTTTCCTCCTCCGGGACATCTGGGCATGTGCTGGGAGAGGGTCCATCAGATTTCTTAAGCTTCTTCCCCTCGACGACTGGAGGTATCGAGAAGGGTCTCCTCTTGCTACTCTTCGTCATAGCCCCGCCTTTAGCTTTGGAAGCCCTCTCCTCGGCTGTATCTCTCTGCTTAACGTGGCAAAATCAAGTTGTGCTCCAAGAGAGTGGCATTCCTGATCAGGTAAGAAGCTGACCTATCCCTTCCTGAGATGGCCTCTATCTCCGCAGCCATCTGTACCAGGCGATCATTCTCCACGACCGCAAACCCACCTGTAGCTAGCAAGAAACAGAAGCACATAAGAAGAAGCATTGCAGTCGGGATAGAGAAATTACAAGTGAAATTCAACTTACAGCCAGAAGTGAAAAGGAGAAAAGAAACAGAGTCGTCCTTGACGAAGAACCATTCCTTCTTAAACATGGTGAACTTCGAGTATAAGTCCAAGACCGGCTTGAAGGACACGGCCGACTCTAAACTGATGTATGGGGACCCCTTCTTGTAAGCTCTCAAATTATATAGGTATCAAATCTGCCGTTTGGAAGGGGTGCCCGTACTTTCTTTGGAAAATGATGAACAAACACACCAGGATAGCATAGGAGTTAGGCTGAAGCTGGAATGGAGCCACCTTCAAGTAAGTGAGGAAGCTAACTATCCAGGCATTGATTGGAGGAATGACCCCGCACATGCAATGGTATCGGCTATAGGCGAAATATCCTTCGGGAGGATCATACCGCATCACACCATCTTCCGGCAACAGCATACTCGCTTTGTCAATCCCAAAGGAGCGAGCAATGACATCAAGTTGTCCCTCTTTGAGGGAGCTCGAAAAGCAATCGGGAGGAGAGTTCAGAAGCTCTTGAGGGCCATATCCGTCCACTAATGACCTCAGGGCAGGTCCCTGTCACGCTGGTCCTGGCCGGGCAGGGGGCACAACGGGAGGCTCACCTCGGTCTGTAGATTTTCTCTTTTCTGAACGAGTTTCAACTTTGTGAGACAATTATCTGCAAACACAAAAGCAAAAGCACGTTGTTAGGACGTAGGATGTAGGAATATAAAACCGGTAAGTTTTTTAGATTCATTCGGTATCAGTTTCGTCCGGCACTCATGGTCCACGAGCTCATCCGGCCGTTCAAGTATATGGCTCCATTCGGTACTCGAAATCCACAAGTCCGTTCGGTAAAAAAAACTCATTCGGTACTCGAAATCCACAAGTCCGTTCGGTAAAAAAACTCATTCGGTAGAAAAGAGGGGGAACTCACCTGATTCGGCGAAAACCAGGATTGGTTCGGCTAACACTTTTGATTCGGCTAACACCTGATTCGGCTAATACGTTTGAACCGGCAACGACAAGGATTTGATTCGGCTGATAAGGAATAATGTAAGCACAAGGCCCATTCTTATAGGCAATTATGAACGACCGGACCATTTGGTTCGGCACACATATCCGAGCTAAAAACAAAGCATGCCATGCGCATACACATTCCCTACTTTGGGGGGCAAGTGTTGGGTAAGTTTCAGCCGAACCAGCCCACTACCGGCCCAAGACGACCAAACCACACTCCATCCTCCCATTACCCATCCAAGCACTGTCGGACCAACCCCAATTCGAACCAACTCCAAGCCGAACCATTAACCACTCCCTTGCTCCTACCGGACCACTTCTCTACCAAGTCCCACCGGTCCAACATCTCACCGGACCGGTTCCACCGAATCAACATCCCACGAACACCGAATCATAGAATCACCGCTCCAACCACCTCCGAACCAGGTGGCCACTGATCCAAAAGCCACTCTAGCAACCACTGCCGAACCAAACCATCTACCACCTACCACTGAACCAGGGCGTGCCGGACCAACTCTTCCAGGCCAGATTGCACCAGCCCAGGCCCGCCAACAGCCATATACATCCAAGACCCCTGCCCCCGGTCTCAATCTATAAATAGAGGGGCAGGGGTACAACAATGGCAGACAAGTTTGAGAGCTCAAGCACGGATAGAACTTTCAAACAACTTTCAGTAACTTGTAATCAAAGCTTTGTACTTGTAATCTGAATAGAAGAGGAGAATAACATATAAAGTGGACGTAGGCACGTTCTAGCCGAACCACTATAAATCTGTGTGTCTTTTACAATTTAGCCCCTGCTTTTTATATATTTGCATAAATCACCCAAATCACTAAGAACAACGTATAATCAACTACATCATATGACTTGGAGGTGTTTGCCTATTTTTTTTGCAAACATATATTGTACATAAGTATCTACGTTTTACAATTTGTTAGTTTATAAATATTATAGTAAAGTAAGTCTATGTATTATAGTTTACCTGTACCAGTTGGATGTATATATAGTTGTACATACTTAATTTCAAGTTAGCTGTATCGAAATTTAAGCCAGTAGTATATGTACCAGTAAGTCTATGCATACTTTATATATATATATATATATATATATATGTTACTCAAGCATATATATAGTCCATGTCAATTTATATGTTTTAAAATATGTTATGTTGTATTAAAACAAAGTGTGGATACGCTAGTTTTCCAATATAAATGTTAGTTATATATAAGGTTCGATAGTGTATATATGTTAGCATATATATGGAATTTTGTATATATAAAGTTTACATAAGTTTTATGATCTGTTGATGCTACATAATATATATGTATTTTATCTCTACATTTTATATTGATTTTATATATAATATATTAGTTTGGGTTGTATAAGTTTAGCTATAGGTTTGGTTTATTTATTTTTATATATACTGTTGTTACCGTAGTGTATATTGGTTGAAACAGTTTTCATATATATTAGTATATAATGTTTTGTATACAATGTTTTGTATATAATAATGTACACAATGTTTGTATATATTAGTATGTATATAAGATTTGGTTTTAAAATATATATATATATATACACCATTTGTTTTCATAACCATTTTATACATATGTGTTAAGATTTTGTTTTTGTAATGGTCGTAAGTATAATATATATAATATCTTTGGTCCTTAATGCTTGAGTTTTAAGAATAATGTTTTTTTTATGTTTTTTTATTTGTCTTAAATTAAATATTGAAATTATATATATAAAATAATAATAATAATGTATATATTTTTCTATCAAAACAGATTTTAATTTGTCTCCATCAATTTCCGTCATCGGCTCTATTAGTCGAACTCGCGCCAATCTAGTTTTGCTCGGAATTCATTCTTGGATTCATAACTCATCTCAGTCTCGTTCATCTCTAGCCTTGAAAGGTGATCAATCACTCACGATTAACGTTCTTATATTTATTGATTTCAATTGAAATGACAATTGAAATATGTTGTTGTTAGTTATTTACATTGCTATATATACGATATCTGTTCATCTATGACATCTCACACCATTATCTTTTATTTATATTTATGATATATGCCTATTATATTATTATTATATCTGTTATCACTCTGCAAGTTCCCTGTTAGTATAGAATTCACTATGGGTTGAAATGATACATACCCGAACGATCTATAGAATAGGAGAAAATCGTTATGGGTTGAAATGATAAACCCAATCGATTTTTACTGAATTGAATTTGGGATTGCGGGTTGAAATGATATATACCCGTATATAATTTAATTTACGGATTGAAATAATAAATATCCGTATCACTTAACCATAGGAGAGAAAATTATATACAGACGCCGTTGGTCAATATATAAATATTTTGAAAATGATTTCAATGGTTTTGGAAAGAAATATATGGTTTAATAAATATTGATTTTAAGATATTATATATATTTGGAAATGATTTCCATGTATTTGAAATTGAAATTTTTTAAGAATTATACTCGAATAAGTTTGATTTGAAATTTATTAAATTTGGGATTTTAAAGATATGATTTTACAACTTGATTTTGATTAGAAGTGGTTTAAATGAATATTTAAAATTTACATAAATTGAAATGGTATATTTATTTTTATTTAAATTTGAAATTTGAAGTTTTATTTAAATATTATTTGAATGATTAAGTAAATATTTCAAAATAAATAATAGTAAAGTGAATTTGTTATATATATATATATATATTTATGGAATTATCAAATCCAGTTTTGAAACATTTGAATATTTAAAGCTTTGAAAATATTGAAATTGAAATGGTTTATTTTATGGTTAAAATCTGTATTTGAAATTGATATAATTTGAAATGGTTTATTGAGAAACCGAAATAAATTGAAATTGATGATTTGGGATTTGATTAAATTTGAATTTTTGGAATTCGAGTTGATTTGGTATCGATTTGTAAAATTTGAGGAAACTATTTTACTATATAAAGTATTTCTAAATTATATTTAAACTATTTTATATTTTACTCTATAAATTATATTTAAAACTATATAATTTAAAACTATTTTATATTTTACTTTATAAATCATTCTTAATATAAACTATTTTAATGTACTAACTATTTTATTTTAACTATTTTAACCTATAACAATTTTATATAACTATTTTATTTTATAAACTATTTTATCATGTACTATTATTGATATCTAAACTGTGAAAGTGGTGGAGGTTATGGTTTCAAAGTTTTGGTTTTCCATAGTGTTTAAATTTCCAAAGTGTTATAACTTCAAGTGTTTTGGTTTCGAAAGTGATACAAGTTTGAAAGTGCTATGATTTCGATATGGTTTTGAAATGGAAATGATATCATATTTGATTTTGAAATGGCAATGATATTTTGGTTTTGAAGTATAAACTATTTTGAAATGACCGCGGTGTTATAACAACGTTTGGTTGTTAAAGAGTCCGGGATCGGAAGTTATCATACTCTCTACCAACTCCGAAAACCACGTTAACAACTGTGTACGCAGTGGAGATTCCAAAATGAAGTAGGATGGTGGCGATGTTCTATTGAGGTATATACGTGGACCCGACTCTCGTGAGTTGGCATAAGGTGGCTAAAACAGGAGAAATCGACGAACCAAGTGAGGTAGCTCCTCCGATCGGATACACTCCTTCGTATGCCATTCTATTACTTTATGATTCGTTTGGTGCGCACCTTTGATTTTTTGGAGTATGGCTCGTGGTGGGCGGTAGTGGCTGTTATGCGTTACCACCAGCCCGAAAGTGCAATTGGTATATCTACTCTGGCATTGCCTAGTTGTACCGTATTACCTACCTTAGCGTGCCTTCTACAAGTTTGATTTGTGTCATAACTATGGAGTATCCTCTGGTAGCCTCCCGATCTGGAAGTATTACGGTACTTTATAGACTATTGGCACTATAAAATGTGTTAAGGGGGATATGGGCGAAGCCTTAGCTATTTTAATAGTTTACTTTACTTTAGACATTATTATAATAGCGTATGTTACTACATTTTAGACAGTTTAACGGATCCTTAGAGGATGGTTAACCCAAACATCCTCTGAGTTACTTGTATTTCAGTTGTTATTTCACTTGAGTTGGATTTATTGATATAAGAATGTTAATCCTGACTCGAGTGCTTTGTGTTTTTCTTTATGCTCAGGTCAGACTGAGTGATTCAGCTTTTGAGACTCACCTTTACAGTTGGAGCTTCGTTTGGAGATCCATCTACATTTTTTGAGCTTGCAGTTTTTCAGTTGAATTTCGATCTTGTATTTGACTATTGTATTTGAAACTTCTATTGTAGCTTATTTAACTCTGATATATATATAAGTAGCTTCATGAACTACTATTCATTTTGTTTCCGCTGTATATTGTATATTATTCTGTGTCTGTGATTCTATGATTTATTTATTTACTACATATGCTGAGTTTTGCCAAATATAAATTAACAGTATGGTATTTTGAGCAATTCAAATCCGGCATGTGTGGATACGAATGGTTGAAATTATCAGGCTGTTATAGATGGTATCAGAGCTTTGGTTTTAAGCAAAACTTAACATATATGGTAAATTTAATTATAGAATCACTTTCATTCAAGCTTAAATTCCTTCCGCTTTGACTCTGTTTCCTTTGAATTTGGAATGTTCTCCTCGGTTTCGAAATCCATCCTTGTCTCTCTGTATTCGTGTTTTCTTGATTCTGGGGCATCCTATAGCTCCACTGAATGATTTGTAAAGAAGTGAAACTCCTTTACAACGAGCATTGATTCACTAAAGGTTTCTGTATCCTCGGTTTACAAAGCTATCTATCTCCTGCTACGCCTGAATTCTATCTCTTGCGATCGAATGTCGATTTGCCTCAGAATTCCGCATCGATCTTATTTTTGAAGTCGCGGTTGACCGGTTAAGGTCGCCCATGATTTATATAAGTGCATCCATCTTTCTCTTTTGTAATTAAATCATCTTATCTTCGGTTCGAGCCTATCTCCGAGTTAGAATTATTTTTGATTAAAGTTCCTCTAATTTGCATCTCTATCACTGTTCTATAATTTATTTTGTATTATCGAGTGGGGGAGTATATTTGTAATGAATATTAAATCATTTATATATTGTGTTGTTTGAGTTGTTAAAGTTGACTTGGATTTTTGATCGATTCGTTTGGTTAACACTATCGATAGGATTTCCAAAACACTTGAACAGAGCAAACTGACACAATATTGTTTTTAAATTTGGTAAATAAAATGAATTTTGTATGATTATATTATATATAAGTATATTTTTTAAATTATAAAACATAGTTATAAACTGATTTGGAATTCAATTAAATTTAAATTAAGAATTTGAGAATTTAATTTCTAATTGATTTCAAACTTTGGTTTTAAAGTTTTTAAAATGTATATTATTTAAAGTATTTTCAAATATAAATTATTTCAAAGAATTTCAAAAGTTTTAAATTAGTGCTCTCCTCTTTTATCGTTGGAAAATAATTTTGGTGATGAAGACCGCATCATCCACATTCATTTTCGAGTTTCGAAGTGGAGAGACCATTCTATAGCTCTGCTACACTTTTATTTCAGAAATTTAATTGATTTGAAATTCTAAAGTATGACTTGATTTATAATATATATATTGGTATATGATAATAGATTTTATTTGATATATATAGTGTGTGTGTGTGTGTGTATTTGTCTCTAAATTGTTTGAAGTTTTGGAAATTTAATTCTTAAATTTTGTTATGGGATGATTTCAAAATAAAGCCAAACTTTTGAATGTATCTTTAAATTTGAAATAATTGAAATAGAAATTTTACTTGTATAATATTCAATTACATCCCAATATAACAAACCTAAATCATTCGGAAGTTGAATAGGTAATTGAATAATTTACAATGTAAAATGATGTCAAAAGGAATTTTAAGTAAATTTAAGTAGTTACAATAAGTGCAGGTATACTTAATATATGTGACAAGGTATATTAAGTGGAATAAATTTAGTAATTATCTGGATTAAAGAAAGATTAAATTTGTTGAATAAATTATGATTATAACAAATGACTGTTCAAATCTATGATTATAGAAAAGGTTAATTGAGACAAATTGAATATTAGATAATGAATAAATAAATAGAAATTAGGAATAGTTAAGATTGAGTTATAAGAAAATTTACTTAAGTAAAATCAAATGAATCTAATAAATGAGATAAATGAAAATAAATTCTGTTTTGAAAGAAATTTTTGTAATAAATTTTAATATAAACTGAAAACAAATCAACTTAATGAAATACCTTGAATTTAAAATCAAATGTTGAATATAAATTAAATAAAATTAAAATTTATATCATTTGAGCTGATTGTTTTATTTTGTTTTTCAATCTATTTTTCTTTCTGGTTGTTTCTATTCTCCTACCTCGTTCCTTTTGGAGGACGAAATGTTTTGAGTAGGAGAGAGTGTAACGAACCGTTAAAATTTATTTGTTATTTAATTTAATTTTGTGAAATTTTATATAATAAAATTCGAAAATAAAAAATTTATATTTGTATTACGTCTATTTAAACATAGCAAATGATAAGTTTTCATCAGATAATATGAAAGTTTATTTTCTTATGTAATTTTATTTAAATTCAAATTAGTTAAATTTGATGATAATAAAATGTTTTCCAAACCTGAATACTTTTACACAATAAATTTGTAAATCTTCTTCTGAGTGCGACGTCATATTTCGTTTCTCCAAATTTGGACCGCTATTTCTTCATTTATCTTATTTTTGACAGATTAGCAGCATTTTTAGTACCGATATCGAATTTTAATAGGATGATCCTATCACTGATATCTGTATACCGTTGTGATCGTCTCGTCATGTTGATCTCTTTGGTATATTCAATTCCGTGCTTTAAAGTCCAGTACACAGCTGAATCCGTGAAACCAGTAACCATATCGGTACCAGTTTCGTGCCCTTTTGGTTCTTGTGACCTTTCATTTAGCCAGCATTCAAAATTCAAAAGCCATTTGCACTAAAATAGTTTATATAAATTTAGATCTTTTGTAACGACCCGTAAATTTGAATGAATAAGTTGGTTAATTTAAATTGGATCTTTGTAATTAAATTTAGAAAGAAATTTTAATTTTTATAATTTATAATGGAGAAAATGTTAAAAATGAAATGCAACCATGGAAATCAAAGCTAATTATTAACAATTGAAATGAAAATGTTGATTTAATGAAGTAATGTAAATTGTTATACTAGGCTAAGAATTGAATATAAGAAAACAAAGGCAATTAGTGAATTAATTAATGAATTTATAATAATAGATTGTAAATTGAATGTCCTGTAAGTATTTATAATATTGTTTGAAAAAGGAAAATTTATAAAAATATGAAAGAGAGTAAGCGTTTAACCAACCAATACGATAATATACTGATTAATAATAACTGAATGAAAATTAAGGTAGAAACGTTAATGGCAGTCGATAAATAACTAATTTAGTGCAATATCAATTAAATTGCAACTATTGTAAGGTTTTAATAGATTGAAATTAGTATATTTGCGAAATAGATTCAAATTGATATCAACTGATAGAATAAATATAATAAAGTGGATTTAATTATAATTACATGAAAAGATTTTTAATTTAAATGTAATAAAGTGGTTTAGTTGGGAAATATTAGAGTGCCAAGATATAGCCAATGATAATTAAAGGCAATAATTATTGAATTGAATGGAAGGCCAATTAATGAAAATAAATGAAAACTTTGATTTGTGAGTAATAAAGGCCTATTAATGTGACTGAAGGTTAACGGTAACGATTATTGTATGTTACCTATTTATGAAGCTTGTAAATTTAAAATTGGAAATCAGTTACAATAATTATAATTTAATATTACGTTAACATTAATTAAGGTAATATTTGTAAATAATGTTAAGGTTATATTGGACAATTTGAGTGTAATTAAAGGCATGGTATTAGTTGTTATAATTTACCTGTTTATTTGGTTTAATAATAAATTTGGAAATCAATTAGAGTTAAATGAACCTTAATGTTATATTAATGTAATTTAGTGCAAATAAATTTATGGAACCATTGGTAAGATCTTAACTGATTGTAATTAATAATTTGAAATAATGACTATTGGTTGAACAAAGGGATAGAAATAAAGTTTTACCAATATATTGGAATTACAATCTAGATTGATAAGTAACAAACTTATAAATGCAATTAAAAGCAAAGAGGTGGCAATTAATATAGGTGGCATGTTTATGTAAGGTGTTAAATAAACTTTGGTAATAAATTGGAATAAATCTAAATTTAGCATTTTGTTAATGTAATGGATTTGTTTCAAAGGTAAGTTTCATCCTCTGGTTAATAATAGATTTAAAAATAGAAAAAGTAAATTTATTGGAATTATTGAAAATTAAATTTATAATTTCTGAATGTAAGAAGAATAACGATGAAATTGAGAACGAATCAACGTTAAAAAGACATCTAAATTGTTTAAAACTTGTATAAACGATTAAGAAATTTAAAAGTGAGAAAAATTGTTAATTTTAGAATTAGAATTAAAAATTAGATTTTATTTAATTAATTTTTAAATTATTTAATTAATGTAAAAATAGCCATTTTGGCCACTGACTCGGATTTCGAAGAAACTAGTTTCATCGGATCCATATCAGTGATTATTGTAGGGTTTCAAGTCTCGTCGCGATCGTACTTATCGTTTGATCGTACGAACGTGAAACGCCTTGAAATCAATTGAAATCAATTTGAAAAATATTGATTTTAGCATAACTTCTTCGTACAATGGAATTTGGACTTGAAATCTTTTCCATTGCATTTAAAATATTTTAAAACATCTATTTTGATATATAGGTTGACCCAATTTCATTCCGGAGTTGAAACGGGCTTTTTGGACCACTTTGTCGTTAGCGCGTATATTCAACGCGATCCATCTATTCTATTTCAGTTTTCTATAAATACCATGTTATAAACCCTAGCAGCCTCTACGCTTCATTTCCGTGCGTACAGAAACTTCTATGCTCCTCTTCCTTAATGGCTGTAAACCCTAATCTATCTGATTCAAATTTCAATCCAAAGCTAAAATTTCAAACTACTAAGAAAAATTTGGAAAAAATATTTATTGAAGCTCTCAATGAGCGTAATCTTCTGGTACTATTCATTTTTCGATTCGAGTTTCCGTGTGTCCAGAATTTTATGACTAACTGCCGGCCGTTCGTTGTGCCGAAATCAAGTTCATCTGATCATGGAATCAAGGGCAGGGTCGTGAAGAGGGTAACGAGCGCTTTCCATCGACGGGTCTTGTTTGCCGTTTCAATGGCTAGATGGTCATGAATTTCAAACTAGGGTTATAGTATAATTGGCGGCGGTTGGAGATATCAGGCCAATCGGCGTGATGAAGGGGGGTCGCATGTGGCATGGCACCTGGGCGACGATGCTGGGTGGCCGTGATGGCCGACGTCGGTGAGGAGGCGTGGAATTTGCGTGGCGGCTGGAACGTGTATGGGTCACGATATCTTGGTTTTAGCATGCGGTTTGGATGGGTTCCTGAACGATGAAGAAAGGTAAGTGCTGACGTGTGCGTGTAATATTAAATTTTTTATTTTATTTTATTTCGAATTCAATTGTTCTTACTTTAATAACTTTTACATACGGAATCCGTTTTACACGTGATTTCTTTTGTTAGGATGGTCTCTAAATTCCGGACATTTTGGCACTGGTTTGGACAGATTTGGAGACTGTGCAAATTTTGGATTTAAATTCAAAAGGTGAGTGTTTTAACCCACTTACAACTTCTAAATTTCTTATGTTTGTTAAATAAATTTGTGGTGTGATTATAAATTTATTTATTACTTTTTGGCATATTTTAATTATCATCTCGGTTAAATTGCATTTATTTAATTAAATTGTTATTTAATTATTCATTGCATATAAACTGATAGTTAAATTGTTATTTATTTATTAGTGCACATAAACTGCCAGTTAAACAGTTATTTAATTTATCATTGAATATAAACTGCTAGTTAATTCCTGTTGTTTATTATCCATTCTATATCGATGCTATTGTTTGAATTGGATGATGATTGTGATAAATGGTTGATGGTTGATATTAGATGAGTGGATGTGTATTTTATACTGTATAAACTACAAGTTATTATGCATTTTCATTTCATTCGGGATTGCGGTTTGAAATGATATATAACCATAATTTTTATTTTAAATTACGGATTGAAATGATAAATATCCATATCACTTGACCATAGAATAGAAAATTTTACACAGGCACCGCGGTCTATATATATATATTTTTTTTCGAAATGATTCCTATGATTTTGTAAAGAAATTTATAATTTGATGAGTTATTTAATTGGATATTTTATAAATGTTATTATATATATATATATATATATAAAATAAATTTCTTTGTTTTAAGCTATGTATAAAATTGGGTTAAAAGTATAAAGGAAGTTAATAATAAAAGTTGATTTTATTAAGATGTAATACGGTTAAGTATTTATTTAAATTTTATTTATAATGACTTAATAAAATCTAGGCTGGAAGATAAATATGAAATTGATTTGAATTTATGTATTAAGAATTATCCTTGTATAAAATTGACTTGAAATTTAAATAAATTGGAGATTTTAAAAGGGTTTGATTTTTATATTTTGATTTGGGTTTAGAGGATTTAAATGAATATCATGTCGATTTAAATGAATATTTTCAAGTTAAATTAAATTGGAAGTGTATCCAGTTATTTGAAGGGTAAAGGTTTTACTTAAATGATACTTGATTTATTAAGTAAACATTTCAAATCTTAATAATAGTAATTGAATTTAGTATATATAAAATTATCAAAGAATCCGTTTTGAAATGGTGGAATATTTAAAGCTTTGAAATATATGGAAATTAAAATGTTTTATTTAGAATTTAAATCTATATTCGGAATTGATTTGTGAAGGTGAATGAACTATTCTATTATATAAAAATTTATATTCAAACCATTAAGTGGTGTGGTTATATTTCAAAGTTATATAATTCAAAGATTTATGTTTTGAAACGCTATATTTCAAGCGTTTGGTTTAGAAATATTATAAATTTGAAATAATATGATTTTTGAAAAGGATATATTTGAAATAAAATAATATTATATTGATTTGGGTTTTATAAAAATAATATCATATTGATTTGGGTTTAAAATGGAAATGATATCGTTCTATATGGTTTTGAAAGGGATATTATATTCTGGTTTTAAAGTATAAACTATTTTGAAAAAGACCGTAATAATGATTGGTTGTTGAAGAGATCGGGATCGGAAGTTGTCGTACTCTCTGCCAACTTCGAAAACCACTTTAACAACCGTGTACGCGGTGGAGATTCCAAAATGAAGTAGGATGGTGGCAGCATTTCCGTTCAGGTAAATATGCGGACCCAACTCCCGTGAGTTGGCATAAGGTGGCTAAAACAGAAGCGATCGATGGGTTAAGAAGGTAGCCCCCTTTAACAGACACATCCCTTCGATATTCTACTCTGACTTTGGATTTATTAGGTGGCCACTTTTGATTTCTTTGATTTGGGGTGTGGCTCGAGGTGGGCGGTAGCTTCGCGCTACGCGTTACCACCGACCCAAAAGAGAAATTGGTATATCTACCCTGTCATTGCCTAGTTGTGCCATGTCACCTATCCTAGCATGCCTTGTAGGAGTTTCTATTTGTGTCGTACCTATGGAGTATCCTCTGGTAGCCTCCCGATCAGGAGGTATTACGGTACCGTATAGACTATTGGCATTATTTATGTTAAGGGGAATATTGGGTCACTCCTTAACGCTATTTAAAAGTAAGTTTATATACCAATAGACATTATTATAATAGAAAAATATTACTACATAGTAAATAGTTTAGCGGATCCTTAGGAGATATGAATCCTGAGCATCTCTTGGGTTACTGCACTCACTTTAGACACTGGATAGGAGATGTCAAATCCCGTAAACATCTCCGACGCTGTTACACTCATATTTTTTTCTGTTGATTTAACTCACATAAGATCTTTTAGTTCTGACTCGAGTGTTTTGTCTTTTTAATTCGCTCGGGTCAGTCCAAGCATTTCAAGATCGAAGATTTTAGTCTGAAGGACGAAGATTTGTCTTACTGTTGTCTGCTATATTAATCCACTACACCATTAAATTCCGCTGCATTAATTATTATTCTCTGATATGTGTACTCTGATATGTATTGTATAAATATAATCAAGGGTTTTTGTAAAACAGCTTCATGAACTGTATATTTGATTATTATATTTTATCATTCCGCTGCAAGATTCAATTTTGTTTTTTTCTTTCTCTGCTTTTTCTTATTTACCCCATAACGATCCGCCCTTCCATATGGTTTGAATTTGACATGTGTGTCGATTTAAACCGTGCGAAAAGTCGGGATGTTACATACGGTATCAGAACTTTGGTTTAGTGAAAACCTTAGCTTTGTGGGGTCTGACTCTTTATTTATAGGGTAGTAATACTCTATGGGAGTCGCTGAGTGTATATATATGAGAGAGTGTATTTGTTAGTGTTATAAAAAGTTTTATATTGTGTTAATTTGTTCCGTTTTGTATGAATAAATTCTGGTTGGTGAATGAAATAATTTTACCTATTATATTTTCTATATATATAAAATAAAATTTTATAAATGATATATATATATATATATATTTGGTTGCAATATATTGGTTGTTAGGTAATTAAATTTATAAATAATAGTTGAAATAAGATTGAAAATAAAATAAATGAAAGATTGGAAATTTAGAGCTTAAGTTTCGGGCATTGAAACTTTTTTCGAAGGATTTTGAAATATAATAATAATATTATTGGAAGTATTTTCTGATATAGATATTTCAATAAGATTTAAAAGAATTGTTTTAAAGAAATTTTGGAAAGAAATAAGTTGTGTACTCCCCTCTCTGTCGCTGGAAAATAATTTTGATGATGAGTGCACGCATCATCGACATTCATTTTCGAGTTTCGAAGTGGGGAGGCCACTATAGTAGTTTTACTACAGACTTGTTTTGACAAACAACTATAAATTTTCAAATTGTTTTAAGTATAATTGGATATATAAATTGTAAGTATGTATTTATCTGTTACTTTAAAATGATTTGAAATTTAACCCAGTATTTTGTTCTAAAATTTCCGTTAATTAATAGTTTCAATCGGTGTAGAGAAATGGAAGGTAACTAATTAATAATTGGAAACTCTAATATAAAATAAGAGATTTAAATGATAAGTTATAAATGAGGTTAAAAGAGAGTTGAAATTTTAATCGTATAAAACAAAGGATAATATTATTGAACATTAAATTAATTAAAGGTAATGAGAAAAACTTGGATAATTTTTCATTTACATTCTTAAAACATATATATAACGTACCATATAATGAAAGTTACAATGTTAATAAGAAAATGTAATGGGAAATATTACATGTAAAACTTGAGGTAATGAAAGTATTCAGTGAATTTGTAGTTATAAATAAGAATTTAATGTTATAAACTTAAGTATGACTGAAAGGTCACTAATTAAATATAATTGAAAGATTATAAAGAAATAATAGTAAACTTAAGTAAATGTTGAAGTTATTTATTTTTGAAAATAAGCATAAAGATGAACACTGTAAATAAATAAATTAAGCAGTGAATAAATGGATGTAATTAATAAAAAGGAAAATTCCATGATATGTATAAGTGAAAATGAGATTTTGTTAGAAATGAATAAAAGTAAATGAAACTATAAGAAATGAAATGTAAATTGAAAAGATAAATTATTATAAGAATGAAAAAGAGAAATCAAACAACAAATGTATGAATGGAATTAATAAGGATAAACAAAATCTATTGTTTGAAATTATTGTTGTTTGTTTTGGTTTACGGTTGTTTGGGTAAGGATACTTTAAAATTGTTGGATGAATGAATAATCTATTTAGTTTTACCTAAGACTGTTGAGTGCAGGGTACACTTAGTAGTCTATTTTCCTACCGCACAATTTAAAGTTTTGAACCCGAACAGCTATTTGTTTGTTTGATGTGAATGAATGTTTGATTGGTGTTGATTTTTATGTGATGGTTGTATGCCTTGTTGCGAGTGGTTGTTGGTTGTATTGATTTGTTTGTTTATGGTTGAAATAACGTTAACATTTCGTTATATATAATTGTTAACATTTTATATTATATAAGTGAAATACAGGTTACGGAAGCAATTGCTTCTGCATTTGGTTTCATATTATAAGCGTAAAGTGCCCGACAAATAGGTACGTTTTCGGATTTCGGTTCATAGCGTTATTACATTGTTTTCCCGGATTGGGATATATATTATTTTGGAAAATATATGTTGTATATTATTATATTTGATATTATATTATCTCCCGAGCCTCCCATACAAAGGAGACTCTGCCAAAATTTTCCGTAAATTTTGGACTTAGAAATTTTTGAAAATATTTTTCAAACTTTATTAATGTGAGCATAAAAAGATTTAATTGTTATAAATTGGTATATTTTATTTTAAATTATTTAATTTTGTAAATTACTGTTTTACAAAGTTAATATTTTTGAATAAGATATATTGTCTGTTTAATTCATTCTTTTTCCTTCTTTTCCTTTTCGGGGACGAAAAGTTTTGAGTAGGGGAGAGTGTAACGACCCGCAAATTTTAATGAATAAATTGGTTAATTTAAATTGGATCTTTGTAATTAAATTTAGAAAGAAATTTTAATTTTTATAATTTATAATAGAGAAAATATTAAAAAAGAAATGCGACCATGGAAATTAAAGCTAATTGAAATGAAAATGTCGATTTAATGAAGTAATGTAAATTGTAATACTAGGCTAAGAATTGAATATAAGAAAACAAAGGAAATTATTGAATTAATTAATGAATTTATAATAATAAATAGTAAATTGAATGTCCTGTAAGTATTTATAATATTGTTTGAAAAAGGAAAATTTATAAAAATATGAAAGAGAATAAGCGTTTAACTAACCAATACGATAATATACTGATTAATAATAACTGAACGAAAATTAAGGTAGAAATGTTAATGGCAGTTGAGAAAATAACCACTTTAGTGCAATACCAATTAAATTTCAACTATTGCAAGGTTTTAATAGATTGAAATTAGTATATTTGGGAAATAGATTCAAATTGATACCAATTGATAGAATAATATATAATAAAGTGGATTTAATTAGAATTACATGAAAAGATTATTAATTTAAATGTAATAAAGTGGTTTAATTGGGAAATATTAGAGTGCCAAGATATAGCCAATGATAATTGAAGGCAATAATTAATGAATTTGTCAGGACACGATTCTTCGTCTTCCGAAAATTCGACATCGACACTCACTTTATCGACTGCCCAGAAATCGAACGACGGAAAACCGAACACTGAGGGTTTTATTTAAGAAAAATTTAGGAAAGAAGAAGAGAAAAAGATAGAAATTAGGGAGGAGAGAAGAAGATAGGAAATTTTTAAAATAGAAAGAAAAAGAGAATAGAGAAAAAGGAGAAAAACAGAAGAAAATAGGACGGGACAGAAAACAACAGAACAACATCAGAATCTCACAATTCGCAGCAGAACAACATATAATAATAAATGAATAATCTTTAAACAAAGAACTATATCAGTTATTACATTACATACATTTTATTACATCATATCATCACATCAGAGTGTACAACAACATACAAAAATAAACAGTGCAGCGGAAAAAGAAATACTATATAAACTAGTAATACGCCATGCCATCCAGCTTGCCTCCAGCAACTCCAGAATATCCAGAATATCCTGATAAACCTTAACTCTTAACTGCCCGTGTGGAAATTTGGTGGGCACCCAGAGTTTAGGAAGGAAAACAATAAACTCCAAGTCAGTCATGTGACTGGTGTGAGAACTCAAAACAGTTTATTTACTTTAAAATCAAAATAGAGGAATATTTTTAAATCAATTCGCAATGCTTTTAAAAATGAGACTACCATAAGGCCTCCCGCACACACACACATGCAAACGCAGAATCGGAGGAGATTTCTCCTTATGATAGTCAAAGATGCTTGATACGCATTTAAAATAACATTTGATATTATTATTAGTGTATAGTGTAGGAAAAATTTATTTCGAAAGTAGAATATAAATCTTAGCCAACATACGACCATTATCGTATGCCTACTATAGCTACTATCCAAACAGTGGTGACCACCATAAGTGAATAGCAGGTTCTACAACTAATACCGTACAAGTTTCGTATTGGGAATTGGATTTCCAACGAATGATCAGGCCAAGGAACTTCCCATTGCCACTGAGAATGCCTCTGGATGGACATCCCCGAGAACCAAACCGGATCTCAACCAACACAAGGCCGGGTTACTCCTAACTGAGCAACAACTGACCGAATATGCCATCCCCCGGTCCTTTGGGACCTTTTTCCGAGAGCGCTCTCTAATCAATTCACACAATCATAACAAAGTGTTTTCAACATGAGTAAGTATCTGGGCTCCATACCATGATACCACCCTTTTCCAGAAGGAAATGGACACATCCTAAAGGGTGCTACCCCTCATAACCTTGTTGCTTCTTTCCTGTTTTGACCATTCACGGGGTGTGAGGCTCGACGAATTCACGTCCACAAAAACATACTTTATACAAAAGCCATGCTTTGGGTCAACAAATGATCAACACAATGATCACTAAGATAGACGATCAAATAAATGATCCTATCACAATAATCAACACAATGATCATTTCAGCATCACTCAGCATGTCACATTACCAAAATGGGATATATCGCTGATAACTTCAACTATATAACCTTTGAGCACATACGTCTCAAAGAAGGGTGTTAAGCAAAGAATAAATTCTCAGCCACCAACAGAAATATATTTGAAAGAAATCGGCTTTATATCTCAACTTGTAATGTCAGGCATACAATCCATACAAGTCTGTTCCGGGCTCGAACAGAACCGAAGGCACTTGCAAAGAAGTCCTTGCAATCCGGATATTCACAATCCTGATCGGATTCACCATCACATATGGAGAACTCAATACCGGAGCAACTCGGTGCAGAGTCAATCGATAGTTCATCCTATCGTTTCCGCAAATATCCGGTCTTCAACACCGATCTTCAATGCAATTCACAACGACGTATCACGTATTCGGAATGGGTTATACGACCCCATGGTCCTTTCCCGGTTAACCCGAATAGTGAGCGCTTATTCAAAAATAAGTGTGCATTCAAATTCAATCATATTCACATCAAATACCCATTCAAAGGGAAATATTGATAGTCGGCTATTGAACTATCAATGGATATGCATACATCACCAGATTCTAAATAATTTTCCAAATTATTTACATTTCCAAAATATCTTTACAAGATATAAAATTCCAACACTTCAAAAATAAATCAATATTTATTTTTAACCAATTTCACTTTTCACATATAAATTCCATAATGACTTTATATTTCAAAATATTCATGCATATTCGATTTCAATTATTCATTTTCAATTTATCTTCAAAAAGATAAATTCTAAATATTCACTTCACATTGGAAAACATTTCCATACTTATTTATTCATAAGTAATTCACAAATCTCTTTTATTTTCAACACTTAGAAAATATTCAATATACTTAAATCAAATTAAGTATATCTTTCATTCTTTTAAGGAAATCATTCACTTAACATATTTATTTGGGCCAAAACGAATTTTGCGTAAAACATCGTTACGACAACCCAAAATCACTAGTATAGGGATTCGAAATTAAATAGATATATAAATCCTAATACTATACAAACATTTCCTTTCGGAAATCATTTACTATAACAACAGTGTTATAGTTCACCATTTCCTTTTATTTCTCGAAACATCTATTTCAACAATAAATGTTGAAATCTATGGTTTCGAATCTCAACACATCTTAAAACATCGTTAGATCGTTTTAATTCTATTTAAAACATTCACATTCTAAAACATTTTCTTTAACGTGTTATTCACTATTCAAAAATCGTGAACATACTTCGTTAACAAATTTCATCCTTTTATTCAATTTATTTTAAAGGATTATTCACTATTTAAAAATGTGAATATAACTCCATTAATAGGTTATAACAATTAACTTATCAAAATAAGTCATTTGCGGATTTATAAAACAACATTTATAAATTCCGTTTCTATTTATTTATAAAAACTTCCCTTTTTATAAATTCCTTTATTAACCTATTCCAGTTTATAACTCAATTATAAACTACAAGTTCATCTTATAAGTTAATTACTTATAAAACGATTATTTTACAAAATCATTCCTTAGAGTTTCATAATTATAAATCTTATAACTTATAAGATTCATTTATTTAACCCAATCTATTCTTCAAATAACTTCATAAAATTTATAAATCTACTGTTTATAAATTTCGTTTACAACTTCACCATTTATAATTCTATTGATTTCATTCTTTAATGAAATTCATTTTCAATTCATTCAAACACTTATAAAATCTCATTTTATAATCCCAACGTTTTAATTTACAAATATTCATTTGTAAATCCTTTAATATAAATCAATCTATATTATTCTTTAAAACGTCTTTAATTTCCTTTAAAAAAACTTCACCATTCTGATTTATAAAATAATTAAATTTTATAAATCCTATATTTAACTTTTTATAACAAGTTCAGAATCCCAATTTAAACTCTTTTATAAAGTCATTAATTCCTTATTTTCAAAAATCAGCTTTTAACTATATTTCTTAAAAATCAAAATTTTTATAACATTAAAAATTATAACGTTTATTTATTTGAAATGGATCAATTCCAAAGATATTTTATCTTTTCAAAAATCACTTTAAAAACATTTTAAAATCCCAAAATCTGGGTCCAATGATGCTACACACCAAATAGTCAATCACGACTACAACGATCCATCATATATCGATATGATAATCCATCAAATATCAAAATATCTGAAATAAAATAAATACTGTTGAGGAATCCAGTTGGATCCCTCCAACCTGTTTTCCTGCATCCAAAAACATTAGCACAATACCAATTTCGCTCCAGTACGAAATTATCGCGGTACATGTTCTTAATAAATATTATCCGCTTAATAACGGCGTAATAGGGTCTCATCCGCTAAACAAAAAATGCGGGAAATCAACAACTGCAATATATACATATGCCAATATATATATATTGATATTATATATAATACCAATTTCACTGTTTATGAAATATTCGCGGTATATGTTTATATTAAATAACATCCGCTTACTAACGGCGTATAATGTCTATTTTAACAATCAATAATTTACAGTCATCATTCAAACATGCATTCAAATATTTTAAATCTAACTATTTAAAATAAAATCGAAATCTATTCGATTGAGTGAGAAATTCTCACCTTGGTCTTAATTTCCGTTTTAGCTTTTATTTCGAATAAAATTAAACGCGCGTCTAATTTTACCCGAAATTCTCACTAACTCCAAACGACTCCAAACCAACTCCATCGCGTAGTGCTCGTCCATACGATTCCAACGCAACTGAGTTTGCATTTTTTCGACCTCGTATGAAAAAGTTACGAATTTTTGAAGATCGTACACGATTTATATATACAATTTCAACATAACTTTTCATATTTCAACCTTCATAAATCTAGAGCCATAGGATCTTGAACCCCCCAAATCCTGGCCGTGCACTCTCTCTTCCTCATCACGCGTCTTCTACAGATCCAAGGCCGACACCACTTAACCCATTATCATAGATTAGGGTTTGAATTTGCTCTCTCAATACTCAACGATACTCGATCACACCAACGCCAATGCGAAGGCCTTCGCGATAGCTACACTCGGCCATAACCCTAGGAAGCTCGGCCATCTCCTCCACCTGGGAGTGCGTGCGCAGGTCCCCCCCTATCGGCCCCCATATCTCCCAAAATACAACTCCATTTTAGATCATAGCCGTTGAAAACGTAGTACTCACAGCCCTCTACAACATTCTAGTTGAAACTTTCTTGAATCGTTGAGTGGATTTGAAGATAATGGAGGAGAAAGTTGATGATTTTCTGGCCATTCAGTTTTAGGGCCGGCTACATGAAGCAAATTAGGGTTTTGGAATATATTTTATCAAATTTTGTGAAGGGGTAGGGCTATTTATAAGGAACGAGCGACACTATTCATCCCGGATTTTCCGAACTCCGATTTAGACGCCGTAACCAGCGTACCTAGGGTTTACCCCGCGTTCCGGACACAATGGAACAGGTTTCGGAAGCTAATTCGGAAGTATGTGCGAGTTATGGCTGAAAACGCTCAATTTGAATTAAACCGATTTAAGTCGATTTCTAGGCGTTTTAATTTGTACCGGACAAACGGTAAATCCAAACGACTTGAAATTTGAAACCTTACAATAATATCACATTACGGATCCGATGAAACTGGTTTCGTCGAAATCCGAGACTTTTTGAAAAATGGCTATTTTGACTCGTCAAATTTAAATTAAAAATAATTCGATGCGTTTCGAGCTGCCACGATCAAACGATAACTCCGATTGACACGAAAATTGAAATCCAGTAATAACTAACTATTACGGATCCAATGAAACTAGTTTCGTTCAATTCTGAGACTGTTCAAAAATTGGCTATTTTACAGTCGATTATTAAATATTAAAATATTCAATTTTCACAAATTAACTTTTAATTCGATTTTAAAAGTTCTAAAATATTTCTATAACTCCAGTATGATTAAATAAAATTTTACAAATCATTTTCTATCATATTTAACTCTATTTTCAATTATTTCCATAATTTAACGTATTAAATTATTGATTTAATAATCCAATTAAATCCAAAAATTCAAATAAAAATTTATTTGACTTATAAATTCACTTTTTTTTAATATTTAAAATTAATTAAATATTCAAATTTTAATTAATAAAAATTCTGGGTCGTTACAATCTTTCCCCCTTAAAAGAATTTCGTCCTCGAAATTACAAGTAAGAAAGGTTACAGAATTTATTAACTTTCCAAAATTCATAATTAAATTCCTTACAATACTTTACTAAGTTTTCAAATCATACTTAGTTATCTTTTCAAAACAAACTATATCATTTAACTTTCAATTCCAAACCAAAGCTTAAGTTTCCAAAATTTTCCTATTTTTCTCAAATTTTTCTAACGCCTTAAATTTTCGGAAAAATTCGCCATAGTCTCCTTTGCGCGGCTCGATCCGAAAAAAAAAATGACAGTATATATATCACAAATATACATCTCATCAAGTAATGAGGCATCCCGAAGGGAAAAAAAGTATAAAAGTGCGATATTTAATCCGAGATATGTACCTTATATTTTATTAGCAAGCATATACGGCTAATATAGCGCTAAAGCGAACTCCAAATGCGAAGCAAACGCGATCCGCACCTACTAAACACTCAACAAACAACATGAGAACATGCACATATGTAAATAGTCTCAATATACAACATATAGTAACATAATAACTATATATGTTAACATAACAAATGCAACATATTCAAACATCAACCATCATCCAACTAACACCCATAACCAATAAACATTCATTCATAATCTCATTCATATTTAATGAATTGGTTTTCACTTTAAATCACATTTGATTTATTCACATTGGATTTTATCAACATTCCTTCTCAATTCAATTAGTTTACATTACTAATTAAATCCAATTCACCTTCAATTCTATTCAAATTTATTTACTTCTAATTTGAATTCAATTTTCATAGCTTTCAATTTCATTAATACTTAATGAATTATATATACAATCAATCAACAATTATATAACAACCAAAGTATATTAATTTCAACCAAATTCCTTTGCTCATATTCATTCTCATTCAATTTATTCAACTTCTAATAACATTTGATTTTAAATGAATTAACATTCATTATTTCATACCAACTTGATTCACATTCAATTGATTAACGTCCAATCCATTAATTCAATTCAATTACTAAAGTTGAATTCTATTACATACCTCAAGTTCATATTCATTTAATCCACTTGATTATTTACTTCGATACCAAAAATCAATTCCATCCAACAACACTTAAGTTATATTCCATTTAAGTTTAAAATTCACTTTTATTTACAACTCATATTAATATAGTTTCACTTCTTATATATATAAGTTTATTTCACAATTGTAAATCACTTTAATTATAATTCAATTCTTACAATTCTTTTTGCTTATACAATTCTTCTTTTATTTAGATTATTCAAACAACCTAACAATCAACTTACATACAATTTAATAATTTTGAAAAATCATTTCTTTATATATAAAATATAATCAAGGCAAAAATTATTTCATTTACCCAATTTAAAACAATACTGTGCCGAATTGTTCTATTCAAGTGTTTAGAAACCCCTTCGGCTCAGTTTCGAGGCTGTGCTGACGAAAGTTCATATGCCACTCAATAAACCAATCATCACAATATAAAACAATTTTATATTCACTAACAAATACGCACTCATAGCTATTATTACACTCAAATTCATTCTAGAGTACTACTGACTCTATCTCTAATGAATTATACCCTACAGAACCATGGTTGTCGCTTAACCATAAGCTCTGATACCACATTGTCAGGACACGATTCTTCGTCTTCCGAAAATTCGACATCGACACTCACTTTATCGACTGCCGAGAAATCGAACGACGGAAAACCGAACACTGAGGGTTTTATTTAAGAAAAATTTAGGAAAGAAGAAGAGAAAAAGATAGAAATTAGGGAGGAGAGAAGAAGATAGGAAATTTTTAAAATAGAAAGAAAAAGAGAATAGAGAAAAAGGAGAAAAACAGAAGAAAATAGGACGGGACAGAAAACAACAGAACAACATCAGAATCTCACAATTCGCAGCGGAACAACATATAATAATAAATGAATAATCTTTAAACAAAGAACTATATCAGTTATTACATTACATACATTTTATTACATCATATCATCACATCAGAGTGTACAACAACATACAACAATAAACAGTGCAGCGGAAAAAGAAATACTATATAAACTAGTAATACGCCATGCCATCCAGCTTGCCTCCAGCAACTCCAGAATATCCAGAATATCCTGATAAACCTTAACTCTTAACTGCCCGTGTGGAAATTTGGTGGGCACCCAGAGTTTAGGAAGGAAAACAATAAACTCCAAGTCAGTCATGTGACTGGTGTGAGAACTCAAAACAGTTTATTTACTTTAAAATCAAAATAGAGGAATATTTTTAAATCAATTCGCAATGCTTTTAAAAATGAGACTACCATAAGGCCTCCCGCACACACACACATGCAAACGCAGAATCGGAGGAGATTTCTCCTTATGATAGTCAAAGATGCTTGATACGCATTTAAAATAACATTTGATATTATTATTAGTGTATAGTGTAGGAAAAATTTATTTCGAAAGTAGAATATAAATCTTAGCCAACATACGACCATTATCGTATGCCTACTATAGCTACTATCCAAACAGTGGTGACCACCATAAGTGAATAGCATGTTCTACAACTAATACCGTACAAGTTTCGTATTGGGAATTGGATTTCCAACGAATGATCAGGCCAAGGAACTTCCCATTGCCACTGAGAATGCCTCTGGATGGACATCCCCGAGAACCAAACCGGATCTCAACCAACACAAGGCCGGGTTACTCCTAACTGAGCAACAACTGACCGAATATGCCATCCCCCGGTCCTTTGGGACCTTTTTCCGAGAGCGCTCTCTAATCAATTCACACAATCATAACAAAGTGTTTTCAACATGAGTAAGTATCTGGGCTCCATACCATGATACCACCCTTTTCCAGAAGGAAATGGACACATCCTAAAGGGTGCTACCCCTCATAACCTTGCTGCTTCTTTCCTGTTTTGACCATTCACGGGGTGTGAGGCTCGACGAATTCACGTCCACAAAAACATACTTTATACAAAAGCCATGCTTTGGGTCAACAAATGATCAACACAATGATCACTAAGATAGACGATCAAATAAATGATCCTATCACAATAATCAACACAATGATCATTTCAGCATCACTCAGCATGTCACATTACCAAAATGGGATATATCGCTGATAACTTCAACTATATAACCTTTGAGCACATACGTCTCAAAGAAGGGTGTTAAGCAAAGAATAAATTCTCAGCCACCAACAGAAATATATTTGAAAGAAATCGGCTTTATATCTCAACTTGTAATGTCAGGCATACAATCCATACAAGTCTGTTCCGGGCTCGAACAGAACCGAAGGCACTTGCAAAGAAGTCCTTGCAATCCGGATATTCACAATCCTGATCGGATTCACCATCACATATGGAGAACTCAATACCGGAGCAACTCGGTGCAGAGTCAATCGATAGTTCATCCTATCGTTTCCGCAAATATCCGGTCTTCAACACCGATCTTCAATGCAATTCACAACGACATATCACGTATTCGGAATGGGTTATACGACCCCATGGTCCTTTCCCGGTTAACCCGAATAGTGAGCGCTTATTCAAAAATAAGTGTGCATTCAAATTCAATCATATTCACATCAAATACCCATTCAAAGGGAAATATTGATAGTCGGCTATTGAACTATCAATGGATATGCATACATCACCAGATTCTAAATAATTTTCCAAATTATTTACATTTCCAAAATATCTTTACAAGATATAAAATTCCAACACTTCAAAAATAAATCAATATTTATTTTTAACCAATTTCACTTTTCACATATAAATTCCATAATGACTTTATATTTCAAAATATTCATGCATATTCGATTTCAATTATTCATTTTCAATTTATCTTCAAAAAGATAAATTCTAAATATTCACTTCACATTGGAAAACATTTCCATACTTATTTATTCATAAGTAATTCACAAATCTCTTTTATTTTCAACACTTAGAAAATATTCAATATACTTAAATCAAATTAAGTATATCTTTCATTCTTTTAAGGAAATCATTCACTTAACATATTTATTTGGGCCAAAACGAATGTTGCGTAAAACATCGTTACGACAACCCAAAATCACTAGTATAGGGATTCGAAATTAAATAGATATATAAATCCTAATACTATACAAACATTTCCTTTCGGAAATCATTTACTATAACAACAGTGTTATAGTTCACCATTTCCTTTTATTTCTCGAAACATCTATTTCAACAATAAATGTTGAAATCTATGGTTTCGAATCTCAACACATCTTAAAACATCGTTAGATCGTTTTAATTCTATTTAAAACATTCACATTCTAAAACATTTTCTTTAACGTGTTATTCACTATTCAAAAATCGTGAACATACTTCGTTAACAAATTTCATCCTTTTATTCAATTTATTTTAAAGGATTATTCACTATTTAAAAATGTGAATATAACTCCATTAATAGGCTATAACAATTAACTTATCAAAATAAGTCATTTGCGGATTTATAAAACAACGTTTATAAATTCCGTTTCTATTTATTTATAAAAACTTCCCTTTTTATAAATTCCTTTATTAACCTATTCCAGTTTATAACTCAATTATAAACTACAAGTTCATCTTATAAGTTAATTACTTATAAAACGATTATTTTACAAAATCATTCCTTAGAGTTTCATAATTATAAATCTTATAACTTATAAGATTCATTTATTTAACCCAATCTATTCTTCAAATAACTTCATAAAATTTATAAATCTACTGTTTATAAATTTCGTTTACAACTTCACCATTTATAATTCTATTGATTTCATTCTTTAATGAAATTCATTTTCAATTCATTCAAACACTTATAAAATCTCATTTTATAATCCCAACATTTTAATTTACAAATATTCATTTGTAAATCCTTTAATATAAATCAATCTATATTATTCTTTAAAACGTCTTTAATTTCCTTTAAAAAAACTTCACCATTCTGATTTATAAAATAATTAAATTTTATAAATCCTATATTTAACTTTTTATAACAAGTTCAGAATCCCAATTTAAACTCTTTTATAAAGTCATTAATTCCTTATTTTCAAAAATCAGCTTTTAACTATATTTCTTAAAAATCAAAATTTTTATAACATTAAAAATTATAACGTTTATTTATTTGAAATGGATCAATTCCAAAGATATTTTATCTTTTCAAAAATCACTTTAAAAACATTTTAAAATCCCAAAATCTGGGTCCAATGATGCTACACACCAAATAGTCAATCACGACTACAACGATCCATCATATATCGATATGATAATCCATCAAATATCAAAATATCTGAAATAAAATAAATACTGTTGAGGAATCCAGTTGGATCCCTCCAACCTGTTTTCCTGCATCCAAAAACATTAGCACAATACCAATTTCGCTCCAGTACGAAATTATCGCGGTACATGTTCTTAATAAATATTATCCGCTTAATAACGGCGTAATAGGGTCTCATCCGCTAAACAAAAAATGCGGGAAATCAACAACTGCAATATATACATATGCCAATATATATATATTGATATTATATATAATACCAATTTCACTGTTTATGAAATATTCGCGGTATATGTTTATATTAAATAACATCCGCTTACTAACGGCGTATAATGTCTATTTTAACAATCAATAATTTACAGTCATCATTCAAACATGCATTCAAATATTTTAAATCTAACTATTTAAAATAAAATCGAAATCTATTCGATTGAGTGAGAAATTCTCACCTTGGTCTTAATTTCCGTTTTAGCTTTTATTTCGAATAAAATTAAACGCGCGTCTAATTTTACCCGAAATTCTCACTAACTCCAAACGACTCCAAACCAACTCCATCGCGTAGTGCTCGTCCATACGATTCCAACGCAACTGAGTTTGCATTTTTTCGACCTCGTATGAAAAAGTTACGAATTTTTGAAGATCGTACACGATTTATATATACAATTTCAACATAACTTTTCATATTTCAACCTTCATAAATCTAGAGCCATAGGATCTTGAACCCCCCAAATCCTGGCCGTGCACTCTCTCTTCCTCATCACGCGTCTTCTACAGATCCAAGGCCGACACCACTTAACCCATTATCATAGATTAGGGTTTGAATTAGCTCTCTCAATACTCAACGATACTCGATCACACCAACGCCAATGCGAAGGCCTTCGCGATAGCTACACTCGGCCATAACCCTAGGAAGCTCGGCCATCTCCTCCACCTGGGAGTGCGTGCGCAGGTCCCCCCCTATCGGCCCCCATATCTCCCAAAATACAACTCCATTTTAGATCATAGCCGTTGAAAACGTAGTACTCACAGCCCTCTACAACATTCTAGTTGAAACTTTCTTGAATCGTTGAGTGGATTTGAAGATAATGGAGGAGAAAGTTGATGATTTTCTGGCCATTCAGTTTTAGGGCCGGCTACATGAAGCAAATTAGGGTTTTGGAATATATTTTATCAAATTTTGTGAAGGGGTAGGGCTATTTATAAGGAACGAGCGACACTATTCATCCCGGATTTTCCGAACTCCGATTTAGACGCCGTAACCAGCGTACCTAGGGTTTACCCCGCGTTCCGGACACAATGGAACAGGTTTTGGAAGCTAATTCGGAAGTATGTGCGAGTTATGGCTGAAAACGCTCAATTTGAATTAAACCGATTTAAGTCGATTTCTAGGCGTTTTAATTTGTACCGGACAAACGGTAAATCCAAACGACTTGAAATTTGAAACCTTACAATAATATCACATTACGGATCCGATGAAACTGGTTTCGTCGAAATCCGAGACTTTTTGAAAAATGGCTATTTTGACTCGTCAAATTTAAATTAAAAATAATTCGATGCGTTTCGAGCTGCCACGATCAAACGATAACTCCGATTG
This sequence comes from Allium cepa, assembly GCA_030765085.1. Classification (NCBI taxonomy): domain Eukaryota; kingdom Viridiplantae; phylum Streptophyta; class Magnoliopsida; order Asparagales; family Amaryllidaceae; genus Allium; species Allium cepa. The sequence goes on along the minus strand of CM060940.1, from coordinate 322,148,871 downwards.
ACACGAAAATTGAAATCCAGTAATAACTAACTATTACGGATCCAATGAAACTGGTTTCGTTCAATTCTGAGACTGTTCAAAAATTGGCTATTTTACAGTCGATTATTAAATATTAAAATATTCAATTTTCACAAATTAACTTTTAATTCGATTTTAAAAGTTCTAAAATATTTCTATAACTCCAGTATGATTAAATAAAATTTTACAAATCATTTTCTATCATATTTAACTCTATTTTCAATTATTTCCATAATTTAACGTATTAAATTATTGATTTAATAATCCAATTAAATCCAAAAATTCAAATAAAAATTTATTTGACTTATAAATTCACTTTTTTTTAATATTTAAAATTAATTAAATATTCAAATTTTAATTAATAAAAAATCTGGGTCGTTACAATCTTTCCCCCTTAAAAGAATTTCGTCCTCGAAATTACAAGTAAGAAAGGTTACAGAATTTATTAACTTTCCAAAATTCATAATTAAATTCCTTACAATACTTTACTAAGTTTTCAAATCATACTTAGTTATCTTTTCAAAACAAACTATATCATTTAACTTTCAATTCCAAACCAAAGCTTAAGTTTCCAAAATTTTCCTATTTTTCTCAAATTTTTCTAACGCCTTAAATTTTCGGAAAAATTCGCCATAGTCTCCTTTGCGCGGCTCGATCCGAAAAAAAAAAAATGACAGTATATATATCACAAATATACATCTCATCAAGTAATGAGGCATCCCGAAGGGAAAAAAAGTATAAAAGTGCGATATTTAATCCGAGATATGTACCTTATATTTTATTAGCAAGCATATACGGCTAATATAGCGCTAAAGCGAACTCCAAATGCGAAGCAAACGCGATCCGCACCTACTAAACACTCAACAAACAACATGAGAACATGCACATATGTAAATAGTCTCAATATACAACATATAGTAACATAATAACTATATATGTTAACATAACAAATGCAACATATTCAAACATCAACCATCATCCAACTAACACCCATAACCAATAAACATTCATTCATAATCTCATTCATATTTAATGAATTGGTTTTCACTTTAAATCACATTTGATTTATTCACATTGGATTTTATCAACATTCCTTCTCAATTCAATTAGTTTACATTACTAATTAAATCCAATTCACCTTCAATTCTATTCAAATTTATTTACTTCTAATTTGAATTCAATTTTCATAGCTTTCAATTTCATTAATACTTAATGAATTATATATACAATCAATCAACAATTATATAACAACCAAAGTATATTAATTTCAACCAAATTCCTTTGCTCATATTCATTCTCATTCAATTTATTCAACTTCTAATAACATTTGATTTTAAATGAATTAACATTCATTATTTCATACCAACTTGATTCACATTCAATTGATTAACGTCCAATCCATTAATTCAATTCAATTACTAAAGTTGAATTCTATTACATACCTCAAGTTCATATTCATTTAATCCACTTGATTATTTACTTCGATACCAAAAATCAATTCCATCCAACAACACTTAAGTTATATTCCATTTAAGTTTAAAATTCACTTTTATTTACAACTCATATTAATATAGTTTCACTTCTTATATATATAAGTTTATTTCACAATTGTAAATCACTTTAATTATAATTCAATTCTTACAATTCTTTTTGCTTATACAATTCTTCTTTTATTTAGATTATTCAAACAACCTAACAATCAACTTACATACAATTTAATAATTTTGAAAAATCATTTCTTTATATATAAAATATAATCAAGGCAAAAATTATTTCATTTACCCAATTTAAAACAATACTGTGCCGAATTGTTCTATTCAAGTGTTTAGAAACCCCTTCGGCTCAGTTTCGAGGCTGTGCTGACGAAAGTTCATATGCCACTCAATAAACCAATCATCACAATATAAAACAATTTTATATTCACTAACAAATACGCACTCATAGCTATTATTACACTCAAATTCATTCTAGAGTACTACTGACTCTATCTCTAATGAATTATACCCTACAGAACCATGGTTGTCGCTTAACCATAAGCTCTGATACCACATTGTCAGGACACGATTCTTCGTCTTCCGAAAATTCGACATCGACACTCACTTTATCGACTGCCGAGAAATCGAACGACGGAAAACCGAACACTGAGGGTTTTATTTAAGAAAAATTTAGGAAAGAAGAAGAGAAAAAGATAGAAATTAGGGAGGAGAGAAGAAGATAGGAAATTTTTAAAATAGAAAGAAAAAGAGAATAGAGAAAAAGGAGAAAAACAGAAGAAAATAGGACGGGACAGAAAACAACAGAACAACATCAGAATCTCACAATTCGCAGCGGAACAACATATAATAATAAATGAATAATCTTTAAACAAAGAACTATATCAGTTATTACATTACATACATTTTATTACATCATATCATCACATCAGAGTGTACAACAACATACAACAATAAACAGTGCAGCGGAAAAAGAAATACTATATAAACTAGTAATACGCCATGCCATCCAGCTTGCCTCCAGCAACTCCAGAATATCCAGAATATCCTGATAAACCTTAACTCTTAACTGCCCGTGTGGAAATTTGGTGGGCACCCAGAGTTTAGGAAGGAAAACAATAAACTCCAAGTCAGTCATGTGACTGGTGTGAGAACTCAAAACAGTTTATTTACTTTAAAATCAAAATAGAGGAATATTTTTAAATCAATTCGCAATGCTTTTAAAAATGAGACTACCATAAGGCCTCCCGCACACACACACATGCAAACGCAGAATCGGAGGAGATTTCTCCTTATGATAGTCAAAGATGCTTGATACGCATTTAAAATAACATTTGATATTATTATTAGTGTATAGTGTAGGAAAAATTTATTTCGAAAGTAGAATATAAATCTTAGCCAACATACGACCATTATCGTATGCCTACTATAGCTACTATCCAAACAGTGGTGACCACCATAAGTGAATAGCAGGTTCTACAACTAATACCGTACAAGTTTCGTATTGGGAATTGGATTTCCAACGAATGATCAGGCCAAGGAACTTCCCATTGCCACTGAGAATGCCTCTGGATGGACATCCCCGAGAACCAAACCGGATCTCAACCAACACAAGGCCGGGTTACTCCTAACTGAGCAACAACTGACCGAATATGCCATCCCCCGGTCCTTTGGGACCTTTTTCCGAGAGCGCTCTCTAATCAATTCACACAATCATAACAAAGTGTTTTCAACATGAGTAAGTATCTGGGCTCCATACCATGATACCACCCTTTTCCAGAAGGAAATGGACACATCCTAAAGGGTGCTACCCCTCATAACCTTGCTGCTTCTTTCCTGTTTTGACCATTCACGGGGTGTGAGGCTCGACGAATTCACGTCCACAAAAACATACTTTATACAAAAGCCATGCTTTGGGTCAACAAATGATCAACACAATGATCACTAAGATAGACGATCAAATAAATGATCCTATCACAATAATCAACACAATGATCATTTCAGCATCACTCAGCATGTCACATTACCAAAATGGGATATATCGCTGATAACTTCAACTATATAACCTTTGAGCACATACGTCTCAAAGAAGGGTGTTAAGCAAAGAATAAATTCTCAGCCACCAACAGAAATATATTTGAAAGAAATCGGCTTTATATCTCAACTTGTAATGTCAGGCATACAATCCATACAAGTCTGTTCCGGGCTCGAACAGAACCGAAGGCACTTGCAAAGAAGTCCTTGCAATCCGGATATTCACAATCCTGATCGGATTCACCATCACATATGGAGAACTCAATACCGGAGCAACTCGGTGCAGAGTCAATCGATAGTTCATCCTATCGTTTCCGCAAATATCCGGTCTTCAACACCGATCTTCAATGCAATTCACAACGACATATCACGTATTCGGAATGGGTTATACGACCCCATGGTCCTTTCCCGGTTAACCCGAATAGTGAGCGCTTATTCAAAAATAAGTGTGCATTCAAATTCAATCATATTCACATCAAATACCCATTCAAAGGGAAATATTGATAGTCGGCTATTGAACTATCAATGGATATGCATACATCACCAGATTCTAAATAATTTTCCAAATTATTTACATTTCCAAAATATCTTTACAAGATATAAAATTCCAACACTTCAAAAATAAATCAATATTTATTTTTAACCAATTTCACTTTTCACATATAAATTCCATAATGACTTTATATTTCAAAATATTCATGCATATTCGATTTCAATTATTCATTTTCAATTTATCTTCAAAAAGATAAATTCTAAATATTCACTTCACATTGGAAAACATTTCCATACTTATTTATTCATAAGTAATTCACAAATCTCTTTTATTTTCAACACTTAGAAAATATTCAATATACTTAAATCAAATTAAGTATATCTTTCATTCTTTTAAGGAAATCATTCACTTAACATATTTATTTGGGCCAAAACGAATGTTGCGTAAAACATCGTTACGACAACCCAAAATCACTAGTATAGGGATTCGAAATTAAATAGATATATAAATCCTAATACTATACAAACATTTCCTTTCGGAAATCATTTACTATAACAACAGTGTTATAGTTCACCATTTCCTTTTATTTCTCGAAACATCTATTTCAACAATAAATGTTGAAATCTATGGTTTCGAATCTCAACACATCTTAAAACATCGTTAGATCGTTTTAATTCTATTTAAAACATTCACATTCTAAAACATTTTCTTTAACGTGTTATTCACTATTCAAAAATCGTGAACATACTTCGTTAACAAATTTCATCCTTTTATTCAATTTATTTTAAAGGATTATTCACTATTTAAAAATGTGAATATAACTCCATTAATAGGTTATAACAATTAACTTATCAAAATAAGTCATTTGCGGATTTATAAAACAACGTTTATAAATTCCGTTTCTATTTATTTATAAAAACTTCCCTTTTTATAAATTCCTTTATTAACCTATTCCAGTTTATAACTCAATTATAAACTACAAGTTCATCTTATAAGTTAATTACTTATAAAACGATTATTTTACAAAATCATTCCTTAGAGTTTCATAATTATAAATCTTATAACTTATAAGATTCATTTATTTAACCCAATCTATTCTTCAAATAACTTCATAAAATTTATAAATCTACTGTTTATAAATTTCGTTTACAACTTCACCATTTATAATTCTATTGATTTCATTCTTTAATGAAATTCATTTTCAATTCATTCAAACACTTATAAAATCTCATTTTATAATCCCAACGTTTTAATTTACAAATATTCATTTGTAAATCCTTTAATATAAATCAATCTATATTATTCTTTAAAACGTCTTTAATTTCCTTTAAAAAAACTTCACCATTCTGATTTATAAAATAATTAAATTTTATAAATCCTATATTTAACTTTTTATAACAAGTTCAGAATCCCAATTTAAACTCTTTTATAAAGTCATTAATTCCTTATTTTCAAAAATCAGCTTTTAACTATATTTCTTAAAAATCAAAATTTTTATAACATTAAAAATTATAACGTTTATTTATTTGAAATGGATCAATTCCAAAGATATTTTATCTTTTCAAAAATCACTTTAAAAACATTTTAAAATCCCAAAATCTGGGTCCAATGATGCTACACACCAAATAGTCAATCACGACTACAACGATCCATCATATATCGATATGATAATCCATCAAATATCAAAATATCTGAAATAAAATAAATACTGTTGAGGAATCCAGTTGGATCCCTCCAACCTGTTTTCCTGCATCCAAAAACATTAGCACAATACCAATTTCGCTCCAGTACGAAATTATCGCGGTACATGTTCTTAATAAATATTATCCGCTTAATAACGGCGTAATAGGGTCTCATCCGCTAAACAAAAAATGCGGGAAATCAACAACTGCAATATATACATATGCCAATATATATATATATATTGATATTATATATAATACCAATTTCACTGTTTATGAAATATTCGCGGTATATGTTTATATTAAATAACATCCGCTTACTAACGGCGTATAATGTCTATTTTAACAATCAATAATTTACAGTCATCATTCAAACATGCATTCAAATATTTTAAATCTAACTATTTAAAATAAAATCGAAATCTATTCGATTGAGTGAGAAATTCTCACCTTGGTCTTAATTTCCGTTTTAGCTTTTATTTCGAATAAAATTAAACGCGCGTTTAATTTTACCCGAAATTCTCACTAACTCCAAACGACTCCAAACCAACTCCATCGCGTAGTGCTCGTCCATACGATTCCAACGCAACTGAGTTTGCATTTTTTCGACCTCGTATGAAAAAGTTACGAATTTTTGAAGATCGTACACGATTTATATATACAATTTCAACATAACTTTTCATATTTCAACCTTCATAAATCTAGAGCCATAGGATCTTGAACCCCCCAAATCCTGGCCGTGCACTCTCTCTTCCTCATCACGCGTCTTCTACAGATCCAAGGCCGACACCACTTAACCCATTATCATAGATTAGGGTTTGAATTTGCTCTCTCAATACTCAACGATACTCGATCACACCAACGCCAATGCGAAGGCCTTCGCGATAGCTACACTCGGCCATAACCCTAGGAAGCTCGGCCATCTCCTCCACCTGGGAGTGCGTGCGCAGGTCCCCCCCTATCGGCCCCCATATCTCCCAAAATACAACTCCATTTTAGATCATAGCCGTTGAAAACGTAGTACTCACAGCCCTCTACAACATTCTAGTTGAAACTTTCTTGAATCGTTGAGTGGATTTGAAGATAATGGAGGAGAAAGTTGATGATTTTCTGGCCATTCAGTTTTAGGGCCGGCTACATGAAGCAAATTAGGGTTTTGGAATATATTTTATCAAATTTTGTGAAGGGGTAGGGCTATTTATAAGGAACGAGCGACACTATTCATCCCGGATTTTCCGAACTCCGATTTAGACGCCGTAACCAGCGTACCTAGGGTTTACCCCGCGTTCCGGACACAATGGAATAGGTTTCGGAAGCTAATTCGGAAGTATGTGCGAGTTATGGCTGAAAACGCTCAATTTGAATTAAACCGATTTAAGTCGATTTCTAGGCGTTTTAATTTGTACCGGACAAACGGTAAATCCAAACGACTTGAAATTTGAAACCTTACAATAATATCACATTACGGATCCGATGAAACTGGTTTTGTCGAAATCCGAGACTTTTTTAAAAATGGCTATTTTGACTCGTCAAATTTAAATTAAAAATAATTCGATGCGTTTCGAGCTGCCACGATCAAACGATAACTCCGATTGACACGAAAATTGAAATCCAGTAATAACTAACTATTACGGATCCAATGAAACTGGTTTCGTTCAATTCTGAGACTGTTCAAAAATTGGCTATTTTACAGTCGATTATTAAATATTAAAATATTCAATTTTCACAAATTAACTTTTAATTCGATTTTAAAAGTTCTAAAATATTTCTATAACTCCAGTATGATTAAATAAAATTTTACAAATCATTTTCTATCATATTTAACTCTATTTTCAATTATTTCCATAATTTAACGTATTAAATTATTGATTTAATAATCCAATTAAATCCAAAAATTCAAATAAAAATTTATTTGACTTATAAATTCACTTTTTTTTAATATTTAAAATTAATTAAATATTCAAATTTTAATTAATAAAAATTCTGGGTCGTTACAGAATTGAATGGAAGGCCAATTAATGAAAATAAATGGAAACTTTGATTTGTGAGTAATAAAGGCCTATTAATGTGACTAAAGGTTAACGGTAACGATTATTGTATGTTACCTATTTATGAAGCTTGTAAATTTAAAATTGGAAATTAGTTATAATAATTATAATTTAATATTACGTTAATATTAATTAAGGTAATGTTTGTAAATAATGTTAAGGTTATTCATATTGGACAATTTGAGTGTAATTAAAGGCATGGTAATACTTGTCATAATTTACCTATTTATTTGATTTAATAATAAATTTGGAAATCAATTAGGGTTATGTGACGCCCCACCTCAATACCCACGCTAGCTAAGAACACTACGGGGTAATGCTGTCAACTAGCACGGAGAATAAGGCTGTTGAGGAGCGACCATCCATGTAACCTCTTTGTGCGAGCACCGATATGTCAGATTGTATAACGTGCATTTCATTTAAGGAGGAAGTCCGACATACCGATACAAACTCAAAGCTATCACACAGTGGCTATAAATAAATCTTCGAAAACAAATATAGAAATAAACATAACACAATCAATCACAGACATCCATATCACAAAGGCGGAAAAAGATATGAATATATAACTAACACATGAAAGTGAACATCAGAGTAGTGGTCATGAAAGGACCACATGCACAAAAGAATAGAAACACGTGTTGTACAAAAGAATACATCTATGAGTCTATATCTCAAGTGTAAACGACAAAAACTGCTAATCTAAATGGTCAGCCAAAAGTCAGAGTAGTAAATCCCTGGGGCAGAAGTCAAGCAGAAGCACCTGTAACATCTCGGTCTGACCCGAGTATTATTTATAAGAAAATAATAAATGGATCAGTCTAGCTATAAATATCAGATAACATGATATAAAACAATAGATATGGCAATAACATATAGTAACCATAAAGACATACTATGATAAGCATGTAAATGAAGATCATCAAGAGATCAAACAATATCAAAAGAATCTTCTAAAAGATCCAAATTCACCTAAAAAAGGCGATGACACACAAATTCACCAAGACATAAAAGATGGAAAATCATAACAATGAAAGTCATGAAAATAGGTGAAGCTCAAATTCCAGAAGACTACACAAGAAATCCAGAAATCACAATATAGGAGCATGAAAACTCACAAAATGAGAGCATGAAAACTCATCTACACGTGTAACACAAAGCGAGACGCTATCTCATGGTTGCAAGCCATTAATTTTGACACACGAATGGCCCAAAGACCGTGGGGCGCTACCCCACATATGTGATGGCGAAACATCACACAAATGCGATGGCGAAACATCACAAGAGAGGGGTCTAGTCTCCCTCGCAGACAAAGAGACATTGCACAATTGCTAGTCTAAATCACAAAAATGATCGTCATGATCATCAAGAAGTGTCAATCACATTAAGCTAGTAAATATACGAGTTTAGCTTCATGTCCCATAACCACTTGCTTAACTTAAATATTTACGAACAAACTGTAGATCTTCACTAGAAAATTGTCACAAAAGGTTCAATCAAACAAGTTCAAGAATTAAACGACGAAGCAAACGCAAGCGTTTCATACCACTTGTTTTACTAAGTCGTTTAATTAGATTTATCATCCGAGTGAGGTAAAGGTTTGTATATACTAATAGATTGTAAAACGGTTTAGGAAAAGAGCTTTGTATTAAAATAGTGTTGAAATCGTTTTGATGAAAGAGTTTTGATATTTACTACTAGTATTGAAACCTTCATATTTCTGAAGTTGTTATCCCTCCTTTTTAGCAAGGCTACCACAAAATCGACCGAGAAGCCCAAGATAGTTTGTCTCGAAGAATGGTCAACTCAGCATCTCAATAAATCAAGTTCCGTTGAATGTTTTTTAGATAAGATCCCCTACGGATGGGGGGTGGCAACCCCCCAAGGTGGGGGTGCGGGGGCAACGCCCCCGCTACGGGGTTCGACCTGACCGGTCAGATCGTGGGGGTCAAGTGACCTAGGGGTGCAACCTAGAGGTGTTCGCGAGTTAACAGAGGTTATCGAGCTAAAGTCTCAAACAAGGCCCAACAACCTAACTGCTCGCGACCTAAGTGAGAAAACAGGTCAAACGACCTAGTGGTTACGACTTAGGGGGTGTTCGCGATCTAAGTATGCGACCTAATATGGTCAACGACCTAACTCGGTCGCGACCTAACGGAGCAAAGGGGCGAATGACCTAACTGGAGTCATGGTCCGACGACCTAAAGGGGGTCAACGACCTAACCACATGGAGGCCGAGCGACCTAAAGGAGAACAAGGTCAAGCGACCTAAACGGGGTACGCGACCTAGTGGAGTAAGGGGGAAACGACCTAGGGGCTTACGACTTAAAAAGGAACCAAGGCCAAGGACCTAAAGCCCAAACGAGTTAACATACGTCGCGACCTACATGGTAACGACCTAACGGAGAAAGGCAGAGCGACCTAGTGGCCAAAGCAACTTAATGTTAAACGAACCATGCGACCTAAGGCGCTAACACGTGAGCGACCTAAGGCGTTAGCTCGCGAGTGACCTAACTCCGAACACGCACAAATGGCCAGAACGACCTAAATGTAGAAAATTCACCAAAACGCTAAAAATTGGAGTTTTTGGCCAATCCAATCCAAACCAAATGCAAATGTACATGCTAAAGTGATAGGAAATCATTCCCAAACATCTGTGATAGTTATAGACAAGAATGTGAGATAAAAATCTCACCTTTGCACCAAAAATCAATGAAAATGAAGACCAAAGCAAAGCAAAGCAAGAATCAATCCACTTCAATCTCAACACAAGAAGCTTGAATCCAATGTCTTCACTTTGATTTTGGAGTTGGATGTTGAATTTGCTAATAAACATGGGCTTGGAATTTTAATTTCCCTTTCCACTCGCCATTAATGCTAAAACTAGAGTTAGGTAGGAATTTATGAAGAGATGAGGAGAAGGGGTTGGAACTTAGGTTTAATAGGCTAAACCAACCCAAAGTCCAAAGCGGGAAAAGTTAGTGAAATTCCACTAACCCCAAATATATCAAAGTTTATACTTAAAAAGATTGTAAAGGCATTTCGAACTCAATGGAAGTGGTCTCGAGTCCTAATTTGACCGTTTGCAAAAAGTAGATTTTCGGACCAATATCCGATTAACAACAAAATATTTAAATATAAAATCGATAAATATGCGGGTTGTTACAGGTTAAATGAACCTTAATGTTATATTAATGAGAATTAATGCAATAACTAATTTAGTGCAATTTATGGAACCAAAGATCTTAAATGATTGTAATTAATAATTTAAAATAATGACTATTGGTTGAATAAATGGATGGAAATAAAGTTTTATCAATATATTGGAATTATAATCTAGATTGATAAGTAACGAACTTATAAATGCAAGTAAAAGCAAAGAGGTGGCAATTAATATAGGTGGCTTGTTTATGTAAGGTGTTAAATAAACTTTGGTGATAAATTGGAATAAATCTAAATTTAACATTTTGTTAATGTAATGGATTTGATTCCAAGGTAAATTTCATCCATTGGTTAATAATAGATTTAAAAATAGAATGAAAGGTAAATTTATTGGAATTATTGTAAATTAAATTTATAATTCTGAATGTAAGAAGAATGAAATTTAACGACGAAATTGAGAACGAATCAATGTTAAATAGACATCTAAATTGTTTAAAACTTGTATAAATGATTAAGAAATTTAAAAGTGAGAAAAATTGTCAATTTTAGAATTGGAATTAAAAATTGGATTTTATTTCATTAATTTTTAAATTATTTAATTAATTAATAAATAGCCATTTTTACCACTGACTTGGATTTCGACGAAACTAGTTTCATCGGATTCGTATCGGTGAATTATTGTAGGGTTTTAAGTTTTGTAGCGATCGAACTTGTCGTTTGATCGTACGAACGTGAAACGCCTTGAAATCAATGAAATGGAAATCAATTGAAATCAATTTGGAAAATATTGATTTTAGCATAACTTCTTCATATGATGGAATTTGGACTCGAAGCCTTTTCCATTGTGTTTAAAATTTTAAAACATCTATTTTGATATATGGGTTGACCCAATTTCATTCCGGAGTTGAAACGGGCTTTTTGGGCCACTTTGTCGTTAGCGCGTATATTCAATCCGATCCGTCTATTCTATTTCAGTTGTCTATAAATACCCCGTTATAAACCCTAGCAGCCTCTATTCTTCATTTCCATGCGTACAGAAACTTCTTTGCTCCTCTTCGTCAATGGCTGTAAACCCTAATATATCCAATTCAAATTTCAATCCAAAGCTAAAATTTCAAACTCCTAAGAAAAATTTGGAAAAAATATATATTGAAGCTCTCAATGACCATAATCTTCTGGTACTTTTCATTTTTCGATTCGAGTTCCGTGTGTCTAGAATTTTATGATTAACTGCGGGTCGTTCGTTGTGCCGAAATCAAGTTCATCTGATCGTGGAATCAAGGGTAGGGTCGTGAAGTGGGGAACGAGCGCTTTCCATCGGCGGGTCTGGTTTGTCGTTTCAACGGCTAGATGGTCGTGAATTTCGAACTAGGGTTATAGAATAATTGGCGGCGGCTGGAGATATCACGCTGATCAGCGTGATGAAGGGGGGTCGCGAGTGGCGCGGCACTTGGGCGACGATGCTGGGTGGCCATGATGGCCGACGTCGGTGAAGAGGCGTGGAATTTTCATGGCGGCTGGAACATGTATGGGTCGCGATATCTTGGTTTGCGCATGCAGTTTGGATGGGTTCCTGAACGATGAAGAAAGGTGAGTGCTGACGTGTGCGTGTAATATTAATTTTTTTTTAATTTTTTTTCGAATTCAATTGTTCTTACTTTAATAACTTTTACGTACGAAATCTGTTTTACGCGCAATTTCTTTTGTTAGGATCGTATTTGAATTCCAGACATTTTGGCGCTTGTTTGGACAGATTTGGAGACTGTGCAAATTTTGGATTAAATTCAATTTAAATTCAAAAGGTGAGTGTTTCAACCCACTTACAACTTCTAAATTTATTATGTTTGTTAAATTAATTTATGGTGTGATTATAAATTTATTTATGACTTTTTGGTATATTTTAATCATCATCTCAGTTAAATTGCATTTATTTAATTAAATTGTTATTTAGTTATTCATTGCATATAAACTGACAGTTAAATTGTTATTTATTTATTATTGCACATAAACTGCCAGTTAAACGGTTATTTAATTTATCATTGAATATAAACTGCTAATTAATTCCTGTTGTTTATTATCCGTTCTATATTGATGTTGTTGTTTGAATTGGATGATGATTGTGATAAATGGTTGATGGTTGATTGTGACGACCCAACTTTCTACGCCCAGAAAGTCGTGTCATCAATAAGAAAGAAAGGGATAGAAATAGAAAAGAAAAGAAAGAAAGAACAACAATATCAGAATCTCACAGCGGAACGAAATAAAATATAATATATCAACATAAATATTACATAGTTATATATATACATCAGAGTTAAACGGTATCATACAACACGACTATCATATACATATCTGTCAGAACATACATCTCAAATATCATAACTAACTAACACAGCGGAACTATAAAGATATATATGTCTACATCGCTGAAGCCTCCTGCTCCATTGTTCCTCCAGAAGTCATCAAAGCTAACCTGAATCCCTTGGCTACCCGTAAAAATTTGGGTACCCAAAAGTTTATGAAAAACAAAAATAAACTCCGGGTCAGACATGGGTCTGGTATAAGTAAACAGGTTAAAGTTGTTTAACTTTGAAAATCATTTAAAATAAAGGTATCACGTAAGACTCCTCACAAATAAATACTGGTAAGTTTTTACCTTACGCTAACCAAAACATTTCATAGGAAATCCAGTAATATTATAATAGTGTCTAGGGTTTTCAAGTAAAATACAGAAATAGCTGAAATGCTTACATCTCACATTTCAACATAGTTGGGCACAATCAAAACGTAAGGCGCTTATTGGAAATTGGATCCATACAATGGCAGGGCTACTGGGGTACCATCCGTCACAGTACGTGGTCTAGATCACAGTACCGAGGAGCCACCCTAACTCCCCTGCAACACAAGGCCGGAACCATTCCTTACTGAACAGTCCCGAACAAGATAACCCCGCAGTTGGTGTACATCCAACCGCCCACACAGCCGAAATAAGGGACATCTAGACAGGGTTATATCTCGTCCTACTTGGGCATGACCCACCTAACCTTGCTGCACCTCCCCTGTGTTAGCCATTCCCGGTTGATGAGGCTTGAGGCTGCGATTACCTTTATAGAACATATTTCTTAGAATGCTCATTGTCCGCCTGACGATGTGCTAAAAGCATTCAATCCATACAAGTTCGTTCCGGGTTCGAACGAAACCGAAGGCATTATCTCGTTACACTCATTTTGGAATCACCCTCAGAGTTAACGACGATAACCCTTGCATTCTGAAAACACCATCTCGATCTTCACTTGAGATTATACGACCTAACGTTTAATTTGGATCGATGTGGTTTTCGGAATATCAATCGATGCCCGATCCCGGTCTCATCGAAATCCAAACGTCATTTTAAAGTCCAAGTTGTCTAATTAACTTAACAATTTAAATTTAACAATTGAATTCACAGAGCCATTTAATACAGATAAATAACATCAGATACATCATATAGCAATTTAACACAGATAAATCATATAGCAATCATCACAAATATATACAGAATATCACAGAACATCACAGATATAAATAATCATCAGAGGCAATCAATATAATCATCGATTTAAATCAACAGTTTTGATTTGTTTTAAACTTAATTGCATACTTAAACATAAATTATATTTTATTCATGCTTAATCAATTACGATTAATTAACTTATTTCAATTTATTAATTATTCCTTATTTAACGAATTAATTCTTAATTACTAATCAATAACCTTAATTATTGATTTATAAAACTAATTACACAATTAATTATTGTTAATCAAATCATTAATTATTAATTACTTAATCGTTCAATCATTAATTATTTATTTAATCAGTTAATTACATTTTGTTAATTAATCAACTTCAAATGATTAATTAAATTCTTAATTACAAATGATTTACACAAAATTATTATTAAAATCTTTAATTATTAACTTGATTAAGTTTGAACTACTTATTAAACTCCAATTATAAATTTTATTACATACATAATTTACATTTAAATTTAACTTAATTACTTCTCTTTGTTTTCTGTAAAACTTTAAAGGTCTTCAGAGCTCAAAACAAATTGTTGTAACACTTAAAAAAACAGAGCTTATACTTAACTTAAACACTCCTACTATGAATTATAGTTAGCAAAATTCAGCAGTTTCAAACCCGAAGACATCCACGTGCATACCTCGGGTAGAACTCGAGACTACCCAGCAAATTTTTGCGTCACTCCCTGTGTCTACTTCTTCTTCTCCCGTGTTCCCTTTTTTTTTAAAAGCTTAAGTTTTTATTTAAACTGTTAAAACATATAACCCACGCGCATATAAACACTCGAACCAACTACAACTCGAAGCGTTCCACGCGCATGCTCTAGTTTTCCTCGAGTCGACCCAAAACATGATCGTCTCCACCGCCGTGCACGTGCACGGCGGTTCACCACCGCGCTAACCCCTTTCGATGCCACCAATCAGTCGCAAAACCTCCCCTCTCTCGACTACATAACCCAGATCAACCCCAACGTCATGCAATCAAAATTCGACCTAAAAGTCGAACTGGATCTTGAACACAGTAGACAATTTCGCCTCGTCTACACGATTGCGATCACCTGAGACACCAAGCTTTCGGCCATGGATAGCCAACATCAATACCTAACTCCTCCCAAAACTGCTCGTCACTCGGTGAAGTCAAGATGTCGCGTGAATCACTCAACCGACCCCAATATTTTCAGAACCCAAAACCCTAATTTTGGTCATCTCCAAAAATCCATGCATTAGAAAATTCTTTTAGCATTTTTCTATTAATCACTCATCAATACCCTAGCTTCGTGTAGAATTTCATCATCAATCATTGAATAAATCACTTGATATTCATGAATTTGTACCTACAGTTCAATAATGTACTGCTCCCTAAATAGTTAATTAGAAAATTTAATTCTTGTCTTAAAAATCATATTACAGTATGTTGAATCAATATATAAACTCAAATTGTCAATTTAAGATATTTGAATTTTGAGTATAATTTTGCTTTATACTGTAATTGTGAGTTTACAGTTCTATATGTTTTTTTTTGTCACAGCCTTCCTAAAATAATCTAATTCTTTAAACTTAAGCAAATTTATTTAGTTAAAAAAAAATCATATATAAAAAGTATGACTAATTCTCTTACTCCTTTATCTCAGCAACAAAACTGGAAGAGCACATATAAGTAGAACAGGCAGTAACCAAACATCACAGAACATATTTTAATCAGCATAATCTTTATTCATAACCAAATTATTAGTAGTTAAATTTCCATAATTAAGTTTACTCACCAGATTGTTGCAATTTGAAAACAGAGGCTATTGAGAAGACTGCGGTTTTGCAAGATTTGAATTCCAGTAACCTCTTTACTTTCTGAACTTATTTTGAACTTGCAGATATAAAGCTTTATTTATTCTTCTCTTACTTCTGCTTAGTTTTGTTTTCCTTGAGTTAATGACTGAACTTAGTGTAATGATAAATACAAATATTTATAACTTGCAACAATGGAGTCTTCTTGCACAAGCTTCACTTGATAAAATATCTTACTCTATTTTATTTTTTTTATTTATTTGTTTTGTACTAAAATCTGAGATGTGTTAAAACTTTCGGCTAGGAGATATATTTTTTTCTCTCGTTGCAGTACATAAAAGTAGGCTAAATAAATGGTTGTGTTATCATTTTAGTTAACACACAATTAAATGCTAGCTGACACAAACCCATGGTGCAAAGATATTTGCAGATTGTGTTTTATTTGAACATACTTATGTGAACATATAACAAAAAGTGTGTGCTGCAGGTTTTGTTTTTATTATTTATACTAGCATATTCAGTTTGCAGATTTTCACTTGTGTTTGAACTAAATGTTTTCATTTCTATTTATATCTTAAACCTATTATATTTGTACTTATGTTTGTACTCCTACCTTTATGTTATATTTATGTTAAATATAAAGAAGCTTATGTTTATAACCATAATTATAAGTATTTATATTTATATAGGAACTCATGTTAAATAGTTATAGGCTTGTGTTATTTTAGTTATAAAAGTTATTGTTAGAAACGTTGCTTAAATCTTATTTTTATTCAAAGTTAAATATTACAAATATTTGATTTGTAACTTATATGTGCATTAATGTATTTATATTGATAAATATGATTATGTTATTGTACTTGTTACTACTCTTAACTTCATACATATACATAAATTTTAATTTAATTGAATAACACATATTTATTTCTGAATATTGTTGGCAGCATCTATTATATAAATTTCTTTATAACACATATACAACTATTAATATCAAAAAAATCTTATTTATTTATAAATGAAAATCTTATATTTTATCTAAATTGGATTAAAACTTATTATAATAATGGGGTCAAAATTCCGGGATGTCACATTCCTCCCCCCTTAAAAGAATTTCGTCCTCGAACTTTAAACAACAGTTAATTTTCAAAAAACTTAATTATTAACAATCTAAACATACACATCATCCATACAAAACAAACAATCAAACAGTCAATCCTAACAACATTACTAGCTATCCGGACATAAATCTGGATAAGCTTTCCTAAAACAATCAAGAGTTTCCCAGGTACAGTCTCTGGGATCCTCACTCCATTGCACCTTGACGAGTTTCACCACTATGTTCCTGAGTTGCTTCTCGTTTTGATCTACAATCTGAACAGGATTTCTAATTACAGTCAGGTTGGGTTCTACTTCTAAATCTTTCTGAATAACTGGTTCTACCACTAATGATGGTTCATGAATAAATTACCTTAAATGAGACACTTGAAATACATTGTGAATCCCAGACATCCATTCTGGCAATTCAATCCTGTAGGCTACAGTTCCAATTCTTTCCAATACTCGGAATGGACCAATATATCACGGTGCAAGTTTTCCTGTTTTTCGAATCTTATAGCACCTTTGATTGGGAAATTTTATAAAGAAACTAGATCTCCGATCTCAAATTCCAATGGTCTTCGACTCTTATCTGCATATTCCTTCTGACGATCTTGAGCAGCTTTCATCCTTTTCTTGATAAGCTCAATCTTCGCAGAAGCTTCACGAATTAGATCGGTTCCAAGTACAAGTCGATCATTCGATTCAATCCAACAAGATGGGGATCTACACGGTCTTCCATACAGAGCTTCATAAGGAGTCATCTTAATATTCACTTGGTAACTATTATTATAAGAAAATTCCACTAAATGAAGATGGTATTCCCATGATCCACCAAAGTCCAATACACAAGCTCGAAACATATCTTCCAAAATACAATTAAGTCTCTCCATTTGTCTGGGGATGGTAGGTTGTATTTAATCTCAAACTAGTTCCCAATGCTGATTGCAGAGCTTCCCAAAATTTACTAGTGAAAATAGGATCACGGTCACTTACTACGCTAATAGGAATACCATGCACTCTAACTATCTCCTTCAAGAAAATTTCCACCAAAGAAACTGCAGTGCGAGTTGCCTTAACTGGAATAAAATGGGCACTCTTCGTTAAACGATCCACAATAACCCATACTCCTTCATTATCTTTCTTGGTTCTAGGCAAGCTGTCTATAAAATCCATCGAGATCATTTCCCATTTCCAATCTGGAATTTCCAAAGGTTGCAATAGTCCAGCAGACTTTTGTTGATCTCCTTTCACTTGCTGGCAAATGGAACAACTATTTACAAAAGCAGCTACATCCTTCTTCATATTCGGCCACCAGAAAACTCTCCTCATATCTTTATACATCTTCGAAATTCCCAGGTGAATATTCAATTTGGAGCGATGACACTCAGCTAAAACTTCTTGTCTCAGTCCATCAATATTAGGCACACACAAACGACTATTAATCCTCAAAATGCCTTGATCGTCTATCTTGAAATCCGAATACCATCCGTCCTTAGTTCCAAGAATTATTTCTTCAAAAGATTTATCTTCCATTTACTTACTAACGATCTTTTCTTGGAGAGATGGAACTACTTCCAAAAGAGATAAAACCGCATTTCTACTAAGAGCATCAGCCACGACATTTGCTTTTCCCGGACTATACAAAATATCCAGATCATAAGATGCCAAAAATTTCGTCCCATCCCCGTTGTCTCAAATTAAGATCTTTTTTGAGAGAAAATATACTTCAACCGTTTGTGATCCGTGAATAACTCAAACTTTTCTCCCAAAGATACTGTCTCCAGATTTTCACAACAAAAACAATAGCTAACAGTTCTAAATCATGCGTAGCATAGTTCTTCTCATGAGACTTCAATTGTCGACTAGCATACACAATAACTCTGCCGTTCGGCACCAACACTACACCCAATCCAACTAAACATGCATCCGTATATACTTCAAATTTGCTCTTCCCAACAGGAATAACAAGTACTGGTTTACTGGTTATCCTTGTCTTCAATTCCTGAAAAGCTTCTTCACACTGAGGTGTCCATTTGAATTTGGTTCCTTTCCTTGTTAGCTTGGTCAGATGCGAAGAAATCTTGGAATAATCCTTAATAAATTTTTTGTAGTAGCCAGCTAAACCTAGAAGATTATGAATTTCCTTCGGTTTGCTTCCATTCTAGAATAGATTCTCCTTTCGTCGGGTCTACAGAAATACCTTCACCCAAAATAATGTGCCCCAAAAATAACTTCCGATTTCCAGAAATGGAACTTTGAAAATTTTGCCTTCAACACATGCTTCCTCAGAGTCTCCAATACAATTCTCAAATGCTGTCTGTGCTCCTCTTCCGATTTGGAGTAGACCAAAATATCATCAATGAATGCCAGCACAAACTTATTCAACACAGAACCATAGCGAACCATCCGATTTGGTGACAAACACAGCAGCAGAGCCCCAACAAGAAAAAAAACAGGGTCTAATTCAAACCCTTTTCCAAAAGATCTTTAACCAACTCTTCTCTCTCTAGGAGGCATTCTCCTACTGGCTGAATCACCGACACAGCTCCTGGAATCAAATCAATACGAAACTCAATCTCTCGATGTGGCGGTAGACACATAACTTCTTCAAAAACATCAGGAAAATCTTGAACCACTTTGAATTCCTCAACTTTCTCTTAAGAAGTCTCAACTCCTTGCAAAAGACTACTCAAATGAATTCCAGAATTGTCGCACAACACTCTGGCAAATCTACCCACATAAATTTGTTCTCTCTTCACAATCCAGAACAGCCATATACTGTTCAGGTCAAACCATCGAAGAAATGAATCCACTCTGCTACTTCTGAAACACCTCAAGAAAACTGCTAATCAACAAACCTTCTCAACAACACACAGAACACTTCCAGCCATAGGGCTAATCCTCAATGTCCAAAGACTTCTATTCAAAGCTCTTCGAGAACTCGAGTCTCAGTCAAACAAAAATACCCTACGGAAATTGGTCACCATTCCGAAACGGATATACTTTCTTAACTTGTTCCAAAGAAACATCTTCGGAGACATCCAAACTCTCTGTGTCTCATCACACAGCTACCACACCTTGAGATATCAAGATATCATGATTTGGTCATGTCCATCCGATAGATCCATACTCAAGCTCATCCAAAATCACACTCCAACCATGAAATCCTCACATCATCCAAAGCTCACTCGAGACGGTAATAGGTCTACAGTCTCGACAGATACACTCCAACTACAAATATTCGAAACTCCAACCATCGGTAGTCGTGTTTCACACACCACTACCCTATCTACCTTATAACTTACATTGGAATACCCGGACAGGTAACCCAATAAATAGGTAGAAATAAATAAATAAATAAATAAATAAATATATCAAAATTACAAATACGCTCTCTCAAGAAAGAAATCACTCAAGAGCCTAGATATTCACTCAACCTAGCACTCTGAAACCAGCTGTGACGACCCAACTTTCTACGCCCAGAAAGTCGTGTCATCAATAAGAAAGAAAGGGATAGAAATAGAAAAGAAAAGAAAGAAAGAACAACAATATCAGAATCTCACAGCGGAACGAAATAAAATATAATATATCAACATAAATATTACATAGTTATATATATACATCAGAGTTAAACAGTATCATACAACACGACTATCATATACATATCTGTCAGAACATACATCTCAAATATCATAACTAACTAACACAGCGGAACTATAAAGATATATATGTCTACATCGCTGAAGCCTCCTACTCCATTGTTCCTCCAGAAGTCATCAAAGCTAACCTGAATCCCTTGGCTACCCGTAAAAAATTGGGTACCCGAAAGTTTATGAAAAACAAAAATAAACTCCGGGTCAGACATGGGTCTGGTATGAGTAAATAGGTTAAAGTTGTTTAACTTTGAAAATCATTTAAAATAAAGGTATCACGTAAGACTCCCCACAAATAAATACGGGTAAGTTTTTACCTTACGCTAACCAAAACATTTCATAGGAAATCCAGTGATATTATAATAGTGTCTAGGGTTTTCAAGTAAAATACAGAAATAGCTGAAATGCTTACATCTCACATTTCAACATAGTTGGGCACAATCAAAACGTACGGCGCTTATTGGAAATTGGATCCCATACAATGGCAGGGCTACTGGGGTACCTCCCGTCATAGTACGTGGTCTAGATCACAGTACCGAGGAGCCACCCTAACTACCCTGCAACACAAGGCCGGAACCATTCCTTACTGAACAGTCCCGAACAAGATAACCCCGCAGTTGGTGTACATCCAACCGCCCACACAGCCGAAATAAGGGACATCTAGACCGGGGTATATCTCGTCCTGCTTGGGCATGACCCACCTAACCTTGCTGCACCTCCCCTGTTTTAGCCATTCCTGGTTGATGAGGCTTGAGGCTGCGATTACCTTTATAGAACATATTTCTTAGAATGCTCATCGTCCGCCTGACGATGTGCTGAAAGCATTCAATCCATACAAGTTCGTTCCGGGTTCGAACGAAACCGAAGGCATTATCTCGTTACACTCGTTTTGGAATCACCCTCAGAGTTAACGACGATAACCCTTGCATTCTGAAAACACCATCTTGATCTTCACTTGAGATTATACGACCTAACGTTTAATTTGGATCGATGTGGTTTTCGGAATATCAATCGATACCCGATCCCGGTCTCATCGAAATCCAAACGCCATTTTAAAGTCCAAGTTTTCTAATTAACTTAACAATTTAAATTTAACAATTGAATTCACATAGCCATTTAATACAGATAAATAACATCAGATACATCATATAGCAATTTAACACAGATAAATCATATAGCAATCATCACAAATATATACAGAATATCATAGAACATCACAGATATAAATAATCATCAGAGGAAATCAATATAATCATCGATTTAAATCAACAGTTTTGATTTGTTTTAAATTTAATTGCATACTTAAACATAAATTATATTTTATTCATGCTTAATCAATTACGATTAATTAACTTATTTCAATTTATTAATTATTCCTTATTTAACGAATTAATTCTTAATTACTAATCAATAACCTTAATTATTGATTTATAAAACTAATTACACAATTAATTATTGTTAATCAAATCATTAATTATTAATTACTTAATCGTTCAATCATTAATTATTTATTTAATCAGTTAACTACATTTTGTTAATTAACCAACTTCAAATGATTAATTAAATTCTTAATTACAAATGATTTACACAAAATTATTATTAAAATCTTTAATTATTAACTTGATTAAGTTTGAACTACTTATTAAACTCCAATTATAAATTTTATTACATACATAATTCACATTTAAATTTAACTTAATTACTTCTCTTTGTTTTCTGTAAAACTTTAAAGGTCTTCAGAGCTCAAAACAAATTGTTGTAACACTTAAAAAAAAACAGAGCTTATACTTAACTTAATCACTCCTACTACGAATTATAGTTAGCAAAATTCAGCAGTTTCAAACCCAAAGACATCCACGCGCATACCTCGGGTAGAACTCGAGACTACCCAGCAAATTTTTGCGTCACTCCCTGTGTCTACTTCTTCTTCTCCCCTGTTCCCTTTTTTTTAAAGCTTAAGTTTTTATTTAAACTGTTAAAACATATAACCCACGCGCATATAAACACTCGAACCAACTACAACTCGAAGCGTTCCACGCGCATACTCGAGTTTTCCTCGAGTCGACCCAAAACGTGATCGTCTCCGCCGCCGTGCACGTGCACGGCGGTTCACCACCGCGCTAACCCCTTTCGACGCCACCAATCAGTTGCAAAACCTCCCCTCTCTCGACTACATAACCCAGATCAACCCCAACGTCATGCAATCAAAATTCGACCTAAAAGTCGAACTGGATCTTGAACACAGTAGACAATTTCGCCTCGTCTACACGATTGCGATCACCTGAGACACCAAGATTTCGGCCATGGATAGCCAACATCAATACCTAACTCCTCCCAAAACTGCTCGTCACTCGGTGAAGTCAAGATGTCGCGTGAATCACTCAACCGACCCCAATATTTTCAGAACCCAAAACCCTAATTTTGGTCATCTCCAAAAATCCATGCATTAGAAAATTCTTTTAGCATTTTTCTATTAATCACTCGTCAATACCCTAGCTTCGTGTAGAATTTCATCATCAATCATTGAATAAATCACTTGATATTCATGAATTAGTACCTACAGTTCAATAATGTAATGCTCCCTAAATAGTTAATTAGAAAATTTAATTCTTGTCTTAAAAATCATACTACAGTAT
The DNA here is from genome assembly GCA_030765085.1 of Allium cepa. NCBI lineage: Eukaryota > Viridiplantae > Streptophyta > Magnoliopsida > Asparagales > Amaryllidaceae > Allium > Allium cepa. Next base: position 322,125,211 of record CM060940.1, on the reverse strand, counting down.
GTTGAATCAATATATAAACTCAAATTGGCAATTTAAGATATTTGAATTTTGAGTATAATTTTGCTTTATACTGTAATTGTGAGTTTACAGTTCTATATGTTTTTTTTTTGTCACAGCCTTCTTAAAATAATCTAATTCTTTAAACTTAGGCAAATTTATTTAGTTAAAAAAAAATCATATATAAAAAGTATGACTAATTCTCTTACTCCTTTATCTCTGCAACAAAACTGGAAGAGCACATATAAGTAGAACAGGCAGTAACCAAACATCACAGAACAGATTTTAATCAGCATAATCTTTATTCATAACCAAATTATTAGTAGTTAAATTTCCAGAATTAAGTTTACTCACCAGATTGTTGCAATTTGAAAACAGAGTCTATTGAGAAGACTGCAGTTTTGCAAGATTTGAATTCCAGTAACCTCTTTACTTTCTGAACTTATTTTGAACTTGTAGATATAAAGCTTTATTTATTCTTCTCTTACTTCTGCTCATTTTTGTTTTCCTTGAGTTAATGACTGAACTTAGTGTAATAATAAATAAAAATATTTATAACTTGCAACAATGGAGTCTTCTTGCACAAGCTTCACTATATAAAATATCTTACTCTATTTTATTTATTTATTTATTTGTTTTGTACCAAAATCTGAGATGTGTTAAAACTTTCGGCTAGGAGATATTTTTTATTCTCTCTTTGCAGTATATAAAAGTAGGCTAATTAAATGGTTGTGTTATCATTTTAGTTAACACACAATTAAATGCTAGCTGACACAAACCCATGGTGCAAAGATATTTGCAAATTGTGTTTTATTTGAACATACTTATGTGAACATATAACAAAAAGTGTGTGCTACAGGTTTTGTTTTTATTATTTATACTAGCATATTCAGTTTGCAGATTTTCACTTGTGTTTGAACTAAATGTTTTCATTTCTATTTGTATCTTAAACCTATTATATTTGTACTTATGTTTGTAATCCTACCTTTATGTTATATTTATGTTAAATATAAAGAAGCTTATGTTTATAGCCATAATTATAAGTATTTATATTTATATAGGAACTCATGTTAAATAGTTATAAGCTTATGTTATTTTAGTTATAAAAGTTATTGTTAGAAACATTGCTTAAATCTTATTTTTATTCAAAGTTAAATATTACAAATATTTGATTTGTAACTTATATGTGCATTAATGTATTTATATTGATAAATATGATTATGTTATTGTACTTGTTACTATTCTTAGCTGCATACATATACATAAATTTTAATTTAATTGAATAACACATATTTATTTCTGAATATTGTTGACAGCATCTATTATATAATTTCCTTTATAACACATATACAACTATTAATATCAAAAAAATCTTATTTATTTATAAATGAAAATCTTATATTTTATCTAAATTGGATTAAAACTTATTATAATAATGGGGTCAAAATTCCGGGATGTCACATTGATGGTTGATATTGGATGAATGGATGTTGTATTTTATACTATATAAACTGCAAGTTATTATGCATTTTCATTTCATTCGGGATTGCGGTTTGAAATGATATATAACCATAATTTGTATTTTAAATTACGGATTGAAATGATAAATGTCCGTAGCACTTGACCATAGGATAGAAAATTTTATACAGGCACCGCGATCTATATGTATAAAAGAAATTCGAAGTGATTCCTAGGGTTTTGTAAAGAAATTTATGATTTGATGAGATATTTAATTGGATATTTTATAAATGTTATTATATATATAATAAATTTCTTTGTTTTAAGCTATGTATAAAATTGGGTTAAAAGTATAAAGGAAGTTAATAATAAAAGTTGATTTTATTAAGATGTAATACGGTTAAGTTTTATTTAAATTTTATTTATAATGACTTAATAAAATCTAGGATGGAAGATAACTATGAAATTGATTTGAATTTAAGTATTAAGAATTATCTTTGTATAAAATTGACTTGAAATTTAAATAAATTTGAGATTTTAAAAGGGTTTGTTTTTTATATTTTGATTTGGGTTTAGAGGATTTAAATGAATATCATGTCGATTTAAATGAATATTTTCAAGTTAAATTAAATTGGAAGTGTATCCTGTTAATTGAAGGGTAAAGGTTTTACTTAAATGATACTTGATTTATTAAGTAAACATTTCAAATCTAAATAATAGTAATTGAATTTAATATATATAAAATTATCAAAGAATTCGTTTTGAAATGGTGGAATACTTAATGCTTTGAAATATATGAAAATTAAAATGTTTTATTTGGGATTTAAATCTATATTTGGAATTGATTTGTGAAGGTGAAGAAACTATTCTATTATAGAAAATTTTATATTCAAACCATTTGAGTGGTGTGGTTATGTTTCAAACTTATGTAATTCAAAGTTTTATGCTTTGAAAGGCTATATTTCAAGCGTTTGGTTTAGAAATATTATAACTTTGAAACAATTTGATTTTTGAAAAGGATATATTTGAAAAATAATATTACGTTGATTTGGGTTTTATAAAAATAATATCATATTGATTTGGGTTTAAAATGGAAATGATATCGTTCTATATGGTTTTGAAAGGGATATTATATTCTGGTTCTAATGTATAAACTATTTTGAAAAAGACCGCGGTGTTATAATAACGATTGGTTGTTGAAGTGACCGGGATCGGAAGTTGTCATACTCTCTGCCAACTTCGTAAACCACTTTAACAACCATGTATGTGGTGGAGATTCCAGAATGAAGTAGGATGGTGGTGGCATCTATTTGAGGTAAATACGTGGACCAACTCACGTGGGTTGGTGTAAGATGGCTAAAACAGGAGCGATCGACGGGTTAAAAATGTATCCCCTTTTATCGGACACATCCCTTCGATATTCTACTCTAACTTTTGATTTATTCGGTGGCCACTTTTGATTTCTTTGATTTGGGGTATGGCTCGAGGTGGGCGGTAGCTGTGCGCTATGCGTTACCACCGACTCGGAAGAGTAATTGGTATATCTACCCTGGCATTGCCTAGTTGTGACGTGTCACCTATCCTAGCGCGCCTTGTACGAGTTTCTATTTGTGTCGTACCTGTGGAGTATCCTCTGGTAGCCTCCCGATCAAGAGCTATTACAGTACTGTAAAGACTATTGGCATTATTTGTGTTAAGGGGAATATTGGGTCACTCCTCAACGCTATTTAAAAATAAGTTTATTTTACTAATAGACATTATTATAATAGCGAAATATTACTACATAGTAAATAGTTTAACGGATCCTTAGGAGATGTGAATCCCGAGTATCTCTTGAGTTACTGCACTCACGTTAGACACTGGATAGGAGATGTAAAATCCCATAAACATCTCCAACGCCGTTACACTCATATATTTTTTATTGATTCAACTCACATAAGATCTTTTAGTTCTGACTCGAGTGTTTTGTCTTTTCAATTCGCTCGGGTCAGTGCGAGCGTTTCAAGATCGAAGATTTTATTCTGGAGGATGAAGATGAAGATTTGGAGTACTATTATCTGCTACATTAATCCACTACACCATTAAATTCTGCTGCATTAATTATTATTCTCTGATATGTGTACTCTGATATGTATTGTATAAATATAATCAAGGGTTTTTGTAAAACAGCTTCATGAACTGTATATTCGATTATTATATTTTATCGTTCCGCTGTAAGATTCTATTTTTTTTCTTTTCCTGCTTTTTCTTATTTGCCCCATAACAATATGTCCTTCCGTATGGTTTGAACTCGACATGTGTGTCGATTTAAACCGTGCGAAAAGTCAGGATGTTATATCTTTTGCGTGCCCGTATTCGCTTTTGTCTGACCTTTCATTTGTGGAGATATAACCATCTTATTTATGTATAAGGTTATATTTGCATTGTTTTTTTATAAAAAAATTATATTATACAAAATATGAAGTTTGTATCAAACTGGAAGGCTTCCCTTGCCATCATCTTTCTTGCCATACTCGTCCAATCATCCTCATGATGACCATCTTCCTTGGTCGAGATCGGTCTGCCTTCGACCTTCCACTCTTTTCCTCCACCGCTTGTCAAGCAACCAAAGCCTCCTCTCTTTTCCCCTCACGTTCGATTTTCTCTACCCAATCTCGGCCGAGATCCACACACTATAGCACGTGCGGCACATCCCCACCCGCATCTCCACAACCCGAGACCTACTCTGACGATGTGACCCAGAGCATGCGTTCCTCACCCGATAGTGTCTCCTCCATCCCCGAGTTTCAGATCTCCAGCCATGTTTTCTCTGTCTCGCTAGTTGCCATCCCATCCACTTAAGCTTGCAATCTGGTAATGACCCGCCATTTCATACAATTCAAATCGACAATAATCCACACATATCGGATTTGAATGATGCAAAATATCAGATTGTAAATAAATTTAGAGCAAATGAAATCAAATACATAGAATCACAAAAACTGAACAATCAGAATAACTCGCAGCGGAATATAAAAATACATAGTAGTTCATGAAGCTACTATAATAGAGTCTTAACCCAAATACATAATAACAGTCTGAAACAACATAATAGAAATCCCAAATACATAGAAGTTCACTAAAACATGAGATAAACTAGAACAGATGAAACATAAATAGATATATAAATAGATAGGAAAAATCTCCAGCAAAGACTAGCTCTAGAAAGAGAATCCAAAACTGTGAATACTCAGGCTGACCCGAGTGTAAAGCAGAACACAAAACACTCGAGTCAGGACAATACACACTTATATAACGTAAACCAACTCAAGTGAGCTGTAATAAGGTACAAGTAACTTAAAGGATGCATGGGACCGCTCATCCTCTAAGGATCCGTTAAACTATTTACTATGTAGTAATATTGCGCTATTATAATAATGTCTATAGTAAAATAAACTTACTTTTAAATAGCGTTCCGGGCTATCCATATCACCCTTCACACATAATAGTCCCAGTAGTCCATCCAATATCATGATATCTCCAGATCGGGAAACTATTAGAGGATACCACACGGGCTACGGGAGAAAAACAAACTCGTAGTAAAGGCTCGGTATGGTAGGCGACACGGCACACAAGGCAATGCCAGGGTAGATATACCAATTACGCACACGGGCTGGTGGTAACGCAGCAGCCACATACGCCCACCTCGAAACACACTCCCATATCAAAATCGGAGGATGGTCATCTAATCAATCACAAATAAGAGTACAGTATTGAAGGAATGTGTCCGACCAAAGGAGCTACCCCTTTTGGCCCGAGATCGCTCCTGTTTTAGCCACCTTAAGCCAACTCACTGAAGTTGGTCCACGTAATATACCTCAAGAACGTTGCCACCATCCTACTTCATTCTGGAATCTCCACAGCGTAAACAGTTGCTAAAGTGGTTTTCGGTATCGACAGAGAGTATGTCCATATCCGATCCCGGTCTCTTTAACAACCAATCATTATTATAACCCGTAGTTATAATTTGAAAATCATAGTTTATACTTCAAAATAAAGTATCATTTCAAATTCAAATCTTTATCAAAATAAAGATCTAATCCTTTCCAAACCATTTCAATTTATCAAAATATCATATCTTTCAAAATTCATTTCAAATCATTATTTGAATTCAAATCCAAATATACACCTTTAAATATCCTTTTTAATTCAAAGATATCATTCGTTTATTATCCTTTTTTATTCAAAGATATCATTCATTTATTATCCTTTCAAATCACCCTTTTTAAATAGTTTATATTTAAATCAAAACAACTCATTTAAACTATTTAAAAGTGATGTCATTATATTTACAATCAAATATTCAGTTCCCAAAATTCAGTTATAATTTATACATAGTTCATTGTATCAACCACAGCACTTACAAAGCGCTGTAATATCATTTAGGTTAGAAATAATAGCAGTTCAAAATACTGTTAATTACTTCCAATATTCAATATAATTTCACAAACAATTAATCTGTTTTTCTCTAATCATTTTAAACTTATAGAATCATATAATTTCACTTTTAAATCAATCATTTAAATATCATTATATTCATGATTTTATAAGCTTAAATTTCCATTCAAAAATCAATATTTAATAATAATCCACATATTAAATTCACACATTCAATTTCAATTCTTTATAATTAAATTTTTACTTAACATTTAAGTTTACATTTTCAAATATAGCGCATTTTCATTTGTTTACTTAACTTAAAATTTCACTTTTAAAACAAAATTCACAAATCCTCAATTTAAGTTACATTTCAAAATTCAACTCAATATTCATTCAGTTAACATTTTAACGTTATTCAAAAATCATTAATATATAAAAAATAATTTTAAATTTAATTTAATTCAAAATTTCATGAATTGGTCATATTTCCATATTTACTTTAAATTCCATTTATCACCAAATTTTAAATTCCAAAATAACTTACATTTCAAATTTTCTAACATTACCATTAATTTATTTCACTTATAAATTCTTAGAAAATCAATAATACTCTACAAAAATCATTTTTAATTAAGTTTTAAATCAAAATATTATGATATTTACATTTCAAACATATTTTAAAATTTTTAGTGATATTTTAACCACGGGTCTGTATATAATTTTCTAGCCTAAGTAAAGTGATACGGGTAATATATATCATTTCAACCCGTAATTTACAAAGAAAACTGGGGTTTGATCGTTTCAAACCCACAGTCCCAAGTAAATGAAAATAATTGAAAATCATTCAGGCCTATCATTTCAGCCCATAATGATTTTCCCCTATTCTAAAGTCCGTTCGGGTATGTATCATTTCAACCTATAGTGATTCTAATCTAAAGGGAACTTGCAGTGTGATAAACTGATAAAATTAACAGAACAACATAATATAACAGTAACAGATGATAAAACAGATGTTTAAGCATGGGTTAATATCATATGATTACAATATAGCAGATAAAATATAGTGATGCATTTTACAGATCCAAATGTGATCGATTTACTAGTTATATAAGTATTAAACTGTCTGGTGAGAATAACTCACTGGTATAAGCTGGAGACGACCACTGAAACACACAAAATGAGATCTACAAAAGCACGATAGCACGATAAAGATTCTAGTTTGAGAGAACCAAAGGTTAATTGCCTTGAACACATTCAAACAAGACAATACAAACAACATAAGTTTCAGCCCAAAATACGATTAACAATGGTTGGAATAAATGCATAAAACAAAACAAAAGTCTTTGCTCTTGCTTTCTACCACTAATGCTCAGCCATAGGTCAGGTTTGCATGGCCCAGAGTGTGTGTTAGGGTCTGGTTTGGGTTCAATAGGGTTGGCCTAGCATGGGAAAGATGGTGTATAAGTGGTGATGCATGAAACTACAAACTAATGCAACAAAACAAGATTTCAAGACAACATAAGGCTCGACCCTATGCAATTCTAGGCATGACATGTCTGTAGTGGACTAGTACAAGTGTGGCAGTGGGTTTAGGTCGTCTATGGATGGTGGAGGCGGAGTAAGTGGCGGCCAAAGGAAGGTTGAAGGTGGTGGTGATGCATGGTGCTCGGTTATGGGTTTCAAGTAGAGTTTATTCAAGTTTTGGTGGAGTTTGATCAACTATAGTGCACGACCAGTGGCTTGGGGCGGGACTAGAGGAGGTGGTGGTTGGTTCAGGTAGTGGAGGAGGAAGCCATGGTAAAGGAAGAGCAAGGGGCTGAGCATATAGGTGAAGGAAATGCAAAGAACATAAGAAAAACAAGAAAATTTTGAGTAGAAAAGAAGAAAAGATTACCAACAATTTTGCTTCAGGTTGAACGCCGACACTTTTGGGATGAGAAATGTTATCTTACGTGAAAAAAAGAAGTAATCGGCTGAAGAAAGAGGTAGGGTCGGCAAAAATGAATGCAAATGTTGGTTGAAAAATGAAAAGGCGAGGAGGTGAAAAGTCAAAGGATATGAAAAGTTTCAATAACTCTTCAAATTTCCAATATTTTCTTTTTAAATTTTATATAACTGAAATATATATATACATTCAGATAAAAATATGAAAATTTAGTTAATAAACAAAAATAAATAAATAAATATTAATTATATATAATTAAATTAAGAAAATAACAAAGAAAATGTAAATTAGTCTGGAAAATCTGAAAATAAATAGAACAACTTTGGAAAACTTTTATGTACTTGAAAAGTATTTATAAATAAAGATAAGAACACAAAATAAAAATTAATTCACAAAAATAAATAAATTTTTAATTAAATGTAATTTAAATGAAGAAAATAGCAAAAAAAAGGAAACTAGGCTTTAAAATTTGAAAATAAATTCAATAAGCTTTGGAAAAATTTTATTATCACTTTAAAAATATTTAAAAGACAAAAATATATGTAACATAACATATAATACAAATTTGAATAAGATATGACAAATAAAAAGATTATTTATATAATTTAAAATAAACAATATTGTTAAATAAAACAACTTACACCCAATATTGTAAAAAACATAACTTTCACAATATAAATCCAATTTCAACGAAAAGAAAAGCAGTATTCTTAAAATTTAATCTATTTTCATAGTAAAAGATAAACTTCAAAATTCAAATATTTAATTTTTAAATTTAAAAGTCAAAATTTGACCATATTGACCAAAAACACAATTTCTAGAAAAATATTCAATTTTATTCAAGTTTGGAAGTATAATTCACATAATAATCAAAATTTATATTTAAAGAACAAAATTTATTCATTTTAATAAATAAAATAAAGTTTTAAATCAGGAAATTCAAATTAAAAGAAATAAAATATACAATAAAATAATCCCAAAATATAGGGTTGTTACACTCTCCCCCACTCAAAACTTTTCGTCCCCGAAAAGGAATGAAGTACGGGAAACACAGAATAGAATAATTGAATAACAAGGAAAAGAAAAAGAAAAAGAAAGATTTCCATTGATCGCAGCTATCATGATTGGATCAACAGAAATTCCATTACTAGAAACAAAATGTCCAAGGAATCAGACTTCATCTTTCCAGCAATGACATTTAGGAAATTTATTTAGCACATCCCGAAAACAAGATTCATCAAATCAACAAAGAAAGCAAGAGCATTAGTCAAACCAAAAGGCATGACTAACCATTTATAGAACCCATTCCCAGAGTTCTAGAAATAAGATCGGTACGAAAAGAAATTTCCCGTTTAGGAGGTAAAGTAGTGACTTTACCAATATATATCGGGATAGAATCTAAGTACAGGAGTCAAATGAAAATCACCACTAAAGCAATGGTCAGAATTGAAAAGTTGCACATGCTTACAAATCCTATTAAGGTTTGTGGAGCTCCAATTGGATTTGAAACACATAAAAGAACAGAAGCAAACTCAGGAGAAAGGAGATACTCAAACTTATCACACAAATCAACGGAAATACGGCTATGGAAAACTCTAGTATCAAATAAAACACGAATATGATATAGAAATAAAGAAAGGTTGCACTGAAGAGCACCTTGGTCATCACTAGGAGTAGGAGCAGGTGGAGGAACTGGAGAAGATGCAGATGAGACAGCAAATATACCAGAAGGCTTAATATCAGCTGGAGGAGGAACAGCTGCACCAGCTAAGGTAGGACAGCTATTGGCATAGTGTCCCTTCTGATCACATCTGAAGCAAGTGATGGCAGAAAGGTCAACAGGTTGCCTATGAGAAGGAGGAGATGAAAAAGATCCCAAATCCAAATTCTTGAGCCAATTCTGCTTCTGCTGTTGGAAATTAGGTTTTCTGTTCCTAGAATTGGCGGAGGAAGACTGAGATGAAGGAGTACCATTAGAAGCAGGAGTAGGAGCAGGACCCTTAGAAGTAGGGTTCTCATAATGGATAGCCATATCCATAAGCTGGGTGAAAGTGCCATGGACATGAGAAATGAGACGATCATAATACTTAGGACGAACACCATATATGAACTTCTCATTCTTCTTGAGAGGAGTGTCAATCAGGCTAGGACCGAACTTAGAAAGTTCGTTGAACTTCCTCTCATACTCAGCAAAAGACATGGTACCCTGCTTGATATCCATAAATTCACGATAAAGCAGAGATTTCCCTTCTTCGGGCATCCGTTTTGCCACAAAAGCCTCTCTGGAAAGATTATAGATAAACTTAGAAAAGCACAAAAAATAGAAAAACGGAATTCGAAGAAACACGAGAAGATACCTAAACTGCTCCCAAGTAATACCAGCTTTGACGATGTCAGCCGTGACAGACTCCCACCAATCTAGAGCAGACTCATGCAACTGCCAAGCTGCTAACTGACGCTTCTGGGCATCGGTAATCTCAAGACCAGCAAATATCCTTTCAAGACTCCGCAACCATTGCTGAGCCTCAATGATGCTCTCCGAACTGGTGAATGAGGTTCCACCAAGTTAAGAGAATTCCTTACAAAGAACAGTGAATCTGACAGGAGCAACATGTTGAGGAGCTGGGGCAATACCACGACCCCTACCTCTGGCATTTCCTCGATTCATCCTGAAAAATATCAAGAATGAATTTAGGACAAGATATAGAGATGACAAAGATAAGATAAGATATATTCACTTGGATGAATGTCCTAAAGAAAGAAAAATCTAACAAGGTAGATACGAAAGGAAGAAAGTTAGAAAACATTTGAAAAATCCTTTAAAACAAGAAAAAAATTTATATATCAAAATAATCTTTGAAAATCTTTTGAAAACATTTTGAAAAATCATTTTATACTTTGAAAATACGTCTCTCACAAAGAAAGTGATTATGAGATTGATTTCACTGATTCTAGGGTATTTCTACCCTATCTCTAATGAGTTTTTGCTCCTCAGGCAATGGTTTGCCAAAAACCAAAGCTTTGATACCACATGTAACGGCCTGCCATTTCGTACCATTCAAAGCGACAATAATCCACACATGTCGGACTTGGATGATGCAAAATAACAGATTGTAAATAAATTTGGAGCAGATGAAATCAAATACACGGAATCACAGAAATAGAACAATCATAATAACTCACAGTGGAATACAAAAATACATAGTAGTTCATGAAGCTACTATAACAGAGTCTCAGCCCAAATACATAATAACAGTCTGAAACAACATAATAGAAATCCCAAATACATAGAAGTTCACTAATACATGAGATAAACTAGAACAACTGAAACACAAATAGATATATAAATAGATAGGCAGAATCTCCGTCAAAGACCAATTCTAGAAAGAGAATCCAAAGCCGTGAATAATCAGGCTGACCCGAGCGTAAAGCAGAACACAAAACACTCGAGTCGGGACAATATATACTTATATAATACAAACCAACTCAAGTGAACTGTAATAAGGTACAAGTAACTTAAAGGATGTCTGGACCGCCCATCCTCTAAGGATCCGTTAAACTATTTACTATGTAGTAATATTGCGCTATTATAATAATGTCTACAGTAAAATAAACTTACTTTTAAATAGCGTTCCGGGCTACCCATACCACCCTTCACACATAATCGTCCCAATAGTCCATCTAATATCATGATATCTCCGGATCGGGAAACTATCAGAAGATACCACACGGGCTACGGGAGAAAAACAAACTCATAGTAAAGGCTCGGTATGGTAGGTGACACAACACACAAGGCAATGCCAGGGTAGATATACCAATTACGCACACGGGCTGGTGGTAACACAGCAGCCACATACGCCTACCTCGGAACACACTCCCATGTCAAAATCGAAGGATGGCCATCTAATCAATCACAAGTAAGAGTATAGTATCGAAGGAATGTGTCCGACCAGAGAAGCTACCCCTTTTGGCCCGAGCTCGCTCCTGTTTCAGCCACCTTAAGCCAACTCATGGGAGTTGGGTCCACGTAATATACCTCAAGAACGTCGCCACCATCCTACTTCATTCTGGAATCTCCACCGCGTACACAGTTGTTAAAGTGGTTTTCGATATTGACAGAGAGTATGTTCATATCCGATCCAGGTCTCTTTAACAACCAATCCTTATTATAACCCGTAGTTATAATTTGAAAATCATAGTTTATACTTCAAAATAAAGTATCATTTCAAATTCAAATCTTTATCAAAATAAAGATCCAATCCTTTCCAAACCATTTCAATATATCAAAATATCATATCTTTCAAAATTCATTTCAAATCATTATTTGAATTCAAATCCAAATATACACATTTAAATATCCTTTTTAATTCAAAGATATCATTCATTTATTATCCTTTTTAATTCAAAGATATCATTCTTTTATTATCCTTTCAAATCACTCTTTTTAAATAGTTTATATTTAAATCACAATAATTCATTTAAACCATTTAAAAGTGATCATTATATTTACAATCAAATATTCAGTTTCCAAAATTTTAGACAAATTCTAAGCTCATTATTTAAATCAAAACCTCAAACATTCATTTCATCCTACCGCAACACTTATCAAGTGCTACTATAGCCTTTTATTTAGTTTCAGATTCTAATTATCTTTCTGCTATCGCAGCACTTACCAAGTGCTGTAATACCACTTAGTTATAATTTATACATAGTTTATTTATCAACCACAGCACTTACAAAGCGCTGTAATATCATTTATGTTAGGAATAATAGCAGTTCAAAATACTGTTAATTACATTTCCAATATTCAATATAATTTCACAAACAATTAATCTTTTTTTTTTCTAATCATTTTAAACTTATAAAATAATATAATTTCACTGTTAAATCAATCATTTAAATATTATTATATTCATGATTTTACAAGGTTAAATTTCCATTCAAAAATCAATATTTAATAATAATTCACATATTAAATTCACACATTCAATTTCAGTTCTTTATAATTAAATTTTAACTTGACATTTAAGTTTACATTTTCAAATATAGCTCATTGTCATTTATTTACTTAACTTAAAATTTCACTTTAAAACAAAATTCGCAAATTTTCAATTGAAGTTAGATTTCAAAATTCAACTCAATATTCATTCAGTTAACATTTTAACTTTATTCAAAAATCATTAATATATAAAAAATCATTTTAAATTCATTTTAATTCAAAATATCATAAATTTGTCATATTTCCATATTTACTTTAAATTCCATTTATCACCAAATTTTAAATTCCAAAATAACTTCATTTCAAATTTTCAAACTTTGCCATTAATTTATTTCACTTATAAATTTTTAGAAAATCAATAATACCCTACAGAAATCATTTTTAATTAAGTTTTAAATCAAAATATTATGATACTTACATTTCAAACATATTTTAAAAATTTTAGAAAAATATATTTTAATCACGGGTCTGTATATAATTTTCTAGCCTAAGTAAAGTGATACGGGTAATATATATCATTTCAACCTGTAATTTGCAAAGAAAATCCGGGTTTTATCATTTCAAACCCTCAGTCCCAAGTAAATGAAAATAATTGAAAATCATTCAGGCCTATCATTTCAGCCCATAACGATTTTCACCTATTCTAAAGTCCGTTCGGGTATATATCATTTCAACCCATAGTGATTCTAATCTAAAGGGAACTTGCAGTGTGATAAACTGATAAAATTAATAGAACAACATAATATAACAGTAATAGATGATATAACAGATGTTTAAGAATGGGTGAACATCATATGATCATAATATAGCAGATATAATATGGTGATGCATTTTATAGATCCAAATGTGATCGATTTACTAGCTATATAAGTATAAAACTGTCTGGTGAGAATAACTCACTGGTATAAGCTTGAGACGACCACTGAAACACACAAACTGAGATCTACAAAAGCACGATAGCACGACAAAGATTCGAGTTTGAGAGAGCCAAAGATTAATTGCCTTGAACACATTCAAACAAGACAATACAAACAACATAAGTTTCAACCCAAATACGATTAACAATGGTAGGAATAAATGCATAAAACAAAACCAAAGTCTTTGCACTTGCTTTCTACCACTAATGCTCAGCCATAGGTCAGGTTTGCATGGTCGAAAGGGTGTGTTTGGGTCTGGTTTGGGTTCAATAGGATTGGCCCAGCATAGGAAAGATGGTGTACAGTGGTGATGCATGAAACTACAAACCAATGCAACAAAACAAGATTTCAAGGCAACATAAAGGTCGGCCTTATGCAATTCTAGGCACGAACAGGTCTGTAGTGGACTGGTATAGGTGTGGCAATGGGTTTCAGGTCGTCTATGGGTGGTGGAGATGGAGTAAATGGCGGTCAAAGGAAGGTTGAAGGTGGTGGTGATGTATGGTGCTCAGCTATGGGTTTCAAGTGGAGTTTGATCAACTACAATGCACGGCCAGTGGCTTAGGGCTGGACTGGAGGAGGTGGTGGTTGGTTCAGGTGATGGAGGAGGCGGCCATGGTGAAGGAGGAGCAAGGGGCTGAGCATATAGGTGAAGGAAATGCAAAGAACATAAGAAAAACAAGAAAATTTTGAGTAGAAAAGAAGAAAAGATTATCAACAATTTTGCTTCAGGTTGAAGGCCGACACTTTTGGGATGAGAAATGTTTTCTTACACGAAAAAAGAAGAAGAAGTAATCGACTGAAGAAAGAGGTAGGGTTGGCAAAAATGAAAGCAAATGTTGGTTGAAAATTGAAAGTTGAGGAGGTGAAAGTCAAGGGTTTTAAAAGGTTTCAATAACTCTTCAAATTTCCAATATTTTCTTTTTAAATTTTATATAACTAAAAAATATATATAAATTCAGAAAAAAATACGAAAATTTAGTATATAAACAAAAATAAATAAATAAATATCAATTATATATAATTAAATTAAGAAAATAACAAAGAAAGTGTAAACATGTCTTGAAAATTTGAAAATAAATAAAACAACTTTGAAAAAAAATTATGTACTTGAAAAATATTTATAAATAAAAATAAGCATACAAAATAAAAATGCATTAACGAAAATAAATAAATAAATTTTTAATTAAGTATAATTTAAATGAAGAAAATAGCAGAAAAAAGGAAACTAGGCTTTAAAATTTGAATAAAAACTCAATAAGCTTTGGAAAAATTTTATTGTCACTTGAAAAATATTTAAAAGACGAAAATATATGTAACATAACATATAATGCAAATTTGAATAAGACATGACAAATAAAAAGATTATTTATATAATTTAAAATAAACAATATTGTTAAATAAAACAATTTACACCCAATATTGTAAAAAACATAACTTTCACAATATAAATCCAATTGCAACGAAACAAAAAGAAATATTCTTAAAATTTAATCTATTTTCATTATTAAAGATAAAATTCAAAAATTGAAATATTTAAATTTTAAATTTAAAAGTCAAAATTTGACCATATTGACCAAAAATTCAATTTCTAGGAAAATATTCAATTTTATTCGAGTTTGGAAATATAATTCACATAATAATCAAAATTTATATTTAAATAACAAAATTAATTCATTTTAATAAATAAAATAAAGTTTTAAATCAGGAAATTCAAATTAAAAGAAATAAAATATACAATAAAATAATCCCAAAATATTGGGTTGTTACAAATCTTCTATAACATATACGTAAGTATATATATCATGCTGTATATATTTGTAAGTTGGTTAAGTTACGTATGGTATGTTAGCATTCATATATCAAGAGATGTGGATTATATATTGTATATAAGTGTCTATGTTTTACAATTTGTTACTTTATAAATATTATAGTAAAGTAAATCTATGTATTATTATAGTTTACCTGTACCAGTTGGATATATGTATATATAGTTATACATACTTAATTTTAAGTTAGCTGTATCGAAGTTTAAGCCAGTAGTATATGTACCAGTAAGTCTATGCGTACTTAATATATATATATATCTGTGTGTGTGTGTGTGTGTGTGTGTGTGTGTTACTCATATATATGGTCTATGTCAATTTATATGTTTTAAAATATGTTATGTTGTATTAAAAAAGAGTGTGATAATAATAAGATATGCTAGTTTTCCAACATAAATGTTAGTTATATATAAGGTTCGATAGTGTATATATGTTGGCATATATATGACATTTTCCATATATAAAGATTACATAAGTTTATGATCTGTTGGTGCTATATAATATATGTTCATTTTATCTCTGCATTTTATACAGATTTTATATATAATATATTAGTTTGGATTGTATAAGTTTAGCTATAGTTTGGTTTATATATTTTTATATATACTGTTGTTATAGTGGTGTATATTGGTTGAAACAGTTTTGATATATATTAGTATATAATGTTTTGTATACAATGTTTGTATATAATAATGTATACAATGTTTGTACATATTAGTATGTATATAAGATTTGGTTTTAATATATATATATATATATATATACACACACACACACACACACACCATTTGGTTTCAAAACCATTTTATACATATGTGTTAAGATTTTGTTTTGGAAATGGTTGTAAGTATAATATATATATCTTTGATTCTTAATGCTTGAGTTTTAATAATAATGTATTTTTTGTTTTTTATTTATCTTTAATTAAATATTGAAATTATATATATAAAATAATAATAATGTATGTATTTTCAAATTTATATCAAAACAGAGTTAAATTTGTCTCCATCAACTTCTATCATCAGCTTTATCAGTCGAACTCGTGCCAATCTAATTTTGCTCCGAATTCGAGCTTGGATTCGTAACTTATCTCATCCTCGTTCATCTCTAGCCTTGAAAGGTAAGCAATCACTCACGAATAACATTCTTGTATTTATTAAATTTGATTTCAATTGAAACGACAATTGAAATATGCCGCTGTTAGTTATTTACATTGCTATATATATGATATTGTTCACCTGTGACATCTGACACCATTATCTGTTATTTATATTGATGATATATGCCTGTAATATTATTATCATATCTATTATCACTCTACAGGTTGCCTGTTAGTATAGAAGTCTCTATGGGTTGAAATGATACAAACCAGAACGATCTGTAGAATAGGAGAAAATTGTTATCGATTGAAATGATAAACCCAAGCGATTTTTACTGAATTAAATTTGGGTTTGCGGGTTGAAATGATATATACCCGTATATAATTTAAATTATGGATTGAAATGATAAATATCCGTATCACTTGACTATAGGATAGAAAATTATATACAGACACCGTTGGTCAAAATATAAATATTTTGAAAATGACTTCTATGGTTTTGGAAAGAAATATATGGTTTAATAAATGTTGATTTTAAGATATTATATATATGTTTGGAAATGTTTCCAAGGACTTGAAATTGAAATTTTTTAAGAATTATACTCAAATAAGTTTGATTTGAAATTTATTAAATTTAGGATTTTAAAGATATGATTTTGTAACTTGATTTTTGATTAAAAGTGATTTAAATGAATATTTCAAATTTACATAAATTGAAATGGTATATTTAGTTTTATTTAAATTTGAAATTTGAAGTTTTATTTAAATGTTGTTTGAATGATTAAGTAAATATTTCAAAATAAATAATGGTAAAGTGAATTTGATATATATATATATGTATGTATGTATGTATATATATGGACTTATCAAATCCAATTTTGAAACGTTTGAATATTAAAAGCTTAAAAAATATTGAAATTGAAATGGTTTATTTTATGGTTAAAATCTGTATTTGAAATCGATATAATTTGAAATGGTTTATAGAGAAACCGAAATAAATTGAAATTGATGATTTGAGATTTGATTGAATTTGAATTTTTGGAATTCGAGTAGATTTGGAATCGATTTGTGAAATTTGTGGAAACTATTTTACTATATAATGTATTTTTAAATTATATTTGAAATATTTTATATTTTACTTTATAAATTATATTTAAAGCTATTTTATATTTTACTTTATAAATCATTCTCATTATAAACTATTTTTCATATAAACTATTTTAATATACTAACTATTTTATTATAACTATTTTGACCTATAACAATTTTATATAACTATTTTACTTTATAAACTATTTTATCATATACTATTATTAATATCTAAACCGCGTAAGTGGTGGAGGTTATGATTTCAAAGTTATGGTTTTCCAAAGTGTTAAAATTTCCAAATATTATAACTTCAAATGTTTTGGTTTCGAAAGTGATACAACTTTGAAAGTGCTTTGATTTCGATATGGTTTTGAAATGGAGATGATATCATATGTGATTTTGAAATGGAAATGATATTTTGGTTTTGAAGTATAAACTATTTTGAAATGACCGTGGTGTTATAATAACGTTTGGTTGTTAAAGAGACCGGGATCAGAAGTTGTCATACTCTCTGCCAACCACGAAAACCACTTTAACAACTTTGTACGCGGTGGAGATTACAGAATAAAGTAGGATGGTGGCGGCGTTCTATTGAGGTATATACGTGGACCCGACTCCCGTGGGTTGGCATAAGGTGGTTGAAACAGAAGCAATCGACGGGCCAAGTGAGGTATCTCCTCCGATCGGGAACACTCCTTCGTAAGCCATTCTATTATTTTGCGATTCATTTGATGCGCACCTTTGATTTTTTGGAGTGTGGCTCGAGGTGGGCGGTAGTGGCTGCTATGCGTTACCACCAGCCCGGTAGTGCAATTGGTATATCTACCCTGGCATTACCTTGTTGTGCCGTGTCACCTACCCTAGCATGTCTTCTACGATTTTGATTTGTGTCGTACCTATGGAGTATCCTCTGATTGCTTCTCGATTTGAAGTTATTACGGTACTGTATAGACTATTGGCACTATAAAGTGTGCTAAGGGGGATATGGGTAATGCCTTAACGCTATTTTAATAGTTTACTTTACTTTGGACATTATTATAAAAGAGTACATTACTACATAGTAGATAGTTGAACGGATCCTTAGAGGATGGTTATCCCAAACATCCTTTGAGTTACTTGTATTTCAGTTGTTATTTCACTGGAGTTGGATTTATTGATATAAGAATGTTAATCCTGACTCGACTGTTTTGTGTTTTGCTTTACGCTCGGGTCATACTGAGTGATTCAGCTTTTGAGACTCGTCTTTGGAGTTGGAGCTTCGTTTGGAGATCCATCTACATCTTTTCAGCTTGCAGTTATTCTGTTGATTCCAGTAATGTATTCTAATCTTGTATTTGACTATTGTATTTGAAACTTCTATTGTATCTTATTTAACTCTGATATATATAGTAGCTTCATAAACTACTATTCATTTTGTTTCCGCTGCATATTGTATATTATTATGTGTCTGTGGTTCTATGATTTATTTATTTACTGTATATGCTGAGTTTTGCCAAATAAAAATTAACAATCTGGTGTTTTGAGCAATTCAAAACCGGCATGTGTGGATGCGAATGGTTGAAAATATCAGGCTGTTACACTCATCTTGAGAAAAACGTGATTATTAAAAATATAATTATTTATATATATTTTTAACACGTACTAATTTTTATTTTAATAATATTTCTTATAACATGAATATCTTTTGCATATAAACTTTGATTCATGCGTGATTTCTTCTGTTGGATTCATATTTAAATTTGGGACAACATGAAATTGATTTAGTTGAATTTAGAGATTGTGAGTTTTGTGCTTCTGTTTGAATTTTATGGGCTAAAATCAAAGGTGAGTGTTTCAACCCACTCATAACTTCTTAAATTTCTTTTGTTTGCTAAATTGATTTATGATGTGATTAGGAAATTATTTATGACTGTTTGATATATTTAAATTGCCATCCCTGTTAATTTGTATCCTTTCGAATTAAATTGTTATTTAATTTATTTTTGAAATTAAATTACCACTTGAATGCCTGTTATTGTAAATTAGTTAATTGCTGATATTTATTTGGTTGATTTGGATGATAATTATGATGGATGTTGATTGTTGATATTGGATGATTGGATGTTATGTATATATATATATATATATGTATATATATATATATACTGTTATCACTCTGCAAGTTCCTTTAATTATTATTATTTGAAAATCGTTATGGGTTGAAATGGTAGACTCGAGCGATTTTATGAATTTTTATATTTATTTGGGATTGCGGTTTGAAATGATATATTACCGTAAAAGTTTAGATGTGGATTGAAATGATAAATATCTGTATCACTTGACCTTAGGGTAGAGAATTATATACGGATACCGGATTGGCTAAATTGAATGATTTTAAAATCCTTAATTTTTGGATCGAATTAAATGATTACTTTGAAGTAAAATTTGATTTATATAAATTGAAGTATTTTTGGAAAATCAAGTTTATGTTGAAAAGAGAAATTTGGTTTGTTGATTTGAAAATTGAAATTGGTCTAAATTTATTGAAATGAAATGAATAGTTTAATTGGATATACATTCCTAACTTATATTTTAATATAAACTATTTTTAAAAAATATATTATTTTAAAATTTCTAATTGTTCATTTCTAATTTATTAAACTTTTTATCTAATATTAACTATATAAAAAAATTGATCTGTTTTAAACCAATTTAATTTATTTAAATATAATTAATCTATTTTAAAGCTATTTAATCTATTTTAATTATACTTAATCTAATTTGAATCCATTTAACTCTCTTAAATCAGTTTAAAATTATTTTTAACCTATAATTAAACTATTTATAACTATTTTAACTATTAAAATTATTATTTAAACTATATCTAAATTTCCAAACTAAGTAAAGTGGAAGTGTTTAATTCAATAATTTGTTTTAAACGAAAATAAATTGAAAACGATGATTTTGAAGTAAGGTTTTACCCTATTTTGGAAATATGACTATGGAAAAAATTATGACTTTTTGAAAGGAAATATAGTTCCAACTATGATTTCAAAGTGAATATGATTTGAAAGTAAATACGATTTCGAAAATATTATGGTTTTGTGAATATGATATTTTTGATATCAATTGTGAATTGACTTTTGAAATGTAAAAGAACCATCCGATGTGTAATAAGCGATTGGTTGTTAAAGGGATCGGGATCGGATATTGTCATACTCTCGGATAATACCAAAAACCACTTTAACTACTGTCTACGTGGTGGAGATTCCAAAAATGAAGTAGGATGGTTTGGTTAACGATTTCTGTATAAGTATGGCGTGACCTTGACTCCCGTGAGTTAGCATAGATTGTGACTAAAATTGGAAGCCATGCCGGGCCAAGTGAGGTCATTCCTCCTATCGGACACACTTCTTTGATATTATATTCTGATTTTGTGATTGTTTGGTAGCCACCCTTCGATTTTGATTTGGGAGTGTGTTACGAGGTGGGCGGTAGTAGCTGTTGTGCGTTACCACCAGTCCGGATCTGTAAACGATACATCTACCCTGGCATTTCCCCGTGTGCCGTGTTCACATGCCCTAGTGCGCCTTGTAAGAGTTTGTTCTGTACCATACTTATGGAGTGCCCTCTAATAGCCCTCCAGTTTACGGAAGAATTGCGGTACTGTATAGACTATGGGAATATATAAAAATGTGTTAAGGGGTATATGGGTAATGCCTTAACGCTGTTTTAATAGTTTACTTTACTATAGACATATTATAATAGTATATTGTACTAAATAGTAGATAGTTTAATTGCTCCTTAGGAGATTTGAATCTTGAGCATCTCTTAAGTTATCACACTCACGTTAGACACTGGATAGGAGATGTTAAACACCATAAACATCACTGATGTCGTTCCGCTCATATTTATTTCGTTGATTTAACTTACATAAGATATTTTAGTTCTGACTCGAGTGTTTTGTCTTTTCAATTCGCTTGGGTCAGCCTGAGCATTTCAAGATTTAAAGACCTTATTTCTGGAGGACGATGACAAAGATTATATTATTATAATTTATTATAATTCACCGTATTCCTATGCATTATTTATTATTCTCTGGTATGTGTAACTCTGACCGGCATTGTATAGATATAATCAAATGTTTTGTAAACGGCTTCATGAACTGTTATTTGATTATTATATATTGTCATTCCGCTTCGGGATTCTGTTTGTTTTTTTCTTTCTCTTTTTTTTCTTATTCACCCCAATAACAATCCGCCCTTCTGTATGGTTTGGGCCGGCATGTGTGTCTGCTTAAACGAACAAAAAGGCGGGTCATTACAAAATCCATTTAAAAAACATTTTCTATTGAATACCTTTACACAATAATATTCCTATTGTTTAATTCAAAACACTAAGAAAACATTTTCGAAATTTACGGGATTTAAATTTCCAAATTCTGATTTGAATCAAATTTTAGTTTGAACTCATTTTTATAGTTCATACTTATATCTTTTAATTTGGTTATATATGACCATTACAATTTATAATCCTGTTTTGTTTATAATAATAACAACCAAACACAATAATGTACTATAATAATTTAAAAAAATTATTTCTTTTATATCAAAATATAATTTGGGTAAAATTATTTCATTTACCCACTTTAAAATAATAATATGTTGATTTAACTTGTTTAGAGTTTAAAAAAACTTTATCGATAGAGTTGTCCAAACCATACCGACCAGAATTTATAAGTGAAAATTAGCCACAAGAGCCTCTTTAGCAAGTGCAATTAGTTTCTAGGACATACGGTTGAATTAATTACTTTTAAGGACAAAATGCAAAATAATTAGTTTCTAAGGCCTAAAAACCTATGAAATTATGTCCTTGAAAGTAATTGGACTACTGATTTTGTCCTTAAAGGTAATTATTTTGCTGACTTTGGCCTTGAAATTAATTTCTATGGATGTGTGTCCTAGAACCTAATTGGACTGCAAAGTTTGTCCTTCTAGTGAAATGCCCCAATTTATAAACACTCAATCTATAAGTCAACACAATATAAAACAATTTATATCCACTAACAAATACGCATTTATATCTATTAGTACACTCATACTCATTCTAGGGTACTACTGAACCTATCCCTAATGAGTAATCCCCACAAAGCCTAGGTATTCACTCAATCTAAGCTCTGATAACAAGTGTTGAGAACCGAGATTTTCGACCCTCGAAAATCGACATCAATATGTTCACTGGATAGCATGCCGAATATTCAAATGCCGAAATTATGATTGCTAGGGGTAAAGAAGAAGAAGAGATAGAAGAAAACAGAAACAATAACATAGAATCTCACAATCGAAGCGGAACAAAATATAATATATAATAACAGATCTTTATACAAAGAAATAGTAATTGTAATTGTAACAACCCAATATTTTCAACCATTCGCATCCTCACATGCCGGACTTGAATTGCTCAAAATACCGCATTGTAAATAAATTTGAAGCAAATGAAAAACAATCACAGACACAGAAATATCAAAATAGCTCGGAGCGGAAAATTAAAATACCATAGTAGTTCATGAAGATACTATAACAAACTCTCAAAACATAATACATAATATCAGTCTGAAAAACATATACAATAGAAATCTCAAATACATAGCAGTTTATAAATTCCAGAGCTGAAATAGAACAACTGAAACTGAAAGGGAACAGATAACTAGACAAGTAGAATCTCTAGTGATTCCTAGCTCCTTAAAAGAAATCCGAAGCTAAGCTGTAAATACTCAGGCTGACCCTTGCGTAAAGTAAAACACAAAACACTCGAGTCAGGACATATATACTTATATAATGTAAACCAACTCAAGTGAACTATAGTAGTAATATATAATAACTTAAAGGATGCTTAAGATCGCCCATCCTTTAAGGATCAGTTAAACTATAAATTTAATACATCCCGTGGTTAAAATTTCAAAATAGCAATTTATACTTCGAAATCAAATATCCTTTCAAAATTCAATATCATTCAGAAATCCATTTCAAAATATCAAAATATCATACCATTAAAAACTACATTCAGTTTTATTTAATTTAAATACCATTTCAAATCACAATTCAAAATGTTTTATATTTCAAATCAAAATACTCCATTTAAACCAATTAAATAGTCCAATTAAACTAATTAATTATTCCATTTAAATCATTTAAATATTCCATTTGAATCATTTAAATATTCCATTTAAATCATTTAAAAGTGAAGTTATTATATTTAATAATCAAATATCAAATTCTCATAAATTTAGCCTTTTCAAAGTTCATTTATTCTTTTAAATTTATCAAAACGGTATAAATTCAACTATCGCAGCGCTTAGAAGATGCTACGAAAAGTTATGTTTTAAAACAATTCATTTAACAAAAGATAACATTTAAAATGCTATGATAGGTTTAATTTAATTCAAAATAAAACCTTTCAGCAACTACAGCACGTACAAAGTGTTATAATAGTCCTTAATTTAATTTAGCCATTTTGTTCATTTCTATCAACTACAGCATTTACAAATGCTGTAACATCCTTTACATTAGAAATAATAACATTTCAAAAATGCTGCTAATTAAATTCCAAATATTCAGTATAATTTCACAAACAATTAAATTTTTATTTAAATCATTTTAAACTTGTAAAATATATATTTTCATTTTTAAAACATCATTTAAATACCCTTATATTCATGATTTTATAAAGTTAAATTTTCATTCAAAAATCAATTAATAATAATTTACTTATATAATTCAACATTCCATTTCAATTCTTTATAATTAAATTTTTAACTTAACATTTAAGTTTAAATTTCCAAATATAGCTTATTTTTCATTTTATTTACTTAACTTAAAATTCATTTTTAAACAAAATTCACAAATTCCCAATCTAAGTTATATTTCAAAATTCAACTTAAATATTCATTTATTTAACCTTTAACTTATTCAAAAATCATTAACACTTTATAAAATCATTTTAAATTCATTTTAATTCAAAGTTTGTATTTATTTATCATATTTTCCTACTTAATTTAAATTCCACTTATACCCAAATCAAAATTTCCAAAATAACTTACATTTCAAATCTTCTAACCTTACCATTAATTTATTCCACTTATAAATTTTTAGAAAATAAATAATACTTTACAAAAATCATTTTTGATGAAGTTTAAATCAAAATATTATAATATTTTCATTTCTAAAATACTTTAAAAAAATTAAAAACATATCTAACCACAGTCTGTATAAAATTTCTAACCTAAGTCCAATGATACACATAATATATCATTTCAATCCGTAATTTACAAAGGAAAAATCCGAGTTCTATCATTTCAAACCCGCAATCCCAAGTAAATGCAAATAAATATAAATCGCTCAGGCCTATCATTTCAGGCCATAACGATTTTCCCTATTCTAAAGTCCGTTCGGATATGTATCATTTCAATCCATAGTGATTTTAATCTATAGGAAACTTGTTGTGTGATAAATTGATATAAATAAACAGAATAACATCATATAACAGTAACAGATGATATGACAGGTGTATAAATAGGGTGATCATCACATGATCATAGCATAAGCAGTTACAACATAATAATAATATCTACAGATTCACAGGGTGTCAAGTTACTACTTATATAAGTACAGAATGTCTGGTGAGAAATACTCACCTCTATAAGCTGGAGATAACAACCAAACACACAAACTAAGATCCACAAAGGCACGAAAGCCCGACTACGATTCAAGAGTGGGAGAGCCAAAGCTAATTACCTTGTCAAATTTCAAAAAAAACAAAGTACAATATGGATTAGAAACCAAAATATTACAAAACAATGCTAGGAATAAATACACAACTCAAAGCTAACGCTTTTGCACTTGCATTCAACATCATATGCTTCAGCTATGGGCTATAAAATCACTATAATGGGATGGTTTTGGATCAAGTTTGGATCAATTTAAGGTCATATAAGTTGGCTATAACAACATATGAAGTAGAAGAGGTATATGTGTGCATGAATACACAAATTCAAGGCAAATACATGGATTTCAAGGCCATCAAAGGTCTCGGCCAAGCATGGATGGACAAGATTAGGCCTGGGAAGATAAAATACAGGTGTTGCAGAGGTCCAAGGCTCAGTTTGTGGCTAGTGGTGGTGGTGTATGGGTCGGCCAAAGCATGATTGGAGTGGTGGAGACAAGGGGAGTTCGGCTATGTTGAATCAAGTGGAGTTTTTGTCAAAAATTTGGTAGATCTTCCAATTGGATGGTCTCGGCTCTAGAATGGAAGTGGAGAGGAGGGTATGGTGGCTTGAATAGATGGCGATGGAGGTGGATAAGGTGCTGGAGTGAGGAGGGCCGAACTACATAAGATGAATGCAAGTGCAAAAATCAATAAATCAAGTAGAAAAATGGAAAAGAAAGAATGTTTTTACCAAAAATTTTCTTCAGGATGATGGCCGATTGTTTTAGGGTTAAGAAGTACTTGTTTTTCACATGAAAACAAAGTGGAGTGGTCGACTGAAGAAAGAGATATGGCAGTAATTGAATGCATGTGGTGATTGGTGATGTAAAGACAACTTTGGATATGAAAAGGCATGCATATAAAAGGTCAAAACCTTTCAAATTTCTTAATTTCTTTTGAAATTTTAAGTACATGTAAAATACACATAAATTTAGATAAAAACACAAAAATATTATGAATGCTCAAAAATAAATAAAAAAATTTTAATTCAATATAATTAAATTGAGAAAATAGCAAAAATTGAAAACTAGGCTTTAAAAATAGAAAATAAATGCAATACATTTTGGAAATTTTTTATCATCACTTTAAAAACATTTAAAATAAAATATATACCTAACATGTCATATAACACATATTAGAACATGATATAACAAATAAAAATATTATTTATATAATTTAAAATAGACAA
Source organism: Allium cepa (assembly GCA_030765085.1). Lineage (NCBI taxonomy): Eukaryota > Viridiplantae > Streptophyta > Magnoliopsida > Asparagales > Amaryllidaceae > Allium > Allium cepa. The sequence goes on along the minus strand of CM060940.1, from coordinate 322,098,530 downwards.
TTTTATTAAATAAATCAATTTACACCCAATATTGTAAAATGCATAACTTTCACAATACAAATCGGATTTCAACGAAACGAAAAGTAGTATTCTTCAAATTGAATGTATTTTCATAATGAAAGATAAAATTCAAAAATTAAAATATTTAATTTTTAAATTTAAAAGTCAAAGTTTGACCAATTTGACCAAAATCCATATTTTTTGGAAATATTCTATTTATTCAGGTTTGAAATTATAATTCACATAAAAATCAAAAAAAAAATTAAAATAACAAAAATCATTTTAATAAATATAATAAAGTTTTTAAATCAGAAGGTTCAATTTAAATAATTAAAATAAATAATAAAAAATCAAAAATACTAGGTTGTTACGCTCTCCCCCACTCAAATCTTTTCGTCCTCGAAAAGAAAGAACAAGGAAATAAGGAAAAGAAAGATAGACAATAAATAGTACCTGGAAAAACAATTTCGAATTCAAAGCACGAATGCTCTCCTCCATCTCCCAGGTACAATCTCGATCATCAGTACCCTATCGTACCTCGATGAGACTAACAGATTCCCTTCTTAGCTTCTTTGTACCTCTGTCGACAATACGAAGTGGCTTACTCTGGACAGTCAGATTAGGCTAAATATCCAAACTATCAAAAGCAGAAGGATGAACAATAAGAGATGAGTTATGAAGATACTAGAGAAGATGTGAGACGTGGAATACATCATGCACTCCAGACAGCTTCTCGGGCAAATCCAAACGATAAGCCAAAGAACCAACTCTTTCCACAAACGTGGAAAGGACCCTCGAAGAGGAAGAGGTAGAAATAGTTAGAAGGGAGAGTAGGTTGGAAGACAAGGATGAACCATATTTAAAACTATATAAGTTTCAATTTAAAATTTTTATTTACAACATTTTAAACATTTTATAATATGATAAATAGTCATTTGATTCAAATTTGTTAGTTCGAAGTAAAAAAAAAATTAAATATTTTAAATTATTTAGACAGCTAAAATAATGATCAAAATATCCTTTATATAATACTTTATCAAAATACTTTTATAACCCGATGTCCAAACAAGTTTACTTTCGTTCTTGCAGACTTTGGCCATGCGTTGATCAGGGTAAAGCTAGAATTCTCCAGGTACTTGGTAGACTTGTTTCAACACCCAGTGAAAATACTTGAAAAGCTTAAAAAACAGATATGGAAAGTACAATCCAAACAAAATAACCAAACAAAAACATGTCGATCATGGATCGCGGATAGACAATGGTTACGTCTGAATCCCCCAGGAAACATCCGTACCCATAGGCTGACTACCCAGCCCTGCGATTACGCCATGGAAACCGGTAGTATCGCAAGTACACAATGGTTATGCCTGGATACCCAAGAAAACATCCGTACCCTTAGGCTCTCGCAGCCCCTGCGGATTACGCTACCAAGCGACCCAATAGATCACAGATACACAATGGTTAAGCCTGGATCCCCCAGGAAACATCCGTACCCTTAGGCTCTCGCAGCCCCTGTGAGTTACGCGATGCAGCCATGCTCCAAAGAAAAACCATGGAGATCGCCATGGAAATCGATAGACACTCGAGTATCATATCTTAAAAACCCAAATCAGAGAGAGAATAATATTGATAGAATGAATCCACAATGTGGCCATAAAGGGGATATCAAGCAGAAGGCACTTTCCTTATCTTTACTTTCAAAATATGTATCATACAGTCCCTTTCATAATCATTTTCAAATATCATACTTATATAAAGTCCATTATATATAAGATTCCATTTCAAATCGAATACTTTCCAAATCAATAGTATATCAAATCACACTTATATAGAGTTAGATTATATAAGATTTCACTTTACAAATTGAGTATCTTTCCAAAACAATAGTTTTCAAATCAACTTCATACCTATACAAATCAATTTTATATAAGTTCGATAACTCCCAAATCAAAGTATTTAAATAAACAAGGTTCTCAATTTCAAACCATTTCAATATCAATTCATTTTCAAAATCATATATGATTTTGCCAAATCATTTCTTCCAAATTACATATATTAAGTTTCAAAGTTTCTTAAAACAATATATTCCAAATTTCCAAATCAACAGAATTTATGTCAAACAGATTCATTTCCATTTCAAACACATATTCACTTTCAAAAATCATAATACTTTCAAAGTTATAAATCTTTCGAAAACAAAATACATGAAATCATTACACTTCGAAAATCGTAACCTTTCGAAATCATATATTTGAAATCATAAAACCTTCCTTTAATTCTTTATATTTCACAAATTTATTCAATTAAACCCAAATCTAAAATTTCCAATTTTAATTCAATTCAAACCATCAGTTTCAATTCAATTTAGTTTTTCATCAAAGCCATTTCAAATATTATCAAATTTCAAATAAAGATTTGATCCATAAAATAACTATTCAATCTCCGATATATTTAAAAGCTTAAATACGCCATATTTCAAAACTAAATTTTATAATTTCATATATCTCAAATTTTACTTCATTATTACTTAGTTTTGAAATATTCATTTCATAAATCCATCATTTTTAAATGAACTCAAATTACAAGTAAACCAAATATCCTTTCATACAAATATAAACTTCAAATATTCATTTATCAAAATCAATTATCAGTTCAAATTCACATTCCTTATAACAGTAAAGATTAAATCATTTCCAAACCATTTCAATCATCAAAATATCTAAAATGGTTACTAATTTTCAAACTATCTCTTTTAAAAAAAAAAATTCAAACTATTTATTTCTGTATGAAAAATCCAATTTACCATTGGAAAGGTTATTATTCTATATATATAATTTATTTAAAACATTTCAAATCTATATTCCTTACCAGTATAATTCAAAATAGTCTTATTTATTTCACTCAACAAACAGTTTCAAACTTATATAAATCGTATTACTTTATACTTTAATCATACCAAACTAAACTTATATTTTTTATCAAATACCCTATACCTTTCGAAATTACTTAGCTTTGAAAAGTTAACTTTGATTTGGAAGTGCCTTCAAAATAGTCGAAGAAATCATATTTTCAATCCAAGAATTGGAAATCACGAACAAATTAGTAAACCAATTCCAAAAGATAGGGTTATACCAAAACAAACATGAATCTTGAGGACTGAACACTGGCATACTTTAAATCATTTCATATATATATATATATATATATATATATATATATATATATATATATATATATATATATCAAACCATACTTCAAAATATGAAATCAAAATTTGGTTTCACAAAATCACTCGTGTAGCAAAGCTACTAGATTTGCCTCTCCCCACTCAGAAACTCGAAAATTAATGTCGATGATGCATGCATTCATCACGGAAATTATTTTCCAGCGACATAAGTGGGTTCTGGACTTTTATTTTCTTGAAATCTCTTTGAAATCATTGGAATTCATTTGAATATATTTTAAACATTTCTTATTTATCAAATATCTTTGAATCGTATTATTATTATATATTTTCCAAAATCCTAAAACCGATTTCAAAACACCGGAGTTCGATTCCTAGAAATTCAAATTCAAAACCCTTCAATTATAAATCATTTTTTTATAAGACAAATTCTTATAAAATTTTCAAAATTTCAAATCCTTTCAAAGCTTCAATTTTCAAAAAAAGAAAAATATATAATCCATATCGAAAACATTTCACCTTTATATATGAAATGGGTCATCCTTATCAAAATAATAATTTCAATGTATGCAGAAATTCCAAAATACAACCAAACACCAATTTCCAAATAATGATTCAAGGATAGATTTCAAACAAATAGAGATTCAAATTTAGAGGACTCTAATCAAATAGAATTCTGGTTCGAAGATAAGCTCGAACTAAGATGAGATAATTTAATTACCAAATAGAAGATGGATAAGCCTATATAAATCGCGGGCGACCTTAACCGATCAACCGTGATTTCATGAAGATAATCAATGCGGAAATCTAAGGCAAATCGACATTCGATCGCCAGAGATAGAATCCGGGTAGAGCAGGAGATAGGATCGTAAACCGAGGATATAGAAATCTCCGGTGAATCAATGCCAATTGTAAAGGAGTTTCACCCCTTTACAAATCATTCAAAGATTTACGGAATCACTGATCTTTATAGAGGTCATTCCAAAGTGGAGTTACGGATTGCTCCCAAATCAAAAGGATAAAATAGGGAAAACAAGACTGGATTTCAAAACAAGTGGGAGCATTCCAAAGTTCAAGGAATTCTAATCAATAAGAATCCTAACCAAGAGATTACTGACATGGTGGATACAGAAGGGATAAAGTTAGAAAAATCTTGATTTCAAAATAAGAAATTTTTTATACTAATATAATCTTTGAAAATTACTTTAAAAATCATTTGGAAAACATTTTATACTTCGAAAATACGTCTCTCACAAATAAATGATTCTGAGATTGATTTCACTCATTCTAGGGTATTTCTACCCTGTCTCTAATGAGTTTTTGCTCCGTCGGCTAAGGTTGCCTAAAACCAAAGCTCTGATACCAACTGTAACAGTCCGATATTTTCAGCCATTCGCATCCACACATGCCAGACTTAAATTGCTCAAAATACCACATTGTGAATAAATCTGGAACAAATGCAATACAATCACAGAATCATAGACACAGAAATATCTGAATAACTCGTAGCGAAAATTAAAATACCATATTAGCTCATGAAGCTACTAAAACAAACTCTCAAAACATAATACATAATATCAGTCTGAAAAACATATACAATAGAAATCTCAAATACATAGCAATTTATAAATACCATAGCTGAAATAGAACAACTGAAACTGAAAGGGAACAGATAACTAGACAAGCAAAATCTCCAGCGATTCCTAGCTCCAGAAAAGAAATCCAAAGCTAAGCTGTAAATACTCAGGCTGACCCGAGCGTAAAATAAAACACAAAACACTCAAGTGAGGACATATATACTTATATAATGTAAACCAACTCAAGTGAATTGTAGTAGTAAAGTACAATAACTTAAAGGATGTTTGGGATCGCCCATTCATTAAGGATCACTTAAACTATAAATTAAATACATCCCGTGGTTAAAATTTCAAAATAGTAATTTATACTTCGAAATCAAATATCATTTCAAAATTCAATGTCATTCAGAAATCTATTTCAAAATATCAAAATATCGTATCTTTCAAAACCTCATTCAGTGTTATTTAATTTAAATACCATTTCAAATCAAAATACTCTATTTAAACTAATTAAATATTCCAATTAAACCAATTAAATATTCCATTTAAATCATTTAAATATTCCATTTAAATCATTTAAAAGTGATGTTATTATATTTAATAATCTAATATCAAATTCTCATAAATTTAGCCTTTTCAAAGTTCATTTATTCTTTTAAATTATCAAAACGCTATAAATTCAACTATCGCAGCACGTAGAAGATGCTACGGAAAGTTATGTTTTAAAACAATTCATTTAACAAAAGACAGCATTTGAAATGCTGTAATAGGTTTAATTTAGTTTAAATAAAACGTTAGTCAATTTCAGCAACTACAGCACTTACAAAGTGCTATAATAGCCCTTAATTCAATTTAGCCATTTAGTTCATTTCTATCAACCACAGCATTTATAAATGCTGTATTATTCTTTACATTAGAAATAATAACATTTCAAAAATGCTGTTAATTAAATTCCAAATATTTAATATAATTTCACAAATAATTAATTTTTTATTTAAATCATTTTAAACTTATAAAATCATATATTTTCATTTTTAAAACAATCATTTAAATACCCTTATATTCATGGTTTTATAAAGTTAAATTTTCATTCAAAAATCAATTAATAGTAATTTACTTATATAATTCAACATTCCATTTCAATTCTTTACAATTAAATTTTTAACTTAACACTTAAGTTTAAATTTCCAAATATAACTTATTTTTCATTTTATTTACTTAACTTAAAATTCATTTTTAAACAAAATTCACAAATTCCCAATATAAGTTATATTTCAAAATTCAACTTAAATATTCATTTATTTAACCCTTTAACTTATTCAAAAATCATTAAAACTTTATAAAATCATTTTAAATTCATTTTAATTAAAATTTTATATTTATTTATCATATTTTCCTACTTAATTTAAATTCCATTTATGCCCAAATCAAAATTTCCCAAATAACTTACATTTCAAATTTTCTAACCTTACCGTTAATTTATTCTACCTATAAATTTTTAGAAAATCAATAATACTTTACAAAAATCATTTTTAATTAAGTTGAAATCAAAATATTATAATATTTTTATTTATAAAATACTTTAAAATTTTTAGGAAACATATTTAATCACAGTCTGTATAAAATTTCTAACCTAAGTCCAATGATACGGATAATATCATTTCAATCCATAATTTACAAAGAAAAAATTCGGGTTCTATCATTTCAAACCCGCAATCCCAAGTAAATGCAAATAAATAAAAATCGCTCAGGCCTGTCATTTCAGACCATAATGATTTTTTCCTATTCTAAAGTCCATTCGGGTATGTATCATTTTAACCCATAATGATTCTAATCTACAGGGAACTTGCAGTGTGATAAACTGATATAAATAAACAGAATAACATCGTATAACAGTAACAGATGATATGAAAGGTGTATAAACGAAGTGATCATCACATGATCATAGCTTAAGCTGTTACAACATAATAATTATATCTACAGATTCACAGGGTGTCAATTTACTACTTATATAAGTACGGAATGTCTGGTGAGAAATACTCACCTCTACAAGCTGGAGATAACAACCAAACACACAAACTAAGATCCACAAAGGCACGAAAGCACGACTATGATTCAAGAGTGGGAGAGCTAAAGCTAATTGCCTTGTCAAATTTCAAACAAAATAAAGTACAATATGGATTACAAACCAAAATATTACAAAATAATGCTAGGAATAAATACATAACTCAAAGCTAACGCTTTTGCACTTGCATTCAACATCATATACTTCAGCTATGGGCTGTAAAAGCACTACAATGGAATGGTGTTGGATCAGGTTTGGATCAAGTTAAGGTCATATAAGTCGGCTATAACAACATATGAAGTAGAAGAGGTATATATGTGCATGAATACACAAATTCAAGGAAAATACATGGATTTCAAGGCCATCAAAGGTCTTGGCCAAGCATGGATGGACAAGGTCAGGTCTGGGAAGATCAACTACAGGTGTTTCAGAGGTCCAAGGCTCAGGTTGTGGCTGCTGGTGGTGGTGGTGTATAGGTCGGCCAAAGCATGATTGGAGTGGAGAGGAGTTATGGTGGCTGGAATAGGTGGTGTGGAGGCGTCCAAGGTGCTGGAGTAAGGAGGGACGAACTACATTAGATGAATGCAAGTGTAAAAATCAATAAATCAGGTAGAAAAATGGAAAAGAAAGAAAGTTTAACAAATTTTTTCTTTAGGATGATGGCCGATTGTTTTAGGGTTGAGAAGTATTTGTTTTTCACGTGAAAACAAAGCGGAGTGATCGGCTGAAGAAAGAGATATGATAGTAATTGAATGCATGTGGTGATTGGTGATGAAAAGACAACATTGAATATGAAAAGGCATGCATATAAAAGGTCAAAACCTTTCAAATTTCTTTTGAAATTTTAAATACATGTAAAATACATATAAATACAGATAAAAACATAAAAATATGATGAATGCACAAAAATAAATAAATAAATTTTAATTAAATATAATTAAATTGAGAAAATAGCAAAAATTGGAAACTAGGCTTTAAAAATAGAAAATAAATGCAATACATTTTCGAAGATTTTTATCATCACTTTGAAAATATTTAAAATAAAATATATAACTAACATGTCATATAAAACATATTAGAACATGATTTAACAAATAAAAATATTATTTATATTATTTAAAATAGACAATTTTATTAAATAAATCAATTTACACCCAATATTGTAAAAAACATAACTTTCACAATACAAATTGGATTTCAACGAAACGAAAAGCAGTATTCTTGAAATTGAATGTATTTTCATAATGAAATACAAAATTCAAAATTAAAATATTTAAATTTTGAATTTAAAAGTCAAAGTTTTACCGTTTGCCATTTGACCAAAATCCACATTTTTTGAAAATATTCTATTTATTCAGGTTTGAAATTATAATTCGCATAAAAATAAAAATAAAAAATTTAAAATAAAAAATTTATTCATTTTAATAAACATAATAAATTTTTAAATCATGATTTTCAATTTAAATAATTAAAATAAACAATAAAAATTCACAAAATACTAGGTTGTTATAGTAATATACATACAATCATTAGAGTACAACAGTCAACAAATCAATCTGGACAGTTATAATAACTTGTCCTCATAAATACTGAATATACAATACACACAGAGCGGAATATAATCAATACGTGGAATACACCCGAGACTCCTCCAGCTCGTCTCCTGAGCTCCATAACATCATAATTTGAATCTGTAATGTGCGATATGACCCTAGCATTATAAAAAAATAACACTCGAGTCATTCTGGAAAACCAGCTTGAGAAACACATTCAATTTGAATTATTATTATTATGAAAATCCTTTGAAAACAGAGCTATCTCGTAAGCCCGCATCACACATAAACACGATGGGTTTAACCTTACAATAACCAAAACATTTTATATCAAAATCATCTGATATTATAGTAGGATCTATAGAAAATAAAATATAAAATAACTGAAATGCTTGCATACCATGTTTCAGCATATTTGGTATACAACTAAAACTATACAGGCTCATAGTGGATATTGGATTCCATACAATGACAAGGCTACTGTGGTACCGCACATTACAGTACACCTCTAGAAAAATGTACCGAGATCGAACATATCGATCCCTACCAACACAAGACCGGCTTCCCCTTTCTGGATAGTATGAAATATGATCACCACTAATGGGCCCCGAAACATAACGAACAATAGATAGTGATGATGATAAATGTCAACTCTAGATGAGTGATGATCATACCCTAATGGGAGCGACTGACATAGCATTGCCGCATCTTTCCTGTTTAGTCATTCTCAGTTGATGTGGCTTGAGGCTACATACTACCTTAAGAATGGCATTCATTCTTCGAATGCTAACACTGCCTTCCAGGCAACGATGCAATTATAGCATTCATCTATACAAGTTGTTCTAGATCTTAACAAACCGAATCCCCAAGATCACTGTCTTCATTATCATCATGATATCACAATTCGTAACGCACATCGGATCGAAGTGGTTTTCAGGTAATTAAATCCGATCTCGGTCTCTTTGAAACGATCAACGAATTTTGGCCAGATCTGATAGTCGGTTATTTAACTATCAAATTACACATATAAGCAGTCACCAGGCTAAATTTATGAATTATCCAATATATTTATTTCAAGGTAATTTTACAAAGATATATATTCAAATCTCTTCCAGTATATTCAATAGTTGAAAATAATTTGAAATACTTATATCCATAATAGGATATTTTCGAACCATCTCAATACATAGAAATATTTTTGTATAATCCTCCCATAGTCAAAACATTTCCAAATCATTTTATTCCAATACTTAGAAAAATATTTATAAAAATATTTTCTAAAATCACTGCTTTTCAACACTTTATAAATATCCATAACTAATCGATTTTATAGGTATATGCACAAATGAGGAAAATCTCCCCTTATTCCAACTTCATAAAACCATTTACAACCCTTTTTGCAAAGTGCAACTTATTATAGCTCATTTTCTAAATCTTCGAAATTTATATTAATTCCTTTTACAATTTCCAAAATCGATTTTACTTGTTTAAAATCTCATTCACCAATTTATAACTTCTTTATGAATTCAGATTCATTTTCGAAGTTCTTATATCTAACCATTTCAGAAATTCCTTAAGTTTCCGAAATTCCCGTTATAAGATTTCTCTTATAAAATCACATCCTTCCGATAGAATCTGGTCACAATCTCAAGACAATTTATAAATAAAAATCCAATCACTTGTTTTAAACTATATATATATATATAATAAGTATTTTTTTTAAAAATAAAAATTTATTTTTCCAAAACGCTTTAAGTAGTTATTTAAAATATCAACACTTTTTAAATAAACAAATGGAAACTAATTTCCAATCCATTATCAAATAAAACTAATCAATTTACCAACCTTATTATAAAAATTTAAATTCCTTTCAACTAATATTAAATATTTAAATAACCGTCTTTGTGAAATATTTCAATACTAAAAACAGTTTTAAATTACATAGTTTAATAAATAAAATTTCCTTTTTAAAAACAAAACTTAACTTCTCGATAAAAATATATTTTTGAGACTCCAGTATAACTAATTTCAACTTATAAATCCCTTTCAATTCATAACACATCGATTACATTTCCAATTTCATAACCTTTCTCACATTTCAAAAATAGAATCTACTATTTCTTCCAAAAATCGATTTTTCACCTCTCATTATAAGTTCACCCTGTGAATTAATATTTCCATTTATCCAATGATAATCATTTCATTATTTATAAACATCGTTTATAAATTTACAAAGTCATTCTAGTTCCACTTGTTTTATAAAATATTCTTATTTATAAAATTCCATTTTACAAATCCATCTCTTTATAAATTCCATTATATTGCCTAAACTATTTTAAACCTCGATTTCAACTCCTTCCATATTTTCGAAAATATCGCTTAAAATTCATTATATAATTACTTTATTCATCACCTTAAAACCTCTATTTAACATCCTTTAGGAAATAGTTAAGTAAAAAAATCCAAAATCAAGTCATTGGTTTTATACAATCAGTTTCCTTTTAAATAATCCAAGATTTCGCTGAAAACACTTTTTTTAAAACTTTATTTTTAAATTCCTTTTTAAAACTCACAATATCACCTATAGTATTCCAAAATCAATCTTTTATTTAATTCAAATTCATACCCTTAAAATAATCTTAATTTCAATATAAGTACTATCATTTTCGAATTCACCTATGAAATTATTTTTTAAAATTCAAAATTTTATTTATGGTGTTTATAATACCAAAATCTACGCCAGTGATACTATAACATCCAGTCAATCAAATCACATAACAATCCATAACAGATTATTCAATTACATCATATATCACTATATATGAAAACAATCAATATATTTTTGAGCAATCCAGTTGGATCCCTCCAACCTGTTTTCCTACATCAACGGATGTTATATAACATAAAATACCAATCCCGTTTCGAGGCGGGATATCATGGTAGTATAGAGTCATCCGATTTTATGCGGGGCACATAGTATCTCATCCGCTACAATGGAAGGACATATATCCAACTACTAATGTATGTACAAATATATATATATATACATATACATATACATATACATATATGTATATATATAATATAACATAATATTCAACTGATAATAATATATCAATTCAACTAATCATACAATAATTAATTTTAATTATTATAAATTAAATCTAGTAATCCAAATGAGTGAGATTTACTCACACTAATTTTTTCTTCTTCACCAAAACGTTGTCTTTTCGATTAAAACGACAAGCATTTTATTTTTCCAGAAATTCATACGAGCTCCAGCTCCTACCAAATAAGTTCTCATGCGTAGATCTCTTCGATACGAACATATCGTAACTTCCCATGTTCGATTTCGACATTGAATGAACCAATTATGATTTTTATTAGCACTAAAGTTTCAAATTAAAAGTTAATCATTTTCGAATTACCATCTTAAATCCAAAACACCGCTTAATTACCTTCATTATGCTAATTACTTGCGCTCCTTTTGTCTGCCGCATTCACTCGAGACTTCTCCCTAAACGCGACCACTACCTCCACCTCGAACTGGAGCTGTCTCGACTCTCAAAGTGGAGTCGCACTTCTTCCAACACCCCTTCGTGTCACCAGTCAATGCCGAGACGAAATTCCAAACCCTAGAACATTTAATCCCCACGGCCCAGAACCGTCGCGCTTCACAACCCGCTGCCGTGACTCCTCCAATCGATTGTCGCACTCACGAAGCCAAGCAGATCGAATCCCTCAATTGCAATTCGATTTATCACGTGATAATTTTGTTTTCTCTTCTTTTGGTCGCTAAAGATAAGAAGGGGAAGAAAGGGAATGTTTTCATTTTAAAACGAAGGGAAAGGAAAAGGAGTGGATCGACAATATTGGGTAGGGTGGCGCTTTAGAAGTTAGGGCGACTACCTGTTTAGTTTAGGCCGGTTGAGTATAGAATTTATATTATTTATTTTATAAAAATATCTCCTCTGAGTAGCTAAAAATCTAAAACTCCTATCGAGGCATGCCTCCTGGTATTCTATATGTTATACCCCTATGTCGAACCCAATTGAACTAGTCTCGAGGCCTAATTCAATCGTACGTGGAAGATAGCTTTTTAAATCAACTATTTTTAATTAAATTAATCCTGTGCGTTTTCAGCTCGCATGACCAAATGGTAAATCTGAACACTATAAAATTTGAAATCTGATAATAATACACTACCATGGATCCGATACAACTACTTTCGTCGACTTTCAAGACTGTACCTCGGATCGCTATTTTTACACATCGATTAAAACGATGATTTCACAAATTGACGAAATCAGTTGAAACTTCAGTTTTAAAAAATTACCGACTCGTTTCTAATTCTAATGGAATTTATATTCACATTGGAAATCATTTCAATTCATATTCAAATCAAATTAAATTATTCACCATTACCATATTACGATAAATCGTTATATTTGATATTTAAATTCATTCTATAATTTCAACCAAAATCTTCATTTTCAAAAATCAATTTATATTCCAAATCAAATATTTAAAATCATTTAAATATTCAAAATCAAATGATGGAAAATCCTGGTCATTATACAACTGCTTCCTCAAATCAAAAATCTTTATATTCTGCTCAACTTTCTCCTTGCTGATCTCCTCCTCGGCCTTGATCACATTAGCATGAAACTCTAATAGGGCCTTACACCACCCAATCCATCTGCAAGTAGGTCAATTGCCCCTTTAAAGGAAAAAGGGGGTGCCCTCATAAGCAAGCGGGCTAGGGAAACTCTCGGTTGATAAGGCTGCTGAAGCTCATCAAAGTTTGGGTTCATAGGATCAGTAATGACACTTGCTCTTTCTGTCTCCTGCCCCTTATCTTTTCTCCTAGGTGCAAGGACTACAGGTACTCTCTTATCCAACATCTCCTGCTATTTAGAAGCTTCTAAATGATATAAAGGAAAAGGTGAGAGACGAGGAGATCTAGAAGGAAAGACTAGAGTCCAAATCTTGATTTGTTGTATGTGGAATGGGATATTTTTCATGAGCTATCCTTAGGGTGTGGTTGCCTTCGTCCCTGGCTGGACAGTAGCGAACAGTCTCCATAGTCTTCAGCTCCATAGCTGGTTGCCCAAAATTTTCACTTAGGCCATAGGAAGACAAGGCCTTTTTGACATCCTTGGGAGGCACATTTAACCCCAGATATTTCATTTAAATAACATCTTTTCTCTTTTTGAAATTGTGATGCCTAGAATTGCAATTTACAATTGGTTAGAATCCAAACAGACACTTGGAAAATGCACAATCATGGCGTAAGCATGCAACCATATGAATGTATATCCAAGATTATAAAGCGACTACCCGAACCCCTGGTGTCCTCATGGGACTCCAACTATCGTCGGATTTTCACTATAGATGCAGAGTCCTCATAGCCGATCATAATATTTAGATCTTGAAGATAGTTGGAAACAAAAATATCTCCAAGAATGAAAGTTCCCTCCTCCTACTCGAAGACAAAAATGCGATGTATGGTCTCCTCTACCTCTAAATTAATCGAGCTATCTAAACTAATATGTCCGGAGGAATTTGCTTCACTATGGTCTGAGGCGATACGATGGTTGTCATCAGAATGAGAGCCTTCCTCTTCTACTGTGTTTGTATGGATGCTATCATTATACCATTCCCTTAAGGTTTTAAGTCGTCCGCCTTTACATGGTTCAAACCTGAAGGAGCCTAACTCTAGTTCCTCTAAACTCATAAAGACAGTGAGAACTATTCCATACGGATTTGTAGTTAGGAGGGCACCGGAAACAAAAGACTGAGAAGATGGCACTTTGCTTGTCTCTTCATTTGCTGAATATTCTCCTTTCTTTTCATTAGTAGACTTATGAGTGGAAGGTTGCCTGCCTTTCCCGATTGAGCGTCAAGCAACCAATAGTCTGAGCTACCTTAGATCATCTCAGCAACTAGATGAGGAACTTCCCTAAATTCTTTTGAGATTTGCTAGTGTCTCCGTAACATATCCTCAGGGCAGACCTTTAGGCAAAGAGGGAGAAGCAATCGCTTTGGGCTACCCAATTTCTAGAGGCACTATTATATGTCACAAAGCACAAAAAGTCGAAAGAAAGAAATATTACGATTGAATCCAAATTGTGACTCTAACGATTCCAAATCCGGTGACTCTAGTTCCCAAATTAGGCAACCCGAACCCTAGGGTTGGCGGTGACTCTATGCTTCGAAGTTTGATCGGTGACTCTGACATAGCACGGATTGATAGATGCACAACAAAGCATAGATTGACAACTCTATAATATCATAGTTTGACCAAAGAAAATTAATAATTCACACGATGGAAGGTACTAAATTTTTGGTTTGGCAATCGAATTATTGTGTTATTTTGGAGTTGGCAATCAAATTACAATGGCCCTACTATGTTGTTGACTCTTAAACTCCGTTATTGCATAAATCTAACTACAATGCAACTTAAATTAACTAGATTAAAGTTTCTCTTGAATTACGATACAATAGCAAAGTTAAATTGAATTAGTATAGAATTGTGTAATTGTAATTGAATTACAATAAAGTACTATGCAACTTAAATTGTATTATAGGACATGGTTGATTACAATCTCTTGTGAACTACCATATAAGTAGTTTAATTGAGTTGTTATGTAAGTTAGATTGAATTACTGTTACGAATAAAGTTATTTATTTTTATTACTCTTCTCATTATTTATAGATAAAATAAATTATTATGATGATTTAATTAACGGTAATAGCACTAGTTTTTGCACAAGGCTTTGGTCTTACAGGTGGCTTTAGGTAGCAAAACTCCTAGAACCGGCCCTGCGTGTCCTCCAGATCATTCCTAATTGCAGCTCTCAATTCACTTGGAAATGAAGCCCAAAGAGAGGGAGAATTAGTATTTAATGTAGGATGTTGAAAGAAGACTACAAACATAGAAAGGAACTAGTAAAAGAAAGAAATTCACATCTTAAATGCCATTGGTGGAAGCACGGAGAGTTATTCTGGATGAAGAAGTATTCAGGCTTGAACATGTTGTACTTAGAGTACAAGTTCTCAATCGGCTTAAACTTTATCCCCACCTCAAGACAGATAAAAGCAGAACCCCTCTATTTTAATTTTTATATCATATAGGAACCTAATTTGATGACGAGTAGGGGCCATCTGGAACTCCCTCTTGAAAATAGCATATAAGCTTGTAAGGATGGCGTATCTGTTGGGATGTAGCTGCAACGGAGCGATTTCAGGTACACAAGGAAGCATGCAATCCATTGAGGAAGAGGAGGCGAGGTTTCGGTTGTGCGAATATAGCGAGAATAGGTGATGTATCCTTCTTATGGAGCATGTGCCCGTTGTTCGAGAGTAGGAAGAAGGATTTCCTCCCTAGGGATACTGTGGGTGGCCGTGATAATTTCCAATTGCTTAAAAGTCAAGATGGAATGCTCAGAGTCAATGAGGTCCACTAACAGTTCGGACGATTCATACCCATACACAAGAGAACTAGCAGAACTAAGCGATGAACAACACTCCAATGACGTGGGATCCATATTTGAGGAAGAAGAGGGTCCTTGATCTCTAGAATCAATTTGTGAGCGAGTGTTGCAACAACCTGACATATTGAAATAATGACCTATCTCACACACCATCATAGAGGATGAGAGTGATTATATGTGCATAGGTGTGTGGATATGCAAGGGAAAAGGAATAAGTCGGTAAATAATCTTAATTTAGATATTCTAATACTAATAAAAGATTGCTTCAAAACCACACTTTTCTTGGAAAAGCTTGTGCAGAGGCTCACTTGGTGGTTGAAGACAAGATAACAAGTAAAAATTAACTAGAGTGCATTTATCATATTTCTGTGCAGTGGCCAGACACTCGTGTGGTCAAGCCCTAGATAGGGATTCAATTTTAAAGGTATTCTATAATCATGTTTTCGCAACTCCATGTTATCCCAAATGCGACAAATCAAACCTTAATGAGCCTAAATTTCGATAAGAATCGAAAACCCAAGTCCATTAGAGCATTGATCTTTGGTTTTGGTACCTGCAAATAAGCATGAGCATTATCAAAGATTGATAAAAATGTAAACTCAAAGCAGAAACAATAATATGGTATGAATAATGATTATGGGTACTACCTTGGAATTAATGTATTCCATGGATATCAGATTGCCACATTAGCATCGAGCATGAGAGAAAAGAAGACTTATCCAACAACCAATCACGTCCGGCTCCAGTGATCTGTTCCACTAAACATATCCTATGGGTTGTAATAAGGAGGGGATCAAAACAACATTCTCGTGATTGGAAAATTTATACAGCGTCCATAACATAAATTTATACCAATTGGTTTCTATTTGATTTTTATGTATACTATTTTAAGGTTAACCAAATTAACCTAATATGCGTACACAATATTTCTACCTAGCATGATTTATCTACCTACCCTTCCTAAGGTACAAAATACTGACGTAAGTTTATCACCCACTTAATACTTCCAAAATATAAGGAATGCACCTAGCATCATTATTGTTGGTCTATTGGTCCTAGCTACAAAGGCCTTTGATCACTATTTATGGATTTAATATACATAATAGCCATACTACTACCACATCTATCGTCATTAAAGTCTTACCATGTAAAAGACAATACCCAATCCACTTAATACCTTATTAATAAGGACTATGCAGACCCCAGACCATTTAGTACCTATATTCTAGTAGGCCCTCAAACAACCTCATAGTACATATAATCCTAATTAAATGTATTAAATGTAATCATCTAGTAGGCCTCTGTCATTTAATACTTAAACCCAAGGTGGACTCAGCACTAGTATTATCTAGCTGACATTTCTTAGAATCTCATTAGGACACTTAATACTTCTTAATAGGAAAGAGACGAACCCTAGATCGATCACTTAATACCTGAAACCCAAAGCGGACTCTTCTCAAGATATCCACTACCGTTCCTAATCGATAATTCAAAACATTTAATACTTTTAATTAGGGAAGAGGTGGGCCCTCAAACAACCTCATAGTACATATAATCCCCAAGCAGATCTTATTATTCCCATAATTATTCCTATGGGTCGGATGATTGGTGATGTCCCACAACAGTAATAAATATACACAACTGTTGGTAGCCTCTAAGAGAAGGGCAGGCTTCTCTTATGCCACTATACTGACCTTGCATCCCAATCTTCTAAGCCTAATTAAATATTCTATGTGTCCTATGGTTAAAGATGTCTCACATCAGTAGGAAGTATACACAACTGCTGATAGCCTCAAAGTGAAGGGTAGACTTCTGCTGTATAACTTTACTGACCTTGTATCCTAACCTCCTAAGTCCAATTAATTTCCTAAGCTTTACAAATATAAGCCATATTATCCTAGGATATAATATTACAAAGCTTTATCATCCTAGATTGGATATTGAACTTAGCTTACTAATCTTCTTTTACTTATTTAAGGCTACATAATTTACCTTAAACACTTAACTTTCCATATATCCCCTTTTTATCCATCTCTCCATAAATGTCGACTTGTCCATGATGAAAGATTATCATCCTAAGATATTTCCTGAGACATTTATATATTTACAATTTCCAATTAGTAATCTCTTTCTAATTCCTCCATAATTATTAATCTAACTTCTTTATTAATTAGTATTATTAATCCATTTACCCTATTAATGATTTGTAACTCCCAAATTCATTTCACATTTTATTACCGATTAATTGGGGTTACAACCTTTTCAAACCTCCTCCTATTTCCTATTCGCAAATTAATGTTATTACTACATATAATTAATATCCTACGTGAGCGTTACACATAAATTGTCATATTTATTAACGCATATAAATACATATAAATACGTGCTTCTACCAAATATATTCTAGTCACAAATCTTTAACTAAAGTATTCTTTTCTATATTTAATTTGCTGAAATTACATTTCTTAGGAAGATTCTCCATTGCGATTTCCATAAATTAGTGTAAAACAAATGATTAAGAATAACAGGAAAGATTTGCCTTGTTTGAAATTACAAGGAATGATTATTTTCTTTTATTGGAATAGGTAGTGTAAACTACGGAGAATGAATTTGTACTTTAAACATCTTTTCCTTTTCATTTGCCTATATTCCTTGTTAAAATAAATGCTGCATTTTCTATACAATTTTGAAACGCTGACAAATTTATAAAAATCAAATGGACGTTCTTTCCATAAATTAAACTACGGAAAATCTCCAATTCAACATAATTAGGGTAATAATCAAAATCATACTAATAATCTAATACCGAATTTCAGATCTGGAATAAATTTCATATCTAATCAATATTCATATCTTTAAATTTTTTGAATGATTTCTTGATCAAGGAGTAACAATAATTCTTATCAGATCTCCTAAGAATATGTAGGTAGGCGATGTTTTGTCACATTCAATTTTAGCCTACAATTCACATATATATTTATTTAGGGATAAAAATCAAACGTATGCCAATGGAACAGATTCAAATCATAAACAATTTAAAATTTTCTAACTCACCTCCTAAAAGCATTCGAAATCACCAGGTCTGAAGTAAAACCCTTGAATCAACCCCATTTTCTTCTTTTCCCAAAAATATGTGTAAATATGGTGTGTGTGTGTGTGTACACATATAATAGAATTGTAGATTTGAGAAGAGATTTGAGGTTGAATGGAAATATAACTATATATATTACCCCGTTATCGCGCAGTGTTGATTTATTATTCTTCTTCTTCTCTTATTTGATTTTTACTCTTCTCCAAATCGTATATATGTAAATATGAATATTATATTTTACAATTTAGAAAATAGAGGACAAGAGAAAGTGGCAGAGCTTCGCTATATTATGAGGAGTGAAGAGAGGGTTAGGCTTGATTTATAGGCACATGAATCAACCACGGCCATTAAATTAAAATATATAAATCCGGGCCATTTGGCCAAGACAAACCATAGCCACAACTCTAGGACCGGTCGATCGCTCTCTCTATAAGGGTTAATCGCTCCATGTCAATCTACCCAATAAAAGAGGTTGACCGATGGGTCCTGATATTTTTATATAAATGTTAATTTTTCTAATCTAATTATTTCCGTTCCGAATTCGTTTTTCGTTCGTAAATTCTTCGTTTGGATTCCATTCAAAAAAATCCAAATATGAATGTTGCTCTGAATTTTGCCACTAAAGCAATGATGCATGTTTCATGGTCAAATTATATATTTTGCACAAAGTACATTTTTTGAGACTAATTAAATAACTAATGCCGAATTTACGGGGTGTTACATTTTTCCCTTTTAAAAAAATTTCATCCTTAAAATTATACTAATGACTAAGTTATGATTCTAGCTCGCAATTATCCTAAACTACATAACAAATTATCGTACATGCATAAGTGCATAGTAAATCATAACATAGAGACATGTATGCAAAATGATTCTAAATCAGGCCCTCTTTTACGAATACTTTTACTTTCGAATTTTTTTTAAAATATGGTTCAAACAACATATATATACTAGCAATTCTATATGTATGTAGATTATGAAAAATCTTTTTATCAAAAATCCTCATACACCTACGAATAGAAGAATGGTGCAACCAACTTGCATCCAATTCCTACCAACCAAAAATCTAACGCATCGAAATCTCGCTTCCTAAATGTCACTCCTATGCTATAAAAAAGGATTTGGGTGGAGAATTTTACATTCTTACCACTCTATAAGCTATTCATCTTCCGTTGTATAGTGGAAATTTTCTCACTGCCCTGGATTTACTCTAAATTTTCCACGCACAAAACACATAAGAGGCTTGTTTCCAAGCCCTAATATGGAATTAAATCCAAAAAAAGACCTGAATGCATTTTTGATAAGGTATGGAAATAAAAATTCCTAGGCTAAAACAACTTTTCACTTGTAATCACTTGTGTTTATTACATCATCGATCCTAATGCACCACTAAATCCGCATTTCTAATCTTTTTCCTTCCCTACGCTTAGCATGTGGCCTTCAAAATCAAAAAATTCATAAAAAACCCTTTTTCTATTTTAAATTTGTACGTCGCTTGAAAAATAAATTTTCAAAACATTTAGATGTAAATCCCTTGAAATAAAACTTAGGCGTTCGAAAAATTATTTGAGCGCCAAAAATGACTTAGAAATCAAAACTCATTTTCTTTTCAAACGAAACTTCCTAAATCATGAGAAACTTTTCAAAATATTTTCCTTTACAGAATTTTTGATGATTCAAGCCATATTTTTAGCATTAGTCGGAAGTTAGTTATGCACTAAATGCATAGGCTCAACCTTTGCATTCTAAACTAACCTTAATTCTGAATACTTGACATTTTATTTAAAATATCGTAATATCTGGTTATTCAAAAAATTTAGCTTTTAAGGAATATGAACAATGACCTGTGATTTCAAAACAAATTAACCTGTCTTCACTTGCTAAAATTTCTACTTTTTTAAAACTTCCAATCTCATATTGCATTTTACTGTTAGTTAGTGTCCTATGAGATTTTCATACTGATGTTGTTTGTAACAACCCGCATATTTATCGATTTTATATTTAAATATTTTATTTAAATATTTTGTCGTTAATCGGATATTGGTCCGAAAAGCTACTTTTTGCAAACGGCCAAATTAGGACTCGAGACCAATTCCATTGAGTTCGAAATGCCGTTTACAATTTTTTTAAGTATAAACATTGGTAGGTTTGGAGTTAGTAGAATTTCACTAACTTTTCCCGCTTTGGACTTTGGGTTAGATTGCCATTATAACTCAAGCCCAAACCCCCTTCCTTCTTCTCACTCTTCATAAATTTCCTAACAACCAAGCTTTTGCATTAATGGTGAGTGGAAGAGGAAATTAAAACTCCAGGCTTGGGTTTCAACTTTAAATCCATCATTCAACTCCAAAATCAAAGTGAAGACATTGGATTCTTGCTTGTAGTTGCTTCTCCATTGTTTCAAGCTCCTTCTTCATTGAATTTGTGCAAAGGTGAGATTTTTATCTCACAAATCTAGTCTATAACTATATTGGACTGTTGGGAATGATTCCCTATCACTTTTGCATGCACATTTGCCTTTGGTTTGGATTGGATTGGCGAAAAACTCCAATTTTTAGCATTTTTGGAAATTTCCTGCACTTAGCTCGTTCTGGCCACTTGACTCGTTCGGTGATAGGCCGCAAGGTCACTGGGTCGTAGGTCGTAGGGCTTTAGGTCGTTCTGGAAGAATTGGCACTTCGGAATTAGGTCGCTCACGAGTTAAGTCGTTAGGTCGCTCGCGAATTAAGCCTTAAGTCGTAGGTCGCTCACGAGTTAGGCCTTAAGCCGTAGGTCGCTCGCGAGTTAAGCCTTAAGCCGTAGGTCGCTCGCGAGTTAAACCTTAAGTCATAGGTCGCTCGCGAGTTAAGCTTTAAGTCTTAGGTCGTTTCCGACCTATAATCTCTAGGCAAACGTTAAGTCGCTCGCCCTGGTTTATCTCGTAGGTCGTCTCCGACCTAAGCTCCTGATAAGTCGTTCGAGTTAGGTCGTTGGACCATTTACCTTAGGTCGCTCGTCCACTAAGTCGGCCTGGTTTATCTCCTAGGTCGTCTCCGACCTAAGCTCCTGATAAGTCGTTCGAGTTAGGTCATTGGACCATTTACCTTAGGTCGCTCGACTCTGTTAAGTCGTAGGTTGTTAGACCTTAGGTCGTTCGCCTTCCTTAAGTCGCTCGACCCCTCCACACTAGGTCACTCGGCTTGCTTGAGTCGTAGGTCGTTGGACCTTAAGTCGCTTGCCTCCCTTAACTCCAGTTAGGTCGCTCGGCCATTGTGTTAGGTCGCGTGAACCCTTAGGTCGTTAGACCTCATTTTGCTTTAGGTCGTAGGCCGCTTGTCTTCACTTAGGTCGTACCGTTTTGGACGGGGCGCTGCCCCGCACCCCGCCGGGGGCGCTGCCCCCTGGACCCCCGCGACCTGACCGGGCAGGTCGAACCCCGTAAGCGGTGGCGTTGCCCCCGCACCCCCACCTTAGGAGGTTGCCACCCCCTCGGACCCCCCCTCCGTAGGGTATCTTATCTGAAAAACATTGAGCTGATTTTCTTGGATTTTATTCACATCTCCATATGCGATCTTTGTGATTGATTGTTTCTACAATTGCTTCTGTGTTTTGTCATTTTATAATATAAAGGTTTCAATACTAGTAGTAAATATCAAAACTCTTTTAACAAACAATTTCAACTCTATTTTTAATAACAAAGCTCTTTTCTTAAACCGTTTTCCAATCTATTAGTATATACAAACCTTTACCTCACTCGGATGAGAAATCTAATTAAACGACTTAGTAAAACAAGTGGTATGAAACGCTTGCGTTCACTTCGTCGGTTAATTCTTGGACTTGTTCGATTGAACCTCTTGTGACAATTTTATTAGTGAAGATTTACAGTTTGTTCGTAAATATTTAAGTTAAGCAAGTGGTTATGGGACATGAAGCTAAACTTCTATATTTACTAGCTTAGTGTAATTGACACTTCTCGTTGATCATGACGATCATTCTGATGCTTTAGACTAGCAACTGTGCGATGTCTCTTGTTGCGAGGTTAGACTACACACCACTTGTGTGATTCCACTCACACATACCTTTTTGCTTTTTGGTTAGTCTGGACCTTAATCTGTGTGATTCCATTCACACATGTGGGGTAGCTCCCCTTGGTCTTCGGACCGTCATGTGATAGGCCTCTTTCTCTTTTCTATGATTTCTGGACTTCTTGCATTGATTTCTAGAATTTATGTCATTAACTTGTTATGAGTACAAGTTTGGGGTATGATGCCCTTTCCGAATCTTTGAGAAGATTCTTGTGATATTGATTATCTCTTATTGATTGATCTTCTGTTGATCATTATTTACATACTTATAGTGGTATGTCATCATGAATATTTTATGTTTATGCCATATCTTTTATGTTATATCTTGTCATCTGATATTTATAGCTTGACTGACCCGTTTATTATTTTTCTTAAATAATACTCGGGTCAGACCGAGATGTTACAAGTGCTTCTGCTTGACTTCTTCCCAGGGATTCATCACTCTGACTTTTGGCTAACTGTTTAGATTAGCAGTTTTTGTTGTATACACTTGAGATATAGACTCATAGTTGTATTCTTTTGTATAGCACGTGTTGCTATTCTTTTGTATTATTGTGGATCTTTTGACCACTACTCTGATGTTCACTTTCATGTGTTAGCTATATATTCATATCTTCTTCCGCCTTTGTGATATGGATGTCTGTGACTGATTTTGTAACAACCCGCATATTTAACGATTTTTATAATTAAATGATTTATTTAAGTATAGCGTCGTTAGTTGGATTTTGGGGTCCGAAATGTTACTTTCTGCAAACGGCCGAATTGGAGCTCGAAACCACTTCCATTGAGTTCAAAGCGTCGTTTGTGATCTTTTTGAGTATAATCTTTGGTATGTTTGGAGTAAGTTGAATTTTGCTACATTTTCTGGTTGGGCTTTAGCTTTGGGTTCAGCCTCAAACCCCACTTAACCCTCTAACTCAGCCCATCTCCTCCCATTCATTCATTCCTACTCCTCTTCACTTCTAAACTCAAGCTCCAACTGAAATGGGGGAAAGGAAGAGGAAATAGGAACTCCCATGCCTTAGTTGCTCTTGATAATCCAAATTCTTGCTCCAAATTCAAAGAGAAGGATAGGTAAGCCTCTTCTCCATCTTCTCCATCTCTTCTCCTCTTCAATTTCAGAAAATATCCTAAACCTAATTTAGGAAAAATATGTGTTTTATTCTTAGATTGAAGTTTGTTGAGTAAGAGTGAAGAGTGGTTAGCCTTTCCTTTGCATTTGAGCTTCTTCTTCTTGCTCTTGAGTTAAAAAGGTGAGTTTTGAACTCACATCTACTTCTCTTGATTTCATTGATGTTAGGTATGAATTCCTAACACCTTGTTCATATGCACTTGTAATTGGTTTGGGTTGAATTGGAGAGTATACCAATTTTTAGTGTTTTGGGTTCAAATCTTTGAAATCCTAACTTTGATGTTTTAATCATGTTTTGGTGATGCATCGAGGAACATATAGGGCCGGGTTGTCGATTGGCATAAGCCCTTAGAGCCAATGTTCGTCCGATTGCAATTTGGGAGAGTTTGCTCTTCATTTGAATAAGGCTGGAAAACAGCACAGGCATGATTCAGTCGACTGAAAAACTCTGTTCAGTCGACTGAACCTGAAACCCGAGAGTTTCCAGGCATGATTCAGTCGACTGAAAAACTCTACACAGTCGACTGAACCTGGAAACAGAAAGTTTCCTGAACCTGGAAAATTTTCCAGGTATAGGGTCAGTCGACTGAAAACTCTGTTCAGTCGACTGAACCTGCTGTTTCAGCCCACTTTGCCTTTTTGGAATTGAATTTCCAATTTGAATCGATTCATGATGATCCTATGTATGATTATCAATTGTTTTGACTTTGATGGTTCCTTTTAATTTTAATCCACGGTTTTTTATAAAATAATCTCTCGAATCGCATTTAAAAGTTCGTTTCTCTAATTTATAAATTCTATTTAAAACACACACTTTCGCACTTTGAACGAAGTGGAAGGGTGATTAAATGGTTGGGCAAAACACGGACCATGA
Organism: Allium cepa; assembly: GCA_030765085.1. NCBI lineage: Eukaryota > Viridiplantae > Streptophyta > Magnoliopsida > Asparagales > Amaryllidaceae > Allium > Allium cepa. Next base: position 322,073,494 of record CM060940.1, on the reverse strand, counting down.
ATCTGTGTGTTTATCTTTCCGATTAATCCTTGACCTATTCGATTGATTGTTTTGACCTTCGGGTTTGGTTTATCGATGATATGAGGTAAACTTTGTACTGCTTTGAGTGTGAAAGGGACTGACGGATAGTAAACCGTTTAGTGCGAACGAGTGGTTATGGGACATACGTTAACACTTTTCGGATTCCTTTTCAAGAGTTGTGACACATTCCGCCAGTTAGTGGTGTCCAGTACTGGGTCTTTGACCTTCACCACTACGGCTTGTCGCCCTATAGTATCGCTCTGATGTTGGCGTTATGTGCCGCATGGGTGATATTGGGTTTGTGCCTTCGGGTTTGTCGCCCTATATAGTTTCGCTCTAATGTTGGCGTTATGTGCCGCATGGGTGATACTTGGGTTTGGAGCCTTCGGGCTTATGGATCCTTGTTGTACAGTACTGAGCTCGAGCAATCATATGTTTCATTGATATTATATTCCCTTGGTATCGCCCATCGTGTTGGTCTATTTGAGCCGCATGATGTATAACGATTACCTTGTGGAACTTGTATACCTTATTGGTATTTGTTATTTGCCATTCGGCTTGTTTTGGTATATTCGTATCCTTTGTTTCTATATGTTGCCGATGATATGAGGCTTGTTCTATATGATTCATCTCTTGTTGATGATTGTGTTTTCTCCTCTGGAGATATTTGTTATACTGTCTGACCTTGCAGGTTTATTATTGTTCAGTTTATCTAACTGATTTGTTTAGCTAGACTGACCCGGGTATTTTATACTCGGGTCAGACCGAGATGTTTCAGGTTAGGTGCTTTGGACTTAGCCTCTTTTGCTTCCGCATGGACTATTCCGCTGACTCCTTTTTGTCTTAGCTTTTTGTGTAGTCCTTTCTGTTATAACTCTGATATGTATTCTATTGACTTGTCTGTATATTGTGGTTTTCTATACCACTTGACATGTATTATTTTGTATACTCTGCTTTGTATCAGTATATGTGTGTATATGATGGTTTACTGTTCTGTGATGTATATTACATTTGAGTTGTTATATTCTGTTCTGATAGATCCTCTAGCCACCTCTGGTTTTGTTTTAAGTATTCATTGGACATGTCGATCTGCTTGGTAAGGCAATTGTCGATGTATTCAATAGATAATTAAAGCAAGGCCATAGATGGTCGCTCCTAAACAGCCTTATTCTCCGTGTTAGCAGACGGTATTATCTATTAATACTCTTTGCTAGCATGGGTATAGAGGTGGGGCGTCACAGATTTGCGTTATGCTTATTTCTACGTTTGTTTCCAAAGATTATTTATAGCCACCGTGTGATAAGCAATTACATGGATGGTCGCTCCTCAACAGCCTTATTCTCCGTGCTAGTTGACAGCACTACTCCGTAGTGTTCTTGGCTAGCGTGGGTATAGAGGTGGGGCGTCACATTGTTTATTCCAAACATACATGTTCGTATATTTCGTAACAATAGCATAATAAAATAGAAATACATCTCATACTGTTGTGCGCATCTTAAAAAGAGACAACTAACATTTTCAACCCAACAGCCTAAAATGGAAAAAAAATACTGAAAGAAAAAGATACAATAACACACCACAAAACCTAAAGCACGACCTACAGATGATGGGACGGTTTCGATCCTCCATGGGAACTAGAGCCACTACCGTGGCCTCAAAAAGGGCGAAGCATAGCGACCAAGAACCCAATCATATGACCCTGGCGTTGTAGCTTGGTCCTCATCTCTTGTTGGTCATGCAGGTACCTTCGAGCTAAGTCTGGACCTGCCAAATGGCGACTAGTTCAGGACTTTGATATCCCTTGGTGCCCTATTCCTGCTCTGTCTCCTGTGCTACTAGCTTGACTGCTGCAGCAGGTGGAAAAGGAATTCCCATCTTCCTATGAGAAGCTCCATCAATAGCAAGTGGGCCTTTTTCCTGGGAAGTCTCCCTAATAAGATTCACCCCGTATCGCTTAAAGATGAGAGTCAGTAGGTGACATCACGGAAAGTAATTCGGTAAGTTACCAACTCCTTGATCAAAAAATTGAATCATAAGAGTGCATGCCCAATTGATGACTGCATTACTCATAACTTCATAGGCGGCCTTCCATACCCAAGGATAAATTTGATCGTGGCCACCCGTCTTAGGGATGATGTTTTGCTAAATAATGCGAACAACAAGATGGATTGTCAGATGCAGATTTTCTGTCCTCTAAACACCGACACCTTGAGAAAAAATCCGTTGCAAGATCTCTAGGTTGGTCATCTCAATATCATCCAAATCCACCCATCTGTAGAAAACTCCAAACTATCACTGAAGTCGTCGTGAGACATCTCGATCCTGACTCCTTTAACCTTCGACTGAATGAAACTATTTTCTCCATCAAAATTCAATGCCAAATGAGCATCGAAAAGGCGAATGCAGCGTGGGTAACATTCCCACTCAAAAGTCTCGAAGTGCAATATTGGTGCAAGTCCTACAACCTCAAAAATATCCTGTAACCCAAAAGCTGTGAAGTCTCCAAACTTCACTGGTCGCTCATGAAGGAATTTTAATATGGTAGAGCCGAGAAAGGTGGAGATCTTTTGGTCATTCTGGTCTCGCTACCTGATCTTTTGAGGAGTGGCACCAGGGTGGCATAAGGAGGAACCAGCATTGTAGGGAGGTGATATGGGCTGAGAAGTGGAGAAAAGGGTTAAGATTTGGAGTGACGGTAGGGCAAGGTCTAAAGCGTGAAAAACAATGTAAGGGAGAGCCAAGGATGCTACTGGTTGGAAAGGGAGAGAAACGGCATCACCTGGAGGTGGATTGGAGAAAGTGGGAGCTAATTTAGAGGAGGAGGAGGTTATTTTTGGGTTCAATTGTTAAAGGAGAGGATGAACACGAATGCGACTATGGAAAATTAAAAGCGATTTTTTATAGTCATATTCCAGGTTCTTGTTGGGCAAAACCCGTTGACCGTTCGACCGCTCTAGGGTTAATAGTCGACCGCAACCGTTCGACCGCTAGGTGGACGACTGCTCTACAACTTTTTTTCATATTGGTTGAACCTAGACCCTACATGAGCCAGGTTAAATTTTATAACGTTAATAATAATAACAATAATCATTTCGCATCGTCTCCTATAACTCGACCTGATCCGAAAATTCCCTGCCCTCTTCACAATGTGCCCAAGCTTACCGTCTTGCTTTCCGAACCATTCATCTACTATTCCATAGTACTTCAGACTTATACCGCTTCAACCATCAACCGTTCTAGAAAGCTAATATATTCCAACTACTATTCCCTGCATACTTCGCACGGAATTATTTTTTTCAATAATCGGTGGGTACAACAACACTTTTAACTTCATATCCCAATAAATTAAATGGCATTCTTATTTTATTCATCCCTTATAAGAGAGAAAATTTTAAAAACTATTATTTTTGTAAATAAGAAAAAATAGGAAAATCGTTGGGCTAAATATTTAATCTATGAAACTCATTTCCAAATCGAAAACCTATTTTCTTGCCAAAAATCAAACTCAAAACTTTATTGATACACACATACGTATAAATATTTAAGTATTTCAAAACCTACTTCTTTATAAACCAAAATTCTTAACACGACTAGCTTAGTGGTATACGTGTTTCTAGAAAAAATTTCAAAACTTTCCGAAATTCTAAAAAAAAATCCTTGGGAAAAGAATCCTTTGATATCCATTTTTCAAAAAGCTCAGACATTTCCAAAATATTTTATCAAAATTTTCTCACGGGTTTAGACTAAGGAATCGACCTTAATTCCTTAAATAAATATTCGGGTTACCATCTAAAGGTGGTTGATGGACATCCGTTACCAACTAGTGTCTAGATGTTTGTAACATATTGAATTCTATTTCCTGATTTTCATATGAAAGTCATCATCAAAATACAAAAGTAACAAGGTTGCAAATATCTCAACCGTCAAGTCGAACACCCTCCAGTCTCCAAGAATCTACCATATGTCTTACTCATGATCTTCTTCATCAGCACGCTACGCATAGCCAATACTCCATGGGGTAATTCAGTGTCGACGTGAAAATCTTAACTCCAAGATATTTCCAACCCATATTCCTTTGGAGTGAACTACAACTACTTCTGCAGTCGAGATTCTTCGAGTCAAGCATAAAAATAATAATGCATAGGAAAGTACGAATAAATTCTCCAATTTATCCAAATTCCTCTGATCGACTAACCTATGCTCTAATACCAAATGTAACAACCCACAGCTTGGAATGAGCATTATCAGAGATCGATGAAAATCAAAACTCACAGTGGAAACAATAATAGGATATAAAGACTAGCAATAGCTACTACCTTGGAATTAATGGTATTCCATGAATACCAGATTGCCACATCAACATCAAGCATGAGAGAAAAGAAGACTTTTCCGTCAACTAATCACGTCCAGCTTCGATGACATATTCTCTAAATCCATCCTATGGGTTATAATGAGGAAGGGTCAAAACAACATTGTGGTGACTGGAAAATCCATACAGCGTCTATTACATAAATTTATATCAAATGGTTTCTATTTGGTTGTTATGTCTACTATTATAAGGTTAACCAAATTAACCTAATGTTGCACACACGATATTCCTACCTAACATGATTCACCTTCCTACCCTTCCTAAGGTATAAAATACTGACATAAGTATATCAGCCACTTAATACTTCCAGAATATAAAGCAGGCTCCTAGCATCGTTATTATTGGCCTATTTTTCCTAGCTACAAGGAACTTTGACCACTATTTGTGGCTTTAATATATATAATAGACATACTACTAACACATTTATTGTCATAGATAGTACCAAAGCCACTTAATACCTTACTGATAAGGCCTAGGTAGACCCATGACCATTTAATACCTATATTCTAGGCAGGCCTTTACCATTTAATACCTAACCCCAAGGCGGATTCCTTACTAGTACTATCAAGTTGACATTGCTTGGAATCTCACTGGGACACTAAATACTTCTTTATATGAAAGAGGCAGACCCTAGTTTACTCACTTAATACCTTAAACCCAAAGCGGACCCTTCCCGAGATATATACTACCGCTCCTAGTTGATAATTCGTACCATTTAATACTTTTTAATTAGGAAAGAAGTGGGCCCTCAAACAACCACTTAATATTTCTAGTCCCTAAGCAGATCCTATTATTCCCACAATTGTTTCCTCATAGTTCCTATGATTGGTGATGTCCCACATCAGTAATGAGTGTACATAACTGTTGGCAGACTCCGAGTAAAGGGCAGACTTCCATTGTGTCACTTTACTGACCTTGCATCCCTATCTTCTAGGTCCAATTAATTATTCTATGGGTCTTATGTTTAAAGATGTCTTACATCGGTAGGAAGTGTACACAACTTCTCATAGCCTCAAAGTGAAGGGCAAACTTCGATCGTGTAACTCTACTGACCTCGCATCCCAACCTACTAAGTCCAATTAATTTTCTAAGCTTTACAAGTTTAAGCCATATTATCGTAGGCTTTACTATTACTAAGCTGTATCATCCTAAATTTTATATTGGATTTAGCTAACTAATCTCCTTTTACTTATTTAAGGCTATAAAATTTGCAGTAAATCAACTTCCCATAAATCCCCTTTTTATCTATCTCTTCATAAATGTTGACTTGTCCGTGATAAAAGATTATCATCCTAAGGACATTTCCTATGACATTTATATATTTACTAATTTCCAATTAGTAATCTCTTTCTAACCACTCCACAGTTATTAATCCAACTTCTTTATTTATCAGTCTCATTAATCCATTTACCCTATTAATTATTGTAACTCCCAAATTCATTTCGCATTTACTACCAATTAATTAGAGTAACAACCTTTCCAAACATTTGTCCTATTTCCTATTCACAAATTAATGTTACTACTATGTATAACTAATATCCAACGCGAGCGTTACCTATAAATCGTCATATTTATTAGCGCATATAAAGACCTACTTCTATCAAATGTATTCTTGTCACAAATCTTTAACTAGAATATTATTTATCATATTTAATTTGCTGACATTTCTTAGGAAGATCCCCATTGTGATATCCATAAATTAGTTTAAAACAAAAGATCAAGAAGAAAGGAAAGATTTTCCTCGTTTCAAATTACAAAGAATAATTATTTTCTTTTTATTGGAATAGACAGTGTAAACTACAGAGAATAAATCTGCACTTTACATATCTCTTCCTTTTCATTTGCATATATTCCTTGTTAAATCAAACGCGGTACTTTCTATGTAATATAAAAATGCAAACAAATTTATAAAAATCAAATGGAAGTTCTTCCTATAAAATTAACTACGGAAAATATTCAGTTCAACATAATTTGGGTAATAATCAAAATCACGCTAACAATCTACAACCCAATTTCAGATTTGGAATAAATTTTATATCGGATCAATATTTGTATCCATAACTTTTAGGACTGATTTCCTGATTAAGGTGTAGCTATAATTCCCATCAGATCTCGCAAGAATATATAGGAGATGTTTATTTCATTCAATTTTAGCCTACAATTCACACATATTTATTTAGGCATAAAAATCAAACATATGCTAATGGAATAGATTCAAAATCATAAACAATTTATAAATTTTCCACTCACCTTCTAAAAGCATTCGAAATCTCGAGATTTGAAGTAAAACCTTTGATTCAATTCCATTTCCTTCTTATTCCAGGAAGTATGTATAAAAATGGTATATGCATATATTAGAATTATAGATTTGAGAACAGATTTGGGGTGAAGGGAAATATAAATATACAAATACAAATATGGATATATATATATATATAACCTCGTAATCGCACAGTGTTGATTATCTTTTCTTCTTCTCTTATTTGTTTCTATTCTTCTCCAATTTATATATATATATACAAATACAATATATATTTTATAATTTTGAAAATGGCAGAGAAGAGAAAATGTTAGAGATTTGTTGCTGCTTTTAGAAAAATATGAGAAGAGAAGATAGGGTTAGGCCTAAATTTATAGGCACTTGAATCAACCATAGCCGTTAGATTAAAATATATAAACTCCAGCTATTGGGCCAAGGCAAACCCTAGCTACCATCTAGGACCGGTCGGCCGCTCTCTCTATAAGGGTTGATCGCTCTATATCGACCTGCCCAATAAAGAGGGTCAACCGGTGGGTCTTGGAATTTATAATCTAATTATTTCCGTTCTGAATTCATCTTTCATCTGTAACTTCTTCGTTTGAAATTCGATCGCAAAACTCCAAATATAAAAGTTGCTCATAATTTCACCATGAACGCAATGGTGTAAGTTTCGTAGACAAATTCCATCATTTACACAAATTCTATTTTTGGAGCCTAATTAACTAACTAATTAAATAACTAACGTCAAATTTACAAGGTGTTAGACCCAATATAAACACACCCTAATCTTTGTATTCAACTAAAAACTGGACAAATGAGAACCTTAAAACCTAAGCCAACTTCATACTACCGGAAAAAATACAAATCATTGCATATAAAATGTTAATATGGATGCAAAGGAAGAAAAAGATGCTTGCCACATCAAATGATGACTCTAGAGGATGATTGTGATGGTTTTAAGGCGTTTGAACGGATATTGACACTTGTGGCTTAAGGGAAGGTGAACAGGCTCGAGTATTTGGGGAACTAGAAAAATGAGGGTATAAGTACATGGTTTGGTTCAACACTGAATCAAAGATACACCGGACCAAATCTCTACCACCAAAACGAGAGTATGATGAGCCAAACTGAGAATAAGAATGGAAATGTATTTTCACTAATGGATTAACAATGACGTCCAACAAAGCCCACCTTATAATTTACAAGTTGAACTTAGTGGGATAAGTGTTGTGGGCAATTTCGCCGACGAGATCAAGGCTTGGAAGGTGGCTAAGGCACAGATGAGGAAAAGCAGGTTGACAGTAAAAATAAAGAAATAGCGTAGAGCCTTCCTCTTTTATTGGTACCTAAGGTACCGTATAGATGATCCTCTTTGATACCCAAGGCATCTAACTGGGTACCGAGCATGAATCTTGTTTGATACCTAAGGTGCCGAATAGAAGATCCTGTTTGGTACCCAAGATATCGAATAGGGTCTATAGGATGGGTGTCGGACCAGGAGGAGCATAAGATGGAAGATCGAACCAAGATGAGGCAGAGGATGCTAGACCAAGGTGAAGCTTGGAATGTCAAACCAAAAATTCAAAGTGAGAAAACCTAGCCAGCAAGGTGTTCATGTACATATTACTGAACCAACCAACCTCGAATCGGGATTCCCGCTGAACCAAGAAAGATACACATGGAAGGAAATCTGAATATACTTAGAAATTAGTAACCATATCTTCTAGGAAATATCCAATTCAGTCGAACTACACATAGAAATTTCCTAACTTACTAGATTAATAGCACTACCTCTTTATGCCTATAAATATCCAAGCATTTGGCATTCATGAGGATAACTTTTAGCGTTTTGAGCTTTCACGCTACAATAACAACGAAACCCGAGCTTCCGGATTTATATATTTAATTATAGATTATTGTGTTTCATATCAAAATTGTTGTAAAAGCTGAGAGATAAGGAAAATAATAAACATGAAAAGTGGATGCAAGCCTGTTATGGCTGAACCACTATAAATCTACGCATCTCTTAGTTTCCCAGCATTTTATTTTCTGTTCAATCCATTTTTGTAAATCTGATTGGAGATGTTTGGCCATTTTTCATAAAAACAACGCATATATGGTAAATCAATATAATAAAAATTATGAGAATCCACTATACTCTGGACATCTATCACATTATAGGTATAAACTCATCTCTTCGTATAGATATTTGTATGACATAAATAGACTGTATGACAAACAAAGGTCCCAAGTGTAACGATCCGTAATTTCACTACTTCGAAAATGAGAGATTTCGTTCATTTTAAATTTAAAAGGAATTTAATGAAAGTGTGTTATGGATCGTGTAATATGGATATATAATGATACAGAGTAAAGGGACAATAGTAATACTGTAAATAGTGTGGAATATAAAAGCAGTATAGTAAAATGACACCGGAGATTTTTATACTGGTTCGGAGCACCATCCTACGTCCAGTCCCAGACTTCTTCTGGAATTTCAATAAAACAACAACCCTCACTTCACCTGGAGGAACAGGTTTATACACCCCTAAGCAGCCGAACAGGGACCTAAGCGGCAAAACAGGATTTCGCCTCAACAGCCGAAGAGGACTTCACTCGCCTGAGCAGCAGAACAGGACTTCAACAAATATAGAAAATAGTTTTAACTTATGTGTGTTCTGATAACATGGATTTGTCACTTGTAGTACACCCTTCCTATAATCTTCTCCTCGAGTATAAATATATATATTTGAAGTATATGAAGAATAGAAAGGAATAGTATTGCTTTAATGCAGAATAATTGAAAGTATGATAGCAAATAGATTTCAGAAAGTTAGATCAGAGAAATAAGATAATTTGATTGTGATTAAGTGATTTGGAATCAAGTTGGAGTTTGTGTTTATAAGGGTGACAAAGTAGCGACTATTTGTGAAGAGTTTCGATCGAAGTGTTGTGTCTGAATCTTTTCGTTAGTGGTTCGCAACTCTTCACAAAAGTAGTGTCTTTTTGAAAAGTGGTTGTTATAGAAATTCAGTCAACTGAGCCTCTAGGTCAGTCGACTGAATATTCAAAGTAATTTTAAAATTTAAATTCATATATCTATGTATCTTAGGATGCAGCACAAAATTCCCGGTGTCAGTCAACTGAATCTCTAGGTCAGTCGACTTACTTGGTTAAATTTATGCAGTAAATTTATAACTTTAAAACACTTTTATAATTTAAATGTATGCTTATATATGTATAAAATATTTGGTAAATATAATGATTAAATATATAAGCTAATGTAGACGTAATCGATGAGAGATTTTAACAATATTGACCTAAGACTTAAAAAAATACCATAGTTGATGCATTGGTTTTTAAAGTCTTGTCTCCTTATCTCTTTTTGGTGTAGCATTCGTCAAATCTATATGCCATAGTGATAGCTTCGTTTCATGAATCAAAACCATAGTCTCAACATTCTCTCCCTTTTTGATTGATGACAATATGTAAATAAATATAGATTTCGACTGTATATAACATAAATACTTACTCCCCCTAAATCTCTAACGCTCTATATCCTGCATTCTTATTGTTAGCAACAATATTTCTCCCCCTTTGTCATCGACAAAAAGGAATAAGTAATATGAAGTCGTAATATAGAAATATTATTAGAAAAAAAATCCATACATTAAACTTCCATAATCAAGAGTGTTTGAAATGAATAAAACATAGTGGCCATTTAGTACAAGCCATATGAAAATTAAAAACTAATGTTTGAAAAAGAAATAATCATCTTAAGCCGTTGGTCGCTTACCCCTACCACTGTGTGATGTCTGACCACCACTATCGCCTTCATCTCCATCATCATCACTACTACTTGCTTGATCGTCGTCAGAAGAAGACCAAGTAAAGACGGGTTGCTTACCTGGATCACCTATAGTAGCTATAGATGTTCCAAAAGAACATGAGATAGCTTGCCATAATTTCATAAAGAATCCTTTGACCTTATCAAGCTTCTTATCAACTTTGGTAATGTTGGATTGTAGAATTTGTTGATTACAGCAAATTATACAGATGGATTCACGTGGTTAAAGACCCGGATTCGAAATTAAAATTTCTTGTTGATGACGAGTTGATCTTTGATAAGATGGACCTTGAGATGGTTTGTTCTTGTGGTTGGTCTTGATTTAATTCCCTTTGGGTCCATTCTTCAAAAGATATGATATGAGGGGGTCGGGCAACCGGTAGTTTCATCAACGCTAAAGTCCGAGAGTTCAAAAATCCAATGGTAGAAATCGGTGTGTCCGGTTTCGGAATCTCACAAGCCTTTAGAAGATGCATAATATATTCACCGTAGTAGATTACATTCATTCTACCGTTGTTGAAGCATAAAAAATCGTTAATAATTAGATGGAGCCAGTTGACTTTAATGTTTCCAAAATAGCATATAAAGCTTTAAAGTTATGTTCGTACACAAGTTCTTAACTCCGGTTCTAGGAGTTATGGTTTTCATTAGAGCGCGATGAATAATTCGTGTTTTTGGTCATAGAGACATTGATTTTAGTTGACGCATGTCGTTTTCTAGAAACAAATGGCTTACACTGTCTCGAACAACCAAGTCACAATCAATAGTGGCCAATTCCACACCATCATTTTCTGTTTGCAAAATATGAGCCATGCGATCTAATGAGAAAAAGATGGGTTTCCCACATACTAGACTCCATACACAGTCTTGTTGATTTGGGACGGTTTGATGACCTAGGTTTAGATTTGCATAGAATAGTTTCACCATTATTTAATTGATTTTGTGTTTGTCATCATCAATGTTGAATAACAGTTCCGAATTGCTTCTTCTAGCTAACTCTTGGATGTGGTATAAAGAAAAATAAGAAATTTTAACAAACGACCTTCGAAAATCCTTGAGCCTTGCATTCGTCTCCACCTCCTAATCAAGGTGTCCTCAAATAACCATCTTTGAATTTGTTTCTTTGATGGAGGTTGAGATGATAAGGAAGCTTGTCCCTTTCGGTTAGGGGCCATTAATTTTAATTTTGAAAAAAAAAATGGAGGTTTGGAGAGTCTAGAGTTTTGAAAAGTTTGAAAATCTAAAATGGTAATGGTGAAAGAAGATAAAGCAGAGGATAAAAGAAGGAAATTGGGTAGGTAAAAGTAATAAAGTGACTCAGATCTACGGTTCAGTCGACTGGCTTAGGCATTCAGTCGACTGAAGCTGAAGGTCGAAATTTTTCTTCCTTTTGGTCCAGTCGACTGAGGTTCTGAGACAGTCGACTGGCCATGTATATATAAAAAATAAAGTTCCTGCGTCAGTCGACCGAACACCTGATTCAGTCGACTATCCTGGAGGATTTTCTGCAGTGAATTTTATTTTGCTGTGAAATTTTAATATTTTATATATGTTAATGTTGTAAGTTCTATTATTTAATATAAATAGTTGATTAATGAACCAGAAATAAATTTATTCCCAAAATAACAAACATACATAAGTAGAGAATTTATTCAGAAATATAACAAAAGATAATGAAAACTATGATTATTTCGAGGGGTTAGGCGTCTTGTATCCTTTCAGTTGCTTACGACGAGCATTCAATTCCTCTTTGCAATCTTACGAATTCAGTGAGTATGGTGATCTCAGTAGAGATGAAGTCGATGGTCGTCTGATAGGCGAAACAACATGTTCGTCTATCGGATGTGACGATGACCCAGAGAATTTCATAGCGATATGCTCAATGATTCCTATCCTTCTAGGGTTTATTTTTTGTTCATAATACATTTCACATTGTAGCATTAATGATTCTTGCTGATAATGGTGTAGTTCATCAATCTTTTGCTTCGTGTTTGGAGATATATCAATCGTCTTCTTTCCTTTCTTCTTATCTGTGGTATATTCGGTGTGATAGATAGTCGATGGTGAAGTTTTATGATCCAGAGTTTTTAGATAATTGTTTGAGCCAATAATTTCGATAGAATCCGTGGAGGAGTTTGACATTGTTGAAAAGATAGTTGTTAGAAGGAACACGAATGAAAGTTTTTTGATTTTAATTTAGTTTAATTATAAGAAGATGGAGTATGCATCTATTTTAGTCTAAGTTTAGGAAAAATAGGATAGAATTGAGTGGATTATATTAAATTTAGCCAAGAAGTAGGGTGAAACGTTAGCTTTTCTATTGGCTGATTAATTTTGTATAATTTTAATGTTTATTAAAATAGTAATGTATATTTATAAAGTTAAATGTGACATATATTGTAGTATATATTAATGTCATCAAATAATAAACTGCCCATACTAGACTATAATAGAAAAATTCAAAACCTCAGGTGGTTAAGACACTTGGGCTATTCACAGCAGGTCACGTGTTCGATTCTCAGCATGGTCAAAATTTTGAATTTTTGTAAAAATTTTAATTTTAAGTTTTTAGTTAAAATTTTAATATTTTATCTAATTATCTTTAATTGACATTATACCAAGTTGACGACGCAATTCTATAAACGTGTTTTCTAACAGTGGTTTAGTAAAAATATCGGCTAACTGATTTTCTGATGGTACGTAGTCCAAATTTATCACTTCTTTTTCTATATTATCACGTAAAAAATAATGTGTAATATTTATATGTTTAGTTCTTGAGTGGTTTACTGGATTTTTAGATAGATTTATTGCACTAGAATTATCGAAGTAAATTGTTGATTTTGATAGATTGATTCCAAATCTTTAAGTGTCTGTTGCATATAAACTACTTGTGTGCAAGCTAGTGCTACAAAAATATATTCTTCTTCACAAGTTTATAGAGAGACACGGTTTTGTTTCTTGCTAAACCATGATATTAAAGATTTACCAATAAAGTGACACGTAACGCTTGTACTTTTTCAATCTGTTCGTGATCCTTCGAAATCAGCATCTCTTTGTCTCTTGTCATGTGTTCTGAGCAACCACTGTCAAGTATCAATTTTCCTCTTTTCTTGAGTGGTACCTACAAAAAAAAAATGAGACAATGTTGGTATCCACCTTTTAAATAGGATCCTAAGAGTTAGGTCTTAGGAAACCAAACCTAAGTGGGTTTAGTATCCCTTTTATAACTATAATTTTTATTATTATGAACATCTTCTATAAATGAATTAATATACTTTTTCCTTATTAGTTGTTATTAGTTTTAGGTACCCATATATTTACAGTTTTAGAAAGGGAAATTTTTTTTAAAGGACAAATGATTTAAACTTTTTATTCATAAGGACACGCACAAAATAATTGCTTCAAAAGGATAGGCCCAAAGCCCATTTGAATGTTAAAAATTTCTCCGTTTCCATCTTATGTCTTCCTGGCCGATTTCAAATGCACTCGTCTTCAGAACAGTAAGTAAAATTAAGAAAAAAGGGCAGACGAAACAACAACAAAATTGGTGCCTCCATCGCAAACACATACGTCACAAAATAAATCGATCGCAGAGTTTGAGCACGAATCTAATGTCGTATCCCCTCAATCTGATGTTCGACAAAAACCTGATACCGTACCACCTAATCAATCGGGTAATCGACCCGATATTGAAAACCTAGAATGTGATTTTGATACCATTGCAGCTGTATCGGAAAATCTTCAAGAAGCAAATATCGCACGTGCAGTAGAGACGCAGCAAGAAAGATTATTAAAAAGAAAAATAGAACAAGATATACAGCAAAAAAGGGAAAAAATAACAAAAAGGAAACAGGAAGAAACAAGAACAGAAGAAAAGGTAAATGATATTATGAAATGAAGCTTAACAAAACCAATGTAGTTTTATTATGATACTATTTAACTATTTTTTTACAGAAAACTGGAGAAACAATGCAGAAAAAAACCTGGTGACAAATCAACTGTTCAACAGATGCCAAAAAGAGAATTAAGATCGAAGAAGAAAAATGACATATTTCAGCAGCAAATTCAACAGGCAAGTAATACTATTAAATTATTAAACTGATAGTATTAAATCATTAAATGTATTTTAATAGTATTAATATGTTTAACAGGAAAAAACACAAACAAATAAGGGAAAATAAATAGCAGTTGGGCAATATGAAGATGATCAAGCAAACATGGTAAAACTACAAGCCATATCAGTTTTTAAAAATTTCATGTTCCAAAAGTGATACCTATAGTTTGTTTGGTAGAAAACAAAGTTTAGTTGGTTAAAAAATAGATTTGCTGAAAAACTGATACTAATATATCGATAGTAATAGTTGGTTAAAAAGCTTAGAAAACAATTGCCATTTGTTACAGAACTGATAATAATATATTGAAAATTTGATACCAAACATCTATTAGAATTAACGTGATAATTTGTATTTATAAAAATTAAATTCAGTACACATATAAAAACTTATATCAAAAACCTACAATAGTGATATCTATTGTCTAATGGTGTGTAGCTGATTTTTTTTAGCTAACAAATTAGTTCACCATTTTTTTCTAGGAAAACTGATAATTCTTACAAAATGGTACCTAGTGTATATAATGTTTTTGTTCTTATATCAATGTTATAATTTTTGAGTAAAATTATATATATATATATATATATATATATATATATATATATATATATTTCACAAAATGATACCCACTATATAACAAACTGATACCTATATTTCAATGCAATTTATAACAAATATAACACAAATGTAACATAAACATTATACATACAATATGTTTCTTTAGAAATTAGTATGTATAGTTTTAGAAGTATTTCTGCCATAATTTGTTAAAAATTGATACCTACATTTAGCAAAAATGATACCGAATTTTAGCTAGATAAAAATACCATATTTTATCTCATGTTGAAGAAAAACTGATACCACTATATATTGTTTTATTTCTATGCTGTTTTTTTTCACTAACAACTTAATGCCATATTTTCATGAAATAGGATGATGATGATTTTGTCAATCCATCTAACAAAACCGTGCATACAACATCAAAACAAACAAAGAAACAGATAGCAAAATCTGAAAATGATAAGCCAGAAACTGCTTATAGATGTGGCTTACAAGCTGTCTTCAAGATATTGAAACTGATAAAAGAAAAAAATGGACTGACCAAAAAGCAATTAGACATCTTAAAGAAGACACCCTTTTACAACTTCTTCAAAGTCATCTATGAGGAAAAATAACAATGAAAGAATGCAAAAAGCATCAACAAAACTTGGATGCTTTGTACAACTGCTACTGTATGGAAACTGATATCTTCATCTTGGGAGAAGACAAAATTAAGGTCACTGCCAAAGATATAAGCTTGCTATTTGGGCTGCCATTAAATGGAATAAACATAAACCAACAAAAAAATGACGGCGAAAACCATTCCACCAGATTGCAAAGAGTTTGCAACTAGAAACTTTGGCATATGTACATACATAACAAGAAATGTTGTGGAAATAAGAATAAAGCTAGAAATATCAAAAAGGAAAAAAGAAAATGAAGATGATCTGCCTTTATTGATAATAATGTAAATACTATTGACACTTTTCTTTCCCAACAACCAACAAAAACTAAGATGGGGAATTCTACCATGTTTGATTGATAGTGAAACAATGCAAACTGTCTCATGGCCAAAAACAATAGAGAATTTTTTTAGCAAATTTGTCAAAAGTTTATCTCGAAGCCAAGAAACATGTCTGGATGTTCCATGCTTCCACTGGTAAGATGTGTTATGCAGAATATTATTAGTTAAAAAAAATGTTATATTCAACACTGTTATCTAATTATATATTTAAATGTTTATAGTATTGCATCTGTGAGAAAATGAACCTCATCCAACCTAGAAGGCAACTTGCTGAAGATTTACCGAGATTTGCACGGTGGGATGTAAGAAAACTAAAAGACATTGTTGTGAAACAATTTTTGAATGATACAAAAGTTGGCAGTGTAAGTTAAAATTAATTCTTACGTACACTAGTGAGTATCAGTTTACATTTTATGTTTTCTTCGTCTATAGTATCAGTTTGAACAAATACAAAAATTATTTTGTGTATGCACATATCAAATATGCCTCTTTACAGTATCAGTTTAGCTTCTGATTAGTATCAGTTTCAATGTGTACATTTAAATTTTTGTTTCCATAGTATCAATATGTCCTAGGCATAGTACATCTTGTCCTCGGCATAGTACATCTTTTCATTTTGCACAGTATCAGCTATAATATACAATAATACTTGTTATCATTTTTAACACTGCACACGATCAATTACTAAGTGTACATAGTATAAATTTCATAACTATTCTATTTTCTTCTATTAAACTAATCACTTAATCACTTATTAATGTCAATTGTAACTTATAAGTTACAAAATAGTAAAATAGAACATTTGCATTTAACTTTAAAAACAAAATTACTATTTCAATTACACAGGTAAAAAAAATAAGCCCTATTCTTCCACATGAGCACGAGCTACTCCAAACAGCATCAAGAAAAAAAGTATCAAGCAACAAAAGAAAAGAGAACCAACGACAAAAAAGAAAAAACAAAGACGCTGAACAGAGTGGACAATGTTTTGAAGATTTAGTAAGCCTTAATGTTTTGCAAATGCACATTAAAGATATGGAAGAAGAAGCTAAGAAAACAAAGAAGCAATTAGAGAAAGAAAAGAAGTTGAGGATAGAGGTTGAAAAAGAAAATTTGAAATTGAAAGATCAACTGAAAGAACTCAAATCAAGATTGGAAGAAAATGAAAAGAAAAATTCAGAAGTTGAACTAGAAAATAAGCACATGGAAGTTGAACATGACAACATTCTAAATGAACATGCTCATGAAGAAACATAAATAGAAAACAGGGAAAAGAAATCCACAACTGAAAACAATGAAGGTGAGAATGAAGACAGAAATGCTGAGTCTAATGTTGAACAAGTGCACCAAACAAGTGCTAACAATAATACAAAACAAGTGCACCAAACAAGTGAAAAAGAAAGTACATGCATGAAGACTGGAAAAGAAACTCAAGTGGATGAAAATGTGCTCTAACCAAATGAAGATAAAGATATGGACGAAAAAAAAAAAGTGAAGACATATTGAACAAAACAAATGAAACTGTGTTGCAAACAAATGAAGATAAAACAGCACAAAAAGAAATAAAAGAGACTCAAAAATTGGAAGAAGATACCACTAAAGAGAGCAAAGTTGCAAAATACACCGATGTAGTACTAGACTTAACACCTCCATCTTTCAATCTCAATATCACACAACAATTGCAAGAGGAAATAACAAAAAAGGACAAAGAAAACAAAGCAGCAAATCCTCCTGGTCGGAAAAGGAAACAAACTGTTCATAAGCAATCTTCTTATGTGAAAAGAATAAAAACAAGAGAAAGGAAAAAAAAAGAAAGCCCCAACTTTGAATATGGTCAGAGAATGAAAAAAACAGCAAAAAAAACAAAAAGCTGAAGAAAATGAAAATGAAGAAAAACTGGAAGAAAATAAAAATGATGAAAAAGAAAGTGGAAAAGAGTCAATCCCAATGCCAATTCAAGTAATAGAGCCAACACTATCAAATTTGGGACTAGGAAACTGCAGCAAAACTTTGGTATATTTGAATATAGAACAACAAAATACAATCAAAACTTTCTTTTCTATGACATCATCAAATTGGTAAATTTACAAACATATATACAAATTTTGCTGGTTAAAATTATATTATATAATTAATATATGCCTTATTTTCTTAAAACAGAGATATAGCATGGACAGATGAAGACACAATTAGAGGAGGATGTACAATAACAAAAAAAGTACCACGACAACTTCTTGAAGAGAATGCCACACATGGATCGGTACACACTTTTTTCTTTCTTTATAATACTGCTACCAATAAAAATAATTACAAAAAATAATATCTAGTAGCTATTTCCAGTGCTATTTATACCAAAACTGATACCTACTTACAACCAAAAATGATACCTAAGTACTATATATTACAAAGTGGTAGTCTATTAGTTGAATGGTGTATTAACTTTCATGTGTGACAAAATAAATACCAAAACAGTAGAAAACTAATTTATTGTAGCAGTTGATATCAATTCATACTTTTGTTTTCTATTAGCAATTGATTTAATAGCATGTTCAAAAATGATACTAAGTCAGTGCAAAAATGATACCTAGAAGCTGTTTGATCATATTACATGCTTATTTTTCTTGTAATCGGTAATATATATTACCATTAATAAAATAAAAGGTACTAATTATTATTGAATATTGTTTCACCAATAACAAAACATACATTTTCTTGTTGTTAAAATAGATAATTGACTAGTATTTATCTAAATGTGGGCTGAAAGAGCACAACTATGCCTTCACAACAATAATGACGGTAAATAAAACTTTAATATTCAAGAATATCATAAAAGGTACATATATATTGAATTCTAACTTTTTTTTTTATTTAACAGCAATTTATAGTTTTCAATATACATGGAGTTATAAAATCTTTAGTGCTGCCTTTCCTTGAACAAATTTTGGATGATGAATACACAAATGCTATATATTTCCCATTGCATTGTGAATACCATTGGACACTAGTAACTTTGATATACCCAACAATGCAATGGAGTCATCTAGATTCTAGACGTCCTAGAAGAAATTCTAATGAAAGAAACAACCCCAGTCTAAAGCAGGCAATGATATTGGTATGATATATTTTTGTTATGAAGCAAAATAATTTAATTAAACAAATCGAACATTAACTAACTTTGTATTGTTTTGTTTTCAATAGAGAAATAAAATTGAAGAAATGCTGAAAGAAATTTGGAAAAAGAAAAATATACAGGATAAGGAAGTGAAGGCAAATGAAATGCATCAAATACCATGTGCACAACAAGGATCAGACATGTAAGTTGTTTATGTTGTTCAAAATGATACCTACTGACAGTTAAACTGACAATGTAAATTTTCTTTTAAACTAATACCTAGATACACAAAACTGATACTGCAAATATTCTTTTAAACAGGCTTGATTATGGAATATACGTGATGATATTCATCATATCTTTGAACAAAAGTCAATTACCACTAAAAGCAGCCCCTGAACAAATGCTGAAATCTAGAGCAAGAATTGCACATGAGATATTGACTGACAAAGAGCACTGCTGGAGCTTAGCAAAGTTCATGTCTAGTTTGGAAGAAGAAAGATAACCCGTCAAGCAAAGAAGAAGCTGTGGAAATTGAGAATGTTGTGTGCTAAAGTATATCATTGTATTGGGTCACAATTAAATTTGATACTTATGAAGTAATGATGCTCTATTGCAATCTGAAACTTGTGAAGTAATGATGTTCTGTTCTTAAAACAATGCTGATCTTACTTGTAAAAACAATGATAATCTCCTGGAATGATTTGTTGTAATTGATGTTCTTTTCTTTACCTGTTTTTTTATATTATAACCAAATTATATATTGAATGTTCAAAAATGCAACTATTGATCATACATAATATTATCAGTTTTATGACGCAGCTACCAGTTGTATAATAATGATATAAGATTTTATACCATATATCAATACAAAATAGTAACTGGGTATCAGTTTTAATAATACTATCAGTTTTACTAAAACTGACACTCAACATACTTTATGAAACAACAATTAGAGCCAGTATCAGTTTTTGCTAATGCAACATATCATTTTGATTATTTATTAGTACTACTGTCAATTGTAACACATATAATAATACAGAAAACTATATTAAAAACTAACCAAAACCGATACTAAAGTCCTTTATATCCAATCAAACAAATATTATCTCCAACCAATAAAAAGCATGTATCAATTCAATCATTTTGTTAAATCAATTACACAATGATTATCAGATCCCATATACCATGCTATCAACATAATTATAAATAAGTGAAATATACAAAATTGAACAAAACTGATGTCACGCAATGAAAAATGATACCATATTTTATACCAACAGAATGTTTAAAATGATACTAGATAACTGATACAAACAGTATGCAAACAAATATCAAAACAAATGTTTGGAATAAATAAACAAATAAATAAACATCAGAACTGATACTGTAAAAACATATAACTAATAACAAAACTGATACTATCACTTATACTAAAAAGCTGAAATTAAAATCAATTTAATAGTATGCTACACCGAATACAAATTAATAACAAGGTTCACAGTAAAGCACCAAAACAAGTCACGCGTCCACTTATTAATCTGTACAAATTCAAAATGTAAAATCAAATCATATCCTCTTCAAAGCTTGACAATTCCGTTTCCAAATTGCTTGCACTTGCCACATCTGTATTGCTTGTTTTGAAAATATGAAAATCCTCCTTTGCGCTTAACTGATGGTCTACCAGCGCCACGTTTCTCCTTTGGTGGCTTGATAACATCTTGAATACTACCATCAACAATAGGCCTATCATAATTTGGAATAGGATTTATAGCATTGGCATAAGAACAACGATAAGCATCAACAGTGAAATAATACTCAACAAAATCATATACAGACAACTTAGACTTGTTCATACACATCATAGCATGAGCACAAAGAAATCCTGTAATTTTCCATTAGTTGCAACTACAAACACGTTCCTTCAAATCAACACAATGAGAGTATGGAGATTTCACTTCAAAACAATAATAAGAAGACTTATATACATCCCATCCAAATCCTTCTTCAATCAATTCACCTAAACGCAATTCCATAGAAGGACAAAGAGTTGTTTTCCACAAACGACAATCTTCTCTTCTTTTAGCCATTTGTTTCATAACCTTAACACGAATACCATCTAAACACAAAGTAATAGGCAATGCTCGTTCATCTAAAATCCAATTATTAAAACTTTCTGCAACATTAGAACTATATTCACCATAACGTTTCCCTGGAAAAAATAAATCCACCCACTTATCAAATGGCTTGTCTTTTAAAAAATTTACACCAGCAACACCACCAATTTGACAGAACTTAGAATGTGCGCCTTCAAAGTCATAAAGGTTAGAAGCTCTAGAACACATTTTGAAAAGATCAACAATAGACACATTTGCATTTTTGGCTTTAGCAGCTGAAAGAAGATTTTGTTCCATATGCAAATAGCAATAACTGTGATAAGTTGCAGAAAAAACATCACGAACACCTGAAAGCAACCCTTGGTGACAATCTGACATAAAAACCAAAGTACGATTTTCTTGAAGCATTTGCTTTAAATGGTTCAAAAACCATGTCCAGTTATCCACATTTTCTATAGAAACAACACTCATAGCTAAAGGGAAGAAACCTGCAAATGAAAAAATAATTCGTGAAAAAAGTAAAACTAATAATGACCATAAATCTAAAACAATTCATGAAACTGATACTAACAGTAAAAAAACTGATACCGAAAACCTGATACAACCATTATTAAAATATTGATAGATAGGACATTATGCATATTAATCTTCATTCTAGCACAACAAAGTAACGAACATTAACGTATATTATGATACAAAGAAAATTCCTATACTACACAACTGTATTTGATACCATATGTTAACATACTTGAAACTGATACTAACATTATATACAAGCTGATACTAATCTCATGCTAACCAGTAAAAAATTATGATATCAAATACAAACTTACAATTCAATACAATGCAAATTCTGATACTACAAACTTGTTAACTGTAAACTATATATCTTAAAATTGATACCAACATAATACAAATTATGATAACAAATTAATATTAATGCTAATGCCAACTATTATGATCTCAATACAAATAAATCAAAACTGAAAACAAAGACATACCTTGATCACCATTTTTTGCAGTAGCACCCATCAACACACCAGGACGTCCCTTCTAGTGAGTGGCATCTAAGAATATCATAGGACGACAATGCTTGAATCAAAGTAAACGAGCACCAAAAGCAATAACCACCCTCTCAAATTCATTACTACAAGGATCAACATCCATTTCAACATAACTTTCTGGATTAGACTTCTTCACTGCTTCCAAATACCAACCTAAATCATTATAAGACAAAGTATCATTACCATGCAACTCCATTACTGCAAGTTGTTTCCCATTATAAGCATAATCGTAAGACAACTGAACATTGTATTCTCTTCTAAAATCAACTATAATATCATTAGGCTTTTTAATAGGACAATCACGGATCTCATCAATAATCAATGATTTAACAAACGAACTAAATATATGTGGATTATTCACATTTCTAAAATATGATACCCAAAAAATAAAAATGATACCCAAAAACTGAATCTAAAATATGATACTTCTACACTGTATCACAAATTTATATACAACCCAACCAGTAATAATTTTCCAATCATCCCAATATTAATGCACGAAAATGCAAGATAAATAAAATTAAAAGCAAATTAAACTACAACACTGCATAAAGAAAAAAACAAAAACAAAAAACCTATTGCTACTTCCACAAGTTGCCATGGACAAACGAACAAAAAATGAGAACAACAACACTGCATATCAATTGTAAAAATGATCACAATTACAAATCACGGCCATTATAAATCGAATAGAAAAACGACAAAAAATACAGGAATATAAGCATACCTAATTAATACAATTTGAAGAAATTATCGATCACGATACAAATATGAAAAGAACGATATCAACGACACGCACGGAAGGAGAAAATGATCGACGAACTACCATTAGCAGAAGGACGAAATTCAAATAACTGAATGAAATATATCGATAATTTTATTGCGAGAGAGATATTTAATCGCGACTGAAAAATCTGATCGCGACTGAAAAATTTGATCGAAAGAAAGAAGAAGAAGCGCGCGAAAGTGGGCTAGAAAGAAAAAAAAAATTTGGGTTGGAAAGAAAAAATGATAATTTGTCCTTTGGAAAAAAATAATAGTGGGCTGTCCTACAGCAAAAAAAAGCCCTAAAACTTGTCCTTGAGGAAATTGTTCTGTTTTAGAAACTAATCTATTTGAAAATGTGGATGTTTTATCAAACTTAACTTTGTTTAACTTACTAGATTGTGAATTCTTGATTTTCTTCTTATATCCTAAACCATTTTTATTACTAACAGATTGTGAATTCTCAATTATTCTAGATAAATTTCTCTTCCTTTATTGAAATTTGAAACATTTTTAGCGATTCCATCTAGTTTGGTCTTTAAACTTGAATTTTTTAGTTCTACCATTTTAATATTAGTTTTTAAAACATGATTTTCAGAATCAAGACTATCATTCTTTTCATTTTAAGTTTCAATTTCTTGACTCAATAATATAAGTTGAGAATTAACATTTGAAAGAATTCTTGAGTTTTCTCAAGTTCTTCTTCCAATATTTTCTTCTCGTCTTTCAGCATATCTCTTTCGGATTCTGCCTTGTTCTGATTTTCTACAGCCTCTTTATATTTTCTTTTGAGACTTTTTAAAGTATCTAATAATTCAGAATTAAATTCTATCATATCATCAAAAGTTAAATCACTAACCTCATTAGCTTTAGCCATAAACCATACCTTAGCTTGTTCATTATCGCTGTCACTTTCACTTCTCAAAGAAGAAGATGAGGAATCTAAATCATCCCATTTGACCGAAAAGGCTTTTCTTTTGAATTTGTCCTTCCTTTTATTTCGATATTCTTTCTTTTGATCTGGATAGTCCTTCTGCATGTGCCCCTTTTTATGACAGTTAAAACATTCCATAACTGATAAAGACGGTGGTTTATTGCTGTTTGAGCTTCGCTTGCCATTATTTCCATTTCCTTTTCTATATTTCAAGAATTTATTGAAGTTCTTGGCAATGAGGGCTAAGTCGTTTTTGTCTGAATCTGATTCTTCTTGTTTTGCATGAAATGCTGTATTATTTTTATCTTGAGCTTGAACTCTTTTTGCCTGCAAATTCACTTCATAAGACATTAGATTTCCTATTAACTCTTCTGGAGTTATTTTGGAAATATTGTTCGCTTCTTCTATAGCGAGAACTTTCCTTTCCCATTCTTCCATTAAAGAGTTAAGGATTTTAGATACAATATCAAAGTTTGAATATTTTTCTTCTAGTCCTACTAATGATTAATAGATATCCTGAAATCTTGAGTACATGTCATTTATAGATTCATTTTCTTTCATTTTAAAGTTTTGAAACTGATTTTTAAGCATGGATATTTTGCTTTGTTTGACCTTGTTTGTAACAACCCAGATATTTTAACGGTTTTAATTAATTTAATTAACTGAATTTGTGTGAAATTTAATAAAATAAAAACGATAAAATTTTGAAATATAAAATTTGATATTTGGAATGCGTCTAGTTAAACATAGCAACTGGTAAATTTTCGTCCAAAAATATGAAAGTTTATTTCGTGCGTAAATTTACTTCAATTTAATCAGTTAAAAAAGCGATGAAAATAAAATATTTTCGGAACCTAAATATTCTTCATAGAAAAATTCTAAACCATCTTCTGAGAAAACGCTATTTTTCGTTTTCCAAATTCGAACTTCTTTAGCTCCGTCGATCTTATTCTTCTGCGTTTTTTTTGCATTTTCCGTGGTAGAAAATTTGAAATTTTTATAATTCAATCGTACAACTGATATCCTTATACTATTTTGATCGTCTCGTCGTACTGATCTCTGTGGCATATTCAATTCTGTATTTTGAAGTACCGTACACAACGGAAACCATGAAACGGTCAACCATATCGGTATGACTTTTGTTTCTTTGGGTCTATTCAGATACCCACTGGTCCTAATCAAACAGCTGCTTGCTTTTACAGCTGTTACTTTTATTAATTCCAAGATTCGTGTGCGACTTTTACTATTACCACGGTCAATTTTTTTTTTGGTTCACGTTTTTTTTCCGTTGCTTTTGATAGACATTTATATTATAAAGATAAAAAAGTGCTTGCCTGTTCATAATTCCTTTTCTCAATTTGCTTAAACCTTCCAAAGCCTGTAGCCATTCCTATTTCCTTCTCTCTCTGTTCAATTCTCTGTCTTCCTCCCCTTTTTCTTCCTTCACATCCTTCTGGTAATTTGTAAATATATAGAACATGTTATTTTGGTCCATGAAGCATGCAAAGTTGCAAAGCTCCATTCTTCACCTCACGTGAAAGCAAGTACCTAGAACCCTTCTTTTCCAACTACCCGCTCTTGCTTCTTCCAATCGAGTGCACCCGTCACGCCATTTCAGATAGCAACTAGCTCCTTCCCCTTCATATCTCCATCACCGAACAAACCACCTGCATCTCACCCAATGGCCGAAGCCACCTGCGCCACGTCGGCCTTGCCGTCGAACCAAATGCAACGCACAGTCTCGGACTCCCACTCCTTACTCCACCCTTCACCGCCTCCTGCCCATTGAATCCGCCACCACCCGTGCTTGCCAACCGCAGCCGCCTTTTCACTACCGCGTCTCCATCTTCCCACCACACAGCAGCTTGCCCACGACAGCCCATCATAACCACGCTCAAACGCCTGAGCAACCATCGCTGGCCGCATTCCCTCCCCTGTTCATGCCTTCTTCTTTTCCTGACAATGAGAGTTATATATATAATTGGTACGTTTTTATTTATTTATTTATACAGTATGGATTTTAAAGTAAAAGCGTAGACAAATATAATTTTACTTATCTATTTATTTTAGATCTATTTTTCATATGAATTAAAACTTTAAAGTGCCACATTTCTCTAGGTTGCGTGTGTATTATAAGTTATGTAATTATATGCAGTAGATACACTTACTGTATACTATATTTTGAAGTATTATATATACATAAATTCATAGTATATGATATATCTGTTATATGTAAATTAGTATATGTATAAGTTTTGATGGTAAGCATATCTCCCGTCAGTTGTATATATATAATAAAGCATATATATCATTTTATAGCTTGTATGGAGTCTGTTGTATGAATTGTTTATGAATAAGGCTTTGCATAAGTTTGCTAAGTATATATAGAAAAGACATATAAGTTCGTTATGTGAGTTATACTAGTATGTATTAAGGCTACAGCAGTTTGTACATAACTTTAAGACTTTGGAAAAAAGAAAAAAAACAATATGTACATTTTATATGTGTTTTTATATATATATATATATATATATATATATTTATATGAATTATATAATGGTTGTTGTATATATTACATTATAGTGTTGACCTGTTAGTATATGGGTTGCGTGAGTGAAAGGAAGACTGTATAGATATATACTGATTTAGGAATATAATGATAAGTGTTGGGTTATATAAATAAATTATATCAAAAGTTTGTTGTTTTACCCGCTGCTCGCATACATATGACATATAATTGAGCACACATACTAGCTGGCAAACTAAAAGGTAATTTAAAATATATGTATAACGTGTGATGTTGTGGCGTGTTAACATTTATATATCAAGCCGCATAAAATGGTTCCTCGTACGATTTTGAATATATTATATACAAATTCGTTTATATATATATAAAAAAACCTAACTAAGTTTGTATATACTATGTGTTGCGTGTACTAGTTGTATAAGCCTTATATCGCATGTTATATAAATTTTATGTTATGGCGTCTGCATTTGTGAATTGGTTTTGAGTATGTATTTTATATATGTATATATATATATATATATATATATTATTTTATTTTATTTTTGCTTTAGATCAAAATATTTATTTTTATGAAATAACAAATATTCTGTATATATATCAAACCGATTCTGATTCAGTTCATCAATCTATGTTATCAGCTTTGTTCGATGAATGAGTATCCATCTAGCTTTGCTTAAAATTCATGCCTGGATTCGTAACTCAAATTTCAGCGTCCGTATCAGTGTGCGTATACGTGTCATCTCTTATTCTCTCTAGCCTCGAAAGGTGAGCAATCATTCACAATTAATATTCTTTTATTTATTCATTTGATTTCAATTGAAACGACAGTTGAAATATGCTGCTGTTAGTTATTTACACTGTTTTATATGTTATTACCTTTATCAGTTCACTTGTGACATCTGACACCATTATCTGTTAATTATACGATGATAATCCTATTTCATTGTTGATTGATTGAGTGTTTGTTGTTAATATTGGATGTAAATTGTAATGTATAAAGTGATAAATATTATGTAATTGAATTTGACGTAGGATAGTTAAAAAAAAATTGAATCGACATATGCGTTGAATTTGTGAAATATGACCCTTAAATGTTTAATTATTTGACACGTAGAAAAATAGTTAATTACCCTTGAACCATTTGAATTTATTAATTGACGTAGTATGAAAATTGAATAATAAATGACAAGTGTAGAACCGCATAAAATAATAGTGTAATAATCTTTAATCTACATGAAATGATAGTGTAGATTCTAGAAATAATTATATTAATTTGCACAAACAACAATGTGAATTAATACAATTTTTTCGGGATTATTTGAATTGATTATTGGATTGTTATTAATTGTTGTTATTGCTTGTTTATTTACTTTGACACTATCCCAGTTATCACACTGCAAGTTCCCTTTGTTATGCTTTGATTTATGAATTAAAATGGAATCGGGTTGAAATGATAGATGCCCAAATGAACTTGACTTAGGATAGAGAATTAAATAAACCCGATTGGTCAATATTTGATTCGAAATAAATTAAGATTTTATTTGAAAGATAAGGTTTTGAAATAAAACTTGAATGTAAATTTTGATGAAAGGAAATGTTAATATTGGAAATCTGAAACAAAATGTTAATGAAATAACTAACGAAAGAACGTTGTTTTGAAAATAATTATTTAACAATTAAATTTGAAATTGTTGAATAATTAAGTTTTGAAATTATTTAATAATTAAATAAAATTGAATTTTTGATAATTAAATAAAAAAATTGAATTTTTGATAAGAGAAATTGAACTTTTGAATAAGTAAATTTGAACCACGTTAATAAATGAATTATTTAATTAAGTTGGAAAATTATTTAAGTAGGTTATAAGTGAAAATGAACTTCTTGAATATGTGAAATTTAGTTTTCTTTATTAGTTGAGTTTCAAAATTTGTAACTAAGTAACTAAATAAGTGAAACTGAATTTCTTTAACAAGAAATAAAACGTGATTTATTGGAATAAATGTAAGACCTAAAATTTAAAGAATTTGATTTGACGATTCTAATTTAATTCTACTTGAAGTTTTGATATAATAAAGTTGAACTTAAGTAATCGATTTAATGAATTGGAAATTTAAATGAAAATTGTTTTAAATGATAAATTAGCTTAACGAATATTAAATGAAATCGACAAATGAATTTAAATTTATTTGAATGTTAAATTAAATTAATTTAAATGATCGAGGAATGAAACTTATATACGAACTTGAATCAATATTTGAATTGTAGTAAATAAAAGTTGAAATTGAATTATAAGATTTTGAAACAGTAAGTTGAAAGTTTTGAAACGTAAATTTTGGAAATTGATTTAGAAGGCAAATGAAATGTTAGTTTACGAATTGAAATTGAAATTGAATTTGATTTGGTTTGATATATATTAAACGACCAATCAGTGTAATAATTACGGAAGTTATTAAAGAGACCGAAATCGGTTATAAACATACTCTCTGTCTAAACCGAAAACCACTTTAATAACTATACGCGGAGTGTGATCTAGAATGAAGTGGTTGGAATGATGTGTGTGATGACTGAAGAAAGAGAACGATAATGGACAGCCTTGACACTTGTGTCAAATTGGAAATGACTAAAACAGGAGCCGTGCCGGGCCAAATGGGGTTAGCCACCTCGAGCGAACACTCTTCTTCGAATACTACTCATTACTTGTTATTGATTGGTGCACCCTCGTACTTTTGGAAGTGTTGTTTCATGGTGTTGCGATCATTACGGCGATGCGTTCTCACCAGTCTGGATCAGGCAAACGGTTGTTTCACAACCTTGGATATTACCTCATGTGCCTTGTAATACTTGTATCCCTATACACGCGACCACTACGAATTTGTTTTGTGTTATACCTATGGAGTACTCCCTGATATCCTCTTAGTTTACGGTGGAGTTTACAGTGCTGTATAGTATATAACGCTTATATAAAATGTGTTAAGGGGGATAATGGTAACGCCTTAACACTATTTTGATATTTATATTACTGATAGACATTATCTATTTAGCGTATATTACTACATAGTAGATAGTTTAACGGATCCTTAGAGGATGGTTATTCCAACATCCTTTGAGTTACTTATATTTCAATTGTTATTTCACTTGAGTTGGATTCATTGATATAAGAATGTTAATCCTGACTCGAGTGTTTTGTGTTTTCCTTTACGCTTGGGTCAGACTGAGTGTACCAGTATTCGAGACTCACCTTTGGAGTTGGAGCTTCGCTTGGAGATCCGGCTACCTATCCAGCTTTCAGATATTCGATTGATTCCAGTGATGTATTCTGATTCTTGTATTTGACTATTGTATTCGAGACTTCTATTGTAACTTATTTTTCTGTTATATATATGGTAGCTTCATGAACTACTATCTTTTGCTTCCGCTGCATATTATTGCTCTGTGTCTGTGATTCTATGATTATTTACTTACTGTATATCTGAGTTTTGCCAAATTGAAATTAAAAATTCGGTATTTTGAATTATTCAAGTTCGACATGTGCGGACGCGAATAGTCCAAAATAGCGGGTCGTTATATTGTTGATTCCCTCGTGTGTAACTTTGAGTGTACGCCATATTTCATATGCAGTACTGCATATGCTAACACGTTTGAACTCATTTTTAAATAAGGCACAAAACAACATATTCATGTCTTTTGCATTAGCTGTGGCATCTAGTTTTTGTGTATTTGACCAAGTAGAGTATTCTTCAGTAGGAATAGTATATTCTGTCTGAGTTATATTCCATGAATCAAAACCATTTGCTTGCATATATATTCTCATTCGTGTGGCCCAATAGTTATAATTCAGGCCATTAGTGGATTGTCCTTCAATGAAGCTAGTGTTAATGCTAGTGCTAGTGCTAGTGCTAGTGTCCATATTATTAGATTATCCGATAACTGTGTTACGGTTACATGATGAACTTGTTCTGATACTATGAAAGTGTGCTATGGATCGTATAATATGGATATATAATGATACAGAGTAAATTTATAATAGTAATACTATAAATAGTGAGAAATATAAAAGCAGTATAGTAAAATGACACCAGAGATTTTTATACTGGTTCGGAGCACCGTCCTACGTCCAGTCCCAGACTCCTTCTGGAATTTCACTAAAACAACAACCCTCACTTAACCCAGAGGAATAGGTCTATACACCCCTGAGCGGTCGAACAGGGACTTGAGCAGTAGAATAGGACTTCGCCTCAACAGCCGAAGAGGACTTCACTCGCTTGAGCAGCAGAACAGAATTCAACAAATACAGAAAATAGTTTTGACTAATGTGTGTTCTGATAACATGGATTTGTCACTTGTAGTACACCCTTCCTGTAATCTTCTCCTCGAGTATAAATATATATATTTGAAGTATATGTAGAATGGAAAGGTATAGTATTGCTTTAGTGAAGAATAATTGAAAGTATGATAGCAAATAGATTTCTAAAAGTTAGATCAGAGAAATTAGAGAATTCGATTGTGATTAAGTGATTTGGAATCAAGTTAGAATTTGTATTTATAAAGGTTAGAAAGCAGCGACCGCTGGTGAAGAGTTTTGATCAAAGTGTTGCGTCTGAATCTTTTTGTTAGAGGTTCACCACTCTTCACAAAAGTCGTGTCTTTTCAAAAGTTACTGTTATAGAGATTCAGTCAACTGAGCCTCTGGGTCAGTCGACTGAATATTCAAAGTAATTTTTAAGTTTAAATTTGTATATCTATGTATCTGTGCATGCTGCACAAAGTTCCCTGTATCAGTCGACTAGATCTCTGGGTCAGTCATCTGACCTGGTTAAATTTGTGCAGTAAGCACAGTTTACATAGATATATTAATTTCTATAACTTTAAAACACTTTTATAATTTAAATGTATGTGTATATATGTATAAAATATTTGGTAAATCTAATGATTAAATATATAAGCTAATGTAGACGTAATTTAGGAGAGATTTTAACAATATTGATCTTAGACTTAAAAACAAAATGCCATAGTTGATGCACTGGTTTTTAAAGTCTCGTATCCTTGTCTCTTTTTGTCGTAGTAGTCGTCAAATCTGTATGTCGTAGTGATAGCTTCGTGTCATGAACCAAACCAAGTCTCAACATTTAAATCTTACAGAAAAATGTTATACATAATATATAATGATGAAAAAATCATTTATTCTTATAGTTAATAAATTAAAAGTATAAATTTGGATTTTACAATTAATCAGCAAAAGTTAAGTTTTGCCAATAATAAATAAAGGCTTAAATAAATGGATTTAAATATTTATTTGATAAGTTAAATCTTATTTAAAACATCTAATAAAGATAATAAAAGTATATTAAAAGATTTAAAATAATGTTAATAATCGTTTTACAAAAATAACCAAAATTTTATCACATTTTGTTAGTTTTACATACAATGTAAAACTATAGATTTTGATATTAATTAAATATGATTTTAAAATATGAATAGACATGTTTTAATTTACTTAAAATAAGTAAAATGTTCACTTTAAAGTTTGGTTTACTTCAATTATAGCTTAACAAAAATGTCAAATTTTGACTGTAAAATTTGTCGACAAAAACACCATTTTCAAGCCAAACAAGTTGTCGTCAAGTTGTTGCAACTTGATACATTTTATAACACATAAATACAACTTAAAAAACTATGTTATATGTTACATTTAACAAATTCACTTTTCAAAATCAAAGTTTACAAATAATTCAAAAGTAACATGATTTGATATAAACCAATAAACAAATCTATACTAAACAACATCATTACTTTACATCTTGTCTCATTATTGAGATGTTACTAATTTACATAGAAAAGGAGAAAATGTTATTTTAACATTTTAAATTTAAAAAAATAAGTCAAACATCGTTTCTTAAGTACAAATTCAAATCAAAGAATTTCTTCTTCATTAAGCAAAATTCAAATCAAGGGTAAAAAAGTAATTGAAAAGTCAAAAAGTAGAGAAGGGTATTCAGTCATTTGTCGTCCAAAGATCAAGTATAAATATGCATCCGTACCTTTCATTTTTCACACTTCATTCTCTACCTTCTTTCTTCACTTTCTCCTTCTTCTTCGCCTCCATTTCCATGGCTTCCCACCTCCATTTTCCTTCACCTCTGAGTCATTCACCTTCTACCACCTATACTCCTCCTCCAAAATACCAAAACCTTCTCCACCCTCGCCAGAACCACCCTACGTGCCTCCACCTCACCAAAACACTAGACACACCACCACCCACACCAAGGCCGAGCTCTACCTCCACCCTACAAGGCCATACCCCTCCTTACCACTAAGGCCGAGCCCTCAAAACCACCTACCCACCTCCACCTAGGTCGTACCCTATCATTGAACCAAGACTAGGTATGGAGCGAAGGCTATAGCATAAAGAGAAAAGAAATCTCTCTCATCCACTTGAGCTCAATAAACACTAGGGACAGTCAATCGATGCACTTCGCTTCAGGTCTTTGTCCCTGTCTACTTTCTTTGGATCATTCTGACGATGCTTATTCTTTTCTTTTTGATAGTTCCTCGTCTCAAAGGCCGCCTACATAGCAATCAATTGTCCTTGGCGCTTCCTACTCCTTCGACTAACACTAGTGCTCCATTCTCCTTGAATATATCTTTCATCATATTTTGATCCGAGACTGCATTCATGTCTGATAGTCGACCTCTGCAATTTCTCTTCCGGTGCTAGAACTAGAATAAGCTATGCTTGGCGAGATCTCAGCTATTGGGCAAAGAATATCTCCAACTAAACCAAATACCAGATTTGAGGTGACCATTGGTTGCTTAGGAGGGTCTAT
The DNA here is from genome assembly GCA_030765085.1 of Allium cepa. Classification (NCBI taxonomy): domain Eukaryota; kingdom Viridiplantae; phylum Streptophyta; class Magnoliopsida; order Asparagales; family Amaryllidaceae; genus Allium; species Allium cepa. Next base: position 322,039,978 of record CM060940.1, on the reverse strand, counting down.
TTCAATGACACCGTCATTTCATAAATGATCTGATCTTTAAGAACTCAACAATCTTCTAACAGATGAAAAAGAACCCGATGGAATGCCTTATGCTTAACAGTTTCAAGTCAAAGTTAGTATAATGTCTTATTCAGGTTGTGGGGTAGAGCAGTTTGGTAGCTCGCAAGTCTTATAACCTTGAAGTCACAGGTTCAAATCCTGTCCCCGTATCACACTTATTTTTAGGCCATGTACCCCCTAGTCGAGCCATATACCCTCCTCTCTTATAAAAAAAGAAAAAGAAAATAAGGAAAGAAAAAAGAAGAGAAGGAAAAGAAAGCGGCAAAACTCGAGATGTTTGGAAATAGCACGTTAGCTCGAGAGACGCGTATCTCACGTTAAAGTTTGACGGAGTGGATATAAAGGTGAGAAGTTCTCATCGCTTTTGAATTTATATTTTGTTTATGTTAAAACAATCATATTTACACCCCTATGTCATATGAATGTTTATTTGATTGTTAATATGGATGTTTAATAGTTAGTTAGATAATTGAATTGTGATAATGTATTTCGTTACGGTATAAATAGTGAATGTTGAATTTGAAATCATATGTTATGTAATTGGTTGAATGGATGTTATGTTAGTGATAAATATGGATATTGATTATGTTCATTTTGATAAGTAATCACCTTTATTAATAAGAACATATTTTGGTGATATGAGATATTTTGAAAAAATAAGTCTCTTTTCAATTAGAAGTGAAATTAAAGTAAAAAATAAAAGAGAATTTGAAATTTGAAGTGAAACGTATTTAAAAACGATAGTTAATTTGAAATCGAGATTGAGATGAATAGTGAAATTGAAATTGAAATCAATTTTGAAAATTGAAATTTAGTTTGAGATTGAATTTAAGATTAAATTGAAATTAGATTTGAAACCTAAGTTTTAAATGAGTTTAATTTGAAGTTAGAATAGAAATTGAATTGAAATTGGAATTTAAAAATTAATATTAAAATAATGGGAATAAAATAATATTATAATATGGTAGTAGTGAAATTTTATTCTAAATAATTAAAAAGTGAAAATATTGATTTAAAATGATTTGTAGTGATTTTATAAGTAATAAAATCCAAGTCGAATAGATTATTTTGGATACTGAAAAATAAGTTAAAACTAGGCGCATTGCGCAACGGTAGTTCACGATTTCGCGTTGAAAAGTTCAAATGAGTGTATAGGGTGAAATATAGCTCGGAATTCCTCGAGATAAGAAAATTCCGGACTATTATATCCATATCTTCTAAACGAAGAAAGGAAATCAGAATTTCGAGAAGTAGATTTTGAAATAGTGTAGTTAAGTACCATAAGAGGAAATCTGTTTAAATGAATGTTTTTTATTATGGAAAAATATGGGATAAATTTTATAAGTCTATCCAAATAGTTTAAAAGAGATTTGGATTGAAAAATATGAATTATCGAATATTTAAAAGTTTTTTAAATCAAATAAGCTTATATAGCACTTTCCGTAGCACTTTTATGCTACGAATTGTAGAACTTTTTGAATGTGAGTTTAAACGTAACGAATTTTTCCTGGAATCAATTGTGGATGTTTTTAAAAGGAAAATTAAGCATTTAAAAGATAATTTGAAATCTTTATAATCAATTCCAAAATTAAGTTGATAACTGAGTATGCGAAAACGGCTAGTACATTTGTCCCACCTATGAGATCTGAAAAGATAAAATAAGGTGTTTAACTAAGGTTAGAGATGGAGCAACCAGTGCCTTGAACTTACCTGGCCTATATTTTCTTTTCTTAGGCGAGGGGTGGAATAGATCGAAAGGAAAGGCCGGATGCTCCAAAATAAAAAGTTCTATTAAGTTTTCAAATAAAAGAAGATTGGTATTATCCAGAATTTAAGCAATCTCCAAAATGAATGATTTCTATGATCCTATTTACTCAAAAAAAATTCCTAAAATTGATTCTAGGGTTTATCGTGAACGATGTCATGAATAACATTGTTTTTGATCTGTCTAAAAGTTAAGGAATTTGGATTGAGAGTTAAGTGAGAAAAATTTATATATTTTCCGAAGTAAAAGAATGAATTTCTTAGAATTATCCTAAGTCAAAAGAAAGAGATTTCGAAATCATCCAAAAAGAATTAAAGTGAAAATGGACTTAATAAATCCTATATACTCATATTCACTTTTTATCGATAATTGGATTTCAAAGGAACCGAGGTTGGATTTGAGTAATTTCTATCTGAAAACCACTTCGAACCAACGTATACGTTCGAACGTGAAGACATGTTGAAGATGATGATTATTGAAGACCATGGATCTTCATAGCGTGAAGACTGCTTTTTGAACATGCTCTAGGTTGGCCCCCTTTATAGAGTTATTTATAGCAGTGGTCTCCTCGTGATAGAGATTTTTTGCATCGCAAGGACTATTCGCTACCAGTGGTAGTAGAATAGTGCCTTCGGTTTGTCCTGTTCTTGGACAACTTGTATGGACGTTTGTCTGACATTGCATTTCTAAAGATTACATACATTGGTTTGTACAAACGTACATCAGAGGTGGCGGAGAAGGCAATATCTCTATGCTTAACACCCTCCTTGAGACATACGAGCTCAAGGGTTGTATTTTTGTGGAAGACAATTAGTAGTTAACAGAAATGGCAATGTGGCATTAAAAGATGTGATATGTGCTTTGTGAAAAGGTAATCGTAGCCTCAAGCCTCATCAAACTGGAAATGACCGAAACAGGATTAGATGCGGCAAAGCTAAGTGGGTCATTCCCAATTAGGATATGATCATCCCCTTCAAGGTATATTTCTTCCCGCTATGATGTTTGGGATGTAAATTAATGTGGTGTATGGAAACGAGCGCTCGGTTAAAGGTTGGTATGACTGGAGGATGACATATTCGGTACTATCTAGTTTTAGATATAGGCCGGTCTTGTGTTGGTAGAGGAGCTTTGTGATGGTTCCTCGGGACATCCATCTAGAGGTGTACCCATTTCGGAAGGTTGATCCTTCACCTGTTCATTTGTATGGAAATCCATTCTCCAATAAGAACCTACGGACTTGATTGTAAACCTATCATGCTGGAATTTAATAACTGTAACAATTTCGGTTAAGATTAATAAGTATATTTGCAAATGTTTTCAAAGAATATCATTAAAAATAATATCAAAGGTTTTGATATAAAAGTGTTTTAGTTATCATAAGGTAAAAATCCGTCCATATTTTTGTGTGGGCGTAGTCTTATGAGATACTCTTTATTTTCAAAGGATTTTATCCAAAGGCTGATATATGACACTTTAATTTAGTACTGAGTTTTTCTCACGCTAGTTTATCAAGCCAGTTCTGGGTATTTTCAATACCCGGGTCAGATCCGAGTAGTTTCAGTTTAATCGAAGACGGTTGGAGTTTCCAGAGGAAAGCGGGAGATATTCATCTACGTAAGACATATTCTGTTATCCTATGTACTTAGTTTGTTTTAGTTGATGTTTGTCAGCAATTGTAAGGACGGATGTTTATAACTGTCCCAACTGAATTTAGGTTTGACCCTGATATATGCATTTTAATGTGTTTTGCTGTAAAGATATTTGTTCAATAATATATGTTGTTCCATACGTGTGGGATTCTATTCTGTCTGTTTTTCTTTATTACCCTTCATGTTCCGTATTTTCATGCAATTTGAGTTGGACATGTGTGGTTTATTGTCGATTCAAAGGATACGGAAAAACTGGCCTTGACATTTGGTATCAAAGCTTTTGGTTGAGCGAACACCGAAGCCTAATAGGGGTAAGTCTCATTAGAGATAGGATTAGCAATATCCTACGATGAGTAACTCATTAGAAATAGGGTTAGTAACACCCTAAAATAAGTTATGAGAGTGTTACATATATACGAGTGCGTATTTGTTAATTTTATTAAAATGGTTTTGTTTTAAAAGATGGTAAATGATATAATTTTACCTTGGGGTTATATTTTAAATATCAAAGGGGATATTATTATTTTTGGTTAGAAATTAAGGATTGATTGTAATTTTGCTTAGTAAAACTAAAATATGAATATCTTGTGATTAGAATTACACAATTTGACTATAATATATGTCATATAAAATAAATTTGTTGAAAGATAGAATTTAGAACATTTATCATATACCCCCAGACATTTAGTTATTAAGGAATAATGATTTAGTGATTATCATAATGGATGGACTTAAAAGCTAAGTACAAATAATTTGTGAAGTAAAATTCACAATTTGACTATAAGATATTTGATGATAATATTGAAACTAGAAGTTGTAACTAGAGAAAGTAAAAATAGGATGCATACTTAGAAAAATTCTTACAATAAGATAGAAAAAGATAAACCTAAATTGAGACTTTTGTAAATATATCATAACGGGTAAGTTCTATAACTTATAAAGAAGTTAACATAATTTGAAATTTAGATACTTCGATTAGGTTAAAATATTAAAGCTAAATTTAGGAATAAGAGATATAAGAAATATCATCCTGATATAAAATTTTGAATTAGTGATACATTTGGGGTAACATTTGTAATTCATGATAAAGTAAGGTTGGAAGTGGATAGTTTTGAATAATATGGTTAATAGGTTGATTGTTGGATGAAAATTTTAAATAACAAACACCATATGAATTAAGTTTCATAATTTGACTATAAGGTATTTGATGGATTTAAGGTTAACAAATTTGATTTAGAAAATGGATAAGGTAAATAATTGTAACGACCCGCTATTTTGTCTATTCGCATCCGCCCATGTCGGACTTGAATAATTCAAAATACCGAATTGTTAATTTAAATTTGGCAAAACTGAACATATACGGTAAATAAATAATCACAGAATCACAGACACAGAGTAATAATATGCAACGGAAGTAAAAGAGATAGTAGTTCATGAAGCTACTATATAAATATATAAGATACATCAGAGTTAAACAAGTTACAATAGAAGTCTCGAATACAATAGTCGTATACAATAATCACAATACATCACTAGAAACAACTGAATATCTGAAAGCTGGAAAGATAGCTGGATCTCCAAGCGAAGCTCCAACTCCAAAGGTGAGCCTCGAAGCTGGTACTCTCAGTCTGACCCGAGCGTAAAGCAAAACACAAGACACTCGAGTCAGGATTAATATTCTCATATCAATAAATCCAACTCAAGTGAAATAGCAATCGAAATACAAGTAACTCAAAGGATGTTGGAATCACCATCCTCTAAGGATCCGTTAAACTATCTACTATGTAGTAATGTACGCTAAATAGATAATGTCTATCAGTAATATAAAGTATCAAAATAGTGTTAAGGCGTTACCATTATCCCCCTTAACACATTTTATAAAAATGTCATAGTCTATACAGCACTGTAAACTTCACCGTAAACTAGTGGGATATCAGGGAGTACTCCATAGGTATAACACAAAACAAATTCGTAGTGGTCGCGTATATAGGGATACAAGTAAGACAAGGCACATGAGGCAATACCCAAGGTAGTGAAACTACCGTTTTCCTGATCCGGACTGGTGAGAACGCATCGCCGCAACGATCGCAACACCGCGAAACAACACTCCTGAAATTTCGAGGGTGCACCAATCAATAACAAGTAATGAGTAGTTTACGAAGAAGTGTGTTCGCTCGAGGTGGCTAACCCCATTTGGCCCGGCACGGCTCCTGTTTTAGTCATTTCCAATTTGACACAAATGTCAAGGCTATCCATTATCGTTCTCTTTCTTCAGTCCTCACGTACATCATTCCAACCACTTCATTCGGGATCATCACTCCGCGTATAGTTATTAAAGTGGTTTTCGGTTTAGATAGAGAGTATACCCATAACCGATTCCGGTTTCTTTAATAACTTCTTAATTATTACACCGATTGGTCATTTAATAAATTTCAAACCAAATCAAATTCAATTTCAATTAGAATTCGTAAATCAACATTTCGTTTGTCTTTCAATATCAATTTCCAAAATCTACGTTTCAAAATCCCAAATTACCATTTCAAAGTCTTACAATTCAATTACAATTTTTATTTAAAACAATTCAAATATTGATTCAAGTTCGTATATAAGTTTCATTCCGAAAACATTTAAAATGGTTAAATTTCATTCAAATCAATTTAAATTCATTTATCGATTTCATTCAATATTCGCTAAGTAAATTTATCCTTCACAACAACTTCTATTTAAATTCCAATTCATTTAAATCAATTACTTACGTTCAACTTCATTATATCAAATCTTCAAATGGAAATAAATTAAATTCGTCAATCAAGTCCCTTAAATTACAAGTCTTATATTTATTCCAATAAATCACAATTTTTATTTCTTGTTAAAGAAATTCAATTTCACTTATTTATTGACTTCGTTACAAATTTCAAACTCAATTAATAAAGAACTAAATTTCACATAATCGAAAAGTTTAATTTCACCTATTTTCTTATTTAAATTTTCCAAAGCTTAATTAATAAATAAAGAAACTCAATTTCATTTATTAACGAAGTTCAAATCCACTTATTCAAAAGTTCAATTTCTCTTATCAAAGAATTCATTTTTTTTTTTTTTGAAAAGCAAGAGCATGAACTCATTTTATTGACTTATGTAATATTACAAAAACAATTACAGATCCACGAAATTTCACTCAATTACAACCATCTTGACCAATACATTGATAATAAAACAACAAAAACAATCAAAAATCATTACAAAGACCGAACTATATAAAAACATTGCATACAGTCCTGGGAATCTTTATGCATAACAATCCAGAGAAAAGTCATCTGTATGTAAAATACTGCCATGAACTTCAAATATGATCTGCTTTAATATCTCTAAGAATGCTGCCATGAACCAAATTATAGATCTGTGCTGCATTTTTACAACCAATACCAAAAACTCTATTATTCCTTTCAGACCATACTGCATATATCAATCTCTTTAGAAGTTTAAGCAGCAACCTGGTCATTTGAGTCTTCCATCTTGTAGCTTTGAACACATTAAACCATTCAACTGAACTAACAGGTGATGGTTTATAAAATCCACCATTAGAAAGCAATCTATACCAAATCTGATACACAAAGGAGCACTCAAAAAACAAATGAGTATTACTTTCAATTTCTGATTTGCATAAAACACATATATCCTCTGAAATAATACCCATTTTACTTAGCTTATCCTTGGTATTTAAAGCATTAGCCATCACTTTCCATAACAATAAATTTTCTTTTGCACTACCTCCAATATTCCATATTCTTGAATGCCAGGGAAAATGATAACCATTTTGACAGAGAGAATTATAAACAAGTCTAATGGAATGAGACTTACCCTTGTCAGACCAAATTAAAACACTGTCATTATTCTTAATGGGATTGCCAGTGATAACATTCCATAAATTCCTAAGAAGAGAGGAACTAGAATAAGGTAAAACTATACCATCATCATGTAAAAACTCTTCAACCATTGCCTGTTCAGAAATACCAGAGTTTCTTCTCAAGTTATAATCCACTACAGAACTTAAGATCAACCCTTGTTTAGCCCATGGTGAATGCCAGAAGGATAAACCTTCAATGAAAACATAGTTACATTGTAAAAGAGGAATGAAAGTCTCCCTAAGCTTGAGAATACATCTCCAACTCCAACTGCAGTTTTTCCAACTCCAACTGCAGTTTTGTGGTATGGGCATAGTCCAAAAATCCATTTTACCAATAAAGTTGTCATTGACCCATTGTGACCATAAATTCCTATCAAATTCAAAGATCTTATTAAAATATACTGATATAGCAGCTTTATTCCATAGAAAAATATTAGTAATACCAAGACCACCTTTCTTTTTGGATTCAAATAGTTTGTAAAAAGAAATAGGAATCAACTTTCTGGAGAAAGGGTCACCATGCCAAAGAAATTTATTAAGAGCACTAGAGATCATATTAATTAGCTTAACATGAAGTATATAATGTCTAGCCCAATAAGTTGTCATAGCCACTGCAATTGATTGAATGATAGTAAGCCTACCAGCTTGTGACAGTTTATCACTAGCCATAACTGAAGCCTTTCAATAATCCTCTCAAAAAGAGGTAGGCAATTTTGCTTAGTAATTCTAGAGCAAAAGATAGGCAACCCAAGTAGAAAGAGTTTTTGGATAACTCCTGAAGACCTGAACACTTAATAATATCATTTTTCTGAATTGAGTTCACACCAGCAACCAAGATATTTGATTTATGAAGATTAATCTGTAAGCCAGTGATAGAATAGAAAAGATCTAGAGAAGAAATATAACATTGAATACTATGATAAGAAGGCTTTGTAAAAATGATAAGATCATCAGCAAAAAGAAGGTGAGTAATAACTGGTTTTTTACATTTAGGATGAAGCTGAAATTCTCTTTTAGCAACAAGATCCATCAAAATAGGATTAAGAAGTTCCATAACTATTATGAACAAGTATGGAGAAATTGGATCACCTTGCCTAACACCTTGTACACCTTTAAAATAACCATGCAGCCCACCCTCTCTTGAAATAGAATACATAGGTGATGATATACAAGTGTAAATCCATGCAAGAAAAGGCTTTGGGAAATTCATCCTAGACATGATTGCTAAAATAGAGTTCCAAGCAATAGAGTCAAATGCCTTCTTAATGTCAAGCTTTAACATGCACCTTGGTGAAATATTTTTCCTTTCATAACCATACAATAATTCTTGGGTCAAGAGAATATTATCACTTATTGATCTACCATTAATATAAGCAGCCTGATTGTTGGAGATGATAGATGGCAAGACCGATTGTAATCTATTAGCTAAAACCTTTGAAATGATTTTATAAATGATATTACAACACGAAATTGGTCTAAAATCAGCAACAGAAGATGGATTGACAATCTTGGGTATAAGAGCAATAGTAGTGGCAGCAAGTCCAACAGGGAGTTTGTTATTAAGAAAAAAATATTGAATAGCCTTAATAATGCCAGACCCAATTATCTTCCAACTCTGTTGAATAAAATGTGCATTAAAACCATCTGGACCTCCACAACTATCACTATCCAAACTAAAGACTGCAGCTTCAATTTCATTATTAGAAATAGCACAAATAAGAGAATTGGATTGAGAGGTAGTTAAGGTTGGAAGAGTAATATCATAGAGAGGTTTTATATCAGGAATGAAAAAATTGTTTGGAGCTAAGATAGATGTAAAATACTGCACAAAAGCTTCATTAATACCATCCAAAGTTTCCACCAAATTTCCAAACATATCCTTTATCTGAAAAATGCATTCACGATTCCTTTTAACTATTAGGTATATGAAAATATTTAGTATTCCTATCAGCCTCTTTTTCCATTCTCAAATGAATTTTCTTCTTGAGTGAAGACACTTCCTTTTGAATAACTTGTTAAAGAGAATTCTTTAATTGCAGTTCAGTATGAAGTAAAATAGAATCAAAAGGTCTAGCACTCAGTTCTTCCTGTATCCTAGTCAGCTGATTCCTAATCTGAGAAGAGAGTTTTGAATCCTTACCAAAAATTGCAGAAGACCAACTCCTTAGTTGAAATTTAAGAGCTTTCATCTTGAGAATAATATTTGTAAGAGGATCCTTGCCAAATTGCATACTCCAAACCTGCTTTAAAATATCATAAAAATCCACCTGCTTAGTCCAAAAATTAAAAAATTAAAAAGTGTGTTTCCCTTCACAAAGATCATCAACTCCCCAATGAAAAATTAATGGGCAATGATCAGATAAAGTAGGCTGAACAATGTGATAGAAAGATTTTGACCAAAGATGAAGAAGAGGAAGATTTATGAAAATATGATCTAACTTACATAAAGTTGGATTACCACTCCTATTACTATTAGACCAAGTAAAATCAGAACCAAAATATTCAACAGAGATAAGATTTGATTGAATTAAAGCACTGTTTAGTGGAGAGATATCCTTAAGAGATAATGGACAACCACCAATTTTTTGATTACTAGAAAACATACAATTAAAATCACCACCAATAAGCCAAGGAATAGAAGATGAATTTAAAGATGGAAGATAATCCAAAAAAACCTGTCTTAAAGATGATGAGTTTTGAGCATAGACAGAAGTAAGATGGAAGTTTGTATTGGAAGGTAAATGAATGCAATTATAATGAATATATTGATCAGAGGCACTAATTCTGGAAAGTTTAAAAAAATGTGGATTCCAAAGAGTGAGCAGTCTGCCATAATTAGATTCAACAAAGTTACTATCATGTAACCAAGATGGAGCAATCAAACGAATAGCCTTAATAGTTGAGTGAATGTCAAGCTTAGTTTCAGAAACACACATCAAATGAATATTTTTAGTTTCAATAAGATTCTTAATTTCTAATTGTTTAGAGGGTAAGTTAGCCCCCCTAATATTCCAAAAAGCAATGTTATTCATTTATTAGGAAGAGGAGGAAACAATGGTGAAGGATTTTTCCTAGTATGCCTTGGATGAGAACTATTTTTGGATGAAGATAAAGGTTGAACCTCATGAGTCTTATATTCTTTTCCTTTATTAAGGTCAATAGTATCCACATTACTAGTAACACCAGTATTCTTCATAACAACTGCACACTCACTTGTCCCAGGAGGAGGTGGAAGTAAAATATTATTAGGTGGTGACAAATGCAAATATGGAGAAGAATTAGGAATATTAATAGTTGGTGATTTAGAACTGAAAAGAGAACTACATGAAGTTGAAACATAATTTGAAATATTAGAAGAAACAGCTGAGACAACCTTAGTAACAGAATAAGATAAAGGATTGAAGGGATTTTCAACTGATAAAGATGAAGTAGAAAGACTTGCATCACATAAAGAATCAGATACACCAGAGTTTGATAAAGCTGAAAATGAGTTATCAGTAACTGAAGGGCAAGAACTTTTTACAATATGAATTTCATTGTCTATTGCCTTGCCAACTTCCATACTACTCATAGAGTTAACTTTTGATTGAATATTTTCCTTAACCACCGAGTCTTTCCTCTTCCATACCCCTTTATTTCTTTTATTAACAACTTTCCAGCTTTGATCAATAGAATTAACATCATGACCAGTTTGAGTCCTAACTTCGTTCTCACCCAAATCATGCACTATATTAACATTAGTAACATTGGACTTATTAACAAATTCACAAGTTGCAGTATCATGTCCAAAAATTCTACAATGAGTGCAAATTTTAGGCCTCCGATCATAAGATAATTGAACATCAGGACAATTCTTTCCTAGCCGTGGAACATGAATAGTGTCAGGTAATTCAGAATCAGGCGAAATCTCCACCAATGCTTTTGCATACTTAAATCTTTGCAACTTCTCAGTGCTACTATCAAAACATATTAATCTACCAATGTGACATGCCAACCAATTGATGCCAACTAACGTCCACAAAATAATTGGAATCCTATGAAAATGTATCCACACCGGCACTTTCTTAACCTGAGCTTGAGATAAACCAATAGATGGATCCCATTTTGTAATTATGAACATCCTACCTCTAATAAAGATAGGATCCGAGTTAAGAATATGGTCTTTATCTTCTTGATTGGAAAAATTGAAGTAAAAATTAAACCCATCCGATTTAAATTCAACTTCACCTTTAAGTTTCCAATATCTTTTAAGGAAATTCACAATAGACAAGAAAGAAAGCGTACCATCGAGAAAGAAACCGACTAAATGATTATTCCAGTATTTTAATCCTTCCTCCTTAACAAGATCTGGTAAATCAGTAGAAGAATTGTATCGCGAAATATTAAAATGTATAGGTTTATACGACCCTGCATTACGAGGTAAAGATTTGAAAAGAGAGGACCAGTTTGAATTCAAAGAACAAGAATCATTGCTATTGGAAGATACCACTGGATTTGATTGATTAGCAGTAGATGCAGAAAGATTAGAAGAGGAAAGAACAGATGAATATGTTGAGGAAGAAAGAGGAGGAAAAGAGGCAGAATCAAATGAGAAAGAAGACGAAGAGAAAGATGACGATGAGGACGCCATTAAAATTTCAAAAACAAGATGAAAACCATCGTGGAGGGAAAAACCACTGAATCTATGTTATTTGGTTCTATTTCTGAAATAAATCCACTCAAGAATTCAATTTTTATTCAATTATCAAATAATTAAATCTCATTCAATTATTAAATAATTTCGATCTTAATTATTAATAATTTCAAAATTTAATAATTACAAACTTGATTATAAATTCAAACATAATTATTAAATCATTTTCACTTAATTATGAATTCAAACTTAATTATCGAATCATTTCAACTTAATTATAAATTCAACTTAATAATTTCAAACTTAATTATAATTCCAAACTTAATTATAATTTCAAATTTAATTATAATTTCAAATTTAATTATTAAATGATTTCAAACTTAATAATTTCAAAACTTAATTATTACTAATTCCAATTTATTTATTAGTAATTCCAAATTAAATTATTAAAAATTTAATTTCAAACAATGTTTTTTTTCCATCGATTACTACGTTAATATTTGTTTCAGATTTCAATATTTACATTTTCTTTTCATAAATTCAAATTCCAACTTCATTTCAAAATTTATTCTTTGCTCGAATAAAATCATTATTTTATTTTAAAATCAATTTATTGACCAATCGGATTTTTATTTAATTCTCTATCCTAGATCAAATTCATTTGGGTATATATCATTTCAACCCGATTCCAATTCCAATTCAAAAATCAAAGCATAATAAAGGGAACTTGTAGTGTGATAACTGGGATGGTGTCAAAGTAAATAAACAAGCAATAACAAAAATCAAACACAATCAAATAATCAATTCAAATAATCCCGAAATAATCGTATTAATTCACATTGTTGTTTGTGCGAATTAATATAATTATTTCTAGAATCTACACTATCATTTCATGTAGATTAAAGATTATTAAATTAATATTTATACGGTTCTTCACGATATTTATTATTCAATTTCAAACTTCATCAATTTATACAACATACATTTAAATGATTCAAGGTGTAATTAACCCTATTTCTACGTGTCAATTTATTTAACATTTAAAAGGGGTCATATTTAACTAACCAAATTCAACACATATGTCGATTTAAATTTTTAATCATCCTACGTCAAATTCAATTGCATAATATTTATCACTTTATACATTACAATTTAACATCCAATATAAACAACAAACAATCAAACAATTATCAACCAAACTGTATTATCGTCGTATAAATAATTAACAGATAATGGTGTCTGATATCATAGGTGAACAGATACAGGTAATAACAGTGTACATAACTAGCAACGGCATATTTCGATTGTCGTTTCAATTGAAATCAGATTTAATAAATAAAAGAATATTAATCGTGAGTGATTGCTCACCTTTCGAGGCTAGAGAATTAGACAACAGAGCAAGATGCAAATTTCAAAGCGAAGCGAAGTGGGCATTGGACGGACAAAGCTGATAAATGAGAATCGACGAAAACAAATCAAAACTGGATCGATGAAGATTATAGAAGTATAAGAGAACTTAATATTCATGTTTTTCAAACATCCCTGCTTTTAAATTAAACATATCTATTAAATCAAATATATATAACTAACTTTACATATTATTTATATATAGACTAATATATATAGCTTATAAATGTTCATCTTTAAAAGCCCAACATATATAAAATTTCCTATTGAGTCGCAGACTATCCTACTTTGTAGGCAAAAGGCACGGTTACACTAATTGTACCAGGTTGACAAAACAAAGATGCAGACTCAGTACCCACCTACCCAGTCTCCATCAAAAATTTATAACCAAACTACTGTTTACAAATTTTCACTCTACCGGGACCCAAACCACTTAAAAATTATACTTCAAATAAAATATAGCTCAATATATATACACGACAAATAGCATATATATAAAGCTTGAAATATACGACATAAATTTAACTACAGTGTTTTTTTTCAACATATACTAACCTTAAACATATACTTGTCCTGACTGCGACACACATACAACATCCTAAAACACACATTTTTTTTCCACTATTCTAAACGCACGCGCACACTTATATTAAACAACCCTTATAAATACTTTACAGCAGAATTTCAAAAATCCAAACGTATATTAGATACTTTATTATAGAACAGAACATATGCTTTATAATAAAACTGAGCCAAAGATACGTACGCAACATATACAGTGCTTCTTTTTAAATCAACATACTGTACATACAAATAAACAAATCTGTATATATATATATATATGTATATAACTGATGTATACTATATGTGTAGAAGCTAGGATTTTGTAAACAAAATATATGCAAAATAATTATGCGCATTTAACCCAATATATGTTGAAAAATCTACATAAAAAAATTTATATAGAAAAATTAAAATACTAATATCAGTATATTAAACTATGTAGACATAAATATAACAACGTAAGCATGTACAATTTATATACCTTAACATAAGAGGAATGCTCGACTTAGGCTAAGTGGAGGCGGCATGGACAACACGACCAGGCAGAGGTGGTAAAACTGAGGTTGCTCTCGGCCTCGGTTTTCGAGCAAGGTAGAGGAGGCACGGCAAAAGGGGTGAAGGTGAAGCTATCCGGTGGATGGAAGAGTGCACTGACGTGATGGAGGTAGGTTGCGTGTGGGGGTGTGGTGCATGGGCTGCAACTCGTTGGGCTACACACGCGGCGGTGGGCAGATGCCGTGGCAGTGGTGGGCAAATGAGGTACAGGGGACGGGTCTCTGTGCTGCTGGCCTCGGGCCGCGGGTGGTGGCGGGAAGGCGGCACGAAGTGGTGGTACACGGTGATACGGTGGAGAGATGGAGGCCGCAGTTCATGCTGTGGATCTGGGTTATGGCAGTAGGATGGGTGGTGCGGAGCTGCTTTGTGAGGAGGGGCTGGAGAGGCAAAGCGGGGAAGAGGGAGAGGATACACAGCATAGGGAGGAAAAAAAATTCAAGTAAAATGGCCATAGTTGATGGGAAAGGCTTCACGTAACAGAACAGTGTGAATTTTTTTTTTTTTTTTTTGGTTTATGAAATGAGAAGATAGACTAGGTTTTGAGAAAAACGAGCAGTGGGCATGAAGAAGAAAGAGACGCCCAAGCTTCCAGTGAATAACTTAGTTTTTTATATAATTATATTTTCAAATTAAGAATGAAAAGAGAGGATACCAAGCGAAATTTTGCCTTCCCAAGAGTTGTTTCAGTAAGCTACTTGCATTGAAAATATAGCCATGCATGTCAGTAACTACAAGGTGCATGCGTCCATGCTAATTTAGTTTGTAGGATACTTTTGCACATTCGTTTTTAATTTGTTGCTTGAACTGTAGTGCCACTAAATACATTCTGTTGGATTTTGACACAATTCTTTTCTTTATGAATAGCAGTTCTTGTAGTTAGCTGATCCATATACACATATAGATAATCAAATAATCACCGTTATTTCCAACGCGCAACAGACACATAAATACAGATATGAATACACTGTTGAGATCGGTATGATGAGACGATCAAAACGGTACACAGGTATTAGCGGTACGATCGAATTATAAAAATTCGAAATTTTCTACTACGGAAAATGCATGAAAATCGTAGAAAAATAAGATCGACGGAGCCAAATATGTCCGAATTTAGAAAAACGACAAACTGACATCTTGCTCAGAAGATGTTTTAGAATTTTTCTATGTAAAAATATTTTGGTTTTGAAAATGTTTTATTTTCATCGCTTTTTAACTGATTAAATTGAAGTAAATCTACGCACGAAATAAACTTTCATATTTTTGGACGAAAATTTACCAGTTGCTATGATTAACTAGACGCATTCCAAATACCAAATTTATATTTCAAAATTTTATCGTTTATATTATTTTTATTTTTCACACAAAAACGGTTAATTAAATTAAATAAAATCGTTAAAATATACGGGTTGTTACACTCTCCCCCACTCAAAACATTTCGTCCTCGAAAAGGAAGTAGGTAGGAGAAAAGAAGCAACCAAAAGAATATAGACTTGAATTACACTATAAACAATTAATTTAAACCATATAAATTTCAATTTAAATTTTGTTTATATTCAACAATTGTCTTTAAACTCAATGGATTTCGTTAACTTGGTTTATTTCCAATTTATCATTGTTTGTTACACAATTTATTTCAACAAAATTTATTTTATTAATCCATTTGTTATTCAACTAATCTAGTACTCAACTTATCTCTATTAATCATTTTATAATTAAACTTAGGTGTATATCATTTTTATACGTACTCAAATTTATTCATAAAGAAAATTTATATTATATATTTATCTAATTATCTTAAATTAACAATCTCAAAGATCATAAAGTTGAATAGTCATTTATTATAATCATTTTTTATTCGACAAATTTAATTTTCTCTCTATTCCAAATTATTATTAAATTATTCTACTTGATATATCCTATCACATTTATATTAAGTATATTTACATTTAACATAGCTACCCAAATTTATTTAAAAATTCCTTTGATATCATTTATAGTGTATAATATTCAATTACGTAGTTAACTTTTGAAAATTTAGGTAAATTATATTGAATGCAATTGAGTATTATACAAATAAAATTTTCTAATTCCATTATCTCAAACTTACATATTTATTCAAAATTTTGATTTATTCATAATTGAAATCATCCTTTACTGAAATTTTAAAAATTTAATTTCTGATTAACCTTAAACAATTTAGAGATAATTATGTATATACTATCCATATCAAATCAAATTAAATTTAAAATACTACCTATATATATAAATCCAATCATACTTAAGGAATTTAAATCAATTTAATTCCCAAAATAAACTATAGCAAAGCTACGAATTTGTTTCTTCACTTCGAAACTCGAAAATGAATGTCGATGATGCGGCCGTCATCACCGAAATTATTTTCCAGCGACAAAAGAGAAGAGCTCTAATTTAATCATTTAAAATTCTTTGAAAACCATTTCTATTCGAAAATATTTTATATAATATACATTTTAAACTTTAAAACCTTAGAACGAAATTATTGGACATTAAATTCTCAAATTTTTGATTTAAATTCATTACAAATTACAAATCAAATTATAACTAAGTTTTTATGAATTCATTTATTTATATTATGCAATAGTCAATGGTTTACAACAATAAATGAAAATCAAATATTATCATTTCTGACAACAAATTCATTATCAATTTAATTTCAGAAAACTTATATATAATATAATCATTCAAAACAATTTTATTCACCAAATTCAAAAATACTATCGTGTCAATTTGCTCTGTTCAAGCGTTTTGGAAATTCTATCGATAGCATTGATCAGACGAATCGATCGAAAACCTAAATCAACATCAACAACTCAAACAACACAATACATATAAAACATTTTAACATTAATTTACAAATACACTTCCTCGCTCGACGATACAGGGATGGATTTCATAGCAAGGATAGAGATTCAAATTTGATGGAAATCAAATTAAAAAGAATTTTGGTTCGATAGCAAGTTCGAAACAGAAGATAAGATAATTACAAAATCAAAATAGGAAGATGAATAAGTTTATTAAATCGCGGGCTGTAACGTTTCGAATTTTTCCCGCTCGAAAATCGACATCCATACTTCATATCGTATTCGAATGCCATAGATTCGACCGTTCAAATCCGATTCGCCGGAGCTTATAACAATCATTAAGTAAACAACACAGCGGAATAAAAGAATAATACATTGATATACAGCTTTGATACAATATCTGATACAACAGATGATCCAATAGATATCAATATACATCAGAGATATGATACAATAAATAGCAGCGGAAAGAAAATAGATAACATCTAGCAACGGAACAATATAACTCTCAGATAGTCTTCAAAAGAGAACTCCGAGAACTGCAACTCCATTTCTAAGAATCAATCCAGCAATAGCTCGAACAACCCATAACAATGCACCAAGCTAGGCAAGACTGGTGCGAACTAAAGACTGAACTAACTCCAGATAATCCACTATATCTAACTATCTGAAAAACCCAACTCTAGACTGCTCGTGTAGAAAATAATGAGCACCCAGAGTTTAGGAAAGAAACAATAAACTCTGGATCAGTCGTGGGACTGGTGTGAGCAACAAAAACAGTTTATCTTTTAAAACATTCAACAAAAGATTTTCAAAGTCAATTCGCAATGTTTTTTTAAAAATGAGACTACCATAAGGCCTCCCGCACACACACACAATGCAAACGCAGAATCGGAGGAGATTTCTCCTTATGATAGTCAAAGATGCTTGATACGCATTAAAAGAAACATTTGATATTATTACTAGTTCATAGTGTAGGAAAAATTCATTTCGAAAGTAGAATATAAATCTTAGCCAACATAGACATTTCGAACTATGCCTACTATAGCTACCATCCAAACAGTGGGGCGCCACCATAAGTGAATGATAGGTTCTACAACTAATACCGTACAAGATCGTATTGTTTCTTTGGATTTCCAACGAATGATCAGGCCAAGGAACTTCCCATTGCCACATGAGAATGCCTCTGGATGGACATCCCCGAGAACCAAACCGGATCTCTACCAACACAAGGCCGGGTTAACCCTAACTGAGTAACAACTGACCGAATATGCCATCCCCCGGTCCTTTGGGACCTTTCACCGAGCGCTCGTAATCAATTCACACAATCATAACAAAGTGTTTTCAACATGAGTAAGTATCTGGGCTCCATACCATGATACCACCCTTTTCCAGAAGGAAATGCACACATCCTAAAGGCCGCTACCCCTCATAACCTTGCTGCTTCTTTCTTGTTTTGACCATTCCCGAGGTGTGAGGCTCGACGAAGTCACGTCCACAAAAACATACTTTATACAAAAGCCATGCTTTGGGTCAACAAATGATCATAGAAATGGTCACCAGGATAGACGATCAAATAAATGATCCTATCACAAATAATCAACACAATGATCATTTCACAGCAACACTCAGTATGTCACATTACCAAATTGGGAATATATCGCTGATAACTTCAACTATATAACCTCTGAGTTCGTACGTCTCAGAGAAGGGTGTTAAGCTAAGAGAATAAATTCTCCGCCACCAACAGAAATATATTTGAAAGAAATCGGATTTATATCTCAACTTGTAATGTCAGGCATACAATCCATACAAGTCTGTTCTGGGTTCGAACAGAATCGAAGGCACTTACAAAGAAGTCCTTGCAATCCGGATATTCACAATCCCGATCGGATTTCCCATCACTTAGGGAGTTTCTATACCGGCGCGACTCGGTGCAGAAACAATCGATAGGTCATCCTATCGCTTTCGCAAATACCCGGTCTTCATCATCGGTCTTCAAATGCAATCCATATACGACGTATCACATATTCGGAATGGGTTATACGACCCAAAGGTCCTTTCCCGGCTAAACCGAATAGTGAGCACGATATTTCAAAAACAAATGGATAATGGGATTTCAATTAAGTCACAACTTATTACCCAAAACTTTTCTTCAAATGGTTTAAATCAATTACCATTTTCAATCTTTAACAAAAAGATTCATTTTCACAACCTTTAACGGTTTAAACAATTCTCACATTTTTATCTTTTAAATAAAAGATTCATTCACAGATTTTCCAAATCAATTTTCATTTTAATTTGATTAACTCGTTAAATCTTTAAATCAAAGATTTAACTTATAGCCTTCAAAACAATTTCATTTCTATTTGATTTAAACAAATCATCAATTTAAATCTGTTAAAAATAAACAGATTTAATTCATAGCTTTCAAAAAGAATCCATTCATAACTTAGGAAAATCATTTCTCTATTCAATCTTGAAATTCCCCTAATTAACTGGAATCTCAGTTCTTATCTAAAAGTGTTTATCATTTGAAAACAACAGTTATCATTTTGGAAATCTGATTCATTTATACGAGTTGAAATCCTTGGGTTAAATTCAAATTTCCAAAAATAATACCTTTAAAATGGTTTAAATTCATACAAACCTGTTTATAATATCTTTAACCATAATTTCCAATCATCGAATTCAATTCCAAATATCGAATTCAAATTTAAATTGAATTATTTAATTTCAAAACTTAATCCAGTAAATTAAAATAAATTTTAACTTGGAATTTCATTCCAAAAGCTTTTCACATTTATTCCGATTCCATTTCCAAAACATTTGAATTCAAATATTCAATTTTTATAAATCATTTCAAAATCTGTGACTTAATCGATTTCCTCGTGAAATCCATATTTGTGTGTGTATGGTGTGGTCCAGGGGTTTAACACAATAGTGCAACATCATACAGTCATCACTGGTTAAAACAAAGAAATATAGTTGATAAGCGATATAAACTATAACGCTCATCGTCCATTCACAGATTCACAGATAATATGCACATGCGAATAAATATACACAGCTCAATCTACAGAACAAAATATCACAAATCAGATAGGATAATCAATTCAAGGCATTTCATACAGTACAATCATTCATAAGCATTCAATAAACATTTATAAGCAGGATTAATTCATTATTAAATCCTGATTTATTCAATTTATTTCCAATTTAATTCAATTACTTATGAACTAATCATCCAATTCCTGATTTATTAATTTCAAATCATTTGATATAATTAGTTAATCAAACACTTTAATTAATTATATTATTTATAATTAATCATATTAATTAAATTGACCTTTAAACCAATTATATAATTAATTAACTTCTTAATTAATTATTTCAAGAAATTTACGATTTAATTACTTACCCCTAAGCAATCATCTCATAATAACAAATCATTAATTACCAATTTATCTTTATCATTGATTTAATCAAAATATTCAATTTAATTACAATTAGTAATTAACCCCTTAATTGCTTTCATTAAGTAATTAACAATTTACAATTGATTATCTTAATCTATAAATCCAATTAATTATCAAAATTAATCACATTAATTTAATTACTTAATAATCTCTAGTTAATTATCTTTATTAACTAATAACATTTCTTTAATTTCTTTCTTAAGAAATTATCTTAGATTAATTCATTATAAATCATTTCTAATTTTAAATTAATCTAATCGTTTATTTAAAAAATAAATAAGTCATTCTTAATTATCTTACTAATTAAATCACTTAAATATCTTAATTTTTCTAAGATAATTCATTTACTTTATTAATGACTTCATTAAAGTGGATTTAAACATTATGTTTTCAAATTTAGATTCAATTTCCATTTTAAATTTAAGATTTTGATATTTAATTTTAACCAAATCTAAGTATCGATTTATAAACCTATATAAGAAAAGTCCTAACTAATTTACTTGAATTTTTATTTGAAATTTAAGTCTTAACATACATTTCTTTTTAACTTGCCAATTCAAGTGAAAACCAATTATTTAACTTTTCATTGGAAATTCTTTTTATAAAAGAACTTAAATCAAAATCTAATTCAAATATTTATTTTAGTTCATATCTAAACACTTGATTTAAACTTGGCTTTGAAACTTTGATTTAAATCTTTTATTTTATTTCTAATTTGAGGTTAGGTTTTAAAGTATATAACAGAAAACAGGTTTAAACCTGTTCCAGTCTTCGACCCGAGCCAGAAGCAACTTGCTTCGAGTCCCAAAACTACTTTACTCGAGCAAAACTCGAGCTCTTCCCATTTTCCCCGTGTCACTCACCCTTCCCACCTTCTTCTTCTTCAGTACTTATCTTCTCCTCTCTTTTTCTTTAAGTTATAAAACTGCCGCACTCTAAACTCTCACGCGTGCCATCAGGTCAAACTCGAAAAGAACCCCACCACTGTTTCGAGTCCCTCAGTTCCATGCTTCCCCAATACCACTTGAATCATTTAAACTGGAGAAAACAAAACCCGGTACTTCTTCCCAAACAACAAACCCTTCCAGACACACGAGTCCACAGGTGCACGTGCACAGTCGCACGGCGTCGCTCCGGCCGCCATCGCGATCCTCTGTAAGTCGACAACGATGCTCACAAGCCTCGCGACCCCTCAAATCATTCAATCTCGTCACCGATCAAAATCGAGCTATACGACTCAGACTTCATCAAAACACTCACCTGAAAATTGACGCATCCCCTCTTCCAAAACCACCTCCACGCGTCCAACCAGACCACCAGAGCCACCACATCTCCTCCCACGTCTTCGCCTACGTCTCCAGTACATCCCCACCCAGTCCGGTCACGCTCGACGCATTGAGGAATGCGCACGAGCCCGAAACCAAAATGCTCATTTCACAGTTGTTAAACCCTACTTATGGTTCGTTCGATAAATCCACTCATTCGAAAATTTCCCTATTATTTTTCCCGTGCTCATGGATCATTAAGCTAGCCTCACCATCAATTTCAACATTTTAAAATCGTTCGATCACTGGGAATTTGGTAAAAAGCAATTTTAGTTCAACTTGAAATTGCTCTCAACATACTTGATGAAAAATCAAAATTTTTGTTTTAGAAATCTAGTTTTCGAATAACAATTCCCAATATATACTTGAAGCACCGATTCATCATGTTCGAATTTTTCATATATTTGAGTTACTCTGTAAAAATCAATTTTTTTTTTCACTGTATATTTCTATTCTTCTTAAATCTATTTTTAGATTCTAGTTCATACTTCAACACACAACTTTCTTTTGAAACCAAATCCTAATGATAATTTGATAATATGAGTTTGAGTTTTGTTTCTTGTTTGATAGCAACCTGTAAGCTCAGAAAGGAAGAAAACAAAAGAACAGAGGAGAAAGGAACAACAACTCACAGATCAACTTCACAAAAACAAACAGAGCTTCATACACCAAGTATTTATACTCAAACTTGATGATATTTAAGTATCAATATAAATTTGTTTACTCACAGTGATTTTTTATTCAAACATAAGTTACTCACATGTGTTGTTTGAAACAGAGAGTATGAGCAGCTGGAAGTGCTCTGAGAACTGGAAAAATGGATTTGCTTTTGTTTGAACAGCCTTGTGTAATTTCAAACTGAACCTTCATCTTGATTATCAGGTTGTAGTTGCTTTTGAAGTTGATTTATAGGAAAACTACAGGGTGATAAAATGTACAATACAAAGAAAAACTTGTTCAGTGTGATATCTTTGTATAATAGGCATGGCTTGGTATGCTTGCTTGTACTTGTTTATTCATTTGTTTAGTGAAACAAGATCTCGGCTGAGATGATAGGTTATGGTGGCTGATGTATAACATTTTTATTTGTACAAGTTAATGTTATCTTGTTTGTACTGGGAATTATTCATTACTCTTTGATCAGAGATTCCCTCTTTGCATAAGGAGGCTGAGTTGATTTTTTCTTCTTTTTAAATGTTGCTAGCATTTAATGAATAAGTATCTTATGTTCCCCACTCATCTATTATTATGTATATTGATATTTCCTATTGCATTTCTAAACTTCACAGATAAGATTCCACTTGCCTTGTTACTTAGCAATATAAATGATTATATATATTTTATTATGTTATAATTTAACAAACTTGTTTAATGTGTATGTTTTATTTTTTATAGTTTATCAATATTTCATTTGCCTTGGTGTTGTTTTAAGTGTACACAACATACTTATAGTTGAATATATTTTAATCTTATATTTTGTTTTTGCTTTTATATTGCCTTCCTTACAAATTGTCTTGTATATTTATTTATGAGTTACTATATATATATATTTTCTTAATTTATTTTATAACTCAAATATTTATTAAACCATTCATCTAAGATTTAAATCCAAATCAAAATATATATATATATACACACAAGATTTTATAATTTCAAATTGACTCATATATACCCAAATATACATATATATATACATTCACATATATACATATATATACAATAATTAAAAATTTAAATGATTTATATAGAATATATTTGAACTCGGGCAAATCGCATCTATTTATAATTAATTCTACAAAAAAAAATTTATTCAAAAATTTCTTTTAATTATCAATTTAAATTCATAAAAATCCGGGGTCGTTACAGACTTCCCCCCTTAAAAGGATTTCGTCCTCGAAATTCGTAGGCACGAAAACAACAAAGATAGATGAAAGATAGAGAAATATCTTTTCGAATCAAACTGGATATCAGTTTTGCATTTGGCTCACCAAATCAGAATATCAACAATAGATACAAGAAATTATAATAGAATTTCCAATTTAGTTTTAAACAAAATCGTGTTATCGATATAATTCAATTTATCCTTCATATTCTATTAATCAAGTTAACTCAATTTAAAATTTTCAATTTATTTAAATTTTCAATTTCAAATTTCCCATTTATACAGAATTTCCAATTTATTCAAAATTTTCATTTCTACATTTCAAATTCATTATAGTTTAAAATGAAAAACTGATAAGAAATTGATGAAGATACAAAATAAGGATTTTCTACAACGATTCGTAGAGCATCACCACACCGAAACTTCTTCCTGTAACCGTCATGAATCAATCAAAAGAATTTGGAAACGAATCAAAGAAAATTGATAGAGAAAGTTATTTCCACCGTTGTTACAGAGTTTTGACTAATTATAGTCGTATTTCCCTGTCCTCTATCTCGTTTTCTTCTTGCACTCATACTTACTATCAGTAGATAGTAAGAGAATTTACTGAGGCATTCAAACGGATATCTTAAGGATTACTCATTCTAGGATTTACTTCACCCTATCTCTAATGAGTTACTTAATGTGTTACACTCCTGAGCTAAAGTTCAACCCTTAGCTCTGATACCAAATGTAACGTTTCGAATTTTTCCCGCTCGAAAATCGACATCCATACTTCATATCGTATTCGAATGCCATAGATTCGACCGTTCAAATCCGATTCGCCGGAGCTTATAACAATCATTAAGTAAACAACACAGCGGAATAAAAGAATAATACATTGATATACAGCTTTGATACAATATCTGATACAACAGATGATCCAATAGATATCAATATACATCAAAGATATGATACAATAAATAGCAGCGGAAAGAAAATAGATAACATCTAGCAACGGAACAATATAACTCTCAGATAGTCTTCAAAAGAGAACTCCGAGAACTGCAACTCCATTTCCAAGAATCAATCCAGCAATAGCTCGAACTCCCCATAACAATGCACCAAGCTAGGCAAGACTGGTGCGAACTAAAGACTGAACTAACTCCAGATAATCCACTATATCTAACTATCTGAAAAACCCAACTCTAGACTGCTCGTGTAGAAAATAATGAGCACCCAGAGTTTAGGAAAGAAATAATAAACTCTGGATCAGTCGTGGGACTGGTGTGAGCAACAAAAACAGTTTATCTTTTAAAACATTCAACAAAAGATTTTCAAAGTCAATTCGCAATGTTTTTTTAAAAATGAGACTACCATAAGGCCTCCCGCACACACACACAATGCAAACGTAGAATCGGAGGAGATTTCTCCTTATGATAGTCAAAGATGCTTGATACGCATTAAAAGAAACATTTGATATTATTACTAGTGCATAGTGTAGGAAAAATTCATTTCGAAAGTAGAATATAAATCTTAGCCAACATAGACATTTCGAACTATGCCTACTATAGCTACCATCCAAACAGTGGGGCGCCACCATAAGTGAATGATAGGTTCTACAATTAATACCGTACAAGATCGTATTGTTTCTTTGGATTTCCAACGAATGATCAGGCCAAGGAACTTCCCATTGCCACATGAGAATGCCTCTGGATGGACATCCCCGAGAACCAAATCGGATCTCTACCAACACAAGGCCGGGTTACCCCTAACTGAGTAACAACTGACCGAATATGCCATCCCCCGGTCCTTTGGGACCTTTCACCGAGCGCTCGTAATCAATTCACACAATCATAACAAAGTGTTTTCAACATGAGTAAGTATCTGGGCTCCATACCATGATACCACCCTTTTCCAGAAGGAAATGCACACATCCTAAAGGGCGCTACCCCTCATAACCTTGCTGCTTCTTTCCTGTTTTGACCATTCCCGAGGTGTGAGGCTCGACGAAGTCACGTCCACAAAAACATACTTTATACAAAAGCCATGCTTTGGGTCAACAAATGATCATAGAAATGATCACCAGGATAGACGATCAAATAAATGATCCTATCACAAATAATCAACACAATGATCATTTCACAGCAACACTCAGTATGTCACATTACCAAATTGGGAATATATCGCTGATAAGTTCAACTATATAACCTCTGAGTTCGTACGTCTCAGAGAAGGGTGTTAAGCTAAGAGAATAAATTCTCCGCCACCAACAGAAATATATTTGAAAGAAATCGGCTTTATATCTCAACTTGTAATGTCAGGCATACAATCCATACAAGTCTGTTCTGAGTTCGAACAGAATCGAAGGCACTTACAAAGAAGTCCTTGCAATCCGGATATTCACAATCCCGATCGGATTTCCCATCACTTAGGGAGTTTCTATACCGGCGCGACTCGGTGCAGAAACAATCGATAGGTCATCCTATCGCTTTCGCAAATACCCGGTCTTCATCACCGGTCTTCAAATGCTATCCATATACGACGTATCACATATTCGGAATGGGTTATACGACCCAAAGGTCCTTTCCCGGCTAAACCGAATAGTGAGCACGATATTTCAAAAACAAATGGATAATGGGATTTCAATTAAGTCACAACTTATTACCCAAAACGTTTCTTCAAATGGTTTAAATCAATTACCATTTTCAATCTTTAACAAAAAGATTCATTTTCACAACCTTTAACGGTTTAAACAATTCTCACATTTTTATCTTTTAAATAAAAGATTCATTCACAGATTTTCCAAATCAATTTTCATTTTAATTTGATTAACTCGTTAAATCTTTAAATCAAAGATTTAACTTATAGCCTTAAAAACAATTTCATTTCTATTTGATTTAAACAAATCATCAATTTAAATCTGTTAAAAATAAACAGATTTAATTCATAGCTTTCAAAAAGAATCCATTCATAACTTAGGAAAATCATTTCTCTATTCAATCTTGAAATTCCCCTAATTAACTGGAATCTCAGTTCTTATCTAAAAGTGTTTATCATTTGAAAACAACAGTTATCATTTTGGAAATCTGATTCATTTATACGAGTTGAAATCCTTGGGTTAAATTCAAATTTCCAAAAATAATACCTTTAAAATGGTTTAAATTCATACAAACCTGTTTATAATATCTTTAACCATAATTTCCAATCATCGAATTCAATTCAAATATCGAATTCAAATTTAAATTGAATTATTTAATTTCAAAACTTAATCAAGTAAATTAAAATAAATTTTAACTTGGAATTTCATTCCAAAAGCTTTTCACATTTATTCCGATTCCATTTCCAAAACATTTGAATTCAAATATTCAATTTTTATAAATCATTTCAAAATCTGTGACTTAATCGATTTCCTCGTGAAATCCATATTTGTGTGTGTATGGTGTGGTCCAGGGGTTTAACACAATAGTGCAACATCATACAGTCATCACTGGTTAAAACAAAGAAATATAGTTGATAAGCGATATAAACTATAACGCTCATCGTCCATTCACAGATTCACAGATAATATGCACATGCGAATAAATATACACAGCTCAATCTACAGAACAAAATATCACAAATCAGATAGGATAATCAATTCAAGGCATTTCATACAGTACAATCATTCATAAGCATTCAATAAACATTTATAAGCAGGATTAATTCATTATTAAATCCTGATTTATTCAATTTATTTCCAATTTAATTCAATTACTTATGAACTAATCATCCAATTCCTGATTTATTAATTTCAAATCATTTGATATAATTAGTTAATCAAACACTTTAATTAATTATATTATTTATAATTAATCATATTAATTAAATTGACCTTTAAACCAATTATATAATTAATTAACTTCTTAATTAATTATTTCAAGAAATTTACGATTTAATTACTTACCCCTAAGCAATCATCTCATAATAACAAATCATTAATTACCAATTTATCTTTATCATTGATTTAATCAAAATATTCAATTTAATTACAATTAGTAATTAACCCCTTAATTGCTTTCATTAAGTAATTAACAATTTACAATTGATTATCTTAATCTATAAATCCAATTAATTATCAAAATTAATCACATTAATTTAATTACTTAATAATCTCTAGTTAATTATCTTTATTAACTAATAACATTTCTTTAATTTCTTTCTTAAGAAATTATCTTAGATTAATTCATTATAAATCATTTCTAATTTTAAATTAATCTAATCATATATTTATAAAATAAATAAGTCATTCTTAATTATCTTACTAATTAAATCACTTAAATATCTTAATTTTTCTAAGATAATTCATTTACTTTATTAATGACTTCATTAAAGTGGATTTAAACATTACGTTTTCAAATTTAGATTCAATTTCCATTTTAAATTTAAGATTTTGATATTTAATTTTAACCAAATCTAAGTATCGATTTATAAACCTATATAAGAAAAGTCCTAACAAATTTACTCGAATTTTTATTTGAAATTTAAGTCTTAACATACATTTCTTTTTAACTTGCCAATTCAAGTGAAAACCAATTATTTAACTTTTCATTGGAAATTCTTTTTATAAAAGAACTTAAATCAAAATCTAATTCAAATATTTATTTTAGTTCATATCTAAACACTTGATTTAAACTTGGCTTTGAAACTTTGATTTAAATCTTTTATTTTATTTCTAATTTGAGGTTAGGTTTTAAAGTATATAACAGAAAACAGGTTTAAACCTGTTCCAGTCTTCGACCCGAGCCAGAAGCAACTTGCTTCGAGTCCCAAAACTACTTTACTCGAGCAAAACTCGAGCTCTTCCCATTTTCCCCGTGTCACTCACCCTTCCCACCTTCTTCTTCTTCAGTACTTATCTTCTCCTCTCTTTTTCTTTAAGTTATAAAACTGCCGCACTCTAAACTCTCACGCGTGCCATCAGGTCAAACTCGCAAAGAACCCCACCACTGTTTCGAGTCCCTCAGTTCCATGCTTCCCCAATACCACTTGAATCATTTAAACTGGAGAAAACAAAACCCGGTACTTCTTCCCAAACAACAAACCCTTCCAGACACACGAGTGCACAGGTGCACGTGCACAGTCGCACGGTGTCGCTCCGGCCGCCATCGCGATCCTCTGTAAGTCGACAACGATGCTCACAAGCCTCGCGACCCCTCAAATCATTCAATCTCGTCACCGATCAAAATCGAGCTATACGACTCAGACTTCATCAAAACACTCACCTGAAAATTGACGCATCCCCTCTTCCAAAACCACCTCCACGCGTCCAACCAGACCACCAGAGCCACCACATCTCCTCCCACGTCTTCGCCTACGTCTCCAGTACATCCCCACCCAGTCCGGTCACGCTCGACGCATTGAGGAATGCGCACGAGCCCGAAACCAAAATGCTCATTTCACAGTTGTTAAACCCTACTTATGGTTCGTTCGATAAATCCACTCATTCGAAAATTTCCCTATTATTTTTCCCGTGCTCATGGATCATTAAGCTAGCCTCACCATCAATTTCAACATTTTAAAATCGTTCGATCACTGGGAATTTGGTAAAAAGCAATTTTAGTTCAACTTGAAATTGCTCTCAACATACTTGATGAAAAATCGAAATTTTTGTTTTAGAAATCTAGTTTTCGAATAACAATTCCCAATATATACTTGAAGCACCGATTCATCATGTTCGAATTTTTCATATATTTGAGTTACTCTGTAAAAATCAATTTTTTTTTCACTGTATATTTCTATTCTTCTTAAATCTATTTTTAGATTCTAGTTCATACTTCAATACACAACTTTCTTTTGAAACCAAAGCCTAATGATAATTTGATAATATGAGTTTGAGTTTTGTTTCTTGTTTGATAGCAACCTGTAAGCTCAGAAAGGAAGAAAACAAAAGAATAGAGGAGAAAGGAACAACAACTCACAGATCAACTTCACAAAAACAAACAGAGCTTCATACACCAAGTATTTATACTCAAACTTGATGATATTTAAGTATCAATATAAATTTGTTTACTCACAGTGATTTTTTATTCAAACATAAGTTACTCACATGTGTTGTTTGAAACAGAGAGTATGAGCAGCTGGAAGTGCTCTGAGAACTGGAAAAATGGATTTGCTTTTGTTTGAACAGCCTTGTGTAATTTCAAACTGAACCTTCATCTTGATTATCAGGTTGTAGTTGCTTTTGAAGTTGATTTATAGGAAAACTACAGGGTGATAAAATGTACAATACAAAGAAAAACTTGTTCAGTGTGATATCTTTGTATAATAGGCATGGCTTGGTATGCTTGCTTGTACTTGTTTATTCATTTGTTTAGTGAAACAAGATCTCGGCTGAGATGATAGGTTATGGTGGCTGATGTATAACATTTTTATTTGTACAAGTTAATGTTATCTTGTTTGTACTGGGAATTATTCATTACTCTTTGATCAGAGATTCCCTCTTTGCATAAGGAGGCTGAGTTGATTTTTTCTTCTTTTTAAATGTTGCTAGCATTTAATGAATAAGTATCTTATGTTCCCCACTCATCTATTGTTATGTATATTGATATTTCCTATTGCATTTCTAAACTTCACAGATAAGATTCCACTTGCCTTGTTACTTAGCAATATAAATGATTATATATATTTTATTATGTTATAATTTAACAAACTTGTTTAATGTGTATGTTTTATTTTTTATAGTTTATCAATATTTCATTTGCCTTGGTGTTGTTTTAAGTGTACACAACATACTTATAGTTGAATATATTTTAATCTTATATTTTGTTTTTGCTTTTATATTGCCTTCCTTACAAATTGTCTTGTATATTTATTTATGAGTTACTATATATATATATTTTCTTAATTTATTTTATAACTCAAATATTTATTAAACCATTCATCTAAGATTTAAATCCAAATCAATATATATATATATATACACACACAAGATTTTATAATTTCAAATTGACTCATATATACCCAAATATACATATATATATATACATTCATATATATACATATATATACAATAATTAAAAATTTAAATGATTTATATAGAATATATTTGAACTCGGGCAAATCGCATCTATTTATAATTAATTCTACAAATTTTTTTTTATTCAAAAATTTCTTTTAATTATCAATTTAAATTCATAAAAATCCGGGGTTGTTACAGACTTCCCCCCTTAAAAGGATTTCGTCCTCGAAATTCGTAGGCACGAAAACAACAAAGATAGATGAAAGATAGAGAAATATCTTTTCGAATCAAACTGGATATCAGTTTTTCATTTGGCTCACCAAATCAGAATATCAACAATAGATACAAGAAATTATAATAGAATTTCCAATTTAGTTTTAAACAAAATCGTGTTATCGATATAATTCAATTTATCCTTCATATTCTATTAATCAAGTTAACTCAATTTAAAATTTTCAATTTATTTAAATTTTCAATTTCAAATTTCCCATTTATACAGAATTTCCAATTTATTCAAAATTTTCATTTCTACATTTCAAATTCATTATAGTTTAAAATGAAAAACTGATAAGAAATTGATGAAGATACAAAATAAGGATTTTCTACAACGATTCGTAGAGCATCACCACACCGAAACTTCTTCCTGTAACCGTCATGAATCAATCAAAAGAATTTGGAAACGAATCAAAGAAAATTGATAGAGAAAGTTATTTCCACCGTTGTTACAGAGTTTTGACTAATTATAGTCGTATTTCCCTGTCCTCTATCTCGTTTTCTTCTTGCACTCATACTTACTATCAGTAGATAGTAAGAGAATTTACTGAGGCATTCAAACGGATATCTTAAGGATTACTCATTCTAGGATTTACTTCACCCTATCTCTAATGAGTTACTTAATGTGTTACACTCCTGAGCTAAAGTTCAACCCTTAGCTCTGATACCAAATGTAACGTTTCGAATTTTTCCCGCTCGAAAATCGACATCCATACTTCATATCGTATTCGAATGCCATAGATTCGACCGTTCAAATCCGATTCGCCGGAGCTTATAACAATCATTAAGTAAACAACACAGCGGAATAAAAGAATAATACATTGATATACAGCTTTGATACAATATCTGATACAACAGATGATCCAATAGATATCAATATACATCAAAGATATGATACAATAAATAGCAGCGGAAAGAAAATAGATAACATCTAGCAACGGAACAATATAACTCTCAGATAGTCTTCAAAAGAGAACTCCGAGAACTGCAACTCCATTTCCAAGAATCAATCCAGCAATAGCTCGAACTCCCCATAACAATGCACCAAGCTAGGCAAGACTGGTGCGAACTAAAGACTGAACTAACTCCAGATAATCCACTATATCTAACTATCTGAAAAACCCAACTCTAGACTGCTCGTGTAGAAAATAATGAGCACCCAGAGTTTAGGAAAGAAATAATAAACTCTGGATCAGTCGTGGGACTGGTGTGAGCAACAAAAACAGTTTATCTTTTAAAACATTCAACAAAAGATTTTCAAAGTCAATTCGCAATGTTTTTTTAAAAATGAGACTACCATAAGGCCTCCCGCACACACACACAATGCAAACGTAGAATCGGAGGAGATTTCTCCTTATGATAGTCAAAGATGCTTGATACGCATTAAAAGAAACATTTGATATTATTACTAGTGCATAGTGTAGGAAAAATTCATTTCGAAAGTAGAATATAAATCTTAGCCAACATAGACATTTCGAACTATGCCTACTATAGCTACCATCCAAACAGTGGGGTGCCACCATAAGTGAATGATAGGTTCTACAACTAATACCGTACAAGATCGTATTGTTTCTTTGGATTTCCAACGAATGATCAGGCCAAGGAACTTCCCATTGCCACATGAGAATGCCTCTGGATGGACATCCCCGAGAACCAAACCGGATCTCTACCAACACAAGGCCGGGTTACCCCTAACTGAGTAACAACTGACCGAATATGCCATCCCTCGGTCCTTTGGGACCTTTCACCGAGCGCTCGTAATCAATTCACACAATCATAACAAAGTGTTTTCAACATGAGTAAGTATCTGGGCTCCATACCATGATACCACCCTTTTCCAGAAGGAAATGCACACATCCTAAAGGGCGCTACCCCTCATAACCTTGCTGCTTCTTTCCTGTTTTGACCATTCCCGAGGTGTGAGGCTCGACGAAGTCACGTCCACAAAAACATACTTTATACAAAAGCCATGCTTTGGGTCAACAAATGATCATAGAAATGATCACCAGGATAGACGATCAAATAAATGATCCTATCACAAATAATCAACACAATGATCATTTCACAGCAACACTCAGTATGTCACATTACCAAATTGGGAATATATCGCTGATAACTTCAACTATATAACCTCTGAGTTCGTACGTCTCAGAGAAGGGTGTTAAGCTAAGAGAATAAATTCTCCGCCACCAACAGAAATATATTCGAAAGAAATCGGCTTTATATCTCAACTTGTAATGTCAGGCATACAATCCATACAAGTCTGTTCTGGGTTCGAACAGAATCGAAGGCACTTACAAAGAAGTCCTTGCAATCCGGATATTCACAATCCCGATCGGATTTCCCATCACTTAGGGAGTTTCTATACCGGCGCGACTCGGTGCAGAAACAATCAATAGGTCATCCTATCGCTTTCGCAAATACCCGGTCTTCATCACCGGTCTTCAAATGCTATCCATATACGACGTATCACATATTCGGAATGGGTTATACGACCCAAAGGTCCTTTCCCGGCTAAACCGAATAGTGAGCACGATATTTCAAAAACAAATGGATAATGGGATTTCAATTAAGTCACAACTTATTACCCAAAACTTTTCTTCAAATGGTTTAAATCAATTACCATTTTCAATCTTTAACAAAAAGATTCATTTTCACAACCTTTAACGGTTTAAACAATTCTCACATTTTTATCTTTTAAATAAAAGATTCATTCACAGATTTTCCAAATCAATTTTCATTTTAATTTGATTAACTCGTTAAATCTTTAAATCAAAGATTTAACTTATAGCCTTCAAAACAATTTCATTTCTATTTGATTTAAACAAATCATCAATTTAAATCTGTTAAAAATAAACAGATTTAATTCATAGCTTTCAAAAAGAATCCATTCATAACTTAGGAAAATCATTTCTCTATTCAATCTTGAAATTCCCCTAATTAACTGGAATCTCAGTTCTTATCTAAAAGTGTTTATCATTTGAAAACAACAGTTATCATTTTGGAAATCTGATTCATTTATACGAGTTGAAATCCTTGGGTTAAATTCAAATTTCCAAAAATAATACCTTTAAAATGGTTTAAATTCATACAAACCTGTTTATAATATCTTTAACCATAATTTCCAATCATCGAATTCAATTCCAAATATCGAATTCAAATTTAAATTGAATTATTTAATTTCAAAACTTAATCAAGTAAATTAAAATAAATTTTAACTTGGAATTTCATTCCAAAAGCTTTTCACATTTATTCCGATTCCATTTCCAAAACATTTGAATTCAAATATTCAATTTTTATAAATCATTTCAAAATCTGTGACTTAATCGATTTCCTCGTGAAATCCATATTTGTGTGTGTATGGTGTGGTTCAGGGGTTTAACACAATAGTGCAACATCATACAGTCATCACTGGTTAAAACAAAGAAATATAGTTGATAAGCGATATAAACTATAACGCTCATCGTCCATTCACAGATTCATAGATAATATGCACATGCGAATAAATATACACAGCTCAATCTACAGAACAAAATATCACAAATCAGATAGGATAATCAATTCAAGGCATTTCATACAGTACAATCATTCATAAGCATTCAATAAACATTTATAAGCAGGATTAATTCATTATTAAATCCTGATTTATTCAATTTATTTCCAATTTAATTCAATTACTTATGAACTAATCATCCAATTCCTGATTTATTAATTTCAAATCATTTGATATAATTAGTTAATCAAACACTTTAATTAATTATATTATTTATAATTAATCATATTAATTAAATTGACCTTTAAACCAATTATATAATTAATTAACTTCTTAATTAATTATTTCAAGAAATTTACGATTTAATTACTTACCCCTAAGCAATCATCTCATAATAACAAATCATTAATTACCAATTTATCTTTATCATTGATTTAATCAAAATATTCAATTTAATTACAATTAGTAATTAACCCCTTAATTGCTTTCATTAAGTAATTAACAATTTACAATTGATTATCTTAATCTATAAATCCAATTAATTATCAAAATTAATCACATTAATTTAATTACTTAATAATCTCTAGTTAATTATCTTTATTAACTAATAACATTTCTTTAATTTCTTTCTTAAGAAATTATCTTAGATTAATTCATTATAAATCATTTCTAATTTTAAATTAATCTAATCATTTATTTATAAAATAAATAAGTCATTCTTAATTATCTTACTAATTAAATCACTTAAATATCTTAATTTTTCTAAGATAATTCATTTACTTTATTAATGACTTCATTAAAGTGGATTTAAACATTACGTTTTCAAATTTAGATTCAATTTCCATTTTAAATTTAAGATTTTGATATTTAATTTTAACCAAGTCTAAGTATCGATTTATAAACCTATATAAGAAAAGTCCTAACTAATTTACTTGAATTTTTATTTGAAATTTAAGTCTTAACATACATTTCTTTTTAACTTGCCAATTCAAGTGAAAACCAATTATTTAACTTTTCATTGGAAATTCTTTCTATAAAAGAACTTAAATCAAAATCTAATTCAAATATTTATTTTAGTTCATATCTAAACACTTGATTTAAACTTGGCTTTGAAACTTTGATTTAAATCTTTTATTTTATTTCTAATTTGAGGTTAGGTTTTAAAGTATATAACAGAAAACAGGTTTAAACCTGTTCCAGTCTTCGACCCGAGCCAGAAGCAACTTGCTTCGAGTCCCAAAACTACTTTACTCGAGCAAAACTCGAGCTCTTCCCATTTTCCCCGTGTCACTCACCCTTCCCACCTTCTTCTTCTTCTTCAGTACTTATCTTCTCCTCTCTTTTTCTTTAAGTTATAAAACTGTCGCACTCTAAACTCTCACGCGTGCCATCAGGTCAAACTCGAAAAGAACCCCACCACTGTTTCGAGTCCCTCAGTTCCATGCTTCCCCAATACCACTTGAATCATTTAAACTGGAGAAAACAAAACCCGGTACTTCTTCCCAAACAACAAACCCTTCCAGACACACGAGTGCACAGGTGCACGTGCACAGTCGCACGGCGTCGCTCCGGCCGCCATCGCGATCCTCTGTAAGTCGACAACGATGCTCACAAGCCTCGCGACCCCTCAAATCATTCAATCTCGTCACCGATCAAAATCGAGCTATACGACTCAGACTTCATCAAAACACTCACCTGAAAATTGACGCATCCCCTCTTCCAAAACCACCTCCACGCATCCAACCAGACCACCAGAGCCACCACATCTCCTCCCACGTCTTCGCCTACGTCTCCAGTACATCCCCACCCAGTCCGGTCACGCTCGACGCATTGAGGAATGCGCACGAGCCCGAAACCAAAATGCTCATTTCACAGTTGTTAAACCCTACTTATGGTTCGTTCGATAAATCCACTCATTCGAAAATTTCCCTATTATTTTTCCCGTGCTCATGGATCATTAATCTAGCCTCACCATCAATTTCAACATTTTAAAATCGTTCGATCACTGGGAATTTGGTAAAAAGCAATTTTAGTTCAACTTGAAATTGCTCTCAACATACTTGATGAAAAATCGAAATTTTTGTTTTAGAAATCTAGTTTTCGAATAACAATTCCCAATATATACTTGAAGCACCGATTCATCATGTTCGAATTTTTCATATATTTGAGTTACTCTGTAAAAATCAATTTTTTTTTCACTGTATATTTCTATTCTTCTTAAATCTATTTTTAGATTCTAGTTCATACTTCAACACACAACTTTCTTTTGAAACCAAATCCTAATGATAATTTGATAATATGAGTTTGAGTTTTGTTTCTTGTTTGATAGCAACCTGTAAGCTCAGAAAGGAAGAAAACAAAAGAACAGAGGAGAAAGGAACAACAACTCACAGATCAACTTCACAAAAACAAACAGAGCTTCATACACCAAGTATTTATACTCAAACTTGATGATATTTAAGTATCAATATAAATTTGTTTACTCACAGTGATTTTTTATTCAAACATAAGTTACTCACATGTGTTGTTTGAAACAGAGAGTATGAGCAGCTGGAAGTGCTCTGAGAACTGGAAAAATGGATTTGCTTTTGTTTGAACAGCCTTGTGTAATTTCAAACTGAACCTTCATCTTGATTATCAGGTTGTCGTTGCTTTTGAAGTTGATTTATAGGAAAACTACAGGGTGATAAAATGTACAATACAAAGAAAAACTTGTTCAGTGTGATATCTTTGTATAATAGGCATGGCTTGGTATGCTTGCTTGTACTTGTTTATTCATTTGTTTAGTGAAACAAGATCTCGGCTGAGATGATAGGTTATGGTGGCTGATGTATAACATTTTTATTTGTACAAGTTAATGTTATCTTGTTTGTACTGGGAATTATTCATTACTCTTTGATCAGAGATTCCCTTTTTGCATAAGGAGGCTGAGTTGATTTTTTCTTCTTTTTAAATGTTGCTAGCATTTAATGAATAAGTATCTTATGTTCCCCACTCATCTATTATTATGTATATTGATATTTCCTATTGCATTTCTAAACTTCACAGATAAGATTCCACTTGCCTTGTTACTTAGCAATATAAATGATTATATATATTTTATTATGTTATAATTTAACAAACTTGTTTAATGTGTATGTTTTATTTTTTATAGTTTATCAATATTTCATTTGCCTTGGTGTTGTTTTAAGTGTACACAACATACTTATAGTTGAATATATTTTAATCTTATATTTTGTTTTTGCTTTTATATTGCCTTCCTTACAAATTGTCTTGTATATTTATTTATTACTTACTATATATATATATTTTCTTAATTTATTTTATAACTCAAATATTTATTAAACCATTCATCTAAGATTTAAATCCAAATCAAAATATATATATATACACACAAGATTTTATAATTTCAAATTGACTCATATATACCCAAATATACATATATATATACATTCACATATATACATATATATACAATAATTAAAAATTTAAATGATTTATATAGAATATATTTGAACTCGGGCAAATCGCATCTATTTATAATTAATTCTACAAATTTTTTTTTATTCAAAAATTTCTTTTAATTATCAATTTAAATTCATAAAAATCCGGGGTCGTTACAGACTTCCCCCCTTAAAAGGATTTCGTCCTCGAAATTCGTAGGCACGAAAACAACAAAGATAGATGAAAGATAGAGAAATATCTTTTCGAATCAAACTGGATATCAGTTTTGCATTTGGCTCACCAAATCAGAATATCAACAATAGATACAAGAAATTATAATAGAATTTCCAATTTAGTTTTAAACAAAATCGTGTTATCGATATAATTCAATTTATCCTTCATATTCTATTAATCAAGTTAACTCAATTTAAAATTTTCAATTTATTTAAATTTTCAATTTCAAATTTCCCATTTATACAGAATTTCCAATTTATTCAAAATTTTCATTTCTACATTTCAAATTCATTATAGTTTAAAATGAAAAACTGATAAGAAATTGATGAAGATACAAAATAAGGATTTTCTACAACGATTCGTAGAGCATCACCACACCGAAACTTCTTCCTGTAACCGTCATGAATCAATCAAAAGAATTTGGAAACGAATCAAAGAAAATTGATAGAGAAAGTTATTTCCACCGTTGTTACAGAGTTTTGACTAATTATAGTCGTATTTCCCTGTCCTCTATCTCGTTTTCTTCTTGCACTCATACTTACTATCAGTAGATAGTAAGAGAATTTACTGAGGCATTCAAACGGATATCTTAAGGATTACTCATTCTAGG
This sequence comes from Allium cepa, assembly GCA_030765085.1. Lineage (NCBI taxonomy): Eukaryota > Viridiplantae > Streptophyta > Magnoliopsida > Asparagales > Amaryllidaceae > Allium > Allium cepa. Next base: position 322,000,879 of record CM060940.1, on the reverse strand, counting down.
ATTTACTTCACCCTATCTCTAATGAGTTACTTAATGTGTTACACTCCTGAGCTAAAGTTCAACCCTTAGCTCTGATACCAAATGTAACGTTTCGAATTTTTCCCGCTCGAAAATCGACATCCATACTTCATATCGTATTCGAATGCCATAGATTCGACCGTTCAAATCCGATTCGCCGGAGCTTATAACAATCATTAAGTAAACAACACAGCGGAATAAAAGAATAATACATTGATATACAGCTTTGATACAATATCTGATACAACAGATGATCCAATAGATATCAATATACATCAAAGATATGATACAATAAATAGCAGCGGAAAGAAAATAGATAACATCTAGCAACGGAACAATAAAACTCTCAGATAGTCTTCAAAAGAGAACTCCGAGAACTGCAACTCCATTTCCAAGAATCAATCCAGCAATAGCTCGAACTCCCCATAACAATGCACCAAGCTAGGCAAGACTGGTGCGAACTAAAGACTGAACTAACTCCAGATAATCCACTATATCTAACTATCTGAAAAACCCAACTCTAGACTGCTCGTGTAGAAAATAATGAGCACCCAGAGTTTAGGAAAGAAACAATAAACTCTGGATCAGTCGTGGGACTGGTGTGAGCAACAAAAACAGTTTATCTTTTAAAACATTCAACAAAAGATTTTCAAAGTCAATTCGCAATGTTTTTTTAAAAATGAGACTACCATAAGGCCTCCCGCACACACACACAATGCAAACGCAGAATCGGAGGAGATTTCTCCTTATGATAGTCAAAGATGCTTGATACGCATTAAAAGAAACATTTGATATTATTACTAGTGCATAGTGTAGGAAAAATTCATTTCGAAAGTAGAATATAAATCTTAGCCAACATAGACATTTCGAACTATGCCTACTATAGCTACCATCCAAACAGTGGGGCGCCACCATAAGTGAATGATAGGTTCTACAACTAATACCTTACAAGATCGTATTGTTTCTTTGGATTTCCAACGAATGATCAGGCCAAGGAACTTCCCATTGCCACATGAGAATGCCTCTGGATGGACATCCCCGAGAACCAAACCGGATCTCTACCAACACAAGGCCGGGTTACCCCTAACTGAGTAACAACTGACCGAATATGCCATCCCCCGGTCCTTTGGGACCTTTCACCGAGCGCTCGTAATCAATTCACACAATCATAACAAAGTGTTTTCAACATGAGTAAGTATCTGGGCTCCATACCATGATACCACCCTTTTCCAGAAGGAAATGCACACATCCTAAAGGGCACTACCCCTCATAACCTTGCTGCTTCTTTCCTGTTTTGACCATTCCCGAGGTGTGAGGCTCGACGAAGTCACGTCCACAAAAACATACTTTATACAAAAGCCATGCTTTGGGTCAACAAATGATCATAGAAATGATCACCAGGATAGACGATCAAATAAATGATCCTATCACAAATAATCAACACAATGATCATTTCACAGCAACACTCAGTATGTCACATTACCAAATTGGGAATATATCGCTGATAACTTCAACTATATAACCTCTGAGTTCGTACGTCTCAGAGAAGGGTGTTAAGCTAAGAGAATAAATTCTCCGCCACCAACAGAAATATATTTGAAAGAAATCGGCTTTATATCTCAACTTGTAATGTCAGGCATACAATCCATACAAGTCTGTTCTGGGTTCGAACAGAATCGAAGGCACTTACAAAGAAGTCCTTGCAATCCGGATATTCACAATCCCGATCGGATTTCCCATCACTTAGGGAGTTTCTATACCGGCGCGACTCGGTGCAGAAACAATCGATAGGTCATCCTATCGCTTTCGCAAAATACCCGGTCTTGATCAACGGTCTTCAAATGCTATCCATATACGACGTATCACATATTCGGAATGGGTTATACGACCCAAAGGTCCTTTCCCGGCTAAACCGAATAGTGAGCACGATATTTCAAAAACAAATGGATAATGGGATTTCAATTAAGTCACAACTTATTACCTGAAACTTTTCTTCAAATGGTTTAAATCAATTACCATTTTCAATCTTTAACAGAAAGATTCATTTTCACAACCTTTAACGGTTTAAACAATTCTCACATTTTTATCTTTTAAATAAAAGATTCATTCACAGATTTTCCAAATCAATTTTCATTTTAATTTGATTAACTCGTTAAATCTTTAAATCAAAGATTTAACTTATAGCCTTCAAAACAATTTCATTTCTATTTGATTTAAACAAATCATCAATTTAAATCTGTTAAAAATAAACAGATTTAATTCATAGCTTTCAAAAAGAATCCATTCATAACTTAGGAAAATCATTTCTCTATTCAATCTTGAAATTCCCCTAATTAACTGGAATCTCAGTTCTTATCTAAAAGTGTTTATCATTTGAAAACAACAGTTATCATTTTGGAAATCTGATTCATTTATACGAGTTGAAATCCTTGGGTTAAATTCAAATTTCCAAAAATAATACCTTTAAAATGGTTTAAATTCATACAAACCTGTTTATAATATCTTTAACCATAATTTCCAATCATCGAATTCAATTCCAAATATCGAATTCAAATTTAAATTGAATTATTTAATTTCAAAACTTAATCAAGTAAATTAAAATAAATTTTAACTTGGAATTTCATTCCAAAAGCTTTTCACATTTATTCCGATTCCATTTCCAAAACATTTGAATTCAAATATTCAATTTTTATAAATCATTTCAAAATCTGTGACTTAATCGATTTCCTCGTGAAATCCATATTTGTGTGTGTATGGTGTGGTCCAGGAGTTTAACACAATAGTGCAACATCATACAGTCATCACTGGTTAAAACAAAGAAATATAGTTGATAAGCGATATAAACTATAACGCTCATCGTCCATTCACAGATTCACAGATAATATGCACATGCGAATAAATATACACAGCTCAATCTACAGAACAAAATATCACAAATCAGATAGGATAATCAATTCAAGGCATTTCATACAGTACAATCATTCATAAGCATTCAATAAACATTTATAAGCAGGATTAATTCATTATTAAATCCTGATTTATTCAATTTATTTCCAATTTAATTCAATTACTTATGAACTAATCATCCAATTCCTGATTTATTAATTTCAAATCATTTGGTATAATTAGTTAATCAAACACTTTAATTAATTATATTATTTATAATTAATCATATTAATTAAATTGACCTTTAAACCAATTATATAATTAATTAACTTCTTAATTAATTATTTCAAGAAATTTACGATTTAATTACTTACCCCTAAGCAATCATCTCATAATAACAAATCATTAATTACCAATTTATCTTTATCATTGATTTAATCAAAATATTCAATTTAATTACAATTAGTAATTAACCCCTTAATTGCTTTCATTAAGTAATTAACAATTTACAATTGATTATCTTAATCTATAAATCCAACTAATTATCAAAATTAATCACATTAATTTAATTACTTAATAATCTCTAGTTAATTATCTTTATTAACTAATAACATTTCTTTAATTTCTTTCTTAAGAAATTATCTTAGATTAATTCATTATAAATCATTTCTAATTTTAAATTAATCTAATCATTTATTTATAAAATAAATAAGTCATTCTTAATTATCTTACTAATTAAATCACTTAAATATCTTAATTTTTCTAAGATAATTCATTTACTTTATTAATGACTTCATTAAAGTGGATTTAAACATTACGTTTTCAAATTTAGATTCAATTTCCATTTTAAATTTAAGATTTTGATATTTAATTTTAACCAAATCTAAGTATCGATTTATAAACCTATATAAGAAAAGTCCTAACTAATTTACTTGAATTTTTATTTGAAATTTAAGTCTTAACATACATTTCTTTTTAACTTGCCAATTCAAGTGAAAACCAATTATTTAACTTTTCATTGGAAATTCTTTTTATAAAAGAACTTAAATCAAAATCTAATTCAAATATTTATTTTAGTTCATATCTAAACACTTGATTTAAACTTGGCTTTGAAACTTTGATTTAAATCTTTTATTTTATTTCTAATTTGAGGTTAGGTTTTAAAGTATATAACAGAAAACAGGTTTAAACCTGTTCCAGTCTTCGATCCGAGCCAGAAGCAACTTGCTTCGAGTCCCAAAACTACTTTACTCGAGCAAAACTCGAGCTCTTCCCATTTTCCCCGTGTCACTCACCCTTCCCACCTTCTTCTTCTTCTTCAGTACTTATCTTCTCCTCTCTTTTTCTTTAAGTTATAAAACTGCCGCACTCTAAACTCTCACGCGTGCCATCAGGTCAAACTCGAAAAGAACCCCACCACTGTTTCGAGTCCCTCAGTTCCATGCTTCCCCAATACCACTTGAATCATTTAAACTGGAGAAAACAAAACCCGGTACTTCTTCCCAAACAACAAACCCTTCCAGACACATGAGTGCACAGGTGCACGTGCACAGTCGCACGACGTCGCTCCGGCCGCCATCGCGATCCTCTGTAAGTCGACAACGATGCTCACAAGCCTCGCGACCCCTCAAATCATTCAATCTCGTCACCGATCAAAATCGAGCTATACGACTCAGACTTCATCAAAACACTCACCTGAAAATTGACGCATCCCCTCTTCCAAAACCACCTCCACGCATCCAACCAGACCACCAGAGCCACCACATCTCCTCCCACGTCTTCGCCTACGTCTCCAGTACATCCCCACCCAGTCCGGTCACGCTCGACGCATTGAGGAATGCGCACGAGCCCGAAACCAAAATGCTCATTTCACAGTTGTTAAACCCTACTTATGGTTCGTTCGATAAATCCACTAATTCGAAAATTTCCCTATTATTTTTCCCGTGCTCATGGATCATTAAGCTAGCCTCACCATCAATTTCAACATTTTAACATCGTTCGATCACTGGGAATTTGGTAAAAAGCAATTTTAGTTCAACTTGAAATTGCTCTCAACATACTTGATGAAAAATCGAAATTTTTGTTTTAGAAATCTAGTTGTTGAATAACAATTCCCAATATATACTTGAAGCACCGATTCATCATGTTCGAATTTTTCATATATTTGAGTTACTCTGTAAAAATCAATTTTTTTTTCACTGTATATTTCTATTCTTCTTAAATCTATTTTTAGATTCTAGTTCATACTTCAATACACAACTTTCTTTTGAAACCAAAGCCTAATGATAATTTGATAATATGAGTTTGAGTTTTGTTTCTTGTTTGATAGCAACCTGTAAGCTCAGAAAGGAAGAAAACAAAAGAACAGAGGAGAAAGGAACAACAACTCACAGATCAACTTCACAAAAACAAACAGAGCTTCATACACCAAGTATTTATACTCAAACTTGATGATATTTAAGTATCAATATAAATTTGTTTACTCACAGTGATTTTTTATTCAAACATAAGTTACTCACATGTGTTGTTTGAAACAGAGAGTATGAGCAGCTGGAAGTGCTCTGAGAACTGGAAAAATGGATTTGCTTTTGTTTGAACAGCCTTGTGTAATTTCAAACTGAACCTTCATCTTGATTATCAGGTTGTAGTTGCTTTTGAAGTTGATTTATAGGAAAACTACAGGGTGATAAAATGTACAATACAAAGAAAAACTTGTTCAGTGTGATATCTTTGTATAATAGGCATGGCTTGGTATGCTTGCTTGTACTTGTTTATTCATTTGTTTAGTGAAACAAGATCTCGGTTGAGATGATAGGTTATGGTGGCTGATGTATAACATTTTTATTTGTACAAGTTAATGTTATCTTGTTTGTACTGGGAATTATTCATTACTCTTTGATCAGAGATTCCCTCTTTGCATAAGGAGGCTGAGTTGATTTTTTCTTCTTTTTAAATGTTGCTAGCATTTAATGAATAAGTATCTTATGTTCCCCACTCATCTATTGTTATGTATATTGATATTTCCTATTGCATTTCTAAACTTCACAGATAAGATTCCACTTGCCTTGTTACTTAGCAATATAAATGATTATATATATTTTATTATGTTATAATTTAACAAACTTGTTTAATGTGTATGTTTTATTTTTTATAGTTTATCAATATTTCATTTGCCTTGGTGTTGTTTTAAGTGTACACAACATACTTATAGTTGAATATATTTTAATCTTATATTTTGTTTTTGCTTTTATATTGCCTTCCTTACAAATTGTCTTGTATATTTATTTATTACTTACTATATATATATATTTTCTTAATTTATTTTATAACTCAAATATTTATTAAACCATTCATCTAAGATTTAAATCCAAATCAAAATATATATATATACACACAAGATTTTATAATTTCAAATTGACTCATATATACCCAAATATACATATATATATATATATACATTCACATATATACATATATATACAATAATTAAAAATTTAAATGATTTATATAGAATATATTTGAACTCGGGCAAATCGCATCTATTTATAATTAATTCTACAAATTTTTTTTTATTCAAAAATTTCTTTTAATTATCAATTTAAATTCATAAAAATCCGGGGTCGTTACAGACTTCCCCCCTTAAAAGGATTTCGTCCTCGAAATTCGTAGGCACGAAAACAACAAAGATAGATGAAAGATAGAGAAATATCTTTTCGAATCAAACTGGATATCAGTTTTGCATTTGGCTCACCAAATCAGAATATCAACAATAGATACAAGAAATTATAATAGAATTTCCAATTTAGTTTTAAACAAAATCGTGTTATCGATATAATTCAATTTATCCTTCATATTCTATTAATCAAGTTAACTCAATTTAAAATTTTCAATTTATTTAAATTTTCAATTTCAAATTTCCCATTTATACAGAATTTCCAATTTATTCAAAATTTTCAATTCTACATTTCAAATTCATTATAGTTTAAAATGAAAAACTGATAAGAAATTGATGAAGATACAAAATAAGGATTTTCTACAACGATTCGTAGAGCATCACCACACCGAAACTTCTTCCTGTAACCGTCATGAATCAATCAAAAGAATTTGGAAACGAATCAAAGAAAATTGATAGAGAAAGTTATTTCCACCGTTGTTACAGAGTTTTGACTAATTATAGTCGTATTTCCCTGTCCTCTATCTTATTTTCTTCTTGCACTCATACTTACTATCAGTAGATAGTAAGAGAATTTACTGAGGCATTCAAACGGATATCTTAAGGATTACTCATTCTAGGATTTACTTCACCCTATCTCTAATGAGTTACTTAATGTGTTACACTCCTGAGCTAAAGTTCAACCCTTAGCTCTGATACCAAATGTAACGTTTCGAATTTTTCCCGCTCGAAAATCGACATCCATACTTCATATCGTATTCGAATGCCATAGATTCGACCGTTCAAATCCGATTCGCCGGAGCTTATAACAATCATTAAGTAAACAACACAGCGGAATAAAAGAATAATACATTGATATACAGCTTTGATACAATATCTGATACAACAGATGATCCAATAGATATCAATATACATCAGAGATATGATACAATAAATAGCAGCGGAAAGAAAATAGATAACATCTAGCAACGGAACAATATAACTCTCATATAGTCTTCAAAAGAGAACTCCGAGAACTGCAACTCCATTTCCAAGAATCAATCCAGCAATAGCTCGAACTCCCCATAACAATGCACCAAGCTAGGCAAGACTGGTGCGAACTAAAGACTGAACTAACTCCAGATAATCCACTATATCTAACTATCTGAAAAATCCAACTCTAGACTGCTCGTGTAGAAAATAATGAGCACCCAGAGTTTAGGAAAGAAACAATAAACTCTGGATCAGTCGTGGGACTGGTGTGAGCAACAAAAACAGTTTATCTTTTAAAACATTCAACAAAAGATTTTCAAAGTCAATTCGCAATGTTTTTTTAAAAATGAGACTACCATAAGGCCTCCCGCACACACACACAATGCAAACGCAGAATCGGAGGAGATTTCTCCTTATGATAGTCAAAGATGCTTGATACGCATTAAAAGAAACATTTGATATTATTACTAGTGCATAGTGTAGGAAAAATTCATTTCGAAAGTAGAATATAAATCTTAGCCAACATAGACATTTCGAACTATGCCTACTATAGCTACCATCCAAACAGTGGGGCGCCACCATAAGTGAATGATAGGTTCTACAACTAATACCGTACAAGATCGTATTGTTTCTTTGGATTTCCAACGAATGATCAGGCCAAGGAACTTCCCATTGCCATATGAGAATGCCTCTGGATGGACATCCCCGAGAACCAAACCGGATCTCTACCAACACAAGGCCGGGTTACCCCTAACTGAGTAACAACTGACCGAATATGCCATCCCCCGGTCCTTTGGGACCTTTCACCGAGCGCTCGTAATCAATTCACACAATCATAACAAAGTGTTTTCAACATGAGTAAGTATCTGGGCACCATACCATGATACCACCCTTTTCCAAAAGGAAATGCACACATCCTAAAGGGCGCTACCCCTCATAACCTTGCTGCTTCTTTCCTGTTTTGACCATTCCCGAGGTGTGAGGCTCGACGAAGTCACGTCCACAAAAACATACTTTATACAAAAGCCATGCTTTGGGTCAACAAATGATCATAGAAATGATCACCAGGATAGACGATCAAATAAATGATCCTATCACAAATAATCAACACAATGATCATTTCACAGCAACACTCAGTATGTCACATTACCAAATTGGGAATATATCGCTGATAACTTCAACTATATAACCTCTGAGTTCGTACGTCTCAGAGAAGGGTGTTAAGCTAAGAGAATAAATTCTCCGCCACCAACAGAAATATATTTGAAAGAAATCAGCTTTATATCTCAACTTGTAATGTCAGGCATACAATCCATACAAGTCTGTTCTGGGTTCGAACAGAACCGAAGGCACTTACAAAGAAGTCCTTGCAATCCGGATATTCACAATCCCGATCGGATTTCCCATCACTTAGGGAGTTTCTATACCGGCGCGACTCGGTGCAGAAACAATCGATAGGTCATCCTATCGCTTTCGCAAATACCCGGTCTTCATCACCGGTCTTCAAATGCTATCCATATACGACGTATCACATATTCGGAATGGGTTATACGACCCAAAGGTCCTTTCCGGCTAAACCGAATAGTGAGCACGATATTTCAAAAACAAATGGATAATGGGATTTCAATTAAGTCACAACTTATTACCCAAAACTTTTCTTCAAATGGTTTAAATCAATTACCATTTTCAATCTTTAACAAAAAGATTCATTTTCACAACCTTTAACGGTTTAAACAATTCTCACATTTTTATCTTTCAAAAATAAGATTCATTCACAGATTTTCCAAATCAATTTTCATTTTAATTTGATTAACTCGTTAAATCTTTAAATCAAAGATTTAACTTATAGCCTTCAAAACAATTTCATTTCTATTTGATTTAAACAAATCATCAATTTAAATCTGTTAAAAATAAACAGATTTAATTCATAGCTTTCAAAAAGAATCCATTCATAACTTAGGAAAATCATTTCTCTATTCAATCTTAAAATTCCCCTAATTAACCGGAATCTCAGTTCTTATCTAAAAGTGTTTATCATTTGAAAACAACAGTTATCATTTTGGAAATCTGATTCATTTATACGAGTTGAAATCCTTGGGTTAAATTCAAATTTCCAAAAATAATACCTTTAAAATGGTTTAAATTCATACAAACCTGTTTATAATATCTTTAACCATAATTTCCAATCATCGAATTCAATTCCAAATATCGAATTCAAATTTAAATTGAATTATTTAATTTCAAAACTTAATCAAGTAAATTAAAATAAATTTTAACTTGGAATTTCATTCCAAAAGCTTTTCACATTTATTCAGATTCCATTTCCAAAACATTTGAATTCAAATATTCAATTTTTATAAATCATTTCAAAATCTGTGACTTAATCGATTTCCTCGTGAAATCCATATTTGTGTGTGTATGGTGTGGTCCAGGGGTTTAACACAATAGTGCAACATCATACAGTCATCACTGGTTAAAACAAAGAAATATAGTTGATAAGCGATATAAACTATAACGCTCATCGTCCATTTACAGATTCACAGATAATATGCACATGCGAATAAATATACACAGCTCAATCTACAGAACAAAATATCACAAATCAGATAGGATAATCAATTCAAGGCATTTCATACAGTACAATCATTCATAAGCATTCAATAAACATTTATAAGCAGGATTAATTCATTATTAAATCCTGATTTATTCAATTTATTTCCAATTTAATTCAATTACTTATGAACTAATCATCCAATTCCTGATTTATTAATTTCAAATCATTTGATATAATTAGTTAATCAAACACTTTAATTAATTATATTATTTATAATTAATCATATTAATTAAATTGACCTTTAAACCAATTATATAATTAATTAACTTCTTAATTAATTATTTCAAGAAATTTACGATTTAATTACTTACCCCTAAGCAATCATCTCATAATAACAAATCATTAATTACCAATTTATCTTTATCATTGATTTAATCAAAATATTCAATTTAATTACAATTAGTAATTAACCCCTTAATTGCTTTCATTAAGTAATTAACAATTTACAATTGATTATCTTAATCTATAAATCCAATTAATTATCAAAATTAATCACATTAATTTAATTACTTAATAATCTCTAGTTAATTATCTTTATTAACTAATAACATTTCTTTAATTTCTTTCTTAAGAAATTATCTTAGATTAATTCATTATAAATCATTTCTAATTTTAAATTAATCTAATCATTTATTTATAAAATAAATAAGTCATTCTTAATTATCTTACTAATTAAATCACTTAAATATCTTAATTTTTCTAAGATAATTCATTTACTTTATTAATGACTTCATTAAAGTGGATTTAAACATTACGTTTTCAAATTTAGATTCAATTTCCATTTTAAATTTAAGATTTTGATATTTAATTTTAACCAAATCTAAGTATCAATTTATAAACCTATATAAGAAAAGTCCTATCTAATTTACTTGAATTTTTATTTGAAATTTAAGTCTTAACATACATTTCTTTTTAACTTGCCAATTCAAGTGAAAACCAATTATTTAACTTTTCATTGGAAATTCTTTTTATAAAAGAACTTAAATCAAAATCTAATTCAAATATTTATTTTAGTTCATATCTAAACACTTGATTTAAACTTGGCTTTGAAACTTTGATTTAAATCTTTTATTTTATTTCTAATTTGAGGTTAGGTTTTAAAGAATATAACAGAAAACAGGTTTAAACCTGTTCCAGTCTTCGACCCGAGCCAGAAGCAACTTGCTTCGAGTCCCAAAACTACTTTACTCGAGCAAAACTCGAGCTCTTCCCATTTTCCCCGTGTCACTCACCCTTCCCACCTTCTTCTTCTTCTTCAGTACTTATCTTCTCCTCTCTTTTTCTTTAAGTTATAAAACTGCCGCACTCTAAACTCTCACGCGTGCCATCAGGTCAAACTCGAAAAGAACCCCACCACTGTTTCGAGTCCCTCAGTTCCATGCTTCCCCAATACCACTTGAATCATTTAAACTGGAGAAAACAAAACCCGGTACTTCTTCCCAAACAATAAACCCTTCCAGACACACGAGTGCACAGGTGCACGTGCACAGTCGCACGGCGTCGCTCCGGCCGCCATCGCGATCCTCTGTAAGTCGACAACGATGCTCACAAGCCTCGCGACCCCTCAAATCACTCAATCTCGTAACCGATCAAAATCGAGCTATACGACTCAGACTTCATCAAAACACTCACCTGAAAATTGACGCATCCCCTCTTCCAAAACCACCTCCACGCGTCCAACCAGACCACCAGAGCCACCACATCTCCTCCCACGTCTTCGCCTACGTCTCCAGTACATCCCCACCCAGTCCGGTCACGCTCGACGCATTGAGGAATGCGCACGAGCCCGAAACCAAAATGCTCATTTCACAGTTGTTAAACCCTACTTATGGTTCGTTCGATAAATCCACTCATTCGAAAATTTCCCTATTATTTTTCCCGTGCTCATGGATCATTAAGCTAGCCTCACCATCAATTTCAACATTTTAAAATCGTTCGATCACTGGGAATTTGGTAAAAAGCAATTTTAGTTCAACTTGAAATTGCTCTCAACATACTTGATGAAAAATCGAAATTTTTGTTTTAGAAATCTAGTTTTCGAATAACAATTCCCAATATATACTTGAAGCACCGATTCATCATGTTCGAATTTTTCATATATTTGAGTTACTCTGTAAAAATCAATTTTTTTTTCACTGTATATTTCTATTCTTCTTAAATCTATTTTTAGATTCTAGTTCATACTTCAATACACAACTTTCTTTTGAAACCAAAGCCTAATGATAATTTGATAATATGAGTTTGAGTTTTGTTTCTTGTTTGATAGCAACCTGTAAGCTCAGAAAGGAAGAAAATAAAAGAACAGAGGAGAAAGGAACAACAACTCACAGATCAACTTCACAAAAACAAACAGAGCTTCATACACCAAGTATTTATACTCAAACTTGATGATATTTAAGTATCAATATAAATTTGTTTACTCACAGTGATTTTTTATTCAAACATAAGTTACTCACATGTGTTGTTTGAAACAGAGAGTATGAGCAGCTGGAAGTGCTCTGAGAACTGGAAAAATGGATTTGCTTTTGTTTGAACAGCCTTGTGTAATTTCAAACTGAACCTTCATCTTGATTATCAAGTTGTAGTTGCTTTTGAAGTTGATTTATAGGAAAACTACAGGGTGATAAAATGTACAATACAAAGAAAAACTTGTTCAGTGTGATATCTTTGTATAATAGGCATGGCTTGGTATGCTTGCTTGTACTTGTTTATTCATTTGTTTAGTAAAACAAGATCTCGGCTGAGATGATAGGTTATGGTGGCTGATGTATAACATTTTTATTTGTACAAGTTAATGTTATCTTGTTTGTACTGGGAATTATTCATTACTCTTTGATCAGAGATTCCCTCTTTGCATAAGGAGGCTGAGTTGATTTTTTCTTCTTTTTAAATGTTGCTAGCATTTAATGAATAAGTATCTTATGTTCCCCACTCATCTATTGTTATGTATATTGATATTTCCTATTGCATTTCTAAACTTCACAGATAAGATTCCACTTGCCTTGTTACTTAGCAATATAAATGATTATATATATTTTATTATGTTATAATTTAACAAACTTGTTTAATGTGTATGTTTTATTTTTTATAGTTTATCAATATTTCATTTGCCTTGGTGTTGTTTTAAGTGTACACAACATACTTATAGTTGAATATATTTTAATCTTATATTTTGTTTTTGCTTTTATATTGCCTTCCTTACAAATTGTCTTGTATATTTATTTATGAGTTACTATATATATATATATATATTCTTAATTTATTTTATAACTCAAATATTTATTAAACCATTCATCTAAGATTTAAATCCAAATCAAAATATATATATATACACACAAGATTTTATAATTTCAAATTGACTCATATATACCCAAATATACATATATATATATACATTCACATATATACATATATATACAATAATTAAAAATTTAAATGATTTATATAGAATATATTTGAACTCGGGGAAATCGCATCTATTTATAATTAATTCTACAAAAATTTTTTTATTCAAAAATTTCTTTTAATTATCAATTTAAATTCATAAAAATCCGGGGTCGTTACACGGGCAACCTTAATCGGGTCGTCCGTGAATTTAGGAATAAGACCGATGCAGAATTTCGAGGCAAATCTACATCAGATCTCAAGGGATAGTATTCAGGTATAGTAGTAGATAGATAGCATCGTAAATTGAAGATTCAGAAATCTCTGGTAAATCGATGCTATTGTAAAGGAGTTTCACCCATTTACAAATCATTCGAAGTTTTGGCGAGGCCGCCGGTTCATTATACGGGTCATTCGAAGTGGAGTTATGTAATATTCCAGAATTGAAAGAAAACGAATAGTGAGGGACACGAATGAATTTTGAAACCGAGGGGACGTTCCAAAATTCAAAGGAATTGAGTTAAAAAGGAAAATTGAAACTCGAGTGGGAGTGATTCTGTAAATACATTTACCCTATATGCTAAGTTTTGCCTAGAGCTACCAAAAGCTCTGACACCAACTGTAACGACCCGCTATTTTGTCTATTCGCATCCGTACATGTCGGACTTGAATAATTCAAAATACCGAATTGTTAATTTAAATTTGGCAAAACTGAACATATACAGTAAATAAATAATCACAGAATCACAGACACAGAGTAATAATATGCAGCGGAAGTAAAAGAGATAGTAGTTCATGAAGCTACTATATAAATATGTAAGATACATCAAAGTTAAACAAGTTACAACAGAAGTCTCGAATACAATAGTCGAATACAATAATCAGAATACATCACTGGAAACAACTGAATATCTGAAAGCTGGGAAGATAGCTGGATCTCCAAGCGAAGCTCCAACTCCAAAGGTGGGCCTCGAAAGCTGGTACTCTCAGTCTGACCCGAGCGTAAAGCAAAACACAAGACACTCGAGTCAGGATTAATATTCTCATATCAATAAATCCAACTCAAGTGAAATAGCAATCGAAATACAAGTAACTCAAAGGATGTTGGAATCACCATCCTCTAAGGATCCGTTAAACTATCTACTATGTAGTAGTGTACACTAAATAGATAATGTCTATCAGCAATATAAAATATCAAAATAATGTTAAGGAGTTACCATAATCCCCCTTAACACATTTTATATAAATGTCATAGTCTATACAGCACTGTAAACTCCACCGTAAACTAGTGGGATATCAGGGAGTACTCCATAGGTATAACACAAAACAAATTTGAAGTGGTCGCGTATATAGGGATACAAGTATGACAAGGAACATGAGGCAATACCCAAGGTAGTGAAACTACCGTTTGCCTGATCTAGACTGGTGAGAACGCATCGCCGCAACGATCGCAACACCGCGAAACAACACTCCTGAAATTTCGAGGGTGCACCAATCAATAACAAGTAATGAGTAGTTTACGAAGAAGTGTGTTCGCTCGAGGTGGCTAACCCCATTTGGCCCGGCACGGCTCCTGTTTTAGTCATTTTCAATTTGACACAAATGTCAAGGCTATCCATTTATCGTTCTCTTTCTTCAGTCATCACGTACATCATTCCAACCACTTCATTCGAGATCATCACTCCGCGTATAGTTATTAAAGTGGTTTTCGGTTTAGATAGAGAGTATACCCATAACCGATTCCGGTTTCTTTAATAACTTCGTAATTATTACACCGATTGGTCATTTAATAAATTTCAAACCAAATCAAATTCAATTTCAATTAGAATTCGTAAATCAACATTTCGTTTGTCTTTTAATATCAATTTCCAAAATCTACGTTTCAAAATCCCAAATTACCATTTCAAAGTCTTACAATTCAATTATAATTTTTATTTAAAACAATTCAAATATTGATTCAAGTTCGTATATAAGTTTCATTCCGAAAACATTTGAAATGGTTAAATTTCATTCAAATCAATTTAAATTCTTCACAACAACTTCTATTTAAATTCCAATTCATTTAAATCAATTACTTACATTCAACTTCATTATATCAAATCTTCAAATGGAAATAAATTAAATTCGTCAATCAAGTCCCTTAAATTACAAGTCTTATATTTATTCCAATAAATCACAATTTTTATTTCTTGTTACAGAAATTCAATTTCACTTATTTATTGACTTCGTTACAAATTTCAAACTCAATTAATAACGAACTAAATTTCACATAATCGAGAAGTTTAACTTCACTTATTTTCTTATTTAAATTTTCCAAAGCTTAATTAATAAATAA
Source organism: Allium cepa (assembly GCA_030765085.1). NCBI lineage: Eukaryota > Viridiplantae > Streptophyta > Magnoliopsida > Asparagales > Amaryllidaceae > Allium > Allium cepa. The sequence continues at coordinate 321,984,997 of CM060940.1, read as the reverse complement.
AGAAACTCAATTTCATTTATTAACGAAGTTCAAGTCCACTTATTCAAAAGTTTAATTTCTCTTATCAAAGAATTCAATTTTTATTCAATTATCAAATATTAAATCTCATTCAATTATTAAATAATTTCAATCTTAATTATTAATAATTTCAAAATTTAATAATTACAAACTTGATTATAAATTCAAACATAATTATTAAATCATTTTCACTTAATTATGAATTCAAACTTAATTATCAAATCATATCAACTTAATTATAAATTCAACTTAATAATTTCAAACTTAATTATAATTCCAAACTTAATTATAATTTCAAATTTAATTATTAAATGATTTTAAACTTAATAATTTCAAAACTTAATTATTACTAATTCCAATTTATTTATTAGTAATTCCAAATTTCATTACTAAAAATTAAATTTCAAACAATGATTTTTTTTCATCGATTACTATGTTAATATTTGTTTCAGATTTCAATATTTACATTTTCTTTTCATAAATTCAAATTCCAACTTCATTTCAAAACTTATTCTTTGCTCGAATAAAATCATTATTTTATTTTAAAATCAATTTATTGACCAATCGGATTTTTATTTAATTCTCTATCCTAGATCAAATTCATTTGGGTATATATCATTTCAACCCGATACCAATTCCAATTCAAAAATCAAAGCATAATAAAGAGAACTTGCAGTGTGATAACTGGGATGGTGTCAAAGTAAATAAACAAGCAATAACAAAAATCAAACACAATCAAATAATCAATTCAAATAATCCCGAAATAATCGTATTAATTCACATTGTTGTTTGTGCGAATTAATATAATTATTTCTAGAATCTACACTATCATTTCATGTAGATTAAAGATTATTACATTAATATTTATACAGTTCTTCACGATATTTATTATTCAATTTCAAACTTCATCAGTTTATAGAACATACATTTAAATGGTTCAAGGTGTCGTTAACCCTATTTCTACGTGTCAATTTATTTAACATTTAAAAGGGGTCATATTTAACTAATCAAATTCAACACATATGTCGATTTAAATTTTTAACTATCTTACGTCAAATTCAATTGCATAATATTTATCACTTTATACATTACAATTTAACATCCAATATAAACAACAAACAATCAAACAATTATCAACCAAACTGTATTATCGTAGTATAAATAATTAACAGATAATGGTGTCCGATATCATAGGTGAACAGATACAGGTAATAACAGTGTACATAACTAGCAACGGCATATTTCAATTGTCGTTTCAATTGAAATCAGATTTAATAAATAAAAGAATATTAATCGTGAGTGATTGCTCACCTTTCGAGGCTAGAGAATTTGACAACAGAGCAAGATGCAAATTTCAAAGCGAAGCGAAGTGGGCATTGGATGGACAAAGCTGATAAATGAGAATCGACGAAAACAAATCAAAACTGGATCGATGAAGATTATAGAAGTATAAGAGAACTCTTATTCAAATTTATTTAATATTCATGTTTTTCAAACATCCCTGCTTTTAAATTAAACATATCTATTAAATCAAATATATATACTAACTTTACATATTATTTATATATAGCTTATAAATGTTCATCTTTAAAAGCCCAACATATATAAAATTTCCTATTGAGTCGCAGACTATTCTACTTTGTAGGCAAAAGGCACGGTTACACTAATTGTACCAGGTTGGCAAAACAAAGATGCGGACTCAGTACCCACATATCCAGTCTCCATCAAAAATTTATAACCAAACTACTGTTTACAAATTTTCACTCTACCGCGACCCAAACCACTTAAAAATTATACTTCAAATAAAATATAGCTCAATATATATACACGACAAATAGCATATATATAAAGCTTGAAATATACGACATAAATTTAACTACGGTTTTTTTTTCAACATATACTAACCTTAAACATATACTTGTCCTGACTACGACACACATACAACATCCTAAACACACATTTTTTTTCCACTATTCTAAACGCACGCGCACACTTATATTAAACAACCCTTATAAATACTTTACAGCAGAATTTCAAAAATCCAAACATATATTAGATACTTTATTGTAAAACAGAACATTTGCTTTATAATTAAACTGAGCCAAAGATACGTACGCAACATATACAGTGCTTCTTTTTAAATCAACATATTGTACATACAAATAAACAAATCTGTATATATGTATATGTATATAACTGATGTATACTATATGTGTAGAAGCTAGGATTTTGTAAACAAAATATATGAAAAATAATTATGCGCATTTAACCCAATATATGTTGAAGTAAATCTACATAAAAAAAATTTATATAGAAAAATTAAAATACTAATATCAGTATATTAAACTATGTAGACATAAATATAACAACGTAAGCATGTACAATTTATATACCTTAACATAAGAGGAATGCTCGACTTAGGCTAAGTGGAGGCGGCAGGGACAACACGACCAGGCAGAGGTGGAAAAACTGAGGTTGCTCTCGGCCTCGGTTTTCGAGCCAGGTAGAGGAGGCACGACAAAAGGGTTGAAGGTGAAGCTATCCGGTGGATGGAAGAGTGCACTGACGTGATGGAGGTAGGTTGCGTGTGGGGGTGTGGTGCATGGGCTGCTACTCGTTGGGCTACACATGCGACGGTGGGCAGATGTCGTGGCGGTGGTGGGCAAACGAGGTAGAGGGGACGGGTCTCTGTGCTGCTGGGCTCGGGCCGCGGGTGGTGGCGGGAAGGCAGCGCGAAGTGGTGGTACATGGTGATACGGCGGAGAGATGGAGGCCGCGGCTCATGCAGTGGATCTGGGTTATGGCGGCAAGATGGGTGATGCGGAGCTGCTATGTGAGGAGGGGCTGGAGAGGCAAAGCGGGGAAGAGGGAGAGGATACACGGCATAGGGAGGAAAAAAATTCAAGTAAAATGGCCATAGTTGATGGGAAAGGCTTCACGTAAGAGAACAGTGTGATTTTTTTTTTTTTTTGTTTATGAAATGAGAAGATAGACTGGATTTTGAGAAAAACGAGTAGTGGGCATGAAGAAGAAAGAGACGCCCAAGCTTCCAATGAATAACTTAGTTTTTTATATAATTATATTTTCAAATTAAGAATGAAAAGAGAGGATACCAAGCGAAATTTTTCCTTTCCAAGAGTTGTTTCAGTAAGCTACTTGCATTGAAAATATAGCCATGCATGTCAGTAACTACAAGGTGCATGCGTCCATGCTAATTTAGTTTGTAGGATACTTTTGCACATTCGTTTTTAATTTGTTGCTTGAACTGTAGTGCCACTAAATACATTCTGTTGGATTTTTGACGCAATTCTTTTCTTTACGAATAGCAGTTCTTTTAGTTAGCTGATCCATATACACATATAGATAATCAAATAATCACCGTTATTTCCAACGTGCAACAGACACACAAATACAGATATGAATACACTATTGAGATCGGTATGATGAGACGATCAAAACGGTACACAGGTATTATATGACGACCCGGAATTTTTAGACATTTGAAATGGAATATTTAATTTATTTTAAATATTCAAAAGTTAATTATTAGCTTTAATTTCAAATATTAATAATTATTGGATAATTAATTGTTGAATTTAATTATCAGAATTGGGTAAATTAATGAATCTGGAGTTTTAAGCCGGTTAAAAATAGTTTGAAGGATTTGAAATTTTATATTAATAATACTAAAGGTGATAAAACTTTTAAAATTGAATTTGAAAGCGTTTGGTTAAGTTTTGAAATTTTAGATCGTTTGAATTGAATTTTAAAAAAAAAAGCCTTCCGAGGCGCAGTCTCGGAATTTGACAAAACTAGTTCCATTGGATCCGTAATATTGTATTATTATCGGATTTCAATTTTCGTGGTGATTGGAGTTGTTGTTTGAGCATACGATGTATAAACGCGTTGGAATTTATATTGAGAATTCAATATGGTAACTGATTCAAAAAGCTATCTTATCCATACGATTAAATTAGGACTCGAAACCTTTTCCATTGCGTTCAGTATAGGGGTATAACATTATAGACGTTGGGCAGCACGCCTCGATAGGGGTTCGAAATTTGGAGAGTGTAGAACGAGATGATTTGAATTTGATTCAAATTGAATGTATATATTCACATACGCTAGCCGACAAATCTTGTTCCTTTTGATATCAAACACGCAAAAGATTTGTACACGCATCTATCACAGGTCCTTCTCTTCCCTCAGAAGCTAAGATCAAAACAGATATCTAGAGGAGAATTTTCTTTATAACGAAACCCTCTTCCCTTTTATTTCAGAAATTCACTTCTTTACTCTTTTGTTCCAGCTGAACGAAATCGTTCATTTGAGAACAAGGAAAGGAACGGCATTCCATTTCAAGTTCGTTCGAAAATAAAATAAATAAAGGGGGATTTCAATTAATTAGCGGCCAAGCCTCGTTTAAAATAAGAAAAAAAACAAAATCAAAGTTCGTTCCTTCGTTGGGATCGCAGGCAATTAGGGGATCGGGATTTTCGCCTTCGACATCTCTTCGCGTGTCAGAAGGCTGGTGCTCGCGACAGCGACGTAAGGCGGCTTCGTTTTTGAGCAGTGTGGATGACGATGGTGTCGATCGAAGGGACTGGAAAGTAGGCATCACCACTCAATTCGCGAAGGCAGAAGGAGGTTAGGGTTGGTGATGGCAAATTGTCAGTGAACGTGTTCGAGTGTCGTGGAAGTAGGGTTTCGGGTTTTGGAGGAAGTGCGGTCGACGTTTGCTGACGAGGTAGAACGTATGGATTTCGTCCGGATGGAATGTTCGAGGCGATGATCGGCTAGGGAAGTTGCGAGGGGGAGACAGTATTGTCTGTAATTTAGGAAGGGCATGAGGTATTTTTGTTTCTCTGGGGTTTTACATACTGATTGCTTTGTTTTTATGATATAGATTATAATTACAGGAAGATATAAACATAAAAATTATTGATATTAAAAATGAATATACAAAGTGATAAATTGTTGGACAATGATAAATTTAGTTTGAGGATTTTTAAAATTGTTAATACTCAAGCCTAAAACCTGAGTTTAACCTGTTGATTTTAGTTTATTAATAAAAAATTATTGTTATAAATAAGATATTCGAAAAATAGGGATTTAAAAGCGTATGAAGAATTTATAAAAGTTAGAGTTTTGAAATCTATAATCTATTTTTATAAGTGTATGTGAGTTTAAAAGGGGAAATTACTAGTTTAAAATTTATTTGTATTTGCCGGAAACTATATAGGGCTAAACAGGAATTTTAAAATATTTTGATTAGAACAGTTATATTAAAATTGAACTTTCGGTTTATATAAATTATCTTTTAAAAATATGTATTAGGGTGATTAACCTGTTTAAATTTACTTGTTTAATTACTTTAGACACTAAAAATATTTTATCAAATTTAATTAGTTAAAATAAATTATTGGTTTAAAACCAAATTAGTAGCTAAATTAAATGAATAAATAGTAATTAATCGATTGACTAATTCAAAGATATTAATAAATCGAATAAATGTTTACACAAGGTTAAAATCTGAAAGAAGGCATGCCAATTTGGATCAGACTACAAAACAGAGATCAAGGTGAGTTAATCTCACTCAGTTTAAATTTAAATGATTAAATTTAAATAATTGTTTGAATGGCTGAATTGACTGATGTGATATAGTATGATATTTTGGAATTGGCATATTATATTGTGCTAACGTTTGTGGATGCAGGGAAAACAGATTGGAGGGATCCAACTGGACCCCTCACATTTATTTAAATTATTCAATATTCTCTGTTGTGATTATTTGATATCCTATGATGAGTTATATTGGAATATTGAATGTTATGGTTTGATTGGATATTTGGGTATAATGAATTACCAAAATATATGAATTGGATTGTTGATAAGAAATTAAAAGGAAGTAAATTGGTAAGCAAAATAGAAAGTTTGAATAAATTAAGAAAGAATTGAAAAGAAATAGAAGTAATATGAAAATAATAATAACTAACTTCGAGTATGAAGAGAATTGGAATTTTGAATAAAATGAAATTGATGAATTGTAAACTTAAGTTATATCAATAAAAGAAATAAAGAATTATTTTAAAATTCAAAGTTTAAATTTATTTAAAAGGATAAAGAAGTAATTGAGAAATCTGAAAATTGGAATTGTTAGTTAAAGTATTTTTAAAATTATAATCAAGAAATGAAATCTGAAATTAATAGATTCTGAATTAAAAGAGAATAAAATGGAAATCAATTTGGGAAATTGATTTAAGTGATTGAAGTTGAGATTTTTCTCTAGATAACCAAGTACATTTTTTTTAAAGTAATTTTTTAAATAAATTTAAAGGTTTTAAAGTTGTTGTAAAAAGCAGGTTTTGGAAAATTTATTATTTATAAATATTTAAATTCTAAGGTAAGTATTTCTCTTAATCTATTATAGTAGTAATTACTTAAAAAGTGACTTAGTATCTTGCTTTCAAAAGTGAAAATCTAGTTTTATATTTTATTAAGTAACCTTATTTTCAAATATATTCATATAATATGTAATTTTAACAAGTATTGAAGTAGTTTAACTAAAATGTTTTTAAGGTATATTTTCAAAGTAAAGTGTTGTAAATTATTTTAAAAATCTATCTTTACGCTTGGTGATTTCAGAGGAGATAGAAAATATTTAGGAAAGTTTATTCTGAAAAGAAAGATGGTTTTGGAACTGTTTTCAAAGGATTTAAAATAGAAATATATCTTGAGAAGATATTGAGATAAATAAATAATTTGGGAAATTATTTATTGTGTGATGGATGTTTTTGAATATAAATTGATAGTTAAATAACCGACTATTTGGACAATCTGCGTTGATCGTTTCGAAGAGACCGGGATCGAGATTTATTTCTCGAAAACCACTTCGATCCGGTTTGTACATTTAGTGAAAAACGATTTTGGATTCGAAGATGGAGCAATGAAGTGCAAGGGCTAGTCGCTACTAATCCTGAGGATATTTCCAAAATGGATGTAGTAGGAATAGTGCCTTCAGTTCCGTTCGAACCCGGGACGGACTTGTATGGATGAATGCTTGCGAAATATCGTCAGGTGGATGATGGGCATTCTAAGTGAAAATGTTTTAAAAGGTAACGCTTAGCCTCAAGCCTCATCAAATGGGAATGACTGAAAATCAGGGGATATGCAGCAAGGTTAGGTGGGTCATGCCCAAGCAGGACAAGATAACTCCCCTGTCTAGATGTCCCTTATTTATTTCGGCTTAGTGGGTGGTTGGTCGCGCTAACCACGGGGTTTATCTTGTTCGGGACTGTTCAGTAAGGAATGGTTCCGGCCTTGTGTTGCAGGGGTTGAAGGGAGTAATCCTCGGTACGGTGATCTAGGCCCCGTACTGTGATAGGTGGCACCCCAGTGCCTAGTCATTAGTTGGAAATCCATTCTCCCTACGAGCCTTGTACGAGTTTTGTTTGTATTACCCACTCTGTAGCTAGTAGCTGGAATTTAATAGATGTAACAATTTCGGCTATTTTATAAGTATTTGTATATAAACCCTATTATAATATCAGAGGATTTCTATAAAAATTGTTTTAGGTATCGTAAGGTAAAAACCCGACATGTTTATTTGTGGCGTGGTCTTACGAGATGCTTTTGTTTTCAAAGGATTTTTGAAACTTTAATAATCAATTGGGTGTGATTTTCTCACGCTGGTAATCAAGACTGACTCAGGTGTTATTTAACTGTAATGCTTGGGTCAGACCGAGTATTATAGGATACAGGATATGATGCTGTGGAGCTCAGGAGACGAGCTGGATGACGATACGTATTCTCGTACTTGTATGTATATATATATATATATATATATATATATATATATATATATATATATTTCCGCTATATTGAGTTGTTGTGTATCCGTTGTATGACATTGATGTGAGTTGTGACTGATGTACTCTGATGATGTAATGTATGTAAACAGATATATTTGATTTTGAGTAAAGATTATTTACTATCTATTATATGCTGCGAGGGTTACATTCTGATGTTGATTTTGTTTTCTCTTCTTCTTCCTCTTCTTCTTTAACCCAAATGGTTTGTATTTCTGTACAACTGGAGTTGATTGTTGTAGAATAGTGTTGACTCAAGGGGTACGGATTTGCGGATCGTTACAAGTGGTATCAGAGCTTAGGTTGGCGACAACCTAGGCTTTGGTGGGAATTACTCAAGTAGAGTCCGTAGTACTCTTTAATGAGTTTGAGTGTATTAATAGATATGAGCGCGTATTCTTAGTGAATATAAAATGGTTTTATATTGTGTCGATTGGTTTATTGAGTAATTTATGGATTCTGGTCAATACGAGTAATTTACGTTATTGATAGGGATCTCTAAACACTTGAATAGAACAATTCGACGCGGTATTGTTTTAAAGTAGGGTAAATGAAATAATTTTACCCAAATTATTTTTGTATATGAAAGAGATAATTTTCAGAAATTATTATAGTATTTGGATGCTTGATTGTTAAGGAATGATAATATTAAATTATTAACACCATTGTGTAGAAATTGAATAAGAAATTGAAACTTATAACCAAAGTTGAAGAATAAATTTATATAACAAATGGAATTTGAAATATAGATTATAAATGTAATTTATAAATTGAAATAAACTTCATATACAAATGAAATTTGTAAGTGTAAACTATAAAGGTGATTATAATTTTGAAATTGAAATGGGATAAAATTCCAGAGAATGTTTGAATATTGATTTAAAGGGATTGCAATTTGGAATTTTTGGAAAAAAAATTTAAATTCCTTTCGATTTGGAAATGGTTTTCAAAGTTTTGGAGAAATAATAATGGTATTATTTCAGAAATATTTTTGAATTGAATTTGAAATCTAGAGAGATTTGGAAATTAAAAATATTTGAAATGTTGTTAAAGAAATAAAAGCACTAAACTCCCTATGGTCGCTGGAAAATAATTCTGATGATGATCGCGACATCATCGGTGTTCATTTTCGAGTTTCCAAGAGAGGGATTGCTATATGGATGATTTTAGATTGGTGTTTGTTTGCAAGAAGTTGAATTTGGTTTGGAAATGCAAAGGATTTTTGGATATAGTTGGTTTCAAAGGTGATTTTGAAATTTTGAGAATTGTTTAAACTCTGGAATCTTATGTAAAAATGTTTGTGTAATAATAGAAATATATATTGATTAAAGAAAATGTATAATCCCAAGTTAAAAGGTAAAATGTGAATGAGATTGATTATAAATAGATGAAATATGGATATAAATAAGATTGTGAATTATAAAATTTAGAAGTCGAATAAATAAGCCAAAATAAAATTGTTTTGAATTCTGGGAAGTGAATAAAAATCCAAAAATGAACTTATAAAATAAATAGGTTGAACTCCAGTAAATAGATAAAGAGATTTTGAAATAAAAATCAAATATTGACTAAATGTATGTTGAATATCAATTTGTGGTGACAAATGTTTGGTTCGTCAATAGTTATGGGATGAATATTCGACCTAAGTAATATGGAATGTTCCAAGATTAATTAATGGAATATGGATATGGAATTCGAATTGGTTAATAAAAATTTGAGTTGTGAATAAATGATAAAATTTGGAAGAGAAGCTTGAGTTATTAATAGAAATTCAACTTGAAATTGTAAGTGAATTCAATTTAAATTGAAGTTGAAAGGAATTGAATCAACATACAAATGATTTGTATTGCAAATAAAAATCTAAGTAGAGGTAAATTGGAAATGGCATTGTTATAAAATAAAAGAGATTCAGAAATAAATTATTGAATGTGAATTAGAATTCATATTGATTCAATGAAATATACTAATTTAATTTAAGCGAATGGAGCTAACAATGAACTCAAGTTAAACAAAATAGAGTTGGAATACTGATGGTTTAAGTTGTGAATAAATTAGATATGAGATGAAATTAAATATAATAATGAATCGGGATTTAATTGGCATAGTTATTAACTAAAATGGTAAGGAAGCGAATAAAAGCAATTGAATTAGTTATGTAAATCATATAAATTGCTTATGAAAATTATTGTGGGTATATTTCTTATAAAAATTGTGTTTAGTGGATATTGCTTATGTGCGTATGTGTTTAGCCATTGAAATTAAGTGGAATGTTAATATGCTTTGTATATTTGTCACTTACATGTTTATATTGAGTAAGTACAGGTAGCTGGAAGCCGTTTGACGGGTTTTGCCACGCTAATTGCTTAAATAAATAGCCGCTTGCTTAAAAATGCTAAATAAGGTACGCTTACGCAATACAAATAGGAAATATGAACTGTTTTTCTGTTTTCCGACCGTGTGGGTCGATGTATATTGATTTCCGGCCTGAGGCCGATGTATATATGTTTTTGTGCATCCTGCGATATCGCAGAAGTCCCTCCGTACAAGGGAGACTCTGCCAAAATTTTCCGTAAATTTTGGGAGATAGAAAATTTTTGAAATTTTTCGAAATTTTCACTAATAACAAATGATTTAAATTTGTTAAGCACATAGAACTGGAACTGAATATTTAGGTGTAATTTAAAATGCGTAATTGTAAAGTAAGTGAAATCGAAGGGACTAAAGAAGTAATGTGTAAATAAACTTTTAATTGAGGTTTAAATTAATTAGTAAGTGAAACTAATACAATATTCGAAGTAGAAGCCAAATGGAATTCAAATGGAATTGTAAGGGCAAAGTGAATAAAACTGAATGGTAATAAAAAAAATGAACTTCAATAGTAAAGTGAAAATAAATATAAGAAGTATGTAAACCATTTATATTGAACTTAAGGAATGAAAAATGAAATTCTTAAGTAAATTTAGTATTGAGAAAATTATTCTAAGTGGATAATTGAATAAAGATTTAAAACTGGAAGTAGTGACAGGGGAAATTGTGAATAAGTGAATAAAAATCAAAATGAATGTGAATAAAAGAGAATAGGTATAGCTAAAAATAAATTGGGCTTAATATGTAGAATGTACGTATATTATTTATTCGCATAGCAATGATCCAAAATTCGAGCACAGAATTTCGAGATAAATTTATCGATCCGAGTTAGAATTTTTCACTCGATTTTCGACAGCGAACCTGGATATGGAGTTTTGATTGATTCTGAAAATTCTCTATCGTAGTTTACGGCTATGCAAGGAGAATGACGGTTTATGATCAAGAGACCAGATCTGAGTCCGCACTAGGAAGTCGGGTGGACGATACTAGTTCGGAAGTGAAATTGTGTGATCGAGCGAGCGATCGAATTAGATATTGCGTACGGATGATATATGTGCATCGTACGGGCTTAAGCAAAGCAGATATTGAAAATTTGAAATAAAATGTATAAAATGGTTTTGAAACTGTATTTGGATATTATTGCTTAGTGGGATCTACAGGTTTATTGAAGCAAAAGATAAATTGGGATTTTTGATTTCAGGAGATAAAATTAATGGCCCGACAAAAAGGTATGTGTTTAATTTTCTATATGAAATTGGATTGGTTTTTGGATCGAGCCACTTGGCTTTTTGTTTTCTTTTTGGATTTGGGAGGTCGTAGAGCCATTTTGTAGTAGTACCGAGCTAGCCGCGCAAAGGACACGCTGGCGAAATTTTTCGGAAATGTAGGGAGATAGAAAAATTTTGGGAAAATTTGATAATTCAAAAATTTGGTTTCAATGTTAAAATTTGAATTGTCAAGAAAGTAAAATGGTTTGAGATTTATGGATAAGTTAAAAGGGGAGAAAGAGGGATGGTGTGTCTTAAATAAAAAGTTTTGATTGGAAGCTGTTAAAACTATTTGAGTTGAGGAAATGGTTAATGGATTATGGATCATTCTTCCTAACTAGTAATTTCGGGGACGAAATTCTTTTAAGGGGGGAGGAATGTGACGACCCGGAATTTTCAGACATTTGAAATGGGAATATTTAATTTATTTTAAATATTCAAAAGTTAATTATTAACTTTAATTTCAAATATTAATAATTATTGGATAATTAATTGTTGAATTTAATTATCAGAATTGGGTAAATTAATGAATCTGGAGTTTTAAGCCGGTTAAAAATAGTTTGAAGGATTTGAAAATTTATATTAATAATACTGAAGGTGATAAAACTTTTAAAATTGAATTTGAAAGCGTTTGGTTAAGTTTTGAAGTTTTATATCGTTTAAATTGAATTTAAAAAAAATAGCCTTCCGAGGCGCAGTCTCGGAATTTGACAAAACTAGTTCCATTGGATCCGTAATATTGTATTATTATCGGATTTCAATTTTCGTGATGATTGGAGTTGTTGTTTGAGCATACGATATATAAACGCGTTGGAATTTATATTGAGAATTCAATATCGTAACTGATTCAAAAAGCTATCTTATCCATACGATTAAATTAGGACTCGAAACCTTTTCCATTGCGTTCAGTATAGGGGTATAACATTATAGACGTTGGGCAGCACGCCTCGATAGGGGTTTGAAATTTGGAGAGTGTAGAACGAGATGATTTGAATTTGATTCAAATTGAATGTATATATTCACATACGCTAGCCGACAAATCCTGTTCCTTTTGATATGAAACACGCAAAAGATTTGTACACGCATCTATCACAGGTCCTTCTCTTCCCTCAGAAGTTAAGATCAAAACAGATATCTAGAGGAGAATTTTCTTTATAACGAAACCCTCTTCCCTTTTATTTCAGAAATTCACTTCTTTACTCTTTTGTTCCAGCTGAACGAAATCGTTCATTTGAGAACAAGGAAAGGAATGACATTCCATTTCAAGTTCGTTCGAAAATAAAATAAATAAAGGGGGATTTCAATTAATTAGCGGCCAAGCCTCGTTTAAAAGAAAAAAAACAAAATCAAAGTTCGTTCCTTCATTGGGATCGCAGGCGATTAGGGGATCGGGATTTTCGCCTTCGACATCTCTTCGCGTGTCAGAAGGCTGGTGCTCGCGACAGCGACGTAAGGCGGCTTCGTTTTTGAGCAGTGTGGATGACGATGGTGTCGAACGAAGGGACTGGAAAGTAGGCGTCACCACTCAATTCGCGAAGGCAGAAGGAGGTTAGGGTTGGTGATGGCAAATTGTCAGTGAACGTGTTCGAATGTCGTGGAAGTTAGGGTTTCGGGTTTTGGAGGAAGTGCGGTCGACGTTTGCTGACGAGGTAGAACGTATGGGTTTCGTCCGGATGGAGTGTTCGAGGCGATGATCGGCTAGGGAAGTTGCGATGGGGAGACAATATTGTCTGTAATTTAGGAAGGACATGAGGTATTTTCGTTTCTCTGGGGTTTTATATACTGATTGCTTTGTTTTTATGATATAGATTATAATTACAGGAAGATATAAACATAAAAATTATTGATATTAAAAATGAATATACAAAGTGATAAATTGTTGGACAATGATAAATTTAGTTCGAGGATTTTTAAAATTGTTAATACTCAAGCCTAAAACCTGAGTTTAACCTGTTGATTTTAGTTTATTAATAAAAAATTATTGTTATAAATTAGATATTCGAAAAATAGGGATTTAAAAGCATATGAAGAATTTATAAAAGTTAGAGTTTTGAAATCTATAATCTATTTTTATAAGTGTATGTGAGTTTAAAAGGGGAAATTACTAGTTTAAAATTTATTTGTATTTACCGGAAACTATATAGGGCTAAACAGGAATTTTAAAATATTTTGATTAGAACAGTTATATTAAAATTGAACTTTCGGTTTATATAAATTATCTTTTAAAAATATGTATTAAGGTGATTAACCTGTTTAAATTTACTTGTTTAATTACTTTAGACACTAAAAATATTTTATCAAATTTAATTAGTTAAAATAAATTATTGGTTTAAAACCAAATTAGTAGCTAAATTAAATGAATAAATAGTAATTAATCGATTGACTAATTCAAAGATATTAATAAATCGAATAAATGTTTACACAAGGTTAAAATCTGAAAGGAGGCATGCCAATTTGGATCAGACTACAAAACAGAGATCAAGGTGAGTTAATCTCACTCAGTTTAAATTTAAATGATTAAATTTAAATAATTGTTTGAAAGGCTGAATTAACTGATGTGATATAGTATGATATATTGGAATTGGCATATTATATTGTGCTAACATTTGTGGACGCAGGGAAAACAGATTGGAGGGATCCAACTGGACCCCTCATATTTATTTAAATTATTCGATATTCTCTATTGTGATTATTTGATATCCTATGATGAGTTATATTGGAATATTGAATGTTATGGTTTGATTGGATATTTGGGTATAATGAATTAACAAAATATATGAATTAGATTGTTTATAAGAAATTAAAAGGAAGTAAATTGGTAAGCGAAATAGAAAGTTTGAATAAATTAAGAAAGAATTGAAAAGAAATAGAAGTAATATGAAAATAATAATAACTAACTTCGAGTATGAAGAGAATTTGAATTTTGAATAAAATGAAATTGATGAATTGTAAACTTAAGTTATATCAATAAAAGAAATAAAGAATTATTTTAAAATTCAAAGTTTAAATTTATTTAAAAGAATAAAGAAGTATTTGAGAAATCTGAAAATTGGAATTGTTAGTTAAAGTATTTTTAAAATCATAATCAAGAAATGAAATCTGAAATTAATAGACTCTGAATTAAAAGAGAATAAAATGGAAATCAATTTGGGAAATTGATTTAAGTGATTGAAGTTGAGATTTTTCTCTGGATAACCAAGTACATTTTTTTTAAAGTAAATTTTCAAATAAATTTAAAGGTTTTAAAGTTGTTGTAAAAAGCAAGTTTTGGAAAATTTATTATTTATAAATATTTAAATTCTAAGATAAGTATTTCTCTTAATCTATTATAGTAGTAATTACTTAAAAAGTGACTTAGTATCTTGCTTTCAAAAGTGAAAATCTAGTTTTATCTTTTATTAAGTAACCTTATTTTCAAATATATTCATATAATATGTAATTTTAACAAGTATTGAAGTAGTTTAACTAAAATGTTTTTAAGGTATATTTTCAAAGTAAAGTGTTGTAAATTATTTTAAAAATCTATCTTTGTGCTTGGTGATTTCAGAGGAGATAGAAAATATTTGGGAAAGTTTATTCTGAAAAGAAATATGGTTTTGGAACTGTTTTCAAAGGATTGAAAATAGAAATATATCTTGAGAAGATATTGAGATAAATAAATAATTTGGGAAATTATTTATTGTTTGATGGATGTTTGTGAATATAAATTGATAGTTAAATAACCGACTATCAATATTGGACAATCTGCGTTGATCGTTTCGAAGAGACCGGGATCAAGATTTATTTCTCGAAAACCACTTCGATCCGGTTTGTACGTTTAGTGAAAAACGATTTTTGATTCGAAGATGGAGCAATGAAGTGCAAGGGCTAGTCGCTACTAATCCTGAGGATATTTCCAAAATAGATGTAGTAGGAACAGTGCCTTCGGTTCCGTTCGAACCCGGGACGGACTTGTATGGATGAATGCTTGCGAAACATCGTCAGGTGGACGATGGGCATTCTAAGTGAAAACGTTCTAAAAGGTAACGCTTAGCTTCAAGCCTCATCAAATGGGAATGACTGAAAATCAGGGGATATGCAGCAAGGTTAGGTGGGTCATGCCCAAGCAGGACATGATAATTCCCCTGTCTAGATGTCCCTTATTTATTTCAGCTTAGTGGGTGGTTGGTCGCGCCAACCACGGGGTTTATCTTGTTCGGGACTGTTCAGTAAGGAATGATTCCGGCCTTGTGTTGCAGGGGATGAAGGGAGTAATCCTCGGTACGGTGATCTAGGCCCCGTACTGTGATAGGTGATACCCCAGTGCCTAGTCATTAGTTGGAAATCCATTCTCCCTACGAGCCTTGTACGAGTTTTGTGTGCATTACCCACTCTGTGGCTAGTAGCTGGAATTTAATAGATGTAACAATTTCGGCTATTTTATAAGTATTTGTATATAAACCCTATTATAATATCAGAGGATTTCTATAAAAATTGTTTTAGCTATCGTAAGGTAAAAACCCGACATGTTTATTTGTGACGTGGTCTTACGAGATGCTTTTGTTTTCAAAGGATTTTTGAAACTTTAATAATCAACTGGGTGTGATTTTCTCACGCGGGTAATCCAGACTGACTCGGGTGTTATTTAACTGTAATGCTCGGGTCAGACCGAGTATTATAGGATACAGGATATGATGCTGTGGAGCTCAGGAGACGAGCTGGATGACGATACGTATTCTCGTACTTGTATATATATATATATTTCCGCTGTGTTGAGTTGTTGTGTATCCATTGTATGACATTGATGTGAGCTGTGACTGATGTACTCTGATGATGTAATGTATGTAAACAGATATATTTGATTTTGAGTAAAGATTATTTACTATCTATTATATTTTATTCCGCTGCGAGAGTTAGATTCTGATGTTGATTTTGTTTTCTCTTCTTCTACCTCTTCTTCTTTAACCCAAATGGTTCGTATTTCTGTACAACTGGAGTTGATTGTTGTAGAATAGTGTTGACTCAAGGGGTACGGATTTGCGGATCGTTACATATTAGCGGTACGATCGAATTATAAAAATTCGAAATTTTCTACTGCGGAAAATGCATGAAAATCGTAGAAAAATAAGATCGACGGAGCCAAAGATGTCCGAATTTGGAAAAACGACAAACAGACATCTTTCTCAGAAGATGTTTTATAATTTTTCTATGTAAAAATATTTTGGTTTTGAAAACGTTTTATTTTCATCGCTTTTTAACTGGTTAAATTGAAGTAAATTTACGCACGAAATAAACTTTCATATTTTTGGACGAAAATTTACCAGTTGCTATGATTAACTAGACGCATTCCAAATACCAAATTTATATTTCAAAATTTTGTCGTTTATATTATTTTTATTTTTCACACAAAAACGGTTAATTAAATTAAATAAAATCGTTAAAATATCCGAGTTCTTACACTCTCCCCCACTCAAAACATTTCGTCCTCGAAAAGGAAGTAGGTAGGAGAAAAGAAGCAACCAAAAGAATATAGACTTGAATTACATTATAAACAATTAATTTAAACCATATAAATTTCAATTTAAATTTTGTTTATATTCAACAATTGTCTTTAAACTCAAAGGATTTCGTTAACTTGGTTTATTTCCAATTTATCGTTGTTTGTTACACAATTTATTTCAACAAAATTTATTTTATTAATCCATTTGTTATTCAACTAACCTAGTACTCAACTTATCTCTATTAATCATTTTATAATTAAACTTAGGTGTATATCATTTTTATACGTACTCAAATTTATTCATAAAGAAAATTTATATTATATATTTATCTAATTATCTTAAATTAACAATCTCAAAGATCATAAAGTTGAATAGTCATTTATTATAATCATTTTTTTATTCGACAAATTTAATTTTCTCTTTATTCCAAATTATTATTAAATTATTCTACTTAATATATCCTATCACATTTATATTAAGTATATTTACATTTAACATAGCTACCCAAATTTATTTAAACATTCCTTTGATATCATTTATATTGTATAATATTCAATACACAAGTTAAATATAGATCACGTTGGCACATAAATTTTGATCTAAGATTTGAGTACAGAACTTTGAGGTGTTCACACCAGTCCGTAAAAGGATTTATCACTCGATTCTTAATGGCAAACATTGATAAGAGTTTATGGTTACATGCTCAAGTTTTCTATCATAGCTGAGTGCTATGCAAGGAAAGCTAGGGTTTATGATCAAGAAGTCTGATCAAAGTCCGCACTAAAAAATCGGAGGATCGATGCTAGTTCGAAAGAAAAGTTGTGGATTCGTATAATAGATCGAATCAAATATCACAAATAGTATGATATTTTGGGTCTATCTACTTAGTAGCTGGATAGTTATCTCAAATAGTAGGCACTAAGATATAGTGGTTGGAGCAATGTTTTGGTATCTATATATACATACCTCAAGAATAGTACATGCTCAGGAAAGGGAATGAGTTATGTGGTTGTATTCGTTTATCTTGATATAGTATTAGTTTGGTGGTTTTTGGATATATAATCTTGTTTGGTTGTTGTATACATTATCTTAAGTGTGTAGTACGCACAAGGATGAGTTTGATAGAAGTTTGACTTAATGTATGTATAACTGTAAGTACGTGATAGATACATAGGTTAGTGTGGGGAATCTTCATATGTATGTTTGGCATCATTTACTTTAGTGTTGTTATGATATCAATCTTCTTCTTTTCTATCATCAGTAGAAATAAGCTAGAATGTTTGAGGATACGAGTATTAGATAGATTCCTTTATCTAACTTCCATTTCGAGGATGAAAGGCATTTAAGTAGGAAAGAATGTAACGATCCGTAATTTCGCTACTTAGAAAATGAGAGATTTCGTTCCTTTTAAATTTAAATAGAATTTAAATCTTAGATAAAAATGTATATATAATATATAATGATGAAAAAATCATTTATTCTTATAGTCAATAAATTAAAAAGTATAAATTTGGATTTTACAACAAATCAGCAAAAGTTAAGTTTTGTTAATAATAAATAAAGAATTACATAAATGGATTTAAATATTTATCTGATAAGTTAAACCTTATTTAAAATGTCTAATAAAGATAATAAAAGTATATTAAAATATTTAAAATAATGTTAATAATCCTTTTACAAAAATAACCAAAATTTATCGCATTTTGTCAATTTTACATACACTGTAAAATTAGAGATTTTGATATTAATTAAATATGATTTTAAATTATGAATAGACATGTTTTAATTTCTTTGAAAGAAGGAAAATTTTCATTTTAAAGTTTGGTTCTTCAATATATATCTTAACAAAAACGTCAAATTTTGACTGTTAAATTTGTCGACAAAAACACCGTTTTCAACCAAAATAAGTTGTCATCAAGTTGTTGCAACTTGATACATTTTCTAATATATAAAAACAACTTAAACAACTATGTTACATGTTACATTTAACAAATTCACTTTGAAATGTTAAAGTTTACAAATAGTTCAAAAGTAACATGATTTGACATAAACATATAAACAAATCTATACTAAACAACATCATTACTTTACGTCTTGTCTCATTAATGAGATGTTACTAATTTACATGGAAAAGGAGCAAATGTTATTTTAACATTTTAAATTCAAGAAAATAAGGCAAACATCATTTCTTAAGTACAAATTCAAATCAAACCATTTCTTCTCCATTAAGCAAATGTCAAATCAAGGGTAAAAAAGTAAATGAAAAGCCAAAAGTAGAGAAGGGTATTTTATCCATTTTTCATCCAAAGCTCAAGTAAAAATATGCATCATACCTTTCATTTTTCATACTTCATTCTCTACCTTCCTTCTTCACTTTCTCCTTCTTCTTCACCTCCATTTTCATGGCTTCCCACCTCCATTTTCCTTCTACCTCTAAGCCATCATCTTCTACCACGTATAATCCTCCTCTAAAATATCAAAACCCTCTCCATCCTCGGCCAAAACCACCCTACACGCCTCCACGTCACCAAAACACTAGCCATACCACCACCCAAACCAAGCCCGAGCTCTACCTCCACCCTACAAGGTCGTACCCCCTCCTTACCACTAAGGCTGAGCCCTCCAAACCACCTACCCACCTCCACCTAGGCCGTACTCTTCTCCCTAGGCCATGTACCCTCTAGCCGAGCCATATACCCTCCTCTCCTATAAAAAAGGGAAAAGAAAAGAAGGAAAGAAAAAAAAAGAGAAGGAAAGGAAAGCGGCAAAAGTCGAGACGTTTGGAAATAGCACGTTAGCTCGAGAGACGCGCATCTCACGTAAAGTTTGACGGAGTGGATATAAAGGTGATAAATTCTCATCGCTTTTGAATTTATGTTTTGGTTATGTTAAAACAATCATATTTATAACCTTATGTCATATGAATGTTTATTTGATTGTTAATATGGATGTCTAATAGTTGGTTAGATAATTGAATTGTGATAATGTATTTCGTTATGGTATAAATAATGAATGTTGAATTTGAAATCATATGTCACGTGATTGGTTTGGATGTTATGTTAGTGACAAATATGGATATTGGTTATGTTCATTTTGATTAAGTAATCACCTTTATTAATAAGACCATATTTAGGATATGAGATATTTTGAAAAAATAAGTCTCTTTTCGATTAGAAGTGAAATTAAAGTAAAAATAAAAGAGAATTTAAAATTTGAAGTGAAACGGATTTAAAAGGGATAGTTAATTTGAAATCGAAATTATGATGAATATGAAATTGAAACTGAAACAGATTTTGAAAATTAAAGTTTAGTTCGAGATTGAATTGAAGTTTAAATTAAAATTAGATTTGAAATCTAATTTCTAAATGAGTTTAATTTGAAGATAGAACTGAAACTGAATTGAAATTGGAATTTAAAAATTAATATTAAAATAATGGGAATAAAATAATATTATAATATGGTAATAGTGTTAAATAATTTAAAAAGTGAAAATATTGATTTAAAATGATCTGTAATGATTTTATAAGTAATAAAATCCAATTTAAATAGATTATTTCGAATGTTGAAAAATAAGTTAAAACTAGGCACGTTGCGCAACGGTAGTTCACGATTTCGCACCGAAAAGTTCAAATGAGTGTATAGAGTGAAATATACCTCGGAATTTTTCGAGATAAGAAAATTATGGACTATTATATCCATATCTTCTAAATAAAGAAAGAAAATCAGAATTTCGATAAGTAGATTTTGAAATAAGTACAAATCAATTTTTTAGAAAAATCACGCTAGTGTAGTTAAGTGACCATAACAAGAAATCTGTTTAAATGAATGTTTTTAATTATGGAAAAATATGGGATAAATTTGATAAATCTATTTAAATACCTTAAAAGATATTTGGATTGGAAAATACGAATTATCGAATGTTTAAAAGTTGTTTAAACCAAATAAACGTATATATCACTTTCCGCAGCACTTTTGTGCTTCGAATTGTATAACCTTTTGAATGTGAGTTTAACGTAACAAATTTTTCCTGAAATCAATTGTGAATGTTTTTAAAAGAAAAAATAAGTGTTTAAAAGTTAATTTGAAATCTTTATAATCAATTCCAAAATTAAGTTGATAACTGAGTATGCGGAAACGACTAGTACATTTGTCCCGCCTATGAGATCTGGGAAGCTAAAGCAAGGTGTTTAACAAAGGTTAGGGATGGAGCAACCAGTTCCCTGAACTTATCTGACCTATGTTTTCTTCTCTTAGGCAAGGGCAGGAACAGATCGAAAGGAAAGCCCGGATGCTCCAAAATAAAAAGATTATGTTAAATTTTCCACATAAAAGAAGATTGGTATTATCCAAAATTTAAGCAATCTCTAAAATGAATGATTTCTATGATCCTGTTTACTCAAAAATGTTTTCTAAGATTGATTTTAGGGTTTATCGTAAACGATGTCTTGAATAACCTTGTTTTTGGCCCGCCTAAAAGTTAAGGAATTTGGATCGAGAGTTAAGTGAGAAAAATTTAGATATTTTCCAAAGAAAAATAATTAATTACTTAGAATTATCCTATGTCAAGAGAAAGAGATTTCAAAATCATCAAAAAATAATTAAAGTGAAAAGAGACTTAATAAATCCCATATACTCATATTAACTTTTTATCGATAATTGGATTTCGAAGGAACCAGGGTCAGATTTGGGTAATTCCTATTCGAAAACCACTTCAAACCAATGTATACGTTCGAACGTGAAGACATGTTAAAGATGATGATTATTGAAGACTATGGATCTTCATAGCATGAAGACTGCTTGTTGAACATGCTCTGGGTTGTCCCCATTTGTAGAGTTATTTATAGCAGTGGTCACCTCGTGATAGAGATTTTTCGCATTTCAAGGACTACTCGCTACTAGTGGTAGTAGGAGAGTGCCTTTGGTTTGTCCTGTTCATGGACAACTTGTATGGACGTTTGTTTGACACTGCATTTCTAAAGATTACTTACATTGGTTTTTACAAACGTACGTCAGCGGTGGCGGAGAAGGCAACTTCTCTTAGCTTAACACCCTCCTTGAAATATACGAGCTCAAGGGTTGTATTTTTGTGGAAGGCAATTAGTAGTTAACGGAAATGGCAATGTGGCATTCAAAGATGTGATATGTGCTTTGTGAAAAGGTAATCAAGTCTCAAGCCTCATCAAACCGGAAATGACCAAAACAGGAGTAGATGCAGCAAGGCTAGGTGGGTCATTCCCAGTTAGGGTATGATCATCTCCTTCTAGATATATTTCTTTCCGCTATGGCGTTCAGGATGTAAATTAGTGTGGTGTATGGAAACGAAGGCTCGGTTAAAGGTCGGTAACGACCGAGGGATGACATATTCGGTACTATCTAGTTATAGATGTAAGCCAGTCTTGTGTTGGTAGAGGAGCTTTGTGATGGTTCCTTAGGACATCCATCTAGAGGTGTACCCATTTCGGAAGGTGGATCCTTCATCTGGTCATTTGTATGGAAATCCATTCTCTAATAAGAACCTACGGACTTGGTTGCAAACTTACTATGCTGAAATTTAATCAATGTAACAATTTCGGCTAAGATTAATATTTATATTTGCAAATGTTTTCAAAGAATGCCATTAAAAATAATATCAAAGATTTTGTTATAAAAGTGTTTTAGTTATCATAAGGTAAAAGCGCGTCCGTGTTTATCTGTGGGCGTGGTCCTATGAGATACCTTTTATTTCAAAGGATTTTATCCAAAGGCTGATATATAACACTGTCATTTATTATTGAGTTTTTCTCACGTTGGTTTATTAAGCCTGATCCTGATATTTTCAATACTCGGTCAGATCCGAGCACTTTTAGTTTAATCGAACACAATTGGAGTTTTCAGAGGAGAGCTGGAGATATTCATCTACATATGACATATTCTATTATCCGATGTACTTAGTTTGTTTTAGTTGATGTTTGTCAGCAACATTAAAGATAGATATTTATAACTGTCCAAGCTAAATTTAGGTTAGACTTTGACATATGTATTTAAAAGTTTTCTGCTATAAAGATATTTCTTCAATGATATATGTTGTTCCTTTCGTGTGAGATTCTGTTCTGTCTATTTTTTTTATTACCCTTCATGTTCCGTATTTTCATGCAATTTGAGTTGGACATGTGTGGTTTATTGTCGATTCAAAGGATACGGAAAGACGGGCCTTGACACCAAGTACACTCATATCACAATATGGCTATCCGCCATCTTCAAGAGCACTTGGGTTTTCCCCCTGGATCCACTCCTAATACTTAGGTGAGGTGTATAAATAGTATTTACCTATCTACCACTCCATGTGGAACCAGAAAGGAAACTGACAGCTACCTGCCTACTCTAGGAGCCTATGGCTACCCACCTAGATCCGCTCCTACGGTCTTTAGTTACCTCCCTGGTAATCGTGAAAATATCCACCAAATGTTCTCGTCAAACCAAGGGCTCATACTCACAATCCGAGATCCTGCCTCAGAGGTAACAGACTATTGGCATAGGTTACAAAAAGGGGCTAGGGCTACACCTCCCTTCACTAAAATCCCATAATGCGCATCTAATATAATGAATGGTCACGGGTCTGGGGCATGACCCCATTATCAGACCACCAGCATGGGTACCGTGCATATGATTCTTGCTAATTCCTAATCATATCTCGAAGCATTTCATGATAAACAAGTAGATAACACACACACACATACGTATATGGGTACACCCCCAAAAGTCAACGTCCATGAGTTTTCTCTACCCCGAGCACCACCTCACATAAGTATAATCCCAATATCTCATTTCCCATCACTTGAGTGATATCTATTTCAATGAATAACCTAAGTATCACATCAATTTCCCATACCACCGCAGGTTGCTCAATCGTTTGTTCACTACTCATAAACTACACTCAATCTCCATAATATTCTATATAACGAGTCCAAAGATTAATCAGAGAAATATTACCGAATTCCCCATCCCAAACAGTATTTTAACTCTATTTATTCGAATTCCTCATCACATAGAATTAAAATCAACACAAACAAAAATATCCGGAAATAGCAATATTATGAATGCATATAAAAGGATGTCATCATCGTAGCATATATATCAAAACACTAGTTAACTTAATATCAACATTGCATCATTCATATAATCCAATTCAATATAAAAGAAAGGAGTAATCTAAAGTGGATAATAAGTATTCTAGAATTAAATGAATAATTAATCTTCAAATTAATAAATACATTTTTTATTTTTATAAAATATAATATAAATATAGTATACTAATAATTATGCTTATTCACAAAATTCATTTTAAATTACTCAATTTATTATTTTGAAAATATTTCTTATTTTCCAGCATTTACATTAACATTTAATTAATTATTCTAAACCCAAAATTAGATTTACTTCAATAGATTAATAGTTTTAAATATATCTAATATTAATTATTTTTTGTAAATTTTCATATAAATATATATACACACACACACAATTTATATAGGGGCATTTTACTAGAAGGACAAACTTTACAGTCCAATTAGTTTTTAGGACACACATCCATAAAAATTAATTTCAAGGCCAAAGTCAGCAGAATAATTATATTTAAGGACAAAGTTAGAAGTCCATTCACTTTTAAGGACATAATTTCAAAGGTTTTTAGGCCTTAGAAACTAATTATTTTGAATTTTGTCCTTAAAAGTAATTATTTCAGTTGTGTGTCCTAGAAAATGGTTTCACTTGCTAAAGAGGCCCTTGTGGCTAATTTCCACATTTATATAATTATTCACATTTATTTTCAATGGAAATATAACTTGTTTAATATTAAAATATACATTAACAAAAATAGGACTATGCAGGACTCTAACCCGGGTGGGTTGACTGAAATGCACAAGCCTTACCACTAGGCAACACTTGTTTTTGGTATAATCGGTGAAACCATGGGTCGACATATAGCAGTCGAACAGTTAGAGCTTTAGAGGTTGACTACTTAACCCACCTTTATCGCACTTCTAGTCGATCATGGTAATTGACTACGACCTCCTTCCTCCTTCTTCTTTCCATTATGTTCTCCAAGTTGTGTACTTAATAATATATTTTTTATTTTTTTATTTTTATTATATATATTTATATATTTTAAAAGGAAATAGGCAATCGGTTGACCCACTGGTCGACTGGTAAACCTACCAATTGTTCCTTCTGGTGCCAGAATCATTCGCTTTGTTTGATATCTGATTATCTCCTTCTCTAGCCTACCAATTCGCCTCCAAATGGATGCACAACAAACATATTTGATCAAACAATAATCCAAATCCAATATATATACAATAAATAAAAGAACTAGACACAAATTTGTGTGTGCATTCACTCACCTGATGCTCTTCCCTCTATGCCTCCAGTCATCGCATTCCAGCGCAACGCCATAGTAATAAAACTGATTTCCATCTCGCCGAAGGTGCAAAAGAGTATTGAAATGCATATACTAAGATTTGGTGATTTATAATAAGTTATAGTATTTATTTTATAATTTAAAAGATGAGGATTTTTGGTTTTAGGTGGAACTAAACGATAAGGAAGAGATTGGGAAAGTTATCGTTAAATTATACTGAACGAAGAAAAATTTTGTATTAGAAAAGTCTGGAAAATGGGTTTGGGCTTGGGATACTTAGGCTTGGGCTTCGGTAAAATAAGTAAAAACATATATTTTCTTTCTTTCCCATTTATTTTACATATAATACTAATTTTAATTTTAATTCAAATTACAATAAAATTCCGTATAAAATTTATATTTATTATGCTAAATTATTTACCAACATCTTAAAATTTTCTTGAGTTTATTTCTATATTTAATTCATTTAAATTTAAATTAAAAAAAATCATATTTTAAATCCATTAATTAATTAGTTTCCTAATTGATTTATTTCACAATCTTTCAAACAAATAATTATTTCAAAAACAATTTAATTTCATCATCAGTTATTTTATCTTTAAGTTATGATATTTCCAAATAAAATTCAAAAATTATTCTTATTTCATATCCATTTTAACTAACTAAATAATTATTATTCATTTTTATTAGTTATCCGTAAATACATGTTTGTTCCAGACTCCCTATGGATCCTCGTAATTCCTTAGGAAGAATCTGTAACATAGCTAATAATTCCATAATCTATTTAAATCCATAATATTTAGTCTTTATTATCTTGAGCCTGCCTATATAATGATCTGCATCAACTAGTTAAACATCAAATAAAGTAACATAAAATTAATGATTAGACCTTTCATAGGTGGCATATCACAAAAGTAAAACCCAATTATTTTCAAAATGTCAAAATGCCAATTTATAAATATTATTCTTTAATCAACATCATACCCGAAAAGCTTACTTTTAATATAGTTTTTTTTACCTTTTTAAAAAGTAATTCATTATAAAATCATATGGATATCTTCGCTCAAATTTTGATCGCATAATGTTCTATCTAACTAATTTCACTTCAAAATAAATTTCAAAATATTGTATTTGTTCAAGAACACTTTATCTTAAAAAAATACTTTTCACATGTTTATATAACGAATATCTTTCCAAATTAAATTTTCACTTTGAAATCAAAATTACACATGTTCCATTTTCTAATAATTAATAATATTCATCCTCACATAAATTACATTATGCATAAATATCAAATCCAAATTATATACATACAACTTCTCAAAAACTTCACATAATTAATTCCATCATCCATCCTATATCAAAATCACAAACACTATAAACTATAATGATGTTTCCTTGCAATTTATTTTAGCGGTTTATTAATATCAATTGGCTACAATATTGACCGCCTAATCAATACTGCCTCTCCAGTAACCTCAACTGTTCACTACTACCAAATAGCTGCTGTAATGATCTGGAATTTCACTCCTTTTATCTATAAATATTTAATTAATTTTAAACATTCAATATATAGATTTTATAATGAAAATTTAACTCCTTTATATAATACTTAATGATAGTGAAATCATTTTCAAATTTTGTTTACAAAAAATATTTAGTTCGAAGAAAAACAGAAAATATGACCAGAATTCGTTTTTCGAATTTTCGACTTTTCGTTGGCTAAAAGCTATTGAAAATGTTGTGAGCCCTTCAGTATAAATATACAAATTCAATTTGGAAATAAGTTAGGATATGTATGTATTCATGTATGTACGCATTAGATAAGTATATGTATGTATATTTATACTTAAGATAACATAATATAAAATTTAGTAAAAGTAAACATCATATCAATGGAACATGTTTAAACATTAAGTACAAAAGTACTTAGGACATGTTTAAACATGTTTGCCTTGAGATGAAAGGGAATGGGAGGCTTTGTGGGCTGAAATGGTAAGGTGGAAAGGAGGTGATGACATGGAATGCATGTAGTGGAGGGTATAGGTACTAGGGTAAAATGATAATTCACATTATACATTTCATATAAAACTAATGTTCCTAATTTTATTTTCCATTCTCTCATTTTCTTTTCCTTCTGCAAATTTTTCCAAGCTTTGAGCATTCTTCCATGGCTTCCTAAACATATTTTCCAAGTTTTAAAATCCATGTATTTCCACTTAAATCAACTCCAAAACTTTCTAAAACCTCCCTATATCTTCTTTTTCACCTCATCTTCAAAAACCAAGCACTTAATTCGACATTAACTTTCTCTAGTATTCTCTAAATCAAGATTTTCAGTTTTTCAAACCATGCAAAATTCCAATGGTTGCAACTTCTATTGGTATCACTTCTTCAAATTGTAATCTTAGCTATATCAAAAATGCATTTCTTTTAGACCTATTTTTGGACTCGGGTATTCTAGTCTAAATACCTCTTCTTCTTTTGACATTATCTCCCACAAAACAAATTGAAATTTAGCAATTCTTTTTTTGAATCATGTCGGTTTTTTTCCTACATGTCAGTTATTGGTCCAGGTTTGATAGTTTGCTATTTAACTATTAACCATCCAAAAACCACTATTCAAAATTCAGAGATTTAAATGTCCAAAAATCCAAGAGAAGATGACTAACTTTTAGGTCTGGTTTTGTGAATTCAACATTATTCAAAGTCTGTCCACCTTTCCAAAACAAGTCCATACTTCCCTAAAGCACCACGGCGGTGTCCTATTAACACCACGACCGAGCCTATTCCATGTTCCTGGGTCTAAAGATCAAGTTCTGAAAAGGGGAAAAAGTTATCAAAATGTTTCAAATGGTTTTGCAAAATTATTATGAGTAAATTTCTTAACTTTTTGAAAAGAATTTACTTGTACATACACACTTGCATGCATACATACATACATAAATACACACACACACACAGATATATATATATATATATATATATATATATATATATATATATATATATATCTGTGTGTGTGTTGGTTTTGTGTTTATATTTGTAATGTTATATTTGGATTAGGTATGGCTTGGATGTGTATGTATGTGCTAACTTGTTGTTTAGCATTAGATTTTGAATTGATGGTTAAAGGGATGTATTGGTTATAAAAGATGTGATTTTTGGTTGTGTTGGTGATGATATGATTAGGTATACATGAACTTGGGTATGTTGTATGCATATTAAGTTGACCTGAAGCTAAAGCAAGCTAACATGTAAAATAGTTAATTAGTAGAAATTACATGTCATATAGCGATAGTCCTTATAATTGCAGTTTCGATAAAATTAGTTTTTTTTAAAGTTTAAATCTTTTTACTTCAAGTGTTTTTTGAAATGTTTTCGAAACTCAATAATGAATGTTAGAAAAGGATAATTAAATTTTAATAATTAATTTTTAATTAATTAAAGACTAGTACTAATTAATTATCTTTTAAAGTAAGATTAATTTTTAAATTAATTATTGGTTTAAGTAAGATTATTTTCAATTAATTTAAGTTAAGTTTATGATTTAGTTTTAACTAGTTATTAATTAAATAAAGGTTTTAATTAATTACTAATCAAATTAATTTAAGTTAAAGATTTTATTAGGACTTAATTATGATTTAATTATTTTAAATAAAGGTTTAATTTATTATTTAAGCTTTAATTAAAGATTAATTAATTTAGATTAATTGGTAGTTAATTATTAATAAAGGTTTTAAATTATTATTTAATAATTAATAAAGGATTAATTAAGGGTTTGATTTATAAATAATTTATTTATTGAAAGTTTAATTATTTATTAGTTTATAGTTAAATTAAGTTCGAATTTAATAAAGATAAATTATGATTTAATAAAGTGTTTAACTTGTAATTAGTCATTTTAAAAGAGAGCTTTAAGTTTTATATCCTTTATTCAAGAATCAAATTGTTTTAAAGGCACTTCTTTTCCAAAGATGGTTTTGAACACAAGGGATTCAAATGTTGATACCGTTAAGTAGAAAAACAATTGTGAATGAGTTATGTAAATGGTTTCATTGTGTGGACATGTGTTAGCTGAATAAATCCTTTTCTGCTATACGTTGATTATTTGATTGTTTGGACATCTGAAAGTAGAGTAAATCTCAGTTCTGCTATAATGTAATTATTTATTGTGTGGACATATGTTTAGTAGAATAAATTCCCGTTTTTCTCTAAGTAGCGAATTGTTTGGACATCTATTTAGCAGGGCAAATCACCATCCTGCTATTATGTTATTTGGACATGGTATGCTAATTGAGTTGTATTGATATGTTATTCCCTGATTTCGTAATGGATTTCATTTACATGTATGTTGGCCTAAGTAAATAATTAATAAGTGACCTGAATCAAATTGAAACTAAATGGTAACTTAAATAAGTAACAATGACATTGCTAATCCTCTTTTAGAAATTATAAAATATGTTTTGAATTAATTTCAATTCTTTAATCAATTTGGGGTTAAGGTTTATAAATGATTTTTCAAGTTATATTATTATTTTATAAAGTTATTTATATATTATAAATTGTTTATAAAAATGGGCTTACTAAGAAAAGGGTTTATTTAAAGTGATTTAAAAGGATGAGTTGCAAAAGATTTTTATGAAGGAATTTTCCATAAAGAAGATTTAACAAAGGAGTTTTAAATGGGGAAATGCTTTATAAATGATTTTAGAGGTTTGTAAAGAGGTTTTGTAAATTGACTTGCAGACCTATAAAAGTGTTTTATAAATTGATTTTTGGAAAGACTTTGACTCGACTTTCGAAAATTGGCACCAAATACATCACCAGTAATCGAATGCGACAGATTCTAACGTCAAATCTGGTTCGCCGGAGCTTATAACACATTATGTACAACAACACAGCGGAAAAGAAATGAATAATATCATTTAAATACAATATTTGATACAAATGATATCAATATACATCATAGATACACAACAGCGGAAATATAATACTAGCAGCGGAACAATTTCACAAATCTGATCTTCCAAAGGATAGAAAGAAAGGTAGAATCCAAAAATGCATTCCAATTCAATGCACCAAAGATCTCTAAGCCAAGAAGCCGAACCACCATCAAGTAGACTTAAGCAAGGTCAGTCATGGTGAACATATGCTATCGCCAAATCCAAAGGCTGGATGCTAACGAATCTACACCTACCAGCTGAGTATCTGAAAATCTAACTCTAGGCTACTCGTATGGAAAATTGTGGGGACCCAGAGTTTAGAAAGGGAACCATAAACTTCAAATCATTCATGGGACAGGTGTGAGCAAACAAAAATGGTTTATCTTTTAAACTACAAACAACAAAAAAAAGTAGAAGAAATCCACAATGCTTTTTGAAAAATGAAACTACCGTAAGGCGTCCCGCAACACACACAATGCAAACGCACAATTGGAGGAGATTTCTCGTTATGATACTCAAACATGCTTGATACGCAAAAAACCTTTTGATATTATTATTAGTACATAGTGCAGAAAATCTTTCGAGAGTACAATATTAATCTTAGCCAGCATACAACCATTATTGTATACCTACTATAGCTACCATCTAAACAGTGGATCACCACCATAAGTAAATGGCAGGTTATACAACTAAAACCGTACAGGGCTCGTATTGGATGATTGTATTTCCAACAATGGTCAAGCAAAGGAACTTCCTACACCGAACGGAACGCCTCTGGAGGGACGCCCACAAGAACTAAACCGCATCTCTGTCAACACAAGGCCGGGTTACCTCTGTAACTAGGTAACACCAGCAAGAATGCCATCCCCGGTCGTTGCCGCCTTTATCCGAGAGCTCTCAACACCAACAACCACAAAGCAATAAGTTTGTAGCAACCACATAGGTTAAATATCTGGGATCCACACCATGACACCACCTTTCATCCAGAAGAAGATGGACATACCCTAGGGACGCGACCCCTAAAAATCTTGTCGTAACTTTCCTATTTCAACCGTTTTCGGGTTGTAAGGCTCGACGAGATCTCATCTACAAAGCTACGCTTTTCCAAAATCCATGCTTCGATCAACACATGATCAGCAGCACTTCGTATGCCACATTGCCAAATTGGGAATGTATCACTAGTAACCACCAACTACACAACTTCTGAGCTCGTGCATCTCAGAGAAGGGTGTCAAGCTAAGAGAATAAATTCTCCGCCACCAAACAAAAATGCATTTGATAGAAACCGGCTATACATCTCAAAGTGTAATGTCAGACACACATCCATAAAAGTCTATTCCGGGTTCAAACATAACTGAAGGCACTTCAAAAGAAGCCCTTGCAATCCGAGTATTCATAATACCGTTCGGACTGCTCATCACATATGGAGATCTATACCGGCGCGACTCAGTGCAGAGACATTCGACGGGTAATCCTTTTGTTCTCGAAAATACTCGGTCTTCACCATCGGTCTTCACCATCGGTCTTCAAATGCTATCCATATTGTCGTATCACTATTCGGGATGGTTATATGACATAAAGTCCTCCCCCGGCTAAACCGAATAAAGGGCGCAATATTTTAAAAATATATGGATATTGGGATCTTAGTTAACAGGTGGCAAATCATTATTTTTTCTTTTTAAATTAAAATATATAAACATGTATTAAAGATTAAGGAAACCAGGCTTCATTTTTCATTTGAAACCTGAAAACTAAAAATTTGAATACAAAACCAGAAACCAAAAATAAACTTCAGCATCTTCAACTAGATCAACTCAGATCTAGTTTCAGATCACATGCCAAGATCATCTCAGTTTTTCAAAAAAAATCAGATTCAAGTTTAAACAATAGTTTTCAAATCCTCCACCCGATCAAAGGCATGTAAAGATCAATTCAATATACATCAAGTTGCAGATCAACTAGCAGATAAAAATCCAGTTCAAAAATTCAATTTTCCAGATTTTCAAAACCTTTTTTCCAAGCTCTGTTCTTCTATAAAAGTTGAGCAGACTTCTAGCTTAAAATGTTAAATCAGTAGAAATATATATTGCATGTGATCATCTTTGGAAATATGATGTGAATTCTGCTTGCATATATATAAATGTACATAGATCTGTGCATATAAATATTTGCTTCGCTGTTTTATATAGGTTGAATAACATAAGAAAAAAATCCACATCTCTTTATACAATTTTTTTCAGTTGATGATTTCTAAATGAAAAAGGATTGAAACAATGTAATATCAACCTTAAAAATAATTTCATGAATATTTATTAAGTAGTTATTTTCAAAAATAGAAAATGACAGGGATAAACATTTAATGTTAAAATTTAATCATCTCGAAATTAAGTTTGAATAATATGAGCAGATTCGTATTACAGAATCATGAATTTTAGTAATCAAATCGAAATTTTTAGTTTGTTATTGGATGCAAATTTACGAGATGAACAGAATCAATAAATTCATCAATTTCCGTTGATCAGTGAAGGGATAGATGTCGAGCTTGGGTCTGAAGGAAGACATGATGGAGATCAAAGGAAAATTGGTGGTTGGGTTTGTAGATCATCGAAGTGGTCGAAATAGGGTCTAAACCCAGATTTTAGTCAATGTTAGACTTTGGGCTAATTCGTCTACATCGTCGCATCGAGTTCATCTAGGGGTGGTGTAATCGAAGTGCGGAAGCAAGGCAAGAATCCAGGCTGGTGGACGTAGTCTCCGGTGGTCGAAGAATGGTGATACGGGGTGTTTTGGACAATCTTTTTCATCTTGATGGGTATCGTTCCAATCGATTTTGATTGGTAGGGACTTGCGCGAATCTGGGTGGACAGGTCATTTGAGAGGAGCATTGATGACTTGCTGGTGATGGTAGGGTTGGTCGGAGTTGGCCAGATGGGTGTGCACGATGCACATATGAACCTCATGTCTGGATTTTTTGTGATGATTGAAGAAGAAGAAGACTTGCTCGTGGATGGTATCGAGTAGAATAGGTTTTGGCTCGAATTTATCTTCGAGTTCGTACGCAAGTGTTTACCTGTTATAGCAGAGTTTTTAAATTTAAAAACCAAAACCATGTTTAAAAGAGAAGGGAAAGTACAAGATTGGCTCGAGTTTTTGTTCAAGCAAATTTGAGGTGGGCTCGGGTTTGACTGTTCGTAATAGGTTTTTAAATCTGAAGTAAAGTTGTACAGGTTTTAAAATTTTAATAGAATCTTAAACCAGGTTTTAAAGTTTACAAATAAATTATTTCCAGGTTTTTGAATTTTATAAGTAAATTTGTACTTGGCTTTAAAAGTAAAAGAAAATATTTTAGCCAAGTTTTAAAAGTTAAACAACT
The DNA here is from genome assembly GCA_030765085.1 of Allium cepa. NCBI lineage: Eukaryota > Viridiplantae > Streptophyta > Magnoliopsida > Asparagales > Amaryllidaceae > Allium > Allium cepa. The sequence continues at coordinate 321,951,282 of CM060940.1, read as the reverse complement.
TCTTAATTAATTCTATTATCTTATTTTAAGAATGAGATTATTAAAGTTAATTTATTAATGTGATTAATTAAAAGATAAATAATAAATTAATTAAAGTTTAATTAATTAAGTGATGAAAGGATAATTAACAATTAAAAGTTAATTAATTTGTGGTTTGAAGGATAATTGTTAATGAATTAATTAAGGGTTAATCAATATTAAAAGTAATTAATTAATAATTAAAGGTTGATTAATCAAGTGATTAGAGAATAATTAATTGAAGGATAATTAATTTATGGAATTAATTAATTAAGGGTAAATTAATTAATGTAATTAACTAAGGATAATTAACTAAAGAATAATTAAAGGTTAATTATTTAATGATTAAAGGTTAATTGATTTATTAATTAAGGTTAATTAATTAATAATTAAAGGTTAATTAATTTATTAATTAATAATTAAAGGTAATTAATTAAAATGATTTGAAATTAATTAATAATTAATTAACCAGGATTAGTAGTTTATTCATAAGTAATTAATCTGATTTAAATTAATCAGATAATTAAATTGATCTTACTTATGGATGTTTGGATTCTATTGAATGTTGAATTGTTTGATATCCTTGATGTATGATGCTCTGTTTTGATTTGAGCTATGATGAATGCAATTTATTTATCTGTGATGAATTTATATTGTTTATCTGTGAATGAAGATAAGAGTTATAGGATTATACCACTTATTGATATTGCTGTGTTTGGATTGTGATGATTGATGATGTTGCATTATTGTGTAAAACCCCTGGACTACACCATACACACACAATTATGGACTGCATGAGGAAATCGGTTAAGTCACAGATAATTTGAATTTAATAGTATTTTATTCAAATGATGTAATGGTTATTTAAAGGATGAATTTTGAATTCAAATGATTTGAAATGGAATTGGTCTGATGAAAAGCTTTTGAAAAGGAGTTTTAAAGATTAAAATATTCTGAATAACTTGATAAAGTTTTGGAAACTAAAATAGTTTGATTTGAACTTGAATTCAAAATTTGAAATTGAATTCTATGTTTAAAAATTTTGGTTTAAAAAGGCTATACAAGTTATGTAATGTATTTATATGAATTTTAAACTATTTTAAAAGTATTATTTTGGTAATTTAAAATTAACCCAAGTATATACTTTAAGGCTATAACTTGTGTATATTTGATCGGATTTTTCCGAAACGATAAGTATTTGTTTTCAAATGATAATAACTTTCAAATAAAGAAAGGACTTCCGGTTTTTGTTGAAAGGGGTTTCAAATTTGAAATGAAATAGTTTTGAAAACTATAAATGAATCTTTGCTAAAGCTTGGTGAACTTTGTTTCCAAAATAAAAGAATCTTAAAGGAATATCTTTTGTATAAAAGATTTGAATTGTAAATAGTTTTGAAAACTATGAATTAATCTTTGTGAAAGATTGGTGAACCTCGGTTTCAAATTGAAGTGGATTTTAAAGGGTGAATCTTTTTGTTTAAAAAGATTTGAAAATGGTAATTGGTTTAAACCATTTGAAAGAAAAGTTTTAGGTAATAAGTTATGACTTAACTGAGATCACAATATCCATATGTTTTTAAAATATTACGCTCATTATTCGATTTAGCCGGGAGAGGACTTTATGTCATATAACCCATTCCTAATAGTGATACGACAATACTATTGCATTGGAAGACCGGTGGTGAAGATCGGGTATTTTCGAGAACAAAAGGATTACCCGTCGAACGTCTCTACACTAAATTGCATCGGTATAGAGGTCTCCATATGTGATGGAGAGTCCAATCGAGATTGTGAACACGCGGATTGCAAGGGCTTCTTTTGAAGTGCCTTCGGTACTGTTCGAACCCGGAATAGACTTTATGGATGTGTGTCCGACATTACACTTTGAGATGTAAAGCTGGTTTCTATCAAATACATTTCTGTTTGGTGGCGGAGAATTTATTCTCTTAGCTTAACACCTTTCCTAAGATATACGAGCTCAGAGGTTATGTAGTTGATGGTTACTGGTGATACATTTCCAATTTGGTAATGTGGCATACGAAGTGTTGCTGATCATGTGTTGATCGAAGCATGGCTTTTGTGAAAAGCATAGCTTTATGGACGAGACCTCGTCGAGCCTCACAACCCAAAAATGGTCAAAATAGGAAAGTTGCGGCAAGGTTTTTAGGGGTCGCGCCCCTCGGATATGTCCATTTTCTTTTGGATAAAAGGTGGTATCATGGTATGGAGCCCAGATATTTAATCTATGTGGTTGTTGTAAACTTATTACTTTGTGGTTGTTGGTGTTGAGAGCTCTCGGATAAAGGTCGGTAACAACCGGGGATGGCATACTTGTAGGTGTTACCTAGTTACAGAGGTAACCCGGCCTTGTATTGGTAGAGATCCAGTTTGTTCTTGGGGACGTCCCTCCAGAGGCATTCTAATCGGTGCAGGAAGTTCCTTTGCCTGACCATTGTTTGAAATCCAATCATCCAATACGAGCCCTGTACGGTTTTAGTTGTATAACCTGCCACTTACTTATGGTGGTGATGCACTGTTTAGATGGTAGCTATAGTAGGCATACAACAATGGTTGTATGCTGGCTAAGATTAATATTATACTTTCAAAAGATTTTATGCATTATGTACTAATAATAATATCAAAAGGTTTTTCGCGTATCAAGCATGTTTGGCTATCATAAGGAGAAATCTCCTCCAATTGTGTGTTTGCATTATATGTGTAGCAGGAGGCCTTATGCTAGTTTCATTTTCCAAAAAGCATTGCGGATTTCTTCTACTTCTTTTGTCGTTTATTGTTTAAAAGATAGACTGTTTTTGTTTGCTCACACTAGTCCCATGACTGACCTGGAGTTTATTATTCCCTTTTTAAACTCTATGTGCCCATATTTTTCCACGTGGGAAGCCTAGAGTTAGATTTTCAGATATTCAGCTAGTAGGTGTAGATTCGATAGCATCTAGCCCTTGGATTTGGCGGTAGCATCTGTTCACCATGACTGACCTTGCTTAAGTCAACTTGATGGTGGTTCGAGCTTCTTGGCTTGAAGATCTTTGGAGCATTGAATTGGAATGCGGTTTTGGATTCCATCTTTCTTTCTATCCTATAGAAGATCAGATTTGTGAAATTGTTCCGTTGCTAGTAATATATTTCCGTTGTTGTGTATCTCTGATGTATATTAATATCATTTGTATCAATGTGTTTTATCAAATATTGTATATCAATGATATTATTTATTTCTTTTCCCCTATGTTGTTATACTTAATGTGTTATAAGCTCCGACGAACCAGATTCGATGTTTGAACCTGCGGCATTCGAATACGGGTGATGTATTTGGTGCCAATTTTCGAAGGGCGAGTAAGGGTCGTTACAATTTTGGAAATTTATAAAGGTATTTAAATGTGATGAGAGCTTTTAAAACGGAACTTTTATAAAGGATAAGAGGATCAGATTATAATAAGAAAATTTTCAAAAAGAAATATGAAAGGAGGAATTTTCCAAATGTTTTGATAATATGCTTATACCCCTAAGATAAGTATAAATATTTTCCAAGTAAAACGGGGAAGTAAGGGTTTTGGATATAGTGTTGTGTAAACATCTTTTAATCAAGTTTTATAAAGTGATATTATTAACTAAAGATTAAATTTATAAAGGCTTAGTGAATCCTATATGGAATTTAATCAATTTTTGAATGATTGTTTATTTGATAGTTTAATAACCGACTATCTAACCTAGACCAAAAAATAACTTTGGAAATATCTAGGAGAAAAGCATGGGTTATATGGCGCAGTCATTCCCAATGATGTTGTACTATGCATATAAATGTCGTTTCATTCGTCTAAGATAAATGATAAGGAAATCCGTTCACTAATGGTTAGGAGGTGATCTCTGCTCTTATCTTGTCTGTTTATTTCCTAAAAAACCAAGATTAAGTTTATTGGAAATTATCGAAAGTTGTTTCGAAGAGAGATATGTTATCCAAAAACCACTTCGATACAACTCAAGCATTTCGAACTGAAGACATTTTGGAGAGTATGGAATCAAAGACGGAGTTTTGAAGTGTAAGGGCTATTTGCTACTAACCTTGAGGGTGAGTCAAAATGGGTGTAGTAGAGGTAGTGCCTTCGGTTCGTTCATCACCTGAATGACTTGTATGGATGGATATTGACATTGTGTCAATGTTAGCATTCCAAGTGGGAGTGCTATATAAAGGTAAAACGTAGCTTCAAGACTTTTTAACCAGGAAATGACAAAAATCGAGCATGCAGCTTGACAATGGGGCTTGCTCCTATTAGGGTATGGTCATCCCAAATCTAGATCGATTACTATCTACTCATATATGCTTTGGGGTCCAAAGTGGGGTGGCCATATTCAGTACTACTAGTCAAGTGGTAGGCCAGTCCTGTGTGGTGGGGTACAAGAAGTTCTTGTCAGATGCTGGCGCATTTTATCTAGAAATGTACCATCGGAAGGTAGTTCCTTAGCTTGTCAGAGTGTGGAATTCATTCTCCAATACGTGCCTTTACAGTTTTAGATGTGCCCAACTATGTTGAAATGTTGGATGCAAGTGTTTCAGCTATATTCATATTTTACTTAAACTATTAGACATTATTATAATATCATTGGGTTTTCTATAAAGTGTTTTGGTTATCGTAAGATAGAAACCCGTCCATGTTTATGTGCGGCGTGGTCTTACGAGATACCCTTGATTTAAAAGTGTTGTAAAAGAAATAATTCAGTTGTTTGAGTTTACTCACACCTGACCCATGTCTAACCTAGAGTTTAATTTTCTTCCCTTAAAACTCTTGGGTGCTCAAATTTTTATGGGCAGCTAAGTAGTTCAGATTTTCCTTGGATACATCTTAGAGGTGCTTGAAGTAGGAGGCTTCATCGATAGCTAGTTATTAACTTGTTTTCGTTGTCTATATGTACCTTGTACCAGTTAGGTAGGGACATGTTATTATAACTGTCCTAGAGTAGAATTTGTATTAGTATGACTCTGATGTATCATTTTGGAAATGACTTTGTAAAGAATTTTCTTGATTAGTATATGTTATTCTGCTACGTTGTGTGATTCAATGATTGTTAGTTTCTTCTTATCTTCTTTCTTTCCCAAAGCAATCAATCTTTCCGGCACTTAAATTCTCAACACGCAGTATAGTGGATGTATTAGTGATGATTTTTGATGGTCGAAAAACCCAATTCGTTACAACTACATACATCGCTTAAATTATATCCAAACTTATAAAAGATCTTTTACAGCACATTTCACAAAAAAATAAATAAAGTCTTACTTCCAAAACCATTACAAATACTGATTTTAGACATTACTTTTTCAATATAACTAACTTCCTTAATGTATTATTTAAAATATTTAACCTTTTGAAAATACTTTAATTTTCTTAAAATATTTATATCTTTTCAAAACATTATGTCTAAATGTCTCGGTCTAGTCTTTAGGAAACCCTCTCGAATACGTGTGCACCCGCATCGACTAGAATTCTTAAAGCACTCATAGACTGATTAATGCGATCTTATTTAAAAAATGCTATAACATTACTTATACAAATCCTTTAACATACATGCTTTTATAAATTAATTATTAGTTTATCTCAAGCTTAATCAAATTCACTACACATTTTTTAATAGCAAGCAAATGTAAAAAAATCCATTTCATAACATTGTTAAAGGCATGTGAATATTCAACCATCAATAATGAAATTAAATTCAATACAAGCAATTATCAATAACTAAACAAATACAAGAAACCATAATTAATGCACTCACTGAATTTTGCTGCGCACTTTGATCAAAACCAGATCAAAATTGAAATAATTATATTAGGTCACCAAGGGTCAGTCATTTATATTTTATACTTAATATATTGTAGTAAAATATTACATTTACAAAATACAGATACGTCCCTGGATGATTACCCCAGTAATCATCCCATACTAAATACACACACATACACACTCTTATTGTCTCTTACTATAGAATAACTATCCCAACACACCCTAAGGGACATGGACTCTAAGTCTTGTCTAAGATCTTGATTCGTGTCTCTTATATGCAATGTATTATTATGAACTTGTTCTGATATCAAATTTAAGCACCCCCACCTCCATACCCATCCAATATAAGAGTATTACCAAGTAAAATTTTTAAATAATGCAGAGAATAAGACAATATGGGTGTAACGACCCGGGATTTTGGACATCCCGAGTTGTGAACAATAATTTATAATGTTCAATAATACTGTATTTTTATATACAATATTTTCATAAATTTAATGATTAATAATCTTATGAAATTTTCCCAAATCAACATAATTTCAATTTTCAAATATATATTAAATTATAGATTGGTTTAATTGGAATTTCTTATATTTATATACATATTTTGTTTTAGAAAGAAATTTATATATGTGCAGATTGTTTTAGAAACATATATGCATTTTTTTAGAGATTAAATGTGCCTATTTTATTCTATAAGATAAACTATATCAAAGGATATAAACTTATTAAAATCAAATAGTCATATATACATGGAAACAATAAATTTACGCATAGTGAGAATAGGAATTTATAACATTAAATTAAATAGAGATGTATATAAAATTTGGATAAAATTCATAATGAAATAAAAGTAAAAATTTTGGATTCTGATATATATATATATATATATATATATATTAACTAAATAGAAGTATTAGGATTTCTAAATAATGATTTATATTGAATTAGAGAAGTGTAAATGTGTAATGATAAGTTGAAAAGAAAATTTAAAAATATTTAAATTGACGGAATGTTACAAGTAAATTGATGTGCACATGGATTAAATAAATAATTGGAAAGGAAACTACATACACATTGAATAAAGAATTTCATAATACTTAATTGATAAAACATTATAAATAAATTCAGTTGTATAACAACCACTTAAGTATAATAGTAGGGGTATATATAACTGAGAAACTATATACACACAGATAATAAATGATTTAAAATATTGGTAGATAATATATGTCTATATTATAATGAATTTTGGGATATGATTATATATATATAAGAAGAATTTAAATATAATTTTATACTACTATGAAGTTTTATAACACATCGAGTATCTAATATTGGAAGTCATTTTATTTATAATATATGTATATGGGGTTTTAATATAGAATGTTAAGTTATATTTAAAAACCCTACGTATTTTTATAAAGACAAATGAGACAAGTGGTTATTTTAATTTACTGAGTTTTCACCTTTATTTCTTAGTATAAATGACAAATAAAAATTTAAATTAAGTCAAAAGCAAAGATGAAACTTTAGCTATTTTGTAATCTTTGATTAAATTGATACATATATTTAAAAGACAAATTAATTAAGAAATATTATTTCACTATAGTTTCTTATTTTTATTTTTAAACGTGTAGAAATCAATACAAATATCACTTTGTTGATTAATGTGAATTATGAGCTGTTTAGATTTTGAATATATTTGCATACACATTTACTAATGTATGATTTACATTATTTTAAAAATATGATGAAAAGAAGGCTGTAAATTATTTACAGTAAGCAAGAAACTAGAGAATAATAACGAGTACCAGTTATTTATCTTATCAAAAGAAATAAGAAAGAATAATATAATAAATAAATATTGATGTAAGTCGAGTAAGCCGGAAAGAACTAAGATACTAATTTTAATTACCCTTTCAAATTTTCATTTCACCCAAAGGCAAACACTTATTTCAACAATCAAGAAATATTCCCATTCATATACTTAAAAACAATACATATATTTTCTTTGTGATGGTTCCTGACAGCATATACAAATTAATTACCCTTGTTCAAATCTAAATAAATATACATATATTTATCCTTGTAATGGTTTCTGTCAGCACATACATATACTTGGCTTGGTTTAATTCTAGTACAAATGCATTTGTCAACCTATTACTATAGGTAAAGAGAAATAATTAAGAGGTTTGTAAACCTATTACTGTAAGTAAAGAAGAAAGGAAATAAGCTAATAAACACGACAGTAAATTGTCTGATGGAAGGAGGGATATCTAACCAAATCTATAATTTCTTACACAATCTTTTCAACAAAAGTATAAAAAAATATAACTTGCAGACCAAAAGGATGGCAACTCTAGCAAACATTTTTGTCAACTCTGTTCCCTGATCTCGGTTACAGCTACGTCTATATAACTGAACCATTTCAGGTTCAAGTTATTAGAGAATTTAAGCATAAATTTGAGAAAACTAAAGCTTGTTAATGTCTTAAGCAATTAAAGATTAAAAAAGAAGAAAACAGTGTTCTGCTACCGAGAAGAAACAGTTGGAGTATTGCTGTTCGAATTCAAAAACACAGGGATTTTTAAAGAAGTTATTCAAAATTCAATTTCAACTTTTGTCAAGGACTCTACTTCAAGCTTTGAAGCTTCTGGAATCGATGTGGAAGGTGAGAAACTAAGTTGTAGTGCGGTTGTTGATCCCAACCGTGGGATGATCTTACTCGGGATTATCCAGTAAGGGGTAGTCCCGGTCTTGTGTTGCAGGGGGTCGGGAGTGATCCTCGGTACAGTGATCTCGGCCATGTACCGTGACAGGTGGTACCATAGTGTCTAGTCATTAGTTGGAAATCCATCCTCCCTACGCACCTTTTACGAGTTTTGTTTGTATTATCCACTCTGTGGCTAGTAGCTAGAATTTAATAGTGTAACAATTTCGGCTATTTTAATAAGTATTTGTAAATAGACCCTATTGTAATATCAGAGAATTTTAATAGAAATGTTTTAGCTATCATAAGCTAAAAACCCGACATGTTTATTGGTGACGTGGTCTTACGAGATGCTTTGTTTCAAAAGATTTTCTAACTTTTATAATCAAGTTGAGTGTGTTTCTCACGCTGTTTTACCAGACTGACCTGGGCTTGGTGTTTTCCTATATGCTCGGGTCAGACTGAGCATATGTATTCCAGGGTTTCGCTGGAAGAGTGGAAGCTGTTCAGAGAAGGAGCTGGATCAGTAACGTATTCTCGTAAATGTTTATATATAGTCTTTTGGTCATGTGACTATGATTGTAAGGATAGGATTGATATAACTGTCCGAGTTTTATGGTTGTAACTCTGATGTAAAACCTGTATATGTTATTTAAAGTGACAGTTTTTATTTCATGTAAAGTTCTGTTTATATTACAATTTAGTCGATCCGCTGTGAGATTCTGATTTGTTCTCTTTTCTTCTTCCTTCTTTCTATTTCTACCTTCTTTCTTTCATTATTCGTCTTTCCGAACGATTCAGCCGAAAAGAGTGGTTTAGTGTCGGTTTAAATCGGTACGGGAAAATGGGTTGTGACATTGTAGTATCAGAGCCTAGGTTGAGTGAATGCCTAGGTTCGAGCGAGTTGCTCCTTAAGGAATAGGGTCTGTAGCAGCCTATTAAGTTTGAGTGTGTATATATATACGAGAGCGCGTACTTGTTAATAATATAAAAATGGTTTTATATTGTGTTAATTGATCAGTTAAGTGGCATATAGATTCTAGTCAATACGAGTAGCTAACGTTATTGATAAGAATCTCTAAACACTTGAACCAGGCCAACAGACACAATATTGTTTTAAAAGGGTAAATGAAATAAGTTTACCCAAAATACATTTTCTATATAAAGGACATGTTTTTTTCTAAATATGTATGGAATTAAAAAGTTTGGTTGTGATGATAATAACTCATCATCCAGGATTGGGTAGTCTTAGATATCAACCTTATGTATTTTCATGGGTTGCCCTTCTTAACTTGAACATACCCTTAGAAATAGGACTCTTTAGAATTCGAATCTTTGGAAAAAGAATTTGCTAAGTTTATTTACGAAAGAAATTTGGAATTTTAAACTAGAAAATTTTTTGGGAAAAACTTTTCACACTTTAAAGATAACTTTAAAATAATGGGTTTCTAAAAAAAGGAGAATGTTGAAATTTAAAAACCCTATAACAATTTAATTGTTATATGAATATATATATGGATTTATGAATTGAAGAAATAGGTTATTTATAAGACTGAATATATAAAGGTGTATTTTCTCCATTCGAAAATCACTTTTCCAATATGTATTTAAATTATGTTGAAAGAATGATTTTATAAAAATTTAGGATAATAGGAATTCAATGGGTGAAATAAATTTTTGAAATATAACCCTTGATGTATTCTTTAGTTTATAGAATTCTAAAACCTTGTGATCTCATATTTGGGTTTTGGTTTTGATTGTAGAGAACCTATAGCATTAACCGGGGAGGAGCAATCTTTAAGGGCAGTAGGGATGGCAATTTTGGTTTGACGGGGAGGTCTCAAGAGGATCCGGGGGAACCGTCAATGTCTGAGGAACTGCCAATGGAACCTATCGAACAGCCACAGCCTCGAGAAGATGAGCCCAGGGAGGAGGCTGAAGAAGAACCAGAAGAGGAGTTTGAGGCTGAGGAAGAACCTGAGGAAGTATTCAACGACGAAGAGGAATTTGAGATCGAAGAGGACTAAGAGGAATTTAGGGTCGAGGAGGAAGAGGAAGAGTTCGAAGATGGGGAATTTGTCGAATCAGAAAATGAAGACGCAGTTATTTGGTATCTTGATAATGCTGTTGAGGGACCAGATGGTGTAGGTTTCATTCCTGGAGAGCCTGATCCAGAGGGTGCTTGGGTACCAGATAGTGATGCAGAGGTTAGGGAATTATCAAGACCAGAAATAGAGGACTCTGATAGTGTGGGTCCATAGTTAGTTGGGTTGTTTACAAGTGTGCTTTTTTTAGGTGTTTATGACCTAGGGACGTCATGGTTGTTTGATATTAGATATTTGGTAGGGTAATATATATATATATATATATATATATATATATATATATATATGAAAGGTTGAATGGATGATGATAACAGCTGTAGGAATATTCTAGATGGTAATTAAAGTAATGTATGTTTTGATAAACAATTTGAATCTATGTACTTACTGGTTTGGCTTGTTATTGATCTGTTCTAATCCGTATAGATAATTTTACTAAATTAATTATGGAATTTCGAGGATGAAATTCATTTAAGGGGGGAGGGATGTAACGACCCGGGATTTTGGACATCCCGAGTTATGAATATTAATTTATAATATTCAATAATATTGTATTTTTATATATAATATTTTCATAAATTTAATGATTAATAATCTTATGAAATTTTCCTAAATCAACATAATTCGAATTTTCAAATACATATTAAATTATAGATTGGTTTAAATGGAATTTCTTATATTTATATACATATTTTGTTTTAGAAAGAAAATTATATATGTGCAGATTGTTTTAGAAACATATATGCATTTTGTTTAGAGATTAAATGTGTGTATTTTATTCTATAAGATAAACTATATTAAAGGATATAAACTTATTAAAATCAAATAGTCATATATATGTGGAAACAATAAATTTACACATAGCGAGAATAGGAATTTACGACATTAAATTAAATTGAGATGTGTATAAAATTTGGATAAATTCGTAATGAAATAAAAGTAAAAATTTTGGATTCTGATATATATATATACATATATATACACTAAATAGAAGTAATAGGATTTCTAAAATAATGATTTATATTGAATTAGAAAAGTGTAAATGTGTAATGATAAGTTGAAAAGAAAATTTAAAAATATTTAAATTGACGAAATGTTATAAGTAAATTGATGTGCACATTGATTAAATAAATAATTGGAAAGGAAACTACATACACATTGAATAAGGAATTTCATAATACTTAATTGATAAAACATTATAAATAAATTCAGTTCTATAACAACCACTTAAGTATAATAGTAGGGGTATATATAATTGAGAAACTATATACACACATATAACAAATGATTTAAAATATTGGTAGATAATATATGTCTATATTATAATGAATTTTGGGATATGATTATATATATATAAGAAGAATTTAAAAATAATTTTATACTACTATGAAGTTTTATAACACATCGAGTATCTAATATTGGAAGTCATTTTATTTATAATATATGTATACGGGGTATTTAATATAGAATGTTAAGTTCTGTTTAAAAATCCTAAGTATTTTTATAAAGACAAATGAGACAAGAGGTTATTTTAATTTACTGAGTTGTCACCTTTATTTCTTAGTATAAATGAAAAATACAAATTTAAATTAAGTCAAAAGAAAAGATGAAACTTTAGCTATTTTGTAATCTTTGATTAAATTGATACATATATTTATAAGATAAATTAAATAAGAAATATTATTTCAATATAGTTTCTTATTCTTATTTTTATTTTTATTTTTAAACGTATAGAAATCAATACAAATATCACTTTTCTTAATAATGTGAATTATGAGCTGTTTAGATTTTGAATATATTTGCATACGCTTTTAGTAGTGTATGATTTACATTATTTTAAAAATATGATGAGAAGAAGGCTGTAAATTATTTACAGTAAGCAAGGAACTAGAAAATAATAACGAGTAGCAGTTATTTATCTTATCAAAAGAAATAAGAAAGAATAATATAATAAATAAATATTAATGTAAGTCGAGTAAGCCGGGAAGAAAACTAAGATGCTAATTTAATTACCCTTTTAAATTTTCATTTCACCCAAAGGCAAACACTTATTTCCACAATCAAGAAATATTCCCATTCATATACTTAAAAACAATACATATATTGTCTTTGTGATGGTTCCTGATAGCATATACATATAATTACCCTTGTTCAAATCTAAATAAATATACATATATTTGTCATTGTAATGGTTTCTGTCAGCACATACATATACTTGGCTTGGTTTAATTCTAGTACAAATGCCTTTGTCAACTATTATTGTAGGTAAAAAGAAATAATTAAGAGGTTTATAAACTTATTACTGTAAGTAAAGAAGAAAGGAAACAAGCTTATAAACACGGCAGTAAATTGTCTGATGGAAGGAAGGATATCTAACCAAATCTATAATTTCTTTCACAATCTTTTCGACAAAAGTAAAAAAAAATTCTTACTTGCGGACCAACAGGATGGCACCTCTAGCAAACATTTTTGTCTACTCTACTCCCTGATCTCGGTTACAGCTACGTCTATATAACTGAACCATTTCAGGTTTAAGTTATTAGAGAATTTAAGCATAAATTTGAGAAAACTAAAGCTTGTTAATGTCTTAAGCAATTAAAGATTAAAAAAGAAGAAAACAGTGTTCTGCTACCAAGAAGAAACAGTTGGAGTATTGCTATTCAAATTCAAAAACCCAGGGATTTTTAAAGTTCAAAATTCAATTTCAACTTAGTCAAGATCTCTACTTCAAGCTTTGAAGCTTCTAGAATCGATGTCGAAGGTGAGAAACTAAGTTGTAAAACTATGGAAATTTAAATTACTCTGTACTGTTAATATAGTGTTCAATCTGCTTTCAAAAATCATAATATTTCCACCTAAGCTATATTTCAGGTTGATGTAAACTAGGAATTCACAAATTTTCAAGTATAGTTTGTGAGAAAAATAAATTTGTGTAGAATTGGTTTGTGTAACTCAAGAGATTACTGTTTTACAGTGGATACTCAATTAAAGTCAAAATTTAATGTTTTTTATTTTAGGATTCAAGTATGCAATCTAGATCCTTATATGAAAATATGATTTTTAGTGTTTAATTCATAATTTTTAGTGATGATTATGTTGAGAAATCGATAGATGTACTATTTTCAATCAAAAATATTTTTCCGTCAACATAGACGAGGAGGGGTGACATGGTTGGTTCTGGTAGAAGTAGGCGATCTTGGTGGGGGCTTCTACCGTGGCCATTTTTCGATTTTGGGTTGGGTTCGGTGGCGTGAATCGAATTTAGGGTTTTTGTGAAGTTGTTGGAAGAGGGGAAACAGAGTCGATTTTTGGATTGTGGTGGCGACCGAGTGCATTGATTTTGGGAAGGCAGTAAGTGGGTTGAAGTGGCTTTCGATCGTGATAGACGGCGTACCCAGTAATGGCCGGTGGTTGTCGTAGTGGGGCGATGCGTAAGGATAGGTTAGTTTTCAGGTTTCAGGATGTGGTGCCGATGGTTGAATTTTTGATCACAGGGTCAGAGGACTTCGGTGAGGCAGTGGATGGTTTTTAGGAAGGAAGTGAGATTGACCTAAGGTGTCGCGGCAAGCAATTGTTGCAGATGTGGTTCGTACATGTGCAAACCGTGCACGGGGGAGGAGCTCGAAGTCGTTCGAGATGAAAGTGGAATCTGGGTTTGAATTCTGGTGCGTGACGTGTTGCATGAGCAGTAGACTTCGAGTCCGACGCGGTGTCGATCGTAGTTGATGTTCCGGTGAGGCAAATGGAATAAGGTGCTAAATGAAAGTTTGTAATCTGGAGATAAGAATATAGAGAAGAAGAAGTTTGGAAAGTGCAGTTTTGGGCTACGGCCCATTTGAATTATGTGTCTTTTGATCGTTGTTCTTCTTAGTTAAGGGTTGGGCTTGGGCCGATTTGTAGGTTGGTTTTCTAAAGTTGGGTTTAAATGTTATAAGCGGATGGTTTTAACGCAAGGAGTTTTGAAACAATATTGTTATAAAATAAGTAGTATGTGATTGTACAGGGCATATGCAATGAATCAATGAACTGTTAAAAAAACAAAACAAAGAAATTTGGGAAACAAGCTTGATCGATTTTGAACTTTATTTAAGTTATTTAAATAAATTACTTTATTATAAACTAGATGAACTTTTAAAATAAATAATTTATTTAGTAACCCTCGAGTTTATTCATAAGAGAGTAAATATGATTGAATAATTAAAGGAAACAAATGTTTATTCTTAAGCGTTTATATAATAGTTATTTAATTTCTTATAGGATGAGAAGTTATCAAGAAGATGGCTCGCAACGAGGGATGATATGCCGTCGTTCGATCCATTATGAAATTAAATAAGTGAAATTGTATAAGATTTGTTCAGTTTGAATTTAATTACTATTCAATGAATAAATTCCATTATTGATTCGTACAACTTGACTATTGAGTCGTTTTCTAAACTGAAGAGTCGTGTAGATTGCAGATTACTATGCTGGTTGATATTTGGATAGCAGAAACTGACACCATTCCGCTAAATAGTTAAATAATGTGGGTAATATAAGTCACCTAAGTGATTTTATTGTAAAGTTGTTATAGCTATGAAACCTCCGATCTGTCATTCATTGCGTACATCTGTTATTTGCCAGTCTGCTTTATTGAGGATATAATATAATATCAATCTATGGAAGTTGATTGATTGAATAGCTGGAATTGTGAAATGTGAATGGTGAATTGATAAGTACCGTTGAGATTGATAAGCCTTATTCTATTTTGATTGATTTTGAACTTGGTTTTGTTCTAAAAGTAAATTTTTTTAGAATTTATTAAAAGAATTTATAAATATTTTGAAAATCCAACGTAGTTTACATGTTATTGTGAAAATCATTTTAAAGGGTATAAATTCTATAAGTATATATTATTTAAATTATATCAAATATTAAACTATTTGAATTGGTTCCCAAAAGCATAATTTTTATTACAAATAATTTTTAAGTATATTTTCCTTAATGTACACCTATATTATATAAATGATGTTCAATGTATATTTAAAATAACCTCATAAAGTGATTTCATTAAACTTGTGAATAATATTTGAAACTTCATAAGTATGATTTGGAAAGAAATGGTTATACACACACACACACACACAAAGATATATATATATATATATGTATGTATGTATGTAGGTATGTATGTATGTATGTATGTACGTATGTATGTATATCGAATGAATTAAGCTTTCTTAGTAAATTTTAAATCCGTTAGAATTATGAAATGTGAATAAGGCTTAATGGTTGCAATGGGAAATAACTTGGTTGTATTGGTTGATTATTTGATACTTAAATAACCGACTATCAACATTGGACAATACACTAATCGTTTCGAAGAGACCGGGATCGAGATTTATTTCTCGAAAACCACTTCGATCCAGTTTATACGTTTTCGTGAGGAAGACGAGTTCGGAGTCGAAGATGGAGCAGTGAAGTGCAAGGGCTAGTCGCTACTAATCCTGAGGATGTTTCCAAATGGATGTAGTATGAATAGTGCCCTTGGTTCTGTACGAACCCGGGACGGACTTGTATGGACGAATGCTTTCAGGATATCGTCAGGTGGACGATGAGCGTTCTAAGGAATATGTGCTAAAAAGGTAGCGCTTAGCCTCAAGCCTCATCAACCTGGAATGACTGAAAATCAGGGGTTATGCAGCAAGGCTAGGTAGGTAGCACCCATTGCAGGGTGAGGTCATCCATGTCTAGATGTCCCTATTATTTCGGCTTAGTGGCGCGGTTGGTGATTCCAACCGTGGGGTGATCTTACTTGAGATTATCCAGTAAGGGGTAGTCCCGGTCTTGTGTTGCAGGGGGTCGGGACTGATCCTCGGTACAGTGATCTAGGCCACGTACAGGTGACAGGTGGTACCCCATTGCCTAGTCATTAGTTGGAAATCCATCCTCCCTACGCGCCTTTTACGAGTTTTGTTTGTATTACCCACTCTGTGGCTAGTAGCTGGAATTTAATAATGTAACAATTTCGGCTATTTTAATAAGTATTTGTAAATAGACCCTATTATAATATCAGAGAATTTTAATAGAAATGTTTTAGCTATCGTAAGGTAAAAACCCAACATGCTTATTGGTGGCGTGGTCTTACGAGATGCTTTGTTTCAAAAGATTTTCTAACTTTAATAATCAAGTTGAGTGTGTTTCTCACGCTGGTTTACCAGACTGACCCGGGCTTGGTGTTTTCCTATATGCTCGGGTCAGACCGAGCATATGTATTACAGTGTTTCACTGGAAGAGTGGAAGCTGGTCAGAGAAGGAGCTGGATCAGTAACGTATTCTCGTAAATGTTTATATATAGTCTTTTGGTCATGTGACTATGATTGTAAGGACAGGATTGATATAACTGTCCGAGTTTTATGGTTGTAACTCTGATGTAAACCCTGTATATGTTATTTAAAGTGACAGTTTTCGTTTCGTGTAAAGTTCTGTTTATATTATACTTTAGTCGATCCGCTGTGAGATTCTGATTTGTTCTCTTTTCTTATTCCTTCTTTCTATTTCTACCTTCTTTCTTTCTTTCATTATCTGTCTTTCCGAACGATTCAGCTGACAAGAGTGGTTTAGTGTCGGTTTAAATCGGTATGGGAAAATGGGTTGTGACAATGGGGTACATAAGTGAATATTCTCTTGGGCTAATATTAGTACGTATTTAAAAAATGAATAAATAACTCACTTATACGTACCCAGTATCGACACAAAGCAATAACACTTATGCATTCAAGATAGATACAAACCACAATATATAATAACTAACAAAGAACACAAAGTCAGAATCACAACGATGATATATAATACTAAATATACAAGGTTTGTCCAATATACATCATATGAATATACATACAAGAGACTAAACGATACAAGATGGTAAAATACTATACTGAAACTAGCCTCCTCAATGCCCAGAAAACAAGCCGGTCATACTATCCCTATAGTTGAAAAGTCTTGAACTAACCCGAGTATTACATAAATAACACACGGGTCAGACTATGTCTAGATCGAGTGTAGCACCCCGCAAAATAAGATGTAATTAATTAAAAGAATTAATTAATTAATTTTTAATGCCTAAAGTAGAATTTTTGTAAATGTCAGAATTTGGTTGTGGAACTTGGATCTATTGTTCGTAGCAACTTTCTGACCAATTTTCATATATGAAGTTTTACAATCCTAGTTCAAATAAAGAAGATATTAACATTTGAAAATATTGAATTAAAAATAATTAAAGATGCAATTGTGAAATTTGATTTAATTAATTAACATTAATTATAAATGTTAATGGAAACTTAAATCGTAGGAAATGTTAACGTTAAATCAAATAGAGAAAATGTATAAAGTGGGAAACAAATAACGTAAACCGAGCAATAAAACTGAAGACCCACCGGTCAATACTCTCACTATGACGGACCGACTACTAGCGATCGACCGTTGGAAGAATGGCGGTCGACCACTGGGTTACGGTCGGCGTAGATCGAACCTAGGCCAGAACGGCTTAGATTTAATTGAAGATAATACAATGGTTGCGATTAGTTCTAACACCCATGAATGTAGGCCTATACCACCATTTTTTTCTCATATTTTCTAGATTAAAGAGCAGAGCTCTACCATTTTCTCTTCTCTATAAATTCTAAAAGTAATAAAATATTGTATTATATATTTAAATAAGTGGACAAAAGTGGAGAATAAGAGAAGAGAAGAATAGGATCGAATCAGAATGCCAAAACAAGGAAAAATGTAAATCTTAACTCAAATCTAAATTATATTCAACTCTCTTTTTAGTTCTAAATTTCTAAGTAGTATGTATACCTTTTTATACATATGTTGGTAGGAAGGAAGGGAATCAAATTGGAATAACAAAGTTTAGATATGGAGATTATAAAAGCATAACGATGAGTGGAAAATAATATACCTTTATATAATATTTGATTTATACTATTGTAAATCTAATCCTGCATAACTAAATGAAATTTTGGAGCTGCATGCCTAATTATATAATGAAATGAATCTATAAACCTTGCTTACATATTTTCTGATTGAAAGCTTGGATTTAATATTTCATGTACTTGACTTTGGAAAGTATTGGGTAGTAGTAGTCCCTGAAATAGATAAATTTTACAATAGTTCCAGATTTGTCATTTGAGTGATTTATGCAAGTAAATATAAAATTAGAAGTTATCACAATAGATTACCAGGATTTAAGTGATATTTTAATTTATTGGAATGTACGGTGTTGTAATGTAAATTTCTATAGATTGTCTAGTTCAAATTCATAAATAAAAGTGTATCCTTTGAAATAACAAGGAATATGCCTAAAAGAAAGACATGTATAAAATACAAATATTTATTGTATTTTTTACTATCAATTTCAATAACTATGAAGAGATAATTCCTTATATTTTCGAACGTAACATAAATTCCTTTTTTGGATAAGACATATAAATTTGCAGTTCTAACCTTTCCTTTTGAGGGAGGTATAATTCCAATGTATTAAATGTAGAATCCCTAAGTATGAATTAAAGGATAGTAATTGTGATAATAAAGATTAAGTTATGGTATGTATATATGTATATGTGTGTATGTGTGTAACCACCCATACCTTAATGGGCCCACATTACGACAAAAATTGAAAATCAAGTCCATCAAAGCATAGATCGTTGGATTTGGTGCCTCCAAATAAGCATGAGCATTATTAGAAATTGATAGAAATCTAAACTCACAGTGGAAACAATAATAGGACAAGAATACTGACTATGACTACTACCTTGGAAATAATGGTGTTTCTTGGATAACATATTGTCACATCAGCATCGAGCATGAGAAAAAAGAAGACTTCTCCAACAACTAAACTCATCCAGCTCCAGTGACCAGTTCCTCTAAATCCAACATGTGGGTTGTACTGAGGAGGGGGTCAGAACAATGTTCAGGTGACTGGAAAATCTATAAATTTTCCATAACATAAATTTGTACCGATTGGTTTACATTTGATTGTTATGTCTATTAAGGTTAGCAATTCTAATCTAACCTTGCATTGCACACATGTTTACATACCTAACCACTCCCAAGGTACAAAATACTGACGAAGTCTTATCAATCACCCAATACTTCAATACCCATTTTCCACTAAATACTTCTAAATATGAAGCGGGTTTTTACTATCACCACATAATACTTTTAAAAGAGAAATAGGCAGGCTTTGCCATTTAAGATCTCAATCGAGGTAGACTTCATCAATTGAGACCTATTCTCATGGTGGATTTCTAGCATCGTCATTATTAGTCTATTAGTCCTGTTAGCACCAAAATTGGTCACTAACACCCTTGAGTAGAGTTATGTAGAGAGATTAATGAAGAGAGTAAATTAGGACTGAAAAATAGTGTAATTCAATGAAAAAGAGTGACAAAAACGAGAACACCAGATTTATAGTGGTTCGGCGTAACTGCCTACATCCACTTTGAGTTTAATCTTTATTGCTTTCTCCATTACTTGGATACAGATACAATTCGTAAATCAATCCCTTGGATACAAGTTTGAATTAAAAAGAGGAGAGTATAAGAAATGGCAGAGTCTCCCCAGTATTCCCGGAAAAAGGTCCATTTCACTGTGCCCCTGCCCCTCTATTTATAGACGAAGATGGGTTGGGCTTCCCTGGTGGGCCTGGTAGCTGAATAACTCGGTCCAAATGGAGTAAGCCCCGTGTGTCGACCCAAATAGGCCGAATGACCAAACTCCGAACCTTCATCTTTATGCCGAACGAAGTGAGGCCGGATGCTCTGCATGCAGCACGAGATTTGTGCCGAACGGTGCAAGGTGTTGAGTGAGGGGTGTAGGCCGAACGAGGCTGGTAATGTCGAACAGTCCAGGAATGCCGAGTGAAGCATGAATGCCGAGCACTCTAGAAGTCAAACGCTCTTAAATACCATTTGACCCATACGTGCCGAACGTATCTTGTATGCCGAACGTTCATGGATGCCGAACGTTCCTTGTATGCCGAACGTTCATGGATGTCGAACATTCTTTAGGTGCCGTTCGATATTCAATACCGAACGTCCCTTTATGCCGAACGTCCTTCTAATGGGCCTGACAACTTGCTAACACCTCCAGGATCTTCGAGGTCAGAATCTTGTCTAGTGCTGATAATAGTGTTTTCAACTGTCGTTTTGTAACCGGGCCAAGATGCCGGTTAACATTTGCCCCCCAAAGCGTGTCGTGTGAAGCAACACAACACGCTTTGAATCAGCGAGTATTCCTTGTCTTCAGAAATAAATCCATCATGTTTCTTTAATAGTCATTATCCTTCGACTTTATCCTCCCAAGCTGTCATATCCTTCTTTGGCCGTCTTGACGCTTGGTTGATTCCCAATATTATAAATTCAGGGTTGTAGTTCATCAGTGACCACTCGTGTCTGATTCTACAGAGCTAGCAAGCTTCGGCTATCTGATCTAGTATTTTCTCAATAACCCTTAGTGAGAATTTAATTTCTGTTGATTTCAAGAAGTTGGACTTGTTCGGATATACACATGCACGTTTGGGTACATGTTCTTTCCATTGGCTCTCGAATGCGTTTTATATGCTCATAAGTCGTCGCCTACTCCGTCCAGTTTAATTGCAATTCAATTGCGATTCCTTGTTTGTATTTTCTATGAAATAAGGGTTGCAATCAGCCACTTGAGGAGTTTTCCAAACCCCTCTTCAGTAAAAACTCTATGATTTTGTTCACAGCTTCAACCTTTAGGATTGGTAAGAAGAGGACGTCAATGCCCCCAAGTGGGAAACTGCCGTGGACTAGCCATTTGAGTAATTTCCATCGCTGGGGTTCCTGGATTTTTGCAAACATCTTGCACTTTTCGCATTGTCTAGCATGATCGACCGTATCTAGATTGATAGTTGGCCAGTAATACCTGTAGCAAAGTATCTTCTTTATCATGGTTTTCCCCCTGATGTTATTACCGCATTCTTCTTCATAGAATTTGCTCAAGATATCAGCATGGGCGATGCGCCGAAGCATGGGGATGGACAAACTCCTTTTGACAAACGACTTATTCTTAGATGATTTGGTATGAAGATTTGAGGAGGATCTGTCGTTTTCCATTCCTCTATTCAGTAAGAATTCCTTATTGTAGATAGTCTTTGATGGGAGTCAACCATGACATCTTTTCATTTTGTTCGCTGAGGTGTGTAATGATGTAATACGTGAAGTCGGTTAGTGGCCCTTGGACTTGGTCGAGATAAGGAGCAAGACAATTCCCCCTAGCAAGATCAACTTCCTTAAATTTGTATACTACCAATCAAGAATCACAAAAGATATGTAAAGTTTTCACTTCAAATCCTTTAGCAAGTTTGAGGCTGGCAGCCAAGGCTTCATACTAAGCATCATTGTTTGTTATAGGTAAATCGAGTTTCAGGACGTAGCAGATTGATCGTTCCTCAGGAGTTATTATCATGACTCCTATGCCATAACACTGATCATTGGATGCTCCATCCGCGTACATTTTCCATCTTATGGTTGGTTCTCTGCTACTCTTCGAGTAGTGTTCTGAGGTAGTGAATTTGGGTGTGAGGTCTGCTGATTTCCGTCCTTAGATAGCCTTTCGAGGGAAATAAGTGATATCGAATTAGCTTAGTTTGATATTTTATTTAAGTAGTCTTTCAGACGTCTCAGGTCATTGTATGCCCTGTCGCAACGGCTGGTAGGCATAGACGTTGATGGATTGAGCCTAAAAGTAAGAGTGGAGCTTTCATGGTGAAATCAATAGATATTATGCTAGCTTTTGTAGCTTCGGGTTGATATCCAATGCATGGCTCGCGATAGTTAATGAAATCACATATGCTTGTCAGAATGGGTCCAAGGGAACATATCATCATTTATTCAGAAAATCCAACTAATTCTTTTATCATCACTACACTGAGTTGTGATCCGATATTCAGCACCCGGAAAGGGTCGCCATGGCTGAGTGTAATGTCGACCGTCACCTTAGCAGGTGCCATCCCAGATTCTTTGAGTATAGATGTAATTATTTTGCATAACATTCAATGTGAAATATGGTTGGGACGACCAATAATGATGGTTGCTCTAGTCGAACCCCAGAGTCTTGTCATGAGTTTTTAAGTCTAATAGCAAAGGACTCTGAATGCTCTAATAGATTATCAACAAATGGCCAAAGATCAGACTTAAAAGCGCATTGAAGGAAATGTCGAGTGGGGGTCAGCCTCGAGTGGCGTGCAACTGTATAGCTGGATCTTGCTATGAGTTTGAATTTGCTTATGTATTCGAGTAACGCACTTTCTATTCAATGCATTCATGATCCTTTACCCGTCCTTCGGGTTGGAGTGAAAGTCAATTGCTCATGAGCTAAGGTGTCAATTCAATGATTCAATCTCTAGGCATCCTTTCGGTCGTCTCCTTGAACAACTGTAAGCACTATATATAAGTTTTAATACTGAGCTATCGTAGCCAGTTTTAGGATGACCATGCGTCTTCTCCCAGTCTCGGGTTGGTAAATGTACTGCATGGACGGTTAAGTCTCGTCCTAGCTATGTTTATGTTTTCACCTAAGTTCCAAAGACATAGAGGTGATCGGTGAATAGTCGGTTCACATTCATCTTGCATCTCGCTCGTGCCCCCAGGTCTGGGTCATATACCGATAAGTAGGAAGGCCATCCACGCCCACTTTAGCTTTACTCTCTTTCCCGTTGAATCGTGGGATCATGTCAATCGATGGGAGACTAGGTCTCACCTATCTCGGATTTTATCGTGGTTTTTCATTCCAAGAGGAATACTTCGATGCCACGTCAGTTTCAGGGCGTAATTTGGACAGTGGATGGTCATCTACGTCCACTTTGGTTCATGCTCTGTAATCAGTTCTCGGGGTAAAGTTGGCTACAAATGCAGTCGGGTTATGCTCATCCAGTTTCATACTCCTCCTGACGAATCGAATGAGGGTGCTGGAGAATTTTTGACCAAGTATTCATGGTTTACCCTCCTTTCCACACTCTGGAGGTCATAGTTTTTCAAGAAACATCCGAGTCACATTCGTATGTGCTTGGTGCGGATCGGTATTGACCCTCGATCTGAAGTATGATATAGTCGATTGCTCGTAGCTTTGGATGCCATTTCGATTGATTCTGTATTAAGGCTTCCCTGCAGTCGTTGCTTCAAGTTATAAAGAACGCCACGCTAGAGCTATAGTAAGCTGTCGTATTCAGCTTTTTAGTGATTTGTACCCATGCTCCCAGCATTGATTTGGCCAGGCCACTAGTTGGATGGTCGAACTCCATCCTTAGCTGGTTAATAGTCCTTCGGTCGATTCCATGCCGAAGTTTGCGTAATAGAGAATGGTCGGAATCCATTCGTCTATTTATCGATGTTTATACACCACTCTGCATTCTGGTGACTTAGTGTTATTCTCCCCCTGGTTGATTCGCGCCCAATTTGTACTCATGCTTCGGTCCATGCTCCGGGGACTTAGAGATTTGTCGAACGGTTTATGCTTTAGTCCACAGTTCAAGACGCGGGGATTTTTATCAACTCGTTTATACTCCAGTCCACATTCTGGGATTTTAGAGTAATCTAGTCCGCTTCTGGGATTTGGAGATTCTCCTCAAGTCTTCTATAATCTAGTCCGTGCTCTGGGGACTGAGAGTACCGTAGTCCGCACTCAGGGGATGTAGAGGTTTTTTAAGCCGTTTATACTCTAGTCCGCACTCAGGGGACTTAGAGCACTCTAGTCCGCACTCCGGGGATTTAGAGGTTCTTAGGTCGTTTATACTCTAGTCCGCACTCAGGGGACTAGGAGCACTTAGTCCGCACTCTGGGGACATAGAGGTTTCTGAGTCGTTTATACTCGAGTCCGCACTCTGGGGACTTAGAGTACTCCAGTCCGCACTCTGGGGACTTGGAGGTTTAAGTCGTTCATATTCTAGTCCGCACTCTGGGAACTTAGCGTACTACAGTCCGCACTCTGGGAACTTGGAGGTTTAAGTCATTTATACTCTAGTCCGCACTCTGGGGACTTAGAGTACTCCCGTCCGTGCTCCGGGGACGTAGAGGTTCTTAGGTCGTTTATACTCTAGTCCGCACTCAGGGGACTTAGGGTATTCCCGTCCGCGCTCAGGTGATTGTAGCGCTTGATGAAGACAAGTCCGGAACCTCCTCCTATACTGACGGGAGTTATGAAGTAGAAATTACAGGCGCCTCTAATCACACATCTGAATTGAGCATGAAGGAGCGGCTCGAGAAAGAGAAGGTCAGGGTCAAGGTCGAACCCCGAGTTGTGGACTTGGACGATCCTTTGAACAAGCCGTTGAAGGTCATCCTTCCTGGCGGGTCCAAGCCTATGGAAGTTCTCCGTACTTCTTCAGTTGCTACCCCTCTATCAAAGAAGAGTACCAAGGGTAAATGCTATGGAGAGGAGCCGTCCGGAAAGGAGTTGAAGAAGTACAAGAAGTGATTACTATCCTCGTTCAACGAGAGTTAGTTTAAGTCATGTAATTATTTTCATCTATTTCCTTAGTCCTTGTAAATAGAATGTCGACTCCGAACTTTGGAGGGTTGTAATAGGAACTCATTTCTCATTAAAGTTTAGTTCCTTTTTCCGTCTTACAAAAGACTCTTATTGTTCAGTTTTCTTTGTGATTGTGATGTTGATGCAAGCAGTTGAGAGTAACATAGACTTCTCGGTCCATCTTCATATAACTCGGAAACACTTCGGGAGTTGTTGAACTTCCATTCTGTGCTTCGAGCACTTAGAATACATTCTAGCCCGTATGTCAGGGATTTGACAAATTCAAGTCATCTGTGTCATAGTTCATATTCAGGGAACTAGGAGATTCGAATTGCTTATATTCGAGTCCGCACTCTGGGGACTTAGAGTACTCCAGTCCGCACTCTGGGGACTTGGAGGTTCAAGTCATTCATACTCTAGTCCGCGCTCTGGGGACTTAGAGTACTCCAGTCCGCGCTCTGGGGACTTGGAGGTTTAAGTCATTTATACACTATTCCGCGCTCTGGGGACTTAGAGTACTCCAGTCCGCGCTCTGGAGAGTTGGAGGTTTAAGTCATTTATACTCCAGTCCGCGCTCTGGGGACTTAGAGTACTCCAGTCCGCACTCTGGGGGATTGGAGGTTTAAGTCATTTATACTCTAGTCCGCACTCTGGGGACTTGGAGATTTGAGTCGTTTATACTCTAGTCCACGCTCTGGGGACTTAGAGTACTCCAGTACGCAATCTGCGGACTTGGAGGTTTAAGTCATTTATACTCTAGTCCGCGCTCTGGGGACTTAGAGTACTCCAGTCCGCACTCTGGGGACTTGGAGGTTTAAGTCGTTTATACTCTAGTCCGCGCTCTGGGGACTTAGAGTACTCCAGTCCACGCTCTGGGGACTTAGAGTACTCCAGTCCGCGCTCTGGGGACTTGGAGGTTTAAGTCATTTATACTCTAGTCCGCGCTCTGGGGATTTAGAGTACTCCAGTCCGCGCTTTGGGGACTTGGAGGTTTAAGTCGTTTATACTCTAGTCCGCGCTCTGGGGACTTAGAGTACTCCAGTCCACGCTCTGGGGACTTGGAGGTTTAAGTCGTTTATACTCTAGTCCGCGCTCTGGGGACTTAGAGTACTCCAGTCCGTGCTCTGGGGACTTGGAGGTTTAAGTCGTTTATACTCTAGTCCGCGCTCTGGGGACTTAGAGTACTCCAGTCCGCGCTCTGCGGACTTGGAGGTTTAAGTCGTTTATACTCTAGTCCGCGCTCTGGAGACTTAGAGTACTCCAGTCCACGCTCTAGGGACTTGGAAGTTTAAGTCGTTTATACTCTAGTCCGCGCTCTGGGGACTTGGAGGTTTAAGTCGTTTATACTCTAGTCCGCGCTCTGGGGACTTAGAGTACTCCAGTCCACACTCTGGGGACTTGGAGGTTTAAGTCATTTATACTCTAGTCTGCGCTCTGGGGACTTAGAGTACTCCAGTCCGCACTCTGTGAACTTGGAGATTTAAGTCATTTATACTCTAGTCCGCGCTCTGAGGACTTAGAGTACTCCAGTCCATGCTCTGCGGACTTGGAGGTTTAAGTCGTTTATACTCTAGTCCGCGCTCTGGGGACTTAGAGTACTCCAGTCCACACTCTGGGGACTTGGAGGTTTAAGTCATTTATACTCTAGTCCGCGCTCTGGGGACTTAGAGTACTCCAGTCCGCGCTCTGGGGACTTGGAGGTTTAAGTCGTTTATACTCTAGTCCGTGCTCTGGGGACTTAGAGTACTCCAGTCCACGCTCTGGGGACTTGGAGGTTTAAGTCGTTTATACTCTAGTCCGCGCTCTGGGGACTTAGAGTACTCCAGTCCGCGCTCTGGGGACTTGGAGGTTTAAGTCGTTTATACTCTAGTCCGCGCTCTGGGGACTTAGAGTACTCCAGTCCGCGCTCTGCGGACTTGGAGGTTTAAGTCGTTTATACTCTAGTCCGTGCTCTGGAGACTTAGAGTACTCCAGTCCATGCTCTGGGGACTTGGAGGTTTAAGTCGTTTATACTCTAGTCCGCGCTCTGGGGACTTAGAGTACTCCAGTCCACACTCTGGGGACTTGGAGGTTTAAGTCATTTATACTCTAGTCTGCACTCTGGGGACTTAGAGTACTCCAGTCCGCACTCTGCGCACTTGGAGATTTAAGTCATTTATACTCTAGTCCACGCTCTGGGGACTTAGAGTACTCTAGTCCATACTCTGGGGACTTGAAGGTTTAAGTCGTTTATACTCTAGTCCGCGCTCTGGGGACTTAGAGTACTCCAGTCCACACTCTGGGGACTTGGAGGTTTAAGTCATTTATACTCTAGTCCGCGCTCTGGGGACTTAGAGTACTCCAGTCCGCGCTCTGGGGACTTGGAGGTTTAAGTCGTTTATACTCTAGTCCGCGCTCTGGGGACTTAGAGTACTCCAGTCCCCGCTCTGGGGACTTGGAGGTTTAAGTCGTTTATACTCTAGTCCACGCTCTGGGGACTTGGAGGTTTAAGTCGTTTATAATCTAGTCCACGCTCTGGGGACTTAGAGTACTCCAGTTCACGCTCTGGGGACTTAAAGTACTCCAGTCCACGCTCTGGGGACTTGGAGGTTTAAGTCGTTTATACTCTAGTCCGCGCTCTGGGGACTTAGAGTACTCCAGTCCACACTCTGGGGACTTGAAGGTTTAAGTCATTTATACTCTAGTCCGCGCTCTGGGGACTTAGAGTACTCTAGTACGCGCTCTGGGGACTTGGAGGTTTAAGTCATGTACACTCGTGTCCGCGCTCTGGGGACTTAGAGTA
This sequence comes from Allium cepa, assembly GCA_030765085.1. NCBI lineage: Eukaryota > Viridiplantae > Streptophyta > Magnoliopsida > Asparagales > Amaryllidaceae > Allium > Allium cepa. The sequence continues at coordinate 321,923,346 of CM060940.1, read as the reverse complement.
CTCCAGTCCGCGCTCTGGGGACTTAGAGTACTCCAGTCCGCGCTCTGGGGACTTGGAGGTTTAAGTCATTTATACTCTAGTCCGTGCTGTGGGGACTTAGAGTACTCCAGTCCACGCTCTGGGGACTTGGAGATTTAAGTCGTTTATACTCTAGTCCGCGCTCTGGGGACTTAGAGTACTCCAGTCCACGCTCTGGGGACTTGGAGGTTTAAGTCGTTTATACTCTAGTCCGCGCTCTGGGGACTTAGAGTACTCCAGTCCACGCTCTGGGGACTTGGAGGTTTAAGTCATTTATACTCTAGTCAGCGCTCTGCGGACTTAGAGTACTCCAGTCCGCGCTCTGGGGACTTGGAGGTTTAAGTCATGTATACTCTTGTCCACGCTCTGGGGACTTAGAGTACTCCAGTCCGCGCTCTGGGGACTTGGAGGTTTAAGTTGATAGTAGTCGTATTTCCACTCTTTAATTTGTATTCATCTACCGTATCGAGGCTAATGTTGTCGAATGAACAGTCGAACCACGTTTGCTCATGGAATGGGATCGTGCCCCCAGCTCAAGGGACGAAATTTGAAAAATGGACGATCGATTCTCGTCCGCTTGGTAATTATAGCTCTTCCAATCGAGTCAAGGAAGGAGGTATATGACAGATGGTTGGATCACATCCATGTTGGGTTAGATAGCAGAATCTCGTACAATTTGCTCTGTATCTCCTTCTTTTGTGTTGAAGGCAGGATTTGGTGTGTAGATGATCAAATCACGTCCACTCTAGACAGATCTTGGCGTCACTGAGCTACAGAAGAGGCCTCTGTATTTTGTCAAACTTTGTTCTATGACTTGATTTGAGTGGGCGATCAGGCCAACTAATTCCAAGCCTTGTTCAGGTCCCCGAGTCAAACGTGGAGGTCAATGAATAGATGGTCAGTCATGTCGACTTTATATTTGGGCTCTAATCGTAATGAGCTTTTCAATCTCTAGTTCTTGGCCCTAAATTAAAGGCACATGATTGATGATGAGCGATTGAATTATTCTCATCTAGATGTACGCCACACGTCCGATCATGGTCTGCGTGGATTGGTTGGTGACCAAATCTGAGTATCCAATCTCCTGCATCGTTTTGAAAGTAGTTTAGTTAAAGTTAGTCGTAGTTCATAGAACAATTGAAATAGAAATGGAAATGATTCAAAGAAGATTATGATAAATCTCATTGATAGATGAAGTAGCATCGTGTGCTTGCTATTCGACTTTTTCCCTTGGCTCCTTTCAAAGGGATGTCGGCCGTCAGCAGTCCAATTGATAATCATAGGCCTTTATTAATAGGCATCAGATATTCGCTGCCCGCCATTCTGCAGGACATGTACATACTATTGAAGCTTTACTTTCTAGATCAGCTTTTTGATCACACGTCGGAGGTGTTTGTAATCGCCCGTGTTAGGATCAGTGAGCATTTGGGAATATACAACATTCCCCTGATTTTCTTTAGACTTTGGTGTACTCTCTCGAGGTTGTTTCCAATATCACTCCGAGTCATGAGTCTTCAAGTAGAGGTTGTCAATTGAATCTTTCAAAGAGCATATGAGCCAAATTTTGAGGTCTTGTTTCGGCTACTAGGATCTACATCCTTAGTCAACGGGCCTTCATTGTTATTTTCCTTAGTCTGTTCTGCTCCTCCACACTTTGATTTAGATTCATTATTGTCATAGAGATGATCCATGGTCGTTGGAGGCTCTCCAGCTAACCGGCTGCTAAAATATATATGGAGGTCGATTATCCTCAAGTGATCAATATGATATCCCTTTGAGAGTATCGTTCGAGTAGCAGTTGTTTGTCCGCTCCCTTGTTGTCGTTCAGAAGCTGTCGCTAGATCCTCTATGCCTCGGTCGATCAGGGGATGTAAGGGAAGTAGATAGAATGTTCCTTTATTAAGTTGAGTTTTGAATTCACTATAGGGGTCGTATAAGAGACCTGTGTAACTTAAGTTTGGAACGGTCTGGATGCCGCTCGGCATATACAATACCGTTCGGCATTATAGAGGTGGTCGACATAGAGGTATGTTCGGCCTGGAAGAGCGTTCGGCCTAGAGGTATGTTCGGCCTGGACGAGCGTTCGGCCTAGAGATATGCTAGGCCTGGAGGAGCTTTCGGCCTAGAGGATCGGCCAGGAGTGTTCGGCCAAGATGGATCGGCCACGAGTGTTCGGCCAAGATGGATCGGCCACGAGTGTTCTGCCAAGATGGATCGGCCAGGAGTGTTCGGCCAAGTGTAACTCGGCATACACCTTTTCTGCAACGATCGGCATAGACTTTTTCTAGGGCGATCGGTTGAATTGCCTTTAGAGGAGGGTCGGCCTTCATTCAACTTGAGTGCAAACTTTAACATCCAATCGCTAAATCTTGCGTACATCAGTGAATCCAATCTACGGCTATCAGCTTCCTTTAGATTTCTTTCAAATCTGAGTAGAATAGGAAGTTTTCTATTAGACAACTGGATCTATCTCGCGAATATGGAAATCCAATAGTAGATGATGAGATCCAATCAAGCTGAGAATTCAATTCTCAGTGAAAGCACCAAAATGTTAGCACCAAAATTGGTCACTAACACCCTTGAGTAGAGTTATGTAGAGAGATTAATGAAGAGAGTAAATTAGGACTGAAAAATAGTGTAATTCAATGAAAAAGAGTAACAAAAACGAGAACACCAGATTTATAGTGGTTCGGCATAACTGCCTACATCCACTTTGAGTTTAATCTTTATTGCTTTCTCCATTACTTGGATACAGATACAATCCGTAAATCAATCACTTGGATACAAGTTTGAATTAAAAAGAGGAGAGTATAAGAAATGGCAGAGTCTCCCCAGTATTCCCGGAAAAAGGTCCATTTCAATGTGCCCCTGCCCCTCTATTTATAGACGAAGATGGGTTGGGCTTCCCTGGTAGGCGTGGTAGCTGAATAACTCGGTCCAAATGGAGTAAGCCCCGTGTGTCGATCTAAATAGGTCGAATGACCAAACGCCGAACCTTCATCTTTATGCCGAACGAAGTGAGGCCGGATGCTCTGCATGCAGCACGAGATTTGTGCCGAACGGTGCAAGGTGTTGAGTGAGGGGTGTAGGCCGAACGAGGCTGGTAATGCCGAATAGTCCAGGAATGCCGAGTGAAGCATGAATGCCGAGCGCTCTAGAAGTCAAACGCTCTTAAATACCATTTGACCCATACGTGCCGAACATATCTTGTATACCGAACGTTCATGGATGCCGAACGTTCCTTGTATGCCGAACGTTCATGGATGCCGAACATTCTTTAGGTGCCGTTCGATATTCAATACCGAACGTCCCTTTATGCCGAACGTCCTTCTAATGGGCCTGACAACTTGCTAACACCTCCAGGCTCTTCGAGGTCAGAATCTTTTCTGGTGCTGATAATAGTGTTTTCAACTGTCGTTTTGTGACCGGGCCAAGATGCCGGTTAACAAGTCCTAACTACAGAGGCCACAGCCCACTATATATAGCCTTATAATTTATAATAGCCATACCACTAGCGTATCTATCATTATTAAAACCTTAGCAATGTGAGAGGCTGTCACCAAGCCACTAAATATCTCATTAATAAAGACTAGGCAGGCCTCTGACCATTTAACACATATTTATAGTTAGACATTTGCCATTTGATACCTTACCCTAAGGCAGACTCCTCACTGGTACTATCTAGCTAACATTGCTCAGAAATCTCATTAGGCTACTTAGTGCTTCTTTTATAGGAGAGATGTGAACCTTAAATCAGTCATTTAGTACCTCAAACCCAAGGGAACCCTTCTCGAGATATCCATCATCTCTCCTAATTATAAATATGGAATCTCATAAGGTTACTTCTTTTGATAGAGCCCAGGTCCTAAGATAGCCACTTAGCACCTAAAAACTGAAGTAAACATTTTTAGAGATATCCCTCACTGTTTCATAATTCAAGATTTGGACCATTTAATACTTTTCAACTAAGAAAGTAGGTCTAATCTCCCACACCATCACGAGCCCTAGGATTAGTAGTATCTCACATCAGTAGTAAGTGTACCCGACTGCTGGTAGCCTCAAAGTGAAGGGCAGTCTTCCATCGAGTGACTATACTGACCTTGTCTCACTAACCTATTAAGTCTAATTAACCATCCTATGTCTTTACTTATACTATCTTTGGTTGACAATGGACTTAGCTTAAAAATTCACTTTTTATTCAAGGCAATAAGATTTAGCTTAAATACTTATCTACCCATAAATTCCCTTGTAGTGCTCATGAATGTCAATTTGTCCACAGAATCCTAACGTACATTTCCTAAGACATATATATGGTTACTAATTTCAAATCAGTAATATTTTTATATCTATTCCATTTTTATCAGCCCCATTAATCCATTTGTCTCTATTACTTAATTAATTGGAATTACTAATTTAATCCCATTAATATAAATTACTACCTTTTCGAATTCTAACTATTCGCTTCCCTAAATATAATAATAACTAACGAATGTTAGGCATAAATAATGCACGAAAAAACACCGTTTTTCTTTGTTAATGCAATAAACACATATGAACTACCTAATTAAACTACCTATTCATAACCAAATATATTCTAGTCATAAATATGTAACTAGAATATGCTTTCCATATTTAATTTGCTGGAATTAAATTCCTTAGGAAGATTTTCCGCTATGATTTCCGTAAATTGGTTTAACACAAAAAGGAAAGATAAACTCCGTTTGAAAATACAAGGAAAGGATAATTTCTTTTTCCTTGTTAAGTCAAACATCGCCCATTTAAACTAAAAGTGGAAAACTGTAAACAAATTTATAAAATCTTCCCATAATTAAACTATGGAAAATCTGCGACATAGCACAATTTGGGCAATAATGCAAAAATCATATTTTACACCTAAGTATAGATCTGGAATAAAAATATACAACATTCAAATTCTAAAATCTTTAGGACCGATTTCTAGATCTATGTGTAAACATATTTCATATTGGGTCTAAAAATTTTTTTTGTAGGAAATTGTTTCTACACTAGTTTAACCCTACAACTCACAAATAAAATTTATTTAGGCATAAAAATCAAACGTATGCCAGCGGAAAAGATTTAAATCATAAAAAATATATAAAATTTCTCACTCACCTTTTAGAAGCGATCCATATCTCTAAATCAGATGCAGAATCTTAATTTCATCTCTAATTGCTTTTTATTCTAAGAAATGTGTATAAAAGGGTATATATATACATTAGATTTGGAAAGAGACTTGAGATTGGGAGAGAAAATAGATACAAATATATAAAAATATAAATTACCTCAAATGCGCATATAGTTGATTCTCCTTTCTTCTCCTTTTTATCATATTTCGATTCTTCTCCAATTTATGATTATAGATATGAAGTCTTATTTTTATAATTTAGAGACAAAGTGGAGAAGAAGAAATGGCAGAGCATCATTGCTCTATTCAGATAAATATCAGAAGTGAAGGAAGTGTGAGACCTGTATTTATAGGCGCTAGAATCTATCAGAATCGTTATATAAAAATATCATATATCTAGGCAATTGGCTAGAGAAACCCCTAGCCGTCGCCTTAAGATAGGTCGACCGCCTCCCTCATGGGGGTCGACCGCCCTAGGTCGACCACTATACTAAGCGGGTCGACCTGTGGACCCAATTCAATTAATTAAAAATGTTAATTTCTTAAATGAATTATTCTATTCCGAATTCATTTTTCGTTCGTAATTTCTTGTTTGGACTTCGATCGCAAAACTCCAAATATGAAAGTTGTTTATAATTTTGCCATAAAAGCAATGGTGTAAGTTTTTGGCAAATTACATATATGAAGCTTAATTAATTAACTAACTAACTAATTAAATAACTAATGCAAAATTACGGGTGTTACATTCTTCCTTCCTTAAAAGGAATTTCATCCCCAAAATTTCACCATTGACTAAGTCATGGTTTTAGCTCATAATTATCCTAGACTGCACAACCAATAAGTGTGCAACCAATTTTACGATCAAATGTGCACAAGTACATAGTGTGTTACAATATCACCACATAGAAAATATGGATGCAGAATAATTCTAAATCTGATACTGCTTTATGAATGCATTTCTTTGAAAACATTTTTGAAAAATATGATGCAAATAACCTATATGTACATGGGTAGTTCTATATGTATGCAGCTTTTGAAAAATCTTTTCAACCAAAACCAACATACTCCTAAGAATAGAAGTATGAAGCAACTAATTTTCATATCCAATTCCTACCATCCAAGAATCTAACACATCGAAAATTAGCTTCCTAAACTTTACTACTATGTCGAAAAAAGGAATTTTGGCGGAGAATTTAGCATTCTTACCACTTTATAATCTTCCTATTCCCATAGTACATTAGAAATTTCCTGAGTACCTCGGATTTACTCCTAATTTTACACTGCATAAGCAGGCTTATTTTCAAGATCTAAAATAGAATTAAGTCTAAAAATAGACACGCTCGCATCGTCAACAAAGTATGGAAATAGAAATTCCAAGGTTAAAATAGATTTTTCCTTATTACCGCTTGCATTTATCGCATCATCGATCCTAATGCACCATTAAATCTGCAAATTATAAGTCTATTTGCCTTCCCTATGCTTAAGTTGTGGCTTTCAAAATCAAATATTTCACAAAAATCTTTCTCACTTTTCAAATTTTAATGTCATTTGAAAAATAAAATCGTAAAATATTTAGATGCACATTTTCCCTTGAAATCAAACTTTTGGATAAAAATTGTTAAAATAATTTAAGAGCCAAAAATAACTAAAACCTAATTTTTTTTTCCAAAAAGAAGCTTTACAAAAAATTATCTTTACAAAGTTTCGATAAATTAAGCCACAATTTCAACGTAGTCAAAAGTCGGTTGTGCGCTAAACACATAAACCAAATTCTAAAATTCTCTAACTAACCTTTACCCATAAAACTTGACATTTTATTTAAAAATGTCATCATACCCAATTACCCAAAAAAATTAGCTTTTAAGGGACATGAGCAATGGCTCGTGATACCAAAACAACGATATCATGTACTTCGCTAAAATTTTCCAACTATTCTAAACTTCTAATCTTATATAACATATGCTGTTAGTTAAGTGTCTTTTATGAGATTTCCATATTTATGCCAGTTCGTCACTATGCATATATATGAGTGGTTTACATGTCTAGAAATAATAACACGGTAAATAAACAGGAACTCATAATATTGTGTGTGCCTTTACAATAGACAACTAATAATTATAACTCAAATAACCTAAAAGAAAAGAACAAATGTTGAAAGGGAAAAGACAACAACACCGTAAATTCTAAAATAATTCCTATAGACTATGAGATGCCTTGCTCCGCAGCTGGAGCTCAATCCATTGTGCGACCCTTGAACGGTCACAGCATTATAGCTATATACCCAATCTCATACCGCTGGCGCTACTGGTGTTGCAGACGGCTTCAAAATTTTCATCTTCCTGACGAAGCATCTAGTAATGGTAGAAAGAACCTTCTACTAAACTGCCTCTCTATGGAGGTTCACCCATATTACCTAAAGATGAGAGTGCATAGGTGAAAATAAAAAAAGTGATCCTCTAGAGTGCTAATACTTGATCAACAAATTTCACTATAAGGGTGTCCGTCCAATTGACGGCGATGTCGCTAATACTAGCATAGGTGGTCTTCCACACCATGGAATAATCTGGTCGTAACTACCCATGTTAGGGATGATGTTATGATTCGCACAACCTGATGGGTAGTCAGAAGTGGATTATCCATCTTCCAAACACGAGCATTTTGAGAGAAAAATCTTCTGTAAAAACTTTAATTCGATCACTTCAAAATCATTGAAGTCTACATTCTTCATGGAGGCCACTAAAATCTCTACAAAATCATCGTTAATCAGCTCAATGAAGACACCCTTCACCTCCGAACGAATCAAACTTTTGCCTCAATCGAAATTCTGCTTCAACAAGACATGAAAAGGCAGATGCAGCACGGGCAAAATTCCCGCTTAAAGGTCTTGAAGAAAAGGATCGATGCAAATCCTACCACAATGAATAGCTCTTCCAGCTCAAAAATAGCGAAACTTCTGCTCAATGTAGTCCTTCCAAGTGGCCTCTTGAGGGTTGAGGCCATAATGGTGGAAGGAAAAACCGACAGTGTAGAAATATGTCTTGGGTAATAAGTGGTCGAAGGGAGGAAATATGGTTTATATGAGTGCTGGTAGCACAAGATCTAATGTGAAAAACCAGCATGAAGGGGAGGCGAAGCTACTGCTCCTAGGGAAAAACAACGTTGCCTAGGAGAGGAATAGAAGAGAGGATGATACTTGGAGGAGGAGGAGGATGGAGATTAGGTTCATCTTGTTAAGGAAGGAGGAACGAAAGAAGAAAACTAGGGTAATCCGGATGCGACTTTATAGTCCCATTCCAAGTTCCATTTTTCCAAAACTCTTTAATGAGTAGACCACTCTAGGTTTACCGCTAGGTGGCCAAACGTTAGATGGGTTTTTGGCGATTAGTGCACCTAGACCCAATTAGGATCGGATTAAATAATAATAACCGCTTCACGCCGTCTTCTTCGATTCGACATGATTCAAAAAATTCCTATTCTCGTCACGATGGTGTCAAAGCCTACCGCCTAGTCTTGAACCATGTTTCAACAATTCACAGTTGTTCCAACAAAACTACTGACAAACAGCAATTCCAAAAATGGTAAAATATTCCAACTGCTATTTCTTGCCTACTTCGCACGGAAATATTTCTTCCTGTAGCTAGTAGTACAACAATACTTCAAACTATATACCCCAATAAGATTGATCGTCATTCCTATTTTGAAGGTACCTTAAAGAGAGAAGATTTTAAAACCAAGATTTATAAACCGAAAAATCACTGAGCTAAGTATATACTTCTTTATACTTGTTTCTACACAATAGAGACCATTTCATACCAAAACTTCTCTTAAAAATAAAACTTATTTATATATATTAAGGTCTTCAAAAACCATTTTTTATAAACACAAATTTCCCAAACTGAAAAATTATTTCCTTGCCAAAAATCAAAATAAAGCCTTTATTGATATATACATATAAATAGTTAAGGATTTCAAAAATTAATCTTTTATAAACTAAAATTTTAACATGACCAACATTGTAGTATACGTGTTTCTTTGAAAATTAAAATTTCAAAACTTTCCCAAAACAAATTTCGGAAATAAATTCTTAGGAAAATATATCCTTAAAAACACCTTTCCCAAATCAAGGCATTTCCAAAACATACTTTATAAAAATAAATCCAAAATCATAAGGTAGTTAGAATCTCAACCATCAAGTCAAACATTCTAATCTCTAGGGTTTTGCTATATGCCGTACTCATGCTCTTCATCATCAGCGCCTTATGTATCGCTAACACTCCATGGGGTACTTTAGAGTCAGTGTGAAATCGTAACTCTAAGATATTTCCCACCTATAGTTGCTTTACCCATTCCTTCGGTGTGGAACTACAACTATTTTTATAGTCGAAATTCTTAGAATTTAATTTAAAAATTTAATAATACTAGACATGAAAGTATGAATATGTTTTCTCAATTTAGAATAATTCCTCTGATCAACTAATCTAGGCTCTAATACCAAATGTAACCACCCGTACCTTACTGGAACCACATTTTGAAAAATATCGAAACTCATGTCCATCAAAGCACAGATCGTTGGATTTGGTACCTGTAAATAAGCATGAACTTTATCAGAGATTTATGTATATCTAAATTCACAGCGGATAGGACAAGAATATTGAGTATGACTACTACCTTGGAATTCTTGGTATTTGGATAGCAAATTTTACATCACCATTGAGCATGAGAGAAAAGAAGACTCCTCCAACAACTAAACTTATCCAGCTCTAGTGACATGTTCCTCTAAATCTATCATGTGGGTTGTAATAAGGAGGAGATCAGAACAATATTCTGGTGATTGGAAAATTTGTAAGATGTCCATAACATAAATATATATCAATTCGTTTCCATTTCATTGTTATGTCTATTAAGGCTAGCAATTCTGATCTAACCTTGCGTTGCACACACAATTACTCACCTACTCATTCCCAAGGTAAAAAATACCGATAAAGCCTTATCAACTACATAATACTTCCATATCCATTTGCCACTTAATACTTCTAAATATGAACCAGGCCTCTACTATCACTACATAATATTTTTAAAGGAGAAATATGTAAACCTTTTTATTTAAGACCACAATTGAGGTAGACTCCATCAATTAATACACATTCCCAAGATGAACTTCTAGTGTCGTCATTATTGGTCTATTGGTCCTAACTACAAAGACCTTTGAGCGCTATATATGACTTTATATTTTATAATAGCAATACCACTAGTGCATCTATTGTTATTAATGTCTTAGCAATGTGAGAGACCATACCCAAGCTAATTAATACCTCATTAATAAGGACTAGGCCGACCTTTGAACATTTGACGCCTATTAATAGATAGGCCTTTGCATTTAATACCTAACCCCAAGGCAGACTCCTTCGCGGTACTATCTAGCCGACATTGCTTGGAAATCTTATTAAGCTGCTTAATACTTCTTTTATAGGAGAGAGGCGAACCCTAGGTCGGTTACTTAGTACCTCATACACGAAGCGAACCTTTTTTGAGATATCCATCATCGCTGTTAATTAATTATATATATGGAATCTCGTTAGGTTACTTCTTTTGGTAGGGAGGCGGGCTCTAAGATAGCCACCTAATATTGCAACACTAAAGTAAACCTTTTTAGAGATATCCTCACCGCTTCCTAATTCCAAATTTGGACTATTTAATATTTTTTTGATTAAGGAACTAGGTTCAATCTATCACGCCGTCATGGGTGCTAAGATTAGTGATGTCTCATATCAGTAATAAGTGCACCCGACTGTTGGTAGCCTCAAAATGAAGGGCAGTCTTATGTCAAGTGACTCTACTAACCTTGCATCACTAACATATTAAGTCCAGTTAACCATCCTAAGTCTTTGCATACTAATTCCCATTTTATTTGAGGCAATAATATCTACCTTAAATACTTATCTACCTATAATTCTCCTTTTAATGCTCATAAATGTCAATTTATCCATAAAATCATAAGGGACATTTCCTAAGACATTTATGTATCATTACTAATTTCAAATTAGTAACCTTTTTTTATATATATTCCATTTTTCAGCATATTAATCCATTTGTCCCTATTAATTGTCAGCCTTAATTTAATACTATCCATTATTTCTGATTAATGGTCTATTAATTTAGGTTACAATCTTTCATTTCCTATTACTTAATTAATAGGAATTCCTAGTTTATTTCCTATTATTATGAATTACTATCTTTTTTAATTCTAACTATTTGCTTCCCTAAATATAATAATAACTAATGAATGCACGATTAAACGATGATCTTCTTTATTAACATAATGAATACCTCTAAACTGCCTAATAAAACAACCTATCATAACCAAATATATTATAATCATAAATATGTAACTAGAATATGCTTTCTATATTTAGTTTGCTGGAATTAAATTCCTTAAGAAGATTTTCCACTATGATTTCAATAAAGTGGTTTAACACAAAAAGGAAAGATTGGCTCCATTTGAAATTACAAGGAATGGATAACTTCTTAGTCCTTGTTAAATCAAATGTCATCCTTTTGAATGAAAAGCGGAAAAAAGGAAACAAATTTATAAAAATCAAATGGTTGTTCTTCTCATAAATTAAAATCCGTTCTTCTCATAAAATAAACTATAGAAAATCTACAACATAGCACAAATTGGGCAATAATCCAAAAATTCTATTTTACACTCAAGTACAGATCTGGAATTAAAATATACAACACTCAAATTATAAAATCTTGGGGATTGATTTCCAGATCTAGGTGTAAACATATTCCAAATTAGGTCTAAAACAAGAGTATCTAGGGAATAGTTTTCTACACTAATTTAACCCTAAAATTCACAAATAAAATTTATCTAGGCATAAAAATCAGACGCATGCCAATGGAATCGACTTAAAATCATAAACAGTACATAAAATTTCCCACTCACCTTTTAAAAGCGATCCAAATCTCCTGAGTTGAAGTAGAACCTTAAATTCATCCCTAAGCCTCTTTTAGTCCAAGAAATATGTATAAAAAAATTATATACATACATTAGATCTGAGAAGGGATTTGAGATTGAGAGAGAAAGTAGACATAAATATATAGATATATAAATTACCTCAAATACGCATATAGGTGATTCTCTTCTGTTCTCCTTTTTTATTACATTTATATTCTTCGCCAGTTTGTATGTATATAGATATAAATATCTTATGTTTATAATTTAGAAAGAAAACAAAGAAGAAGAAATAGTAGAGCTTTATTTCTCTATTCCGAAAAATATGAGAAGAGAAGGAAGGGTTATGCCTATGTTTATAGGTGCTAAAATCAACCAGAACTGTTAGATCAAAATATAGTAGATCCGGGCCATTAGGCCAAGGAAAGCCCTAGTCGTTGCCTTAAGAGCGGTTGAACCCCATTCGACTGCTCCCCTCGTGGGGTTCGACTGCCCTAGATCAACCGCTACACTAATCGGATTGACCTATGGTCCCTATTCAATTCATTAAAAATGTTAATTTCTAAAGGGAATTATTTCTATTTCGAATTCGTTTTTCGCCCGTAACTTCTCCGTTTGGATTCTGATCGCAAAAACTCGAACATGAAAGCTGCTCAGAATTTCACCACAAACACAACGGTTCAAGTTTTATTGTTAAATTCCATCATTTGCACAAATTCCATTTTTAGAGTCTAATTAATTAACTAACTAATTAAATATCTAACGTCAAACTATGGGGTGTTATAATATATATATATATATATATATATATATATATATATATATATATTAATGAAGATAAGATAGAAATCAAATAATAAATGATAAAAAGGTAGCAAGTAGTAATTTAAATAAAAGATTAGTGGAAAGTCCACCAATCACGGATAGGTAATAAAAGTTAAAAAGAATGGAAATAAAGATTTAATAATGAGAAAGAGAAGTAAATAGAAAAAAATATTTAGATCCTTTAAAGAAAGCTGTTATTAACATTAAATCGACATTAATGAAGTAAAGTTGGTCAAATAAAAATAATTTAATAAGAGTAGCTGAACATTGGAGGAGTAATAATGAAATAAGAATGAATAAACACACATACACCTAGGTCAAGTATGCGTTTATGATGGGTATGAATTATTAAAGTTAGCTAAAACATAGTTTAGAAAAGAATCACATAGTCATTAAAATGGGTAGGAATGCGAGGTCAGTGGTGTTACACAACAGAAGTCTACCCACCGCAAAGGGCTACCAATAGTGCTGTATAAATTATATTAATTGTGACATATCTAACCATAGGACCTATGGAGCTATATACATTCCCGTATAGGTGAAGGGAATACTAAGTAAGATAGTTCATCTCTGTCGAAGTGTTAAAGGACAAGTAGATTCTGCTTCAAACTTTTAGGAGGCATTAAGTAATAAGTGGGTATTTCCTAGATTGGGTTAAGCAATCTAAATGGGATAGTGTGCAAGACTCGGTACAATGACAATGTGATTGATACCAAACTCGGGAGTAGGGGCTGCTTTATAGGTCGAGAATTTCATCAGTCCTAAGCATGAGCAGAATGACTAGGATTATACCCTTGCTCCATATTAAATACACACTTATTACACATCCTACCATGATGTTGTCGTTTAGGTCCACATCAAACCCCAACGTCATCCAAATCTGCTACCTCCATGCTCCGCCTTCCCTCTAGATCCCAACTCCAACGTTGCAATGCGAGGTCAGTAGTGAAATTTTCATTATTTGGAGTTTAGATATGAAATTTACATTAATTATTTATGGATGTTATGTTGATTAACTATATTGCTAAATAGTTGACATGGTTGTATTGTGATGATTGTACTATTCAATGTCATTCCAATTAATTGATCATTATGACACCCTATTGACACTTTATTACACTCTATCATATTGACTGTTTATGGGTGTTATATTGATTTACTATAAAAAGTACAAATTAAACACAATTGACATTTGGAATTGAAATAAAAAGATTTGAAACCGAAATTTTACCGTTTTGGCCTTAGAATAGAAATTTTAAATTAAATTTTGTTTTGTCCTTATTTGAATTTTTTTGACAAATGGATTTGTTTACCTCTAAAATTTTGATATGTTATAATAAATGATATTTTGAATAAGATAGTCTAAAATTAGGCAGAAGTTTACATGTAGATTTCTCAGAATAAATTATTTAATAAAAAACAAATAAACATGCGATTTGTGAAAAGTGTCGTTTAAACTTGAAATTTTTTTGTAACTCCATTTCAGAAAAAGAAAAATATTTTGTAAATAAATCTGTACCAAATTCTACTATTTAATAATTTCTATATTTTATTCTTTTTAAATAGGATTATTGGAATTTTGAAATCTTGTAAAAACATTAAAATGACCTGAAACTTTTTCTGCAGCACCTACATATTATTTGGGGAATATTTAATAATGGGACACATAATTAATTCAACCATCTAATATATTTAATGATTTAATTTTTAAAATTCATCGTTTGGAAATAAGGGAAATTTATTAAAATGATTTGAAAGAAATGAAAAAAATTTAGATTTTTTTGGAAATTGTATAAAAATGTTTTAAGAACCATGAGATTTAAATTGTAATTTTTCTGTAAACTTTTAGGCCTTTAGTAATTTATTTAATGTGAAAGTTGATGTATTTTGACTTTTAATAATATTAAATGTTTGTAGAAATTTCTATATGTTTCAAAAGTAAAATGGGAAAAATTTCATGTTTAACACTTTACGAAATTATGAATTGATTTTTCTGCAAAAATTTAATTGACAGATTAACACCCTTTGATAAGACGAACGATTGGTTATTAAAGAGAACAAAGCTAGAAAATTGCATACTCTTTGTCATTTATCAGAACTAATTTAATAACAGTGTACGCAGAGGATGTTTCTAGAATTTAGAGGTTGAAGTGGCGAATGTTTGCTGGAATAAAGTAAGAGAATGAAGATGGATGACCCTGACACTTATGTCAATTTGAAATGACTAAATTAGACGCCTATGTCTGACTATTGAGGTTAGGTACCTCTAGTAGACACCTTTTCCTCATATTACTATCTTGATTTTGAATTTGATTGGTACACCTTGGTTTTGGATTATTGGTCGTGGTCGGCAGTTAGGGGTTACAACCAGTCGGGAAAGGTAAACAGTTAGTATCCTACCTTGGGCATTGCCTCACGTGCCTTGTCATACATTTGTCCTTATCCAAGAAATTTACCACTTTGTTTTAGTATTGTACCTATATGGGACTCTCTAGCTACCGACATTACCTATTGTTTTATAGGACCGACATAGACTACATGATTAAAAATGTGTTAAGCGGCATCAATGTAAAGCTATAACACTATTTAAATACTTACATTATTGATAGATATTAGGTATATAGCATATCTTACTGCATATAAATTGTTTATTGGATCCTTAGGAGATGAAAATACTATAACATCTCTTAAGTTATTGTACTGTTATTATTTGATTCTGAATTTAATTTCATAAGAATTTTTAGTTCTGACTAAGTATATTATTTTCTTTATGCTCGGGTCAGCCTGAGTTGTTTTAGTGTTTTAAGATGTTTGTTTCTCAAAGATGAAGATGAATTTTTGTAGGTCGTATTTACTAGTATTATTCCACTGAAATTTTTTTTATGTTTGTTAAATGTATAACTCTGATTATATTGTAAATGAAATCAAATGTATATTGTAAAATAACTTCACGAACTATTTATGTAATTAATACATTTTGTCATTCTACTGTGAGATTCTGTATATTATTCTCTTCTCTTCTTATATTCTTTAACAAACCCCATTGACAATCTATGTTTTGAAATTTGAGTTGGACATGTGTGGTTTATTATCGACTTGAATTATCTGAAATGGCAGGTCATCACATCATTGGTTTGGTATCCTACAATAAAAAAATAGATGCATATTAGAGCACTAAAGATATAACTTACAGCGGAATAGTAAAGTATAATAGAATATATAATCACTGACGAAGATTTGATCTTCTAATGTCCAGTGTCCTTGTTAGTGTTGAGCATGGATAAGGAACATGACCTTCACTATTCCACCCTTACGGCAGTACCTGTCCGTCTAAGCTATCCTATGGGTTGTAATATGGAGGGGGTCAGAACACGGTTCTCGCGATTGGTAAATTATACACTTTGTACATAACACTAGTTTATACCGACTGTCTTCTATCTCTTGTTATGCCTTTTATTTTTAATTAGTCATTTCAACTTTACATATAGCACGATATGTCCCATCTACCCATGGTAGACTATAACTATGTACCCATATAATATATATATATATATATATATATATAAGTACCATGGTCCCCTATTGGAACAAAATACTATCCCCGCTAATATCCCTTAACTTAGAACCCCATCAGGATCCAACACCCTCGTCATATCACGCTCTTATTGCCGTGCGTACCGAGGAACACCCGTAGTGCTTAATAATGACTTTACAATAATTTAGCCATTCTCTATGCTGCATTTTTGTGGATTTTTTTGTTTGCTTCCCAGTTGTAGACTTAGTTGTACAAACTATAAATATGGTGCATTCAGCCCTACCAGCTATGGACTCAGTTTCGCGGACTAACCCATGCACATTTGAAAGACTTCCCTAAAAGGGTTAACTAGCCTTGCCTTCTAGCAAACAAAGTAGCAAACAAAATGGCAATGCATGCCCTAATGTAACGACCCGAAATTTTCGAACCCGAAAATTCCAGATAGTTATGAAAAAAGAAGGAAGAGATAGAAGAAGAAGAAGATCAGAAACACCAACACCTCACATTCGCAACAGATAATATATAATAACAAATAATAACATTTTACAAAAGCATTCTGTATCTGTCAATTACATCTATAATACATCAGAGTTACACATATAACAGACATTAAATATTCATCATTATCATGTTTCGGATATACAACAATATAATACAGCGGAAACACTCCATACGTTCTTGCCATCCAACTCGCCTCCTGAGCTCCAGAACGTCCTAACCTGAAAATATATAATACTCGGTCTGACCCGAGCATTACACCAAAGTAACACCCGGGACCGGCTTGAAACCAGCGTGAGTAAATCCAACTAACATAGAATACCAAGCAACAACTCATATAAAACCTGGGGTAACTCGTTTCAATTCACAAAGCCACAATTTGTTATAGGCATAACTTATTTTACACTTAAGTTTTCTAGGTTCCCAATATTTAGATTTAATTATCCCAATTCCTTTAGTCACTTCACCTCAGCCTATAGATTTCACATATCAATCTATAAAATTTCGATGTGGTCTCAGGTATTTCCTAATACCCGACCCCGGTCTCTTCGAATCACATGGCATCCTAACCAAAGATATCCAAATGAAATACCCAACATTTCATATCAGAGATAACAACTCATTCAAAGCATCCCAAACCATTCAATCATCCATAACAAATTTGATCACTTTCAAATTATTTCAATTGATTCAAATTGAATTTCTAACCTCGATCACTTAGATTTCTTTACTTGTCAATTATTAATTTCAATCAATTAATTTAATCATCCCTTCAATATTCATCTTAATTAATCAACGTGGATTAATTATCCTTCAATTATATTCAAGTAATTATCTTTGTTTAATTACACGATATTAATTATTCTTAACCAAAATCAATAAGTAATCTTAATTACTTCATGAATTATTTAACTATTTTAATTACATTACTCCTTATCTACTTATATTAATTAACTTCTCATAAGTCACTTATTATTGTATAATTCATCTTAATTAATGAATCTTTAATTACATCGTTAATTATATAAATTAATGATTTCCAATTATATTTTGATTTCTTCTAATCAGAATCAATTACCTTAATTCAACCACAATATTAGTCATTCTCGATCAATCTCAACCTGTAATTATTTACCTTTTAATTTATTTCATTAAATAAATTAATTATTCCTTAATTAACTATTTTAATTAATCTCTTGATTAATTTCATAAAATAATTATATTTTATTGATTTCATTAAGTAATTATTTATTAAATCATCCAAGGATTATTCTGGATTACTTACACTTAAATAATTTACTTAATTAATTAATTCAAACCCTTCACCACTAAATTAATTTACCTAAATCATTAGTTAATTGAATTAATTAATTATCCATTTTAATTACCCTACAAATTTAATGAATCACAAAACATCAAGCCCTTATTATCTTTAAAAATAAAACATTTTCTTATTTATGATTTAAGTTTAAAACAACTAAAAAACCCTAGTACTTCAAGTCAAATCACAATTAACTCGAGAATTAACCAAAACCAAAGTCACATCATCATCAATGCACATCCAATCAACTTAATGACTCAACCAAATTTAAGTTTAACTATGTAAATTTAAATACAAACCCAACAGAGCGAGATTTACTCACCTTTGCTTTCATTTGCAATCCACCTTAAAATTGTCTTGGTTTCCTCGATTTTTAACCTTGTAAAAATAATTAGGTAGTTTATTAATATTTAAATCGATCCAATAATTAATTACCATTTGGTTAGTTAACAATTTAATTTTACTAAATAAAACTTAATAACTAATTAATCAGATAAATCACTCAAATACACTATATATTTTTAATATAAGATAATCTTTATAAACCGGAAGTCCAAATTAATATAAATGTTCAAATCGAGATGTTTTAAAATTCCTTTTTCAACCTTATATAGTTTTCAGTAAATAAAGATGAATTTCTAGTTTAACTTACACATTAAACTCAAATAAATAAAATTCCTAATAACTTACTGTAAAAGAATATTACTCTATATATATATATATATATATATATATATATATATATATATATTAGTTTTCTTCTAGCCAAATTAGAGATTATATAAATGAATTTAAGGAAAATACCTTACTGCAAACACAAATCTCGATTGACCAGGTTACCACCTCCTCTACTGCTCTACGTGCTGTTGCAATACCAGTCGCCGCCTTCCCGAAATTTCACGCGTTGTCGCGAGCTTCCCTGACCAACCGTCGCTTCCACTACCTTGGACAGATGCGCCGTCAGGTCCAGACATCAACGGCTTTAGTGCGTCCATCGTCTCCTTCACGCGTGCGAGTTCGAGCGCGAGAACCCCATGCCAGAGATCGTGAGCACCCCTCATCGAATCGCCACCACCACATCCACGCAACTCTCTCTCTTTCCGCCTTTTCGGCCATTGATTTCATTCACATATATTATTTTTTTTATCAAAGGCAAACTGATCTGGAAATTAAGCAGGGTCGGCTTCAGCCATTTTTTTAGTGAATACGAATAGATTAAGGTAGAAGATTCGTTCAAAAATGAGGAGAGGAAAGAAGCGAATTTCGATCGGCTCTAGATTGAGGGGAACAAAGATGAAGATGAGTTTGGCCATAGATTTCAAAGCTTCTTTTTTTTTCTGATGCAAAAGAATTGAAGTAACAGAGGAAGATAACGTGATTTAAACAAGAAAGGGAAAAAATATCTCTACGCGTTCAGAAGGTAGGGTGGCTGATGTACGACATAGGGTGGCTGTTTGATTTTTATATATTTAATATTATTAAATTACCAAAATATCTCGCTTATCATAACTCGAAGTCTCGAATTCTGAATTAGACATGTCGCCAGGCGTTTATAAGGTTTTACCCATGTTACGAACACAGTGGAACGTGTTTCGGAGGCTAACTCGATCATATGCACGAGTTATAGAAGGAAACAATCAATTTAAAATTAAACCAATTAAAATAGTTCTAAGCGTTTTGAGTTGCCAGGGTCAAACGACAACTCCGATTGCTACGAAAATTGAAATCCAATAATAACTAACTATTACAGATCCAATGGAACTGGTTTCGTCGAATTCCGAGACTGTGCCTCGAAAGACTATTCTTAAAAATCAATTTAAACGATATATCATTAAAATTGAACAAACCACCTTTAAATTAAATTTCAACCATTCTATTATCTTCAGTATCATCATTATAAATTTTATAAACCATTAAATTATTTAAACAGGCTTAGAAATTTTAGATTCAACAATTTCCCCAATTTCAATTATTAAATTCAATATTTAAACTATACAATTCAATGATTTAATTATCAAGTAAATATTGATACCTGGAATTTAAGTTAAAATTAACTTTTAAATGTTTTAAAATCACTTAATTATTCCAATTTAAATTGTTAAAAATTCCGGGTCGTCACATTCCTCCCCCCTTAAAAGAATTTCGTCCTCGAAATTACTAGTTAGGAAGAATGGTCCAATACCCATTTACTTTTCTCTCAAAACCAACCGTTCAACATCCTACCATCTATCTTTTATAAAAGATCCCTTATCATTCTTACTAACTTCCAAAACTTAGTTTTCAACAATCCCTTTTTACTCAATCATTCAAATTTCAATTTAAAACCAAATTTGGAATTATCAATATTTTCTCAAAATTATTTTCTAACTTTCTAAATTTCCGAATTTTTTTGTCAGCGTCTCCTTTGCGCGGCTAGCTCGGTACAACTACAAAAGGCCTCTACGGGCTCCCAAATTCCTAAAGAAAACAGAAGCCAAGTGGCTAGATCAAAAACCCAATCCAATTTCATAAAGAAATTTAAATACATACCTCTTTGTCGGGAAATTCAAATTTATCTTCTAGTATCAAATCCAATTTCCTTTTTCTCTTTATAATACCTACATAACCTACTTAGCAATAATTTCCAATCGTAGCCCTTTAAAATCATTTCGTGCATTTCCTTACAGAAGTTTTCACATCTACTTCTATTCAAATTAGTATTCCCCATTTCCATATGAATTCAACTTATTTTCAATTTTGAATATTGAATTTTATCTTTCATTTTATAACTGATTCATATCATTATTTTAAATTAGTTTGATCCACTAGTTTATTTCATTTTTATATTTAAAATCGTTTTATCATTAACAAAAATTTCAAAAGTTTTCTAACTCCTAAAATTTTCGAATTTTTTTGGCAGAGTCTCCTCTATATGGAGGAACTTTTGCAATTTGACAAGAGATATAAATATATATATATACATCGACCCACACAGTCGGAAAAAGCAAAAACAGTTCATATTTTTTATTTTTATTGCGTAAGCGTACCTTATTTAGCATTTTAAGCATGCGACTTATTTATTTTAGCAATTAGTGCATCCAAATCCAGCCAAACGGCCTTCAGGTACCTGTACTTACTCAATTTGCACATATAAGCACTATATATATGAAGACTATAACATTTCTCTTATTTAACAATTATAACACTTCAATTCTAAAAGAAATGCATTCAAAATAACTTCCTCGAGCAATTTATATGTCTTCAAAACTAATTCAATTGCTTTCAACCAATTCATAAGCCATTTTATTCAATTTTAATGGTTGCAACTCAATTTCTTACATTCAATTGATTTTTAATCCAAACAAGCTCATATCCACTTCAATTAATTCTAAAACCAATTTATTTAATCTCTATCAACTCACAGAAATTTAATTACTTTTGTTTACGCCAAACGACAATTATTATTATGCAATTTCGACGATATTCGCTTAATAAATTATCTATTTTAGTTTATAACTATTTCAAATTAATTTCAACTCATTCTGAATTTAATTCCATTTCATTTCTGATTTATTTACCAACCATTCATTGCATTTCATTTCATTTCCGCAATTATTTCATTCAAAACAATTTATTAAGCTGGCACAATTAACTTATAAATTAATAACCATTTCCAATTTAAGTTAACCCAGACTTTTATGGTCTTTCTCTTTTGCTCGAAGCCAACTTCTATTAACTTTAAACTTTAGTTAATTTACTTCTTTTAAATTATTTCAACTTCATAACTTAGCTCACATCATTTGCAAATAAATTTTCTTTCACCTTAACTTGATTTTATTTCAATCAAATCTCATTTCAATCTACAAATTTATTTGATTAGCTATTATAAATTAAATTCCCAAATTCAATTCATTCACGACTCATTTAACTAATTACAAGGCCATTTCAATTTATTCTACCTACATGGATTTTGTTTGCAATTCAAACCATTTCTATTATAATTCATTTTCATTTCATTCGACAACACTTCCATTATCTCTAACTTACTTGCAATTTACATTTGATATTATTTGTAACACACTTTGAATTTTCTTCATAGTTCTGACTATCATAATTTATTTTTATTTTTATAGCATCTCCACTTATTTAATTCATTATCAAATCCAAGTCGAATTCTATTTACAATTCGAATTCATTTTCAAACTCCATTATTAATTTACAATCCTTTTTATTTAACCGAGTGAAATTTTATCAATATACTCTATCAAATAATTTATTTAACTGATTAGCTTATTTCCAACTTTTAGATCAATATTCGATTTAATTACAAAATCACTTCATTAAAATTCCAATTTAGATTTCCTTTTATTTCCCCAAAATTCCAACACCTTTATTTAAACATTTTGGAACTGCTTTTAAATTCACATCATTCTAATAAAATAGCTCTTTATATAAAAAAAATACTTCTTATCACTCGATGTCTCAACCAGTCCATCCTTGCTCTCATAGAAATTCAGTCATACGTTGATCAGGCGTAAGACTGAAAATCTGGAAGTACTTGGTAAACCCGTTTTCAACACCCAGTGAAAATACTTGAAAAATAATTTTATTGAAAATATAGAAAACAGTTTTTGAAAATAGAGGAAATATCTTTGGTAAGAATGCTCTGGAAATCATCACCCCCATCCATGGTCGCAGTTACATTCCAGGGTTACGTTGCCATCGCAACAAAAGTCCATATAACTGTAGGCTCTCTGCGGCCTCTCGATTATGCCATGGAACCCACGACAGATCGCAGTTACATTCCAGGGTTACGTTGCCATCGCAGCAAAAGTCCATGTAATTGTAGGCCCTCCGCGGCCTCTAATTTTCGCTGTCGAAATGAACTTCTCTACTCCTGCAGTATACCGATATAAAATCAAACGCAGACTGTTGGCTCTCAGTGGCACACACGACTTTCGCTATGTTACCATAGGTCGCGGTCTACCGATATAAAATCAAAAGCAGACTGTTGACTCTCAGCAGCACACACGTCTTTCGCTATGGTATACACTACTCATAATCCTCAGGAACTAGTTTTGTCCAGACTCCTCACAGGATCAACTTTAGAACCCCCTTTAGGGCTTAAGGCAGCACCACCCAGTGGCACTCCTGAGAAGTTCATTTCAAGGGAGCGCCTTTTTCCCCAGAGCCATCATCAAAACACTTTTATACTATACACATATAGTATCTTTCAAATCATACACCTAGTATGATCTCATACAAAGCTCCTTTACACAAAATCGATTATCCCAAAATCGATAATTCTCAAACTAGGCTTTCCAAATTTTAATATTTATTTTACCCAAAAATCAAAATTCTTTCCAAATCCAAAGGTTTCCAAAACCCTTTTTCCAAAATCCTCATAAGATCCTTTATATATATATATATATTAAAATATATATATATATATATAATATTTAAAAACTTTGGATCCTTTCAAACTCGTATAAAACTCCCTTTATACTTCAAACACCTTCAAAAATCCTTTTCTTCTGGCAATAGATTTAACAAGGAAAGATTTATCTTATATAACAAAGATATATAACTTTTTTTATTCAAAATCAAATATTCAAATTTGATTACTCTTTTCAATATCAATTTCATTCAAATCCGTACGATGTACACATATCATCTGTACGCTATACCAATCTGATCGCTCACTCTATCACACAATTTCACTTCCGAACTATTATTGTCCACCCGACTTCCTAGTGCGGACTCAGATCTAGTTTCCCGTCATTCTCCTTGCATAGCCATAACTATGATAGAGAACATCCAGAACCAATCAACAATCCATATCCAGGTTCGCCGTCGAAAATCGAGTGAAAAATCCTAACTCGGATCGATAAACTATCTCGAAATTCTGTGCTCGAATCTGGATCAAATCACTATCCGAATAGAATAATATACGTACATCCTACGTATTCATTTCCATTGGTTATCTGCCAAATCAATTTCCTTCCTATTCACATTTCCTTTAATTCCCATTCACTTATTTACAATTGCCTTAATTCTCATTGAATTATCACTTCCATCCTTATCTCAGTTGGGTATTTAAATCAATAACAGTTTGAACTCCGACCGGTTTATATTTAGAAAATAGCTCGAAAATTTTAAAAATAGATAAGTAGTTGAAAAATAATTACTAGTTTGCAAATTAGCTCTAAAATAGTTAACTAATTGTAAAATAGTCGGAAAATAGTTGAATAGTTTTAGGAATTTTAAATAATTGCAAAATAGTTGTAAGATATAAGTTAATTTGTGAAATAGTTGGAAAAATAGTAATTAGTTTAGAAAACAGTTGAAAAATGGTAGAATAGCTCCAAAAATAATTGTAAAACAAGTATTAAATAATTTGGCTTTAAGAAAGAAAGGTTGTATATATTAAATAGCTTAGAAAAATAAGTTTATACTAAAACAATTTATATTGAAAATAGTCAAGAGTCAAACTGTTCACTTCCCCAACAATTTAATTAAATTTCCACTTCCATTCAAATCCGATTAATTCAAATCAGATTCAATTTGAACTAATTCAATTTCAATATCAATTCTAAACCATTTCGAGTTACATAAATTCGAGTTAAATTCTCAAAGATTGGTTTAACTTTTTAAACCAAATTAACTTTTATTCAAAGTTTTTAATCAATTTAATTTCTGAGTTCAATTCTCAAAATTCCAATTTAAATTATCTTTACTTATGTATTTCAAGGTTCAAATAAGAGTTTAATACAATTTTATTTTAAAATTTTAATTTATTACTAAATTTTATCTTCCAATTTGAAGCCGGTTCTTAGACAAGTTTAATTTACAATTCAATTATTCAAATTTATTTTATTTATACAATACCATTCTCAATTTAAAGATTTTCATTAACAACAGGATGATATCATTCAATTTATTTTAAAACGTCCATCCATTTTCAATTTTTAAATCTCAAACTTGTTTTGAGATCACACAAATTCCCAATTCAAATCAACCATTTAACTTTCCAAGTTAAATTCCAATTTCATCTTGAAATTTCCAATTCAGCTTGCTTTTTCTACACTTATTTAACTTTCCCAAAGTTAAATTACAATTTACTTAATCCAATCAACCTTACTCAATTTGAATTCTCGCTTCAAACTTTACAACAATAATCTTCCCACTTAAAAACTTATCACTTTGGGTATCACATCCCATTCCAAATTTCAAACTCAACATTTAGAGTTTATTCAAACTATTTTTGACTTATGTATATTCCTTATTCATACATATTATTTCCTTTATACACAAGGTCATCCTAAAATTTTAGACCACTTTTGGTTTTTAATTCATATCAAATTTTCAAACAACCCATTGTTTGCAACAAGTCCCATTTATCCAAATAATATTATTTATTATTTTTCATTACTTGAAACAAAATTTTCAAATTCTGGGCCAGATTTAGAATTTCATTTTCAATCAATTAAATTTTAATTTGGCTGTATTTTCGTTTTTACTTAATTTAATTCCAATTCAAGACATCAATTTGGTCGCATTATATTACTTCTTAATTTTAGTTTCAATAGTTTAACAATCAATCGTTTTAACATTTATTAGAATGAAATATTTCTTTATATATCAAAATATACTTTTATATAAAATCATTTAAAACCTTTATATAAGAAAACAACAAGTACGCGCTCATATATATATACAACTCATTCTAGAGTACTACGGACTCTATTTATTGAGTAATCCCCACCAGAGCCAAGGTTCTCGCTTAACCTTTCACCTCTGATACCAACCGTAACGAGCCGAAATTTCCGAACCCCAAAATTCCAGATAGTTATGAAAAAGAAGAAAGAGATAGAAGAAGAAGAAGAAGAAGAAGAATAAGATCAGAAACACGAATACCTCACATTCACAGCGGATAATATATAATA
Organism: Allium cepa; assembly: GCA_030765085.1. Classification (NCBI taxonomy): domain Eukaryota; kingdom Viridiplantae; phylum Streptophyta; class Magnoliopsida; order Asparagales; family Amaryllidaceae; genus Allium; species Allium cepa. The sequence goes on along the minus strand of CM060940.1, from coordinate 321,897,120 downwards.
ACAAATAATAACAGTTTACAAAAGCATTCTGTATCTGTCAATTACATCTATAATACATCAGAGTTACACATATAATAGACATTGAATATTCATCATTATCATGTCACAGATATACAACAATATAATACAGCGGAAACACTCCATATGTTCTTGCCATCCAGCTCGCCTCCTGAGCTCCAGAATGTCCTAACCTGAAAATCTGTAATACTCGGTCTGACCCGAGCATTACACCAAAGTAACACCCGGGTCAGGCTGGAAACCAGTGTGAGTAAACCCAACTAACATAGAATACCAAGCAACAACTCATATAAAACCCGAGGTAACTCGTTTCAATTCACAAAGCCACAATTTGTTATAGGCATAACTTATTTTACACTTAAGTTTTCTAGGTACCCAAAATTTAGATTTAATTAGCCCAATTCCTTTAACCAATTCACCTCAGCCTATAGATTTCACATATCAATCTATAAAAATTCGAAGTGGTTCCGGGTATTTCCCAATACCCGACCCCGGTCTCTTCGAATCTCATGGCATCCTAACCCAAGATATCCAAATGAAATACCCAACATTTCATATCAGAGATAACAACTCATTCAAAGCATCCCAAACCATTCAATAATCCATAACAAATTTGATCACTTCCAAATTATTTCAGTTGATTCAAATTGAATTTCTAACCTCAATCACTTAGATTTCTTTACTTGTCAATTATTAATTTCAATCAATTAATCTAATCATCCCTTCAATATTCATCTTAATTAATCAACCTGGATTAATTATCCTTCAATTATATTCAAGTAACTATCTTTGTTTAATTACACGATATTAATTATTCTTAACCAAAATCAATAAGCAATCTTAATTACTTCATGAATTATTTAACTATTTTAATTACATTACTCCTTATCTACTTATATTAATTAACTTCTCATAAGTCACTTATTATTGTATAATTCATCTTAATTAATGAATCTTTAATTACATCGTTAATTATATAAATTAATGATTTCCAATTATATTTTAATTTGTTCTAATCTGAATCAATTACCTTAATTCAACCACAATATTAATCATTCTCGATCAATCTCAACCTGTAATTATTTACCTTTTAATTTACTTCATTAAATAAATTAATTATTCCTTAATTAACTATTTTAATTAATCTCTTGATTAATTTCACAAAATAATTATATTTTATTGATTTCATTAAGTAATTATTTATTAAATCATCCGAGGATTATTCTGGATTACTTACACTTAAATAATTTACTTAATTAATTGATTCAAACCCTTCACCACTAAATTAATTTACCAAAATCAGTAATTAATTGAATTAATTAATTATCCATTTTAATTACCCTATAAATTTAATGAATCGCAAAACATCAATCCCTTATTATCTCTAAAAATAAAACATTTCCTTATTTATGATTTAAGTTTAACACAACTAAAAAACCCCAAACTTCGAGTCAAACCACAATTAACTCGAGAATTAACCAAAACCAAAGTCACATCATCATCAGTGCACATCTAATCAACTTAATCATTCAACCAATTATTTAAGTTTAACTATTTAAATTTAAATACAAACCCAACTGAGTGAGATTTACTCACCTTTGCTTTCATTTGCAATCCACCTCAAAATAGTCTTGGTTTCCTTGATTTTTAACCTTGTAAAAATAATTAGGTAGTTTATTATTATTTAAATCGATCCAATAATTAATTACCACTTGGTTAATTAATAATTTAATTTAACTAAATAAAACTTAATAACTAATTAATCAGATAAATCACTCAAATACACTATATATTTTTTATATAAGATAGTCTATATAAACCGGAAGTCCAAATTTAATATAAATTTTCAAATCGAGGTGTTTTAAAATTCCTGTTTCAACCTTATATAGTTTTCAGTAAATAAATATAAATTTCTAGTTTAACTTACACATTAAACTCAAATAAATAAAATTCCTAATAACTTACTGTAAAAGAATATTACTATATATATATATATATATATTTAGTTTTCTTCTGACCAAATTAGAGATTATATAAATGAATTTAAAGAAAATACCTTACTGCAAACACAAATCTCGATCGACTAGGTTACCACCTCCTCTACTACTCCACGTGCTGTTACAATACCAGTCGCCGCCTTCCCGAAACTTCACGCGTTGCCGCGAGCTGCCCTCACCAGCCGTCGCTTCCACTGCCTTGGATAGATGCGCCGTTAGGTCCGAAAATCAATGGCTTTAGTGCATCCATCATCTCCTTCACGCGTGCGAGTTCGAGCGCGAGAACCCCATGCCAGAGGTCGCGAGCACCCCTCATCGAATCGCCACCCTCCACCACATCCACGCGACTCTCTCTCTCTCTCTCTTCTCCCCTTTTCGGCCATTGATTTCATTCACATATTTATTTATGTATTAATCGAATGCGAACTGATCTGGAAATTAAGCATGATCGGCTTCGGCCCTTTTTTTTTAGTGAATACGAATTGATTAGGATAGAAAATTCGTTCAAAAATGAGGAGAGGAAAGAAGCGAATTTCGATCGGCTCTAGATTGAGGGGAGCGAAGATGAAGATGAGTTTGGCCATAGATTTCAAAGCTTCTTTTTTCTGATTCAAAAGAATTGAAGTAACAGAGGAAGATAACGTGATTTGAACGAGAAAGGGAAAAAATATCTCTGCGCGTTCAGAAGGTAGGTTGGCTGATGTACGATATAGGGTGGCTGTTTGAATTTTATATATTTAATATTATTAAATTACCAAAATATCTCGCTCAGCATAACTCGAAATCTCGAATTTCGAATCAGACATGCCGCCAGGCAGTTATAAGGTTTTACCTGTGTTCCGAACACAATGGAACGTGCTTCAAAGGCTAAATCGATCATATGCACAAGTTATAGAAGGAATCGATCAATTTAAAATTAAATCGATTAAAATAGTTCTAAGCGTTTTGAGTTGCCAGGGTCAAACGACAACTCCAATTGCTATGAAAATTGAAATCTGATAATAACTAACTATTACGGATCCAATGGAATGGGTTTCGTCAAATTCCGAGACTGTACCTCGAAAGACTATTTTTAAATATCGATATAAACGATATATCATTAAAATTGAACAAACCACCTTTAAATTAAATTTCAAACATTCTATTATCTTCAATGTCATCATTATAAATTTTTTAAACCTTCAAATTATTTAAACAGGCTTAGAAATTTCAGATTCAACAATTTCCCCAATTTCAATTATTAAATTCAATATTTAAACTATACAATTCAATGATTTAATTATCAAGTAAATATTGATACCTGGAATTTAAGTTAAAATTAACTTTTAAATGTTTTAAAATCACTTAATTATTCCAATTTAAATTGTTAAAAATTCCGGGTCGTCACACCTAACATGGACCGTACACTGTAAGTAGTGTATGCCTATTATGTGTAACCCTTGTAAGAAATGATGATTTTCTCGACCTATGCACAACCCTACTTCTTCATTTGGTACCAATTCAGTTGACATTCTGTCATAGTGTCATTCTTCGCTCGTTATCCGATTTAGATTGCCTATTACAATCGAGGAAATTCCCCTCCTTTCCTATTTATTGAAGCAGACTACCTTTTATATTAGGGTATTTCTTTATCTATACACAAGCATATACTCTCCACTAGTCATATGATTGAACATGTCTCACATCAGTATAATGTATACATAATTGCTAGTAGCCCCTTTCGATGGACAGGCTTCTATTTTCTAACATTACCGACCTCGCATTCCAACCTATTCTAATGACAATATTATTCTATTCATTTAATCATATATTAATTTTCATAGTTCACATCCATCATAAATGCATACTTTTTTTTGGCTATGTGTGTATACACACACACACACATATCTTCTTTCATTCACGTTTATTTACTGTGCATCTGCCGTCCTTTGTTGACAATATTTCTTTATTCATTCTGTTTGCTTCTTATAATGTCATTTAACGCTTTCTTTTAGACATATTTCCTTATTTCCTTCCCCATTCATTTAACATTTTTGGGCGAAATCCGCTTAGTTTCCTTTTAACTAATATCCCACTTTAATTACATATTTAGACTTATAGCTTCTATATTCATTTAATTATATCTTCTTTATCTTCTATTTATTTTCTACACTATCTTAAATTACATACCTAAGGTTTCCCATTTAAATTGTTATTATTATTTCTACTCAGTTACCGAAATTATGCTTTAAGAATTTTTATACCTTAATACCTAGGAATAGCATTTTCCCAAAGGAAACCATTAACACTATAATTCTCTATAAATTACTTAAAGGTCACTTATGTAATGCGAGAAATAACAATAAATTATCTTTTATTTTCTATTTAAATAGATAGTGCAAAATATGATGTTTTCCTTGTTTTATACATCTCTTCTTTTTATTTACATTCCTTGTTACTTTAAACATTACACTTTTATTTGTATTTCAGACAATTTATAAAGACTCACATTGTTACACAACTCATTCCAACATATTAAAATATTGTCCAGTTTCAATTTAACTTATCATCAATTCTAATTTTTATTCAACAGTATATAAATTAATCAATTATAGAATCCTAATATGTAAACATTATCCATTAAGTTTAGAGTATTCCTAATATATAGACATATTTTAAATCATTACAAGTGTGCAGTTAAGTATCCAAATTACGATTTATATCGATTCATTACACTTATAAAATTAAATATCCAAACCGTGATTTATATCTAGACAATGAAACAAATCTACAATGATATAAATCCAATATTATTACAAATCTGTAGTTTCCTACTCACCTCCTTTTAGCATTCAAAATCTCCGAATCTAATCCCTGTTTCTCCAATTTGACTCCCTTTATCATCCTCTTTTGATATATGTCGCAAGCATATATAGATCTATTAGAAATCTAGATTAGAATAGAGAGTTTCAAATTGATTTATAAATTTAATCTAGTTTTATAATTTACCTCGGCTTTAGTGCTTTGACTTGACCTTGTTCCTTTTTTCTCTATCATCTTCTACAGTTCTCCAATCGTATATACACCTAAACTAGAGCTAATTTAAGAATTTAGAATTTTTGAGGAGAAGATAAAATGACGAAGCATCTTGTCTATTAGAAAAAATGAGTTTTGAAGTATGGGTCTAGGTCTATATTTATAGGGGTTCAAATCAATGCCACAAGTTCGATTAAACTATTTTAAATCGGGGTCGTTTAGGTCAATATTTACTATTTCTTTTAACAACACATGGGTCGATCGCCTGTTGCCTATGGTTAATTGTTAATGGCCAACCTAGGTGCATTAGTAGTCGACCCATCACTTGTTTTAACGTCAATTAAATAGTGCATGATTTGTTTATTATGTTGTGTTATTTGTTTAAAGTTTTATTCCTTGTTTGTCGCACCCATATACTTTGTTTTAATATGTGTGTATATATATGTATGTATATGTATGTATGTATGTATGTATGTATGTATATATGTACACACACATGTATATATTCTCTGATTTGATTCAATGTTACCATTTCTTAACGTCCAAATTTCCACTAATGTTAGCAATTAATTATTAACTTACTTTTATTACCATAATTAGATATATAATTATTTCCAACGCTAAAAGTTCAAACGCTAATAACTTTTTCATTTGAACTTCGATCAGAGAACTTTACGTATGAAAATTAGTTAGAAAATTGCCATGAATCTAATGGTATAAGTTTCATAGCCAATTTCTAACGTTTGCAAAATCTCTAATTTTTAGTGTTGTTATTTATTTATTAAATTCCTTTTTCACTGATGGTATTAAAATTACGTGGTGTTACGTATGAACTTATCACAGAGAATACATTTTTATCAAATACATATATCCATGTCTATGATAACTCATCGGTGGATAGGACGAAGTATATGAAACTATTTTGGTATTACCAAAAATCCGAAGAGTTCATCAACTCTTATAGTACCCTCTTTAAATGGATACATAGCCCTTAATTGATAGAGATATATTAACTAGTACCATATGATTCGTAATCATATAATGAAAATTATTTCTCAAAACTATGGCTCAGTTCATAACTCCAAAATAATTGTAAATAATTTTTGATATTTTTGTATTTTCCAATGCATTAATTTTATGTGCAAACAGATACCAAATTATAGTTTTATTTCATAACAAATATTCATAATATTCACACTGAAATATAACTATGTCTATTTCTTAGTCGATACTGAAAAATAATCATAATTTCATAAATAATATTTGGTATGTTTTGCAGAAACAATTCTCGTAACTAGGTGCAATTAATATATGCTATATGGTATGCTCCCATTATTTCCTCATTACTTTAACAGCATACTGAATTCTAAGGTCCATAATTCACTTAATATAAATTAGTTATTTTATATACTATGACTAGTACAACGGTTAGTTCTTTGATCAAATATCTTAAACTTAAAGAAATAAATCTCATAGAAAACAATTTTCTATATGAAAATACACTTTGAAATAGAAATCTTATTCCTCATTCCAATGTTAAGTATCAATTATTATTTTTATAATTCTCATTTTTTATGTTTCTTTGTGAAACAAGAGTGACTATTCACTCTCTTCATCCCAACTATGCCTTAAATCACATATACTCTTGTATATTTATTTTTCTTTCTAAGTGGTCGAACCATTTAAAAGTAAACACTTACTACAATATCACAAAAAACTCTTTACAAAGATGCATTTGATTATCCTTAACATTTATGGACATCAAATGTGATGCACCTTCCGTAAACTGATCAAATTGACATTTCAATGATTGAGTTCTTAGTCTATATTATAGTTTTGGTCATGTATTACATTTAACACAATGCGATCCTTTTGTAATTAGTCATATTGAATACTCAATCTCATAGTGCTATTTATTGGCCAATTTCGAATAAACTATCTTCATCGAAGTATCATCCCATACGAACTATGATCGTTTATATGCGATAGTATATAGATCAAATATCCATAGTCATGTATTGCTTTCAGAGTTCGAAACTTGTAGAATGTAGTACACGGTCTCGACTATATAAACATGTAAGCAACCAAATTATGAATGCAATTAGTAGTTCAAAAACCAGATGCTTGTGTGAGTGTTGAAACATTAACATGAAATAAGCATTTATTAGTAAGTATATGCTACATTTCTACTTTCTAATCTTCAATTCCGTTCATTTATATATCTTAATTGATAAACGTTTTATCAATCATATTAAATGCACAAATTTATCAATGTAGATTATTGTAAAAATATATAGCATATACACTTACAATATTAGAAAAGTTAAAAGTTGCCATTTAATTTTTTTTAATAAACCTCCTACTATTCTTTTATGTTTCACCAAACCCAAAGCCGAAAAAAGAAGTCTTTCATCTTTACTAGTGGGTATTAGGACTCGTCCATCTAGGAATTCCAACCTTGAGTTTGCTCAATAAGCCATAGCTCCATTGATATTGGATAACTCCTTATCGGTTGTATCACATACAGCTCCTAACCATTGGTACTTTGTCCTAATTTTATGTTAACGGTAAGTTTTCTCAACAAATCAAAATGAAATTATTCACTCGTACATACCATATTATGATGACCTATGTATAGTATATGTACCTTGAGTTTCTCAGCACACACATATATATATAGTTATCTTACCTCGTCTATTCAATATATTATTAATACTACAAATAACATCCCTAGCTTGAGTTTGCTCAACAACTAAGGAGCATGCAAGTAATTTATTAGAATGTATATGGTAAAGGACAACATTATATTGAGTGATATCGACTTATGCAATAATATATTTCTTATGAAATACCCACAAAGTTTAATTGTTAGACAAATTGGAAATCAAGGGATATGTATATTTACATATATATTTATTCCTTAAGTTTATTTAGGATTTCTTAATGTTCCACTTTTAATTTATACATTCATATTTTAATTCTTATTACTGTATAAATTTTATATTTCATATTACTTATATAATAGTCTTGGTGAATAATATTATGTTACTTAAATCTTATTTAATTAATTGTAAACAATTAAACTTATATTAAAATTATATTTATATTAAATATTTACTATATACTATAACTTTTTAGTATAGCATATCATATATATATATATATGCATATATATGTATGTATATTATTTAATTGATTAACCTTTAATTAATTAATTTAAATTAATTGACATTAGTTTCCAAATTCATTTATATACATATATGTATACTTATGTTAATTTAACATTTTAAAACAACATGACATATATCATAATATACCACACATGTATCATAATATTTTATTTATGTTTTAATATGTGTATTTATACATACATAAATGTATTTATAATATATAAATATATGTAAATATTATATAATAAATCAAAAATATTTTTTTTTATAAATTCAAGATCATGTGTACAACATAAATTTATTTTCATTATTTTAAAATATATTTTAGTTAAATAATCATTCGAAATTACATAAAATATAAATAAAAAATTGTTTTCAAAACATTTCAAATTTTCATTTTCTAATAAATCATAAATCATATATTGAACTTTGAAAAATATTTCACAATTTTTTTGGTCAAATTTTATTTTGAATTAATTTTATAATTTTCGGTTGATTTATTTAATAAACTATGAAAATAAAAAAAAAGGTTTTTTATTATTTATTTTCTGATCGAGAGCTTGTCTGATGTCAAAATAATTTTCATAACATATTTGATTTCATATGATTTATTTATGTATTATATTGATTTAAGTAATATTAAATAATTATTAAAAATATTTTCCTACTATTGAAAATTACTATTACTATAAAGTTATATGTATAAAATTTTATCATCAATTTTAATTATACGATGATATTGTAATTAAATATAAACCATGTATGTATAATTAAATAATATATATATATATATAATTTAATAAAATATTAATTACGATATATATATATATATATTAGGTGGCTGTACTGATTTGGTTTGCATTAAAAAAATTATCTTTTTATTTTATTTTATATGTATATACATACAAATAACCAAACTAACTTCTGATGACATTAATACATATTAGAATCATCACCATACGATATAGTAATAATAATATATACATATATCGTAATGATAAAATTTTATTCTGAGAAATATAAACTATAATTTGATAAAATCATACCTAATTACCAAAGCCTTAAAGCACACATCGAAAGGATGAACTCTCCCTTTTGAAACCTTTTCCGAGTTGGCAGATTGTCAGTCCATGAACTATTGACCTTCGACTATCAATAGTACTCGTTTGAGTTGAATTGAACTTGTATGATGGAGCACCTATAGTAAATTGTAACAACCGCTCTTTTTGACCCATGAATATCAACACTAATACATCTACAATATTCACATGTCGAGCACTCAAGTGTTGGAAAGACCAGTAGTTAGGCAAAAAGAAAACGAAGAAAGGAAAAGGGATAACAAAGAGGAGAACAAAAGCATCAGAATTTCACAATGAAATGATAACATATAATATCAAATGATAGTATACAGTGGTACTCTGATATACATAACACTTCAAAGTTACCAATCTAAGTACTATCATCAGCCAGGACAGTTATAACAACCTGTCCTTACAATGCTGATATATAACCAAAGTAAAGAAGCTAAATAAATAAAATGGTAGTAAACATCCAGCTCCTCTCCATAAGCTCCACAACATCCAATTGCCGATAGTCACCTACCATAGTATTTATTCCTGATGCATTTCTTTATGTGTGTGTATTAACAATTGTAAGGACAGACATTATAACCGTCCAGTCTAATGATAATACTTAGATCGGTAACTCTAAATGCTATATATATTGGAGTAACACTGTGTATTACCTTTTAATATTATATATTATCATTCTGCTATGAGATTATGATGTTTTTTTCTCCTCTTTCTTGTTCCTTTTCTTTTACCCTGGCAATCGGTCTTTCTGGTACTTGAGTACTCGGCACCAAAATACCGTTGATGTATTAGTGTCGACAGCCAAGGTTTGAAAATGGCAATCGTTACATATATTTTCAACCAGCAATGGATGAAATAAGAGGCAGCAAAAAGCTCTTATCTCATCAGGGTTAGGGATGCTTAAATAGTGGATATAAATTAGAGAAAAGTGGATCTAATCTCATACTCTTTCTCCTTCAGTCTTAGCCATCCAAAATCAAGCCTGTCTAACCTTTAATGAGCCGCCCCTAGCCTATATTGTTGCTAAAATAAACAGCCCTCATGATTGGCCTTAAAACAATTTAAGTCTGTATAAAATATTATAAAATTAAATCCAATTTAATTGCTTATCGATGTCATATATCTTTTTATATATTTATGACTATTATATATATTTCATAATATTTATTTCTTAAATCATAATCAAATTTAGTGACTAAAATTTAATTATTATTAATCAATTTATAATGATTATAATTAATTAAATCGTTTGTCAAAGGAGAATTCCTCATTTCATTTGTGTAGCTCGTCAAGTGTAAATTTGGTCAGCGATTCATATCGAACTATTCGAATATTAACGTTCACACCTCACTTAGCTGGTGGTGTGACCTTTTAGCCAACTTTATTGCGTACTTGGTTTCAGTAAATCCAATTTCACTATATTTAGGATTACTTAGTTGTGAATTTTATTTACACTAATTCTCTTTATCAAGACTATATAACTTAGGATTTATGGAATTTGGTAATGGTCAAAATTCCGTTATCGTCCACATTCAACTCTTTAATCCAAATAAAAGGTCCTTGGTTCAATAATATTGATGTTATTAACCAAAATACACTGGTCAGAGACTAAATTTGAGTTGACCATGATATTGACCCAAATAAATAAGATAAGGAATCCTCTTTGTAATAGTGCTTCACTTCTAATACTTCCACTCAACCCTACTATAGTCACTCATTAGACATGTGTTGTGATTTGGCTATAATCAAAGTGAAGCTTTCATATTGAAGATTAACAGTATTCTTAAGTTGAGATAAATGTGCAAATAAGTCACATCGATATTTTCTGTTTGACCTTAGTTATATTAATCATTAGAAAACTATCGAGCGAGTCATTCCATAATAGTCCAATAACTATTAGTATGTAACTTCTAGGTACCCCCAACAGTCATGAGTAATACATTACACAACATATATAGAGCATTATATACTCTAGTCTCAACAGATACATCGATATTCAGTCTTGATGCATCTTGAATATGAATATTTAAAATGGTATATCACTTTTCATTGTAATAAATTATTCAAGGTACAATACTTTGTAACTACTATCATAAAACATACCATTTATGGATTTTCTATTAAATATACATTTTATTAAATTAATTAATATAACACATTATATCAAGTATATAATAGAAAGAAAACACCTTTTTGAACAAGTTTGATTATTAAGTTAGATATATGTAATAAATTACATAATTGCCTCTGGGACATATCCCTAACTCTGTCATATTTAAATAAAATGTTTTAGAAGAAATTAAAATTAGTTACATTGGAAATTTTAGAAAATGAGATTTTAATAAAAAGTTAATTCTTTTTAAAAAAAATAGTACAGCATAACTAACTCGTTGATTTTTCTAAGATGAAAAATTTTAGGTGGTAAAATTCTTTAGGGGTGGACAATAGGAAGTGTTACAAGTTTAAAAAATTAGGTAAATAGAACGGTGAAAGAAGGTTAGAACTTGAAGATAAAGCAGTAGCAAATGCACTACAATGGTTCAATAAAGAAGACGGCCAATTGAGAGGAAAGCTATATAAATAGAAGAAATGTAGATAAGAGCATCTTAGGTAGAAGATAGTTAAATAGTAGTAACATTATAAAATACGTGGATTATGGTAGAATGGCATGTTTGAAAGATCCATCTAATTTAAGTATGGTGATCTAGCCACAACATCATTAATGTCACTTGATATTGAAGGGCAGCTTCCGCTAATTATTTTCTTTAGGAAAATTGGATGTAAGCATTAGTTGATTCTGTCCTATAAAACACGTAGAATGTTATGAGAAATATTCATTTTTATTTTTTTCTAAATTGACTGCTATATTTACTAGAAAACCGTGTAAATATGAAAATCTAATAAAGGACGCTTAACTAATGTAAAATAAATTAAAAATTGGAAGTTTATAAAATAAATTAGAAAATTTATTTACTACTTAAAGAAAAGTAAAGTTAAGTCCCAAAAGTGTTAAATGTTTGGGATATAAATTTTGGGTAGCGAAGGATAGGGAAAGGTGTTGCGAAACCATGGATTACTATCTATATGTCTTAAAAACTAAAATTTATAAGTGAACATGTGTGTAGACTGTTGTTCTAATTTAAAAGATTTTTTTTTGAAATTGAAAATTCACGGTATAGTAGAAGGGTGACAATCATGAATGTTAATTCTTTCCAACTTTATAGGATGTTGCTTAGTTTTTTTGAAAAGATAAAAACACATACTTTTGAAAAAAATTTATTGATTTTTAGTAAAACATTTTTGTAAAAGTTTTTAAAAAAGAAAAAAAAAATCAAAATTTAATATTTATTAAACCTTATTCTTTCCAAAACCATAGAAGATCATTTCAAAAATAATTATATATATATATACCGCGGTGCCTGTATATAATTTTCTATCTTATGGTCAAGTGATACGGATATTTATCATTTCAATCCGCAATTTAAAAATAAAAATGCGGTTGTATATCATTTCAAACCGCAATCCCGAATGAAATGAAAATGCATAATAACTAGCAGTTTATACAATATATATACAGCATCCATTCATCCATCATATCAACCATCAAACATTTATCAATTTATCATCCAATTCGAACTCACATAAAATAAATAATAATTAATTTCTGACGGTTAATTTTTCAATAATGAATTAAATAATTGTTTAACTGTATTTTATATGCAATAATATTATTTTTAAATTTTCTAACCTTTTCGAAAATTTAATCGAAAAAGTTTTTAACGAAAATGGAGAGGATCTTTTATTTTTGAAATACCATATACTTAGCATAGGGAAAAATGTTGATGAGTTAGCAGGTATGAATTTTACGATGTAGTACAAGTGATAGTAAAGTAAAAGGTAGTTAGCGATAAGGGAAACAACTGTTTAATCCCTGATATTTCTTTTCCCACACCGTGTCGAGAGGTAAACCAAACTTTTTTTAAAGTAACTCTTTGTTAAAATTTTAAAAGTTATGCAGACCATACTTGGAAAAGTAGGAAAAGAATTAGGGGCAAAAGAGAAGGTTCCAAAATACAGATAAATGGGTACATAAGAGAATGATAAAAATAGAGTATTCTCCATATAAACCCTTTTCTGATATAAGAATATCGGTTTAGAAAACCAAGTTTACAAAATTTGGATGTTACTAATGGTTTCTGGAATTTTGAATGTTAGGGATTCGATGCAAAATTGGTTGAACTGTGCTTCTATTCATAGAAGTATGAGAAAATTTGAAATGCAAAAACGAAAATTTGGATTTTCAAATTTTGCACTTATATGGAACCGCTAGTGTATATATAGGTTGTTTATATCATATTTTCAAAATTGTATTAAAGAATGCGTTTATATAGGAGGCGCCAATTTAGAATTGCTCAGCATGCATATCATATATGTAACGACCCAGAATTTCTATTAATTAAAATTTGTATATTTAATTGAATTTAAATATTAACAAGTAAGATTTGTAAGTCGAATAAATTTTATTTCGAATAATTGGATTTAATTGAATAATTAAATCGATAATTTAATACTTGAAATTACAGAAATAATTGAAAATTGGGTCAAATATGATTAAAATTGATTTGTAAAATTTTATATAATCATGTTGGAGTTAGAAAGATGTTTGTGAACTTTTAAAATCGAATTTAAAGTTAATTTGTGAAAATTAAATATTTTAATATTTAAATTGACGCGTTATAATAGGCATTTTTCAAACAGTCTCGGATTTCGATGAAATCAGTTTCATCGGATCCGTAATGTTATATTATTGTAAGATTTCAAATTTCAAGTCAATCGGATTTACCGTTTGTCCGGGGCGAGCCAAAACGCATAGAAAATTAGTTTAATCAGTTTAATTTAAAATCGATCATTTATTACTGTAACTCGCACAGATGATCGAATTGGCCTTCGAAACACGTTCCATTGTGTTCGAAATGCGGGGTTAACAGTAGAAACGCCAACCGGCACGCTTCGTTTGGAGTTCGAAAAATTTCGATGAATAGTAATTCGAGAAATTTTCTATAAAAGCCCATGTTATTCATAATTTGCAACAAACTCCACTCAGAAACCCTAGCCGCCTCCATATACGTTCAATGGCCGAGAATGCTCTTTTCTTTCCCCCTCGATTTCTTCAAATCCACTCACAGATTCAACAAACTTCCAACTGCAATGTTGTAGATCGTCTCGAGTTCTACGACTTCAATGGTGGAGATCGAAAACAACGAAGTGGATTGGCAGCAATTTGAGTTTGAATGCCGAGCGTTCAAGCATGAATCTCCATGCAGAGAGGCGACCGAGTTCATCGGCGTTCGTGCCGAAGGTGGAGTAGGCGAAGGGCTTCAAAGTGGCGTCGCTCGATCGATGAATAGATAATCATGGAGGGGGTGCGTTCAAACCCTAGAACGGATTTGGATGGGTTCTTGCGCGTGTGGACTACCTGTAGATGGAAGAAGAGAAGTAACGGCCCTGATGGAAACAAGTAGATCCAACGGCCTGGATGATTTAGGTTGAGAAATTAAAATATAAATTGTAAATTAATTATATTTATAATTCGGGTTAACTTATAAATATCATAACTTGTTCATACGAGGTCCGTTTTGGACGAAACCAGTTGCGTTGGGTTCCTATGGACGAACACTATGTTATGGAGCTGGATTGGAGTCATTTGGAGCTAGTAAAAATTTCGGGTAAAATTAAACGCACGTTTAATTTTATTCGAAATAAAACGCGAAAACGGAATTGAAACCAAGGTGAGAACTTCTCACTCAATCGAATTATTTCGATTTAAATTTTAAATAGTTATATTTAAAATTTCTTGATTGTATGTTCGAATGATGATTGTTATCTATTGATTGTTAAAATAGACATTATACGCCGTTAGTAAGCGGATGTTACTTATGAAAAACATATACCGCTAATATTTCACTGTGAAGTGAAATTGGTATTATCTATGTACTTGGAGTTGATTTTCCCACATTATATAGCGGATGAGACCCTATTGCGCCACATAATAGCGGATAGTATTTTATAAATCCCATATACCGCGATATTTCATCTTGAAGCGAAATTGGTATTGTGCTAACATCTTTGGATGCAGGGAAACAGGTTGGAGGGATCCAACTGGATTCCTCAAATAATTGAATTGGTTTCAATGTTGTGTGTTGATCTATTTATTGATCTATTTATAATCTGTGTGATTATCTTTGTGATTGAGATGGTTAAAGGCTAAATTTTAGCCGAATATATTTTGGTATCGTTAGATGCCGAAAATAAATAAAATTTGATTTTTAAAAATTTAAGTTGAGAATTCATAATAAAATTTAATTTTGAAATTGATTCATTTTAAATAAATAAACGTTATAATTTTTATTATTATAAAAATGATATTTTTGGAAAATAATACTTAAGTATGATTTTGGAGTTATGTAAGCTTTAATAACGATTCATAAATTATTAAAAGGATTGGTTTATTTAAATTGGTAGAGAGCTGGCTAAGTTCTTGGGACGTCCCACCAGAGGCGATCCCATGTGGCGGTAGGAAGTTCCTTAGCCTGGCCATTTGTTGGAAATCCAAATAAAACAATACGTACCTTGTACGGTTTTAGTTGTAGAACCTGCCATTCACTTATGGTGGCGCCCCACTGTTTGGATGGTAGCTATAGTAGGCATACGATAATGGTCGTATGTTGTCTAAGATTTATATCTTTACTTTCGAAATTTTTTCCTACACTATGCACTAGTAATAATATCAAATGTTTCTTTTTAATGCGTATCAAGCATCTTTGACTATCATAAGAAGAAATCTCCTCCAATTCTGCGTTTGCATTATGTGTGTGGCGGGAGGTCTTATGGTAGTCTCATTTTCCAAAAGCATTGCGAATTGACTTTAAAATTATCCTTGTCGTTGTTGTTTTAAAAGATAATAACTGTTTTAAGTTCTCACACCAGTCCCATGACTGACCTGGAGTTTATTGTTCTCTTCCTAAACTCTGGGTGCCCATAATTTTCCACACGGGCAGCCTAGAGTCAGGTTATCAGGTCATTCTGGATTCAGAAGTGCTTTGGAGCCCAAGTGGCGAGCTGGATGGTGACACGTATTACTTGTATATGATATTATCTTTCCGCTGTAAATTCACCTGTAAGGACATGTTGTATAATTGTCCATTGCCCAGTTGTGTTGTATATTATTGTTGTATACTCTGATGTAATGAAATGTATTAACTGAGATAGTTCTTTGTTTTAAAGATTATTCATTTATCTATTATATGTTGTTCCGCTGCGACTGTGAGATTCTGATATTGTTTCTATTCTGTTTCCTTATTTCTTCTATCCTTTTCTTCTACCTCTTCTTCTTTAACCCTAACAATTCGGTTTTCCGGTATTAGATTATGTGGCATTTGATACAGTGGACGTAAGAATGCCGACCTTCGGATCCCGATAAAATCGTAATGTTACAGCTGGTATAAGAGCATTTGGTTAAGCCACAACCATGGCTCTGTTGGGTGTTACTCAGTAGAGATAGAGTCAGTAGCACTCTAGAATGAGTTTGAGTGTAATAATAGATACGGGTGCGTATTTTTTACTGAATATGAAATTGTTTTATATTGTGTTTGCTTATCCGTTGAGCTGTTTATGAGTTCTGGTTGGTGCGGGGTGTATAACTGTAATCGATAGGGGTTTCTAAACTCTTAAACGAGGCAAGTCGACATAGTATCATTTTAAATTGGGTAAATGAAATAATTTTACCTCGATTATATTTTTATATAAAGGAAATAATTTTTCAGAAATTATTAAGTATATATAAATTTATTGTCTGGTTGTTGAAAATGTAAAAAAATGTCTAAGTCAAATAAAGTTGTTTGAATAAGTTAAATAAAAACAACAGTTGTAAAAGAATGAATTATATGAGCAAATGAATTATAAGTATGGAATTATAATTAAAATAATTTACAATTGTAAAATAATCTTATATATAAATAGTGAAATTGTATGAGGAAATTTTTTTATAAATGTGATTTATAAATAAGATAAAAGGAAAATTTTTGAAAGAATATTTAGCACTGATTTCACTATTGTTGCTGGGAAATAATAAGGGTGATGACTACAGCATCATCAGTATCATTTTCGAGTTTCTGTGTGATGGATTTGCTACCATAGTAAATTGAAAATTGAAGTTCTGTTGTGATAAACAAATTTGAAAATAAATAAAAAAATCCAAGTTAAAATTGATGAATATAAGTGAAATGAATTGAACTTATAGTATAAGATAATAAATTTAGCTTTGGATAAGTAAATGGATTTGGAAGTTTAAATATATAAGTTGTATAACTTAGAAAATGAGAAAATGTAAGTGAAACCAATAGTTAAAATGGTTAAACAATTTTGTTAAGTAAAATGAAATATGAATTTGATAGTAATATGAAAATTTGACTCTGGTAAAAGTTAATTAAAATTGAAATCTGAATTGAACTTATAAGTGGAAATTTAAGTGAAGTTAAACAAATGATGTTTAAAAGAAATATAGCTTAAGTAAAATTGAATAAAGTTGATTTTGGTATCAAAGTAAAATAATAAAGTTAATTGAATGAATGTAAACTTGAGTTATATAACTGAAATTCAACCTTATATTGTTAAAGGAATTGGCAATTAAATTAATAAATGGATTGATGGTTAATCAGTCGAATGTAAATAAGTTGATATGAAATAATGAATGAAGTGTTAATTCATTGAAAGCCAATGTAATTAGAAGTTGAATAATTGAATGAAAATCAATTAAATGTTAAACCAATTGAAATTAAAAGTGTTGAACCAAATTGAATGTTGAATGTAAATTTAATAATTTGGTTATGCTAAATATACATTGGTTGTCATATGGATGTTAGTTGATTGTATATAAATTCATTAAGTGTTAATGAAATTGAATTAGAAAAATTTGAAAGCTAAAGTAATTGAATCCAAATTGAAAGTAAATGAATATGAACTGAATTTGATTCAATTTGAAAGTAAACTAATGTGAATGTAAATTTGTGAATATGAACTAATTGAAAAAAAAAATGAATGAATGGATATTTATAAAATCCAATGTCAACAAATCAAATGTGATTTAAATGAAAAACCAATTCATTGAATATTAATGAGAAAATGAAAGAGTATTGATTTGGTTATTGATTTGTTGGATGTTAGTTGGATGATAGTTGTTTGGTGGTTGCATTTATTGTTTTTGTTGCATTTGCTATATTGGCATATGTAGTTGTTATGTTGCTATGAATTGTATATTGATATTACTTTCATATAAGCATGTTTCTCATGGTTTATTGAGTGTTTAGTAGGTGCGGATTGCGCTTGCTTCGCATTTGGAGCTCACTTTCGCGCTATATTAGCCGTATATGCTCGCTAATAAAAATATAAGGTACATATCTCGGATTAAATATCGTACTTTTACACTTTTTTCCCTGCAGGATGCCTCATCACTTGATGAGATGTATATTTGTGATATATATACTGTCCTTTTTTTTTCGTATCGAGCCGCGCAAAGGAGACTATGGCGAATTTTTCCGAAAATTTAAGGCGTTAGAATATTTTTTGAGAAAATTGGAAATTTTTTGAAAACTAAGTTTGGATTTGGAAACTTAGTAAAGATTTTGTAAGGAGTTTATCTATGAATTTTGGGAAAGTTAAACACTTAAGAGATTTGAAAAATCTAATTTGAACAGTTTGTTTTGGAAAGTTAATGGATTCTCTAACTTTTTCTTACTTGGTAGTTTCGAGGACGAAATTCTTTTAAGGGGGGAAGATTGTAACGACTCAGAATTTCTATTAATTAAAATTTGTATATTTAATTGAATTTAAATATTAACAAGTAAGATTTGTAAGTGGAATAAATTTTATTTCGAATAATTGGATTTAATTGAATAATTAATTCGATAATTTAATAGTTGAAATTACAGAAATAATTGAAAATTGGGTCAAATATGATTAAAATTGATTTATAAAATTTTATTTAATCATGTCGGAGTTAGAAAGATGTTTGTGAACTTTTAAAATCGAATTTAAAGTTAATTTGTGAAAATTGAATATTTTAATATTTAAACTAACGAGTTAAAATAGCCATTTTTCAAACAGTCTTAGATTTCGACGAAATCGGTTTCATCGGATCCGTAATGTTGTATTATTGTAAGATTTCAAATTTCAAGTCAATTGGATTTACCGTTTGTCCGGGGCGAGCCAAAACGCATAGAAAATTAGTTTAATCGGTTTAATTTAAAATCGATCGTTTATTACCGTAACTCGCACAGATGATCGAATTGGCCTCCGAAACACGTTCCATTGTGTTCGGAATGCGGGGTAAACATTAGAAACGCCAACCGGCACGCTTTGTTTTGTGAGGACCCGCAAATCCGTACTACTTGAATATACACAAATCTCTAGTGCTTAACTCAAGATGAACGGAAATACGAATTCTTAGGGTTTAAAAAAGAAAAAAAAAGATAGAAGAAGAGAGAAAAGATAGAACAAAGCAGAAAGAAAATAGCAGAACAATATCAGAATCTCACAATCGCAGCGGAACAACATATAATAAATAAACGAATAATCTTTAAACAAAGAACTATATCAGTTATTACATTACATTACATTTCATTACATCATCAGAGTGTACAACTATCAAACAACAACAGCAGCGGAAAAAGAAATACTATATACTAGATGATACGCCATGCCATCCATCTTGCCTCCAACAACTCTCGAATTCCAGAATATCCTGATAAACCTGACTCTTGACTGCCCGTGTGGAAATTGGTGGGCACCCAGAGTTTAGGAAGGAAAACAATAAACTCCGAGTCAGTCATGTGACTGGTGTGAGAACTAAAACAGTTTATTCTTATCTTCAAAAACAAAATAGAGGAATATTGTTAAAGTCAATTCGCAATGCTTTTAAAAATGAGACTATCATAAGGCCTCCCGCACACACACACAATGCAAACGCAGAATCGGAGGAGATTTCTCCTTATGATAGTCAAAGATTCTTGATACGCATTAAAAAAAGAACATTTGATATTATTACTAGTGCATAGTGTAGGCAAAATTCGTTTCGAAAGTAAAGATACAAAACTTACCCAACATACGACCATTATCGTATGCCTACTATAGCTACCATGTTCAATAGTAGGTTACTGCCACATTCCATGGCAGGTTATACAACTAAAACCGTACAAGATCGTATTGTTTCTTTGGATTTCCAAAAAATGGTCAGGCCAAGGAACTTCCCATCGCCACATGGAAACGCCTCTGGAATGACGTCCCGAGAACCAAACCGGATCTCTGCCAACACAAGGTCGGATTACCCCTAACTGGGTAACTACTGACACGAATATGCCATCCCCCGATCGTAACCGATCTACAACCGAGGATCCTCGATTTCCAACAACCACAAAGTAATAAGTTTGCAGCAACAACATAGGTTAAGTATCTGGGCTCCATACCATCTTACCACCTCTATCCAGAAGGAATGACATACACTAAAGGGCGCTACGCCTAATAACCTTGCTGCATCCTTCCTGTTTTGACCATTTCCGGGGTGTGAGGTCCGACGAAGTCTCGTCCACAAAGCCATGCTTTGGTACAAAGCCATGCTTTGGGTCAACAAATGATCAAAGTAATGATCACAAAGATAAATGATCAAACAAATGATCATATCACAAATGATCAAACAATGATCGTTTCACAGCGACACTCAGCGTGTCACATTACCAAATTGGGAATATATCACTGATAACCATCAACTACATAACCTCTGAGCTCGTACATCTCAGAGAAGGGTGTTAAGCTAAGAGAATAAATTCTCCGCCACCAATAGAAATATATTTGAAAGAAATCAGCTTTATATCTCAATTTGTAATGTCATACATACTATCCATACAAGTATGTTCCGGGATCGAACAGAACCGAAGGCACTTACAAAGAAGTCCTTGCAATACGGATATTCACTAATCACGACCGGACTTCCCATCACATATGGAGTCTCTATACCGGGGACCAGTCGATGCAAAGATATTCGACGAGTTGTCCTTTCGCTTTTGAAAATATCCGGTCTTCAACACCGGTCTTCAAATGCAATTCATAACGACGTATCACATATTCGGAATAGGTTATACGACCCCAAGGTCCTTTCCCGGTTAACCCGAATAGTGAGCGCTTATTTAAAAATAAGTGTGGCGTTCAAATTCAAACAAATCACAACAAATACCCATTCAAAGGTAGATATTAATAGTTGGTTATTGAACTATCAATGGATATGCACAACATCACCAGGTTCCAAATAATTTTCCAAATTATTTATTTTCCAAAAATATCTTTACAAGATATATAATTTTCACACTTCAACCATTTGAAAACAATTTTCAAATCACTTTCCTTACACGGAATACTTTCATTTCAACATGGTTCATTTAAACCAATTAAATAAATCCTTAACGATTTACTTTATATTTACGTTCCAAATCCGTAAATTAACTCCCACACTTCAAAAATTAATCATCGTTTATTTTTAAACAAATTCCCCTTTCTTTTTATAAATTCCATAGTGAATTTACATTCCAAACAATATTTATGAATACACGATTTCAATTATTTATTTCTAATTTATCTTCAAGAAGATAAATTCCCAAAACATTTCATTTCACATTGGAAAAACATTTCCATATTTATTTATTAATAAGTAATTCACAAATCTATTTATTTTCAACACTTGGAAAATATTCAATATACTTAAATCGAGATTAAGTATATATTTCATTCTTTAAGGAAATCATTCTCTTAAACATATTTATTTGGGCCAAAACGAATGTTATGTAAAACATCGTTACGACAACCCAAAATCACTAGTATAGGGATTCGCAATTAAGATAGATATATAAATCTCAATACTAAATAAAATATTTCCTTTCGGAAATCATTTACTATAACAACAGTGTTATAGTCCACCATTTCCTTCTATTTCTCGAAAACGTCTATTTCAACAATGAATGTTGAAATCTATGGTTTCGAATCTTAACAATTTTTTTAAAAACATCGTTAGATCGTTTTAATTCTATTTAAAACATCACATTCGAAACAATTTCTTTAACATATTATTCACTATTCAAAACGTGAATATACTTCGTTAACCAATTTCATCATTTCTATACATTTAATTTTTTAAAGGATTATTCACTATCTGAAACGTGAATATAACTCCATTAATAAGTTATAACAATTTACTTATCAAAATAAGCCGTTTGCGGATTTATATAACAATGTTTATAAATTCCATTTCTATTTATTTTATAACAACTTCTCTTTATAAACCTCCTTTATTATTCAATTTATAACTCAATTATATACTAAACGTTCATATTATAAGTTAATACTTACAATTTATTTGTTTACCAAACCGTTCTTTTAAACTTCCCAAATTATAAATCTTATAACTTATAAGATTCATTTATTTACCCAAAAAAAAATTTTTTAATAACTTTACAAATTTTATAACCCTTTGCTTATAAAATTCCATTTATAACTTCACCATTTATAATTCTATAAATTTCATTCATTTATGAAGTTCATTTACAATTCATTCTAACACTTATGAAAACTCATTTTATAATTCAAATATTTTTAATTTATAAATATCAATTTTATGAAACCTTTATATAAATCAATTCATGCTATTATTTTAAAACGTCTTTCAACTCCTTTATAATTTCATCATTTTCTTTGATTTATAAAATAATCAAATTTCATAAATCCTATATTTAAACTTTTTATAATAAATTCAAAAATCCCGATTGAAACTATTTTATAAAATCATTAACCCCATATTTTCAAAAATCAACTTTTAACTATATTTCTCAAAAATAATAATTTTTATAACATGAAAATAATAATGTTTATATATTTAAAATGAATCGATTCAAAAAATATTTTATAACGTATACTTTCAAAAATCACTTTAAGAATCCTTTTAAAATTTCAAAATTGGCCCAATGATGCTACGCACCAAATAGTCAATCACGACAACAACGACATCATATAGCGATATGATAATCAATCAAATATCAAAATATATGAAATCAAATAAATACTGTTGAGGAATCCAGTCGGATCCCTCCAACCTGTTTTCCTACATCCAAAGATGTTAGCACGTTACCAATTCCGTTCCAGTATGGAATTATCGCGGTATATGGGATTTAAAATATTATCCGCTTAATAGACGGCGCAATAGGGTCTCATCCGCTATATAATGCGGGATATCAACTCCAAGTACATAAATAATACCAATTTCATGTACTGTGAAATATTCGCGGTATATGTTTTTAATAAATAACATCCACTTACTAACGGCGTATAATGTCTATTTTAACAATCAATAGTTAACAATCATCATTCACACATACATTCAAGAATTTTAAATCTAACTATTTAAAATTA
Organism: Allium cepa; assembly: GCA_030765085.1. NCBI lineage: Eukaryota > Viridiplantae > Streptophyta > Magnoliopsida > Asparagales > Amaryllidaceae > Allium > Allium cepa. Next base: position 321,873,324 of record CM060940.1, on the reverse strand, counting down.
AAATTGAAACCGATTCGATTGAGTGAGAAGTTCTCACCTTGATTTCAATTTCGTTTGCAGCTTTTATTTCGAATAAAATTAAACGTGCGTTCAATTTTACCCGAAATTTTTGCTAGCTCCAAACGAATCCAATTCCATATCGTAGTGTTCGTCCATACGAACCCAACGCAACTTGTTTCGTGCGTTTTCGACCTCGTATGAAAAAGATATGAATTTTTAAAGTTACACGAATTTTTAATATAAAATTTACAACTTAATTTTATATTTAAAACCCTAACTTGCATCACAACCCTTGATCCCATCTCCTGCAAATCTCGGCCGCCCACAACATCATCTCCCTCACGCGCGTTCTACAGGAGAAACCGAACCCATCACATATGTTGAAACCTTAAATCACGCACCAAATTCCTTCACGTTTAGCTTGATCAAGAACCTCCATCTCGTAGCACATAACACGAACAACCTTCGGCATGAACCCCATAGAGCTTGGCTGCACGTGTATCGATAAAAACATGAAATTGCCATTGATCCACTCAACGAATTTCGATCACAACCGTTGGATATCTAGAACTCAAAGTGCTCTACAACTTTCATGTTGGAAGTTTGTAGTAAATGTTGATGGATTTGAAGAAAAGAGGAGGAGAAGGAAACTAAATTTCGGCCATTGGTTAGTAGGTGGCGGCTCTGAACATGAAACCCTAGGTTTTTTTTTTATTTTTGCAAAAATGAATTAGTTAGGGGCTTATATAGAAAAAATACGCAACACTATTCATCCCGGATTTTCCGAACTCCAAACGAAGCGTGCCGGTTGGCGTTCCTAAGGTTTACCCCGCGTTTCGAACACAATGGAACATGTTTCGGGAGCTAATTCGGTCATCTGTGCGAGTTATGGCAATAAGCGTTCGATTTAAAATTAAATCGGTAAATCAAATTTTCTAGGCGTTTTAGCTTGCCCCGGATAAAAGGTAAATCTGATTGACCCAAAATTTGAAACCATACAATAATATCACATTACGGATCCGATGGAACTAGTTTCATCGAAATCCGATACTGTTTGAAAAATGGCTATTTTAACTCGCCAAACTAATATTAAAACAATTTCGATGCGTTTCGAGCTGCCACGGTCAAACGAAAACTCCAATTGCTACGAAAATTGAAATCCGATAATAACAAACTATTACGGGTCTAATGGAACTAGTTTTGTCCAATTCTGAGACTGTTCGAAAATTGACTAATTTTACTAGTCGATTTAAATATTAAAATATTCAATTTTCACAAATTAACTCTTAATTCAATTTTAAAAGTTCTAAAATACCGTTCTAACTCCAATATGATAAAATAAAATTTTACAAATCAATTTCAATCATATTTAACCCAATTTTCAATTATTTCTGTATTTTCAATTATTAAATTATCGATTTAAATCCAATTATTCGAAGAAAAAAATTATTCAACTTATAAATTTCACTTATTAATATTTAAAATTAATTAAATATACAAATTTTAGTTGACAGAAATTCTAGGCCGTCACACGTTTGGAGTTCGGAAAATTCCGATGAATAGTAATTCGAGAAATTTTCTATAAAAGCCCATGTTATTCATAATTTGCAACAAATTCCACTCAGAAACCTTAGCCGCCTCCATATACGTTCAATGGCCGAGAATGCTCGTTTCTTTCCCCTTCGATTTCTTCAAATCCACTCACCGGTTCAACAAACTTCCAACTGCAATGTTGTAGATCGTCTCGAGGTCTACGACTTCAACGGTGGAGATCGAAAACAACGAAGTGGATTGGCAGCAATTTGAGTTTGAATGCCGAGCGTTCAAGCATGAATCTCCATGCAGAGAGGCGATCGAGTTCATCGGCATTCGTGCCGAAGGTGGAGTAGGCGAAGGGATTCAAAATGGCGTCGCATGATCGATGAATAGATGATCATGGAGGGGGTGCGTTCGAACCCTAGAACGGCTTTGGATGGGATCTTGCGCGTGTGGACTACCTGTAGATGGAAGAAGAGAAGTAACGGCCCTGATGGAAGCAAGCAGATCCAACGGCCTGGATGATTTAGGTTGGGAAATTAAAATATAAATTGTAAATTAGTTATATTTATAATTCGTGTTAACTTATAAATGTCATAACTTGTTCATACGAGGTCCGTTTTGGACGAAACTAGTTGCGTTGGGTTTGTATGGATGAACACTATGCTATGAAGCTGGACTGGAGTCGTTTGTAGCTAGTGAAAATTTCGGGTAAAATTAAACGCACGTTTAATTTTATTCGAAATAAAACGCGAAAACGGAATTGAAACCAAGGTGAGAACTTCTCACTCAATCGAATTGTTTCGATTTAAATTTTAAATAGTTATATTTCAAATTTCTTGATTGTATGTTTGAATGATGATTGTTATCTATTGATTGTTAAAATAGACATTATACGCTGTTAGTAAGCGGAGGTTATTTATTAAAAACATATACCGTGAATATTTCACTGTGAACTGAAATTGGTATTATCTATGTACTTGGAGTTGATTTTCCCACATTATATAGCGGATGAGACCCTATTGCGCCGCATAATAGCGGATAGTATTTTATAAATCCCATATACCGTGATATTTCGTCTTGAAGCGAAATTGGTATTGTGCTAACATCTTTGGATGTAGGGAAACAAGTGGAGGGATCCAACTGGATTCCTCAAATAATTGAATTGGTTTCAATGTTGTGTGTTGATCTATTTATTGATCTATTTATAATCTGCGTGATTATCTTTGTGATTGAGATGGTTAAAGGCTAAATTTTAGCCGAATATATTTTGGTATCGTTAGATGCCGAAAATAAATAAAATTTGATTTTTAAAAATTTAAGTTGAGAATTCATAATAAAATTTAATTTTGAAATTGATTCATTTTAACTTAATAAACGTTATAATTTTTATTATTATAAAAATGATATTTTTGGAAAATAATATTTAAGTATGATTTTGGAGTTATATATGCTTTAATAACGATTTGTAAATTATTAAAAGGATTGGTTTATTTAAATTGGGATTTTCGAATTATTATAAATGATTTATATAAAATATTTATAAAATTGATATTTATAAATTAAAAATATTGGAATTATAAAACAAGTTTTTATAAGTGTTAAAATGGAATATAAATGGATTTTATAAGTGAATGAAATCTATATATTTATAAATTGTGGAATTATAAAATGAATAGATTTTATAAAATAAAAGATTTACAAGTAATTAACTTATAAATTGGATTTTTGCGTGTAAATGAAATATGGATAGAATTTGTTAATAAAGTTATTTTATATGTTGAAGTGGCCATAAAATATAAATGGAATTTATAAACGTTGTTTTATAAATCCGAAAACGACTTATTTTGATAAGTTAATTATTATGGATTATTAAAGGAAATATATCCACGATTTTGGACTGCGGATAATCCTTTAAATAAAATATGTAGAAATGTTGAATTTGGATAAGGAAATATATTCACGATTTTGGACAGTGAATAATATATTAAAGAAATATTTTGGAAAAGTGATGTTTTAAATAGAATTAAAACGATTTAAAGATGTTTTAAAATGTATTAAGTATCGAAACCATAGATTTCAACATTTATTGTTGAAATAGATGTTTCGAGAAATAGAAGGAAATGTTGGACTATAACAGTGTTGTTATAGTAAATGATTTCCGAAAGGAAATGTTTTATATTGTATTGGGATTTATATATCTATTTTAAGTTTGAATCCCTATACTAGTGATTTTGGGTTGTCGTAACAATGTTTTACGTAACATTCGTTTTGACCCAAATATATGTGTTTAAGAGAATATTTTCCTTATAAAATAAAATATATACTTAATTTAGATTTAAGTATATTGAATATTTTAAAAAAGTTGAAAATAAATAGATTGGTGAATTACTTATTATTAAATAAGTATGGAAATGTTTTTCCAATATGAAGTGAATGTTTGAGATTTTATCTTTTAAAGATAAATTGAAAATGAATATTAGAAATCGATTTAAAAATCGTATATTCGTAGATATTTTGGAATTGTAAATTCTCTATGGAATTTATAAAAGAAAGGGAAATTAGTTAAAAATAAACGTTGATTTATTTTGAAGTGTGGAGACTAATTTACGGATTTGGAACGTAAATTTAATAAATCGGTAAGGATTTATTTAATTGGTTTAAATGAACCATTTGGAAATGAAAGTTGTAAGGGTGTAAATTTATTTTAAATTGGTTTTCAAATGGTTGAAGTGTGGGATATATATCTTATAAAGATATTTTTGAAAATAAATAATTTGGGAAATTATTTGAAATCGGGTGATGTTGTGCATACCTATTGATAGTTAAATAACCGACTATCAATATTTAGCTTTAAATAGGTATTTGTGGTGATTTGCTTGAATTTGAATGCCACACTTATTTTAAAATAAGCACTCATTATTCGGGTTAGCCGGGAAAGGACTTTGGAGTCGTATAACCCATTCCGAATAATGATACGTCGTAATGGATAGCATTTGAAGACCGGTGTTGAAGACCGGGTATTTGTGAAAACGATAGGATGACCTATCGATTGTCTCTGCACTGTTAGCTACGTTATGGAGATTTCCTTTGTGATGGAAAGTTTTATCGGGATTGTGAATACCCGGATTGCAAGGGCTTCTTTTGAAGTGCCTTCGGTTCTGTTCGAACCCGGAACAGACTTGTGTGGTTAGGTGTCTGACATTACATTTTGAGATATAAAGCAGATTTCTTTCAAATACATTTCTGTTGGTGGCGGAGAATTTATTCTCTTAGCTTAACACCCTTCTCTGAGACGTACGCGCTCAGAGGTTATATAGTTGAAGGTTATCAGCGATATATTCCCAATTTGGTAATGTGGCATGCTGATTGTTGTTGTGTGATGATTATTTATTGATTTGTTGATCAAAGCGTAGCTTTGTGCCTAGCTTTATGGACGAGACTTCGTCAGACCTCACTCCTCGGAAATGGTCAAAATAGGAATATGCGGCAAGGTTATGAGGGTCGCGCCCTTTAGGGTATGTCATTTCCTTCTGGAAAAGGTGGTATCATGGTATGGAGCCCAGATACTTACTCATGTTGACACACTATATTTATTATTGCGTGATGTTGGTTATCGAGCGCTCGGATAAAGGTCCAAAGGAACCAGGGGATGGCATATTCGTGTAATAGTTACCTAGTGACAAAGGTAATGCGGCCTTGTGTTGGTAGAGAGCTGGTTAAGCTCTCGGGACGTTCCGCCAGAGGCGATACCATGTGGCAGTAGGAAGTTCCTTAGCCCGACCATTTGTTGGAAATACAAATAAAACAATACGCGCCTTGTACGGTTGTAGTTGTAGAACCTGCCATTCACTTATGGTGGCGCCCCACTGTTTGGATGGTAGCTATAGTAGGCATACGATAATGGTCGTATGTTGGCTAAGATTTATATCTTTACTTTAGAAATGTTTTCCTACACTATGCACTAGCAATAATATCAAATATTTCTTTCTAATGCGTATCACGCATCTTTGACTATCATAAGAAGAAATCTCCTCCAATTCTGCGTTTGCATTGTGTGTGTGGCGGGAGGTCTTATGGTAGTCTCATTTTCCAAAAGCATTGCGAATTGACTTTAAAATTATCCTTGTCGTTGTTGTTTCAAAAGATAATAACTGTTTTAAGTTCTCACACCAGTCCCATGACTGACCTGGAGTTTATTGTTCTCTTCCTAAACTCTGGGTGCCCATAATTTTCGACACTGGCAGCCTAGAGTTAGGTTATCAGGTCATTCTGGATTCAGAAGTGCTTTGGAACCCAAGTGGCGAGCTGGATGGCGAGACGTATTACTTGTATATGATATTATCTTTCCGCTGTAAATTCACTTGTAAGGACATGTTGTATAATTGTCCATTGCCCAGTTGTGTTGTATATTGTTGTTGTATACTCTGATGTAATGAAATGTATTAACTGAGATAGTTCTTTGTTTTAAAGATTATTCATTTATCTATTATATGTTGTTCCGCTGCGACTGTGAGATTCTGATATTGTTTCTGTTCTGTTTCCTTATTTCTTCTATCCTTTTCTTCTGCCTCTTCTTCTTTAACCCTAACAATTCGGTTATCCGGCATTCGATTATGCGGCATTTGATACAGTGGACGTAAGAATGCCGACCTTCGGATCCCGATAAAATCATAATGTTACAAAATATGTTGTGATATACCATACACTTGTACATGATTGGTTGCAAAATTGGTTGTACACTAATTGGTTGGATAGTTTCGAATGGTTGCACGTTATGTTATGTGATTCCACCCTTAAGGAACATCGAGGAAGAAATTCTTTTAAGAAAGTAGAATGTAGCATACGGTAAATAAGCTATAATTAATTAAAATAATTAATCAATTATTAATGCCATACTAGAATTTCTATAAATGTTAGAATTTGGCAATGAAACTTGCACCATTGTGTCCTTAGCGACTTTATGATCAACTTTCATATGTAAAGTTTTACAAACTGAGTTCAAACAAAGAAGATATTAATGCTTGAAAATATTGAATTAAAAATAATTAAAGATGTAGTTAAGGAAGTTAATATAACTAATTTATGTTAATCGAAACTTAAATGTTAAGAAATACTAATTTTAAATCAAATCAGAAGAAATATATAAAGTGGGAAACAAATAACATAAACCGAGCAAGTAAATTGAAGGTACACCAGTAGACACCCTCACTTTGACCGGTCGACTGCTAGCGGTCAACTGATGAAAGAACAATGTTCGACCGGTGGGTTAGGGCTGGCACAAACAAAAGTTTAGCTAGAAATGTATGGATTTGATAGAAAATAATCTTAAGGTTGCAACTAGTTCTACGCCTTTAAATACAGGCCTACACCACTATTTCTTTTCTCATTTCTTCTAGGTCACAAAGCGGAGAACTGTCATTTTCTCTTCCTCATAAATTCTAGAAATTCTAAAGTTAACAAAGTATTATATTATATATATATATATATGTAAACGGATAAAAGCAAAGAAAGGGATCAAACTAGAACTTTAAAACAAGGTAAATTGCAAATCTTAACTCAAATCAAAGTTAAACTCAAATAACTTATCGGATCTAAATTTCTCAGTAGTATGTGTACCTTTTTGTACATATGTTGGGTAGGAAGGAAGTCAAATCAGAATAATTGGATTTAGATCTGGAGATTTGAAAAGCTTAATGGTGAGTGGGAAATTATATATTTTTATATAATATTATATTTATATCACTGTAAATATATTCCTGTATACCTAAATGAAAATTTGAAGTTGTAAGCCTAATTTTGTATGTGGACTTAATTTATAAACTTTGCTTACATATATAACTTGGATTTAATATTTCATATACTTGAATCTTGGAAGTATTGGGTAGTAATAGTCCCTAAAATAGACAAATTTTATAGTAGTTCCAAATTTGTCGTTTGAATGATTTATGCAAGTAAATATAAAATTGGAAGTTATCATAATAAATTATTAGGATTTAAGTAGTATTTTAATTTATTGGTATGTAGAGAGTTGTAATGTAAATTCCTATAAATTATCAAGTTAAGATTCATAAATAAAAGTGTACCGTTCAAAATAACAAAGAATATGCCTAAAGAAAATAAAACAGGGATATTTACCATATTTTGTACTGCCTATTTCAATACTATGAAGAGATAAATTCTTTGCAATTCCAAAGGAACAAATTCCCTTTTTGGATAAGATATAGAATATTAGCCATTCCTTTTGAGGGAGATATAATTCCAATATATCCAAATGCAGAATTCCCAAAGTATGAATTAAAGAATAGTAATTGTGATAATAACAATGGTCAAGCTGTAAAATTAAAATATATATATATATATATACAATAAAGACAAGATAAAATTCGAATAATAATCGATATAAAGGTAAGCAAGTAATAGAATGAATAAAGGAAAGAAATAATTTAAATATAAGAGCAGTGGCAAGTTCACCAAACAAGGAAAGGTAGTAAAAATTAAAAAGAACGAAAATAAAGATTTAATATTGAGAAAGGGAAGTATATAAAAAAATATTTAGATTCTTTAAAGAATGCGGTAAGTAAAGAGTCGAAACAATTGAATGAGAGTATATGTACATTGGAGGCGTAATAATGAAAAAGAATGAACACACACACATAACCTCAAGCATGTGTTTATGATGGATATGCATTGTTAAAGTTAGCTAAAACTTAGTTTAGATAAGAATGACATAGTTGTTAAAACGGGTTGGAATGCGAGTTCAATAGTGTTACACTATAGAAATCTACACACCATGAGTGGCTACCTGCTGTTATGTATACATTATATTGATGTGAGACATATCCTACTATACGACCTGTGGAATTATATACGTTCGTGTATAGGTGAAGCGGATACGAAGTATGATGGTTTACCTCGGTCGAATTGTCAAAGAATAAGTATAGTTTGCTTCAATATTTTAGGTGGTATTAAGTAACAATTGGGTGTTTCCTAGATTGTGTTAGGCAATCTATATGGGACATGAGCAAGGCTCAGTGCAATGACAGTGTAATTGGTACCAAACTTGGGAGTATGAGCTACTTCACAAGTTGAGAACGTCATCGGCCAGAGCAGTCGATGGAAAGATGAAGGTTATGCCTAAACGTACTACACTTCCTACTAGTGTAGATCGCGTTTGGATCATGCACTGCCATATTTGGTTGCTAATTTATTTGTTAGGAGGCAGGCTAAATAACCCTTTTTGGTGGTCTCTCAAGAAAGAATAGTCCATGGAACTAAGACCACGAGACAAAGGCAAATAGAATACAGCTAAACTATTGTGACGTCGTTATTATGCACTATAGGAGTTTCTTGGTATACACGACATGGAGTGATATTGCGTTGATGATGGATCCTGACGAGGTGTTGGGTTACGGATACTAGCGGGTATAGTATCTTGGTCCAAAGGGAGACTGTGATACTTAAAGACACACACACACATATGTACTTATTTTCTTTCTACGATAGATGGGGCATATCGTGCACGTACGTGGAGTCATAACGACTAGGTAACAGACATAACATGTGATGGAAGGCAGTTAGCATAAACTTGTAACGACCCATAAATTTTTGCCAATTAAAAATAGTTAATCTAATCAAGTTTTGTGATTTAATGTTGGAAGAAATAAAAATTTATGATTTAGTAATAAGAATATAGCTGGAATAAAATGAAATAGTATTAATTTAAGGAAATTGAAAACTGCTTTAAATGTAATTCTAATTAATTAAAAGGATTAAAGAGTTATAACTGATAAAGATTGTAAATAAATTATAGTAATGTATGTGTTAATGGATAATTGGATTAAAAGAGTAATTGATAATCTAAATGTTGAGTTATTAATGAAATAACGTGTAAAAAATTGTAATTGGATAGAATTAGTATAGTGTAAGTTGTTATAACATTTGTTTTTAAATAATAAACTTACAAATGTTATCGATTAAAAGCTGCCGCAACGTTGTTGCACCTTTATTTTCTCATAAATGAACATATATTCAAATAGTATAAGTATTATTTAATTCACTGATCAAGTTTACTTTTACTAAACAAGTTTAAAAACAATTAACAAAAGTAAATACAAAAGGACAAAACATGTCACATTAAATCCAACCAAATCTTTTCTTTTCTTTAATTAAATATTAAGTGATTAAGACATAAAGTGATGATGTGATAAGCTGATGGTAAGTGTTGAAAAATTAAGATAAAGAAATGATATTTTGGTAATTTTGTAATGGGTTAGTTTTGTAATTCACCACTCCTTACTATTTCTATAAGTACCCATCCATTCTTCTCATTTTCTTCACATTTTTCATTCTTCTTTTTCTGCATTTTTGAGCTTTCTTTTGCTCATTAATGGATTCTCTCTTTAAGAGAGGTAGGAGGGTTAAAAATAGTGGAGTGCTTAAGCACTAGTCCACTTGTTACTCTCTAATCTCTTTTTAATTCACTTCTTCTTCTTCTCTTCTTAAATATGGCCTTAGGCCGTGAGTTTGGGAGTTGATAGGGGAAGGACGTGAGCAATATGGAAAGGGAAGGCTATGGCCAAGAGTAAGAAGGGATGTGGGATGGTGGCCGAGCACTTAGAAAAGGTGGAAGGATGTTTAGGTGGTGTTTAGCGAAGCGTTGAATTAAATGAATTCTGGTAGGAAGTTAAACATTTTGGTTAGAGGTGAGAAAATTCTCACTGCTTTTAAAAGATCGTATTTTGATTGTGCTATAATAATTATCTTATGACATATGCAAGTATACACTCTTTTAAAATATTGCTATGGATGTTTGGTTATGTTTATGTTATGTTTGAATAAGTAGCAAGTGTTTATGGTTGTGATCTTTTATCATATTATTTTGTGTATGCACCATAATTATGTTAGTGATAAATGCTAAATTTGATTATGCTCATTTTTGATTAAGCAATCACCTTTGTTAATAAGACCATATTTTGATGATATGATATACTTCGAAAAAATAAGTCTCCTTTTAATTAGAATTGAAATCAAAGTAAAAATAGAAGAGAATTTGAAATTTGAAGTGAAACAGGATTAAAAAGGATAGTGAAATTGAAATTGAAATTGAGATGAATACTGAAATTGAAGTTGAAATCGATTTTGAAAATTGAATTTGGGATTTAGGTTGAAATGAAGTTTAAATTGAAATTAGATTTGAAACATAAGTTTTAAATGAGTTTAATTTGAAGTTATAATTGAAGTTGAATTGAAATTGGAATTTAAAATTTAATATTCAAACAATTGGAATATAATTATATTATAATATTGAAATAGTGAAAATACATTTTAAATATTTTAAAAAGTGGAAATATTGATATAAAATGATTTGTAATGATTTTATAAATGATAAAATTCAATTTGAATAGATTATTTCAGGTATCAAAAATAAGATAAAACTAGGCGCGTCGCACAATGGTAGTTCGCGATTTCACGCCGAAAAATTCAAATAAACGTGTAAAGTGGAATATAGCTCGGAATTCTTTGAGATAAAAAAATTTCGGACTATCATATCCATATCTTCTAAATGAAGAAAGAAAATCAAAATTTTATCAAGTAGAGTTTGAAATATGTCCAAAACAATTTTCTAAAAACATCGTAGTTTTGCAGTTCAGAATTCGAAAAGGGATTTCTTTATAAATGATATTTTTAAATGATTAAAAATATGAAATAAATTTGATAAATCTATTAAAATGGTTTAAAAGAGATTTGGAATGGTAAATATGAATTTTCAAATATTAAAAAGTTGTATAAATCAAATAAGCTTATATAGCACTTTCCGCGGCACTTTTATGCTGCGAATTCTATAACCTTTTGAAATGTAGTTTTAAACTTAACAATTCTTTTCTAGATCTTTTGTGAATGATTTTAAAGGAATAATTAAGTAATGTAAAGATGATTTGAAAGTTTTAATAAGCGTTTGGATAAATGGTTAAGACGAATTGTTTATACCACTTAAACAAAAAGTGAAGATTGAATATAATAACAAACTGAGTATGCGAAAACGAATAGTACATTTGTCCTGCCTGTGAGATATGGGAAGATAAAAAAAGGTGTTTAATTAAGGTTAGGGATGGAGCAACCAGTGCCCTGAACTTACCTGGCCTATGTTTTCTTTTCTTAGGCGAGGGTTGGAATAGATCGAAAGGAAAGCCCGGATGCTCTAAGATAAAAAGATTGTATTAAGTTTCTAAATAAAGAAGATTAGTGTCATCCAAAATTTAAGCAATCTCCAAAATGAATGATGTCTACGAACCTACTTACTAAAAAGTGTTTGCTAAGATTGATTTTAGGGTTTATCGTAAACGATGTCTTAAATAATATTGTTTTTGACCCACCTAAAAGTTAAGGAATTTGGATCGAGAGTTAAATGAGGAAATTTGAGATATTTTCCAAAGAAAAAGAATGAATTACTTAGAATTATTCTAAGTCAAAAATAAAGAGATTTTTAGATCATCCGAAAAGAACTAAAGTGAAAAAGACTTAATAACTCATGTATACTCATATTCACTTTTTATCGATTATCGGATTTCGAAGGAACCGGGGTCAGATTTGGCTGATTACTATCTGAAAACCACTTCGAACCAATATATACGTTCGAATGTAAAGAAATGTTGAAGATGATGATTATTGAAGACCGTGGATCTTCGTAGCATGAGGATTGCTTGTTGAACATGCTTTGGGTAGCTCCCATTATAGAGTTATTTATAGCAGTGGTATCCTCGTGGTGGAGATTTTTCGGATTACACGGATTACAAGGATTACACGCCACTAGTGGTAGTATGAGAGCGCCTTTGGTTTTTCCTATTCTTGGATAACTTTTATGGACGTTTGTCTGGCATTGCATTTCTAAAGGTTACGTACATTGGTTTTTTTAATTAACGTATAAAATAGCCTTCCAGAGCACTGTCTCAGATTTCGATAAAACTAGTTTAATTGAATCTGTAATAGTGAATTATAGTATACCATCGAATTTCATGGCGATTGGACGTGTCGTTTGGTCGTGCGAGCTCAAAATGTGTAGAAATTAATTAAAGGGATGTAAATTAATATAATTCGATTTCTTAACCTAACTTCTATATATGATGGAATTGGGTCTCATTACTTGTTCCATTGTATTTGGAATAGGGGTATAACATATAGAACGCCAGGCGGCACACCTCGATAGAAGTTCGAGATTTTCGAAAGTTCAAAGCTTGATATTTTTATTTAAAATAATATATAGATTAAACATAATTTAGTCCATGCACTAGTCCATGCCAGCCCATGCTTCCACCATTCATGGCCATACCCTCATCATCCCTCATTTTCTTTTTAAACCCTTCCCTCTCCCTCTTGTTCCAACTGTTTCAAACCAGGAAGAGAGAAAAAAAGAAAAAAAGGATAAAAATAAAATAAAATAAAGAAGATGTAGCCTCTATTTCCATCCTCCTCCATCCAACGGCCACCATAAATCGCAACCACCACGGGACACTTCAGGCCGAACCCCCAACTACAAAAATGTCGGCGAGGTTGAGATAAAGACTTTCATTGATTGTGATTGAGTTTAGCGCAGCGAGGCAGCGACATTTCACCACGAACGGCAACACTGTTTCATGGTCGATTTCTTGGCAATAGAGGCGATTCAAGGGAGGAACCAAGTGGCATGGGGGAGCTCTTGGTCGGTGGCGAAGTGAGGCAGCGATCGAAGTGCCAGGCAGCGACAGCGATCATTTAGGCGTGATCAAGTTTTGGGATAACTGAAACGAGGGTGAACGAGATGGAGTGAAGTAATTAAGGTGATTTAAAAGTTTTAAAACTTAATAAGTTATGTTTCTCATAATTTAAATAATTCCAACGTTATTAATTCATTTTTAACCATACGACGCTCAAATTGAACGTGACAAGTTGCATTGCGGTCGTGTCGATGAATACTATGCTATGGAGTTGGATTGGATGGATTTGAAGTTTGTGGGAATTCTAGTTAAAATTGAACGTCTGTTCAACTTTAATTCGAACCGTAGCATTTGGGCGACAACTGGAATCAATGTGACTTTTAGTTAACCAAAAATGTATTTTAGTCGATAAAAATTATTGATTGAACGTGTGGATATTTTACTGTTGATTTTTATTGACCATTTATATGGTTTACTATTTTATTAGTTAGAATGGATATATTTCCACCCCTAGAGCGGATGAGACCCTATTATGTTCTCATGTTAGAGCGGATGACATTTTGTGCATGATCTCACCTTGAAGCGATTAATTTATATTATTGATTATACAGTGTTGTGATGCAAGGAGGGCAAGTTGTGTAATGACCCAAATTTTTGGCCATTTTAATTAGGAATATTTAATTTATTTTAAATATTCAAATATGAATTATTTTCAAAAAATAATCAAGTTTTGTGAAATGAATGATAATTCAATTTAAGTAGTCATAAAGTTATAATAAATCATTTGTAATGGTTTTATGAAGATCTATACTAGATTTGAAAATATAAGAAAATTTCTATCGCTTTATCGATATAATTGCGATTTTTGTAAATATTTGTCAGTATTAATTTATATGGTTTTATAATTCAAATAAGATCATTTTAATTAATTAATGATTATGAGAAATTTGTTTACAATTTTTTTAAAAATATATGTATATTAGCTAGTGAGTGAAAATGTGACCGAGAATCGAAATTCGTAGCGATTCAATGTGTAGAAGTTGTGCAATATTGGATTATATGTGACATACATATGCACATATACATATACATATACACATACATGAAGACATTCATATGCACATGGATACACACATATGTAAATATAGATATAAATTAATATAAAATCACCAAAAATATTAAGATATTTTATTCAATTTCCTTAACCCTAAAGTGTCCCCAAGTCAACACTTACACTCACAAGTACAAGCACATGGCCTTGTACATGGGAATGGGGGTTTTGGCCGAACATCATGATGATGGAGGGTGGTGTGATGGTGGTGAAGTAATGTTGTATTTGCACTCAAAAAAAATTATATTTTACTCCTTCCATTTTCCTATAAATACCACCCATCATTCTTCACTTCCATTCACTTCTTCTTCTTCATATGCCTAAAGCTTTTTTATCTACTTTCATACGTAGAGAAATAATGGCAAAAATATTTGCAAAAGAAAATTAAATTAGATAGTATATTCATATACATATCAAACCACCACAAAAACTCAAGCAAACTCCTCATTTCCCCTTAAAATATACACAGCCACACTCTTGAAAACATAGGCCGTGAGCCTTCCTCCTGTCCAAGGCAAGGCCGAGCCATCAAGGAGTGATAATCTAAGTGATCGAGAGCTAAAAGTTCAAGTTAGCGAAGCCATTTTTAGGTAAATCATTTGAATTTAAGATGAGAAACTCTTACTTATATTATATTTTTGGATGAAGATATAATGTGTGCAATAATGTTAATATGCTTCGATCATCAAGTTTGGTTGTTTAATTTTTTTTTGAATATATATACAAGTCACATTTAAATACACGTTGATAATACATGGTGTATATGGAAATGTTTAAACCTCTTAAAAATGGTTTAATATGGTTTAGAAATATTTTATAAACATTTAAAAGTGTTATGTCAATGTTTAAATAAATATTGAAAATTTAGTCAAAAATAGGCGCGTTGCGTAGCGGTAGTTCGTGATTTCGCGTCTTAAAAGTTAAATCCATTTAAAGAATGGATTCGGTGTTGGATTTCTTTATAATAAGAATTTTCCAAACCCTTATAATATTAATTTTCAAATGATGTAAGAAAATTGAGATTTCATTTAGTAGATTTTTGAATATGAGCAAATTAAGTTTTCAAAATAGTTACGGTCGATTCGAAAACCAAAGCGATAAATTCTTTAAAATTGATATTTTAAATTCTTTAAAATATGGAATAAATTTGATAAATATTTTAAATGTTTTAAAAGATATCTGATTTATAAAAATGAATTTCCAAAAGATAGAAAAGTCATTTTGGCCAATATAGCTTTTAAAACATTATTTGCAGCACTTTCCGTAGTACTTTTTACTAACTTTTGAAATATGAATTTAAGCTTAACAATTACTTTCCAAATTTTTAATAAATGTTTTCAAATAAATAATTAAGTTATCTAAAGATGATTAAGAGGTTTAAAAATGAGTATGCGAAAACCACTAGTGCATTTGTTCCATTTGTGAGTGTCGTAGAAAATCCGACCGAGGATTGGAACATATCAAAGGGAAAGCCCGGATGCTCTAAAGTAATTAAAATTTACCTAAGAATGTCAAAATATTTAGAGTCGATCAAATAAATTGACCATCTTATGGATGATAGAGAGGTAGTCTCTAGGCTTGGGTTTAGGAAACCAGTTGCATGTCCTCCCTAGCTACTTAGACTGGCTCGACGGATGGGATAGTAAATTTGATTTACTCAGATCAAAATTTCCCAAAGTATAAAAGATATAATTTACCAAATTAAATAACTCGGATTGTATGGAGATAATCTTCTTAAACATGGTGTTAAATTACGAGGAGGGAACTCTTACTATTCATGGAATTTAAAAGGTGACTTCGCTGTTATTCCATCCATGGTACTTATTGAATACAGAAATTGATATTAAGTAGAATTAGATGAATTCTATGGATTCTTCTCATTTAATATTTAGATTAACATCCTAGATAACATAGTTTCAACTCAATCAAAAATTTTATTTGAAATTAAGAGATCTTTGTTAAGGTTTAAATAGATAGTTTTTCAAAGATAAAGAGAGGTTTGATGATTCTGTATATACCGGGAAGAATGTTTTAAAGATGTATATCTCTAGAAGATATTTTTGATAAAAAGAAAGTAATTAATCAAATGATAAGCACCTATTTACCAAACTCTTTTTATCGATGGTTGGTTTGGAAGAACAAAAGTTGGATTTGAGTAATTTTTATCTGGAAACCACTTCAAAACAATTTACATACTCGAAGTGAAGGCCTAAGAATAATTTGGAAGATGGAATGTAAGGCTGCTTGTCACTTACCCTTGGGGGAAATTTACCATGTCATATTTATGTGGCAGTGGTTCTCCATTTGAGATCTTCAATGCAAGGACTTCTCGCTACTAATCCTTTGGGTAATCTTCGATAGGATGTGGTAGAAGAGTGCTTTCGGTTTATCCTGTTCCTGGACATCTTGTATGGAAGAATGTCTGACGTTGCATTTCTAATTGCATTGGTTGATCTCTATGAACGTATCGTCTGTTTTATGGCGAGGAAGGCAACTTCTCTTTGCTTAACACCCTTTCCTCTGACATATGAGCTTAAGAGTTATACGTTTGTAAAAATTAGTTGTGTGATCAAGGAATGGCAATGTGGAATTTAAAGAAAATGTGTTATGTAAAAGGTAATCGTTACCTTAGGTCTCATCGATTGGAAATGGCTTAGACAGGGCATGTCGTGAGGCTAAGTGGGTCGCACTCGTTAGGGCATAGTCATCACCTTTCTAGATTACTCTCTATATGTGAAGTATGTTGTGTATGCTATGGGATCCTAGATAGGTCGTTTACGACCGTGGTGATGTCATATTCGGTTCTATCCACCACTAGACGAATCTGTGGGTAAGCCGTCTTTGTAAGTATAGTGGTTTCGAAGACGTCGATCCTCGGTACATCCCTCTAGAGGTGTACTGTACGGAAGGTAGTACCTTATTTTCCATTGCATGGAATCCTTTCTCCGAACGAGCCTTGTAAGTGTTTTGTTCGTAGATCCTAACATCTCCAGAATTTAATAATGGTAACAGTTTCAGCTAAGATTAATAAGTTTACTTGCAAATATTTTCAAAAGAATATCATTAAAAATAATATCAAATGATTTTGCATAGCAAATGTTTTGGTTATCATAAGGTGAAAACTCGTTCCTGTTTATGTAGGGTGGTCTATGAGATAACAATTGTTTTCAAAATGCGTATTTTGAGTTTTCCACACCAGCCATATGACTGACTTGGAGTTTATTTTCTTTACCCTTAACTAGGTGCTCTATTTTTTTCGGGCAGCCAAGTAGTTAGAATATTTGGAGCATTTTGAAATGGAGAATGGAGCATGGAGCATTTTGAATCTTTTTGTTGAAATTATCTATCACTTTCCGCTATGTCTGTATTATGTTAAATATCTACCAGCACTTATAGGTATAGTCTATTATAACTATCATAGTTGGGTTAGTACTTTCTTTGACTCTAATATCTCATTTTGAGAGTGATTGTATGTACTATCTTTATGATTACAAGTTGTTAAATACGATGTAAGATTCTATTATTGTTTTGTCTTCTAACTTTATTTTCTTTTATCCCATGATAATCTGCCTCTCCGACACTTTGATTTACGACACATGAATACCGAGAATGTATCGCTGTTGATTTCTGAGGATCAAGGAAGAGGGCCATCATTAGTTGGAGAGATCCAACAGGATTCCTCACACTGTTGATTTTATTTATCATATAATTTGATATATGATATGTTGGATGCTATATTTGATGACACAGATTTGATTTTGCTTATTTAATGCTTTAATAACATTAGGCCTTACTTTTGGTATTTTAAAATATTATAACTAAATATTTAATTTAAAAATGGATTTCAAAGTGATTTTGGAAATTATATATGTTTTAATAATTTATTTAAAAACGGATTTAAAGTGATTTTGGAAATTATATATGTTTTAATAATTCTTCTTAAATCATATAAAAAAGAGATTTATTTTAAAATATAAAGTATGATTTTTTTAGAGATTATAAATCTGTAGTTCTATAAAGTATTTTAAATAGAAATCTTGAATTGTGATTAAATATTTTTGAAAGCTTAAAAATAAGTCCGCATTTTATAATAGAGGGATATGGTTTTAAAAAGAAAACATGAATGTTTTGGTATAAATATTTATTAACCAATTTGTATAAAATATATATAAGCATATATACATATGCATATATTAAGATTTACTTATGAATGTGGGAATTATAGATGTGATAATGTATCAATGTAGCATTTTACGCACAAAATGAAGATTTGTAAAATCGTATTTTATAATAAAAGGATAGATTTATAAATGGTGTTTATAAATAATGGGAAACTTTTATCATTGGAAAAATTGGAAAATAAATCACAATTATGGATTTATGATAATATGTGGAATGTTGTTTTAGGAAAAGTGGTTGATTTTATTTCTGAAAATTAAAAGTGAGGACAAATTGGAGATGTTAAACGATATGTTATAAAATAGAAAGAGATTTATAAATATAGTTTTATAAATATGGAAATGATTATTTTCGAATTTTATGTATGGATTTTTTATCTAGGAAATATATATATATATATATATATATATATATTTATGTTCTAAAAGTTGTTTATTTATATTAATATTTTTTAAAAGTTGTTATCAATAGTTTAATATTTTGACAAGTTAATTAATTAAATTATTAATATGGTTTGAATTTAAATATAATTATTTGTCGATAAAGTTTGGAAATTTATTATTATTATTTATAATAATATTGAAGATAAATTATTATTGTTTTATAAAGAATGTTTTTGAAATTACTAATTATTTTTTATTTATGATGTTTTGAAGTTAATTGTTATTTATTTAAAATGTTTATTATAATAGTGTTTTAAAGTAAATGATCAGAATTTTATTTATAAATGTTTTCAAGGTTCATGAATAGAATTTTATAAATAGATATGGGTTTTATAAGAGGAATCATATAACATAGTTTGAAAAACTTAAAAGAAGATTATCAACAAGACAAAAGAGATTTAAAATTGGTTTTAGATATTTATAAAAGAATTTTAGTAATGGGTTTATAGATTTTTAAAAGGAGTTTTATAAATAGTTTTGTGGATGTATAATGGTGTTTATAAATGATTTAGAATCATATAAAAAGGAAATCTTCCCCAATGTTTGGTGAATATACTTACACCGTTGAGATAAGTATATGGATATTTTTTCAAGTATTGAGAAATAGGGATTTGTAGATATATACACACACACACACACACACACACACACATATATATATATATATATATATATATATATCTTTGTATAAAGGATTTTGATTCAAGTATTTACAAAGTAGATTAAATTAATGAAAGATTAATTAAAAGGAGGTTGGTGGTTGCTTGTGTGCTGAACTATTGTTGGTTTTCCCTATGGAATTTAAATCCTTGATTTGAATGTTTTTTTAGTTGATGGTTAAATAACCGACTATCAAATTTTGACCCAAAATGTAACTTTGGAAATATCTAGGAGAAACACGTGAATTATATGGAACAGTCATCTTCGATGATGCTGTATAGTGCGTGTAAATTTCATTTCGTTCTTTTAGGACAATGATAAGGAAATCCATCCACTAATAATTAGGAGGTGATCTTCGCTTTATCGTTGACTGTCTATTTCCTAAAGAACTAGGGTTGAGTTTACCTGAAACAATCAAATGTTATTCGAAGAAACCTGGATCGGATATGTTGTCCCAAACCATTTCAATCCAACTCAAACGTCTAGATGATAAGACATCTTGAAGATGATGGAATTGAAGACAGAGCTCTCAAGCATTTTGTTCAGTCTCAGAACGAACTTACATGAATGATTGTATCATTGTAGTATTGCCAGGAGGGCAGTGTTAGCATTCTAAATGGGGAGTTCTATATAAAGGTGAAACCTAGCCTCAAGTCTCATCAACCGGGAAATGAAAAAATTGGGCATACAACAGGGCCAAGTGGGTCACTCCCATCAAGGTATGGTCATTCCAAATCTGGATCGATTACTCTCTACTCATATATGCTTTGGGGCCCACTAATGAAAAGGGTGATCATATTCGGTTCTATTAGTCAATCGGTAGGCCGGTCCTGTGTGGCAGAGGTACAAAATATTCTTGTCAGACCCCGGTGCATTTTATCTAGAGATGTACCTTCAGAAGGTGGTTTCTTACCTTGTCATAGTATGTAATCCATTCTCCAATATGAACCTTTACGGTTTAAATGTAGAACCTAGTATGCTGGAATATAATAATATAATAATTTCAGCTATGATTAATAAGTATTTATATTCTAGACATTATTACAATATCATAGAATTTTCTATAAATATGTTTTGCTTATCGTAAGGTAAAAAACCCATTCGTGTTTATGAGCGGCATGGTCTTACGAGGTACTTTTGATTTTCAAAGGTTTTATAACTTAAAAATCCAATTAGGTGTGCTTTCTTATGTGGTTTTCCAGACTGACACGATTTTATTTTATTATAATGCTCTGGTATGATCGAGCATATTTACAGATTGCTTTGGATGCATTGGAGCGGAGTAGACGAGTTGAAGGTTTTCCAGCCGAATTCATGTATATGTTTATTTTTCGCTGTTTTTTGTTGAAATCATCAGCATTGGTGAGGATAGGTTGTTATAACTGTCCAGGCTGATAATTGTGATTTTTTGTTATACTATGATGGATATATGTATACAACAGTTTTTCATTTGTAAAGGTCGTTGATATTATATTATATATTGTTCAGCTGCGAATACAAGATTCTATGTTGTTTCTAGTTGCTTTACTCTTCTTCTCTTCTCTTCTTATTTCTTCTTTCTTTTCCATAACTATCCGTTCTTCTGTTCAATTTAGGTTTGACATGTGTGGTTTATTGTCATCTTGAATTTTATGGATTTACAGGTTGTTACAATGTGGTATCAGAGCGCAAGGTTAAGCGAGAACCTTGGCTCTGGTGGGGCACCTCATTAAGCGATAAGGTAATGGAATGCTTTATTCTAAGTTTGAGAGTATGTGTGTGTGTATGAGAGCGTATTTGTTGATGATATAAAAATGTTTTATATTGTGTTAACTTATCTATTGAGTGGCTTATGAATTCTGATCAGTACGTGGGAGCCATGGTATCGGTAGGTGTTTCTAAACACTGAACATAGCGAACTACCAGCATTTTTTCGAGAATTGGTAAATGAAATAATTTTGCCTAAATTATATTTTATATATAAAGGAATAATTTTTTAAAAATTATTATAGTTATATATGAAGTGTTTGGTTGTTAATGAATGATAATATTTGATTATTATCGTTTGGTGTTTGTTGTTCAAATAAAAGTTTTTATTATAGACTAAACACAGATAAACATTTATAAAATAAGTTATATAAGAAAGTAAATTTATAAATATGAATTATAGAGTGTTGATTATAATTAAAATAATCAAACGGTTATGAAATGATATTACATAAGAAGTGGGATTATATAATTATGAATTATAAATATGATTTGTAAAAAAGGATTTAAAACAAGAAATTTGAAATTTAAATCACATTGATTTTGCAAATTGTTTTTCAAAGGTTTTGGAAAGATAATAATGGTATTATTTTGAAAATATTTTGGTTAGAAATAATTTAAAATGGGGTTTAAAAGAAATAGAAAGCACTAAACTCACTTCAGGGTATGAAAAATAATTCTCATGATGACTGCAGCATTATCGACGTTTATTTTCAAGTTTCTAAGTGATGGATTGTTACTAGTGAAGTTGTGTTTCGGTAAAACAAGTTTTGATTTTGAAATCCAGGGTATGGTTTGATAAATATATGAAAATAAATTTTTTAACTTATAAATTGAAAATGGTATAGATAAGAAAAGAAATTTGGAATTGAGATATGAAATTAAAATTTAATTTAACAAAAGTTGAATAAAATGAGTTAAATTAAACTAAATCTAGTTTGTAGTGAATTAATGAGATGAATAATGGAAATAATACGGTTTGGAAATTTGTAAAATAAATTAAATACGAACTTAAGTTGTGAAGTAATAATAAACATGAGTCGTGTCACATAAAATGTTTGGAATAAACTTAAGTAATTGTTCTATGGAATGGTTCTTAAGTGATATTAGCATTGAAAGAAATAGAATGTGAGTAATTAAATGAAAATCAATCGAATGGGAAAATTTTGAATGTAAATAAATTGAAAACGATTCGATTGAATGTTAACAAGAAATGAAGGTGTATAAATATAGTGTTGACATTAAAAAATGCAAATTGATATGATGATAAATAAATTAGATGGATATTATTTGTTTCATGGTTTATCTTGTTACATTTGCATATGATATTGTATAGTCAATGTATATACTGTTATTACTTTCTCCTATACTTGTTCCCATTGGTTGTTGAGTAATTAGTAGGTGGGTATGGCATATGCTTTACATTTGGAGCTCGCTTTCACATTTTATTGGTTGTATATGCTTGCTGATACTAAAATAAGTACACATCTCGGATTACATATCCTATTTTAATTTTTTTTTTCCCTACGGGATGCCGCATCCTCGAAGATGAGACATATATTTGTGATTATATATATATATACATATAGTGTGAAAAAAATTCGATCGAGCCACGCAAAGAAGAAGCTAGTGAATTTTTTCGTAAATTGAAGGCGTTAGAAACTTTTGAGAATTTTGAATTTTTTTTATATCTAAATTTTGATTTGAGTAATAGCTTGGAATGAATGAATGGAAGAAAATTAGTTTGTATAGGTGGGTGAATTTAAAAGACTTGGAAATTTTATAATATATTTCAACTAATTGGTTTTGGAAAAGTTAATAGGTTTGGGGTATTTCTCTTACTTGCTAATTTTGGGGACGAAATTCTTTCAAGCGCGAAAGAATGCAACGACCCAGAATTTTAGTTATTTGAATTTGAAATATTTAATTGACTTTAATTATTGGAAAGTTAATTTTATGAGTTAAATAACTTGAGTTTCAAATATAAGGGTTATTTGAATAATTGGAATTGTTTAAATTATTTAAATCTTGAATTTAATGTGAATAAGAGTGATTTCAGAAGTTGATTTAAATTCCATTTAAATAAGGATGAAGATAGTAGACTTTTAATTTAGATTTAAAAGTGATCGATTTGGTATTTATAATAATTCATTTTAACTAACGTGTAAAAAAAGCTTCTAGGGCACTGTCTTGGATTTCGACGAAACAAGTTTCATATGATCCATAATAGTGAATTATAGTATGATGTCGAATTTTGGGATAATTGGACATATTGTTTGGTCGTGCGAGGTAGAAACGCATAGAAACTAATTAAAGGGATTTAAATTAATATAATTTGATTTCAAAAGATAACTTCTGTATATAATGGAATTGGGTCTCGATACCAGTTCTAGTATGTTTGGAATAGGGGTATAACATATAGAACGCCAGGCGACACGTCTCGATAGGAGTTCGAGATTTTTGAACGTTTAAAGCTTGATATTTTTAATTAAAAAAATATATACGTATATACATACATACATACGTGTGTGTGTGTATATATATATATATATTAACCATATATTAGTCCATGCTCTTGCCATACTAGCCCAGGCTTCCACTGTTCATGGCCATACCCTCATCATCCCTCTTCTTATTTTCAAACCCTCCTTTCTCCCTCTCATTCCAATTATTTCAAACCAGGAAGAGAGGAAAAAAGAAAAAGAAAGAAATAAAAATAAAATAAAGAAGATGTAGACACCATTTCCATCCTCCTCCATCCAATGGCTACCACAAATCGCAACCACCACAGACCATTTCAGGCCGAACCCCAACTACAAAAATGTCGAAGAGGTTGAGATGGATATTTTCATCGGTTGTGATCGAGTTTGACGCGGCGAGGCAGTGGCATTTCGCCACGAACGAAGGCACTGTTCATGGTCGATTTCTTGGCGATGGAGGAGATTCAGGGGATGAGGTCAGTGGCACGAGGGAGCTCTTGGTCGGGGCATTAGATGGGCAAAGTGCGACGGCAAATCTGAAGTGCCAGGCGGCGGCGACGATCATTTAGGTGCGGTAGAGTTTTGGGTTAATTGGAATGAGCATGAATGAGAGAGAGGGAAGTATTTAAAGTGATTTAAAAGTTTTAAAACTTAATTAGTTATGTTTATTATAATTTAAATAGTTGCAACGTTATTAATTCATACAAGGTCTAACTTGAAGGCGATAAGTTGCATTGCTATCGTATCGACGAATACTACACTATGGAGTTGGATTGGATGGATTTGGAGCTAGTAGGAATTTAGGAATTGAACGTCTGTTCGATTTTAATTCGAACCGACATGCTTTGGCGAACACTGTAATCAAAGTTAGTTAAACTCACCTTTTTGTTTAACCATAAATATATTGTAGTCAATAAAAATCATTGATCGGAAGTGTCGATATTTTATTGTTGATTGTTATTGAGTGTTTGGATGATTTACTATTTTGTTAGTTGGATTGGATAAATTGCCGCTCCTGGAGCAGATGAAATCCTTACATTACCATGCAATAGTGGATGACCCTTTGTATATGATCTCTCATTGAAGCGGTTGATTTATATTACTGGTTACATACCCTGTGTGATGCAGGAGGGACAGGTTGAAGGAATCCAATAGGATTCCTCACAAAGTTGATTTTATTTTTCATATAAATTGATATATGATATGTTGGATGCTATATTTGATGACATAGTTATGATTTTACTTATTTAGTTCTTTAGTTGCATTGGGCCTTATTTTTGGTATTTTAATATATTACAAACTAATGATTTTATTTAAAAAGGGATTACAAAGTGATTTCGAAAATTATATATGTTTTAATAATTTTTCTTGAATTATGTAAAGAAGAAATTTATTTTAAAATAAAAAGTATGATTTTTGGAGATTATAAAGTTTTATAAAATATTTTAAATAAAGATTTTGAAGTGTGATTAAAGATTTTTGAAATCTTAAAAATAAGTCTGCGTTCTATAACAAAGGGATATGGTTTTAAAAAGAAAATAGAAATGTTTTGGTATAAATATTTATTAACTGTTTTATGTAAAGTGATATATATTGATATATATATACATATATTAAGATTTATTTACAAATGTGGAAATTATACATGTGATGATGTATCAATGTGGCATTTTACGAACAAAGTGAACATTTATAAATCGTATTTTATTAATAAAAGGATAGATTTATAAATGATGTTTATAAATAAAGGGAAACTTTTATCGTTGGAAAAATCGGAAAATAAATCACAATCGTGGATTTATAATAACATGTGGAATGTTGTTTTAGGAAAAATAGTTGATTTTATTTCAAAAAATTGAAAGTAAGGATAGTTGGAGATGTTAAACGATATGTTATAAAATAGAAAAAAAATTATAAATATATTTTTATAAATATGGAAATGATTATGTTGGAATATTAAGTACTGATTTTTATCAAGGGAAATATATATATTTATGTTCTGTAGTTGTTTATTTTTTGTATATTATTTTAAAGTTGTTATCAATATTTTAATATTTTTAAAAGCTAACTATTTAAATTATCAACATGGTTTGAAATTAAATATAATTATTTATCAACTAAGTTTGGAAATTTATTATTATTATTTATAATAACGTTGAAGATAAATTGTTATTGTTTTATTAATAATGTTTTTTGGAATTACTAATTATTATTATTTTTAAGATGTTTTGAAGTTAATTAGTATTTATTTAAAATGTTTATTATTATATAATAGTGTTTTAAAGTATATGATCATAATTTTATTTATAAATGTTTTCGAGGTTTGTAAATAGGATTTTATAAACAGATGTGGGTTTTATAAGAGGAATCTTATAACATGGTTTGGAAAACTTAAAGGAAGATTATCTACAAGGTAAAAGAGTTTTATAAATGGTTTTGGTAATTTGAAAAGAATTTTAAAAATGGGTTTATAGATTTATAAGATGAGTTTTATAAATGATTTTGTGGATGTATAATGGAGTTTATAAATGATTTTAGAATCGTATAAAAAGAAATCTTCCCTAATGTTTGGTGAATATACTTACACTGTTGAGATAAGTATGCAGATGTTTATTGAGAAATAGATATTTGTGGATATATATAGGCTCCCTTTTTGTGCGGGTATGGGTTTTGCCTTTTACTACCCAAGCCCGACTCGGGTCCGATCCAGGTCGGATATGGTTTTATCTAAACCCGGTCTGGTTAGGGACCGTCCCGACTATTAGTTTTTCATCATATCAAAACATGAGTGCATATGTTATTTATTTTCCATTTTGTTTGTTTACATGTAGATGTTTTTGCATACTTTTGTTATAATGTTGACTACATCACCGTCTAATTTATTTCTTAACATTGTTTGTATACAAATTTTACCAAAAGTTGCGGTTTTTTAATATGATTTTAACATAAATATTCTGAGTTAGGTATATAGTTATTACCCAACGGGCTTAAAAGGCCCGACGGGTCGGGCTTGGGTATTGGGTTGAAATATCCTGTGGATTCGGGCCAGGGTCGGGTTTTAATTATTGTAACTAGACTCAGGTCCGGGTTTTATAATATTTGGACCGAACCCTGCCCATTGACAGGCCTATGTGTGTGTGTGTGTGTGTGTGCGCGCGCGTTGAGAGAAATTGTGGATTACGGATCTTAAGGCTAGGATTAACACTAGAGGGGGGGTGAATAGTGTTAATAAAGAATTACTAAATCTTTTTGAGCTTATGTTAATTTAAACACCAATGTATGCAATATACAGACACAGATATGGTCATAGAAATAAACACAGATGCAGAAATGAAATAAAACCAGTAAAGGAAAGAACACACCGGATTTTATACTGGTTCGGAGTTACCATACATCCAGTCCCGCAACACAAGTACAGATTTCCTTTTAAAAGTAATTGTACAATTACACCCTCGTTTTCAAGGCTACGAGGTACATGCTCCAGAATTTCTATCCTCTAGGTAGAGATACTTGATTTCCGAGCAACAAGTTCACCCAATTGATTTACCAAGGCTACAATCACACCTTTTCTCTTTTGATTGATTTTCTAGGCTACAATCACACCTTTTCTCTTTTGATAGATTACAAAAAGCCTATAACTCTAAATAGCACTGAGAACCTTGTAACGATAGTGATAGAGAATCAAACTAGAAGTAATCGAGTTCGATTCAATGTTGATTTTGGCACAGTAATGGTAAGAATATGTATTAAGAAATGTGGAAGAAGAAGAGGAGTGAAAAACCAGAAAATCTGATATAAAATTCGTTGAAACTGACCCGTATTTATAGAAAAACAACAGCCATGTCCATTCATGAAGAGTTATGGCAAATAGATACGTCTTTTTAATTTTACATTTTGAACTTAACTGACACCATGTCGACATGGGGTACTTGGGCATGTCGACATCCCAAAGGATTTTTTGGTGTTTTGTTTTTGTTTGAAAATAACTTTTATTTTATATTAAAACTATTTTAAATTTTATAAATATACTTGACTATAGTTAAAATACATAAGTAAATATAGAGAACACTTGTGACGCCCCACTCTATGCTCACAATAAAAAAGAGTATTAAAGGAAATACTGTCTGTTATTACGAAGAATAAGGCTGGATAGGAGCGGCCATCCGTAGTTAGGCCTTACACTATATTACTTATCTCGATAGGAGTGGCATATATTTTTATTTTTCATCTCTTATTTATTTACTCCCATCGACATACCCAATTCCAGTATAAAACGAAATACGATGGTTCATAATAGTTTAGGACAATATATATAATAATAACATAGATAAACAAATGCGGAACACAGATAACAAAAGTCTCATATATATATATATATACATACATATATATATATATATAACTAATGTCAGTTACAATACATGTGAAACAGTACATGTGATACAACTACAACTGTCGACTCTGGAAGTTACATATACAAGTACATTATCGTGAATAATATACATGAATATATATATCATCCTATATAAATACACTGACTACTATAAAATGACGACGACTACTCCAAAAAATATGAAAAGACTTCATAGCTCTAGCAGCAACCCAAAGTAAGATATCAACAACCTGTAATAACTCGGTCTGACCCGAGTATTAAATTCAAACGAAAATAATACACGGGTCAGTCTAATTCAAACTCAGTTATTAACGCATGGAAGCAATAATAATTAAATAACAAGTAGACGATAGTCAAAATAAATTCACCTATCCAATCCTTAAATAAGAGAATTGGAAGACGGTAAATATAAACCGTAATATCGTTAAACAACAAATCAACAAATTCAAAGTATCAACGAAGATAAATAAAAGGGTTATTAATGAAGATAATTTAGAAAACAACAGAATTGCCTAAACGGCAATTAATGACAAAAATCTAATTATTAAATAAATAATGAGAAACTCATACTCTAATTATCAAAAAGATAATTAGATACCAACAAAATCATTAAATTAAACCAAATCAAAATACGAGTCAAAATATTGAATTGGACACACGAAACAATTGAAATATCAATTAAAACGCCAATTCAGGTAGGGCTGCAATACACGCATGCATGTACTGCCTCGCCACTACAGTGATTAAATACACAAAAGATCAATAATTCAAAAGCAAATAGAATATCAATAAAAGCAATACCGTGTGGCTGCAGTACACACTTGCGTGCACTGCCTTGCCACTACAGTAATGATGTACACAAAAGCTCAATGGAAATTCACAACGAACACAAGGTCAAACCCAAGCGCTTAAGCTGGATTCAACACAGGTGTAATTCCAAAATCAGTATGAAACTCAGGTGCAATCAAAATGAATAGTGACATGCACAAACACAAGAACATGTCAGAGAAGTAAGTGCAGTGATATGCACGGTGCACAGTAATACACAGTGACAACAGAACCGGTCGGTATTTAACCCATGAACAAGACTCAAATGTACAGCCTCCAACATATATGCAATAAGATGGCTGCAACAAAATCAGAGTAGTGAAGAATGAATGCCACGAATCCAGAGAGCATGCACAAGTGACTCGAAGTAGTGATTTAAATACAGTTAAGACAGTGGATTCAAATCCAGGCAATCAGATTCGAATGCACCATGACAAATATACCAGCAATTATACCAGCTCAGCCTACTATGAAGATAGTGGTAAATATGCAGTACAATGCAACACAAAGCAAACCCATATGAACATGTACACAGGAAACACAAATTTGGACCAATTTCCATCAAATGAATATGAAACAAAGACCAGGCTCAATACAACAGAGGTGGCAACATATAGGTGTGCAAACCAATTTAATGATTCGATCCTGAACCAATAACCAGATTCAATTAACAAATGCACTCGATACAAAGACACAACTGTACAGTGTACATAAGACAGCATCCCAACCAAAAGACTACACTTATACATGAACTCGTGCACATGTAAATGGTGACGTGATGAAACAATGCAAACTAATGAATAAGGGCAGAACAAGGTCAACCCACTTCAACAACAGCTTCAAATGAGAATGATGTCACCAGTGAAGCACAATGACCAAATGCAAATGAATACAAAGCATCAATGCAAGGTATCATATTTGAGAACAAAGGCAGCAATACAACACAATTCAACTACAACTACACAGCCATAACATGTATACATGTACATGAAACAGCAAATACAAATACACCCGTAAACTACATGCCTCGAAGAACAGAGGACAGAACACGAATACAACATGAAACTGCATCAAAGTAACTGCAGTGCACATGAGAATTGACTCAGTGCTATGGAAAATAAAGTGCATCAGTGCACATGAGAATTGACTCAGTGCATATGGAAAATAAAATGCATCAGGTTGAAGATAACTGCAGCCAATTTAAGGTATGCTGAAGTCACCAGTAACAACTACGTAAGACTAGACAGTGCAACCCAAATAGAAAACGTATATGAACATGAACCAGTGACAAATGTACAAGTATCATAAATTCACAAACGACCAAAAGCAATAGCAGTTTTGAACAAATTCAAAGCAACGTAAATGTTGCAGTCGAAACGAGTTCAAAAATCAGGGAACTGCGGTTTCAAATCAAGGCAGAGTCTAACCCAAATTTCATTCATAATTATTTTCGCAAAAATCAAGTTAGCAACCAAGTCAAGGCCAATATCACTGAGAAAGGACCGAAGTCAGAGCATGTACAAAACAGTGTGTGGCCAAGGTAAGTAAGAATTTAACAAGTTCGGTGTCAAAGTCGAACCAGAAAAATCGAACTGGGGTGAGCAAGGCGATTCAAAGTCGTGAGTATCAAGCCATCATCAATCGTATGAAATCGACAAAATCAGAGAAATCATCAACATCAAACAAAAATCGAATGGCCGAGATAAAAATTTAACAACTTCAATAACCCAAACAACAAAAGTCACGAATTCGAACAAGCCAGAAATCCTCAACGATTTGAATTAGATGTGAGTGGGAAAAACCACTCAACTTAGCGATGAATTGAAGCAGCCGCAAGCAGAGAAAAAGCATCGATCGCCAAAGCAAGGCCGAGGTCATCAATCGAACGAGCTATCAGAAGTCGACCGCCTCAATTTGTTCAAAGCCCTAATTTTCAGAGAGGAACGAACGAAAGACGAGCCGCCGTTTCTTTTTCTTTTCTTTTTTCATTTTGATTTAGGGTTTCGAACGAATGAACAAGGGAAACGAGCATCGGCCTTAAATTTATCACAGCACCACGAAAAATAAACTTGGCCCAATATTAAATTTTAAAGCCCATGCCCCTTAACAATTTACAAAAGAATATCAACTTGATTTTAAAAACGACCAACAGCAATTTACCAACAATATTAATCGTCTAATGACGATAATAAAATAATTGTGAAATCCCGGGTTGTTACAGACTCCCCTCCTTATAAAAATTGCATCCCCGCAATTTTCATAATTAAAGTCGTCAATACCAATTATTTTTCTAACATAAACTAGTTAAGCTAGCAAAATAAAGGTCGGGAACACAAACACCAAAGAAATCTTTTAATTCCAATAAAAGAAATTCATAAATTCTTAACAAATTCTAATTATCAATAGATAATTCAGAAAACAAAAAAACTGAATAAATACGATTATCAGCAATATTTAATTATCAATTAGATAATTAGAATACAGAAATCACAAAACAGCAACATCTAATTATCGATACGACAATTAGAAAACAGCAAAATCTAATTATCAATAAAGACAATTAGAAAAACAGAGATAGATAGATAGAAAATCAGAAAAACACGAACTTCATAATCAGCAAACTCTAACTATCAACAGAGATAGATAGAAAACAACAATTCAATATAATCAACCTAATCTAGAATCAATTAGGGACTAGAGAATCTCATAATCAACAAAAATTAGTAGTTATCTAATCATCAAAAATGATACCGATATCAAAAACGATAATCAAATCTCAAATCAACAAATATCTGATTATCAAAACGATAATCAAATCTCAAATCAACAAATATCCAATTATCAAAAACTATAATCAGAAATCTCATATCAACCAATATCTAATTATCAAAAACGATAATCAGAATTCTCAAATTAACAAATATCCGATTATCAAAAACGATAATCAAATCTCAAATCAACAAATATCTAATTATCAAAAATGATAATCAAATCTCAAATCAACAAATATCCAATTATCAAAAACAATAATCAGAAACAACAAATATCTAATTATCAAAAACGATAATCAGAAACAACAAATATCTAATTATCAACAAAGATAATTAGAATTCATATCAACAAATATCCAATTATCAAAAATGGTAATCAGAAATCTCATACCAACAAATATCTAATTATCAAAAATGATAATCAGAGACAACAAATATCTAATTATCAACAAAGATAATTAGAAATCATATCAACAAATATCCAATTATCAAAAACGATAATTAGAAACAACAAATATCGGATTATCAAAAACGATAATCAGAAACAACAAATATCTAATTATCAAAAACGATAATCAGAAATCTCATATCAACAAATATCCAATTATCAAAAACGATAATCAGAAACAACAAATATCTAATTATCAACAAAGGTATTTAGAACTAATATCAACAAATATCCAATTATCAAAAACGATAATTAGAAATCTCATATCAACAAATATCTAATTATCAAAAACGATAATCAGAAATCTCATATCAACAAATATCCAATTATCAAAAACGATAATCAGAAACAAAAAATATCTAATTATCAACAAAGATAATTAGAACTCATATCAACAAATATCCAATTATCAAAAACGATAATCAGAAAAAACAAATATCCGATTATCAAAAACGATAATAAAAAACAACAAATATCC
The DNA here is from genome assembly GCA_030765085.1 of Allium cepa. NCBI lineage: Eukaryota > Viridiplantae > Streptophyta > Magnoliopsida > Asparagales > Amaryllidaceae > Allium > Allium cepa. Next base: position 321,840,558 of record CM060940.1, on the reverse strand, counting down.
GATTATCAAAAACGATAATCAGAAACAACAAATATCTTATTATCAAAAACGATAATCAGAAACAACAAATATCCAATTATCAAAAACGATAATCAGAAACAACAAATATCCGATTACCAAAAACGATAATCAGAACTCATATCAACAAATATCCAATTACCTGCAGATAATTGGAAACAATAAATATCTATAAATCAATTAAGATAATCTAGAAAATCAACATAAAAGGTTGGTCGATCCCATCAGATGGCGAGTTTTTTAAGCTACGCCGCACGCGCATCAACAAATGGCCGAAGCCTACCAAATACTATCAACATAATTTTGGCGCCCAACAAATGACCCGGAGGTCCAACAAATGACCCGAAGGTCTAGTACTGGTATTGACCCGAAGGTCCAACATATGACCCGAAGGTCCAACATAGTGGCTCGAAAGCACACGAAAATCATCAAAATCATCAAAACAGCAAATATTTCAATTAACGAATCCGGAATTAACCGAAATAGCAAACGCACATGTCCCATACCACGAGTTTTACTAAATCTTTTGATTCACTTCATCGTTTCCTTGAAAGTGCAAAATTGTGTATTCCAAAATAACATTTCACATTCTCAAACGGACAAGTCCGGAATTAAGCGAACAGTAAAAGAAAGCGGTCATAGTCCTCGATTTTGCTGAAACGTTTAAATCGCTTCCTCATTCTTTTGAAAATGAAAACTGCAAAACTTCTGAAAACAATTTCATTTATCTTATAAAAGTAATAATTTACATTCTCAAACGGACAAGTCCGGAATTAAGCGAATCAGTAAAAGAAAGGGGTCATAGTCCTCGATTTTGCTGAAATGTTTAAATCGCTTCCTCATTCTTTTGAAAGCATAAGCTGAAAAAAAATTGAAAACAATTTCTATTTTGAAACAATTTTTAAAACACGTGATTAAAACAGCAACATTAGTAGCAACTTTGACAAGGAAATTGTACTTCTCAAAATACCATAAAAACGGACAACAAAATCAGCATTGCGGGATAACCGCTTGAAAATCCACTTTAAAATTTGATGGTTACTGAAGTCAAAGTGACAGAAATTTTAAACGTCAAAATCTCATCAAAATAATTTGCATCAAAATATAACCCCAGTGAATTTTCATTCATTAAAAATGTCAACAAAACACCGTACTTCAAAAATGTAGCACCGGTGTAAAAATCCCGATATAAAAATAACGGCAACAAAATACGTTTAAAACCAAACATCGGTTTTACGTAAAATTAATGCAGTAACGTGCAACTCAAACTTGCACGTATACTACAAAATGAACAAAGAAATCATTCGAATGTATCTTCAATGAAGATAATTTAAAACAGCAAAAATCTCAACAAAGTCACATAACTGCAATCGCTTCGGATCCTCAAATCGGATTCGAAATTTTCAAAGAAAATAAATTAAACACAGCTATGTAAACAATAAATGAAATTTATTTCAATTTCATATTTTCGATTTTTAAATCCAAAAGAGCTATCAGCTGTACTCAGCGTAGATAGTCTCACTGTTTCCGCTGCGCACTCTGATAAACATACTCAAATTACTTAACCATCAAACACAATTTCACTTTTATTTTAAATAAAGATATTTAAAATTTTCATCATAATTTCAAAACTTTAGTTTTGACTCAAAGCACAACTAAAACATCGACAAATAGTTGTAACACATGTTCCATCTAAGTTATGTTTTATATTATGTCCATAAACCCCAAGCTCTGGTACCAACTGTGACGCCCCACCTCAATGCTCACAATAACAAAGAGTATTAAAGGAAAGACTGTCTGTTATTACGAAGAATAAGGCTGGATAGGAGCGACCATCCGTAGTTAGGCCTTACACTAGTATTAGTTATCTCGATAGGAGTATATATTTTATTTTTCATCTCTTATTTATTTACTCCCATCGACATACCCAGTTCCAGTATAAAACGAACTACGATGGTTCATAATAGTTTAGGACAATATATATAATAATAACACAGATAAACTAATGCAGAACACAGATAACAAAAGTCTCATATATATATATATATATATATATATATATATATATATATATATATATATATATAAATATATATATATATATATATAACTGATGTCGATTACAATACATGTGATACAGTATATATGATACAACTACAACTGTCGACTCTGGAAGTTACATATACAAGTACATTATCGTGAATAATATACATGAATATATATATATCACCTATACAAATACACTGACTACTATAAAATGACGACGACTACTCCAAAAGATATGAAAAGACTTCATAGCTCTAGCAGCAACCCAAAGTAAGATATCAACAACCTGTAATAACTCGGTCTGACCCGAGTATTAAATTCAAAAGAAAATAATACACGGGTCAGTCTAATTCAAACTTGGTTATTAACGCACGGAAGCAATAATAATTAAATAACAATTAAACGACAGTCAAAATAAATTCACCTATCCAATCCTTAAATAAAAGAATTGGATGACGGTAAATATAACCCGTAACAGCGTTAAACAACAAATCAACAAATTCAAATTATCAACGAAGATAAATAAAAGGGTTATCAATGAAGATAATTTAGAAAACAACAGAATTGCCTAAACGGCACTAAACGGCAATTAATGACAAAAATCTAATTATTAACTAAATAATTAGATACTCATAATCTAATTATCAAAAAGATAATTAGATACCAACAAAATCATTAAATTAAACCAAATCAAAATACGATTCAAAATAATGAATTGGACACATGAAACAATTCAAACAATTGAAATATCAATTAAAACGTCAATTCGGGTAGTGGCAAGGCAGTGCACGCACGCGTGTACTGCCTCGCCACTACAGTGATTAAATACACAAAAGATCAATAATTCAAAAGCAAATAGAATATCAATAAAAGCAATGCCGTGTGGCTGCAGTACACGCTTGCGTGCACTGCCTTGCCACTACAGTGATGATGTACACAAAAGCTCAATGGAAATTCACAAAGAAACATAAGGTCAAACCCAAGCGTTTAAGCTGGATTCAACACAGGTGTAATTCCAAAATCAATATGAAACTCAGGTGCAATCAAAATGAATAGTGACATGCACAAACATAAGAACATGTCAGAGAAGCAAATGCAGTGATATGCACAGTGCACAGTAATACACAGTGACAACAGAACCGGTCGGAATTTAACCCATGAACAAGACTCAAATGTACAGCCTCCAGCATATATACAATAAGATGGATGCAACAAAATCAGAGTAGTGAAGAATGAATGCCACGACTCCAGAGAGCATGCGCAAGTGACTCGAAGCAGTGAGTCAAATATAGTTAAGACAGTGGATTCAAATCCAGGCAATCAAATTCGAATGCACCGTGACAAATATACCAGCTCAGCCTACTATGAAGGCAGTGGTAAATATGCAGTACAATGCAACACAAAGCAAACCCATATGAACATGTACACAGGAAACACAAATCTGGACCAATTTCCATCAAATGAATATGAAACAAAGACCAGGCTCAATACAACAGAGATGGCAACATATAGGTGTGCAAACCAATTTAATGATTCGATCTTGAACCAATAGCCAGATTCAATTAACAAATGCACTCGATACAAGGACACAACTGTACAGAATGTACACATGACAGCATCCCAACCAAAAGACAACACCAATACATGAACCCGTGCATATGTAAACGGTGACGTGATGAAACAATGCAAACCAATGAATAAGGGCAGAACAAGGTCAACCCACTTCAACAACAGCTTCAAATGAGAATGATGTCACCAGTGAAGCATAGTGACCAAATGTAAATGAATACAAAGCATCAATGCAATGTATCAGATTCGAGAACAAAGGCAGTAATACAACACAATTCGACTACAACTGCACAGCCACAACATGTATACATGTACATGAAACAGCAAATACAAATACACCCGTAAACTACATGCCTCGAAGAACAGAGGACAGAACTCGAAGACAACATGAAACTGCATCAAAGTGACTGCAATGCACATGAGAATTGACTCAGTGCTATGGAAGTGCACATGAGAATTGACTCGGTGCATATGGAAAATAAAATGCATCAGGTTGAAGATAACTGCAGCCAATTTAAGGTATGCCGAAGTCACCAGTAACAACTACGTAAGACTGGACAGTGCAACCCAAATAGAAAACGTATATGAACATGAACCAGTGGCAAATGTACAAGTATCACAAATTCACAAACGACCAAAAGCAATAGCAGTTTTGAACAAATTCAAAGCAACGTAAACGTTGCAGTCGAAACGAGTTTAAAAATCAGGGAACTGCGGTTTTAAATCAAGGCAGAGTCTAACCCCAATTTCATTCACAATTATTTTTGCAAAAATCAAGTTAGCAACCAAGTCAAGGCCAATATCACTAAGAAAGGACCAAAGTCAGAGCATGTACAAAACAGTGTGTGGCCAAGGCAAGTAAGAATTTAACAAGTACAGTGTCAAAGTCGAACAGAAAAATCGAACTGGGGTGAGCAAGGCGATTCAAAGCCGTGAGTATCAAGCCATCATCAATCATACGAAATCAACAAAATCAGAGAAATCATCAACACCAAACAAAAATCGAATGGCCGAGATAAAAATTTAACAATTTCAAATAACCCAAACAACAAAAGTCACGAATTCGAACAAGCCAGAAATCCTCAACGATTTGAATTAGATGTGAGTGGGAAAAATCACTCACCTTAGCGATGAATTGAAGCAGCCGCAGGCAGAGAAAAAGCATCGATCGCCAAAGCAAGGCCGAGGTCATTGGTCGAACGAGCTACAGAAGTCGACCGCCTCAATTTGTTCAAAGCCCTAATTTTCAGAGAGGAACGAACGAAAGGCGAGCCGCCATTTCTTTTTCTTTTTTTTCGTTTTGATTTAGGGTTTCGAACGAATGAACAAGGGAAACAAGCATCGGCCTTACATTTATCACAGCACCACGAAAAATAAACTTGGCCCAATATTAAATTTTAAAGCCCACACCCCTTAACAATTTACAAAAGAATATCAACTTGATTTTAAAAATGACCAACAGCAATTTACCAACAATATTAATCGTCTAATGACGATAATAAAATAATTACGAAATCCCGGGTTGTTACAACAATATATATTCAATTTAACTATAATTTTATATTTAAATCTAAGTATAAATATTTAAAAGTTAAATAAATTTAAAAGATGGTTTAAAATTAGGAGTAATTTTGACTTTGAAATTAAGATAATTTTGAGGCTAAAATTATTTAAAATCATGATAGAGGGTTTTGATGTTTTTAAAAGGAAAGTTTTGAAATCATTTTGAAAACAAGATAATTTTGTAAAATCATTTTGAATAAAAAGTTAGCGGATACAAAACAATGTTCCATGAGATTTTTCGTATGTTCCATTGTACCTAGGGTTCCATCCCTTTAACAGGCTCGAAGTGGATTCCATTCCACGAATAAATTGGATTTTAAGATGCCGGTGCTTTTCTATGAGTTTTAACAAAAATTCATAATAAAAATACTTATCCTTGAAATCTTGAACACTTGATAATCTTGATACTCATGAGTCTTCTATCTCGATATCTTGAATCTATATACTATTCAGTCTTCATTCTCGGTACCTGCATGGTTAAATCCTGCATATACATATATATCTAAACTTATAATGTTAGTAATTATATTTTATAATCTATTCTAAGGTTGTTTTCATCAAAACCATCATCTCACGGACTAACAATCTCCTCCTTTTTTATTATGACAACCTTTGTTTATAAAATATTACTTCTATCCTAATAACTCCCTCTAAAACTAATAACTCCCCCTTAATTTATGCCTAACTACCCTATTTTATATTTTTCCCCCTTTGTCATCAACAAAAACTCACTCCAACTATATAACTCCCCCTAAAACTAACACTCTATGATATGTGATTATAATGGTAGTGTTATCATAAGTAATCATCACTTAAATTTAATACTAAAACATAGCCCTAAACAATAAATATCCTAACTAAGAATTCACGATAGTACTTATAATTGAAGCACGTATAAGAAAACGAGTTATTTATTACGTATGAGTTGTATATACATGAGCGTATAGAAAACATAAAGAAACACAAACAAAAATGCAAAAGAAAGAAAAGAAACTATTATGTGTTTTTAAACATGGGAGATCTATGAATCGAATAGTTTGGATAGTGGAAACATAAATTTCCACGTTGTTCGATAAGATTCCCATTCTTGTCAAAACACACTTTTCCAACACATACGACTTGGTCATTATCCTCCGCTTGCACTTCTTCTTCCATGGGTTCTTCATCTTCTTCTTCACTGGCTTCTTGTTCTTGATTGAGTGAAGAGTCTTCATCAATCAAGATAGGATTGGCCTGGTTATCCATTAGGAATTTTTGCAAATTCCTAGGAATCTTGCCTTGCCTCTCTTGTTCCTTTGCCATACGAAGTTGAGTCACTTGAATTTCAGTCATCATCCGATGTGCATCCTTCAGAGAGTCCTCTATTTTAGTCACATGAGCAAGAGTAATACGTTGAAATGGACTAGACGTAGGAGAGGGGAATGAAAAGGTTGATTTTATGTTTGATTTGGAAAAGGAGGCCATTGATTATTTGATTTTAGAGAGAAGAACAGAGGGACAACAGAAAGGATGAATAAAATTTCGAAAATGTGAAGAATTTATAACCAATTATTTTGAATTTTGGTGGGAAAAATTTCAAAATATAAAAACGTTACATGTCGACATGGGTATATGGGGGATGTCGACATGGTCTTTTATATTTTAACTCTTTGAATTATTTTATATTAATTATTCATTATACTTGTTATTTATATTTTATATTTCAGTTATAGAAAAAATTCCTAATTCTCTTCTTGATTTAGTAAATATTGATTCATTTAAGGGTTTTGTTAAATTATCAGCAATTTGATTCTCAGAATTTATATAATCGAGAGTAACTACTTCCTTACTTATATTATCTCTAAGAATTGATGTCTGATATCAATATGTTTAGTTCGAGCATGTTGAGTAGTATTTTTGGATAAATTTATCGCGCTCGTATTGTCACAATAAATTGATGATTTTGAAAATTTTAAACCAAAATCTTTTAAGATTTGTTGCATATATATTACTTGAGAACAAGCCAAACAGCAGAAATATATTCTGCTTCAGTTGTTAATAAAGAAACTGTGTTTTGCTTTTTACTAAGCCAAGAAACCAGAGAATGCCCCAAAAAGTGACAAGTCCCACTTGTACTTTTTCGGTCTGATTTACAACCAGCATAGTCAGCATCACAGTAAGATATTAAGTCAAAAGAATCATTTTTAGGGTAGAATAAACCATAATCAGATGTGTGTTTAACATATCTTATGATCTGTTTTACGGATTTTAAGTGGGTCTCTTTAGGTTGGTATTGATATCTGGCATAGAGAAAAACACTATGCATGATATCAGATCTACTGGCAGTAATATAGAGTAGTGATCCAATCATTCCTCTATATAGTTTTCGATCTACATGTTTCGAGAGATCTTCTTTACTAAGGTACTTATTGGTTGCCATGGGAGTGGGTTTTCCACTCATAGTAATCAAACAAAATTTACTAATTAGGTCTTTAGCATATTTTTCTTGACTAATAAAGATACCATTATCTAATTGTTTTATTTGTAATCCTAAAAAGAAATTTAATTCACCCATATGACTCATCTCAAACTCTTTTGTCATTATTTCAAAAATTTCTTTATTCATTTCAAAATTAGTTGAACCAAAAATGATATCATCTACATAAACTTGTACTAGTAGAATATCAATTTTATTTCTTTTAATAAAAAGAGTATTATCTACTTTACCAATTTCAAAATTAGATTGCAATAAGTAAGATCTTAGTCTATCATACCAAGCTCTAGGAGCTTGTTTTAGACATATAATGCTTTCTTAAGTTTGTAAACATGAGTTGGTAATTTATCATTTTCAAAAAGTGGTGGTTGTTCAACACATACTTCTTCTTTTACAAATCCATTTAAAAGGGCACTTTTAACGTCCACTTGAAATAATTTGAAATTATTATGATTTGCAAAAGCAAGTAGAATCCTAATGGCTTCTAATCTTGCTACGGAAGCAAAGGTTTCGTCAAAATCTATTCCTTCTTTTTGACAATAACCTTGAGCGACTAATCGAGCTTTATTTCTAACTACCTCTCCTTGTTCATTCATTTTATTTTTATAAACCCATTTAGTTCCAATTATAGTTTTATTTTCTGGTCTAGGAACAAGTTCCCAAACATCATTTCTAGTAAATTGATTTAATTCTTCTTGCATAGCCAAAATCCATGAATCATCAGTTGATGCTTCTTTTGGATTTTTGGGTTCAATAGTTGATATAAAAGCTACATTACTCATTTGGCTTAGTTGATTTCTAGTTTTAACAAAAGATTGCATATCTCCCAGTATATTTTCTATAGGATGATCTTTTAAAAAAATTGTCCTTTTATTTGGATGATTAATTTCATTATTTGTTTCAATTGATTCTTGATTTTGAGTGATTAAATCCTCTTCATCATTTGTATCTTCAGAAATTTTAAAATTTTCATCAATGAAACATGCATTGTCTCTTCAATGGAATTATTTTTTAAATTAAACACTCTGTACGCTATACTTTTATTAGAATATCCGATAAAGATACCTTTGTCGGATTTAGGATCAAATTTATCTAAATTATCTTTTGTATTTAAATAAAGCATTTACTTCCAAAAATTTTGAATAAAGAAGTTCATAAGATGTCTTATCAGTTAGAGGTCTAATTAAAATTCTATTTAAAATATAACAGGCGGTAGCAACTGCTTCTGTCCAAAAATTCTTTGGTAAATTACTATCTGTAAGCATAGTTCTCGCAGACTCTTGAATCGTCCTATTTTTACGTTCTACTACTCCATTTTGTTGTGGAGTTCTCGAAAATGAAAAATTGTGAGTTATTCCCTTTTTTATTGCAGAATTCCTCAAACTTTTCATTTTCAAATTCACCACCGTGATCACTTTGAATATTTATAATTTTAGAGAAAATTGATTTTGAATTCTTTTTGAAAATGTCTTAAAACATTCAAAAGTATCACTTTTATGTTTCAAAAATATTGTCGATGTAAATCTAGAATAATCATCTACAATTACAAAGACATATTTACTATGATTTATTGATAGAATTTGAGATGGACCAAATAAATCAAGATGAAGTAATTCAAGAGGTTTTGAAATCATATCTTTTAACTTGAAGGAACTTTTTCTAAGTTTTCCTAATTGACAAGCATCACATAAACTATCTACTTTAAAATTCATTTTAGGGAGACCTCTTACTAGATCATGTTTTGACAGTCAAGATAAGAGTTTGAAATTCAAATGCCCAAATCTCTTATGCCAATCCAAGGGTCACTTGTATTTTCCAATAGACACAAGTTGTCATTTGAAACTTTCATACAAAGAATATAAATATTATTTTTCCTGACTCCCTCAAATATAATGGTTGAATTATTATATTCAATGTGACATTTACCTTTTTCAAATTTAATTTTATATCCTTTATCACACAGTTGACTTATACTTAGCAGATTATGTTTCAGATTCTTAACTAGCAAAACATTACTAATAGTAGAAGTTTCAGAATTACCGACTTTGTAGATGCCAATCACATATCCTTTTGAATTATCTCCATAGTTAACCAGTCCTCTGTCTTTGTATATTATATCATTCAGTATATCTGGATTGCCAGTCATGTGTCTAGAACATCCACTATTAAGTACCCATTTGTTCTTTCTGATCTGCACAATTTGTCCGTTTGTGGATTAATTCCTCAACACCCATAAAGCATGATTCCTGCACATCAAACAATCTTGGTTGACAATTTGAATTTGAATATTGATTATATGCATACTCAAGAAACAATGTTGGTTTGAATACTTCTAAACTAGTACTAACAAATATAGCCATTTTAAAAACTTTTTCAAAAATCAGATTGTGAAACTTTGAAAACCTTGCTCCGATACCAATTGAGAGAAATTGCGGATTACGGATCTTAAGGCTAGGATTAACACTAGAGGGGGGTGAATAATGTTAATAAAGAAATATTAAATCTTTTTAAGTTTATCATAATTTAAACACCAATGTATGCAATATACAGACACAGATACGATCATAGAAATAAACACAGATGCAAAAATAAAATAAAAGTAGTAAAGGAAAGAACACGCCGGATTTTATACTGGTTCAGAGTTACCCTACATCCATTCCCGCAACACAAGTATGGATTTCCTTTTAAAAGCAATTGTACAATTACACCCTCGGTTTCAAGGGTACGAGGTACACCCTCCAGAATTTCTATCCTCTGGGTAGAGATACTTGATTTTCGGGACACAAGTTCACCCAATTGATTTACCAAGACTACAATCACACCTTTTCTCTTTTGATTGATTTCAAGGCTACAATCACATCTTTTCTCTTTTGATAGATTACAAAAAGTCTATAACTCTGAATAGCACTGAGAACCTTGTAGAGATAGTGATAGAGAATCAAACTAGAAGTAATCGAGTTCGATTCAATGTTGATTTCGACAGAGTAATGGTAAGAATATGTATTGAGAAATGTGGTAGAAGAAGAGGAGTGAAAAACTAGAAAATCTGATATAAAATTCGTTGAAACTAACCCCTATTTATAGAAGAACAACAACCATGTCCATTCATGAAGAGTATGGTGAATAGATACTTCTTTTGAATTTTAAATTTTGAACTCAACTGACACAATGTCGACATGGGGTACTTGGGCATGTCGACATCCCAAAGGATTTTTTGGTGTTTTGTTTTTCTTTGAAAATAACTTTTGTTTTGTATTAAAACTATTTTAAACTTTATAAATAAACTTGACTACAGTTAAAATTCATAAGTAAATATAGAGAATAATATATATAGAATTTAACTACATTTTATATTTAAATCTAAGTATAAATATTTAAAAGATGATTTAAAATCAGGAGCAATTTTGACTTTGAAATTAAAGATAATTTTGAGGCTAAAATTATTTAAAATCAGGATAGAGGGTTTGATGCTTTTAAAAGGAAAGTTTTGAAATCATTTTGAAAACAAGATAATTTTGTAAAATCATTTTGAATAAAAAGTTAGCAGATACAAGACAATGTTCCACTAGATTTTTCATAGGTTCCATCCTACTTAGGGTTCCATCCCTTTAACAGGCTCGAAGTGGATTCCATTCCACGAATAAATTGGATTTTAAGATGCCAGTGCTTTTCTACGAGTTTTAGCAAAAATTCCTAATAAAAATACTTATGCTTGAAATCTTGAACTCTTGATAATCTTGGTACTCATGAGTCTTCTATCTCGATATCTTGAATCTCTATACTGTACAGTCTTCATACTTGGTACCTGCATGGTTAAATCCTGCATATACATATATATCTAAACTTATAATGTCAGTATTTATATTTTATAATCTATTCTAAGGTTGTTGTCATCAAAACCATCATCTCACGGACTAACATGTGTGTGTGTGTGTCTTTGTAAAAATGATTTTGATTCAAGTATTTACAAAGTGAATTTAATTAATGAAAGGCCAATTAAAAGGAGGTTAGTGGTTGCTTATGTGCTTAACCATTGTTGGTTTTCCTTATGGAATTTAAATCCTTGATTTGAATGTTTATTTATTTGACGGTTAAATAATCGACTATCGAATTTGGACCCAAAATGTAACTTTGGAAATATCTAGGAGAAACACGTGAGTTATATGTCACAGTCATCTCCGATGATGTTGTACTATGCATATAAATCTCGTTTCTTCTTCTAGGTCAATAATAAGGAAATCCATCCACTAATGGTTAGGAGGTGATCTCTACTCTTATCTTTGGTTGTTTTTTCCTAAAGAACCGGGGTTGAGTTTATCAAAAACTATCGAATGTTGTTTTGAAGAAACTGAGATCGAATATGTTGTATGAAAACCACTTCGATCCAACTCAAGCGTTGTGAAATGAAGACACATTGAAGATGATGGAATTGGAGGCGGAGCTCTCAAGTGTTTCGTTCAGTCCCAAAATGAACTTGCATGGATGAATGCTGGCATTGTACTGTTTCCTAGAGGACAGTGTTAGAATTCCAAGCGGGAAGTGCTATATAAAGGTAAAACGTAGCCTTGAGCCTCATCGATCGGGAAATGAAAAAAATCAGGCATGTAGCAAGGCCAAGTGGGTCGCTCCCATCATGGTATGGTCATTCCAAATCTAGATTGATTGCTATCTACTCATGTGTGCTTCGGGGCCCATTAACGAAATAGGTGATCATATTCGATATTACTATTCAAGTGATAGGCCAGTCCTAAGTGGCAGGGGTACAAGATGTTCTTGTCACACCCGGTGCATTTTATCTAGAGATGTACCTTCGAAACGTAGATCCTTACCTTTTTATAGTATGGAATTCATTCTCCAATATGAACCTTTATGGTTTTAGATGTAGAACTTAGTATGCAGGAATTTAATAATGTAACAGTTTTGGCTATGATTAATTAGTATTTGTATTCTAGACATTATTATAATGTCATAGGATTTTCTATAAAAATGTTTTAGTTATCGTAAGGTATAAATCCATCCGTGTTTATGTGCAACATGGTCTTATAAGATACTTTTGATTTTCAAAGGTTTTATAACTTAAAAATCCAGTTGAGTGTGTTTTCTCATGCTGGTTTTCTACATTGACTCGGGTGTTATTTTATTATAATGCTCAGGTCAGACCGAGCATATTTACAGATTGCTTTGGATGCATTAGAGCTTAGGAGACGAATTAGAGGTCTTCAAGCCGTATTCACGTATATTTTTATTTTCTGCTTCTTTGTTATTAAAATCATCATCCTTTATGAGGACAGTTTGTTATAACTATCCAGAATGATGATTGTGATTTGTTCTTGTACTATGATGGATGTATGTATTATAACAACCCTGTTGTTAATAACTTAATGAATTAAGTTTATTATGAATAATTAATGTTAATTGTGAAATTTAATTGTGAAATTTAATTATGAAATTTAATTAAGTTTTTGAAAATAGTTGAATTAATTTAATTAAGAAATGAGTTTCATTTCTCAAAGAGAATTTAAATTTACAATTCGCGATATGATTAAATCGACTAATGAATTTGATTTTTTAAAATAAAGTGTTAATATTGCGAATTATTATTTAAAATGAGGTTTATAAATTATAATTTATGTTTATAAAAAAATAACAAGGATAGCTTTTGTTTTCAAAAGTATATTTAAAGTGGTATAATAACTCAATATTATTATAAATGAGATATATTTTTGTTAAATTGATTTTGGTTTAGTTAGAGAAAATAACAATAATTGGTGAATTAGTAATATAGAATTTATGTATTTATTGGAGGTGATATTTTAATTTGAGCTTTGATATAGTTTAGATATTAATTTGGTTTAGGATTTTATTTAAATATTTTTTAAGAATAATTAGGCTAAAGCAAATAATCTAATTACATTGCTTAGTGAACCTTGGGCCTTGGTTTCAAGTCCATTAGCCATTCCATAACCTAGCACCCTAAATCATCTAGCCTAACCCAAACCAAAACCTCCTGCACATCAAAAATTCACGTTCTTTCTTCATAAGCTAAGAAAATGGTGATAACGGAAAACTAATTCAGCCTTAAATAAAATCATAGCATTTTGAAGAAAAATCAATAAATCATAAGGAAAGAAGTTATGAGGTATTAGTCGTCTTCTCTATTTGATGTCATCATCAATTTAAGATTTTATTTGATGTTTTATTTCTGAAATTATTAGGATTAGGATTATTTAGAGGTGAAATCATATTGAAGAAGATTTTGTAGTGGTCAAGAAGAGAAGTGGTGATCCCCTTCGAAAAAAATTTCATCTTATGCAATAAGAGGTGAGTTAATCACTCATGCTACTACATCTAATCCATGAGAATAATTATTAGTTTATATTTCAATTTAATTGGGTGGTTTGTTGATTGAATTTCTTTCAATTTGATTGTGAATTGTTTGCTTGAGTTTAAGTGATTATTAGATTGTCTGCGGAAAATAAAGGGTAAAAATCGCTGCTGTAAAACAACGATATCATGGTGTAAAATAATCCAAAATGACTCAATTTTTTATGGTAGAAAGATCTTTCAATTATCTACAAGTTTTATTATATTCACATTTTGAAATTTTGCTAACAATGGGTCGATACCAAGTTTGAATCTAATAGTGTAGTTCTGCCCTGTGTATTTGCTAAGTTGAAACCAGAAATTAAAGTCACCATAACTCTTGATCGGTAGGTCAAAATTGAATGAGATTTTTTTCAATTGATATGTACTTTTATAAGGAACGACTTTTATGTATTTTATTTTTCATAATTTTGAAGTTTAAATGGTCAAAAACTCGTTTCTTTGTCGCTAGACTGTCAATGAAAGATAGAGTTAATAAATTTAAATTTGAGAAATTGTTTCTATCATAACTTTTGAACCGTAAGTCCAAATTGGTTGATCTTTTTCTTTTTTAAAAGCTTAAACTTTTATCTACAACCTTCTTGTTTTGAGATTTGAAAATTTATGGGATTTAAGCGGTCAAAACCGTAGACCTAAAAGCTCTAATTTTGATTTAAAAGGATATAAATGGATATGCTTTGTATACAAATTTTTTTACGAAAGAGAGTGTATTTAAATTTATAAATCTCAAACTCATTTCTAAATTAGTTTAAATTTCTTTTGTAAATGATTTTATTAAGTATTTATATATATATATATACACAAATTATTTCTAGTATAAAGTGTCATGACCCGTCTTTCTATCACCAAAAAAGCGCATCATGATTTAAGAAAGAAAGGGATAGAATAAGAAAGATAGGAAAAGAAGAAACTCAACAACATCAGATACTCACAGCGGAATGAATGAAATATAATATATCACATAAAATATTACATAGTATCATATACATCAGAGTTACACAACCTATACAACACATATTCGATGGTTATAAACATCTCTCTAACCATACAACTCAAGTACATCAATACAATATAGACATAACACTAACACAACAGAACCATAATATATGCACACGCTGAAGCCTCGTGCTCCAAAACTCCTCCAGAATTCGTCAAAGCTAAACTGAATCCCTCGACTACTCATATATAAAATGAGTACCCAAGAGTTTAATAAAACAGAAAATAAACACTTGGGTTAGAGAGGGGTCTGGTGTAAGTAAACGGTTTAAAATTGTTTAACTTTAGAAAATCCTTTGAAAGAAAAGGTATAACGTAAGACTTTCCACACATAAACATGGAAAAGTTTTTACCTTACGCTAACCAAAACATTTGACAGGAAATCAAGTGATATTATAATAGTGTCTAGGGTTTTCAAGTAAATAGAAAATAGCCGAAATTGTTACATCTATTAAATTCCAGCTACTGGCCACAAAAGTGGGTAATACAAATCAAAACAGTAGGGTCTCGTAGGAAAATTGGGTTTCCATCAATGGCAGGGCTACTGGGGTACCGTCCGTCACAGTATGGGGGCTAGATCACCGTACCGAAGATCCACCCTAAATCCCCTGCAACACAAGGCTGAAACCATCCCTTACTGGACAGTCCCGAACAAGACCACCCCGTGGTTGGTGCGAGCAATCATGCACTAAGCCGAAATAGAAAGGGACCTCTAGACAGGGGTAAATCTCGTCCTACTTGGGCATGACCCACTTAACCTTGCTGCACCTCCCCTGTTTTAGCCATTCCCGGTTGTTGAGGCTTGAGGATGCCATTACCTTTATAGAACACATCTATTATAGAATGCTCATCGTCCACCTGACGATGTTCTGAAAGCATTCAATCCATACAAGTTCGTTCCGGGGTCGAACGAAACCGAAGGCACTATTTCATTGCACTTATTTTGGAATCACCCTCAGAGTCAACGATCATAGCCCTTGCACTCTGAATCGCCATCTCGAACCTGAAAGTACTATCTCCATCAAACTCATCTCGGAATCACCCTCAGAGTTATACTGACGAATAGTTCTTACACTTCGAGTCTTCACTAAGCTCTTCTCCTGGATTCACGACCTAACATTTAATTTGGATCGATGTGGTTTTCGGATATCCAAATATGGATACCCGATCCCGGTCTCACTGAAATCCAAACGCTATTTTAATGTCCAAGTTGTTTAAAGGTTTAAACAATTAAACTTATATTCAGAATAATATAACAAATAAATAAATTGCATTATCACAATAGATAATTCAAATCAACTAATCATCTCACAAAGCAGCACATATCACATATCAGAGATATCATACCCAAATCATCCAATATTAATCGATCATCCAATATCAATCAATTATCTATAAGCATGTTTGATTCTCTCTTAATCAATTGGATTACCTTAATTCTTTTTTCTCAACATTAATTAATTACAAATTAATTAATTAATCACCTCTTAATGATCTTCCTTAATTAATCTCCCTTGATTAATTATCCTTTAATTACATTCAAGTAATTAGCCTTTAATTCTTTAATTAATTACACAAATTAATTATCCTTAACCATATACAGTAATTAACCTTTAATTACTATCATTAATTACATTAATTAATGATCCTTCATTTGCTTCCATTAATTAATCAACTATGATTAATTTGCATTAAACCTCAATTAATTACAATTAATTAATCATACTTTAATTAATCACTTTTATTAATCAACCTTGATTAATTTCATTAACTATATTAACTAATGATCCTTATTAATTAATTAACCCTTTAATTAATTAAATAATTAATTTGTAATTAACCATCTCATTAATTAGTCTTAATTAATCATAAACAGAAATTAACAAACTTGTAATTACTTATCTTAATTAATTAACTTCATAATTAATTATATTAATCCTTTGATTAATTACACTAATGAATTAATCTTCAATTATTTTACTAAGTAATCATTAATTAATTACATTAACTGATAATCCTTAATTAATTATTTTATTGATTAATCACATTTTTGATTAATTACATATAGTAATTAATCTTAAATTAATAACATTCATTCATTAATTAATCATATTAATTAATTAACCAAGATTAACTAAGTAATTTATCCTTGATTACTTTCATAAGTAATTATCCTCTAATTACTTACATTGGTTAATTATTCTCTTAATTAATTACCTTAATAAGTAATTAATCCCATCATTAATTAACCTTAATTCTTTAATTAATTAATTAACTTCAAATTAATTATATTAATTAATCCTTTAATTAATAACATCGAGTGATTTTCCCTTAATCACTTCCATTTAATTACTTCCATAATTAATTATACACTAATTACTTCCATAAGTAATCTCTCTTCTTAATCACATTTATTAATTATACATTAATTACTTCATTAAGTAATTTTACTCAATTAATTATAAAGTGATTATCTTAAATTAATTAGACTAATTAATTAACCTAAAATTAATTACATTAATTAATTAACTAATTAATCATCACTTAATTTCTACTTAATTCATTAACTATCACTAATTACTTCATGAAGTAATTTTTCTTAATTACCAATAAGTAATTAAGCTTAAATTTATTTTATTAATTAATTATTCTTAATTAATTTCTACTTAACTAATTAAGATTAAACTTTGCATTTATTAAATATTTTTTCAAATCATTTACTTCATTAAAACCAATTTAAAATCAAATTGAAATAGGGTTTTACTTTTAATTCAAACAATTAATTTTAATATACTTGAAATCTTTGAATATCCTTTCAAACATATTAAATTAGATTAAACAATTATTTAATTTTGAAAGCCAAATTTTCATATCCTTTAAACTTATTCATTTGAAATAAATTTTAAAATCTAATTTAAACATTCCTTTATAATTACCTTGGATATCTTAATTCTCATTTCAAAACTCATTTGAACTTTCTTAATCTTGATCTGATATTTTAAATTGAAAATATCTTGAATTAAGATTCAAAATAAATTTAGTTAATTACTTTTGAAATCAACTACTTTAAACATTTCAAATCTTGACACATATTAAATTAAATATTTTCAAAATCTTGGTTTCTATTCATTAGAGAAAAAAAACTTGTTTTATAATTTTAAAGCTGGATTTTATTTATTTCAAAACAACAAGTTTAAATTTGTAAACTTTTTTTTTTTACTTTACTATACTTAACCAGATTAGCATTACCACCTAAAACTTGAGTTCGAACACTAAATCTACACGAGCCTGCCCCGAGTCTTCCACCTACTCAAAAACTTCGAGTCGACATCAGGAATACACGAGCACCTCTCCAAGTCGACCCTTATCTTCCCTCAAGCACAATCCTCCCAGATACACCGTGCACGTGGTGCACGTACCCCTTCGATTCCAACTAACGTAGGTCATCGCGGCTATCCTCGACGACCACACGAACCCACGCGACTACAAACGAGCATCCAGATCGCACTAAAATCCAACGTAACAAAATCGAGCTAAAAACACGACACTTCTGAATCCACCATGGCCAGTAATCATCACCATTCTGACGCCTCAGACCTTTAGATCGTCGACCATCATCACCGAAGCTTCTTCAGCTCGCATTCCCACCAACGCGAACTACTCCGGTCCCCAATGGCCATCGCCATTGCTCTGCAAACCACCTTGTTCTCAAACGACTACCGAACCCTAATACAACTAATTCCGACCACCACGTTGCACAAAAAATCAAGCGACTATTTTTCCTCTGATCGCCGATCTACCGTCCTCCCCCAGACCAAAGCCCAATGCCCAAAACCTCTTCGTTCGTCGGAATTTGCCGAAAGTGCCAATTTCGTTCATCTCAGAAAATCACAATGAATATTAACCTAAAAATCATGATTTCATCGTCTAAATTCATGTTTTCATGCTACGAACACAATCATGCCTTTCAAAACTGAAATTGAGATGGTTGATTTTTAACATAAATATGCATTTCTCTCTTATCTTCCTTTTAAACATTATTTGTTACATTTAAAATTCTGTAACTATTTTTAAATTCTTCATTACACATAAACAAACAAATTTCCTTTATATACCTAAAGCTAATATGGATTTGATTTGTAGATATTGAATTTTGAAAGCAAAACATCCACCCTGAATCAACAGAGAACAGACATGAATAGGTATACACAACATATATATATATATATATATATATATACACCAATTCATATAAGTTCAAGTTAAAAACTTCAATTACAAGCCAAAATCATCACATGCATTGTAGTTAAAACAAAATCAAACTGTTTTTAAAAAAAATAAGTTTACTCACTAGGCATGTAAAAACAGAGAGCAGAGGACAGATTTAATCTTTAATCTGGAATTCTGTATTGATCTTTGCTTGATCTTGTATTGCTGATGCTTTGAAAATAATTGATGTTGATACTTAATGTTGAGCTTGCATGTCTGAAATCTTGAAACTGACGTTATTTCTTATTTGATGCTACGGCTTGTTTGATTTCAGTGTTGTTGAATTTGATTTTGAATGCAACTGCTGATCTAAAACATTGTATTTGAGTTTGAAATCTTGCATTGTTAAAGCTTTGTAAACTAATGAAGTTGATAGTTGAGTTGAATATAGGTTGAGTAGAATATTTGGTCACGTTTTATTCTTTTAGAAATGAAAGAAGAGAAATGGGAAATATTTGGTCTGAAGAAACCAGATTTATTTTTCAAGAGCATTTTAGTATATATGCTAAAAAAATTATTTTGCCATTTGTTCACAAATTAGAAAAATGTCATCATAATTTCATTTTAGCTTACAAGTGTTAAAAAAAATGGATTATTATGTTTACATCCCTATTATAAAAGTATTTATGTTTTCCTTTAAATTGTAAAATATGAATTTATATTTATTTTTATGTAAATGTGAATTTAGCAATTTATTTACATATTACTTATGTTTACAAACTATTCTAATTCAAGAGATACTTAAGAAGAAAGTTTATTTATAACTTTATATATATATATATATATGTGTGTATAACCACTTTAATTTAAGCACTTTTAAAAGAAAACAAAATAAAACTTTGATTAAATATTATTTATACTATCACACTTTAAAAATAAATAATTATCTTATACTTTGAAAATATAGATTGAACCTTAAATTAGCTTTTGAAACATATTGAATTTAAAACAAAGCTTCAAATCACAATATATACATACATACATATATATATATATTATCAATAGATTATATTAAATTACAAAACAACTTCAAATTATAACATATACATACATATATATTACAGTTTGAAAATACAAATTTTATTTAACAAAAGACCTCCTATTCACAATATATACGCCAAATATATATTATAAATAGAATAAAAAAATTTATCAGCTTTGAAAGATAAATCTTATCAATATTAAATTGTTTAAAAAGATATTGATCAATATTGTCAGATTAAATATTTATTAACCTTTAAAAGATTAAATTTACCAATTTAATTAAAATTATAAAGGAAAATTATCAATTCAATTTAATTTTAATAAAGATTATTAAATTGATATTGCCTAAAATTCCGCGTCGTCGCATTCCTCCCCCTTAAAAGAATTTCGTTCCCGAAATTTAAAAGCAAAGATAATTTAATAACCCAACAAAGATTTCAAAAAAAACCGAAGCATACCTAACATCCAGTAACTAACAACCATAGCAATCAATCAAGCAAACAAACCTAAATAATTATCATGACATAAATCAGGATAGATCCTTCTAATACTATCTAGAGTTTCCCAAGTATAAATCATTGGGAGACTCGCTCTACAGAAGCTAAACTAACTACACCACCATAATCCAGAGCTCCATCAATCTGAACAAAGCATCAGACTATACTCAAAACCAGCTCAACTTCCAAATCCAACTAAACTGCTGATTCTACAACCAATGATAAATCATACACGTACTCCCTCAGCGATATGTCAAATATAATGAATTCCAGCTATCCAAACTGGCAATTCAATCTTACAGACAAAAGAACTTATCCTATCAAGAACACAGATAAGAAATCCCAAGTACCTCGGAGCTAGCTTTCCAATCTTATCCAATTACTGCTTTCTCAACCAGAGAAACCTTAATCAACAATGAAGTCTCCAACTTCGAATTCCAAACTCCTTATCTCATATATGCATAACTCAATAGACAATCCTGGGCTGCCAATCGTCTTGATCAGCTCAACCTATGCTGATGCTTCCAGAAACAACTAGACTAAAGCCAACCAGTTTCTGGATCCTATTCATCAAAATGGTCTTCCAAGATCCGTCGAAATCCAGAACACAAGCTCTACTTCCTAAGCAATAGCAAACTGAACTTGCTTCCTTCGTCGCACAGCTGCTACCTCGTTTCTGGTGCACAACTCTGATTCTGAATTAGATGAGAATAATGTTAATGAACACGAGTACAATCTTATCCAATATATCTGGGAAACTTTGTTCATCAAATTCATAAAATCTTAGTGACCCATCTGACTCGGTCACACAACCTTACAGCAGAAATCCTACTCAAAAACTAGATCTGACCAATCCAAATTCCAAAAATTTCTGAGCTGCTACACCAACTCTTCTTTCTCCAAGAACCATCCTACTACCAGACTAACCACCAATATCGCTTCTGGAACCAAATCAATATGGAACTCAACTCCAGATGCAGGCAAACTTCTGATTACTTCCGTAGCTCCTACTTCCACATGAGAACCCTCAGTCTCAAACAAAAGATTGCCCAAGATAAATTTCCAAATTAATCGCTAGTCATTTGCAATCCTACCTAGTTCGGATTCCAAAGAAATTGTTCTCTCTCTTTACCAACTAGAACAGCCTTAAGCTTCTCCAAACAAGGTTAACCCTTCAAGAAAGCATTCACCATCTGCCCGGATTGCTGGAAGAAGAACCACAAAGATTCCTGAACCATCGGAGGAATGACCCACATTGCTGCTTCCAAACTCTACCTCGATAATACTTGCAAAGCCAAAAGACCTTCTTGTCGGCTCACAAACACCTCCGAGTTGAAACTGCTACCATAGCTAATCAAAGACTTCTAATCCAAAGGCTCCTCGAAACCCAAAACCATCAACAAACTACACAAAAGACCCTTCGAGATGGCAGACAACCTATCAAGAAACTCAGGCTCCAAACTAAGCATCAACATCTCGACCTCCTTAAGGGGTGAAAATGAGACCATGTCGAAGCGAAGCAACTCATA
Source organism: Allium cepa (assembly GCA_030765085.1). Classification (NCBI taxonomy): domain Eukaryota; kingdom Viridiplantae; phylum Streptophyta; class Magnoliopsida; order Asparagales; family Amaryllidaceae; genus Allium; species Allium cepa. Next base: position 321,818,230 of record CM060940.1, on the reverse strand, counting down.
GGCCTTAGTCTCATATTCCGAAACAGCCAACCTCCTTGCTAGAGATCCAGATAACTTCTACACAGATGAGTCTTCCCTACGGCAGGTAAAGACTGCTCCTCACCCACTTCTAAAACTGCTTCAAGAGAAAACATCTTCGGAAATACCCATGGATACTGCATCTCACCATGCAGCTGTCAAGATACCATCACTTGCTTCTGCACATCCGACAGATCCAAATCCTAGAAAATTCGCTTACCCGAACGAAATCCAAACTTACACTTCAAGATGGACTCCGAATCTTTTTTTTTAAAAAAAAAATATTTCCTTCGGGGATCAGAGAAATCCTTACTCCAAGCTACAAATCTTACTTGAGACGTTATTAGGTCTACAGTCTCGATAGATACTCTTCCAACCTCAAACATATGGACCTCTTCCATTAGTGGTAGTCGCGTTACACATACACCACTGCTCCATCTACCTCTAAAACTTATGTTGGAAAACCTGAACAGGTAACCCAACAAATTAGGTAGATATATAAATATATATTTATATATAAAAAATCACATGTACGCTCTCTCAAGAAAGACACCATTCCAGAGCCTAGGTATTCGCTCAACCTAACGCTCTGATACCAACTGTCACGACCCATCTTTCTATCACCAAAAAAAGCATCATGATTTAAGAAAGAAAGGGATAGAATAAGAAAGATAGGAAAAGAAGAAACTCAACAACATCAGATACTCACAGCGGAATGAATGAAATATAATATATCACATAAAATATTACATAGTATCATATACATCAGAGTTACACAACCTATACAACACATATTAGATGGTTATAAACATCTATCTAACCATACAACTCAAGTACATCAATACAATATAGACATAACACTAACACAACAGAACCATAATATATCCACACGATGAAGCCTCGTGCTCCAAAACTCCTCCAAAATTCATCAAAGCTAACCCGAATCCCTCGACTACTCATATATAATATGAGTACCCAAGAATTTAATAAAATAGAAAATAAACACTTGGGTCAGACAGGGGTCTGGTGTGAGTAAACAGTTTAAAATTGTTTAACTTTAGAAAATCCTTTGAAAGAAAAGGTATCACGTAAGACTTCCCACACATAAACATGGAAAAGTTTTTACCTTACGCTAACCAAAGCATTTGATAGGAAATCCAGTGATATTATAATAGTGTCAAAGGTTTTCAAGTAAATAGAAAACAGCTAAAATTGTTACATCTATTAAATTCCAGCTACAAGCTAAAAAAGTGGGTAATACAAATCAAAACCGTAGGGTCTCGTAGGAAAAATGGGTTTCCATCAATGGCAGGGCTACTGATGTACCGCCCGTCACAGTACAGAGCCTAGATCACCATACCGAGGATCCACCCTAAATCCCCTGCAACACAAGGCCGAAACCATCCCTTACTGGACAGTCCCGAACAAGACCACCCCGTGGTTGGTGCGACCAATCATGCACTAAGCCGAAATAGAAAGGGACCTCTAGACAGGGGTAAATCTCGTCCTACTTGGGAATGACCCACTTAACCTTGCTGCACCTCCCATCTTTTAGCCATTCCCAGTCGATGAGGCTTGAGGCTGCGATTACCTTTATAGAACACATTTATCTTAGAATGCTCATCGTCCACCTGACAATGTTCTGAAAGCATTCAATCCATACAAGTTCGTTCCGGGATCGAACGAAACTGAAGGCACTATTTCGTTGCACTTATTTTGGAATCACCCTCAGAGTCAATGACCATAGCCCTTGCACTCTGAATCACCATCTCGAACCTGAAAGTACTATCTCCGTCAAACTCATCTCGGAATCACCCTCACAGTTATACTGACGAATAGTTCTTACACTTCGAGTCTTCACTAAGCTCTTCTCTTGGATTCACGACCTAACGTTTAATTTGGATCGATGTGGTTTTTGGATATCCAAATATGGAAACCCGATCCCGGTCTCACCGAAATCCAAACACCATTCCAATGTCCAAGTTGTTTAAAGGTTTAAACAATTAAACTTATGTTCAGAATAATATAACAGATAGATGAATCACATTATCATAATAGATATATCAAATCAACTAATCATCTCACAAAGCAGCACATATCACATATCAGAGATATCGCACCCAAATCATCCAATATTAATCAATTATCCAATATCAATCAATCATCCATAAGCATGTTTGATTCTCTCTTAATCAATTGGATTACCTTAATTCTTTTTTCTCAACATTAATTAATTACAAATTAATTAATTAATCACCTCTTAATGATCTTCCTTAATTAATCTCCCTTGGTTAATTATCCTTTAATTACATTCAAGTAATTAGCCTTTAATTCTTTAATTAATTACACAAATTAATTATCCTTAACCATATACAGTAATTAACCTTTAATTACTATCATTAATTACATTAATTAATGATCCTTCATTTGCTTCCATTAATTAATCAACTATGATTAATTTGCATTAGACCTCAATTAATTACAAATAATTAATCATACTTTAATTAATCATTTTTATTAATCAACCTTGATTAATTTCATTAACTATATTAACTAATGATCCTTATTAATTAATTAACCCTTTAATTAATTAAATAATTAATTTGTAATTAACCATCTCATTAATTAGTCTTAATTAATCATAAACAGAAATTAACAAACTTGTAATTACTTATCTTAATTAATTAACTTCTTAATTAATTATATTAATCCTTTGATTAATTACACTAATGAATTAATCTTCAATTATTTTACTAAGTAATCATTAATTAATTACATTAACTGATAATCCTTAATTAATTACTTTATTGATTAATCACATTTTTGATTAATTACATATAGTAATTAATCTTAAATTAATAACATTCATTAATTAATTAATCACATTAATTAATTAACCAAGATTAACTAAGTAATTTACCCTTAATTACTTTCATAAGTAATTATCCTCTAATTACTTACATTAGTTAATTATTCTCTTAATTAATTACCTTAATAAGTAATTAATCCCATCATTAATTAACCTTAATTCTTTAATTAATTAATTAACTTCAAATTAATTATATTAATTAATCCTTTAATTAATAACATCGAGTGATTTTCCCTTAATCACTTCCATTTAATTACTTCCATAATTAATTGTACACTAATTACTTCCATAAGTAATCTCTCTTCTTAATCACATTTAGTAATTATACATTAATTACTTCATTAAGTAATTTTACTCAATTAATTATAAAGTGATTACCTTAAATTAATTAGACTAATTAATTAAACCAAAATTAATTACATTAATTAATTAACTAATTAATCATCACTTAATTTCTACTTAATTCATTAACTATCACTAATTACTTTATTAAGTAATTATTCTTAATTTCCAATAAGTAATTAAGCTTAAATTTATTTTATTAATTAATTATTCTTAATTAATTTCTACATAACTAATTAAGAATAAACTTTGCATTTATTAAATATTTTCTCAAATTATTTACTTCATTAAAACCAATTTAAACTCAAATTGAAATAGGGTTATACTATTAATTCAAACAATTTATTTTAATATAGTTGAAATCTTTGAATATCCTTTCAAACATATTAAATTGGATTAAACAATTATTTAATTTTGAAATCCAAATTTTCATATCCTTTAAACTTATTTATTTAAAATAAATTTTAAAATCTAATTTAAACATTCCTTTATAATTATCTTGGATATCTTAATTCTCATTTCAAAACTCATTTGAACTTTCTTAATCTTGATCTAATATTTTAAATTGAAAATATCTTGAATTAAAATTCAAAATAAATTTAGTTAATTACTTTTGAAATCAACTACTTCAAACATTTCAAATCTTGACACGTATTAAATTAAATATTTCAAAATCTTGGTTTCTATTCATTAGAAAAAAACATGTTTTATAATTTTAAAGTTGGATTATATTTCTTTCAAAACAACAAGTTTAAATTTGTAAACTTTATTTTTATTTTTTACTTTACTATACTTAACCAGATTAGCATTACCACCTAAAAACTCGAGTTCGAACACTAAATCTACACGAGCCTGCCCCGAGTCTTCCACCTACTCAAAAACTTCGAGTTGACGTCAGGAAAACGCGAGCGCCACTGCGAGTCGACCCTCATCTTAACCGAAGTACAATCCTCCTAGATACATCGTGCACGTGGTGCACGTACCCCATCGATTCCGACCACCGTTGGTCATCGCGGCTATCCTCGACGACCATACGAACCCACGCGACAACAAAGGAGCATGCAGATCGCACTAAAATCCAACGTAACAAAATCGAGCTAAAAACTCGACATTGTTGAGTCCACCATGGCCAGTAATCATCACCATTCCGACGCCTCAGACCTCGAGATCGCAGACCATCATTGCCGAAGCTTCTTCATACGCTCTAGCTCGCATTCCCACCAACACGAACCACTCCGGTCCATAATGGCCATCGCCATTGCTCTGCGAACCACCTTGTTCTCAAACGACTACCAAACCCTAATAAAACTAGTTCCGACCTCCACGTCGCATGAAAAATCAAGCGACCATTTTTCCTCTAATCGCCGATCTACCCTCCTCCTCCAGACCAAAGCCCAATGCCCAAAACCTTTCGTTCGTCGGAATTAGGCGAAAGTGCCAATTTCGTTCATCTCAGAAAATCACAATGAATATTAACCTAAAAATCATGATTTCATCATCTAAATTCATGTTTTCCTACTACGAACACAGTCATGCCTTTCAAAACTGAAGTTGAGATGGTTGATTTTTAACATAAATATGCATTTCTCTGTTATCTTCCTTTTAAACATTATTTGTTACATTTAAAATCCTGTAACTATTTTTAAATTCTTCATTATACATCAACAAACAAATTTCCTTTATATACCCAAAGCTAATATGGATTTGATTTGTAGATATTGAATTTTGAAAGCAGAACATCCACCCTGAATCAACAGAGAACGGACATGAATGGGTATACACAACATATATATACACACTAATTCATATAAGTTCAAGTTAAAAACTTCAATTACAAGCCAAAATCATCACATGCATTGTAGTTAAAACAAAATCAAACTGTTTTTTAAAAAAAACGAAGTTTACTCACCAGGCATGTAAAAACAAAGAGCAGAGGACAGATTTAATCTTTAATCTGGAATTCTGTTTTGATCTTTGCTTGATCTTGTATTGCCGAAGCTTTGAAAATAATTGATGTTGAAACTTAATGTAGAGCTTGCATGTTTGAAATCTTGAAACTGATGTTATTGCTTATTTGATGCTACAGCTTGTTTGATTTCAGTTTTGTTGAATTTGATTTTGAATGCAACTGCTGATCTAAAACTTTGTATTTAAGTTTGAGATCTTGCATTGTTAAAGCTTTGTAAACTGATGAAGTTGATAGTTGAGTTGAATATAGGTTGAGTAGAATATTTGGTCAAGTTTTATTCTTTTAGAAATGAAAGAAGAGGAATGGGAAATATTTGGTCTGAAGAAACTAGATTTATTTTTCAAAAGCATTTTAGCATATATGCTAAAAAAATTTTGCCATTTGTTCACAAATTAGACAAATGTCATCATAATTTCATTTTAGCTTACAAGTGTTAAAAAAATGGAATATTATGTTTATATCCCTATTATAAAAGTATTTATGTTTTCCTTCAAATTATAAAATATGAATTTGTATTTATTTTATGTAAATGTGAATTTAGTAATTTATTTACATATTACTTATGTTTACAAACTATTCTAATTCAAGAGATATTTAAAAAGAAAGTTTATTTATAACTTTATATATATATATATATATAACCATTTTAATTTAAGCACTTTTAAAAGAAAACAAAATAAAATTTTGATTAAATCTTATTTAAACTATCACACTTTAAAAATAAATAATTATCTTATACTTTGAAAATATAGATTTAACCTTAAATTAGCTTTTGAAAAATACTGAATTTAAAACAAAGCTTCAAATCACAATATATACATACACATATATATTATCAATAGATTATATTAAATTTCAAAACAACTTCAAATTATAACATATACATACATATATATCATAATTTGAAAATACAACTTTTATTTAACAAAAGACCTCCTATTCACAATATATATACCAAATATATATTATAAATAAAGTAATAAAAATTATCAGCTTTGAAAGATAAATCTTATCAATATTAAATTGTTTAAAAAGATATTGATCAATATTGCCAGATTAAATATTTATTAACCTTTAAAAGATTAAATTTACCAATTTAAATTAAAATTATAAAGGAAAATTATCAGTTCAATTTAATTATTAATAAAGATTATTAAATTTATATTGCCTAAAATTCTAGGTCGTCATATAAAGAGTTATGGATTTGAAGTTATAAGCGATTATGGTTTTATAAAATAAGTAATAATATATAAAGTGGCTTTGGAAATATGGTTTTAAAATGGTGTTTCTAATTTATTTCTAAATAATATATATATGTTTATATATATTTCGACATGGGTTTGGAAGAATAATAAAAGTGGTTTTAAGATATGGTCTATTAACTTAGTGTTTTATACGGAAATTTGAGGCAACTTTGTATACATAACTGTAATTTTGGAATAATTCGGCTTTATGGAATATTTTATCAAATAAGTGAATATTTATTTAAAGTTAAATAATAAGTGGATTTGTGGAAAATTATAAAAGTGTTTTTGAAAAAAAATCAAAGAGAAAAATTGTTTTGAGAATTTTAATTCTATAATTTAGGAAGTACTATTATTCGACTTAATGTTATCGATTGTTTTAAATGCTTTCGATTAATACTTCGTCAAATATGATATAACTCGTTGAATAGAATGTTTGAGTGGAATTTACTAACCCATTAGCGGTACTCGAATTTCGTCGGGTGGTATGTGATGCCTTGGTTAAATTCTTGTGATCATATTTGGGAAAGTACTTAACACTTTAAGGTTGTATTCTCTTTTGGTATGCAACAAGTGGTTGCTAGATCCTTAAGAGAAAGTAGTTCAGGTTTTCCAGTAGTATCTGTAATAAGTGATATTTACTAGCTTTTGGTAAATACTTGGATTGCACCATGCTATATGGGACGTAAGTTAAGTTCTAAAGATTACTAAGGTTATGGTATTTGACACTTTAGAGTTTACTCTCTCATGATGTACATCAAATGGCTACTAGATCCTTCTAAAATTTACTTCGAGATTTCTTTTCAGGTGTAATATTCTAAAATGAATCTGAAAGATTCGGCCATGACTGCTATCCTTGAGATCGTCTTGTGATCTTATGATTTCTGTCCTATGCATGATCTCAGGTATCGAATTGGTTCGTGTGATACCAAATTGCTTTGTATTTTTGTTACGGTTCTGTGTACGATCATTACAATTGTTTTGAGTAAAATCTCTTGGATTCTGGATATTTGGATTTTGTGACTATTCTGTGTTCGTGAAATAAATTTATATTATTGGGTCTTGTGTTCGTGAAATAAATATATATTCTTATGCATTGTCTTCATGAAATAAATATATATTCCTGTGTCTTGTGATGGATTCTAAGTTAAGTTAATTCTGTTATTCTATGTTTAGTAACTAGTTCGTGTTTGTGACTTAAACTTATAATCCTGTTTTGAGTTAAATTAATTCCCATGACTCATTATTTTGGACATCTGTATGGACGTCTTGGACACCTGTATTAGACATCTGGATTCAATTATGTATTATTCGTTCTTGTGTTATATCTTGTTCTCGCCCTATTGGATATTCAAAATCAGTCTGACCCAGGTGTTATTTTGCACGGGTCAGGCCGAGAGTTTTCAGGTTACAAGACAAGTTGACTTTTGGATGTTGGGCTGGTAAGGAGATAAACACTTTTGAATTTTAGTTTATCTCATTTTAGGAATTTGTGATTATATTTATAAAATGTATAGCTGAGATTAGAGAATTATAAAACTTATATATTATGTGAGTTTAGTGTTTTATTTTGTAGACACGCAATTTGCATATGTATAAGTTGAGATTTTATTCCACTGTGATATATGACTGTTGTTTATATGATATATTATTCTGATTCTAAGAAATCGGTATGTCCATTACTATGTATTAATACTATACATGTCAAATTCAGTTTAGATATTAAGTGAAAAAGGTATAAATGACATGCCGTTGTTAGTATAAAGATATATTCACATTCGATCTCCTTAACAAGACCTGTTCTTCTGATTAGCAGATGACATTATTTGTAATGTTCTTTGCTAAAATGGGTATCGCGGTGGGGTCGTTACAGTTGATATCAGAGCTGTGTCAGAACATTATAGCGTATAATATCACAAATCTAGACCTAGTGTGAAACGACCCGACTTTCATCCCACAAAAAGATGCATTATCTTTAAGAAAGAAAGAGGTACAAATAGAATAGATAGAAGAAAAGAACTCAACAAAATCAGAATCTCACAGTGGAACGAAACAAAATATATATATATAACATAACTATTACATAGTCTATTACATATCAGAGTTACTCAGATACAACAACACAAGATAAACAGTTATAAAAGTCTGTCTATTATACAACTCATATACAACACATACATCACAGAGATACATCACGGCGGAAAACACCATATAACTACAAACGCTGAAGCCTCCTGCTCCATAACTCCTCCAGTATTTGTCAAAGTAAATCTGAATCCCTTGGCTACTCGTAAAAATTTGAGTACCCAAGAGTTTAAGAAAAACAGAATAAACTCCGGGTCAGACATGGGTCTGGTGTGAGTAAACGGGTTAAAGTTGCTTAACTTTCAAAATTCCTTTGAAAACAAAAGGTATCGCGTAAGACTCCCCACCAATAAACATGGGTAAGTTTTTACCTTACGCTAACCAAAATATTTGATAGAAAATCCAGTGATATTATAATAGTGTCTATGGTTTTAAAGTAAATAGAAAATAGCCGAAATTGTTACATTCATTAAATTCCAGCTACTAACCACAAAAGTGGGTAATATAATCAAAACCGTAGGGGTACGTAAGAAGAATGGGTTTCCATCAACAGCAGGGCTACTGGGGTACCGCCCGTCACAGTACGTGGCCTAGATCACCGTACCGAGGAGTACGCCAACTCCTGCAACACAAGGCCGAGACCATTCCTTACTGAACAGTCCCGAACAAGACCACCCTGGCGATCCTAGCTAGCAATCGCCCCACACAGCCGAAATAAAAAGGGACATCTAGACAGGGGTAAATCTCGTCCTACTTGGGCATGACCCACTTAGCCTTGCTGCACCTCCCCTATTTTAGCCATTCCCGGTTAATGAGGCTTGAGGCTGCAATTACCATTATAGAACACATCTATCTTAGAATGCTCATTGTCCAACTGACGATGTTTTGAAAGCATTCAATCCATACAAGTTCATTCCGGGTTCGAACGAAACCGAAGGCATTATCTCGTTACACTCATTTTGGAATCACCCTCAGAGTTAACGACAATAACCCTTGCACTCTGAAAACTCCATCTCGAACCTGAAAGTACTATCTCTGTTATACTCGTATTGGAATCACCCTCGGAGTTTCTAACGACAGATATTTCTTACACTTCGAGTCTTCAACTCGATCTTCACATCAATTCACGACCTAACATTTAACTTGGATCGATGTGGTTTTCGGATAATCAAATTTGATACCCGATCCCGGTCTCATCGAACCAAACGTGTCTTAAAGGCCAAGTTGTTTAAAGGTTTAAACAATTCAATTCAATACAATTCAATGCTTTGAAATCACACAGCATTAACATAGATAAATATCACACATTTATCTTTGATATAACCAATATCATATCATAGAATGTCACAACACATATCATCAATAGACATCAATCCAATAGATATCATCCAATTCAGACATTCAATAACCAATCATACATAAGCAAGCATTATTAATTCATATCATAATTAATTTAATTTCTTAAATTAATCCCTTAAGAATCAACCCCTAAATCTTGCTTATTAATTAATTAATTACTAACCTTAATTAATTAATCACTCCTTGATTAACTCAACTCATCAATCCCTAATCCCAGATTAATTGTCCTTTAATTATTAATTAATAAACCTTAATTATTAATTAATCTCCTTTAATACAAAGTAATTAATCCTTAATTACTTCTATAATCAATTAATTAACTTTTAATTAACTGATTAATTACTCATCAATTATCGATTAATAACCATAATTATTAATCAATATCTCTCTTGATACACATTAATTAATCCATAATTACCCTTATAATTAATTAATTAATTAATTAATTATTAACTAATTAATTTTCTCTTAATTATTAATTAATAAACCTAACTATCAATTATTAATTAAGAACTTAATTATAGATTACTTACTCCTTAATCACTAGTTAATTAATCATTTAATTAACCCTTAATTAACTGTTAACTTATCCTTAATTAACAGATAATCAATCCTTAATTACCATTGATTAGTCCTTAATCACCATTGATTAATCAATTAATTTCCATTTAACAACTTCTTAATTAATCTTTAATTATGGATTAATTATTCTCTAATTATTTAATTAATAAAACATTCATGATTAATTAATAAAATTTTAATTACAAGTTAAACACTTCTTAAATACTAATTAATTAACCTTTATTACTTAATTAACAACTTATTAATTACTTAATTAATAAATCTTAACCACTTGATTGATTAAGTTTAATTACACTTAATTACTTGATTAATGAATCTCCAATCATTAATTAATAATCTAGTCAATGATCTTTTAATTACAATTTAATTAATCTTAAATTAATTAACCTTAACCCTTAACCATTTGTTAATGAAGTAAATTATTTCCCTTAATTAATTTCTTAATTAATCCTTTATATTTAAGCTAATTAATTAAACTTAATTTCTTTAAATTAACTAAATCAAAATTAGATATTAAAACCTTAATTAAGATAAAACATTTACCTTATAAATGCTTCAATTGACTTAACATATTTACAATCATTATTTTATACTATCCTTACTTTAATTAAATTATTAATAAATTTTTAAGTTAAAAAATTCATTTTGCTTCATAAATTAAAGTTACCAAAACACACTTTAATTCTTAAATATTTATCAATTTATAGTTTAAAACTAATTTCAAATTTGAATTTAAAACTTGTCTTTATATAAACCTTTAAAATTACTTTCAAAACTCGATTTCAAAATCATTTTAAAATTTCTTAACAAATGTTTAAATTTAACAAATACTTCAAAACTTCTTAAAATATGTTTCAGAAAACATTTATTAAAAACATCAAGTTGTTAGAACCTCAATTGTTGGATTTTAATGACAACAACTATACAATTATGTCAAAGAATCTCTAAGCTAATTTGCAGGTGCATAGACATCAAAAAGAGATAATCAAATACATTCAAAATGAAGATACACAGTACAAAAGAATAAAAGAATGTATATGGAGATACAAGAAGAGATATATACGATAGAGACAAGACAAAGGTGACAAACAAAGTATTATTAGTCATAGAGTGTCGTGTCTAGAGTTTACAAATGTTAAAATCTTCTCCAAATGGTATACACACATATACATTCATATTTTAAATGAAAAATCAAGTTTTCAAAAATTGCATGGAGCGGGACTCGAACCCGGGTCACTAGTTCAAAAGGCAAGTGCTCTAACCATTTGAGCTATGGTAATTTTTAGTTACAGGTCAAATTCAGACGTCTGAATTGACCATTTCAGACGTTTGAATCTGGGCAAAAATAGCCTATTTCTTTTCTGACTTGCATGTTTCAAATTTCAGAAGTCTGAAATTTATTTTCAGACGTCTGAACTTCTTCAACGGCTATTTTTTTGAAAAGGCATTTCCATTCATGAAGAGTTGCGACCTTTAATTCAACAGCTTTTGATGATAACTCTTCATGAACAATTACAACCATTTATTACCTATATAAACACATTAGAATCAAGTTTGAAATTCACCAATTTCTATTGATTATTATTCTATTATTGAAATTCTTGATTCTAACTCATTTGTGCTAAAAATATCATTCAAATTCTACTTTCTTAATCTTCACGCATTCATACATATATCATAAAGGAGAAAGATTATAGAAAGATTGTACTATCAAGAGACAAATTCGTGTTATTGAGAACACACTGTGTCATATACTTTCTGTATAAGTTGAAGTCCTGTTCTGCTGTTCAGGCAAGTGAAGTCCTCTTCGGCTGTTAAGGCGAAATCCTGTTCTGCTGCTCAGGTCCCTTGTTCGGCTGTTCAAGGGTTGTTGTAAACCTGTTCCTCCGGGTTAAGTGAGGATTGTTGTTAGTGAAATTCCAGAAGGAGTCTAGGACTGGACGTAGAACGGGAAGTTCGAACCAGTATAAAAATTCCTGGTGTGCTTGTTTGATTTTTACTTATTTACATTACTCTAGTATTTTAGTTTATTTCCGCACTAGTATAGTATAATTCCATATAGCACGATCCGCACCACCTTAATTTTCATTTGGTATCGGAGCCTGGTTTTCTAGAGATCGTAACAACATCCTAGAATAAATGGCTACAAAGAGATCGAGTCAAGGCAATAAGATGAGGAAGAGCAATAAAGAAAAATCAAAGGAGCAAACAAACAAATGCATCATGGCAAAAGATAATGAGGTTAGTGATCTAAATTTTGATGATATGATAGAAATAAATTCAGAACTTCTAGACACTTTAAAAAGTCTCAAAAGAAAATATAAGGAAGCTCTGGAAAATCAGAAGAAAGCAGAATTCGAAAGAGATATGCTTAAAGACGAGAATAGAATATTAGAAGAAGAACTTGAGAAAATTGAAGATTCAGACAATTCTCAACTCGCTCTATTAAGTCAAGAAATAGAAGCTCAAAAAGAAAAGAATAATGCTCTAGCTTCTGAAAATCATGAGTTAAAAACAAAAATTAAAATTGTTGAGTTAGATAACACTAGTCTCAAAACTAAGCTTGATGACATTACTAAAAATATTTCCAATTTTAGTAAAGGAAGTGAAAATTTATCCAGGATTATTGAAAATTCTCAACCTGCTTCAAATAAGAAGGGATTAGGTTATGTTAAGAATTTAAAAGCTCAAAATGATAAAAGCGGTTTAGGCTATAAACGAGCTAAAAGTAAAAATAGTACTAGATATGCATTCATGTATACTAACTTTAGTGTTAGTACTAGTAATCAAGATAGTTTTAAAACCAGTTATAGTCATAATAGTACTTTGTTTAGAAATGATAGAAATTATTCTTTAAGTACTAAGCTAATGACTAATAGTATTAAGATATGGATTCCAGCTAATATGATTAATCATGATAAACAACTTTATATTAGCAACTATTATAAGAATGTAATTGGTAATGAAAATTATATTTATAAAGGTTCAACCACACCCAAATGGGTATGGTTTCCAAAGACCTAACCCCCCGGACCCTAACATAGTAAGTGGGTACCGAAAATTATTATTATTTTTTGCAGGTACTCAAAGAAACAAAAGGAAAAGGATAGATTTTGGAATTTTAAAGAATGTTCCATACGTTTAATAGAGTTACGTGCTTACAATAAAATATGGACTTCGGTAAATATGGTAAAATTTATTTTATTTTTCATTCATAATTGATAATGAGTTTATCTCGTTATATACAAGATAATTTATATAATTTTATATATTCCCTCATTCTTTTTTATAATGACAAAGGGGGAGAAATTCATATGCATATTAATAGAGGGAGATATTATACTTAGGGGGAGATGTTATACTTAGGGGGAGCTTTAAACATATTAATATTATTTTTTATATAAAATGAATATTTTTTAAAAATTGTATAGTTGTCATCATCAAAAGGGGGGAGAATGTTAGAACCTCAATTGTTGAATTTTAATGACAACAACTATACAATTATGTCAAAGAATCACTAAGCTAATTTGCAGGTACATAGACATCAAAAAGAGATAATCAAATACATTCAAAATGAAGGTACACGGTACAAAAGAATAAAAGAATGTATATGGAGATACAAGAAGAGATATATACGATAGAGACAAGACAAAGGTGACAAACAAAGTATTATTAGTCATAGAGTGTCGTGTCTAGAGTTTACAAATGTTAAAATCTTCTCCAAATGGTATACACACATATACATTCGTATTTTAAATGAAAAATCAAGTGTTCAAAAATTGCATGGAGTGGGACTTGAACCCGGGTCACTAGTTCAAAAGGCAAGTGCTCTAACCATTTGAGCTATGGTAATTTTTAGTTACAGGTCAAATTACGACGTCTGAATTGACCATTTCAGACGTCTGAATCTGGGCAAAAATAGCCTATTTCTTTTCTGACTTGCACGTTTCAAATTTCAGAAGTCTGAAATTTATTTTCAGACGTCTGAACTTCTTCAACCGCTATTTTTTTGAAAAGGCATTTCCATTCATGAAGAGTTGCGACCTTTAATTCAACAGCTTTTGATGATAACTCTTCATGAACAATTACAACCATTTATTACCTATATAAACACATTAGAATCAAGTTTTAAATTCACCAGTTTCTATTGATTATTATTCTATTATTGAAATTCTTGATTCTAACTCATTTGTGCTAAAAATATCATTCAAATTCAAATTCTACTTTCTTAATCTTCACGCATTCATACATATATCATAAAGGAGAAAGATTATAGGAATATTGTACTATCAAGAGACAAATTCGTGTTATTGAGAACACACTGTGTCATATACTTTATGTATAAGTTGAAGTGCTGTTCTGCTGTTCAGGCAAGTGAAGTCCTCTTCGGCTGTTGATGCGAAATCATGTTCTGCTGCTCAGGTCCCTTGTTCGGCTGTTCAAGGGTTGTTGTAAACCTGTTCCTCCGGGTTAAGTGAGGATTGTTGTTAGTGAAATTCCAGAAGGAGTCTGGGACTGGACGTAGAATGGAAAGTTCGAACCAGTATAAAAATTCCTAGTGTGCTTGTTTGATTTTTACTTATTTACATTGCTCTAGTATTTTAGTTTATTTCTGCACTAGTATAGTATAATTCCATATAGCACGATCCGCACCACCTTAATTTTCACAAGTAATTTATATAAAGTTTAAACTAATTTTAAATTTTAAAATTTCAAAACAAGTTTTTAAAATCTTTTTAAAATCTTCTTAAAACTGTTCAAGTGCTACTTCTTCGGGTCAAACCCGTTGCTTACTCGGGTCAAGACCCGAGTTCCCTGCTTCCATCTCTTTTTTTCAAAACATTGATTTAATTTTAAGTACGCAAAAACCTACAGGAAACACCACTAACATACTCGAGCACAAACCCGAGTTTCCCCGCCAAAACTCGAATGCGTCTTCGAGACTTCACAGCCAAAACTCGCTGACACCCAACCTCCAACACGTGCACATGCACGCCACCGTTGGTCACCTCCGACCAATGTCACCGCCTCCGGCAACTCTCTCATCACCGCAGCATCCAAATACGACCACCCAATCATACATAATCACCGCAATTCGAAATTGGGTATTACTTCAGAACCCAAACCTAAACGACCCCACACAAACCCCCTTCGACCACTAAACTCCGGTCGCTAGAAGTCGCGCAGTGTTGACCATCCCTTGCCAAGCCGGTACACTACCCTCTACCAAAATTCCAAAGCACTCGATCCAACAGTGCTTACAAAAAAACCCAAAATCCAACCCATACAAAAACTAGGGCTAAAATCCAATTCCGATCATCGCCGTCGCCACCGTCCCCTATAGTCACGACCACTATTTTTCACTGAGACTCCATAAACTCCTCCACCTCCAGTAGTAACTCCGACCCACCAAATTTCACCATCTTCCAGAAATCACCCAAAATCAACCTTCCAGTAAAACCCAAATTCCATCTTCAATCCTATTTTAAAAATCTGGATTTTTGTGTTAAAAATCTGGATTTTTGTGTTAAAAATCATAATTTTGAATGATGATTCAATACATAAACATGAATCAGTATAATTCAAAATTTTATTTATTTCATTTTATAAGTTTTCACTGCACATTTTAGCCTACAGGTAAATTTTAAACTTAATTTGTTTAAATATAATTTCATAAGCTAGATGAGTTTAGAACTTAACTAATTTGTTTAAATCCATAGCTTCAAAGTTTTTATATGAAAAGTTTGAATTTTGTTTATTTATAAAAACTCTGTAAACATGAATGAACAGAGGAAAACCAATTTACTGACATGCAGAAAATAAATACAACCATACCTACAGAATTATATACACTATCATCACATGCAGATATCATTGTCTCAGCAATCACTTAAGAAACCATTTTTATCCTACTTAAGTTTTAGATTAGTTGTTTACTCACCTTGAATTTGCACAGTTTTGGAAACTGGAATGGAATCTCCTCCTTTTTAAAATTTGAAAACTGTTGTTGCATTTCCAGAAACTTTGAATATTACTGATACATGACTCGGCTATAAAACTTGATACTTTATTGGGTTGCCAGGTTGCAATTTGAAGCTTGATCTCAGGCATGCAATTTCAACTGCATTCCAGGTTTGTAGTTTTGAAGAATCTACAGGCTTTTGATTTTCTGGTTTGATGTGCACGTAAATATGCATATTTTTACCACCATATTTAATCTATTTAAATTGAATAAATGATCATATTGGGTATTTTTACTTGTTTAAACCAAATTCAAATTGTTTTCAAATTGTCACATATTCATCTTCATATAGGGGCAAAATGGTCATTTTTGTGCATATATCAAATTGAGAAAATTTAATGGAAAATTTCTATATTATTTTGTAGGAATTTAAACTCAATTACAAGTGGTTTCATGAAGGAATATGCATGCACAAAGAATATAAAGGAATGAAGATGGAAATAATTCAAATTGAAGATCATGGAGGACCCCACCTACCCACCTACCTTAATGTACAAATTAAAGGCTAATGCACATGCTTATGGAGCTAATGGTTTCATGTACATTTAATGAGGGATTAAGACATGTTAATGTTTACTTGGCCTCCACACTTCCCAAGGGGCATTTTGGGCATTCCCCAGAAAGTGAATTAGGGTTTTAAAACTTGTATAAATACCCCTTATGTTTCATGTAGCCATCTTCCTATTAGTTAGTTAGTTTTAGTTTAGAAAATAAATCAAATCTCTCTTTCTTTCCATGGCTACTTAGCCATTTCTTCTCTTATGTAATTCTTTTCTTTTATGCAATGTTAATTATTGTTTCTTTTTAATTACATGTTCATTCCCTTTTATGCAAGTAGTGTAGATTTTCCTTTATGAAATTAGAATAGTTTTCCATTTCACTTTGCTCTCTTTTCCTTTTATTTTTCTCTTATGTTGCAAGCTTCATTTGTTCATATGATAACAAATATGAGAAGCTAAACTCCTACAATTTAGGGGTAATGAAGCTCTCTAATCATGTAGCTTCAACTTAATTTGATGTTTATGCTCTCTTTTTGTGCTTAATGAGAATGATTGAAGTGGTTTAATTATGTTGTTTAGCTTTGAATTTGATAGTCTATGTTGTTTATAACAAATAGGCTATGCTTAGTCAAACAAAACACAAATTGCCTCTTCATCTACATATGATTATGGCAAAAAAGTGATTGTTGAAATTAAAATTTGATGGCTTATATTTCTAATTAATAGTTAATAAGTCATGCTTAAAATAGATTTTGCTTTCAACTTTCTTGTCATATTTTATGAGATTTAAAAGTGCATTAGTGGTTGTGTTATAGTTTGATGGTTTATATTGAGCTAATTAATAGCACAAATATACCATACTTATGATAAGCACATCAACTAATTCACTAATGACAAGAAAAGAGAGATCATAACTTCATTTTGTTGATTTATATGATCTAGAGAGTGGATTTATCTCTAAATTGTTCTTTTAACTCTCATATTTTTATCATTTTCTTTTGCTAGTTTTTGTTAGTTTCTTACATTTATAGCTATTCACTCTCGACTTCGGTATAATTTGATTGAATAGAATTTCAAAATCATCAATTCCCTGTGGATCGACCCGTATTCGCCGCGTGCTACATTCGTACACCGTGCGCTTGCGGTTATTTTATAATTTAAATTCGTTCAACGGTTTTCTAAACCGATAGAATTTCCGTCGACGAACAGGTTTCAGATTTTTTTTTTCCTTTCTTGATAAAAAAAGATTTTCCAGTCTTGATCAAAATAGGTTACATTGCTTCAAAACTGATGTTTTGATCTTTCTTTGAAGATGATTTTTGTTGAGGAATGAAATTTCAGGTTGAGGAAAGGAAATTTTTGATTTTTTTTTAAAAAAAGTTTTAGAGGAGATATTAAATTCTGTTTTCATGCTTGAGAAGGAATTTCAAGGTTTGGTAATGTTTTAGAGGTTACAGGATTGTAAAAAAAATGTTCTCAGTTTTTGAGCATGAGATTTCTGCTTTCAGATTGAACTTAAGGATTTTGGATACAAGAGTGGTCATGGATTCTTGTTTGGATTCAAAGAAAAAGAAGAAAGAAGACAATGGGATTTTATAAAAATGAATTTTAAGGTTTAATAAAATTTAAAGAAAAGAAAATTAAGGAAAAAAGATACTTGTTATCTTTGATTACATTTGTCATAACCCAAGCTTATTTTCCTAACACATGTATTCTATGATGTTTAAAAATGAACACATGTCACTCATTATTTTTAAATTATTTTAAAATGATTTTTAAAACCCTTTATTATCAATTTTCTTAATATGTAAATACTTTACTAATTTATGAATGCTTTTATAAATTTATAAATCCATTTTCTTTTCTTATAAAAACAAAACTTTCAAAAGAAAATAAGATATAAACTAATTAGATTCCATCTAAAATAATATAAAATTATTTAATCCATTTTTACATGTTAATTTAAATGCTTTTGCATTCATTTAGTACTAAACAAACAATTTCCAAATTTATATAAATAAAATTCTTTTGTTTTAAATTAATATAAAAACAAATCTTATTTTTAAAATAAAACTTTATTCATAAATCTTTTATATACACAAATGTATTTCAAGATATACATTCTTTTTAAATTACAAATTACAATTCAAATTTCAAATTTAAAAATTCAAATTCAGTTTAAACTTAAATTTCAAATCAAATATGTTTTTATTATATTAAACAAACACACTTTTAAATTAAGAAATATTGAATTCTAATTTTAAAGTAAAATTTTAAAATAAACATATATTTAAACAATGCTTATTAAATTAAAATGTCAAACTTATCAAAAAATCAAATTTATAAAATAACACAAATTAAATAATTATTCCATTTAAAATCAATTGATTTCCAAATTTAAAAACATCACATAAATTTTATTTTGGTTGTTTATATTTGAAGATAACAATTTTATCAATTTTAAATGATTTAATTAAGAGATTATCTCATTTTAAATTCTCCGAAATTCTGGGATATTACATTCCTCCCCCCTTAAAATAATTTCGTCCTCGAAATTTAAAATAAAGATAATCCAAAATCTTTTATTTCATTTAAACCATTCAAGCATTCCTATCAACCAAACATTATCAACCAATAACAATCTATCCAAACAAACAGTTTATTTAAACAACCAATTCGTTCAATCAAACAATCCTAGATATCCGAACATAGATCCAGATAAGTCTCCCTAAACTATTCAGAGTTTCCCAAGATAAACTCTGAAATCCTAACTCCACAACAAAAGATAGATCGTTCACGTATTTCCTCAGATGAGATACGTGAAAAACAATGTGAATTCCAGCCATCCAAGCTGGCAATTCAACCAGAAGACTACAACACTAATCTTCTCCTGATAAGCTCCACTATCGCAGATACCTCACAGACCAAAACTAAACCAAGAACCAGACGATCTTCCGACTCTACTCCACAGAATGGAAATCTACAAGGTCTACTAACAAAGCTTCACAGGGTGGCATCCAGATACTCGTTTGATAACTTATACGAGATTTCCAATAAATGCAGATGATCCTCCTAACATCCACAAGAATCCAAAACATAAGCTCTCTCAAATCTCTAAGATTTGGTTCAGTCTTTCCATTGGTTTGGGAATGATAAGCTGTACCCAAATTTAATCTCAAACCCAAAACTGATTACAAAGCCTTCCAAAACTAGCTGGATAAGATAAAATCACAATTGCTAACAATGCTGACTGAAACACCAAGCAGTTAGTCAAACTCTCAAAAAAAACTCAGCCAAAGATGCTACAGAACGGATTGCCTCAACCAGGATAAAATGGGCGTTCTTGGTTAACCGATCCACAATCACCCATATTCCTTTAATTCATTCTCTGGTCCTTGGAAAATCTTCGAAGAAATCCAAAGAAATCACTTCCCACCGGAACTTTCACTTCGGAACCTCCAAATATTACAACAAACCGGCAGTCTACTGCTGATCACCAACACCTGCTGACAGATCGCACATCCAAAGATGAAAGCAGCTACAACCTACTTCGCATTTGGCCACTAGAAGATTCTCTTCATATCTATATATCTTTGAACACCCTGGGCTGGACACAACCTGGAGCAATGACTCCCTACCAAAATTTCTTGCTTCAAAATCCAAGAATTTGAAACACAAATCTTTCTGATGATCCTCAATGTTCCCTTAACCAATCCATCTCAAAACTTGGAACACTGACCATCATTGATTCACTTCATCCATCTCAAACACACACAAACATCCGAGCAGATCTCAAATTTGTTCTTGCCATCAGAGATAGCTAGAACAGGCACGCTAGTCAGCCTTGCCTTCAAATCCGAGAAAATCTTTTCACACTCGGGTCCACTTCTATTCTTGTAGAATTCTTCCAAACCAGAAAACTTCGGTTGCTTCTACTCCTGAATAGTAGCTATCCAGGCTGGATCTACAGAAATACCATCACCAAAACAAAATTCTTCCTCAAAGCCTCTAACACTAACTTCAAATGTCGCTAGCTTCCCTCTTCGGACTTGGAGTAGACAAGAAAACATTGATGAATACGAGAATAACTTATACCACACATCACAAATCTCGATTCATCAAATCCACACAGAATCTTAAAAGACTCATCCGGCTAGGCCACAAAGACATCAGCTAAACTCCTACCGGGAAAACTAGGCTGAACAATAGACACTGCTTCCGAAACTAAGGATGATCCAAATATCCATCTCTTGCTGAGGAAAAACCTTCGCTCCTTCGAAACATTCGGAAAATCTTTGACCACCTCGATGGACTCTACACCTCCTGGAGATACCTCACTCCATGCAGAAGATGACTCAAAAGAACTCTGGCATCATCGCAAGTCACTTTTGTGATTCTTCTCAACTCAGCTTCTAAAGATTCAATCCTTGCTTCTTACATCAACGGCTCAATACCATCCAACCAATCCAAATCCAAACAAGATCAAAACCCTTTAGATCAAATAAATGGTTTCTAGAAAAACTATGGGGAAGATAAGAAAATCTTAAGCTTCTACAGATTTGATCAATCTCGGTTATCCATCTATAGGGCTTGGTTCAAAGGTAGGAGGGCTAAGCAATCAAAGATAGAGAGATAAAACTCCTCTAGAACTCATGTTGGAAATCCGAACATATACCCAACAAATTTATATAAGTATATAGTTATATAAAAATTACAAATACGCGCTCTCAAGATAGACACCACTCCAGAGCCTAGGTATTATCTCAACCTATGGTATGATACCAAGTGAAACGACCCGACTTTCATCCCACAGAAAGACGCATCATCTTTAAGAAAGAAAGAGGTAGAAATAGAATATATAGAAGAAAAGAATTCAACAAAATCAGAATCTCACAGTGGAACGAAACAAAATATAACATATAACATAACTATTACATAGTCTATTACATATCAGAGTTACTCAGATACAACAACACAAGATAGACAGTTATAAAAGTTTGTCTATTATACAACTCAAATACAACACATACATCACAGAGATACATCACGGCGGAAAACGCTATATAACTACAAACGCTGAAGCCTCCTGCTCCATAACTCCTCCAGTATTCGTCAAAGCAAACCTGAATCCCTGGCTACTCGTAAAAATTTGAGTACCCAAGAGTTTAAGAAAAATAGAATAAACTCCGGGTCAGACATGGGTCTGGTGTGAGTAAACGGGTTAAAGTTGCTTAACTTTTAAAAATCCTTTGAAAACAAAAGGTATCACATAAGACTCCCCACCAATAAATATGGGTAAGTTTTTACCTTACGCTAACCAAATCATTTGATAGGAAATCCAGTGATATTATAATAGTGTCTAGGGTTTTAAAGTAAATAGAAAATAGCCGAAATTGTTACATTCATTAAATTCCAGCCACTAGCCACAAAAGTGGGTAATACAATCAAAACCGTAGGGGCACGTAGGAAGAATGGGTTTCCATCAATGGCAGGGCTGCTGGGGTACCGCCCGTCATATTACGTAGCCTAGATCACCGTACCGCGGAGTACGCCCTCTCCCCTGCAACACAAGGCCGGGACCATTCCTTACTAAACAGTCCCGAACAAGACCACCCCGGAGATTCTAGCTAGCAATCGCCCTACACAGCCGAAATAAAAAGGGACATCTAGAAAGGGGTAAATCTCGTCCTACTTGGGCATGACCCACTTAGCCTTGCTACACCTCCCCTGTTTTAGCCATTCCCGGTTGATGAGGCTTGAGGCTGCGATTACCTTTATAGAACACATCTATCTTAGAATGCTCATCGTCCACCAGACGATGTTCTGAAAGCATTCAATCCATACAAGTTCATTCCGGGTTCGAACGAAACCGAAGGCATTATCTCGTTACACTCATTTTGGAATCACCCTCAGAGTTAACGACAATAACCCTTGCACTTTGAAAACTCCATCTCGAACCTGAAAGTACTATCTCCGTTATACTCGTATTGGAATCACCCTTAGAGTTTCTAATGACAGATAGTTCTTACACTTCGAGTCTTCAACTCGATCTTCACATGAATTCACGACCTGACGTTTAATTTGGATCGGTGTGGTTTTCGGATAATCAAATTTGATACCCGATCTCGGTCTCATCGAACCAAACATGCCTCAAAGGCCAAGTTGTTTAAAGGTTTAAACAATTTAATTCAATTCAATACAATTCAATGCTTTGAAATCACACAGCATTAACGTAGATAAATATCACACATTTATCTTTGATATAACCAATATCATATCACAGAATGTCACAACACATATCATCAATAGACATCAATCCCATAAATATCATCCAATTCAGACATTCAATAACCAGTCATTCATAAGCAAGCATTATTAATTTATATCATAATTAATTTAATTTCTTAAATTAATCCATTAAGAATCAACCCCTAAATCTTGCTTATTAATTAATTACTAACCCTAATTAATTAATCACTCCTTGATTAACTCAATTCATCAATCCCTAATGCCAGATTAATTGTCCTTTAATCATTAATTAATAAACCTTAATTATTAATTAATCTCCTTTAATACAAAGTAATTAATCCTTAATTACTTCTATAATCAATTAATTAACTTTTAATTAACTGATTAATTACTCATCAATTATCGACTAATAACCTTAATTATTAATCAATATCTCTTAATACACATTAATTAATCCATAATTACCCTTATAATTAATTAATTAATTATTAACTAATTAATTATCTCTTAATTATTAATTAGTAAACCTAATTATCAATTATTAATTAAGAACTTATTTATAGATTACTTACTCCTTAATCACTAGTTAATTAATCATTTAATTAACCCTTACTTAACTGTTAACCCATCCTTAATTAAGAGATAATCAATCCTTAATTACCATTGATTAATCCTTAATCACCATTGATTAATCAATTAATTTCCATTTAACAACTTCTTAATTAATCCTTAATTACGGATTAATTATTCTCTAATTATTTAATTAATAAAACCTTAGTTATTAATTAATAAAATTTTAATTACAAGTTAAACACTTCTTAAATACTAATAAGTAACCTTTATTACTTAATTAACAACTTATTAATTACTTAATTAATAAATCTTAACCATTTGATTGATTAAGTTTAATTACACTTAATTACTTGATTAATAAATCTCAAATCATTAATTAATAATCTAGTCAATGATCTTTTAATTACAATTTAATTAATCTGAAATTAATTAACCTTAACCCTTAACCATTTGTTAATGAAGTAAATTATTTCCCTTAATTAATTTCTTAATTAATCCTTTATATTTAAGCTAATTAATTAAACTTAATTTCTTTAAATTAACTAAATCAAAATTAGATATTAAAACCTTAATTAAGATAAAACATTTACCTTATAAATGCTTCAATTGACTTAACATATTTACAATCATTATTTTATACCATCCTTACTTTAATTAAATAATTAATAAATTTTTAAGTTAAAAAAATCATTTAGCTTGATAAATTAAAGTTACCAAAACACACTTTAATTCTTAAATATTTATCAATTTATAGTTTGAAACTAATTTAAAATTTGAACTTAAAACTTGTCTTTATATAAACCTTTAAAATTACTTTCAAAACTCGATTTCAAAATCATTTTAAAATTTCTTAACAAATGTTTAAATTTAACAAATACTTCAAAACTTCTTAAAATATGTTTCAGAAAACTTTTATTAAAAAACATCAAGTAATTTATATAAAGTTTAAACTAATTTTAATTTTAAAATTTC
Source organism: Allium cepa (assembly GCA_030765085.1). Lineage (NCBI taxonomy): Eukaryota > Viridiplantae > Streptophyta > Magnoliopsida > Asparagales > Amaryllidaceae > Allium > Allium cepa. The sequence continues at coordinate 321,793,446 of CM060940.1, read as the reverse complement.
AAAACAAGTTTTTAAAACCTTTTTAAAATCTTCTTAAAACTGTTCAAGTGCTACTTCTTCGGGTCAAACCCGTTGCTTACTCGGGTCAAGACCCGAGTCCCAACTTCCATCTCTTTTTTTCAAAACTTTGATTTAATTTTAAGTACGCAAAAACCTACAGGCAACACCACTAACATACTCGAGCACAAACCCGAGTTTCCCCGGTCAAAACTCGAATGCGGTTTCGAGACTTCACAGTCAAAACTCGCTGACATCCAACCGCCAACACGTGCACACGCACACCACAGTTGGTCACCTCCGACCAACGTCACCGCCTCTGGAAACTCTCTCATCACCGTAGCATCCAAATACGACCACCCAATCATACATAATCACCGTAATTCGAAATTGGGTATTACTGCAGAACCCAAACCCAAACGACCCCACACAATCCCCCTTCGACCACCAAACTCCGGTCGCTAGAAGTCGCACGGTGTTGACCATCCCTTGCCAAGCCGATACACTACCCTCTACCAAAATTCCAAAGCACTCGATCCAACAGTGCTTACAAAAAAACCCAAAATCCAACCCATACAAAAACTAGGGCTAAAATCCAATTCCGGTCATCGCCGTCGCCACCGTCCCCTTTAGCCACGACCACTATTTTTCCCTGAGACTCCATGACCTCCTCCACCTCCAGTAGCAACTCCGACCCACCAAATTGCACCATCTTCAAGAAATCACCCAAAATCAACCTTCCAGTAAAACCTAAATTCCATCTTCAATCCTATTTTAAAAATCTGGATTTTTGTGTTAAAAATCATAATTTTGAATGATGATTTAATACATAAACATGAATCAATATAATTCAAAATTTTATTTATTTCATTTAATAAGTTTTCACTGCATATTTTAGCCTACAGGTAAATTTTAAACTTAATTCGTTTAAACATAATTTCATAAGCTAGATGAGTTTAAAACTTAACTAATTTGTTTAAATCCATAGCTTCAAAGTTTTTATATGAAAAGTTTGAATTTTGTTTATTTATAAAAACTCTGTAAACATGAATGAACAGAGGAAAACCAATTTACTGACATGCAGAAAATAAATACAACCATACCTACAGAATTATATACACTATCATCACATGCAGATATCATTGTCTCAGCAATCATTTAAGCAACCAATTTTATCCTACTTAAGTTTTAGATTAGTTGTTTACTCACCTTGAATTTGCACAGTTTTGAAAACTGGAATGGAATCCCCTCCTTTTTAAAATTTGAAAAATGTTATTGCAATTCCAGAAACTTTGAATATTACTGATACATGACTCAGCTATAAAACTTGATACTTTATTGGGTTGCCAGGTTGCAATTTGAAGCTTGATCTCAGGCATGCAGTTTCAACTACATTCCAGGTTTGTAGTTTTGAAGAATCTACAGGCTTTTGATTTTCTGGTTTCAGATTTTTTTTCTTTCTTGATAAAAGAAGATTTTCCAAGCTTGATCAAAACAGGTTACATTGCTTCAAAACTGATGTTTTGATCTTTCTCTGAAGATGATTTTTGTTGAGGAATGAAATTTCAGGTTGAGAAAGGGAAATTTCTGATTTTTTTTTTTTAAAAGTTTTAGAGGAGATATTAAATTCTTTTTTCAGGCTTGAGAAGGAATTTCAGGGTTTGGTAATGTTTTAGAGGTTACAGGATTGTAAAAAAAAATGTTCTCAGTTTTTTAGCATAAGATTTCTATTTTCAGATTGAACTTGAGGATTTTGGATACAAGAGTGGCCATGGATTCTTGTTTGGATTCAAAGAAAAAGAAGAAAGAAGACAATGGGACTTTATAAAAATGAATTTTAATGTTTAATAAAATTAAAAGAAAAGAAAATTAAGGAAAAAAGACACTTGTTTTCTTTGATTACATTTGTCATAACCCAAGCTTATTTTCCTAATACATGTATTCTATAATGTTTAAAAATGAACACATGTCACTCATTATTTTTAAATTATTTTAAATTGATTTTTAAAACCCTTTATTATCAATTTTCTTAATATGTAAATACTTTACTAATTTATGAATGCTTTTATAAATTTATAAATGCATTTTCTTTTCTTATAAAAATAAAACTTTCAAAGAAAATAAGATATAAACTAATTAGATTCCACCTAAAATAATATAAAATTATTTAATCCATTTTTACATGTTAATTTAAATGCTTTTGCATTCATTTACTACGAAACAAACAATTTCCAAATTTATATAAATAAAATTCTTTTGTTTTAAATTAATATAAAAACAAATCTTATTTTTAAAATAAAACTTTATTCATAAACCTTTTATATACACAAATGTATTTCAATATATACACTCTTTTTAAATTACAAATTCCAATTCAAATTTCAAATTTAAAAATTCAAATTCAATTTAAACTTAAATTTCAAATCAAATATGTTTTTATTAAATTAAACAAACACACTTTTAAATTAAGAAATATTGAATTCTAATTTTAAAGTAAAATTTTAAAATAAAAATATATTTAAATAGTGCCTATTAAATTAAAATGTCAAACTTATCAAAAAATCAAATTTATAAAATAACACAAATTAAATAATTATTCCATTTAAAATCAATTGATTTCTAAATTTAAAAACATCACATAAATTTTATTTTGGTTATATATATTTGAAGATAACAATTTTATCAATTTTACATGATTTAATTAAAAGATTATCTCATTTTAAATTCTTCGAAATTCTGGGATATTACATAGTGAGACTTAGAGTCCCATCATAACATTATAAATATAATATTGATTATCTGTTAAGATTAGGAATATGAAACGATTATTGGGATATTCATTTGGGGCATATTTTGATTTATAATTTAAAATTTTAGTAAATAAGTTTAAGAGTTTAGTGATCTAGGAATAATTAGAATTGCGCAGAGGAAGCTAGTGGACTGTTTTCGCTAAGCCCGGAGTTTAGTGATCTTTGTATGTGGTTAATTGGATGTCGTATGCATGGTTGATTGATTGTTTGGAATTGATTGTTTGGTTGTATTTATTTAAATTGGATGCATGGATGTTAGTGATAGTAAAATAAATACAATTAAGGAAAACTTGTGATTATCTATTGTGTTGACTTGTTTGGACATTGTTTAAGGATACCGATCGATATATGGGACGCCATGTTACCGATAAGAGTACCTAAACTTTGAATGAGACGTTTCGACATGAGGAGTAATTAATTTGGGAATTTAGTAAATATATGAGTTTAAATTAATTTAAAATAACATTTTAGCTATTGAATAGATTGTAATAAGTAGAGTGCACGGCGAGGCAATGTTGATATTCTGAGTAATCAACTTTGCAGCCAAGTGATGAAATAAATCATTAAAATTTTGCAGTTTGATATTATTTTATATAATGAGATAAGTTAAGGAAATTGTTTTAAATTTTGGAATCTGTTATATTAAAAGTTAAATGGAAAGTAATAATTAAAACTTAGAAATTTAATTTCAGATTTCTTTCGCTACGGAAAATGTGGGGACGTAATTTCTTTAAGGGGGGAAGTTTGTAACAATATTGTTGTTAATAACTTAATAAATTGAGTTTAATTATGGATAATTATGTTAATTGTGATTTGTGAAATTTTTATGAAATTAAATCAAGTTTTTGAGAATAGTTGAATTAAATTAATTAAGAAATGAGTTTCACTTCTTAAAGAGAATTTAATAATTAAAATTTGAGATATGGTTAAATCAACTAATGAATTTTAATTTTTAAAATGAAGTGTTAATAGTGTGAATTATTGTTTAAAACGAGGTTTTATAAATTATAGTTTATGTTTATAAAAAATAACGAGGATAAATTTTTTTCAAAAGGAATACTTAAAGTGATATACTAACTAAATATTATTAGAAATGAGATTTAAAAAAAATAGATTTTGGTTTAGTTAGAGATAATATCAATAATTGGTGAATTAGTAATATGGAATTTAAGTATTTATTTGGAGGTGAGATTTTAGTTTGAGCTTTGATTTTGTTTAGATATTAATTTGGTTTAGGATTTTGTTTAAATATTTTTTTAAGAATAATTAGGCTAAAGCAAATAATTTAATTACGTTGCTTAGTGAACTTTGGGCCTTGGTTTCAAGTCTATTAACCATTGCTTAACCTAATACCCTAAATCTTTTAGCCTAATCCAAATCAAAACCTCCTGAACATTAAAATTTGACATTCTTTCTTCATAAGCTAAGCAAATGGTGACAAAGGGAAGCTAATTCAACCCTAAATAAAATCATAGCATTTTGAAGGAAAAACCAATAAATCATAAGGAAAAGGTATGAGGTCTTAGACTTCTTCTCTATTTGATGCTATTATCAATTTAAGGTTTTATTTGATGTTTGATTTTTGAAATTATTGGGTTTATGGCTGTTTAGAGGTGAAATCACATTGAAGAAGATTTTGTGACGGTTAAGAAGAGAAGTTATGATCACCTTTAAACTTTTCTTCATCTTGTGCAATAATAGGTGAGTTAATTACTCACACCACTACCTATAATTTAGGAGCATAATTGTTAGTTGCTTTTAAATTGAATTGGATGGTATATTGATTGAATTGAATTCAATTTGATTGTGAAGTTTTCGCTTGAGTTTAAGTGATTATTGGATCCTTTGTTGAAAATAAAGTGTAAAAATCGCTGTTGTAAAACAACGATATCATGGTGTAAAATAATCTGAAGTGACTCAATTTTTTATGGTAGAAAGAACTTTCAATTAGCTACAAGTTTTCTTTTATTCTTTTTTCCAAATCTTGTTGATTAATGGGTCGAAATCGAGTTTGAATCTGATAGTGTTGTTCTGCCTTGTGTATTTGCTAAGTCGAAACCTAAAATTAAAATCACCATAACTTTTGATTTGTAGGTCAAAATTGAGTAAGGTTTTATTCATTTGAAAGATATTTTTATAAGGAACAACTTTTATGTTTTGTGTTTTGCATAATTTTGAAGTTTAAATGTTCTAAAACATGTTTCTTTGTCGCTGGCCTGTCAATGAAAGACGGAGTTAATAAATTTAAATCTAAGAAATTGTATCGGTCATGACTTTTGAACCGTAATTTCAAATTAGATGATTTTTTCTCATTTAAACTCTTAGACTTTTATCTACAACTTTCATGTTTTGAGATTTGAAAAATTATTACATTTTAAGGGGTCGGAACTGCAAATCTAAAAACTCTAAATTTGATTTAAAAATATAGATATGCTTCGTATTCAAGTAATTTAGGAAGAGTTTATTTAAATTTATAAATATCAAACTTGTTTCTAAATTAGTTTAGCTTTCTTTTATAAATTATTTTAATAAGTAATTATATATATATATATATATTAACTATTTCTAGTATAAAGAGTTATGGATTTGAAGATATGAGTGATTATGGTTTTCTAAAATAAGTGACAATATATACAAGTGGCTTTGGAAATATGATTTTAAAAAGGTGAATCTAATTTATTTCGAAATAACATACATACATACATACATACATACATACATATATATATATATATATATATATATATAGATTTGGAAGAATAATAAAAGTGGTTTTAAAATATGATTTATTAACTAAGTGTTTTATACGGAAATTTGAGACAACTCTGTGTACATAAGTGTAATTTTGGAATAATTCGGGTTATGGAATGTTTTATCAAACAAGTGAACATTTATTTAAAGTTAAATAATAAGTGGACTTGTGGAAAATTATAACAAGTGTTTTAAAAAAAAATCAGAGAGAAAAATTGTTTTGAAAACCTTAATTCTATAATTTGGGAAGTATTGTTATTCGACTTAATGTTATCAATTGTTTTAAATGCTTTTGATTAATGCTTCGTCGAATATGGTGTAACTCATTGAATAGAATGTTTGAGTGGAATTGACTAACCCATTAGTGAATACGAGAATTCCACCGTGTAGTATGGGATGCATTGGTTAAATTCTTGTGATCGTATTTGAAAAAATACTTAACACTTTAGAGCTGTATTCTCTTCTAGTGTGCGACAAGTGGTTGCTAGATCCTTAAAAGTACTTAGTTCGGGTTTTCCAGTGATATCCATAATAAGTGATATTTACTCGCTTTTAGTAAATACTTGGATTTCATTATACGGTATGGGACGTATTGATTAAGTTCTAGTGATTAATGAAGGTGATAGTATTTGACACTTTAGAGTTTACTCTCTCATGATGTGCGGCAAATGGCTGCTAGATTCTTAGGAAGTTCACTCCTGGATTTCTTTTCAAGAGTAATAATCTAAAATAAATCTGAAAGATTCGGTCATGACTACCATCCTTGAGATCGTCTTATTATCCTGTGTTTACCGTCCTTTGTACGATTCCAGGATCAGATCGGCTCGTATGATACAAAATTGTTTATTTGTTACGGTTCTATGTACGATCGTTATGACCGTTTTCAGTAAGATTTCTTAGATTCTGGATATTTGGATCTATGACTATTCTGTATTCGTGAAATAAATATACATTATTGGGTCTTGTGTTCGTGAAATAAGTATATATTCATGTGTCTTGTGATGGATGCTAAGTTAAGTTAATTCTGTTATTCTATGTTTAGTAACTAGTTCGTGTTTATGACTTAAACTTATAATCTTGTTCTGAGTTAAATTAATTCACGTGACTCGTTATTTTTGAAATCTGCATTGGACATCTTGGACACTTGTATTGGACATCTGGATTCAATTATGCATTATTCATTCTTGTGTTATATCTTGTTCTCATCCTATTGGATATTTAGAAATAGTCTGACCCGGGTGTTCTTTTGCTCGGATCAAGCTGAGAGTTTTCAGATTACATGACAGATAGACTTTTGGATGTTGGGCTAGCAAGGAAATAAACACTTTTGACTTTTAGTTTATCTCATTTTAAGAATTCGTGATTATATTTATAAAATGTATAACTGAGATTGGAGAATTATAAAACTTATATATTATGTGAGTTTAATGTTTTATTTTGTAGACTCGTAATTTGTATATGCATAAGTTGAGACTTTATTCCGTTGTGATCTGTGACTGTTGTTTCTACGATATATTGTTATAATTTTGAGAAATCAGTGTGTCCACTACTATATATTAATACCGTACACGTCAAATTCAGTTCAGATATTAAGTGAAAAATGTATGAATGACGTGTTATAAAGATATATTCACATTCGATCGCTCTTAACAAGCCGCATTCTCCGGATTAGCAGACGACATTATTTGTAATGTTCTTTGTTAAACTAGGTATCGTAGTGGGGTTGTTACATGTTTACAATAGTTTCTCTTTTGTAAAGTTCAGTGATATTATACTATATATTGTTACACTGCGATTGTGATATTCTGTGTTGTTTTTAGTTTCTTTTCTTTTCTTCTTTCTTTTCTATAACCGTCCTTCCGTTCAACGTGGATTTGACATGTATGATTTATTGTCAGCTTGAAATGTGCGGATTTGCGAGTTGTTACAATTTTTTATTTTTCTCGATATTTTTAATAATTCACTTTAAAACCAAAATTTTCCAACAATGGATATAAGTGTGCATATGATAGATTTTTGTCTTCTATAAAAACATGTCTACATCTTACTCTTACACTGAAGATAATGCTCCTGGTGCTCCACTTGGTGCATTCTCTATTGTTGCACTTGGGGATTGTTTTATTGTTGTTTAACTATTCATGGTTCAAAGATCAATGTAGTTTATTCGAACCCGGTAAAGAATTATGCACTGTGATTGGAAGGCAAAAGATTTCTCTCTACAATATTTTGAATATATGCTCCATTGGTTCAAGCTAAGCATTATTCTATTGGTTGGTTGTTAAGCAACGTGTTGATTTCGTTGGGGACACTCCAGCACTAACTACCTCTAGCTAGCCATACTTATAATTGCAACATCTGCTTTCCAAAAACCGTAAATATGGGTCTTTATCTTATGTAGAGAAGTGTTTTATGAATGTTTTTGTTCTCTTTAATAAATAGTCATTCAACCCTTTTATAAATTTTCTTTATGCACATTCTACTCTTAATCTATAATTGCGAGAAAACGTATAAGTTACACATGTAAAAGAATATCGCTTTTTATAAATTTGGGATTTTCGTTATTGAAAAAGCTAAAAACAACACACTCCAAGATTACTGTATGGGTGAGCTAAACCAGGGATATAATTATGATTTTCTTGTAACATGAATAGATATAAACGTTAGATGGCATCAACTAACCCTACGTGATAATGTAATTGTGATTCCTGGGGAGAAACCAAAGATGGATGCAAGTACAATCATTTGGTATTTTAAATTAAACATCCACCGGTTACTTAAACCAAACCTGATCTTTGAAAGAAATCACGTTTAATGATTTGCGAAACATGAGTTATGCTCGTCGATTTTAAAGATTCAAAGAGAGTACATTTGGTGCGTGCCTCTATGCTAGTTAGTAGAAAAAATAAGACTGCGGTTGGTTTCTCATTTTTAGTTTTATGTTTTCGTCCATACAAAAATTTACACAATACATATGTTATCGAAAACAATCGATTTACAAAATAAAGTTAACGTATAAAATAGAAAAAACTTTTTTTATTTTCGGTGTTTTGAAAAATAACGAAAGCATGAGAAACAATCCATCCTTCCATCGTTTCTCATCCCTTCCGTCTCTTTTTAACCCTCCATCGTTTCTCCACTCTTCTCATATTTGACATACATATTGAAAATCGAAAACACAAAATTTGTTTTTAAGTCAAACACCATCAAAGTTTTTAGTTCAGTTTAATTGTCTTACAATACACATTAATTTACATCCATAATTAATAGGGTTATTTTTTTTTTATTTGTGTGGCTAATTTCATAATCCATGAATATGATTTGGTTCTTTGGTGATAACAAGTGAATGTGGTTTGGTTCTTTGGTTATAACAAGAACCTACATGTAACAAATAAAAAGAAAAGCCTCCATGTAATAGATAAAAAGAAAAAATATGCGGTAACATTAACTGTGCCATCAAAACACAAATTTAAATGTAACACTGAAATTTAAATGTAACACTGAGAGGTAATGTTGACATTTTCCTTCCCATGAACAGCTTAAAACCAAAAGCAAAAATTTGCTAGTCTTTTTTTTCCCCTTCCCTTTTACTTCTATAACAACAGTTTAAAAGCAAAATTTAGAAAGAAGTTCATTATTCTATTATTAAACAAATTAATTAGATAAACCCTTCATCTGCGTGACCTGGATATGATTGAATAAAGCGTGTATAGTTGATTTCTCTTATAAAAAATAGCTTGTTCGGTTCACAGCTAGCAAATAAACTGATATAAAAAGCCTTGACAGATTCTTATCACCATTGCATACTAGCTATATAGAATACTTAACACTCTCAACAAATAAATGCGTTAACAATGAACATTCATTAACAATATATATTGTTCACTCCTTAAGCCCACCAATTTGACATGTTGATGTTTCTCTAGTAAGAAACTAAACCAAAAACTCAAATTCTTCTTGGATTTCAACACATTGAAGCGATAATCTACAGATATAATGAAGGGAAGAAAATGGAAGGGGAATAACTGAAACAAAATGCATTGATTAACACAATAAAATGTATCGCTTAGCGCATAATATACGGATATAATGAAGGGGCAACTTGTAGTGAAATTGAACTTTAAAGTAAATAGGTAAACCCCATTTCTTGTATAATGAAATCAAAAATCAGCTGCATATGCTAGTTAGCCTTTTACTCTTCTATGGTGCACACCAACAAACTTCATAACTATTTTCCTGTTCATTCAGAAATCATAGCTTCATCATCAGTACTATCAACAATCGTCTTCCCCTGCCTGGTCTGAACACTCATCAGCCTCAGAAGGTAGACGTTATAGTAATAACTTACAATATCTTTTCGAGTTTTAGATCTGAAATGATCCAATGCAGGCCCCAAGAAGGACCTACCCTCCGATAAAGGGTTCTCTTTCACAATATCATCAAACTGCATTTGTTCCTCTTGAGTCCACAACTTAGATACTTCTTCCCCCATATCAGTAAGCCCTAGATCATCGAAGGATAAACCTAAGTAGGATTTGAGATGATGCCTCTCTTTCTTAACGTGATATTTAACGCACTTGACAGATCCTGGATAATGACATTTGCAGGATAACTGTATTCCTTTTCCGATAATCTTGCTGTTGGTTCTTCTGTCTCTGCCCTTTGTGGGCCAAATTTGAGTGCCCAGCCATCTGGAATCTTCTTCTAAGGTGTCTTCTTCTAGGGTCTGACCCGTCCAGTTTGGAACATCAGCCTGGAAAGTGGGACCTATAGGAATGCGCCTTCTTACATGTTCACGTTTGTCAGTCTGTAGTAGCCGCTTCTTTCCAGATGTTGTTACCTTGGCATTAACCAATCTGGGGGAGTTGCGGCGCAGCTCACTGTTTGTCGCACTTAGAAACTTCCTATCCCTTTTTCTCTTCTGAAACATAAATACATAGGTTCAGCAGAAGCATTGAAGACAATTACAAACCGTTGTAATTTCAGATCACACCATATCATTTTTTTTTCTCAAAATACAAAAGCGCAACAATTCAATAGCATGCGATAAAAAAATTATCGATGGGACTTGAAGTTGTGCTAATGTTATAACCTATACTTAAAAACAAATTAACAAGTCCGTCAATATGTACTAGATTTGTTAGAGTGGTTAAATTGAGGAAAAAAACAAATTATTTATGCAAGTTGGACTCATGTAGGTGATAAGATTAGGGTCAAATTAACAGAGTAAATAGATGGGTCAACCAAGCATCAGGAAATAGCAGGGGTTAATACGAAGATGGTTTTCTTCATACCCAGAAGAAAAAAAAAATGATTAGTTGTTGCATAAACAATGAGAAAAGCTTATACTATTAGCTTCTTTAGCAAAGTAAGAGTAACCTAAGTTCAAAACTATTACTCTTAACAGTAATTACGGATTTTCTAGCTGTAGAATTGAGAAATTGTCATTTGTTAAAAACACAATTATGTAATAGTATTCAGAAAAGTAAACACGGACTAGGCTGCAGGCATACTCGCATAGCGGAAATCGTAAAGTAAGAAAGTTCTGCATTATGCGTGTATTTTATTTATGTGCAAGAATATTGTAACTATGTATCAGGTGTAGCCTCCAACTTCTATTGTAGTGGATAACCAAAGATGACATGGCTGAGATGAGAATAGTACATATGTTTCTTTTAGTTCAAGTGCAAATACTTTATTACAATGGTGTATAAATCTCTCATGCTATCACATGATCATTCAAACGGAACATTTACACAATCAAAATATCCAGTGGACTCACACCACGTGTTCTGGCTTCTATAAATAACCTTTGTGGACATAAGGCCACTAGGAAAATTAGTCAAATTACAGTTTCAAATTGAAATTTCCTATGAACATTGACCTTACACTGAATTTGTATTTATTAAAACCAGTATTTTGCACGTGCAAATGCACAATTCGTGTAAATTTTTCAAAGGATGCTAAAAATTGTTATATTAATTACGCTTAAAAGAAATTGAAACAAAACAACTTAATTTCATTTGAAAACAAATATCCATGCATTATTGAAATGACTTGTATGCTCCAATTAGTGGTTTTATTACTTTGTCTCATCATGTATACACCCGCGCGCACAAACAGTGTAATATTATATAATATATGATGTATACGTACATGAGTAAAGACTATTACACCCATCTTTTGTTACAGCTCATTCTACACCCACATGGTTTTCAGTGTTACACTACTTGAAATCAAATGAAACTTTGATGATGTTCGATCTACAGTATTAACGTCATATCCACAAAAAATGAGATTATTTAAAAACTTGTAACAAGTCCAAAATGTTAGGTCAATATCAAGTGTTAAAACATTTGTTCTAACCATCAATTTGGAATAATATTTATTAGGATTACACAAATTAACCAAAATTTTGTGGAGATTATCTTGATGCATGAAAGAACGCATCTATAAGTTTTCATTCAATTTCAAATTGTTTAGCTCGAAAAAACATAGACATGTACAAGGGAGGGATGTGTTTGTAGGAGAGGTCTAAATCACCTTTAAATAAAATCCCCATAAAAACCCCTCCGTCTTTTTGTGTAAAAAAATTTTAGACCGGAATCTTGTAAATATGTTATATTATAGCAAGATCGTCAATGCAAAAGTTGGAATCATTTCAAAACTTCTATTTTTTCAAAATTGCAAACCAGTATGAACCATCTTAATCTAAATATATATTTAACCATTGATTTGATATGCAATTTTGAAGAGAATTGAAGTTTCGGAACAATTCAAATTTTACATAGAATATACATTCCATATCTACAAAAAATCACTTCAATCCAGAATTTTTCTATGATCCATTCTACTTTAATAAGACCAGAAAGGTCCAAAAACAGAAAACTAATCCAAAAATAGTGCAATTTACAAGTACAAATCAACGTAATATGCGTCTGAACAGTGAATAGTGTACATATATGAGCTTTTTAATCCATTTTGAGCCAATTATAGAAAAAAATTACAATTTTAAACAACGTACGGAACATGTTATCCCTACCTATGTGGTAGAGGTTTTTTAAGAAAAAAAATGCTAGCACTATTTCAAATAGTGCTAATAGAAATTCTCGTATTTTTCTCTTGCATAGGCATAATGTGTTTTTGTAAAAAGTTATAAAAACTTGTTTTGAAATATGAATCGAATGGGTAAAAGATCCAACTAATAACTCAAATAAAACAAAGCTTCATGTAACTTAAACAACAATATGATTACACAAGAAAATTTTGCACTAGTAGCAGAAATGTCAATTCAAATAGAGAAACACAAACAATGAACGCTAAACTAAGGCAAATAGTGTACAGACAATAATATAATTGCCGAATAAGGAATACAGAATTACCTTAAAAGGAAACTCCTCTGTATCAGAAACTTCAGCCAGCTTCAAATACAAAGCTTTTCTAGCTTTGAAAATCTTATTCTTATATGCTCTAATTCGATCATCGTAAACATCAATAGCAACAAGCTTCAGTGATCCTAACATATCAATCAAACCGTCATCAAATTTTCTTTTCAACGGGTTAACCAAGCCGATTTCCTTGTCCAACAACTTGTACACCAAACATTTAATCCTTTCCTTCAGATGAGGACACTTTATACAGACAGATTCATGATCAAAGGTTTCAGCCCATTGGTTAAATACCTCCATGAAATTACATGGTTTCGTTTCTTGAAGCTCAGCTCCTAAGAATTTTGAAGGGTTTTCCAAAAAGATATTTGTAATGTGATCAAAAAGAATTACAATCTCATCTTTAGCCATGGTGCAACCAACACATGAACTTTTGAGATGATCGCCGAAATAATCCAAAACCTTGCCCATTCTATTTCCACTTCTAGATTTGTGTACCTATTTATGGGAACATGATGTGAAAAATGGAAAGTTTGTAATAGCATTATGAATTGATGGTAATACCGAATATACTAGTGGTGATACTGTAAGGAATGAACACTGGTGATTCAAATCATAAATTAAGAAATTATTAAAAGGATAAAAAAGCATACAAATACCAATACATGTAATGTGGGGATATGGCGAGCTAACTGCTAACACTTCAAATAAATCACAATTAAGTCAGAGAGATCGAATACAATATCCTAAATAATCTACATGCCATCAAGAAAAGAAAAATGCATAAATACAAAAATGTTAAATCAAATATGGATAAAAAAAGTTTCTGGCTACATGTATTCATTTGTCCAAAACAAGTTACCATAATCAGATTAATGCCAGGTTGTCTATTCCTAAAATGTTTAGGTTTTGACTTGCACAACTGTGCTATGTAGCATTAAACAGAACAATAATCAACCAATTAGACATTATTATTTCATTAATTACTTTGAATCAAATACCTAACAGTTAAGTATCTTAACAATTTTGTTTATGACAATTATCGATGGTTAATTACTGGTAATTATACATCTAAATTGGTGTTCATCAAAAAAATAAAATAAACAAACAATCCATGTATGTTTACAGTAAAACCTAGAATTTTGAAAATGAGAGAGCTATGACTTACAGAAATCTACTCTGCTTAAGCAAAAAATAGATATGCTATTTTAGCAATCGCAAGCAAACAAAGACCTAGACCAAAAACCATTCCCACAAACTCCAACTATTAAGCAAGATTATTGGACATTAACAAAATTAAATCCTAATAACTTCTGAAAATGGATTCTCCTAAAAGAAAAATGATTAGGGAAGTAGGCTTGAGACAATTATTTTGATCAACCAAATCCAACGCTGTTATTGGGAATAAGGTAACTCAATCATAAACCGATAATTACTTTTCCAACAGCGGTATTGCAAAATTAATTTCAAGACAAAATTTTTCTTCTTCTTCATTACATATGTAACATGAACCCATGCCATTGAAACCAAATTCAAACCACTGAAAAAAAACACAAATATTTTATCAAAATTGATCATGAGTTTTAAACATAAGCATTCCCTCTTCTTCGTAATCGAGCTCATCCCTTCTCACATTGGTTTAAAGGTTTGAAATCCAAAAATATTTGTACAATTGTATGAAATCTATATAGATTATTGTGTTTAAACCAATTTAACATTGAAATAAAAGTAAAAATGATACCTGATATCTAGATCTGAGGTTTGACAGTTCGAAGAAATAAATTTTGAAGCAGTAGCTGATGTATTTGCAGGAAGAAAGAAGTGCCTGCCAAAGAGATGAGGACGGAAGTCTTTGTTAAGGAGGAGGAATACGAAAGAAGGGGGGCAGCGGAAGCAAGTTATATAGGAAGGGCATTAGTGTGTGTACGCTAAACTATGACTAATGCGAGGCGTTAAAATTAATGCTATACCATCTTTTTGGCCTTTTTATTTCCACTACTAATTTTCATTTAAAGCTCGTGTAACCCCTTGTTTAGAAACTTATTAAAAGGAGTTTTAATCAGTTACTTCTAATTAATTTATAAACAAAAGTATTTGGATGTAACTTACTTCTAAATACACATACTTGTCAAAATTGCGTATAAGATCGCTTCATAGGTCATAAGCAACAAACATTGTTATCGAATTTTTAATTTAGCTACTTTTGCAAGCTACGTATAAAAAGTTGTCAAACATTAAAATTGAAATAAGTCACTTGCAAGTAGTTTTGACTACTATTAAAGAGTTGTCAAACATTCTTTTATTCTTTTCTTATCGAGCCATCAGCATTTTCCTGATGTACATTCTTAATTTTCTTTCTTTAACCTCAATTACCATTGTTAACTCACATAAAATATTTTTTCGTCACATCCGTTTGTATTCCTACATTTAAAAACTTATTTCAAATTGATGTACCACGTGGAATTTTCCTCAACTTTCTACTTCCATAAATACTATATATATTGTGTATAGTATGTTATGAATATAGAGTACTCAATCCTCTCTTTAAACTGAGTGCTCGATCCTCTTACGGAGAAGAAAACAGTTCGTCAAACTCTAATTTATTCACCTTTTTAGGTGTTGTTTACATCTCATTAAACTTCTCAAACTCATATTTCCTTAATTCAAAAAAGTGCTCTTGAGTAATTTTTTTTTAATTCGTTAGTATTCGCTCCACATTCCCACAATCCCCATCTACTAAGTTAACTCGTAATGTTTTTATTTTATTTTAAAGGCTTTAGGTTATTTTAATCATGTTGCAACGTCTTTGGTAATTCAACGTAGTTTTTCCAAATCAAAATGCTTTTTGCTTTTAAGATTTCTCCATTTCTTTGTTCCTCCAAATGGATTATTCTTAGTTGTCAAAAGTTTCTATTTAAATTTTATGTTCTTCTAGCATTCATTTTTTGATTATTATGTATGGATTTGAAAATTTGTGTATATAGGCATGAGTTTTCTCTAATTAATATGTGAATATTTGCTGAAAACTTTCGTGTTGTATTACGGATATAATTTTTTTATAAATTCATACTAATTTTTTTTCGTAAGGCCGACAGGGTTAATTGGTCCCCGACCATTTATTAAAACACAGAAGAGAACAAACACTTACAGAACAGTAGCAAGCACAAAGAAAACATAGGAACATAGAGCAGCACACACACATGAAGACACAGAAAAAAGTACAAAGACATAAGGGGAAAAAACACTACAGTTGCAGTAGAATTCATACTAATTTTAAGATTCATTTGTTTGTATTTTTCGCATTAACTTTACATAAATTTGCACATTGTATTTAATCATAGTTTAATTCTACTCTTTTAATATAATTGTTAATGCTTAGTATCTTCGTTGAATAATCTACTCTTTAATCTTCTATGTCACTTTATATAATTTGTTGAATATGTCTTTATTCTATTTTTTTCGCTTATGCATATGAATTGTAGATAAATGACAGTCCTAAAGTTGATAAATGACCCATGAATTTGCTAGACATATGTGTCAAATAGAATTACTATCATAATTACTATTTATTCATACGTTAATTAATGATTATTAACATATTTTCCATACTATAAATGGGAAGGTTTATTCAAAGTAAAGACTACAATTTATGTAGAGTAAATTTATATATATATATATATATATATATATATATATATATATATATATATATATATATATTAATAGTTGGCTTGGAAGCGCAATCTTCTGCTCCGACTGCAAACTTTCAAAATCGCCCTTAAATTTCTTTATTAAAGGTTGTAACACATCCGCCGTCACACTCTTTAGATGTCAGCGTGAAATACGAAAAATTTCTCATTATAGATATTATTAAGATTTAGTATAACTCAAAAATAGAATCTGACAATTAAGCTTCCTTTACAGATTCAAATTTTCCTCTATAAATATTTACCAAGTCTTCATATTACTTAAAAATAGGATCTAATAAATAAATTACTTTACAAATTTGTTTTTTATAAATTAATAGTATAAATAAAATTTTAGACTAACAAAAATTAGATATTACAACATAGAAATAAAAATTCATATTAACAACGCATGATTTAACCCAAACTTATGGTTAAATATTTGTGGAAAATATTTTCTTTTAAATGTATTAAACAAATACAATTTGTACAAAAATAACTTAGGTACCTTCATCACGCGCGAAACGCTTGCCGTTACGCGCGCGCGCGTGTGTATGACTTTTTAATTCTAGGCTCATTTATACATTTGTATTGATTACTATTTAACTTGTTTATTCTAAAATAAAAATATGTTGTTGGGTATGCGCTTTTATTACAATTTCGAATATAACATTTAGTCATTGGTTGTTTTATTAAATGTTGTCATGATTTATATTTTTGGTTCTATTTTCTCACTAACACATAGCTGTAACGGATTAACTATTCTACTGGATGGAAAAACGACAATAGTCCATGAATTAAGTGAACAAACATGTCGAACAAATGATTATGTAATTACTCTAGAAAGATGACCAACAACCCTTATTACTGTGTTCTCTAAAACGGATTATTTAAGAAACGATTACAAGTTATTGCATGTTAATATCTAAAATAAACCAATCTAATTGGTGGAATTTATTGATTCCAGAGATGTTATTTTAACATGAATGTCAATAAAATTATATTTAAATGTATGATAATATCACTTGGTTATGTTCTCGGTTACACTTTTTATGCTTTCTCATTTTTAATTCGGACGGGTGTTCAACCTGTGTCAAGGCCAAAGGATTTATTATCTAGGACTACCACAAGTAAATTGATGAAGTTTTTACCTTTTTAGTTTAAATTTCCGACTAAACTCATTATCATTTCCATACCTATTATGGGTGTTTTTTTCCATGAAATGGTTGTTGTATAGAAGTTCATGATTAGATGCAAAAGAGGTTGAAGCATGTATGTCGTAAGTGAAAGTGTACGTGTAGTACTAAGGATCGTGTAATATGGTATATAAATGCGGAAACTAATAATAGTAGTAAAATAAAAATTAAAGTAAGCACATCAGGAATTTTTATACTGGTTCGGACCTCCAGTCCTACTTCCAGTCCCAGACTCCTTCTGGAATTTCAACTAAACCCCTCACTTAATCCGGAGGAATAGGTATACGACATCTGAGCAGCCGAACAGGAATTTTTCCGCCTCAACAGCCGAAGAGGACTTTAACTTCAATACAAATAGTTTGTTGACGAATGTGTTCTGAATAACACTGATTGTCTTTTGATAGTACAAATTTCCTATAATCAAATCCTCAAGAATATGTAGTGTATGTGAAGATTTAAAAGGAAAATAATCTCGTAGAATCGAAGTATATAAATTAATTCAGAGATTCTAGAGATATTGAATTAGAATGAATGCTTTTATTTGCAGAAATAAATAGAGAATAGATTGCAGAATTATAAACAAGAATCGGTGGTTGTAGAAGTGATTTGAAGATGTTTATATAGTTGTAGAAGAGTTACAATCTTTCATGAAGAGTTTCAATCAAAAGTTGTGTCCGTATCTCTTGAAATAGAGGACATTACTCTTCATGAAATGATCGCATCTCTTCAGAAAGTAGCCGTTATTGTCAGGTCGGTCGACCGTAAAACCTTGGCCGGTCAGCTGAGTTTGAAAACGTATATAAAACAGAGTGTATCTGTGCATATAACACAGGGTCGGTCAACCGAGGGTACAGGTCGGTCGGCCGACCTGATGTTATTTGCACAGTGAATTCTTTTATGTGTATAATTTTAAAAGTACAACATTTGTGTGTGTGTGACTACTTGAGGAATGATTTTAACAATATTCTAAGACTCAATATAGGAAATATACATGCTAAACTCTTAATTGTAGTCTTGTCTCCTTTGTAGTGTGGTATTCTCTTTTTGTCGCCTTAGTTGTCGTACATTCTTTGAAGCTTGCGTCATGAATCAAAACCCATGAATCAACATTCTCCCCCTTTTTGATTGATGACAATACTTATGTGACGAAGTAGTATATATTGTAATTCTCCCCCTGAATATATGGCGACTTTTCTGCAAAAACTTGTTAGCTTTTATATATTTCTCCCCTTTTGTCATCGACAAAAAGGAGAGTTTAACTGATGATATAAATTATATTTCACATAAGTGTTAACTTAGAACAATATAAAACAAAATAACTACTACTTATAATGTAAGGTATCAGAAAAATTAACATTTAAAGCATGCGATACCCAGGCTTCTTATAATTTCCTAAATTTTAGGAAACCATACCCATTTGGGTGTGGTGGAACCTTTATAAATATAATTTTCATTATTAACTACCATATCAAAATAATCATCAATGTATTTTTCTCTATTTTTCCAATTAACAGGAGCCCATATACTTAGATAATTTTTATTCATATGTCCTGTTAATGATTTTGTACTTCTAAAGAAATTATCAACATTATAGGTCATAGTAGTATTTGAATTTCTATAAAAATTGGATTTAGGCTTTACTCGAAATTTAGTACTAGCACTATCATTTTTACTATACATGAAAGCATATCTAGTGCTATTTCTACGATCGGTTTTATTATATCCTAAACCACTTTTATCATTGTGAGTTTTTGAATTCTTAACATAACCTAATCCCTTCTTATTTGAAGCAGGTTGAGAATTTTCAATAATCCTGGATAAATTTTCTCTCCCTTTATTAAAATTAGATACATTTTTAGATATATCATCAAATTTTATTTTAAGACTAGATTTTTCTAACTCTAAATCCTTAATCTTAGAGTTTAAATTATTGTTTTTGAAAAGTAAATCATCATTTTTATAATTTTGAATTTCTAGTTCTTTAGATATTGACGAAATTTGAGAGAATAAGTTAGAATTTGATTGTTGAGAACTTTCAAGTTCTTCTTCTAATATTTTCTTCTCATCTTTCAGCATATCTACTTCTAAGACTGTTCTATCTAATTTTCTTTGCAACTCCTTATTTTTCTTTTTAAGTTGCTTTGTTACATTTACTAATTCAGAATTTATTTCAATTAAATCTTCAAAAGTAAAATCACTTACATCGTCTGATGAAGCCATGAAGCACACATTTGCTTGTTCATTATCACTTTCACTCTCTGAAGAGGATGATGAGTCAGTGTCGTCCCAAGTGACAGAAAAAGCTCTTCGTTTGGTTTTGTCCTTCTTAAAATTGCTCTTTTTGCTTTCTGGACAATCTTTCTTCGTGTGACCTTTCTTGTGACATTCATAACATTCCATTGCTGAAGATGATGGTTTGCTGCTATTAGAATTGTTGTTGGAATTATTTTTGTTTCCCTTGAATTTGTTTCTGTTGAATTTCAAAAACTTTTTGAAATTTTCAGCGATCATCGCCATATTTTCATTATCTGAGTCGGAATCATCTTTTTCTGCTTGAAAAGCCACAATTTTCTTTTCTTGTGCTCCATTTCTTTTTGCCTGCAAATTTACTTCGTAGGACATTAGATTACCTATCAATTCTTCTGGTTTTAATGTTGACAAATCACTTGCTTCTTCAATGGCTAAGACTTTTCTTTCCCATTCGTCCGTTAAAGAATTTAAGATTTTTGTAACAACATCAAAATCAGTAAACTTTTGTTCTAGTGATAATAAAGCATGATAAATATCCTGAAATCTAGAGTACATGTCATTTATAGATTCATTTGGCCTCATTTTGAAATTTTCAAATTGATTTTTCAACATAGAGATTTTGCTTAATTTAACTTTATTTGTACCTTCATGTGTTATCTTAAGTGTTCTCCAAATTTCATAACCTGAAGTGCACATGCTAACTCTATTGAATTCATTTCTATCTAATGCACAAAATAAAATATTCATAGCCTTTGCATTTGATGTAGCATCTAGTTTTTGTGTGTTACTCCAAGTTGAGTATTCTCCAGTAGGAGTTATGTACACTCTTTGTATAATATTCCAGATATCACATCCACTAGATTGTATATAGATTCTCATTCTAGTTGACCAATAACTATAATTTATACCATTAAAAAATGGAGGTCGTGAAGTTGATTGACCCTCTGTGAAATTAGTATTAGTGTTAGTGCCAAAATCGTTAGTTTGTGTCGTTGCCATATTACTAGAAATAAATATCAAATAACTTTGTGACGGTTATAGGATGACCTTGCTCTGATACCAAATGAAAGTGTACGTGTAGTACTAAGGATCGTGTAATATGGTATATAAATGCGGAAACTAATAATAGCAGTAAAATAAAAATTAAAGTAAGCACATCAGGAATTTTTATACTGGTTCGGACCTCCAGTCCTACTTCCAGTCCCAGACTCCTTCTGGAATTTCAACTAAACCCCTCACTTAATCCGGAGGAATAGGTATACGACATCTGAGCAGCCGAACAGGAATTTTTCCGCCTCAACAGCCGAAGAGGACTTTAACTTCAATACAAATAGTTTGTTGACGAATGTGTTCTGAATAACACTGATTGTCTTTTGATAGTACAAATTTCCTATAATCAAATCCTCAAGAATATGTAGTGTATGTGAAGATTTAAAAGGAAAATAATCTCGTAGAATCGAAGTATATAAATTAATTCAGAGATTCTAGAGATATTGAATTAGAATGAATGCTTTTATTTGCAGAAATAAATAGAGAATAGATTGCAGAATTATAAACAAGAATCGGTGGTTGTAGAAGTGATTTGAAGATGTTTATATAGTTGTAGAAGAGTTACAATCTTTCATGAAGAGTTTCAATCAAAAGTTGTGTCCGTATCTCTTGAAATAGAGGACATTACTCTTCATGAAATGATCGCATCTCTTCAGAAAGTAGCCGTTATTGTCAGGTCGGTCGACCGTAAAACCTGGGCCGGTCAGCTGAGTTTGAAAACGTATATAAAACAGAGTGTATCTGTGCATATAACACAGGGTCGGTCAACCGAGGGTACAGGTCGGTCGGCCGACCTGATGTTATTTGCACAGTGAATTCTTTTATGTGTATAATTTTAAAAGTACAACATTTGTGTGTGTGTGTGACTACTTGAGGAATGATTTTAACAATATTCTAAGAGTCAATATAGGAAATATACATGCTAAACTCTTAATTGTAGTCTTGTCTCCTTTGTAGTGTGGTATTCTCTTTTTGTCGCCTTAGTTGTCGTACATTCTTTGAAGCTTGTGTCATGAATCAAAACCCATGAATCAACAGTAAGGAGTATCCAAGTACCCCAAACAGTGACGCAAGAAACCCCGAAGTTAATGTAGGAGAAAAGATGAAGTTAGGTAAGAAGAAATCATTCCTAGTGTACTTATTTGTTAGTTAAATTACTGGATAGAAATTCATGTTCAGTGGTCCAACTATCGAACATGAATTCGAAATTCGAACTACAAAACAACATTTCTTGTCCGATAGCGAGGCCATCGGACTAAGACTTGTTATCAGCATTCACAAGACCTCTAAATGTGTGTGTTTGACACCCAAAGAATCCTTAAACCAACTTTCTACTAAACTAGCTGCCTAACGAACAACCCTTCGGCCGAACCAAACAAAAACATATAAGGAAGCAATCTTAAATATATGGAAGTTCTGGATCGTATCATCTATATACAAAAATAACCGAACCAAGTGTGTTATACAAGGAAACTGCCTAATTTATCGATTTGACCTCCCCATACGTTCGCTTCTATAAAATATTCAAGCTTCTAGCAGCAATGGGAACAAATTTTGGAACTTCCAAATGTTGCTGAATATAAATTATAGAACATACTACTGGGAAGTCATATTTCATTTCAAATGATTTATTTTGCATTCAGATCGTAGTAAAACTGATATATAAGGAAGGAAATAAAAATGAAAAGTGAATGTTGGCACGTTCATGCACGTTTGGGCCGAACTACTATAAATTTATTTGTATTTTACTTTACTTTATTTTCTACTTATCAGCTATTATAAATTGATTAAAGGTGTTTGTTCATTTTCTATGCGAACACATTTAGTGCATTCATTGAGAACTTCTTGGTATGTCTCCAAAGTCGAAGGCTATGGTTGTATTACCGCTAGTGGGAACGCTAACCAGGTGGTTGTTAACTAGGATAACTATTCATCCAACACTACATGACCAGACACTGTCGCCTAAAGTGACTTGGATAGAGTTGTGGTGGAACTCAATATCTGATTTGCTGCCCAACAGCAAACTATTATGAACCAGATCAAGACACATTTAGGACATACATAGACTGTCGAATACAACACTAAAGCATGAGGATGATCCCGATCTAGGGGATCTAGGAAGCAAGCGAGGTCGTATTTTGATAATGGATCTGATGGAGAGAATCACAGAGCAAAAAGGGAAAATGCCGAGGAGGCAGATCGAGTAAGGGTTCAACCTAAAGTTGCACTTATGGAATGGTTCGACGTCGAACCAACTAGGGGAGGGGCTAGTCAGGTCCAACTATGATAAACCCTCTCGTTCAGATAATGCTCCCTACCTTAGCTGAAATGACAATTGATGAAAGGTGATCCTACTATCGTGAACGGTCCCCAAGTCAAGATCGAGACCGAGATCGTAGGACAAGTCATTACAAAAGTGGTAGAGGTCTTTCACCCTAAAGGGAGAGGTTGACACATCTTCGGCCATCGCCTGAACTAGAAGACCGAATGACATGGATCATTTGAGAATGTGTGCGGTGTGAGCAAGTAGGACAGAGTACTGGTATGAGAGTTTGTGGCCTATTCTTTTTAAATAAAATAGAGATTTCCTAGAATCCTGGAGGCTTCCAAACGCCCACCATGGATCCTTATCAAGGTTTGACTAAATCCATAATACATATGCAACGAACACGCAACATATGCTAATTAGTGGAGCAACGAGGAAGTCTTATGCAAGTGCTTTCCCTTATTTCTTGCAGACCTAGCAACAATGTGGTTTTGTCGCCTACCTCCCAGCTTAATCCACTCGTGGACAATGTTAAAGAAAATTTTATCAGCCAGTTTCCGATGCACGTTGAACAACCTTAGGACCCATATTATCAGATGTGAAGCAAAGAGAGGATGAGACACTACAACAGTACTTAACCACATTCAACACCGCAATGGCTAGGGTCCAAAATGCCAACAAATGGAAAACTCCGATGGCGTTACGCATAGATATGCGGCCAGACATGAAGATGACCTGGAGGTCAACTATGGAAAAACCAGCCACCTTCTAGGATTTCTTTTATGAAGCAACGAAGTATGTGAGGATGAAGGAAGGCGCGGTAGGACATCCAAGTCATCGAAAGCATCTAATAATGTAAATGATATGGTAAAGGGTAATAGAAGCAGTTTTATTGAAAATAAAATGATAAAAACCAAAGTGGCTCAGGTAGAAAGAAGGCAGAATGAAGGAGGATCGGGCCTGGGCCAAGATTCGATGCTTACACAGACCTAAATGATGCCATGGAAAATATCTACCTTGTGATGTAAGTGGAACAAAAGTACAATATGCCTCATCCAAGAAAGGAGACTGAAGCAGACATAAGTACCAAAAAAAGGTATTATCGATTTCACGAATCTCAAGGACGCATCACCAATGAATGGCATCACTTACAAGACATAATAGAGAACTGTAACACCCCGTAGTTTTGATGATAGTTAATTTGAAAAAAAATTAATTAATAAATAATAACTTCCAAATATAGAGTTCTCACAAACATCAAAACTTAGCTACGAAACTCACACGATTGGGTTTGTGGCGGTTTTGATTATCAATTTTCATATATAAAGCTTTCTGATCGGAGTACAAACAAAAAAGTTATTAACATCTGAAGTTTCGAGTCATAAATAATTATCTACGTAATTAAGGTATTAAAATTAGTTAACTAACATTAATTACCATCACTTATAGTTAACCGATAGTTAACATTACTTAAACATTAAGTTAGTTAATAGTGGAAACAAATTTTATCGACTGGGTTAATAAGGAAGCAAATTAAACAAATCAAACATCGCTGATTGAATAAAAAAAATGTTAAGGACTGGTTGACTCTTGACTTGGGTTGGTCAATCACTAGCGATCAACTGGTTGTGATGTCAAATTTGTGGCCGAACGGTCCAGATTTAAAATAATTTAATATAATGGATTTTATTGATTCGAACCCCTATAGATACGGACCTAACCTCTTACTTTTTTTCTCATATTTTCTAAGTAACGTCAGAGCTCTACCATTTTCTTT
This sequence comes from Allium cepa, assembly GCA_030765085.1. Taxonomy (NCBI): domain Eukaryota; kingdom Viridiplantae; phylum Streptophyta; class Magnoliopsida; order Asparagales; family Amaryllidaceae; genus Allium; species Allium cepa. The sequence continues at coordinate 321,768,278 of CM060940.1, read as the reverse complement.
TTGCCACAAAATCCTTAAATCTTAAGAACAATTAAGTTTATGTGTATATACAAGTGTAGTGAAAGATGATTGAGAAGAAGAATAAGGTCAAGTCAAATTGTCAAAGCCAAGATAAACTATAAATTCGGATCTTGAATTTAAATTAAATCCATATCTCTTCTTTGATTTAGATTTCTGATAGGTATATGTATGCTTATAGTGTATGTATTCAAATTGGGTGAAAAGGAAGTCACACTTAATAACTGGGAATAGATCTGAAGGTCTAGAAAGCTAAAAATTTGAGCGGAAAAGTATATATATTTATATAATGTTAAATTTATATCATTGTAAATCTATTCATATATGCCTAAATTGTGAACTGGAGTTGTAGGCTAAAATTGTATATGTTTAATGAATTTATAAACTCTGCCGAACATATTCTGTGGTTGATAACTTGAAATATGTAGTGCATGTATATGAATATGGAAAATATCGGGTAGTAGTAGTCCCTGAAACTTATAAATTATGTGATAGTTCCAGATATTTCGATTTAAATGACATGTGTAAATAAAATGCAAATTAAGTTATCATAGTAAATTATTGGGATTTAAGTAGTGTTAATTCATTAGAATGTAGAGATTGCAATGTAAATTCTTACAGATTATCAAGTTCGTATTTATAAATAAAAGTGTATCATTTGAAATGGAAATAAATACGCAAAAAAATAGATGTAGCGATCCGTAATTTCGCTACTTCAAAAATGAGAGATTTCGTTGGTTTTAAATTTAAAAAGGTTTAAAACTTAAATAAATAAGTTATATGTAATAGATAATAGTAGAGAAATTATTTATTCTTATAGTAGATAATTTAAAAAGTATAAATTTGGATTTTAGAACAAATCAACAAAAGTTAGATTTTCTTAAAAATAAATAAACGCTTAAATAAATAGGTTCAAATATTTATTTAAAAAGATAAATCTTATTGAAAACAGTTAATAAATATAATAAAAGTACATTAAAATATTTAAAAGTATGTTAATAATCGTTTTACAAAAATAACCAAATTTTATCGCATTTTGTCAGTTTTACACACACGGTAAAATTAGAGATTTTGATATTATTTAAATATGAATTTAAGATATAAAGAGACATGTTTTAATTTATTTAAAGAAGTAAAAAGTTCATTTTTAAATTTGGTTTACACAAATAAATAGTTTAACTAAAACGTCAAAATGTGACCGAAAAGCATTTTATCGAAAATCAACGTTTTGTCGATTAAAAGTTGTCGCAACGTCGTCACACCTTTATTTTCTTATATAGGAACATATATTCAAATAGTATAAATATTAATTAATTCACTAATCAAGTTTACTTTTGTTGAACGTATTTATAAAATTCTAGAATATAATTAAGAAAAAGTAAGCACAAAAAGTCAAACATGTCATTTCAAAGTAAAATGTAAATATCAAATCAAACCAAACATAATTATTATATTCTATACTTAATACTTAAATGAAAATGACATAAAGTAATGATTCGAAATGCGATGTTAAATGTTGAAAAAGATAAGGTTGCTTAAAAAGTAAGTAAAGTGTATTTTGGTCTTTTTGCAAAATATTATTTTAATCCAAAACTTTTTCTATAAATAAGCATCCACTTTCTCACTTTTTTTCACTTCTTCTTCTTCCCTTTTCAAACTTTTCTCCACTTCTTTAATGGCTTCTTCTTCTCTCTTTTCCTTACTGGTTTTCCTTAAAGTCATATCAAATCAAGTTTAAACACCATCAAACTTTTCCAAAGATCTTAGAACACCATTAAAACATGGTTTAGCATTTAAAAAGTGAAGAAATGATGGAGGATGAGGTATAATAAGGCAAGGCCGAACCATTTGGAAAGAGGATAGCAAATCGTGAAGCTTCGGAGCGAGAAAAAGAGAAGGAAGTGCTGCTGGAATCAAAAGGAAAGTCTACGAAATAGATTTGGTGAAGATAAGAGGATTTAGTGAAGTGCTGGATAAAATGAATGTTGGTAGGAAGTGAACAATTTTGTTAAAGGTGAGTACTCGTATTTACTAATTAATCCATAAATTGTTTCAATTATAATGTTTTGAAAGTTTAAATATGTTAGATAATTAAATGTTTAATAACTTGGTTGCAAATTGGTTTATTATGTGATTGATTATATGGATGGTAACTTGCTCTGATAAATGATAAGAGAAATGGTTAGTAAGTATAGTTAATTCAATGGAAATTAAATCCATATAAATATATGTATGGAAATTATTTATCCTCTTAATGATTTTAAAATATCTAAAAAGATTGAAAATGATATTATAATAATATAATATGAAATGAAATGAAAATGAGTTTGAAATGATGAAAATATTGTTTTAAATGTGTTAGAATAGTTTAAATATGGTTTAAAACAAATTTAAAGTGTTTTGGACAAGTTTCGAAGCAATTAACAAAATTGGTCAAAATCGAGCTCGTCACGCAGCGGTAGTTCATAAATTTTGATCGGTAACTTCATATTAACATAAAGAATGATTTATAAGTCAGATTTCTTAGAAATAAAAATTCTTTGGTCCGCAATGATAATATTTTTCCAACGAAGAAAGAAAATCAAGATTTCATCAAGTAGATTTTGAAATATGTCCAAAACAATTTTCTAAAAACATCGCGGTTTTGTAGTTCGGAATCCAAAAAGGGATTTCTTTATAAATGATATTTTTAAATGATTAAAAATATAAAATAAATTTTATAAATCTATTAAAATGGTTTAAAAGATATTTGGAATGAAAAATATAAATTTTCAATTATTAAAAAGTTGTTTGAATCAAATAAGCTTTGTAACAACCAGATATTTTCAGCCATTCGCATCCACACATGTCGGACATGAATTGCTCAAAATACTGCATTGTAAATAAATTTTGAGTAAATGAAATACAATCACAGAATCACAGACACAGAAATATCAGAATAACTTGCAGCGGAAATTAAAATACCATAGTAGTTCATGAAGCTACTATAACAAACGCTCAAAACATAATACATAATATCAGTCTGAAAAACATATACAATAGAAATCTCAAATACATAGCAGTTTATAAATATAGAGCTGAAATAGAACAACTAAAACTGAAAGGGAATAGATAACTAGACAAGAAGAATCTCTAGCGATTCCTAGCTCCAGAAAAGAAATCCAAAGCTAAGCTGTAAATACTCAGGCTGACCCGAGCGTAAAGTAAAACACAAAACACTCGAGTCAGGACATATATACTTATATAATGTAAACCAACTCAAGTGAACTGTAGTAGTAATGCACAATAACTTAAAGGATGCTTGGGATTGCCCATCCTTTAGGGATCAGTTAAACTATAAATTTAATACATCCCGTGGTTAAAGTTCCAAGATGCTATTTTATACTTCGAAATCAAATATCATTTTACAATTCAATATCATTTCAAATCCATTTCAAGATATCAAAATCATATTTTTCCCAAACCACATTTATTTTTATTTAATTTAAATACCATTTCAAATCACATTTTAAAATGGTTTATATTTCAAATCAAAATATTCCATTTAAACCCTTTAAATATTCCATTTAAACCAATTAATTTTTCCATTTAAATCATTTAAATGTGAAGTTATTAAATTTCATAATTAAATATCAAATTCTCAAAAATTTAGCCTTTTCAAAGTTCATTTATTCTTTTAAATTTATCAAAACAGTGTAAATTCAACTTTCGCAGCACTTAGAAGATGCCAGAGAATGTTATGTTTTAAAACAATTCATTTAACAAAAGACAACATTTAAAATGCTGTAATAAGTTTAATTTAGTTTCAAATAAACTTTAGTCAAGTCCAACAACTACATCACTTACAAAGTACTGTAATAGCCTTTGTTCAATTCTAGCCATTTCGTTCATTTATATCAACTACAGCATTTACAAAATGTTGTAATATTCTTTACATTAATAACATTTCAAACATGCAATTAATTAAATTTCAAATATTCAATATAATTTCATAAATAATTAAATTTTTATTTAAACCATTTTAAATTTATAAAATCATATATTTTCACTTTTTAAAACAATCATTTAAATACCCTTATATTCATGATTTTATAAAGTTAAATTTTCATTCAAAAATCAATTTAATAATAATTTACTTATACAATTCAACATTCAATTTCAATTCTTTATAATTAAATTTTTAACTTAACACTTAAGTTTAAATTTCCAAATATAACTTAATTTCCAATTTATATACTCAGCTTAAGATTCACCTTTAAACAAAATTCATAAATTTCCAATTTAAGTTATATTTCAAAATTCAACTTAACATTTATTTATTAACACTCTAATTTATACAATTCATTAACACTTTATAAAATCTTTTTAAATTCATTTTAATTCATATTTTAAATCTATTTATCATTTTTTCCTACTTAATTTAAATTCCATTTATAACCAATCGAAATTTCAAAAATAACTTATGTTTCATATTTCTAACTTTACCATTTATTTATTTCACCTATAAATTCTTAGAAAATCAATAATACTTTACAAAAATCATTTTTAATTAATTTTTAAATCAAAATATTATAACATTTACATTTCAAACATATTTTAAAATTTTTTAAAAAATATATTTTAACCACGGGTCTATATATCGTTTTCTAGCCTAGGTAAAGTGATACGGATAATATATCATTTCAATCCGTAATTTACGAAGAAAACCCGGGTTTTATCATTTCAAACCCGCACTCCCAAGTAAATGAAAATAATAACAAAAACCGTTCAGGCCTATCATTTCAGCCTATAACGATTTTTCCCTATTCTAAAGCCCGTTCGGGTATGTATCATTTCAACCCATAGTGATTCTAATCTAAAGGCAACTTGCAGTGTGATAAACTGATATAAATAACATAATAGCATTATATAACATTAACAGATGGTATAACAGGTAAATAAGCACGGGTGAACATCATATGATCATAGCATAGCAGATATAACATGGTGATATGGGTTTACAAATTCAAATGTGATCAGTTTACTAGTCATACAAGCATAAAACTGTCTGGTGGGAATAACTTACCTCTACAAGCTAGAGATAACCGATTCAGACAAGTGATAGGAGAGCCAATGTAGTTGTCTTGTACATATGAAACAAAGAACATATTTCACATTAATATACAACCCAAATATCATTAAACAACACTAGAAATAATGCACAACCAAGAACCAAATCACTTGCACTTGCTTTCACCAATCCTATGCTCAGCCTAGGTATAAAAATGCATGGCCTAAGCTATGAATTTGGGTCAGGTATGGTTCATGGGGTCGGCCAAAATGAGGAAGTGAAGGGGTGGAAGTTATTATGCATGCACAACACAAGCCAGGGCAACAAAGGTGGATTTTGTGCATACAACAAGTCACGACCAGGTAGGTCAGAGGAGATGGAGGTATTTTGCAGCTGAACAAAGTGGTGATGAAGGTGGAGGCTATAGGATGAACATAGAAGGTGAAAGCAAGGAAAAATACAAAGGAAAAAATTCAATAAACTGAAGAGAAAAGAGTGGAAAATTTTAAAGAGGCCATTACCTTTTCCTTCAGATCTGAAGGTGGCATGAAATTGAAGTGGGAAGAGGTTTTTTTTACATTAAATGCCAAGTAAAAAGTCACGGCTAATGATAGTGAAAGGACAGCCCAAAATGAAGGGGTGTGAAGATGGAAGGTCAAAAGCAAATGAGGAGTTTTTGTCCTTTGAAATTTCCTTTTTCTTTATTCAAATAAATCAAAATAAAAACCATGTAATAAAATAAAAATGAATAAAAAAATACTATGAAAAAGAAATGAATAAATAAATTTTAGAAAAATATAGAAAAATATTAGAAAATAGTTAATTATATATAAACTAGTATTGAAAATTGAAAACAAAATATAACTAGTTTTGGAAAAATAACAACTACACTCTAAAAATGTTTTAAAAATAAAATATATATGTAACAAGACATATTAAACACATATATACATATTAGAACAAGATATGACAAATAAAAATATTATTTATATAATTTAAAATAGACAATTTTATTAAATAAATTAATTTTCATACAATATTGTAAAAAGCATAACTTTCACAATATAAATCGGATTTCAATGAAACGAAAAGCGTTATTCTTGAAATTAATTTTTTTTTCATTATAAAAAATAATATTCAAATATTTAAATTTTAAATTTGAAAGTCAAAATTTGACCAAATTGACCAAAAATCCACTTTTCTGAAAAATATTCTATTTATTAATGTTTGGAATTATAATTCACATAAAAATCAAAATATACTTTTGAAATAATTTTTTTTATCCATTTTAATAAATATAATAAAGATTTTAAATCAGAAATTCAAATAAAATAATAAACAATTAAAATAAATTACAAAATACAGGGCTGTTACACTCTTCCCCACTCAAATCTTTTCGTCCCCGAAAAGGAATGAGCAAGGGAAATAAGGAAAATCAAGGTAGAAAAAAAACAAATAGTACCTGAAATGAAAAACTCCGGATTCGAAGCACGAATGCTCTCCTCCGTTTCCAAGGTACAATCCCAATCATCAGTACTTCACGGTACTTTGATCAGACTAACAAATTTCCTTCTTTGCTGCTTTGTACCTCTATCGACAATACGAAGTGGCTTACTCTCGACAATCAGATTAGGCTAAACATCCAAACCTTCATGAGCAGAAGGCTGAACAAAAAGAGATGGGTCATGAAGATACTAGCGAAGATGCGAGACGTGGAATACATCATGCACTCCAGAAAGCTTCTCGGACAGATCCAAATGATAAACCAAAGAATCAACTCTTTCCATAATGCGGAAAAGACCCTCGAAGAGGAAGAATGTTGAAATAGCTAGAAGGAAGAATAGGTTGAAAGCAAAAGGATGAATCATATTTTAAAACCATATAAATTTCAATTAAAATTTTATAACATTTTAAACATTTTATAATATAATGAATAGTCATTTGATTCAAATCTGATAGTTCGAAGTAAACAATATTCAAAACATTTTTAAATTATTTAGAAAAGTAAAATAAATGATAAAAATATCCTTTATATAATATACTTTATCAAAATACTTTTATAACTCGATGTCTGAATAAGTTTACTTTCATTCCTGTAGACTCTGGCCATGCGTTGATCAGGTGAAAAGCTAGAATTCTTCAGGTACTAAATAGACTTTTTTCAACACCCAGTGAAAATACTGGAAAACCTTTCTAAAAACAACAGATATGGAAAGTACAATCCAAACAAATCAACCAAACCAAACATATCGATCATGGATCGCGAATACACAATGGTTACACCTGGATCCCCCAGGAAACATCCATAACCATAAGCTGACTACCACAGCCCTACGATTACGCCATGAAGACTGGTAGTAACCCAAATACACAATGGTTACGCCTGGATCCCCCAAAAAACATCCGTACCCTTAGACTCTCGCAGCCCCTGCAGATTACGCTACCAAGCGACCCAATAGATCACATATACACAATGGTTATGCCTGGATCCCCCAGGAAACATCCGTACCCTTAGGCTCTTGCAGCCCCTGTGAATTACGCTATGCAGTCGCGATCATAAGACCATGGAGATCGCCATGGATTTCGATGGACACTGGAGTATCATATTCGAAAAACCCAGATCAGAGAGAATAATATCGATAGAATGAATCCACAGTGTGGCCACAAAGTGGATATCAAGCAGAAGGCACTTTCCATATCTTTGCTTCGAAAATATGTATCATATAGTACCTTTCAAAATCACTTTCAAATATCATACTTATACAAAGTCCATCATATATAAGATTCCATTTTCAAATCAAATACTTTCCAAATCAATAGTATATCAAATCATACTTATATAGACTTCGATTATATAAGATTTCACTTTCCAAATTGAGTATCTTTACAAATCAACAATTTCAAATCACTTCATATTTTTACAAACCAATTTCATAATTATACAAATCCATTTACATAAGTTCGATACCTCCCAAATCAAAGTATTTAAATAAACAAGGTTCTCAATTTCAAACCATTTCAATATCACTTCAGTTTCAAAATCATATATGATTTCGCCAAATCATTTCTTCCTAATTACATATATTCAGTTTCAATGTTTCTTAAAACAATAGATTTAGAAAATAATCCAAATTTCCAAATCAACAAAATTTATGTCAAACAAATTCATTTCCATTTCAAACATATATTCACTTTCAAAAATCATAATACTTTCAAAGTTATAAATCTTTCGAAACCAAAATACTTGAAATCATTACATTTTGAAAATCATAACCTTGCGAAATCATACATTTGAAATCATAAAACATTCCTTTAATTCTTCACATTAACAAATTTATTCAATTAAATCCAAATCTAAAATTCCCAATTTTAATTCAATTCAAACCATCAATTTCAATTCAATTTAGTTTTCCAACAAAACCATTTCAAATATTATCAAATTTCAAATAAATATTTGATCCATAAAATAAACCATTCAATCTTTCATATATTTCAAAGCTTAAACATACCATATTCCAAAACTAAATTTTATAATTATATATATCTCAAATTTTACTTCATTATTACTTAGTTTTGACATATTCATTTCATAAATCCATCATTTTTAAATACACTCAAATTACTGGTAAACCAGATATCCTTTCATACAAATATAAGCTTCAAATATTCATTTATCAAACTCAATTATCATTTCAAATTCACATTCTTTATCAAAATAAAGATTAAATCATTTCCAAGCCATTTCAATCATCAAAATATCTAAAATGGTTACTAAGTTTAAAACCATCCCTTTTTAAAACCTTCAAACTATTCTATATGAAAGATTCAATTTACCATTGGAAAGATTATTGTTCTATATATATATTTCATTCAAAACATTTCAAATCTATATTTCATACTAGTATAATTCAAAATAGTCTTATTTATTTCACTCAACGAACATTTTCGAACTTATATAAATCATATTACTTTATACTTTAATCATACCAAACTAAACTTATATTCTTTATCAAATACCTTATACCTTTCGAAATTACTTAGCTTTGAAAAGTTAACCTTGATTTGGAAGTGCTCGAACCCTCAAAATAGTCAAAGAAATCATAATTTAAATCCAAGAATTGGAAATCTACAACAAATCAGTAAACCAATTCCAAAAGATAGGGTTATACCAAAACAAATCTGAATCCTGAGGACTATACACCGGCTTACTTTAAATCATTTCAAATACACACACACACACATATCTTTCGAACATCAAACCATACTTTGAAATCTGAAATCAAAATTTGTTTCACAAAATCACTCGCATAGCAAAGCTACTAGAGTGGCCTCTCCCCACTCAAAAACTCGAAAATCAATGTCGATGATGCATGCATTCATCATCAAAATTATTTCCAGCAACATAAGTGGGTTCTGGACTTTTATTTTCTTGAAACTTCTTTGAAATCTCTTAGAAATCATTGAAATTCATTCGAATACAATTTAAACATTTCTTATTCAGAAAATATCTTTAAATCATATTATTATTATATATTTTCCAAAATCTTAAAATCGATTTCAAAACACCGGAGTTTGATTCCTCGAAATTCACATTCAAAACCCTTCAGTTATAAACCATTTTATACATGTCAAATTCTTATAAATTTTCAAAATTCAAATCCTCTCAAATTTTCAAATTTCCATTTTTAAAGATATAAAAATCCTTATTGAAAACATTTCACTTTTATATATAATAGGGTCATCCTTATCAAAATAATAATTTCGATGTATGCACAATTTCAAAATACAACCAAATACAAATTTCCAAAGAATGATTCAAGGATAGATTTCAAACAAAAAAAGATTCAAATTTAGAGGACTCTAATCAAATAGAATTCTGGTTCGAAGATAAGCTCGAACGAAGATAAGATAATTTAATTACCAAATAGAAGATGAATAAGCGTTGATAAATCGCGGGCGACCTTAACCGGTCAACCGTGATTTCATGAATATAATCAATTCGAAAATCTAAGGCAAATCAACATTCGGTCACCAGAGATAGAATCCAGATATAGCAGAAGGTAGATAGCAACGTAAATCGAGGATACATAAATCTTCGGTTAATCAATGCCAATTGTAACCGAGTTTCACCCCTTTGCCAATCATTCAAAGATTTACGCAACCATTGATCTTTATAAAGGTTAGTGGAGTTATGAAATACCCAAAAATAAAAAAAGATAAAAATAGGGACAAGACTAGATTTCAGAACAAGTGGGAGCGTTCCAAAGTTCAAGGAATCCTAATCGATAAGAATCCTAACAAGGTGGATACAGAAGGAATGAAGTTTAGAAAATCTTGGTTTCAAAATAAGAAATTTTTTATACCAAAATAGTCTTTGAAAATCCTTAAAAAATCATTTGGAAATTATTTTATACTTCGAAAATACGCTCTCTCACAAGGAAATGATTCTGAGATTGATTTCACTTATTCTAGGGTATTCTACCCTTTCTCTAATGAGTTTTTGCTCCTTAGGCTATGGTTTAACTAAAACCAAATCTTTGATACCAACTGTAACAACCATTCGCATCCACACATGCCGGACTTGAATTGC